>CM041765.1:0-2828713 GCA_023373885.1 Hestina assimilis | reverse complement strand
TCGCCAGAATTTCGATTCGTCGTCTTTTGTCACCCATTATACGGGACCCAATACCATCTGGGTTCCTCATCAACCGCCTAACCTTGACGCTGTAATTAATGACGATATTTGGTTACTCAAGAACCATCATTTGCGTTGTGAGATGACCACCCTAAGCGCCTTCTACCGACTGTATCACGGCGAGTCTTTAGAGGAATAATTCTCCCTCCTTACCTCCCTCCAAGGGAGAGCCCTTTCCATACAAGAACTACGCGACGTGCCAGTCTCCGATGTTACCGATTAACTGTGGCACCAATTCTTTCGCAAAGATGTTTGCCAATACTTTTCTTTGCCGTACTTCTAAAAAGTGGAATTCATTGCCGGGTCACCTCTTCCTAAAATCTAGGCTCCTTCAAACGGGGCGTGAAGAGGCATCGCGAATTATAGGCAAGGCGAGGGTGGCTAGTGGTTACCTTCCGAAACTGTGATTAGTCGTCTTCGCGTTTGGTCTTTTACTGCCACTTACTATCCAGGTTGGAGTATAGTCGTGTACTCTACTTAAAAAAAAAACTAGTCAAAAATTAAATATTTTCTAAATTTATTATATTTTTCCATTGTTGAGTAAGGTCGAGGAAGGGACACCTGACAACCTCCCCCTCTACCTCGCTTTACGCCCATTCTGTAGACCTATATGAGATACACATTTCCACGCATACATCATTTTGTTTATATCTCAAAAGGATTTAGGTAGCGTTTTCGTTGAAAGCTCCCAGACAGCTTTGTTCTACTCACTAAAACTTTCCTCGAGAAACACTGTATCCATTTATTTGAAAACAGCATGAAAATCGGTGCTTTAGTTTTTGAGTTTATCGCGACCAAACAGGCAGACGCCGAGGAGGACTTAGTGGCTTTTCGAAAAAAAAAATAGAAACTCACCTTATTTTTTTAACAAACCAAGTCCATTACGGTACATTGGCTTCTGCCGCGTGAATAACAATTTTAATTTAAACTCTGAATACCACACTCAGTTTCAAGCTTCTAGCTCTTAAAATGACGATACTTTGAAACAACTTTTAATCCCCTCTCTTTCAACCCCTTGCAACCCTTTTTTCGCATTAAAAAGTAGCCTTTGTCCTTATGTAATTTTGGCGTTAAAGCGCGACAGACAGAAAGAAGAGTCTCTCTTAGTTACTTTTGCATTCTATTAATATTATATAGTAAAATATATAGTAAATATAAGAAATCACTACATGAAGTATAAAAACAAAGTCGCTTTCTCTGTCCCTATATCCCTATGTATGTTTAAATCTTTAAAACTACGCAACGGTTTTTGATGCGGTTTTTTTAATAGATAGAGTGGGATTGAAGAGGAAGGTTTATATGTCATAATAACATCCACTGTAAATAGTTGAGAAATACTGTTATTTTGAGGTTTTCTAATGTGATGTCGTAAATAATTACATTAAGCGCGTGCGGGCCACGGGCAGTAATGAATAAATCAAAACTACTAGATCGATTTTTTCCAGTAGAATGACACTTAGGCTATATATTTTATACCCGTGCGAAGCCGGAGCGGACCATAGTATAATATAGTACTAAATAGTAAATATAGTAAATTAGTAAGGATTACATTCCATAGTTGAAAAAGTCGGTTTTAAAACGATACCTCAGGCGTTGTGTTAGTGGCACAGAGATGGGGCGGCGTCTCTAACGTCAGTCATAATACAACAAGTCTCCAGATATGATGAGCAATCATCATTGCTTTACCCTGAAATAAAAATAATGACTAAGTAATGGCGTAATTTTTTTAATGTTACAAAGTTGGCCCAAACAAGCATACGAGCCCACCTATTAGTAGAGTACCACTAACGTGTTGTTGCTAACCTCGAGATTTTAGTTTTTAAATCTCCTCTGCCCCAGTAATTCTCACTAGCCGTACAGTGCCCTTAATGCCCAGATTTATTCCCACGAAGTAGTTAGTTCAGTCCAAATAACTTAGGTGAGTATTCGAATAGCAACATTTAATTTGTTAAATATATTGTCTATAATAAAAAGCAAGTCTTGTTATTTGTAGTCGTTGGATTAGTTGTTTAGTGTTCTCAAGTAGTGAACTAGTACTGTCTAGCCCGTAGGCGAGGGCGTGCGATGTCTCGCTCCCGTGAGCAGCTGTCAATGTACGGTGAGTGACGTAGCTGTACGAAGTTGCACAGATAAAGCTAGATGGAGCTCGGTCGGCCGTGCGAGCCGCATGACGCACAAAGCTTCGCCGATAGATAGCCGGATAATCGATCTCCCATCCCGTTTCCTCGCACAGTCACCGCGCAGCGCACTAGAGACGAGCAGACGCGCCTACGCCGGACGTCGACGCGCTTACGCCAAAATTATCCTTCAACGGTGAGAGCGTGGGTGTCTCGCTCCCGTGACAGCTGGGTCAATGTATGTGGTAATGACGTGGCTGTACGAAGTTTGCACCAGATAAAAGCGCTAGATGGCGCTCGGTCGGCCGTGAGCCGCGCAGACGCACTGAAAGCTTCGCCGATAGATAGCCGATAATCGATCTCCCCATCCCGTTTCCCTCGCACAGTCACCGCGCAGTGCTAGAGGCGAGCAGACACCTACGCCATGAACGTTCGACGCACTCAACCAAAAATATCCTTTCAACAGTGAGAGCGTGGGTGAAAAACTCGCTCCCGTGACAGCTGTCAATGTACATGTGTGTGACGTAGCTGTGTGAAGTTGCACCAGATAAAGCAACATAGAAATATAGCTCGGTCAGCCTGCGAGCCGCAGGCGCACGAAAGCTTAGCCGATCAAGTCGATCTCCTTCCCCAGACCCCCGCACAGATCACCGCATTGAAGCGCTACTGGCGAGCCGAAGCCTACGCCGAACGTCGAAGCGCTCCATTAAAATATCCTTCAACATATATAATATAATAAAACAACATTACCTTTTTATGTAATCTATCAGATCTACTCCGTCTGAGCGTTTTCACTTTGCCTGCAGAGTCACATAGGTAGTAAGTGAACGCATTACGCCTACAATTCCATCCCACTGGTTTCACACTTTTCATATCTCTCGATTTCAGTTGCTGAAAGGTATTTTATGAAAATAAATAAATAAACGCTACACCTCAACCATTACCCATTAGGATAGTTATATCTTTTGTCGGGGGTCTGACATACACAATGACAAGGACAAATACACCCATAAAAACATCTGCACAGAGCGGCAATCTAACCCGCGACATGTGGCTGAGAGTGCCGTAGGCCGAATCTCATACCCCCTCTGTTCCCATCATTTTTCCTTCTCATTCCTTGCCTCCTATCCCTTGGGCTGGCAACCCACATTTGATACTTCAAGTATCGAGCGCGTTTATACTTTGCCGTGACTGCTAACCATCAAGCGGATCGAATGCTTGGTCTCCAACTCCTTCGCCCTTAGGGTTGCAGAGGTCAGATTGCAATCGCTCTGTGTAAAAATAGTAACCTGTCAAATCAGGATAAGAGTATAAGCAGACCCTGGGTAAATAATCGGGAATAATGCTAGAAAGAAGAAGGATTGATTATAAAATTAATTAATTTCTTACTTGGTGTTATAAGTGGGGCAGTCGTGGTCAAATTCTTTTTCATATTTTTGAAAAATTCATTGAGCAATGCTGGATCTATTTCATTGTATTGTGGTGTTGTCTGTACTGGTAACAAAACATAATGTTATTTTATTATGCTACAAGTTGGCAAGGAGCATGCGGCCCACCTGATGGTAAGCGGTTGCCGTAGTCTATGAGCGTGTAGGTGTCACTCAGGCGTTGCCAATCTCGAGATATTGGTTCTTAAATCTCCTCTGCCCAGTAATTTCACTAGCCTACAGTGCCCTTCAAACCGGAACACAGTAATGACCAAGCACTACTGTTTGGCGGTAGACTATTTAACACTGTGCTGTCTCTCGGCACATTTAAAAGTCGTCTAAAAAAGTACTATTTGACGCTTAGCAATTAGCACGTTATATTTAATTCAAAAATATATTATGTATTGTATGTATCAAAACATATTATATATACATATATATTTATATATTGTATGTATGTATGTATCTATGTATTTGTGTATTTTTATAAGTATTTTCTATTATGTACGTCTATTTATGATTATATTGTGTATACTAATATAGCATATATTATATACACAAATTGCACAATTCGCAGCCCTTCAGACTGAAGATTTTTTTACGATAATAGGTTGCCTGTAAGAGATCACTTTTAGTGATAAGGCCGCCTTTGTACCACTTATTTACATTGTTAACATTTTGTTTAGTAATTAATTATTTTGTGTGTGCAATAAAGAATTTAAATAAATCATACGACTGAAGAAAAATTTCTGTAGCTCCATCGATATAAATGTATATATTTATGTTTATACAATTATGTATATATAACCAGCCCTTTTTTGTAACTGGTTTTTTGGGGGCACGCTAATTTTTGAAAGTTGTAAGTCCATAATTTTTAAACAATCAACACAACACATTCCTAGCCACTGTGGTTTGAGGAAAAAATTGAAGTAAATTATTTTATTATTTAAAACAAAATTTCATTGGAAATAAAACGTGAACTTATATTAAGATGAAAAACAATATAAAAAAGAACTTTCGTGGTCAATCTACATAGCCAAAGGTTTTTTATGTTAGAAGTTGGCAAACAAGCATACGGCCCACCTGATGGTAAGTGGCTGCCGCAGCCTATGAGCGCTTGCAGCACCATTAGTAGGTGCCACTCACGCGTTGCCAACCTCGAGATATTAGTTCTTAAATCTCGTTCGCCTAGTAATTTCACTAACGTACAATGCCCTTCAAACCGGAATACAGTAATGCCTAAACACTACTATTTGGCGGCAGAATATTGGACACTGCGGTGGTACCTACATAGCCGGCCTCTTGCAACAAAAGACCTACCACCAGTATGACTGATTGCACTGGTGGAATAATCTCTGTTGTGACAGAGGTTATCCCAACAGCGGGCGATGGGGTCGTCACATCCCGACGCCTTTATAATTAAAAACAAAACAAAAGTAAACAAAAGTATCATTATCAGCTACAGTAGGTATGATGACAGAGAAGTCACAATTGTCAAAATTTTCTTTAGGGGCATTGCGTCCTCTGTCGTGCCCCCACAATAAAGCCCTACGTATAATATATACATGTACATATATACGTATACATGTTGAAATTACGACATAATAAAGAAATCACAGTTCGCGTAACGCTACCAAACTCGTAAATGAACTACTGACTGCGGTCTATATATTCATGCACTAGCTTTGAGAGGAATAGAGAAAGAAAATGTATACGCACACTGCTCTCTCTTGCTCCTCTTCTGTTCGCTTATCCCGATCACACTTTTCGTAACTCTTTTGTCACGCATTCACCAGTTTACTCCCCAAGTCAAGCGTCCGTAAAGAAGTTTTACATAAAAAATCGATTTTTAAACGACCAAGTTCTGATGTAAAAAACGACATTATTACCAAAATTTGAGCACAAACATAAAATCATGTCATTTGCTATTCAGTGAAAAATAATTTACTATATTCTCATACTAACCAAATATAAAAAAAAATCATTAAAATCGGTCAAGTCGTTTCTGAGTGCTACTCGTATAATAAATTATAATTAGCGCCTGATCAAAATGAAATGCAATTATGCTATCTTCCCCATATGCCTTAAAATAAAAACAGGATGAATTTATTTGCTGCCTAAGCAATTATTAATATTAATTGATTTCTTACTTGGTGTATTGACCGGTGCTGTGAATGTTGAACTCTCATTTCTATCGCCAAAGATTTCATTAAGCACCTCTGGGTCTATTTCATCGTATAGTGACGTCTGTACTAGTGCCACAATGGCAAGCGTTATAGCTGTTCTTAGCATTTGAATATAATTACTTTTCTATTATAAACACAATCACAAATAAACTAAAAATCAACAAAGAAAACTTTATATTTCTCTTAAACAATCCTCTTAAGTGTAGATTTTTTTCTGACTGAGGTTTGCCATGTGTCTGGTAATAAAGTTATTCTCAAGTCTTATCAGGGATGATAAATATTTTACTTATACGTAATACAAGTTCAAAGGTTGGGTTATCATAAAATATGTTTCGCTTGTAATTCCGCTCCTAACTGCTATGTTTATTGGTAGGTCTTTTTGTTGCAAGAAGGTGAGCTAGGTAGGTGTAGTGTCAAATATTCTACCGCAAAGCAGTGTCTTTGGCATTACTGTGTGATTTGAAAGGCACTGTAGGCTAGTGAAAGGGCAAAGGAGATTTAAGATCCTATATCTCGAGGTTGGCAGCGCGTGAGTGGCTACGGCAACCGCTTACCATTAGGTGGGCCGTATTTTTGATTGCCAACTTAGTAACATTAAGAAATATGGTTTATTGGATAGAAAACGTAGTCTGTAACTGAAGACTAGTGCAAATCCAAGCGTTGTATTATTTATCTTGTGCTTTGCTGTAAAATAAAAAATCATAAGAAAACCTGCGTTTTGTGGAAGAAATTCTCCGAAATGCATATGCTGGTGGTAGGCCTGCGCGTAGCCAATTACATATTGTTGCGGACAGCAAATAACCTAAAAATTGTATAGACCAGTAGAATTTAAGATGTAATTATATATTGTATAGAAATAGGAAATAAGAAAGATAAAATTAAAGATTTGATATACTAGTTGAACGCTTACTAGTTGTTTATACTAGTTGCGCGTACTAGTTATAGAATGAACGCGCACGTACTAGATCGTTGAAATATAGAAAACGGATTAGAGCCGATTGGCTTTTATTTTGGTTTGTCCTTAATACATATTGTAAAACGAAGTACTCTGTCGCGTCTGTGTTGTCGCGATAAGCTCAAAAACTACAGCCCCGATTTTCACGCTGTTTTCACAAATGGATAAAGGAACTCTCGAGGAAGATTTTGGTATATAATTTGTCAAGTTTTTGTATGCATTGGCTAAATTATAACGATATTTGTCGGAGATATCGGAAGGAAATACGCCGTCTGGAAGCTTTCAACGAAAATGCTGCCCAAACCCCTTGAGATTTTTTTTTCGGATTGTGTATTGCTGTTGGCCCTACTGGCCTTGACAGCGTCACCGGGCGGGGCCGAGTACAGAGACTCAGCCGTGATTAAGAGGCAGCCCTCACGGGTTCTCAAAGTTGATTCCGTCCTTAGGGTGCCTCCTGCGAAGCCGAATCACGGCGGCGGACGTCATCGGAGTTGGAGGCAGCGCTCCGAGCGCATTCTATACGATAGACTCACCCGACGGTGTGAGCGCGACGCGACGTGCGAAACAAAGGACCTCGTCCTCGCCGGCGAACCCCTTGAGATATAACAAAATGATCTATGGTGGAATTTTGTATCTTATATAGTTCTACAAAAAGTCAGATACGGCGGATGTCTATCTCTTAAGGATAACATACTATATACATTTTAGTACTTTTTAAAACTAATATTTTTTGTAATTGGAAACCGTTGTGGCGTTGTGGGTAGCGAGTCTGCCTTTAGTCTCGACAGTTGCGGTTGTCTTTGTGGGTCTCCCCACCGTGTCTCGAAGAGCACGTTAAGCTGTGGGTCTCAGTTGTTATCACATAACCTCTGATAATAATCGTTAACTCTTGTTAAGTAATTTGCTGTTATCCAATGAGTAACTGGCTAGTCCTTAGGATTGCGGAGTTCAGATGGCAATCGCTCCGTGTAAAAACTAGTAACTTCTCAAATCCGGATAAGAGTAATAAGCAGACCCTGGGTAAAATAAAATACCGGGAATAATGCTAGGATGAAGAAGAATTATAGTAATTGGAAAGCTATTAGATTATTATTGAATTATGGGATGAAAAAATTGCACCGGGAACCTCTTAATGTCGTAATAAAGATTATATACTATACTAGCGGCCCGCTCCGGCTTCGCACGAGTATAACATATATAGACTATATCATTCACCGAAAAAATTATTAAAATCGATCCAGTAGTTTTGTTTTATTCATTACTGTCCGACCTGTCCGTGGCCCGCACGTTAAATGTAATTATTTACAAAAATAACAGTGTTTCCCCACTATTTAATGGATGTTATTATATATATAAACCTTCCTCTTCAATCACTCTATCTATAAAAAAAACCGCATCAAAATCCGTTGCGTAGTTTTAAAGATTTAAGCATACAGGGATATAGGGACAGAGAAAGCGACTTTGTTTTATACTATGTAGTGATTATATACTAAGTAAAATCGACCGCAAATATAAGTTGGTAATTTCATAGTAATTATTAAAAATAATATGAAAAACAAAGTTATGGGACAAACTTATATATCTCTAAAATGTGTAGACCTATCTTCTTCAAAATAAATGGGGTTGAAGTTTCTATTTAATTTTTTTTATTAATTATTAATATTCCTATTACCCCTCCAAAGAAGCTCGAAGCTTGCACTAGGAGTGGGTACGATAATAGTTCAAAAGTTAGAGGGGACACAATTTTTATGACTTTAAGACTTAATATCTCAACAACTACAGGCTTAATCAAAAAAATCAAAAATCAAACCTCGTTATCATTTTAAAAGACCTATCCAAAGATACCTCACACGTTGCCATACGTCAATAATTTTTTTTTCAACCCTCAGTTACATATATGGACTGCTACCCTTAATTTTTCTATATTTTAGGATTTCATAATAGATGGAACTTCTTCTTTGAAATTTCTTCCCAGTCCATAATGATTTTTATTCATATTCCCATTCGCTCATACACTCATCCAGATGCTCCTAAACTCACACACTCATACAATACAAACACACACACGCACACACACACTCATATAATAACATTAAAAATATTTTGTACTAGTATCAATAACTTAGACTTAATAAGATTGTTACGTACACGGGCTATATCGGACATCCAGTTGTATTGTAACCCTCAAGATACAGGCCTATCGCCTAGCTTGAGGGTCAGCAGAAATTTGTGTTTGTAATTCTAACTAGCCTAAGACCTATTGTTATTCTCTTAGCTAGTATTACTAATATGGCTATGTTTTTGTCAATAAATATTATTATTTATTATTATTATTACTATTTGATGGTGGTAGGGCTTAAAAAAAGATCCGCCTGGTTAGTTACCACCGTACGTTGGTGAAAAACTCGACGAAGTGACTGTTCGTCAGCCGCGTTTCGAGGTCAGCCAGCGTATAACCAGTTGTATGCTAAAAAAGGTCGGCAACGCATCTGCATGCCTTCTGGTGTTGCAGATGTTCATGGGCGGCGGTAATCGCTTATCATCAGGTCAACCTTCTGCCCGTTTGCCCCTCTGACATAAAAAAAAATACAAAATTGTGTAGCGGTTCATAGAATACACCTATTTACTAAATTTAATTGAGATAGAGGCAATAGCTTCCGTATAAAATGACTGTGACGTACTGACGGACATGACGAAATAATAAGGGTTCGATTTTTACCATTTGGCTACGGAACTTACAAAATAATATTCAACTATAACAACACGTCAATCAACAATAAAATATAATTAAATATATCAAATAAATTATTAATATTTTATCAAAATAGCGTCCATTATTGACTATTAAGAAACCGGACCTTGTGTATGAGGAAAAATATTATAAAATCTACAAAGCAATCTTCGTTTCACAGTATCGAGTATGCGAAATTAAATAAGTCAGTCGCTCTAGTGCCGTTGGTCGAGTTTGTAGTGTATTATGCTAGAATAATTACATCCCAAACAAAGGTCAGTGGTTTTAAATGCCTAATTTAACCTGTGATATTTTATTTATAATATTACCAACAAAGATATTAAAAATAGAATAGATTTATTTATCAATGATAAGATATGCAAACTACCAGAATAAATTAACGTAAAAAACATAAATAATGTCTGTTTTTTTAAAAGTGGGTATAAGAGTATAAACAAAATATGGTGTAATTAAATGATTAATCTTATATAGAAAATTCTCGTGTCACAATGTTAGTTACTCCTCCGAAACGGTTTGACCTATTTTTATGAAATTTTATATACATATTCAGTAGGTCTGAGAATCGGCCTATCTATTTTGCATACCCCTAAATGTTACGGGTGGTCCACCCCAAAATTTTTATTTTATTTTTGAAATTTTTTTATTTTTCACCGTTCCACCATTAACCCCTATTTTTTAATAGCCATATTAGTAATTCAACAACTTTCACCAGTGTCACTGCTAGACTCGGGTAGAGGGCGCTGCTATCGGGTCCCAAATTTTTTTCGGGGCAGGACAACGTCTGCCGGGCACGCTAGTGTTATATAAAACTTACAAGCTACAATGATGCTTTAGACAATTACAGAATCGTTATTCAAATAAAATAACTATAAAGACAGGTTATAAGATTGTTTTTATTATATTTACTTAGATTTATATCTTTTGCTAATTATTTTTAACTTTTAAGTAGGTATATAGATAATAAGTTATTTATTAAGTAGTATGGTTTTGATTTTTTACTCTTGAATCATGACTACTCTGTATTGTGTGTTTTTTTTTCATACCACAATGGTGGCAAACAAGCGTACGCCTGATGGTAAGCGGTCAAAGTAGCCTATGGACGCAACCACAGAGGTATCGCATGCGTGTTGCCGACCCTTTTAAAAACTTTTTCAACCTTCCCTTGAAGAAAACCATACTGTAGGGTATTGGGAAAATCTCAGCAGGGAGCTCATTCCACAGCCGTAATTTATTTGAATTTGTTATATATTAACTAGCCCGGCAGACGTTGTCCTGCCCCGAAAAAATCTGGGACCCGATAGCAGCCCTCTTTACCCGGTGAAAGATTTTGATTGATTAATATGGCTATTAAAAAGCAGGGGTTGGTGATAAAAAAATTAAAATTTAGGGTCGTATGTATTTTTCAATGTCACATAATAAAAAAATAAAAAACAAAAATTTTATCCAAAAAATAAAAAATAAAATTTTGGTGTGGACATCCCTTATCCCTTAGGGGTTTGAAAAATAGATAGTAGCCGATTCTCAGACTTACTGAATATGCATAAAAGAATTCATAAGAATTGGTCAAGCCGTTTCGGAGGAGTATGGGAACGAACATTGTGACACGAGAATTTTATATATTACACATTATAATCAATTTGTACCGAATAAACATTTCTTTCTTTCTAATAAGTTATTGTTATAAAAGGAACAAATAAAACACCTACAAGGATAATACAATGGTAAAAAAGGCTACAAAATATTAAAAGTTTAAGTAGTATAAGTAATAAAAAAAATTGAAATTATTACAAATGTTATCTTAATAATTATTCATAACTCAATACTAAATTTGTTTACAAATAATGATAACTGTACATATCATGTTTGCGGGGAATGGTGGCTAGAATGCTAGTTGTATTTGGACGCAAATAAGCAATACCATGTCAACCCACAAAATAGAAAAAACTGAGTTATATATGCAGAAGTGTTTGCAAATGGCTGAAGAACATTTTCCTTAATATTTGTAGGGCTTAAGCTTTAAAACTTCTAAAAAAGCCATTTTTTAATGAAGCAATTTATGTATTACGTTAAACGTTTTGGGTTATATTATATACGAAATATGCAGTTTGTATACTTATTTTTGTGAAAATAAGTAAAATAACTTACATACATCTGAATTTGCTAAAAACTTGACCAATACATAAAAAAATCATATAAAGCAAGTTGTTCAAAATTTTCAAACGTGTTTTTCTCGAAATGACATTCGTGCTGGTTGACATGGTATTGCTTATTTGCGTCTTTTACCCTCTCAATACGGATTCTTTGAAATCCACCAGTTACCTGTGAAGGCAATGAGTCAGAGTGTATTCTTTTAGAAATTGCATAGTACTGACTCTCCAGGGCCTAATAATTTCATAATTTTAAATGTATATACCGTACTTAATTACATAAAAAAATCAATTTGATTTTTTTTTTTATGTTAAAAGTTGGCAAGCAAGCATACGGCCCACCTGATGGTAAGTGGTTACCGTAGCCTATGAGCGCTTGCAGCACCATTAGTAGGTGCCACTCACGCGTTGCCAACCTCGAGATATTGGTTCTTAAATCTCGTCTGCCCAGTAATTTCACTAGCGTACAGTGCCCTTCAAGCCGGAACACAGTAATGCCTAAGCACTACTATTTGGCGGCAGAATATTTGACACAGCGGTGGTACCTACCTAGCCGGCCTCTTGCAACAAAAGACCTACCACCAGTGTGACTGACTGCACTGGTGGAATAATCTCTGCTGTGACAGAGGTTATCCCAACAGCGGGCGATGGGGTCGTCACATCCCGACGCCGGTAAATTTATTTTTCCGTTTGTCTGTCTGGCCTGTTCTCTGAAACGACGACATCGATTTTAACGGGACTTTCACTGTTAGACAGCTTATGTTATAAGGAGTGAATTAAGCCACTTTTATTTTAGAATAATAATTTGGGTTCTGTGCAATAAACAAAAACGGCATTAAATAAGTAGGCACATAATAAAACATAGTTCGAAACGCTTCAATTAGAATAAAAACAACCGCTTTAGTCAAAACTTTAGGCCAAATAAACACAAATTTTATTAAGAAGCGTTCAACGCGGGTAATTAGGTTTTATACTATAAAGAGTTAGCCGGAGACCTTGATGAAAATATCACAAAAAATATAAAGAATAATCTTTATATAATTTATAACCTTTAAAAGAAATATTAACTAAATTTATCTATGTTGATGTAGATTAAAAAAATCCTCAATATTAGTCGCACTGGTGGTACGTCTTTTGTTGCAAGAGGCCGGCTAGGTAGATACCACCGCAGTGTCAAATATTCTGCCGCCAAATAGTGCTCAGGCATTACTGTGTTACGGTTTGACGGGCACTGTAGGCTTGTGAAATTACTGGGCAAGGGAGATTCTTCAACCAATATCTCGTTGTCAACGCCCGAGTGACACCTACTAATGGTGCTGCAAACGCTCATAGGCTACGACAACCGCTTACCATCGGATGGGCTGTATGCTTGTTTGCCAACTTGTAACATAAAATGTATTTACTTGTAATATAATAATATATAATAATACCTTATAATCTGTAATTAGCCTTACATTTTTACTTTATGCGTTAATTCAAACAATTAGTTATTTGTGTGCAAAATTTTATTCAAATCCTTTCAGCATTTTTTGAGTGAAGAGGCTAAAATAGTTACCTATTTTTCACTCATACTTAGTTCACGCTGTCGTTAGAATTGTTATATCTTTTGTTAGTAATGCCTCCAATGTCTATCTGTCTTTTCGTGTAACGGCGGGCTGTATCTCACGAACGGTAAAAAAACTTGAGAGGTGTCAAGAGACACCAGGATGGAACGAAGTTCCTTTCGATTAATTAGTGTAGGAATTGTAATAAAATTTTAAATTTTTTAAGTCATAATAATATTTTTTTAATTTATTATTTATTGTGTACAAAAAACCTGTATACACTCAACAAAAATAATCGCGACACTGCATTGTTCAATGCGAAATAGAAAGACGAAACGAAAATAACTGGCTTGCTTTCTATGAGAGAGAGAGAGAGAGACAGAGAAACACGCGCACGCCGCACGGCTTACAACTATAGCAAAAGTGTCGTTACAACTTTTGGTCTTAATTTTTTCCGTCTAGCCCCCTTTCGCAACACGCGATAAAGAACTTCGTTCCAATAAAATTTAGAATTAAAAGGGGTCATGCGAGAAACATGCGTGTCCTGTTCCAGATAAACTAGATATACTCGCGGCTTCACTCATCATTGTGTTGCTGTTCCACCAACTCATCGTATCGCATCACCGACGCATAGACACGCTCATAGCCAAATGTACCCAGTGATCGGTAACGATCGGTTAAGCTACTTCAGGCGCGGTCACTCACACGATGGTGTGATCACATAGTGGTAATTCAACTGAGCGCTTCCGTGCTTAGGGCCCGTAAAAAGTCGGTCCCGGCTGTTATCAATTTAACAGTCGATAAGTCAAGTCAGAGTCCTATACGATCGATCTGAACAAGTCTGACACTAGGTTGGCCACTAACCACTCGATAATTTTTATTTTATTTTATTTTTAGAACACCAACAAATAGTACATTACAGTTTACAACAAATAACAAAATTCCAATAAAACATAATTACTCAGTGCCTACTTTTTTACAGGTGTTACAAATTAACCAAGAAATACGTTAACATCAACAAATTCACTGAGATCTCAACATTAAGATCCCAGCAACAAATAATAATACATTAGTGAATATAATTAAGAAAAGAAAAATTTTAATTTAAAATGATGTTATGGTATAATTATTAATTAAAATAAGAGATTTGTATGGGTACAAAGAAGTTTTTGTATGGCTATCAAACCATGCTATTTTTTGAAAATCGCATCGTCCGCCCGCGCTTTCTTTGTCATTGTCACGCTTCTATGTATCGTATCACGATATTATATAGCTTGTAGCCTTCCTCGTGAAATGTACTATCAAAAGCAAAAATAATTTTTCAAATCCGACCATTAGTTCTAGAGATAAGCGCGACCAAACAAACAAACTCTTGACCTTTATAATATTTCTATAGGTATATAGATATTTTCTCACTATTATAAATGCGAAAGTAACTCTGTTTGTCTGTTGCGCTTTCACGCCAGAACTACTGAACCGATTTTAATGAAATTCGGTGCACAGATAGTCTAGAGCCTGAGAAAGGACATGGGCTAGTATTTAATGAGAAAAAAATGTTGTAAGGGGTTGTATGGAAGTATCGTCATTTTTAGAGCTAGAAGCTTGAAACTTATATTTTAGGTTTTGATTCGATATAAATAAATATGACATTCAAAGTTTGTAAAAGTTTTACCCTCAAGGGTGTAAAATAACAATAGGGAATAGGGGATGAAATTTTACACGCGGGCGAAGCCGCTGACCAAAGCTAGTTTTATAATTTCTAAGGTGGTACGAAACCTTATATGCGCGAGTTCTCCACGCGAGGTTCTTTTAAGTCTCACTTTTAATTTTATGTACATAATTAATGTTATTTTAATTAAAATATTTTTAAAACGTAGTAACGTAGCGTAGTTTTAAATACCTACCTTTAACACGTTCACTGCGTAAAAATGAACAGTGACTTTCAGATGCTTGGCAGGCCCTTTCGACCTGACACCTCTGAGTGGTAAAGCTTTATTATCTTAGTCAAGGCGTATGGTAAATAACAAATTTTATACTTTTTAAAATTGTCATTAATAATTGTAACATTGGCCCCGTTCCTGGATTCTCCAAACAGAAAATGAGAAGTTAGCAATCGAAAATGTCAGGTCGATAAGGCCCGATACCGCACTAAAGTGTAATATTTACAGTGAAGTTAGCAACCGAGTGTAGAATAAATAATTTTTATGTCTACAATTCGATTGTACCACGTTTGTACCGGATTGTACCACTTTTAAAATCGTTTGTACCTCAAAGGTGTAAAAGTTATGGGGTCCGAAATTTGCTGATTTTTGACTATCACGATGGCATCTAGAAGCAAAAATTCATTTTCTGTGTAATTTTTATAGTGATATTTTGCCACCCTTGTCATGTCCTGATTATTTTTACAACCCAACAAAAGGCCTGTTACTGGTTGGAGAGCGATGAACTAGCTGTTTTACTTTAGAAAACGGAAGTTTATTACGGAATGTAAAATGACAACTGAGACGGGAAAGTCATTGGCAAATTTGTTGCAGATCAGACCTGTAAAACATCAGAAGACCGTCACACAGAAATCTTTTTATTTCTTCGATGTAGACAAAAAAATTCGGCCCCAAAATTTGCCACTCCAAGAATCTGCCGGCCTAAGCTCAAACCTACTCAGCCTTTTTTTTTTACGTTAGAAGTTGGCAAACAAGCATACGGCCCACCTGATGGTAAGTGGCTGCCGCAGCCTATGAGCGCTTGCAGCACCATTAGGTGCCACTCACGCGTTGCCAACCTCGAGATATTAGTTCTTAAATCTCGTTCGCCCAGTAATTTCACTAGCGTACAATGCCCTTCAAACCGGAACACAGTAGTGCCTAAACACTACTATTTGGCGGCAGAATATTTGACACTGCGGTGGTACCTACCTAGCCGGCCTTTTGCAACAAAAGACCTACCACCAGTGTGACTGATTGCACTGGTGGAATAATCTCTGTTGTGACAGAGGTTATCCCAACAGATAGCCTGCTGATAAATCCACCACTGGTGAAAGGAATGAAAATATTGAGTCATTAATTTTATAAAATTATATATAAGCACAAGCCACAAGTCATTAATCTGACCTTAAAAGGCTTATCAAGAAGTATGTACATATGTTATATATTGTTTTGACTATATACCGATTTTGATGAGTAGTAATTAACAACTCTGGAAATGTGACGATTGGGTTTTTTTATACTATAAACACTACTAGTTACGCCAGTGGCACCAATCGCGTGTTGTACCGATTTTTCGTTATGACTTCTTCGTCCTAGCATAATACGAGGTATTTTATTAATCCAGGGTCTGGTTATTACTCTTATCCGGATTTGACAGTTTACTAGTTTTTACACGGAGCGATTGCCATTTGACCTCCGTAACCCGAAGGCGAACAAGTAATAAGGCATTAAAAAGTACATTTTTTTTTTAAGAATATTAGCAATGCGTTTCGTTTAAGAATATTAGCAATGTATTCCTATTGCCCCTCCAAATAAGCTCTGCACTTGCGCTAGGAGTGGGCACGACAATAGCCCAAGGGGGTCAGGATCGAACCCTCGACTCTCGCGTTAACGGAGCGAAGTCGGCCCTTCTACCGTTGAGCTATTGAGGCTTCATATATAACAATATATTTGTTTTCAGGCTCTAGACTATCTGTATACCAAATTTCATTTAAATCGGTTCAGTAGTTTTTGCGTGAAAGCGGGACAGACAGACAGAGAGACAGAGTGACTATCGCATTTATAATATTATTATTATTTTTTTTTTTTTTTTTTTTTTTTTTTTTTTTTTTATTTATTTTAAAATCAGGCGACAGGGCCCATACATATATACCTTACAGACTAACATACATATTAAATATTATAAAACACCTAAATCTAACACCACATAACACTGGAAATCTTTTTATTCACTTAGGAGTTTTTGATTTACTTTCCCTATATCTACGGTAAACTACTCCTTGTGGCCACAAATCAGGGCTGAGGAAGACGTCCTTATACTTCGCGACAATCTGGAGGAGATACGATTTGAAGTTCGTGTCATGACTCGACTCCAGTCGCTGCAATTTCAGCACCGCCGTTCCATCAGCATCTATTTTCTCGCGGCTTTTCGTGCGGATATATTATAATATGAAGTAAGGATTATTTACTTATAAATTTATTTTTCACTCGTGAGCCAATTCCAATCTTACCGCGGACGAATTACCGGCCAGATGCTAGTCCTTTTCTTAGTCTATTTTTAATGTGAAATAAGGGTTGTTTGGGGTTGAAACGGGGATGAAAAAGTTGTATGAAAGTATCGTCATTTTTAGGGCTAAAAATGCCTGCGACACTGTTTAACCGGGGCTGAAGGCCCCGGCGGTAGAGGAAGAAAACCTCTGTAAAAAATAACGACCGTCGGTCGTAGAGGGAAACAACCCAATTAAAAAGTTAGTCTCGGCGGGGCGAGCCCTAGGACCCAGGGCTCCCTTGGTGGGGTTTGCCGGGGCCTTCTGGTCCAGGTCGGTGGGGCGCGAAAGCGCCACCGTCTATTGTATTTATGTATTAGTATGTATATATGAGGATGAAAAGTTGAATGGAAGTATCGTCATTCTTAGAACTAGAAGCTTGAAACTTATTTAAAAAATAAGACTATTAATACGATATTAATAAATATGGCATTCAAAGTTTGTAAATTTGTTGTGTTCATAGTCTGTATTAAAATCGTTATCCACGCGAGCGAAGCCACTGGCAGAAGCTAGTATTGATATATAATTAATAATTCATAGGATCGTAAAATTGATTTTAAAAACATAATAATAACTATTTGTGGCCCTGAATCGCTTGACCAATCACAGCCTTGAGTTTGACTTAGCAGGGTCATAACTCGTAGCACATTTGTGTTTAGTGGTCATAGGTTCATCACGGGTTTTCCACTATTATAATTGTGACCGAGGCAAAATCTTCCTCCCACAAAAAAGGGAACAGAGATGTTCCCTTTATTTTTTCCCTTTCCTCCTATATCTTGTGTTGGTAACACGCGTGTGATAAGTCAATTGAGGGCTGCTTACCATTAGGCGGAACGTATGCTTGTTTGCCAACCGTAGTGAAATGAATAAAAACTAAAATCTCTTTATGACTAGTTTTTACTAATTAATAGTTAAAGCAGAAAACCGGTTTCAAAACTAAAATACTAAAAATAATAATTTTTACAACAATAGGTTATGCTAAATACAACACAACACATAAGGCAGTGATTTTTGTGTTAGAAAATAATAACCGGTTGTTGTAACATATGAACGTATACAAAGTTTCGAGGTGTCACTCACGCGTTGCCAACCTCGAGGTACAGGGCCCATTAAACCGAAACACAGTAATACAATACACACAACTGCTTTGCGGTAGACTCTGACATTGGACCTACCTAACCGGCCTCTTACAATAAAAGTTCTACTACCCGTAAAAGTTTATTAGTAATAAGTTTTTGACCACCAAAGTTTATAACTATTTATTTATCTATTATTATTCGTATTTCCTTGTAACAAGTTTACGATTGCTTTAGAATTATTATGTTTTAGAGTCATGACGTCATTGGTCAAGGTTAAATTGTCAATAAATTGTGTGAATTATATGAAAACTAACTTAGGTCAGCGGTTTCACCCGCTTTAGTAACGATTTTAGTAAAGTTTGAACCCCATGTAAGAAAGAATTTATGTTTCTTAGTTGGCAAGCATACAACTCACTTCATGGTAAGCGGTTGGCGTAGCCTAAATTTGACACTGCGGTGGTGCTTACCACTCGAGCGCCGGGACGGGTGCAATGGCGCAGGAGGTGTGTGGACTCGGAGCCGAGCTCCCCTACCCACTAAAACTCCAAGGTCCCATCTAGCGCCATAATGGGACGTCGCGGGGTCGCCAAAGCATACAACCGCGACGCCCCGGCGCTTGCCCCGAGGGGCCCACCGGTTCTTAAATCTTCTCTGCCCAGTAATTTCACTAACCTACAGTGTCTTTCAAACCGGAACACAGTAATGCCTAAGCACTACTATTTGGCGGCAGAATATTTGACACTGCGGTGGTACCTACCTAGCCGACCTCTAACAACAAAGGACCTACCACCAGTGTGACTGATTACACTGGTGGAATAATTTTTGCTGTGTCAGAGATTATCCCAAGAGCGGGCGAAGGGTCGTCCCTTCCCGAAACCTAAATGTTAAAAGCAAAAAACAAAATTTCATGTTTCAAATATGATTTCCATATAACTTTCAACTCTTTTTTCACGCCCTTAAGGCTGAAACGTAACAAGAGAAAAAATTCAGCTTTCCAGGTCCAAGGGTTTAGGGAACGGTCTTCTCACATACTAACAAAACGTCAAAGACTTGCTGGTGCTCCTATAAAAACGTAATAGAACGAACTGCGTCACGAGTTTGCGACATAATCGAATGAAGACTGCGTAATGCCTTTTCACACGTCCAGGTTGCCGGGACTGACTCTCCAGTAACTCATTTTGCTTTCACACGAGCCAAATTTAAATCTAGTAGCTCGTACGCACAGTGGTGACTCCGGCGTGCACCTTGCGAAACCTTGCCGAGTCTCTCTAGTCGATGGATTCACCCGACGGTGTGACGCGTCGCGACGTGCGAAATAAGAGACCTCATCCTCGCCGGCAAAGACGTTGTTGTATGCGTGTCTATGCTGTGTATGGAGCATTGTCTAATGTGATCTTATCGTCAGGGTCTTGTAGGACGTGCTTAGGACGCCTTACTTTAGTCGGCTTGTCATCCTCATCGGGGGATTTGAGTGGGAGATAGATTAATCGAAATAGTTTTGCCATTTAGATGCGGGATCGAATGTATTACAAGCACAATCAGTATGCAAGCGGCGTTTAATTATTGTGGTCGACTATAAATATTAGAAAAGAAGTTTTCGAACAAAGTTCTTTAATTCAGCTTACGGGTGGTGCGATATACTAGAAAGCGTTACGTAACAAAATGCCGTACGCTGTGTGAGTGTGCGTGGGTGTATCGAGCTTACTACAAACAAAATGAGTGAGCAAACAAACAAGTGTGTGCGCTGCCGGATGTTCTCTCTCTCTCTCTCTCTGTCCTTGTCTCTATTTATTATATAACCTATTGAAATATATAGAAATTAAATTCAGAATTGAAGAATAAACTTCAACTTCATTCCTCAACGAGGATCGTCCGACCGTACAATTTTTGAAGTTATACTTCTTTAGGCGCGTTATGAAAAAATGATGAGAGTGAAATTCCAAGATGAGCGCGCATGAGCGTCACACAAAATTTACAGGTTCCAAAACCGCTCATTCTCCAGTCAGTTCAGTCTCCAACCCCAACCATCAAAATATAAATAGAACCTCTATTAGACGCGCATGTTGGCACGCTCGTCGCGTCTGTTCACTGTTTTCATATTTATAATATTTATCCACATGCCTCTTTCTCCATTAACAACACGTGTTTGGACGCAAATAAGCAATATCATGTCAACCCACAAAATTGAAAAAACTAAGTTATATATGCAGAAGTGTTGGTAAATGGCTGAAGAACATTTTTCTTTAATATTTGTAGGGTTTTAAGCTCTTTTTATTATTTAATTGTAATTAATTATTTGCATGCAATTAAAAATTGTTTTTTAATGACGCCAAAGAAATTTCTGACGCGTTTACACGTACACGCACCCATATTTTTTTCTAAGCAGTCGTTTATTTTATAACTCCGTGGATCAATAAAATATTATAATTAAATTGAAATTATTAAAGAATTCGTTTCGACGTGATGGGAACAATCATGCTGTTGCCAAGGCCGCCTTAATTAAGTATTCGCTACATCTATTAATTTAGTAATTTGATATTTTATAAATGGCCGATTTATCGATTTTTATAACCAGTTAAAAGACTGTTGTGGTTTACGTCATTTCTTTTTCCGGTTATATTGATTTAGGTGTGGTTTTCCTCAAATTTAAAGGCCGCAATATACATTATGTCAAGGTACTGAACCCAGGGGGCTTACCATTAACTCTTATATCAAAATCAATCTAGTTCAATTCTGACATTCTGATTTTATATGAGAATGACGTATAAATACGTCATAATATATATTGGACGACATTTGAATCCTAACCATAACCATAACCCCGCAACCATAACCTCGAGATATTGGTTCTTAAATCTTCAGAGACCAGACACAGTAATGCCAAAGACACTACTGCTTTGCGGTAAAATATTTGACACTGCGTTGATACCTAGGCCTCCTGCAACAAAAGACCTTTTTTTATGTTACAAGTTGGCAAACAAGCATACGGCCCACCTTATGGTGAGTGGTTGCCGTAGCCTATGAGCGCTTGCAGCACCATAAGTACATTGCCAACCTCGAGATATTAGTTCTTAAAACTCCTTTGCCCAGTAATTTCATTAACCTACGGTATCTTTCAAACCGGAACACAGTAATGCTTTGCGGTAGAATATTTGACTCTGCGTTGATACCTAGGCCCCCTGCTATAAAAGACCCACCACCAGTGTGACTGATTGCACTGTTGCAATAATCTCTGCTGTGACAGAGATTATCCCAACAGCGAGCGATGGGGTCTTCAAGTCCCGACGCCGGAAAAATGCTGAACCCTCATTTTGGGACACCGCACGGTAGTCAAACAATAATTAAATGTATTTTTCTCTCTCACTTTTTGTTTTTATTTTTAAAAAGTCTTTTTTGGAATTTTCTTCTTTTTCGTTGAATTTTTATTTTTATTCATTGTTTTTTATTTTTTGTATTTGTTTTTGTTTTGTACTACTGCTGTGTTCCAAATAAACTTGTTTTTTTTTTCGTTATTTTTAATAATAACAAACTTAATAAGACGCCATCTTGTGAACGTTGGTTCGGAGAGCGTCAAGATCTAAGACTAAGAATCTCATGGACGGAGCCATAGCATGTTGTCGCTCTTGTAACGTTATTACAAAGAAGATATTGTTGTCTTAGTCTGTTGCTCGTAGGACTAATAGGAGTAAAAGAAATGGATATAATTATATATGTTTACATAGGTAATTTGTCATTACTCACACATAAAATACGTAAAATATTGGCACGCGGTTTTTATCTAATGTTCCTTCTATCTTCTTTCTCTTTCTACGGCCAATATTTGGGAATGGATTGGCTGGCCAGTGTTATCGCCAACTACCAACATACTAGGTTGGTCTCACGTTGGCCCAATATGCTGACCCAGTACCTTCTACGCTACGGCCCAATGTATACTGTCAATACGAACAATCGAAAAGTTAGGTTCAAACGAAACAGATTTGTCTAAATTCGGTTTACAAATCAAGTATTTCTGGGATAACAAACATGAATGAAAAATATAACATAAGGAATGAAGTTCTTTTCGCTGTCTATAAAACATCTCATATATAAAATTCTCTTGTCGCGGTGCTTGTTACCAAACTCCTCCGAAACGGCTCCGACCGATTTTTATGAAATTTTCTGTGCATATCGGGTAGGTCTGGAACGGTCAAAATTTATTTGTCATACCCCTAAATGTTCAGGGGATCTAATCCAATTTTTTTGACAAATTTTTATTTTTACTTGCAGTAGTTTTTGCGTTAAAGAGTAACAAACATACACCCATCCATTCAAACTTTCACATTTATAATATTAGTGTTTATAATGTTAGTGGGATAGTGGGGTTAGAAAGACCCCTAGTGTCAAAGAAAGGGTTATTACACTTTTTTGTAGGGCTAACTCTCATTCGCTCAGAATGTAACGCACTATAGAACTTCGTTTCAAAAAAAAATCCAACCGACTTGAGAACCTCCATTATTGAAGTCAGATAAAAAACCACAATGTTTTTGTTATGTCATGAGAAAAACCTGCAACTGGCGTTACGTCAAGCAAGTGTTTCCTCAAGCGGGGACGACCCGTGGTGTGGAATGCGACCGCGATATTGTTACTGACATGATAAAAAAAACAGTCAAGTGTGAAGTGCTTATTACTTTATTAAATAGGAATCCAACTTCCCACTCAGAGTATATGTTGACCATGCAAGCATATTTTCCGGTCTGGGTGTATTTGTCCTTGTCCTTGTACGTGTTTCCGGACCCCGACACAGGATATCACTATCCTAATGGGGGCCGTTGAGTGTGTAGCGTTATTCCTACTTCCCGGATTTGACGGGTTACTATTTTTTACCCAGAGCGATTGCCATCTGACCTCCACAACATTACGAGCGAACCATTAACTCATTGGATCACAACAAATTACGTATCAAGAGCTAACGATTATTATCAGATGTTATGTTAATAACCGGGAGAAGTTTAGCGTGCTCTCTGATGCACGGTGGTGTGACGCAATAGTTCTTAACACCCATTTTCTGTAAGAGGGTAGTACTTCCCCCGATCGAGCCGGCCCATTTGTGATAGGAGGAAAACGGTAATCTATTAAAGCTTGCGATACTTAAAGTATCACATGCGTTGCCAACCTCAAGGAAAGAGAAGGAAGGGATTAGAGGGGTGGGAGATTGGGCCTCCGGCCTTCTCACTCATCGCACGAAACGCAACAGTACCTACTGATACTATTACTTGACGCCGATTTTCTGTGAGAGGGTAGTACTTCTCCGGGCCCATTTGTGCTGGAAATGCATGGCTCTACTACCGAAAATTACTACTATAAAAGTTTATTATATTATATTATACAAATGGAGGCAAATAAGAAATACCATGTCAACCCACAAAATTGAAAAAACTGAGTTATATATGCAGAAGTGTTGGTAAATGGTTGAAGAACATTTATCTTTAATATTTGTAGGGTTTTAAGCTTTAAAACTTCTAAAAAAGCCATTTATGTATTATGTTAAACGTTTTGGGTTATATTATGTACGAAATATGCAGTTTGTATACTTATTTTTTGTGAAAATAAGTAAAATTACATAAATCTGAAATTTCCAAAAACTTGACCAATACATAAAAAAGTTCATATAAAGCAAGTTGTTCAAAATTTTCAAACGCCTTTTTCTCGAAATAACATTCGTGTGGATTGACATGGTATTGCTTATTCGCGTCAAAATATAAATATAAACTTGATTAAATATGTTCATAAGTTCGAGGAGACGAGCAATTTTATGACGAAGGTCAAGCAAACCGGTCAAGTGGGTGCTAAGTTGTCGTAAGCTATTTCAATATACTTACAGATTTTTATTTATATTTTATCAACAAGAATAAACGACAAAGGCTTAAGGTTATCTCACAATATCACTACATAGTATAAAACAAAGTCGTTTTCTCTGTCCCCATGTATGCTTAAATCTTTAAAACTACGCAACGGATTTTGATGCGGTTTTAATAGATAGAGTGATTGAAGAGGAAGGTTTATATGATAGTGGAGAAAAAAAAATTGAGGTTTCTAATGTGATTTCGTAAATAATTACATTTAAAGCGTGCGGGCCATGGGCAGTAATGAATAAATCAAAACTACTAGATCGATTTTAATCATTTTTTCAGTGAATGACATTTTATGATATTTTATACCCGTGCGAAGCCGGAGCGGGCCGCTAGTACTATTATAATACGTCAATCGGTTTACAATATAAGTTGTTTGACCGAGAAATGCGATATAAAAGTAGGGATGGGAAAATAATCTATCGATTTTTATATTTATCGATAGTTATTTTTGTCTATCAAATTGTAAACTCTTGGACTTTTTACATTAAATAAAAAAGGTCACCACGTAAATCTAACTGTCTTAATCTAACTAATATTATGAATGTGAAAGTTTGGATGGATGAATGTTTGTTACTCTTCCACGCAAAAACTACTGGACAGATTTGGATGAAATTGGTACACACATAGCTTATTACCTGGATTAACATTGAAAGTACTTTTGACCACGAAAATGTTTGGTTCCCGTGGGATCATCAAAAAACTACACACGCGAGTGGAGCCGCGGGCACAGCTAGTGTCCAATAAATTAATTTTTCTTTTAAACACACTTAACGGCCCTCAACTATCCTAATAGTTATATCCTGTGTCGGGGGTCCGGAAACATACGCAACGCCAAGAACAAACACACCCAGACCGGAAAACATATCTGTATCGAACCCGCGACCTGTGGTGTTGAAGGCAGGTTCGCTACCGCTGTGTCCAAGCGTCTTTAAATGACTAAGTACAAGTTCAAGTGCAGGTTCTTAGCTACATACTGTTACATACATACTTTTATCAAAAATGTCGACAAACGATAATTTTTACTTAATAATAATCGATACTTCAATATCGATGGATTTATAATTTTTTTTGTCACTTCTTCATCCCTATATAAATGTTCTCCATTTACGTTCATTTTTAGTGTGAATCTTCCCCTTCTGTACCCTTTCCTCTTTCCCGTCTCATTCTTTCCCTCATATCCCTCGGGTTGGCAACGTGCATGCGATACCGCGTCAAGTATCACGCATGTTTGTAGGTTGCGGTGTTTGCTTGTTTGCCAGCCGTCATGAAGTATGTAAGCAAATTTAAAATCATGAGATCATAACGTCAATTGTCATACAGTAGCTATATAAATACAAATAAATCTTACGATATTATTTATTTAACCTTGAATAAGTAAAAAAAAACCGTGCGAGTCGGACTCGTGCACGAAGGGTTTCGTAACATTATCTATAAAAACTGCAATAAAATCACGATTTTTACATGGGGCTCCGTACCTAAAGGGTAAAACGGGACCCTATTACTAAGGGTAAGTCCATAAGTCACCAGGCTGTATCTCATGAACCGTGATAGTTAGGCAGTTGAAATTTTCATAGAAGATGTATTTCTGATACCGCTATAACAACAAATTTTAGTTTTAGCATTTTCTTTCGTTACTAAGTTGGCAAGCATACGTCCCACCTGATGGTACGTGGTTGCCGTAACCTATGAGCGCTAGCACCATTAGCCACTCAAGCGTTACCAACGAGAGATATTGATCTTAAATCTCCTTTGCCCAGTAATTTCACTAGCCTTCAGCCCTTCAAACCGGAACACACTAATGCTAAAGACACTACTGCTTTGCGGTAGAATATTTGACACTGTGGTAGCTACCTAGCCGGCTTCTTGCAACAAAAGACCTATCGGTGCGACTGATTGCACTGGTGGAATAATGTCTGCTGTGACAGAGATTATCCCAACAGCTGGCGATGGGTTCGTCACGTCCGGGCGCCTAAAAATGACGACTTGAGGTACAGTACCCTAAAAAATTGACGTGCAATTAGTTTAACAATTACCTACACTACGACATACTTTTTTTGCACGTGGTGATAAATGGTCAGTCTTTGTCGAATTTTGTTTTATTATAATTTTGTTATTATTGATTTTTAAGTCACCGTTATTATACCGCTACACACCGTTGTGGGTGTGGCCTTTAGTCTCGACGGTTGCAGGTTTAATTCCCACTCGGGCAGATGTTTGTTAAGACTTCTGTTTCAGTCTGGGCGTTTGTCCACCGTGCCTCGAAGAGCACGTTAGGCTGTCGGTCCCGGTTGTTATCATAACATCTGATAATAATCGTTAACTCTTGATAAGTAAATTCCTCTTACCAATGAGTTAACGTTTCACCCTTATGGTTGCGGTCAGATGGCAATCGCTCCGTGTAAAAACTAGTAACCTGTCAAATCCGGATAAGAGTAATAAGCAGAACCTGGATAAATAAAATACCGGGAATAATGCTAAGAAGAAGAAGATTTTTAAGCGAGCACAATATATTTAATTTCTACTGTGCTTGATCGAAAACGCACTTGACTAGTAATTATTTTCAGTTACGTAACTAATTATTACCTATATATTATTACCGTGACGAATTAGGGTGGAGATAAAAAAAATACTTCACGGCCGAAATTTTAGAGTTTCAAAAAAGTGTATTTTTATTAAGTCTGTTTTATTTAATCAACTTTTAAAAAGGTGCTTAAAAAGGTCCGCCTGGTTATCTACCACCTACGTTGGTGAAAAACTCGTGAAGTGACTGGTCAGCCGTGTTTCGAGATCAGCTAGCGTATAACCAGTTGTATTCTAAAAAAAGATCGGCAACGCACCTGCATGCCTTATGGTGTTGCAGATGTTCATAGGCGGCGGTAATCGCTTAACATCAGGTGAGCCTCCTGCCCGTTTGACATAAAAAAGAGAAGTTTCTAAACGTGACTGGTGTTTTATATATGTACACTGATTACGCTGAAATTTGATCTGATTCACTTAATTCTTCTTTAGTTTGATGCGGAATAATTGCCATTTGGTCCCGTAGAAATTTAACACAGTTTGTCCCAGTATATTTCATGTTATGAACATTTTTGTTAACGTGGACAATGTCATTTTAGTTTGTGTACGGTTTTTTTTTCGAGTTTTCATTTAGTTTTACAACATTACTATTAAAGTATTATTCGTAACAGAAAAAAACTACCGACTTCAAAACTAAAAAACAAAAATAAAATGTCTAGGAAAATGTTATTTTTTGCTTTTCAGTTTTTTATTACCTCAGAACCCATACAATTATGAACCGATTCGGAAAAATTCTTTTTGGAACGAAGTTCCTTATCGCGCGTTGTGAAAGACGGAAAAAATTCTTACGAAAAGTTGTCACGACACTTTTTGCTATAGTAAGCTATTGTAAGCTGTGCGGCGTCGCATGTTTCTCTGTCTGTCTCTCTCTCTCTTATAGAAAGCAAGACAGATATTTTCATTTCTATTTCGCATTGAACAGTGTGGTGTCGCGACGATTATTTTTGTTGTTTTTTGTAAATAATAAATAATGTTAATAATAAAAAATATTATTATAACTTAAAAAAATAAAATTTTATTACAATTCCTTCACTAATTAATCGAAAGGAACTTCGTTCCATCCGGGTGTCCATTGACACCTCTCAAGTTTTTTTTAAAGGTTATGCCTTTCGTCTGCTCCCACTTCAATATAAAAAATAACCACCTCTAAGGATGATACATTAGGGGATGATATTTTTGGAATCTTTGTTTTTTACGTCAGCCATCCGCTTTTAAAGTTCCTTTTTTTTATTTGAAAGGACATATTTTCGTGTTGGTCTGATAGAACTTTCATAAAAATCGTTTCAGTAATTTTCGGTTTTAAATATGTGATCCAAATAAAAGAAATTGTATATTTCCGTTTTCATGTGACTATTCAATGGTATTTATATGGTATTTATATAAAAGGCGTCGGGATGTGACGACCCCATCGCCCGCTGTTGGGATAACCTCTGTCACAGCAGAGATTATTCCACCAGTGCAATCAGTCACACTGGTGGTAGGTTTTTTTGTTGCAAGAGGCCGGCTAGGTAGGTACCACCGCAGTGTCCAATATTCTGCCGCCAAATAGTAGTGCTTAGGCACTACTGTGTTCCGGTTTGAAGGGCATTGTACGCTAGTGAAATTACTGGGCGAACGAGATTTAAGAACTAATATCTCGAGGTTGGCAACGCGCGAGTGGCACCTACTAATGGTGCTGCAAGCGCTCATAGGCTGCGGCAGCCACTTACCATCAGGTGGGCCGTATGCTTGTTTGCCAACTTCTAACATAAAAAAAAAAAGTATGTTATAATATTGAAGACAACAATTTTAATTTCAGATGCAAAAAACTATAATATGTTGTCTTGGGCTCCTGGCGCTTGCATCAGCAGCTCCCCAGGACACGCTGATGAAATCCGGCGACTTGGATTCCGTTATTGAGGAGATCTTCGGCAAACCAAGCACTGATCAGCAAAAAGCTTCAACTTTAGTACCACCAGTGACAAAACCACGTGAGTTTCTATATTTAACTAGCGGACCCGGCAGACGTTCTCATGCCCCGAAAAAAAATCTGGGACCCGACAGCAGGGCCCCTTACCTGAGTCTAATTGTGAACAGAAGTGACACCGCACCGGTGAAAATTATTGAATTACTAATATCGCTATTAAAAAATAGGGGTTGATAGTAGAAGGGTGAAAATTTAGGGTTGTATGTATTTTGTAATGCCACATTTACAATAGGCAAAAAGCATGCGGTCAACTTGATGGTAAGTTATTACCGCAACCTATGAAGGCGCGCGATAGTTGAAGTATTGCATTCTGCCAACCCAAGGGTTAGGTTAGGGGGATATATAAGCCCGGGGCTATATAAATAGGGCTCACCCTCGGGCCGTGGACGTGCAGAGTGGGGTATCTGTGCGTCCGTGATGAGTGGCCCTAAGGAGAACGGCAGTGTGTCGGGGTCCGGAAACATTCACAATGACAGGGACAAATACACCCAGACCGGAAAATATGCTTGCATGGTTAATACAAACATATGCTTCGAGCGGGAATCGAACCCGCGACCTGTGGCGCTTAAGGCAGGTTCGCTACCGCTGCACCACAACGTCGTCAAACTCAAGCTTTGAACAATATAAACTTTTTTAACGTAACCATTTTTCACATGGCCCGTAATATGTCAGCTTTTCCCGTGTCGGAATGCCAACAAAACTATTTATATACGCACAAGAAAAAAAAAACTAAGAATATTGTATATCACAAAGCATTAGAATAATAAAAACACTTTTTTTTTATTATTTTTGGAACGAAGTTCCTTATCGCGCGTTGTGAAAGGGGGCTAGACGGAAAAATTCTTACGAAAAGTTGTCACGACACTTTTTGCTATAGTTGTAAGCCGTGCGGCGTGCGCGTGTTTCTCTGTCTGTCTCTCTCTCTCTCATAGAAAGCAAGCCAGTTATTTTCGTTTCGTCTTTCTATTTGTTTTGAACAGTGTGGTGTCGCGACGATTATTTTTGTTGATTTGTTTTTGTACATAATAAATAATAAATTAAAAAAATATTATTATAACTTAAAAAAAAAAAATACAATTCCTTTACTAATTAATCGAAAGGAACTTCGTTCCATCCGGGTGTCCCTAGACACCTCTCAAGTTTTTAAGGGAAACATACAGTTGTTTTTATGTTCTTATAATAATAATTACATAATAATAAACAATAATAATTAAAGTTTACACAAATAAGAATAACACATAGGATAATTAGACAGGGCAAAAGTAAAAAATAATGCAATTCAATTTACAAAATTAATAAAAACAAAAAAATCAAAAAAATTCAAAAGGACTTACTCGGATGCTAGTTTTAACAAGGATATTTTTATCTGTTTCTTAAATGATTGTAAAGGCAAATAGAAGATACTTCATCAAAATTCTTATTAAGAGTTATATGCGCGTAAAATAAAATTATTTCCACAATATTTCTTCTTCATACAAGGTGTGTGAAATAAAATCTTTTTCTTGCACTCAATCTTTGACAACTGTATTGAATGTTATTTTATTGAATGTTATTAATTATACCAATTCGAATTTAATTATTTAATAATCATCGTTAAGACAGGACAACGTCTGTCGGGTCGACTAGTAATAAATAAACATGGTTTCGGAGGTCAGATGGCAATCGCTCGCTAAAACTAGTAACCCGTCAAATCCGGATAAGAGTAATAAGCAGACCCTGGGTAAAATACCGGGATAGTGTTACGAAGAAGAAGAATTAAAATACAATTACTTTCCAGCGCAAGATACTGAAAACGTGAAGTGTAAAACTGACGACGGAGCTGATGGAGAATGCGTACGCTACTATCTCTGTAATTCGGAGAACAATGTTATAACAGATGGAGTCGGTGTCATAGACATAAGGTACAATATTTACCACAATTTTTAGAGTCTAAAGGGTGTCAATGGAACCCTAATCTTCCACTGTGTGTCTGTCCGTCTGCCAGAGGGCTGTATCATACTGTCCGTAACAGCAACAAATACTAATTAAATATAAACATATAGGGTGTCCCCATATTTGTGTATTTCAATGGACGCTTCTTCTTATTGAATGGTTAGTGGCCAACCTAGTGTCAGAGTTGTTCAGGTCACCCATAGGCCTACGACTTGACGTACCGACTATTGTCACATTGATAACAGCCGGGACCGCCCTTTTCGTGCCCTCCAAAGCACGAAGACGCTCAGTTGAAATACCACTATGCGATCACCCATCCAGTGACTGACCGCGCCTAAAGTTGCTTAACCCACCGATCGTTTTCCGACCAGTGTATGCAGTTGGCTATGAGCTTCTCATGAGCGTTGATGGACGCTGTAATTACAAATCGGATGGCTCTGCTAAGTACTTGCTTGACGACCTGGATCGGTTGCAGCAACGCACAATGTATGGCGGTCTCTAACACCCTCGAACCTCTACAACAGCGTCGTCAGATTGCCGCACTCAGCGCTTACTACAGACTATATCACGGCATGTTTAGAGGTTATTCTCCCTTATCCCTCCCTCCCACTTTCTTGTGGCAACGACTCACTGTGGCAACGATTCCATTGGCATCAAAGAAGTTTACCAATTCCTGCCTTTGTCACGCGTCAAAAAATGGAACTCCTTACCGGTACACGTGTCGCCTCCTTCTTACAACCCGGGGTTCTTCGAAGGTGGCGTGAAGAGCGGATCTTGTGGGTAGTGCAGTTCGCCTTCTGCTAAAATATTAGCCACCTGTGGACTCCAATTCCACTTACCATGAGGTGGAGTAGTCAGTAAAAATGGGTAGGACCTTGGAAGCTAGCATTTCACTCATCTACTAAATAAATATTGTGTAGTGCTTCTTTGATCGATCTGGGCTAGTCATAACTTAAGGCTTCATCGTAATTCCACAAAAAATTGGTTGATTTATAAGAATTATTATGACTTTTGTTGACTATGGTTCCAGGGTAAAGGATGACAAATGTCCCTCATACATGGACGTGTGCTGTATTGTGCCTGATACGAGAGATCCAACTGACCCTATTACACCACCACCCAATGTGCAACCAGAGGTATCATGTTTTTTTTATTTGTTTATTTAAAATCAGGGGACAAGGCCTATACATATTGTTACGGGCGGTTCTAAATAAGACTTTATTGGGATCTTCTAGATCACACAACAGAATGAAGTTCTGTTCAAATCACAGGTCCATATCACAGGTCAATCGTAGTCCAGACTAATAGCCCAGGTCACTAATTATCGCACATGTTCGCTTGTAGTTTCTTCGCTCGTTGCTCAAAACTGAATGAATCAGTCGACGCAGCGAGCCGCTTATATAGTGCGAAGTTCGAGAAAGTTACGTCCACGGAATGTTATACGGCACTTTTCGAATCGAACCCGCGATATGTGAATCAAACCAATAACTTGGTACTATACTTTTTACAGCGCAAGGGCTGCGGCTGGAGGAACCCTGACGGCGTTGGGTTCCGTATAACAGGGGATAAAGATGGCGAATCGAAATTCGGCGAATTCCCATGGACGGTCGCTATTCTTAAGTGAGTATTATTATGTTATAAGCACGATTATAAGAAATTGTTTGTAACGCACGTTTCTTAATTCTGGGCACCAAAAACTAGCATGCTTTGTATGTTCTTATACATGGGCGTAGCCAGCATTTGGCCTAGGGAAGGGCAAAATCCTAATTTAGGGTCCTAGGGAATTGAACTACCTTTTTTTTATGTCACAAGTTGGCAAACAAGCATACGGCCCACCAGATGGAAAGTGGTTGCCGTAGCCTATGAGCGCTTGCAGCACCAATAGTAGGTGCCATTCACGCGTTGCCAACCTCGAGATATTAGTTCTTAAATCTCATCTGCCCAGTCATTTCACTAGCCTATTGTGCCCTTCAAACCGGAACACAGTAATGCCTAAGCACTACTATTTGGCGACTGAATATTTGACACTGCGGTGGTATCTACCCAGCCAGCCTCTTGCAACAAAAGACCTACCACCAGTGTGACTGATTGCACTGGTGGAATAATCTCTGCTTTGACAGAGATTATCCCAACAGCGGGCAATGGGGTCGTCACATCCCGACGCTTCTTAAGTTACTAGTTAAATTGGTCAAAATACACTGTATTCGTTTATTTCTCAGTATTTAGCAAAGCTCCGGTAGTATTAACCTTGCTTGTACCTCGCAACGCCCATGACCTCATTTTATTAAGATAATATTATAATTATTTAAATAATTTTCAGCCTAAAATAAATAACATTTTCACTAATCAGAACAACAATATAAATCACACAGTTTTTTTCATCCTAGCATTATTCTCAGTATTTACCCAGGGTCTGCTTATTACTCTTATCCGGACAGGTCACTAGTTCTTACACAGAGCGATTGCCATCTGACTTATACAATCCTAAAGGCGAACCGGTCACTCATTGGATAAGAGCAAATTACCTATCAAGAGTTAACGATTATGTGATAACAACTGGGACCGACAACTTAATGTGCTCTCCGAGGCATGGGAAGCCCCCAGACCGAAACATATTTATAAAATTATTACAAGTATTTGCCCTCAGTGGGAATGTCCCTACAACACGACACAACACGACAAATTATGGAATATTTTACCTCCTCGTATTCGCCAAGCTAAATCATTACACATCTTTAAAAAAGCGATAAAGGATTATTATATGTCCAAAGAAAATTAAGATGACAAATATACATACATATGTATATAATTATATTTGACACCGTTGTGGCGTTGTGGGTAGCGAGTCTGCCTTTATCTCGACGGTTGTGGGTTCGATTCCCGCTCGGGCAGATGTTTGTTAAAATTTCTGTCTCGGTCTGGGCGTTTGTCCGTGTGGGTCTCCCCACCGTGCCTCGGAGAGCACGTTAAGCTGTCGGTCCCGGTTATTATCAATAACATCTGATAATAATCGTTAACTCTTGATAGGTTTGCTCTTATCCAATGAGTTACTGGTTCGCCCTTAGGGTTGCGGAGGTCAGATGGCAATCGCTCCGTGTAAAAACTAGTAACCTGTCAAATCCGGATAAGAGTAATAAGCAGACCCTGGGTACATAAAAATACCGGGAATAATGCTAGGATGAAGAAGTATATAATTATATTTATTAGTTTATATTTTATATTTATTTTATATAATTATTTATGTATTGAGTGTATGTATTAATGTGTAGTTATTCGTATGTATATATTTTATAAGTAGTTGCACAACCTACCCTTTAATTAGCATCTTTCGCTAGGAAAGGAAGAAGGTTGTCTGGAAGAAATCGCTGATAAGCGATAAGACCGCCTGTTGTACATTTTTTTCTTTTATTAATAAATTTTGCATTCTTTTTTTTTGTCAATAAAGAATAAATAAATAAATAAATATATGGTCCTTACAGCACATATTAATGTAAAATTCACAGTAAAAATATTACTGTGTGGATTAAAGTATCACATAGTTCTTTAGCACAGATGCACAAAGCTTTAGCCACGTTTCACGCACCGCCAACAAATGTTTGCTATGCATATTGCGTAGAAATAAATAATAAATAAACGCTACACACTTAGGATAGTGATATCCTGTGTCGAGGGTCACACACACATCAACAAACACACCCAAATCGAAACACATGCATGTATGGTCAATACAAACATCTGCTCTGAGCGGGAATCGCACCCACGGCGTTTAGCATTTAAAGCATTTTCACTACCACAATGTCGTTAAAAAATTAATTGAATGAATAAGGCCTCGCTTTAAAAAAGAAATTTACTCAAATATTTTTTACGTTTTATGTTACGCTTGTTGAAGTGATTTTTGATAGGGGCTAAACGTGTGGATTCGCGTCACCGACATGCTTCATGTGACGTGTAACGTCAGACTGGTGTTGCGTATACTCAATGCATATATTTCAGTTTCCAAATTATAAAAACTAAATTGTTCATACTATAATTAATTTAAAAAAATGCCAGTTTAAAGTTGTCACTTCTATCTGCAGTCTCCATGATTGCCTATTTTAATACCACAAAGCTGGTGAACAAGCGTACGGTTCACCTGATCATAAGTGCTCACCGTAATCTACAGACGCTTGCATTACCAATAGTATCACAATTGACGAAAAAAAGGAAGGAGTTGACAAAGAAATGATAGGAGAGGAAAGATCAAAAATTTGGGCGACAGTACGGATACTAGTACTTCACGTAGATATTCTGAGTGACGGTAGTATTTCTCCTTTTATGCTGAATAAGCCAACAACTAAAAATAATAACAACAGATGTTGGTGCTAATTAGAACCTCGGCAAATAATGCACAAACCTCTGTTTTTTAGACACCCAAGATATTATCATAATATCTTTTTTTAAATTTCACGACAGTTGGCCAACAATCATACGGTCCACCTGGTGGTAAACAGTCACTAAACCTATGAACGCTTGCGATACTTGAAGTATCACATGCGCGTTGCCAACCCGAGGGATGAGAACAGAGAACGCAAAAATCCTCTGTTACTTTACGCAAATTTCTTGTGGTGGTAATTCCCTGTACGAGGTGGCCCATGTGTGCGGAGAGAAGCATGGCTTACTATCTTTTAATAAATTGTTATATTGTCCACTTTGAGGTCTCATTATAATAGTTGGAAATGAATTTTTGGGAGCCCTTTAGTAAGCCATTAATATACATACAAGACCAGACACCCAATATTTGCAATTATTCCATCACCTTTAAAGATTTTCCTATTAATCTTACGTAAAGCACTGATTACATCGACCCTAGGATAGAGCCAGTCAAGGAGCAGGAACCTGATGGTCAAAAGCTGAACGTGTACGTCGGTGGTGGGTCTCTTATCCACCCCAGTGCGGTATTGACAGCCGCCCACTACGTAGCCACTAGCACCAGCACGACACTTAAGGTTCGAGCTGGTGAATGGGACACACAGACAACGAAAGAAATCTATCCTTATCAAGACAAGGACGTTGCATCTGTGGTAGTTCACCAGGACTTCAACAAAGGTAAAATAAGTTTTATGTAAATAATCTAACTTCTAACTATTTAACTATCGGCGTCGGGATATGACGACCCCATCGCCCGCTATTGGGATAGCCTCTGTCACAGCAGAGATTATTCTGCCAGTGCAATCAGTCACACTTCTTTTGTTGCAAGATGCCGGCTAGGTACCACCCCAGTGTCAAATATTCTATCGCCAAACAGTAGTGCTCAGACATTACTGAGTTCCGGTTTTATGGGGACTGTATGCTAGGGAAATTACTGGGCAAAAGAAATTTAAGAACCAATATCTCGAGGCGTGAGTGGCACTTACTTATGGTGTTGAAACAGACTTTGTTACTCTTTCACGCTAAAAGTACTGGACAGATTTTGATGAAATTTGGTACACACATAGCTTATTACCTGGTTTAACATATAGAATACTTTTTATCCTGTAAAAATGTTAAGTTCCAATGGGATCATAAAAAAACTACATTAAGCGTGTGGAGTCGAGGACACTTCGAAAATTTCGACAAGGACTATGATGCCAAAGTAACTATAACCGAAACTTGGTTGAATAAACGATGGTTTATTTTTATTTATTCCATGACGGTTGACAAACAAGCATACGGTCCGCCTGATGGTAAGGAGGCATCGCAAACTATGAGCGCGCGATACTTGAAGTATGCATGCGCGTTGCTAAACCAAGGTATAGGGAAGGGTTGAGAAGTCAAAAAGGAAGGGAACAGAGGGGGTGGGAGATTGAAACTCCGATGATCTCACTCATCGCACAAAATGCAATAGTACTCTGTCACTTTATGCCGATTTCCTGTGAGATGGTCCTTATTGGTCGTTGGAGTCGTTTCCGAAATTCAAGAATTGTTCGTTTAAAATTTAGAATGATATATATTAAGTCGTAAAGTTTTTTGATCATTTGAATTTTCGCAAAAACCCTAGAGCGGCTCTCGTGCTACTGTAAAAACCATACATTTTTCCAGAAAGAGAAGTTTTCGCCATTATCACGGAATAGATATCGCTACATTATTTAGGATTTTTTTTTACAATTAAAATCAACTGGTTTTTTAATACCAAATTGAATTTATTCATATTCTAAGTGCCATTTTTGACGACCTTGACATTGACGACCTTGTGGCACAGCGGTAGCCAACTTGCTTTAAGCGCCACAGGTCGCGGTTTCGATTCCCACTCGGAGCAGATGTTTGTATTGACCATACAGGCATGTTTTCCGGTTTGGGTGTGTTTGTCCTTGACATTGTGTATGTTTTCGGACCCCCGACACAGGATATAACTATCCTAATGGGGGCCGTTGAGTGTATAGCGTTTATTTTTTTTTATTTTTAGGAAATCTATTCTACGACATTGCTGTTCTATTCCTGGCGACTCCAATGGAGTTGGCGCCCAATGTTGGCGTGGTGTGTCTTCCGCCTCCAGGTGTGCGAGTACCCGGCGGCACGCAGTGCCTTGCTTCCGGTTGGGGGAAGGACAGGTTCGGGAAGGAAGGTCGTTACCAAGTCATTCTTAAGAAGGTTAGTTGGTTAGATATTAAAGTGTTAAAAGATCCCGGTATTTCACCAGTAACTGCTTATACTCTTATCCGGATTTGACTGGTTACTAGTTTTTATACAGAGCGATTGCCATCTGATCTCCGCAACCCTAGAGGCGAAGCAGTAACTCATTGGATAAGAGCACAATGCCTAAAATAATAAACGGTCGTCAATCAAGTACTTTCATAAATTACCTAATTGTGGTGTTAAAATACCATTTACACTGCCTTTCCACCTGATAAGTGTGAGGTAGCTGAGCGGTCCGACGTAATGAAGCTGTGAAGCCAAGATCATTTTTACCAAAGATATTCTAGGCCACTGTACCGTGAGAGGATGTGTAGCTGGCTCTTTGCTAGCTGGCGCTGTGGCCCATCCATCGCTTCGGTTGCCTGTTTTAGGTTGACGTTAGGCTAAAGACATCGGGACGTCTTTTGTTGCAAGAGGCCGGCTAGGTAGCACCACCGCAGTGAGAAATATTCTACCGTAAAGCAATAGTGTCTTTGTCATTTCTTTGTCGGTATCGGTTTGGGCTACTGTAGGCTGGTGAAATTACTGGGCAAAAGAGATTGAGGAACAAATATCTCGAGGTTGGCAACGCGGGAGTGGCACCTATTAATGGTGTTGCAAGCGCTCATAGGCTGCGGCATGATTATATTGGTTTTCAACGAACACTCCCTCGCAAATCTGTGGTGGAAATACAGCCTTAATCGTGCACAAAATTCAATCCATCAAAATTTTAATATTTTAGGTTGAGGTACCGGTTGTTGAACGTCGTAAATGCCAAACAGCACTGCGCAAGACTCGCCTCGGACACTTCTTCGAGTTGCATACGTCTTTCATGTGCGCTGGCGGTGAGCAAGGCAAGGACACGTGCAAGGGAGACGGAGGCTCACCTCTCGTCTGTCCTATTGAGGTACATTCACAGATAACTTTTGTGTGGGGTATTCCAAAATTTTTTTTTCAAAAATACCGACTTCAATGAATATTTTCGGTGCCATACGTGGCGATGTTTTACTCACCAGAAGTCGTCGGACGTTGAAGTCGTTGTTTTTGTTCAAAAAATTATTTTATTTTACCCTTTAATAATCATAAAGATAATCTCCATACGCAAATATTCAAACTAAATTATGTATAAAGGCTTCAGAAACAGAATTTTTGCCCTACATTTTGAGGAATTCCCCTCGATTTCCCCAGGATCCCAGCATCAGATCTCGATACCTTGGATATGGGACCACTCTTGAAGCATCCTCTTTCTATCAAAAATTATTATTATTATATATTATATTATAAAAATATTCACAAACACTGTTAAATAATAACACACCACGCTGACTTTTTACTAAAAAGCTGTAATACGCAGCCGCATACATATATAGATATACATACACACCGACATTTGCTCTCTCGCTCTGGCTCACTAAAGCATGGCGCAAAGAGAGATCGATTATATAAAATACTATGTATATTTCTGTCTCATTCTTCCTACACATTTTTGTATTTGTGTCTCTTACATGTCGTTCTTTCCGTTGCACGATTTGAAATCAGGATTCTAAAGAAGTTTCATTTCAAAAATAGAGGGCAAATTGAGAACCTTCTCCTTTTTGTAGTCTGTTAATAATAGTAGGGAGCCCACGATGCTAAATGGGGATTTACTCGAGCGTTGTAGAGACCTATTGGGATGCAAAGCTTAGATGATAAGAAGAAAAAAATGTTATATGATATATACCTTTACATCGGTGGGGGAAGCGGCTATAGATTTTTAAATATGTAAAAAAAACTGTTGCATGGACATCCTCGAGCGCGTCAGATATTGATAGCATCAATGCCCTACGTATTTTTAATAATGTACGTATGTTAATCTGATCGTTTAGATGATGCGGGTGGTTGTATTTAAGGGTTGAAAATGAAAAAAAAATTAATCGAGCGCTTCCAGATTTTCTAAGGAGTGTTAAGTGCACCAAAAAAAGCTCTCATTCACTAATCTGACGATTTCGATGGGACGCAAACTCCTCTACTATAATATAAAATTTTGAAACTTTTTCTTACAGTTCGAAAAAGATCGCTACATGCAGAGCGGTATCGTAGCGTGGGGTATCGGATGTGGTGATGACGGTACACCTGGTGTATACGTCGATGTATCACACCTTCGTAAGTGGGTCGACGACAAAATAGCTGGTAAGGGCTTGGACCCTAAAGTCTACACTATCTAAGATCTGCAAGACTGGAAAAACGCAGGAGAACATTTGGAAAAGATAATTTAGAAAACTCGTAATAAAATTATGCCTTATGACATTTTTATTTTATATAGATTTTGATTTATGTTTTATATGTATTATTAATGATAGGACATCTTATGTAATCCGAAAATGGCTTTGTGGGAAATCAAACATATGAATAAGTTATTTTTCTAATAATTATGTTATAGATGGGTTTGCGTAAATTTGAAATATTAAAGGTTGGCACTATTGTTAGGGTTCCGTAGCCAAATGGCACCTTTATAATTTCGTCATGTCCGTCTCTCCGTCCATCTGTTTAGCACAGTCATTTTACTCAATAACAGGTTTTATCTTTACATATATAGCAAAACCCTAAAATATATAAAAATTCAGATATGTGAAAAAAAAATGGCAACGTATGACAATGTGTGAGGTGTCATTGGATAGGTCTTTCAAAATTATAAAGAGGTTTGATTTTGATATTTTTGATTAAGTCAGTAGTTGTTGAAATGTTAACTTAAAAATTGTGTCCCCCTCTAACTTTTGAACTATGGGATTTAAAACCACATTTGTGGTCCACAACGCACTTGACTAATAATTTTTTTTAATGGCATAAATGGCATGTTTATTTTAGTATTTTTACTATGATATTATAAAATCTAGTGGCCATGTTAACCCAATAGGCAATTCGGATTGATAAGAAGAATTTCCGTTGATAATACTGATCTGTTTTTTTCGTACTTTTTTAAAACAATACTCAATATATATAAATAATAATTGACATTCCTCAGAATTTTCTACTGAAAATAAAGAAATATTTCAAAAATTCATTTATTTTATTTCTACCCCCACTGATACGAAGACGATCCAATCATTGAAGTCCTTCATAAGACAGAAAGATAGAAAGAAGCATGGAAAAAAAGAACGAAGGAAGGAAAGGGGAGGGGGAAAGGTGATAGGACTAAGGGGAGGGAGGAAGAGGAAAGTTGGGGGAAGGTGAAAGGGAGGTAGGGAGGAAGGAAACAAAGAAAGAAGGAAGGAAAGGGGAGGGGAAAGATGATAGGACTGAGGGGAGGGAGGAAGAGGAAAGGGGGGGAAGGTGAAAGGGAGGTAGGGAGGAAGGTAGCAAAGAAAGAAGGAAGGAAAGGGGGAGGGGGAAGGCGATAGGACTGATGGGAGGGAGGAAGAGGAAAGTGGAGGGGAAGGTGAAAGGGAGGTAGGGAGGAAGGAAGCTAAGAAAGAAAGAAGGAAGGGAGTTAGAGGGAGGGGCGGGAGGGTGGTGGAAGGAGGAAGTTAAAAGTAAGGAATGAAAGAAAGTTATTTTTTCCTTAAGCAAAAACACATTAATAAAAAGTAATTTTATGAAGGAAGGTAATTTTAGGAAAAAGCTCCGCTGATGCTGTCACGGGAACGTATTCTCGAGCAGCGCTGGTTATCTTCACCACTCCCCTCTCAGGTGGAGTTCGAGAGCTTAAAGGTTAAAGCTCATTAGAGCCCAAACCGACTAAAGTAAGGCGTCCTAAGCACGTCCTACAAGACCCTGACAATAAGATCACGTTCGAAAACGCTCCATACACAGCTGTTGGGATAACCTCTGTCACAGCAGAGATTATTCCACCAGGCAAACAGTCACACTGGTGGTAGGTCTTTTGTTGTAAGAGGCCGGCTAAGTAGGTACCACCGCAGTGTCAAATATTCTGCCCCCAAATAGTAGTGCTTAGGCATTACTGTGTTCCGGTTTGAAGGGCACAGTAGGCTATTGAAATTACTGGGCATAGGAGATTCAAGAACCAATATCTCGAGGTTGGCAACGCGTGAGTGACACCTACTAATTGTGTTGCGCGCACTCATAGGCTACGGCAGCCGCTTACCATCAGGTGACCCGTATGCCTGCTTGCCAACTAGTAACATAAAAAAAAAAAAAAAATTCAACCTTACTTAGGTTGCTTAGATAAGACCATTGGTTTATTTGACGTCGTTGGACTTGTGCGGTTCGGGTTGAATAAGTGTAGTAGTTGTTATCAGTTGTTTTAAAATATTTAATATTTCTTGTAAAATCCAAATAGGTTCCAGAAAACCCACAATGATACAAACAAAAACCCATGATAATGATGATGATAAAAAGGTCATTCTTGTATCGGGATTCTCAGTCCTGAGTGATACAGCGATTGGAAAGGTAATTATTCAAGTAATATTACTGCTTTTTTTAAATAATATTTTAGTAAAAGCAAACAATAAATATCTTATTTCGTACTAGTGGCCCGCCCCTGCTTCGTACGGGTAAAAATATATAGCCCATGTCACTGAAAAAATGATTAAAATCGACCCAGTAGTTTTGATTTATTAATTACTGCCCGCGGCCCCTGCGCGGTTTTATTCACGACATCACATTAGAAACCTCAAAATAACAGTATTTCTCCACTATTTAATGGAAGTTATTATACATATAAACCTTCCTCTTCAATCACTCTATCTATTAAAAAAAATCGCATCAAAAATCCGTTGCGTAGTTTTAAAGATTTAAGCATACATAGGGATATAGGGACAGAGAAAGCGACTTTGTTTTATACTATGTAGTGTTTGTATAAATCGGTGATATATTATGTGGAAATTTTCATCTTAGCACATAATTCTGTTGTAGAAAATAAACCTTTTGTTTTTTGTCTTTTGGTTTTGTGGTGTAATGAAGTGAAATTTATTATATATTTTTAAGTGAATTTTTATTATATCGCCTCAAATTTTTGATAAAATTTTTCGTTTGTCTTCAACATGTCGGATTATAGCCGGCCGCGGAGACTTCATTTATTTTAATTTTTATTTTACTTTAATATATTTGTGTTTCGCGTGCATGCTTTTTATTTTCATTTTATTATCTAATATATAAAATTCTCGTGTCACAATGTTCGTTCCCATACTCCTCCGAAACGGTTTGACCGATTTTGATGAAATTTTGTTTGCATACCGGGTAGGTATGAGAATCGGTCAACATCTATTTTTTATACTCCTAAGTCATAAGGGTGGTCGACCCCACATTTTTATTTTTCATTTTTAGGGCAAAATTATTATTATTATTTTTTATAATGTGGTATTAAAAAATACATATAACCCAAAATTTTTATTCTTCTACCATCAACCACAATTTTTTAATAGCGATATTAGTAATTCAATAATTTTCACCAGTGTCACTTCTTTTCACAATTATACTCAGCTGGGGCACTGCTATCGGGTCCCAGATTTTTTTCGGGGCAGGACAACGTCTGCCGGGCCCGCTAGTTATATATAAAATTATCACTTTCATAAAATCTAACTTTTTATTTTTATCTTTTTAGTGACCGCAAATATACATTTCTGACTAAAAAGATAATATGTATTTAAAAAATGCCGAATTTTTATAGTAAGATTATGGCTTTCGATTTTTTTTAAAGTTGGGAAACGCATTTACGCGCACCACAACTGGGTAGTGGTAGTGTGGGACTCACCGCGCGCTTATCGAGCCATGCCCACTAAAATCCAACGCACCGCTTGTCATAGTGGGACGCTACGGGTTCGCTTGTGTAATCAATCGTAGCGCAACCCTGCCTAGCACCATTAGTAGGTGCCACACACCCGTTGCCAACCTCGAGAGATTGGTTCTTAAATCTCCTCTTCCCAGTAATTTCACCAGTGCCCTTCAAACCGGAACACAGTAATGCCTGAGCACTACTATTTGGCGGCCGAATATTGGACACTGCGGTGGTACCTACCTAGCCGGCCTCTTGCAACAAAACACCTACCACCAGTGTGACTTATTGCACTGGTGGAATAATCTCTGCTGTGACAGAAGTTATGCCAAAAGGGGGCGGGTCGTCACATCCCTACGCCGGGAGAATGTTGGAAGGGTAACAATCAAATCTTTGTATCAATATATCACTCATAATTATTATAAAATGGCAGTGTCCGCGGCTTCGTAAGCCTCAATATTTTTAAATTTCTTAATTGTAGCGTTTTATAGTCTGTTAAATGTACCTTGAACCCTGCGCAGTAACACGTTTTGGGTCTCAACCGTATGTGGTATGAAGGGGGCCGCGTACCTATATCAACGCGGCGACGCTAGACCCGATTAGTACACTCGCTCACGGTTCTTTTAGTTCTTTAAAAATAAATGATTAAATATTAAATTTAAATATAATTTATTTTATCTGATTTGTAAATATTTAATTTTATTTGAGAAGATAAGGCGTCATCCCAATAAGTGACAGTGATTAAAAATGTACCTTTTTTCTATACTATTTCTTTATTTTATTCTATTAAAGTAATTAATAACGAAAATGAATAAATAGTTAATTGAATTTAGAAGAAATAATAAGTATATTATATACTTAATTCCGTTTTCCCACTTTATACAATAATTATTTAAATAAGACTAAATCAACATTTTTGTCTAACATTTTTGTCCATTATTGTACCTGCGCAGAAGCGGCCATTTTGGTTCAAGTTACACTTAAGGCACTATACTTTCTGTGACTGCACGTGATATAATAATTTTGAAAAATAATTGTTCAATATTCAGTGGCTTTATAATTCAATTATGTAATGAATGAATGAAAATGAAAGAATGAATTTTTGAATTTTCTAGTAAGTTTAGTTATATTAAAAGTATGTATGTACTGTAATTGATTATGTTCAATGGCTGTTGAAAAGTTATGGCTGAGTGAGGGCGTGTGCTATAGACAAGTAAAGCCTCTTATTTTAAGAGGTTGGCTAGGTAGGTACCACCGCAGTGGCATATATTCTACCGCAAAGCAGTAGTGTGCTTGGCATTGCTGTATTTCGGTGTAAGGGACACTGTAGCTAGTGAAATTACTGGGTAAAAGAGATATAAGAACCAATATCTCACGTTAGTGTAGTTATTAGTGGCTCGAAGTCGATTTAGGAACCTCCGGTATCAAGTTGGTGTAACTTGTATATTCGCACTATGACGGAAGTGGAAGTTTGACGGTGATCAAAACCATCATTTTCAGATGCTGAGAGTAATAATACTTGTTGCTGTCCTGACGGTAGTACGGGGAATGCCACACGATTGTAAATATAATTGTTGCATACGTAAAAAAATCTTTGGGCACAGTCCATGCGATACTCCAACGACCTCTGCACCAGTCACTGAACCATGTAAGTTATTTTAATCGTTTTAATACTTCTACTTCTTCTTCCTAGCAGTACTCAATATTTATTTATTATTACTCTTATCCAGATATAAAGGTAGTTAGTTTTCACAGAGCGATTCATCCTATCGACAGCGGGACCGACAGGTTGACGTGCTCTCCGAGGCACGGTGCAAATAAACAAAGATATTTGTAATATCAATACAAATACCTGTTCCATAAAGGCTAAACCCAGGCTTGCTACTAACACACCTCAATGGGCGGCTAAACGTGAATCTGATTGACTTATAAACGCCCAGCCTAAACCCCTGGATCTAAAATCGTTTTTAAAACGTAAATGCGCACTAAGAAACGATTCGAAATAAAAACCTTAAGGGTGTGATAAAGGGATTGAAATTTTGTATTTAAGTTCACCGTTTTTAAAACTAGAAGCGAGAAATTTTCTTATTTGGCGAACAATTAAAGTTAAAAAAACCCGTTTTAAAACATTTTCTAAAAGAAAAACGAGATGAAAGTTTGTATTAAGGTCCGTAATTTTTTAAACTAGAATCATAAAACTGTTATTTGGCGAACGACTAAAAATAAAAAAATACCTGTTTTAAAAGTATGAAATGTCTCTCCAATTCAAAGGCAAGATCCTCCAATCAGGCGGGTGATATTGCCTGGCGTGCTAGAGCCCAACGACTTACGTTGGAAGTGGCATATGTACTTTACTAGCGTAGAACGCTTTGATAGCGCGATTCAGGACGACGACCTTGTTTAATATCGTTGCGTATTATGCCATGTAGATGTCGCTGTAACTTACTATAGCTTGATACGGGATTGTCACGATCTAGTTTTCTATCGCGTTACGTTGCGTTGCGTTTTATTGTGTGTAGATGTCGCTACAAAATTTTGCTTAAATTACTACCCTGAAGGTCCAAGGTTTTTTTTTTTTATGTTAGAAGTTGTGAAACAAGCATACGGCCCACCTGATGGTAAGTGGCTGCCGCAGCCTACGAGCGCTTGCAGCACCATTAGTAGGTGCCACTCACGCGTTGCCAACCTTGAGATATTAGTTCTTAAATCTCGTTCGCCCAGTAATTTCACTAGCGTACAATGCCCTTCAAACCGGAACACAGTAGTGCCTAAGCACTACTATTTGGCGGCAGAATATTGGACACTGCGGTGGTACCTACCTAGCCGGCCTCTTGCAACAAAAGACCTACCACCAGTGTGACTGATTGCACTGGTGGAATAATCCCTGCTGTGACAGAGGTTATCCCAACAGCGGGCGATGGGGTCGTCACATCTCGACGCCTTTTTTTCTTCTATCCCTTAAGGTAGCAACACACATGTGACACTTCATAGATTGCTGCGACTATTTACCCTCAGGTACACCGCATGCTTGTTGACCAACCGATATGAAAAAAAAACTTGAGAGGTGTCAAGGGACACCCGGATGGAACGAAGTTCCTTTCGATTAATTAGTGAAGGAATTGTAATAAAATTTTATTTTTTTAAGTTATAATAATATTTTTTTATTATTAACATTATTTATTATTTACAAAAAACCTGTATACACTCAACAAAAATAATCGTCGCGACACCACAATGTTCAATGCGAAATAGAAATGAAAATATCTGGCTTGCTTTCTATAAGAGAGAGAGAGACAGACAGAGAAACATGCGACGCCGCACAGCTTACAATAGCTTACTATAGCAAAAAGTGTCGTGACAACTTTTTCGTAAGAATTTTCCGTCTAGCCCCTTTTTTTTTTTTTTTTACTTGGAGAAATGCAGTTACGCACTCGAGCGCCGGGACGGGTGCAATGGCGCAGGAGGTGTGTGGACTCGGAGCCGAGCCCCCTACCCACTAAAACTCCAAGGTCCCATCTAGCGCCATAGTGGGACGTCGCGGGGTCGCTGAAGCATACAACCGCGACGCCCCGGCGCTTGCCCCGAGTGGCCCACCGGTGGCGGCAACCTACTGCCGCCATATATACATACACTACATACTAATACATATATACCAATACATACCTCCGCGCGCGAACGCGCCAGGCCTTTCGGCCTCCACCTTGGGCGGCACCATACTGCCGCCATATATACATACTAATACATACTATACATAAATAAAATACTCCACGGCGCTTTCGCGCCCCGCCGACCGGGACCAGAAGGCCCCGGCAAACCCAACCAAGGGAGCCCTGGGTCCTAGGGCTCTCCCCGCCGAGACTAACTTTTTAATGAGGTTGTTTCCCTCTACGACCGACCGCCGTTATTTTTAAAGAGGTTTTCTTCCTCTACCGCCTAACCGGGGCTGAAGGCCCCGGTTAAGCACACCACCGGTGTCGCAGGAGCCGCTCGCAGTCCATTCTGATGAGCAGAAAAGTACCGGAGCGACCCATACGACACCACCCTCCTAGGCGCGGTCTAGCGTAAAACGCACCACGCCCGAACCATCTGACCCTGTTAGCTTCACCGGGCAGTCGAAGGTGCCACCTGCACAATCGACTCCCGGCTACTGAGCCCCCCGGCACGACAAGCCCAGGGTATTGGGGGGTTTGGACAGGTTGGGGGGGTCCGTCTAGCCCCCTTTCACAACGCGCGATAAGGAACTTCGTTCCAATTAACCATTAATTACTTTACAGCGCTTCGTGGCTACCAATATTGTGAAACCAATAACGGAAATACAGGCGTGTGCGTTCCTCACTATCTATGTGACAGAAATGGTACAGTGATAACAGATGGACATGATGTGATCGATATAAGGTGCGTATTGGGAACAATAATAAGACTTAACTGCGCTTATCCGTTTTCTATATTTTCATTCTCAATAATAATCTATTTCTTCACAATATTCACAATGTTTTTTAGCTGACGGTCGGACAGTAATGCGTTCTCACTGCTCCAAACGGCCGCTTATAACCTTATCTAGTGACGCACTCAAACTCGGTGCGCTATAGCGCTTTTGTGCGTCAGTGATTATCATCAGAAGTTCCACACCACCACATGTTTTTTTTTTAAATTTCCAAATCGCTATTGGTGTACCTTTTACATTTAAAGAGTTCCATCGATTTCTCAAAGATCCCATGATCAGATTCTGGTCAATTCAAGATGTGATGAATTCGAAAGTTAAGAAAATTATTCAAATCGATCTAGCAATCTCAGAGTAATCAAGTCACATACGTAAATAAATAAATAAATAAACGCTACACACTCAACGGCCCTCACTAGGATAATTATATCCTGTGTCGGGGGTCCGGAAACATTCACAATGACAAGGACAAACACAACCAGACCGGAAAACATGCCTGTAGGATTAATACAAACATCTGCTCCGAGGGGGAATCCAACTCGCAACCGTCGAGGCTTAAGACAGACTCCCTACCCACAACGCCACAACGGTGTCTAAAAAATAAAAAATATTTTGACGATTTAAGAACCTCCTCCATTTTTAAAGTCTCTTTGGGACGAGATCGGAGTCTCACAGAAAATCTGCACAAAGTAACAGTGTCACTAGGTACTGTTGCGTTTCTTGTTATGAGTGAGAGAGGCCCAACCTTCCACCCCATCTGCTCCATTATTTCTGGTGATTCTTTCCCCTTCTATCTCTTGGATTGGCAATGCGTATGTAATTTTTTTTTTTTTTTATGTTAGAAGTTGGCAAACAAGCATACGGCCCACCTGATGGTAAGTGGCTGCCGCAGCCTATGAGCGCTTGCAGCACCATTAGTAGGTGCCACTCTCGCGTTGCCAACCTCGAGATATTAGTTTTTAAATCTCGTTCGTCCAGTAATTTCACTAGCGTACAGTGTCCTTCAAACCGGAACACAGTAGTGCCTAAGCACTACTATTTGGCGGCAGAATATTGGACACTGCGGTGGTACCTACCTAGCCGGCCTCTTGCAACAAAAGACCTACCACCAGTGTGACTGATTGCACTGGTGGAATAATCTCTGCTGTGACAGAGGTTATCCCAACAGCGGGCGATGGGGTCGTCACATCCCGACGCCGGTTAAGTAATACTTTGAGTATTACATTCAAGGGTTGCGGTAACTGCTTACCATTAGGCGGACCAAATGGTTTTTTGCCAATTACTGCCATGACATAAAAATAAGATAACATTTGCCGTTCAACTATACGCACAGTGGTAGGTAAAGAGTTCCGCAACCTGAAGCTTCAGTACCTTAAATATTAACAAATTAGAATCGTTGAAAAAAATGTGAGAGAGTCTTCTATATCGCTTAAATTACTAAACGTATCTTCTCCAAATTATGTTTCGTGGAAAGTATTTTTGAAATTCTTCTACCTAAAATATTTTCCAGAATTGTAAATCCCATTCGAAATTTTCACGACGACCTTGTGATGTAGGGGTAGCAAAAACTTAAGCGCCAATCGCGGGTTCGATTCCCGGGGCCGTGGAGTGTGTAGCGTTTATTTATTTATTTATAAATTTAGATGGAGGGTGCAAAATTTTTACAACTTCCATAGAATGGGGGCTTTTAAAGAGTCTTTCCTTATTATTTCAGGTTTAACAATGCTGCATGTCCATATTTAGACATCTGTTGTACTTTGCCTGACGTCAGAGATCCCACTAACCCCATTATACCTCCCATTGTCAAGCCTCAGGTATTATATTATCTCTTTCTCCTTCCTAGCATTATTCCCGGTATTATTCAAGTATTTACCCAGGGTCTGCTTATTACTCTTGTCCGGATTTGACGGGTTACTAGTTTTTACACAGAGCGATTGCCATCTGACCTGCGCAACCCTAAGGGCGAACCATTAACTTATTGGGTAAGCGCAATTTACTGGGCGTAAGCGGTTATTATCAGATGTTATATGATAGCAACCGAGACCGACAGCTTAACGTGCTCTCCGAGGCACGGCGGGGAAACCCACAAGGACAAACGCCCAGACCGAAACAGATATTTGGAAGGTCTATGCAATTTGCCCGAGCGGGAATAAAACCCGCAACCACCGAGCCTAACAGCAGACTAGCTAGCCGCAACGCTACAATGGTGTCGCAACCGGCTATCATTTTTAATTAAACCTAGTGAGATAAATCAAGCGATTCTGGATAAACTATGTGAGCAGGAATCGAATCCGCGACCTGTACCGTTTAAGATAAGATCGCTACCGCTGCGACACAACGTCGTCACAAACATTATTCGTCATCGTCACAAATATTATTATTTTTCTTGAAATTTAAATCCGACCAAACGGAAACCCTATCAACGCACAAAAAGGATTTTTCACGAAAGGAAATCGGTTCATAAACAAAACAACATAGAATCGAACTGAGAACATACAGCTGTAACATTTTTAGGCATTAAAAATTTAAATGAAAAAAGAAAATAAAAAACTTGTGAGGTGTCAAGGGACACCCGGATGGAACGAAGTTCCTTTCGATTAATTAGTGAAGGAATTGTAATAAATATTTTTTTTTAAGTTATAATAATATTTTTTTATTATTAACATTATTTATTATTTACAAAAAACCTGTATACACGCAACAAAAATAATCGTCGCGACACCACACTCTTCAATGCGAAATAGAAATGAAAATATCTGGCTTGCTTTCTATAAGAGAGAGAGAGACAGACAGAGAAACATGCGACGCCGCACAGCTTACAATAGCTTACTATAGCAAAAGTGTCGTGACAACTTTTCGTAAGAATTTTTCCGTCTAGCCCCCTTTCACAACGCGCGATAAGGAACTTCGTTCCAAAAAATGTACGTTACATGCAAACATACATGCGAACAAAAATACAAATAAACAAACAAACGTACATACATAAAAATTAAAACAAACGAAGACTCCGCAGTCGGCTATGATCCGACATGTGAAAGAGAGACAAAAAATTGGAGGCCGTGTAGTAAAAGTTTAACTTACAAAAAAAAAAATGAAGGTTTTTAAAGATTTCTCTAATTTAATTATTATAATTACAGCGTAAAGGTTGCGGTTGGAGGAACCCAGACGGTATTGGGTTCCGTATAACAGGGGACGAAGACGGCGAATCGAACTTCGGTGAATTCCCATGGATGGTTGCTGTTCTCAAGTAAATATTTTTGGTTATTAGCATGTTCATCCCCTTTCCATACAAGAACTTCGTATTCTCCGATGTTACCGACTATTATTATTATTTTTTTATGTTAGAAGTTGGCAAACAAGCATACAGCCCACCTGATGGTAAGTGGCTGCCGCAGCCTATGAGCGCTTGCAGCACCATTAGTAGGTGCCACTCACGCGTTGCCAATCTCGAGATATTAGTTCTTAAATCTCGTTCGCCCAGTAATTTCACTAGCGTATAATGCCCTTCAAACCGGAACACAGTAGTACCTAAGCACTACTATTTGGTGGCAGACTATTGGACACTGCGGTGGTACCTACCTAGCCGGCCTCTTGCAACAAAGACCTACCACCAGTGTGACTGATTGCACTGGTGGAATAATCTCTGTTGTGACAGAGGTTATCCCAACAGCGGGCGATGGGGTCGTCACATCCCGACGCCTACAAATTGTTCATCCCCTTTCCATACAAGAACTTCGCATTCTCCGATGTCACCGACTAACTGTGGCATCAATTCCTTCGTGAATAAAGAAGTTTGCCAATTCCTTTATTTTCCGTACTTCTAAAAAGTGGAACTCATTGCCGGCACTCGTGATCCGTCCTTCCTATAATCTGAGCTCCTTCGAATGTAACGTGATACTGTTTACTAGTGAGTAATTTTTTTGTGTTATCAGCACGAATACGAGCATATACATATGTTTGGTTGTTTTCTACGCTTCTACACTGTATATACAACTTTCCGACGTGTCGTTAGGCTTGGGCCCGCCTAGCAATATCACCCGCTTGGTCGGCGGATCGTCTCTTTGAGTTGGAGGGACGTCACGTGTCGTACCCTCCACAAGTTTAAGTTCTGCGTCACTTGTAATATTTATTCTGGGCTATTTTATATTTGTAACTACTTTTACATTAATAGATATACCTTTTTTATGCTACTAAGTTGGCAACCAAGCAAACGGCTCACCTAGTCCGATGGTAAGCGGTCGCCGTAGCCTATGAGCGTTTGCAACACAATTTGCAGATGGTTCTTAAATCTCTTTTGCCCAGTAATTCCAAAGACTCTACTGTTTTGTGGTAAAATATTTGACACTGCGGTGGTACCTACCTAATCGAGTTCTAGCAACAAAAGACCTACCACCAGTGTGACCGATTGCACTGGTAGAATAACCTCTGCTGTAACAGAGACTATTCCAACAGCGGGCGAGGGGCGCGTCACGTCCCGATGCCAGAATCTGTATTATTAAAATAATATATAATTTAATATTATAATATAATGTAACGTTCAGAAACTTTCAATTAGTAAATTTAAAAATTGTCAAAGCACGTTGGTGTAGTAAGGGTTATTATAAAATTAATAAATGCTCTGCGGATAACTTTTTTTTTAAATTAACGCTCGTCACTACCTAGTAGTGTGAGCGTTGCCCGCTCGCTAGTAGAGCTAAGTACTACCCACTACTACCTGCGCTATAGTGAGACGCCATGGGCTCGCTCACGCAATCAACCGTTGGCAACCATCGCTCTCATAGATTTTCGTGTAAATAAACTTCACATAAAAAGAACACAATTAAAAAATATAACCCCTGAGTATATTTCACTAGTTGGCAAACAAGCATACGGTACCCTTGAGGGTAAGCAGTCTCTGCAACCTAAAAACGCGCGCGATACATCATAGGTACATTACGTTTTGCATTGGAAACCTATTACCTCTAACAACATAAATTCGCTTTACGAATTCCATTCTTTTGTAATATTTTTATGTTATACCTAATTATTATGATTACATCGATTCAAGGATTAAGCCCATTAAAGAAGACAGTAATGATAAAAAGCTCATTTACGTCGGAGGTGGTTCTCTTATCCACCCCAGTGCGGTATTGACAGCCGCCCACTACGTAACTACCAGCAAGACGCTTAGAGTACGAGCTGGTGAATGGGACACACAGACAAGTGCAGAAATCTATCCTCATCAAGACAGGGACGTTGCATCTGTAGCAGTCCACCAAGATTTTAACGAAGGTAACTATAATATATTAGCTTTTGTCAGTAGCTTCGCCCGCGTAAATAACCCCTCATTTCACCCCGGGTTCCACCAGGTTCCATGCTTCTATTTTAGTTTCAAAATATGGCATCCAATATTCGAACTCTTTCAACTTTCAAACCCTTTTCACGACCTTCAGGGTTGAATTTAGAAAGTTTTACGTTTTAAAAACAACATCTGTAAAAAAATCAGGATAAATTGTTTCTATGTACAAGGGTTTAGGCTATTTTTTAATTATTTCGATATTTTTATTTGATCCAAATGTAATTAGCCGCTGAATGTGAGTTTACAAAATTCGTAACTTCTCGTGGGATGTTATTGGTAATTTTTTAAGGTCTTGGTAAAATTTTTGTGCTTTTTCGTAATAACGATCCCTAAAGTATTCATTGTTGGGATCGTCAAACTCCGCACATAAACGCGTATGGTTGGTTTGGAATTCTGTCCAATAGGCAGCGAACGTGTTTAACCGTTTTTCTATGTAGACAGCCGTTTTGCGTTCTGGTCCATCTTTTTTAAAATTGGTAAGGAGGGTGTCCATAGCGGACATAATTTGGTGTTGGGTGTTTATAATGGCTTCCATGGTTGAGGACATTAATGGTTAAAAAAGCTCAAGTGGTAAAATGGAAAGATCTTACTTGGAAGCTGACACGTGGTGACCTGGTTTGCTCCTGAAGTACGATCCTGGGTTGGTTGTTGGTTATTGGTTGTTAGCGGAGTTGGTTATCCACTAACACTGGTTATAGTTCTAATTGGTAAGCACTGGTAAATCATAAGACAGTCACACTAACACGTGTACACTTTGACTCGCGGTGGTCTTGCCACGATTCAAGGCACGACAGACCGCGTGTTCCGCATTACGATTTTTGCTCGAAGGACCAAGATGTACGGGTTATGGTCGCCGTACAGGGATTTATTTAAAGATAGAAGTTAAGGATAAAATGGTTTAATTAAACTTAACTACTAAAATGGTAAAAATGGTGAAATGGTTATGAGGACACGCTAACCGAATGGCGATTAGACGTGAATTGAGCTTATAACTAATGGAATAACGCGGGCCGGCGTAAACGCTGACACTGCATTACCTAATGTGCGATGCTTAGCATCGTACAGTGCTCATGTCATATTCCGTAATTCGTTGGTTCATGTTAGAACACAACTTGACACCGTTGTGGCGTCGTGGGTAGCGAGTCTGCCTTTAGTCTCGACGGTTGCGGGTTCGATTCCCGCTCGGGTAGATGTTTGTTAAAATTTCTGTCTCGGTCTGGGCGTTTGTCCGTGTGGGTCTCCCACCGTGCCTCGGAGAGCACGTTAAGCTGTCGGTCCCGGTTATTATCAATAACATCTGATAATAATCGTTAACTCTTGATAAGTAAATTGCTCTTATCCAATGAGTTACTGGTTCGCCCTTAGGGTTGCGGAGGTCAGATGGCAATCGCTCTGTGTAAAAACTAGTAACCTGTCAAATCCGGATAAGAGTAATAAGCAGACCCTGGGTACATAAAAATACCGAGAATAATGCTAGGATGAAGAGAAGATGTTAGAACACAACTATCGCATCGACAGAAACGACTAGTCCATTAAGATTTTTTTTATTGTTACGTTACTTGCAATCTAACTTATACAAATACAATTATGTAAATATACTTTTATATATCAGTTAAAATAGATTTTAAAGATCTATAAATACATATTAAAAGCAAAAAAAAACATTGAAAATTTTTATTTGTACTTTTCGTTTTATTTCGTCAAGATCTATGCGGTTCCACTTTTAAATCATGGTTTCTTGTGACGGGTACTATATGACCTTCATGCTAAATCAGATGAGCATACGACATTCACAAAAACTTCTTCAAAGAGGGAATCTATATTATGCGGAGAAGAGAATGAGATCTTTTTTCTACGATATCGTGACGTAATAATACTGTTACTCGAGTCGACAATTACACCAGAATGTCATGAAACACTTTATTATTTTATTTTAATTATATTTTCAAAATATTAGTGCATAATTTTATAGGAAATCTGTTCTACGACATTGCGATTCTATTCTTGTCGAGTTCAATGGAAATGGCGCCCAATGTGGGCGTCGTGTGTCTACCACCACAATCACCAGCCGGGCGTGTATCCGGTGGTGTGAAGTGTTTGGCTTCCGGCTGGGGAAAGGATAAGTTCGGGAAGAAGGGCCGTTACCAGGTCATACTTAAGAAGGTTAGTTGGTTATGTTTGAGCATATATGTCAATAGATGGCATTATTAATGTCATTGAACATTTCTGAATCGCGCTGGCCAGAACCCCGGCTAAAAGTATAAGTCATTTTTAATGTAAAGCTAATGGGCAAAGGTGATTAAAGATCATTATTTATCTGGAGTGACATCTGCAAATAAATAAACGCTGCACACTTAACGGCCTCCATTAGGATATCCTGTGTCGGGGGTCCGGAAACATACACAAGTACAAGGATTAATACTCCCAGGCCGATAAGCACGCCTGTATGGTCAGTACAAACATATACTCCGATCGGAAATCGAACCCGTTACCTGTAGCGCTTAAGGCAGGTTCACTACCACTGCACTCGCCGCTCGTCGTCGTCCAAATGATGTTGTAAGTGCTCATAGACTACGACAACTACTTGGGTGCCAATTTAGTTACATAAAAAATAGCTTCAGGAGTTGGATTTATCGCAAAATTATTGGTCTAACAATTTCTCCTAATCTTTATTCATCAGGTCGAGGTACCAGTTGTAGAGCATCGCCAATGCCGGACAGCACTGCGGAAGACTCGTCTCGGTCCTCTTTTCGAGTTGCATACATCGTTCATGTGCGCAGGCGGTGAGCAGGGCAAGGACACGTGCAAGGGAGACGGAGGCTCGCCTCTCGTCTGTCCTATTGAGGTACGATCACAAATCCCACTTATCCCACTATCCCACAAATTTTATAAATGTGTAAGTTTGAATGAAAGGAACGATGAATGGCATGAACAGCTTTAAATATTAACAATGCTTTTTGAAGATATTTCATATTCCTATTGCTCCTCCAAATAAGCTCGCAGCTTGTGCTGGGAGTGGGTACAACAATAGACTCGGTCCCTTCTTCATGTTGCATTCACACACGTGCAAGGGAGACGGGGGCTCGCCTCTCGTCTGTCCTATTGAGTTATATATTTATTGGTAACGGAAATTATTTTTTTAATGTTAGAAGTTGGCAAACAAGCATACGGCCCACCTGATGGTAAGTGGCTGCCGCAGCCTATGAGCGCTTGCAGCACCATTAGTAGGTGCCACTCACGCGTTGCCAACCTCGAGATATTAGTTCTTAAATCTCGTTCGCCCAGTAATTTCACTAGCGTACAATGCCGTTCAAACCGGAACACAGTAGTGCCTAAACACTACTATTTGGCGGCAGAATATTTGACACTGCGGTGGTACCTACCCAGCCGGCCTCTTGCAACAAAAGACCTACCACCAGTGTGACTGATTGCATTAATACACAATAGCGGGCGATGGGGTCGTCACATCCCGACGCCAAAATGGAAATGTTCGAAGAATTATAAAATTTTCAAGATCTTTTGAAAGTCGCCACCGCCACCCACCCACACTGTAAAATTTTATTCTTTTGATCCTGTTCCCGTAGAAGTTTTAATTCTGTTCTTGGGTCTTCTATGAATTGGACCATTCATGCATTGATCTTACAAATACCTGTTGCGGTCTGGGCGTTTGTTCTCGTGGCTCTCCCCACCGTGCCTCGGACAGCACGTTAAGCTGCCGGTCCCGGTTATTACCCAACAACATCTAATAAGAATCGTTATCTCTTATTAAGTAAATTACTCTTATCCACTGGTTCACCCTTAAGGATTCCGGAGGTCAGATGGCAATCGCTCTATTTAAAAACTAGTAACCTGTCAAATCCTCTAATAAGAGTAATAAGCAGACCCTGGATAGATAAAAATACCGCGAATAATGCTAAAAAGAAGAAGATTGGCATTTATTTTCATATCCAATTATCAGTATTATAATTGAAATAGTTTGCATTAATACATACTAATTTTTCTTATTGATCTCACAGCTCGAAAAAGATCGCTACATGCAGAGCGGTATCGTAGCGTGGGGTATCGGCTGTGGTGATGACGGAACACCTGGTGTGTACGTTGATGTATCACAGCTTCGTTACTGGATCGACGAGAAAATATCCGGCAAGGGCTTGAACACTAATGTCTACACTATCTGAGAGGTACAAGGAATAACCGCCCTTAAAATCAGGATAACAGGAGAACATTTGGAAAAGATAGTTTAGAGACATCGAAATACAATCATAGTCACGCCATTTTTATTTTTAGTAGACCTTGATTTATTTATTATTTATGATGACACACCTAATGCGAAAATGGCTTTGTGGGGAATGAAACATTGCAGAATTGGGCCTGAATTACATATAGCAGCATCGAACAGCATTCTCTTTATAAAATATAGCTGTTTTGTATGAAGATGCGTACGCATCGATTCTCATTTCAGCATCGATTCGCATTTCGCATTTTTCTGTTTTAAATGTTTATGAGTTTAACACTAGATATAACACGTTACAGTACTAAGCCGTCAAAGTGTGCTAAAGGATGCGTACGCATGCTTACAGATGCTGAAGCATACTTACGGATACTGAAACATGCTTACGCGTGCTTAGGGATGGTTGAGCATACCATGCCCATAAGTGTGTCCAAAACCATCGACTTAAATGATGTTTGATGCTGATAAATGTAATTCAGGTCTAAAAGTTATTCTTCTAATAAAAACTCCATCAAATGAATGTACTCGTAAAGTATCTAATCACTAAATTATAGGTTTGTATAATTATGTGATATATGGGTTTGCGTTAATTTTTATTCCTGAAGGTCACAAGGTTATTTTAGTATTTTTACTATTTTATAAAAAAAACTAGTGGCTATTTTAACCCAGGTGTAAGGCAATTCGGATTGATAAGAAGAGTTTCCGAGGATAATACTAATCTGTTTATTTGTACTTTTTAAAATAATACGCCCCAGGCCCCGGGTTCGATTCCCACTCGGAGCAGATTTCTGTATTGATCATATAAGCATGTTTTCAGGTTTGGGTGTGTTTGTCCTTGTCTATGTTTCCGGACCCCACCAGCGTTTATTATATTTTTATTGTCATTTCTGAGTATTTTGTACTGAAAATAAAAAGTATTTTATAAATTTATTTATTTTATTTTTACCTGTTTCAATATTGTTTTCGTTTTTTTTTTCGATTATTTTAAGTATTTCTGTTATTTGGTACGACTTATATTTTTTCATTCAATCCAAACGTTACCAACCCCTAAATGTGCGTTTACAAAACTTGTAGTATCTCGTTGCAACGTATAAGCTCATAGAATTATTATAAAAACAAGAAAAATCACTTGTCATTTAATGTTAAATAAATTCATACTTTATTGCTAGACGCTTAAGTTCAATATTCAATACTTCACACAAAAACGAAAATATGTTTAAGAACGAGATACACAAAATGGTAGCCGTGTTCCTTTCCCACAGGTTGCCCTTACAAAAAAATTATTTGATTACATGGTAATTATACAACTTCCGAATATATTTATATATTTTGTGGTTTAACGAAAGTCTTTTATAATTAATAACAATTGTTACTAAAATTATTAGTTTTGATTATAATAAAATAAGCCTTTAAATACACCAATTTCGGTTAAATGACTTTAAATAAAGGAAATATTATTACTATACTGACAACACAGTTCAAAATTTACCAACAAATTGGCGTTATTTTGGTTACTATAGTAACGTCAAATTTTCAAATCATAGATCGGGCTCTTCAAAGATTTTTTAATTGCATCTTCTTGGAAAAATGGTGAAAAAATGCGTTATACCTGCTTGTATAAATGAATCGTATCAAGGTTATGGTAAATCTTTCCACCTGTAAGCAATTTTTGTTTTATAAGATTATTAGTACTGTGCTATGAATTTTTTTTACAATTGTAATTAATTTAAATTTTAAAAATGAAGTTATTTTATATTTATGTTAGTAACAAAATGTTATTTTCAGTTTTTCTCGTGATGAGGAAAGGAAAAAAGAATGGATTAAAATAAATATAATTTTATTGTATTTTACACACCCACCGGCTAGTTGTAATAAAAATAATAATATTCTAATAAAAAAAGTTGTGTGTGCGATTCACACACTATAGAAGTGAAATTTTAGTAAATCGACAAAAGAATTAGATGAATATCACTACATAGTATAAAACAAAGTCGCTTTCTCTGTCCCTATGTATGCTTAAACCTTTAAAACTACACAACGGATTTTGATGCGGTGTTTTAATAGATAGAGTGATTGAAGAGGAAGGTTTATATGTATAATAACATCCATTAAATAGTGGAAAAAACTGTTATTTTTGAGGTTTCTAATGTGCGCCCGCACGCGTTAAATGTAATTATTTAACGGGCAGTAATGAATAAATCAAAACTACTGGATCGATTTTAATCATTTTTTCAGTGAATGACATAGGCTATATATTTTATACCCGCGCGAAGCCGGAGCGGGCCGCTAGTTATATATATATATGTCGGAGTTGGATGTTAAACGAGCTTTTCTTTAATAATTTTACTGATATTTGTTCATTTTAAATCATAAATTAACTTAATTTGATTTGTTATCACCTTTTAATATTGTATAAGTTTTTATTAAGTTGTTATAATACTGGCCATATCGAGTAGAGGGAAACCTCTAGTGGGGTCGAGACACCATCTGAACGCTGTCAGTGGGAATGAGAAAAGAAACAAAAGTTATGTTGTTTTACGGGAATAAGATATATTGTGAAATTGTGGTTGGATCGAGTTGGATCACTCTTAGATTGTTGGGAGGTGAAGTCAGATCGGTGCGCCGAACCCACTGCTCGAATATATGATATGATACTATGATTTGTTAAAAGGAGTAAATCAACAATAAATATTGTACAGCTTGTTTTGTGCTTGCATTTTACCCACACGACGCCCACAAGAGTTGTAACCACTGATGACGATGTCTATGAGAATCTCCATTCTCCGACATATATATATATATAAGGTGTTTCACTTTAAAATGCGGTAACTTTGCGGGAAGCTTCTATAAGTGTAACAGATCAAATTCTAATTACGATATATGATGTATCTTTTTGCTATATTTTAAAAAACTATTTTCATATCATCGCTCGAACTATGACTCTAGCTGAATAAAATCTATACTTCAAGCCGTGCGCTACGTCACATCACATATGACGTAACACATAGCGCGTATAGCGGCATTGACCTGAGTCACCGACCGCGCGCCCGGTGTGTTATGCGTTTATCACAAAGTACGTGGATACATTATGACAGTAGTGTAGTATCTTGTCTGTAGCTTGCATGTCGTTTAAACTATCCTTCGCCCTTTCAAAAGTTCTTGTTCCAGCATCAATCCCGGTATTTTGCCCAGGGTCTGCTTATTACCCTTATCCGGATTTGACAAGATACTAGTTCTTACGCAGCGATTGTCATCCGAACACCGCAACCCAAGGGCGAACCAGTAACTCATTGTATAAAAGCAAGTTACTAATATTATCAGATGTTTTGATAATATCGACCGCCGACAGCTTAACGTGCTCTCCGACGCACGGTGGTGAGAACCACAAGGACAGACACCCGGACAGAGACAGATATTAATAAGATCAAACCAATATCCACCCCGAACGGGAATCGAACCCGGGACCGTCGAGTCGCCATAATTTGACTTCTTCAGAAACCACTATGATGAAATAATAAAATCAAACTGCGAGTTTACGACCTACCCCACGTAAAAAGTCGTTCACTCCGTCATTTTTAAATAAGGTTATTGACCGGTAGCATCGCTGGACGGTTTTGATGTCGCCGCTACTTGCCTTGCCTACTTAGCGCTCCACATAGATTCAAGACATCCCGCACCCCACACCTTAATCGAAATTTACTAATTTTATTTTTTAATAAATAAAACATGAATGGGTTCATCAATACTATCCGCCTCGCACGGGAATCGAACCCGTGACCATCGAATCGGTGGGCTCACTACCTACACGCTACAACGATTTTATGCAATATTTACCTGTAAAAATTACCAAGACCGTATTCATAACGCGTATTTCATAACTCAGTGGAGTAGCCTACAAGAACAATAGCAAGATGCATATTAATCTGTAAATGTAGTCTCAAAAAGAATTGAATTATTGTCTATTATCGCATGTCCCAAATAAAGGGTAAAACTTTTCCTTAACCTTAAAATTTGTTTTATTTTTTTGCAATATTAAAGATTATCGATTGTAAAAATGTTATTTTAATTTTTAACTGAATTTCAATACAGTTGAAAAATCAAGCAAATTCCAAGAATATCTTTATCTTCACAAATAACGCAATAAAATATGTATAAAACTTATACTGCTATAATTCAGTATCACACATTACTAAATAAAACATACGTAAACAGAAATGTACATCTGAATTAGCTCAAATGATTATTATTAAAAACTAACTTTAAGAGGGATAACTGTTAGCGATATTAACTTTATACTACAGCTCACACAAGTAGGTACGCAAGCGAATCAGCATTTAGTCATTGACCTCCCTATTTATTCACTGATTTTCCTTCACACTCCTGTCACTTTAAAAATATCAGTTAAAAATAATTCAATCCATCCAACTAGAAATCTATTATTTATCGTTAGATAAGTAGGTAGTTAGATTACTAATTTTATTTTTAATCAAGATACAATTAGTCTAATAAATTACGTACCTAGCTAATAGCTACATAGTACATTCTACAATTCGATTGAATTTATTTTGCATTTGAGTGTTTAAATTACGTAATAATTTTACCTACTTTAACCAACTCAGATCATAATTTACGTTTTAAAATATTAATAATAAATAATTTTCCTAAATAGGAAAATAGTATTTTATGGTAAATTGACACATCATAACCCAATTTAGAGTATTATTCGAAAATATCGCGTATCTTAACTTAAAAATTTCTTTTCTTTTCTTAATTCAAATTTAAAAAATGTGACCCAATTCTAATACGTATGTTTCCAATTAAATATCCTTTTAAACTCGCCGATAAATCGACTAATAAAAAAGTAAAAAGACCTTATTACAACCCTACAGTAAGTATGTTATTAAGTGATATCGCCGCTGTATTTTTCGGCCTTTGACATAAACCGCCTTCAACGCTGTATTATTTCGGCCTTTGACATAAACCGCCTTCGCCGCGGTCGGTGTTTTTGAAAATGTAAACAAACAGAATTAAAGTAACCTTATTACTCAGTGCATAAAGTTTATTTTTAAAGACTACCACGTATAAGATGTTCCGTTCTTTGGTAAAACCCGCTGTGCGTGTCTTATTGTTTTATCGTTCCATTCGTTACAAAAACTCTGATCGAGTAACACGTCTCTACCGCTGTCTTCGTAATTTAAAATGTCGAAAATTGTTCGTGATCCAGCAATAGAAAAAATGGAAGTGGCATTGTCATTATGGATCGAAGACCGCTAAAATCAAAACAAGGGCGACCTGCCAGTGTTTTAGCGTGCTAATAAGAAAGCGTGGTTAACAAGTGCCATTTTTTGTGACTGTGAATTCCGGAACTGTTATGTTTCTGGAGTTGAAATTTGTTTTAAAAAAAGAATTCAGACTTTAAAGTGGTTCTAGTTTTGGACAATTCACCAGGTCATCCTCCATTTTTTTTTAATAAACAAGTGACATTTTTACCTTCCAACACGACGGCTTTGCTTCAACCTATGGACCAAGGAATAATCCAGGTCTTTAAGCTCTATTACATTAGACGAACCTTCAAAATCATTTTGAATAATATGGAAGGTGATATGAATCCTGATATGAATGTTATGGAATGCTGGAAGAAATTAGACATAGCAAAATGCATCGTTGGAAGAACTGAAGCCATACACATTGAATTCGTGCTGGAGAAAACTGTGGCCTGCTCTGACTGTGGAAAATGACGAAGAATCTGTGCAAATGCAAACTATTACTGCAAACATAGCCGAAATTGCGAGTGGAATAGGACGAAATGGGTACGAACAGATAGAATCAAGTTACATTCAGAAGTTGCTTGTATTGCAACATTAATATTTGACTGAAACCGACTTGGAGGAAATGTTAAATTCACAGCCCATTGAAGAAGATGCTTCAACAAGCAATTTGGAAATGTGGTATTTAATCTGAAAAATTTTAGTGAAGGTTTAAGAATGGCAAATGAGCTTTGTGATTTCTTTATGAAAATTGATCCGCCTATGGAACGAAGTCTTGTTTTCAAGAGGCACATTGCTAATGCAACTGCTGAATATCTGTGTGAACTGAAAGAGATTTAAAAAACTGCCAAGCAAGAAAAAATTACAAAATTCTTTAAACCGTTGCCTAAGCCTTAATGTAATAAGTATGGTCAAAAACTTCAATTAAATTTATTTTTTTATGTTTGTTTTTTATTTTGTCAGCTAGGAACGTATCCCCTATAATGCCATATAAAATACCATTTCATATTCACTGTTAAGAGCTTTTACTGTACTAATAATTTTTGGTCAGCTTTAATAATAAACTAATTAATTAATTATAATGTTAAACTACAATAATTAAATTTATAACTTTTTAAAGACAAACGTATTTTGTTTTTGTTTCATAATTACGTATACTACGTAATAATAACCACATTTACTAAATATCATCCATACTCGCCGGTATTTCCCGGCGACTAAAGAATTTTTGACGCCATTGTTGCTAGGGAAGCGGGGAAGAGGGCAAAGGCGGAGTAAAGATTAGTAATTAGTATTGCCAGACTTTTCAAGAAAAGTGCTACTTTTGTCATTACAACCAAAATTCTAATATTCTGTAACTTACACTTTCAAATATTATTTTGCCAAATAAAATGGACTAAACAGGAATTCAATACAAAAGAAGCACAAAATATTGTATGTAAAAATATTAGTATAAAATGTATATCATATTTGTTCGAGTATTTTTTTAATATTAAAAATTTCTTTTTCCGTATTGTTTTAGTTAATTTTCACATGTATTTAATATCCTAAATCTTAACGTGCTTTATAACTCGACACCGTAATTTCCTTAAATATTTCGAAAATTTATATCTTGCCAACACTAGGCGCTACACGTATATCTATCTTGGGAGGGACTAGAATAAAAATAAGGCGTGGGGATGTGACGACCCCATCGCCCGCTGTTGGGATAACCTCTGTCACAACAGAGATTATTCCACCAGTGCAATCAGTCACACTGATGGTAGGTCTTTTGTTGCAAGAGGCCGGCTAGGTAGGTACCACCGCAGTGTCCAATATTCTGCCGCCAAATAGTAGTGTTTAGGCACTACTGTGTTCCGGTATGAAGGGCACTGTACGCTAGTGAAATTACTGGGCGAACGAGATTAAGAACTAATATCTCGAGGTTGGCAACGCGTGAGTGAGACCTACTAATGGTGCTGCAAGCGCTCATAGGCTGCGGCAGCCATTTACCATCAGGTGGGCCGTATGCTTGTTTGCCAACTTCTAACATAAAAAAAGGCTTGGTCTACACCACGGGTTTTATTAGTTTAGTTAATTAGTACTATTTTCTTGTAAAAAAAATATTTATCAGTTGATGTTTAAAGTATCCTACTCCATCGAAAAGTATTCAATGTTTGGAATTATTTTGCATTACATAATATTGTACATATTAGCTTTGCTTACCCCTGCCCTAATAATAGCAATAAAACAAATCTTTTTTTTTATTTCACGCGGGTAAATTGAAGACATAAGTATTTTAATTACATACTACAGTCGCTCACACTTTACCCGCGTAAAATAAAAAAGTAATTGTTTTGTTGCTACTCATTGGATAAGAGCAATTTACTTATCAAGATTTAACGATTGTTATCAGATGTTATTGATAATAATCGGGACCGCCAGCCGAGGCACGGTGGGGAGACCCACACGGCCAAACGCCCAGACCGAGACAGAAATTTAACAAACATCTGCCCGAGCGGGAATCGAACCCGCAACCGTCGAGACTAAAGGCAGACTCGCAACCCACAACGCCACAACGGTGTATTTGTTAATTTAGTTACGTTCGACAGAAGTACATACATCCACAGATAAAAGCCTCAATAGCTCAACGGTAGAAGGGCTGGCTCTTAACATGGGTGTGGGAAGTTTCATTTTTGTCTACTTTTTGATTATGTGGAGGGAGGACCATTAATAAAACTATTTATAATTAGAAAAAGCATTGCTAGAAATAAGCATTGCTTAGATCAATTTTTTTTATTCTTTTCTAATTTAACTAATTATAATTTTTAGTAGAAAAAATATTGAAGACTTGATTTACTATAAAAATTATTTTGTGGAACTTATACCTACTGAACATCTTATTTTTTTTTCAGTTTGGCGTTTTTTCAAATGAACATTCTGTTTGTATGCCATATTATGATAGCGCACGTATTATTATTATTACTATTGCTACTTGCTACTAAACGCTAGCGTATCAATAATTTGACGTTCAGTGCGCTACAAATTTGATATTCAGATAAAGAAATTAAATTAAAAATGTATCTGCGATCGATCGATACATAAAATTCGTCAAAATTAATTAAATACAATAATAATAATCACGAGCGTAATCGTATGGCATACAGTAAATGAATATTAAAAAAAGGTTTTAATACTACTATTAAATGATTTAATTAAATCAATTTTAATGATTCAGCATTTGAAATTATACTAAATAAATGAAGCTGGTTAGGTATAACTAATTCGCATATGCAGTCACAGTAACGACAGCGTAGTGGTTCTGTGGCTCCGTATGTGACGCGGCATCCTGAGTTCGAATCTTTACTTCACAGTAGTTTTTTCTTATTTTAAGATTAGTTTTTTTTTTGTGTTTTCTTATTTTAAGATTTTAAGTTAGCCGTCGTGTAAAGAGGTCATGAACGAGCATTACCTAACAACTGTCTATTGAGACGAGGCGTACATCATATTTAATATGTAAATTAGAGACATAGATGTGTTCATTCTGTTCTAAAAGTATTGAAATTGTTATAAACAGTTTGTGTGGATAAATCTAAATCAAAAGGCGTTTTAGATTTCTTTTTGACCCGCACACCACCAAGACCCTGAACTTGCTAGCCGTGGTCTGGTTTTGGCAGAGTTCCAATCATTTGTAAAAACTCTCCTGGCGTCCAAACAATTTATTTAAGATTAAGTAACTAGTGGTTTATAAATATTATAAGTATACTCAGCATCTGCTGTCTTATTTTACGTAAACCCGTAACACAATTTATTACTTATCACGCATTGTGTAAATTATTAAAATCCTCAACTCTCAAAATCCGAGGATAAAAATTTCGGACCAGTCAGGTCAGCTCGGCTAACGGCCCGAGGATTTCCATTATGTATATTAAACAAACCAGCTGTGGTAAAAGTAGACTCATCAGTCCACAAAATGTTGTGGCTAGGGTCTTCTAAGAGCCACCCGCAGTAATATCCGCCGGTTGCAAATATTGTATACGTGTATAATGGTACAGGGGTATACCTTCCTGGTAAAGTATACGCCACACCGTGCTACGGCTAATACCAAAGTCCCGTTTTGTATCTCGCCCGTCTTGTGCTTGCCATGGGACTATTTAAAAAAAGTAAATTTTTTTTTGTAAATAAACATTTAAATGGGTCCGCCTGGAATCTAACACTGGAGGCTTAAAGCTATCATAGCTCCTCATTCTTTGTTCAGGGCCAAGAATGGTTCGCTCACTGGGGCGTTTCCCGTAAAGTTTTAGAATTTTTAGAATAATAGAATAATTTAATTAGAATGCTATGGGCATTACCACCAACATTCTAATATTTTGAAACTTTTACTTCAAATATCATTTTGTTAAAAAGTATTCCATAAATTTACACAATAATTAAACATAGGAATGGGACAAAATATTGTCGACGACGACACGACGTTGTGGCGCAGCGGTAGCGAACCTGCCTTAAACGCCACAGGTCGCGGGTTCGATTCCCGCTCGGGGCATAATATGTTTGTATTGACCATGCAAGCATATTTTCCGGTCTGGGTGTATATGTCCTTGTCATTGTGAATGTTTCCGGACCCCCGACACAGGATATCACTATCCTAATGGGGGCCGTTGAGTGTGTAGCGTTTATTTATTTATTTAAAATATTTAATTATTGTATGTAAAAATATTAGTAGAAAATTATTGTTTTTATTCAATTATAAATTTTAAAACATGAAAAGAAGAATCATAATTATTTACTTCTTTCTATAAACTCTACACTGTAATTTCTTTAAATCTATTATAAAGATAAAAATTTTTAATTTTTGTGTGTATGTTTGTAATAAATAAACTCAAAAACTACTATTTAAAAATTCTTTCACCATTGGAAAGCTACATTCACCCTGATTGGATTTAATTGGATTGAAAAGATTGGGATCCTTACTAAAACTTAACTAACGTAATCCAAAGTGTAAAAATTGCCCTAAAACGTCTTTCGTCGCATGCGCTGCGGAAACTATTGATGATAGAACAAAAGTATGTTCTAAAATATTAAATAACATATTTTCAATTAAATAAATAATAATATCAACAAAGAAATATAAAAAAAATCTTATGTCCACCCGTGCGAAGCCGGGACGGGCCGCTAGTATTTCATAAAATTATTATTACTATTATTATTATAACTTGCCAACACTGAGCGATAGACTTTACACGTGTAACTATCTTTCAAGGACAAGTTAAGCTTGGTCCAGACCAGGCACTTGTACGGTAAGGAATTGATTATTTTTTCTGAAATATGCTTAGCGTGAAGATTTCTTTTTAGTTATGGTAATTACTATAATTCTATTGTGAAAATACTTTTTATCAGTTAATGTTTAAAGTACCTTACCTACTCCATCGAGAAAGTTTTGGACGTTTAGAATTATTTTTGATTTCGTAATATGGTATACATATTAGATTTTACCTGTGATTTTGTTTGTGTCAATTCAATGTCAATCAATTCAAGTTTTTGTTACAAACATCGGTTAATGTACAAGTTAAAATTCAACTTTGTACTACATTTATCATATTACAATTTATTAATTTTATATGCGCAACCGTTATGCTCGACGACCATGTAAAAGTTATTTTTCTGTTCCTCAGGAACATTACCTTTTTCTGAATGAACTTTTCATTCATTCATTCTGTATGCTTTCTAATACCCCTTGACCATGTCTATACAAAATTTGATAATGCTGGTCATTGTCGAGTAGTTAAGGTGTAAAAGTGTAACAACTAAACAAACTCACATTTCCCAAAATGTATGAGCGCCGCTTTAGGAAAGGCGGCACTTCAAAAGGCATATTTTTTCAACGATTTTGTAAAGACGTATTTTTATTACATACTAGTGGTCGCTCGCGACCGGAAAGAATCAAAAATATCATTTGTTTTTTTTTTTATATCTAAGGCTCCGGTCATCGTAACAAGATAATTACTATTTAATAGTTTTTAGGTAATTTGCTGCTTACAAACATTAATGATAAAATGTGCAATTGACGATTTCTTATTTTAATTTTTTTTTCCTTTAAAAAAGTTTAAATTTTTAGTTTTAATTTAAATTTTTAGTTTTTTTTTCCTTTAAAAACCGCTTTCAAAGTAGGTTACTGACTTAACATGTTTGTGTGCCATACATAAATACCACACGTATTATTATTATTAGACGACGTTTTGGTGCAGCGGTGGCGAACCTGCCTTAAGCACACCTGCCCCACATGTTTTTATGGACGATACAGGCATGTTTTCCGGTCTGGGTACAGCCACAGGTTCGATTCCCGTGCGAGGCGGATATTTGTATTGATGAACCCATTCATGTTTTATTTATTAAAAAATTAAATTAGTAAATTTCGATTAAGGTGTAGGGTGCGGGTTGTCTTGAATCTAAGTGGAGCACTAAGTAGGCAAGGCAAGTAGCGGCGACATCAAAACCGGTCAATAACCTTACTTGGAAAATGCCGGAGTGAACGACTTTTTAGGTCGTAAACTCGCAGTTTGATTTTATTATTTCATCATAGTGGTTTCTGAAGAAGTCAAATTATGGCGACTCGACGTTCCCGGGTTCGATTCCCGTTCGGGGTGGATATTGGTTTGATCTTATTAATATCTGTCTCTGTCCGGGTGTCTGTCCTTGTGGTTCTCACCACCGTGCGTCGGAGAGCACGTTAAGCTGTCGGCGGTCGATATTATCAAAACATCTGATAATATTAGTAACTTGCTTTTATACAATGAGTTACTGGTTCGCCCTTGGGTTGCGGTGTTCGGATGACAATCGCTGCGTAAGAACTAGTATCTTGTCAAATCCGGATAAGGGTAATAAGCAGACCCTGGGCAAAATACCGGGATTGATGCTGGAACAAGAACTTTTGAAAGGGCGAAGGATAGTTTAAACGACATGCAAGCTACAGACAAGATACTACACTACTGTCATAATGTATCCACGTACTTTGTGATAAACGCATAACACACCGGGCGCGCGGTCGGTGACTCAGGTCAATGCCGCTATACGCGCTATGTGTTACGTCATATGTGATGTGACGTAGCGCACGGCTTGAAGTATAGATTTTATTCAGCTAGAGTCATAGTTCGAGCGATGATATGAAAATAGTTTTTAAAATATAGCAAAAGATACATCATATATCGTAATTAGAATTTGATCTGTTACACTTATAGAAGCTTCCCGCAAAGTTACCGCATTTTAAAGTGAAACACCTTATATATATATATATATTATATGTTATTTTTGTAACGGGATTTTCAATCATAAATGTTACAGTGCTTGAGAAGGTAAGTAAGTAATCAAGTTACATATATTTTTTCATAATATTTTATTACCTCTGACAACGTTGTGGCACGGTGGTAGCGAACTTGCCTTACGCGCCACAGGTTGCGGGTTCGATTTCCGTTTGGGGCGGATGTTTGTATTGACCATACCGCCTGTATGTGTTCCGGTCTGGGTGTATTTGTTCTTGTCCTTGTATGTGTTTCCGGAGTCCGAACCCCCAACACAGTATATCACTATCCTAATGAGAGCCGTTGAGTGCGTAGCGTTTATGTATTATTTACAATATATATGGACGCAAATAAGCAATACCATGTCAACCCACAAAATTGAAAAAACTGAGTTATATATGCAGAAGTGTTGGTAAATGGCTGAAGAACATTTTTCTTTAATATTTTAATTTTTAATCATGCAATCTATGTATTATGTAAAACGCTTTGGGTTATATTATATACGAAATATGCAGTTTGTATACTTATTTTTGTGAAAATAAGTAAAATAACTTACATAAATCTGAAATTGCCAAAAACTTGACCTATACATTAAAAAAATCATATAAAGCAAGTTGTTCAAAATTTTCAAATGCGTTTTTCTCGAAATGACATTCGTGTGGGTTGACATGGTATTGCTTATTTGCCTTCATATATATATTTAGTTTCGTATTTTTTAAGTCGGTGTCATATTATGTGGCAATGTTTATCTTAGCACCGACTACTATACTGGCTTTTTAAAAAAAGGGCAAGTTTTACAAAACAATAAAACTTGTATGCTTCGAGAAAAGGATAGTACGGCCATGCCGCTTTTTTGCTCGACTTGGCGGGGGCACTGCCGTGCCCCCAGTTTATTTAGCAGAGACGATGCATAGCATCCTAATAAGGCCTCCTGGTGAGAGACTCTATGAAGAATAACGGTTCGAGCCCTCTCTAAGTTGACATCTGTGGCCACGTGACATTACTCTGCACTCATTGGTCGAAAGGAAGTCGCTGTGATTGGCCAGAACTCGAAAGGGAAGTATAACGCACTTTCACAGATGCTGTGCATCGTCACATGCCGAATAATAAAATATTTATATTTGCCTTTTAGTTTTTAAGTCTGAAATTTATTATAAAAATTATTTCTTATATTTTAGTGAGTATAAAATAAAATACCCAACACTCACTTAAAAGATAAGATATAAAAAAATACCGTCTTTTATAGTATCGTATATTATGGCTTTAGATTTTTTTTAAAGTTGCAAAACGAATACGCGCTTCGCTACAAGGTAGTGGTAGTGTGGGACACACAACTCCTAACGCGAAAGATAGGTACTACTCACTACAATCCAACGAACCACTTGCGATATAGTTGGACGCCACGGGTTTTTTTTTGGTAACGGGAAGGAAATCTGTAACCTATCTGGTATCTTTTTTTATTACACTAATAAGAGTTAAAGCGATTGAAACACAGTTTCTGTGTTTCCCATATTTTAATAACAAAACTATTTTGATAAAATAATTAATTATGAGTAATGGGGAATTTATAATTGAATTTTGTCGTAAATAAAATTGTTTTAAATTATATCAAAACACTATATAAAAGCGTATTATCATTGGTAAGGGTCATAAGTTATCTCTCATTTGCGCGTAACATTCAGTGATGTAGTCTCCAACGTTGTAGACGTGTGTAAATTATTTTTCCTAACCAAATAGTGAGAATAAATAGATATTATATTATTTAAAGAATAGATATATGTTCGCAGCTGTACAAGAAGATTAATAATTAAAGTAAGTAAGGAATTTACATATTTAAAATTACTTTGTAGTATAGTGTGTTTCAAATAAGAATAGGACTGGACTCGTGGCTAACTTCATACGGACAATTTAAAAGTAGCGTAGCACAATAATAATTATGTTAAAATAAATAGAGATGAGAAAATCACTACATAGTATAAAATTACTAGCGGCCCGCTCCGGCTTCGCACGGATATAAAATATATAGCCTATGTCATTCACTGAAAAAATGATTAAAATCGATCCAGAAGTTTTGATTTATTCATTACTGCCCGTGGTCCGCACGCGTTAAATGTAATTATTTACGACATCACATTAGAAACCTCAAAAAAAATTCTCCACTATTTAATAGATGTTATTATACATATAAACCTTCCTCTTCAATCACTCTATCTATTAAAATACCGCATCAAAATCCGTTGCGTAGTTTTAAAGATTTAAGCATACATAGGGATATAGTGACAGAGAAAGTGATTTTGTTGTATGCTATATAGTGATTTTGATTTATTTTATTGTATTATATTTTAATTAATAAGTTCGTTATAATATGCTCGTCCGTTCATTGACTTTTTTTGCACACTTAAAAATATTTTTCAAGTACTTTTTTTTTTTACAAAAGCGAAACACTCAACGGCCCCTATCCGGAAACAAACACAATGACATAGACATACACACCGAGACCGGAAACATGCGTGTGTGGTCAATAAAAACATCTGCTCTGACCATAATATGTTTGTATTGACCATGCAAGCATTTCTCTGGGTGTATTTGTTTTTGTCCTTCTATGTCTTTCCGGACCCCCGACACAGGATATCACTATGCTAATGGGGCCGTTAAATGTGCAGCGTTTATTGATTATTTTATTTTATTTAACTACAATTGTATAAGGAAAAAGTGATGAATACTTGTGGTTATAAAAATATAAATATTTAAATTCTTGTTACCCGATTTACGAAGATATCACTGATAATAAAGTTCGAAGAGCAACAATCAAAACATTGTTTCTTTTTATAGGATACTAGCTTCTGCCAGCGGCTTCGCCCGCGTGAATATCGATTTTAATAAATAATAATAAATAAATAAATAAATAAATAAATAAACGCTACACACTCAACGGCCCCCATTAGGGTAATTATATCCTGTGTCGGGGTCCGGAAACATTCACAATGACAAGGACAAACACAACCAGACCGGAAAACATGCCTGTACGATTAATACAAACATCTGCTCCGAGCGGGAATCGAACCCGCAACCGTCGAGGCTTAAGGCAGACTCGCTACCCACAACGCCACAACGGTGTCAATAAAAAGCTTGAACCCTAATTTCACCAGTTCAGGCACACGTGGCTATGAGATGCTCATAGCCAGGTACGTTCACTGATCGGTAAACGATCGGTGGGTAAAGCAACTTTAGGCGCGGTCAGTCACTAGATGCGTCATCGCATAGCGGTATTTCAACTGAGCATCCGTGGTTCGGAGGGCACGTAAAAAGTCGATCCCGGTTGTTATCAATTTGATGACAGTCGATAAGTCAAGTCAGAGGCCTATACGGGCGACCTGAACAACTCTGACACTAGGTTGGCCACTAACCACTCGATAAGAAGGAAACCAGTCCAGGGCGTGTATTACTTTAAGATAATGTTAAAACACGTGTATCTTTATTAAAAAAACACATGTAAACAAATCAGAAGAAATTCTTTCTAGGTCCATGGGTTTAAGCTGGGCGTTTATATGCCAGTCAGGTCTTCTACTTTTATATGTGGACTCAAATATAATGTAATTTCGAGAAAAACGCGTTTGAAAATTTTGAACAACTTGCTTTATATGATTTTTTTAATAAATTGTTCAATTTTTGGCAATTTCAGATTTATGTAAGTTATTTTACTTATTTTCACAAAAATAAGTATACAAACTGCATATTTCTTGTATAATATAACCCAAAACGTTTAACAAAATACATAAATTACATGATTAAAAATAGCTTTTTAGAAGTTTTAAAGCTTAAAACCCTACAAATATTAAAGAAAAATGTTCTTCAGGCATTTACCAAAACTTCTGCATATATAACTAAGTTTTTTCGATGTTGTAGGTTGACATGGTATTGCTTCCATGTATAGATAAAATTGGATTGAGTTTCCGAACATGTAGCATGTGGAGTATTAATATCAATTACAAAACAAATCACAGCTAAACTTTCAGTTTTCAATAAATTACGAAACACGTCTTCGATTAATTCTGCTAAAATAGGATTTTGCAACGCCCGAGTGATACCTACTAATGTTGCAAGCGCTCATACGCAACGGCAACTTGACCTGCTACCTACTTAGAAACCTGTACTGTTAAGCGCGACGCAAAAGAACATCGGAAAGGTTGATGATTGTCTTGTGGATATTGTGAGTTCATTCTGTGCGCCCGTGAATTCCAATCGTGACACTACTGCATCGGTCTCGCCGGCTACGCCACCATCGCCAGCACATCCCCCACCCGCCGTACATTAAATTCTATTATTCATTATTTTCAGATGCTAAGAGCAATAATCGTTGTTGCTATCCTGGCGGTAGTACGGGGAAAGGCACAGGATGAAATTGATTGTAAAACACTTAAAGAAATCTTCGGTGACGTTAAATGCGATATTCCGACGACCTCTACAACAGTCATTGACCCACGTAAGTTATTTTTTTTATATTACTAAGTTGGTAAGCGTGCATAGGGCCCAGCTGATGGTAAGTAGTTCTCATAGGCTATGAGCGTTTGGAACACCATTAGTAGGTGCCACTGAAGCATTGCCAACGACATATATTGGTTCCTAAATCTTCTCTGCCCAGTAATTTAACTACCCTTCAAACCGAAACATAGTATACTGCTTTATGGTAGAATAACTGACACTGCGGTGGTACGTACCTACTGAGCCTCGCGCAATAAAAAGCTTACCAACAGTACATGTCGGTTGGCAAACAAGCATACGGTCCGCTGATGGTAAGCCGGCGTCGGGATGTGACGACCCCATCGCCCGCTGTTGGGATAACCTCTGTCACAGCAGAGATTGTTCCACCAGTGCAATCAGTCACACTGGTGGTAGGCCTTTTGTTGAAAGAGGCGGGCTAGGTAGGTACCTCCGCTGTGTCGAATATTCTGCCGCCAAATAGTAGTGCTTAGGCATTACTGTGTTCCGGTTTGAAGGGCACTGTACGCTAGTGAAATTACTTGGCAGTGAAGATTTAAGAAGTAATATCTTGAGGTTGGCAACGCGTGAGTGGCACCTACTAATGGTACTGCAAGCGCTCATAGGCTACGGCGCCCACTTACCATCAGGTGGGCCGTATGCTTGGTTGCCAACTTGTAACATTAAATAAAATTAAAAAAAATAAAAAGCAGTTATTAAAGCATAGGTTGTGGTCATTGCCAACCTAAGGGAAGGGAACAGAGTGGTGCGAGATTAGGTAGTCAAGGTCTCTTGGTCAATTGGCCTCTAAAAAGCTTGGTGTGCTCAGCAAGGCGAGGCAATACTTCACGTCGGCTCATCGCCTAAAGCTCTACAAGGCACAAATTCGACCGCACGTGGAGTACTGCTCTCACCTCTGGGCGGGAGCTCTCCAGCTACTTCCAATTGACCGCATCCAACGTAGAGCGGCTCGAATTGTCGACGATCAAGTCCTTTCCGATCGGCTTGATCAAAGGATCAAGCCAAAGGGCATTGCGTGGAGATGTCGCATCACTCTGCATCTTCTATCGCATATATCACGGGGAGTGTTCTCAGGAATTGTTTCTCAGGAATCTAATAATTACTTTCCAGCGCTACCAGGTTACGAGACGTGTGTAACCAACAAAGGAACTGCAGGCGTTTGTGTTCCTTACTATCTTTGTGACAAAGGTGAAAAATTGAAAACAGACGGAGAAGGTCTGATTGATCTAAGGTGCGTTATCATGACTTTTTATAAACGCTACACAGTCCACCCCATTGGGATAGTTAGTTTCGGAGGTCCGGAAACATTCACAGTAACAAGGACAAACACATCCAGACCAGAAAACATGGCTGTATGCAATACAAACATTGCTCCGAGCGAGAATCGAACCAGCGACATCCGTATCTTTATATAGTTACACCTAGTTGTCTGGAAATCCACAATAGCGATTTAGAAGACAATTTCTTGCTCGCACAACCACTTTGTGGAACCGACTGCCGGCGGCGGTGTTCAAGTTCATAGGTTATTAGGCGGATCGTATACTTGTTTGCCAATGTGGACCGCGTACAGTAGAAGCTAAAGAGTTCCGCAGCTTGATGAGGAGGAATTTTCAGGACCTTAAATATTAACAAATTAAAATCGACCCCAAAAATAAATTAGTAATTTCAGAGTAATTATTAAAAATACTATGAAAAACAAAGTTATGGGAGATTCTTCTACATCTTTAAAATCACTAAGCGTATCTTCGTCAAAATATTTTTCTTGGAAAGTATAGTTAAAGTGCTTCAGATGAAGCAGAATTATTCAAATGGTTATTGGAAAAATTTTATTATTCCTTAAATGATTTTTTAAATGATTAAATATAAAAATTAAAATATATATTAAATGTAATAGTTTGTTGTCCATTAAACATCTGAGATTTAAGAATATAACTAAAATTTTTATAATTATTTTTATTATTATTAGTAGCTAATCAATTATTCACAATACTTCTTATGTAACTTTTATATAAACTCATTAACAAAATTGTAATTCTATCCTTTTCTTTTATTCCTCAACTAGTTGTTTAAGATATTGTTAGTGAGTTGGATAAAATATTGTACAAATCTTTTAAACATTTTAAACATTTGAACGCTGGAGACAGCAAAATATGTTGTACTTATGAAATGTAGATATATCAAGACCTTGTATTACCATATTTCCATCAAATAAATCGTATTATTATTATTATTCAAATTTTTCAGGAATTTTTAATCCCATTGTTAAAAATTTAGATGGGTTTGCACAATTTTTTACTACTTTCATAGGTTGCGGTGGCTGCTTACCATCAGATTGACCGTACGCTTGTTTGCCAACCGTTATGAACAAAAACTCTTTTGATTAGTCTTTGCTTATAATTTCAGGGTAAACAATGCTGAATGCACGTCGTATTTGGACGTCTGCTGTCTCACGCCTGACGTCAGAGATTCCACTAACCCCATCACACCACCAACTGACACTAAGCCTGAGGTAGCAATTTACATTTACGTTTTCAAAAGCTAGCAGGACAGTAGTAGAACCATGGTTCTCTCAGCACAAATGGGCCTCAATACAACAAAGACCCTCCCATAGTGAGGCACAAATACCCTCCTATAGAAAAGGACGTAAAGTAACAAAGTACTGTTGCGTTTCATGCGATGAGTAAGAGCATCAGAGGCCCAATCTCCCAAACCCTCTTTTCCCATATCATCCCTTCCCTCGTATCCCCTGGGTTGGCAACGCGCATGTGATACTTCAAATATCACCAGCGTTCATAAGAGGTGTTTCATCCACGGACTTTTATACGGTATTTTTCGACAAATGAATTTTCGGGAACGTACACGTTACGAAGGAAAGAGAAAGCGCGAGTAGAGAGAGATTTGGAACCTTATGTCCTTAGTAATAGTCACTCTAGTGAGTAAAAAATTAATTAACCGAATAAAGTTACATGCAGACTAATCACTTTTTTATGTTATTTGGCAAGCAAGCATATGGCCCACCTGATGCCCACCTGATGGTAAGCGGTTGTCGTAGCCTATCAGCATTTGCAACACTATTAGTAGGTGCCACTTAAGCGTTGACAACCTGGAGATATTGGTTCTGAAATCTCTTTACGTCTAGTAATTTCGCTAGCCTAGAGTGCCTTTCAAAGCGGAACACAGTAATGCCAAAGAAACTACTGCTTTGCGGCAAAAAATGTGACACTGCGGTGGTATCTACCTAGCCGGCCTCTTGCGACAAAAGATCTACCACTAGTAACATGCTAAATATAAACGAAATTTGAGGCAATGTATTAAAAGTTTCATGAAAAGAAATACAATACAGACGATTTTTTTAAAATTCCTCAAATTTATTCAACGAGTATCATTACAGCGTCAAGGTTGCGGTTGGAGGAACCCGGACGGTATTGGGTTCCGTATAACAGGCGACAAAGATGGCGAATCGAAATTCGGCGAATTCCCATGGATGGTTGCTGTTCTCAAGTGAGTATTTTCTTGTTCATGTTCAGAGGAATTAATTTCCCTTATACCTCCCTCCCTTTTCGATATAAGAACTACGGGTGCCGGTCTCCAATGTCACCGACTAACTGTGGCATGAATTCCTTCGGAAACAAAGTTTGCCAATTCCTTTATTTGTCGTACTTCTAAATAGTGGAACTCATTGCGGGCACACGTGTTCCTTCCTATAATCTGGGTTTAAAAAGTTTTTTGCATTAAAAATCAATATTATTAATAATAAAGTTTTAAAATACATAAAAAAATTAATAATTTAATTTTGTTCAAATACCCAATTGTACTATCCACCTTCGCGTTTGGACTTAACTGCCAATTACCATCAGACGGAGAGGAGTTTGCCGTGTGGCAAATAATCATATGGTCCACTTGATTGAGCAGTCACCGCGACCTATGAACGCGCACGATACTTGAAGTATCGCATGCGCCATGGAATGAGAAGGGGGAAAAGAAAGGAAACAGAAGGAGTGGGAGATTGGCTCTCCAGCGCTCCCACTCATCACATGGAACGCAATAGTATTGTTATTTTTGCCGATCGTCTGTGACAGGGTAGTACTCCCTGGTCGAACCGACCCCCTTTGTGAGAGGAGCATGGCTCCACTAGCATAAATTATTGTAGATAATTACTAGCCCTAATATTGCAAACCTATTTTTTATATTCTTCTTACCTAATTATGATTACTTCGATTTAAGGATTGAGCCCATTAAAGACGATGTCAGTAAAGGTCAAAATCTGATTGTCTATGTCGGTGGTGGGTCCCTCATCCACCCCAGTGCGGTATTGACAACCGCCCACTATGTAGCCACTATAAAGACGTTAAAAATACGAGCTGGTGAATGGGACACACAGACAATTAAAGAAATCTATCCGCATCAAGACAGGGATGTCTCATCTGTAGTAGTCCACCAGGATTTTAACAAAGGTACAATATTTTAATGAGTATTTTGGATTTTTTTATGTCATGATGGTTGGCAAACAAGCATAACTGCCAACAGGTGTCGTAGCTGGAGGCTGCGAGGAACGGGATGAGATGGGAAAAAAGGAAGGGAATAAAGGAGTTTAGAGATTGGGCCTTCGGTGCTCTCACTCATCGCACGAAACGGTGTCCAGTAACAGTACCTAATGATACTGTTACTTTCCCGGTCGAGCCGGCTCTTTTGTGCTAAGAGAAACATGACTCTACTACTGTATAAATTACGTGAACAATTTGCCCATAATCGCATCCTTTGTGGTGATTAAAATTATTTTTTTATTTCATCCAAATATTACCAACCCCTGAATGTGTGTGTGGAGGGTACGACGTATGATGTGTGAAATGGGTCCCTCTTACGTTGGAAGGTTGTATAGTGTAGAAGCGTAGAAAACTATAATAGCATAGAAAACTCGCGATTTAGGATCGTAACTATCATTGGCCGTCAATATCGTGGCGTAGTATGCATATTAAAATATAAATTATTTTTGCCAAGTGTGTGAACACCAGTACCTTTTTCTATACTATTTATTTGTTTTATTCTATGTAAGTAATTAATAATGATAATGAATAAATAAGGAATTAATTTACAAGATAAAATAACTATATTATATACTTAATTCCGTTTTCCCACTTTATAAAAAATCTATTTTAATAAGACGATATCAACTATATTTTTTTTGAAATTTTTGTCCATGATTGTACTCGCGCAAAAGCCGCCATTTTGGTTCAACGTAAATTGAGGGACCTATATCCAAATCGACGAAATTCTCATGGGATATCAGAATGTCACTAAGCACTTCATTAAAATTACATTTTAAGTTCTAATCACAATTTTACAGGAAATCTGTACTACGACATTGCGATTCTATTCTTGGCGAGTCCATTGGAAATGGCGCCCAATGTGGGCGTCGTGTGTCTACCACCACCATCACCAGCCGGGCGTGTATCCGGCGGTGTGAAGTGCTTGGCTTCCGGCTGGGGAAAAGATAAGTTCGGAAAGGAGGGCCGTTACCAGGTCATTCTTAAGAAGGTTAGTGTTATATATATCGCTGTGTTTTTTTTTGTATGTGAGAGGGGGCAAACGGGCAGGAGGCCCACCTGATGCTAAGTGATCTACACCGCCCATGAACATTTGCAACACCAAAAGATATGCATGTGCGTTGACGACCTATAAGGAAAGACACTCTTTTCTTGAAGGTTCCCAGATCGTATTGGTTTGGAAAAACCGCCGGTGGAAGTAGATTCCATAGAGTGGTTGTGCGAAGAAGAAAATGTCTTCTAAATCGCGCTGTTGGATTTAGAGATTTGGCGCGATGTCCGATGGTGAAACTCCACCGACAGGATCAATCCAAACAACCCCTCAGAAAATTCCCTGTGATATATACGATAGAAGATGCAGAGTGACCTGACATCTCTACGCAATGCCAAAGGATCAAGCCGATTGAATTGAGCTTGATCGTTGATTTCCAGCCGTTCTACGTTGGATGCGGTCAATTTGATGCAGTTAATACTGGGGAGCCCAGAGATGAAAGCAATACTCCACGTGGAGTCGAATTTGTGCCTTGTACAGCTGTAGGTGGTGAACCGACGTAAGGTAGTGCCTCGCCATACTGAGTACACCAAGCTTTTTAGAGGCCAATTTGATCTTTCCTTCCATCTAACAGCGGAACTGAACGACGCTCGAAATGTTGTGTGTCAGTGTGTGTTTCAGTTTGAACGGCAATGTAGCTAGTGAAGTTACTGGGCAAAGGAGATTTAATATGATTATTTATCGAGTAACACCTGCAAATGATACAACTTGCTTGCCGACTTAGTAACATAAAGAAAATAGCTTCAGGTGTAAGTTCGCGTTTAGTTTAGCTTGCTGGTTTACTTGCTGAGTCAATAAAAGTCATATTTTCTGGAAGTGAAATTTTCATTGCCTTAAAACGACATTTTCTAAAAATGAATCTTAGCTAAATCAATTTATCCGAAAACCTTTCCAAGATCCCAATTATATAAAGAATAGCTTGTTTAAAGATATTAGATGTATACAATAATCAATCCGTCCTAATCTTTATTCATCAGGTTGAGGTACCAGTTGTAGAGCATCGCCAATGCCAGACAGCACTGCGCAAGACTCGTCTCGGCCCCTTCTTCAGGTTGCATACATCGTTCATGTGCGCTGGCGGCGAGCGAAGCAAGGACACTTGCAAAGGAGACGGAGGCTCACCTCTCGTCTGTCCTATTGAGGTACGTACATATTTATTTATAAAAAAAAATTGGAACAATTGCAAATTGAGAAGGTCACATTTTCAAGATTTTTCGAAAGTAAATACTAATTTTGTACGAACCGCCCCAACTTCGCCCGGGTGCATAGTAAAATTTTATTCTTTTGACCCGTCCCCTTGACAATTTAAACCCCGTTTTTGGGTCTCTGACCTATAAACCACCTACCTACAAGCATTAATTACATTTTTTCCATACTTGTACAATTATTCTGAAATAGTGATTTTTTTTAAAGAATAATAGCAATGCCTTTTTCAAGGTTATTTGGAGAGTAGGGCAAATGACTGTACTCCACCTGATGTTATTACTATATTCTTATTGCCCCGCAATTAAGCTCGAAGCTTGCGCTAGGAGTGGGTACGACAATAGCCAAAGGGGATCCGAGAGTCGGACCTTCTACCGTTGAGTTATTGAGGCTTAAAATTTTATTGATATTGTTACCTGCTGGGGTTCGAATATTTGGATTAAAACACCTGATGGCACTAAATGAGACTTTAATGAGATATTCAAGGTCACAGAACAGAACTTCACAAATAACAGGTCAATCGTAGTCCAAAAGAATAGCCGAGGTCACTAGTTTTCGCACTTGATCACTCATATTGCTTGTAAGTTCTTCGCTCGTCGCTCAGAACTGAATGACTGTATCATGACGCGTTCGAGAAAGTTCCGTCCACGAAATGTGATACGATACTTTTCGAGAACACACCTTTCCAAAACCTACGCATTGCGAAGGTTTGAGACAGAGAGAGTTGTTCTAGTTAGTTTATACGAAATTTAGTAAATAGGTGTATTTCTATGTAATGCTACATGATTTTGTAATGAAATCTTAAAATATATTGGATTTAAAAAAAATTTCAACCTATGGCAACGTGTAAGATATTTTTGGACAGGTCTTTCAAAATGAAAACCAGGTTTGATTTTGCTTGTTTTCATTAAGTCAGTAGTTGTTGAGATATTAGCTCCTAAAGTCATAAGAATTGTGTCCCCACGCCTCTAACTTTTGAACTATGGTATTTAAAATTCTAGAAAAAATTGAGGTTGTAGAACATCAGAGGAACTTTCAACCACATTAATTTTGAAGAAGATAGGTCTGCAAATTTTAGAGTTATATAAGTTGTTTCCATAACTTAGTTTTTCAAATAACTTTTAATAATTACTATGAAATAACCAACTTAATTTTGCGGTCAATTTTAATTGATTATTATTTTTAAAGTTCTTAAGATTCTTCATCATCAAACTGCGGAACTCTTTAGTTTCGACTGTGCGTGTTCCACGACGGACTTTATTGATGGTTATTTTAACTTATTTTACAGTTCGAAAGAGATCGCTACATGCAGAGCGGTATGGTGGCATGGGGTATCGGGTGTGGTGAAGACGGTACGCCTGGTGTTTATGTTGATGTATCACATCTTCGTCCATGGGTTGACGACAAAATACGTGGCAAGGGCTTTGACACTTCAGTCTACACCATATGAGATGTACTAAGACTGAAAAATTCCAGAACCTTCGACGTGGCACCATTTTCATTTTTCATAATCAAAATTATTTTTAATAATGTTTTTATTTTAGAATTATATATTTTTTATAAAAGTTCAAATCTCTTTTATTTATTCTTAAATTTACCAAGGGTCTACTTATTACTCTTATCCGGATTTGACAAGTTACTAGCTTTTAGAAGGAGCGATTGCCATCTGACCTCCGCAACACTAAGGGCGAACCAGTAACTCATTGGATAAGGGCAATTTACTTCTCAAGAGTTAACGATTATTATTAGATGTTATGTGATATCCGAGACCGACAGCTTAACGTGCTCTCCGAGGCACGCTGGAGGACCCACGAGGTCAAACATATTAGTTAGTTATTTGTTAGATCAACCAATACGCCACTACGGTGTCAACCTGAACCGGAACTTAGATTAGAAAATCATCTCAAAACTTTGACTGTATTTTCCAAATTATATTATTCACAAAATCTTCATCACTACATAGTATAAAACAAAGTCGCTTTCTCTGTCCCTATGTATGCTTAAATCTTTAAAACTACGCAACGGATTTTGATGCGGTTTTTAATAGATAGAGTGATTGAAGAGGAAGGTTTATATGTATAATAACATCCATTAAATAGTGGAAAAAAGAGTTTTTTTCTAATGTGACGTCGTAAATAACATTTAACGCGTGCGGGCCACGGGCAGTAATGAATAAATCAAAACTACTGGATCGATTTTAATTATTTTTTCAGTGAATGACATAGGCTATATATTTTATACACGTGCGAAGCCGGAGCGGGCCGCTAGTAGTCAATCAAATAAATTGACAATCATGTGGACCGCTGACGGAAGCGAAAATAAATGATGTTCGCTCCTCTTCACTCCGTTGCACCTAATGCCACCCCATTCCACCCCACCCCACCCCACCAAAATCACTAGTGTGATACGTGAAGCGTGACGAAAATCATGTATCAAAACTTATGGCTTCAAAATATCTGACGTAAGCGGAAATTCTAATATATAAAATTCTCGTGTCGCGGTCTTTCTCACCAAACTCCTCCGAAACGGCTCAACCGAGTTGTATAAAATTTTGTGTACGATGTAATGTATGTGTGTAAGATGTCACTCACGCATTACCAACCTCCAGATATTGGTTCTTAAATCTCCTTTGCCCAGTAATTTTACTAGTGTACAGTGCCCTTCAAAACTAGAACACAGTAATGCCTAAGCACTACTATTTGGCGGCAGATTATTTGACACCTATCACTACCTAGCCGGCCTCTTGCACCAAAGACCTACCACCGGTGTGACTGATTGCACTGGTGGAATAGTCTCTGCTGTGACAACGTTATCCCAACAGCGGGCGATGGGGTCGTCACGTCCCAACGCCGAAAATACGCCCGCTATTAGAATAATAAAAATGTGTTGGTATTATATTTGATATTTTATAGTTATGTTACAACCTAGTCTTATATATAAATATTTTATTATCTTAAAGGTCAAAAGCTATCCATAATTTTACACATTATTTGTGCGTCAACATTCAGTGCTGAGATTTTGAACATTGTAGATGTGAGTGAATTACTTAATGATTATTTTTACTTAATATCGTAAAAGTGAGATGAACCCAATGGTTAGAAAACAGATTATTTCCGAAAATAGTAAATTACACCTAGGAAGAAACGTAGGACATTCTCATTGACAATCGTGGCAAACACGGGTGGCAATGTGCTACTTTTCTCTCTAACACGAGGGATAAACGGAGGGATATACGGTTGCTAGGTTACCGGGAGGTAATGTGAGTTCATTAGTGTCATCTTGCCGGGAGAGTTTATGGTACTTTTTTCCCTCGTACCAGGTGTTAAGGTAGGAAAAAAAAGTTATTAGTTTAGAAGCCTCAATAGCTCGGTAGAAGGGTCGAGTCTTTTCCGCTAACGCAGGTTCGATCCTGACCTCTTTGGGCTATTGTCGTACCCACTCCTAGCGCAAGCTTCGAGCTTACTTCGAGTAGCGCAGCGGTAGCGAACCTGCCTTTAGCTTCACAGGTCGCGGGGTCGATTCCCTCTCGGAGAATATGTATGTATTGACCATACAGGCAGTATTCCCGGTCTGGGTGTATTTGTCTTTGTCATTGTGTAGGTTTCCGGGCCCCCGAAACAGGATATAACTATCCTAATGAGGGCCATTGAGTGTTTACCGTTTAGGGGCATAAGAAATATTAATAATGCCTTAAATAAAGCATTGACACCGTTGTGGCGTTGTGGGTAGCGAGTCTGCCTTAAGCCTCGGCGGTTGCGGGTTCGATTCCCGCTCGGAGCAGATGTTTGTATTAATCGTACAGGCATGTTTCCCGGTCTGGTTGTGTTTGTCCTTGTCATTGTGAATGTTTCCGGACCCCCGACACAGGATATAATTATCCTAATGGGGGCCGTTGAGTGTGTAGCGTTTGTAGCGTTTATTGTTAGTAAGCCAAGTGTTTACCGTTTTTGATAACGTATCGCGCTTTACCGTTGAGGAAAACATCGTTAAAAAACCCTGTGTTTTAGATAAGATTCTAACAAGGGTAAATCCGCCAATCCGGATACAAAAACCGTTTTCAGTTTAGTGTTTGCGTTGTATTCCATATCCATTACCGAAGTCTCATTTATTTCTACACCAAAAATCATTTAACATTTATTGATTACTCGTATCCGTGTTCCGGGTTATATAAGCGGCCCGGCGCGTCGACTGGGTTATTCAGTTTTGAGCAACGAGCGAAGAAACTACAAGTGATACCAGTGAACAAGTGCGATAATTAGTGACCTCGGCTATTCTTTTGGACTGTGATTGACCTGTGATTTGGACCTTTGAATTGTTAAGTTCTGTTGTGTAATCTAGATCTCAATAAAGTCTTATTTAGAGCCATCAGGTGTTTGTTTCCAAATCCGCGAACCCCAGCCCGTAACAATATGCTTGCATGGTCAATATTATGTCATATTATGCTCCGAGCGGGAAATGAACCCGTGACCGGTGGCGTTTAAGGCAAGTTTGCACTGCGCCACAACCTCGTTTATAATAGTTACAGTACTGTATGTTTTCATAAAACTAATAAATTAAAAAATAAAAATCCTTAAAATTGACTTAGCGTGAAAACACACAGAGTTACAGTTATTATAATATATATATATATATATATATACATATTTATGTTATAAGTTGGCAAACAAGCATACGGCCCACCTGATGGTAAGTGGTTGCCGTAGCCTATGAGCGCTTGCAGCACCAGTAGTAGGTATCACTCACGCGTTGCCAACCTCGAGATATGGGTTAATAAACCTCCTCTGCCCAGTAATTTCACTAGCGTACAGTGTCCTTCAAACCGGAACACAGTAATGCCTAAGCACTACTATTTGGCGGTAGAATATTTGACACTGCGGTGGTACCTACCTAGCCGGCCTCTTGCAACAAAAGACCAGAAGTCAGCATATAGATTAAAAATGTATGAGATTTTGACATAGGCTTACTATTGTTACGTGCTGGGGTTCGAAGAGTTGAATTAAAACACCTGATAACTCTTAGTGAGACTTTAATGAGACCTTTTAGATAGATTTTTCAATTGATCATTTGAATCGCTTGTAGTTTCTTCGCTCGTTGCTCAGAACTGAATGACTCAATCGTTTTTCTTTTCGGGGTGTCTATTAGCCCTTAGTAACCTTGACAGCGTCACCAGTTGGAGTCAGAAGACCCTAGCCGGTTAAAGATTGACATCCCAGGCGGGGCTCAATTTGCATCAGTCCCAATAGCCCCTCTTGCGATGTCGAGCCTAGGATTGGGATGTCATCGAGAAAGACCGCTCCGGAGCGCAATCTAACGACCGGGCACGGCGCGGCACTCACCGTCCGAGGTTGGCGGGCGAGCTACAGGGCTCAGTTTGCATCCGTCCCAAGGGACCTTGGGACGGATGCAAACTGAACTAGCGAGTTGGAGACTAGGCTAGTGACGTCATTGGGAGGGAGGGAGCTGGTGTTACGCTGGGCGGTTCGCTAACTCAGTCGACACGACAGGCCGCTTATATAGCGCGGAACACATCTTTCTAGAACCTTTGCGTTACGAAAGAAAGATACAGAGAGAGTGACGAGCGATTTCTTATCTTACTTGCTTGCACAATAAATTAGTTAAAAAATTGTTCTTTTGTTTTGGAAAATTCAATATCACTTCACTAGTGTCACAAGTGACAGTTTGCCAGCTATATGAAACTTTTTTTTCAGATGCAGAAAACAATATTGATACTCATACTCTTGGGGATAATATGGCCTCAGAACATATGGTCTGATAATCTTTACGATTCTGATACAGAAAGTTTTAGAGATCTCGAAAAAGAGATATTTGGAGACATTAAAGAAGGTAAAGATTAACACATTTTGGGACAGAAGACCATTTATGAAAGGAAACACGAATTTTCCATACGAATTGGCATCACGTTTGGGAACGAGTTGTCACAATTTTTTTTATGGCTCTTGGTTGCGGAGGTCAGGTGGCATTCGTTCCGTGTATAAACTGGTAATTTTTCAAATCCTTCCAATCCCAAAAGAAGAAAATTAAGACCAGAACTTGTACTAAAGGGCTTGAAAATTAGAAAAATTGCAAATACCTGACAGTAACATGTTCTAAATAATCTTCGGTTTCTTATGGACAAACCTACCGCCATCCCATGCTCCTACCTACCTCTCGGTATTTTTTTTTTTTTTTATGTTAGAAGTTGGCAAACAAGCATACGGCCCACCTGATGGTAAGTGGCTGCCGCAGCCTATGAGCGCTTGCAGCACCATTAGTAGGTGCCACTCGCGCGTTGCCAACCTCGAGATATTAGTTCTTAAATTTCGTTCGCCCAGTAATTTCACTAGCATACAATGCCCTTCAAACCGGAACACAGTAGTGCCTAAGCACTACTATTTGGCGGCAGAATATTGGACACTGCGGTGGTACCCACCTAGCCGGCCTCTTGCAACAAAAGACCTACCACCAGTGTGACTGATTGCACTGGTGGAATAATCTCTGCTGTGACAGAGGTTATCCCAACAGCGGGCGATGGGGTCGTCACATCCCGACGCCGGTAAACTGAGCTAATCACGGGAGATGCACGGAGTACTTGCGAGGATCTTTCCCCAAGCGTGCACTTCTTGACTCCTACAAATATCTCTATTCCAGCCCCTGGGAGAGGTGCATTTCGATCAGGGGATCGAAATGCACCTCTCCCCTTATGGGGCGTGACACCACAGTTACGGTACTCGGCGTCAGCAGCAAGCTATACTGATACAGCTACTTTCTTATGGACAGATAAAATCTTCATAATCCGTATGAAAATTTAAACCGTAATTCAAAAACTGACACGCTTTTTTCTAGAAACTTCCGGCGTTGAATGCGATACTAAAGATGGATACGATGGCAAATATGTTCCTTTCCATCAATGTGGCTACGGAATGGATGGCAACAGTCAAATTGATATAAGGTACGGTTTTTTAAAGTGAAACTTCTTTAGAATCGTTGTGATTTCAAACCGGATGCAACGGAGCAAACGACAGGTAAGAGACACAAATACAAAAATGTGTAGGAATGAATGAGACAGAAATATACATACTATTTTATATTATATATATTCATCTCATTCTTTTGTCGATTTACTGAAGACAGACGGACAGACCGACAGACCGACCGACCGACCGACGGACGGGCGGACGGACGGACAGACAGACAGACAGATTAAGCCTTTACTCGCTGACTAATTTTGGCTAAAGAAAATTTTACTTCAATCGTGTGGTCTAAAGCACACTGTGTTTTTTATGTAACTGTGGAGGTAAGACGTGTGAAATGCCTCCAAAACGAACACCTCGGTCCCGGGGAGGGCGGGATGATAAAGCCCCCCATTGCTTCCCATTCAGGGACAAAGAGAGAGAGAAAGAGAGAAGCGCCCCCGGCTGCGCCCTCATTTGCGCATGCGCTTATTTGTTTATAGTGGGCTCGATACACATATGTACTTAAATTATATGACTATACGCCATGTTTTATTATTACAGATTTAGGGTAGCCGAAAGTCCGACAAACATGGACGTATGTTGCAAAATCGAAGAAATCAGGGAACCTAATGGTATTAACAGCTCACTTCATGACACTAAAACTCGGGTAATTTTCTTTTCTTAGTTCTTTTTACCATACCGAGAGGCTCATATCCGAGTGCACCCACTGATCAGTAAACGATCTGTAGGTTAAGCAACTTTAGGCGCGGTCAGTCACTAGATTTTTTTTTATGTTAGAAGTTGGCAAACAAGCATACGGCCCACCTGATGGTAAGTGGCTGCCGCAGCCTATGAGCGCTTGCAGCACCATTAGTAGGTGCAACTCGCGTGTTGCCAACCTCGAGACATTAGTTCTTAAATCTCGTTCGCCCAGTAATTAGTTTTATTAGGGTGGTCGCATAGTGGTATTTCAACTGAGCGTCTCCGTGCTTTGGAGGGAACGTAAAAAGTTGGTCCCGGCTGTTGACAATTTGACAACAGTCGATAAGTCAAGTCAGAGGTCTACTGGCAACCTGAAAAACTCTGACATTAGGTTGGCCATTAACCACTCGATAAGAAGAAGAAGAACCTGCCGTACCATCTTTACCGGAAACATTTCGCCGCGTATTCAGGCCCATATTTAAGAACTTTTGGATAAGACTAGAACGCAGAAATTTTCCTCATCCAGTAAGCTATAAAATAACACTTAAAATAAAAAAAAATCAAGTCTGTAAGTCATTTAGTTCCGAAGTTATGCGAAAGCAAAGTTTCGCATTTATGACACTCAGACACTCATGATCATCAAAATAGAACTAGTACTTCCCATACACTCAGCGAGCTGAAATTTGGTACAAAGTTAGGGTTTAATGGCCACATAAAGGGAAAACTATAAAAACTAGGATAATCGAAGATCTGGAGTACCTGGTGACCCTTATTTGAAAACACAAGAGCCCAACGAAACTATTAAAGATCGACATCCCGCCTTTACAAAAAATATTCAACTTTGTTTGCCTCTTCATTTGATGTCAAACATTGAAGGTCTGAAGTATCTGATGAGGAACCCTCAGCTTGTCTCAGCTGTATTAGAGATATGGTAATGCCCTCTCCAACTATTGGTACATAAAAAAATCGTCTGTCATTGCAAAATTTGGCCGAAAACGTACAATTGACTGGTTATTGAATCAATGTTTTCCAAGTGGCAATTTTCCATCTTCAATGGGTAGCGGTTCTGGCGAAAGATTGGTGCAATGGTGTCATGGAGCACCTGGTTTTGTACCCTTGTTTATCCTTCAACTGCCAAGTCACACAACATTAACTATAATAATAAAGAAATCGCAGTAAGGAAACTTAGACTTGGCAAGACTTTGTCTAGATTTCATTACTTTTTAGGGATAAACAAGCAGCTCCATCGAGACTTGGCTAGTTTTTTTACAGAATGTTTTTGGTGGGATAGAATTTATACCTTGCGGTAGAATAGCGATACTGCTGGGGTACCTACCTAACCAGCCTCGTGCAGTAAAAGACTTACCGCGCCACAACGGTGACAATAATATGGTCAAATATATTACAGCGTAATGGCTGCGGCTTATGGAATCCAGATGGTGTGGATGATCAAGTCACGGGAAACGAAAAAAGTGAAGCTAAGTTCGGTGAATTTCCATGGATGGTTGTTGTATTCAAGTGAGTATTTCAAGTGATTTTGTATTACTAATTACTAAATGAAATTTTGATTGCGTATGCTCTGTAGGTGTCGCTGTAGTTGATGCGAGATTGTGACAATCTTGTCTTTCTATTAAGCTACGTCGTCTTGCATGTAGATGTCCCTCTTCGCACTGTTAATCAGAGATATGGGTGGAAAGAACCTTACAGCCTATACCTTGAAAATTTGTAAATGCACAATATTAATTATTATTTAATAAATAATTATATCACAGCGGAGAAAAGAGCCTCTATGTTGGTGGTGGGTCTCTGATCCATCCTAGTGCGGTGTTGACAGCAGCCCATTATGTAAACAAAGCGAATATGAAACTCAAAATACGAGCTGGTGAATGGAATTTTGAAACAACGAATTCAACGGAAGAAATTTATAAACACCAAGACAGGGACGTCAAGTCTGTAGCTATTCACGAGGACTTTGATTCACGTATGTAAAATTAAAATATTTTATTATAGAAACTGACGCTTCAATAGCCACCCTTAAAGGGCTGACTCCAATCTGTTAGCGCGAGATTGTAGTTTTTTTATGTTACTAAGTCAGCAAGCAAGACGCCCACCTGATAGTAAACGGTTTCCGTAGCCTATGAGAGTTTGTAACACCATTAGTAAGTCCCAATCATGCTTTGCCAACCTCGAGATATTGGTTCTTAAATATCCTTTGCCCAGTAATTTCACTAGCTACAGTTTTCAAACCAAAACACAACAATGCCAAAGCGAGACTGCTTTGCGGTAATATTTGACACTGCGGTAATACCTATGTAGTCGGCTTCTTTTTTTACCATTAAAAAATTTTCCACCATTTCCAAATTATCAGCAATTAAGTGACGTGTATGATTAACTTTTACATATAGGATCAAGATTATATAATTTAATTTTTTTAATTGGTGCCAGATGTTGTAGAAAATATTTTTTTTTCCTTTTTAGTTTTGTTTTGTCGGCATTTTTTTTCAATCAGTCTTAAATTTTTTCTTTTATTCTTTGGCAATAATTAAGTAATATATTCAAGGTGATTTATTCAACGACATCGCAATCCTGTTCCTCAAAACACCAGTAGATCTAAAGCCCCATATTGGCATAGTGTGTCTACCACCACCAAGAGCACGTGTTCCTGCTGACACTCAGTGCATGTCGTCTGGCTGGGGTAAGGACAAATTCGGCAAAAAAGGCAAATTCAATACCATACTCAAGAAGGTAAGTTTGACACTGTTGTGGCGTTGTGGGTAGCGAGTCTGCCTTTAGTCTCTCTCGCCATCCATCTCTGTTTTTAAGCTATTGCATAGCTTTTATCGCAGGCTTTGAGCGCGGCGACCGAATCAAGAAATTCCGTAATGAAAATAAAACCTAACATGAACAAGAAAAATTATAGCAAATACCCCAATAAATGTATTGGAAAATGATCTTTAAATAATACGCTATAAAGAGTAATGTTTAATTTAAAAAAATAATAACCTTTATACATAATTCTTATACATGCAAAAGATTTTCGTCTGTAACTCAAAGAAAATTAAGGCGATTATTCTATAAAGTTAAAGTTCCATATAAAATGTATCTATTGATGATGGACTTACGTTCCAAATATTTTAAATTAGTTACGAAGTTTCTTACTTTAGTTCAATGAAATTTTTAATTATAGACGAAATAGTATCTTATTTACTTGAAATTAATTTTCGATCATTTGTATTTTAACTTTTTTAAAACAGCCAAGATTTTATGTATTGCATAAGTTGATGAAAAATGCTATGCAATAGCTTTATCGCGGCAGTCCCCGAGTTCTATATACAGAGTATTATATTGTGTGATTGTACAGTGTTATAGTAATTTCATTTTTTTTAAACACTACTTCGCTCACATTATGTAGTTTTTGGTGATCCCACGGGAACTCAACATTTTTACAGGATCAACAGTATCCTACATATTCATCCAGGAAATAAACTATGTGTGTACCAAATTTCATCCAAAACTATCTAATAGTTTTTGCGTGAAAGAGTAATAAAAATCTATTTATTTATCCATCCAAACTTTCATATTTATAATATTAGTTAGATTAGATTTGTTATTGTCCACCAGTCATACTGGTGGTAGGTCTTTTGTTGCAAGAGGCCGGCTAGGTAGGTACCACCGCAGTGTCCAATATTCTGCCGCCAAATAGTAGTGCTTAGGCACTACTGTGTTCAGTTTGAAGGGTATTGTACGCTAGTGAAATGACTGGGCAAACTTCTAACATAAAAAAAAAAAAATACAGAGCAAAGAACTACGTTCATACGTCCTGTGACACGTTTTTTTATAAATTTTAGAAATAATCTTCGTCTTAGCATAATTCGCGGTATTTTATTTACCCAGAGTCTGCTTATTACTCTTATCCGGATTTGACAGGTTACTAGTTTTTACACAGCGATTGCCATCTCACCTCCACAACCTTTAGAGCGAAACTGTAACTCATTGGATAAGAGCAAATTACTTATCAAGAGTTAACGATTATTATCAGATGTTATATGATAACAACCGGGACCGACAGCTTAACGTACTTTCCGAGGCACGGTGGGGAGACCCACACGGACACGCCCAGACCGAAACAGAAATTTTAACAAACTCTGCCCGAGCGAGAATCGAACCCGCAACCGTCGAGACTAAAGGCAGACTACCCACAACGCCGCAACGATGTCTAAATTTTAGAAAAAATAAAAACTAAAATTCTTTCAGGTTGACTTGCCAGTCGTAGACCGTCTTGAGTGCCAAAACAGGTTGCGTAAAACTCGTCTCGGACGCAATTTTCAATTGCACTCTTCATTCATGTGTGCTGGTGGTGAACCTGGCAAAGACACGTGTGAAGGCGATGGTGGCTCCCCTCTCGTCTGTCCTATTGAGGTTATACTCTTCCATATTCTTCTTTAGGCCATGACCGTTGGCAAACAAGCATACGATCCGCCTGATGGTAAGCGGTCACCGAAACCTACAAACGCGCGATTTTTGAAGTATCGCATACGCGTTGCCAACCCAAGGGATAGAAGGGATGAAAAGTGAAAAAAGACAGGAGTGGAGTGGGAGATTGGGATCTTTATAAAGCAATATAGATTCAAGTCCATTAAAAATGTCATCTCCAAGTTTTTCAAAATTTAATGGCGCCAAACGTAAAGCATTCAAGCAAAAAAATAAAATTTTCGAAATCTAATCCTAAATGTCTGAGATGATAAAGTAAAAAATATATACACAACCTCATTCAGAACCGCATCCTTTTTTTGAAGTTGGTTGGTTTTGATGTTTTTTGGATTCTCTGGTATAGTTCCTCTCACAGAAGGAATTTAAAAAACGGAAAAGAATTAATCAGAGTGGAAACATCTGGACTAGGACCGGGGTTTTCATTGCCTAAAAATACTGATAAAACGACATTTTCTAGAAATGAATCCTGGCTAGATCGATTTATCGCCCCTAAAACCCTCTACGCATTAAGTTCATGAAAATCGTTGGAGCTTTTTGCCACATTAAAGTCCCATGCCGTGCCGTGCTGCCATTGGGCGTAGGCCATAAGTTTTAGGCAAAAAAATTAAATATTTTTTTACAGTTACATAGCGACCGTTACATGCAGAGTGGTATTGTGGCTTGGGGTATCGGCTGCTCTACCAAAAATCCTGGCGTTTACACAGACGTGTCCGAACATCGAGAATGGATAGACGAAAAAATGAACGCAAAAAACTTAAACATAACTGTATATACATTTTAACTTCTATTAAACGAAAATCCAAAAACTTTGAGTAGTTTTTATTTGTGGTTAGTGTTTAAACTTATAACATACTAACACGCGTGGTGTACCGATTTTTCTTTATTGCAGAATATAATTTTATTCCTTTAAAAAAAGGAATTAGGGTTCCCAATTCTTCTAAAATAAAAGTTTTTTTTATGGCCGTATGCTTGTTTGCCAAGTTGTTACAAGTTGGCAAACAAGCATACTGCCCACCTGATGGTAAGCGGTTGTCGTAGCCTATGAGCGCGCGCAACACCATTAGTAGGTGTCACACGCGTTGTCAACGAGAGATATTAGTTCTTAAATCTCCTCTGCCAAGTAATTTCACTAGCCTACAGTGCCCTTCAAACCGGAACATTGTAATGCCTAAGCACTACTTTTTGGCGGCAGAATATTTGACACTGGGGTGGTACCTACCTAGCCGGCCTCTTGCAACAAAAGACCTACCACCAGTGTGACTGATTGCACAGGTGGAATAATCTCCGCCTGAATGATGTTACACACCTCCACACGTGACAGTAGGTTCATTTTTCACCAAAAGAATTGCGATTCGCGGACATGATTTGTACAGTCTTAATTATTTGTAAATATAATTAGTATATTATTGCAATATTTATGGGCGTAGCCAGGATTTGGCCCATGGGAGGCAAAATGACCATTCTCATCAATAGTTATTGGTTAAATAGATCAAAATGTATAATATTCTTTCATTTCTTAGGATTTAAGGTATAGGCTTCTGAATCTACTTTCCAACTATTATCAAATTGATAACACTTCGACTTTTTACGTGCTCTCCGAAGCACGGAGACGCTCAGTTGAAATACCACTATGCGATCCCATCTAGTGACTGACCACCGTTGATCGTTTACCGATCAGTGAGACCACCTGGCTATGCGCGTCTATGGTATAGCTTTGGCTATGAGAGCCCATGAAAATATTGTTTGTAAATAAATACTTGCAAAAAGAAACAATCAATTAATCAAAACAATATAAATAACGCACATAAAATAATTGGTTTCCGCTAATAGGCAATAAAAGGTTTTGATTAAAACAATTTCAAGTAGTGTTATTTCATAACACCTGAAGGATAGAAGTGGGTTGACATAATGTTAATGTTCTTCCTTTTGGTAAGTCTTTTACGTATATATGGGCGCCGATTTTATTTTAAGGTGAATTTAGAATTGTAATAATAATAATTTATGTTTTGATACATTTATTTGAATTTTTGTTTATAGTTAAGTGTTGATTTTTTTTATTTAAAGTTTGTAATGTCAACACCTTCTTGACAACTTCCGGTAACGTTAATTTAAACTGTTAAGTCCGTATATTAAAATATATGTATGTTTAAATATTATTTTAAATTATTTTGTGATTTAAAAAAATACTTACATGCTTTTTGTAATGAAAATTAATTATTTTGCTAATATTGTTACCCACTTGATTTTAGTATAAAAGGCGGTTGTTGTGCCTTGTCGAGTTAGTTTTCCGATATCTCTCGTAGAGCAAACAGTTATAATAAAGTTAGTTGTGTGTTACTCTGTTGGTTTTTCTCCTGTAACATGGACCCTGAATACCGATATGATGAAGCCACGCCGACATATATGTAGACACTAGCTTCTGCCAGCGGTATCGCGAGAATAATAAATAAATAAAACCTAAATAGCTCAACGGTAGAAATGCCGACTCCATTGCGTTAAGAGTCGCGGGCCTTTACGCCCTTGGGCTATTGTAGTATCCACTCCTAGACCAAGCTTCGAGCTTATTTGGAGGGCAATGGGAATATTAGTAATGCCTTGAAAAAGCATTGCTAATATACATTTAAAAAACGCTACACACTCAACGACCCTCATTAGGATAGTTATATCCTGTGTCGGGGGTCCGGAAACATCTGACCCCCGACACAGGATATAACTATCCTAATGAGGGTCGTTGATGATTAAACAATGACAATGACAAACACACCCAGACCAGACAACATGCCTGTATGCTCCATACAAAAATCTGCTCGAGCAATAATCAAACGCGCGACCTGTGGCGCTTAAGGCGGGTTCGTCGTACCGATAATGATTTTATAATATAAACTTTGAACCCCAATTTCATCCTTTCACAGGTGAAATTTGGAATTTTAGAAAATGTTAGAACATATGTTTTTTATCTGCAATTGTTTGCCAAAAACAAAGTTGCATGCTTCTAGTTTTAAAAATTAACGACATCCCATACAATCTTTCAACCCCTTTTTCTCCGATTTAGTGGTAGTATTTTAGAAAAGGTTAAAACATATGTTTCTGTATCTCCTAAAAATAATTGTTATCCTAAAAACAATAATTGGACGCAAATAAGCAATACCATGGCAACCCACACGAATGTCATTTCGAGAAATGTGTTTGAAAATTTTGGACAACTTACTTTATATGTTTTTTTATGTATTGGTCAAGTTTTTGGCAATTTCAGATTTATGTAAGTTATTTTACTTATTTTCACAAAAATAAGTATACAAACTGCATATTTCGTACGTAATATAACCCATAACTTTTAAAAATACATAAATTGCATGATTGAAAAAATGGCTTTTTAGAAGTTTTAAAGCTTAAAACCCTACAAATGTTAAAGAAAAATGTTCTTCATCCATTTACCAACACTTCTGCATATATAACTCAGTTTTTTCAATTTTGTGGGTTGACATGGTATTGCTTATTTGCGTCCAATTGTTCTGCTTGTTTCGGCGATCATTTCGCGCTTCAAGCCAAGCGCGTGTATACGTGCATGTACGCTTTTAGGTCGTCTACGTACATTAAAAACTTTGGAATGTTTAAAATACTAGGATGCCATTTATATAGATGATAAATAACAAAGGCCCCAGAATAGAGCCTCGAGATACTCCAGAGGTAGAATGAACCCTATTAAATTGAAATCCATTTCCAGCGACCTGTTGCGATTTACTTTGAAAATGTTAAGCAATTTGTATAGCAATTTATTTAACAAGTTACTAAAAATACCTTTATATGCAAACTTATTTAGCAAAATGTTATGATCTACTTTGTCAAATTCTTTCGTGAAATCGGTGTATACTGCATCTGTGCGTGCGATCGTCAAGATTTTCCAAGATGAATGTTGTCAAAGTTAACATATTGGAAACGGTCTTTTGTTTTGTAAATCCGTGTTGTGAAGTAACGGTTAGATTTCATTATGTAATCGTATTTCGAAAGGCTTGGACAGCGCTGACAGAATTGATATAGGTCGGTATTGTTGTACCTCATGTTTAAGTCTCCCTTAATGTTAAGGGGAATGTTTGCACGGTTCAAGACATCTGGTAATATTCCTACATCCAAACACTTATCATAAAATTACTATGAATATATTTAAATAACTATACTTTAATTTAAATTTTTAGATGCTTCCTGTAATATTAGTAAACATGGCGAACGTTGGATCCAGTTTTGACTTTAATTATCCGAATGTAAGTACTTATACAAAGATTTGATTATGAGTGTAAATATGCCTTGAAGCCTTAATAATCGGTAGATGGCCGATTCTGATCACGCAAGAGTTCCAGGGTCAATAACCCTCTTGGTCTAGTTTCGTACCAACTCTTAGCAAAAGCAAAACGTCATTTAACATTTATTATTTACTAATGGTACTACTATAATTGCGTGTCCGGCGTCGGGATGTGACGAACCCATCGCCTGCTTTTGGGATAACCTCTGTCACAGCAGAGATTATTCCACCAGTGCAATCAGTCACATTGGTGGTAAGTCTTTTGTTGCAAGAAGCCGGCTAGGTAGGTACCACCGCATTGTCAAATATTCTGCCGCCAAATAGTAGTGCTTAAGCATTACTGTGTTCCGGTTTGAAGGGCACTGTACGCTAGTGAAATTACTGGGCAGACGAGATTTAAGAACCAATGTCTCGAAGTTAGCAACGCGTGAGTCGCACCTACTAATGATGTTACAAGCGCCCATAGGCTACGGCAACCACTTACCATTAGGTGGGCCGTATGACAAATTTTAACATAAAAAAGAGGCCAGCTAGGTAGGTTACAGAGTCAAATATTTTAATGTAGAGAAGTAGTGTATTACTGTGTTACGGTTTGAAAGACTGTGTAGCTAGTGAAATTACTGGGCAAAGGAGAGAACCAATATCTCGATGTTGGCAACGCGTGAGTGACTAGGTGTCACTAATGAATGGTGTTGCAAGCATAAGTTACGATAACCGCCTACCATCAGGTGGACCGTATGCTTGTTTGCCAACAAAAAAATATAATAGTGTGCCAAAAACTTGCCGTCGAAACTCTAATTTCGAAAATACTTTTTCTTATTTGAACACTGTATTGTAAAGTTTTATTTTGTGAAATAATTGGCAGGTCTACCATCGCCCACTTCTTTCGACCACTTTTAAATCAAACACTTGTCTTAAAATTTCTTTAAGACACATGTGTATTATACTTTTTTATTATTGGTTATATTTCCAGCTGAAAGACGACGTGTACGAGCAACCGGTCAATCTAATGACGCCGAAGAAAAATCCACATGAGAAAGTAAGTTCATCTTCTTTTAGCTATTCTCTACATTGGGTCGTTTCCTCTTATTTGAAGATCGTGGTCAGAATTAGAGTTGAATCTGGAGCGGATGATCTGCTTCCACCGGTTTATTTAGAAGATGATAGTTCTTTTATTTGGTCCATCTAGAGGATGACCAACCGCGCGGCCTTCAGTGTTACCAACCACAATGAGTTTTTCCAAACTGTCGGCGCCTCTGCGCATTGTGTTCTTTGACATTCAGATTCCTTATAATATTTTCCGTTACAGTTGAGCACGAGATAAATTTTATACACAAATTAATAACATCAAAACTCAAAGGTGCTTATCTGGATTCAAACCCTCAGACTTCGTTACGTATACGTTTGTAATTGTATATAAAATTGTTACCAGAATAATGTTGAAAAGTCAACTACAGAAGACCCATGGTCTCCGTATGACTTCTCCAAATTCGATGACTATTTGGCCGGTCACGACAACCCTGCTGAGAGTAACCGCGTTAAACGAAGAGCCAAGGTAAGCGATACAATTTATCTAATTTCAAAAACTTGGTCAGTCTGTTTGTTACTCTAATCCATATATTATGTCAGATTACTAGTACTTTCACAGACAGCTTTACGTAATCTCGGAGTTATCTGTAAAGTCAAGACTAGCATGTTTTTTATCTCATGACGGTTGGCAAACAGGAATGCAGGCCGCCTGATGTTAAGCAGAAACCGTAGCCTATGAACGCTTACAATACTTAAAACATTACATATGCGTTGCCAAATTAAGGGATAGAAGTTAAGGGATGAGAAGAGAAAAAAGGGGGTGAGAGATTTGACCTCCAACGCTGTTACTAATACTGTAACTTTACTCCGATGTTCTCCGATCGAGTTGGCCCATTTACACTAAGAAGAGCATGCCTCTACTACTACCAAACCCTGTACCAAAACTGTTTTGGCTCAATGTGGCTTCCCTGCCACTCCCCGCGTATGAACTACGTTCGCTTCATGAATATATTTCGGTTTTTTTTATGCGATGTTAAAGAATATTATATTCTGCGCTCCCTTCGTATCATGAATGAGTCCGGCAAATTATCTCTCAAGCCCATCAGTCACATATTTCTTGACTCAACGTTTAGGACAGGTAGCCGTTTAATATTGGTTAGTTCATGAGTTCACCACAAGTTTAAGACTGTTTCACTAAAACGCCATTTAAAATATCAACAAGCTACGGTCTGCAGAAAAAAATCAAATGTGATCTTTATTTCAAGAAGTTTGGATGTCGGAAATCGTAAAGTTATCGTATTATTAAATATTTTGAACAAATATATAATAATATGGTGTCATGATAAGCTTAAAATTGCAAGATAACTACAAGATTTTGTTACGCGCTGGGGTTCGAAGATTTGGATTAAAACATCTGACTCTAAGTGAGACTTTAAGGAGATCTTCAAGGCTACATACAGAATTTCGAAATGGCTCCTTACTATCTACGTGTCTTTCTTTTGTTAGCGCGTATGTTCTATAAAGCTGTATTCTCGAAAAGTATTGCATAAAATTCCGTAAATGGAACTTTCTAGAACGAACGCGTTACTTAAGAAAAGAGACGGAGATAGTAAAGAGCGATTTCAAGCATTATGCCTCTAACAATAAGGTTCTCCGTAACAATATTAACGAAGAAAATGTAATTTCTGCCGCAGAACCGACGATTCAATACACTTAATGGACCACAGCTACGGGAAAGACCCAACCACTACATGTATCCAGAACCAGTGAAAGATCGTATATTAGAATTCACAACAACGACGAAAAAACCAGGAATCCTACCAGAGACAATGAACCCTGGTGTTATATTTAGAGTAAGGATGTCAGATGCAATACTCCGCATAAAGCAAAGAATGTACGAAGATCCAGAAAGACATATAGAAGCTGATATAATCTACACTAATCTGATTAAGAAAGTAGTTATGGACGAAATTACTAAATTCCACAATCTTCTTCTTATGTATAAAACTGATAAAAGTATAAAGGAGCATCTGGGTGAATGCGGCGGAAGGATTTACAAGTTCATAAGTTATATGACAATCAAAGTTCATATCTACTGCTTGTTCGATGCTCTGTGGATCGATGGTAATCCATATGTGATAGGTGACGAGTATTCAGTAACGCCAGTGGAAGTACCACCAATGCTTCAATGTGACGCATCGGAATGTAATTCTATAATTTTCGTCGATTCCATTACTGAGCCTAGAGATGTTGAAGAGTGATCATTTGAAATATATTTTACATCCTGATTTTCTTGTTTTATTTAATTACACATTTCAATGCTAACTATATTTACAAATAATTGCACGAATCATGTCCACGGGAATGGTAGCAAATACGCATTTTTATTATTATGTTACTAAGTTGGCAAGGAAGCATACGGCCCACCTGTTGGTAACCGGTTGCCGGGGCCTATGAGCACTTGCAACACCATTTGTAGATGTCAGTTACGCGTTGCCAACCTCGAGATATTGGTTCTTAAATCTCCTTTGCCCAGTAACTCCACTAGCCTATAGTGTGGTTCAAACCGGAACCCAGTAATGTCTAAGACACTACTGCTTGGCGGTAGAATACTTGACAATGAGTGGTATCCACCTCGGACAGAGATTATCCCAACAGCGGGCGATGGGGTCGTCAGATGAGTGTAAGCTTGCTTGCCAAATTTGTAACTTAAAAAAAACACAACACAAAAACAGGTGTTTCAGGGCCCTTATTTCAAATAGAATTAACGACACGAGACCAGCTCTGTCACTGGCACTGGAAGGTGAGAACCGTGCCACGTAAGGTTATTACTATTAATTACCCTCTGGTGCGCTCACTCCTTACCGGTGATATGCCAAGCCTGAACTCAACCTCAGAAGAGGGGGCAGATTCAACATAAGGCCCCCGTGGGTTGTCACTCTTTTCCAGGCTGAGTCTACTAATTTGCATACAGACACCCCCTCCCTTCCGATGTGTAGACTTTGAGCCAACAGCAATAAGCACTCCGAAAAATCAAGTTACAATTGGACGCAAATAAGCATTACCATGTCCACCCACAAAATTGAAAAAACTGAGTTATATATGCAGAAGTGTTGGTTGAAGAAATGGCTGAAGAACATTTTTCTTTAATATTTGTAGGGTTTTAAGCTTTAAAACTTCTAAAAAAGCCATTTTTAATCATGCAATTTATTTATTATTTTAAACTTTTGGGTTATATTATATATGAAATATGCAGTTTGTATACTTATTTTTTGTGAAAATAAGTAAAATAACTTACATCAATCTGAAATTGCCAAAAACATGACCAATACATAAAAAAATCATATAAAGCAAGTTGTTCAAAATTTTCAAACGCGATTTTCTCGAAATGACATTCGTGTGGGTTGACATGGTATTGCTTATTTGCGTCCAATTATGTGAGGACTTTTTCGTCCTAATAACAATTATTGTGATATTTTATTAAAATACTTTTTCGATTATCAGCGTCGACGTGGACACAGCAGACGTCGTAACAAGGGTCGTTCTACCACAATGCCAGCTGATCACGAGGTATTAACAAAAATATATAAAGTATACCGCTAAACTTAAGTGGCAGTGGGCGGGGGACATTGCACGTAGAACGGATGGCCGTTGGGGTGGAAAGGTTCTTTAGTGGCGACCACGTGGGTAGACCCCCGACAAGGTGGGCTGATGACCTGGTAAAGGTCGCAGGAGTCCGCTGGATGCGGGTGGCGCAGGACTGGTCATTGTGAAACTCATTGAGGGAGGCCTATGTCCAGCAGTGAACGTCTTTCGGCAGATATGATGATGGTGATGATGATAAAGTAATTGCAATACCGGAGGACATGCATGTGTGTTGCTGACCTTTAAAATGCTACTGGTTATAACGCTAGCTGGCGACGAAACGCCACTGACGAGCCCTCCCACCAGCAAAATTATGTAGCTGATGAAAAGCCACCGCCGTACTTCTTCTTCTTTCTAGTAATATTCCCGGTATTATACGAGTATTTACTCAGGGTATTTATTATTCTTGTCCGGATTTGACAGGTTACTAGTTTTTACACAGAGCGATTGCCATCTGACCTCCATAACCAGAAGGGCGTAGCAGTAACTCATTGGATAAGGGCAATTTACATATCAAGAGTTGACGATTATTATCAGATGTTATGATAACCGGGACCGACAGCTTAACGTGATCTCCGACCCACAAGGTCAAACGCTCAGACCGAAAAATATATTTGTTTTGGTTTTTTTCAATGCAAAGAAAAATAATTATATTTTAATTTTAGATGAAAAACATATCAAGTACTGACGTACCAGTTGCGAGACGAGCTGATCTTGCAGATTCACAGCAGGGCAGAGGGAAGAAACGTAAGAAGAATAAGGATAAACAGGCGAATGACATGTATGAACCACCTGTGAAGGTAAAAATTTGGATCTTATATTGTTGGCATAATGACAATGGAAACCTGTTACTAAGGGTCCGCTGTTTGTCAGCGGACTGTCCCACGAACCGTACCAGGGGCTTACCATTAATTAATATTGACGTTAATTAATATAGACACCGTTGTGGCGTTGTGGGTAGCGAGTCTGCCTTAAGCCACGACGGTTGCGAGTTCGATTCCCGCTCGGAGCAGATGTTTGTATTAATCGTACAGGCATGTTTTCCGGTCTGGTTGTGTTTGTCCTTGTCATTGTGAATGTTTCGGACCCCCGACACAGGATAACTATCCTAATGGGGCCCGTTGAGTGTGCAGCGTTTATTTATTTATTATTTATATTAATATTTTTTATTAAAGTCCACGGCCTGCAAGAGTTGAAATATTCAGAGAAAGTGTATTTCGTTTGCCGCTACAACAATAAATACTAAATTTAAAATTAAAAATAATGGGGCGGGTCCTCATATAAGAAACATTGGTGGAATGGCAGCCTTTTGTGTCGATCCAACAAACACTTGACCGGTTTTTAACAGGCTTCTAAGCTTAATACAAGCACTAGAAAGTTCCGAAAAATAAAAATATTGCAAATTAAGGTAAATTGATAAGTTATCGCGTAAATTTAAATTTGCCCATATCTTTTTATAGTGTTGACTCAGGACCTTGATTTTCATACACCCAATAGGGACTATAGACCTCAGTATCTAGTATAAATTTCAACTTGCTAGGTCCATCTGTTCCTGAAAAAATCGGTGGTGACATAAGCGTTCCTTTTATTACCTCGTGAGTTAGACATATGGGATGAAAATTTGTATCCGGAACCATTTACTTCTATTGCAATAAAAGCCGCATACAAGCTACTAACAAATATTTCCAGAATTTCGAATCTTCGTTTATTGAGATGCCGAAAGACTTATATCAAGCTCACCTCCGGCCTGGAGTCATCTTTAGAATACACATGTCCGAGGCAATACTGAAGATGCAGTATCGCAAGTAAACGTTTTTTTTGTTTAGTTAAATTACTTGTTAAAATTTGTTTCAATGAGACGCCCATAGCCGGGTGCGCTCACTGATCGGTAAACGATCGGTGGGTAAAGCAACTTTAGGCGCGGTCAGTCACCAGATGGGTGACCGCATAGTGGTATTTCAACTGAGCGTCTCCGTGCTTCGGAGGGCACGTAAAAAGTCAGTCCCGACTGTTATCAATTTGATGACAGTCGATAAGTCAAGTCAGAGGTCTACGGGCGACCTGAACAACTCTGACACTAGGGTGGCCACTAACCATTCGATAAGGTTTTTTGGGAGCGTATACGGTCGTTCATGCGCTTGTGAAGCCGATCGAGCGTACATGGGCTTATTGTGTCTTGGTGGTGAGTGTCAAGCATATTATTGAAATAAATATTACGCGCGTATATGAGCTTGCGCGTTAACGCTAGTACGAGATCCTTTTTTTTTTCCGAATGTGTATTGCTGTTGGCCCTACTGGCCTTGACAGCGTCACCGGGCGGGGGCCGAGTACAGAGACTCAGCCGTGATAAAGGGACAGCCCTCACGGGGGCTCAAATATGATTCCGTCCTTAGGGTGCCTCCTGCGAAGCCCCGAGCCACGAGTTCCGCGTGTACCAAAAAGCACTACTGTTTAGCGGTAGAATATTTGTCATTGCGGTGGTACTTACCTAGCCGGCCTCTCGGCAACAAAAAACCTGCCACCAGTGTGACTAATTGCACTGGTGGAATAATCTCTACTGTGACGGAGGTTATCCCAACAGCGGGAGATGGGATCGTCACGTACTGACGCTGGTAAAAAGTATGGCAAGCGTTCATTGGTAGTGGTTACTGCTTACCATCAGGCGGACCGTATCCGTCAGCGAAGTTTTGCTTCTGAAGCAGCGCATAGTTATTAATATTATAATTTGGTGGACACAGTTACGGTGAAGATAAGGACGAATCGGTGATCGAAGCTGACGTGGAGTACCTTCGTTTAACCCGGAAAGTGATCAATGATGAAATCACGAAGTTCGAAGACCTCAAGTGGCTCGTGGGCTGGTTCAGCAACCGTTCTGAACTTATACAGGAGCATACTTGTAATACGAGATATTACACAGTTGGTAAGTTTTATTTACAGACTTTCCATGGTCAGTACCAAAGGTCCACACAAATAACGTATTAGAAAGACAAGAAATTGCTACGAATTGCTCTCGCAAAAGGGGTCTTTATGTTGGGAAGGAAATCTGCTCTCAGATACCTGGCGTCCTGGGAAGGAACATCGGGTTATGTGAGTTTCCATGACAAGGTAGGGTTACACTTAAACCTCCTCGACCTTTTTTTTTTTTTTTTTTTATGTAAGAGGGGCAAACAGGCAGGAGGCTCACCTGATGTTAAGTGATCACCGCCGCCCATGAACATCTGCAACACCAGAAGGCATGCAGGCGCGTTGCCGACCTTTAAGGAAAGAATAGGCTCTTCTCTTGAAGGTTCCCAAGTCGTATCGGTTCGGAAAGACCGCCGGCGGAAGTTGGTTCCACAGAGTGGTTGTGCGAGGAAGAAAATGTCTTCTAAATCGCGCTGTTGTGGATTTCCAGACATCGAGGTGACAACCTTAATGTGTTTGTCAGGTTACGGGAACTCTGGCAGAACGAACGAATTAAGAACCCCCTCCTTTTTGAACTCGGTTGAAACTTGTTCCGCATGGCACTCAAAATCAAAAATATTTTTATTTACGTACACTTTTAAAAAGTACTTTTGAATAGTCAATTGTTACCGACGTTGGGAAGGTCGATTCTACCGAAAAGAACCTACACGAAACTCAATACTCTTATCAAATATACTAAGTTTAGAAGTTTATGTTATTTGTTATAAAATTTGGTTCCTGAATGAGATCCAGCAATATTAAAAGTCCCAAGCATTTTTATTAGAAAATTATTCTTTTAAGGAATAATATAATTTATGTTTAAGTTTATTTTTATGTATATTTGAAAGTTGTTTATTGGCAATTCCAATAAGTCTGGAATTTTATTAAAGATGCGAATAACTAGCCACTACAAATACAATCAGGCGGACCATACACTGGTTTGCCACCTTAAAAAATCTAAATCTTATTTACTATGGCAGGGATACCACCAACGATGTTCACACATTCTGAAGAGTATATGAAACGGATGTGCTTATTCGATAATGTATTTATCGACCACATACCGTATGTGGTGGGCGAAGACGGTTCCTTGATGGCGGCGGTGGCACCACCAGTTCTACACTGCGACGCAGCAACTTGCACATCCGTTCCGTTTATTGACAGGTAATATTGATACATCTCACAAAGGTGGTTTGATCTTAGTCGTGTATATAGAAAGAGAAGTCTCTGGCGATCCGTAACAAGAGAGATCGACGACGGAGGAGACGTCTCTTCCGTCCACCTCCAAAATGCTTAGGTGGCGGATTCGGAGGAATCAAACAACTGAGGTGACACCTTTAACTAAGTAGCCTTGATGAACGCTTGCGTTGTTGGAACCGTGGAAGAATGTAAAAGCACACCCATAGATCCAACAAAAGGCGTCGTTCAGTATACCGTAGGGTTTTAGTCAATACCGGTTCGACATAGGCATAAAAATTGCGAATTGAGGAAGGACTACCGACCAATTGTTGTACGTATTTAAAGGCGTCGGGATGTGAAGACCCCATCGCCCGTTGTTGGGATAGCCTCTGTCACAACAGAGATTATTCCACCAGTGCAATCAGTCACACTGGTGGTAGGTCTTTTGTTGCAAGAGGCCGGCTAGGTAGGTACCACCGCAGTGTCCAATATTCTGCCGCCAAATAGTAGTGCTTAGGCACTACTGTGTTCAGGTTTGAAGGGCATTGTACGCTAGTGAAATTACTGGGCGAACGAGATTTAAGAACTAATATCTCGAGGTTGGCAACCTGTGAGTGGCACCTACTAATTGTGCTGCAAGCGCTCATATGCTACGGCAGCCACTTACCATCAGGTGGGCCGTATGCTTGTTTGCCAACTTCTAACATAAAAAAAAAAAAATAACATTTTTATGTATGGAAGGAAGGTTTCTTAGTTTATAATGATTTAATGATAGTAAAGGATGTATTTTTCTTGTCAACAGTATCATGTTTGATGAGAAACTATCGCGTACGAATGTCCGTACGGTGACAAGGTGCCAGGCGAGCTGTCGGGCGCACTGTCGCAATGACCCGGACTGTCTGAAGCGCTGCTCGGACCGCTGTCTTCGCGCCGACTGAGTTATTATTGAGAAAATATAAAATTATATATATTTTGATGTTTTATGTCACACTAGCAACGTCCTCGGCTTAGCTAGTCCATACGCATAGGGTCCCCTTGATGTGAGCAGTAGGGCTGTAAAATTAGTATGGACGCAAATAAGCAACACCATGTCAACCCACAAAATTAAAAAAACTGAGTTATATATGCAGAAGTGTTAGTAAATGGCTGAAGAACATTTTTTTTAATATTTGTAGGGTTTTAAGCTTTAAAACTTCTAAAAAGCCATTTTTTCAATCATGCAATTTATGTATTATTTTAAACGTTTTGGGTTATATTATATATGAAATATGCAGTTTGTATACTTATTTTTTGTGAAAATAAGTATATTAACTTACATAAATCTGAAATTGCCAAAAACTTGACCAATACATAATAAAAAACATATAAAGGAAATTGTTCAAAATTTTCAAAGGCGTTTTTCTCGAAATGACATTCGTGTGGGTTGACATGGTATTGCTTATCTGCGTCCATATATGTTATACGCGTGCGAAGAAGCGGGCCGCTAGTTTAAAATAAAAGAACAGACGTCAATTTATTATATTTTATTCAATTTTAACATCTCCAAGGGCAAGGTTGGCCTTCCTCCGGCCGGGTCGCTGCGGCGGAACCACTATACCGTGTTGTTTCTCCATATGCTTTTTGCATTGGTAATGACGAGTGAAAAATGAACAACACGCGTCGCATTTAAACCTTTAATTATAATTATAAAACCGGCATTTTATTAAAATTTTACCGGCATCGGGACGTGACGACCCCAACGCCCGCTGCTGGGATAACCTCTGTCACAGCTGAGATTATTCCACCAGTGCAATCAGTCACACTGGTGGTAGATCTTTTGTTGCAAGAGGCCGGCTAGGTAGGTACCACCGCAGTGTCAAATATTCCGCCGCCAAATAGTAGTGCTTAGGCATTACTGTGTTCCGGTTTGAAGGGCACTGTACGCTAGTGAAATTACTGGGCAGAGGAGATTTAAGAACTAATATCTCTCGTTGGCAACGCGTGGGTGGCACCTACTAATGGTGTTGCGCGCTCATAGGTTACGGCAACCACTTACCATCAGGTGGGCCGTATGGTTATTGGCCAACTTGTAAAATAAAAAAATAAACTTAATATATTTTAAAACCCTAACTTTAAAAAATATCGAGGTTCTACAGTCATGGACATATTTAAAGGAACACAAAAAGTACACGAATATCATGAAATAACTTATTATTTTGTCGGAATGTGTATTGCTGTTGGCCCTACTGGCCTTGACAGCGTCACCGGGGGGGCCGAGTACAGAGACTCAGCCGTGAAAAGGGGCAGCCCTCACGGGGGCTCAAATTTGATTCCGTCCTTAGGGTGCCTCCTGCGAAGCCGAACCACGGCTAAAGAAGTCATAAGGAAGTCAAGTCAAAGGTTGGGTGGCTACTAACCACTCAATAAGAAGAAGATGGTATTAAACATTATCTAAATACACCTATCTCTGTCTAACAAACGCATTAGAGCGAGACTACCCACCTTTTTATATCGCTGTGCGAGTCCACGTGTCTATTTAACTTGGTCCTGTCATAGAATGATCGTGCGCAGATCTCGCAAGCGTATCGCTTCACGACTGTCTGATGACGTCGTCGTTCGTGATCCTTCAAGTTCGATGACGTGTGATAGAGGGTGTTGCATTTCGTACATTTGTATTTTTTTACAGCTGTATAATTAAGAAATTATTTTAATCGGTACTGATTTTTTTTTTAAGAAAGAAAGAAGGACAGAAAGAAAGAAAGCAAGAAAGAAAGAAAGAAAGAAAGAAAGAAAGAAAGAAAGAAAGAAGGACAGAAAGAAAGAAAGAATGAAAGAAATAAAGAAGGACAGAAAGAAAGCAAGAAAGCAAGAAAGAAAGAAAGAAAGAAAGCAAGAAAGAAAGCAAGAAAGAAAGAAATAAAGAAAGAAAGAGAGAAAGAAAGAAAGAAAGAAAAACTTTATTTATAACACAAAATCGTACAAAATATACAAATAGTAATAGTAATATACAAATAGTGTGTGTGTTTGTGTGTGTGTGTGTGTGTATGTGCAATGCTACGTAACAAGAAATGTTAACTTTTATCAAGCAAAAACTTTTGAAGGTGTATATGTAGGGTTATTTTATAATTTGAATCCAATCCAATAAACACATTTCAAATCTACATAAAAATTAAACATAGCAGAGCGGGAATCGAACCCGCGACCGTCGAGGCTAAAAACTCGCTACCCACAACGCCATAACGGTAATATTTTGTAAAAGTGTATAACTTTTTGGTGTTAACAAATTAGCTCACCGAAATGTACCCTCAGGTGCTTGACGAGATCGTATTTATAGTTGCTGCTGTAGTCGCAGTGCGCGCACGCATAGTGGGAGGGAAGGTGGGAACGCACGTGTTTATGCAAAGACGCACGGTGGACGAACGCCTTACCACAAACCTGGAGACCACACTGCTGGTAAGTAGCGGTAAGGTCAGCACAAAATGTTCCCACAGAGAGGCACCGGAGGCCAAATCTCCCACCCCTTTTTTATGTTACTAAGTTAGCCGGCAATCATACGACCCACCCACCACCATAGTAGGTGGTTGCAGTAGCCCTTTCTTCCTTTCTTTTTTTTCTCCTAACACTAGGGTGGGAAAGGGCATGTGATACTTCAAGTATCACGCAAGTTGCGGTGACTGCTTACCATCAGGCGGACCGTATGCTTGTTTGCCAACCGTCATGATATAAAAATATCAGTAAGTAAAAATTACATATACTTGCATCGATCAGCATTCTCTCTATAGTAAATAGCTATTTTGTATGTATGAAGATGTGTAAGCATCAATTCTCATTCCAGCATCGATTCGCATTTCGCATTTCACTGTTTTAAATGCTTATAAGTGTAACACTTGGTATAACGCGTCACAGTACTAAGCATATGTCAGTGTGCAGAAGGATGCGTACGCATGCTTAGGGATGCTGAAGCATGCTTACGCGTCCTTAAGCATACGATGCTCATGAGTGCGTCCAAAGCCATCAGTCACAATTCAGACTTCATAAAATAACAAATAAACGCTACACACTCATTGGCCCCCATTAGGATAGTTATATCCTGTGTCAGGGGTCCAGAAACATACGCAATTACAATGACAAACACACCCAGACCGTAACATATGCCTGTATGGTCAATACAAACATCTGCTCCGAGTGGGAATTTTTTCCCAATGACGTCTTTAGCCGTCGTAAGGACGGAATCAATTTGAGCGAGGGCGAGCGCTTTCTCTTTATCAGGGCTAGGTCGCAGTACTCGGCTCGCGCACCCGGTGACGCTGTCAAGGCCAGTAAGGCCAACAGCAATACATATTTTAAAAAAAGGACGGGAATCGAATAATATATACCTCACAAATCCAGCTAACACCTTGAGTGTGGAACAACCTCTTATGCTCCTCAGATTCGTGTCTTGAAGTGAATTTAGTATTGCAATTTTCACAGTAAAGTCGTTTAAATTTGAATTTTTTCAATCTTGGTGTACCTTTCTTATAAGGTCCACGTTTTCTTACTGCCTTTGGGTTTTCTACTTTTACTGCGCTGCAAGAGATTTTTTAAATTATAACACTAGTTTCAGATTTTAATACAAACTTTGAACCCCCATTTCAACCCTTCAGGGTACAGGATACTACTTTTAAAATGATGGACTTCCATGCACACTTTCAACACCATTTTCACCCCTTAAGGGTTGAATTTCAAAAATTGAATTAATTATATATAGACTAGCTTCTTTCTGCCCGCCGTTTGAACCGCCATAATAACGATTTTTATAAGTAACCCTTAATACAAAATAAAAATAAACGGTTCTACATACAACTTTCAACCCCTTAAAGCTTTTTTTTCTTTAAGGTCTAGTCTATATCTAAACCAAATTTCATCAAAATCGGTTCAGTATTTAAGGTGTGACAGACAGACTTATATTGATAATCATTACATAGTATAAAACAAAGTCGCTTTCTCTGTCCCTATGTATGCTTAAATCTTTAAAACTACACAACGAATTTTAATGCAGGTTTTTTAATAGATAGAATGATTGAAGAGGAAGGTTTATATGTATAATAACATCCATTAAATAGTGGAGAATTTTAATCATTTTTTCAGTGAATGACATAGGCTATATATTTTATACCCATGTGAAGCCGGAGCAGGCCGCTAGTAATAGTATAATATTATTTAGTCTACATTTTTATTAATCCCATGAAAACTTGTCTGGGTTAAAAAGTATCTCCTTTTTTATTATTTTTTACTTAACGATGATTGACAAACAACCATACGGTCCGACTGCATATAAGCAGTCACCGCACCGTCACAGCCTATGAAGGCTTGCGATACTTGGGGAAGAGATGTGACAGGAAAAAAAGCATGGGAATAGAGGGGGTGGGAGATTGGGCCTCTGGTGCTCTCACTCATCGCAAACTGTACTGATACTGTCACTTGGCCTTGATTGTCTGTGAGAGGGTAGTACAACCCTGTTCGAGCCAGCCCATTTGTGCATGGCTCTACTACAGTAACAAAGAAACGTGGCAAATTTCAACCAAATTTTTTCAGTTGTGATTGATTAACATGTACCTATGATTCTGCTCTTCCAACTTTTGTTGTTTCAAACTATCAACAATGTTGTCACAATTATCTTGGTCAGTTTTAATATTATAATAATCAAATTCTCCGTCACTGGAAGCTTGTTTATTTATATCAATACTGGGTATTTCTATTTTAACCCTATCTAGAAGGATTTTTTGTAACGACTGTTCAGAAACTAAACAAGACACTTTGAATTTATGTGCTATTGATAAATCTGTCAGACAATCTTTGCATATTTGTGTCGGAAGACCATTCTCTTCTTTAATCTGGAAATAACAGAATGATAATTTTAGTAAGAAGTCTTTGTATACAAGAAAAACACTGAGATGGAAAATGAAACCGCTTGTGTTGACTTGGGTTAAAGTTCCTCTTGCGAGAAGGCTGTTGTGGCGTGCTAGTAGTGAGCCTGCTTTGAGCCTTAAGAGTAGTAGAGCAGATTTTTGTCCTTCTGGGCCTCCCAACCGTGCCTGCAGAGCATGTTAAGAGGTAACGAGAGGGCTCGTTATCATAACATCTGATAATAATTGTTAACTCTTGATAAGTCACTTGTTCTTATCCAATGAGTTACTGGTTCAGCCTTAGGTTGGTTAAAGAGGTCAGATGGCTTTCTCTCTGTAAAAACTAAAAATATTCACGAAGTCTTTTACTATGTAAAAAACTGTTTTACCTGAATCCCAGTACAAAACTCGATTTCATCGATGGTCGTATTATTATTACCGTTAAATAAATGGCTCATATTTAAATTATTTGAAAGGCATACTCTGCAAGATTTTATTAGATCAATTTCTTTTATATTTACAAGTGAATAATCTATTGGATCCATATTTTTAACGACTGTTATTAAATTAAATTAATCATTAATTACTGTACTATAGTGCAAATCTAATTATTATTAATAATATTTCATTTCAAACAAAAACAAATTATGTTTTACAATTGAGAAATGGATAATATTTGAATTTTGAAAATTGACATTAACTACATTTTATATGAGAAATAGTAGAGATGTCTTTTTATCGATAAAGTCAATATGGGTATAAACAATAATATCGTTAATTTTTATTGAAAAAAAAAAATAGGTAATATAAATGAATAATAATTATATTATCATATAAAAGCTATCACTTTTCTTTCTGTTTCTAATAATTAATGAAATTTTCCTTGAGAACCGATGAAAATATTTTGCCGAATACCGATTTATCGTTGACGTTGGACATCCCTAATGATGGGTAAATATTTACTCTGTATACGGTAACCTTGAGCTATAGATTAAATAACTAAGGGCGATTACAGACCTTGCTACATTTTATATTGTATATCATATTAATTAATTAATTTCTTTAATCTAACACTTTACACTTTTTGAATTTAAATTTAAAAAATATTAAATATTAGTTTGTCTTATTACTTTGAATACTTTAATATTCTAAAACGCAACTTATCTTTATCTGTTTTAAACATGAAAATCCCTACTTCAAATTATAAAATTTAAAAAATTATGATGGTTGGAAAATAAACATATGATCCGCCTGATGTAAAGCAATCACTGCAACATAATGAATCCATGCGATACTTGAAGCATCACATGCAGTGCCACCTCAAGGGATTTTGCATTGCCAACCCAAGGGATGGGAGGGAAGGGATGAAAAGAGAAGAGGAAGGGAACATAGGTGATGAGATATTAAGGGCCTCCCTCAATGCAACACTTTACACTTACATAACTTACGTTACTTTACGTGATTTTTCTATGAGACGGTAGTAATTGTCCATCTAGCCGGCTCGTTTGATAACCCCTTATCCCCAGGGTGGAAAATGGTTCTACATTTGAAACAAGTATAGCGAGTACAGACTGACGACTATTCGACAACTAGTCTTACAGTGTGGACATTTCCTAAAGTGCAAATGTCAAACTGGAATCGTGTAGTCGGGCGTCGAAAAACTAACCGCATTCAGTTTATTCATCGTCAAATTGATCAATAAATTATACGAAACTATCACCTCTGTACCCGGAACGCGAATCTACGTATTCGGTAAGTCATATAATTATCATTTTTAGGTTATACCGAACGTTATAAGTCCATCAATTATGCTTATCTAGAATAAGTGCAATATTTACTGATATTACTGGATAAGCCGCTGATACAACTGCCGATTGCATAGAATTGATTAGAATTCAATTATAATTCGTTAATAATATACAGTTCAACGTCCGCGACTGTACTTAGACGAATTATAAGTAGTTATTTCCATAAAATATTTTCGTTCTTAAATTTTTACTTGTTTTAGAAATAAAACAATAGGTACATTGTAATTACGTGCTTAAAACTTCATAAACTATATTTAAAATTACTTTTTTTTCAAAATTAATAAATAATTCAATTTTATATTGGATTATTTAAATTTAACTAACTCTTATCATAATTTGGATACGATATATTTATATTTACGTATCAATCTTTTCGCATAATTCTTTAAGATTAAATTAAATTTTTACTAAATTAATTTTACTTATTAATTTAACCTATAGTGTCTTTTATTTTAAAAATTATTGTTAAATAAAAATTAAAGTCATACATATTTATAATATACAAAACTTATAATATATAAAACTTGTAGTCAGATAAAATCTATAAAAACACCGCTAGTAGATAATGAATAACAAGTTTAATCATGAGATAAGCAAAGACAAATAAAAAAATGAAAATTTTCACTACACATTTTAATTAAAGTAACATCAAAAAGTAATGATAAGCCTCAATAACTCAATGGTTAAATGTGGCTGGCTCCACTTCGTTAACACAATAGCTGCAGTTCGATTGGGGTCTCCTCATAGACACTTATAGCGCAAGAAGCATTGCTAAACTCCTTTAAAAAATAATTTAATAGAACCGTGCTTCCGTCAGCCTAAAAGGGCTGGCTCGACTGGAGAAGTACTATATATTATCAGCCCGAGGAATAGGAAGAAAGGGATCAGAAGGTAAAAGGACGGGAATAGAGGGGATGGGAGATTGAATCTCCGGTGCTCTCACTCATCGCACAAAACATAACAGTACCTTCTGATACTTTTTTTTTTTTTTTTTTTTTATGTTAGAAGTTGGCAAACAAGCATACGGCCCACCTGATGGTAAGTGGCAGCTGCAGCCTATGAGCTCTTGCAGCACCATTAGTAGGTGCCACTCACGCGTTGCCAACCTCGAGATATTAGTTCTTAAATCTTGTTCGCCCAGTAATTTCACTAGCGTACAATGCCCTTCAAACCGGAACACAGTAGTGCCTAAGCACTACTATTTGGCGGCAGAATATTGGACACTGCGGTGGTACCTACCTAGGCGGCCTCTTGCAACAAAAGACCTACCACCAGTGTGACTGATTGCACTGGTGGAATAATCTCTGTTGTGACAGACAGAGGTTATCCCAACAGCGGGCGATGGGGTCGTCACATCCCGACGCCTTTCTGTCTGTTAAATGTAACTTGAACCCTGCGCAGTAACACGTTTTTGGGTCTCAACCGTATGCGATATGAAGTGGGCCGGGTTTAGTACACATGCTGACGGTTGTTTTAGTTCCTTAAAAATAAATTATTAAAAATTTACCACAATCAACTTTAAGGAGACGGGAGAGAAACGTGGTATTTGACGTTTATAGTTATTTTTTTAAAGAAAATAATATACCTAATTCTCTGAATAATACTGTGGAAGATACGAAGAAGTCTGTCTCACTATTAATAATGTACATTAACTTTTTTTATATATAGGTACCATTTTTCTATACTATTTATTTGTTTTATTCTATTTAAGTAATTAATAACGATAATAAATAAATAATTAATTGAATTTAGAAGAAATAATAACTATATTATATACTTAATTCCGTTTTCCCGCTTTATAAAGAATCGATTTAAATAAGATAAAACCAATATTTTTGTCTAACATTTTTGTCCATTATTGTACCTGTGCAGAAGCGGCCATTTTGGTTCAAGTTATATTTAAGGAACTATACTTTATGTCGATTTTTCGTCAGAGGGTAGTGCTTCCCCGTCGACCCGGCCTATATGTGTTCAGAGGAGCATAGCTTTACCGTAAGCCTCAATAGCGCAACGGTAGAAGGGCTGACTTCGCTCCGTTAACGCGAGAGTCGAGGGTTCGATCCTGACCCCCTTGGGCTATTGTCGTACCGACTCCTAGCGCAAGCTTCAAGCTTATTTCGAGGGGTAACAGGAACATTAGTAATGCCTTGAAAAAGCATTGCTAATATTGTTTAAAAAAGAAAAAAATATATATATTATATAATAATATCAACATCCTAGCATTATTTCCGGTATTTTTATGTACCCAGGGTCTGCTTATTACTCTTATACGGACTTGACAGGTTACTAGTTTTTACACGGAGCGATTGCCATCTGACCTCCGCAACCCTAAGGGCGAACCAGTAACTCATTGGATAAGAGCAATTTACTTATCAAGAGTTAACGATTATTATCAGATGTTATTGATAATAACCGGGACCGACAGCTTAACGTGCTCTCCGAGGCACGGTGGGGAGACCCACACGGACAAACGCCCAGACCGAGACAGAAATTTTAACAAACATCTGCCCGAGCGGGAATCGAACCCGCAACCGTCGAGACTAAAGGCAGACTCGCTACCCACAACGCCACAACGGTATAATATTATATAATTATCTACGTAAGTCAATGGTGTTGTATGAAAAATAATAATTTTCCTTATTATGAAACCATTGACCACAAAATACCCAATACAATTATTAATTATTTACTATACAGAGTTTCCTGTGTAAAATATGTATCTATGTATCCTTATGTATCTATCTGTATTTTGTACTGTAACTCGAGAAGGAGTGGTGAATTTTAAATTATGACTTTTTTTACACAAATTTGTAAGGTCATATCTATCAATGTAACGGAAACTGTTGAAGTAATTTTCACCAACTTACAGTCGACTGATTGACTTCAAAGCTCACTTGACATGGATCACAATACATTTATATACAAAAACTAGCGGGCCCAGCAGACGTTGTCCTGCCCCAAAAAAAAAAAATCTGGGACCCGATAGCAGCGCCCTCTACCCGGTGAATGATTTTGATTGACTAATATAGCATTTCAATGCCTCATAATAAAAAAATAAAAAATAAAAATTTTATACAAAAAAAAAAAAATTTGGGGTGGACAACCCTTATCACTGAGGGGTTAGAAAAATAGATAGTAGCCGATTCTCAGACTTACTGAATATGCATAAAAAAATCATAAGATTCGGTCAAGCCGTTTCGGAGGAGTATGGGAACGAACATTGTGACACGAGAATTTTATATATTAGATTATAATTAAAAATCTAAAAACAAATTAGAAATTCAATTTAAATTTTTTTTTTATTCAAAAGAGTATTTGCAATGCTTTTTCAAGGCATTACTAACATTCCTATTATTTCTCCAAATAAGCTCGAAGCTTGCACTAGGATTGGGTACGACAATAGCCCTTGGATTTCACGAACCCGCGACTCTCCTGTTAAAGTATTGAAGTCAGACCTACCATTGAGCTATTGAGGAAATTACGTAACAAAATAAAAGAAAAAGTGTTACGTCATTGATCTGACTTCAAGAATAATTATTTTCAACTGCAAAAGGCAAATGGAAGTCGAAAAGTGATAGTAGAGCGCTCTCAAACGCACGAAACGCAACTTTTTTTGTTTTGTTCGAAGCCTCAATGGTAGAAGGGCCGACTTCGCTCCGTTAACACGAGAGTCGAGGGTTCGATCCTGACCCCTTGGGCTATTGTCGTACCCACTTGTAGCGCAAGCGCAGAGCTTATTTGGAGGGCAATAGGAATATTAGTAATGCCTTGTAAAAAGCATTGCTAATATTCTTTTATAAAAAAAAATACATTTACGCACTCCCACGCCGGGACAGATGGTAAAAGGTGGCGCGGGGAGTTTGGGACTGTGGGCCATGTCCAATGGTCTTTATAGGACCAGGCCCTCATACCCACTAAAACCCCAAGGCCTCTCTAGCACCATAGTGGGACGTCGCGTGTTCGCTTGCGCATTCAACCGTGACGCCCCGGAAATGCTGTTAATCTACGCCTATTTTCTGTGATAGGGTAGGCCTTCCCCGCTCGGTCCAGTTGTGCTGGGAGGAGCATAGTTCTACTATTAACTACTTAGCTACTATTTCTTAATGTGTCGTTCTACTTAGTGTCGAGTTTTGTTGTAGAAAAAAATTTATTTCGGTTTTTTTGAAGTTATACTTCTTTTGGCGCGTCGAAAAATCGTCGCGTGGAAAAATGATGAGAGTAAATTTTCACGATACGCGCGCATACCGTCACAATAAACCGACACCCTGAAGTTAGTTGTAGTCAAAATTTTTTTTTGATATTTAAATAAACTTTATTTAACTAGATAATGCGTTATAATAAAACTTTCAATGTATTAAATACCTTTTTCTATTGTTAGTGTCGTTTTTTCTAAAAACGTAGAATAAGGTAAAGGATAAAATTTTTGAAAAGATTTTTATCTTGTTACGCCAAAGAAGTATAACTTCTAACGGGTGTACATAAGTACACACACACTTTTTTTAGTTTTTAATTCGGTATTCTTTTTTAAACAATTTTTATTGGTATTCAAATGTTTATCCGTCTGCCTTTTTGTTACGGCATCAACATAATTGCTCCGTGTCGTCCTCCCACTGAGTGAGGTCGCTGGATCTTCTGAGAAACAGAAACCCTGTGGTTCTGCCTGTATTGAATACATTTTTACATCTGGATTCAAAAATTCTGGAAAAAATTTGAAAATTGTATTTCTCCATATTACTTTTAACTAGATTTTTTTTTTCACAGAACCCTAATTCTTGTTCCAAAATAAGTAGGCTAAGTTACTCCTTATAACATAAGTTGTCTACCAGTGACAGTCCCGTTAAAATCGTTCTAGCTATTTCTGAGATTCACCGGAACAAACAGACAGATCAAAAAAAATTTTTTTTTTACGAAGACACTTCTATTCTATTTATATGATTACGATCTTAGTTTTGCGGTCATTAATTCTTAAAGTGCCAAAGAACCCTGCGGAACCCTTCAGTCACTATGTTAAGTAACCCACTCTGTTAACCACGCACTTGACCGGTGTTTAAAGGTTAAATATAGGTGACTACTTCTTCCGCGATAACAGAGGACAGACCGACATTCATTTGACATTGGCTTTGGTCAGGTCGTCCTTATCTTGGTGTCGCGCGGGGTCACCAACCACGCGTCTTTGCGTAGTTGAATTTTTAATTGGTATGTTGTTAAAAAAAACGCCTATGCTGTATTTCAGTTTATTTATTTAAATACCAAACTGCTAATTCGATTTTGATGGGAATTCTATTTTTTTATTATATTTGACACCGTTGTGGCGTTGTGGGTAGCGAGTCTGCCTTAAGCCTCGACGGTTGCGGGTTCGATTCCCGCTCGGAGCAGATGTTTGTATTAATCGTACAGGCATGTTTTCCGGTCTGGTTGTGTTTGTCCTTGTCATTGTGAATGTTTCCGGACCCCGACACAGGATATAATTATCCTAATGGGGGCCGTTGAGTGTGTAGCGTTTATTTATTTATGGGACCAAAATGAGATCGAAATTTGTGTTTTGAAGAACCTCTTCGTTTTTTAATGTCGGTTGAAAATTAACCATTAAAAAATAAAAACCGTCCAATTGAGTGCCTGACTCGGACATAAAGGGTTCCGTAGTAACGTAGAATAAAAATGTTTATTCTGGTTTCCTGGTTCGTGAGATACTAACTGTGGCAATGCCATCGCGAACTAAGAAGTTTGCCAACTCTTTTGTTTGTCGCACTTAAAAAAATGGAATGCTTTACCGGCACACGTGTTCCCTCATTCTTACAACCTGGGGTCCTTCAAGCCAGGCGTGAAGATGCACCTTGCGGGTACACAGGGCGAGGATGGCTAGTACAGTTCGCCTTCTGCAACCATATTAGCCACCTTCGCGAGTGGACTCCACTTCCACTTACCATCAGGTGGAGTGGAGTCGGAGTCATTTGCCCTTTTTTTTTTTTTTTTTTTTTTTTTTTTTTTTTTTTTTTTTTTTTTTTATGTTAGAAGTTGGCAAACAAGCATACGGCCCACCTGATGGTAAGTGGTTGCCGTAGCCTATGAGCGCTTGCAGCACCATTAGTAGGTGCCACTCACGCGTTGCCAACCTCGAGATATTAGTTCTTAAATCTCGTTCGCCCAGTAATTTCACTAGCATACAGTGCCCTTCAAACTGGAACACAGTAGTGCCTAAGCACTACTATTTAAATTTTATATTGCCCTCCGGCGTTATATATAAAAAATAAAAAAAAATACTGCCCGCTGACAGACTCAATGACTCCAATAGCACCCTTTGGGTACAGAACCTTGAAAAATAACACTTTTGATAAAGGCTGAACATAACCTGTAGATAAGTGAAATTCAAATAATAAAAATTTTATTTCCGGAAGTAAATTTGTTTCCGGAAGTAGGTACTGTCGAAGTTTGACGTCAGTGGCTGTCGCTGACTTCCTACAGAGAGAGTGTTTAGCTCATATATATCTCACCTTCACCTTTTGCCTACGGTTTTACTCTTGTTAACATAACTGTGGCTAACATAGAAATGGCTATCTACAGGAAGTACTTACTCTTACAGAAAATGTGGAGTTTCGTGCGACGAGTGAGAGCGCCGGAGGCCCAAACTCCCACCCCTATGTTCCCTCGGGTTGGCAATGGCATGTGGTACACCAAATTTACGCGTTCATAGGTTGTCGTGACTTACCATCAGACGAACCGTACGCTTGTTTGCCAACCGCCATGCCTTGACACCGTTGTGGCGTTGTGGGTAACGAGTCTGTCTTTAGCATCGATGGTTGCGAGTTCGATTCTCGATAGGACATAGGCTTGCATTGATCTTACAAATATCTGTTTCTTGCTGGGCGTTTATCCTTACGAGTCTCCCCACCGTGCTTCGGAGAACACGTTTATCTGTCGGTCCCGGTTGTTATCACATAACATCTGATAATAATCATTAACTCTTGATAAGTAGCTCTTATCCAATGAGTTACTGGTGCGCCCTTAGGGCTGCGGAGGTTGCATGGCAATAGCTCTGTGTAAAAACTACTAGAACTTAGTAGTAGTAGAGACAAATGGGCCGGCTCGACTGGGGAAGTAGTACCCTCTCACAGAAAATGTTGCGTTTCGTGCGATGATGAGAGCGCCGGGGGCCCAAATTCCCACCACTCTGTTCCTTACCTCCAACCCTCGGGTTGGCAATACACATGTGATCCATGCGTTCATAGGTTGCGGTGACTTTCCATCAGGCGGTTTTTTGCCAACCGTCATGCTTTGCCACCCATTTCGCTGCCAAATATTAAATAGGTGAAATAGGAACCATCTTCCTTAATTGAAGTTGGTTAATATATCAATTTTAGAATGTTTAGATAATTATTTATACCATCAAGGTTTCAACCTAACCCTGATCGGAACTGGTTTTATAGTTTATGAAATGTAAGCCGTAACATTGTAATAATTGTCGTACTACATTAAGCTTATACTAGCGACCAGCTATTACAAGGTTTGATTTCAAAGAGAAATTATATATAGGTATAACTCCTTCAATATAAGTTGAACTATGCGCAGTAACACATTTTTGGGCCCTAACTGAATGCGGAATGAAGGGAGCGCGTAACTATAGCAACGCGGTGACGATCCAGTTGGTACACTCGCTCACGGTCGTTTTAGTTCTTTAAAAATAAATTATTAAAAATTAAATTAAAATGACGGAAGAATTTATAATACGAGTTTCTGACAATAGTGATTCTGAATTGGATTCCTCAAATGACAGAATTTAAAGGCGTCGGGATGTGACGACCCCATCGCCCGCTGTTGGGATAACCTCTGTCACAACAGAGATTATTCCACTAGTGCAATCAGTCACACTGGTGGTAGGTCTTTTGTTCCAAGAGGCCGGCTAGGTAGGTACCACCGCAGTGTCCAATATTCTGCCGCCAAATAGTAGTGCTTAGGCACTACTGTGTTCCAGTTTGAAGGGCATTGTACGCTGAGTGAAATTACTGGGCGAACGAGATTTAAGAACTAATATCTCGAGGTTGGCAACGCGTGAGTGGCACCTACTAATGGTGCTGCAAGCGCTCATAGGCTGCGGCAGCCACTTACCATCAGGTGGGCCGTATGCTTGTTTGCCAACTACTAACATAAAAAAAAAAAATAAAAAAAACATAGAAGATCTCACACACAAGTCACAACTCTAAAGTCAAGTCACAACTGTTGGACCAAATTCACGTGCCATACCACTTGAAAATTATGTAGAAGGTGTCATCGCAATACGTGACCGTGATTAAAAATGTATATCAACTGTTACTATTTTCTTAGATTTTTTTTTTTATGTTAGAAGTTGGCAAACAAGCATACGGCCCACCTGATGGTAAGTGGCTGCCGCAGCCTATGAGCGCTTGCAGCACCTTTAGTAGGTGCCACTCGCGCGTTGCCAACCTCGAGATATTAGTTCTTAAATCTCGTTCGCCCAGTAATTTCACTAGCGTACAGTGCCCTTCAAACCGGAACACAGTAGTGCCTAAACACTACTATTTGGCGGCAGAATATTGGACACTGCGGTGGTACCTACCTAGCCGGCCTCTTGCAACAAAAGACCTACCACCAGTGTGACTGATTGCACTGGTGGAATAATCTCTGTTGTGACAGAGCTTATCCCAACAGCGGGCGATGGGGTCGTCACATCCCGACGCCTTTTTTCTATAAATTAAGTAATTATTAATAATAATAATGAATAAATAAGGAATTGAATTTAAAAGATACAATAACTATATTATATACTTAATCCCGTTTTAAAAATTAATAGAGTAGACTTTATAAAAAATCGATTTAAATAAGACGAAATCAACATTATTGTCTAACATTTTTGTCCATAATTGTACCTGTGCAGCCGCCATTTTGGTCTAACTTAAATGGAGGGAACTATAACATATCATAGGGATAGTAGTATCCTGTATCGGGTGTCCGGATATACACAACGGTCAAGGACATACACATGCATGTATGGTCAATACAAAATGCCCCGACCTTTATCAAACCCGTGACCTGTAGTGCTTAAGGTTCGCTACAGATAAGCAATAATAATAAATAAGCAATACCATGTCAACCAACACGAATGTCATTTCGAGAAAAACGCGTTTGAAAATTTTGAACAACTTGATTTATATGAATTTCTTTTAATGCATTGGTCAAGTTTTTTGCAATTTTAAATTTAAGTAAGTTATTTTACTTATTTTCACAAAAAATAAGTATACAAACTGCATATTTCGTATATAATATAACCCAAAACGTTTATATTATACATAATACATAAATTGCATGATTAAAAATGGCTTTTTTAGAAGTTTTAAAGCTCAAAACACTACAAATATTGAAGAAAAATGTTCTTCAGCCATTTACAAACACTTCTGCATATATAACTCAGTTTTTTAATTTTGTGGGTTGACATGTTATTGCTTATTTGCGTCCATATGTATAGCGAAAACTAAATATAGATTTGCCGGGTTTAAGCGCTGTATTGTTGTCCACTTTAGGTACTTTAAGTTTGTATGACAGATGCTATTGACAATACCTGGTCTTTCTTTTATTAGACGGTAACTGTATTCCTTTCTTTATCAACCTCAAAATAAGGTTGTCAAACAAGTATACGGTCCGCCTGATGGTAAGTTGTCACCGCAAAGTTTGATTGCGCGCGATACTTGGAGTAGTAATGTATCAAATCGCATATCACCTAGTCCATACGTTGATCTGCGCCAATCAATGTAACCCCATTCATTATTATTTCATTTAGGTTAATAATTATACGTATGTATATCTGAATATGCGAATAAACAAAAAAAAAAAAAAAAAAAAAAGCGTTGGCCCAATCTCCCACCCCCTCTGTACCCTTCCTTGTTTCCCTCCTCATCCCTTTCCTCCAGTCCCGTGGGTTGGCACGCTTTCATAGGTTGCGGTTGCTTACCATCAGGCGGACCGTATGCTTGTTTGCCAACCGTCATGACATAAATAAAAACAAACAAACGTACAGACGCATCTTTACAGACCTTCGTGTTTCTTAATCGATTATGGTAACAAGGACATTATTATTTTTAAAAATATATAAATAATTTTTAACGATAAGGAAGGCTATTATATTATAAACGCGTAATAAAGATTTAAATAAAAATAATATTATATTTATTTTTTAAATATTTATGTAAAATTGGTTGTCACATTATCATTTGCATTTTGTGAAATTTAAAGTAATTTTTATTTTATTTTTCGCAAAGGATTTAAAAACCTCTCGGGTTGTCAACGAGATTTAAGAACCAATATCTCGTGCTGCAAGTGCTCATAGGCTACGGGAACCACTTACCATCAGGCGGACCGTATGCTTATTTGCCAACCGTCATGACATAAAAAAACACTAGATGTGCCCATGGCACTTCTTAAAGCCACCATGGTCTTCTTAAAGCTCTCTATCAAGAGTTAACGGTTATTATCAGATGTTATGTGATAACAAACGGGACCGACAGCTTAACGTGCTCTCCGAGGCATGGTTGGGAGACCAACAAGCACACGCCCAGATAACAGTCAGGTCTCAAAGCAGGCTCAATACTACGTTTTCGTCCTAGCATTATTCCCAGTATTTTATTCACCCAGGGTCTGCTTATTACTCTTATCCGAATTTGACAGATTACTAGTTTTTACACGGAGCGATTGCCAACTGACCTCCGCAACCCTAAGGGCGAACCAGTAACTCATTGGATAAGAGCAATTTACTTATCAAGAGTTAACGATTATTATAAGATGTTATGATAACAACCGGGACCGACAGCTTAACGTGCTCTCCGAGGCACGGTGGGGAAACCCACGGACAAACGCCCAGACCGAGACAGAATTTTAACAAACATCTGCCCGAGCGGCTATCGAACCAGCAACCGTCTTTACTTTAGTCTCTAAAGGCAGACTGTGGACCTGTGGCAGACCACAACGCCACAACGGTGACAGGCTTAATACTGTCGTGAAAACAAAAGTATCTAATATATTTTCATCTTAATCTCCATACTAAATTTAGCCTATTACCCGTGTAAAATTATTTATATTTCAAAACCCATCAAAATAACTGTCATAGTAACCAGCTGGACACATTTTAACACGGTTTTCCGGTTCGGTTGTTTACTATAAAGCGAATGACGACATCCTGGTGAGTAGGTAAATTGTAAATAATAATATATAATTTAAATTTTAAAACCTCAATAGCTCAATGATTGAAGGGCCGACTCCGCTCTGTTAATAAGAGTTGCCGGTTAGATTCTGACCCCCTAGGGCCATTGTACCCGACGGCTCCAAGATCTGGAGCCGCCCCTAGTCGTCAGGCCCAGGAGGGGAGTGTGATGGAGCATTAAAGCCCCTCACACTGCCCCGCCAGGCCTCCCAAGTTGGTGGCCCGCATAGGCAGGCCTTTCCGCCGGGACGCCATGATGGCATGCGACAGCGATCCCATGGCGTCCCAATTATGGCGAAGAGGGATCCGCACAGTTTTAGTGGGTATTACCACATGCTCTATAGGTGGTCGAGTCCACACTACCACTCGCTAGCGTGCTCTTCGGAACACGCTAGGCGAGTGGTGTGCGTAAATGCATTTCTCTGCGATAACAAAAAAAAAGGGCGTTGTACCCGGTCCTAACCCAAGCTAAGAGCTTATTTGTAGGGGCGTGGGAGATTGGCACTCCGGCACTCTCACTATCGCAACAGTACTGATACTAAGTCGATTTTCTGTTATATAGTAGTACTTCCTTGGTCCAGCGGCCCATCTGTGTTGAGAGGACTACTTTATTTATTATTATTAAAGAATATTAGCATTACTTCTCTTAATTCCCCGTCCAAATAAGCGTATAGCCCAACGGGGCTAGGATCGAACCTACAAATCTCGTATTACAAGTCAGCCCTTCTACCGATGAGCCATTTTAGGTTAAATTAAATATGTATGAGACGGAGTCATAGCCAAAAGCTTAAGCCGAAGTTATAACATTAAGTCCTTACTAATATTATAAATGCGAAAGTAACTCTGCCTCTCTGTCTGTCGTGCTTTACGCCAAAACTACTGAACTGATTTAAATAAAATTCGATCACAGTTTGTCTAGAGCCTGATAAAAGGCATGGGCTACTTTTTAAAGCGAAAAAAAAGTTGAAAGGTTATTAAAAGTTGTATGTAATCGTCATTTTTAGAGCTAGAAGCTTGAAATTTATTTTTAAGGCTGTTGATTCGATATAAATAAATATGAAATTCAAAGTTTGTCGAGGGAGGGGGTTCAGTTCTTGACGACGTTGTGGCGCAGCGGTAGCGAACCTGCCTTAAACGCCACAGGTGGCGGGTTCGATTCCCGCTCGGAGCATAATATGTTTGTATTGACCATGCAAGCATATTTTCCGGTTTGGGTGTATTTGTCCTTGTCTTTGTGTATGTTTCCGGACCCCCGACACAGGATATCAATATCCTAATGGTGGCCGTTGAGTGTGTAGCGTTTTTTTATTATTATTTATTTATTTTAATACATAAAATCGTGGCGAAGCCGCTGGCAGAAATTAAAAAGTAAAAAAGTTACATCAGCAGAAATGTCAACCTTTTTTATGTCTGTTAAAAGTATGCACATAATATGAAACTATATAAACTGTTCGTTTATTTTATAAAACTCCAAAACTACAAAACTAGTAAGTACGCGCGTAAAAATTTATGAAAGCAAGAACAACGTGTCATGGCTACTGTGACCACGTCTTTGTGTCGTAAAAACGGGACATACTTTTTAAAATAAACTAAATTATCATACTATCTGCTTAGTAGATAATTTAGTTATTTACTCTCCCCTTTGACCTCCCGAACTCCATGAGAAACATGCATGAGAATGCCCGATTTACAATCTCTATGCTGCAATGTGGTCAATCCTATAAAATGAAGGTTATTAAGCCCCGTACTGTAGAACTGCCGTTGTTTTAAGTAAATTAAAGTGTAACAGTATTGCATTGTATTTTGGACTCTGATGAAAAAATATGAAGCATACAAATATTCTATTAAGTTGGATGTAGGTGTTTTTTTAAACCTTAACTTAAAGAGAGGGTTATAAATTTTACGTATTTATCTAAGTGTCAAATAGACATTAACTTTTTAGTTATATATAGCTATGATTAAAGAAAATCTGTTTAGCCGCTTGAAGATAATCATACTAGCAAATCATTTACTTGTGTCCACATAGAAACAGGACTGTCCCACGTTAAAGAAATGTATAGTCACATTAGTCATGGCGGAGTCGTCACCGTCTCACCGACTGACTCGAACTCGAATTGCTAATCAGTCGCCCGTTGGCAACCGAGAGGAAAGGTTGCGTCGTTATATTCAGTTATCGCGAGTGATAAAAATCGTGCTGATAAATCAATACCTTATTTGGATTTAGTGATAATATCGATAGGACGTCGATCGGAAGTGAGTGATCCATTATTATTTTTAAACTATTCGCGATCAGGCGAGCGAAAGTTACGCGTTTTAACGGTAATAAACTTGGCCTTATACAGTTAAAATATTATGTATGAAACGAAAGGTAATTTTATGTGCGCGTCGCGATTTACGCGCGTAATTTTTTTTTAATTTAAAATGGCGTATATTTTTTTATTGTTTTTAATATTCCTAGTTTTTGTTTTACCAAATATTTTTTTTAAACATAATCAGTTCATTATTGGGCTTTGAGCATTTATAATATATTTTTAATAAAAATAATATTAATATTTTCCGGAAAAAAGTTATATTAATAGTTTTTTCCTGGAATTTTTATTTCTATTTCGTAATTAATCATTGGAATAAATTATAATGGATTAGATAGCTTTTTTCAAATTATTTAGACTAATTATTTCACAAATTACCATTTTAAATTATTTAGGGTAATTAATTATTCTACAAATAAAATACAGGTACGTATAAATCACTACATAGTATAAACAAAGTCGCTTTCTCTGTCCCTATGTATGCTTAAATCTTTCAAAGTACGCAACGGATTTTGATGCGTTTTTTTTAATAGATAGAGTCATTGAAGAGGATCTTTATATCTATAATAACACCCATTAAATAGTGGAGAAATACTGTTATTTTTGAGGTTTCTAATGTGATGTCGTAAATAATTACATTTAACGCGTGCGCGCCTCGGACAGTAATGAATAAATCAAAACTACTGGATCGATATTAATCATTTTTTCAGTGAATGACATAGGCTATATATTTTATACCCGTGCGAAGCCGGAGTGGGCCGCTAGTACTTTAATGCGCTTTTTGCAGTATTTCCATACCAACTGTCACCCCCTATTCCCTATTGTTATTTTACACCCTCGAGGGTTGAAACTTTTACAAACTTTGAATGTCATATTTATTTATATCGAATCAACATCCTATAAAATAAGTTTCAAGCTTCTAGGTCTAAAAATGACGATACTTCCATTCAACTTTTCATCCCTCTGTGTGAAAGAGTAACAAACATCCATCCCAACTTTCACATTTGTAATATTAGTGGGATAGTGGGATTAGTGGGATTATTTTTATTATTTACTAACAAATCTCTCTTTCACCCTAGAGCCAATCCTAAGGTCTATGCTGGTTGTAACGGTCAGGGATTTGTTTCGGGCGTTCAGGTTTCCCCTCCCGGGCTGTGCTGGTTCGGAGTTTGAAGAAATACAACTTTTATACGTCTCGTTCTTTATTCACTGTTATAATCCGACTGCGATACGGTGATACAAAAGTCATTATATAAGTATATTATTTTAGTTTCACAACTAGTGCGAGCATTGTCGCGGTAGTTTTATTGGCCGACCAATCAGCGCAATGTCGATTTCTGATCGTTTAATTTCTACTTAATGCTGATTGGCCGGCGCTCTCGGCGGCATGCATATACAAGTGTAATCCTATAATAATCTATTTATCTATTGAACATATTATACAAAATGATTTAAAATATTATTTACAAAGGCAGGAGTAACTTATCTATTACGTACATATAATTTACTTATTTTAATCCTATTCTAACTAATATTCATTATTCGTCGTATTACGGCGGCCACGTAGTTTTTAGGCGACGTAGTCAACACTGGTTTAAAAAATAAATTAAACAAAACACCCGACTGCGTTAATAACACCTCCTAATAAGCTAAAAACAAGCTCTATAATGACTACTATAATATAAATATTACTTTAATATTAGTAAAGGTACTGCAGACGGGGACTAGCATTGAAAACATAGCAATGTATTGAAAAAGGCGTCGGGATGTGACGACCCCATCGCCCGCAGTTAGGATAACCTCTGTCACAGCAGAGATTATTCCACCAGTGCAATCAGTCACACTGGTGGTAGGTCTTTTGTTGCAACAGGCCGGCTAGGTAGGTACCACCGCAGTGTCCAATATTCTGCCGCCAAATAGTAGTGCTTAGGCACTACTGTGTTCCGGTTTGAAGGGCGCTGTACCCTAGTGAAATTATATTAATAATATTATATTAATAATTAGTGGGCGAACGAGATTTAAGAACTAATATCTCGAGGTTGGCAACGCGCGAGTGGCACCTACTAATGGTGCTGCAAGCGCTCATAGGCTGCGGCAGCCACTTATCATCAGGTGGGCCGTATGCTTGTTTGCCAACTTCTAACATAAAAAAAAAAAAAAAATGTATACTTATTTTTCGTCTTATTTTGTTGAGTTCTACAAGGACTCATAATATTTTGGCGCTATAGGAATTGTGATGTTCCGCTTTGAATATCTTTGACTCAACTCAACTCAAACCCATATTAAAATAAGGTACCCTGTGATACTCTCACAACTGAGACGAATCTGATATGATACGTCATAAGTTGATATCTGTGAAAGGGTTTAGGCTGTAGAGCGTCATAAAGAAATAGACATACATACATACAAACGCTCGAAAAACATTACCCTCCTTTCGGCAGTCGGGTAATAATGTAAATTTCAACGTTCCATTGTACATTAGGTATCGTAATTATTTCTTATTATGTAAAAAAATGTCTGTCCGGTTTTGTTGTTACGCACGATTTTAATAGTGTCAAAGATCAACTTTATTTTTTTATAACATTGGACTAAACTTACGTAATTATATTAATATCATACAAATATTATAAGTGTGAAAGTTTTTATGTTTGTGACTCAATCACTCATAAACTGCTGAACGGATTTGGGTGAAATTTAGCACACAGAGAGCGCCGGAGGCCCAATCTCCCACCTCTTCTGTTCTCTTCCTTTTTGTCCCATCTCATCCCTTCCTCCCTATCTCTTGGGTTGGCAACGTGCATGTGATACTTCAAGTATCGCGCACATTGAAACCTATACATACCATCAGGCGGACCGTATGCTTGTTTGCCAACCGCCATGATATAAAAATCAGATTTATATATTAAATAATTCTTTAATGGAATTTTACAGTTAATGTAAAATTAATCAAATTTACGTAATAAAACAATATAAATAATTCATTATTCAAAGAATTTGAATGTGATTTGCGACATTAGAATTTAAATAATTACAATAAACTTCAATCGCTTAAAAAAAAACAAAAGAAAATAAGTTTTTACTGAGGCCCTTTTATACCGCGAGGCCTGCTAGGTAGATAACACCGCAGTGTCAGATATTCTACCGCAAAACCGTAGTGTGTTTTGTATTACTATAATAATAATATATAATATTTTCTGATACGCACCGCTAAGGTCTGGAATACCCTCCTGACCTCTGTCTTCCCCACCGCCTACAGTGTGGGGGTACCTTCAAATGAAGAGTGAATAGACATCTTCTAGATAAGCGCGCTCCACCTTAGGCTGTGTCAACATTTAACATCAGGTGTTAACAACAGCCAGGCGCTAGCATATATATTTTAAAAAATTATTATGTACAAAAACAAATCAACAAAAATAATCGTCGCGACACCACACTGTTCAAAACAAATAGAAAGACGAAACGAAAATAACTGGCTTGCTTTCTATGAGAGAGAGAGACAGACAGAGAAACACGCGCACGCCGCACGGCTTACAACTATAGCCAAAAGTGTCGTGACAACTTTTCGTAAGAATTTTTTCCGTCTAGCCCCCTTTCACACCGCGCGATAAGGAACTTCGTTCCAATAATTAAAAAATAATAATTAACTTATTTTGATGAAAGATCCAGAAATAAGGGAATTTGGTATAGGATTTTTCAACCAAGTCTTTCACATAAACCGTGGTTCGATGATGCCGATATGAGCAGGGCCGATGTCGTAACAGCTTTAAGGCTTCGTTTCGGACACGTTCCTCTTAATAGCTTTGGACACCTTATGAGAAAAGAACCGTCGCCATATTGCACTGAATGCGGAATAATAGAAGACGTGTTCCACATAATTATGGAATGTGTACGAAACGAAGCAGAAAGGGTTCAAGTAAAATTAAAGCTAAATAATTTTGATTTTGCATGACACCGTTGTGGCGTTGTGGGTAGCGTGTCTGCCTTAAGTCTCGACGGTTGCGGGTTCGATTCCCGCTCGGGCAGATGTTTGTTAAAATTTCTGTCTCGGTCTGGGCGTTTGTCTGTGGGTCTCCCCACCGTGCCTCGGAGAGCACGTTAAGCTGTCGGTCCCGGTTGTTATCACATAACATCTGATAATAATCGTTAACTCTTGATAAGTAATTTGCTCTTATCCAATGAGTTGCTGGTTCGCCCTTAGGGTTGCGGAGGTCAGATGGCAATCGCTCTGTGTAAAACTAGTAACCTGTCAAATCCGGATAAGAGTAATAAGCAGACCCTGGGTAAAATAAAATACCGGGAATAATGCTCGGATGAAGAATTTTGATTTTGCATCTTGCACCAGTATCTTGGCTTTGCCCTGGTTCGGAAGAAGGCAAGTTACTGTATAATTTAGTTAAGTTAGGAATTAAGCGTCGTTTGTAATTTAGTATAAGAGTCACTATGGGGGTGACGTGTTCTACAATAGAAAAAACCCCTTAAAATAATAAAAGCTAAGAAATAAAAAACTTGAGAGGTGTCAAGGGACACCCGGATGGAACGAAGTTCCTTTCGATTAATTAGTGTAGGAATTGTAATAAAATTTTATTTTTTTAAGTTATAATAATATTTTTTTATTATTAACATTATTTATTATTTACAAAAAACCTGTATACACTCAACAAAAATAATCGTCGCGACACCACACTGTTCAATGCGAAATAGAAATGAAAATATCTGGCTTGCTTTCTATAAGAGAGAGAGACAGACAGAGAAACATGCGACGCCGCACAGCTTACAATAGCTTACTATAGCAAAAAGTGTCTTGACAACTTTTCGTAAGAATTTTTCCGTCTAGCCCCCTTTCACAACGCGCGATAAGGAACTTCGTTCCAAAAAAAAATAAAATAATAATTAACGCTACACACTCCACGGCCTCCAATAAGATATTTATATCTTCTGTCGTGGGTCCGGAAACACAAAGAGAAGGACAAACACTCCCCGACCGAAACACATATCTGTATGATCAATACAAACATCTGCTCCAAGCGGGAATCGAACCCGCGACCTGTGGCGTTTAAGGCAGGTTCGCTACCGATACGCCACAACGTCGTCTACTGTGTTCTGGTTTGAAGGACATTGTACGCTAGTGAAATTACTGGTCAAATGGGATTCAAGAACCAATATCTCGAGGTTGGCAACGCGTGAGTGGCACCTACTAATGGTATTGCAAGCGCTCATAGGCTACGGCAACCGCTTACCATCAGATGGGCCGTATGCTTTAAATAAAAAAATTCATTAGGTTCTTGTTAAGTTTAACGACCTAGCCCATTTATAAACGAAATTATAAACAAAATTATTATATGAATTATTAATAACAATGGGAGTAAATGTGATTAGAATTATTAATAACTAACAATGCGGCCAGGAGTCAAATTGAGACAGCGCAATGACCCTTCGAAAAGTCATATTTTTTCTGATTGCGTATTCCTGTTGGGCCTAATGGTCTTGGCGGCCTCACTTGTCTGGGAGGTGGATTATTGAGGCCCGGCTGTGAAAAAGGGGGGGAGGCGGTTTTAAGGTACCTTCTGCAAGGTCAGACCATGGCTTAATAAGTCATCGGGAATTGCGAAAAATAGTATATTAAAATATGGGGCATAATGCTTTCATGGCTTAGAAGTCATGTGTACTATATTAGAGGCCTTCTGCGAGGCTAGATTACGGCTTAAGACGTCATCGGGAATTGCTTTAATTAGTAGGTATATTAAATAAGGGGCCTCCTGTCAAACCATGGCTTAGTAGTCATGTAGTCTAAGGAATTGGGCATCATGCCTTCATGGCTTAGAAGTCATTTGTACTATGTTAGTGGGCTTTCTGTGACGTCAGATTACGGCCTAAGACCTCACCGGGAATTGCGTTAAATAGCCTGTTATTATATTGTAATATAACATCAGGTTAAAGACCTCTAGGAGTAGAGCATTAACCACTTAAACGTGGATGGTATTTGCATTATGAAACAAATATGTATATCATAAGCTAGTCGACCATTAATCACGTGATGTTTTCAGTAGCATTTTTAAATCCCTCCTCCCCCTTGGTGATACGTGGTGAGGTTTAAGACTAATAAAATCACGTGTTTTTTTATCTTCAAGATTTATAACTCAATAAGCATCTTGCAAGTGAGTTGTTGGCACTGTGCTTCGTTAAAGATCGACGTTGGTTTCATCAGACCGCCCCACATTACACGCCGCTTTTCGGTTTAGAAATCGCGCCTTGACGAAGAAATAAATACACGTGATATCTTATTACACTAAAACACAACAAAGAAAAAAAACCTAGATAGTTAAAAAACTAAGGGCTTCAATTTGAAAACTTAAAAGGGCCGACTGGTTAGAAACCACCGTACATTGGTGAGAATCTCTTAAAGTGACTGCTCATCAGCCACATTTCGAGGTTAACCAACATGATTTTTATTTATATTCCCATTCGCTCATACACTCATCCACATGCTCCTAAACTCACACACTCATACAACACACACACATACACACACACACACACACACTCATATAATAACATTAAAAATATTTTGTACTAGTATTAATAACTTAGACTTAATAAGATTGTTACGTACACGGGCTATATCGGACATCCAGTTGTATTGTAACCCTCAAGATACAGGCCTATCGCCTAGCTTGAGGGTCAGCAGAAATTTGTGTTTGTAATTCTAATTAGCCTAAGACCTATTGTTATTCTCTAAGCTAGTATTACTAATATGGCTATGTTTTTGTCAATAAATATTGGAACGAAGTTCCTTATCGCGCGTTGTGAAAGGGGGCTAGACGGAAAAATTCTTACGAAAAGTTGTCACGACACTTTTTGCTATAGTTGTAAGCCGTGCGGCGTGCGCGTGTTTCTCTGTCTGTCTCTCTCTCTCATAGAAAGCAAGCCAGTTATTTTCGTATCGTCTTTCTATTTGTTTTGAACAGTGTGGTGTCGCGACGATTATTTTTGTTGATTTGTTTTTGTACATAATAAATAATAAATTAAAAAAATATTATTATAACTTAAAAAAAAATATTACAATTCCTTTACTAATTAATCGAAAGGAACTTCGTTCCATCCGGGTGTCCCTAGACACCTCTCAAGTTTTTATTATTATTATATTATTATATAACCAGTTGTAACGTAAACCTAAAGGACGGCAACGCACTTGCGTACCCTCTGGTGTACCGTACAACATCAAGTGAGCCTCCTGCCCGTTTGCCCCCTCTTACTTAACAAAAACGCCCAAACCCTCAAGACCTCGTTTGGTTCTATTAATAACTCTTATCGTATCATTGTGAGTGTCGATCCGAGTAGGTCAAGTGCGAGCGGTGAAAGGCTTACGAAGGTCGCTTTGGAACAGGAAGTCGCTCCCACCACTTGTCTCGCCTTCGGTGGTTCTTTAAACGAAAAATTGCGATGGCTGTAAATAGAACTACATTAGTAGTTCTGTAGTAGTAGAGCCATGCTACTCCCACCCTCTAACAGAAAATTGTCGTAAAGTAGGCTCGACCTCGCAGGAGGGGACTCGCCCTTGGGAGGGATTCAACTTGAGCCCCGCGCGGGCTGTCCATCTCTTACCGGCTGAGGTTTCCCGGCCCCCGCACCGGTGACGCTGTCAAGGCCACTAGGGCCAACAGCAATAGACACTACGAAAAAAAAAGCGTTTAGTGCGATGAGTGAGAACGTCGGAGCCCCAAACTTCCTACCTCTGTTCTCTTGTCACCCCTTCCCACCTCAACCCTTGGGTTGTCAACGCGCATGTGATATGTACTTCAAGCATTGCGCCCATTCATAGGTTGCTTTAGCTGCTTACTACTAGGTATTAAAAAAAAAGTGGAAGGTGACATTTATTTTTATTGCAATAAGTGCCTTTTCGCACGTGCCGGTTGCCGGGTATCCGGCGCCGACTGTCCGGTAATTTATTTCGCTTTCATACAACCCAATTTTGAATCTAGTAGCTCGTACCTGCAGTGGTGGATGTGGCGTGCACCCGACGACAACTAGCCGAGCCGGTACGTGTGAAAGCTGTCATACACGCCAATATACTTCGCTACCGGATACCCGGCGCCGGCTACCCAGCAACCGGCACATGTGAAGGCACTAAAGGTGCCTCAATACAAAACGTTATTTACACGGGAAAAGCTTCTCATCCTGTCCCTCCCGTTCCATGGGTTAGTAACGCGCTTGTGATACTTCAAGTATCGCGCGCGTTCATAGATTACGATGACTGCTTTTTTTTTTTATTTATGTTACAAGTTGGCAAACAAGCATACGGCCCACCTGATAGTAAGTGGTCGCCGTAGCCTATGAGCGCTTGCAGCACCATTAGTAGGCGCCACTCACGCGTTGCCAACCTCGAGATATTAGTTCTTAAATCTCCTCTGCCCAGTAATTTCACTAGGCTACAGTGCCCTTCAAACCGGAACACAGTAATGCCTAAGCACTACTATTTGGTGGCAGAATATTGGACACTGCGGTGGTACCTACCTAGCCGGCCTCTTGCAACAAAAGACCTACCACCAGTGTGACTGACTGCACTGGTGGAATAATCTCTGTTGTGACAGAGGTTATCCCAACAGCGGGCGATGGGGTCGTCACATCCCGACGCCGATAAAACTTACCATCAGGCGGACCGTATGCTTGTTTGTCAACCGTCATGACATAAAAAAAAATTGGACAATCGTGAACGTACTTACAATACACAGTGACCTCTGACATCCAAAGAATATATTATAGTGTCCACGTGACGTCCACTAGCTTGTATCACGTGCGATAATGAAATGCAACATTAATTGTATCACCTCTGTAAGTAACTTATCTTTGATTATAGCGAGTTGTTTTTTTATATGATGATGATAAGCAGTTACCGGAACTTATGAACTTGATACTTGAAGTATCACAATGGCAACACAAGAGATAGGGAAGAGATGACGAGGGAACTTGGTGGTGGGAGATTAGGCCGTTGCTCGCACTTATCGCACGAAACCCACAAATGAAACTCATAATTTTTTATTTAATGTAAAAAGTATTACTTATTTGTTGAAAGTCAGATTCTATCACCGGCTCTAAAATTAAACCTCTACCTGAGAAGAACTGGCGAGAAAAACTCAGGGGGTATTTCTTTTAATTATCCATTTTTTTTATGTTACTAAGTGGGCAAGCAAGTATACAGCCCACCTGATGGTAAGCAGTTGCCGTGGCCTATGAGCGCGCCCAACATTAGTAGGTGTCACTTACGCGTTGCCAACTTCGAGATATTGGTTTTTAAATCTCTTCTGCCCAGTAATTTCACTAGCGTACAGTGCCCTTCAAACCGGAACACAGTAATGCCTAAGCACTACTGCTTGGCACTAAATACAGTAAATGTCTTTTTTTTTTATTGACGCAGAGAAATGCTTTTACGCACACCACTCCGCTTAGCGTGTTCCTAACAGCACGCTAGCGAGTGGTAGTGTGGGACTCGACCACCTGTGAAGTAGGTGGTAATACCCACTAAAACTGCGAATCCGTCTACGCTATAATGGGACGTCATGGGACCGCTTTCGCATACAACCATGACGCCCCGGCGGAAAGGCCTGCCTTTGTGGGCCACCAACTTAAAAATGGCTTTGAGGAGACGTGTGAGAGCCCTAGTGCTCTATCAAAGTCTCCTCCTGTGCCTGACGGCTCCAGGTCTAGGAGCCGTTACACCGTTCGTGACTGGTGGAGAGCAGTTCCTCCCACCCATCAAACAAAAAACCTACCAGTGTGACTGATTACACTAATGGAATAATCTCGGTTGTGACAGAGATCATCCCAACATCGGGCGATGGGGTCGTCACATAACGACGCCTTAACTTATTTACCGATTCGATTTACCGATGTCTGGACCTTAAAATTTGCATATTAGTGTATTGTGTGGCTAAGTTTCTTGACCTTATAGACAAAATTGTATAGTATTGTATGTCAAGTATACTTTGGAAATGGGTCAACAACCTATAGCGATATACGATAAGTGGCCGCCGAGTGACCTATGCTTTGCCTCTGAACTTTTTGTAATAATACCACAAAAATGGTGAAAAATTTTTAAGAATTAAAACAGGAACATTTAGTTGTAAATCAATATTAATTAAATTTATATATATTATATATAAAATTGTCGTGTCACAATGTTAGTTACCACACTACTCCGAAACGGTTCGACCGATTTTTATGAAATTTTATATTCATATTCAGTAGGTCTGACAATCGGCTACTATCTATTTTTCATATCCCTAAATGTTAAGGGTGGTCCACCCCAAAATTTTTTATTTCTATTTTTACATGATGTGGCATTAAAAAATACATACAACCCTAAATTTTCACTCTTCTACCTTCATCCCCTATTTTTTATATTATATTAGTAAATCAACAACTTTCACCGGTGTCACTTGTAGACCCGGGTAGAGGGCGCTGCTATCGGGTCCCAGATTTTATTCGGGGTAGGACAACGTCTGCCGGGCCCGCTACTTATGTATAATGTCAATGTTGGTCAAGGTCATGGTAATCTCTCTTAAGAGACCCCGGAGACTCTCTTTCACTAAGGTCAGCCACCGGTTGTCCTCCCCAGGATGCCAGGTAACTGAGCAGATTTCCTCCCCGACAGCAAAAAAATGCCAATCTCTCCCATCTTCCGCCATCCAACAAAACACAGACAAAACCCGGTGCCGACGAGCTCCGCCAGCCACAAACTTCGCCAGTGCTTGTCTCGTTCTGTAAGAGACCCACGAACATATCACACCCACTGAGGTCGGCCACTGAAGCGGTTTTAGTCCAACCATGCATCCGTCAGCATTTGTAAGCATGCTTCAGCATCCCTAAGCATGCGTACGCATCCTTCAGCACACTTTGACATATGCTTAATACTGTGACGTGTTATATCGAGTGTTACACTTATAAGCATTTAATACAGTGAAATGTGAAATGCGAATCGATGCTGAAATGAGAATTGATTCGTACGAATTTTCATACAAAATACTTATTTTCTGTAGATAGAATGCTGATTCATGCTGTGATATATGTCAGGCCTCAATGCTTTCAATCAAATCAAATCAAATATTTTTATTCAACACAAAAAGCATTACACTTATTTGTTGAAAGTCAGATTCTACCACCGGCTCCAAAATTAAACCTCTACCTGAGAAGAGCCGGCGAAATAAACTCAGGGGTTATATCTTTTTAATGTATTCTTTTAAAGTGATATCGGTTTACATATTATAATCACTGAAAAGCCTGGAGTGACTGTCTCATTCCCAAGGCATGGTGTCCTCAAAGTATTCACCAATTTTATAATAGCCTTTACCACACAAACGTTCTTTGAACTTTTTTTTAAAATTTATGAATAGAAAGTTTCTGAACGATTTCTGGGATCCTATTGTAAAACCGTTTACAGTTACCTTTAAAAGAGTTACCAATTTTATGGAGTCTAGTAACTGGCATTGTTAATTTATGTTTGTTCCTAGTGTTAATGTTATGATTATCACTACATTTAGTAAATTCATTTGTATTCTTATGTACATACATAACATTTTCAAAATTGTATTGAGAAGCAACAGTCAATACATTAATTTCTTTAAATGTTTCCTTCAAGGAATCTTTACAACCAAGATACAATCTTGGTTGCACGAATAGCTCGCTTTTGCAGCACAAAAATATTATTTACATCAGCTGTGTTACCCCAATTCAACGACGACGACGACGTTGTGGCGCAGCGGTAGCGAACCTACCTTAAACGCCAAACGTCGCGGGTTCGATTCCCGCTCGGAGCATAATATGTTTGTATTGTCCATGCAAGCATATTTTCCGGTCTGGGTGTATTTGTCCTTGTCATTGTGAATGTTTCCGGACCCCCGACACAGGATATTACTATCCTAATGGGGGCCGTTGAGTGTGCAGCGTTTATTATTATTTATTATTAATTCAATTCTTATGTTAATTCTTATGTTAATGGCTTTTAGTTGTGCCAACTGAGCACAGATTTTTTCGCCAATGTCACGTAGAATGGAGAAGACACGAAGGAGATTGTTCGGTGACAATGATGAGTTTGCATCCACGATTTAATAATGCACTCAGGAAAAATAGGGGTGATTTCTTTTGTTAATCCTTAACCTAAAACAACACAAATACAAAATTTATCTCTATGATTAGTAGGGAGACAACAATGTTAGTAAAATGTATACTTATAAAATATATGAATACAGACGAATGTGTTACCGCAAAGTAAAATTTCATATTGCATCTGACACATACTCTTCTCCGTCACCTTTGTGGTTAAAGAAAACTGTTAACTACAAATCAATTGTATTTGGACGCAAATAAGCAATACCATGTCAACCCACAAAATTGAAAAAACTGAGTTATATATGCAGAAGTGTTGGTAAATGGCTGTAGAACATTTTTCTTAATATTTGTAGCGTTTTAAGCTTTAAAACTTCTAAAAATCGTTTTTTAATCATGCAATTTATGTATTATGTTAAACGTTTTGGGTTATATTATATACGAAATATGCAGTACATAAATCTGAAATTGCCAAAAACTTGACCAATAACATAAAAAAAATCATATAAAGCAAATTGTTCGAAATTTTCAAACGCGTTTTCTCGAAATTACATTCGTGTGGGTTGACACGGTATTGCTTATTGCGTCCAATTAACAATCGTTAATTCGTTTATGCATTTAACAATCACGATAATAACGAAAGCAATAATTTATTCTAATATTACTCAAATCGCATTTTTATAATTTCGTCACGAAAAGTCATTGAATATAATTATCAATACTTACAATGGTAATTAAATAAAATCGAGTTATAAATGACCTTTAAATTAAACGAATTATGCAATTTGAAAATTAATCCTTACTTAATATTATAAATAAGTTGCGATAACCTCTGTCACAACAGAGATTATTCCACCAGTGCAATCAGTCACACTGGTGGTAGGTCTTTTGTTGCAAGAGGCCGGCTAGGTAGGTACCACCGCAGTGTCCAATATTCTGCCGCCAAATAGTAGTGCTTAGGCATTACTGTGTTCCGGTTTGAAGGGCATTGTACGCTAGTGAAATTACTGGGCGAACGAGATTTAAGAACTAATATCTCGAGGTTGGCAACGCGTGAGTGGCACCTACTAATGGTGCTGCAAGCGCTCATAGGCTGCGGCAGCCACTTACCTTCAGGTGGGCCGTATGCTTGTTTGCCAACTTCTAACATAAAAAAAAAAAAAAAGCGAAAGTATCTGTCTTTCTGTCTGTCTGTCTGTTTGTTTGTTGAGTTTTAACGTTAAAACTACTGATTCGATTTAAATGAAATTTGGTACACAGATAGTCTAGAGCCTGAGAAAGGACGGAGGCTACTTTTTAATGCGAAGAAAGTGTTGAAAAGGGGGGGATTAAAAGTTATATGGAAGTGTTATTTTTAGAGCTAGAAGCCCGAAACTTATTTTTTTGGCTGTTGATTCGATATAAATAAATATGAAATTCAAAGTTTGTAAAAGGAGGGGTACGGAGTTTGTATTAAAATCGTTATTCACGCGGGCGAAGCCACTGGCAGAAGCTAGTATTATGTGTATTTTGTAATTGTGGTTTTCATATTGATAACTAGCTCCGCTCCGGCTTCGCACGGGTATAAAATATATAGCCTATGTCATTCATTGAAAAAATGATTAAAATCGATCCAGTAGTTTTGGTTTATTCATTACTGCCCGTGGCCCGCACGCGTTAAATGTAATTATTTACGACATCACATAGAAACCTCAATTCTTCCTCTTCAATCACTCTATCTATTAAAAAAAACCGCATCAAAATCCGTTGCGTAGTTTTAAAGATTTAAGCATACATAGGGATATAGGGACAGAGAAAGCGACTTTGTTTTTATACTATGTAGTGATAGTGATGACGTTAATAAATAAAAATGTATTGTATTGGAACTCTGAGGATTTCTTTTCTATCTATGCATAAATAAACTTGTAGTGTCTGTTTGTAATTCAAAATTTATAGCTTTTTACTAAATGTAAATCATATTTAAGACTCTTCTTCTTCATAGCATTATTCCCGGTATTATACGAGTATTTACCCAGGGTCTGCTTATTACTCTTGTCCGGATTCGACAGGTTACTAGTTTTTACACGGAGCGATTGACATCTGACCTCCGCAACCCTAAGGGCGAACCGGTAACTCATGGTTAAGAGCAATTTACTTATCAAGAGTTAACGATTATTATCAGATGTTATGATAACCGGGACTCACAGCTTAACGTGCTCTCCGAGGCACGGTGGGGTACCGCCCAGACCGAAACAGATATTTCTAAGATCAATGCAAACATCTGTCCGAGCGAGAATCGAACCGTCGATGCTAAAGGCAGACTCGCTACTCACAACGCCACAACGGTTTCCGGTGTATATTTAAAACACGGATATAATTTAAATAAAAGTTATTTTGTAAACGTATAAAAATGAAATTATAAATAAATAAAGTCGGACGAAGTTTGAACTTCGTAAATTCCGTATAATTTTTTTCGTATGACGTAAAACAGCGAAACGGGTTTACATAAATCTAAGGTCAGTGCTACACTGTTGAATATTAATGTTTGAAATTTAAATATATAATATATTTATAATAATATTTTTAACTACGACACTGAAGTATTTGAATTAGTAAAATATGCTGGAGTATTAACTGTCAAGTTTCAATCACAGTTCTACATGAGATTCCACCACTTTTTGTAGAAGAAGATCTGCGTTGCAAGACTTGCATTTTTTAGATTTTATGTTTTTGATGGGATTCTTTCTTCTCACAAAATCTAATCTCGACCAGTTCTATACAAAATGACTCGATTATCTTATCTTATTATCACAACAAGATAAACGTATTTACTGAGAAAATTGTATCTTTTTCTCGCTGTTCAAAAATTGTTTCCTTTTATTACTATCACTTTTATCTGTACGTATCTCGTATTTATCTGTTTTCCTCAAAAGGTAAATGCTTAAGGAAAGATTGATTTTGTTTGGATTGGCCATACAGGCATGTTGGTCTGGGTAGTTGTCCTTATGTGTTTTTCCGGACCCTGACGCACGATATAATCTCCTTATAGGACCCGTTGACTGTGTAGCGCTTATTATATTTATTTACTAGCTTTTACCCGCGGCTTCACTCGCGTGAATACAATTTTTAATGATTCGTCCTTATTGATATGGAAATAAATGGATTTCCGATACAAAAGTTCATTTTTTCAAATTAAGAACTTTTTACCATCAAACATGTCGAACGCCTTTTTTATTTACAAGTTAAACAAGCATACGGCCCACCTGATGGTAAGTGGTTGCCGTAGCCTATGAGCGCTTGCAGCACCTTTAGTAGGCGCCACTCACATGTTGCCAACCTCGAGATATTAATTCTTAAATCTTCTCTGCCCAGTAATTTCACTAGCGTACAGTGCCCTTCAAACCGGAACACAGTAATGCCCAAGCACTACTAGTACTACCTACCACCAGTGAAATGTCATAGTATGAAATATACGCTTGATTATCATTTTTGTATATGAAAAAGGAACTTGAGATATAATGATAAATCATTATCTATAAGTAATCATTATACTCCTCAACGTATAACATCTAATTGACTGCGATTAGATATCGAATTAGCTTTGTTAATTTTAACGGTTTGTAATATTTTGTAACTGTTTGCTTACGTTAAAAAAAAATAAACGTTACACACTCAACGGCCCCCAAAGCGGCTCCTTTCGCAAAGCACCTTTCACTGGGTAAAAGTGTAACAGACAGAGCTACTTTCGCACTTATAATATTAGAGAAGTTTGGGTCTCGACGGTCGCAGAATGTTTGTTAGAAATATCTGTTTCGGTCTGGGTGTTTGTCCTTGTGTGTCCCCACACCGTGCCTCAGAGGGCACGTTAAGCGGTCGGTCCCGGTTGTTATCACAACATGTGATAATAATCTTTAACTCTTAATAGGTAATTTGCTCTAACCCAATCAGCTTCTAGTTCGCCCTAAAAGTTGTGAAGGTCAGGTGCAATCGCTCTATGTAAAAACTTGTAACCCGTCAAATCCGGATAAGAGTATAAGCTAACCCTTAGGTAAATACCGGGATTAGTGCTGGGAAAAAGAATATTAGTAGGGAAGTATTACTTTGTTATATTAAAAAATGTCATCATCATATCTTTGAAAAGTGTCAATAACAAGTGAACGTATGACACATCGCGAAACGCATCATCATGGCGGCCTTGATACATTTTCGTCATATTTTAAAATTATTGCGTATAATATTGCTGGATCTCATTCAGGAACGTGCCTATATATATATATACGTAAAAAAAATTAAAATCAAGCATTAATATTAGTAATATTATAGTCTGTGTCATTATTGTGTCCTAAGCATTATATGACGCGTCACGGCTGCCCAATGGTAATCGCGCGATGCCACACCATCGCTTTCGGCCAATCACAAAAGTTCCCATATTTAACGACTGTTGTGGCGTGTTGGTAGCGAGGGCTTTAGCCTCAACGGTCACGTGTTTGATTCCCGCTCGGAGCGGTTTGTATTCATTTTACAAACATCTGTTTCGGCCTCGGTCGTTATCATAACATCTGATAATAATTGTTAATTCTTGATAGGTAATTTGTCTCTTGTCCAATGAGGTACTGGTTCGCCCTTATAGTTGAGGAGGTCAGATGGAAATCGCTCTGTGTGAAAACTAGTAACCTGTCAAATCCGGATAAGAGTAATAAGCAGACCCTGTGTAAATAACGGGAATAATGTGGAAGACGAAAAAGTTTACCATATTGGAAAATTTAAAATTCGTACTATTATTTTTGTATATATATAAATGTTTATTAATAATATAAAATATAACACAGAATTAATGATCATCACTATCACCGCTTTCCCCCATAAAAAGTGTTCCATATTTAAAATTTTTAACGAACGAACTATTAATTATTAAATATAATATTAATATTCAATGTAATAATAGTTGCGGTTTTAAATGTAACCCACCATATTATGACGTCATATTGCTATCGACCAATTACAATTACCCTTTCATAGAATTCTATTTTCAAAAAAAAACAATAATTATGATTACCTTTGGATTGACATTATTCTTATGTTAATTGTGTTCATGTCCAATGATTTATTCGTGCAAAGCTCTATTACGAGTCTTGCAGAATAAAACAGCTAAGAAATGATCACGCGATACCGGACGATCGGGCTCGACCAATCGCAGCGCTTCGATGATCGAGTCGGACCGCGTTCCATATTCAAATTTAATATTTATTTAAACTACAGATTTCTTATAAAATTTGTTTTAGTGACTAGATTTCTAGTAAAATGGATGATCTTATGTAATATTATAAATGCGAAAGTTATTTTGTTTGTAACGCTTTCGCGCCTAAGGCTCTGAACTGGTTATGTTGAATGCAAATCTGCAAGCCTCTTGTGTTTTAGATTTTTAGACTTTTGTCCCTTCTTTAATTATTTTTTTTGTAAATGAAAAACAAAGCACAAAACTTTTTTTTTTTTTTTCAGAATAAAGAAACCATTACCTCTATGACGTCAAGCCAGCACGTGTAACAAACAGACAAACAAAAAATGTCGTCAAAAGCGATATACGAAGCCACTGGCAAGGACCTCATCAACAGGTCAGTAAAATACATAGAAGTAGACTCTACACTAATGATTTCAGGTTGGTCAGGTTATAATATAAATTTCAACAAAAATGGGCCCGTTATTTTATGGTTACTTAAAAGAGGTGACGGGCCTTTCAGCCTGGTAGTTTGTGCAAGCGACCCCATGACCTCCCACTACGACGAAGAGGGTTCCGTTGAGTTTTAGTGGGTATTGCATGAATAATAGTCGGCCGAGACCCACACTACCACTGCCTAGGGCACTGGACGAGTACACTAAGAAATGAAAAAAAAAAGACTTTAAAACTCAAAAGTAAAAAAGAAAAATTTTCTATGACAGAAGTTGGTGCCTCATGTGCTAATGTTTTACCAGGCACCGACTTCTGCGTCATTTGCCAAATCTCCCCCTCAGCCCGGGGATATAAAATAAAAATTGCATATTTTCCCACCAAAATATCTAATGATCAAACGGAGTGACGTGACGCATTAATAAGATATTATTTTCATTCATGCTATCTTTCCTCAAAACAAATAATATTTACGCGAATTGATAATTAAATCATAAAAAATAACATTGGCGATAATTAAAGAATTTGATGATTGATGATCGATATTTGATGATGATTAAAATAAAAATAAACAATAAAACGAAAATAGACATTAACAAAAACCCGGACTCGCACATAAAGGTTCCATTCCACCATAGAATATATAAGAAAACCACACACAAAAAATCAAGTTTATTGTTTGGGGACCATTATTATTTTTTATGCTACAAGTTAGTGGTTTTCGTAACCTATGATCCCTTGTAACACCATTAGTAGGAGCAACTCACGCGTTGCCAACCTCGATATATTGGTTCTTAAGTCTACAGTGCCCTTCAAACCGGAACACTGTAATGCCTAAGACACTACTGCTTGGGAGTAGATTTGACACTGCGGTGGTACCTACCTAGCCGGCCTCTTGCAACAAAAGACCTACCAGTGTGATCGCACTGGTGCAATAATCTCTGCTGAGACAGATTATCCCAACAGCGGGCGATGGGGTCGTCACATCCCGACGCCTGTAAATATTTTTAACTTTTGTTGTAGCGGCAACAGGAACACATTATGTGAAATTTATTACCTACTAGCGGCGGCGGTTCGTTAGATACAACGCTCTGACAGATAAAAAGTGGAGGCTTAGTAAGATTGTCCCGTTTGCCTTTTTGGTACGCAACCCTGGTAAGGGTTTAAAAAGATTAATGAGAAAGGCGGTTATTCTTAAAATGGGGAGACCTTTTATCGTTATGATTGTCATTGTAAGCGACATGTGTAGGTCAAGTGCGAGCGGAGAAAGGCTTGCTAAGGTTGCTTTGGTACACGAAATCGCTACCTCCACTTACCCCGCCGTCAGTGATTCTTCCTGAGACGCTCATAGCCGAGTTCACCCGCTGATCGGTAAACGATCGGTAGGTTAAGCAACTTTAGGCGCGGTCAGTCACTAGATGGGTGATCGCGTAGTGGTTTTTCTATCGAGCGTTTCCGTGCTTCGGAGGGCACGTAAAAAGTCGGTCCCGGCTGTTGACAATTAGACAACAGTCGATAAGTCAAGTCAGAGGCCTACGGGCGACCTGAACAACTCTGACACTAGGTTGGCAACTAACCACTCGATAAGAAGAAGAGAAGAAGTGATTCTTCCGCTTGCGATTTAAACGAAATAATTATAATAAACAAAGAAGTAGTAACATGTTTTAATGTAGTCTATGCTAAGCGTATGCTGGTACCAGTAGCATTATAAGATTGCTGTCTACTCAAGCCAAGGAAAGGATAGAGTATGGCCACACTTTTCCAGCACCTAGGCCCGCTCGATCGGGGTAGTTACCCTCTCAACAGAAAATCGGCCTAAAGTAACAGTATCAGTACTGTTGCGTTTCGTGCGGAATCCCTTGGGTTGTCAACGTGTATGTGATACTTCGAGTATCACGTGCGTTCATACGTTGCAGTGCCTGCTCACCATCAGCCTGACCGTATGCTTGTTTGCCAACCGTCATGGGAAATGCCATAGTCAAAATCGAAGTTAGCTATTTTTTTTACGCTACACACTCAACTGCCCCCATTAGAATAGTGATATCCTGTGTCGGGGGTCAGGAAACATACACAAAGACGAGGACAAACACAACCAGACCTTAACACATGCCTGTATGGTCCATACAAACATTGTCGTTTTTGAAATCGGTTAATTGGATATCAACCAACTGAGCTAACATAGTATATAATCTGACACGCGTCTGCGTTTTCACTACAAAAACGTCACACTTTCACTTGTGCTCACACACGTAACATAGATCGCGATAAAGTGCCTTCAAACACATCATTTTATTAGTGTGTTGCCCGCGGCTCTGCCTACGTATTTTTTTCGTAGCCCCACTAGAACCTAATATAAAAAAATATATAAAAAAATAAAGGCTGAACACTCAACGGCCCCCATTAGTGATATCCTGTGTCGGGGGTCCGGAAACACATACAATGACAAGGACAAATACACCCAGACCGGAAAATATGCTTGCATGGTCAATACAAACATATTATGCTTCGAGCGGGAATCGAACCCGCGACCTGTGGCGTTTATCCTAATATCCGTTGAGTGTGCAGCGTTTATTGATTATTCAACTTTCTTTTACAGGCACATAGCACCAGGGACTTCTCTCGTGCCGTGCAGGTTCGCTGTCTTCGAACAGGGGACGATATGGGAGGACGAATTGGGCAAGAATCCCTGGCTTACAAAAGAGGTATAATACTTTTTCACTTCATATTATAAATGTGAAATTAACTGTCAGTCTGTCTGTTACGCCTAACTCCTGTGATTCATATATAAACGTTTTTTTTTCTGGAAAAATCACTATATTATAAAAATGTCCCGCGACACTATCCGTCATAAAGACTATCAAAAAAAATAATTACTAAATTAGTGAACATTAAAAAACATTCCAGAACGTAGAACTTTTGTAGGTTACTTAATGAAATAAATAAACTCACACACAACACACCACGATCTATCACCATTGTGATAGTCATATCCTGTGTCGGGGGTCCGGAAACACACAAACACAGGCACAAGCATAATTACGGACAGGAATACATTCCTGTATGCTTAATACATCTGCAAATCTGCGCCAAGCGGAAAAATGTATCTTTGTTATTTGGGTCATAAGATTGCTTGCCAATTTATTTACATAAAAAAAAATGTTTAAATGAAGTTCCTTAACGCGGTTTACGGGTAGTGCGATTTAGTAGACATCGTCACGTAACGAAATGCCGTATGCTGTGTGTGTGTGCGTGTGTGTATCGAGCCTACTACAAACTAACGAGCACACTAGCAAGTGAGTGCGCAGCTGGGTGTGTAACTCTCTCTCTCTCTCTCTCTCTCTATCTCTTTCTCTATCACATAACCTATTGTAGCATACAGATTTCATATTGAATTACATTCGGACCTGACGGGGGTCCAACGACCCCACATTTTTTTTTCATGCCAAATTTTCTATTTCAGCAACTGGTGGTCAAACCGGATCAGCTGATCAAGCGTCGTGGGAAGCTGGGCCTGGTCGGCGTCAACAAAACAGCCGTCGAAGTGAGGAGATGGCTCTCCGACCACAACGGCAAGGAGCAACAAGTGGGAGCCGCTTCCGGGAAGCTGAGGAGGTTCGTCGTTGAACCCTTCGTGAAACATGAACCGGTGAGATATTAACAACAGCGGATTTACAAATTTTCAAGGTATAGGCTGTATGTGCGTGTTTTGCCACTCTTGCCTTTACAATTGTCATGTCCTAGATTATAAAGGCCGATTACTGGTTGGCGAGCGACGAACTAGCTGTTTAACTCTAGAATATGGAAGTTTGATGCTCGGAATGTACAATGACAAGTCAGAGGGGAAGTTATTGGCAAATTTGTTACAGAGTTTTTAGCTTTTTTCCTGTCGGTTGTCAAACGGTCTGCCTGATAGTAAGTATTCGCTGCAACCTATGAACGCTTTTAATACTGGAAGTATCACATGCGCGTTGCCAACCCAGGGGATAGGAGTGGCTGGGAGATTGGGCCTCTGGCGCTCTCAGTCATCGCACGAAACGCAACAGTACTTACTGATACTATTACTTTACGCCGATCTTCAGGGAGAGGGTAGTACTTCCCCTCAGGGTAATACTGGCCGCAACATTTTTCGCATAAAACCTTACCTGAGGCTACATTTTCATTAGAAAAATTCACAATAAATCCTTATGTTTTCACAGAATGAAGAGATGTACCTTTGTATCCAGTCCGGACGTAGGTCGGACACCATCATGTTTCATCACCAGGGTGGTGTCGATGTTGGTGACGTCGACGCGCTGGCTATTAGACTTGACGTGAGTACACACACAGACACACACACACATAACTAAAACTTTTTAACTGACTTCAAAAAAGGAGATTTTATGTACCACTGTATGTATGTTTTAAATTTTGCCAACGGTCATTAGGCATAGTTATCCTGTGTCAGGGGTCACACACACAACAACAAACACACCCAGACCGGAACACATGTCCATTTTCAATACAATCTATTCCGATCGGGAATCGAACTCTAAAAAGCCCCGAAAAATTCTGGGACCCGATAGCTGCCCCCTAACTGAGTCTTAATTGTGAACAGAAGTGAGTGACACCGGTGACAATTATTGAATTACTAATATCGCTATTAGAAAATAGGGGTTGATGATAGAAGGGTGAAAATGTAGGGTTGTATGTATTTTTAATGCCAATTCTTCTTCTAGGACGAAGAATTTTTACTAACCCAGGGTCTGCTTATTACTCCTAGCCGGATTTGACAAGTTACCAGTTTTCGGTTAGTTCGATTCCCGATCGGAATAGATTGTATTGACAATGGGCATGTGTTCCGGTCTGGGTGTGTTTGTTGTTGTGTGTGCGACCCCTGACACAGGATCACTTTCCTAATGGGGGCCTTTAAGTGTGTAGCTTTATTTATTATTGTACAACGTCTGCCGGACCCGCTAGTAGATTAATAAAAATGTCATCTTTCTCCCAGGTGCCAGTGGATACATTCCCAACAGGCGAAGATATCGATCGTGTTCTTTTGAAGAATGTTAAATCTACAACCACAAAGAGGTATTTTTTTTGAATAACTTACTAGCTTTTGCATATGACTTCTCAGCCATGATTGAAATAGAAATAAATTGTTCCGATACAAACTTCCATCCCTCATTTCACGCTCTTTTACAGTTTTTTTTTCACATTTATAATATAGTTTCAATAAGACTCATCAGGTAATATAGTCAATAGTCTATCTATGTTTATGTTTGACACCGTTGTGGCGTTGTGGGTAGCGAGTCTGCCTTTGTTCTCGACGGTTGCGGGTTCGATTCCCGCTCGGGCAGATGTTTGTTAAAATTTCTGTCTCGGTCTGGGCGTTTGTCCGTGTGGGTCTCCCCATCGTGCCTCGGAGAGCACGTTAAGCTGTCGGTCCCGGTTGTTATCAATAACATCTGATAATAATCGTTAACTCTTGATGAGTAAATTGCTCTTATCCAATGAGTTACTGGTTCGCCCTTAGGGTTGCGGGGTCAGATGGCAATCGCTCCGTGTAAAAACTAGTAACCTGTCAAATTCGGATAAGAGTAATAAGCAGACCCTGGGTACATAAAAATACCGGGAATAATGCTAGGATGAAGAAGAAGTCTATCTATGTTTAAAATTTCATCCAAATCCGTTCAGCCATTTTTTCATGATTGAGTAACATACATCCAAACATACTTTCACATTTATAATATGTATAACTTTTTTTTACTTATAAAGTCGGTATATTTAAGTTTTTAAATTTCTAAGAACGAAACGCAGCAGTATTGATACTATTACTTAACATCAAAATTCTGATGGAGTCGTATCGAGAGATGAATCTAGCAATGCTTTTTCAAGGCATTACTAATATTCCTATTGCCCCTCCAAATAAGCTTGAAGCTTGCGCTAGGAGTGGTTCGACAATAGCCCAAGGAGGTCAGGATCGAACCCGAGACTCTCGCTTGCGAGGTAGGAGCAAGAGGGGAAGGCAGCTGCTCCCCCCCCCTCTCTTGGACCTTTGTTAAATAACTATAGAATGAAATAGTCATATTGCTCCTCTTTAGGACCTTAACATTTTGTCTTCCCCTTGCCCAAATCCTGGCAACGCCCGTGGGGTCAACCCTTTTACGTGGAGCTATTGAGGCCTTTTTTTTACTTGGAGCAATGCAGTTACGCACTCGGTGCAATGGCCCAGGAGGTATGGGACTCGAAGCCTGGCGCCCTACCCACTAAAACCACCAAGGTCCCATCTAACGCTATAGTGGGATGTCGCGGGATCGCTGACGCATTCAACCGGGACGCCTCCGGACCCTAAGGCCCTGACAAACGTCAAAGTAGGGCGCCCTAAGACACCCTCCTCCGAGGCTAACTGAACTATTGAGGCCTTAAATGACCCTAAAAACTTTTTCCAGAATACTGACAACCTTCATCCTTTCATTATATCGCGTTTTCGTCGATTTATACTTCACGTATATGGAGATAAATCCTATCGTGATAACAAATGAACGCGTCTACCTATTGGACTTGGCGGCCAAGTTGGATCAAACGGCCGACTTCATTTGCGCCAAGAATTGGGGCGAGGTTACCTTCCCGCCGCCATTCGGGAGGGACGCGTACCCTGAGGAGGCGCATATCGCTGACCTGGATGCCAAGAGTGGTGCCAGTCTTAAGGTATGTTTGTGTGCGTGCGTGCGTGCGTGCGTGCATGAGTGCGTGCATTTTTTTTGTTATTTCTGACGTCGGGACTCTGTCACAGCAGAGATTATTCCAACAGTGCATTCAGTCACGCTGTCCGTAGGTTTATTGTTGCAAGAGGCCGGTTAGGTAGGTTAAATAATCTACCGCAAAGCAGAAGTGTCTTTGGTATTGGCTGTTTCGGTTTGAAGGGCACTGTAGGCTAGTGAAATTACTGAGCAAAGGAGATTTAAAAACCAATATCTCTTGGTTGGCAACGCTTGAGTGGCATCTAATAATGGTGGCTACGGCAACCGCTCACCATCAAATGGGCAGTAACATAAAAAAAAAATGTTAATGCCGCCGGCCATAAACATCTGCAAAGACAGAGACAATGCGACGTTGACGAACCTTTAAGGAAAGAATAGGCTCTTCTATTGAAGGTTCCCAGGTTGTATCGGTTCGGAAAGACCGCCGGCGGAAGTTGATTCCAAAGAGTGGTTGTGCGATGAAGAAAATGTCTTCTAAATCGCACTGTTGTGGATTTCCAGACATAGAGATGGTGAAATTCCGCCGGCAGTGCTCTTCAGAACATTTCACGTGCGTGTGTCCCTGAGTGTGTGTGTATGACATAAAAATGGCAGACATTATCGTTACTTATATGTTCTCTGTATTTTTGTAAGATGTGTGTATGTGTGTATTTTCCCAGTATTTTTGTAAGATTTATATGTGTGCGTCTTGCGTACATGCTTGCGTGTATATGTGTAGGTATGAATCAAAAGTGACAGACATTATTATTTTTTTTTAATCTATCTATGTATGTGTGCGTAGGTGTGTATGTTTTAAAATTGGTAGCCGATTTGTCTTCTTAATATTTTCCTAGTATTTTTGTAAGGTGTGTATTAGCACATCATGTGTGCGTGCCTGAATGTTTGAGTGCGTACATTCGTGCGTGTGGTTTAAAAGTCTTATTTTTACACCAGCGTCCTCGAAAAAATTCGTCATACAAAAGGCGTCAAAATGGTGGACCTTTTAATCGTAAACGTAACCATGTAACTAACTAAACACATATCCCCCCCTCCCACCAGCTGACGGTACTGAACAAGGCGGGTAGGATATGGACGATGGTGGCGGGCGGGGGCGCGTCCGTCGTGTACACGGACACGGTGTGCGCGCTGGGCGGCGCCGCCGAGCTCGCCAACTACGGCGAGTACTCCGGCGCGCCCACCGAGAGCCAGACCGCCGACTACGCGAAGACCATCTTCAGCCTCATGTGCCGAGACCGGCACCCGCTGGGCAAGGTCAGTGGAACTTTCTAGAACTGAGTGACGTCATAAGATTGACAAATCTCAAGATTAGTTGCGAAGTTTTTGTTAGTAATCGGATCGGAAGACAGACAGACAAAATCGCGGGCAACCTATATTATAGTCACATTAATAATTATTTCTGATTTTTTTTCATCTAAATATCTAATGAAAGAAAAAGACTCAGCCTAAACCCATTGACCTAAAAATCTGAATTTTTTACATTTTATAACATTTTCTAAAATTCCTCCCCTAAGGAGTTGACATGGGGGTCCAACATTTGTATTAAAATCGCTAGTCACGCGAGCAAAGCCGCGGGCGAAAGCTAGCCATTTAGTATATTAAAAATTTCACTTCTATAATGTTAAACTGATAATTAGTTATTTAATTTTTATAAGCCCCTGGTAAATAAGGCCTCGTAGTAAACATCACTATAATAAAGCCTGGTAATAAACTGTCTCTATATTAAGGCCTGATAGTAAACGGTCACTATTTTAAGGCCTGATGGTAAATGGTCACTATATTAAGACCTAGTGGTAAACAGTCACTATTAAAACCAAATGTAAACTGTCACTATAATAAAGCCTAGTGATAAACGGTCCCTATATTAAGACTAAATGGTAAACTGTCACTGTAATAAGGCCTAGTGGTAAACGGTCCCTATATTAAGACTAAATGGTAAACTGTCACTGTAATAAGGCCTAGTGGTAAACGGTCCCTATATTGAGACTAAATGGTAAACTGTCACTGTAATAAGGCCCAGTGGTAAACGGTCCCTATATTAAGACTAAATGATAAACTGTCACTGTAATAAGGCCTGGTGGTAAACGGTCACTGTATCATATTTTCACAACAGATAAAAGGAAGCAAGAAATGTCTAAACTTCGAACTACACCCAGCAGTAGAGTTACTGCTACGTCGATTGAGCAGCCATATATGTACTCTTTTTTTTTCAGGTTCTGATCATAGGCGGCGGTATTGCGAACTTCACGAACGTAGCAGACACGTTCCGTGGTATAATTACTGCTATCGAGACGTACAAAGACGCCCTCCAGCAGTACAATGTCACTATATTCGTGCGTCGCGGCGGACCCAACTACCAGGAGGGACTTAGGTAGGTATTGGGTTACTATCAGAGATCTGCTAAAGCTTACGTCACGATAAGTTATACATTTTGTAAATACAGAACTTCTACCAAGTTACTTGGCGAAATAATCCCAAATTCAATTAACTCAAAGTATCATAAGAGTAATAGTAGACTGATTAAGAATTTTACTTGGACTGGTAATATTTTTTGGTCCTGGAACCCGGACTCATGGTACGTAAACATTTGGTTCAATTTTGAAATAAGTTCATACTCGCGTGTTTGTCTCAGAATGAATGAATGTTATATTTTTTGTTATTGTTGATTCTGATATTGTTAATCAGTTGAATATTGTTTTTCTTTTAAATATTATAAGATTCCTAGCATTTTTCCCGGTATTTTATCAAGCCAAGGTCTTCTTATTCTCCTATCCGGATTTGACCGGTTTCTAGTTTTTACACAGAAGAGTTTTTTTTTATGTTAGAAGTTGGCAAACAAGCATACGGCCCACCTGATGGTAAGTGGCTGCCGCAGCCTATGAGCGCTTGCAGCACCATTAGTAGGTGCCACTCGCGCGTTGCCAACCTCGAGATATTAGTTCTTAAATCTCGTTCGCCCAGTAATTTCACTAGCGTACAATGCCCTTCAAACTGGAACATAGTAGTGCCTAAGCACTACTATTTGGCGGCAGAATTTTGGACACTGCGGTGGTACCTACCTAGCCGGCCTCTTGCAACAAAAGACCTACCACCAGTGTGACTGATTGCACTGGTGGAATAATCTCTGCTGTGACAGAGGTTATCCCAACAGCGGGCGATGGGGTCGTCACATCCCAACGCCGGTAAACGATTATTATCAAATGTTATGTGATAACAACCGGGACCGACAGCTTAACGTGTTCTCCGAATCGCGGTGGGGAGACTCACAAGGGCAAAAGCCCAAACCCGTTTAATCAGGAGAAAAGTATGCGCTAGGAAGAGAAAGAAGAAGAATCAGCATTTTGTCAGTGTTTCCTTGGAGTTGTATGTATGTTGTTTCCAGACAAATGCGCGAAGTCGGCCACCGTCTCCGGATACCGATGTACGTGTTCGGTCCCGAGAGCAACATGACCGCCATCGTGCGGCTCGCGCTCGGACACGCGCCCGTCCCGCCCGACCACCGCCTCGACTACGCGCCGCCGCAGCTGCCCAAGACCGAGCCGACGGTGGGCACGCGCACACACGAACACACAAACACACACACACACTTTCACACTACTGGCATCCATACACACACATCCACGCCCCTCATAGGGATGCGTACACACACACATCCACGCCCCTCATAGACATGCAATACACACACATTCACGCCCCTCATAGGCATGCATACACACACACATTCACGCCCTTCATAGGCATGCAATAGACACACATTCACGCCCCTCATAGGCATGCATACACAGACACATTCACGCCCCTCATAGGCATGCAATACACACGCATTCACGCCCCTCATAGGCATGCAATACACACACATTCACGCCCCTCATAGGCATGCAATACACACACATTCACGCCACTCATAGGCATGCAATAAACACACATTCACGCCACTCATAGGCATGCAATACACACACATTCACGCCACTCATAGGCATGCAATACACACACATTCACGCCACTCATAGGCATGCAATACACACACATTCACGCCACTCATAGGCATGCAATACACACACATTTACGCCACTCATAGGCATGCATACACAGACACATTCACGCCCCTCATAGGCATGCATACACAGACACATTCACGCCCCTCATAGGCATGCATACACAGACACATTCACGCCCCTCATAGGCATGCATACACAGACACATTCACGCCCCTCATAGGCATGCAATACACACGCATTCACGCCCCTCAGGCATGCATTCATATACACACACACACACATTCACACCTCTCATAGGCATGCATACACAAACACACTGACTAAACAGATCTACCAGATTCTGTATTTCATTAAATTTTTAAAAATACATTTTATTTAAAAAAATACTCTTTCATATCCATCGAAACACCATTAACACCATTTCTAATCACCATTATATTACAGCCGGCACCCAAGATCGACCTCCCGGAGCTGACCCCGACGCTGCTGGACCTCGTGTGCTCGTCAGCGCCCACTCGCCTGGACCTCGGCCAGCAGTTGTCGACGCGACCGCTGTTCAGCGACCGGACCAAGGCCATCGTTTGGGGCATGCAGAACCGAGCTATACAGGTGAGAAAGACATACAAACATACATAAAATGGCGTAGTTCATTATGATGGAGATGTTTCTATGTGTATGTATGTTTTTTGTTGCATTCGACGATTTCTCCGTGAATTCTGATTCTTCCTTTTTGAAATGAAACTGGATGCAACGGAAAAAACGACAGGTAAGAGACAAAAATACAAAAATGTGTAGGATGAAGCCGGCAAAGAATGAGAAATATACATACTATGTTATATTATATATATTTATCTCATTCTTCTATTGTGTGTGAATGGCACATACATTTTACACAGACAGACAGACAGACCGACGGACGGACGGACGGACGGACGGACAGACAGATTAAGCCTGTACTCGCTGACTAATTTTAGGTAAAGAAGTTTAACTTCAATCTAGTGGTCTAAAAAGCACACTGTTTTTTTTTTTATTTGCTATTATGCTATGTATGTCCCACTGCTGAATAAAGGAAATAAATACGAAATATCATAAATACGAAAAATTGTATGTTTTATTGTTTGTTACTCTTCTTTTTTTTTTTTTTTGCTGTTGGTCCTACTGGCCTTGACAGCGTCACCGGGTGGGGGGACGAGTACAGAGACTCAGCCGTAAAGGGGCAGCCCTCAAGGGGGCTCAAATTTGATTCCGTCCTTAGGGTGCCTCCTGCGAAGCCGACCCACGGCGGCGGACGTCATCGGAGATGGAGGCAGCGCTCCGAGCGCATTCTACTCAATAACATAAAAATGGCTGAACCGATTAGGATGAAATTTAGCATAAAGGTCCCGGAAAATGTTAGCTTCTTTTGAGATTTACAAAAAATAAAGGGTCTTATGGCATCTAAAAATGTAAATAATAAATGTAAAAATTACACTGACTGTCCCTTTTCACGTCAGCCTGCTGAACCTATTTTGATGAATTTTTGCCGATTTTTGAAAAAAAAAAAACTTGCAAGGATGAAATATCTAATGAAAGTTGGCAAAGCATATGGTCCGTCTGATGGTAAGCAGTCACACGATACTTGAAGTATGATAGGATTGAAGGAATCAGAAGGGAACAGAGGGGTGGGAAACTCGACAGTACCGATACTGTTGCTATACTCTGTGAGAGGGAAGTACTTCCCCCGTCAATTCTATAGTCTTTTAGCTATATAAAGCATGGCTCCTGAAAGCTAGTATACAACATAGTGGTACCTACCTAGCCAGCCTCTTGCAACAAAAGACCTACCACCCGATAATCCCGACGACGGGAAATTATTGTACTATTTTTTTTCGGAATGTGTATTGCTGTTGGCCCTACTGGCCTTGACAGCGTCACTTTGGGGGGCGAGTACAGAGACTCAGCCGTGATAAAGGGGCAGCCTTCACGGGGGCTCAAGTTTTATTCCGTCCCTAGGGTTTATGAACCCGGTACCAGAAGTGACGGTGACGAACGTACCTCTAATGTACCGCAGTCGCAGTCATATACGACTTCCGTTTCCAGGGTATGCTCGACTTCGACTACATATGCCGGCGCGGGGAACCATCCGTGGTCGCCATCGTGTACCCCTTCACGGCGGACCACAAGCAGAAGTACTACTTCGGGAACAAGGAGGTCTTTATACCGGGTAAGTCTTCTTCGTCCCAGCATTAATTCCCGGTATTTTTACCCGGGGTCTGCTTATTACTCTTATCCGGATTTGACAGGTTACTAGGTTTCCACACGGAGCGATTGCCTTCTGACCTCCGCAACCCTAAGGGCGAACCAGTAACTCATTGGATAAGAGCAGTTTACTCATCAAGAGTTAACGATTATTATCAGATGTTATGACAGCTTAGCGTGCTCTCCGAGGCACGGTGGGGAGACAGAAATTTAGCAAACATCTGCCCGAACGGGAATCGAGCCCGTAACCGTCGAGACTAAAAGCAGACACGCTACCCACAACGCCACAACGGTGTCGTGTTTGTACCTGGTAAGTAACACTACAATAAATGTTTGTATGTTTGCATGGTTCGTTCGACGGCAGATGTTTGTATTGATCATACACACATGTTTTCCGGTCTGGGTGTATTTGTCCTTGTCCTTGTGTGTGTTTCGGGACCCCGACACAGGATATCACTATCCTAATGGCGGCCGTTGAGTGTGTAGCGTTTAATAAATGTTTGTATGTTTGTCACTCAAAAATTGCGTAACTGATTTGGATGAAATTTATCACAATGATTTTAGGGCTCAATAGCTCAACGGTAGAAGGGTCGACTCCTCTCCGCTAACGCGGGAGTTGCGGGTTCGATCCTGACTGGCTATTTTCGTACCCACTCCTAGCGCAAGCTTCAAGCTTATTTGGAGTGGAATATTACTACTACCTTAAAAAAGCATTGCAAATATTCTTTAAAAAAAAAAAAAATTTTTTTTTTTTTTGTTTATTACAAACAAATGTTTTCGACACCGTTGTGGCGTTGTGGGTAGCGAGACTGCCTTAAGCCTCGACGGTTGCGGGTTCGATTCCCGCTCGGAGCAGATGTTTGTATTCATCGTACAGGCATGTTTTCCGGTCTGGTTGTGTTTGTCCTTGTCATTGTGTATGTTTCCGGACCCCCGACACAGGATATAATTATCCTAATGGGGGCCGTTGAGTGTGTAGCGTTTATTTATTTATTTAAATGTTCAGTACCTCTGGGATTATCAAAAAACATACTACAGGTATCCACTTGGAATTATGTTAGAATGTTTGTTACAAGATAACGCATAAACGGCTGAACTGATTTGGGTGAAATTTATTGAACAATTTGGAAACTTTTCATCCCTAAAAAATATACAATTCCTTTGCGATTATAAAAAAAACTTGCATCAGGATGTATGCAATTGATATTCTATATTAATTTCGTAGACGAAATCGCGGGCAGATGCTAGTATAATAAACTATGTAAAAGTGTGTATGTTTGCATGTTTGTTATTCGATCACTCAAAAACAACCTAACTGATTTTGGTGAAATTTGGCACATGGGATACTTTTATACTGGAAGAGGGATAAAGGTTTGTATCTAAACATTCGTTTAGCAGTTTTCGCGTGACAGAGTAACAAACATAATTCCAGAGGTATTTAACATTTTTCCATATCTGTTAATCTACAGTTTTGAAGTTTTTGAGTGATTGTGTAACAAACATGTGAATATAAAACTATTTTTTTTTCCAGTTTTCAGCGACATGGACGTCGCGATGCGCAAACACCAGGAGGCAACGGTTCTAGTTAACTTTGCCTCCTTGCGTTCCGCGTACGACAGCACTATGCAGGTAAAATTAAAATCTTATTTCTAGTATTATTCCCGGTATTACATTTACCCAGGGTCCGCTTATTACTCTTATCCGGATTTGACCGGTTACTGGTTTTTATAGAGCGATTACCTTCTGACCTCCGAAACCCTAAGGGTTGCCAGTAACTCATTGAATAAGAGCAAATTATGATAACAATCAGGACAGACAGCTTAACGTGCTCTCCGAGGCACGGTGGGGAGACCTTTGTTGCGATATATTTGTAACATCAATACAAACATCTACCTGAATGGGAACCCGCAACCGTCGACCACACTCCTCCTCATAGGCCCGCTGACTGCGTTTGTAATAGGGTTCCTTTGGCTAGTGTACGGAACCCTAAAATTTTTTAGTATTATTACTTTAGGTTTATAAACATTATGGGGTGGTTGGTGGTAATAAATAAACGCTACACACCTAACGGCCCCCATTAGGATAGTTATATCCTGTGTCGGGGTCCGGAAACATACACAATGACAAGCACAAACACATCTATACCGGACCACATGTTTGTATGGTTAATACATCTCCGAGCGGGAATTGAACCCGCTACCTGTGGTGATGATTATATTATTATTATTGTTGCAGGCGATGCAGCATCCCCAGATCAACACGGTGGTCATCATAGCCGAGGGTATACCGGAGAACATGACGAGGAAAATCATCAAGCTGGCTGATGCGAGAGGGGTTTGTGATCATTTTTTGTGTACAACTCTCTCAATATAACTTGAACCATGCGCAGTAACACGTTTTTGTGTCTCAATCGAATGCGGTATGAAGGGGGCCGCGTTACTATAGCAACGTGGCGACGCTAGACCCGTTCGGTACACTCGCTCACGGTTGTTGTAGTTCTTTAAAAATAAATTTTTAAAAATTTAATTAAAATATAAATGATTTTTGTCAAGTGTGTGAACATTTAATTTTTCAAGATAAGGTGTCATCCCAATAAGTGACAGTGATTAAAAATGTACATTAACTATTTCTTTATATACCTTTTTCAATACTATATATTTGAATTTAGAAGAAATAATAACTATATTATATACTTAATTCCGTTTTCCCACTTTATAAAAATCTATTTAAATAAGACGAAATCAATATTTTTGTCCAACATTTTTGTCCATGATTGTACCTTCGCAGAAGCGGCCATTTTGATTGTTATTGATATATATTTTAAACTATTATATCAGCTTATATGAATGCGCGTGCGCAGGTGAACATAATCGGTCCGGCGACGGTGGGCGGCATCAAGCCGGGCTGCTTCAAGATCGGCAACACGGCCGGCATGATCGACAACATCGTGGACAGCAAGCTGTACCGCGCCGGCAGGTGACAGACGCGCACACACACACGCACGCACACACACACACACACACACGCACACACACACACACACACGCACACACACACACGCACACACACACACACATACATACATAATAAATAATAATAATCAGCGCACTTTTGGGTGGGAATGGGGGCACGCAGGGCCTCATAAAGAAATTTCGACAATATCAAAAAATTATGATTTAAAAAAATTAAAAAGTGTGTCTGTTTACAATTTTTTTCAAAAAGCTCTAAATTTTATTTAATTTTTCGATGTATTGTATAAAAAGTATGGATTTACAAATTTTGAGAATTACATAATAATAAACGCTACACACGCCTTTAAGATAGTTATATCCTGTGTAGAGAGTCTGGAAACATACATGTATGGTCAATACAAACATCAGCTCCGGGTGGGAATCGAACCAGTGACCTGTGGTGCTTGAGGCTCAGCGGCATTATACATTTGTACATACTGTTCGTGCTGGGGTCTGTAAATTAAAAGACCTGATGGGTCATAGATCTTCAAGGTCAGAGAACAGAACTTCTCAAAACATAGGTCAATGGCCCGGAAGGATAGGATACAAATAGTTTTACTATCCATACCAGCTACGGCTAGGCACTCAACTGGCCGTAACAAGCATTTGACCAAAAAAGGGGGTTTAATCCTAACGTACGGCTCGGAGGAGGCAATATATTCAATAGTTTTTTTTTTTATATATTACAAGTTGGCAAACAAGCATACGGCCCACCTGATGGTAAGGCGCCGTAGCCTATGAGCGCTTGCAGCACCATTAGTAGGTGCCACTCACTGGTTGCCAACGAGAGATATTGGTTCTTAAGTCTCCTCTGCCCAGTAACTTCACTAGCTACAGTGCTCTTCAAACCGGAGCACAGTAATGCCTAAGCACTACTGTTTGGCGGTAGAATATTTGACACTGCGGTGGTACCTACCTAGCCAGCCTCTCGCAACAAAAGACCTACCACCAGTGTTACTGACTGCACTGGTGGAATAATCTCTGCTGTGACAGAGGTTGTCCCAGCAGCGGGCGATGGGGTCGTCACATCCCGACGCCGGGAAATAATAGTTAATTAAATAGTTCAAAATGTATGTATGGGGAGGCTTGTGTTACTACAGTGCATATAACATTTCGTTGTCCCCAGTGTCGCGTACGTTTCACGTTCCGGAGGTATGAGCAACGAACTGAACAACATACTGTCGAAGGAGGCGGACGGCGTTTGCGAGGGAGTCGCCATCGGCGGCGACAGATACCCCGGGACCACCTTCATTGACCACTTGCTCAGGTATGACTTACACAAAATCTATGACGCGTCGTGGGAATCGTAATACTTTGTCTCTCTGTCTGTCTGTCACGCCAAAACTAGTGAACCGATTTCAATGAAATTTGGTACACAGATAGTCTAGAGCCCGAGAAAGGGTATAGGCTACTTTTAATGCGAAAAAGGTGTTGTAAGTGGTTGAAAGGGGGGGTGACAATAGTGAATACGGGGTGAAAGTTAGTATGGAAATATGTAAGGTTTATGTGAATGTGTTACACGCGGGGAAGCCACTGACGGATGCTAGTTTTTTTTATATAAATATGTATGTTTGTCTGTTACGTTTTAACTCCTAAATCATTGAATCGTATTCGAGCAATTTTGGAGATTTCGAATTTTCCGGAGTGTCTATTAGTTGGCCCAAGTGGCCTTACCAGCGTCACCGGTATTAAACTACTAAAATCGTTTGTCGCAGATACGAAGCGGACCCGAACGTGAAGATGATGGTGCTGCTCGGGGAAGTGGGGGGAGTGGAGGAGTACCACGTGTGCCGAGCGATACGGGAGCGGCGCCTCACCAAGCCCATAGTGGCCTGGTGTATAGGAACGTGCTCCGGTAATACAGCCATTTAGGTTGCCATTTAGGAAGGTTGCGGGTCCGATTCCCCCTCGGGTAGAAGTTTGTATTGATCATACAAATATCTGCTTCCGTCTGTTTGCCCTTGTATGAAGACGAAATGAAAATCTTTTTGACCGTTTTTTGATAGCAGCTAACTTAGAGGTTCGCGTCACCGACATGCTGACATCTGACTCTGACCAGGCCTTAGTACATGAATACGCTAATATACCCGTATATTATATATACTTATCGGTATTCCAAAGTCAGTCTGGCAGTCTGACGTCACTGGCATGTCGGTGACGCGAACCCATACTTTTTCCCCTAATAAAAGTAACACGCCTAAAAGGCTTAACGATGTAGTATGTTATCAACACTAAGTGCGCTCACTGATCGATAAGCGATCGGTGGGTTAAGCAACTTTAGCCGCGGTCAATCACTAGATGGGGTCAACTCCGTAACCTATACGGGCGACCTGAACAACTCTGACACTAGGTTGGCCACTAACCACTCGATAAGAAGATCAATACTAAACCCTCCCTTCCCCCAGACATGTTCACGTCAGAGGTCCAGTTCGGTCACGCGGGCTCGCTGGCAGGCTCCGCGTTGGAGAAGGCGGCTGCCAAGAATGCTGCGTTGGCCGCCCATGGTGCCGTCGTACCGGACTCCTTCGACACACTCGGAACTGCTGTTAACAAGGTATGTCACCACAGACACACATACAGTGGTGTAGCGATAGGGTGGGAAGAAGGCTAAATCAGTCACACTGGTGGTAGGTCTTTTGTTGCAAGAGGCCGGCTAGGTAGGTACCACCGCAGTGTCCAATATTCTGCCGCCAAACAGTAGTGTCTTAGGCATTACTGTGTTCCGGTTTGAAGGGCATTGTACGCTAGTGAAGTTACTGGGCAGAGGAGATTTATGTACCCAATATTTTGAGGTTGGCAACGCGTCAGTGGCACCTACTAATAGGCTACGGCCTATGAGCGCTTGCGGAACCACACCAATTTATTTCCAATTCATTATCACAACCGCTTACCGGTGGGCCGTATGCCAACTAAATCATAGGGTGGCAAGTTGTTTGTCAACTAAATCATAGGGTGGCAAGACGGAAAAATGCCACCAAGAAGTAAAATCAAAATTGTGATTTCAGTTCAATACGTTCTGAATGAAAAGATTACTAGAAAATCCTTGTATATGTAATAGCGTTTGTATGACTCAGCCTACTAATATCTCATATAAGTCATAAAGTGATTTATTAATAAAGAAATTTGCAGGCCCCTGCAAAATTTCTTTTTTAATTCGAAATGAAATCTATATATTTCAATAAGGTATATGATAAAAAGAGACAGAGACAGAGAGAGTGAGAGGGATAGGGAGTAGCGTACACGACAGCGCACTCACACACACATACAGCTCACGGCATTTCGTTACGTGACGATTTCTACTAAATCGCACTATCCGTTAGCCACATTAAGGAACTTCTTTCCAAAAATACTATGTCATTCATTGATTTAACCAAAATTAAATCAAAACATTCACTAACACAGAGATACACATTCAAACATGTAAACACAATACGCACACAGACAACACACACACACACACACAAACCGCACACACACAATACGCACACAGACAACACACACACACACACACACAAACCGCACACACACAATACGCACACGTACAATCGAATCTGATAAAATTTGATTAAAAAAACCAAATTCGTATCAGATTTTATTTTCGTTTTAATTTTTTTTCTCTTTAAGAAATTTCAAATCAATTTTATTACTTAAATAATACAATGTATTTTCTATGTGCAGGTGTACAAACAGCTGGTGGCTGACGGTAAGATCATAGTTAAGGAGGAAGTGGATCCCCCCAAGGTGCCCATGGACTACGACTGGGCTAGGGTAAGTGTATCCTACTATTACTAGTAGAGCCATGCCTTATCACGTCACAAAGGGGTCGACACGACCGGGGAAGTACTTCCCTCACAGAGATTAGTATCAGTACTGTTGCGTTTTGTGCGACTGAGAGCGCCGAAAGCCCAATTTCTATCTGAACGGAAATCGAACCCGCGTTCAAAGGCTATAAAAAACTAAAGTAGTGACTGTGTTTTAACCCAACTAACAAAATAAATGTGTGTGGATGTTTGGATGTTTGCCACTCAAAAATGGCTAAGCCGTTTTGGATGAATTTTGTCACAGATATAGAATGTTGCCCGGATTAACATATAGGATACTTTTTATCCCGGAAAAATAATTGTAAAATTTGACTTTCGGTACAGAATGGTCTAATGGAATCCGGGCTTAATATTATTTAATCAAATAATCGGCATCTTCTTAGCATTTTTCCCAGTATTCTGTCTACAGGGTCTGCTTATTACTCTTATCCGGATTTGACCGGTTACTAGTTTTTACGCAGAGCGAATGCCTCCGCAACCCTAAGGGCTAACCAGTAACTTATTGGATAAGAGCAATTTACCTATCAAGAGCTCAACGTGCTCTCCGAGGCACGGTGGGGAGACCCACACGGACAAACGCCCAGACCGAAACAGATAACTGTAAGATCAATGAAAACATATGTCCGAGCGGGAATCGAACCCTCAACCGTCGAAACTAAAGGCAGACTCGCTACCCACAGCGCCACAACGGTGTCTATTTAATCAAATAATGAATGTGATAACTTTATCTTTTCTATGATATAACTTTTCAAGCCTAAATCTCTGAACCGATTTTGATGATTTTTTGTATAGAAATAGATGGAATTACGGATAAGGACATCACAAAAAGAATTTGAAGAGGGTTCTTCATCTTATCGAGTGGTTAGTGGCAAACCTAGTGTCAGAGTTGTTCAGGTCGCCCGTATAGGCCTCTGACTTGACTTATCGACTGTCATCAAATTGATAACAGCAGGGACCCATTACGTGCTCTCCGAAGCACGGAGACGCTCACTTGAAATACCACTATACGATCACCCATCCAGTGACTGACCGCGCCTAAAGTTGCTTAACCCACCAATCGTTTACCGATCAGTGAAATAGGTGATGTGAGTTTATATCCGGAACCTTTTCCAGAAACTTGGTATAATCCGGAAGCCGGCCGCCTTCATCAGCACGATCTGCGACGAGCGAGGCCAGGAGCTGAGCTACTGCGGCGTGCCCATCAGCAACGTGCTGGAGAGGCAGCTCGGCGTCGGTGGTACCATCAGCCTGCTGTGGTGAGTGGTCACATACCACCATCATTCATACAACCCTCAATAGCTCAACGGTAGAAGGGCCGACTTCGCTCCGTTGACGCGAGAGTCGCGGGTTCGATCCTGACTATGGGCTATTGTCGTACCCACTCCTAGCACAAGCGCAGAGCTTATTTGGAGGGGCAATAGGAATATTAGTAATGCCTTGAAAAAGCATTGGTAATATTCTATAAAAAAAAATCAAAATTTGAGAAATAAGTGAACGAAACTTTTCCCAGCACAAATAGCCCCTCTCGAGCGGGGAAGTACTACCCTCTCACAGAAAATCAGAATTTTTTTACTGATTGTGTATTGGTGTTGGGTTCTTGCGGTGAGTGAGAGGAGGCCCAAACTCCCACCCCCTCTGTTCCCTTCCTTAAATCTCTGCTCATTCTTTCCCCCTCCTATCCCTGACAAAGCGCATGTGATACTTCAAGTTGTGGTAACTGCTTACCATCAGGCAGACGCTATGCTTAATTGACAACCTTTCCATTCTTGATATAAAAACCATACATACTCCCAAATATTATTTTTTGGCGTCGGGATGTGACGACCCCATCGCCCGCTGTTGGGATAACCTCTGTCACAGCAGAGATTATTCCACCAGTGCAATCAGTCACGCTGGTGGTAGGTCTTTGTTGCAAGAGGCCGGCTAGGTAGGTACCACCGCAGTGTCCAATGTTCTGCCGCCAAATAGTAGTGCTTAGGCACTACTGTGTTCCGGTTTGAAGGGCACTGTACGCTAGTGAAATTACTGGGCGAACGAGATTTAAGAACTAATATCTCAAGGTTGGCAACGCGCGAGTGGCACCTACTAATGGTGCTGCAAGCGCTCATAGGCTACGGTAACCACTTACCATCAGGTGGGCCGTATGCTTGTTTGCCAACTTCTAACATAAAAAAAAAATTATATATATATATATATATATATAGAATATTCTTTATTGAAGTCGGTTAATATGAGTCATACATTTATACATAAAAAGGCTAAACAAGCCATTTTGTTCACTCATATTGCATAAAATTTTCAGTTATTTTTATTGAAAAACAAAATTACTGAATCGATTTTTATGAAATTTAAATAGGACCATTTCGGAATAAACCTCTTTCGAAATCCAAAAAATAAATGCAAACGTCCATTGAATTTGACATTGAGAAAGCCTACATTTTTGACGTCCGATTAAAATACGATAATAAATACCAGTCAAGTGCGTCGTGGACCTCGCACAGTGCAAAACAAACGGTTCCGCAGCTTGATGATGAAGAATCTTTAGGATATTGACGAATTAAGTAGAAAGGCTGACATTTGGGTGACCAAACGGATATGACGTAGCTATAAGAGTTCCGTTTATACCATTCGGCGACGGAACCCTAAAATGTGACAATTAGTGCAACTCCCGTCAGGTTCCAACGCGAGCTGCCCGACTGGGCGTCCAAGTTCTTCGAGCTGGTGCTGATCGTGACGGCCGACCACGGGCCCGCCGTGTCCGGCGCGCACAACACCATGGTGACCGCGCGCGCCGGGAAGGACCTCATCTCGTCCGTCGTCAGCGGCCTGCTCACCATCGTTAGTAGACGGTTCTGTCGTTTTAAGGGTTCCGTACTTAAAGGGTGGCAACGGCTGATACTATAACTCGCAGAATATATGTTGAACCAAAAAGGCGGCCGTCCGCGTAGATACAGTCATGGACAAAAATGTTAGGCTTAGCGATTGCCCGAGGAATTGAATCTAGGATATATGATAAAGAGAGAGAGAGAGAGAAAGAGGAAAACGGGGAGAGAGAAAGAGGGGAAAGGGGAGAGAGAGGGAAAGAGAGAGAGAGAGTTGCGCACGCGGCTGTGCAAGTGTACAGTAAGTACTTGCTCGTGTGCTCATTTACTTGTAGCAGGGACTCACAGCAAACGGAATTTCGTTACGTGACGATTTCCACTTAACTTAAAGAACTTCTAGAAAAATTGTAATTGACCCTATTGTCCTCCAGGGAGATCGTTTCGGCGGCGCGCTGGACCGCGCGGCGCAGGACTTCTGCGCGGCGTACGACAGGGGGCAGCACCCGCAGGAGTTCGTCAACGAGAAGAGGGCCAAGGGCGAGCTCATCATGGGCATCGGGCACAGGTACGTGGTGGCGTTCAGTGGCAACACTGGAGGCGGGGCGTAGCGTAGTGACGTCACTTGAAGGTTGTGTGGAGGTGACGACGTTATGGCGTGCCTCCAACACGAAGGGGTGGATCCTCCGACCAGGCGGTTGATATTGCCTGGCAAACTGAAGCCCTCGGCCGAAGCCCGACGACTTACGTTGGAAAGTTATATATGGACTCAAATAAGCAATACCATGTCAACCCACACACACGAATGTCATTTCGAGAAAAACGCGTTTGAAAATTTCGAATAACTTGCTTTATATGTATTGATCAAGGTTTTGGCAATTTCAGATTTATACAAACTGCATATTTCGTATATAATATAACCTAAAACGTTTAACATAATACATAAATTGCATGATTAAAAATGGCTTTTTAGAAGTTTTAAAGCTTAAAACCCAACAAATATTAAAGAAAAATGTTCTTTAGCCATTTACCAACACTTCCGCATATATAACTCAGTTTTTTCAATTTTGTGGGTTGACATGGTATTGCTTATTTGCGTCCATATCTAGGCGAAGATTGTAGGAAACTCTGATAGCGCGATTTAGGATCGTGGCGCTCATTGGTCGTCAATATCGTTGCGTAGTATGCCCTGTAGGTGTCGCTGTAGCTTGATGCGACATTGTGACAATCTTGTCTTTCTATCGAGTTACGTCGTGTCGCGTGTAGATGTCGCTACAGTTGAAGCGCCATCTAACGAGTGGCTGGGAACTAAGTAATATCATCGTAATTCAATTGGTCAATTTCTTATTCTCCATTCTCTTATTAACATAAATTAAGTTTTACCTTATTGTGATTTGACGGGTTACTAGTTTTTATTGAGCGATTGCGGTCTGAGCTCCATAACCCTAAGGACAAACCAGACAAACTCATTGGATAAGAGGAAAGTACATATTAAGATCTTGTCATTGCTATATATGGGAGACCCACAAGGACAAACGCCCAGATCGAAACAGATATTTGTAACAAACATCTGCTCCGAGCGGGAATCGAACTCGCGACCGTCGAGACTCAAAACAGGCTCACTATCAGCATGTCATAATGGTCATCATGAAATGTAAATAACTAAGAAACTATTTTATATTTGATACCTCAATAGCTCAACGGTAAAAAGGCTGACTTCGCTCCGTGAACGTGTTTGTCGCGGGTTCAATCCTGACCCCCCTGGGCTATTGTAGTACCCACTCCTAGCACAGCTTGCTTCGAGCTTTCTAGAAATATTAATATTGTCTTGTGTCATGTTCTAGGGTGAAGTCGATCAACAACCCGGATTCACGCGTGCGCGAGCTGAAGGCGTACGTGACGTCACGCTGGCCCGCCTGGCCCGTGACGCGCTACGCTCTCGACGTTGAGGCCATCACGACTCGCAAGAAGCCCAACCTCATCCTCAACGTGGACGGCATCGTTGCGGCCGCCATGGTGGACCTCTTCAGGCACTGCCAACTCTTCACTCAGTGAGTATACATACTGCTTCGCGTTCGAGCGCAAAAGAGCCGGCCGGGGAAGTACTACCCTCTGACCGAAAATCGGCGTCAAGTAACAGTACCAGTAGGTACTGTTGCGTGTCTTACATTATAAAAATTCCGCCCGCGTAAGCAGTCTACCTGCAAATATATATATTTTAATATTCCACTACAAAATTTTATAGCTTTCGTATATAAAGAGCTCCTGGTAAAATAGGGTTACGTTTTTGTCATTTGGTTACGAAACCCTAAAAAAGTTAATCCATCGACTACGTTTCCAATTATGAAAATATTAAGTGTATATTTGTTAAAATGTCCAGGGAGGAGGGCAATAACTACATAGCAATGGGCTCGATCAACGCACTGTTCGTGCTCGGGCGCACCATCGGGCTGGTGGGACACTACCTCGACCAGAAGCGGCTCAAGCAGCCCCTGTACCGCCACCCGTGGGACGACATCACCTACATGTCGCCGCTCAACTGAGACGACGGAGTTCCGACGCACGCCGCTAGATGGCGCTGTAACCTAACTAGCTTGCTCTAATCTCACGCCACGTAGTTCCGCTTGTTACCGATAGGTGGCGCTGTCATTACATATAAGAAACCTTTTGCTTTTTTATTAACTATATAATTATAATCTGACCCTGCTACCTCAAACTTCCTGACAAATAATAAACTTGTTAAGATGTTGAAAAAGAGTAGAGAAATAAAATTCGAACAAATGACATATTTTTATCATAACAGCGCCATCTATCGAGTGTTTAAGTAGATATTTAATGTCGTTTAAGCAAATAGTTTAAAGCTTGGGATATGTTAATGTAGTTTTATATGATAATTACAGTTGTGCGATGTTTATTTAAATCACAAATATATGATAGGCTTAAAATTTTGGGAAATCCAGTATCACGTTTTTATGATGGTTTATTTTATAAATTCTTCATTCGCATTCCATATTTACACAACTATAAATATCTGGCATACAGATAACAAATATTTAAAAATATTGTTTCTTCATAACAGATAATAAATATTATTTCTTTAAGGTCACATAAAATTAGATAATTTATGTGTGCAGCCAACTTATCTGTAGAATGTAGTGATGCCGCCATGATTGAAAAATATCGCCACCTATTACAAAAATAAATATCTTGTCTTTTGTAATACTGGGACTACAAGATGAAATATTTTAAAACATGCCAGAGCAGACTTGGTAACAAAATGACGTTTTCAAAATGGCGTCAGTTCGCTTTTGGTTCTACAGATAAATTGGTGGGCACTGTAACAAAAATATATAAATTGACATGTTTTTTTAATAATTTGTATTCTATTATAGTTCTCTCAATTTAAAATGAACCAAAATGGCCGCTCTTGCGCAAGTACAATCATGGACAAAAACGTTAGACAAAAATATTGATTTCGTCTTATTTAAATAGATTTTTTATAAAGTGGGAAGACAGAATAAAGTATATAATATAGTAATTGTTTCTTCTAAATTCAATTAATTATTTATTCACTATCATCATTAATTACATACATAGAATAAAACAAAAAAATAAATAATTGTTAATGTATATTTTAAATCACTGCCACTTATTGGGATGACGCCTTATCTTGAAATAAAATTAAATTCATACAATCGACAAACACAATTTATATTTTAATTTAATTTTTAATAATTCATTTTTGAAGAACTAAAACAACCGTGGTCGAGTGTACCAAACGGGTCTAGCGTTGCTATAATTACGCGGCCCCCTTCATACCTCATACGGTTGAGACCCAACAATGTGTTACTGCGTATGGTTCAACTTACATTGAGAGAGTTATACATTTTATTACAATATGTTGATTAATATATTTTAATTATAATACTTTGTAAGATAGAAGGACACATCGAATATGAGCACAGAAAATATAATTTATTTATTATGCAGAATAAAAACATCTTTACTGTAGATAAAAATGTATGTATCAAGCACAAAAATGTTAGATATTGCACTCTTACCAGAATTAAATATAAATCATAAATAATTCCCATTCAACTCGAATTATTATTTTTTTAATTTTTTTATCTCGATAGAAAATACTCTTTTTTATACATATAATATTTTGGCTGAAAGAATTATATTTAAAAATCGTTATTTTTTTTTCTTAAATAATTAACAGCCCGTGCTGCCATACAGAAAAAATTTTCTAGATTCGCTGGTGCTTTGCAAATTCAAAATCGACGCAACGACCCGAAATTAGTCACAAGCTTGCAACATTTGAATTTGGTCTGTGACTCGTTTCGCACCAGTAAGTCTGATACTTTGTACGGAAACATCTGTCCATATAAGTCTATGAACAATTCAAGTTCTTTATGACATTAAAAATGCATAATAATACATAGAACTTGTAAACAAAATAAAAATACGGTTTTTAAACCATTTCAAATTATAATCGTGCTTCAAATTTTGCAGTTTTAGTAAATGTTTATATTTTGTAAAAAATATTTTTTGAACTTTGACCGTCAAACGACGCCTCGTCACTAGCGATATATTATGAATAAAATCTCGAATATTATGTATAATATAATTATTGAATTATGTAGAACATTAAATATATATATTAAAATATAAATATCCTTTAAAAGTAATTATAATTTTAAAATCTAATCCTATTCATTGCCGAAATTGTTTAATAAAAAATATTATAATGTCATATAGCAGTATGAGTGTACCCCTAAGGGCTTTCTTTTGGAATATAATAATTGTTTATTAATTTGTATTATTAAGTTTATTATTTTTCCTTAAATCAATTTTTTTGTTTTTAAATTTTAATAACTAATTTTACTTAAAATAATTTTCAAACTTATATCGTAAGTCGCGAGACGAGGTGTGGTCTCGTATATTTCTAGTTATAAGCTGACGTCTAAACCTCGCCCATTAATAAAGTCTTAGTTTCTTTCTGAGAATAATTTGAAATGCTAAATTATTGACTCTGTTAATGGTGTGAGGGACATTTATTTATTGGTGTAATTGACTATGTAATGGTTGGTAGGTACTCTGTAAATATTGGAATTTGTCAACTTATTAAAATATATATTTTTTATTTACTACAGTTTTTTATTCTCCCAGATTCAATCAATACTGTTATAGGTTATATGACGTCACGCTACTCTGGCTAAGGCCTGAATGTAATTTATTTGCATCGACTTGCATTTAGCTGGATGGTTTTGGAAACACTTATGAGCTTCTTCGTCCTAGCATTATTCCAGGTATTTTATTTTACCCGGGGTCTGCTTATTACTCTTATCCGGATTTGACGGGTTACTTAGTTTTTACACGGAGCGATTACTCTTACCTCCCTAAGGGCGAACCGGTAACTCATTGGATAAGAGCAATTGACTTATCAAGAGTTGACGATTATTATCAGATGTTATGATAACAACCGGGACCGACAGCTTAACGTGCTCTCCGAGACACGATGTGGAGACCTACGCACAAACGCCCAGACCGAGACAAATTTAAACTAACATCTGCCCGAGCGGGAATCGAACCCGCAAAAACACTTATCAGACTACTACTTTTGGAAACACTTATGAGCATCGTATGCTTCAGCATGCGTACGCATCCTTCAGTACACTGACCTCTGTTTAGTACTGTAACGTGTTATATCGAGTGTTACACTTATAATGAATAAATTTGAAAATGCGAAATCCGAATCGATGCTAAAATGAGAATTGATACGTACTCATCTTCATACAAAATAGCTATTTTCTATAGAGAGATAAATAAATAACGAAAAGTTAAATTTAAAAAAGCCGATTTAGTCCAATGTATTCCAAAAGTAGTCTACGTTTAACCAAAGGTTCAAATCTGGGCAAGCAGATCTTGAGCTTTCAAATGCTTTGTTACAAATTTATCTTGTGCTTCGTTGAAGGAAAGTGTCGTGGAATATATTCTAAGATTTGTATGTTTTAATTTGTTGACAATAACCTCAGATTTTTTTTCGGAATGTGTATTGCTGTTGGCCCTACTGGCCTTGACAGCGTCACCGGGCGGGGGACCGAGTACTGAGACTCAGCCGTGATAAAGGGACAGCCCTCACGGGGCTCAAATTTGATTCCGTCCTTAGGGTGCCTCCTGCGAAGCCGAACCACGGCTAAGGACGTCATCGGAGATGAACCTCAGATACGATTGCAGATATAGAAAGAGAACGCAGGGCAGTGACAGTGAGAGAAAGTATGGTGGCCCACAGATTTTTCCAGTGCAGTACATATGTAAAAATAACATTATTTAAATCCTTCAGCCAATCGTTCTACACAGGAATTCTGTGGACCAGCTTCTCTCAATCAACACACAATTCCTTATGAGTACAATATAACAATGCCTATAGGATGATGATATTATAGGATTGCTCCGCTTTTGCAGTGCATCCCAAATGTTCACAAATAGATTGTTTTCACGCCATGTTTTATGCGCAAGGTGGCAAACTTCTTGGTACAGAACTAAATCCAGTGGCAACAACATTCTAAAAGCACTGGCGCAAACCTTTTGTTTTTACCAGTATAGCATATACATAGATACTAAAATTGATCATTATTATATAAAATATATGGTTAAGCTTGAAAGGTCCGTCTGTTTCGCTACCACCATACTTTGGAAAAAACTCGTGAAGTGACTGCTCGTCAGCCACGATTCAAGGTCAAATCAAATCAAATCAAATCAAATATTTTTATTCAACATAAAAAGCATTACACTTATTTGTTGAAAGTCAGATTCTACCACCGGCTCCAAAATTAAACCTCTACCTGAGAAGAACCGGCGAAACAAACTCAGGGGTTTTATCTTTTTATATGTATTTTTTTAAACTGATATTATCAGTCTGATATGGTCAGCCAGCGTATAACCAGTTGTATCCTAGGAAGCTTTATGCTGTATATGTTATAGAAAGCTGTATGCTTATATATATAAATAAAACAAAAAGAAATCTTTTGAAAACTTTATATTTATAATTCTTAATCAAGCTCAAATTCGATAATGTTGTCAAAATCGATGTCCGCGTCGCTGTCGCTGCTCCGGCCGCCCGCCGCCTGCGGGAACATCACGATTAACTGGATTAAACATAGAGGCTACGGTGGGGGGGCGAGGCGCGAGGAAGGGGGGCGTGTGGTCGGAGAGTTGCTCGCTTATTATACGTTAAATAAAAAGTTAACTTATGTGTAGAACAGTGGTTCCCAACTAAAAATACACAAGACAGACATAGTCAGACTCTCTTTCACAATAATTTATATTTTAACCGCTTACAGAAAACGTTACGTGCATAAAAAAATCTTTGTTAAATTAAAATTTGCGTAAGTGTTTCATTATATATCTTTTTTTTTTTTTTTTTTTAGATTAGAAGATTAATTAATTTGTATTTTAACCGCAACCTACTAAACCGCAACCTAAAAAACGCGTTCGCTTTTTTGACTTTCAAACAGACAGCCAGACAAAAGTCTAGACTAGAAAATGTCGCAAACTTTGACACTTGATTATTTGGGGAGAATTTAATAATAATGGATGACGAACGAACGACAGCGGAGACTTCTTAATAGGGTTCCGTTGACACCATTTGGGTACAGAACCACAACTGTTTATGACATGCCACTATCAGCTATCTCTTTCACTCGTACTAGTCCTCCTTAAGATAGACTGAGATAACAACACCTAGTTCTTAATACGCTAACAAGCGCGGCAACTTGGTACGGCCCCGTGTTATATGAAACTCCCCGGTGAGAGATCCCCTCCCCTCCTCTCCGCCCTTAGCACGTACCCTCCTGCGCGTGCGCACGCGGCGTCGGCGCGGTCCGTCGCGTTCCCTCTCCTGCTCCCCGGAGGAGTCCCCGGAGTTGGAGCCCTCCGCCAGCCCCATGACCGCGTTCCGCAGCAGACTGGACGCTACTGGAACAATACAGAGGAGTCGCCTCCATTAATCTGATGATTTTTAAAAACTAAACTACCCACCCTCCCCTTGAGGATACTTGGTGATGTTTTGGACCCCTCCCCTTATTCAAAATCACAAATAAGCCGGCTCGACCAAGGAAGTACTCTCTTACAGAAACTCGGCGTAAAGTTAGAGAGTTGCATTTCATGCAATGAGTGAGACCGCCGGAGGCCCAAGGTCATCCACCCCGTACCGTTCTCATCCTTTCCCTCCTATCACACTTCAAGTATCGCACACGTTCATACTTCATAGGTTGCGGTGAATGCTTACCATCAATGCTTATGACAATGCCCCACCTTTTAAAATACTCAGATATGAAAGAATATAATACATTTAGAACTATATAACCAATAGAGAATAGTCATTTTACCCCCTCTAGGCCTTAAATTAAGATTATGAAATTTGGGAAATGTTTGGTTGGTTCAAATTCTGGCTACTCCCATGCCTAAATTAAAAATGTTGGAAAATAAAACACTTAGAATTCTCTAAGTAAATATCAATCCAGACAATAAGTTGCAGGTTTGATTCCTATTGACATAAAAATATTTGCATTTAGAAAATGCCTTGAATTATTTTTAGTGATTCTTTTTCGAACCCCAACCCTCCACCGTACGGTGGTAGCTGACCAGATTACTACCACTAAGAAAATGTCGGGATGTGACGACCCCATCGCACCAGTGCTGATTGCACTGCCCACCACCACAACCGCAGTGTCAAATATTGTTGTTCCGGTTTGAAGGGCACTGTAAGCTAGTGAAGTTACTGGGCAGAGATGTAAGAACCAATATCTCTCGTTGGCAACGCGTGAGTGGCACCTACTAATGGTGCTGCAAGCGCTCATAGGCTACGGCAACCGCTTACCAAAAAAAAAATATATACACAATCCGTGAGTGACTCACAGTCATCATCATTGTCGGAGCCGGAGTCCGATCCGTCGTCATTTTCGGAGCCCCCCGCCAGCTCCTCCTCCTCTTCCTCCTCCTGGAAACATACATACAAGTGTATTAGACATACATACCATGTACGAAAACCAGGTGTACACTATCGTTACTGTTTTATGATTTTTTAATAATAAAAAAATGTTTGATTTATGTATATGTTTGCTGAAGTGAAACTTCTTTAGAATTTTGTTAAGTTGTGATTTCAAACCGGATGCAACGAAAAAAGGTGAGACAGACAGACAGACAGACAGACAGACAGACAGACAGACAGACAGACAGACAGACAGACAGACAGACAGACAGACAGACAGACAGACAGACAGACAGACAGACAGACAGACAGACAGACAGACAGACAGACAGACAGACAGACAGACAGACAGACAGACAGACAGACAGACAGACAGACAGACAGACAGACAGACAGACAGACAGACAGACAGACAGACAGACAGACAGACAGACAGACAGACAGACAGACAGACAGACAGACAGACAGACAGACAGACAGACAGACAGACAGACAGACAGACAGACAGACAGACAGACAGACAGACAGACAGACAGACAGACAGACAGACAGACAGACAGACAGACAGACAGACAGACAGACAGACAGACAGACAGACAGACAGACAGACAGACAGACAGACAGACAGACAGACAGACAGACAGACAGACAGACAGACAGACAGACAGACAGACAGACAGACAGACAGACAGACAGACAGACAGACAGACAGACATATTAGTCTCCCTATATATCTGTATATGTGTGTGTGTACGTTCATGTGTATGTGTGTGTGTGCGGGCATCTGTGTGTTTGTAATAGTTGTTAATCTGAATTAAAAGAAACGCTTATAGCCGGCTTAGCTCCGTCGCTAGTAAGCGATCCCTGGGTTAAGCGACATTAGCTGCGGTCACTATATGGATGGGTGACCGTGTAGTTATCAATATGACAATACTTAAGCTTTAATTTTGTACGGAAGTACAAGTGAGCCTCAACTTAACCGGTCACCCATCCATATACTGACCGCAGCTAATGTCGCTTAACCCTCTGATCGTTTACCAGCTACGGAGCTAAGCCGGCTATGAGCGTTTCATTTAATTCAGATTAACAACTATTACAAAACGAATCATCGGATCAAAATTTATTCTAATTCTCTTACAAATTAACCAGATTACAAAAATTAGCCGTTAGCCTAAGCTAATAGAGCTAGCCGGCTAAATTAGCTAACCTGATCAGCTAGTGCAGAATTTATTTACTGTCTTCACTTTGTGAATTCAAATTTGAAATTAAATAATCGAAACCTGCTTAAATGCTATATACTAAACTAAAATATTCTGGCCACCGCAACAATATCAATATAATAATATACCAAGTTTCAAATAAGTCAATAGTTTCAAACTACATATGAATAATTAGTAAATAGTTTCTACAGCTAGTTAGCTAATTTAGCAAACTTTTTTAGCCAGCTTGGCCGGCTTAATTGTACAGCACTAATCATTTCTAACACTTAACAGGTATATTCAGCATTTACAAAATTTTCCTTTGACTAGATTAATTTCATGCAAGAAAATTTTAATCAGATTAATAACTAAAAAATAAAAAAGTTTATAAATTATAATAAATAATTAATTAAAATTCAATTTTTAAAATAAATAAATCATAACAATTGCGCTCGTCTCTCTATATAAGCTTTCGAATAATTCGAATAATTTGAAAGTTCCCGAATAATTCGAAAATTTTTGAATTGTTCGAATTTTTTCGTAAACTATTAAATTATTCGTGAATTTTCGAGTATTTTGAATTCAGGGTTTCTTATGTTCAATATTCAAATATGAATTTAACAGTCTATATACATTTTATTCAAACTATGAAATAGAGTTACACAAATAGAACAATTATTATAATTTTTTATTCTAAAGAGAATGAAATAACAGAAATTATATCGTAGCAAAAACATTATTATGACAAATACAACATTCGAAAATTTGCTACAAATTTTTGTTTAAAAATAATAAATACAATACTGAATCGGGTTATAAACAATTGAAAATCAAGAGATATTTCATTAATTCACGAATTTACAAATTATTTGATTTTTTTCGAATTATTCGAACTTTTTCAAATTATTCGAAATTTTTCAAATTATTCGAAATTTTTCAAATTATTCGAAACTTTTCAAATTATTCGAACTTTTTCAAATTATTCGAAACTTTTCAAATTATTCGAACTTTTCCAAATTATTCGAAATTTTTCAAATTATTCGAAATTTTTCAAATTATTCGAAATTTTTCAAATTATTCGAAATTTTTCAAATTATTCGAAATTTTTCAAATTATTCGAAATTTTTCAAATTATTCGAAATTTTTCAAATTATTCGAAAATTTTCAAATTAGTTTCGCATCGATATTAGTTTCGCACACCGCTATCGTATACCGACCGCGTCGTCGTCGTGGTCCCGCTTGCGGCCGACGTCGTACAGCTTGACGCACGACTCCTGCACCTGGTCGAAGTCGCCGAGGTTCTCCACCAGCGAGATCTGCGTGCCGTAGCGCGACACGCCCAGCGAGTAAATGTTGCGCTTGACGTCTATCGTCGCTGCGGGGGGCGTGACGTCACGTTACATTAAATACATGCGTAGACTTATTTAAAAAAAAATATATATTAGCAATCTTTTTTTTCATTACTAATACTCCTTTTGCCCTCCAAATAAGCTTGCGCTAGGAGTGAGTAGGATCGCCGGTTCGATTCCCGCTCGGGGCGGATGTTTGTATTCACCTTACAATCTGTACTGCGGGACTCTCCATCGTGCCTCGGAGAGCACGTTAAGCTGTCAGTCCCGGATGTTATCACATAACATCTGATAATAATCGTTAACTCTTGATAAGTTAATTGCTCTTATCCAATGAATTACTGGTTCGCCCCAAGGGTTGCGGAGGTGAGATAGCAATCGCTGTGTAAAAACTAGTAACCTGTCAAATCCGGATAAGAGTAATAAGCAGACCCTGGTATGAAGAAGAAGGTACCATACACCACAGGTTGCGGCTTTCATACGGGTTGTCCGGTTTGTCCGGTCTGGGTGTGTTTGTAATTGTGTACGTTTCCAGTCCTCGACACGGGATATAACTATCCCAAATGGGGGTCGAGTGTGATATCAAAACCTCACCTATACTGGAGTAGTCGTACGGATCGAGTGTCTTAAAGCTGGTATCGAACTGGCTCCTCTCCTCCGAGTCCTGGTCCGAGCAGACCGCGTACAGCGCCGTGCACGTGGGGTTGAAGATCACCTGAAATCATGAGATACTCGAGTTAATATCTTCTCTCTCTCTCTCTCTCCCCTCTCTCTCTCTCCCCACCCCCTCTCTCCCCTCTCTCTCTCTGTCCCTGCGTCTTTTTATCATATAATCTATTGAAACATACAGATTTCATTTCGGGGTTGAAGAAAAAACGTAAGGAACTTCCGACTCCCGACGGCAATTATTTTTATATCACAGGTAGCAAAGAAGGAGACAGACTACCAACGAGAGTGGTTTTGAAGCTATATCCTTTGTAATAAGGTTCTCCGTAACAGGTAGAAGGTTCAGACCATTTGATACAGTCTCCCCCTTTTAAAATATATTAATGATATATGCTCACCTCTGATTTATCAAGCGCCGGAACTGTCCTCAACAGATGGAAGGTCCTAAGGTCCCAGACCTCCGTGTTCGATATAACCTGGAATAGAGAACAGAGCAAGTCAGTTCGACGACCGGTATGGCATTCGATTCCCGCTCGCTGCAGATATTTGTAATTTTATGTCTCAGTCTGGGCGTTTGTCCTTGTATCGCCACCGCACCTCGGAGAGCACGTTAAGCTGTCGGTCCCGGTTATTATAATTTTTAAAATTAAATTTTTGTTAATTTTTTTTAAAACTCAACGACCCCCTTTAGGATAGTGATATCCTGTGTCGGGGGTCCGGAAACATACACAATAACAAAGACAAACACACCCAGACGGGGACACATTAAGGCCACAAATTATTTTTAAGTAAATAATGTTCAATTTCTCCGGGATAAAAAGCATGACCTTTATTTACTGACCTCTAAACCGTTCGGATGGAAAACCCCGCTGTGAGTTTGATTCAATTTGTCGAATTTATGTATTTCCTTGCCCGTATTCACGTCCCAGAGAACACCGTCTGTAAAAAATACAGTGTGCTTTAGACCACACGATTGAAGTAAAACTTCTTTACCTATAATTAGTCAGCGATAAGGGCTTAATCTGTCTGTCTGTCTGAAATGAATGAATATATATATATAAATAAATAATAAATAAATAAACGCTACACACTCAACGGCCCCCATTAGGATAGTGATATCCTGTGTCGGGGGTCCGGAAACATACACAATGACAAGGACAAATACACCCAGGCCGGAAAATATGCTTGCATGGTCAATACAAACATATTATGCTCCGAGCGGGAATCGAACCCGCGATCTGTGGCGGTTAAGGCAGGTTCGCTACCGCTGCGCCACAACGTCGTCTACAATAATATAACATAGTATGTATAATATACATAATATAACATAGTATGTATAATATACATAATATAACATAGTATGTATATTTCTCATTCTTTGCCGGCTTGACAACCCATTTTTGTATTTGTCTCTTACCTGTCGTTTTTTCCGTTGCACGATTACTAATCACAATGATTCTAAAGAAGTTTCACTTCAAAAAGGAGTGGGTACGATAATACTCCAAGAGGCCAGGATCTGAGTGATCTATTGAGGCTTACACACCTGATAGCACCAGCTCGTCGGTCGGGTTGAAGGTCGCCCTGTTCTTCGCGTACTGGTTGCTGATGGCCGGCGTCAGGGTCATCAGCTCGTGGCCGGTGCGCGTGTCGAAGATGCTCGCCGTCTCGCCCTTGGTGCCGATGATGCGATCGTCGGACATCTTGGAGAACTCCACGTACTCCTCGTTGTCCAACTGGAACCTGACGAATAAGTTGCAATGATATGACGTCAGTTCCGGACATAGATATAAAGAATATTAGATAGGGTCTGCTTATTACTCTTATCTTACCATCTGACCTCCGCAACCCTTAGGGCGAACCAGTAACTCATTGGGTAAGAGCAATCTATTAAGAGTTAAAAATTATTATCAGATGTTATGTGATAACAACCGGGACCGACAGTTTAACGTGCTCTCCGAGGCACGGTGGGGCTCCGACCCACAATGCCGAACTCCCAGACCGAGACAGATAATTATAAGATCAATACAAATATCCACCCCCGAGCGGAATCAAACCCGCGACCATCGAGACTTAAAAATGACTTGGTACCAACACGCCACAACGTTAGTAACTTTTCCTACCGTAGATATAGAGGCAATAGATTGTGTATATCATATATTGAGATTGAGAAAAAATTAAGGATGAACTAGCGCCATCTATGTAGTGTTTGTCAGTCTGACGTCACTGGCATGTCGGTGACGCCCCATCAGAAACTTACAGCTGTTCAAATTCCTTCATATTCCAAAGCGCGGAGAGTGTCCTCCACGTCGTGGTTGAAGACGCTAGTAACAGCAGCCCGTCTCTGCTCGCCTGTAATCACATGTGACAAATATTATTAATAAGACTAGTAGACTTTAACCGAAGGTCACGAGTTCAAATCCGGGCAAACACCTCTGAATTTTCAAATTCATCCCATGCTTAACGGTGAAGGAAAACATTCTTAGGAAACCTGCATGTCTTGGTAGAAATTCTGATATGTATATCTACCAATCCGCAATGGAGCAGCATGGTGGATTAAGCACTCAATTCTTCTCCTTGACAGGAGAGAAAGCCTTTTGTCAGCGGTGGGACATCAACAGGCTGTTACTTTTTCTTAACTTATATTACATACAACCTAGTGTCAGAGTTGTTCAGGTTGGCCATACAAGATTCTGACTTAATTTATTGACTTAATTTTTTATGTCAGAGAGTGCAAATGGGCAGATGGATCATTTGTAGCTAAGCGGTCACCCATGAACATCTGCAACACCGGAAGTCTAAGCAGGAGGGCTGGATCTAAAGATAATTTTGAGCGATTTCTTCACCATGTAGGTAGCTATGCCTTAGAATATCTTCCACGAAATGCGGGCTTCCTCATGAAGCTTTTCTTAAACGTTAAGCATGAGATTATTCCACCAGTGCAATCAGTCACACTGGTGGTAGGTCTTTGTTGCAAGAGGCCGGCTAGGTAGGTACCACCGCAGTGTCCAATATTCTGCCGCCAAATAGTAGTGTTCAGGCACTACTGTGTTCCGGTTTGAAGGGCATTGTATGCTAGTGAAATTACTGGGCGAACGAGATTTAAGAACTAATATCTCGAGGTTGGCAACGCGCGAGTGGCACCTACTAATGGTGCTGCAAGCGCTCATAGGCTGCGGCCGCCACTTACCATCAGGTGGGCCGTATGCTTGTTTGCCAACTTCTAACATAAAAAAAAAAAAAGAAACAAATTGAGCACTTGAAAACCCAAACCCTACCGGATATGAACCTGCGACATTCGGTTCTCCTCCCACCTTAGAAGGGCGGGCACGACCGGGGAAGTACTACCTTTTCACAGGAAATCGGCTTCAAATGACAATATCCTTCCCTCCTACCCCTTGGGTACTCCTCCCAGCACAAGGGGAACGATTCGACCGGGGAAGTACTACCCTCTCACAGAAAATCGGCGTAAAGTAACAGTATCAGTAGGTACTGTTGCGTTTCGTGCGATGAGTGAGAGCGCCGGAGGCCCAATCTCCCACCTCCTATGATCCCTTCATTTTTTTTTTTTTTTTTATGTTAGAAGTTGGCAAACAAGCATACGGCCCACCTGATGGTAAGTGGCTGCCGCAGCCTATGAGCGCTTGCAGCACCATTAGTAGGTGCCACTCACACGTTGCCAACCTCGAGATATTAGTTCTTACATCACGTTCGCCCAGTAATTTCACTAGCGTACAATGCCCTTCAAAACTGAACACAGTAGTGCCTAAGCACTACTATTTGGCGGCAGAATATTGGACACTGCGGTGGTACCTACCTAGCCGGCCTCTTGCAACAAAAGACCTACCACCAGTGTGACTGATTGCACTGGTGGAATAATCTCTGCTGTGACAGAGGTTATTCCAACAGCGTGCGATGGGGTCGTCACATCCCGACGCCGGTTTTTTCACTTCTCTCCTGTTCATTGGGTTGGCAACGCGCTTGTGACACTCCAAGTATCGCACGTTCATAGGTTGCGGTGACTGCTCAACATCAAGCGGACCGTATGCTTATTTACCACCCGTCATGACATTAAAAAGGTCACCATTTTGCTACTTTACCTGCATATGATATATGTAGGACTCGTGAACTTGGTAAGAGTTTTCCTCCACACCCGTGAAGAGGTTAAATATCCGAATGTCACCGGACGATGTTGCCGTCAGCAGCTGCTGTTGGGTTGGCTGTGGAATTGAAAAGGGGGGGGTTGTGATGAAATTTGGATTTCGAAATAAATTTGAGTTAAGAAGAGGGATGCAACCCAATTAAAAAGTTAAGTCTCGGTGGAGGGAGTTCGTTCTAGGTCTCCCTTACTCCCACTATGGCGCAAGGTGGGACCTTGGTGGTTTTAGTGGGTGGGGCTAGGTCTTTATTCATTGGTTAGGCTTCGAGTCCCACACCTCCCATATCATTGCACCAGTCTCGGCGTTCGAGTGCGTTACTGCATTCTTCCAAGTTAAAAAGGGGAGGAGGCATGGGAGGTGTCCTAAGTTTCGTGACGGTACATTTTAAAATATGTCTAAGTATTTAATAAATTTAATATTAAAACGTGACGTCACACGAGGCGTAATCTATAGATGGCCCTACTCATTCTCCTGGTACTAGATGCATCAAGATGTTTAATTTCTTATAACTACCTCTCTGCCTCTCTCTCTCTCTTTCTCTCTCGCTCTTTCTCTCTTTTTTCACACATTCACTCCAGATATTGCAACATGAACAGGTATTAAATTACATAGAATAAGCGCTACACACTCAACGGCCCCCATTAAGATTGTTATATTTTCTTGGGGGTCTGAAAACATACACAATAACTAGGATATGACACCCAGATAGGAAAACAAGCGGGAATCGAACCCGCGACCTGTGCCGCTTAAAATATACCTAATATTTTCTTGGTTATTTACGTTAGTTATTTACGCTCGAATATGGCTGTTTGGTCTATTGTTACATTGACAATTACGTTTTAAGTCATTCTACGCTAATAACTAAATTTTTTGATTTTTTTTTTAATTGCAGCGTTTTCGATCTAAGGGTGCGAAATATACATACACGTAGCACGTGCGCGTGTGCGTGCATTAGCAGTACTCACGTGGAAGATGGTGTGCGTGAAGTACGCGTCGTCGTCCTGCAGGCGCAGCGTGCGCACGTGCGCGAAGTGCGAGTGCGCCAGGCGCGAGTGCGCGCGGCGCGCGGGCGGCGCGCCCAGCTCGCGCCGCACCACGCGCGCCAGCACGCTGGCGGGCGACGCGCCGCGCACGCACAGCGACGCCAGCCCGCTCGACGCCGGCGACGGGCACTTGTGTGGCCTGGGGGTCACCAGTAGTGGGACATTTCATACGAAACAATTAAGTTAGAAATCGTCACGTAACGAAACGAGCACACAAGCTTGTGAGTGCGCATTCGGGTGCGCAACTCTCTCTCTGTCTCTTTTTATCATATAATCTATTTGCAATAAAGAACTGCGTTCCCGATCGGCGGCCCTCCAACCGCACATTTTTTTTTATATGACTAAGTTGGCAACAAGTATACGATCCCCTGTTGCTAAGCGGTTGTCGTAGCCTATGAGCGCTTGGAACACCATTAGTAGGTGTCACTCACTCGTTACCAACCTCGAAATACTAGTTCTTAAATCTCTTTCACGTAGCTACAGTGTCCTTCAAACCGCAACACAGTATACTGCTTTACCGTGCAATTAATGACACAATAAAAGGCCTACACGAATGAATAATGCAAAAATCCTGCTCGAAGGACCAAACTTATAGACGACAATTAATAGAAATTTATATTTCATTGTGGGTGTCACTCACGCGTTGCCTACCTCGAGATACTGGTTCTGAAATCTCCTTTGCCCAGTAACTTAACTAGCTACCGCAAAGATGACGTATCAATTAACGCTGCGGCGGTACTTTCCTAGGCGGCCCCTACACACATCGATACGGTAGTGACGTTGTGTGTAGTGTGCCTTTAGCCTCGACGGCTATGGGTTCGATTTCTTACAAACATCTGTTTCGGTCTGGGCGTTCGTCCATGTGAGTCTCCCCCCGCGCCCCGGAGAGCACGTGAAGCTGTGGCACTCACTCGAAGAGGTTGAACTGCGGGCAGGTGACGACGGGGTTCTTGCAGAGCGCGTGCTGGTTGTAGAGGTACTCGGTGATGATGGAGTGCAGCGACACGCGCGGCGGCGACGGCGGCCGCTCCGAGCCCGCCGCGCTCAGCTGCTTCTGCAGCGAGCGGCGCTGCTCCGCGCCCGGCGTGTGCGCGCCGCCGGCGTTCTGCACCTTCCTGCGCGGTTACACCACCCTCGATATAAGTTGGACCAAAATGGCGGCTGGTACAATCATGGACAAAAATATTAAAGGCGTTTTCGAGCGTCGCCGCGTTACTATGGTTACGCGCCGCTCTAGGTTGACAAGAGTGTCCAATATTCTTAATATTAAAAAGTGGAGCTTTGCTTGTTCAGCGCTTTAGACTAATTTCATGGCATACAAAAAAATTTAATGTTGGAAACCGCATATAGTTGTAACCTAATCGCCTCAATTGTGACTTGTGAGTCACAAGCTGTGCAAGCATGCATTAGTGTAATTTACTCACTTTGCTTACCATTGCTGTATAAACAAACGCGTATCTTAATACAAAGAGAATATAATAAATAATGAATTACCTCAGTTTAATGACGGAAGGCATCGGGCTGTCCTCGTTGGAGTGCGTGTGAACGTGCGCGTGCGCGAGCTCCAGACTGTCGCGGTGGTAGGAGCTGCAGCTGCTCGAGCGCGACACTGACAGGCGGGGCTGGGGATTAGGCAAAAATTGGGATCATTTTTTAGGGTTCCGTACAAAGAGGGTAATATTTTTATAGGGTCAGCGTTGTGATTGGCAACGCTCGAGTGACATTTACAAATGGTGTTACAGGCGCTCATAGATTATGACAACCGCTTCCCATCAGGTGGGTCGTATGCTCGCCTGATGGTAAGCAGTCACCGTAACCTATGAACGCGCGGGATACTTGACGTATCACAAGCGCGTTGCCAACCCAAAAGAAGGGACGGGAAGAGACGGGAAAAAAGGAAGGGACAAAGGGGGTGGGAGATTGGGCCTCCGGCGCTCTCAATCATCGCACGAAAGGCTCACCCGGGAGGGCGTGGCGGGCGTGTAGACGGGCGGCGGCGGCGGCGTGGGCGCGGGCGCGGAGGGCGCGGGCGGCAGGTTCAGTGGGAGCGAGGGGCGGGGCGAGGGGGCTCACCCGGGAGGGCGTGGCGGGCGTGTAGACGGGCGGCGTGGGCGCGGGCGCGGAGGGCGCGGGCGGCAGGTTCAGTGGGAGCGAGGGGCGGGGCGTGGGGGCTCACCCGGGAGGGCGTGGCGGGCGTGTAGACGGGCGGCGTGGGCGCTGGCGCGGAGGGCGCGGGCGGCAGGTTCAGTGGGAGCGAGGGGCGGGGCGTGGGGGCTCACCCGGGAGGGCGTGGCGGGCGTGTAGACGGGCGGCGGCGGCGGCGTGGGCGCGGGCACGGAGGGCGCGGGCGGCAGGTTCAGTGGGAGCGAGAGGCGGGACGTGGGGGCTCACCCGGGAGGGCGTGGCGGGCGTGTAGACGGGCGGCGGCGGCGGCGTGGGCGCGGGCGCGGAGGGCGCGGGCGGCAGGTTCAGTGGGAGCGAGGGGCGGGGCATGGGGGCTCACCCGGTAGGGCGTGGCGGGCGTGTAGACGGGCGGCGTGGGCGCGGGCGCGGAGGGCGCGGGCGGCAGGTTCAGTGGGAGCGAGGGGCGGGGCGTGGGGGCTCACCCGGGAGGGCGTGGCGGGCGTGTAGACGGGCGGCGTGGGCGCGGGCGCGGAGGGCGCGGGCGGCAGGTTCAGTGGGAGCGAGGGGCGGGGCGTGGGGGCTCACCCGGGAGGGCGTGGCGGGCGTGTAGACGGGCGGCGTGGGCGCGGGCGCGGAGGGCGCGGGCAGCAGGTTCAGTGGGAGCGAGGGGCGGGGCGTGGGGGCTCACCCGGGAGGGCGTGGCGGGCGTGTAGACGGGCGGCGGCGGCGGCGTGGGCGCGGGCGCGGAGGGCGCGGGCGGCGGCAGGCGCGCCTCGCGCACCAGCGTGGCGGCGCTCTCGCGCAGGCCGCGCGCGCGCAGGTGCTCCGCCACCAGCTGCAGCAGCTGGCGCGCGTTGTAGCTGATGCGCGTCTGGGCCACCACGTTCGCCTGCACGGAGAAAAACTTCGGATCTATCTATCGGAAGACGGAGACCTGGAGGCAGGGGGCGTCGCTTTGCGCGCCTACTTTCTTAACCCTTTCTTAGGGGAGCTACAGCGGAGGATGAATTTAACCCCTCCGCACGTCATCAGAGTTTCCCAGGGTCTGCTTACTACTCCTATCAGAATGTGACAGGTTACTAGCTTTTACACTGAGCGATTGCACTCATTGGATACGAGCAAATTACCTATCAAGAATAAACAATTATTATCAGTTATGATAACAACCGAGACTGACAATTGCCCACACGGAATCGAACCCGCGACCGGTCGAGGCTCAAAGCCGGCTCGGTATGCTATGAACTGTCTTACGCGATGTATATTGGCCAGTGAGGTCTCGAACTCCGCACCCATGTGCTTGCTCTTCCCGGACACGCGCTCCAGCAGCTCCAGCGCGTACTTCTGGAACATGACGTGCTCCTGCCGCTTCTCCTGCAGGATCGGATCGCGCATCAGAACTGAAAAACAATCGATTACATTCGATATGATTTTTTTTTTACACTCAACGGCCCCCATTAGGATAGTAATATCCTGTGTCGGGGTCCGGAAACATTCACAATGACAAGGACAAATACACCCAGACCGGAAAATATGCTTGCATGGACAATACAAACATATTATGCTCCGAGCGGGATCGAACCCGCGACCTGTGGCGTTTAAGGCAGGTTCGCTACCGCTGCGCCACAACGTCGTAAAAATTTTAATTAAGTCGTCGTTAAGATTTAGATAGTAAAATACTAGCTGTGCTTCGCTGCTCCGCCTGTGTTGATGTAGTTTTTAGAAGTTCCCACGGATACACGTTAAAAATATAATATCCATAGACAATAGATTGTATAACCCATACATTGACATTGGTAAAAAATTAAAAATCGAAGAATACACTAGCGCCACCTATGAAGTGGTTCAAACTAAAAAAAAATGGCGTATGTGCGAAAGAGAGAATATAAGAATGGCGCTGCGATTTTTGATTTTTTTGACCAAAAACATTCAAGGTTTTGGTGGCGCATCCTTACGATCGTATTATTTAGTTCCCTGCCACTTGTTAGATGGCGCTTCAATTTTAATCACTTTCTATCAATTTAATGTATATAGATGCACAGTCCAATGTATTCTCTAGATGTATGACTAGCATCTGCCCGAGACTTCGTTCAGGGTCACTTTAGAAATAAATGGATCATTTATAAGTAAATAATATTCCACAACGCATATTTATACCGAATTTCAATTGAATACGTCCTGTCAGTGAAAATCCAGTTAAAATACGTTCAGCCGTTTCAGAGATTAGTCGGAACAAACAGACAATCAAACATTTTTTTAAAAAGTATGTTAAGTTAGAAGTCCTCACCCTGCAGGTGCGAGGTGGTGAAGAGAGGCAACTTGGAGATGATCTGTCGGACGGTGGCGCAGCGCGCCAGGCCGGCCAGCGCGCGGCACGCCAGCCCGCGCAGCCGGTCCGCGTCCGTGATGGGCGACTTCACCATCATCAGCGACAGCAGCACCTGCACAACCCATCACATCACTCACCTTAACCACCATAGGAATTAGGTGAGAGTCACAAGTTCGATCCTGACCCCCTTGGGCTATTGTCGTACCCACTCCTAGCGCAGGCGTAGATCTTATTTGGAGAGGCAATAGGAATATTACTAACGATTTGAAAAAAGAATTGATATAAGTCAGGTGGAAAGTCACGTCGGGGTCACCACTTTTGAGAAACGAGGTGTTATATCCCTCCAACACAAAGTGACGATCCTCACAAGTGGGTGATATTGCCTAGTGGTTTATTGTGGGAAACTTTGTATATCCGCGTTGAAAACTTTGATAGATGTCAAGTAACATCATCAATTTACTTTAAAAATAACATATTGCTTGAAAATTGCAACAATCTACCTATTACGGTTCGTCAGATAGAGTCCGTTGACAGACAGACAGCGGAGATAATAGGGTTCCGTTTTCAGAGATTGGGTACGGAACCCTAATAAAAAAACGAACTAGAGACTCGATACTAATTTGATTAAATATTTTTTTATCTTACCATAATTCCATTATTAGTCCTCACACTTTCCCAAACTTTCTGTATAACGTCCTCGTAAGACTTGACCGTTGTCTTCTTTTTACTTGAACCGGAGACTGAGAAACGCGATGTTGATGTTCCCGCCTGCGAAAATATCATTTTTAGGGTTCCGTACCAAACTGGCCAAAAAGGAATCCTTGTAATTTCATCATGACAGTCTGTCGTATGTCGCAGTTGTCGAGTTTCGACACCATTGTGGCCTTGCGGGTAGCGAGTCTGCCTTTAGTCTCGACGGTTGCGGGTTCGATTCCCGCTCGGGCAGATGATTCTGTCTCGGTCTGGGCGTTTGTCTGTGGGTCGCCCCACCGTGCTTCGGAGAGCACGTTAAGCTGTCGGTCCCGATTGTTATCACAAGCCATTTGATAATAATCGTTAACTCTTGATAAGTAAATTGCTCTTATCCAATGAGTTACTGGTTCGCCCTTAAGGTTGCGGAGGTCGCAATCGCTCTATGTAAAAACTAGTAATCTGTCAAATCCGGATAAGAGTAATAAGCAGACCCTGGGTAAAATAAAATACCGGGAATAATGCTAGAACGAAGTCTGTCGTATGTCACAGTCCTTTTACAAGGAAACTATTGGCTCTATCTATACGAAACTTAGTCAATGGATGTATGCTATGAAAGGCTTCACCATTTTGTAGTGATATCCTAAAATACCATGGTAGAAGCCCATACATTTTGTAACTGAGGGTTGAAAAAAAAATCTCAACGCATTGCAACGTGTACGGTATCTTTAGATAGGTCTTTCAAAATGATAAGGAGGTTTGATTTAGATTTTTCTATAAAATCAGTAGTTGTTGAGATATTAGGTCCTAAAGTTATATGGACAGACTTTTTTTATTCAGACACCCAGCTTGCTGGGGAGGAGAACCGGGCTATGTATAGTTTCCGGGTGCTTATGACCTGTCCCGGAAACTCTCCCAGAACCCAGGGCATAGACCACAGTGTTGTGTGTGTGTAGTTGTTAATGACGTCACTACATTATTATGTAAAGCAACGGTACCACGAGCATCCCCTCCCCTCCCCGGCTACTTTTGAGCAGTTCCCATGTGGCTGTGTGTGTGTGTGTATTAGGGTGATTAAAAAAAAAATTTTTTTTTGTCTTCCAAACAGATTTAAAACTTTCTTTTGGGTGTAAAAAAATTACTGTGAAAAAATGAGCCATTAATATTAAGATTGTCCGCATCGCATTTTTTAAATTCCCATAAGAATAACATGAGAATTTTTTTTTTTTTTACTCCTGATTATTCTTGCTAGCCCGTCGTTGGTCATAAAGCAAATTCTTGCACGTACTTTTGTAGAGAATTGAACGCTCTACAAAAAAGGTCACTTATGATTTTTTCCGTAACCTAACAAATTAAAAGTTATTCGAGGTCAAAGTTCAATTCACAGTAATTTTTTTACACCCAAAAGAAACTTTGAAGTCTGTTTGGAAGAGAAAAACAAAATTTTTTTTTAAATCACCCTAGTATGTATGTAGCATAGTATATAGTCACCCTGTGCACGGGCGCGCAGACGCAGTTGACGAGCACGTTGAGCGCGGCGCGCTGCACCTCCGGCTCGGGCACGATGTCGCCGTCCGCCGCGCCTTCCGCGCGCCCCGACACACGACCGACAGTTATTCGTCAGTATGCGGACGCACGCACGCACGCACGTACGGTCGTACGCACGCACGCATGGTCGTATGCACGCACGCACGTACGGTCGTACGGACGCACGCATGGTTGCACGCACGTACGCATGCACGTAAGTACGCACGCAAGCACGAACGATCGTACGCTCACACGGATATACATAGTTATTTAATACTTAATTGCTTTTAAAAAGTACATATTCGTACAAAACGGTTCATTTGTATAACCGACTTAAAAAAAGACGTGTATTTGCGACTGTATGTATGTTTTTTTTACTGATTTCTTTGCCGGTTATAAGTCGATTTTAATAATAATAATAATAATAATAATAATATTTATTTGCTAAAACATGAGTACACAAGGTTTTACAAGAAATTTAATTTTTAAATCATCATGTTTTGCCTTTTTGGCGTGCAATAATTTCAGAAGGGGCCCCACATTTTTTTTTTTTTTTTTTTTTAAACAATGAATTGGCAATGCTGTACTGTTATTAAATACTAAAAATAAATATACACAATTCAAATAATTCAATGTCAGATAATAATCTAAGAAAATAAAATTTAATAAAGATATAATATATTCATTCAATGTCATCATTTAAAAAGTCATTTAAACTGTAATAGCATTTTCCAGTCAAAAGTCTTTTTACGTGTGTCTTAAATAAATTATTTCGTAATGATTTTAGTCGGTCTGGAATTTTATTAAATATTTTAGGTGCCATACATAGGAAACTATTGCGTAAAAGCGCGGTTTTAGCGGAGTGTAAACAAAGTCTGCTATTATTACGTCTATTACGTGGCACTACGTCAGATATTTTTTGGAATAATATGGGATTGTTCTTAACAAATAATAATATTTCTAGTATGTAAAGGGACGGAAGTGTGAGAATTTTATATTTTAAAAAGTATGGTCTGCAACTATCCATGGATTGAATTTTAAACATTGATCTAATACATCGTTTTTGCATTTTAAAAATTAAATTTTTATTAGTTGAATTACCCCAAAAAATAATCCCATATCTCAGTATTGATTCTATTAGTCCATGATAGGCAGCTAGTAGTACATCAGTGCTCAGAGTAGTGGAGAGGGTATGCACTAAATAAGTTAGACTGCTGATTTTGGTACATAGTACTTCAATATGGTTCTTCCAATTTAACTTTTTATCTATAACTAAACCAAGAAATTTAGCCGTTTCAACTTCATTTATAATTGTATTGTCATAAATTAATTTAATGTCATAAAATTTTTTAGTTCTTTGTCCAAAGTGTATTAAAGATGTTTTATTTAAGTTAATTAATAAATTATTATTCTTAAGCCATGTCATTATAGATGTCAAGCAGTTATGTATATCTGATTTATATAAATGTTTGTTTTCACACGGTATTACTACTGTTATGTCATCTGCAAACAGGGTCATGCTGTGATTATTAGTTTTTGGCAAATCATTGATATATATAATAAACAAAAGGGGACCCATTACACTTCCCTGTGGAACTCCATATTTTACAATGCGTTCTTGAGAGAAGTAGGTTTCTTGCCATTTGGTTTTATAATTTATTATAGAGATTTCAGTTATTTGCTTTCTATCTGATAGATATGATTTAATTAGGGACAATGTATTTCCTCTTACCCCATAGGCCTCAAGTTTATGTGTCAAAATCTCATGATCTACGTAGTCGAATGCCTGAGTCAAATCGCATAATAAAGCACATATTGGTGTTGTTTTGTCGACATGAGACAGTGCCATTTTTGTAAAATCAAAAATCGCCATATTTATATTTTTATTTTTCCTAAATCCTTTTTGTTCCTTACTCAGTAAGTTATTGGCTTCAAAATAATTATAAATTTGATTATTTATGTATTTTTCAAATATTTTGGAAAAAAAAATATTTAATATATAATATTAAATATAAAAAAGAAATTTTCAAAATATATTTATATTATATATAAATATAAATATTTAATATATAATATAAATATATTTTGAAAATTTCTTTTTAGTTGAAAGGGTATACTTTGAAGTTCCTATTGTAATTTAGTTAGGATCTGATGATGAGATCCTGGAGAAATCGAAGACTAAAATGTTAGAGGCACACCTATTTCATTTGGGACATTTTATGAAAGTAACTCGTCTATTTCCTCACAGGCGGCCATTGAAACTACATAATACTGGGGAAGTACTACCCTCTCACAGAAAATGGGCGTAAAATAACAGTATCAGTAGGTACCACCGGCTAGGTAGGTACCACCGCAGTGTCCAATATTCTGCCGCCAAATAGTAGTGCTTAGGCACTACTGTGTTCCGGTTTGAAGGGCATTGTATGCTAGTGAAATTACTGGGCGAACGAGATTTAAGAACTAATATCTCTCGTTGGCAACGCGCGAGTGGCACCTACTAATGGTGCTGCAAGCGCTCATAGGCTGCGGCAGCCACTTACCATCAGGTGGACCGTATGCTTGTTTGCCAACTTCTAACATAAAAAAAAAAAGGTACTGTTGCGTTTCTTGCGATGAGTGAGACCGGCGGAAGCCCAATCTCCCACCCCCCTCTGTTCCCTTCCTATTATCCCTTGCCTCCTATTCGTTAATTAGTTGCGGTGACTGCCTACCATCAGGCGGACCGTATGTCTGTCTGTCTGTGTCAACGGCTCATGATGTAACTCACCAAGTACGATGTTGACCCCGGTGGTGAGCTCCGTGTCGCGCATGTCGATCTTCTCGGTGAGCAGCAGCTGCACGCGCGGCGCCACGCAGCACACGGACACCACGTCGAGCGCTGACCGTACCGTTTCTGCCCTAGCGTCAGCAAAAAAAAACCATATATTCTTATATACTAGCTTTGCCCGCTGCGTGGTCTGCATATTTGGACGCAAATAAACAATACCATGTCAACCCACAAAATTGAAAAAAAAATGAGTTATATATACAGAACTGTTGGTAAATGGCTGAAGAACATTTTTCTTTAATATAGGGTTTTATGCTTTAAAACTAAAAAAAGCCATTTTTATATTATATTATATACGAAATATGCAGTTTGTATACTTATTTTATGTGAAAGTAAGTAAAATGACTGTCATACATCTTGAAATTGCCAAAACCTAGACCAATATATGAAAAAAAATCATATAGAGAAAGTTGTTCAAAATTTTCAAACGCGTTTTTCTCGAAATGACATTGGTGTGGGTTGTCATGGTATTGCTAATTTGCGTCCATTTATTGTTTAGTTAAACAAACAAACAAACAATCTTTCAATTTCTAATTGTATTGCTTTTCCATCAACTCACTGTATTTCATCGCCCACCCGCGCCTTTTTTTCTTATTTCTCGGCTTCTATACTATCGTGATGTTATAATTGGACGCAAATAAGCAATACCATGTCAACCCACACGAATGTCATTTCGAGAAAACTTGCTTTATATGATTTTTTTTTATGTATTGGTCTTGTTTTTGGTAATTTCAGATTTATTAAGTTATTTATACTTATTTTCACAAAAATAAGTATAAATACTGCATATTTCTTATATAATATAACCCAAAAAGTTTTAAATAATACATAAATTGCACGATTAAAAAATGGCTTTTTCAAAAGTTTTTAAAGCTTAAAACCCTACAAATATTAAAGTAAAATGTTCTTCAGCCATTTACCAACACTTCTGCATATATAACTCAGTTTTTCCATTTTGTGGGTTGACACGGTATTGCTTATTTGCGTCCAATTATAGTCTATAGCATTGCTCAAGACACCGTTGTGGCATTGTGGGTAGCGAGTCTGCCTTTAGTCTCGACGGTTGCGGGTTCGATTCCCGCACGGGCAGATGTTTGTACTGACTATACAGATATGTTTTGTGATGTAGGCGTGTGTCCTTGTGTTGTGTATGTTGCGGAACCCCAACACAGGATATCACTAACCCAATGGATGCCGTTGAGTGTGTAGCGTTTATTTATTACCTAGTTTAATATAAAAGTAATTATTACTGTGGAGTGGAAATACCTCCAACACAACGAGAGGATCCTCCGACCAGGCGGGTGATATTGCCTGGACCGAAGCCCTGTGACTTACGTCGAAAAGTTGTATATATAGTCGTTTCGCGTAGGAAACTTTGATAGCGCGATTTAGGATCGTATCGTTGCGTAGTACGCCCTGTAGGTGTCGCTGTAGCTTGATGCGACATTGTGACAACCTTGCCTGTCTTTGTGTAGATGTCGCCAGTTACCTGCCGTTGAAGTTCCAGTCGTAGGCGTAGCCCACCACCTGCAGCAGCAGCGTGACGCCGCCCAGCTCCAGCAGCTCGTCCACGGGCGCCCAGCGCGCCCACGCCGCGCCCTGCACCAGCTCGATCTGATCCTGAATCTCCTCGGCTGATGATTTAGACGCCTGCAATGTCAAGTTTTACACATATTCTTAGAAAAGTGTTTGTATGATTGGATGTTGGTTAAGAAATTACTCAAAAACGGATGAACGGATTTGGATGAAATTTGACACATATATAGATTGTTAAAATTTTAATAAGACAGGTCCTTTGGAATCCAGAATAATTATTACCCAGTTTTTTAACCATAACACAATGAGCTACTTTCAAATGTAAAATATTATAGTATTTAAGTTTGTATTATTATAAGTACCGGTAAGACTGCACTTTGCTCGGTTTTTTTTTTTTGTAAATCGAAAAATACACTTAGACACGAATTAGATGCGTTGATAAAAACCCCAATAATAGTTCTTCTCACAAAAAAGAGATTTTAAAAAAAGGAAAAAATAATCGGACTGGAGACATCCGGACTCGAACCGGGGTTTTCAATGCCTGAAAAAACGGATAAAACGATATTTTCTAATAATGAAGCTAATCCTAGCTAGATCGATTCATCACTCCCGAAACCATAATAATAAATTTCATGAAAATCGTTGGAGCCGTTTTTGAGGTCCAGAATTGAACCCAAAAATCGCGCGTTGAAAGGTTTCTGACTCACTTTGTACGGAGGTGGCTCTGGGACATTATCGCCTTGTTGTCTTGCGACTTGTGCTGCTCGTATCCTGAGGTGAGCTTCAAAGTACCTGATAGAAAAAAAAAATTTTTTTTGTGAGAATATTCGTAATACCATTCCACGGCATTCCTATTTCCCCTTCAAATAAGCTCTGCGCTTGCGCTAGGAGTGGGTACAATAGCGCAAGAATACTTCTACCGTTGAGCTATTGAGGCTTCAATACGAGTTATGAGTTTTGAGTTCACAACCAAGCATACAGCCCACCTGATGGTAAGTGGTTTTCGTATCTTATGAGCGTTTGCAGCACCATTAGTAGGTGCCACTCACGCGTTGCCAACGAGAGATATTGGTTCTTAAGTCTCCTCTGCCCAGTAACTTCACTAGCCTACAGTGCCCTTCAACTTTGACTCTCCACGAAGGCTGTCCCTTTCTTAGCTGTGTTTCAGTACTCAGCAACCCTCGGTACGCAGGTAACGCTATCAAGGCCAGTAGGGCCAGCAATACACAATCAGAAAAAAACTACTGCCTTGCGGCCTGGACCGCCACAACTTTTTCTTTAAAACAAATATTGGATCAGGATCGAACCTGAAACTCTCGCGTTAAAGCAGGTTAGCCCTATAGCCGTTGAGCTATTGGTGCTTGTATTGTATTATAAGTTCGATTCTGGCTTGTTGCATATGTTTGTATGGGCCATACAAAAATTTAAATTTGATTGTGTGACAATACAGACTTAAACTTTTTTTAAACGCTGCACCCTCAACGGCCCTCATTAGGATAGTAATATCCTGTGTCGGGGGTCCGGAAACATTCACAATGACAAGGACAAATACACCCAGACCGGAAAATATGCTTGCATGGACAATACAAACATATTATGCTCCGAACAGGAATCGAACCCGCGACCTGTGGCGTTTAAGGCAGGTTCACTACCGCTGCGCCACAACGTCGTCAAACTAATGGGGGCCCAGTTACCACATAATGGTGTCTCAACTGTGCAACTCTGAAGGTCAGGTAAATAATCAGTCCCGGCTGCTATCAACTCAATAAGGCCTTAACTTCTTATCACCACTCTGGTCAGTGACCAACCTAGTGTCAGAGTTGTTCAGGTCTCTGACTTGATATGTGAACTCCGAAGTACGGAGTTGGAATACCACTATGCGATCACCCATCCAGTGACTGACCGCGCCTAAAGTTGCTTAACCCACGGAGCTACGGTCCCACCTGCGCAGCGCGACGCAGACGTGGCGCACGATCTGCCGCGCGGCGCAGGTCTCGTCGTCCGACACGCGCGACTCCTCCTCCTCCGAGCCCAGGATCGGGAGTGTCGAGATCACGTTGTACAGCTTCCGGAGACCGTCCTGGAAATTAAAGAATTAAATAATTTAACGTGCGAGAGAAAGAGACAGAATATATTATCTGTGTGTCCAACATGGTTTACTAATTTCACACATTGAGAGATTGCCATTTGACCTCCGCAACCCTAATATAGCCATCCAGTAACCCATTGGATAAGAGCAATTTACTTATCAAGAGTTAACGATTATTATCAGATGTTATGATAACTACCGGGACAGATAACGTGCCCTCCGAGACACGGTAGGGAGGCCCACAAGAACAAACGCCCATTCCGAAACAGATATTTGTAAGATCAATTCAAACATAGGCTAAGGGCAAACTCACTACCCACAACGCCACAACGGTGTCTCGTGGTTACATGGATATAAAACCCATTTTTAGTTCTCTTTTTTGGAACTTCGTCCTGAAAAAAATTTAAAAATAGGCGTTGGTCATCAGACCTTCAATTAAAATCGATTAATGACTCACCTGACTATCGAACTCCTCCAGTATGACGCGGAACTGGAACGAGAGGCCGAAGAACATTGTCGCGTGGCAGCGGCCCGAGTCGTGCGAGCACTCCAGCAGCCACAGGGCGTACCTAAACATTATTATAATAAACGCTACACACACAACGCCCCTGTTGTCTTTATATAAACGCTACACACTCAACGGCCCCTGTTGTCTTTATATAAACGCTACACACTCAACGGCCCCTGTTGTCTTTATATAAACGCTACACACTCAACGGCCCCTGTTGTCTTTATATAAACGCTACACACTCAACGTCCCCTGTTGTCTTTATATAAACGCTACACACCCAACGCCCCCCTGTTGTTTTTATATAAACGCTACACACTCAACGCCCCCTGTTGTCTTTATATAAACGCTACACACTCAACGCCCCTCTGTTGTCTTTATATAAACGCTACACACTCAACGCCCCCTGTTGTCTTTATATAAACGCTACACACTCAACGCCCCTCTGTTGTCTTTATATAAACGCTACACACTCGACGCCCCCCTGCTGTCTTTATATAAACGCTACACACTCAACGGCCCCCCCTTTTTTGAAGTCAAGATTCAAACAGTAGGTCCGATCTTCAACCAAGACCTCGTAACGGCGCGCAACTTCGAGTTGCTGAAAACCTTTGCGCCCGCATGGCATAAGAAAAAAAAATTGTGCATGGAGTCCCTCCACGTGGAAGAAGTGAAACTTCGTAATGTGGAAATGAAAATAGGGAGGTGTAGAAATAGATTTTTAGTGAAATCATATTGTTTCTTTAAGACAATATTTATTGACATTGCTTACAATTCACAATTGGTCGCATCTTTTAATTATCATTTTCGAGTGGAGAAATATCCAAATCTATAATAGCACTGTTCACTTCGCTGCATAGCAAGAATACCACGCGCATGTGCTTGGGATCTATCGACTCACTCTTTCTCTCTCCTACTTTCTACCTTTGTGTATCTTTCTTTCTCTCTCCCTCGTGTGTTAAACCTTGTTGGAAGTCGCATTAGAGGTTACACTTCAAAAAAAACTCTTTCACGTAGCTATAATCTTGGTTGTAAAGATTCCTTAAAAGAGAGATTTAAAGAAATTAATATATTGACTGTTGCTTCTCAATACATTTTTGAAAATGTTATTTATGTACATAAGAACATTAATGAATTTACTAAATGTAGTGATAATCATAACATTAACACTAGCAACAAACATAAATTAACAATGCCAGTTACTAGACTCCATAAAATTAGTAACTCTTTTAAAGGTAACTGTATACGGTTTTACAATAGGATCCCAGAAAGCGTTCACACACTTTCTATAAATAAATTTTAAAAAAAGATCAAAGAATGTTTGTGTGGTAAAGGTTATTATAAAATTGGTGAATACCTTGAGGACACCACGCCTTAGGAATGAGACAGTCACTCCAGGCTTTTCAGTGATTATAATATGTAAACTAATATCAGTTTAAAAAAATACATATAAAAAAGAAAGATAAAACCCCTGAGTTTGTTTCGCCGGTTCTCAGGTAGAGGTTTAATTTTGGAGCCGGTGGTAGAATCTGACTTTCAACAAATAAGTGTAATGCTTTTTATGTTGAATAAAAATATTTGATTTGATTTGATTTGCTGCATTTGTACAACCTACTGCCGACGATGAAAACCGTAACTGTGCTGTCCCATAAGGGGAGAGGTGAATAAAGAAAATGGTGTGGAATAGAGATAAAATTAAAATAACCGAAGTCTCCGACATAGTGAGGACAAACCACTTTAAAAATAATTTACGTAACGAACGAGCCTTAAGCTTTACAGGTCACGGGTTCGACTCCCGTTTGGAGCAGATTTTTTTTTATGTTAGAAGTAGGCAAACAAGCATACGGCCCACCTGATGGTAAGTGGCTGCCGCAGCCTATGAGCGCTTGCAGCACTATTAGTAGGTGCCACTCGCGCGTTGCCAACCTCGGGATATTTGTTCTTAAATCTCGTTCGCCCAGTAATTTCACTAGCGTACAGTGCCCTTCAAACCGGAACACAGTAGTGCCTAAGCACTACTATTTGGCGGCAGAATATTGGACACTGCGGTGGTACCTACCTAGCCGGCCTCTTGCAACAAAAGACCTACCACCAGTGTGACTGATTGCACTGGTGGAATAATCCCTGTTGTGACAGAGGTTATCCCAACAGCGGGCGATGGGGTCGTCACATCCCGACGCCTTAGAATTTGGTATTGATCACACAGGCATATGTTATGGTCTGGGTGTGTTGGTCCTTGACACAGGATATAACTATCCTAATGGGGGCCGTTGAGTGTGTAGCGTTAACAAAATAAAAATGTGGGCGCGTATTGTACACAAATAAGAAGTGAAACTTCTTTATTACCTTATTTTTCCAAAAATGATCTACTATATGCAACATTAAAGAAATTGGTTAATGCTTTTATTGTCATAGATATGAATACAAATAATACAATTATTTCATTTTGCCTTATTACTACTGAGATTTCAGCATTTCATTAATTGTAATAGAATTATTACATGCTATCCCTACTCCGCTGGAGGAAGTGCTCTTCGAATCAACCGTGGTAGGGACAAGAACAAGATGGCGCGTAACGGAAAAATGTGACGGTAATTTTTGTTCAAGGCCGATAAAGAAGTTTAACTTCTGAAAAATCTTTTTTTTCAACAGAGCCATTGGTGTGGCCATGTGTACTAACTTGACGAGGTCCCCGAGGGTGTGTCGCGGCATGAGGCAGACCCTCTCCATGGCGTCCTCGCAGTACGCCAGGTAGTACAGGCAGATCGAGACCCCGGTCGCAGCCACAGACGGACGGGGGACCTCGAGGAACTTCTGAAACGGAAAATGATATTTTTTTAGGGTTCCGCACTCGAAACTCTTGTCCATTTGTATGTCTGTTTTTCTCAGGAATAGATGAACCTAGCAAGTTGAAATTTATACCAGATAATGGAGTCTATAGTACCCATTAGGTGTATAAAATTCAAGGTCCTGAGTCGATACGAAAAAACCTATGAACAAAAGACTTTCTTTTTTTATGTTAGAAGTTGGCAAACAAGCATACGGCCCACCTGATGGTAAGTGGCTGCCGCAGCCTATGAGCGCGCGCAGCACCATTAGTAGGTGCCACTCGCGCGTTGCCAACCTTGAGATATTAGTTCTTAAATTTCGTTCGCCCAGTAATTTCACTAGCGTACAATGCCCTTCAAACCGGAACACAGTAGTGCCTAAGCACTACTATTTGGCGGCAGAATATTGGACACTGCGGTGGTACCTACCTAGCCGGCCTCTTGCAACAAAAGACCTACCACCAGTGTGACTGATTGCACTGGTGGAATAATCTCTGCTGTGACAGAGGTTATCCCAACAGCGAGCTTAATTTTCAATTTTTTTTATTGAAACACCGGCTAACCGGCTTTTATATTGAAACACTTGTAACTAAAAAAAAATATCACCTGCAGCCCGCCCATGTTGATGAAGTCGATGGAGAACTTCTTGTGGCAGAGCAGCGCCGCGAGGTACTTGAGCGCCTCGAACGCGAGCCGCGAGTCGCGCGACTCGCGCACGTTCAGGTAGCCGAGGATCAGCCCGAGCGCGTTCTTCTCGAACACGTGCGAGAGGAACTGTGGGGAGAGGGGGTTTAGAATAGCAGTCCAGTACAATATGTTGTGTATTGTGTTGTGTGTGTGCCAGAATCAGATCCGGGGCGTTCTATAATACGTGCGAGACGAACTGTGGGTGGAAAGGAGCGAGGGGGTTGGGTAAGAATAGAGAATAGCAGTCCAGTACAATATGTTGTGTATTGTGTTGTGTGTGTGTCACAATCAGATCCGGATCGTTCTATAACACGTGCGAGAGGAACTGTGGGAGGGGCAGAGGGGGGGGGTTAGAATGACAGTCCATTATATGTACAATATGTAGACGCAAATAAGCAATACCATGTCAACCCACAAAATTGAAAAAGCCGAGTTATATATGCAGAAGTGTTGGTAAATGGCTGAAGAACATTTTTCTTTAATATTTGTAGGGTTTTAAGCTTTAAAACTTCTAAAATAGTCATTTTTTTATCATGCAATTTATGTATTATGTTAAACGTTTTGGGTTATATTATATACGAAATATGCAGTTTGTATACTTATTTTTTGTGAAAATAAGTAAAATAACTTACATAAATCTGAAATTGCCAAAAACTTGATCAATACATAAGAAAAAATTCATATAAAGCAAGTTGTTCAAAATTTTCAAACACGTTTTTCTCGAAATAACATTTGTGTGGGTTGACATGGTATTGCTTATTTGCGTCCATGTTGTGTATGGGTTTGTGTTGTGTGTCACAATCAGATCCGGGGCGTTCTATAACGAGGGGGCAAAGGAGGGGTTAGGTAAAATAAAAGCCCAGTACATGAGATACAATATGTGGGATAAGTATGATAAAAGCAGATCCGGGGCGTTCTATAACACGTGCGAGCGGAACTGTGGGGGGGCAGGGCCGTTAATTAGTATAATTCCATTATATGAGATGCAATATGTTGTGTATATGTGTATGAGTGTATTTTGTGTGTGGGATTTTTGAAACTAGAAACTTTTTTTTATGGACAATGACATATAAATAGACGGTGATCGGCATCCGGCTCGAAGGACCAGAATTACGTTTCGTATGAAGTTAAATTAGAAAAACCGTAACGAGTTTTTTCGACAACGATGTTTTACAATGGTTTAGGCGTAATGAGATCGAAAAAGAGAGTGAAAAAAAATTTACAATACAATTTTGCTTTTATATTTAACTATGAATGACAATTATGATCAAATAACGTAAAAACGTAATTATCCAATTAAATTGAGCCATTAGGGCTGAGGGGCTCTGTGATTGGCGCAGCAAAATTGCTCCTTCTGGCGAAGGTGAGGAACGTTGACTCCAGAACAAAGAACATGTGTTATAACATTTTCTAAAATACTACCCCTGAATGGGTGAAAAAGCGGTCAAAATTTGTATCAAAATCATAATTCGCACGGACGAAGCCGCTTGCAGAAGCTAGTTCATTAATAAGTTTTCAAATCGTTGTTCCAAACAGAAATTGAAAAAAAAACTGGCTTTGTTAATATAGCGATTGCTACGTGACACCGTTCTGGCGTTGTGTGTGCGAGTCTGCCTTTAGCCTTAGGTTGCGGGTTCGATTCCCGCTCGGGGTGTGTTTGTTCTTGTAATTGTGTATGTTTCCGGACCCCCGACACAGGATATCACTATTCTAATGGAGGCTGTTGAGTGTGTAAGGTTTTATTATTTATTATATTAATAGGATCACTCACCTCCTGATATTCACCCATCGGCGTCAAATATCTAAGTATCAGCATCTGCTTCGTCGCGTCCGTGGGTGGGTGAATTTGTATGTTACCTGAAATTTCATACAAAAAGCGTCAATTGCCTGCTTTGAGCCTCGACGGTCTAGAGTTCAATTCCAGCTCGGAGAAGATGTTTGTTATAAATATATGTTTCGGTGTCCTAGTGCCTCGGAGAGCACGTTTAGCTGTCGGTCCCGGTTGTTATCATACCATCCTTACTAATATCATAAATGCGAAAGCAACTTTGTCTCTCTGTCTGTCCGCCTCGCTTTTACGTCAGACCTACTGAACCGATTTAAATGAAATTCGGTACACAGATAGTCTAGAGTCTGAGAAAGGACATAGGCTACTTTTTAATCCGAAAAAAACGGTTGTAAGGATTTAAATTAGGGGGGATGAAAAGTTGTTTGGAAGTATCGTCGTCATTTTTAGAGCGAGAAGGTTGAAACTTATTTTTAGGCTGTTGATTCGATATAAATAAATATGACAGATTGGTTCAGAGTTTATATTAAAATGATTATTCACGCGGGCGAACCCGCTGGCAGAAGCTAGTCTGATAATAATTGTTAACTCTTGATAAGTAATTTGCGTTGCGGAGGTCAGATAGCAATTTTTATAGGTCAGATAGCATATTTTTACCGGCGTCGGGATGTGACGACCCCATCGCCCGCTGTTGGGATAACCTCTGTCACAGCAGAGATTATTCCACCAGTGCAGTCAGTCACACTGGTGGTAGGTCTTTTGTTGCAAGAGGCCGGCTAGGTAGGTACCACCGCAGTGTCCAATATTCTGCCGCCAAATAGTAGTGCTTAGGCACTACTGTGTTCCGGTTTGAAGGGCACTGTACGCTAGTGAAATTACTGGGCGAACGAGATTTAAGAACTAATATCTCGAGGTTGGCAACGCGCGAGTGGCACCTACTAATGGTGCTGCAAGCGCTCATAGGCTGCAGCAGCCACTTACTATCAGGTGGGCCGTATGCTTGTTTGCCAACTTCTAACATAAAAAAAAAAAAAATCGTTCTGTGTAAAAAGTAGTCCCGTCAAATGATGACGACGATGATGACGATGATGATGATGATGATGATGACGATGATGATGACGATGACGATGATGACGATGACGATGAAACTTGATATTATTACTCTACAAAGGTACGGAAGCCAATAGGAGTGTACGTGTACCTATGACGTAAGTCTCCATCTCGGCCCAGCTGGAGTTGGAGGAGGTCTCGTGCAGCGGCGGCGCGGGCGGCGGGCGCGCGGGCGGGGACATCAGCCCAGGGGGGGACGCGCCTGCGCACACACACACACACACAGTCATTATAATCTATACCAATATTATAAAGGCTGAAGAGTTTCCTCCCAACCTTGAGATATTACTACTAAAATCTTCTTAAAATGGCAACACAGTAGCTCTACGGTAGAATAACTGACACAGCGGTGGTACCTACCCAGCCCACCTCTCGCTGTAATAGGCCTACCATTATCAGTAAACGTTTTATTTTTCTGCACACATGTACACATAACCAAAGTTAGGTGGTCCAGAGACAGATTTTGTTTTAACTTGACGAGTGACAATGTTGTGGCACAGCGGTAGCCAATCTGCCTTTAGCGCTACTGGTCGCGTGTTCGACCCCATGTTTGTATTGACCATACAGGCATGTGTTATGGTCTGGGTGTGTTTGTAACTATAACTAATGGGGGCCATTGAGTGTGTAGTACTTATTTGATATTTAAATAAATAAACGCTTCACACTCAACGGGGGGCCCGTTTAGGATTGTTATATCCTGTGTCGGGGGTCCAGAAACACATACAAGGACAAGGACAAATACATGCAGACCGGAAAATATGCTTGCATGATCAATACAAACGTATTATGCTCTGAGCGGGAATCGAACCCGCAACCTGTGGCGTGGCTCTGATAAATGTCCGATTAAATAAATTCTATTTTCCTTTTTATATTGGTAACACTTACAATTGACTGTGTAATTCTTGACGGGTGTTTCCGGATCCTTACTTATGGGGGGCGATTCGTCCACAAGCATGTCCCCTCCCCCGCCGTCGTCTTTATCACGATCTGAAAACAACATAGATATAGAAAAAAAATAGATTAAGTATCATGTGTATTGATATAGGTATATAGATGAAATCTGGGAACTGGTAAAAGAAATGTAGGAAAAAAACTGGATAAACTTTACGACAGATAAAAAAAAATTGGAAAAAGATGGAGGAGGCTTATACCTTAGGAACCATTATTGTGGGAAAAAGCTAGTCATGTATGTCCGTTCGTCCGTCTGTCAGTCATTTTATTTTGATACTATTGGGTCTATATGAAATTTAGTAAATAGGTCTATTCTGTGACACGATTTTGTAATCAAATCTTAAAATATATAAAAATTAAGGGTAGCAGTCCATACATGTAACTGAGGGTTGAAAAAAAAATTCTACGTATGGCAACGTGAGAGATATCAGTAATTATAAACTAAAATACCTTTTTTGTCCGGCGTCGGTCCATTACACTTAATCTCCTTCCGTTTCTTGTCAAAGCGCGCGAAATGACGCGTCTGACTCGGAGGGGTGGCAAAGTTCTGATTAGGCTGAAAATATACAGACATTAAAATCTAATCTAGTTTACATACAGGTCTTAAGTTTATAGCTGGGTGCGCCCACTAATCGGTTAAGCAACTTTAGGCGCGGTCAGTCACTGGATGGGTGATCGCAGTGGTAATTCAACTGTAGCCTCGCATTTCAACGGTAGAATGGCCGACTTCGCTCTGTTAACGCGAGAGTCGCGGGTTCGATCCTGACCCCCTTGGACCCACACACGATAGAAGTGAAACTTCAGTAAATCGACAAAAGAATGAGATGAATATATATAACAAGATATAAAAATATTCACAAACACTGTTAAACAATAACACACCACGCTGACTTCTTACTAAGAAGCTGTAATACATAATTATTGTGCGGGATAGCGTTACTAAAAATGATTGAACAATATCATACTTAAATTAGATTAATAGTTATGTAGAATTAATAGTGTATAGCATTAATGTATAGAAATATTATCGGATAAGTTCATAAGATTAGGCAATTAAGTATGTGTAATAGTTATAGGATAGTAAATTACTTAATATATAATACTTATGTACATAATTAGTATAAATCGTAATATTGGATATTAGTTATAAATTGTAAGACGCCAAATGTAGGCTGGTGATTGGTCAGCCAATCACGCACGAGTAATCATTAGTTAAAATGGCGGCCATGACGGAACGCCAGATGGAGGCACCTGATTGGTCGGTCAATCAGAGCATCAGAGCTAAGGTGGGAAGCATGTGTATAAATACGACGGTTCGTGAGTACACGGGATCAGTCGACTTCCGTCTTCAGATCATTAAACATTAAAATTCATTCAAGAGTTTTATTGTGAAATCCAGCGCCAAAAGATGTACTACCCTGTACATTAATGGTCCTTCGAGCCGGATCTGAAGAACTCTTTGAAGAATCCCGAAGAAAGAAAAGACGGGATCGACGATCCAAGCCTACGTCGACGCAAGCCTCAACGTACTTGAAGAAAGTATAGAAGACCGGAGAGCGCATCTTGCTAGTTGCCCGATCCAAGTCTATCTCGACGCAAGCCTTGAAGAAATTATAGAAGACCGGTAGACGCAGCTTACTAGTTGCCCGATCCAAGCCTACGTCGACGCAAGCCTCAACGTACTTGAAGAAAGTATAGAAGACCGGAGAGCGCATCTTACTAGTTACCCGATCCAAGTCTACCTCGACGCAAGCCTTGAAGAAATTATAGAAGACCGGAAGACGCAGCTTACTAGTTGCCCGAGTTACTAGCTGTGCGAACAAAACCTAGGACTCGGCGAACATTCGAAGGCGAAGATCAGAAGTGATATCATCGATTCATAAAAGAATTCGTCGAATTATAGAAGTTATCGAAGTATATAGAAGATTCGTCGAATTATAGAAGTAAATCGAAGTATATAGAAGATTCGTCGAATTATAGAAGTTATCGAAGTATATAGAAGATTCATCGAATTATAGAATATTTGAACGATGCCGATCACACGCCAAGAAAAGAATCGAAGAACACCTTCAGAACAAACTCCGACTACATCGGAGGGTACCACCGCTACCACGACAACCGACACTAGTACAGAAATAGGCACGACTTTTTCAGGTACAAGGACGGCTACGACGGAAGATACGGCGGCTACCTCCGCTACGACGGCGTCCTCTGCCGTAGCACCTGCGACAATCGAAAAACCGAACGCTGCGAATACGAACACGCCTTCTACAGCGCCGACAATTCCCGCCGACGCAGCACAGATGAATCCACCCACGACGACGGCGGTATCTATGATGAAGGAACGCACTCAAGATATAGAAACCTCAACAGTAAGGATGAAGCGAACCTTCAAAGAAACAAAACAGAAATCCGATGAAGCCCGCCGCATCGATCAAACCAATAGAAAAGGATCATCGACACATAGTAAAACAAAGGCCTACAGAATAGCCAAGGCAAAGGAAGAGTTGCTCCGTCTAAAAGTCGAACTGGCCGCGGCGCGTCTCACCGTCATGGAAGCAGACGAAATCGACACAGACATAGAAGAACTAGACGAAGATGACGCCTCCGTCCGCTCTAAAACCGATGTTAATAGAAGAGTAGACGTCTGGCTAAAAGAACAACCTCGCCCCATGCTAGCCATCACCGAGACACAACATTACCCTCTTATAGAGGAACCGGTGGTCGGCAGCACAAGGCAAAAGAATCACCATGAGGGGCGCGATAAACCTGATTCACCGGCGGGAGGAGCCCAGCCAGGCATAACAGAATTAGCCGAAGCGATCACACTTGCTGTCAAATCAGTTCAAAGACCCAAGTTCATCGAACTACCGATCTTCGGAGGATCACATCATGAGTGGCTACCCTTTCGAGCCGCTTACTATGAAACCGCAAACATGTTCAGCTCAGTAGAAAATACTAATCGCCTACGTAGAAACCTGAAGGGTAAAGCAAAGGAAGCAGTAGAAGGACTTCTCATCACAAGCGCAAACCCTACAGTGATAATGGACACCCTAGAATCGAGATTTGGAAGACCAGGGTCCATAGCTATAGCAGAAATTGAGACACTACGGGGATTACCGCGACTCACAGAGTCACCACGAGACATCTGCATCTTTGCTACAAAAGTATCTAATGTAGTAGCAACGCTGAAGTCTCTGAGCTGTATACATTATATGTACAATCCAGAAGTATCGAAGACGATCATCGATAAGCTTACGCCGATACTGCGCTATCGATTTTACGACTTTTCAACGACCCAACCGAAAGAAGATCCTGACCTCTCGAAGATAGAAAAGTTCCTCAAGAAAGAAGCGGAACTATGCAGTCCTTACGCTTCACCCGAGCAAGTAACACAATACCAATCAGGCGTACAACAAAGAAAAATACAAAGGATTCACAACGTTGCAGAAAAATCATATACACCGAGATGCCCTATATGCAACAAAGAGGGACACATTACATCGGAATGTGAACAATTCATGAATCTAGACTGGAACGGGAAATGGGATATAGCGAAGTCTAAATATCTATGCTTCAGATGTCTTCGTTATCGAAACAGAACACATAAATGCCGAACCAAGGTGTGTGGGATCAACAACTGCAAGAGCTACCACCACAGAGTGCTTCATTATGATAAAACAGAGAAAAGAGAAAACGAGGAAGCGACAGAAGTCATTAACTCTGCGTGGACAATAAGAAAGAAGCAATCATACCTTAAAATTATCCCAGTCCAAGTAAAAGGTCCTAAAGGAACGGTCAACACCTACGCCTTGATGGATGATGGCTCGACGGTCACTTTAGTCGACGACGGTGTGGCTAGACGAATAGGAGCAACAGGACCGATCGACCCACTGAACATAGAAACGATTAATGACTTAAAAACATCCGAATCGGCTTCAAGAAGAGTCAACATAAAACTAAGAGGTCTCAACGAACAGGAAGAGGAAATACAAGCGCGGACAGTAAGGAATTTACACGTCTCTTCGCAACAAGTACCGAAGAAGCTAGTAGACGAATGCGAACACCTGCAAAGCATTCGCGATTATCTAGTGTATGCTAATGTAAAACCACACGTGTTGATCGGTCAAGACAACTGGCATCTATTGATAACAACAGAAATCAAGAAAGGAAACAGGAACCAACCAGTCGCCTCTTTGACTCCACTGGGCTGGGTTCTACACGGGAGCCAAACTAGAACGATCGGACACAGCGTCGACTTCGTGTCACACGTCAGAGACAACGACGAAGACAACTTGGAGAGTCTCATCAAACAATACTTCGAGATGGACGCGCTCGGTATACAGCCAAAGAAACCGAAAGCTGACCCGGAAGAAAAGGCATTACGCATCCTAGAAAGAACAACGAACAAAATAGAAAAAGGAAGATTTGAAACCGGCCTTCTATGGCGTAAAGAAGACGTCACGTTTCCAGACAATTATTATAACTCACTTAACCGCCTCCTCAACATAGAAAAGAAAATAGATAGAGACCCTAAGCTTAAGATAAAATATTACGAACAAATGGAAGCCCTCATCACGAAGGGATACGCAGAGCCCGCTCCTAAGCAAAAGACACCAGGCAAGACGTGGTACCTACCGCATTTCGCAGTCATCAACCCAATGAAACCTGACAAGCTAAGAGTCGTACACGACGCAGCGGCAAAAACCAGGGGAGTAGCTCTCAACGATATGCTACTCAAAGGACCCGATCTACTACAGTCATTACTGGGAGTCGTGATGCGCTTCAGACAACATGAGATAGCAGTAACAGCAGATATTAAAGAAATGTTCATGCAAGTGAAGCTACGAGTCGAAGATAGAGACGCCCTTCGCTACCTATGGCGCGGAGACCGAAGAGACAACAAGCTTCCGGAGGAATACAGAATGACATCCTTGATATTCGGCGCATCTTGCTCCCCATCAACGGCGATCTACGTCAAGAATCTAAACGCCAAGCAACATGAACATAGTCACCCAGAAGCAGCAACCGCCATCATACAGAAACACTACGTCGATGACTACTTAGACAGCTTTAGAAGCCTAGAAGACGCAATTCGTGTCACGAAGAGCGTTTGTGACATACACTCTAAGGCCAGCTTTGAACTAAAGCAATGGAAATCAAACTCACGATGTCTGCTAAAGGCGCTAGGTGAAATTCAGCCTACGGAAGACGTGGAACTACACAGAACAGAAGAAAAGGCGGAGCGCGTACTAGGCGTTATATGGAAGACAAACACAGACGAGTTCACCTTCAATCTCGACTTGACTCGTATCGCACCGAAACTCATCACCGAGAAAACACCGACGAAAAGAGAAGCACTAAGAGTAGTCATGTCTCTCTTCGACCCACTGGGCTTTGCCTCACCCGTCACGATAAGAGCTAAACAGCTACTACAAGAGGTGTGGCGAAGAGGTATATCGTGGGACGACGAACTCGATAAAGATCTCGGAGAACAATGGCAAGATTGGTTGATTCACCTTAGAAACCTGAGCAACGTGACGATTCCGAGGAAATATCTCAAGTACAGCGACGCCACATCACTACAACTGCACGTATTTACGGATGCAAGTGAAGCGGCCTACGCGGCCGTCTTATTCTGGCGCGCAGTCACACCGAACGGTGAAATAAGCCTGTCTCTCATTATGGCTAAGGCGAAAGTAGCACCATTGAAACTAACATCGATTCCGAGATTAGAATTACAAGCAGCGGTCATGGGAGCTAGACTAGCCGAAATAGTTATCGAAGAACATGAAAGAAAACCGGACTGCAAAATAATATGGACAGACAGCAAGACGGTACTCTCCTGGGTACGGACCGGATCTCGGTCGTACAAGCCCTATGTTGCACATCGCCTAGCAGCAATAGAAGAAACTTCAAAGGTCAATGAATGGCGTTGGGTACCTACAAAACTAAACGTGGCAGACGACGCCACACGAAACGTTCCCGCAACATTCAACAAGGATCACCGTTGGTACAGGGGACCGGAGTTCCTCTATGAAAAGGAAGATGAATGGCCGACGGAAGCACTCGTAAGAGAAGAATTAGAACCATCCGGTGAAGAACGAGTAAACTACGTGACAGACGATAAAAAAGCAAAACTCGCAGAAGCATTACCTGATATATCTCGTTTCTCAAGTTGGGATAGACTCAGATATTCAACAGCAAGAGTCTTACACTTCATTCAGCTCTGCAGGGGTACAAAACATAGCGTAAATTTCCGACGCGCTAAGAAAAATAAAGAAACCGATCCCACCTGGAAGAAAGTCAATAAACCGAGGATAACACAACAGCACACATCAAAACCTACAGCTCTCTCAGAAAAAAGGTTTCTCCCAGTCTCAGCAGAGAACCTTAAAAGAGCAGAAGAACTCCTGATGCGTTCATCACAGGAAAGATCATTCATGGAAGAAATAGAATCGTTAAAAAACAATAAAGCGATTCCTAAAGATAGCCGTCTCTATCAGTTAAGCGTAGAGTACAGAGACGAGACTATCAGACTCCGGAGCCGCATAGCAGCGACTGAAGATGTGACTGACCGCGTCAAGAGCCCTATAATACTCAACGGAGACGATCAGACCGTAAAGTTATGGGTCAAGGCCATACACATTCAACTCCATCACGCAGGAATAGAAGCCACAGTCAACGAATGCAGACAACAGTACTGGGTATTGCGCATACGTCCAGTCACAAGAATGGTTATAAAACGATGTTTGTTTTGTCGAATGAAGACTCAAGTACCACCGCATCCAAGAACCGGAAACCTACCAGCGTGTCGTCTAGCACATCATAAGAGACCCTTCACATACACCGGAGTAGATTATTTCGGACCATTGTCTGTAACCGTCGGGCGAACACGACAAAAAAGGTATGCAGTAATATTCACATGCCTTACCGTACGAGCCATTCACCTAGAGATAGCCGGCTCCCTAAACGCCGATTCAGCGGTGATGGCTCTGAGGAGAATGATAGCACGCCGAGGAAGCCCCACGGAAATATGGTCAGATAATGGTACAAACCTAAAAGCAGCCGACAGAGAACTCCGACAAGCAATAGACGAAGCGACAGCTGGGGAAGCAGCAAAACGAACTATCACCTGGAGATATATTCCCCCAGGAGCTCCGTTCATGGGCGGAGCCTGGGAAAGAATGGTCCGTTCAGTGAAGACTGCACTCTCAGCGACTCTTCATGAACGACATCCGACGGAGGAAGTACTCTCAACCCTACTGACAGAGGTGGAGTACACGGTGAACAGTCGACCACTGACGCACGTGTCAGTAGACCCAGAAGACCCAGAAGCATTGACACCAAACCACTTCCTTCTTGGCGGACCCGGCCGAGTACCACAGCCAGGGACCTTCGATGACACGGACGTCATCTCCAAGTCAACGTGGCGCTCATCACAAAGATTAGCGGACATATTCTGGGAGCGCTGGGTGAAGGAATACCTACCGGAACTTCAACACCGGCGGGAGCCACGCGGACGAGGACCCGGAGTAAAAGTCGACGACCTGGTGCAAGTAGTCGATGCGAATCTACCACGCAACGTATGGATCCGAGGCAGAGTCATCGCTACATATCCGGGGCCCGACAACATCACGCGCACAGTGGACGTGAAGACGAGAGGAGGAGTACTACGGAGACCAGTACGAAAACTTGTAGTCCTGCCCCTACGAGAAGAAGACGAAGCCGCACCACCAAACGAGGATGCGTCAAAGACGCACGGCGGGAGAGATGTGCGGGATAGCGTTACTAAAAATGATTGAACAATATCATACTTAAATTAGATTAATAGTTATGTAGAATTAATAGTGTATAGCATTAATGTATAGAAATATTATCGGATAAGTTCATAAGATTAGGCAATTAAGTATGTGTAATAGTTATAGGATAGTAAATTACTTAATATATAATACTTATGTACATAATTAGTATAAATCGTAATATTGGATATTAGTTATAAATTGTAAGACGCCAAATGTAGGCTGGTGATTGGTCAGCCAATCACGCACGAGTAATCATTAGTTAAAATGGCGGCCATGACGGAACGCCAGATGGAGGCACCTGATTGGTCGGTCAATCAGAGCATCAGAGCTAAGGTGGGAAGCATGTGTATAAATACGACGGTTCGTGAGTACACGGGATCAGTCGACTTCCGTCTTCAGATCATTAAACATTAAAATTCATTCAAGAGTTTTATTGTGAAATCCAGCGCCAAAAGATGTACTACCCTGTACAATTATATAATATATATATACATACGAACCGACATTTGCTCTCTCGCTCTGGCTCACTAAAGCATGGCAAAAGGAGAGACCGATAATATAAAATAGTATGTATATTTCTGTCTCATTCATTCCTACACATTTTTGTATTCGTGTCTCTTACCTGTCGTTTTTCCGTTGCATCATTTCAAATCACGATTCTATAGAAGTTTCACTTCAAAAAAGAAAAAGAACTAAGCGTCTTCGTGCTTCGGAGAGCACGTAATGGGTACCGGCTGTTATCAATTCGACAACAGCCGATAAGTCAAGTCAGAGGCCTATACGGGCGACCTGAACAACTCTGACACCAGGTTGGTCACTGACCACTCGATAAGAAGAAGTTTACAATGCCCTTCAAACCGGAACACAGTAGTGCCTAAGCACTACTATTTGGCGGCAGAATATTGGACACTGCGGTGGTACCTACCTAGCCGGCCTCTTGCAACAAAAGACCTACCACCAGTTCACACTGGTTTCCACCAGTGCAATCAGTCACCTGATTGCACTGGTGGAATAATCTCTGTTGTGACAGAGGTTATCCCAACAGCGGGCGGTGGGGTCGTCACATCCCGACGCCTTTAAAAACTTAACTTGTCTTAAAGAAACAACATGATTTCACTAAAAATCTATTTCCACCCCTACCTATTTTCATTTCCACATTACGAAGTTTCACTTCTTCCACGCGGAAAGACTCACAGACTCACAGACGCACTATATTTTTTTATGGTGCTACATGTATAACGGCCGACACAAAATATATGGCGCGTCGTCAATATCCGACACAGAAATATAGACAATAACAGAAACTATTCTCAAAATGATCAGATTTAGACAATGGTTTAAATTTTTAACTTCCTTACATAATATTATAAATGTGAAAGTAACTCTGTCTGTCTGTCACGCCAAAACTACTGAACCGATTTAAATTAAATTTGGTACACAGATAGTCTAGAGCGTGAGAAAGGGCATAGGCTACTTTTAAATGTGAAAAAAGGGTTGTAAGGAGTTGAAAAGGGGGGATGAAAAGCTATATGGAAGTGGGTGGAAGGAGTGAAATGGGGGTTTAAAGGCAAAACTGCTGCCCAGAAGTTAGTCAAATATAATATGCAACTCACTTTTTCCTCTAGCGTCTTATTTCTTAACTCGTGTAGCCTCTTCAGCATTAACGGTATCAACATTGCGTTCAAATCTCTGAAATAATAAAAAATTCATACTAATATTATAAATTCGGGTATTCTGTATGTCTGTCTGTCTTCTTCTTCATCCTAGCATTATTCCCGGTATTTTTATGTACCCAGGGTCTGCTTATTACTCTTATCCGGATTTGACGGGTTACTAGTTTTTACACGGAGCGATTGCCATCTGACCTCCGCAACCCTAAGGGCGAACCAGTAACTCATTGGATAAGAGCTATTTACTTATCAAGAGTTAACGATTATTATCAGATGTTATTGATAATAACCGGGACCGACAGCTTAACGTGCTGTCCGAGGCACGGTGGGGAGACCCACACGGACAAGCGCCCAGACCGAGACAGAAATTTTAACAAACATCTGCCCGAGCGGGAGTCGAACCCGCAACCGTCGAGACTAAAGGCAGACTCGCTACCCACAACGCCACAACGGTGTCAACGGTGTATGTCTGTCTGTCACGCCTAAAACACTAAACTGATTTTAATGGAATTTGGTACAGATGTAGACTAGACTTAATGGCATCAAAAAGTAGTAATAAATAAATAACTAAAAGATACATTCCACATGCATGTATGGTCAATACACACATCTGCCTCGCGCGGGAATCGAACCCACGACCATAGGCGCCCATACACTTTTCAATCTGTTTTCAAAACTACCCTCTCACAGAGAATCGGCGTAAAGTAACAGTATCAGGTAGTGCTGCGTCTCGTGCGACGAGTGGGAGCGCCTGAGGCCCAAACTCCCACCCCTCTGCTCCCTTTCCATTCCTAACCTCCCGTCCTTCGGGTTGTCAACGCGCACGTGATACTTAAAATATCGCGCGTGTTCATAGGTTACGCTGACGGCTTGCCATCAGGCAGACCGTATACTTGTTTTGCCAACCGTCATGACATACAAAAAGGAGGCTATCAATACGACTGTATGTTTATTACATGATTACTCAAAGATAGCTGGATCGATTTGAATTATAGAATTATTCAAAACAACAGTGAACTTGGCTCGGTTTAATAAACTTATGATGACCAACCTGAAGTTAGTCGCAATCTCTTGCACCTCCATAGCAGCAGCCAGGAGACCCGTTGCATAGCACTGCAGTGGTTCCGGTGAATTCGTTGCCCAATTCACTAAGCGATGAATCAATGCTTCGTTATCCTGTAATGAATTAAATGGTCAATATTTATTATAAACTAAACACACAACAAACACTCTCACTCACAGTCATTCACACTCACTCACGCTCATTCACACTCACTCACGCTCATTCACACTCACTCATGTTCATTCACACTCACTCACGCATGATATTTTAAAACTTCTTTAATTAGTTAGTCGATAGATTATTTTGTTTTTTTTTACCATTTTTAAAATTTTTAATTAATTTTTTTTATATATTTGATGTTTAGTTATTTAATTTTTGGTCCCAAGATTAAAAATATATCCATATATTTAAGTTTATGGAAATGGTTTTTTTTTATCCTCAGAACCTGATGAATCTACTGCACCTGATGGTTTTTAAAATAGGTTCCAAACGCTTGGGTGGCTAATACGGTTGCAGAAAGTGGACTGTACTAGCTTCTAAGCAAAAAAAATATAAAAATTGTGCAGTTGGTACCCCCATCAGGAACGAAGATGCGCAGCTGTCTCTCTTGCTCGTGTGTTCATTTGCTTGTAGTAGGCTCTATACACACACAGCATACAGCATTTCGTTACGTGACGATTTCTACTAAATCGCACTACCCATAAAACAAATCAAATATATACATACCTGGAACACAACGCTCATTTCCAAACCGGGCATTAGATCCAGGGTCAGTCGACATGCCGCCACATTCAGTTTATGAACATCCCGTCCAGTGATGTTCTGTCTAGAGTAGTATGTATCGCGTACATAGTCATTCACTAACTGAAATTTAATAAATAATAATAATTAGTGGTATTTAGTTATTAGTCATGCTCGTTCCAGAATAATTGGGACGGTCCGACCGGGGAAGTACTACCCTCTCACAGAAAATCAGGGTTAAGTAACAGTATCAGTGCTGTGGTATCTTCCGATGACTGAGAGCACCTGAGGCCCAACCTCCCACCCCTCTGTTTCCTTCCTCTTTCCATTCTCATCCCTTACCTCCTACCCCTTGGGTTAGCAACATACATGTGATACTTCAAGTATAGCAGTGTTCATAGATTGCAGTGACTGCTCACCATCAGGCAAACCGTATGCTTGTTTGCCAACCATTGTGATATAAAAAAATTTATTTATATGAATAATAAGAGTGTAGAATTTGTTAGTTTGTATGTTTATGTTGAGCCGTTAGAAAATTATAGATTATGTGAAAATTAAAAAATCAAACTCAAACTCAAAATATTCTTTATTTAAATAGGCTTTTAAGCACTTTTGAATTGAATATACAGTCTGTTATGTCCGCCTAAGTGAAGCTACCGCCGATTCGGAAGTTATTATAATAATTATAAAGTTAAAAAAATTACATGTACTAAGTAGTAATATTTTGCATATTACTACTTTGTACATGTAATTTTTTTAATTATAAGTAAGTTTTATCTAAAAACCAAATAACTTTTCAAACAAAAAAAGTTTTTGAAGTTGTTAATAAAGAAACCGTCTAAATGCATAAAATTAAATACAGTTTTAATTTACCTTAGTCATAAAAATGTCTTTTTTAAACATAACTTTGAGTGCATGCCCCAATGCACATTCGGGGTCTGTCCTTGACGGATGCCTTTCATCAAATGGGTCTGGATCTTTTTTCATGAAATTCTCCGTCTCTTCTTCTATTATTTCAGCTATCCTGAAATATAACATTTTAACAAATTATTACTAATTGAATTTCCTATATGTGCCTACAAGTCAAAGCTATAGGCATTATGGCAAAACATCTGATAATAATCGTAACCTTCTTCGTCCTAGCATTATTCCCGGTATTTTATTTTACCCAGGGTCTGCTTATCCGGATTTGACGGGTTACTAGTTTTTACTCAGAGCGATTGCCATCTGACCTCCTCAACCCTAAGGGCGAACCAGTAATTCATTGGAAAAGAGATATTTACTTATCGAGAGTTAACGATTATTATCAGATGTTATGTTATAACAACCGAAACCAACAGCTTAACGTGCTTCCCGAGGCACGGTGGGAAGACCCACAGACAAACGCCTAGACCGAGACAGAAATTTAAGAAACATCTGCCCGAGTGGGAATCGAACCCACAACCGTCGAGACTAAAGGTAGACTAGCTACCGACAACGCCACAACGGTGATAATAATCGTTACCTATTGATAGATAATTTACTCTCATCCAACAAGTACTGGTTCACCCTTTGGCTTATGGAGGTCAGATGGCTATCGTTTTGTAAAAAACTAGTAAAATGTCAAATCTAGATATGAGTAAAAAGCAGACCGTGGGTAACGTGGAATATTGCTAGGATGATTCTGTTATATGACTAGCTATTATATTTCTGTTTGTAATTCCAAATTAACAGCTTTTCACTAAAACTTACATAAAAATCAATTTAAAAAAATTTTTTAGACTGTCGCTAGTAAGCCAATGTTTTAAGAAGTAACATAGGCTACTTCTATTTTAAAAATAGGTTTCCGTGCCGTAAAATTAGTACACCACGTAAGTGCAGCCGTAGGTGTAGCTCGTAATATAATATGATTTCACAATATATCACAATTTAGGTAATATTTTTAGTTAGTAACAATAATAGGGTTTAATTTTAGACATTGAGGAAATGTAATGTGGTAATAATTCTAATATATTATAATTTTATCATTTTTATAAAAATAAAAACGTTTATCATTCTTCTAATATAATAAATATGAATTTTGTATGTTTGGATGTTTACTATTCAATCATGCTAAAATGGCAAAACAGATTTGCATGATATCTGGCACAGGTACAGATCGTTACCGGGATTAAAACATAGGATATTTGTTCCCGTAGAAAATGTTACCTAATGGAATAATCTCTTTTAGCAGTATTGAAGTTTTCTAAGAAAAGTACCAATAGCATTTTAAATACTTGGTGATTTAAATGAGAAGTTAAAATCAAAAATTTTTTCAGAAGCACAGTATTATTTTATTTATGCAACAAATTTCAAACGTGGAATATAATATAAATAATGACCGAAAAAAACCTTACGAAGTAATATTAAATATTTCATGTAAATTTTTACTTTTACAATGGAGTGAGACAATATTTAATTTATTTATACGCTTACTACGGTATATGATAAGTATATAATTATATTGAGATTTAAAATTTTAATTTTAAATAGTTAATTTACGACGTAGAGATGTCAATATCGTTTACCAATGTGGAAGTTTTGAAGTTTCATTGATAAGAACTCGTGAAGTCTACCTTGTCAAAGTCGGTATAGGATCGTAGTTAGGAGTCGTATGTTGCTCTTCCCATTGCCTCAGCAGCTCAGTTACATCCTGTGCAGGTCCTGAATCCATCGTCACTATAACGTTACCTAAATTTCTCAAAAATCACCTAACCTAACTTAATTCAGAAATGTCACATATGTATTCACTTAGACACAGCGTATAAATTGAACGTAAATCTTTTTTTTACGTAAACATTTCAATATAAAAAAGTTAGTTCTGTATAAAAAGTTGTAATAATATAATATTCTATTCATTGAATTCAAATAGACCAAGCGTATTGTCTTATTGCCGCACACTCTTCCGTTTCCACATTCTAATTTTCACCATCAAAGTATCAATATCAAATAAAACATCAATTTAATTTCATAGTGATTTCATAAGCTGATGCATAAGGAATAAGGATGTGAAAAAAATAACGATTTTAAAAATAAAATCGGTTAAGTGTTGTTCGATTATGATGATGAAATGCTGAAATCGATTTTTATAAATAGTGTCATCGTCCAAACATAGGGTAAATCGAGGTATAACTGGCCAGTGGCCATTTTCAATAACTTGACAGATTTCCTTAAAACTCTTAAAAATATGAAGTTGGATATAACAACAATGCTTTTAGATTTTTTAACCTATTTGCATTTAGGCTAAAAACTGCAGTAACTGGCCACTTAAGCACATTGGCTACTTGAAATTGTTACAGTTCTGATTTCCATCATTTAAATTATACTTGTATACTATCGCCGAATAGAGAAAACAGTCATAATTGAAAAGGGAATTATAAAAAAACGAAAAGCACAGTTGTTAAAGTTTTATAGTATATTTAGTTGAAATTATCCAATTCGACCAGAAAATGGCCATCAAAATCAGAAACGGGCATGATGATCCTTTAGTAACTAGCCACAGTTTAACGTGGTTAAAACAACAATATAAAAGAAATTAAAACAATTTATAAAATTACCTGCAATCTTAAAAAAATAATCTTCATATTGATTATATTATATAAGGTGTTTCACTTTAAAATGCGGTAACTTTGCGGGAAGCTTCTATAAGTGTAACAGATCAAATTCTAATTACGATATACGATGTACCTTTTTGCTATATTTAAAAAAAATATTTTCATATCATCGCTCGAACTATGACTCTAGCTGAATAAAATCTATACTTCAAGCCGTGCGCTACGTCACATCACATATGACGTAACACATAGCGCGTATAGCGGCATTGACCTGAGTCACCGACCGCGCGCCCGGTGTGTTATGTGTTTATCACAAAGTACGTGGATACATTATGACAGTAGTGTAGTATCTTGTCTGTAGCTTGCATGTCGTTTAAACTATCCTTCGCCCTTTCAAAAGTTCTTCTTCCAGCATCAATCCCGGTATTTTGCCCAGGGTCTGCTTATTACCCTTATCCGGATTTGACAAGATACTAGTTCTTACGCAGCGATTGTCATCCGAACACCGCAACCCAAGGGCGAACCAGTAACTCATTGTATAAAAGCAAGTTACTAATATTATCAGATGTTTTGATAATATCGACCGCCGACAGCTTAACGTGCTCTCCGACGCACGGTGGTGAGAACCACAAGGACAGACACCCGGACAGAGACAGATATTAATAAGATCAAACCAATATCCACCCCGAACGGGAATCGAACCCGGGACCGTCGAGTCGCCATAATTTGACTTCTTCAGAAACCACTATGATGAAATAATAAAATCAAACTGCGAGTTTACGACCTACCCCACGTTAAAAGTCGTTCACTCCGTCATTTTTTAAATAAGGTTATTGACCGGTAGCATCGCTGGACGGTTTTGATGTCGCCGCTACTTGCCTTGCCTACTTAGCGCTCCACATAGATTCAAGACAACCCGCACCCCACACCTTAATCGAAATTTACTAATTTTTTTTTTAATAAATAAAACATGAATGGGTTCATCAATACTATCCGCCTCGCACGGGAATCGAACCTGTGGCTGTACCCAGACCGGAAAACATGCGTGTATCGTCAATAAAAACATGTAAGGCGGGTGTGCTTAAGGCAGGTTCGCCACCGCTGCACCAAAACCTCGTCTAATAATAATAATACGTGTGGTATGTATGTATGGCACACAAACATGTTAAGTCAGTAACCTACTTTGAAAGCGGTTTTTAAAGGAAAAAAAACTAAAAATTTAAATTGAAATTAAAAATTTAAACTTTGTTAAGGGAAAAAAATAAATAAATAAAGGAATCGCCAATTGCACATTTTATCATTAATGTTTGTAAGCAGCAAATTACCTAAAAACTATTAAATAGTAATTATCTTGTTACGATGACCGGAGCCTTAGATATAACAAAAAACAAATGATATTTTTGATTCTTTCTGGTTGAAGTCGCGAGCGACCACTAGTATGTAATAAAAATCGGTCTTACAAAATCGTTGAAAAAATATGCCTTTTGAAATGCCGCCTTTCCTAAAGCGGCGCTCATACATTTTGGGAAATGTGAGTTTGTTTAGTTGTTACACTTTTACACCTTAACTACTCGACAATGACCAGCATTATCAAATTTTGTATAGACATGGTCAAGGGGTATTAGAAAGCATACAGGATGAATGAAAAATAGCTTTTACATGGTCGTCGAGCATAACGGTTGCGCATATAAAATTAATAAATTGCAATATGATAAATGGAGTACAAAGTTGAACTTTAACTTGTACATTAACCGATGTTTGTAACAAAAACTTGAATTGATTGACATTGAATTAACACAAACAAAATCACAGGTAAAATCTAATATGTATACCATATTACGAAATCAAAAATAATTCTAAACGTCCAAAACTTTCTCGATGGAGTAGGTAAGGTACTTTAAACATTAACTGATAAAAAGTATTTTCACAATAGAATTATAGTAATTACCATAACTAAAAAGAAATCTTCACGTTAATCATATTTTAGAAAAAATAATCAATTCCTTACCGTACAAGTGTCTGGTCTGGACCAAGCTTAACTTGTCCTTGAAAGATAGTTACACGTGCTAAGTCTATCGCTCAGTGTTGGCAAGTTATAATAATAATAATTTTATGAAATACTAGCGGCCCGTCCCGGCTTCGCATGGGTGGACATAATATTTTTTTAATATTTCTTTGTTGATATTATTATTTATTTTATAGAAAATATGTTATTTAATATTTTAGAACATACTTTTCTTCTATCATCAACAGTTTCCGCAGCGCATGCGACGAAAGACGTTTTAGGGCACTTTTTACACCTTGGATTACGTTAGTTAAGTTTTAGTAAGGATCCCAATCTTTTCTAGCAATAAATATAGCCTATGTTACTCAGGGTGAATGTAGCTCTCCAATGGTGAAAGAATTTTTGAAATAGTAGTTTTTGAGTTTATTCATTAGAAACATACACACAAAAATACAAATTTTTTACTTTTATAATAGTAGTGTAGGTGTAGATTTAAAGAAATTACAGTGTAGAGTTTATAGAAAGAAGTAAATAATTATGATTTTTCTTTTCATGTTTTAAAATTTATAATTTTTTTTTTTTTTTTTTTTTAAATAAACGCTACACACTCAACGGCCCCCATTAGGATAATTATATCCTGTGTCGGGGGTCCGGAAACATTTACAATGACAAGGACAAACACAACCAGACCGGAAAACATGCCTGTACGATGAATACAAACATCTGCTCCGAGCGGGAATCGAACCCGCAACCGTCGAGGCTTAAGGCAGACTCGCTACCCACAACGCCACAACGGTGTCTATTGAATACAAACAATAATTTTCTACTAATATTTTTACATACAATAATTAAATATTTTGTCCCATTCCTAAATCATTTTGTTAAAAAATATTCCATAAATTCTTGTGTAAATTTATGGAATATTTTTTAACAAAATGATATTTGAAGTAAAAGTTGCAAAATACTAGAATTTTTAAAAAGTTATTTTTACTACTTTTTAAATGTGGAGCACTTGGCCAGCCCGCAGGAGGACCTTTAAGGGCTTGGCGGCTCATTCTCGCCTCTTCTCTCTGTCGGTTTGTCACTCGGGAAATACTGTTTGATGTTGCAGCCGATTTCTTTCTAAAACGTTACGGGAAAAGCCCCAGTGAGCGAACCATTCTTGGCCCTGAACAAAGAATGAGGAGCTATGATAGCTTTAAGCCTCCAGTGTTAGATTCCAGACGGACCCATTTAAATGTTTATTTATAAAAATAAATTTTAACTTTTTTTAAATAGTCCCATGGCAAGCACAAGACGGGCGAGATACAAAACGGGACTTTGGCATTATCCGTAGCACGGTGTGGCGTATACTATACCAGGAAGGTATACCCCTGTACCATTATACACGTATACAAGATTTGCAACCGGCGGATATTACTGTGGGTGGCTCTTAGAAGACCCTAGCCACAACATTTTGTGGACTGATGAGTCTACTTTTACCACAGCTGGTTTGTTTAATATACATAATGCCCACTTGGGGATTTTAATAATTTACACAATGCGTGATAAGTAATAAATTGTGTTACGGGTTTACGTAAAATAAGACAGCAGAAGCTGAGTATACTTATAATATTTATAAACCACTAGTTACTTAATCTTAAATAAATTGTTTGGACGCCAGGAGAGTTTTTACAAATGATTGGAACTCAGCCAAAACCAGACCACGGCTAGCAAGTTCAGGGTCTTGGTGGTGTAACAATTTCAATACTTTTAGAACAGAATGAACACATCTATGTCTCTAATTTACATATTAAATATGATGTACGCCTCGTCTCAATAGACAGTTGTTGGGTAATGCTCGTTCATGACCTCTTTACACGACGGCTAACTTAAAATCTTAAAATAAGAAAACAAAAAAACAAAACTAATCTTAAAATAAGAAAAACTACTGTAAAGTGAAGATTCGAACTCAGGATGCCGCGTTACATACGGAGCCACAGAACCACTACGCTGTCGTTACTGTGACTGCATTTGCGAATTAGTTATACCTAACCAACTTCATTTATTTAGTATAATTTCAAATGCTGAATCATTAAAATTGATTTAATTAAATCATTTAATAGTAGTATTAAAACCTTTTTTTAATATTCATTTACTGTATTCCATACGATTACGCTCGTGATTATTATTATTGTGTTTAATTAATTTTGACGAATTTTATGTATCGATCGATCGCAGATAAATTTTTAATTTAATTTCTTTATCTGAATATCAATTTTGCAGCGCACTGAACGTCAAATCATTGATACGCTAGCGTTTAGTAGCACTCGCTATTATTACACTATTGCTACTCAGCAATAGTAATAATAATAATACGTGCGCTATCATAATATGGCATACAAACAGAATGTTCATTTGAAAAACGCCAAACTGAAAAAAAATAAGATGTTCAGTAGGTATAAGTTCCACAAAATAATTTTTATAGTAAATCAAGTCTTCAATATTTTTTCTACTAAAAATTATAATTAGTTAAATTAAAAATAATAAAAATTGATCTAAGCAATGCTTATTTCTAGCAATGCTTTTTCTATTTATAAATAGTTGTTATTAATGGTCCTCCCTCCAAATAATCAAAAAGTAGACAAAAATGAAACTTCCCACACTCACGTTAAGAGCCAGCCCTTCTACCGTTGAGCTATTGAGGCTTTTATCTGTGGATGTATGTACTTCTGTCGAACGTAACTAAATTAACAAATACACCGTTGTGGCGTTGTGGGTTGCGAGTCTGCCTTTAGTCTCGACGGTTGCGGGTTCGATTCCCGCTCGGGCAGATGTTTGTTAAATTTCTGTCTCGGTCTGGGCGTTTGGCCGTGTGGGTCTCCCCATCGTGCCTCGGCTGGCGGTCCCGATTATTATCAATAACATCCTATAACAATCGTTAAATCTTGATAAGTAAATTGCTCTTATCCAATGAGTAGCAACAAAACAATTACTTTTTTTATTTTACGCGGGTAAAGTGTGAGCGACCGCTAGTATGTAATTAAAATACTTATGTCTTCAATTTACCAGCGTGAAATAAAAAAAAGATTTGTTTTATTGCTATTATTAGGGCAAGGGTAAGCAAAGCTAATATGTACAATATTATGTAATGCAACATAATTCCAATATTTTTTACAAGAAAATAGTACTAATTAACTAAACTAATAAAACCCGTGGTGTAGACCAAGCCTTTTTTTATGTTAGAAGTTAGCAAACAAGCATACGGCCCACCTGATGGTAAGTGGCTGCCGCAGCCTATGAGCGCTTGCAGCACCATTAGTAGGTCCCACTCACGCGTTGCCAACCTCGAGATATTAGTTCTTAATCTCGTTCGCCCAGTAATTTCACTAGCGTACAGTGCCCTTCATACCGGAACACAGTAGTGCCTAAACACTACTATTTGGCGGCAGAATATTGGACACTGCGGTGGTACCTACCTAGCCGGCCTCTTGCAACAAAAGACCTACCACCGGTGTGACTGATTGCACTGGTGGAATAATCTCTGTTGTGACAGAGGTTACCCCAACAGCGGGCGATGGGGTCGTCACATCCCCACGCCTTATTTTTATTCTAGTCCCTCCCAAGATAGATATACGTGTAGCGCCTAGTGTTGGCAAGATATAAATTTTCGAAATATTTAAGGAAATTACGGTGTCGAGTTATAAAGCACGTTAAGATTTAGGATATTAAATACATGTGAAAATTAACTAAAACAATACGGAAAAAGAAATTTTTAATATAAAAAAATACTCGAACAAAGATGATATACATTTTATACTAATATTTTTACAAACAATATTTTGTGCTTCTTTTGTATTGAATTCCTGTATTTGTGGAATTTTATTTGGCAAAATAATATTTGAAAGTGTAAGTTACAGAATATTAGAATTTTGGTTGTAATGACAAAAGTAGCACTTTTCTTGAAAAGTCTGGCAATACTAATTACTAATCTTTACTCCGCCTTTGCCCTCTTCCCCCGCTTCCGTAGCAACAATGGCGACAAAAATTCATTAGTCGCCGGGAAATACCGGCGAGTAGTGAATGCGGTTATTATTACGTAGTATACGTAATTATGAAACAAAAACAAAATACGTTTAGTCTTTAAAAAGTTATAAATTTAATTATTGTACTTTAACATTATAATTAATTAATTAGTTTATTATTAAAGCTGACCAAAAATTATTAGTACAGTAAAAGCTCTTAACAGTGAATATGAAATGGTATTTTATATGGCATTATAGGGGATACGTTCCTAGCTGACAAAATAAAAAACAAACATAAAAAAATAAATTTAATTGAAGTTTTTGACCATACTTATTACATTAAGGCTTAGGCAACGGTTTAAAGAATTTTGTAATTTTTTCTTGCTTGGCAGTTTTTTAAATCTCTTTCAGTTCACACAGATCTTCAGTAGTTGCATTAGCAATGTGCCTCTTGAAAACAATACTTCGTTCCATAGGCGGATCAATTTTCATAAAGAAATCACAAAGCTCATTTGCCATTCTTAAACCTTCACTAAAATTTTTCAGATTAAATACCACATTTCCAAATTGCTTGTTGAAGCATCTTCTTCAATGGGCTGTGAATTTAACATTTCCTCCAAGTCGGTTTCAGTCAAATATTAATGTTGCAATACAAGCAACTCCTGAATGTAACTTGATTCTATCTGTTCGTACCCATTTCGTCCTATTCCACTCGCAATTTCGGCTATGTTTGCAGTAATAGTTTGCATTTGCACAGATTCTTCGTCATTTTCCACAGTCAGAGCAGGCCACAGTTTTCTCCAGCACGAATTCAATGTGTATGGCTTCAGTTCTTCCAACGATGCATTTTGCTATGTCAAATTTCTTCCAGCATTCCATAACATTCATATCAGGATTCATATCACCTTCCATATTATTCAAAATGATTTTGAAGGTTCGTCTAATGTAATAGAGCTTAAAGACCTGGATTATTCCTTGGTCCATAGGTTGAAGCAAAGCCGTCGTGTTGGAAGGTAAAAATGTCACTTGTTTATTAAAAAAAAAAATGGAGGATGACCTGGTGCATTGTCCAAAACTAGAACCACTTTAAAGTCTGAATTCTTTTTTTTAAACAAATTTCAACTCCAGAAACATAACAATTCCGGAATTCACAGTCACAAAAATGGCACTTGTTAACCACGCTTTCTTATTAGCACGCTAAAACACTGGCAGGTCGTCCTTGTTTTGATTTTAGCGGTCTTCGATCCATAATGACAATGCCACTTCCATTTTTCTATTGCTGGATCACGAACAATTTTCGACATTTTAAATTACGAAGACAGCGGTAGAGACGTGTTACTCGATCAGAGTTTTTGTAACGAATGGAACGATGAAACAATAAGACACGCACAGCGGGTTTTACCAAAGAACGGAACATCTTATACGTGGTAGTCTTTAAAAATAAACTTTATGTACTGAGTAATAAGGTTACTTTAATTCTGTTTGTTTACATTTTCAAAAACACCGACCGCGGCGAAGGCGGTTCATGTCAAAGGCCGAAACAATACAGCGTTGAAGGCGGTTTATGTCAAAGGCCGAAAAATACAGCGGCGATATCACTTAATAACATACTTACTGTAGGGTTGTAATAAGGTCTTTTTACTTTTTTATTAGTCGATTTATCGGCGAGTTTAAAAGGATATTTAATTGGAAACATACGTATTAGAATTGTTTTTATTACTATGCATGTACTTTGTACCGATTAAATCCGCAAATAAAGAAATCTTTAGCCGCGATTATAGGAATTGGGTCACATTTTTTAAATTTGAATTAAGAAAAGAAAAGAAATTTTTAAGTTAAGATATTTTCGAATAATACTCTAAATAGGGTTATGATGTGTCAATTTACCATAAAATACTATTTTCCTATTTAGGAAAATTATTTATTATTAATATTTTAAAACGTAAATTATGATCTGAGTTGGTTAAAGTAGGTAAAATTATTACGTAATTTAAACACTCAAATGCAAAATAAATTCAATCGAATTGTAGAATGTACTATGTAGCTATTAGCTAGGTACGTAATTTATTAGACTAATTATATCTTGATTAAAAATAAAATTAGTAATCTAACTAACTACTTATCTAACGATAAATAATAGATTTCTAGTTGGATGGATTGAATTATTTTTAACTGATATTTTTAAAGTGACAGGAGTGTGAAGGAAAATCAGTGAATAAATAGGGAGGTCAATGACTAAATGCTGATTCGCTTGCGTACCTACTTGTGTGAGCTGTAGTATAAAGTTAATATCGCAAACAGTTATCCCTCTTAAAGTTAGTTTTTAATAATAATCATTTGAGCTAATTCAGATGTACATTTCTGTTTACGTATGTTTTATTTAGTAATGTGTGATACTGAATTATAGCAGTATAAGTTTTATACATATTTTATTGCGTTATTTGTGAAGATAAAGATATTCCTGGAATTTGCTTGATTTTTCAACTGTATTGAAATTCAGTTAAAAATTAAAATAACATTTTTACAATCGATAATCTTTAATATTGCAAAAAAATAAAACAAATTTTAAGGTTAAGGAAAAGTTTTACCCTTTATTTGGGACATGCGATAATAGACAATAATTCAATTCTTTTTGAGACTACATTTACAGATTAATATTCATCTTGCTATTGTTCTTGTCGGCTACTCCACTGAGTTATGAAATACGCGTTATGAATACGGTCTTGGTAATTTTTACAGGTAAATATTGCATAAAATCGTTGTAGCGTGTAGGTAGCGAGCCCACCGATTCGATGGTCACGGGTTCGATTCCCGTGCGAGGCGGATAGTATTGATGAACCCATTCATGTTTTATTTATTAAAAAATAAAATTAGTAAATTTCGATTAAGGTGTGGGGTGCGGGTTGTCTTGAATCTATGTGGAGCGCTAAGTAGGCAAGGCAAGTAGCGGCGACATCAAAACCGTCCAGCGATGCTACCGGTCAATAACCTTATTTAAAAAATGACGGAGTGAACGACTTTTTACGTGGGGTAGGTCGTAAACTCGCAGTTTGATTTTATTATTTCATCATAGTGGTTTCTGAAGAAGTCAAATTATGGCGACTCGACGGTCCCGGGTTCGATTCCCGTTCGGGGTGGATATTGGTTTGATCTTATTAATATCTGTCTCTGTCCGGGTGTCTGTCCTTGTGGTTCTCACCACCGTGCGTCGGAGAGCACGTTAAGCTGTCGGCGGTCGATATTATCAAAACATCTGATAATATTAGTAACTTGCTTTTATACAATGAGTTACTGGTTCGCCCTTTGGTTGCGGTGTTCGGATGACAATCGCTGCGTAAGAACTAGTATCTTGTCAAATCCGGATAAGGGTAATAAGCAGACCCTGGGCAAAATACCGGGATTGATGCTGGAAGAAGAACTTTTGAAAGGGCGAAGGATAGTTTAAACGACATGCAAGCTACAGACAAGATACTACACTACTGTCATAATGTATCCACGTACTTTGTGATAAACACATAACACACCGGGCGCGCGGTCGGTGACTCAGGTCAATGCCGCTATACGCGCTATGTGTTACGTCATATGTGATGTGACGTAGCGCACGGCTTGAAGTATAGATTTTATTCAGCTAGAGTCATAGTTCGAGCGATGATATGAAAATATTTTTTTTAAATATAGCAAAAAGGTACATCGTATATCGTAATTAGAATTTGATCTGTTACACTTATAGAAGCTTCCCGCAAAGTTACCGCATTTTAAAGTGAAACACCTTATATAACAATATTACTTTTAGTAGGTAACAAGCGACAAAACAGGCCCCCTATACTAGTTACTTAAAAAACCCCCAAAAAGCTTAGTATCATAGTCCAGATAAACTAAGTCCTCTAAACTTTCAACTAACGTAGCTATTTTTCAAAAAAAAAGCAAAATGGTAGTTTTGTTATTAAATTTCACAAATAGAGCAGTAACTAAAAATGTACTATTTTACTTTCAGTTACTAGCCACCCTATAAAATGATGTTCAATTGAATAAAATAAATAATATTGGTTTGTAATACTAATATTTAATTAATATCGTTCAGTTTTAATCAGTCACTGCAAAGCGAGAACGTTAAGAAAACTTTTAATTAATAAATTAAACAATCATTATAGTTCCATAAATGTGACTTGAACCAATATGGCCGCTTCTGCGCAGGTACAATAATGATACAGATAGGTACAAAATAATGTGTCACTACGCAAGGTTCAACTTACATTTAACAGACTATAACCCTTATCGTTTTGTTAGTATAATCACACGAAGACATATTTCTTACCGACTGTCGATAAAGAAACGATAATTTTTGCTGCATATGCTAATTATAGAAAAGTAATTGTGAATTAAAATGAAAACCTATTGTACAAATAATATTATAAAACGTAAACATACACCTTCTGACTATATAAATTCTCATTTTAGATAATTTTAAGAAGATCTGGCTAGTTATTGAAGTTATACCTCGATTTACCATATGTTGTTTAGCAAATATTATTTTACAATATTTTATAATTATTATTTTGAAATTACAATAAAATTATAGCGATCGGGTATTTTTTTTACGTATTTCATGGTGTTGAGCTTCGTGTTAATGAACGTCGAAAAGTGACAGAAAGGAATTTTGTAATATTGTATTTTGGACTTAAGTGGTCAAAAAAAATGTGACGAATTGTTGGCTATCCTTGTATGCATAACGCACTGACGTTCATAAAACTGGACTACGGGTCGATATGGCGTAAAAACGGGAACACATCCGCTACAATATATAATAACCTTAACTGCCATTGGTCAATTTCACATCCTTTCTTACTCTCATGTGCGATGGACATACGGTGTTTTAACTTTTTAGTTCTAGTCATAGTGAAATCGGAGTGGCGCTTAAATTTTAGCCACTTTCGGTCACTATGCAAAAAGACCAGCAGATTAATCTATCTATGGAATACACTATCTACATGTTCTCTAATATCTATGTCTTTAACTCCCATAACTGTCAATACTTACAGGTTTTTTTTTTATAAAGTATAAACTAATTTTGCTTTAAGCCAACATTGGAGGAAAAAAATTTTGCTTTGCATTTAGTGCCCAACCCAGACAAAAACATTGAAGAATTTAAGCTTTCGGCAGACAATTGGAGATAATATTTTGTCATTAGACCACCAAATCTTATTTTAGTGTCGAAGAGTATGTCATTCTCACTTCAGAGCTTCTATAAAACACTCAAAGCAAAAGAAATATCTGAGCTGCAATACCCAAGTTAGACTTGCAAGGTAATAATTACATACGGCTCTATATTTTCCTAAACAGATCAAGATATTTATAACTCCAGCGAGTTAACAAACATCCATGCCACGTCTCATACCTGGCTTGGACGATGTTTATGAAAAGTGCTGCATGCGAATTGAAATGAATTACGATCAAGAAACTGCTTTGATAGTGTACTACATTTGAAACTGGTGATCATTTTTTGTTTGTCTCTCGTTACGTTGCGATCTGTCGCCTTTGGGACAGTTAACGGTGGGTGGGGTTGGTTAGAAAGAAAGTTTATTTGAAAACACAGCAAAATTCAAAACAATAATAACTAAATATCATAATAAAGCCCTTTATTTCTGAAAATGTGGCTACAATGTTTTCACAAGAAATTTTTGAGAAAAAAAGAATCTCCCGGATATCATCCTCTCATCATGTTTTCGAATGTCCCTGTTTTCTTGTCCTGTCTTTTGGACACAAGGTCACTTGTTTTTGTCAAGCCCCATTTCAAAAAAATATATAGTGAACTAAAAAAAAAAACAAAAAAGAAAAGCAATGGCAAAAAACGATGAAAAAGTAATATAAAAAAACTACATTTCACTATTTTTTAACTATTGCATGCTGTGTTCCAAAATGCAGTATCATTCAGCATTTGTTAGGAAATCTAACACTGATTTTCAATATTACCCATTATGAGTGTGATGGGCACCAACTAATTAAAATTACTATAACTTAATATTATTACAAGTATTTGTATAAACAGTGTTAGCAGAGAACATGCTTGGAGTGCAACCTGTGTCCCGGCCTTCTTCACTTTATTATAATTTTAGTGTATCTTGGGGCATCTTACGTTTCAGTTTGTGAGTGACTTGATTTTCTTTCATCACAACATTAGCCAGGCTGTTTTGATGGTTTTAAGTTGTTTCTTGTATGACTTTGTATGTCCATCATACAAACTCATACAAGAAGCTCAATTTTGTTAAATGGTGGTCATGTGTAGGTTGTGAGAATGAATGAAGCTGCTTGTAATGAACTAAGGGGCTTTGGTTAATTTATTTAGCATCTTGTTTTGGAATCTTTGTATTATTTCAATGTTGGAATCAGATGTAATGCCTCATAATTACATCAACAATATTTTTTTCCCATTTATTTTTATTATTAATTGATATAGTTCTAATTTGTCATTTTTGCTTCAAAATGAATATTGTTTTATATAATATTATATATATTTTATCCGGCGTCGGGATGCGACGACCCCATCGCCCGCTGTTGGGATAACCTCTGTCACAGGAGAGATTATTCCACCAGTGCAATCAGTCACACTGGTGGTAGGTCTTTTGATGCAAGAGGCCGGCTAGGTAGGTACCACCGCAGTGTCAAATATTCTACTGCCAAATAGTAGTGCTTAGGCACTACTGGGTTCGGTTTGAAGGGCACTGTACGCTTGTGAAATTACTGGGTGGACGAGATTTAAGAACTAATATCTCGAGGTTGGCAACGGGTAAGTGGCACCTACTAATGGTGCTGCAAGCGCTCATAGGCTACGTCAACCACTTACCATAAGGTGGGCCGTATGCTTGTTTGCAGTCTTCTTACATAAAAAAAAATATTGTTTTATATTCAATAAATTTTGTATCTCAATTTTTGAAGATGACATGCATTTTATTTCTGCTGATTTCATTGAAAAGTATGACACAATGGTATCAAAAACTACTATGCCTTAAGCCACTAGTTATGTTCGGACGATAGGAAAAAGCTATTTTAAAAAATAATGATTTTAATTACAATTAATAAAAAATTACAATATGTATTATCAGAATAACATCTGATACAAGAATGAACTTATTGGAGATTGAAATATAAAGTTGCAAAGAATTAAAATCCTGAGTTAGCATTTTGTGATTCTGCAATTCAGCTGGTTTAAGACGATGGAGCCCTGGTAACTCACTTAGTTCAGGTTTTGAGTCTATTTCATGGTGATAATCACCTGTCGTACTTTGGCTTTTATATAATAATTCGGCCCTCGGATAAATCTAGTTTTGCCACCAACATGTACAGGTGGTGTGGGGCTCACCGCTAGCTAATCAAGCTAAGTAACACCCACTAAAACCCAACGAACCACTTTGGGTTTTAGTGGGTTCGCTTGCGCAATCGACCGTGATGCCCCGGCGCCGATCATCAGGGAGCCCTAGAGCCCCCTTCACCGAGACTAACTTTTCACTGAGATTGAGCTTTTTTTCGTCGGAGATAGCAAGCTCTCCAGGTGGGTTTTAGTGGGTTCGCTTGCGCAATCGACCGTGACGCCCCGGCGCCGATCATCAGGGAGCCCTAGAGCCCCCTTCACGGAGACTAACTTTTCACTGAGATTGAGCTTTTTTTCGTCGGAGATAGCAAGCTCTCCAGGTGGGTTTTAGTGGGTTCGCTTGCGCAATCGACCGTGACGCCCCGGCGCCGATCATCAGGGAGCCCTAGAGCCCCCTTCACCGAAACTAACTTTTCACTGAGATTGAGCTTTTTTCGTCGGAGATAGCAAGCTCTCCAGGTGGGTTTTAGTGGGTTCGCTTGCGCAATCGACCGTGACGCCCCGGCGCCGATCATCAGGGAGCCCTAGAGCCCCCTTCACCGAGACTAACTCTTCACTGAGATTGAGCTTTTTTTCGTCGGAGATAGCAAGCTCTCCAGGAAGCGATATTGGGTTTTTGTATCAGACCCAACCAGCATTCTTATTGTTCTTAAATTTGTATCCCAATTGATCAACTAGTTTTATAAATTAAATTCTGTGCTTAATACATTAAAAGTTTGGTTAATTATCCGTTAGATAAATTACGTTGGTGCTAATATATTAGTCGTTTCGTTATTTTCCAAATATAAATCAAGTAAGGGCTAATTATTACATTAATCATTTCATTATTTCCAAATAGCCTTGTGTATCATCTCCCGAATTCAACCAAAAGTCCCCTTTTGCACTATTTTTTCGCGCTACCTCAACGCCAATTTCCTGCTAATTTTTCCATGGCCCTTATTGGCCAACAAGAAATCCACGTCCACCAATTGATTTACTAGTTTTATAAAGTAAAAGTGCTGCAAGCGCTCATAGGCTACGTCAACCACTTACCATAAGGTGGGCCGTATGCTTGTTTGCAGTCTTCTTACATAAAAAAAAATATTGTTTTATATTCAATAAATTTTGTATCTCAATTTTTGAAGATGACATGCATTTTATTTCTGCTGATTTCATTGAAAAGTATGGCACAATGGTATCAAAAACTACTATGCCTTAAGCCACTAGTTATGTTCGGACGATAGGAAAAAGCTATTTTAGAAAATAATGATTTTAATTACAATTAATAAAAAATTACAATATGTATTAACAGAATAACATCTGATACAAGAATGAACTTATTGGAAATTGAAATATAAAGTTGCAAAGAATTGAAATCCTGAGTTAGCATTTTGTGATTCTGCAATTCAGCTGCTTTAAGACAATGGAGCCCTGGTAACTCACTTAGTTCAGGTTTTGAGTCCATTTCATGGTGATAATCACCTGTCGTACTTTGGCTTTTATATAATAATTCGGCCCTCGGATAAATCTAGTTTTGCCACCAGCATGTACAGGTAGTGTGGGGCTCACCGCTCGCTAATCAAGCTAAGTAACACCCACTAAAACCCAACGAACCACTTTGGGTTTTAGTGGGTTCGCTTGCGCAATCGACCGTGACGCCCCGGCGCCGATCATCAGGGAGCCTTAGAGCCCCCTTCACCGAGACTAACTTTTTACTGAGATTGAGCTTTTTTTCGTCGGAGATAGCAAGCTCTCCAGGTGGGTTTTAGTGGGTTCGCTTGCGCAATCGACAGTGACGCCCCGGCGCCGATCATCAGGGAGCCCTAGAGCCCCCTTCACCGAAACTAACTTTTCACTGAGATTGAGCTTTTTTCGTCGGAGATAGCAAGCTCTCCAGGAAGCGATATTGGGGTTTTGTATCAGACCCAGCCAGCATTCTTATTGTTCTTAAATTTGTATCCCAATTCATTAACTAGTTTTATAAATTAAACTCTGTGCTTAATACATTAAAAGTTTCGTTAATTATCCGTTAGATAAATTACGTTAGTGCTAATATATTAGTCGTTTCGTTATTTTCCAAATATAAATCAAGTAAGGGCTAATTAATACATTAATCATTTCATTATTTCCAAATAGCCTGGTGTATCATCTCCCGAATTCAACCAAAAGTCCCCTTTTGCACTATTTTTTCGCGCTACCTCAACGCCAATTTCCTGCTAATTTTTCCATAGCCCTTATTGGCCAACAAGAAATCTACGTCCACCAATTGATTTACTAGTTTTATAAAGTAAACTCTGTGCTTAAATACATTAAGAGTTGCGTTTATTATCCGTTAGAAAAATCAAGGCTAATACATTAATCAATATGCTTTTAAGAGTATTGGTCAATTTAATATTGGTGTAGCTGAATCCCAGGGGATTTTTTTGATATTTGCTCCCCTCTCACATAAACAAAAAAATACTCCACATTTATGAACTCTCGTGACTAGTAGAATACCCACGCGTTGTGCCTTTATTTAAGTAATAATCAACCCCACAGTTGAATTAACTGTTGGTAAGACAGAAATGTACAAGAAGTTTTAGTTCTTATCGCGTTACGTTTTCACATGGGGCACATTCGCTTAAATAGAATTAATGGTTATTGGAAAACATATAATTTACTTTTAAAAGGTTTAAGTCTTGGGACCGTTTTCTTATATTGCTTCGTAATTTATATTTTATCGATAGGAATACATATAATTTAACAGATCTTAATCGGTTTGTAAAACTAATTCTTAATTTTTTTAATAAGTTAATAAAACATTTAGTTTGACCTCATAAAAATTTAACAATTGATGAAGCTGTGGTACTTTGAGGAGGTCGTTTAAAAATAACACAATATATCAAGGGAAAAAGGCATAAATATGGAATTAACCTTCAAATTTCACTGGATCTTTTGTTGTAAGAGGCCGCCTAGGTATGTACCACCGCAGTGTCAAATATTCTACCGCCAAATAGTAGGGCTTAGTTACGAGGCAGGGGTCATGCGGAATAGGTGGTAATGTTGCTAATGCATGATTATCTAACACGGGACTCTGTTTGTATACCGATAATTTTTATAATAGTGTTGCATTAGCTGTTTAAAATGGGACAGGGAATCTGTTAAGTATGAACATCGTAATCGAGACATAATTCAAGCGCTTATAATGCTTAAGATTTAATACCAGCTGGTAAAAGTAATGGTTTTAAATATATAATACATACTAAAGCAGTTGTACTTTATTTTGCAACTGTTAAATCTTTATGAGCGTTTAGGAAATAGCAGAGAAAGGATCGCCTAAAAAGGAAAAATGTATTTTGTTTTTTAATACCACTATTATAATAGCATACATGTTTTTTGTTTTCGGAATGTGTATTGCTGTTGGCCCTACTGGCCTTGACAGCGTCACCGGGCGGCGGGGCCGAGTACAGAGACTCAGCCGTGATAAAGGGACAGCCCTCACGGGGGCTCAAATTTGATTCCGTCCTTAGGGTGCCTCCTGCGAAGCCGAACCACGGCTAAGGACGTCACCGGAGATGGAGGCAGCGCTCCGAGCGCATTCTATACGATAGACTCACCCGACGGTGTGAGCGCGACGCGACGTGCGAAACAAAGGACCTCGTCCTCGCCGGCGAGGACGGTGTTGTGTGCGTGTCTGTGCTGTGTAAGGGCATTTTCTAATGTAATCCTATCGTCAGGGTCTTGCAGGACGTGCTTAGGACGCTTTACTTTTGTCGGTTGGTTACATCGGTCTGTGTAGATACAAGCATGTCTAATCAAAGGATGTGGATGGAAAGTAGTTTGATCGAAATAGTTTTGCGATAAGCGCTTCAAATATTTCGGGATCGAATCGATTTCAAAGTCTCTATGGAGATCTACGTTGCGAACGTACCACGGACAGCCCGAGGCCATGCGTAAGAAACGGTTCTGAATTATTTGTAATTGATTAATTCTTCTGGCGTGGACGTGTGAAAAAACAGGGCTCGCGTAGGTCAGTATGGGACGTATACAGGCTTTGTATAATGTCACCTTATTTCTAAGGGACAGTTTACTCCGCCTGCCCAACATCGCATACAATCTTCCCAAAACGAACGCTGCTTTATCACGTGCCTTGCGGATAAGAGCTTCAAAGGTGAGTCTTTTGTCGAGTATGACGCCTAGATATTTGGTTTTATCTTTCCATGGGATGGGATGATCGAACAAGGTGATAACTCCAGGTGGACCGGATCGCCAGTAAGCCCTAATGCGGGGTTTGTTAAAAAGGACAACTACGCTTTTCTCGGGATTGACTTCAATCCTCCAAGATTTAAACCATTTTCCTAGGGCATCGGCTGCAGATTGGAGACGCCTGGTAAGGGCGGAAGCTGATACAGAAGTTGTGTAAAGAACGGTGTCATCCGCGAAGAGTGCTAGATGAACACTTTTGGTCGGTCTCGGAATGTCATTTATATAAAGAGAAAATAGGATGGGAGCTAGTACGGAGCCCTGAGGGACTCCTGCCCTGATGGGACGAGGGGATGACAAGGTACCCTCTACTCGAAAACGGAACGTGCGATTCGACAAGTAGTCTCGTATGATAAGCACGAGTCTGTCTGGCAATCCTAGACGATACAGTTTATAAATTAAACCGTTATGCCAAACTTTGTCGAAGGCCTTAGCGACGTCGAAGAAGAGCGCTCCAGTGGTGTTGGTTCGCGCTAGAGTGAAGCCCTTTAGAATGTGCTCCGTTATACGGTGCACCTGGTTGACGCAAGAGTGGATTTTACGAAAGCTAAACTGCTCGTCTATAATTATGTTTTTGGCCTCAATGATGGCCTTGATTCTTGCTAATAAGATTCTCTCGTAGACCTTCCCGAGGGAGTCTAATAAACTGATCGGACGATAGCTGGTGGATTGATTTCTAGGTTTGCCTGGTTTATGAATGCCGATAACTATGGCTTCCTTCCACCGATCGGGGAAGGAGCACTCTGCTAAAAGAGCGTTGAAAATAAGGACTAGGATATGTAAAATTTGTACAGGGAGCCGTTTTAGGGTCTTATTGGTAATGCGATCGGGACCTGGAGATTTTTTACCGTGGAGTCCTTTGATAATTGATTCGACCTCCTCTAGAGAGGTACGGGGTAGTGGCTGTGGAGACCCTACTTTCGACTTCCGAGTCGACCTTTAAGAGGTGCTCGGGGTCTACAGGATGCGTGCTTGGGGAACATTGACTCTCCAAGCTGTCAGCTAAGCATTCGGCCTTATCGATATCATCAAATGCGGGTGGTTGATTTATACGTAATAGGGGGGCCATAGTGGCGACGGTGTCGTTTCGAAGAGCTCTTGCTAACGACCAGTACGCGACGTGAGACGGCGTGAGCTCTCCAAGACGCCGGCCGAAATAGTCATCCCTGAGTTCGGGAAAGCGAGCTTTGACCTCCCTTTGTAGGGCACGGAGTTGTCTCCGGTTGTCGTCAGTTGGGTAAGAATCATGAGCCCTAGTTAGTAGCTGCGTTTTTACGCGTAATCAAAGATTTTAAGTTAGTTGGAAGCTCCCACCGCCCTCGAGGGTGGATTGAAATCTCCCTGGAGCACTCGATTAGTTTATTTTGAACGTGGGGCAAGAAATCAGTCCGTCTTTCTTTTGAGAAAAGAGTCCTTAGTGGGACTGGACATATTTGAGCCTCCCTGCACTTAGGCAGGGAGGTGTGTATCTAAGGTGTGATTTATATCTGTGTCCCTGTCCGTGGGTGACAGGGGTGAGTGCCTAAGCTGTAAAATGTCGGTGTACTTACGGTTACCGGGAACCAACTGTACACCACTAACACTAAAGAACACTGGAATGCACTTGCACGTAGTCTTTATGACACTTGCTCTGTGGACGCAACGGGCGTCGGCGGCACAGAACACACTATCACTTATTGTCCGATGATAACTGATGGCTAGCGCAGGTGCGCAAGCACGGGGCTTGCAGATGGCACGTCGGCAGGCGCCTCAAAGGCGCACGCGCAGGTGCGTGGCAAAGCGCGGAAGCGCAGGGCTTGCAGATGGCACGTCGGTATGCGCCTCAAAGGCGCACGTGCGTATGCGCGGCAAGCGCAGGTAGACGCCCGAGGGCGAACAGGTGGCCGCGCAATCGGGCGGGCGAGCACAATGGCGTGCACGCAGGTAGTCAGAGCGACAACAAAAGAGTGCTCCGAGGAAGACATCCGTACGGGACGGAGGTCGGGATGAGAATGTGCATACATGTTGGCATTCCCCTTTACGTTAATAGGTTTCCGTAGCTTATTTGCCCAATAAAAACTGGCCAAGTGCATGTCGGACTAATAAAATAATTAAAAGTTGCGGGGTCTCGATACAAGATACTTGACATTTAAAAACTGTTAGACACTACACTGAGGGTTAGAGACGTAGGAATCCATCGATAACTCTGATGAAAATCGGTAGAGGTACATTCCTAATAAGGTCTAATAACCGGGGAGTTTGTGTCTCTAACTATAGAGATAAAAGGAACGTATTGACGATTTCAACTGATCATCATTCACATTTCGTCGATTATACTAACAGCCGTGGACAAATAACTCAAAAGCCTAAGTAATTTCGGAATATAATAAAGATATGAAAGGCATTGATAGAAAAGACTTTTTTTCCTTTATTTTAGGAGTTTTAGCCCAACAGGACTATGTCACTCCATACACACAACACAATTAACAAAAAAAAAATTACAAATCACAAAAAAGGGCAATCTTAATAAAACATATTAACTCTTCGCATACCCTCTGACCACTTTATATAGCATTTTAGCTGCTTCAGAAAGAGGGTATGCAAGGACTATATAACAGCCGCCTATTGTTTTAAAGTCTTGGGCGATTTGTAGCATTTCATTTCTGAGATCTTCGTTCCGAACACACTCCACCATAATATGAAACGCATCTTCTACAATACCGCACTCAGAAGACAGGGTAGATGGAACTTTTTCATCACGTAGGAAACTTATTAAGTGGAATGTGGCCGGAACGAAGTCTTAATACTGTGATTAATGTATTCCTGTTTACACTTGTCAAACCACGGTACCTTCCAAGCCTCATACTGAAATGTTCTATACCATATGGCTTTCTTAAGTGCTGTCTTATTACCCTATTTACACTAAAACAACCAGGTGGTATAAAAAAAAATTTTTACACGTGATGCAAATCGTGCTGTTTAATGCTTTTAAAATGTGGTGATAATGATAAAGTCATGTCCTTTTTAGACTTCCGGTTAAATATTATTGGATAATTACTAAAAATTGATAACAATAATTCATCTGGTAAAAATAGTTCACGCCAACAGTCAATTAAGACTGTTTCGGCCGATGTAATAAGTTTGTCTGAAGAGTTTTTTCTGTAGAGATAGAGATTTGTTTCTGTAGAAATATTAATGAAATAAAAATATTAACTTTGAAAATATTTTATTTTATAAAACAGACATCTTTTTTCTTCTTAGAGAGAGAACACAGTGACATACGAACACTATTATATTCAAAATACATTTTGGCCAGTCATAAAGATTACATTTACTTTTCAGCACCCCCCAATGTAATATTACAATATTCTAACTAACTTCATCTATTCATATATTATTAGTATTACAACCAGAAACATAACTTTAATACAAACCAAACTTATTTACAAATCTCAACAATAAATTCTTACCTAATGGTTTTGTAAACATGTCGGCAATCTGATCTTCAGATTTCAAATTAAATTTACCTTTTTTATCAACTCTTTAATAAAATTATATCTAATATCGACATACTTTAAACGTTAGCAACAATTATAGTACTTGTAGAACGAGGCCTGTTTCCTAACGCGCTTACTTTTCTGACGATATAGTAATTCTCCTTCTTCATCATCACTGCTAGTACAAGGTACATATAAACCTTCTTCACTATCTGTAGATACTAAATGACTTCATTCTTCCTCTCTAGATTGCTCTTTACTCTCAGTAGACTGTACTTCTTTTTCTTTAGATTTTTCTTTACTTTTTTCAGAATGATCTGGTTCCGTACTTGATAGTAGCTCTTTACAAGTACTTTCCGGTATAGTCATATCATAATCAAGCATAACCAATTGCTCCTTCTCTTCATTACAAGTTTCTATGAATACTACAACTCTCCTAATTCGAACTATGTTCTTCTGTGAAAAGAATACTCTGTAGCCTTTAACTTCTTCTCCGTAGCCAACCATAATTCCTTTCTGTGATTTAGAATCCCACTTTCTTCATTTCTCTTTTGGAATATGGACAAATACAGGTGTACCGAAAATCTTTAGTGTATTTATGTCAAAATGTTTGTTTGTTCATGTCTCAAATGGTGTTTTTCCAGTCTCATAACTTTTCCCGGTTCTGTTTAAAACAAAAGCAGCAGTATTAACGGCTTCTTCTTCTTCTTTTCTTGCTGCCTGAATTAGAGCTCTATGCTCTCGCTCTGCCTTGCCGTTTTGTTCTGGTGAGTATGGCACACTCGTTTGATGAACTATACCACGCTTCGCAAACATATTTTGTACTTCTTTATTAACAAACTCTAATCCATTACTCCTGACGTATATCACTTTTGTTGTTAATATTCTCGGTTTTATTTGTGAAGGTTTCGACACATTTTTTCACTTCATCTTTCCTTTTTATGAAGTATACTTCTCTATAATTTGAATAATCATCTTTGAAAACAATGAAATATCTGGAACACCCCACAAACGGTATCTCCATTGGTCCACACGTATCAGCATGAATAAGTTCACATACCTTCGCAGTTTTATTTTCACTAGTACTTTGATGCCATTCTTTTAAATCGGATTTCACTTGAGTAACATTTGCCGCTTTGCACTTATAACGCATGGCCAAATAATACATATCTCCATTACGATTTGCCTGTGCACAAATTTTATTTCGTTTGTAAAATTTACATAACTTATTATTGGTTACCACGGTATATTCTTTATCTGTCACAAGATTGACACAGGATCATAGAATTAATATAAGGACAAGAAATCTCACAGAAGCAACATTTCTGTGACAAAAGAGAGATTCCAAATGGTATTTTTGTCCCTATCTAATCGAAACACCATAATTGTTAATAATTGAGGACAAAATACAAACTTGGATCATCTTAATTTCTGCATACTATGAATATATTTAAATTAGAACAAATATATTATTTTATTGGAATATTATTATTTTTATTAGAATTAGCCAGTGGTATTATAGTAGTGGCATGTAAGTCGGAAAATATAATAAAATTATATTTATTTTTATCCATTATTTTTTTCTTTCATCGTCACGAGAAAAACTGGAAATAACATTTTATTACTAAAATAAAGATAACATAACTTTATTTTTAAATTTTTAATTAATTACAATTGATAAAAAAATCAAGAATCGTCTTTGAACTTAACATAGCAGAGTCACTCTACTTCTTATAAAACAAAATTACTTACAGGTGGAAAGATTTACCACAACCTGGATAAGATTCATTCTTACAACCAAGTACAACGAGTTTGTTCACCATTTTTCTAAGAAAAATCAATTATAAAAGCTTTGAAAAGCCCAATCTATGATTTAAAAATATGACGTTACTATAGTAACCAAAATAATGCCAATTTGTTGGTAAATTTTGAACTGTGTTGTCAGTATAGTAATAATATTTCCTTTATATAAAGTCATTTAACCGAAAATGGTGTATTTAAAAGCTTATTATATTACGATCAAAACTATTAATTTCAGTAACAATTGTTTTTAATTATAAAAGACTTTCGTTAAGCCGCAAAAATTATAAATATATTCGGAAGTAACACCTTATCAAATTATTTTTTTTGGAAGGGCAACCTGTGACGGTTTCGCAGCTAACTCTTTTCACAGGATACCTCCCATCGACCGTTTTCGTCTGCGCTGTCATTGTTTACGGCGGTTCGTATGTGCCACATAATTCCGATTCGTAATTTAAGAACATTTTCAATGTCATTAGTTCGGGTTCGTGTTTACCAGCACGAGCGTTATAATTGAGCAATCGATAGCTTAGCATGTTAGGTAGTTTGTGCGATTCAAGGCACTGAAAGCCCTCATGGCGTCACTGATTCGACTAGCGAAGATTCAAGCCACGTATTCACCGAGTAGCAATTTTTCGGATACACAGTTTCTGAAACATCACTTAATGTTTCCAGGAATAATGTTTCGGAAACTCTGCCTGCCTATCTGCCTTCCACACAATCAGTTGCTTAGGTCATGTCGCCGAGGAAGTAGTGATGTTATTTGGTGCTTAAATTTTTTTGCATGAGTCCATTTCTAGTAAAAAGAAAAGAAAAAGATGGTGGGTCAGGAATTACTTGCTAAGAAGTCAAGACGTATTAAGTGATTTATGCTTGTTTGATGCATCATTTATAAACTTTCTACAAATGTCAAAATCAGATTTTGAATATATTTTGCAATATGTTGCACCATTTATAGAGAAACAAGATACAAACTTACGAAGTGCAGTTACCGCTGAAACAAGACTAGCCATTACTTTAAGATACTTAGCTACTGAAGATTCATATTCTTCACTCTCATACAATTTTAGAGTTCCAAAACAATTAATCAGCCGGATCATACCCGAAGTTTGTAAGAATATAATACGTGTGTTGAAAAACTACCAGGTAAGAGAAATTAAAAGTTATGAATAATTTTTTTTTATTAATTATACAAAATTAGGCGCTCTATCTACTGGGTACAAGTATAGGTTTCTTCTACTGATGCAATTTGTGAAACTATCTCTTCAATGGTTTCAAGTTCTTTTTGTGAGGTAGTAACTCACAATAAATTTCACTAAAAATTTACAGTAGATAAACTGGTAAATGTTTTTTTTCACCGTTTTAAAACGTCACCGATGTAATTAAACACATTGAATTTAATAAATATACTTTATTGTCTTTCGAACAGTGTTAAAGTTGTTGTATTATAATAAATAAATAATATGTTGTTGTATAAAGTTTTCCTATATTTTCGCCATTATTTACAATAGATTTTTTGCAAACTGCTTTTATTAATTTCAGTTTAGCAAGAGATTGAAGATGTCGCAGAGAAGCTGTTGGCTTCCTATTACCTAATTCCTCCTCACACTTCACTGACTAGACATTCAACACGCTGTTGTTAGGATGTGGATAAGCTGCGAATGAGCTCTTGCTCAAAGTGTTGTACTTATTCTTCGTCGGAGGATCAGGACAATGTCCTCGATTTCACCAATCAGTCGCTGGTCTATTGTACTGATATACATATCGTTTTTGATTCCTGCCTGGTGATATTCAGCTTCTGCTAGGGCAAACCAGACTGTAGGTCTGTCTGCCCAGAATAGGGGGTAGTTTCACCGGTATTGCCTGAACTTTAGGTGATTTCTGAAGATGGTGTTATATTGGCCGTGTGCACAGAGGTGCTTCAAGAGCAGCATTTTGTTCCAGTAGACTTTTAAGCGCTGGCTGCATATCCTCATCTGTCATAGTTGTTAGGCAAACTAGGAACTACCAAGTAAAATATGTGCAAAAAAATAAATTTTAGTAAGTTTAGCTTAATCTTTTCCATGAGTTGGAAATAATCACACAAAACCATTATCTCGTTACCGACATATCGGTATTATCACTTGTCTCTCAGAAAGTTCAAAGTTCAATGAAGAACACCTATACCACAGGTTGTAAGCAGACAGGGATGCCTGTCTTGGAATACCTGTATCTACCATATGCCACGAAGACTGGAAAGTGCTCGGCATTGTCGTAACGAATATCACCAGATGGCCTTTGAACAAGGGATTTCTTATCTATGGTGTTTCTCTACAGCATGAACTCTCTTAATGACAATAAATGGACTTTATTTATATAAAAATTTTGAAAGGGACAGAACAAGTTTTCTGTTACCTTGTGTGTGTGACACTAACTGAGACGCCCATGACTAGGTGCGCTCTCTGATTGGCTAACGATCGGTGATTAAAGCAACTTTAGGCGTAATCAGTCACTAGATGGGTGACCGCATAGTGATATTTCAACTGGGCGTCTTCGTGCTTCGTAGGGCACGTGAAAAATCAGTCCCTGCTATTATCAATTCGACAGTCGATAAGTCAAGTCGGAGTTCTGTATGGGCGACTTGAACAACTCTGACACAATAACTTTATCGAGCATAAGTGTGTCTCATTCACTCTCGGTATTGTTATTACCATGTCCGAGATAGCGGTTGACTAGTGACGGCTGGTGACAAATATATTTTTAAGTCTTTGACGTCAAATGGCTATTCTAGTTTTTTCGCCATGGTGAAGTTAACTGGTCAACCGTCGAAAGTCATCTTATTATTTGAACTGAACTCAACTAAAGTTGGTTCATTGTTCTCCTGTAACGACATCAACCAGCAAACACCCTTCTACAGTACATTGCTAATAAACCTGACAAGTTTGGAATAAAATTGGCCGATGTTGAAAGTAAGTATAGCTGTAATGTTTTTTTATCCAGGGAAAGATAAAGCTAGCGAAAAACTAAGAGCTGAAAGCACCAATAATGCGAAGAGTAAAAAGAGAAATACCTGCGATTTGTAAACCTATTCTCAGAGGTAGATATGAATCTTTAATTCTGAAAACTAGTCTAAACACCGCTCTAACTGATTACCAAGGAAAATCTGGAAAAAATCATAATGCACTGTTCCTACGTCACATCGAGGCGCGCCAGCAATGAGTGGTCGAACCGGTTCCGTGACCACCATTCCAGCACTGCGCCGTGCCCCGCCATCGGGACTCGCTCGCCGCCTCTCGTCGTGCACAGACACACTCAGTTATCTTTTCAATCAGCGATAATACAGTCCATTTTTATATCGAAAAGTGTTTTAATTAGTCAAGACCACCAACAATAAGTTTGGAGCTTGTCAGTCAACATATGGTTCTTCGAAGAAAGAAGATAGCCGTCTTATTGCTGTGCACTGAACCTGTGGACTTTGGACTGTCCGCCCATCGCCCGCTCGCGCCGAGCCGCAAAGGACACTTAGAGGACAGCACACATTTGTAGTTAATTTCTCCGTTCGTCGGAATTTCATTCAAAGGATCAGGACGCCCTTAAATCGCAGATAGAAGATTTATCATCCCATTACTCGGATGTTACTTCAAAGCTGTCCTTGGATAATACTTAGGCGACGCTAAATTAGCTTCAGAGTGTGCAGACCTTTCAACAGCAACGACAACGCCTAAATAACATCGAAATATCAATATAAAAGTTTTGCAACTTCTTCCATATACTGATATTTCGACCTAAGTCCTACGACTGTAAAGTCGAAGTAGTCGCAGATGGATATCGTGTTAGGTGAAAATCTTTTCAAAAATAAAAATATATAGTTCACCAACACAAACCGAAATAGCTGTCTGTTGGGAACATGTTAATATCACGGATATAGCTAAAGAAATAAAAAAGAGATTTACTTGAAAAATATCTACTTGGACTCCTTTAAAATCGGGTCTCCCCAATTAAATCCATAAATAAAGGCTGCTCTGTCCGACAACTTAGTAAAAAAAGACAAAGCGATTCGAGTTAAACAGAACCCTTGTGCTATAGCTTTTATAGGTTAAGCATTGACAACAATGTTCGCAAGTGAAAATAAACACATGAGCGTCATAAAGCTTTACTTAGACGCAGCCAGACTCTAGTGTGACTCTCAATATATCGAGTCTACATCTTGCTGCAGTTTTGTAACGTCTACCATTAAAAAGGAGATTAAAGGCCATTTTTACTTATTTCAAATTGTCAATTAACTATTTGAGAAAAACTAGTCGATACATTACGAACAGCAAAAGCTATATGTAAATCGGCAGCTGAAATGAAGACTACAGCTCAATCTAAATCGACAGCTTTCCCACAACACAATAAATTTCGTCCTTTAAACGTCAAACCTCCACTTCCACTGTCAAGGCAGACGGGAACAGTAAGGAGACCAGCGCCCGCTGTGCAATAACCTCGCATATACAAAGTTGTTTCACGACCACTACCACTGTGGTAGTGGTAGTGGTTCGACCACATCGTCTTAAACAATAATTTAATTTTTTTAGTTATATTTTAAGGTTATTCATTCTCATAAGAGGTGATACCCATGTGACTATCCCCTAGGCGGTCGAAATTTTCTTTAGTTGTTTTCTGATTGTGTGTGCGAGACTATGTTGGACTCGGACGACGAGACCGATGCCTCGGTTGGGAGCCGTAAAAGGGTTAACCCACAGCCTCCCTTGGGGAGCCCGTTTGGCTCGGAGACCGAGACGGAAGCGGGGGTGTCGGCTCGCACCCAAAAGGGCAGCAAACGTGGTGGTACGGGCATTACCCATGCCCGTGCTGAATTGAGGCAGCTAGTTGGTGAGGCCGAGAAGCAGGCCTTTGAAAAAGCGCTCCAAGCAAGTGTCGCTCAGAAGAAAGTGGCTGCCCAGAAGGCATCGACGTCGGAGCCCCCCCGGGACATCTCGCGATGTTCGCCGGAGGAGCTGCGGCTGTTGGCAGACCGAAATGTGACCGACGTGCGGGAGGTCGCCCGCAAATCCGGTCACCTGCAAGGCCCGATGGTGAGACGACTCAAGCTGGCGGCGGACTCTCTCCAGGAGATCGTCGATTCCCTGGCGAGGAGGTCCGTCTCCGAGGAGTTGCGCCGAATGGCCTCTGAAAATCGGAGGCTCCATGACGAAGCTGAAGGCCTAAAAGAGGAGAGTACAGCTGGAGGCGTACCGCCAACAGCTGTACTAGGAGCAGGCTGCAGCACCCGTGGCCCGCGGAGATGCCCATGGAGGAGTTGAGGGCGTCTCTTCTTGCGTCGATCGGGGAGTTGATCGATGCAAAGTTCGCCGCATCCTGGTTTGGTTTCGTCGGATGTGGTGTGATTCTATCACTTCAAAATTGAAATATGACATATCGGCAATCGTAATTGTCGCAATTGGTAGGCCAGCCGAGTAGAGTTAGGGCGTCAGGTTTAAAATCTACAATTGTTAGCATCAAATTCATTACCTGTAACGTCGCACTTGTCATCTGTCATGCCCGTCCATTCATCCTATACACTTGTGTGGCTACCCGCAGATAAGAAAGTTAAAACGGTTAACTTCGCCGCGATAATGGTCTGTCGACATGGTACGTCCCGAAATACAAAGTGGCAGTTAACATCAGCAAATGAACTAAGGAAATCATCTACAAATCAACACCATCAGTTACCAGGAGTGGAATACCTCGTCTCATTTAACCATATTTTCCTATCCACATCTCTCATAATCAGCACCCTCAACACTGGGGTTCTTCAGCCAGGCATCGAAACCTTATCGATCAACCTAAGCACTATGATCAACCTGAACACAAATTAAATCGATTTTAAAAATTTCTGTGTTCAAGATTTAAAAAAAAATCTTTGTAGTTTTCTTTGTTTTCAATGTTTCGACTTTTCCCTTCCCTCTGCGAGCGATCGGGGCTATTTTTCACAAAAAAACCTTATCTTTTTCGACATTTTTTTTTTCCAAACGCTTTCCCCGATTTTCTCGCGACCTTGAACGAATTTCTCCGTTCGTGAGAAAATCGAGAAAAACCAAATTTTTCCTCCCTTTTCCTGTTTTCCCTTCCGCCAATCCCTTCTTGAGTTCGGAATTATGGTGTATTTTTGTTGACCCGCGTTGAATGACACCTGGATCGCCGTGATCGGCTGGGACATTTTCGAGAATATTTCATGTATATTAATATTTCTTGTATATGGACCGAGTCTACTTGGTCCATCTCAACACGTAAAAATTAACCCAAATTAAAATCGATTTTAAAAATGTTCTATGTCCAAAATTCAAGAATTTTCTTTGTTTTCACTGTTTCGACTTTCCCCTTCCCTCTGGGAGGGGTCGGGGCTATTTTTTCACAAAAAAACCTTATCTTTTTCGGCAATTTTTTTTTACAAAATTACAGTTTTTCTTAAATAACTTCCGAACGCTTTCCCCGATTTTCTCGCGACCTAGAACGAATCCTTAACCCCCGTCCGGGCGCGTCGAACGACACCTCGTACAAGGCGATCCGAGCCTCGGTTCGCGAGAGAAACGAGAAAAACCAATTTTTTTGACAACTCTAAACAATATTTAGTTTAATTTTGTCATTAAAAATCTCTCTTGATTTACTACTGAAGCGGGCTCTCTACACCCGTTTTCAGAAACAGATTGATGTCGGGATCCTCATATACCCTGACCCTTAGCCCCCAATATGGCCAGCCTAAAGTTTGAAGTGGCCATTCCGAAACGCAAATTCGCCACTGGTTCAGCCGCCCCTAAAGCTGGCTCGACGAAGCAAGTTCTTACAGCTCGAAGGCCAAACAGGTGTTGGGTGAAGCTCACAATTTAAAAACGGAGCTGAAGACCACAGCCTTCACGATGTTGGACAAGCTCGTCTGACTAGTCAAGCTCATAGAAACCGAGTACAAAAAGAAACCGCCCTCGACAAGTAAAGTCGTCGATGGAGTGACGCGGGCCCTGGACGAGAATTAGACAGAATTTAGATTCCCGTGGGTGAATTTAGGATGCACGTGCAAGGGCATAATTTAGCGGAGATGGTAGCAGCGTGGGCGTAATGATTAAAGAGCACGCCGAGAAAGCTAAGACGGCCAATGACGAGCTGGCCAAAAGCGTGCGGGAGTGGAAGACCCGGACGGAGGACCTCTGCGAGACGACAACCCGTACGGTGCGATCCAATTCCCGGTTCGCGAGAAAATCGCGAAAAACCGAAATTTATTGATTACATTAGTCGTAACAAATATCACCAGGTGGCCAAGGAACAAGGGATTCCTTATCCGTGGTGTTCTTATTCAACATGAAACTTTCTTAATGACAATAAATGAACATTCTGCTGGACAGTTGCAAGTTTTTTGGAATCACATTGAATGAATTCTGTTTGTGACAATGCCATTCTTATAACAATGAATGCCATACAAAAAATTAAAGCACAACGCATGCTTTACACATTCTGATCCCACATTATCAAATTGTGCAAACATTGAAATTTACCACCAGGGTAAGTTGAAAGTAATAGTGCTACTGTGAATGAACAATATAATCAGAAAAATAAATTTTTTGAAAAAAAAAAAGTGTTAAATTTAAGATATTGCTTCTCACATTTACGAAGTAGTACATAGTTTTAAGTTTAGTCATGTAATTTCTTTTTTAATCAAATAAATATTAAGTAATTTTGTTTTTTTGGAATACTCATACATAATTATTGCTGCGGAAAAAATAACAAAATATTTTTGTGAACACGGACTTCGTCAAAACTACAAGTGTTTTGACAGTAATATGCAACCAAATGGAACTCAACATTTTATATTTTGGAATTTCTAGTTTGAAGAAACACCGCTTGCTACATGGTAATTAGAAATTCCAAAAAGCAGTATTGGACAAAGATCAACCCATAATATGCCTCGAAGAATGGATATTATTTAAATATTCTCTTCTTTTATATTATAAATTATAAATATTTGCACGCCTACTAATAGGTAAATCATTTTACTTAATATTTTGTACCAACTGTAATCCAATATTTTATGCAAATAAATTATTCATCAATTTCTTCATTAATTCATTCATTCAATATCTATGGCAATTATTGTGGGCATTTTAAGAAATGACACAGCATGTGAAAGATAAATTAAATGTTACAAACTCCATGACTCCCAATAAGCTTAATAGCAAGTGTTAAATTTACACACAACGTTCCAATAGGAGCGAGTGTGGAAAAAGAGCCTGCGATGAAAAAAAATTTGCCCAAGGTCTGGAAAATCAAAACAAAAACAAATGAGCAAAATGGAACAAATGAAAGTACAGTCAAAAAGAACTTCGGCCCCAAGCTTGAATACACCAATAGATCATAAAGTAGGTTTGCAACAGCTGTGCCAGAAGGGTCGTCTAAAAGTGCATCACATGCATGTGTGATGCTGGTGAGATTTACGCACATTGCTACCATCTGGGGTAGATTGTCGTTGCCAAAAATAAATAAAATGGACAAACGAAATCCTGAGAATTTAATACCATTATTTTTGTACAAGTTTGCTTAAAATCGATAGTTTCTGTTATAAATTGTTTAATTTTCTTAAGTCTTACGGCTGTAAAATACGTAATTGGCGGTGTCAGTAAGATACTTCGAAGTAGTAAGGGCTTAAGCAGTATATTGATTTTACTGGACTACTCACGGGCATTCGACTGCTTACATCCCGATATATTACTAGCCAAGCTCTCAGCGTATGGGTTTTCAGATGACACGTGCTCATGGTTCAAAACCTTTCTTACGAACCGAGAGCAAATAGTTATAACTGAGAGTGAGGATGGTACCAAGAAGTACTCAGGCGTTGGGAAACTTACTCGAGGCGTACCACAGGGCTCAATTCTGAGCCCTATACTATTTACGATATTCACAGCAGATTTACCCCTAAATTTAAAAACGTGTCAATATCATTTATACGCTGATGATACCCAAATTTACCACTCTTTTTACTCTAAAGATACAAAAGACGCCATAAAAAAAATTAATCATGACCTCCAAAGCTTGTCCACCTGGTCTGTAAGAAATTCTTTGGTACTAAATCCTGTAAAAACGAAAATGTTGATTTTAGGCACTAAACATCAAATCAATAAGGTCAAAGATTGCGAAGAATCTATAAAAATAGATGGATGTGAAATAGAACAAGTTTCCAATGCACGTAATTTGGGGGTAATTCTTGACGGCGAGCAAAAATATGAAAACCATGTAAATGAGAAAGTTAGAAACGCTTTCTATAAATTAAAAATGATATACAAGATAAGGCCTTATGTTAGTGAAGATCTTCGAATACGCCTAGTGGATGCACTTGTATTATCTCCTTTTAATTATTGTGACACAGTATATGGACCTAGAGTAAATGGTAGCATGGAGAGGTGTATTCAGAGAGTGCAGAACGCATGTATAAGGTTTTGTTTTAGAGTACCAAGGCGCGCTCATATAACACCATTTATGAATAATAAAGGTATTCTAAATATGAAAGCCAGACGAGAGCTTCACTATGCATGTCTTACGAGAAGAGTTATCTGGACAAGAACTCCACATTATTTGTTTCAACAACTGATGTGGAAAAAAGATCAGAGCCGAACAAATCTTCGCTCCGTGTCGGCAAATCTTCTCTCAATGCCATTCCATAAGTCTACACGATTCCGAGGCTGTTTCAAGTTTAGGGCTACGAAAATTTGGAATGATTTGCCACCACCATTGCTTCTTAAAATGTCTCATTACTGCTTCAAAATAAAATATAAAAATGCATTGCTAAGAAGACAACATTCTACAGAAAACTTGAAACACACCCACATCAAAAATATAGCTCTTAGATCATTCTTTACAACTCAATAAGTTACTCTCACTCACAATACACACACACACGCACACACACACACACACACACACACACAGGCACCCACATACGCATACCGATAAAAATTTATGTAGACATGCACTTCATACACTGACATACTCACACACAATAACACCGTTCGTACATAATATGACATCACTGTATTATTCCTGTAACTTACTTTTTCTTTTTTTTTTTAATGTTTACTTTTTATTCTGTTTTTGGTATGTGATAGTCTTTTCTAATATACAATTAAGGAATGTCAGCCAACATTCAAACACTTTAGCTCTCAAATTCCACCTCAGAGGGCAGGGGTGAAGCTGAAAACCAGCGCTGCTCGAGAATACGATCCCGACAGCATCAGCTGAGCTTCCTCCCTTTGTCTAATTTTTTGTAGCATTTTGTTAACATTTCTTTTTACTAATTAATGATGATTGCTGTAGTATGATTTAGACAATAAATCACTTTCTTTCTTCTTTCTTTCTTAGTCGTAGATGAATATCATGTAAGGTGAAAATCTTTTCAAAAATAAAAATATATAGTTCACCAACACAAACCGAAATAGCTGTCTGTTGGGAACATGTTAATATCACGGATATAGCTAAAGAAATAAAAAAAAAATTTACTTGAAAAATATCTACTTATAGGACTCCTTTAAAATCGGGTCTCCCCAATTAAATCCAGAAATAAAGGCTGCTCTGTCCGACAACTTAGTAAAAAAAGACAAAGCGATTCGAGTTAAACAGAACCCTTGTGCTATAGCTTTTATAGGTCAAGCATTGACAACAATGTTTGCAAGTGAAAATAAAGACATGAGCGTCATAAAGCTTTAATTAGACGCAGCCAGACTCTTGTGTGACTCTCAGTATATCGAGTCTACCTCTTGCTGCAGTTTTGTAACGTCTACCATTAAAAAGGAGATTAAAGACCATTTTTACTCATTTCAAATTGTCAATTAACTATTTGAGAAAAACTAGTCGATACATTACGAACAGCAAAAGCGGTATGTAAATCGGCAGCTGAAATGAAGACTACAGCTCAATCTGAATCGACAGCTTTCCCACAACACAATAAATTTCGTCCTTTAAACGTCAAACCTCCACTTCCACTGTCAAGGCAGACGGGAACAGTAAGGAGACCAGCGCCCGCTGTGCAATAACCTCGCATATAAAGTTGTTTCACGACCACTACCACTGTGGTAGTGGTAGTGGTTCGACCACATCGTCTTAAACAATAATTTAATCTTTTTAGTTATATTTTAAGGTTATTCATTCTCATAAGAGGTGATACCCATGTGACAATCCCCTAGGCGGTCGAAATTTTCTTTAGTTGTTTTCTGATTGTGTGTGCGAGACTATGTTGGACTCGGACGACGACACCGATGCCTCGGTTGGGACCCGTAAAAGGGTTAACCCACAGCCTCCCTTGGGGAGCCCGTTTGGCTCGGAGACCGAGACGGAGGCGGGGGTGTCGGCTCGCACCCAAAAGGGCAGCAAACGTGGTGGTACGGGCATTACTCATGCCCGTGCTGAATTGAGGCAGCTAGTTGGTGAGGCCGAGGAGCAGGCCTTTGAAAAAGCGCTTCAAGCAAGGGTCGCTCAGAAGAAAGTGGTTGCCCAGAAGGCATCGACGTCGGAACCCCCCCGGGTCATCTCGCGATGTTCGCCGGAGGAGCTGCGGCTGTTGGCAGACCGAAATGTGACCGACGTGCGGGAGGTCGCCCGCAAATCCGGTCACCTGCAAGGCCCGATGGTGAGACTACTTAAGTTGGTGGCGGACTCTCTCCAGGAGATCGTCGATTCCCTGGCGAGGAGGTCCATCTCCGAGGAGTTGCGCCGAATGGCTTCTGAAAATCGGAGGCTCCGTGACGAGGCTGAAGGCCTAAAAGAGGAGCTGGAGGTGTACCGCCAACGGCTGTACCAGGCGAGACAGGCTGCGGCATCCGTGGCCCCGGAGATGCCCATGGAGCAGTTGAGTTGTCTCTTCTTGCGTCTATCGGGGAGTTGATCGAAGTAAAGTTCGCCGGCATTGAGGATCGCCTCTTGCCGGCGAGGAACGTTCGTCCTCCCCTGGCGGTGAGCAAGAGACGCCCTCCACAGACGGCAGATTTGCCCTCTTTGCCGGTCAGAGCCGGTTCACCTGTCCTGACTCTGGCGAGGAGGATGGTTTCGGCGAATAAAGAAGTAGCTGCACGGGCTGCCGCCCATGAAGCGGTGACGGTTGCCACCTCGTGCCAGCCCCCGGTGCTACCTGCAGAACCAGTGGCAGGGCCTTTGGGGGAGGGTTCGTGGACGACCGTCGTCCGTGGAAAGAAAAAGGGCAAGGGAAAGAAGTCCTCCCCTCCGGCGGAACCCACCAATGGACCAAAGGCTGCACCTTCCAAATCCGCGCAACCCAAGCCTAGACTCCCCGCCGCGCACAAGTCCATAGCAATCGCTATGAATTTGTTGCCGGTGGCGGAGAAGCGCGGTGTCACGTTCAAGCAGGCCTTGACGAAGGTTCAAAAAGAGGTGGTGGACAGCACCACCTTTGTGGTGGACACCACCCAGTTAGGGATTGGCCCAGGAATATCCATTCGTCGGTCGGTGACGGATAGGCGCATGCTGGAGCTGCCTTCTGGGACTTCCCAGGAGGCGGCGGAGGCTCTGGTGGAGCGGATGCGCCACATCCGCGTATCACCTGAGAGTCTAAGGTTGCTAAAGCATAAGAATGTGACAAACAACACACAATCTTAGATAACATTTTGTGCAATTTACGCTGGTTGTTCGGTGCCACCGCACCGAACTGGCCCGTCGTGGGGAGTGGGGCGAGGGAGATAGGCTCACGCGCATCGAGGTACTTTAACTCCTACCTTTTGTCGGTACTACGGGAGCTCAACCGCAGTGTTTTGCAGTTTAACCAGTGCCTATCATTTTAAAGCAGTCCACAATAAGATACACAATTAACACTGGCAATGCCTTTCTTGGAAAACCTGTATTTACACAAAGACTGGCAAGTTCCCGGTATCGTCGTAACGAATATCACCAGGTGGCCTAGGAACAAGGGATTCCTTATCCGTGGCGTTCTTATTTAACATGAAGCTTTCTTATTGACAATAAATGACCATTCTGCTGGACAGTTGCAAGTTTTTTGGAATCACATTGAATGAATTCTGTTTGTGATAATGCCATTCTTATAACAATGAACGCCATACAAAAAATTAAAGTACAACGCATGCTTCACACATTCTGATCCCACATTATCAAATTGTGCAAACATTGAAATTTACCACAAGGGTAAGTTGAAAGCAATAATGTTGTTGTAAATGAACGATTTAATCAGAAACTGATAATGGTTGAATCAAAATTTGATTATTACGTTTTTCCTTCCGCCGATCCCTCCTTGAGTTTGGAATTATAGTGTATTTTGTTGACCCGCGTTGAACGACACTTGGACCGCCATGATCGGCTGAGCCGTTTTCGAGAAAAACGCGGAAAATCTTGCTCATATTTTTTATATATGGGCCGAGTCTACTTGGTCGATCTCAACACGTAAAAACTAACACAAATTAAAATTGATTTTAAATATGTTGTGTATGTCCAAAATTAAAAATTTTCTTTGTACTTTTCTTTGTTTTCACTGTTTCGACTTTCCCCTTCTCTCTGGGTGGGGTCGGGGCTATTTTTCACAAAAAACCTTATCTTTTTCGGCAATTTTTTTTTTTTTACAAAATTAGTTTTTTTTAATAACTTCCAAACGCTTTCCCCGATTTTTTCGCGACCTAGGACGAATCCGTAAACCCCGTCTGGGAGCGTCGAACGACACCTCGTATGGGGCGATCCGAGCCTCGGTTCACGAGAAAATCGAGAAAAACCAAATTTTTTGACAACTCTGAACAATATTTAGTTTTATTTTGTCCTTAAAAATCTCTCTTGATTTACTACTGAAGCGGGCGCTCTACACCCGTTTTCAGAAACAGAGTGATGTCGGGATCCTCATATCCCCTGACCCTGAGCCTCCAAGATGGCCAGCCCAAAGTCTGAAGCGGCCATTCCGAAACGTAAATTCGCCACTGGTTCAGCCGACCCCAAAAGCTGGCTCGACGAAGCAAGTTCTTACAGCGCGAAGGCCAAACAGGTGTTGGGTGAAGCTCACAATTTATAAACGGAGCTGAAGACCACAGCCTTCGCGATGTTGGACAAGGTCGTCGATGGAGTGACGCGGGCCCTGGACGAGAATTGGACAGAATTTAGGTTCCCCTCTGCATTGTTCGCGAACCTGCGTCTGGACATCGTAACGACCCGCGAAATGAATAAGCCCATACTAGACGGCTTAAATAGCGCTATAAGGATGCACGTGCAAGGGCAGAATTTAGCGGAGATGGTAGCAGCGTGGGCGTAATGATTAAAGAGCACGCCGAGGAAGCTAAGACGGCCAATGACGTGCTGGGCAAAAGTGTGCGGGAGTGGAAGACCCAGACGGAGGACCTCTGCGAGACGACAACCCGTACGGTGCGATCCAATTCCCGGTTTGCGAGAAAATCGCGAAAATCCGAAATTTATTGATTACGTTAGTCGTAACAAATATCACCAGGTGGCCTAGGAACAAGGGGTTCCTTATCCGTGGTGTTCTTATTCAACATGAAACTTTCTTAATGACAATAAATGAAAATTCTGCTGGACAGTTGCAAGTTTTTTGGAATCACATTGAATGAATTCTGTTTGTGATAATGCCATTCTTATAACAATGAACGCCATACAAAAAATTAAAGCACAACGCATGATTCACACATTCTGATCCCACATTATCAAATTGTGCAAACATTGAAATTTACCACCAGGGTAAGTTGAAAGCAATAATGCTACTGTGAATGAACGATTTAATCAGAAACTGATAATGGTTGAGTCAAAATTTGAATATTACATTTTTTGAAAAAAAAAAAAAATGTTAAATTTAAGATATTGCTTCTCACATTTACGAAGTAGTACATAGTTTTAAGTTTAGTCATGTAATTTCTTTTTTAATCAAATAAATATTAAGTAATTTTGTTTTTTTGGAATACTCATACATAATTATTGCTGCGGAAAAAATAACAAAATATTTTGGTGAACACGGACTTCGTCAAAACTACAAGTTTTTTGACAGTAATATGCAACCAAATGGAACTCAACATTTTTCATTTTGGAATTTCTAGTTTGAAGAAACACCGCTTGCTACATGGTAATTAGAAATTCCAAAAAGCAGTATTGGACAAAGATCAACCCATAATATGCCTCGAAGAATGGATATTATTTAAATATTCTCTTCTTTTATATTATAAATTATAAATATTTGCACGCCTACTAATAGGTAAATCATTTTACTTAATATTTTGTACCAACTGTAATCCAATATTTTATGCAAATAAATTATTCATTAATTTCTTCATTAATTCATTCATTCAATATCTATGGCAATTATTGTGGGCATTTTAAGAAATCACACAGCATGTGAAAGATAAATTAAAAGTTACAAACTCCATGACTCCCAATAAGCTTAATAGCAAGTGCCAAATTTACACACAATGTTCCAATAGGACCGAGTGTGGAAAAAGATCCTGCGAGAAAAAAAAATGTGCCCAAGGTCTGGAAAATCAAAACAAAAACAAATGAGCAAAATGGAACAAATGAAAGTACAGTCAAAAAGAACTTAGGCCCCAAGCTTGAATACACCAATAGATCATAAAGTAGGTTTGCAACAGCTGTGCCAGAAGGGTCGTCTAAAAGTGCATCACATGCATGCGTGATGCTGGTGAGATTTACGCACATTGCTACCATCTGGGGTAGATTGTCGTTGCCAAAAATAAATAAAATGGACAAACGAAATCCTCAGAATTTAATACCATTATTTTTGTACAAGTTTGCTTAAAATCGATAGTTTCTGTTATAAATTGTTTAATTTTCTTAAGTCTTACGGCTGTAAAATACGTAATTGGCGGTGTCAGTAAGATACTTCGAAGTAGTCGTAGATGAATATCATGTAAGGTGAAAATCTTTTCAAAAATAAAAATATATAGTTCACCAACACAAACCGAAATAGCTGTCTGTTGGGAACATGTTAATATCACGGATATAGCTAAAGAAATAAAAAAAAAATTTACTTGAAAAATATCTACTTATAGGACTCCTTTAAAATCGGGTCTCCCCAATTAAATCCAGAAATAAAGGCTGCTCTGTCCGACAACTTAGTAAAAAAAGACAAAGCGATTCGAGTTAAACAGAACCCTTGTGCTATAGCTTTTATAGGTCAAGCATTGACAACAATGTTTGCAAGTGAAAATAAAGACATGAGCGTCGTAAAGCTTTAATTAGACGCAGCCAGACTCTTGTGTGACTCTCAGTATATCGAGTCTACATCTTGCTGCAGTTTTGTAACGTCTACCATTAAAAAGGAGATTAAAGACCATTTTTACTTATTTCAAATTGTCAATTAACTATTTGAGAAAAACTAGTCGATACATTACGAACAGCAAAAGCGATATGTAAATCGGCAGCTGAAATGAAGACTACAGCTCAATCTAAATCGACAGCTTTCCCACAACACAATACATTTCGTCCTTTAAACGTCAAACCTCCACTTCCACTGTCAAGGCAGACGGGAACAGTAAGGAGACCAGCGCCCGCTGTGCAATAACCTCGCATATACAAAGTTGTTTCACGACCACTACCACTGTGGTAGTGGTAGTGGTTCGACCACATCGTCTTAAACAATAATTTAATTTTTTTAGTTATATTTTAAGGTTATTCATTCTCATAAGAGGTGATACCCATGTGACTATCCCCTAGGCGGTCGAAATTTTCTTTAGTTGTTTTCTGATTGTGTGTGCGAGACTATGTTGGACTCGGACGACGACACCGATGCCTCGGTTGGGACCCGTAAAAGGGTTAACCCACAGCCTCCCTTGGGGAGCCCGTTTGGCTCGGAGACCGAGACGGAGGCGGGGGTGTCGGCTCGCACCCAAAAGGGCAGCAAACGTGGTGGTACGGGCATTACTCATGCCCGTGCTGAATTGAGGCAGCTAGTTGGTGAGGCCGAGGAGCAGGCCTTTGAAAAAGCGCTTCAAGCAAGGGTCGCTCAGAAGAAAGTGGTTGCCCAGAAGGCATCGACGTCGGAACCCCCCCGGGTCATCTCGCGATGTTCGCCGGAGGAGCTGCGGCTGTTGGCAGACCGAAATGTGACCGACGTGCGGGAGGTCGCCCGCAAATCCGGTCACCTGCAAGGCCCGATGGTGAGACTACTTAAGTTGGTGGCGGACTCTCTCCAGGAGATCGTCGATTCCCTGGCGAGGAGGTCCATCTCCGAGGAGTTGCGCCGAATGGCTTCTGAAAATCGGAGGCTCCGTGACGAGGCTGAAGGCCTAAAAGAGGAGCTGGAGGCGTACCGCCAACGGCTGTACCAGGCGAGACAGGCTGCGGCATCCGTGGCCCCGGAGATGCCCATGGAGCAGTTGAGGGCGTCTCTTCTTGCGTCTATCGGGGAGTTGATCGAAGTAAAGTTCGCCGGCATTGAGGATCGCCTTTGCCGGCGAGGAACGTTCGTCCTCCCCTGGCGGCGAGCACGAGACGCCCTCCACAGACGGCAGATTTGCCCTCTTTGCCGGTCAGAGCCGGTTCACCTGTCCTGACTCTGGCGAGGAGGATGGTTTCGGCGCATAAAGAAGTAGCTGCACGGGCTACCGCCCATGAAGCGGTGACGGTTGCCACCTCGTGCCAGCCCCCGGTGCTACCTGCAGAACCAGTGGCAGGGCCTTTGGGGGAGGGTTCGTGGACGACCGTCGTCCGTGGAAAGAAAAAGGGCAAGGGAAAGAAGTCCTCCCCTCCGGCGGAACCCACCAATGGACCAAAGGCTGCACCTTCCAAATCCGCGCAACCCAAGCCTAGACTCCCCGCCGCGCACAAGTCCATAGCAATCGCTATGAATTTGTTGCCGGTGGCGGAGAAGCGCGGTGTCACGTTCAAGCAGGCCTTGACGAAGGTTCAAAAAGAGGTGGTGGACAGCACCACCTTTGTGGTGGACACCACCCAGTTAGGGATTGGCCCAGGAATATCCATTCGTCGGTCGGTGACGGATAGGCGCATGCTGGAGCTGCCTTCTGGGACTTCCCAGGAGGCGGCGGAGGCTCTGGTGGAGCGGATGCGCCACATCCGCGTATCACCTGAGAGTCTAAGGTTGCTAAAGCATAAGAATGTGACAAACAACACACAATCTTAGATAACATTTTGTGCAATTTACGCTGGTTGTTCGGTGCCACCGCACCGAACTGGCCCGTCGTGGGGAGTGGGGCGAGGGAGATAGGCTCACGCGCATCGAGGTACTTTAACTCCTACCTTTTGTCGGTACTACGGGAGCTCAACCGCAGTGTTTTGCAGTTTAACCAGTGCCTATCATTTTAAAGCAGTCCACAATAAGATACACAATTAACACTGGCAATGCCTTTCTTGGAAAACCTGTATTTACACAAAGACTGGCAAGTTCCCGGTATCGTCGTAACGAATATCACCAGGTGGCCTAGGAACAAGGGATTCCTTATCCGTGGCGTTCTTATTTAACATGAAGCTTTCTTATTGACAATAAATGACCATTCTGCTGGACAGTTGCAAGTTTTTTGGAATCACATTGAATGAATTCTGTTTGTGATAATGCCATTCTTATAACAATGAACGCCATACAAAAAATTAAAGTACAACGCATGCTTCACACATTCTGATCCCACATTATCAAATTGTGCAAACATTGAAATTTACCACAAGGGTAAGTTGAAAGCAATAATGTTGTTGTAAATGAACGATTTAATCAGAAACTGATAATGGTTGAATCAAAATTTGATTATTACGTTTTTCCTTCCGCCGATCCCTCCTTGAGTTTGGAATTATAGTGTATTTTGTTGACCCGCGTTGAACGACACTTGGACCGCCATGATCGGCTGAGCCGTTTTCGAGAAAAACGCGGAAAATCTTGCTCATATTTTTTATATATGGGCCGAGTCTACTTGGTCGATCTCAACACGTAAAAACTAACACAAATTAAAATTGATTTTAAATATGTTGTGTATGTCCAAAATTAAAAATTTTCTTTGTACTTTTCTTTGTTTTCACTGTTTCGACTTTCCCCTTCTCTCTGGGTGGGGTCGGGGCTATTTTTCACAAAAAACCTTATCTTTTTCGGCAATTTTTTTTTTTTTACAAAATTAGTTTTTTTTAATAACTTCCAAACGCTTTCCCCGATTTTTTCGCGACCTAGGACGAATCCGTAAACCCCGTCTGGGAGCGTCGAACGACACCTCGTATGGGGCGATCCGAGCCTCGGTTCACGAGAAAATCGAGAAAAACCAAATTTTTTGACAACTCTGAACAATATTTAGTTTTATTTTGTCCTTAAAAATCTCTCTTGATTTACTACTGAAGCGGGCGCTCTACACCCGTTTTCAGAAACAGAGTGATGTCGGGATCCTCATATCCCCTGACCCTGAGCCTCCAAGATGGCCAGCCCAAAGTCTGAAGCGGCCATTCCGAAACGTAAATTCGCCACTGGTTCAGCCGACCCCAAAAGCTGGCTCGACGAAGCAAGTTCTTACAGCGCGAAGGCCAAACAGGTGTTGGGTGAAGCTCACAATTTATAAACGGAGCTGAAGACCACAGCCTTCGCGATGTTGGACAAGGTCGTCGATGGAGTGACGCGGGCCCTGGACGAGAATTGGACAGAATTTAGGTTCCCCTCTGCATTGTTCGCGAACCTGCGTCTGGACATCGTAACGACCCGCGAAATGAATAAGCCCATACTAGACGGCTTAAATAGCGCTATAAGGATGCACGTGCAAGGGCAGAATTTAGCGGAGATGGTAGCAGCGTGGGCGTAATGATTAAAGAGTACGCCGAGGAAGCTAAGACGGCCAATGACGTGCTGGGCAAAAGCGTGCGGGAGTGGAAGAAGAAGAGAGAAGGAAGTGGGTAAGTTGAAAGCAATAATGTTACTGTGAATGAACGATTAAATCAGAAACTGATAATGGTTGAGTCAAAATTTGAATATTACATTTTTGAAAAAATGTTAAATTTAAGATATTGCTTCTCACATTTACGAAGTAGTACATAGTTTTAAGTTTAGTCATGTAATTTCTTTTTTAATCAAATAAATATTAAGTAATTTTGTTTTTTTGGAATACTCATACATAATTATTGCTGCGGAAAAAATAACAAAATATTTTGGTGAACACGGACTTCGTCAAAACTACAAGTGTTTTGACAGTAATATGCAACCAAATGGAACTCAACATTTAATATTTTGGAATTTCTAGTTTGAAGAAACACCGCTTGCTACATGGTAATTAGAAATTCCAAAAAGCAGTATTGGACAAAGATCAACCCATAATATGCCTCGAAGAATGGATATTATTTAAATATTCTCTTCTTTTATATTATAAATTATAAATATTTGCACGCCTACTAATAGGTAAAACATTGTACTTAATATTTTGTACCAACTGTAATCAATATTTTATGCAAATAAATTATTCATTCATTCATTCAATATCTATGGCAATTATTGTGGGCATTTTAAGAAATCACACAGCATGTGAAAGATAAATTAAAAGTTACAAACTTCATGACTCCCAATAAGCTTAATAGCAAGTGCCAAATTTACACACAATGTTCCAATAGGACCGAGTGTGGAAAAAGATCCTGCGAGGAAAAAAAATTTGCCCAAGGTCTGGAAAATCAAAACAAAAACAAATGAGCAAAATGGAACAAATGAAAGTACAGTCAAAAAGAACTTCGGCCCCAAGCTTGAATACACCAATAGATCATAAAGTAGGTTTGCAACAGCTGTGCCAGAAAGTGCATCACAGCTGTTTGCATTGTGGTTTTTACAAGATGTGTAGCCGAAAGTGTTAATTTATAATTTTTTATTCTAAAATGGGTAAGCTCTTGACCTCCATCGAGCGAAATGAAGTCTATGGTTAAGCAAGCTTTGTCATGAGAATGTGTTCAGATATACAGATGCCGGATGAGGATTCCATTCCCTGGCCGTGCACATTATGAATGAAGAACAAAAGTGCATAGTTTGAATGTGACAATTATAATTTGTGACAGTGTTCCTTGTGATGCAGTCTTTTCGATTGGAAGCAATATTAATAATGCAATATTTTGCATTTGTGTCTTCGACTCCAAAACAGCACGTCGGTGGTGGTGTAAAACATTAAAATTTAATATTGAACTGTTTTATATCACCACCAAAGTGCTGTTCTCAGAATATCCCTAAACAACTGTTGAACAGATTTTCCACATAGGTTTATAATAGTCAAGCTTCTGCAATACAAACATTAAAATAATATTTTGGAAATGGTAGTTCCTGGTAAAAATGGATCCTGCTAACAAACTGAAATCAAACTGTCCCCTGGTTTATTAAAGATTGAAAGCCGCTGCCTTAAAACAACAATTTTCATTGCAACAACAAATTAGCGCCACAGAATTAAGATAGTGAAATCTCACAAATTTAAATGTCACATTACAATGTATATGTAATTGTTAATTGGAGAGGAGTGGTACATGGGAGTTGTTTGATGGGAAAGAGGCTGAATGGAGAAAGCTTTTAACAAGCAAGTGGGTCTTTGCTAGGAGGTTGGATGAAAGATATAAAGCTGGATTAGTAGTCCGAGGTTTTCAGCAGAATTATAAAGTGGACTATGAGGAGGCCTATAGTCCTGTGGTGAACATAGAATTATTTTATCAATAGCAGCTCGGAGGAATTTGAAATTGAGACAATTCGATATCAAGACAGCGATTTTATATGGGAATCTGGAGAATTTTTTTTTATGCAGTTTCCTAAAGGTTGTGTTGTAAAGACATAATTCAAAACGGAATTTTTCAGAGAAACTCTTACAGAATTTTTGATATCTTCCTTTATAGTGTATTGTATTTTTCTTGTATTTTTGTGGTTTTAGTTATTATTAAGAGTTTTTGTTGTTGTTTTATGATTGGTGGTTTGATAGTTAATAATTTCTAAATTTTTGGGTTTTCTGTACTTGTCAGATGTTATAATGTATATCTGAGATTAAGGGGGTGTGTTGAATAGTAATCTCAGTATATAAATACTCTTTTGATGAACTCTAATCTGTTTGATTTATGCATTGTGAATTATTTTAAATTTGGAATATTAGTTTTATTTATTAAGATTGAATTTTGTCATGTTTTAATTATTCCGTACAAATCACTTGAAATTGTAACATGTTTGTTTAACATAAATCTTGTATTTTATATATATATTTAATAATGTTTACGTTCCAACAAAAAATTAAATTCAAAATGTCTAAATTAAAATAAATTATTTTTGAGTCAGTCTTTAATTGTCTTTTTGGTTCTTAAAGTGATCCTATTAGCCACATTTACTATTCAAGAACAATAACAATGTCATCAATAAATTTATAACTTATATTAAAACACTTGTAGTTGTAAAATTCCTGCAGTAAATCACAAGAAATGTCACCCATATATTTTTAGAGCCAGTAAAAAAACAACGCAAGGGCTGTATTCCATTGGGAGTTGGAAGGATCTCTCAAAAAGTTATGTGTTCTAAATTCTAAGTTATATTCTTCCCTTCACATTCGGATAAGAGTATAGGCAGACTCAGAATAATGCTAGGAAGAAGACGTAGCTTACCATTTGAAAATTATTCCAAATAAATACGATCATATAGATAGAGCGAGTTATATAAATCTAAGACCACAAAACAAATCTATTGTCTCAAAACTTTGAAAAAATTGTAGTGGCAATATAAAGTAATGATTTACAAAACGAAATCCAAATAAAAAACCTGATATTAGAATTGCAGTATCGCAAATGACAGAATGACTCTGACAGTATTAAAAAATGATTGTTGAACTGTCCGAACTGTCGGTCTGTCAACTGCATAGAATTAATTATTATAAGAACAAGAAAGCTCACTGAAGCAACATTTCTGTGACAAAAGAGAGGTTCCAAATGGTATTTTTTTCTCTATCTAATCGAAACACCATAATTGTTAATAACTGACGACAAAATACAAACTTGAATCATCTTGATTTCTGCATACTATTAATATATTTAAATTAGAACCAATATATTATTTTATTGGAATATTATTATTTATATTAGAATTAGCCAGTGGTATTATAGTAGTGGCATGTAAGTCAGAAAATAAAATAAAATTATATTTATTTTATCCATTATTTTTTCTTTCCTCGTCACGAGAAAAACTGAAAATAACATTTTATTACTAAAATAAAGATAACATAACTTTATTTTTAAATTTTCGATTAATTACAATTGATAAAAATTCAAGAATCGTCTTTGAACTTAACATAGCAGAGTCACCCTGGTTCTTATAAAACAAAATTAATACCACAACATGGATAAGATTCATTCTTACAACCAAGTATAACGCATTTGTTCACCATTTTTCTAAGAAAAATCAATTAAAAAATCTTTGAAGAGCGCAATCTATGATTTGAAAATTTGACGTTATTATAGTAACCACAATAACGCCAATTCGTTGGTAAATTTTGAACTGTGTTGTCAGAATAGTATAATATTTCCTTTATTTAAAGTCATTTAACCGAAAATGGTGTATTTAAAGGCTTATTATTTTATGATCAAAACTATTAATTTCAGTAACAATTGTTTTTAATTAAAAATACTTTCGTTAAGCAAAATTTATAAATATATTCGGAAGTTGTGTAACTACCACCTTATCAAATTATTTTTTTATATATTTTATATTATTATTTAAATTATTTATATGGTCCATAAGGCGTGAAGTGATAGTAAATGGCTAAAATTTAAACGCCACATCGAATGAACCAGGAAGTAAATAGCATAGTAGTTAATCTAAATATCCTAAAATTAATTAATGAGCCCAGCACGTGTGCTCCGAGTCTTCATAATTTTCTCTCTTTATTTTACTTTGTTATAGAGCTCAGTATTTTTTTTTTCATTAAGCAAATATCACTTAACAGGTATAAATGTAAAATTTGTATAGATCTCATTAAATGGACTATCCATATTATTTATAAAATTTAACAATTCCGATTATTGAATACAAAGAAATTGCCAAGTTGTCGATTTTCGGTTTTTTCTATATATGTATTTCATCCCTATTTTTACGCATGCGCAGTTTTAATTTTTTTTTAGGGCCTGACTTCCTGCACATTCGCTGGGAGCGCAATTGTATGCTTCAATTAGTTTTTATATTTTTTAATGTATGGTAATAACTATAAGTAAATAAAATAATTGGTTTATATATAAATAAATAAAATAAAATAATTGGTTATCTATAAATAAATAAAATAATTGGTTTTTAATATCGTCGTTAATGAATTCGATTATTATTCCCATAGAGCTAGAAATCGATATTTTCGAGTTTACTGTAACAAAAACATAACGAAAAAACTCAAGAAGAACAGAAGTTAACAAATATTACAAAATCTCAATGAATGTATACATGGTACTTTTTTTTTTTTTAAAGGGGCAGATGACTCTACTCCACCTGAGGAGTTTTGTCCACAATAATAAGTAAACTCCATTTTTACCGCGTTTTGTATAACGATAACTTTAGTATCGTTGGTCCGAATGTCATAGAATTTTATTAAAATAAAACAAGATTGCAATCGGTCTCAAAACTAAACTTAGTGTTTAAAATATGTCATTTTATATATTTAGCATTACTAAAATTTACAAAACTGACATTTTTGTTTTAGAAGTACGACAAAGAAAAGAATTGTCAAACTTCTTTGTTCGCGAAGGCATTGATGCCACAGTTAGTCGGTGATACCGGAAACCAGAACATAATTGTAGTTAGAACGATACATATTTAAACGTAAAGTGTTACCTTATTAAAATTGTTAATAATTAATGCTAATAGATGGCGTTGTCACGGCGTTGCGCCCATAGCTATTTTCTGAAATTTCATTGGGAATCACTTTTTTATGTAAGAGGGGGCAAAACGGTAAGAGATTCGCCTGTATTAAGCGATCCCCGCCGCCCATGAACATCTGCAACACCAGAAGGCATGCAGGTCCGTTGCCGAACTTTAAGAAACAAACACGCTCTTGTCTTGAAGGTTCCCAGGTCGTATCGGTTCGGAAAGACCGGTGGAAGCTGGTTCCACAGAGTGGTTGTGCGAGACAGAAAATGTCTTCTAAATCACGCTGTTGTTCCAGACATCGAGGTGGTATGGATGGAATTTAGAGTTTTGCCGCGATGTGCGATCGTGAAACTCCACCGGTGTGATCAATCCAAACAATTCCTCAGAACATTTCCCGTGATATATGCGGTAGAAGATATTCGTATTATCGTGAAGGAAATTAAAATAATTATATTCTAAATAGTTTATTTATAATTACAAATTATTTTTAGTAAACTTAAAAATAGTTATAACAAGGAAATGTATTTTTCGAATAGTTTTAAATCTTTTTCTTCGTCGTTTATTTTGTAAATCTGTATGTCGCCGTCCGTTTTCAGTAGAACCTGTAACAATATATAATAAACTTATTTAAAATTCACATAAAAAACATAGTTATTTATAAAACAGTATCTGAATGACTGAAGCTGAGACTTTTGCTCGGTATTTTTTTTTGTAATTGAAAAATATACTTAAATACGAGTTTTTCTGACATTTTCTGAGATTGGTCGTCCGTTACTCTCACTCATCGCGGATTTTTTTAATAGATAGAGTGATTGAAGGGGAAGGTTTATATGTACAATAACATCCATTCAATAGTGGAGAAATACTGTTATTTTTGAGGTTTCTAATGTGATGTCGTAATTACATTTAACGCGTGCGGACCACGGGCAGTAATGAATAGATCAAAACTACTGGATCGATTTTAATCATTTTTTCAGTGAATGACATACTCTATACTTTATACCCGTGCGAAGCCGGAGCGGGCCGCTAGTACTAAATAAATAATCGCTGCACACTCAACGGCCCCCATTAGGATAGTGTCGGGGATCTGGAAACACTTGGACAAGGACAAATACACCCAGACCGGAAAATATGCTTGCATGGTCAATACAAACATATTATGCTCCGAGCGGGAATCGAACCCGCGACTTTTGGCGTTTAAGGCAGGTTCGCTACCTGGTACAGGGTAGTACTTTCCCGGTCGAGCCGGCCCTTTTAAAGCTACTATTAACTTACAAAAGCTCGTTCCCCGGTCGCACAACACTCAACCACATCTCCGCTGGTAGACTTCGCTCTGATATCACTATGTGTCAGTTCCCAGACACACACATTGGTGCCGCAAACAACGCTTATACAGAATGGGTTTGTGTGTGACCATGACAGTGAGTTGATTGTTAGCTGTGGAAAGAATTAAAAATTTCTTATTGTAGGTTTTTATAAGTGAGTACAAGAGGTGATAATTTCTGTCACAGCAGAGATTTTTCCACCAGTGCAATCAGTCACTGGTGGGAGGTCTTTTGTTGCAAGAGGCCGGGTAGGTTTTAGCAGTAGTGTTATAGGCATTACTGTGTTCCGGTTTGAAGGTTTTGTTGCACTGTAGGCTAGTGAAGTTACTGGCGAGAGGAGATTAATGAACCAATATCTCGTTGTCTACGCGCGAATGGCACCTACTAATGGTGTTGCGCGCACTCATAGGCTACAGCAACCACTTACCATCAGGTGGGTCGTATGCTTGCGTACCAATTTAGTAGCATGGACATGAACAAAAACCAGTAATAATCCTATCCCTTGGGTTGGCAACGCGCATGTGATACTTCAAGTATCGCACGTTCATAGGTTGCGTTAACTGCTTACCATCAGGCGGACCGGATGCTTATATGCCAACTGTCAAGAAATAAAAAAAAAGAAAATACATGGGTGTGCTCACTGAGCAATAAATGATCGGTGAGTTAAGCAACTTTAGGTGCGGTCAGTCACTAGATAGGTTATCGCATAGTGGTATTTCAACTGAATGTCTCCGTGCTTCAGAGGGCACGTTCCGGTCCTGTTATCAACTTGACAACAGTCGATAAGTCAAGTCAGGGGCCTATACGGGCCTCCGAGGTCCGGAGCCGTCCCTGGTAGTCAGGCTCAAGAGGGGAGTGTGATGGAGCATTAGCCCCTCACACGACCCCTCTCGGCTTCCCTAAGACGGTGGCCAGCATTGGCAGGCCTGTCCGCCGGGGCGTCATGGTAGTATGCGAAGGCGGTCCCATGACGTCCCAATATGGCGTAGATGGATTCGCAGAGTTTTAGTGGGTATTACCACCTGCTTCACAGGTGGTCGAGTCTCACACTACCACTCGCTAGCGTGCTCTTCGGAACACGCTAGGCGAGTGGTGTGCGTAAATGCATTTCTTTGCGTAAACAAAAAAAAAAAAAGAAAGGGGCCTATACGGGCGACCTGAACAACTCTATTTTTTTTTTTTTATTAACTCTGACACTAGGTTGGCCTGAAGTGTGATAAAAATAGTGTATAAGATGCTTTATAGTAACAAGTCTAATGTAAGTGCTCTTTTATAATAAGGATCAGGTATCATCCTATGGTAAGCCTAAGCACAATATATTTTAACCAACTGAAAGTAATAAATATGTAGTGAAAACAAATACGTTTCTTTCCAAACCTAAAGAAAACCACATTTCAGGCCACTGACCACTCGATAAGAAGAAGTGTTGCTTACAGTAATTAATTTTTTTTATTCACCTTGGAATTGATGATCTTATCCACATCAGGTTTGAGCGTCGTGGTGCTAATGAATCTACCTTTATGATCTGCTTGGCATTTATCCATTGGCAAATTCGGGCCGTTTCTGAAATCAATAAGACAACTGGTGGTCATGGACTAAGCGAAATAAGAGCAAAGTCAACCTTTAAAAAAAACCTGAGAAATACACGTTTTAAGTTACAACTATTGAAGCAAATACTCATTTTTCCCCTATGGACCAAAAATAATTTGAATTTTAATAGACTATGCATTTCTTCTTCATCCTAGCATTATTCCCGGTATTTTATGTACCCAGGGTCTGCTTATTACTCTTATCCGGATTTGACAGGTTACTAGTTTTTACACGGAGCGTTTGCCATCTGACCACAACCCTAAGGGCGAACCAGTAACTCATTGGATAAGAGCAATTTACTTATCAAGAGTTAACGATTATTATCAGATGTTATTGACAATGACCGGGACCGACAGCTTAACGTGCTCTCCGAGACACGGTGGGGAGACCCACAGACAAAACCCAAAGACTATGTATTTCATATGCTGCTTTTATAAAGAAAGAAAAATTTCAAAGAGTTCCTTCAACCACAGTTTGAGAGAAACACTGAAACCTAACTTACATTAAAAATGTCTAAGGTTGGATGGGTGGATCGATGTTTGTTACTTTGACGAAAAAACTACAGAACAGATTTGGATGAAATTTGGTACAGACATAGTTTATTACCTTTTTTTATGTTAGAAGTTGGCAAACAAGCATACGGCCCACCTGATGGTAAGTGGCTGCCGCAGCCTATGAGCGCTTGCAGCACCATTAGTAGGTGCCACTCACACGTTGCCAACCTCGAGATATTAGTTCTTAAATCTCGTTCGCCCAGTAATTTCACTAGCGTACAATGCCCTTCAAACCGGAACACAGTAGTGCCTAAGCACTACTATTTGGCGGCAGAATATTGGACACTGCGGTGGTACCTACCTAGCCGGCCTCTTGCAACAAAAGACCTACCACCAGTGTGACGGATTGCACTGATGGAATAATCTCTGCTGTGACAGAGGTTATCCTGGATGAACATATAGGATACTTTTTATCCCGGAAAAAGGTTGGGTTTTTTTGTTTTTTTTTTTATGAATACGGGATGTATTGTCGTTTCACTGTCGTTTTTTATTATGCGGCAATCTCTTTCTTTTCTTATCGTTTTCCAAATAAATAAATAAATTAGACTTTGTTTTTTATTTTATTTTTTATATTTGGACGCAAATAAGCAATACCAAGTCAACCCAAATGACCGTCATTTTGAGAAAAACGCGTTTCAAAATTTTGAACAACTTCCTTTATATGATTTTTTTATGTATTGGTCAAGTTTTTGGCAATTTCAGATTTATGTAAGTTATTTTAATTATTTTCACAAAAAATAAGTATACAAACTGCATATTTCGTATTTATAACCCAACACGTTTAAAATAATACATAAATTGCTTGATAAAAAATGGCTTTTTAGAAGTTTTAAAGCTTAAAACCCTACAAATATTAAAGAAAAATGTTCTACGGCCATTTACCAACACTTCTGTATATATAACAATTTTTTTTTAATTTTGTGGGTTGACATGGTATTGCTTATTTGCTTCCAATTTTATATCAAGGTTAGATGTTTGTACCTGCAGTCCAAAGTAAGAAGAACCCTATAATCGAGCATCGAGCACAAATTGACGGTTCCGCAGTCAGTGGCCGCTAAGAAGTACGGTAGGCCGTGTGGAGACGATTCGAGGCGTGTTATCGATGACGCAGGATCTGAAGACAACAATTTATATAAATATACAAATAAATAAAATTAAAGTGTCTGTTTATTGTTTACATAAATTATACGAGTATGTTGCGAAGAGTAATTAAAAGTAAAAATGGTTAAACCAAAGGAACATAAAAATTATCTCTCTCTCTGTCTCACCCCTATTCCTCTCTCTATTCTATATAGTCTGTTTGACACCTATTAAAATTTATGTATCCTAAATATATATTTTTGAGTGTTATATAAACACAAAAATGGGGTTCATATTTTGTGTAGCATTGTTTACAAAACACGCTTTCATTAACATGATTTTGACCTCCTTCAAAACGTCGGATTAAATAGACATTTGCATACTTATCAAGGACCGATGACAATTTAAAAAATTTAAAAATCAAACTGAAAAATGAAAAAAAAAAATGTATTTTATTGTAAAAAAGCGTAGTAAGACATTATCAAAATGGTAATATTTATAACTGTTGACACCATGCACCTTGCGTTTTTACATAAATTTTTTTTTTTATTTTTAGTTAGATTCTCTACAAAAGCGTGTCTTAATTCTTTTCAAACTATTATTTATTTATATTTCAAACACATATTTCTGTTTAAAAAAATATTATTCGTAAAAAAAGATATACTTACTGGAAACGTGGAGTTTATTCATTTTAAGTGTACCCAAAACTCTCCTACAACACAGAACCTCCCCACAGTCTTTTGCGATCAAATAATTATCTTGCCCCTTCAAATTCAATATTTTTAAATGATTAAATTCAACACAATCTTCCCAGAAGTTATACGTTTTAATTTTAACACTGGCAACACTCGTTCTGTCAACGTCAGCTGTCATAAGTGACTTTTGGCGGGAAATTTTATTTAAATTTCTTTCTTGCCTTTTAAGCGTCAGTCTTTTCTTAGCTGCGTTTAGATTAAAACTTTGTAAATCATTATCAAGTGTTACATTTATGTATTCATTTATATTTATGGTTTGATTTCTCTCTAACTTAAGTTTTGACCAGAGTGCTTGTCCCATATCATTGGTATTATTTTTTTCTTGTATTATCGACCATATTGTAAGTACACCTCGGCTTTGTAATGAGCATATCTGATAATAAAATATTAAAAATACGATTTTAATCTTTTTTTTATGACTAAGTGCTGATGGTAAGCCTGTGAGCGCTTGCAACACCAAATTAAAACCCCTTTGTCCAGGAACTTTACTAGCTACATTATCCTTGAAACCATTACACAGTATACTGCTATAACTGACACTGTGGTGGTCTGCAATAAAAGGCCTACCACTAAACGATGAGCGGAATGCACTCTTTTATTACGTCTTATTGTAAATAGTGTTGCCATTAAAGAAATATTTATATTGGTTAAAAAACGAAACCAACCAGCCTTACAGTAGTTGGATGTGATGTGTAACATCTTACAATTTAAAGGTTGCGAGTTCAAATCCGGGGAAGCACCTCTTAGTTTTCAAGTGCTAATTTGTTTATAACGGTGAAGGAAAATATCGTGAGGAAACCTGTATGATATAGATATTCTAGTCTGGTTAGCAACCCCCGGACGTATTGAAGTGACTGCTTTAGAGGTTAGGCAGCGTGTAACCAGTACCCACCGTCTCAAAGGTCGACAAACACGTGTATGGTTGTTGAAAAATGATGAGTGGTTTTTTGTGACACGATTTTCGACACCAAGAAGTATACTTTTTTGTTAATTAAATATTTAGCCATTTAAACCCACCTGACATAAAATTTTCCTTCCATCAGCAACGTGTGCGTCATTACCGATAAATTCCAACCCAACAATGCCATCAACAATTTCACTGTTGCAAACGGACTGAGCACTGCTCGTGTAGGAGCAAGCTTGGAGGATGCATTGATTTTGCTAGTAAAATTAAAAAAGATTAGTTATTAAATAAGTAATTAAGGGAAATTAATAATAATACAGCCATGATCTTTCCCAACACAAATGGGCCAGCTCGACTGGGCAAGTACAAGCCTCTCACAGAAAATCGGCGTAAAGGAATAGTATCAGATCTGTACGGTTAACGTACAACATTTTTATTAGTATATAATTTGGCCTACATTATTACTATAAATTATACCGTCAGCGCAGAGATTAGTGAGTTGACCGAGCGAGCGACGTGGAATAGCATTCAACAACAAATAATTTAATAAATCATCTATTTAAATCTTAATATTCCGCGTGGTCAATTTCCAACACCTAGCACATCCCTGGATCATACAAGATCTTTTGCGTTTCGTACGATGAGTAATAGCGCCGGAGACCCAATCTCCCAAACCCTCTTTTATCCGTTTCCTCCTATCCCTTAAGTTGGCAAAGCGCATGTGATACTTCTCTAACTACTACGGTACCTGATAGATCCCGCTGACGGACGGACAGTAGAGGTATAGAAAAACAAAAGTGTTACCTCATTATTACATTTACTGTTTTCTAAATTCCATTCTCTATCTTTCTCTGTTCGTGTTAAATTTTTCGATTCGATTTCTACTAATTTGGTAGATTTTTTTTCTGTGGCAACATCATTGCACCAAGTCGGTTCTTCTGATAAATCCCATAAGTGTATAGACCTGAAAAATAGAAAATTTCTTAAACGCACTTACAGGCCTTAGTGTATATACTGGTAGGTCTTTAACTGCGCGAGGCCGGCTAGGTAGGTACCACCGCAGATTCAGATATCCTACCGCTAAGCAGTAGTGTGTTTTACATTACTGAGTTTCGGTTTAAAGGACACCAAGAACCAGTACCCAAGGTTATCAACGCGTGCGGATACCTACAAATGGTGTTGCAAGCGCCCATAGGATTCTACAACCGCTTACCATCAGGTGGGTGATATCCTTGCTTGTCAACATAGCAACATAAAAAATCAGAAAGGTGTTTATGCTCATTTTCATACATAATTGTTTTAAGTAAGCGGTATAAACTTATATCATTTTAGCATTATTTACTTTATAAGAATTTTTAATTAAACATTTAGCTAAATAAATTAGATAAAAAAATTTTTACCCATCATCCAATGCACCTACAAAATAACCGTCAGTACTTCCTCGATATCTTCCAATTTTTATATTATCCGTTGCAATAAGTATTTTTAACGGATCACGTATGGCAACACTGATATCCCATAAGCATAGGACGCATTTCTGACTGAAAATACCAGCAGGAAACTTTCCGTGTATTGTCATAATGAAATTATTTTTCGTCTCTGACATAACTGCACCGATGATTTTGGAATTTTTCAAAAATAATTTATCAGTATTCTTTATTGACAGGGACATATATCCTGTGCTGAATGGAAACTTTGACGTTTTTCTCAATATTGACATTTCAGTACTGCCAGAATTCACACTCAAAATACTACTAATTCGGCTTTCGAATTTCTTCAAAAACTTTTTTAATTTATTCACATTGTACCCGTTGTTTTTTAATTTTATTTTGTAACTTTCTACAGGCATTCTTTTATCTAAACCGGCGCCATCTTTCTGTTCTAAATATATTCGTAATGGATCATTTTTATAATCTTCGTTAATGGTTTCTTTCGGTTTAATATCATGATTAAAAAACCCAAATTGATCTATATCTTTTTTTAAATTTTCCACGTCTTCAGTTAAACAAATATCTTTATCGGAAAATTCGACAGGAAATTGTGACCATCTATTGCTATATAAAACCTCATCAGTTTGAATCTCCTCTCTAATACCATCGTCAAAAGTCTGCACAGCTGTCTGTGTGTAATTAGTCCGACCAAATGTTGCCATATACACATCGTAAGGTATAGGTGCCATTTCGAATAAATTAAATGACATTTCGTGCAGTGTTACCATGCTAAGTATATCTTTGGCGCGTTGTTTTAACTTTTCGAATAACCGACGTTTTCGTCGATTCTCCCTTGACTTTGTGAAATCTATAAACAGCGGCCTGAAAATAAATTAATAAAGCATTAAATTCATTTTGTAATTACTGTTAGATAATCTATAACTATAGGAAATCCGAATTCCTATTTTATAATTTCTATTTAATTAAGAATTTATAATGTTCCGTAGGTAATATAATATAGATTGTATAATATAGAGAATTGAAATTTTCACAGAATGTGTAATTCTTATGTTTTTATTATAGGTACGGAGCTTTTTATGTACGACTCGCATACACATTTAACCGGTTTTATTGTTTGATTCGCCTAATCTACATGTTTATGTGTTGTCTTTGTAATAGCATAATGACGTCATGGTCCGACAGTAAGAAGCTTACTTCTATAAAAGGAAAGAAAAAGACTACCTGTCCAAAATATCAATATGAATAGTCTTGATACTAGATAGACCGCTTGACATGTCTTGAAATCCCTCGTCCGTGAGTGATATTTTCTTTTCATTATCTTCCTTATAAATCGTTTTTACATCGCCATCTTCTGTGACCTCAGATATAAAATCCATAGGTTTTGTTTTATTCGAACGAGGATCGCGTAATTCAAAATTACCTGATAGTATTTTAAAATGGAATAAACATAAAATTTAATTAGTAATTTTAAAAACCATCGTCACGTATTCTACTAGTCAAGCACTTTCATTTGATACCTACATATGTAGGTAGTTGTAAAAAAATATGTATCAAACAGCGTTCGGGAGCGACCAGCGTCAATGGAACGCGCACGCGCTCGCGGCGTCCCGTAATTCACCACCCTCTTCCATAAAAGGCTGACATTAAATTTTCCATCCATTTTTTATAGACAGTTAAAAAGTAATCCACGAAATAATAACGATTGGGCCAAATATAGATTTTTTGAGAAGCTTTTACTTCGTATTGACGAACAACGGTAGCGGAAATGAATTTGACTGTAACGCTGATGCTCACGGATGCTTTCCCATTCAAGATAACTTTTAGGCAACTCACCGGAATCCAACATTTTCTCTTCTTTAGAATTCCCCTCTTCTTCATCAACCTGTACATCACTATTATCTTTATCATCACTTTCATCAGCAACATCACCTGTTTGATCACTTGTTTCATCAGTGTGATAGGAATCAAAGTCAGACTCGTAACTCTCAAAGTCGTCTTCGTAACTAAATTCTTCGTCACTAGATTTCTGCTTTTTGACCTAAAAATAAACCTTACCTTAGCCAAAAAAAAAAAATAAGTTTCGCCATTCGATTCGTTCTTTATTAAAGAAGTTAGTTCCACGCTAAAGATTGCAAACTAGTGACTTAGTACGAAATAACGAAGAAGCACCAGCGAATCTTTGCACGCGACCTTCGATTAAAGAAGACGCGCTAGAAATAAAGCGAATTTAAACTGGAAAAATATATTTATAGTGTGCGAGGGGACAGTTATCTCGCGCACCTGTTCCATTCTAACAATTTTATCATTCACTCAGTTTTCTTTCCCTAATAATGATTGGTCAAAAAGTAGATATTTTTATTTGTGTATCAATTACAAAAATAGTTTTAATTTTAATGTAGTCATTTTTATTGGTTAAGGCTATTTGTAAAAATTGTATATATACCACTGTCTACGGCAAAATAAATTATGCCATCGTACAAGTGTTCTTATTATCAAGAAGAAAGTTATTAGTTAGGAAAGTACCCCACACCGCCCTTGATCTCCACAATTGTCATTTCACAGATTATTTTTACAATCCCACAAAAGGCCGATTACTGGATGGGGGGCGGCGAAGTAGCTGCTTTACTGTAGAATATGGAAGTTTGCTACTCGGAATGACAATGACAAGTGAGAGGGGAAAGTCATTGGTAAGTTTGTAGAAGATTTCTGCTTGTAAAACATGAGAAAACCGACATGCAGAAATCTTTGATTTCGAGAAAAATTCGGTTTCCAAATTTACCAGCCCTAATCTGGTGCCCTAAGCTCAAGCCTACTCAGCCTGCTTATAAATCCGCCATTGCATTTTGTTAGTATGGAAGATAATGTCTGTTTATAACAAGTCCTTAGTTTGTACCTTATTATCTTCTTCACCCAAGTCAACATAAAAAGCTTTTGGTTTAGCGCTTAATTTCTTAGTCAACTTGAGCATTTCAGCATTATTATCAACAGCGTCTGGTGTCAGTACTTTTATTTCTTCTTCTTCCAGCGTTCTTGTATTAGTTCGTTTTCTTTCTGGTATAACAAACATTTTGTCCAAATCCTCTTTTGAATTTGATCCACCCTCTTTCGATGTGGCCTTTTTTAATTGGTCTTTCTTTTTGGGTAGTGGAGAATTCACTGTTACGTTACTGGGTATATTTTTACTGTATACATTTTTGGGTGTTACTTTTTTATCTATTGATCTGGCTGAATACGTCATTTTTGGGACGTCGGCTATTTTGTTTGTTCTGAAACTTTTCGTGCTGTTTTGACTTATTGACGATGGGGACGATTTAAGCACATCTTTCTTCGGAGATATGGAATTAATTTGAGTTTGTTGTGCTTTCTTCGGTGCTTTAGTACTATTTCTGCTGTAAATGTCAGCTGTAGAAGATTTCTGTACGAAGTTTCTTGGCGTCGATACGCTCTGGATAGGTTTTTTAATTTTTTCGTTAAGTCTTTTAATTGTCTCATCTTTGTCGTCGCGTTTAATTTTTTTGTCGACGATTTTTTTTGAGGGTTGCATTTTGTGTTTTTTCTGTTTACCTGAAAATGTAATTAAAGCTAGATTCAAACTTACACCTGTGCTTTACAATTATTATTAGTTAGTGTCGAATAGAATTAAGATATTTTTATTTCAATATACTGTAGTTGATTTTTGTAGAATAGTATTATTTACGACCAAAAACATAATTTATGAATTGAATTAAGATAATTTAAAATATTCCAAAAAAAAAATGTTCACGAGTAGTGTGATTTAAATTCCCAAGTAAGTATTAGATGTTTCGTTCTATAATGCGGAATGCTTGATCAGATCATTACAAAATTATACTTACCACTGTGGAGACACTATTATCAACTCAAAGCTTTCGAAGTCAGTTACAAAATTAACAAACAGTAATACACAAAAAAATATATAACTCCATACTTGCCTTATATGTAGGTCATATTTTCAAAGGTCTTTTTGACACTCTTAGCAATTATATCTCTTCACATCAAGCAAATTTGGCAACCAAACCAAACCCGATTTTTAATATATTCACATATTTAAAATTGTTTACTGAATTATTTATATAAAGATTGCTTTTACCTAGATTTTAAGTGTACATATGTGGTTGCTACAGCAACATTTCGTTACGAACCATAAATATTTAACTTTTTCCTGGCTTTAAAATGCATACAATAGTTTTTAATGTTGTCTATAGTATCTACTATTATATTCTTTATTAATCCTTATATTTTAAGCAATTGAATTAAAAGGAATAAGAAATTTTAACATTTTTTTTTTCAATTTTGAATAGATGTTTCGTAGAGAGCAACTAACGCCATCTATCTTATTTACGCAAAAATAATATTTATAATTTCATTTCAATAGATGACGCCAGGTTAATGGCATTTTAAATAAATCGCTCGAAAACAGTTTCTTGAATTTGTATCAGAACTTATTTTTTCCAAGCTTTGTTAATTATATTAGAATATTTTTATTTCATAAGCATATTCAGATTTTATAAATTAATGACTATTATTGGAAACACTTATTGATTAATAGAGCAGTTGAAATTATTACTTCAGGATCACTAAAATCATATTAAATTTTGTATGTTGCAGTTAGTGTTATTATTTAATATATTAAAACTATAATAATTAATGTAATAGTAAATGTATTTATTGTAAGCCATAGATAATTTATACATCAATAATTCAGAACCGTTTCTTACGCATGGCCTCGGGCTGTCCGTGGTACGTTCGCAACGTAGATCTCCATAGAGACTTTGAAATCGATTCGATCCCCAAACATTTGAAGCGCTTATCGCAAAACTATTACGATCAAACTACTTTCCATCCAAATCCTTTGATTAGACATGCTTGTATCTACACAGACCGATGTAACCAACCGACAAAAGTAAGGCGTCCTAAGCACGTCCTGCGAGACCCTGACGATAGGATTACATTAGAAAATCCCCTTACACAGCACAGACACGCAAACAACACCGTCCTCGCCGGCGAGGACGAGGTCGTTTGTTTCGCACGTCGCGTCGCGCTCACACCGTCGGGTGAGTCTATCGTATAGAATGCGCTCGGAGCGCTGCCTCCATCTCCGATGACGTCCTTAGTGGTTCGGCTTCGCAGGAGGCACCCTAAGGACGGAATCAAATCATTTTATTAAAGGTTTTTTTTTATATAAATAATTGTATATAAAACGAAACAAACTATTTATTTATATTATAATTTTTAATATTTTCGAAAAAAATATATTCACATAACAACTGAAATAATATTACAAAAAAAATAATACCTATGGTATACTTATGACAAAATGACGAAAAATTATAAAATAATTTATGCCCGAAATTTTTTTAACTAAAAATATAAATATAACCACTATTGAGATAATAAAAAATTATTATTTGTACAATTATTTTTACAAGCTTAGGTGATTTATAATGAAACCAAGTCGAGTCGTCATAGAAGAAATGTACTTTAATTAATTATATATTACTTATAAATCAATAAATAATACAATAAAGATCGGACGTATTTAATAAATACAAACGTAATAGACAGACATCGCACAGGCTACTAATAGTAACATTATTTTACATATTGTTCGACTACCCTCCATTTGTGTACTGAAAGCGATCAAAAAATCAACGGTAACTCTAGATGACTGAATGAATTAGTTTTATTACATTCCAGCGACAATGGATGCTGGATCTTCAACACCTTCCTTGACCTTCCTCAGGAAGAGAACAGCTTCACGACCGTCAATGAGTCTGTGATCATAAGTCAGCGCTATGTACATCATGGGTCTGATCACAACTTGACCGTTCAAGGCTATTGGTCTCTCAAATATACCATGCATACCCAGGATACCAGATTGTGGTGGATTCACGATGGGTGTACCCATTAATGAACCGAAGACACCTCCATTGCTTATCGTGAAAGTACCACCGTCCATTTCCTCGATGGTCAGCTTCCCTTTCCTAGCTTTATCTGCCAGTTCAGCGATGGTCAGCTCGATGTCAGCATACGTCATGTTCTGGACATTCCTCACGACTGGTACAACGAGACCTTTGGGTGTTGCAACAGCTACTGATATATCTACATAATCCCGATACACAATTTCGTTACCGTCAATAACGGCGTTGACAACGGGCTGATCCATCAGGGCATTAGCAGCTGCTTTTACAAATGGAGACATCAGACCCAATTTTACACCGAACTTCTTCGTAAAAGCATCCAAATACTTCTTCCTGAACGCCATGATATTCGACATGTCGATTTCGTTGAACGTGGTCAGAAGAGCGTTGGTATTCTGCGCTTCTTTTAGTCTTTCGGCGATTCTCTGCCTCATACGATTCATCTTGACACGCTGTTCGCTCCTTGTTCCGACGATTTCTTTGCTGTAGTCAGCTGGTGGTACTTTCACTGAGGCGGTTTCAATTGCTTGCGCGTGACGGATCGCTGCGACTGGGATTGAGGAGATGGGCGCGGCTGGCGGTGGAGTCGCTGGTTTAGGGGGGGCTTGTGGTGGTGGCATTGGCGGTGGGGTTGGGGTTGATGGCGGTGGTGGTGGTGGTGGGGCAGCGGCAGCTGGTGGTGGTGGAGGTGGAGCTTCAGCTTTAGGTGCCTCGGGAGCTGGTGCGTCTGCTTTCTTAGGTGCAGCGCCGGTTATCTCAAGTCTGAACAACTTCTGTCCAGCTTTGACGGTATCACCGTCTTTCACGTAGAACTCCTTGATGATACCATTGTCCGGTGCCATGACAGGGATTGCTGTTTTATCCGTTTCGATTTCGAGAACGACCTCATCAGCTGCGACAGCGTCCCCAACTTTTTTGTCCATTTTGACGTCACCTTCGGACACGGAGTCCGGGAAACTCGGAGTAAGTACATCCTGCTCAGCAAAAAGGGTGTTCGTGAAGTGAATTGAAGCTGCCTGATTACGAGCAAGGACTCTGGGCTTCAAAACACGGGAGCCTTGGAGTGTGACGCAGATCCTTGGGACCTCTGTCGACCGAAACCGAAGACCTTGACTCTGTCTCCGGTATATCGTCTGGATTTGCTTCGAGCAGCGTCGCAGCATTTTGATTATAACAATATCTTACCCTGAAATTAAGAAAAAAGAAAAGATTACACATAGTTTAAATAAAATAATATCTTATTTGTTTTTGTGATAATGAAGTAGATAAGTGTAACAGCATTGACGATAAAAAAAAGTTTGCCTTTTAGTTACATAATTGGACGCAAATAAGCAATACCATGTCAACCCACAAAATTGAAAAAACTGAGTTATATATGCTGAAGTGTTGGCAAATGGCTGAAGAACATTTTACTTTAATATTATTTAAGCTTTAAAACTTCTAAAAAAGCCATTTTTTCAATCATGCAATTTATGTATTTTTAAACGCTTTGGGTTATATTATATACGAAATATGCAGATTGTATACTTATTTTTGTGAAAATAACTAAAATAACTTTCATAAATCTGAAATTGCCAAAAACCTGACCAATAAATTAAAAAAAAAAATCATATAAAGCAAGTTGTTCAAAATTTTCAAACGCGTTTTTCTCGAAATGACATTCGTGTGGGTTGACATGGTATTGCTTATTTGCGTCCATTATTATCTGTGCACGCGACTTTGCTTGTTAAATCGTAAATTTAAAGGGTAAAGCTATTTTATATATTAATCCAGGTAATAAAGTATCTGTTTCGTTATGTCATGACGGCAAATAATACCGGCCCGCCTGATGGTAAGCAATCACCGCAACCTATGAACTCGCGCGATACTTGAAGTATCATGCGCGTTGCAAACCCAAGGGATAGGGAAGTGTGTCCGAAATTAGTTAAGACGATCAAGTTGGTTGAATGGTCAATGGTAGGTTGTAGGTCAATACAAAAATCTGCTCGGAGCGGGAATTGAACCCGCGACCTGTGGCGCTTAAGGCAGGTTCGCTACCGATGCGCCACAACCTCGTCAAATATTTATTTAATTTAATGATGTAGCAGTAAGTTCAAAAAGTATTTAAAAATCTTTATAGTTTTTTAGTTAAAGATTAAGTTTTTAATGAAGCCTTACAGAATAACGTGGTCGCATAAGCGACAAATCTCTTTAAAAAAATAAATTACATTTAAATTAACGCGAGAGTCGCGGGTTCGATCCTGACCCCTTGGGCTATTGTCGTACCCACTCCTAGCGCAAGCTTCGAGCTTATTTGGAGGGACAAAAGGAATATTACTTCTTCTTCTTATCGAGTGGTTAGTGGCCAACCTGGTGTCAGAGTTGTTCAGGTCGCCCGTATAGGCCTCTGACTTGACTTATCGACTATTGTCAAATTGTCAACAGCCGGAACCAACTTTTTACGTGCCCTCCGAAGCACGGAGACGCTCAATTGAAATACCACTATGCGATCACCATCTAGTGACTGACCGCGCCTTAAGTTGCTTAACCTACCGATCGTTTACCGATCAGTGAGCGCGCTCAGCTATGACCGTCGTGGAATATTAGAAATGCCTTGAAAAAGCATTGCTTATATTCTTTATAAAAAAAACGTTAAAAATTAATATTAATTAATAATGATAATCATTTTCTACCCATATGTACTCTTAATGCAAATACCGGAGTTATTTTTTCGCTTTGATAAGGGAATTGCATAATGATTACACTATCATGGAAGCACGTCAGTTTGGTTGCTAGTGGCATTATTATCTGCATTAAAGATTGTGTGATACTAGTTACCTCCCGGGGGTTTCGATAATATTTTATTTTAATTTTATAAGTCAATGTTTTGCGGCATTGAGAAGACAGTTGCTATAGAATAAAAATAGCATTATAACTCGCGTTAATTAATAACGATTTTGACCCCATTTCACCTTAAAAGGGAATTTTAGAAAATTTTCAAACACGTGGTTCTTTATTTAATTATTTGCCAAGCAGTTTCGTGCTTCTACTTTCAACCACTATTCACCTCCTTATAAAACGCTCATAGCCGGGTGTGCTCACTCGATAATCGATCGGTGAGTTAAGCAACTTTCAGCGCGGTCAGAACTGGATGGGTGATCGCATAGTGGTATTTCAACTGAGCGTCTCCGTGCGTCAGAGGGTACCTAAAAAGTTGATCCTGACTCCTATCATCAATTTGATAAAAGTCGAAATATCAACTCAGAAACCTGTACAGCCTATACAGAAAAATTCAGTTTTCCAGGTCTAAGGGTATATCCGTCAGGTCTTCTCTATTTATATGTATATATTAAACTCCAGCAGTTGCATTCGTATGAGGTCACGTTCATGAGACAATCATCTTATCTAAATTATAGCAATTTTGTCCAATCAGTAAATTTTTTTACGTTTGAGGCTATTTAAGGTATTTTACATTCGATAATTTTTTACCATATCGAAGTTTTCAATACATTGTTTTATCATTATCATAATATTATAAATGCGAAATAACTTTGTCTTTCTGTCTGTCACGCTTTCACGCCAAAACTACTAAGATTTAAATGCAATTTGGTACATAGATAGTATACAGCCAGAGAAAATAAATAGGGTACTTTTTAATGCAAAAAAAAAGGGTTGAAAAGTTGTATAAAGAATCGTCATTTTTAGAGCTTGAAACTTACGTATTAGTGACGAAATGAAACCATGAAAGCCCTCATATAAAAACCTTAGTATTTTTATTCAATGGTGGTACGGAACCCTTAAAATGCAAGTCCGAGACAGACTTGACCGGTTTTATTATATACTTATAACAGACAGACTATGTCCTTTCTCAGGCTCTACACTATCTGTGTACCATATATGATTTTAACCGGTTCAGTAGTTTTGGCGTGAAAACGACAGACATACAGAGAGACAGAGTTACTTTCGCATTTATAATATAAGTAAGGTTTTGGTGACAATTAAGCTAAATAATGATAACAGCTAGCTATACAGGAAAATAGCCAAATATGGTAGATTAAATCTACTGGTGACAGCAGGGCCAAATTTAGAAATGTGGAGGCCCTAGGGCAGCAAAGAAGGCCTCCTGATCCCAAATTAGTTCCCGAAAATGGACAACTTTTGCAGGTGACTTTTTAATAAATAAAAACAAAAAGCTGAGACACGAAATCGAATACCCCACCAAGGGGGACAAGTACCACCCCACTCAGCCACTGTCCCATTGGGATTGTAAATTCCAAGTGCTTATAGGAAAAAATATGTTAACTAGTTTACTAGTCAGAATTTGAAAGATATTTTCTGAAGTCCCTATTTTGGGAGACCCTCTTTTGTGGAGGCCCCGAGGCTGTCGCTCTGTTTGCCCTCCTCTAAGGCTTTTTATTACAAGAGGCCGGCTGAGTAGGTACCACTGCAGTGTCAGTTATTCTACAGCAAAGCTGTATTTTGGTTTGAAAGACACTGTAGTTAGTGAGGATACTGGGCGAAGGAGATTAAGAACCAATATCTCACCTTGTCAACATGTGACTGGCAACTACTAATAGTGTTGTGTGGCAATAGGCCACGACAACCGCTTACCATGAGGTGGGTTGTTTGCTTGCCAACTTAATAACATAAAAAAAAGTTTATATAAAATTTAAATTGTATGTGTCGTTGAAGGTTTATTTGCTTGAGTATTTTTTGATAAGATATAATATAATCATATGTTATAAATTAGGTATACGTCAAAAAAAATAAATTATGTGAACATATTTAATTAATTTAAAGTATTATCTTTCTGTAACAATTTCCAAGGGACCGAGTTCCTATTGTTATAAAGAGTTTTTATTATATAGATATTTGATCCTTAATCGGTACCCTCCTTAGTTTATAAGTCAATGATATTTTACTTATATTGTTAAACTTATTTTAATATTTGATAAAGAAATTCTATTTATTAAGGAAACCAATTTTGTTCATGAAGTAGAGTAATAATAAGTAAAATAAATACTTATGTGATAATCATGAGTGTTAACATTTTCAATAAAATTCTTGTAATAACCAGAATGGAATTGGTTAAATTTTTAAAGCTAATACTGGCCGGAAAAAAATGGCATATAAGAAAATAAGAAAACAAAAAAAAACCTGTCAATCATGACAGATGAATTAGTGACATAAATTCGTTAATTAATAAAAAAATAAACATTAGATTGCTATTAGTTGAGATAATAAAATATGACCGCGTCAAACATGTAGGTGAATTTTTCAAGGTTAATAGTAACAGATTATTTAATAACACGTTTTGTGAATGATATAAGCACATCCTTACCTTAATTGAGGTAAACGATTTTTTAGCACTGCCGGATAAGTTATTTTCAGACGAAAATGTTATATAAGCAAATCAGGGTCTCATGACACGGACACTAATTCAATCGATTTTATAGTTATATAGAAAGCATGGCACACTAGGCTAGTCACGTATGGATAAAAAAACTAATACTTCACTTTATTAGTAATGCTGCTTTCTCTTAAATATGCCGAGGCCCCGAGGTCTACATTAATTCCAATATGCCTTTTCTTTGCCTTCAAATCCAGTTGGCTGCGGCTGTCATGTGGCCACAGGCACACCGCACAGTATTTTACGTTCCGTTTTACTTGCAAAAACACTTAAAAATCTTTTCTTTTAAATTTAATTATTTAAATAATATTTTATTATTTATTTTTAAATTAGAAATCTATGTTAGGCAAATTGGTATTGTTTTATTTACAATATTTATATTCTGTGAAGAAGTAAATTTAGTCTGTAGTAATATTATCAATAATCACAATAAAAAAAAATAGTTATTTTATTTTGTTTTAATGGCATTAATAAATACCCAATTCAATATTAATGGACCTAATACAATAGTCATTTGTTATTTTGACAACTAATTATTACAAATTTATTTAATTACTACTATCTACTCCCTAATGAGTACTAGCTAATCGCCGCAAGATGGCGGCACGAAAATTTAACATAAAAACATGAAATCAATGACTGCTATTTCTGTAAAAATATATTTATCGAGTGAGCGAGTTTTTTTAATTCAGAGTATAGCCAATAGTAGTTGCGTTTGAGACAAATTTTGTGGAGAAAAAGTCAAATATATATATATAACATCAAACATATAGTTACACGCTAGATGGCGCTGTACTACACTGATAATCTGTCTTACGCACATTTACACAAAATTGCCTACCTACGATAACATTTTTTTACTGTTAAGAAGTGTTTAGTTGTTATCACTATGTGTCTTTCTACCGTGCTATATTGTTATTACATAATATCTGTACCTCTACTCCCGGAGACATTTTACGTGGAGCATAATATGTACCGGTACTCGCTAGATGGCGCTTAATTACTTTTATAAATTTAGAAACAGATTTTATGGAGGAAACTCCATAAAATAATATAAAAGTAATTAAAATAAATAATAAATATTTAAATACGTTTAATGAACACTACACACTCAAGTACCCCAACTCGGATAGTAATATTTCGCGATTTCTTTTTCTATTTCGCGAGTAATATTAATTTATTTAATGTTTAATTTTTTAAAATAAGTTACTGCAAATTTTATCATACTGTGGATTTTTAAAATTATGTTTTTCGTTTTATTTAATAGTATAAATTACGGTTCTGTTAAAAAAACTTCAGGATTCCTCTTACGAGGGAATGGGATAATATATACATAGTTATATAAATACAGTATGTTTAAAATTACTGGGTCAGTATTATTATAACGAAGAAATCGCAGTATAGAAAAATCTTCAAGATAGTTCAGATTTACACCTCAACCTCTAAACCTGTCGAACGCAGAAGATGCACAACTGATGACGTCACTGCGGATACACCAGGGCTACCAACTGCTAGAAAAATAATTACATTTAAATTATTACTTATGTGGGGTTGTGTGTGTTTTATATCTGATTAAGTATTCTTTTTATGTTAGAAATAAGTCAGTTAAAAACAATTAGATCAACATAATTTCTATTCCAGACTTATAAATGAGAGAGTAACTCTGTCTGTCTGTTACGTTTTCACACGTAAACCGCAGAAGAAATAGATTATACAACGTATGTAACCGTAGTATAATTATAATGGCTTCAAGATAATATCTAGTATAAAAATCATGTCAAAGGTCTTTAAAAGTTTTAAAGAGGGTTTTTATTTATTTTTTGGTTCTTGTAGAATATAAAATAAATTTCACGTTAAAAATATCCCACTGTAGCAACCCTAGATATTTTTTTCGGTTATTTGGCAGACTGTCTGCACACTTGTGTTTGGTACAAGTTATAAACTAAGAAAGTATTTTTTTTTATGTTACAAGGTGCCGTAGCCTATGAGCGCTTGCAGCACCATTAGTAGGTGCCACTCACGCGTTGCCAACGAGAGATATTAGTTCTTAAATCTCCTCTGCCCAGTAATTTCACTAGCCTACAGTGCCCTTCAAACCGGAACACAGTAATGCCTAAGCACTACTGTTTGGCGGCAGAATATTTGACACTGCGGTGGTACCTACCTTTTTTTTTTTTTTTTTTGTAACGCAGAGAAATGCATTTACGCACACCACTCGCCTAGCGTGTTCCGAAGAGCACGCTAGCGAGTGGTAGTGTGGGACTCGACCACCTGTGAAGCAGGTGATAATACCCACTAAAACTCTGCGAATCCGTCTACGCCATATTGGGACGTCGCGGGACCGCTTTCGCACACTACCATGACGCCCCGGCGGAAAGGCCAGCCTTTGCGGGCCACCATCTTGACAAAGCCTTGAGGGGTCGTGTGAGAGGCTTCAGTGCTCCATCACACTCCCCTCCTGGGCTTGACGGCCGGTAGGGACTCCGGGCCTTGGAGCCGTCGCACCTTTCATGGTGGGTGGGGAACATTTAATCCCGCCCATCATGTGGTCAGAGGGGCACCCAGCGTCCGCGCAAACTGCGCAACGCAGCGGGCTGCTGCAGCCACGCGCAAAATGGCCTTCGCCACCGCAGCGATAGCACAGGTGGCCCCTCTCCACCTTGGACGGGCATGTTGGCCTGGTGTGGCCAATGCCCATGCACTTATAGCACCGCAGAGGGCGCTTCTCAAGCACCTGGACTTTGGCCGAGGACCAGCCGACTAAGAGTCGACCAGCCTCGACCAGCAACTTGGACGCCGCAAGCGGGCATCTTATTATTGCGGCACCAATCCGTCTAGTACTCTCGGTTATCTCGCCGACACGAACCGAATCGACTGGGCAGCCACAGGTATGTGCCACCGCCTCGGCCACTCCCTCTGCGGTCACCGAATCATCCAATCCGGTTAACCGCAAGGTGCTCTTAGCCGAAGGCAGCGACACTGTTACCATTCCTGCCAGGATCCGGCTCATTCTCCCAACCAATGCCTCCGCTGCCTCCTGGGAAGTCCCAACTGGCAGCTCCAGCATGCGGCCATCAGTCGCCGACCGCCGGATGGCAATGCCCGGGCCTATCCCCAGCTCGGACAGAACCACCTCCTGCTGCACCTTTGTGAGTGCCTGCGCAAAGGTTGCACCTTGTTTCTCCGCCGCCGGCAACAAGTTCATAGCAATTGCTATGTTCTTGTGCACGGCGGGGAGTTTCGCCTTTGGTGGCACCGCCTTAGGTGGTGTAGCCCTGACTGGAGCCTCCCGCCTAGTAGGCTCCACAGGAGGGGAAGACTTTTTCCCCTTGCCCTTCCTTCGGACGACGGTAGCCCAACTCTCCCCAGAAGGCCCTGCTACAGGTTCCACTGGTTCTGGAGCAAGGACGGGTTGGGAAGAGATGATGGTGTCCGGCACCGTCGCCTGGTCAGCAGAGGGGGGGGCAGGCGCCTCTGCACGCTTTCTTCTCTTAGCCCTCGAGGCCGTCACCTTTTTTGGGGTCGGGGTTGGTGTCCTGACCGGCAAAGGGACCGACGGGGGCACGTCGGACGCCACAGGAGGGCGTCTCACGTCCGCCGCGAGGGGAGGACGAACACTAATCACCGGCAAGAGGCGGTCCTCAATGCCGGCGAACTTTGCGTCGATCATCCCCCCGATCGACGAAAGAAGAGACGCCCTTAGCTCCTCCAAGGGCATCTCCGGGGCCACGACTGTCGCAGCCTGCCTCGCCTCGTAGAGCCGTTGGCGGTATGCCTCCAGCTCTTCGTTTAGGCCCTCCAACTCTTCTTTAGCCTCCGGTTCTCCGAGGCCATCCGGCGTACCTCTTCGGAGACGGATCGCCTCGCCAGGGACTCTACAATTTCCTGGAGGGAATCCGCCGCCGACTTCAGCCTTTTGACCATAACGCCCTGGAGGTGGCCGGACTTGCGAGCAACCTCACGCACCTCAGTGCAACATCGGTCCGCCATCAATTTGAGCTCCTGCGGTGAGCATCTTGACACGTCCCGTGGAGCCTCAGACGGCTGCTTCTCTGAAGCCTTCTGGGCAGCCTCCTTGTGGGCGACCCTGGCCTGGAGAGCCTTTTCAAAGGCTTGCTCCTCAGCTTCGCCCACCAACTTCCGCAACTCAGCACGGGCATGGGTAATACCCGTGCTACTACCTCTGCCTCGACCGGCCTTCCGGTTACGAGCCGAAACTCCCACCTCCGTCTCGGTGTCCGAACCCGCTGGGCTCCCCAAGGAGGCAGTGGGTTGGCCCCTTTCCGGCAGCCGGCCGAGGCATCGGTTTCATCGTCTGAGTCAAGCATGACTCAGTCCGACAGAAAACACAAGACAAAAGAACACACAGCAAAAAACTAATTACGACCGCCTAAGGGATAGTTGTTAGTTTCGTGGGTAAGCCCGGAACTCCGTTACGGTTCGTTGGACTTACACCACTACTCACAGGGGGCACCGCGGGAAGGTCACTATCCAAACCCCCCAAACGGTGGTACCTACCTAGCCGACTTCTTGCAACAAAAGACCTACCAGTGTGACTGATTGCACTGGTGGAATAATCTCTGCTGTGACAGAGGTTATCCCAACAACGGGCGATGGGGTCGTCACATCCCGACGCCGGGATACGCGTGGTACTTGATGTATCCCATGCCCGTGGCCAACCCGAGGGATGAGAAGAGTAAATAGGGGATGGTGATGAATTTTACGCCGATTTTCTCTTAGACTGCGTGCTTCCCCAGTCGGACTGACCTTTGTTGTGGGAGAAACATGGTTCTACCATTACGATACAAGATACGCTGACTGACGTCGAAAGGGTGGTAGTTAACCAGGCGGCCATTTAAGCCCTACCCACCAACAAAGGACTACTACTAAGATTGGTGGGTATACGGGTCTTAGATTTTATTCTACGACATGCAGGTTCCTTCGCCGTTAAGCACGAAATTCAGTTATCCTTAGTTTATACAAGAAGATTTGAAAAAGATTTAGTAGTGGTAAGGTGTTTTATACCGCGAGGCTAAATAGGTATCATCGCAGTGTTATTGTACCGTAAAACCTGTAGTTAGTGAAACTCAAACTCAAACTCAAACTCAAAATATTCTTTATTCAAATAGGCTTTTAAGCGCTTTTGAATCGTCAAATATACAGTCTGTTATGTCCGCCTAAGTGAAGCTACCGCCGATTCGGAAGGTAGATTCTGCAGAGAAGAAACGGCAAGAAACTCTACAGTTACTCTTTTTAAAAATAATCACATTACATTTGTCAAATGTAAACTACTGGGCGAAGAAGATTTAGAAGAAGAACCAATATCTCTCGTTGGCAACGCGTCAGTGACACCTACTAATGGTGTTGCGCGCTCATAGGTTACGACAACCGCTTACCATCAGGGTCGTTGCCAACTTAGTCACATATAAAAATTATCAGTCTGACTCGAAGCGACAAAGTATATGAAACAATGGTCATTGGTAACCAAATACAACTTAAACGAAAACAGCTTTAATATACAAGTGTATGGACTTGCTAAAACTGGATATCTTAATGTTTTATGCAAATATGAACTCTATGGGGCTAGTTTTAAATACCATTTTCGTTTATTTCGTTTGACAGCTGGTCACATATTGCGGTTTTATGCGAAAGTTATAAAGGTAGTTGACCACTGGTTGCAAAAATCTTCCTATCGAGTGGTTAGTGGCCAACCTAGTGTCAGTGTTGTTCAGGTCGCCCGCATAGGACTTATCGACTATTGTCAACAACAGCCGGGACAGACTTTTCACGTATCCTTCGAAGCACGGAGACGCTCAGTTGAAATACTACTATGCGATCACAAATATAGTGACTGACCGCGCCTAAAGTTATACTTAACCCATCGATCTTTTACCAATCACTGAACGCACCCGGCTATGAGCGTGTCGAAAATTAATTAAAAATATTTTTTAAACAATTTACTGTGCAAGTAATATACGCAAAACAGTTTATAAGACTATTTTAATTCGAATCGATCACCAAACATTTGCCTATCGCAAAACTGTTATACATATGTTTTATGTGGAAACCTATGAACGCTGGGCACCATTTGTAGGTGTCACTCACGCGTCTCCGACCTCGAGATATTGCTTATAATATCCTTCGCCGAGTAATTTCACTAACTACCTTCTTCTTCGGTCTCTTAAACCGAAGCACAGTAATGCAAAACCACTGCTTTTGGGTTTTTTACGTTGCGTGGAGGAAATCTGATACCCGGCGTTCGGGGAGGAGAATTGGGTTATGTAACCGACTAAAACCTCCTCGGTGGCCGATTTCAGTGCGTTTGTCAGGTTACGGGAACTCTCGCAGAATAAACCAACGTGACCTGACAATGCCAACGTGACTCCGATAGCTAGCGGAGCTCAGTCCCGAGGTGGGGGTGAGGTGGCGAGTCCCAAAACCCCCCAGCGCTTCTCACGCAAGCACGCACGGCAGTCACACACCAACCCGTCCTCCTCAGGACCGCTCATCGCGGGCTCGCAGGTTCCTCAGACTGCGTGTCCACGGCCCGAGGTTGGGGTAGAATATCTGTCACTGCGTTGGTACCTACTTAGCCGACCTCTTGCAGGCCTTCCACCAGTATAATATTTGCCGGGGATGGTGAGGGTAGCGGTTGTTGTATGTAATTGAGTAATTTTTCCCCAAAGCTGTTTCTTGTTATGACAGAAACAAGAAAAAGGACGTCATCATTTTTATATTATTTATTTCAATGAATTTTATCAAAAAATTGGTAAAGATATTAACGCTTTAGTATCGCTTTAAGTATAGCAATGTTTTTATTGCAAAATACTAAAAAGTGAAGAAAAAAATATTGAAAAGGTTTATGTTATCGGAATAAAAAGTCAACTCCGAGAAATCATTTTGTTAAATAAAATAAATTGTAATACGATGATGATTTATTGAAATATTGATTTATAATCTTAAATGTACTTTTAGCGTTGTTCGTCTTTCGTTGTTCTGCTTTATTATTAATTTTTTTTGAGAAGCTCATAGCCGGGTGCGCTCACTGATCGGTAAACGATCGGTAGGTTAAGCAACTTTAAGCGCGGTCAGTCACTGGATGGGTGATCGCATAGTGGTATTCCAACCGATTGTCTCCGTGCTTCGGAGGATACGTAACAAGTCGGTCCCGGCTGTTGACAATTTGACAACAGTCGATAAGTCAAGTCAGAGGCCTACGGGCGACCTGAACAACTCTGACACTAGGTTGGCCACTAACCACTCGAGAAGAAGAAATTTTTTTTTTAAATTAATCAACATGATAATAATAATAATTTATTTATTTCGATCAACGTAGATCTTACACACAACAATTATTAAGAACATATTTTTTTGTTACATTTTTTTAAAGAATATGTTATATATATAGCAATGCTTTTACAAGGCATTACTAATATTCCTATTGGCCCTCCAAATAAGCTCAAAGTTTGCGCTAGGAGTGGGTACGACAATAGTCCAATGGGGTCAGGATCGAACCCTTCTACCGTTGAGGTATTGATGTTCAATACACTAAAATGATTTATGTATTCACAGTCAAATCTTGCTGAAAACATCTTTAGGTGTTAAAACTGCACCTAATCCTGTTTAAGAGCGATGTACATCTCTTTCTTATTGTGGTATAAAAACAGTCAACTATAAACAGACTTGGTCTTAGACCTGGGAGAAGAGACTATTGTTTCCTCAAAGGTCAGCAACGCAGGTGGTCTCTGGTGTTGCAGATGTTCATGGTCAGCGGTGATCGCGCTAACATCAGGTAACCACCCTGCCCGTGCTCTTACATTAAAAAAATCAGAAGAAAAAAAAAAAAAAGATCACTTCAAAAATTATAGTGTAAATTATAGCGGAGAGTTCTTCAAAGTTTTGAGATATTTAAATGTTTCCAAACTTAACTTTTTTTTTTAATTTCATGGCGGTATTCAAACAGGCATACGGTCCGTCCGATGCTAAACAGTTACCGCAACCTACGAACAGGAGGGAAAAGGTGAGAAGGGTAAAAAGGAAGGGAACAGAGAGGGTGGGAGAGTGGGCCTCAAGCGCTCTCACTCATCACACGAAACGTAACAGTACAGTTACTATAATTAAAGGCGTCGGGATGTGACGACCCCATCGCCCGCTGTTGGGATAACCTCTGTCACAACAGAGATTATTCCACAAGTGCAATCAGTCACACTGGTGGTAGGTCTTTTGTTGTACGCCGGCTTGGTAGGTACCACCGCTGTGTCCAATATTCTGCGGCCAAATAGTAGTGTTTAGGCACTACTGTGTTCCGGTTTGAAGGGCATTGTACGCTAGTGAAATTACTGGGCGAACGAGATTTAAGAACTAATATCTCGAGGTTGGCAACGCGTGAGTGGCACCTACTAATAGTGCTGCAAGCGCTCATAGGCTGCGGCAGCCACTTACCATCAGGTGGGCCGTATGCTCGTTTGCCAACTTCTAACATAAAAAAAAAAAAAAACCGGATTTTATGTGAGAGTGTACTTCGCTAATCGAGCCGGCCCATTTGTGCTAGGACAAGCATGGCTTTACTGCCGTAAAAACGGATCTTCGTTGTTGTTTCATAAAAAAATATTTACAACTCAATACTAACTATATATACAAATAATTAAAACTGTACAAATCGGGATGTGATAACCTCTGTCACAGTAGAGATTATTGCAACAGTGCAATCACAGTCAAATATTCTGCCGCCAAATAGTAGTGCTTAGTCATTACTGTGTTCCGGTTTGAATTGATTTAAGAAATAATATCTCGAGGTTGGCAAGGTGTGAGTGGCACCTACTAATGGTGCTGCAAGCGCTCATAGGCTACGGCAACCACTTACCACCAGGTGGGCCGTATGCTTGTTTGCCAACTTGTAACATAAAAAAAATGTCCACAGAGAATGGTGGCAAGAATGCTAGCTGCATTTCCCCGATGAACCAATACCGATTCATTCAATTCCCGATGAACCATACTTACAATGAAATTACCAACTTATTTTTGCAGGCGATTTTAATTCGTTAATACTTAAGTTCTTAAGATTCTTCATCATCAAGCTGAGGAACCCTTTAGTTTCCACAGTGCGTGTTTTACGCACTTGACTACTTATTATTGACTGTAAGGTGTAATCTTGTATTTGTGACAATATATTTTTAACCTCACCCAACTGTGTCAAAGTATTTTTACATAACCCTTGAAATGTTCAACGCAAGACGCGTTTATTTTTAAAATAGTGTAACGTCGATATGTTGAGAGACGATTGTAAAACTGTTTTTAACCAATAAATGAACGCTATACACTCAACGGCCTCCATTAGGATAGTTGTATCCTGTGTCGGGGGTCCGGAAACATACAACGACATGCACAAACACACTCGGAACGGAACTAGTGTATGGTCAATACAAACATCTGTTTCGCTAACATTGCGGCTCGTGCGGTGTACCGATTTCTCATTATTGCACGGAACCCTATTTCTTTTCTAAAAATAAAAGTAGCCTTATTTAGTCCTTATAATAACAGCTATCTGCTAGTGAAAGTCTCGTTAAAATCGGTCTTGCTGTTTTCGAGATTAGCCGGTACAAACAGACAGGAAAAAAAAAAATGGATTTTATTATGTACCATATATACTTTCATATGCATTTAGTGAAAACCAGTTTAGTGAAAACCAATTCTAGAAAAATTTGAGCTTGTAGAAAACGAAATGAACTTTCATCACACATTTGGTTTGAAAAAGATAGGTTAACAATGCTTAGAGATATATAAGTTGTTCCCATAACTTTGTTTTTTATATTACATTTAATAATTACTATGATTTTACCAACTTATTTTGCGGTCGATTTTAATTCGTTATTATCTTTAAAGTTCTTTAAATTCTTCATCAACAAGCTGCGGAACCCTTAAGTAAAAATGTCCTAATCCAGGTCATTCAGATAATAAAATATCTGTGTGAAAAATCCGTTCAATAGTTCTTGTGTGGTCTAATGAAATCTAAAAGTTTCAGACCTATAAGAACGCGCACGACAGACCCATATACAATGTTAGGTCTTGCTCTAGCGAAAGTTTAAGGACAACTACAAACTGTAGACTTTAGAATTTATTCGAAAACTTTATAAAATGTTATGACGACGTTGTTGCACAGCGGTAGCGAACCTGTCATACGGGTCGTGGGTTCCATTCCCGCTCGGAGCATATGTTTGTATTGACCATGTAGGGATGTCACCATCCTAATCGGGGCCGTTGTGTGTTGCGTTTATTAATTATTACTAATTTTTTTTTTCGTTGGGTTATAATAATCTCTGCTGTGATTATCCCAAGAGCGGGCGATGCAGTCGTCACATCCCGACGCCGGGAAATTCTTCCGGCGTCTTCTTCTTCAAGGTGCGAGTACACAGGCTTCTCATGAGTAAGCTCGCTCCACCGTTGATCGCATCTACGCCTTAGAGCTTACTAGAGTAAGAGCTTACCCATTTTCGGAATTAAAAGGACACCATTAATTATAATTGTACTAGTCCACTGTCGGTACAATGAATGTCTTAAGCAATCGCATGCGTGTAGTCGTCCTTATTATCATTGCATAAATAGTCCGTGGAAACAGGCTTTGTTGAACTTTGCTTTTAGGATATGAGTAGACTATCCAACATCGTGACCTATATTTGCAATCGTTAAACGTCATGAACTATGCCTTAGTCTTGAATAGTCTGCTAATATTATATATGGACGCAAATAAGCAATACCATGTCAACCCACACGAATGTCATTTCGAGAAAAAAGCGTTTGAAAATTTTGAACAACTTGCTTTATATGATTTTTTTTTATGTATAGATCAAGTTTTTGGCAATTTCAGATGTGAGTTATTTTACTTATTTTCACAAAAAATAAGTGTACAAACTACATATTTCGTATATAACATAACCCAAAACGTTTAACATAATACATAAATAACTTGATTAAAAAATGGCTTTATAAATAGACCACAAATATTGAAGGAAAATGTTCTTCAACCACTTAAAAACACTTCTGCATATATAACTAAGTTTTTTCAATTTTGTGGGTTGACATGGTATTGCTTATTTGCGTCCAAATGTGAAAGTGTGTGAGGATGTATGGATGAATGTTTGTTACTCTTTCTCGCAAAAACTACTGGACAAATTTGTATGAAATTTGGTACACACATAGCTTACCTGGATTTCCATCACGGGTCACCGCAACGCAACGAAACGAAGATAGTCACAAGCTTGCAACATAATCGAATGAAGTTGGCGTATGACTAACTTAAGTAGAAAGGCCTGTAACACAGCTGCGTCAGATATTTTACCGCAAAGCAGTACTGTGTTTTGATGAAGGACCGGGCAAAGGTAATTTAAGTGCCAATATATAGAGGTTCTTTTTTTCGGAATGTGTATTGCTGTTGGCCCTACTGGCCTTGACAGCGTCACCTTGGCGAGTACAGAGACTCGGCCGTGATAAAAGGGCAGCCCTCACGGGGGCTCAAATTTGATTCCGTCCTTAGGATGCCTCCTGCGAAGCCGAACCACGGCTAAGGACGTCATCGGAGATGGAGGCAGCGCTCCGAGCGCATTCTATACGATAGACTCACCCGACGGTGTGAGCGCGACGCGAAGTGCGAAACAAAGGACCTCGTCCTCGCCGGCGAGGACGGTGTTGTGTGCGTGTCTGTGCTGTGTAAGGGGCATTTTCTTATAAAAGAGGTTCGCAACGCGTGAGTTACACCTACAAATGGTGTTGTAACCTCATAGGCTAAGGCAACCGCTTACTATCAGGTGGTATTTCTGCTTACCAACTTATTCAAATATAAATAACTTGCTGCATGTTGAACCAGTAAAACTACAACGTCTAATTTAGGTAGTGTGAAGTTAACTGCGAATCAGCGTGGGTCTTAAACGCGCCTAGGATTGTATCTAGGTGATAACGGGAATGTGTGTAGGCGGTGTACTGAGTTCAATTTGTCATAACAACATGCATACATGGATGCAAATAAGCAATACCATGTCAACCCACACGAATGTCATTTCGAGAAGAACGCGTTTGAAAATTTTGAACAACTTGCTTTATATGATTTTTTTATATATTGGTCAAGTTTTTGGCAATTTGAGATTTATTTAAGTTATTTTACTTATTTTTACATAAAATAAGCATACAAACTACATATTTCGTATATAATATAACCCAAAACGTTTAACATTATACATACATGGCATGATTACAAAATGGCTTTTTAGAAGTTTTAAAGCTTAAAACGCTACAAATATTAAAGAAAAATGTTCTTCAACCATTTACCAACACTTCTGCATATATAACTCAGGTTTTTCAATTTTGTGGATTGACATGGTATTGCTTATTTGCGTCCATTACCGTTTCGAGGAACACTGGTCAAGATCATATTTTTTAAAGTGACAAATATTACATCGTCTCCAAGTTTTTCGTTTATCTTTAGCATGTCGCATTACAGCCGGACGCTGGGTGTGGAATCAGTGAAAGACATGTATGTATGTTTGCATATTTGCGTGTCTTCTTCTTCATCCTAGCATTATTCCCGGTATTTTATGTACCCAGGGTCTGCTTATTACTCTTATCCGGATTTGACAGGTTACTAGTTTTTACACGGAGCGATTGCCATCTGACCACAACCCTAAGGGCGAACCAGTAACTCATTGGATAAGAGCAATTTACTTATCTAGAGTTAACGATTATTATCAGAGGTTATTGATAATAACCGGGACCGACAGCTTAACGTGCTCTCCGAGGCACGGTGGGGAGACCCACACGGACAATGCCCAGACCGGGACAGAAATTTTAACAAACATCTGCCCGAGCGGGAATCGAACCCGCAACCGTCGAGACTAAAGGCAGACTCGCTACCCACAACGCCACAACGGTGTCCGTGTTACACACGCATATTTGCGTCTCTGTTTTATCTTATTTATAAATGCCTAATACAGAAACTGCCTTAAGCCTAGATTACGGGTTCGATTTTTTTTTATGTTAGAAGTTGGCAAACAAGCATACGGCCAACCTGATGGTAAGTGGCTGCCGCAGCCTATGAGCGCTTGCAGCACCATTAGTAGGTGCCACTCACGCGTTGCCAACCTCGAGATATTAGTTCTTAAATCTCGTTCGCCCAGTAATTTCACTAGCGTACAACGCCCTTCAAACCGGAACACAGTAGTGCCTAAACACTACTATTTGGCGGCAGAATATTGGACACTGCGGTGGTACCTACCTAGCCGGCCTCTTGCAACCAGTGTGACTGATTGCACTGGTGGAATAATCTCTGTTGTGACAGAGGTTATCCCAACAGCGGGCGATGGGGTCGTCACATCCCGACGCCTTTAAATTTTTTCCCGCTTGGAGTACATGTTATCACCGTATATTCTAATCTGTGTGTCCTTGTCATTATTTATGTTTCCGGACCCCCGACACAGGACATAACTATCCTAATGGTTGGATGTGTAGAGTTTATTTATTTATTATAATTTTGAAGTCGGTTACAAATACAACCGAATTGAGAACCACTCCTTTTTTGAAGTCGGTTGGAAAGAAGACAATAATGGAAAAGAACAAGTCGTTACGTCAATAATAAAACTGACGAACCAGACAGACGAATTGATAATCAATATTAATTTAAAATCGTTTATATATTGAAGACTAGTTGTGCCCGCGGCTTCGCTCAAATTGTCTGTGGAATTTTTAAGGTCAAGACGGTTGGCAAACAAGCATACCGTCCGCCTGATGGTAACAAGCATACCGTCCGCCTGATGGTAGGCAGTAGCCTATGAACGCTTGCGTTACTTGTAGTATCACATGCGCTTTGCCAACCCAAAGGATAGCAGGGAAGTTATGGGAAGGGAATAGAGGGGGTGGGAGATCACGACTCTCGCTCTGACTCACTCACTCTCACTCTGACTCACTCACCCTGACTCACTCACTCACTATCACTCTCACTCACTCACTCTGACTCACTCACTCTCACTCACTCACTCAGTCTAACTCACTCACTCTCACTCACTCACTCTCACTCACTCACTCTCACTCATTCTCTCTCACTCACTGACTTTAAAATCATTCAACATGTGAAATCGCTGGCAGAAGCTAGTTTTTGATAAAAACCGTTATTTTGATATTACAAACAGACGCTTCAGGTTTATTTATTTATATGTATAAATAAAACACTTTATTATGATCAATACGGTACTTCCCATTCGTATGGAAGTTAAAAAATATTCCGATTTCAAAAAGGTATATTTTGAGCCGATTTTGATGACCGGCTTCGTGATGTGTGACTGATTGCACTGGTGGAATAATCTCTGCTGTGACAGAGATTATCCCAACAGCGGGCGATGGGGTCGTCGCATCCCGACGCCTCAAAAAATCTGTTGGCACCTTTTGTGTACGGTATCCTAAAAAGAGATGGTTTTATTTACGTTAATAATTAAAATACGCAAAATGAGATAAGCATTAAATGTAATTACTTGAAACATTTCAGGTCAAAGTCGCAATACTATTAATGTATGAAGGCATCTTTGTTTTAGAGATAAGATGTTACAAATGATTCAGTTTGTGTACAAAGAACGATTGTCATTTTATAATGTTACTAGCGGCCCACTCCGGCTTCGCACGGGTATAAAATATATGTCATTCACTGAAAAAATGATTAAAATCGATCGAGTAGTTTTGATTTGTTCATTACTGCCCGTGGCCGGCACGCTTTACATGTAATTATTTACGACATCACATTAGAAACCTCAATTTTTTTCTCCACTATTTAATGGATGTTATTATACATATAAACCTTCCTCTTCAATCACTCTATCTATTTAAAAACCGCATCAAAATCCGTTGCGTAGTTTTAAGATTTAAGCATACATAGGGACAGAGAAAGCGACTTTGTTTTATACTATGTAGTGACTTAACACTAGCTCTGACCTCGTCTGTACTTGCTTGGTTTATAGAATTTTTAAAGCAATGCTTACAATGCAACTTACTATGAATAAATAAGTAAGTCTTTTAAAATTGTCTTTAAAATGTATACGGTTTTAAAAGGAGCGTTTGTGTCGTGAGGACTATTATAAAATTGGCGAATACCTTGAGGACACTACACCAGGGTATGAGATAGTGGCGCATTTACCAGCAGGCTGAGTAGGCTTGACCTTAGGGCGGCAGATTTGGGGACCGCATTTTTTTAGCTACCTCATAGAAATCAAATAGATTTCTGCATGACGGGTTCCTGATGTTTTACAGAAGTCTGCAACAAATTTGCCCATGTCCCTTTGCCTCTCACTTGTCATTGTACATTCCGAGTACCGATCAAAGTTTCATATTCTAAAGTAAAACAACTACTTAGTTCACCGCCCCACCAACCATAAATCGGCCTTTGGTAAATATAATCTAGGACATGACAATTTCAGAGCTAAGGGCGGCAAAAACCTTACAGCCTATATACCTTATATTCTCGCGTTAACGGACTGTAGTCGGCCGTTCGATCGTTGCTGCGCAAGCTTCGACGTTGCGCAAGCTTCGAGCTTATTTAGAGGGGCAATAGGAATATTAGCAATGTTTTTTTTTTTTTATGTTAGAATTTGGCAAACAAGCATACGGCCCACCTGATGGTAAGTGGCTGCCGCAGCCTATGAGCGCTTGCAGCACCATTAGTAGGTGCCACTCACGCGTTGCCAACCTCGAGATATAAGTTCTTAAATCTCGTTCGCCCAGTAATTTCCCTAGCGTACAATGCCCTTCAAACCGGAACACAGTAGTGCCTAAGCACTACTATTTGGCGGCAGAATATTGGACACTGCGGTGGTACCTACCTAGCCGGCCTCTTGCAACAAAAGACCTACCACCAGTGTGACTGATTGCACTGGTGGAATAATCTCTGCTGTAACAGAGGTTATCCTAACAGCGGGCGATGGGGTCGTCACATCCCGACGCCTTAAAATGTCTTGAAAGCATTGCTAGTAGTCCAATTTAAAAAAAAACAACACCTATGAACAAAAAAACACCTTTCTACTAGGTCCATGGGCTGGGCGTTGAGATGTCCGTCAGGTCTTAAGGTACGAAGCTTGTGACTTACTTTGTTTCGACATTCGATGTTGAATTAACGAAGGAAGATCCAGCGAGTCTCACATTTTATTTGTATGGAAAGGCCTGTCCATATATAATAAGTACTGACTTATTTTATAACATACTAGCTGTGCCCGCGGTTTCAACCGCGTTCATGGTTACTGCGTCGTTAGCTTATAGAACGAATTTGATTATCATAAAAAAGATTATACTGAGTTAACCTTATAAGATAGATATGTGCTGTCGTGGACTTTATTTTCGGACTTTTAAAGGGGAACAACTCCATCATACATTATTTTTACGTAACTTTAACTTTTTACGCAGTGCAAGCAACGGAAGCTCCCAAAAGCACTAGCCTACCTCGGTAAATGGTCGATTCAACACAAAAATTATTTTCCATTCAAACCAGTACTTCCTGAGATTATAACAACTAAACACACCAACAAACTTTTCAGCTTTATAATATAGATCTTTTTTCGTCCTAGCATTATTCCCGGTATTTTTATTTAACCCGGGGTCTGCTTATTACTCTTATCCGAATTTGACAGGTTACTAGTTTTTACACAGAGCGATTGCCAACTGACCACAACCCTAAGGGCGAACCAGTAACTTATTGGATACGAGCAAATTACTTATCAAGAGTTAACAATTATTATCAGATGTTCTGTGATAACAACAGGGACCGACAGCTTAACGTGCTCTCCGAAGCACAGTGGGGAGACCTACATGGACAAAGGTCGAGACCGACACAGAAATTTTAACAAACATCTGCCCGACCGGGAATCGCTACCCACAACGCAACAACGGTGTCAAACCGGGATAAATTGAAGATAGGTGTCAAATATTCTGCCGCCAAATAGTAGTGCTTAGGCATTACTGTGTTCCGGTTTTGAAGGGCATTGTACGCTAGTGAAATTACTGGGCGAAAGAGATTTAAGAACTAATATCTCGAGGTTGGCAACGCGTGAGTGGTACCTACTAATGGTGCTGCAAGCGCTCATAGGCTACGGCAACCACTTACCATCAGGTGGGTCGTATGCTTGTTTGCCAACTTCTAACATAAAAAAAAATCAGAATATGTTGTTGACACGGGTAAGTAAATCGAAGAAATTCATTAAGTATTTTTTGTCCTTTTTCTATTTATGTTAATTTTTTGTGCCGTCCCGATAATGGGACACTTTGACAATACTTAGTAATGTTTGATTAGGGCAGTGCGCAGGAGTGGAGCGGTAAACATTATTTAGACTACCTGGGCGGCCATTTTAACTTATACATGGTGTTTTAACATGGTGTGGCTCCTTAGACTAAGAATCTCATGGACGAAGCAATACCAATACCTCGTTGCCGCTCTTGTAACGTTATTTCAAAGAAGATATTGCTATCTTTGTCTATTGCTCGGAGCACTAATACGAGTAAAAGAAATAGATATATATAGGTTTGACAACTTCATTTTTTAATTTCTTAAATGTCAATGTTGGCATGTTTTATAGCCGGTCAATACTGTCAATGATATAGGTAATTTGACATTACGCACACAAAATACGTAAAATATTGGCGCCCGATTTTTAGCTAATGTTTCTTATATCATCTTTCTCTTTCTACGCTATAGACCGTCTCCATGACATTTTTTCAATCTATAAATAATTGACTCTTGTTAAACAACTTTTTTTCAAACCAGACTGTATAAGTCACTAATCATTCCAGCCAGTCATTTCGCCACCCCACACAAAGGGTCCAAGAAAGGTGTCAATTCTATAATAATGTGTGCTCCGCTTTATGAGAACATAAAAAAATACACGGTCAAGCACGAATGAAACACGTTAGGTTCTGTAGAGGCTAATTATATTTGTAAAATACCTTTTATATTCAATCATTTTCATACAAATTTTAATTTCCTATTGTGGCCGATTTGACATTTGTTTTCGCGCCAAAAAGCCTACGTCCTTGTCAACGTTAGCGGCTTAGACAGGCAGACAGACAGATCTACTTTCGGCTTTATAATATTAGTGATATTTTAAGATGTATAACAATTTTTTCTGGAATCTTTGCTCACTACTGACCAACCAAGGAGGATGCGAAAATAAGATCCAGTGACGAGCTCAAATGGCTAAGTCTGCAATGGACAATTTAAGCCGAATATGGCAGAATAGGACAATAATCCAGGAAAAAGAAGCCAGCTAACCTTTTATATATTAGGAATAATTTAAAGTCTTTTAGTAAAAATAGCGATGTACATTCAATTAACACGAGAAACAAAAATAAACTTTGTAATCCTAGCTTTCGTCTGCGTAAAGTCAGTAATTCTTTTAAGGGGCTAGGTATTCGCATTTTCAACAAAATTCCAGATTGCTTATTGGAACTGCCAACGAGCAAGTTCCAAATGTGCATAAAAAATAAACTTATCAATAAAGCCTATTATTCGTTAGAGGAATATATTTCCGATAAAAATGCTTGGGATTCTTAATATTGCTGGATCTCATTCAAGAACCAAATTTTATATGAAAGAATACAATTGCAAAAAACATATATTTGGAAAGAGTAACTGTCGAGTTTCTTGTCGGTTCTTCTCGATAGAATCAACCTTCCGAACCGTCGGTAGCGTTTGACTATTCAAAAGTACTTTTTAAAAGTCCACTTGAATAAAAATAATTTTGATTTTGATTTTGATTTTGCTAGATAGGTCTGGTACCTACCTAGCCGGCCTCTTGAAGTGTCAAATATTCTACCGCAAATTATGCAGGGCTTTCGGGGGCGATTATTATTCTAGTTTAGATTCACTTTTAGAGAATGTCTTTTTATCCGTGTTTTCAACTTTTCAGGCAATGAAAGCCCCGGCTCGAGTCCAGATGTCTCCAATCCGATTATTTTCTCATTTTTCTCTTTTGAGAATAATAAAAAATATTCAATCATATTTCATTCAATAAACACCATTTAACAAAAAAAAATACTGATAAATTCCTAATTAATTAATCTGTATGAAAATATTTTAACACTGAACCCAAATTCATAGACAGCCATTTTGAAGACGGCGGCGAATTAAAAAGGCAAACAAAATGGCGGGAGCAGTCAAGTGGAACGCCATTGATTCCTTTTCAAAGAGATCGTTGATATTTTGCATGAATGAATTGTTATTTCTTATTTATTCTTTACAAATGCTATTATTAACAGCGAGTTTTGTATTTAAATTATTATTAATGAAAAATAATATGGGAATATAATTTGTGTTGTCAGTTGTGTATTTCGAAACAAAAACATCAGAATCGGTTTATAAACGTCTTAGTTCTGAATTAGCAGAATATATTAAAATAAATGAAACATGATACCGTTGTGGCGTTGTGGGTAGCAAGTCTGCCTTTATTCTCGACGGTTGCGGGTTCGATTCCCGTTCGTTTGTCCGTTGGTCTCCCCGCCCTGCCTCGGAGAGCACGTTAAGCTGTCGGTCCCGGTCGTTATCACATAACATCTGATAATAATCGTTAAATTGCTCTAATCCAATGAGTTACTGGTTCGCCCTTATGGTTGTGGCCAGATGGCAATCGCTCTGTGTAAAAACTAGTAACCTGTCAAATCCGGATAAGAGTAATAAGCAGATCCTGGGTACATAAAATACCGGGAATAATGCTATATATAAATATAAATGAAACAAAAAAGACTGCATTAAAATACTAAAAAGAAAAAAAAAATGGTATGGAAAAAAAAATCAAACTTTAAACATTGTTTTCTGAAACCAAGCAATTTGAAATTCGAAAAAAAAATTTTTTTGGTTTTTGTCAAATTCTCCATGATCAGATTTTGGCGCTTTTAGAATTGCATTATTTATTAGGGAATATTTTTTTCATGGCCACCATATTGAAATAAAGTCTCCCTAGGTCACTCTCACAACTGAGACAAATCTAATGACACATCATTTACCGGCGTCGGGACGTGACGACCCCATCGCCCGCTGTTGGGATAACCTCTGTCACAGCAGAGATTATTCCACCAGTGCAATCAGTCACACTGGTGGTAGGTCTTTTGTTGCAAGAGGCCGGCTAGGTAGGTACCACCGCAGTGTCCAATATTCTGCCGCCAAATAGAAGTGCTTAGGCATTACTGTGTTCCGGTTTGAAGGGCACTGTACGCTAGTGAAATAACTGGGCCGAGGAGATTTAAGAACTAATATCTCGAGGTTGGTAACGCGTGAGTGGCGCCTACTAATGGTGCTGCAAGCGCTCATAGGCTACGGCAACCACTTACCATCAGGTGGTCCGTATGCTTGTTTGCCAACTTCTAACATAAAAAAAAAAATCATATTTCGAAATCCGTCAAAGGGTTTAGGCTGCAGAGCGTCACAAAGAAATATACATACATACATACATACGCTCGAAAAACATTACCCTCCTTCGGAAGTCGGTTAAAAAAATACTAAATCAAATCAAATATTTTGATTTAATATAAAAAGTATTAAATACACTTATTTGTTGAAAGTCAAATTCTACCACCGGCTCCAAAATTAAAGCTCTACCTGAGAGAAACTGGCGAAACAAACTCAGGGGTGTTTTTTTGTCAGTATATTATTTTTAATTGTCAAAATTTGTTAAAAAGCCTGGAGAGATTCGAAGGGCTAAAGCAACTTTAGGCGCGGTCAGTCACTAGATGGGTGATCCCATTTGTATTTCAACTGAACTCCGTGCTTCGGAGGGCACGTAAAAAGTCGATAAGTCAAGTCAGAGGCCTACGGGCGACCTGAACAACTCTGACACTAGGTTGGCCACTAACCACTCGATAAGAAGAATATATCAGTATACCTCTTTTTTGAAGTCGGTTAAACATTCCAAACTAAATCCTCACTCTCATCAACACATGTGATCAGTATCCGTGTGTCCATCTGTGTGTATCGTAAAACATCTGCAACTTTATTGAGACAATAGGCGAAATTCTTAGAAGGAATTTATTTGTTCGAATTCTTGTAAAATATCTTTTTTTTATATATATCATTATAATATTAATATTTGATGTATTTATTTATTTATTTGTTAATGGGAAACAAACAGTACTCTAATACATAAAATTGAAAGATGAAAAACTATTACATAAACCAATTAAGTTTCCATTAAAAATTATACATAGTAAAGAGCAGAACGAATTGCACAATAATCTTCTTCATCCTAGCATTATTCCCGGTATTTTTATGTACCCAGGGTCTGCTTATTACTCTTATCCGGATTTGACGGGTTACTAGTTTTTACACGGAGCGATTGCCATCTGACCTCCGCAACCCAAAGGGCGAACCAGTAACATTAGATTAGAGCAATTTAACGATTATTATCAGATGTTATGTGATAACAACCGGGACCGACAGCTTAACGTGCTCTCCGAGGCACGGTGGGGAGACCCACACGGACAAACGCCCAGACCGAGACAGAAATTTTAACAAACATCTGCCCGAGCGGGTATCGAACCCGCAACCGTCGAGACCAAAGGCAGACTCGCTTTCAAAATTAAATTTTATCTAATAATAATTTTTTTAGCTTAGCTTCGGAAGTTGAAAATATATCGATATAGTGAAATAATATTCTTTTTTTGTGTTGCTAAGTTGACAAACAAGCATATTGCCCACCTGATGGCAAGTGGTTGTCGTATCCTATGAGCGCGCGCAGCACCATTAGTAGGTGTCACTGACGCGTTGTCAAACTCGAGATATTGGTTCTTAAACCTTCTTTGCCCAGTAATTTCACTAGCGTACAGTGCCCTTCAAACCGGAACACAGTAATGACAAGTTTTGCGGTAGAATATTTGACACGTAACCGGCCTTTCGCAACAAAAGACCTACCACCAGTGTGACTGATTGCACTGGTGGAATAATCTCTGCTGTGACAGAGGTTATCCCAACAGCGGGTGATGGGGTCGTCACGTCCCGAGGGTGGTGAATTCTCTTCTTCAATTTTTTCTTTTCTTCGGTCTTTCTTGTATACCGTGATTAACAGATATTAAGACCATATAAAAGACACCGTTCTGGCGTTGTGGGTAGCGTACCGTTGCTTCCCGCTCGGACAGAATTTTGTATTGATCTTACAGAATTTAAAGGCGTCGGGATGTGACGATCTATCGCCCGCTGTTGGGATAACCTCTGTCACAGCAGAGATTATTCCACCAGTGCAATCAGTCACACTGATGGTAGGTCTTTTGTTGCAAGAGGCCGGCTAGGTAGGTACCACCGCAGTGTCCAATATTCTGCCGCCAAATAGTAGTGCTTACTGTGTTCCGGTTTGAAGGGCACTGTACGCTAGTGAAATTACTGGGCGAACGAGATTTAAGAACTAATATCTCGAGGTTGGCAACGCGTGATTGGCAGCACCATTAGTAGGTAGTGCTCATGGACTGCGGCAGCCACTTACCATCAGGTGGGCCGTATGCTTGTTTGCCAACTTCTAACATAAAAAAAAAAAATCTGTTTCGGTCTGTGCGTTTGTCATTGAGGGTCTTTTGTGCCTCGGAGAGCACGTTAAGCTGTCGGTCCCGGTTATTATCAATAACATCTGATAATAATCGTTAACTCTTGATAAGTGAATTGCTCTTATCCAATGAGTTACTGGTTCGCCCTTAAGGTTGCGGAGGTCAGATGGAAATCGCTCTCGCTATATGACATTCAAAGTTTGTAAAGGAGGGAGGGGAGTTGTATTTAAACCGTCACTCACGCGGGCGAAGCTGCTGGCAGCCGCTAGTATAAAATAAAATAAATAACCGTACCTATATAATGGACGCAAATAAGCAATACCATGTCAACCCACAAAATTGAAAAAACTGAGTTATATATGCAGAAGTGTCGGTAAATGGCTGAAGAACATTTTCTTTAATATTTGTAGGGTTTTAAGCTTTAAAACTTCTAAAAAAGCCATTTTTTAACGATACAATTTATGTATTATTTAAAACGTTTTGGGTTATATTATATACGAAATATGCAGTTTGTATGCTTATTTTATTTGAAAATAAGTAAAATAACTTACATACATCGTGAAATCGACAAAAACTTGACCAATATATAAAAAAAAAATCATGTAAAGCGAGTTGTTCAAAAATTTCAAACGCGTTTTTCTCGAAATGACATTCGTGTGAGTTGACATGGTATTGCTTATTTGCGTCCATATGATCATGGTATGGTGTGAGCTCCTCTGCATATAAATCGCTAATTTCTTACGTCATACAATATTATAGAAAAATATTCAAATAAATCGAAAATTTTGTTATCAGCGTAAAATGACGAAAAGCGAAATTCTCAATATAACAATAGTCCAAACATAGCCATATTCGTAAGCGTAAATAACTGACGTAAACAACCAAGAATAACGTAACAGATTATTCCACCAGTGCAATCAGTCACACTGGTGGTAGGTCTTTGTTGCAAGAGGCCGGCTAGGTAGGTGCCACCGCAGTGTCAATTATTCTACCGCCAAATACAGTAGTATCTTAGGCATTACTGTGTTCCGGTTTGAAGGGCACTGTAGGCTAGTGAAGTTACTGGGCAAAGGAGATTTATTAACCAATATCTCGAGGCAATGCGCGAGTGACACCTACTAATGGTGTTGCGCGCTAACTCAGGTGGGCCGTATGCTTGCTTGCCATTTTAGTAGCATAAAAAAAAATCAATGCAAAAAACTTTATCTTCTTTACCGCCTTCAAAAAAGAAGATGTACTTAATCCGGATGTTTATATTTTTATGTATGTGCAGGCATACCGTTGTTATCTGTAGTCGTATTTTGAAAATTATTTTTTTTCAAAAGATTTTTATTCCGAAATGCCCTATTTCAATTTCATCAAAATCGATTAAGTTGGTTTGTATATTAAAATAATTGTACAATTTATGCCTTACGAATGAACAATATTGCGTATTTTGCCTTCTTGTTCTCGGGAATGCGGAACTTCTGACGATGATCACAAGTGGTGCACAATACAAATAAATACCTATTTCAAAACTAATAAAAGCAAAAAAAGAATAAATAAATATCCGTTTTTTTCTATTTAAAAAGAACTAAAAATGGCCACAAATGACATAATCTATTGACTTTTGACAATGAATTATTATAAGCTTTTGACGTTTAAAACGTCAAATTTTCCCGCTCTCAATAATGAGAAAGATCGAAAAGAGATTAATAAGATTTTTACTAACTTACTTTCACAATAACACTATTATTAAAATAATTAAACCAAGTCACAATGAACGCTCTCTCTGCAAATAATGTGAATCATTACTGCTATGCTACGATTTATCAAGCATTCTTAAAGTCATGTACATAACTATCTAGTATAAAAAAAAAACTATTTTGACAGATAATATTACAAGTCAAAAATTAAATTAAAAAGAAAATTACAACACTTGTACAATTTTTAAATTAATTATTACAAATTATTTATTACATTAAATTCTAATATATAATATTGGTTCCCACGTGTAAATTAGTAAGTGATATATCGTGTAAGCCCGGCTTAAAACAGGTAAGGAAAGACGCGGGCGAAAGTTACACTGTTTTTTTTTAATCTCGATCATACGATACGTTGACCACGCTGGCATTCGTTTTTCGATTTCGAGTTTAGTACTGGCCGAGCGCTCGATGGGATAGGTATACTCGTTTTCGCGCCGAAACATCGCGCCAAAATTACGAACTATATAAACTCTCGTGAAATAAATTCAATTCTTTATTTCAATGGTTTAAATTAATTAATTGTATTAATATATAACGTGAAGTGTTCTTTTCGTATTTATATGTAATGGGATGTGTTTAAATGTGTATAATTGGTGTAAAATGCGTGTTGCTTAAGTGATTTTACAAGCTGAATTCTTGAAGGTAAGTTTTTATTTAATGTTTAAAGGGACAGAAAAATAAATCACTAAACTGGTTTTATAGACCTTTTACTTTTAATTTTATAATTATAATAAATTTTATACAAATTACCGTACTTTTTATTTCAAAACTTTTAAACTCGTAAAGTATTCAGAAACTTTGTAGGTATGTAATATTAAACAATATACATAATAATTATATAGTAATAAAACGTTTTATGTATAATAAAATCCATTTTAATCAATTGTAATTTATATTTTTGTATTTACAATGTATAAACTTAAGAAAACCTTGTTTTTTCATACGTATTTAAATTCTTGTAAAACTTCCGCAATTAAAATGAAAAATAAAATTTTATATGTACAATTTATTACAAAAAAAGCATAAAGCTACATATATTGCAATAAGAAATTGTAAAGTCAGGTAAAGTAATGAAAGAACCAATTAAAATATGTATCCAACGTTGCCAAGGTCAAAAGGGGAACAGAGGGGGTGGGTAGGCCTCTGGTGCTCTCACTTATCACATGAAACGCAAACGTACTGTTACTTTACGCCGATTTTCTGTGAGAGGGTAGTCTTACTTTCCCAGTCGAGCCGGACTATTTGTACTAGGATAGCTTTACTACAACTAAATTGACGTCACTTCATCATGATATTTGGACGCAAATAAGCAATACCATGTCAACCCACACGAATGTCATGTCGAGAAAAACGCGTTTGAAAATTTTAAACAACTTGCTTTATATGATTTTTTTAAAGTATTGGTCAAGTTTTTGTCGATTTCAAGATGTATGTAAGTTATTTTACTTATTTTCACAAAATAATAAGTATACAAACTGCGTATTTCGTATATAATATAACCCAAAACGTTAAGCATAAGACATAAATTGCTTGATTAAAAAATGGATTTTTAGAAGTTTTAAAGCTTAAAACCCTACAAATATTAAAGAAAAATGTTCTTCAGCCATTTGCAAACACTTCTGCATATATAACTCAGTTTTTTCAATTTTGTGGATTGACATGGTATTGCTTATTTGCGTCCATTTGACCTTAGACCCCAGGGTGGGTCTTGGCCTGGTCCAGTATGTATTTCCAGACAAATATGTTTAAGCCCTTCTCTTCCAGACACTGGGGCTTCCATTATAGGTTACTCGAATATCAAACTTTTTATGTTATTTAGTAATATATCCTATCACTTCCTTCGTCCTAGTATTATTCCTGGTAGACGAGTATTTACCCAGGGTCTGCTTATTACTCTTGTCCAGATTTGACAGGTTACTAGTTTTTACACGGAGCGATTGACATCTGACCTCCGCAACCCAGAAACTCATTGGATAAGAGCAATTTACCTATCAAGAGTTAACGATTATTATCAGATGTTATGATAACAACCGGGAGCGACAGCTTAATGTGCTCTCCGAGGCACAGGGGGGAGACCCACACGGACAAACGCCCAGACCGAAACAGATGTTTTAACAAACTGCCCGAGCGGGAACCGAATTAATTTACCGGCGTCGGGATGTGACGACCCCATCGCCCGCTGTTGGGATAACCTCTGTCACAGCAGAGATTATTCCACCAGTGCAGTCAGTAACACTGGTGGTAGGTCCTTTATTGCAAGAGGCCGGCTAGGTAGGTACCACCGCAGTGTAAAATATTCGGCCGCCAAATAGTACTGCTTAGGCATTACTGTGTTCCGGTTTGAACGGCACTGTACGCTAGTGAAATTACTGGGCAGAGGAGATTTAAGAACTAATATCTCGAGGTTGGCAACGCGTGAGTGGCACCTACTAACGGTGCTGCAAGCGCTCATAGGCTACGGCAACCACTTACCATCAGGTGGGCCGTATGATTGTTTGCCAACTTTTAACATAAAAAAAAAAGAATCCGCAACCGTGGAGACTAACGACAGACACTTGCAACGTCATAAGACACTTGGTGTTTTTTTTAATTATTAAGTGTAATGTAACATTATAAGTGATATCCTCAGCCCAAAGTGTAGCTATAGAATACATATTGAATAACATAAAAAAGGTTTGATCTTAATGAAACCCTTTCCAGCTTTTGAAACCATTTACTGAGGTCCAGGTTTAACAACAACATTTAACTCATGAAGCCTCAATACTCAACGGTAGCTGACTTCGCTCCGTTAACGCGAGAGTTGTGGGTTCGATCCTGACACCCTTGGGCAATAGTCTTACCCACTCCTAGCGCAAGCTTCGAGCTTATTTGGAGGGGCAATAGGAATATTAGTAATGTCTTGAAAGAAGGCGTTGCTAATATTAAAAAAAAAAAAATCGTTGTAATCAGTTATGGGAATACATGCAGACATACAAAACAAGGAAATACAGAAGGAAAATCTATTAAATTAAGCCCTTATAAATAATATATTTAATGGAATTTCCCGCCAATTAATACGGTGATAAGATAATGGTAACGGTTAAAAAACCGGTCAAGTGCGAGTCGGACTCAAAAAATAATTCATCTGTGAAAATTTTACGTGTCTAATATTGTCACAGTTCATGAGATACAGCCTGGTGACAGATGGACGGACAGACAATGTCCCCTTAGTAATAGGGTTCCTATTTTACCCTTTAGGTACGGAACCCTAAAAAACCTAAGACTGCAAACATCTATTAACTCTAAGATAAGTTACCAAGTTGGCAAACAAGCGGTTGACAACGAGAGATATTGGTTCTCAAATAGCCTCTCCCCAGTAATTTCACTAGCCTACACTGCCCTTCAAACCGGAACACAGTAGTGCCTAAGCACTACTATTTGGCGGCAGAATATTGGACACTGCGGTGGTACCTACCTAGCCGGCCTCTTGCAACAAACGACCTACCAGTGTGACTGACTGCCCTGGTGGAATAGTCTCTGCTGTGACAGTGATTATCCCAACAGCGGGCGATGGGGTCGTCATATCCCGACGCCGGTAAATTGATTGTACTAAAATGAATATAATTTTTAAAAATAACATTAGAAACAATTAAGGACCTTATTTTTTTTTTTCGGAATGTGTATTGCTGTTGGCCCTACTGGCCTTGACAGCGTCACCGGGCGGGGGGGCCGATTACTGAGACTCAGCCGTGATAAAGGGACAATTTGGCGGCAGAATATTGAACACTGCGGTGGTACCTACCTAGCCGGCCTCTTGCAACAAAAGACCTACCACCAGTGTGACTGATTGCACTGGTGGAATAATCTCTGTTGTGACAGAGATTATCCCAACAGCGGATATTTTTATTTTATATACACATATTCATATATTTTTTTCTCTTGTAAATATATAACCTTTATTTTGTTTTTTTTTAATTTTATTTTGAATAGGCTAAAATTATCTAGATATATGTGCTATATCACTGTCAATTGTGCATGCTGTGATTACCAGTAATTGGAAGTTCATTTAGAAATAATTTTAAGATAATATGTGGTGTCTTGTTATAATGAATCTTCTGTTGGGGATCCTTAATAATAAATAAATAAATAAATAAAGTCTTCAAACTTCAACTTATTGCGAATTTGATTTGATAATGTGGAACAGACTTCAGATGGTTACCGAAATTACTAAATAACTCGTAACACGATAAATATCGCCCGATTCTAATTCCCTCTTTTTTAAAGTCGGGTTTTTTTTAACCCTATTTTATAAAATAACAGTACTAATATGACTATTGGTTCCGCAGTTTGTAATAACATTTATTACGATCCGTAAGTGTGTCTAATGTAAGAGTTACCGCATATAAGAGACTAAATATCGACGCGCGACGGCAGAAATGTTGTATCTCAAAATATCAACTTTACACCAGAGATCAAAATTTTTAACATGCTTTTTTACATTTGTATGTATGTAACGGAAACTGGAGATTATTTTGACCTTCAAAACGTCTGATTAAATCGAAATTTTGTCTATCTATCAAAGACATATAACAATTCAATTATTTAAAAAATAACTAAAAAATTATAAATAAATAAATAAATAAATAAACGCTACACACTCAACGGCCCCCATTAGGATAATTATATCCTGTGTCGGGGGTCCGGAAACATTCACAATGACAAGGACAAACACAACCAGACCGGAAAACATGCCTGTACGATGAATACAAACATCTGCTCCGAGCGGGAATCGAACCCGCAACCGTCGAGGCTTAAGGCAGACTCGCTACCCACAACGCCACAACGGTGTCATATAATAATACGGTGTCATATATATAAATAAACCTTTCATCCCCTATTCCTTATTGCTACTTTACACCCTTGAGGGTAAATCTTTTACAAACTTCGAGTGTCATATTTATTTATATCGAATAAACAGTCTAAAAATAAGTTTCAAGCTTCTAGCTTTAAAAATGACGATACTTCCATACAACTTTCATCCCCCTTTTCAAACCTTTACAACCCTTTTTTCGCATTAAAAAGTAGCCTATCCCCTTTCTCAGGCTCTAGACTATCTCTGTACCAAATTTCATTTAAATCGGTTCTGTAGTTTTCGTGTGAAAGTGCGACAGACAGACAGACAGTAATTTATAAACTATCTCATGTGCGAATAGACTGATGTATTTGCAGTAATGTTTTGTGTCACGTTAACGGTATCTTGAGGTCTTGATCGGATTAAAATCTATATATACAAATAAATAAAATTGAAGTGTCTGTTTGTAATTCCAAAATAAAAGCTCAATCAATTTTTAACATTATTGTGCGTCTGTTTGTTCCGTTTAATCTCTGAAACGGCTAGACTGATTTTAACGGGGTTTTCAGTGGGAAATAATTAGGGTTCCGTGTAATAAAGAAAAATCGTTACACCACCAGATACGTTCTCCGCCGCGGGCGCACTTAATACATATATACTAAACAAATTTATACAAAACTTCTTTCCGGCGTCGGGATGTGACGACCCCATCGCCCGCTGTTGGGATAGCCTCTGTCACAGCAGAGATTATTCCACCAGTGCAATCAGTCACACTGGTGGTAGGTCTTTTGTTGCAAGAGACCGGCTGGGTAGGTACAACCGCAGTGTCAAATATTCTGCCGCCAAACAGTAGAGCTTAGGCATTACTGTGTTCCGGTTTGAAGGGCACTGTACGCTAGTGAAATTACTGGGCGGACGAGATTTAAGAACTAATATCTCGAGGTTGGCAACGCATGAGTGGCACCAATGTTGCTGCAAGCGCTCATAGGCTACGGCATCCACTTACCATCAGGTGGGCCGTATGCTTGTTTGCCAACTTGTAACATAAAAAAAAACTTATTTAAACGCTCTGAAAAAAGAAAATAAACGATATAAATATATTTTGAAATAATATTAGTAATGCTTTTTCAAGGCATTACTAATATTCCTATTGCCCCTCCAAATAAGCTTGAAGTTTACGCTAAGAGGTAGTATGACTATAGCCCAAAGGGTTCAGGATCGAACCCGCGACAATAGCGTTTAGGGAGTGAATTCGGCCGTTCTATCGTTGGGCTTGAGGCTTCAAAATTAATGAAATTAATAGCCTTAATTAATACATATAAAATCGGCTATATGCCAGTGAAATATCTGTCAAAATCTGTCATCTGTTTCGTTTTTAATAGCCGGAACAAACAGACAGACAAACAAAAACTTTGAGCATTTTTATACGTACCATAAAATAAATAAATAACTATTTCTATTTATAATTAAATTAATACAAAAAAAAGTGTAATTCTAAACGCAATCTTATATAACAATACTGGCTGGAATTCACAGACGAAATTAAAAAAAAAAAACAACAACTGTCAAAATTAATTAGCGCGAAAGCGATTATTTATTATCTATGCACTTGACCGCGTGTCCGTGTCACGCCTCTCCACGAGAGAGGTCCAACGAGGGGTGTCATAGAGTAGCGTTTTTTAAAAATGCCATCAAGAGATTTGTTGCCTACTGGTGGTAATACCATCTACCTTAACTTAATAGCATTTGCAGGACTGGACGTTTAGTGCCACCGGTTGCAGGTTCGATTCGGAGCAGATGTTTCTATTGACCGTAAATTCGTAACGTCGACGTCACTGTGTATGTATATTTATGGACCTCCGACACAATATACTTATCCTAATGGAGGCTGTTGAGGGTGTACTTTAAATAGGACTAGCCTAAGGAACTAAAACTTGTATATGCTTGTAGCCTGTCAAAACCCTATCTTACGAGGCTTTCCTTTAAAAAAAATGCTAAAAACACTCATGTTTAACAAATATATTTCTATCTTTCTTTCTTCTCTTGAAGGTTCTCTGTTCGTATCGGTTTAGACAGACCACTATATTGTTACGGAGAACCTTATCACAGGGGTATAAGGTTTAAAATCGCTTGCTACTCTCTTTGTTTATTTCTTCGACCGCCGCGCGGGTTCTAGAAAGATGTATTCTCGAAGCATGTAGAATAGCGTTCCGCGGACGGAAGTTTCTCGAACCTGTGTTCCGCGTTATATAAGCGGCCCGGCACGTCGACTTAGTCATTCAGTTCTGAGCAAAAAGCGAAGAAACTACGAGTGATACCAGTGAACAAGTGCGATAATTAGTGACCTCGGCTATTCTTTTGGACTGTGATTGACCTGTGATTTGTGAAGTTCTGTTGTGTAATCTAGATCTCAATAAAGTCTTATTTAGAGCCATCAGGTGTTTGTTTCCAAATCTGCGAACCCCAGCCCGTAACAATATAAACCCATCTTATTCACATAAAAGTTCGTATACATCAGTCAACTTCTGCTTATCAGTAGTATGAATACTCGATGGGTTAGTTTTAACATTAAAACATTTTGCCATATCATCGTTACGACGCTAAAACCGGTAATCTATACATACCAATATTATAAAGTTGTCCTAACATTATTCCCGGTATCATACGAGTATTTACCCAGGGTCTGCTTATTATTCTTTTCCGGATTTTACAGGTTTTTACATAGAGCGATTGCCATCTGACCTCCGCAACCCTAAGGGCGAACCAGTAACTTATTGGATAAGAGCAAATTACATATAAAGAGCTAACGATTATTATAAGATGCTATGTGATAACAACCGGGACCAACAGCTTAACGTGCTCTCCGAGACACAGTGGGGAGACTCAAACAGACAAACGCCCAGACCGAAACAGATGTTTGTAAGATGAATACAAACATCTGCTATGAGCGGGAATCGAACCCGCAACCGTCGAGGCAGACTCGCTATTAAACGCCACAGTTTGTTTGTTTGGTTGAACGCGCTAATCTTAGAAACTACTGGTTTGAATTGAAAAATTATTTATCTGTTGAATAGTCCATTTATCGGGGAAAGCTATAGGCTATATAACATCACAATATAGAATTGTTTCCCTTTAAAATCCGCGCCAGCAAGCATACCACCCACTTGATGGTGAGCGGTTGTCGTAGCCTGTGAGCGCGCGCAACACCATTAGTAGGTGTCACTCGCGATGACAACGAGAGATATTGGTTCTTAAATCTCCTCCCAGTAACTTCACTAGCTACAGTGTCCTGAAACCGAAAACAGTACACAGCTTCATAATAAAAGGTCTATCACCAGTAATTCACTTATCATAAACAAAACATCACGCAACAGATATCAGTAATAATCATATTCGCAAGATAGACTATAAAGGCGGCTAAATAGTAAATACATAATCACTTAAGAATAAAGTAATAAATTATTTTGATTACACAGTTATCCTACTTAATCTCATGTAAAATTCTGTTGTTTTTCGTATTAAATTTTTATTTGAGCCTATTACATAATGCCTTATGTGTTTTACTCAAACTCAAAATCAATCAATCAATAACACTATCTTCTTATCGATTGGTTAGTGGTCAACCTAGTGTCAGAGTTGTCCAGGGCGCCTGTAGGCCTCTGACTTGACTTATCGACTGTTGTCTAATTGTCAACAGCCGGGACCGACTTTTTACATGCCTTCCGAAGCACGGAGACGCTCGGTTGAAATACCACGATGCGATCACCCATCTAGTGACTGACCGCGCCTAATGTTGCTCACTTGGGTATGAGCGTCTCAAAATAACACACAATAACACTATAAACACCCCAAAGAGCTAAATAATAACGACAAAACCCAATGATCCACCTGGACCACAGTGGGACTCGATTTGTATCAACTAAAATCAACCTACCCAAGACATCCTTGTCCACCACACAAAACACTTGAATCAACCTATTACTTTTGAAGTTGGTTACTACCACGTGGTAAGTGGTGACCGTCGCCAATATCCTATTTCATAAGAGCGTAAAGTAAACTAAAAGACTACGAAAATAGTCAAAGTAGACGAAATTTGAGTAGTGGAGTAATGCTCCTCCTAGAACAAATGGGCTGACACCAACGAGGAAATGGTATGGGGAAGTGGTAAGTAAAAGAATCAGTACTGTTGCGTTTCGTGCGACAAATGAGAGCGCCGGAGACCCAATCTCCCACCCCTTTGGTTCTCTTCCTTTTTTTCTATTTTCATCCCTTTCCTTGGGTTGGCAACGCGCTTGTGCTACTTCAAGCATCCGTAGCTTGCGGTAACTGCTTACCATGAACCGGACCGTAAGGTTGTTTACCAATAGACGTTGGCCTTACTGGCCATAAGAGCGTCACATTGCGAGTACAGATACTAGGTGGACGGACAGCGAAGGCTTGGTAATAAGTTTCTGTTGACACTCGTTGACCTTTTATTAATCTCTTATTAAGCTGGCTAGGTAGGTACCACTGCAGTATCAGTTATTCTACCGTGAAAAAGTATACTGTGTTTCGGTTAAAAGCACAGTGTAGCAATGAAGTTACTGGGCAAAGGAGATTTATGAAACAATACCTCGAGGCTGACAACGCGTGACTGACACACTTAGGCTAGAGCAACCGCTTACCATAAGGTCGTATGCTTGCCAACTGAAAAAAATACTGAGCTATAAAAATGCTTGACGATATATTTTTATAGCATTTAACCTGTAGGTATAAAACTCGTATTCAAATAATACACATACCACTTTCTCAACACTCTCTCATCTATGGTTTACTGAAACATACATTTCGTAATGAATTAATGAATATTAAATTATCATTGCCTCATGTATTGTTTTTAAAATAGGTAAAGGCTAAATTGTTCCATTTTCAGTTGAAAAATTATACTAAAATATTTTAAAATTAAATTTTGTTTTAAAAAAATATAACGACTTCAAAACTATAAAGTCGTGAATTATCGAGTAGTATATTATTGAAATAAATATTAGTTTATACTGGGTGTAGGCCTGTAGCGACATCTACACGCAACATGACGTAACGCGATAGAAAGACAAGATTGTCACAATGTCGCATCAAGCTACAGCGACACCTACAGGGCATAGTATTTTTATTTTAACACTTTATTGTACACCAAAATTTTAAAAAGAAAAATACAACACACATGAACAAATTTAAATTTGCACAAAAGGCGGTCTTATCGCTTAGAAGCGATCTCTTCCAGACAACCTACAAATAACTACATTCTATTACTTAAACAAAATACACACGATAAATAGTAATAAGTATTTAATAATAAACTAATATATATCACTACATAGTATAAAACAAAGTCGCTTTTTCTGTCCCCATATCCCTATGTTCGCATTAATCTTTAAAACTACGCAACGGATTTTGATGTGGTTTTTTTAATAGATAGAGTGATTAAAGAGGAAGGTTTATATGTATAATAACATCCATTAAATAGTGGAGAAATACTCTTATTTTTTATGTTTCTAATGTGATGTCGTAAATAATCGTGCAGGCCACGGGCAGTAATGAATAAATCAAAACTACTGGATCGATTTTAATCATTTTTCAGTGAATGACGTAGACTATATATTTTATACCCGTGCGAAGCCGGAGCGGGCCGCTAGTTTAATATAAACTAATAAATATAAAAGTCATTTATTAGAGATCGAATTGTCATCAGTCGTCTAATTAGTCCAGGAGATAATGCATTTTAACAGATTTTTTGAATATCTCCAAGGACTTGAACTACGCAATGATACTACGCAACGATACGATCCTAAATCGCGGTATCAAAGTTTCCTACGCGAAACGACTATATATACAACTTTCTAACGTAAGTCGTTGGGCTTCGGCCCAGGTCTTCGGTCCGCCAGGTAATATCACACGCCTGGTCGGAGGATCCTCCCTTAGTGTTGGAGGGCATTTATAATGACTTTACCTCCAAAGACTTTTTATTGAAAGGTGCCGGCTAGGTAACTACCACCGCAGTGTCAGATATGGTACCGTCTTTGGTATTTTTTTTTTTCGGAATGTGTATTGCTGTTGGCCCTGGGCCGAGGGCCGAGTACAGAGACTCAGCCGTGATAAAGGGGCAGCCCTCACGGGGCTCAAATTTGATTCCGTCCTTAGGGTGCCTCCTGCGAAGCCGAACCACGGCTAAGGACGTCATCGTAGATGGAGGCAGCGCTCCGAGCGCATTCTATACGATAGACTCACCCGACGGTGTGAGCGCGACGCGACGTGCGAAACAAAGGACCTCGTCCTCGCCGGCGAAGACGGGCTCTTTGGTATTACAGTGTTTCGGTTTGAAGGACACTGTAGCTAATGAAGTTACTGGGCAAAGGAAATTTAAGAACCAATATCTCTCGTTGTCATCGCGAGTGACACCTACTAATGGTGTTGCGCGCGCTCGTAGGCTACGAAAACCGCTTACCATCAGTTGGGCCGCATGCTTGCTATTTTATTTAGTTACATAATAATTACCAGTCAAGTGCGTTCTGGACCACGCACACTTGAAACTAAAGTGTTCCGCAGCTTGGTTATGAAGAATCTTAAGTCCTTTTAAAATAATAACGAATTAAAATCGACCGCAAAAATAAGTTGGTAATTTCATAGTAATTATTAAAAGTAATATGAGAAACAAAGTTATGGGAAAAACTTATATATCTTTTAAATTTGTAAACCCTATCTTCTTCAAACCAAATGTGGTCGAAATTTCATTTCATATTCTACAACCTCAAATTTTTGTAGAATTTTAAATCCTATAGTTCAAAAGTTAGAGGGGGGGACACAATTTTTATGACTTTATTATCTCAATAACTACTGACGCAATGAAGAAAGTCAAAATCAAACCTCCTTATTATTTTGAAAGACCTATCTAAAGATATCTCACACGTTGCCATACGTTGAATTGTTTTTTTCAATACTCAGTTACATGTATGGACTGCTACCCTTAATTCTTATATATTTTAAGATATTATTACAAAATCGTTGTGCGGTTCATGGAATACACATATTTAGTAAATTTGGTATAGATAGAGCCATTGGTCTCCGAGTAAAATGACTGTAACGGACGAACAGACGGACAGACGGACGGACGGACAGACGGACATGACGAAACTATAAGGGTACCGTTTTTGCCAATAAACAATCTAAGATATTAAAAATTTAAATAAAATAAATAATTTTAATGATTCATTAATATAAATTGGAAAATGGACTGTAATCGCCCTAATGCGAATTAAATACATTGCTTTCTGGACGTATTTTATTTTATTTTATTTTTTTTTTTTCATGTTAGAAGTTGGCAAACAAGCATACGGCCCACCTGATGGTAAGTGGCTGCCGCAGCCTATGAGCGCTTGCAGCACCATTAGTAGGTGCCACTCACGCGTTGCCAACCTCGAGATATTAGTTCTTAAATCTCGTTCGCCCAGTAATTTCACTAGCGTACAATGCCCTTCAAACCGGAACACAGTAGTGCCTAAACACTACTATTTGGCGGCAGAATATTGGACACTGCGGTGGTACCTACCTAGCCGGCCTCTTGCAACAAAAGACCTACCACCAGTGTGACTGATTGCACTGGTGGAATAATCTCTGCTGTGACAGAGGTTATCCCAACAGCGGGCGATGGGGTCGTCACATCCCGACGCCTTTAAAACTAAACAAATCCCAGTTTTCACCTTCATATAGGTTAATCTAAATGTTAAAACTATATTGCGTAACGAAATCGAAGCCAAAAGCGATTTGTAAATCGATTAAATGCAGAACGTCAAGATAAAAAAAAATATATTGTAGAAAAAAAAACAATTTCACGCATTAGTTATTGTGTGAAAAAACCGGCGAAGTGCGTGTCGGATCCGAACATGGAATTGTTTTTGTTTATGTCATGACATCTTCTATCGCATATATCACGGAGAGTGTTCTGAGGAATTGTTTGGATTGATCCCGCCGGTAGAATTTCACCATCGGACATCGCGACAAAACTCTAAGTTCCATCCATACCACCTCGATGTCTGGAAATCCACAACAGCGCGATTTAGAAGAAATTTTCTTCCTCGCACAACCACTCTGTGGAACCAACTTCCGCCGGCGGTCTTTCCGAACCGATACGACTTGGGAACCTTCAAGAGAAGAGCCTATTCTTTCCTTAAAGGTCGGCAACGCGCCTGCATGCCTTCTGGTGTTGCAGATGTTCATGGGCGGCGGTGATCGCTTAACATCAGGTGAGCCTCCTGCCCGTTTGCCCCCTCTTACATAAAAAAAAAAAAAAAAAACAACAGTAATTATAGAGTTGAAATTTTCACAGAATGTGTACCTACAAAAAATGATATATTTTATACGGCATGAGAGCCATGCTTCTCTCAGCACAAAATGGCCGATTCGACCGGGGAAGTACTACCCTCTCACAATCGGCGTCAAGTAACAGTATCATTAGGTACTGTTGCGTTCCGTGCGATGAGTGGAACGCCGGAGGTCCAAATCCCACTCTGTCCCCTTCCTTTTTTACCCTTCTCATCCCTTCCCTCCTGTTCCTCGGGTCGACAACGCGCTTGTGACACTTCAAGTATCGCGCGCGTTCATAGGTTGCGGTGACTGCTTACCATCAGGCGGACCGTATGCTTATTTGCCAACTTGTGACAAAAAAAACAATATTAATACTGTTGTGTTTCGGGCGATGAATGACAGCAATGGAGGCCCAATCTCCCACCCTCTGTTCCCTTCCATCATAACCCTTGGGTCAGCAATACACATGTGATACTTCAAGTATTTTTTTATGTTAGAAGTTGGCAAACAAGCATACGGCCCACCTGATGGTAAGTGGCTGCCGCAGCCTATGAGCGCTTGCAGCACCATTAGTAGGTGCCACTCACGCGTTGCCAACCTCGAGATATTGGTTCTTAAATCTCGTTCGCCCAGTAATTTCACTAGCGTACAATGCCCTTCAAACCGGAACACGGTAGTGCCTAAGCACTACTATTTGGCGGCAGAATATTGGACACTGCGGTGGTACCTACCTAGCCGACCTCTTGCAACAAAAGACCTACCATCAGTGTGACTGATTGCACTGGTGGAATAATCTCTGTTGTGACAGAGGTTATCCCAACAGCGGGCGATGGGGTCGTCACATCCCGACGCCTTTGAAGTAAGTAAGACGCAAGTATCGCGTTCATAGGTTGTCGTCATTAGGCGGACCGTATGCTTGTTTGCCAATCGTCATGACATGAAGCTTCCATCTATAAAATGTAATATTTTTGTTAAGAATATAATTACATTGTTGGTAATTATGTTTTGTGGTTAAAGGCTTCATTTGCCATTAAAACTTGTGGACATTTCATTTTCGAAATATGTTATATTAAAATAGGAAGCTATTCTTTGATTGGTTGCCAACCCAAAGAATAGGAGGGAAGGGATGAGAGTGGGTAGTACTTCCAGTAGTAGTAGTTCTCTCAATTTAAATGAACCAAAATGGCCGCTTCTCCAGGTACAATTGTGGACGAAAATGTTAGACAAAAATATTGATTTCGTCTTCTTCTTCTTCTTATCGATTGGTTAGTGGTCAACCTAGTGTCAGAGTTGTTCAGGTCGCCCGTAGGCCTCTGACTTGACTTATCGACTGTTGTCTAATTGTCAACAGCCGGGACCGACTTTTTACGTGCCCTCCGAAGCACGGAGACGCTCGGTTGAAGTACCACTATGCGATCACCCATCTAGTGACTAACCGCGCCTAAAGTTGCTTAACCTACCGATCGTTTACCGATCAGCGGGTGCACTCGGCTATGAGCGTCTCAAAAATAGTGATTTCGTCTTATTTGAATAGATTTTTTATAAAGTGGGAAAACGGAATTAAGTATATAATAAAGTTATTGTTTCTTCTATATTCAATTAATTATTTATTCACTATTATTAATTACTTAAATAAAATAAAAAAATAGATAGTATAGAAAAAGGTATATAAAAAATAATAATACTTCATGTTCACTGTCACTTATTGAGATGAAACCTTATCTTGAAATAAAACTAAATGTTCACACACTTGAGAAAAATAATTTATATTTTTATTTATTTTTAATAATTCATTTTAAGAACTAACACAACCGTGAGCGAGTGTACCAAAGTGTGTATAGTTACGCGGCCCCCTTCATACCGCATACGGTTGAGACCCAAAAATGTGTTACTGCCCATGATTCAACTTATATTGAGAGAGAAATACTAAAACTCAATGAATGATACTCTCATGAAGTGGAAAAAAATAGTTACAATTTTCATAGATTTATATGTAGCCGGACACCCTGGGTGGTTTTTTTACAATGTGTGTATATCATTATAAAATGACGCTTGCATTTTATTTATTTGTATATAACCTCAGTCAAAATAACGTAAAATATTTCAGTTACGCCACAAAATTAGAATTGTTAATTTTATGCCAGTAATTCAACGTCAACAAAGTTACCTTCAAAAAGTTTTACCGAATAATGGAACTGTTTAAAAAAAATAATTAAATTCTAATTTACTGTATATTCTTTAGATTGAGACCGTGCCTCGGAGAGCACGTGAAGCTGTCGGTCCCGGTTATTATCAATAACATCTGATAATAATCGTTGACTCTTGATAAGTAAATTGCTCTTATCCAATGAGTTACTGGTTCGCCCTTAGGGTTGCGGAAGTCAGATGGCAATCGCTCCGTGTAAGAACTAGTAACCTGCCAAATCCGGATAAGAGTAATAAGCAGACCCTGGGTACATGAAATACCGGGAATAATGCTGGGATGAAGATGAAGATGCTTTAGATTGAGAGTTTTTATTTATTTATTTATTTATTTATGATTCGCCATTGGTAATTACATCAATACATATACACAATATTAACACAATTAGGTATTGTAAATGCATTACCTTTTAAGGCAAATACAGCATGCATTACTTCTTTTTTGGGAGCAGTACATGTTTCGCTATCCGGTTACATCAAGAATACATTTATTAAAAAGTTCCGTAGCCAAATGGCAAAAACGGAACTCTTATAATTTCGTGATATCCGTGTGTGAGTTTATCTGTAAATCGGTGTATTCTTTGAACCACTACACAAATTTGTAATGAAATCCTAAAATATATTAAAAAATAACGGTAGCAGTTCACACATGTAACTGAGGGTTGAAAAAAATTCAACGTATAGCTAAGTGTGGGATATACGTTTTTCACAATGATAGGGAGGTTTGATTTTGACTTTTTTAATGAAGTCAGTAGTTGTTGAGATATTAGCTCCTGAAGTCATAATAATTGTGCCCCCTGTAACTTTTCAACTATGGGATTTAAAATTCTGGAAAAATTTGTGGTTGTAGAATATCAAATGAAATTTCAACCACATTTGTTTTGAAGAAGGTCTACAAATTTTAGACATATGTAAGCTGTTCCAATAACTTTGGCATACTATTAAAAATCATATTACTTTTAATTATATTACTATGACATTAACAACTGATTTTTGCGGTCGATTTTAATTCGTTATTATTTTTCTTTCGTACCATGTTGCGGAACCCTTTCTTTCACAGCGCACTTGACCGACCACGCGTTGCTATGGCACCAAGGATTTATTGAATTGAATCGAATGACAAACATTTTTACAATGGCAATTGATGTATTCTTTAATTTATTATATGCCACTGACTGAGAGAGATGCGTCCATTAGATTTTAACAAAATACTCAACATGCCCAATTTTTGCGGATATCATATGTTGTCGAAATCATTATTTTTATGTTTTATTATACAGGTAAGGTTTCAATCGAGTCTGCCGTACCCTTAAGGACTTTCGTTTGACCAAAAACAAAAAAATACCGAACGTAGCTCGGTCAACCAGCTACTGTATATTAATAAGTCATTAAAAAAAATCGAAATTACAATAGGTGTTCCTAACACGTAAAGAGCTCCTTTCATTCCTCCAAAACCCTGTAATTAAAATTGGACTTACTGAAAAATATACACTTTCAAATAAAAAAAAAAAGCTATCATTTTTGACGCTCCGCCTACTATGTAGCTCGGCCGAGCGTTCGGTGTTAGGTTTTATTTTCGTTACTTAATTTCTTGATTCGGTCGCCGCGCTCAAAGCCAGCGATAAAAGCTATGCAATAGCTTAAAAAAACATTCAAATCTTCGAGTAATTTTTTTTTTAATTTATAAAAGGTAAGCTCTTGACCTCCATCGAGCGTGAAGGCATAGATGAGGTCTACGTTGGAGCGAGCTTACTCATGAGAAGTCTATGTACTCGCACCTTGAAGATATCATATCGAGCTACATACACATATCTATAAATAACGTTTTTGAGTTTGAAAATGCGATAGATTGTATTTCAAATGCATACATCAAAATATTGATAAAATATTAAAGTTTTGTTTTATTATTCGGATCCCTGAATGCGGCCCTGTGATATTTTACGTAATTATATACGTAATAAAATGAATCAATGATTCCTTGTAAATGAAAATGCGTACTTATTTATTATTAACAATATAGGTTATTATTTATTATTAAGGAAAACGTTATTCAAAGAATAGTTCTAAATATATTAATTAAGTCACTGTGAATGGATATCATGGTTTTATAAAACCACTAGCGGCCCGCCCCGGCTTCGCACGGGTATAAAATATATAGCCTATGTCATTCACTGAAAAAATGATTAAAATCGATCCAGTAGTTTTGATTTATTCATTACTGCCCGTGGCCCGCACGCGTTAAATGTAATTATTTACGACTTCACAGTAAAAACTTCAAAAATAACAGTATTTCTCCACTATTTAATGGATGTTATTATACATATAAACCTTCAATCACTCTATCTATTAAAAAACCGCATCAAAATCCGTTGCGTAGTTTTAAAGATATAAGCATGCATAGGGATATAGGGACAGAGAAAGCGACTTTGTTTTATACTATGTAGTGATTATTAGCGACTTCTACAGTTTGAAGCTTTTTTATGTTATTTACTCCCGGTTTCTCGAACGTTGATCAAACTCATGTCAACTTAACATAGCAAATACAAAACGCTCATTGGTTGTCTGTTGATCGTCGATTATCTTTAACCAATGAGCGCTCTATATTTGGTATGTTAAGTTGACATGAATTTGATCAACGTACGAGAAACCAGGGGTAATTTGGCAAGCAAGCATACGACCCACCTGATGCTGTGGCGGATTTACAAGCAGACTGAGTAGGCTTGAACCAAGGACGGCAGATTTTAGGGTCGGCAAATTTGGAGACCGATTCTGATGTTTTACACTCAGACTCGAAATACACCGGCGTCGGGATGTGACGACCCCATCGCCCGCTGTTGGGATAACCTCTGTCACAGCAGAGATTATTCCACCAGTGTAATCAGTCACACTGGTGGTAGGTCTTTTGTTGCAAGAGGCCGGCTAGGTAGGTACCACCGCAGTGTCCAATATTCTGCCGCCAAATAGTAGTGCTTAGGCACTACTGTGTTCCAGTTTGAAGGGCACTGTACGCTAGTGAAATTACTGGGCGGACGAGATTTAAGAACTAATATCTCGAGGTTGGCAACGCGTGAGTGGCACCTACTAATGGTGCTGCAAGCACTCATAGGCTGCGGCAGCCACTTACCATCAGGTGGGCCGTATGCTTGTTTGCCAACTTCTAAAAAAAAAAAAAAAATTACAATACAATATCTATTATAGCACGGTTGGCAACTACGTGATACCTACCCAGCCGGCCTCTTGCAATAAAAGTTCTACCTTACCTTTCCAGTTCCAGTGAAATTAATCTCAAAACTGTCTAATTAGGTTTAAATTCTATCTCTATATATGATAATGAAAGTCGAACGTACTAAATAATTAATACGTTTAGTTAACGCTAAACTTTACCTCACGCTTACGTTGGTATAAAATAAACGCACAGAGAAGACTTCTAAGGGCATTATTAATTCATGTCAGTTTTTAAATGATTAAAACTATCGTGAGACATTATTCACTTAATGTAAAATTTAAACAGCTTACACTCACGTTTAATCGGTTTAGGTAACTTTTTTTTCGGAATGTGTATTGGCCCTACTGGCCTTGACAGCGTCACCGAGCGGAGGGACCGAGTACAGAGACTCAGCCGTGATAAAGAGGCAGCCCTCACGGGGCCTCAAATTTGATTCCGTCCTTAGGCTCTTGCAAAGCCGAACCACGGCTAAGGGTACTTCATCAGGGTGAGTGGGTTACGTTCGCGGTTACGACCCGTCTCGCAGTGCGAAACTTGTCGGTACCTAAACCGATTAAACGTGAGTGTGAGCCGTTTAAATTTTACATGACAGTTTTATCATAAGCAGTCACTGCAACTAAAATTAAACTAAAAATCTAAAAATTCGACGACGCCACAGGTCGCGGGTTCGATTTCCGCTCGGAGCATAATATGTTTGTATTGACCATGCAAGCATATTTTTCGGTCTGGGTGTATTTGTCCTTGTCATTGTGTAAGTTTCCGGACCCCGACACAGGATATCACTATCCTAATCGGCGTTGAGTGTCTAGCATTAAAAAAAAAATTAAATAAATGCGCCTTACCACCCCAAGGGATAAGAAGGAAGGGACGAGAAGGGATAAAAATTAAAATAGGGTGGGAGATTGCAAAAAGGCGTCGGGACGTGACGTCACCATCGCCCGCTGTTAGGATAACCTCTGTTACAGACGAGATTATTCCACCAGTGCAATCAGTCACACTGGTGGTAGGTCTTTTGTTGCAAGAGGCCGGTTAGGTAGGTACTACCACAGTGTCAGTTCTACCGCCAAGCAGTAATGTCTTTGACATTACTGTGTATCGGTTTGAAGGGTACTGTAGGCTAGTGAAATTACTGGTCAAAGGACATTTAAGAATCAATATCTCGAGGTTGGCAACCTAATGGTGTTGCGCACGCTCATAGGCTACGGCATCCGCTTACCATCAGGTGAATACAAACATATTATGCTCCGAGCGGGAATCGAACCCGCGACCTGTGGCGTTTAAGGCAGGTTCACTACCGCTGCACCACAGCGTCGCCTATGAATCTAGCATGTATTATTAAATATATTACGTTATATACGTTATGTAAGTTAGTCAGTAATATGCGGTCACACTTACAGTCGCGCGATACACGTCACCACGGATAACGGTGCGACAACGTGTCCGACGCGTCACGAGAATGTTTACCACTCCTTTGCTATGATATACAATACGATACATTGAATGATACAAGCGTCGTGTTATAATCTTTTTATATTATATGTAGCTTTAGCCCGCCTCTTCGCATGAATAACGATTTTTTTATGTTACAAGTTGCCAAACAAGCATACGTCCCACCTGGTGGTAAGCGGTTGCCGTAGCCTATGAGCGCTTGCAGCAACATTAGTAGGTGCCACTCACGCGTTGCCAACCTCGAAATATTGATTCTTAAATCTCCTTTGCACAGTAATTTCACAAGCCTACAGTGCCCTTCAAACCGGAACACAGTAATGCCTTAGCATTACTGTTTGGCGGTAGAATATTTGAGACTGCGGTGGTGCCTACCTATCTAGCCGGCCTCTTGCAATGAAAGATCACCAGTGTGTATGCTGTGACAGAGGTTATCCCAACAGCGGGGGATGGGGTCGTTACGTCTCGACGCCGGTATCTAAAAAAGACAACTCTACTACAATATATAAATATTTGGTTTTCAATACAATATTTCATCCCCTTTAAGTATTGTTTTCGCGACAAAAAGAGCCCAAAGTATGCTAAATCGATATTACTAAGTCTCCGCTATCGTTCCGTCTGACCTTCAGTCAGCAAAATACTTAAAAATAAAATTTTTAAACGAATGAGTCCTATTATATTACAGCACTGTGCTGGATGACCGTCCCATGTTCTTGATTCAAGGCCACTTAGTATCAATCCAAGGCGGCGCAGGCGCATGCGATTCAAGATTTTACGACTTTCTTTTTATAAATGTCACTATGAGGTGATCGGGATTATTTTTATCATGCTACAATAATGGCCACGTATTTTACACTAACATCTGCCCGCGATTTCATCTGCGTAAACTTTTTTTTATGTTAGAGGAACAAACGGGCACGAGGCTCACCTTTAAGATGCATCGGTGGGTTAAGTAACTTTAGGCGCGGTCAGTCACCAGATGGGTGATCGCATAGTGGTATTTAAACTGAGCACCCTTGCTTCGGAGGGCACGTAAAAAGTCAGTACTGGCTGTTATCAAATCGGTAACTAGTGTCAGAGTTCTTCTGATCGCCCGTATAGGTCTCTGAAGTCCGTTAAAAAGTAATAACTTGAAATTTTGATTGATTTGAAATCGTTTTGAATCCGCGATCTTTCGTCATTCACGTGTTCTTAATATACATTTAGGTAAAAGGCGTCGGGATGTGACGACCCCATCGCCCGCTGTTGGGATAACCTCTGTCACAACAGAGATTATTCCACCAGTGCAATCAGTCACACTGGTGGTAGGTCTTTTGTTGCAAGAGGCCAGCTAGGTAGGTACCACCGCAGTGTCCAATATTCTGCCGCCAAATAGTAGTGTTTAGGCACTACTGTGTTCCGGTTTGAAGGGCATTGTACGCTAGTGAAATTACTGGGCGAACGAGATTTAAGAACGCGTGAGTGGCACCTACTAATGGTGCTGCAGGCGCTCATAGGCTGCGGCAGCCACTTACCATCAGGTGGGCCGTATGCTTGTTTGCCAACTTCTAACATAAAAAAAAAAGTAGGTTAAATTATGACATACATTATCTTATCTAATTGTATAGGCCCTGTACTGTACACAGTTAGTTGTAGCGTGGCATAGCTCAGCACCCTCAGGCGTAACTGTATTAGTAGGTACTGTTGGGTTTCGTGTGACGAGAGAGCGCCGGAAGCCCCCTCGGTTCCCTTCTCATTGGGTTGGCAACGCGCTTGTGATACTTAAAGTATTGCAAGCGTTTTTAGGTGGAGTTGACGGCTGATCATTATACTGTATGCTTGCTTGCCAACTGTTATGACGTGAAAAAGTTTCCCAAAGTTAGTGATATATCCCCGGGGAAAAGGTGATGTTGGAAGATATCAAAAGCTAATACAAAATGGTTTATGGTTTATGTAGCCCGGGGGTAAGATGGCTCTATTCCACCTGTCGGTAAGTGGAAGCAGAAGTAAGGGGGCAAACACTGGGGTGGCTAGATGCAACTTGTACGCTGACTGACCTCGAAATGCTGCAACGAGTCACTTCACCAACGTAACCACTAACCAGACGGGCATTTAAGCCTTACTCAGCAAGATGCATATGAAAGTATGTACGTTACTTACATATAACAATCAATTTTTAAAATTTTTGGCCATCTGTCTGTCTGTTTCTTCCGCCTAATCTCTAAAACGGCTGGACCGATTTTAACGGGACTTTTACTCCCAGATAGTTGATATTATAAAAAAGAACTTAGGCTGTCTATTTTAGAAAAAGAATTAGGGTTCCGTACAATAAAGGAAAGTATTTATTAAAAGGGCCCTCTTTTTTTATTTAAAACAAATCTATGGGTATTTGAATTAATAAAGTTTGAGAACCTATGGGTATTTGAATTAATAAAGTTTGAGAACCATTGTACAGTATTTGATACATGAAACTTATTATGTTAGCTGAATAAGGTTTGTGATTGTAAATATTGTCTATGCGATACTGAAACTCAAGCGCATCTTGTTTATCTGACGGTGCGATTATAACTCAAGAACATATGAAATTCAATTCGCATTGTTTATTTAAATAAATACCGACGTCAAAACTGAAAATAAAAAAAGAAATTTCTACAAAAGAAGTCAGTGTTCTACTTAGGTACCGACTTCTGTTGTAGAAAGTATTTTTTCAAAAAAATCAATTTTTAACACCATTCACTCAACCCATTAGGATAGTTATATCCTGTGTCGGGGGTCCGGAAACATTCACAATAATAAGGTCACACCCAGACCGGAAAACATGCTTGTATGGTCAATACAACACTCGTTCAAAGTGGGAATGGAAACCCACGACCTGTGGCGCAAATTTAATTTTATATGGTTTTCTTATGGATGCCATAGCCACCAGCCAGCCACCAACCACCAGCTCAAAAAATACAGACGAATGTAAACCTCCTCCTTTTTTGAAATTGGTCAAACTCAAACTCAAACTCAAAATATTCTTTATTCAAATAGGCTTTTAAGCGCTTTTGAATCGTCAAATATACAGTCTGTTATGTCCGCCTAAGTGAAGCTACCGCCGATTCGGAAGGTAGATTCTGCAGAGAAGAAACGGCTAGAAACTCTACAGTTACTCTTTTCAAAAATAATCACATTACATTTGTCAAATGTACAATTAAGATAAATGTGTGATGTGAAGGTTATAAATTATAATACACGTGGGAGAAACCGCGGACAGAAACTAGTATGGTATGTCTATTATCTTCGTCCTATGCCCGGTATTTTATGTACCCAGGGTCTGCTTATTACTCTTATCCGGATTTGACAGGTTACTAGTTTTTACACGGAGCGATAACCATTTGACCACAACCCTTAGGCCAAAACAGTAACTCATTGGATAAGAGCAATTTACTTATCAAGAGTTAACGATTATTATCAGATGTTATGATAACAACCGGGACCGACATAACGTGCTATCCGAGGCATGGGGAGACAGAAATTTTAACAAACATAACCCACAACTTTTTTTTTTATTTATTGTAGTTTTTTTTTTCACAGATCAGCCATGGAACTTAAATCGCCGAAGGCAAAGAAAAAGGACCCCATCAATGTGACTTGGAAGAAAATGTTGCGCACACCTGTCTTCCTCCTCCTACTCCTCGGCTCCATTAATTGTGACATAGACAATTTAGACGTCCATAGACAAAGTGACAAACTAAGGCATAGACACAATACGAGTGGCATAGACAATAGTGATATAAAATATTTGAGGCGGCATTTGAATAGAGAAATTGTTAATTTCGTAATGTCCGACGTTCTGATTGACGGTGAAATGGAGAATAGAGTCCATTATAATGGCGTTACAGCGAAGGAGACTTATGTTGGGATGGATGGGTGAGTACCCTAATATTTTATATACTTTTAGAAGTTATACTTCTTTTGGCGCGTTAGGGAATGATGAGAGTAAATTTTTACGATGCGCGTGCACCGTCACTAAAAACCGACACCCTGAAGTTAACTATAGTCAACATTTTTTTGTGATATTTAAATAAACTTTATTTAACTAGATAATGCGTTATAATAAAACTTTCAATTTATTAAATACCTTTTTCTATTGTTAGTGTCGTTTTTTCTACAAACGTAGAATAAGGCGAAAGATAAAATTTTGAAAAGATTTTTATCTTGTTACGCCAAAGAAGTATAACTTCTAACGCGTGTACATAAGTACACACACACTTTTTATGTTACTAAGTACGCAAGCCGAGTGCACCCACTGATCGGTAAACGATCGGTAGGTTAAGCAACTTATGCGCGGTCAGTCACTAGATGGGTGATCGCATTGGTATTTCAACTGAGCGTCTCCGTGCGGAGGGCACGTAAAAAGTCAGTCCCGACTGTTGACTAATTGACAACAGTCGATAAGTCAAGTCAGAGGCCTATACGGGCGACCTGAACAACTCTGACACTAGGTTGGCCACTAACCACTCGATAAGATAAGAGGAGACCTCGAGATATTGGTCCTTAAATCTCCTCTCCCCAGTAATTTCACTAGCCTACAGTGCCCTTCAAACTGGAACACAGTAATGTCAAAGACATCACTGCTTTGCGGTAGAATATTTGACACTGCGGTGGCACCTACCTAGCCGGCCTCTTGCAACAAAAGACCTACCACCAGTGTGACTGATTGCACTGGTGGAAAAATCTCTGCTGTGACAGAGATTATCCCAAAAATGTCGTTAAATATAACATAGATAGAATATGATTTTTTCCTTAATAAAAAGGTCGCTTGTACGAGTGCCCGATTCTCTCCCGGTGAGATGACACTAATTAACTACGTCTCAGTAACCTAACAACTATAGTTAAACCCTAGTACCAGCGACTGAAAGCGAACTTTTTGTCGTAGGAAAAACCGTATACGGGGAAAAGTAGGTCATTACCACCCGCTATTATCGTGGTTTTCTCGTCTTCGGCTAGGGTGATAATCCACGGGTGAGAATTATTCCCGGTATTTTGGCATTGTACGCTAGTGAAATTACTAGGCGAACGAGATTTAAGAACTATTATCTCGAGGTTGGCAACGCGTGAGTGGCACCTACTAATGGTGCTGCAAGTGCTCATAGGCTGCGGCAGCCACTTACCATCAGGTGGGCCGTATGCTTGTTTGCCAAATTCTAACATAAAAAAAAAAAAAAAAAAAAATTATACGGGTATTTACCCAGGGTCTGTTTATCATTTTTATCCGGATTTGACAGGCTACTAGTTTTTACAAAGCGATTGCCATCTGACCTCAACCCTAAGGGCGAACCAGTAACTCATTTGATAAGAGCATGTTACCTATCAAGAGTTAACGATTATTATATGATTTTTTATTGTTTACGGGGAGGAAATCTACAACCAGATACCCGGGCTCCTGGGAAAGAAAACCGGGTTATGTGCGACCAAGTTTAACCATGGCGTCCGACTAAAACCTCCTCGGGGCCGACCTCAGTGCATGCGAGAGGCTCCGGGAACTCCTGTGGAACGCACTCCGGGGCACGATTATTATGATATGTATGACCGACAGCTTAACGTGCTCTCTGAGGCACGGCGGGGAGACCCACACGAACAAACACCCAGACCGAAACAGATATTTGTGTATCTGTAGGGGTTAAATAGGGGTTCATAGTTTGTATTAAAATCGTTTTTCATAGAGGTAAAGCTAGTAAATATACGTGTCCGTATATTCAGAAACTTTTTATATGAGCGGATATCGAATCCAGGTCCATCGATACAGACAGGTCAGCCACTGAACTAGAACACTAAAAATAAATCTATATGTGTTTATTGTTGCACCTAAATCTCTGAACATTTTTAGGTCAAAATGCAACCGTGGCGTGTTTATTTAATCGAATGGTGAATGTTTGTCGTCACTTACGTCTATCTCCTAAACATTGTGTACAAAGTAACGTTTTATATTTAAACTACCTGTGCCATGCGGTTTTACAAGCTTTTGATTTTTATTATAAATACTTGCATGATCAAAATGTATCTTTGATATAACACGACCGTTGTGGCGCAGTAAAGCGATCGTAAAGTCGCGGGTTCGTTTCTCGCTCGAGGAATTTTTATTAGGCCCCCATTAGGATAGTTATATCCTGTGTCGAGGGTCCGGATATATACACAATGACAAGGACAAATAAACCCAGACCGGGAAAACACGCCTGTATGGTCAATACAAACATCTGCTCCGAGCGATCGAACCCGCGACCTGTGGCTCATAAGGCATGTTCGCTACCTCCACGCCAAAATACGTACGTAATAGTACGTTTACTGCGTAATGTAACAGTATCAATACTGTTGCGTTTCGTGCGATGAGTGAGAGCGCTGGAGGCCCAATCTCCCACCCCCTCTGTACCTTTCCTTTTTCCCTTTTCATCCCTTTCTATCCCTCGGAGTCACAATGCGCGTTCATAGGAAGCGGTGACTGCTTACCATCAAGACTGTATGCTACATGTTAGACCCGTCGTCGGGATATGACGACCCCATTGCCCGCTGTTGGGATAACCTCTGTCACAGCAGGAATTATTCCACCAGTGCATTCAGTCACGCTGGTGGTAGGTCTTTTGTTGCAAGAGGCCGGCTAGGTAGGTACCACCGTGGTGTCAAATATTCTGCCGCCAAATAGTAATGCTTAGGCATTACTGTGTTCCGGTTTGAAGGGCACTGTACGCTAGTGAAATAACTGGGCAGACGAGATGTAAGAACCAATATCTCGAGGTTGGTAACGCGTGAGTGGCACCTACTAATGGTGCTGCAGGCGCTCATAGGCTGCGGCAACCACTTACCATCAGGTGGGTGTATGCTTGTTTGCCAACCGTCATGATTAAAAAAATACCATTTTATGTCAATGTTGTTAATAAACACTTATCGAAGTGTTTATTTATAAATGTTGGCAGTATATATCTTTGATAATGTCATTGGGATTATGGGTTTACTATTATCAAAAAACTATGTAAGATTATTATTATGTGCACATCACTATCACTACATAGTATAAAACAAAGTCGCTTTCTCTGTCCCTATATCCCTATGTATGCTTAAATCTTTAAAACTACGCAACGGATTTTGATGCGGTTTTTTTAATAGATAGAGTGATTGAAGAGGAAGGTTTATATGTATAATAACATCCATTAAATAGTGGAGAAATACTGTTATTTTTGGAGGTTTCTAATGTGATGTCTTAAATAATTACATTTAACGCAGGCAGTAATGAATAAATCAAAACCGGATCAATTTTGATCATTTCTTCAGTGAATGACATAGGCTATATATTTTATATCCGTGCGAAGCCGGAGCGGGCCGCTAGTATATATATAGCATCCGTCCATGACTTTGTCTATGTGGAGTTTTGAATGCTGTTTTTGAAGTGAAACTTCTTTAGAATCGTTGTGATTTCAAACTCGATGAAACAAAAAAATAAGTCCATAGAGACACAAATACAAAAAAATGTGTATGAATGAATGAGACAGAAATATACATACTATTTTATATTATCGGTCTCTCCTCTTTGCGCCATGCTTTAGTGAGCCAGAGCGAGAGAGCAAATGTCGGTGTGTATGTATATATATATATATATATGTATGCGGCTGCGTATTACAGCTTCTTAGTAAGAAGTCAGCGTGGTGTGTTATTGTTTAACAGTGCTTGTGAATATTTTTATATCTTGTTATATATATTCATCTCATTCTTTTGTCGATTTACTGAAGTTTCACTTCTATCGTGTGTGAATCGCACAAACACCTTTTTATAACGGTTGTCAAACAAGCATACGGTCATCTTGATGGTAAGCAGTCACATAGGAAGGGATGGGTGAGAAGAGAACAATGGGGATGGGCGATTGGGCCTACGCTCTCAATCATCGCACAAAACGCAACAGTACTGATACTGTTACTTGACACCGATTTTCTTTGAGAAAGTAGTACTTCACGGTCGAGCCGGCCCTATTGTGCTGAAAGAAGCATGGCTTCTTCTTCGTCCTAGCATTATTCCCGGTATTTTGTTTCACCCAGGGTCTCCTTAGTACTCTTATCGGGATTTGACAGGTTACTAGTTTTTACACGGAGCGATTGCCATCTGACCTCCGCAACCCTAAGGGCGAACCAGTAACTCATTGGATAAGAGCAATTTACTTAAGAGTTAACGATTATTATCAGATGTTATGTGATGACAACTGGGACCGACAGCTTAACGTGCGCTCCGAGGCACGGTGGGGAGACCCACAGACAAACGCCCAGGTCGAGACAGAAATTTTAACGAACATCTGCCCGAGCGAGCGTCGAGACTTAAGGCAGACACGCTACCCACAACGCCACAACGGTGTGAAAGACGCATGGTTCTGCTACACTTAATACACACTGTGTGGGATTCAAAGTGGTCTTCCGTTAAGGTTGAAGATCAGGTATTCCTAGCTTCGTGCAGTGGCGGATTTACCAGCAGGATGTGTAGGCTTGAGCCTAGCCTTCAGAATTCGCCGTATGCTTGTTTGCCAACTTAAAAAAAAGCGCAGGTCTGATTTACACCGAAAAAGGGATAAGCTTGAATCCCAGCCACCTGCAGCCATTCCTAATAGGTAGGCAAACGGTGTGCTAAGTCAACGATCGCTCGATGTGGGGCCACGTTTACTGCTAAGATGAGTAGTAGAGAGGGTGTGCTCAGATGAGGATGGCAGTTGGAGTGGACTGTCATGCATGCTTGCGACGAAAGCAGGTGATCTTTCACCCCCTGGGACTGAGCGCTACCCGCACAGTATCCAGTGGCCACGGTTCTAGTGTTGTCCAAGAAATCCCGGAGCCTCTCTTCTTCACCGAGGTCCGCCACCGAGGTTTTAGCGGGTCCCCATGACCGAACATGTGGAACCCCACAGAACCCGGTCCTCCTCCCCAGGAGACCTGTGAGAAGATTTCCTCCCCGACGCTAAATAAAATGCCGCTTCCATTTTTCATTGGGGAGCACACCGGCGAGCTGATCACCTTCATCAGTGCCCATGTAGCTGTCGGTATAGCTGGACACGGCTGTGAGGCTATCATCAGCTTTCATCATCATCATCAGATAGAAATAAGCAGAACTTGATATACTAAGAAGTCAATTTAAATATTAGTTTAATAATCTTGATAACGAACATGGCAGTCGGAAACGGAAATGCGTCTTCCGTTTTAATGTGAAAGTGACATTAAAATCCGTTCATTCATTAAGTCGTAATGAGTAATAAATTAATAATTATATATTTATTATCATACTAGCTTCCGTCCGCGGCTTTGTCCGCCTAAATAAGTAGTTAGAGGCACCTTAATGCCTGAATTACATTTATCAGCATCGGCCGGCATTTAGCTGGATGGTTTTCGACACACTTATGAGTATAGTTCCTTAAATGTAACTTGAACCAAAATAAGTAATTAATAGTGAGACAGACTTCTTCGTATCTTCCGCAGTATTATTCAGAGAAATAGTTATATTATTTTCTTTTAAAAATAACTATAAACGTCAAATACCATCCTTCTCTCCCGTCTCCTTAAAATTGGTTGTAGTCGAGACATTATCTTGAAATAAATGTTCACACACTTGACAAAAATAATTTATATTTTAACTTAATTTTTAATAATTTATTTTTAAAGAACTAAAACAATTGTCAGCGAGTGTACTAAACCCGGCCCCCTTCATACCGCATACGGTTGAGACCCAAAAACGTGTTACTGCGCAGGGTTCAAGTTACATTTAACAGACTATATCGTAAGCTTAAGCACGCGTATGCATACTGCAGCATCCGTAAGCATGCGTAGGCATCCAATAGTAGTCGCCGCGTTACTATACTTGCGCGCGCACATTCATTCCGCATGTCGGTTGAGACCCAAAAGTGTTACAGCGCATAGTTGAACTTATATTACGCGAGTTATAAATTTTAAGAGAAAAATACGAAATGCGAATCGACGCCTCATGCAGCATACCTGATGGTAAGCGGTTGCCGTAGCCTATGAACGCGCACAACACTATTAGTAGGTGTCACTCACGGGTTGCCAACCTTGAGATATTAGTTCATATATCACCCTTTAAACCGGAACACAGTACTGCCTAAGCACTACTATTTTCTAGTAGAATATTTGACACTGGGGTGGTACCTACCTAGCCGGCCTCTTGCAACAAGAGACCTACCACCAGTGTGACTGATTGCACTGGTGCAATAATGACAGGGTTTATCGTGGGGTCGTCAAGTCCCGACGCAGGAAAAAACCTACCTCTAAGACTTCTCGGGTTGTCGTGGGGATTGCTCTTGCGAACCGTGTTAATTATAATAAATACTTAAAGAAAAATTTGTACACCACGCGAGCCGAGTCGCGGGTGCATCTAGTAAAACATATAATTTTAATTCCTCTTTATTAAGTCCCTCCATAATTTACAAAATACTAAGTTATTGGTTTGCACTTAAGGTTGCAGAGTTCAAATGACAATCCCTCTATATCAAAACATTAACAAAATCACATAAAAGCGTTTTGAGTTATATTAAAAAGCGTAAGATGCAATAATATCTTATTATGCAATCCTAACCGGTAATGAGTACGCCAAAAACCAAAATCATTGAAAAATAAACTTTATTAACATACTAATAAAGCGCTTTAGTTTTAGCAAAATAAATAAAATTAAAAAAACGCCTGTCACATCACGCCACTGCGTCTCGTTGGCAACAAACGGGGCAGAATTATTTTAAACAAAAACAACTATTTTTAAATATAAAAACAAATAAAAATGAACTCTAAATCAATGCGATACAGTCTTCAATAACCGCAACATATGTTTTGCATATCATTATAATATTACCAAATTCAATAATAGTTATTACAAGCGAAATTCAACCTTATTTATATAGAATAAGGTCAATTAAAAGTGAATTTCTTACTTGGTTTATTAATAGCTAATAGGTGATAGTAAAGAGGACAACGATACTCGGAAGTTCGAAATTCAAATCTGTGGCATAATTTTGACAGCGTTCTAAATTTAAAACATTTAATTATGGTAGTTTTTTTTAATCTTCCGTTTATATTATAGGCTTTGATCTTGACGTATTCTGCTTTTAATTATATTTTAAATGGTTGTTTATGTAGACGCGTTGTTTTTAACTTTATATGAAATTAAATAGTTTTCTTTATTTCAGATTATGGTTTGTTTATTTAGAAAGCGTTTTGTTTTTATAAGAATTTCAATCCAATTTCTTTATACTAATATTAGGTATATACTGTGTTAGTAATTCGGTCTGTTTGTCGCCTTTTCGTAGGTAAACCAAAGAACTGAATTTGATTGAGGGATATTTGAGGTATTGGTAGCATAAATCTTTAGGAAATTCATAACATTGTTCTACACGAAATATAACCACTAAAAATAAAATCACAAAAAAATGGGTAAATTCAAAGCCGCAGGGAAAGGCTAGTAATAAAATAAAATTAAAATAATTGATAATTTACCGACTGGATTTATTATACATGACTCGATAAGTTTTAACGTCAGCTATAATTAAAAAAAGTTGCGAGTTTACGACTGGCCGTATGTTTATAGTCAGTCGCGAATAAAAAAATAAAAAACCACACGACCAGTTGGCGCTCCTTCCGTTCATGTTGAAGTTCACACTTGCAACTGAAGTTCATAACTGGGCCGTTTGTGTGGATGCGCTTTTATATCGTGGATTTTCAATTTTCGCTAGTCAAATTGCTGAAAAATAAAATGTTCTATATTCAAAATAATACTAAAAACTTGACTTGTGTAAGGGCTTGTTGACAACTTGTGTAAGTGTTTTTTTTTTACTTCTTTAATAAAAATCCTAATTTTTAAAAAAGGAATGATGTCGAAATTTGTAACATAAAGAAATAATGACGTCACCTGTTCTATATTCAAATCAAAGTCATTGTTAGTGGACATTGAAGAAATATTCGTTAGAGTCGCGTTCGGAATTCAAATTATGAATTCCCAAGTTCGATTAAAATCTTTTAGGCTGTTTTACATTCGCTACTGCATTTGTTTATCTTTTTTTAAATATAGAATTTTAAAACTCTTTAGTAACGGACACTAAACAATGAACACTATTATGATATTATTATTTATTTTAATTATCTGAAACAGAAAATCCAGTTTTTTTCGAAACCAAATCAAACCTTTGAACCTTTAACAGGAAGTCAGTTTATTGACTCTTAAGTCTAAAAGTAACGGTTTTTTAAGTAGTTACTTTCATTTATTAATGTTTTTGCGAAAACTATAAGTTTTTAAAATATAAGTACTTACAAGGTAAATAAGTTAATCTTACAGTAGAAATTACACAACGAATAATTATATAGACATAATTTGTGGTATCAATAAAAAAAACGATTATAACTCAAAATGTTTTATTATAGGAAATTATACACTCGGCGAGCAAACAACTGGCCTAAATAAAAAAAAAGAACAATTTCAAAAATGGAACTACTTTTAAAAATCGAACACTTTCAAATTATCGAGCGATAATAGATCGAACAAGATTCGCTCCAATTAAATACTAACAAAAAAACATTTTATACCCAATGTCTATGAAAATAAGAATCCAATTTGTATGAACGTAAATTTTCATACAAATTTGATTCTTATTACTATACACCTGTATTTTACCGTATAATATATAGGTGAAGAATTTGTATGGGAATTATTTAAACGATTTTATATCTTATTACAATGACTTAGGGCTAGTTTTATGATTCATTGTTAGACAATCAAATATTATGTTAAGCAAATTTTTATCTTAAAACATTTTTTTTTTTTTATGTTAGAAGTTGGCAAACAAGCATACGGCCCACCTGATGGTAAGTGGTTACCGTAGCCTATGAGCGCTTGCAGCACCATTAGTAGGTGCCACTCACGCGTTGCCAACCTCGAGATATTAGTTCTTAAATCTCGTTCGCCCAGTAATTTCGCTAGCGTACAATGCCCTTCAAACCGGAACACAGTAGTGCCTAAACACTACTATTTGGCGGCAGAATATTGGACACTGCGATGGTACCTACCTAGCCGGCCTCTTGCAACAAAAGACCTACCACCAGTGTGACTGATTGCACTGGTGGAATAATCTCTGCTGTGACAGAGGTTATCCCAACAGCGGGCGATGGGGTCGTCACATCCCGACGCCTTTTAAATAAGCTTTAAATTTCATTGATCTATTTTGTATATTCCAATATGATTTATAAAACGTGATACATTTTCTTAAACTCTACACACTCAACGGCCCCCATTAGGATAGTTATATCCTGTGTCGGGGGTTCGGATATATACACAATGACAAAGACACCCAGACTGGACACATGCTTGTGGTCAATATAAACATCTGCTCCGAGCGAGCATCGAACCCGTGACCTGTGGTGTGTTCACTACCGCTGCTCCTTGATATCATGAGTCGCATCTAAAGGGTGGCAACGGAACCCTCATAGAAAAATACTGAATTCTCGAAGGACGGGCTGTAGTACGTAGTGGGATAATATTTTGGGTTTTTTTTGTTATGGTTCAAAAACCCAACTTAATAATGTCTCAATCGGGAATCGAAGCCGCGATCATCGCTATTGAGTTTCATTTCTAGTACTGTATTTATAATAATATGATATGCAGTGAAGTGCTAGGTCAAAATAACCGGTCTTTAACTATAAGAATAGGGCTGCCTACATACATGGCTGTGGCATTATAATTAATTTAATTTAATTTTGTGGCTCAGCGGTAGCGAAACTGTCTTAAACACCACAGGTAATATATTTGTATTATTTTTTTTTTATTTAAGAGGGGGCAAACGGGCAGGAGGCTCACCTGATGTTAAGCGATCACCGCCGCCCATGAACATCTACAACACCAGAAGGCATGCAGGCGCGTTGCCGACCTTTAAGGAAAGAATACGCTCTTCTCTTGAAGGTTCCCAAGTCGTATCGGTTCGGAAAGACCGCCGGCGGAAGTTGATTCCACAGAGTGGTTGTGCGAGGAAGAAAATGTCTTTTAAATCGCGCTGTTGTGGATTTCCAGACATCGAGGTGGTTTGGATGGAATTTAGAGTTTTGTCGCGATGTCCGATGGTGAAATTCTACCATGTGAGTGTGTTTTCCGGTCAGGGTGTGTTTGACCTTGTGGTTCTATATGTTTCACCTTTACGGTAGAATAACTAGACACTGGTGGTGAATCGACGTAGCCAATGTAGACAATTTTGAATCTACCACTTATGAAATTTAAATCTTATACTAAGCGGTGTTTACTAAATAAAGCTTATTATTCCCTTAATGAATATATTGCAGATAATGTGGCATGGAATTCATATACGTTGAGTTTCATGCGGGATATATAGCTTAATTGTACATTTGACAAATGTAATGTGATTATTTTTGAAAAGAGTAACTGTAGAGTTTCTTGCCGTTTCTTCTCTGCAGAATCTACCTTCCGAATCGGCGGTAGCTTCACTTAGGCGGACGTAACAGACTGTATATTTGACGATTCAAAAGCGCTTAAAAGCCTATTTGAATAATGAATATTTTGAGTTTGTGTTTGAGCCTTCCTACCACCAGTTCTGTTCTTTTCAGTTGTGTTCTGTTCATCAGTGTTGGGACGTGAAGACTCCATCACCCGCTATCCGAATAATCTCTCTCACAGCAGAGATTATTCTACCAGTCAATCAGTCGCACTGGTGGTAGGTCTTTTATTGCGAGAGGCCGGCTAGGTAGGTACCACAGTGTCAAATATTCTACCGCAAAACGGTAGCGTCTTTGGCATTACTGTGTCGCTTTGAAGAGCACTGTAGGCTAATGAAATTGATGGGCAAAGGAGATTTAAGAACCAATATCTCTCGTTGTCAACGCGCGAGTGGCACCTACTAATGGTGTTGCGCGCTCATAGGCTACGGTAACCACTTACCATCAGGTGGGCCGTATGCTTATTTTCCAACTTGTAACATAAAAAAAAATCGTTTTATGAACTTCAAAAGTACAGTTACTGGGCGAAGAAGATTTAAGAACCAATATCTCTCGTTGTCAACGCGTGAGTGGCACCTACTAATGGTGCTGCGCGCGCTCATAGGCTACGGCAACCACTTACCATCAGGTGGGCCGTATGCTTATTTTCCAACTTGTAACATAAAAAAAAATCGTTTTATGAACTTCAAAAGTACAGTTACTGGGCGAAGAAGATTTAAGAACCAATATCTCTCGTTGTCAACGCGCGAGTGGCACCTACTAATGGTGTTGCGCGCTCATAGGCTACGGTAACCACTTACCATCAGGTGGGCCGTATGCTTATTTTCCAACTTGTAACATAAAAAAAAATCGTTTTATGAACTTCAAAAGTACAGTTACTGGGCGAAGAAGATTTAAGAACCAATATCTCTCGTTGTCAACGCGCGAGTGGCACCTACTAATGGTGTTGCGCGCTCATAGGCTACGGTAACCACTTACCATCAGGTGGGCCGTATGCTTATTTTCCAACTTGTAACATAAAAAAAAATCGTTTTATGAACTTCAAAAGTACAGTTACTGGGCGAAGAAGATTTAAGAACCAATATCTCTCGTTGTCAACGCGTGAGTGGCACCTACTAATGGTGTTGCGCGCTCATAGGCTACGGCAACCACTTACCATCAGGTGGACCGTATGCTTGTTTGCCAACTTAGTAACATAAAAAAAATCATTTTAGTGTAATCATAGGCGCTAAAAATAAAACTTAAAAGAATGTCGCGCTAAAAGTGTGATTAATCTGAGAGCGAGAGATTTATGTGGATAAGGTAATGACTTTTGTCCGACTACGACAGGTTAAAGGAAGGGTTATGTTTCAAGTAGTATATGTCGCACCTTAAGAAAGAAAACGACGTGTCTCAAAAATTAACTTCTGCACCTGCACAACCTGCACAGTCTTTCGTATATTATATTGTCTTGGTTACTCACGTCAGTTATTTACGCTCGAATATGGCGATGTTTGGACTATTGTTACATTGAGAACGTTTTAAGTCATTTTCCACTATAAACGCTATAAACGCTACACACTCAACGGCCCCCATTAGGATAATTATATCCTGTGTCGGGGTCCGGAAACATTCACAATGACAAGGACAAACATAACCAGACCGGAAAACATGCCTGTACGATTAATACAAACATCTGCTCCGAGGAATCGAACCCGCAACCGTCGAGGCTTAAGGCAGACTCGCTACCCACAACGCCACCACGGTGTCCACTGATAAATAAATTTTTGTTTTTTTTTAAATTGTGTATGTGTTTATGTATGGTCCAGTACCTCAACTTTTCCCGATTTTAATAAATGAGGTTTCATTTTTTGCCACCGCAATAATAAATATTAAAAATTTATTAAAAATAAAAGGATCTATACACGAAACTTGATATTTTTGACGTTTCTTTACTGTATCTCATGAACTATCTAATTTGTAACTAATATTATAAATGTGAAAGTTTTTTTTTTCGGAATGTGTATTGCTGTTGGCCCTACTGGCCTTGACAGCGTCACCGGGCGGGGGCCGAGTACTGAGACTCAGCCGTGATAAAGGGACAGCCCTCACGGGGGCTCAAATTTGATTCCGTCCTTAGGGTGCCTCCTGCGAAGCCGAACCACGGCGGCGGACGTCATCGGAGATGGAGGCAGCGCTCCAAATGTGAAAGTTTAGGTGGATAGATACATTGATGTTCGTTACTCTTGCACGCAAAAACTACTAAACAGATTTGGATGAAACTCGGTACAAACATAGCTCATTACCTGTTCTAACATATAGGGTACTTTTTATCCCGGAAAAATTTTGGGTTCCCGTGGGATAATCAAAAAACTACGCGAGAAAGCTGCGGGCATATCTAGTAATATATAAATATTTTCCAACGTTAATGTTATATACTATATGTTTATACGGAACCCTTTATATGTGAGTACGACACGAAATTGTCGGTTTTGATATTTAGATTAAAAAAAAATAATAAAATTTTAAATCGTCAACCCTATAATGATGAGTCACTATATACATTAGAAGACGCCTTCGCATTTCGCAGAGCGAAGTGCCACACCTCCTCCCCCTCCCCCTTCTTATCCTCTCCTTCTATTTCCTTAGTCTACCTTTTTCATGTCAGAGCGGCAACAGAAACATTCTGTAACTACCTATTACGGTTTGTGAGATACAGACCGCTGACAGACCGATGCACGGATAGCGCAGGCTTAGTTATCCCATCCCAGGGTGAGGGTAACACCATCAGCTCTCCCCGGGATGGGGTCAGAGTCCCTGGAATTTCACAGGAGTTCCCGGAGCCTCTCGCGCGCACTGAGGTCGGCCACCAGAGGTTTTAGTGGGACGCCATGTTCGAACATCGTTCTCTTCCCCAGGAGGCCGGGTATCCGGGTGAATTTCCTCCCGTACTAGACTAAAAACAGTAATAAATAGGGTTCTAATGATCCCATTTATTTTTTATTTTTATGTTAGAAGTTGGCAAACAAGCATACGGCCCACCTGATGGTAAGTGGTTGCCGTAGCCTATGAGCGCTTGCAGCATCATGAGTAGGTGCCACTCACGCGTTGCCAACCTCGAGATATTAGTTCTTAAATCTCGTTCGCCCAGTAATTTCTCTAGCGTACAGTGCCCTTAAAACCGGAACACAGTAGTGCCTAAGCACTACTATTTGGCGGCAGAATATTGGACACTGCGGTGGTACCTACCTAGCCGGCCTCTTACAACAAAAGACCTACCACCAGTGTGACTGACTGCACTGGTGGAATAATCTCTGCTGTGACAGAGGTTATCCCAACAGCGATTTTTGATACCTTTTTAGCCCTTTGGCGATTCAAATCTAGAAAAACAATAATAATTATGTGGACTGGTGAAAAATTAAGGTACAAAATGAAATGAAATGACTTTGTTCTTACCGAGCGTAAAATTATTAATTTTATTTGATTAAAATCAGAAGTTTTTAGTAGTTTGCCAAATTAGTAACTTAAAAAAAAAAGTAACAAAAAACAGAGTGGGTGGGAAATTAGGCCTCCGGCGATCTCTCGATTTCCATATAAGAAAGTATTCTATGGTGGCACAGAACCCTTTTTGTACTACTATACAATTTTTTTTTTAATTTGTCGATTTTTAGATTTTTTTTATTTGCAGTTTTCTGAATAAATATTTTCTTTCTTTCTACTACAGTAAAGGTTTCTTTTCGTAAGATTCTCTTTAATTTTTTTTTAAATTAGGCCACGTCCACACTTCTCAATGTAATACACCAATGCGCAAAGCGGTCACATCTCAAAACTACTACTTTAACATGGAGTTACGAAAACTGTAGATACCACATTTTTTTTAATTTTTCTAATTTTTTTACATTTATTTTAATGACGAGACGCTCATAGTCAGATGTAGTCACGGCTTGGTCAACGATCGATGAGTTAAGCAACTTTAGCCATGGTCAGTATATGGATGGGTGATTGCGTAGTGGTATATGAATACTTAAATACTTTTTGATCTATTTAACCAATAACCATTGAAGAAAATAGTCATTTTTGATTGCTAGCTCAGAACCACCCCACTCCCTCTTATGGCTCTAAATTAAGATTTTGCCCTGTCTTTGGCCAAATCCTGTCTACGCCTCTTCTTCCTAGCATTATTTCTGGTATTTACTCGGGGTCTGCCTATTACTCTTATCCGGATTTGACAGGTTACTAGTTTTTACACGGAGCGATTGCCATTTGACAGCAACCCTAAGGTCGATTTACTTATCAAGAGTTAACGATTATTATCAGATGTTATGACAACCGGGACCGACAGCTTAACGTGCTATCCGAGGCACGGTGGGGAGACCCACAAGAACAAACGCCTAGACCGAAACAGATAAATACAGTAGCCGGCTCCGGGCCGGCTCGACTGGGTAAGTACTATCCTTTCACAGAAAATCGGCGTAAAGTAACCGTTGTACTGTTGTCCCTTCTCATTCCTTCCTTTTTATTCTTTGTGTTGTCAATGCGCATGTGTTACTTCAAGTATCGCACAAGTTCAAAGGTAGCGGTGACTGCTTACCATCAGGCGGACCGTATGATTGTTCGTCAATGATATAAAAAAAAATTAAAATAAATATATTTTATAACAAACATCTGTTCCGACCGGTAATCGAACCCACTACCCTCAAGGCTCAAAGCAGACTCGCTACCAACCCGCCGAATATACCAATTTCTACCTAATTTTTTGAAAAATCCAAACAAAAACGCGGGTAGAAACTAATTTACAAAAAAAAATTCGAAATTCGAATTTCCTTGTCAAGCGCCATTTCGTCTCACCTGCCAGTGCTCTTAATATCGTATTGTGTTTGCTCGTCCGCGCGTTCCGCGTTAGAACAAAAACGCTTTTTGACAGCCGAGCGAACGTTTAGACGGGCATTTATCTGCAAAGGTGACGTTTTGAAGAGGAAATGGTTCTTCAGTCATTGTTTTTTTTTTTTAATATTTTTAATAAGGTCACTATGGAATTTTTTGTTTTCTTTAGATTCCAAGTTACGGCTTTTGTGGAAGCACAGAATGTTTGTATTGACCATACAAGAATGTGGTCCGGTCTGGGTGTTTGTGCTTGTCATTGTGTATGTTTCGGACCCCGACACAGGATATAACTATCCTAATGAGGGTTGAATGTGTAACGTTCATTTATTTATTATTATGTATGTCTGCTAAATCACATTAAAATTTGTTCAGCTTCTTCGTCCTAGCATTATTCCCGGTATTTTATGTGCACAGGGTCTGCTTATTACTCTTATCCGGATTTGACAGGTTACTAGTTCTTACACGGAGCGATTGCCATCTGAACCCCGCAACCCTAAGGGCGAACCAGTAACTCATTGGATAAGAGCAATTTCTTATCGACTATTATCAGATTTTATTGATAAAGATCCACACGGACAAACGCCCAGACCAAGACAGAAATTTTAACAAACATCTGCCCGAGCGGGAATCGAACCCGCAACCGTCGAGACTAAAGGCAGACTCGCTACCCACATTATCATTAAAATTTGTTCAGCATTTTATTTAAATAGAACTTTAAGAATGAATCTGTTTTTAACCGTAAACCCCCTCCTGGGTAAGGCCATGGCTTACCCCTTTAGCAGTAAAAAGGTTTTATTTATGTCACCTACCTAGCCGGCCTCTTGCAACAAAAGACCTACCAGTGTGACTGACTGCACTGGTGGAATAATCCCTGCTGTGACAGAGGTTATCCCAACAGCGGGCGATGTCGTCACGTCCCGATGCCGTTAAAAACCTAGTATATAATGTATGTATTGTTATACAATTCCTATCTTATTCTTGAGTACCCTATCTCCTCCAAGATGGAAGCTGCCGCCAAATAGTAGTGCTTATGCATTACTGTGTTCCGGTTTGAAGGGCACTGTAGGCTAATGAAGTTACTGGGCAATGGAGGTTTTATTGCCCTTCCAAATAAACTCTGCGCTTGCGCTAGGAGTACGACAATAGCCCAAGGGGGTCAGAATCGGACCCGTGACTCATGCCCTAACGGAGCGAAGTCGGCCCATCCACCGTTAAGCTATTGAGGCTTCAACAATTTTACAGTAAAAGCGTAACAAACAGACACACAGAGTCAAGTACAAAAACCCAACGTATAGGAGTAAAGAACGATAACTTATAATATCAACCGGTCAGACAGTTAAAAGTGGAAGATTTTAATTAAAAAAATAAACCGGCCAAGTGCGAGTCGAACTCGCTCACGAAGGGTTCCGTACCGTCCGTAATTTTCTATGACTAGGTCAACGGGAGCTACCGTATAGGTTTCCGACCCAAAACCTTTATTGACCTAAAATTGTCAATTTTGGTTAAAAGCAAGGTCTTACAGCACAAGTAAAACTTCCAAAAAATTAAAAAACTTGAAAATTAAGGTAAATTTTGGTACAAAAATGTCGCTAAAATCTAAATTCCCATATTCCATCCAAATTGCCCATATTGATTTGTATACATCTAACTAGCGGCCCGCTCCGACTTCGCACGGGTATAAAATAAATGTCATTCACTGAAAATATGATTAAAATCGATCCAGTAGTTTTGATTTATTCATTACTGCCCGTGGCCCGCGCGCGTTAAATGTAATTATTTACGACATCACATTAGAAACCTCAATTTTTTCTCCACTATTTAATGGATGTTATTATACATATAAACCTTCCTCTTCAGTCACTCTATCTATTTAAAAACCGCATCAAAATCCGTTGCGTAGTTTTAAAGATTTAAGCATACATAGGGACAGAGAAAGCGACTTTGTTTTATACTATGTAGTGATTAGGCCTATAGACCTCAGTCGATGGTATAAATTTCAACCGTCCACCCGTTTCTGAGAAAATCTCAGTCACAAGAACAGACAGATAAGAGAGATCTTATAAGGGTTTTTTACCTTTAGGTAAGGAACCCTAAAAACAAAACAAAAAACAGTTTCCATTAGCTAGGTGTCAATTTATAATGATCTAATGAAATGAACGAGATGCGCCTTAGATAACGGCTTAGGGTTGTTGCATACATATAGAAATTATAGAAGTTATACTTCTTTTGGCGCGTTAGGGAAAAATGATGAGAGTTAATGTTTACGATGCGCGCGCACCGTCACAAAAAACCGACACCCTGAAGTTAGCTGTAGTCAACATTATTTAAGATATTTAATTAAACTTTATTTAACTAGATAATGCTTTATAATAAAACTTTCAATGTAATAAAAACCTTTTTTCTATTGTTAGTGTCGTTTTTTCTACAAACGTAGACCAAAGAAGTATAACTTCTAACGCGTGTACATAAGTACACACACAATTTTTTTTAACCTACTTCAAAAGTGGAGGTTATGTTTTTAACTTTTTTTGTTATTATTGTGGTGAACCTGCCTTTAGCGCCATAAGGCGCAGGTCCAATTCCGTCTTTTCTATATCATGACGGTTGTCAAACAAGCATACGGTCCGCCTGATGGTAATCAATCACCGCAATGAACGCGCGCGATACTTGAAGTATCACATGCGAAAAAGGAAGGGAACAGAGAAGGTGGGAGATTGGGCCTCCGGCGCTCCTCTGTACCCTTTCTTTTCCCTCATAATTTTCTTCCTATCCGTTGTTGGTAACGCGCATGTGATACTCCGCGCGCTTTCATAGGATGCGGTTAACATCAGGCGGGCCGTAATCGTGTTTCAAAACTGGACGCAAATAAGCAATACCATGTCAACCCACAAAATTGAAAAAACTGAGTTATATATGCAGAAGTGTTGGTAAATGGCTGAAGAACATTTCTTCTTTAATATTTGTGGGGTTTTAAGCTTTAAAACTTCTAAAAAAGCCATTTTTTAATCATACAATTTATTTATTATGTTAAACGTTTTGGGTTATATTATATACGAAATATGCAGTACTTATTTTTTGAAAAATAAGTAAAATAACTTACATAAATCTGAAATTGCCAAAAACTTGACCAATACATAAAAAAATATAATATAAAGCAAGTTGTTCAAAATTTTCAAACGCGTTTTTCTCGAAATGACATTCGTGTTGCATACTTGCGTCCCACTATCATGACATAAAAAAACATGTTTTATAATGCCTAATTATTTATTAAATTATCTGCTTAGTTAGCAAACGCATTGAATACGCGTAATGTGAGACGGTCGAAAGTGCAAAAAAACATCACTATTTTTATAGTATCATATTTCTATTGATGTGTGGATTCTTATGGTATTAAATACGCATTAATGTGATATGGCATTAGGTCCAATGTTTTTCAAACTTTTTGACGACAATGATGGCGAATATAGAGGTTTTTAACGTATATTGGCAAGCAAGCATACGGCCCACCTGATGGTAAGCGGTTGTCGTATCCTATGAGCGCGCAACACCATTAGTAGGTGTCACTGGCGCGTTGACAACGAGAGATATTGGTTCTTAAATCTCCTCTGCCCAGTAATTCCACTAGCCTACAGTGCCCTTCAAAACGAAACACAGTAATGTCAGAGACACTACTGCTTCGCGGCAGAATATTTGACACTACAGTCGTACCTACCTAGCGGGCCTCTTGCAACAAAAGATCTACCACCAGTGTGACTGATTGCACTGGTAGAATAATCTGATGTAATAGAGATTATCCCAACGGGCGATGGGGTCGTCACGTCTCGATGCTGGTAAAAATACGCTGGTTATACGCTGGCTGACCTCTAGAGTCATCACTTCAGCAACCGGTGGTACCAGCAAAGGACCACCAGTCACCACCTTCCCTAGATCCATGCCTGAATGCGTATGACAAGTTCTAGGATCTCTCACAAACTTTATCAAAACTGGCATAGCTTACATTACATGGACGAAAGTAAGCAATACCATGTCAACCCATACGAATGTCATTTCGAGAAAAACGCGTTTGAAATTTTTGAACAACTTGCTTTATATGATTTTTTTTATATATTGGTCAAGTTTTTGGCAGTGTCAAGATGTATGTAAGTTATTTTACTTATTTTCACATAAAATAAGGATACAAACTGCATATTTTGTATATAATATAACCCAAAACGTTTAACATAATAAATAAATTGTATGATTAAAAATGGATTTTTAGAAGTTTTAAAGCTTAAAACCCTACAAGTATTAAAAATGTTCTTCAGCCATTTACCAACACTTCTGCATATATAACTCGGTTTTTTCAATTTGTGGGTTGACATGGTATTGCTTATTTGCATACACATCTAAATAACAAAAAAGCTTTAAAATCCTACTTAAAAACATTTTAAAATTATAATACCGCTCATATTATGGACAATCTTCTTCGTAGCATTATTATACGAGTATTTACCCAGGGTCTGCTTATTAAACTTGCCCGGATTTGACAGGTTACTAGTTTTTATAGAGCGATTGCCATCTGACCTCCGCAATCCTAAGGGCGAACCAGTAACTCATTGGATAAGAGCAAAAGATGTAATGATAACAACCGGGAACGAAAGCTTAACGTGCTCTCCGGGGCACGGCGGGGAGACCTACAAGAACGTATCAAATACATATTTAGAACTATAACAGGCAATGTTAATTATTAATAATAATATGAATGCCAAGAAAATGGTCGATTCGCGCTTGACCGTTCTCAATGAATGTAAATGGCGCTTTATTTAACAATCATAGACCAGCACGCACGCTGGTGTGACCGCGAAATTTCGTTTATTATAGTAAATCAGTCTCTATTGTCTATGTTATAAGACGTATGTGTGTCTGTGGTGTTAAATTGACGTTAATTGCTCTTCTGCGTGTTTCTAAATAGAAATGCGGCGTGATCGTCCATCTTTGATTGTCGATGTTTAAAGTTGTTTTTTTGGAGGAAACTTTATTTCACTACATAATTATGTTGAATAATTTTGCGTAGCTTTAATCTGAAAAAAAATACCGACTTCAATGCTAAAATGCAAAAAAATTAATAATATAATTTAGCGGCGTCGGGATGTGACGACCCCATCGCCCGTTGTTGGGATAACCTCTGTCACAACAGAGATTATTCCACCAGTGCAATCAGTCGCACTGGTGGTAGGTCTTTTGTTGCAAGAGGCCGGCTAGGTAGGTACCACCGCAGTGTCAAATATTCTGCCGCCAAATAGTAGTGCTTAGGCACTACTGTGTTCCGGTTTGAAGGGCACTGTACGCTAGTGAAATTACTGGGCGGACGAGATTTAAGAACTAATATCTCGAGGTTGGCAACGCGTTAGTGGCACATACTAGTGGTGCTGCAAGTGTTCATAGGCTACGGCAGCCACTTACCATCAGGTGGGCCGTATGCTTGTTTGCCAACTTCTAACATAAAAAAAAAAATTATCTTCAGAAGTCGAGGTCCTGTGTGCCGACTTCTGACGAAAATATTCTGTATAAGATATTATTTTTATTTTTTACTTTTTGTTGTAAAAATCCACTACAATAATGAAAACTCTTCAGAGAAAGCTATTTCAGCAAAAGCCAATTAAATTTTGTTTAATTCCCATTTCATGTAGATTTTTATATCACTACATAGTATAAAACAAAGTCGCTTTCTCTGTCCCTATGTATGCTTAAATATTTAAAACTACGCAACGGATTTTGATGCGGTTTTTTTAATAGATAGAGTGATTGAAGAGGAAGGTTTATATGTATAATAACATCCATTAAATAATGGAAAAAAAAATTGAGGTTTCTAATGTACATCACGTAAATAATTACATTTAACGCGTGCGGGCCACGGGCAGTAATTAATAAATCAAAACTACTGGATCGATTTTAATAATTTTTCGGTGAATGACATAGGCTATATATTTCATACCCGTGAGAAGCCGGAGCGGGCCGCTAGTTGACCATAAAGGACACTGTTCCTATCTGGCATATGTGTGCTTGAACTGGTGTGTATTTTATATACCCAGGGTCTGCTTATTACTCTTATCTGGATTTGACGGGTTACTAGTTGTTACACAGAGCGATTGTCATCTGACCTCCGCAACCCTAAGGGCGAACCAGTAACTCATTTGATTAGAGCAATTTACTTATCAACAGTTAACGATTATTATCAGATGCTATGCGATAGCAACCGAAACCGGCAGCTTAACGTGCTCTCCGAGGCACGGTGGGGAGACCCACTAGGACAAACGCCCAGACCGAATATGATATTTGTATGATCAATACAAACTATAAATTAGAAAGTATATTTTCGGATGCTTATAAAGAGTGCAACATAAAAATAAATAACTTATTAGATCGTGGCAATTGCTAGGTCAAAAATTCCGAGACGAAACTACAAGTTTCTACTAATCACGAAATCCTTTTAACCGGGATTTAACGTTTTGTTTTTAAAACAATCTGGTTAAAGTAGGTTCTATTTTTTCTAAGCCCTATATTTGACTGAGTACTGGGTTTCTAACTTTTGAACAACTGCTAAACAAGATTAGTGTACGCTTCCATTTGCGGCGGCCATTTTAGTTGAAACGTCAAACTTACAAAATGGATTCCCATCGGGATTTTAGAATTGTCCTGTCAACGAAAACCGCAGTCGAAATTTTGATTTAACGTCTCGGTTTAATGAATTAAGGACTTGAAAAAATTAACTACAAAACTAAATATCAAAATATATAATAATCTTCAGAAGTGCTAAACAAAATATCGGTACAGAAGGCATGGACTTCTGAAGAAATTATCCTGGGGATTATTTTATTTTATACTTTTTAATTATTAATAATACTTTATAAATGGACGCAAATAAGCACCACAAAATTGAAAAAACTGAGCTATATATATATGCAGAAGTGTTGGTATATGGCTGAAGAACATTTTTCTTTAATATTTGTAGGGTTTTAAGCTTTAAAACTTCTATAAAAAAACCCTTTTTTCAATCATGCAATTTAGGTATTTTTAAACGTTTTGGGTTATATTATATACAAAATATGCAGTTTGTATACTTATTTTTTGGAAAAATAAGTAAAATAACTTACATAAATCTGAAATTGCCAAAAACTTGACCAATCCATAAAAAAATCATATAAAGCAAGTTGTTCAAAATTTTCAAACGCGTTTTTCTCGAAATGACATTCGTGTGGGTTGACATGGTATTGCTTAGTTGCGTCCAAATATATTGTTAACCTAAATGCCTCCTCCTAATAAATAACTTCTAAAAAAGCTGTACACAAACAATAGCCTCAATAGCCCAACGGTAGGGCCGACTCCACTCCGTTAACGCGATAGTCATGAGTTCGATCTTGCTCTCTTGGGCTATTGTCGTACCCACTTCTAGCGCAAACTTCCAGCTTATTTGGAGAGGCAATAGGGATATTAGTAATGCCTTGAAAATTAATTGCAAATATTATTATTTTTTAAATAGGTCAGTGCATCAGACAGGGTCTAGTACGGCAGACTGGTTACAGAATTGTCTACAGAACTTGGCAACCATTTAGATATGAAACCTTTTGTCGTTGAAGTACACAACCACATCAAAATCATCAAACATTAACTTTGAAAAATTATAAAAATTATTCACAAAATATATTCGCTGTAATCGATAGAAATAGTGATGTTTAACGTAATTAAATGCGACGGACATTCGTCGCAGTGGTCAGTGAACCCCTTTCGACATCGAAGCGGATTCTATTCCGGACCGTGACATTTTATTAAATTCGAGAAATTCTCAGTATCGTGTATTAAAATATTTAATTTTGACCGTTTGGTAATGCATAGACACCATTTTTTTTTCATGACGATTGGCAAACAAGTGGCGCGGTCTATGAACGCGCGCGATAATTGAAGTATGATGGGAGGGAAGGCATACTTTCCAGTAGGGAACAGAGGATTTTGGGCCTAGGGTAGTACTTTCCCGGTAGAGACGGCCGATTTCTGTTGGGAAAAACAGAGACCGGTACTTGTTCCGGTCCTTTTTTTTTAACCCTGATGGTAAGTGGCATTGGAACCCAAACAAGCTTGCAAAAGGCGAACAGCGCTAGCCGTCCACGCCCTGACTATAAGATGCCATCCATTACACAATGACTGACCTTAAAATGCAGCTGACGAGCAGTCACTTTACCAACTAATGATAGCTAACCAGGTGGCCATTTTAGTCCAGATCCCATGTCTGTATCGTCAACCCAACTGTTTATTTAATACCTGACCTCCTGGGCAGTAGCGGGTTGTATGGGGTTTCACGACATGTGATCGGTCCTGGAGACCCACTGAAACCTCCTAGGTGGCTGACCTCAGTGATGGAGAGAGGCTCTGGAATCTCTTGGAGAATTCAATACGGGGGCATCTTGAGCCTTGTGGTGGCAGACCAGTTCCAGGGGGTGAGATAGAATGACCCCCTGCGCTTCCCACGTAAGCAGGAATCGGTCACAACCCGATTTCAAAGCTTTGGAACGTGACGACCCCATCGCCTGCTGTTGGGATAACCTCTGTCACAGCAGAGATTATTGCACCAGTGCAGTCAGTCACACTGGTGGTAGGTCTTTTGTTGCAATAGGCCGGCTCGGTAGGTACCACCGGAGTGTCAAATATTCTACCGCAAAGCATTAGTGTCTTTGGCTAAGGAGATTTAAGAACCAATATCTTAAGATTGGCAATGCGTGAGTGGCACCTACTAATATTATGGCAAGCGCTTCAGCCTTCGCCATCAGGTGGGCCATATGCTTGCTTGCCAACTAGTAACCAAAAAACCTGTTCCAAGCGGGATTCGACCCTGAGGTGACTGGAGTTTCAAACAGGCTAGCTACAACCGTGCTTAGATCTATTTCTTTTTATATTTTTTTACCGGAATAAATGACTCTGGCTCCTTAACTAAGTGTGAAGTGTTAATAAATAATTACCAGTCAGGAGCGTGATGGACCACGAACAATAATAAATAAATAATAAATAAACGCTACACACTCAACGGCCCCCATTAGGATAGTGATATCCTGTGTCGGGGTCCGGAAACATTCACAATGACAAGGACAAATACACCCAGACCGGAAAATATGCTTGCATGGTCAATACAAACATATTATGCTCCGAGCGGGAATCGAACCCGCGACCTGTGGCGTTTAAGGCAGGTTCGCTACCGCTGCGCCACAACGTCGTCAATGGACTAAAAGGTTCCGCAGCTTCATGATGAAGAATCTTAAGAATCTTGAGGATATATTAAAACCGACCGCAAATATAAGTTTGTAATTTTATAGTAATTATTAAAAATAATATGAAAAAACAAAGTTATGGAAAATGCTACATATTTCTGAAATTTCTCAACGTATCTTCTTCTTCTATATACATATAATAAATAATAAATAAATAAATAAACGCTACACACTCAACGGCCCCCATTAGGATAATTATATCCTGTGTCGGGGTCCGGAAACATACACAATGACAAGGACAAACACAACCAGACCGGAAAACATGCCTGTACGATTAATACAAACATCTGCTCCGAGCGGGAATCGAACCCGCAACCGTCGAGGCTTAAGGCAGACTCGCTACCCACAACGCCACAACGGTGTCAACAATAATAAAATTAGAGTGTCTGTTTGTAATATTGAAATAACCGTTTTTTACTACATGTATGGACGCAAATAAGCAATACCATGTCAACCCAGAAAATTAAAAACTGAGTTATATATGCAGAAGTGTTGGTAAATGGCTGAAGAACATTTTTTTAAATATTTGTAGGGTTTTAAGCTTTAAGACTTCTAAAACAGCCATTTCTTAATCATTCTATTTATGTATTATTTTAAATGTTTTGGGTTATATTATATACGAAATATGCAGTTTGTATGCTTATTTTATGTGAAAATAAGTATAATATATTTATTAATTTTTATTACTTTTTATTTTATACATAAAAATCATATAAAGCAAGTTGTTAAAAATTTTCAAACACCTTTTCTCTCGAAATCACATTCGTGTGGGTTGACATGGTATTGCTTATTTGCGTCCATTTATGACTTTAGGGGCTTATATCTCAATAACTACTGACTTCATCAAAAAAGTCAAAATGAAACCTCTTTATTATTTTTAAAGACCTATGCAAAGATCTTTTCTACCCTCAGTAGTATGGACATGTACTTGTGGTATGAACCCGAAGTCTCCGACATACGGACGGACTGACTGATATGACTAAACTAAGAGTTCCGTTTTTGCCATTTGGTTAGGGAACCCTAAATAGTTTTTTCTAAATTCCAAGACGGTTTTTGATAAATTAACTTCTTGATCGTTTAAATATTTTTTTGCTGTATTCAAAATGCATCTTCTAAAGCGTATTTTAAGATCATTCAACTATCGAAAAACTTTACCAAAAAAACTAGAATGGATGGATGGAAAAACGGTTGCGGGTTCGATTCCAGCTCGGAAAGGTGTCTGTATTTGACACCGTTGTGGCGTTGTGGGTAGCGAGTCTGCCTTTAGTCTCGACGGTTGCGGGTTCGATTCCCGCTCGGGCAGATGTTTGTTAAAATTTCTGTCTCGGTCTGGGCGTTTGTCCGTGTGGGTCTCCCCACCGTGCCTCGGAGAGCACGTTAAGCTGTCGGTCCCGGTTATTATCGATAACATCTGATAATAATCGTTAACTCATGATAAGTAAATTGCTCTTATCCAATGAGTTACTGGTTCCCTCTTAGGGTTGCGGAGGTCAGATGGCAATCGCTCTGTGTAAAAACTAGTGACCTGTCAAATCCGGATAAGAGTAATAAGCAGACCCTGGGTACATAAAAAAAACCGGGAACAATGCTAGGATGAAGAAGAAGTAAGAAAGAAAAAAAATACTCCTTATAAAATCTATCTGCCAGTGAAAGACCCGTTCAGTGATTATTCAGAACAAACTGACAAAAAAATAATATTTTTTTATATACTTTCATATGCTAGTAAAATGGTGTTAATTTGGAATTACAAACAGACACTGCAATTTTATATATTTATGTATAGTTAGTCAGCCTTGAGCCTGGATGGTTGCGGGTTCGATTCCAGCTCGGAAAGGTGTCTGTATTTTTCATAACATCTGATATTAATCGTTAACTCTTGATTGACCGATTTTGATGATATTTTCGCATTATATCGTAGATAGTAATTACATCTTTTACTTGGAAGTTAAATGTTTAGAAATGATTTATGTAGATCATTGCTATGTTGCGCACGCGCCGCATTCCGACATGTTACGTATAAGGGTATATAGGTGATTGTATACCTTCTAGAAACTATATATATATGTATAAATAATTACTAGTCAAGTGAGTTGTGTACTACGCATAGTCGAAACTAAAAGGTTCCGCAGCTTGATGATGAAGGATGTTAAAGACTTTAAAAATAATAACGAATTAAAAGTGACCGCAAAATAAGTTGGTAATTCCATAGTAATTATTAAAAGTGATATGAGAAACAAAGTTATGGGAAAAACTTACATATCTCTTCAATTTGTAGACCTATCTTCTTCAAACCAAATTTGGTTGAAAGTTCATTTCATGTTCTACAACCTCAAATTTTTCTACACAATTTTTATGACTTTAGGAGCTTATATCTCAACAACTACTGACTTAATGAAAAAGTCAAAATCAAACCTCCTTATCATTTTGAAAGACCTGTCCAAAGATATCTCACACATTGTCATAATTTTTTTTTTTCAACTCTCAGTTACATGTATGGACTGCTACCTTTAATTTTTATATATTTAAGGATTTCATTACAAAATGGTGCGGTTCATGGAATACACCTATTTACTAAATTTCGTATATATGGAACCAACTGTCTCCGAGTAAAATGACTGTGACATATATAACGAAATTATAAGGGTTCCGTTTTTGCCATTTGGCTACGGACCCCTAAAAACGTCTCTTCCGACATGTACTTAACTAACCTACCTTAGAACAGATACCCGGTTTCCTTGGGAGGAGAAATGAATTATGTCGGGTGGCAGGCGATTTTCGTTGGGTTTCAGTGGGTTGGTAATTTGCTCTTCACCAGTTATAGTTCTTTAGACGACGTTGTGGCGCAGCGGTAGCGAACCTGCCTTAAACGCCACAGGTCGCGGGTTCGATTCCCGCTCGGAGCATAATATGTTTGTATTGTCCATGCAAGCATATTTTCCGGTCTGGGTGTATTTGTCCTTGTCATTGTGAATGTTTCCGGACCCCCGACACAGGATATTACTATCCTAATGGGGGCCGTTGAGTGTGCAGCGTTTATTTATTTATTTATTTATTTATTTAAATTTAACTTGAACCAAAATGGCCGCTTCTGCGCAGGTACAATACTGGACATAAATTTTAGATAAAAATCGATTCTTTTTAAAGTGGCAAAACGGAATGAAGTATATAATATAGTTATTATTTCTTCTAAATTCAATTAATTATTTATTTATTATCGTTATTAATTACTTAAACAGAATAAAACAAATAAATAGTATAGAAAAAGGTACCTATATATATATAAAAAGTTAATGTACATTATTAATAATGAGACAGACTTCTTCGTATCTTCCGCAGTATTATTCAGAGAATTAGTTATATTATTTTCTTTTAAAAATAACTATAAACGTCAAATACCATCCTTCTCTCCTGTCTCCTTAAAGTTGATTGTGGTCGAGGCATTATCTTGAAATAAATGTTAACACACTTGACAAAACTAATTTATATTTTAATTTAATTTTTAATAATTTATTTTTAAAGTACTAAAACAAGTGAGCGAGTGTACTAAATGCGGCCCCCTTCATACGCATACGGTTGATACCCAAAAAGGTGTTACTACGCGTGGTTCAACTTACATTTAACAGACTCTACTGGGTCGCCTTTAGGGTAGCGGAGGTCATATATAAACCCGGTATAAAGTCTTCTTTCTAGCATTATTCCCCGTAATACGGGGTCTGCTTATTACCCTATCCGGATTTGAAAGGTTACTAGTTTTTACACAGCAATTTTCATCTGACCTCCGCAACCCAAAGGGCGAACTAATAAATCATTGAATAAGAGCAATTTACAAATCAAGAGTTAACGATTATTATCAGATGTTATGATAACCGGGACTGACAGCTCAACGTGCTATCCGAGGCACGGTGGGGAGACCCACAGACCGAAACAGATATTTGTAAGATCTATGCAAACATCTGCTGAGGCTATAGGCAGACTCGCTACCCACAGCGCAACAACGGTGTCGGGTCAAGTCTTATATTACATTGTATTACGAACGCCATCCGTCAAAATACACTTAAATTTTATAACACAAAAGATTTATTACTAAATTCATTTACAACCCACAAGAAAACGAAAATATATGTAATGGAAAAACGAAGAAATTTCAACTCTATAGTGATAATAATAATGACAAACTATCAATTGAATAACTGTTTTTGTGACATTGTTCTATCATCAATGTATCATTTCGTTACAAAATGTTCTTATTTTCAATACAAGCGTTTGCCCGTGACTGCACGCGGTATAGTTCCCTAAATTTAAATTGAACCAAAAAGCCGGCTTTTGCGCAGGTACAATCATGGACAAAAATGTTGATTTCGTCTTATTTAAATACATTTTTTATAATGTGGGAAAACAGAATGAAGTATGTAATTTTTTTATGTTAGAAGTTGACAAACAAGCATACGGCCCACCTGATGGTAAGTGGTTGCTGTAGCCTATGAGCGCTTGCAGCAACATTGGTGCCACTCATGCGTTGCCAACCTCGAGATATTAGTTCTTAAATCCCGTCCGCCCAGTAATTTCACTAGCGTACAGTGCCCTTTAAACCGGAACACAGTAATGCCTAAGCACTACTATTTGGCGGCAGAATATTTAATATAGTTATTGTATCTAAATTCAATTCTTTATTTATTCATTATCATTATTAATCACTTATAGAATAAAAGAAATAACTAGTTTAGAAAGAAGGTATATAAAAAAATATTATATATAATAGTTAATGTAAATTTATAATCACTGTCACGTATTGGGATGACACCTTCTACATAATTTTCAAGTGGTATGGCACCAGAATTTGGGCCAGGAGTTGTGACTTGATTTGTGAGTTGTGACTTGTGTTAGAATCTCTAGCTGGTATTATAAATTCTTCTGTTATTTTTATTTAATTTTTAATAATTTATTTTGAAAAACTAAAACAACTGTCAGCGATTGTACCAAACGGGTCGAGTTCCTTCCCCTAACCTTGAGACCTAAAAACGTGTTCCTGCGCATAGTCCAACTTATATTGAAGGAGTTATAATTCTTTTACGTCCACAATCTCTTTCTCATTGCTTGCCTTCTAAGTATCGTACTGTTACGGGCTGGGGTTCGGTGATTTGGAAACAAACACCTGATGGCTCTAAATAAGACTTTATTGAGGTCTAGATTACACACAGAACTTCACAAATCACAGGTCCAAAACGCAGGTCAATCACAGTCCAAAAAGAATAGCCGAGGTCACTAATTATCGCACTTGTTCACTGGTATCACTTATAGTTTCTTCGCTTGTTGCTCAGAACTGAATGAATCAGTCGACACGCCGGGCCGCTTATATACGCGGACACGGGTTCGAGAGAGCTCCGTCCGCGGAACGCTATTCTACATGTTTCGAGAATACATCTTTCTCGAACCCGCCCGGCGGACGTAGAAATAAATAAAAGGAGTAGCAAGCGATTTTGAACCTTATGCCCCTGTGATAACGTTCTCCGCAACAGTATCTTAATGTTATAGCATATAGACTTCCTAAAAAAATGTGCTATCAAATGCAAAAACACTTTTTCAAATCCGATCAAACGTTCCATACATTAAGAGAGCTTAAAGGATACTTGAGTTTCTGGGGTGTGTGTGTCTTTGATAGGTTCTGAAATATCTTCAGATTGATTATGGCATTGATTATGGCATCAGTCATCTGTACACAGCATTTGGCTGGCGGAAATCGAAACTAGAGGGGTGGTAGATGGTAATTCTCTGCCACCCCCGCCCCCTTGAACTTCCCTCTTAACGTGCATAGCTGTTGTCCTGTTAGGTTCCTCGTAATACTGTCGCATTACCCACCGTGTTCACCAGCGACCCAAAGGAACACTCTTATTTTTGCCCCGTGATGACGTCGTGGCGCAGCGGTGGCTAACCTGCCTTAAGCACCACAGGTTGCGTGTTTGATTCCCGCTCGGAGCAGATGTTTGTATTGAGCATACAGGCATGTCCAGTCTTGGTGTGTTTGTCCGTATCATTGTGTATGTTTCTGGACAACCGATACAGGTCACGAGGCCGTTGAGTGAGGCCGTTTATTATTATATTATTATTATTACAATTGACGACGTTGTGGCGCAGCGGCAGCGAACCTGCCTTACACGCCACAGGTCGCGGGTTCGATTCCCGCTCGGAGCATAATATGTTTGTATTGAGTATTTTCCGGTCTGGGTGTATTTGTCCTTGTCCTCTGTATGTATTTCCGGACCCCCGACACAGGATATCACTATCCTAATGGGGGCCGTTGAGTGTTATGCGTTTATTTATTTTAAAAAAAAAAATTACACAGCCCAGGTAAAGAGGCTAAAGGGTCAGGGCAACTTGGAGGCATCAGGTTGACAAAAACCACCATCATCTTTTTAGCCGGCACCTAAATCATGACATCATTTATAGTATATAAAGCTGGCCATATGGAAACCCATTTTCGTACAAAAAATACTCTGTCCGGACAGACCAACAGAGAATCCGTTTTTATATGTAATGAACTCGATAAAGAACCCAATGGCGACAGATAATAAATCATTCGACTATAAAATAACTAATTGTAAAAAAAAAAACTAATTGTCTATTAGATGGATCGAGTGACGTAAGATGAAATATTATCTCTGGTCCGTAATAAGGTTTTTTTTTTCATTTTCGACACGACGTAAATTTTTAACCTACTTCAAAATAATGTTATTAAATTTAATTTTTTTTTACTGGCGTCGGGACGTGATAACTCCATCGCCTGCTGTTGGGATAATCTCTGTCACAGCAGAGATTATTGCACCAGTGCAGTCAGTCACACTGGTGGTAGGTCTTTCGTTCCAAGAGGCCGGCTAGGTAGGTACCACAGTAGTGCTTAGGCATTACTGTGTTCCGGTTTGAAGGGCACTGTAGGCTAGTGAAATTACTGGGCAGAGGAGATTTAAGAACCAATATCTCTCGTTGTCAACGCGCCAGTGACACCTACTAATGGTGTTACGCGGTCATAGGATACGGCAACCGCTTACACCAGGTGGCCCTTACTTGCCAACTTGTAAGATAAAAAAAAGTTATTAATAAAATCTAAAAATAAGGGGGGTATATCTAAAGTCTAAAGGGAAACTTTGAGATGTTGACGTTTTTGCTGTCAAAAATGACAAAAAATTCATAGATTGTATGTCTTTGGTCTATAACAATAAACGGATGCACTGTACAATAAACTTAATATTTTTATTCTACATGTAGGCTCTAGACTACCTGTGTACCAAAATTCATTTAAATCGGTTCTGTAGTTTTGTCGTGAAAGTGCGACAGACGGAGTTACTTTCGCATTTATAATATTAAGTAAGGGCCGTCAATTAATCACGTGACGTTTTTATTAGCATTTTTAAATCCCCCCTCTCACCCTTGGTGATACATGGTGAGGTTTAAGACTAACCCAAACCCCCACCCAAAATCACGTGTATTTTTTAATACCTACACCAGTGCAATCAGTCACACTGGTGGTAAGTCTTTTGTTGCAAGAGGCCGGCTAGGTAGGTACCACCGCAGTGTCAAATATTCTGCCGCCAAATAGTAGTGCTTAGGCATTACTGTGTTCCAGTTTGAAGGGCACTGTACGCTAGTGAAATTACTGGGCGGACGAGATTTAATAACTAATATCTCGAGGTTGGCTACGCGTGAGTGGCACCTACTAATGGTGCTGCAAGCGCTCATAGGCTACGGCAACCACTTACCATCAGGTGGTCCGTATGCTTGTTTGCCAACTTCTAACATAAAAAAAAAAAAAAAACCACAAAGAAGTCCTTCGACCACGGATGGACAATACTTTTTTTAAGATTTATAACTCAATAAGCATCTTACAAGTCAGTTCGCACTGTGCTTCGTTGAAGAACAACGTTGGTTTCATCAAGCCGTCTCACACTACACTCAGTTTCAGTTTAGAAATCGCGCGTTGACGAAAAAATAAATGGACGCAAATAAGCAATACCATGTCATTTCGAGAAAAACGCGTTTGAAAATTTTTAACAACTTGCTTTATATAAACTTTCTAATGTATTGGTCAAGTTTTTAGCAATTTCAGATTTATGTAATTTATTTTACTTATTTTCACATATAAATAAGTATACAAACTACATATTTCGTATATAATATAACCCAAAACGTTGAACATAATACATAAATTGCATGCTTAAAAATGGCTTTTTAAAAATTTTAAAGCTTAAAACCCTACAAATATTAAAAATGAAAACGTTCTTCAGCCACTTACCAACACTTCTGCGTTTTTTTCAATTTTGTGGGTTGACATGGTATTGCTTATTTGCGTCCAAATACATATCATATCTTACTACAAGAACCTTGAGGTGTTTCGTAATTTTTGCTAAAATCACACCACCACCCCCCTTTCAAACATCATATGATTAAACGTACACGGAGTCGTGAACACATACTAGTGAATACTAAGCGATAAGAGCTTCGTATTATCATATTAATTAGACATGTGAACGCAACCGCAGTCCGTCTGAGTGTGCCATTACGGTTAGCGGTTGTACAATAAAGATTATTTAGACTACGGTTTCGGGAATCCGCTTTAATTTAGTTCTGTTCAGTTTAAATTTATTTAATGTAATTTATAAAATAATTAATTTATAAAAGGTTCTCAATTCGGTAAGTATTGCACGTTTATTACGTACGTTAAAAAATTATATTAATAAAGTACAAAAAAAAGATTTAGTTGAGTTTGTTTCGCCGGGTCTTCTCAAGTAGCGTTGTAATTTTGGAGTCGGTGGTAGAATCTGACTTTGAAAAATAAGTGTAATGCTTTTTACGTTGAATAAAAATATTTGAATTTGAAATTTAAAATTACGGAACTTAAACGTTTATAAATAAAACCTTTAGTAGCTGTGTCCGCGACTTCGTCCGCCTCGAAGAGGGTCTGTGGATTGCATATTTAATTATGGAGGCTAAATAATTATTTTACAAATACACATATGTATAAATACTTTAAAAAACTATTTGCAGTATTTCTGTACAAATATCCGAAATTGATTTATTTATATGGAACTAGCGGCCAGCTCCGGCTTCGCACGGGTATAAAATATATAACCTATGTCATTCACTGAAAAAATGATTAAAATCGATCCAGTAGTTTTGATTTATTCATTACTGCCCGTGGCCCGCACGATTATTTACGTCATCACAATCGAAACCTCAAAAATATTTTTTCTTCACTATTTAATGGATGTTATTATACATATAAACCTTCCTCTTTAATCACTCTATCTATTGAAAAAACCGCATCAAAATCCGTTGCGTAGTTTTAAAGATTTAAGCATACATAGGGACAGAGAAAGCGACTTTGTTTTATACTATGTACTGATCAACAACCTAAAAATAAGTTTCAAGTTTCTTACTCTAAAATTGACGATACTTCCATACAACTTTTCATCCCCCCATTCAACCCCTAACAACACTTTTTTTACAAAAAGTAGCCTATGTCCTTTCTCAAGCTCTAGACTATCTGTTCTCTGTGTACCAAATATTTAAATCGGTTTAGTAATTTTGAAAGTGCGACAGACAGACAGATTTTACTTTCGCATTTATTACTTAGACTTACTACCCTTAGTAAGTCTATTTTTCACCCTCAACTTGTTATTTTATTTTTTTTTTTTTATGTAAGAAGTTGGCAAACAAGCATACGGCCCACCTGATGGTAAGTGGCTGCCGCAGCCTATGAGCGCTTGCAGCACCATTAGTAGGTGCCACTCGCGCGTTGCCAACCTCGAGATATTAGTTCTTAAATCTCGTTCGCCCAGTAATTTCACTAGCGTACAATGCCCTTCAAACCGGAACACAGTAGTGCCTAAGCACTACTATTTGGCGGCAGAATATTGGACACTGCGGTGGCACCCACCTAGCCGGCCTCTTGCAACAAAAAGACCTACCACCAGTGTGACTGATTGCACTGGTGGAATAATCTCTGCTGTGACAGAGGTTATCCCAACAGCGGGCGATGGGGTCGTCACATCCCGACGCCGATATTGTTAATGTTAAATGTATTAAATGTATCGTTTTCATTATAATTGTTTTATGAAGCTTTTCGTTACATTTGGGGTCACGTTACCGAGCTTAGGGTCATAATTAGATTTGACTGACACTGTATAAGGGTGTGTTATGGTTTGAGATAGTCATACCGCGAGATACTCATTGCTGTCATTCATTCATTCATTCAAAAAATATATCTTCTTCTAATATATAAAATTCTCGTGTCACAATGTTCGTTCCCATACTCCTCCGAAACGGCTTGACCGATTCTTATGAATTTTTATGCATATTCAGTAAGTATGAGAATCGGCTACTATTTTTTTCAAATCCTCAGTGATAAGGTGTCCACTCCAAAATTTTTTTTTTTTTTTTTGGATAAAATTTTTATTTTTATTTTTTTATTATGTGGCATTGAAAAATACATACGACCCTAAATTTTCACTTTTTTATCACCAACTCCTGCTTTTTAATAGCCTTATTTGTCAATCAAAAACTTTCACCGGGTAGAGGGCGCTGCTATCGGGTCCCAGGTTTTTTCGGGGCAGGACAACGTCTGCCGGGCCCGCTAGTATTTTTAAAAGTATTATCAATTAATGGCGGTACGTATTTTAAATTTTTTTTCTGTTTTTATCTTTAATCTTATTATTTTATTAAACATTAATTTTTTGTTCCCAAAGTTTGCAACATACTTGTTTAGTTCAAATCTCCCTGCCTAATTTATGGATACGATTGTTTTAGATAATACACAACTCTGGTTCTCAAGTCACAGGCTGTCGCCTAGTTTGAGAATCACAGCCTACTCACATTTTATGTATTTCTGTATTAGTACTAAGGGATAATTTAAGAGAAATCTTGTTACGAACTTTGTTAAGCTTAATAAATATTATTCTTATTCTCTTACGTTCCCTCCCGATGACGTCCCAAGCCAAGGCTCGACCTCGCAGGAGGGGCCCTTGGAACGGATTCAACTTGTGCCCCGCGCGAGCAGTCCATCTTTACCGGCTAAAGTCTCCACACCCGGCCCCCACCGGTGACGCTGTCAAGGCCACTAGGGCCAACAGCAATAGACACTCCGAAAAAAAAATCTCTTACGTATTTAACGGCGCGAGGCCGGTTAGGTAGGTGCCACCGCAGTGTCAGATATTCTACCGCAAAGCAGTATACCGTGTTTCGGTTTGAAGGGCACTGTAGCTAGTGAAGTTACTGGGCGAAGGAGATTTAAGAACCAATATCTCTCGTTGTCAATGCGTGAGTGACACCTAATAATGGCTACGATTACTTACCATCAGGTGAGCCGTAAGCTTGATTGCCAAACTTAAAAAAATGTAGATTCATAATATATTTTTAATATATGCTTCAAAATGTATATTTTATAATCTTAAATTTTATATTATTATTTTTTCATAGATTACCACCCATCGATAGAATAGCCGCACCTAAACATACTTAACCCACTAAATATGCGAGTATTGCAAATTATAAATACGAATGCACCAAATAAGATCAAAAATGCTTCCCTTGCATATCAACTATCAAAGAAATTAGCCCGCCAATGCATCTCTATTAAGTGGTACAAGTCCCTGGAGAGTGGCCATGACAGTTGTGTACATTTATTTATAACTAACTATGCCCGCGGCTCCTCTTGTGTTATGTAGTTTTTGAAGTGAAACTTCGAATGCAACTTCCAACAAGGTTGCGTTAAACGTTTAACGCTACCATGGAATGGATGGATGGATACGTATGAAAGAGACAGAGCTAGAGTGAATGCGTGGCACTCGAATGCATGCGCGTAGTATACCTGTAACAGGCCAGCGCGAGCGTTAATAAAGTTATTATTATTATATGTTAATAAAGTTTGTTTATTTATTTATTTATTTATTTATTTATTTATTTATTACATGGAAAACTTACAGCTATAAAAACATATAGTATATATTAACTTAATTAGGTAACAGTAAGCCAATAACAAGTTTTCGCTTATATACAACGGATTACACGAATCAGGTGAGAGCAACAAACGCTATACAAATGTAGTTGTGGGTTTCAAGAAAAATTTAACTAATTTTAAAACTAATTAATTGAAAAAACTTAGGCTTAAGCGCTGCCTAGCCAATGCAATATTTGATACAAAAGGGTCCATTTCATACTGTTTACAAAACATGTTGTGTTATAGAAACAATATGATTTCACTAAAAATCAATTTCTACACTTTCGTAATTTCATTTCCACATTACGAAGTTTCACTTCTTCCATGCGGAGTTACTCCACGCACTATTTTTTTATTGTTTATTTTTATGTTACTAAGTTGGCAAGCAAGCATACGGTCCACCTGATGGTAAGTTAAGCGAGAGATATTGGTTCTTTAATCTCCTTTGCCCAGTAATTTCACTAGCGTACAGTGCCCTTCAAACCGGAATAGTAATGCCAAAAACACTACAGCTTTGCGGTAGAATACTTATAACACAGTGGTGGCACCTACCTAGTCGGCCTCTTGCAAAAAAGTATCTACCACCAGTGTAACTGATGAACTGGTGCAATAATCTCTGCTGTGACAGAGATTATCTCAACAGCGATGCGGTCGTCACGTCCCGAAAGCGTAATTTTTTTTTGTGTCAAAAATAATTAAATCATCGCATAATAGTTTATTGAGTGTATTGGATACACAATTGATAATATACTCCCCAAGGGCAGTTATAATGTTGTACAGGGGTTGAAACTTAGGGGTTGGTATATGGGAACATCCGGAATAAAGACGATTAATACTTGACAAATAATAAGTATCACTTAAGCCATTATTACATAATTATATACTATTATAAATATATATAAACCCTTTAAAAAAAACCGCCAAGTGCGAGTCGGACTCGGGAACGAAGGTTTATGTACCATTATCTATAATAAAAAATGTGTGTGTGTACTTATGTACACGCGTTAGAAGTTATACTTCTTTGGCGTAACAAGATAGAAATTTTTTCAAAAATTTTATCTTTCGCCTCATTCTACGTTTGTAGAAAATACGACACTAATAATAGAAAAAAGGTATTTAATACATTGAAAGTTTTATTATAACGCATTATCGAGTTAAATAAAGTTTATTTAAATATCACAAAAAAAATGTTGACTATAGCTAACTTCAGGGTGCCGGTTTTTTGTGACGGTGTGCGCGCGCATCATAAACATTTACTCTCATCTTTTTTCCCTAACGCGCCAAAAGAAGTATAACTTCTAAAATGCAAAAAGATTTCGATTGAGAAGATGAAACTACCTCGTAAGAGTAACTTTCAAATAAAAAAGCCAATACCCCTTTTTAAGAGTCCGTAATCAGTTAAAGATAAACTATCAAAATCATTTACTTACTAAAACTAATGAACGGACACACATTTTACACTGGTGGTCTTTTGTTGCAGGAGGCCGGCTAGGTAGGTACCACCGCAGTGTCAAATATTCTGCCGCCAAATAGTAGTGCTTAGGCATTACTGTGTTCCGGTTTGAAAGGCCCTTACGCTAGAGAAATTACTGGGCAGACCAGATTTAAGAACCAATATCTCGAGGTTGTCAACGTGCGAGTGGCACCTACTAATGGTGCTGCAAGCGCTCATAGGCTACGGCAACCACTTAACATCAATGGGCCGTATGCTTTTTTGCCAACTTTTACCATAAAATAAAACCTTCTAAACAAAAAATGACTACATGGCGCTCCGTCATAATCTTAAATCACAACATATATAGCAATGTTAGCAACATAATCCGAAAAGTTTAGCGTGTGACTAACTTCGTTTCGTTGCGTTAGTGCGACATTACGACGAAACACCACGGAATTTGAGACATTTTGTTTTTACGAATATCCTTCAGCGATCAGCCTCTCTAAATATAATGAGTCTACTGATATTACTCTTCGTTTATACAGTTTTAAAACGCTATTTCTATCGCCATAAGCTTTAGAGATAGCTGCAAAAATTCTCAAAAACTACTGAACCGATTGAACAATAATGTGGACTTCGACGGCTATATACTACCACGCTGAGCCAAACGTTAGCGCGATCTAACTACGATCAGCGACATCTAGTGACGGCGCAGGAGAAACATATTACTTAAGTTTTTACTATGGGTATAATATACTTTATTGACACTAACTTGTTATAAGCAAGGACTGGCTGATCTGTTCATAAAAAATGTTCAGATTTGCTAGTGCTTCGTAACATCGACATCGGAACGAAATTAAGTTAGTCACATGCAACTTTATTTGCTTAGGTTACAAGCCTATAAGCTTTGACTCACTTCGCTTCGTTCCCTCGATGCTTAATTTGAGAGGCTGCACCAGCGAGTCAGTGATATATTTTTTTAAAGGGCCTGTACTTATTTATATACTAAGTTTATATTTAACATTAAAAACTTTTTTTCATATACTTAACTATAATTTAATTATAACTGCCCTAAGAATATATCCTTATTTAACTTCAGGGATTAAAAGGATAACTAATTTTTAAGCATTAGAATAAAAAAATTTACGCATTTTTATTGTTACAGGAGCGGGTTAAAACTCCGACAGCTGACGGACGGCCGCCATCTTATACAAATTATTTACACCCCAAATGGCGCCATACAAGACTGCGAATATTTAGAAGGCAAATCTGCGAGAAATTTTCTTAAATCATTAAGAAAAGAATTAAAACAAGCGTTGGACGAAGAGAGCTACAGAATATCGGAAAAAAACAATAAATTCGAAGACGAAAAATTTTACCGCCATTTTGGCAATGTGACGTTTCGGATATTGAAAGATGGCGAAAAATTACCGCCAGATGTCGCCGATTGGTTGAATTACGAAAGATTAAAAAGCGAATGCCTCGAAAGACACGAGGAATTAAAATATATGGTAGAACATAGAAATAAAGTAAGCGACGAAAGCTTGACAAGGTTAGTTAATTAAAAATCCTCCATTCTGCACATTTGCTTACAAATAATTGTCTTTGGATTTTTCATGCGATGCAATGACCTCTTTCGCTATGCACTCCGGATGACATTGAAATCACAATCGTAACTGACAGATCTTTTTTTTAATTTTCTAAACAAAGATTGAAGGGCTAAATGCCTAAACGTTTTATGCCTTTGTTAGCATCCATTACAATTTACAAGTGATGCGGAAAAGGAAATGTTATAAGTAGTGCCATATTTTTTTAATAATATGTTAATAACTGTTGTAATATAATAATTATAAACTTATAACTTTTTATGTAAGAAGTTTATGTAGTTTACCTTTATTTGTAATGGCATATGTTTTGCTATTTCAAATACCTAATCATTATTTAATTTAAAAATATTTTTAAATATTTTTTTATTTTATTTTGCATTTTTGGTATTTTTGGGGTTGATAATGCATTTGGCAAAAGTTCTTCACAAATACATTCAGCCTGTGCACCGCTCATTTCATTCTTTCCATTCACTCCTATCAGCTTCTGGAGAGAATTTCCAAAGAATGCGACATCTCATTCGCCATTTGCTTGTCATATAAAATAAATAAATACATTGTTTTTGCTTTTTAAATATTTCTTTTTCTTTTATATCATTTTAAATAAAAGTCACAAATAAAATCGTAAAATTAAAAAAAAAAATCGAGCCGTTTGACAGCTGTCAAAACCGCCTCTAACCATAGACGCACAGGTCTCGCAGGTCGATCAGGGAGAATTTCATAATACCGGGAACAAAATGGTGCGGAGCCGGCCAGCTAGCGGAGACCTACAACGAGTTGGGCAGCGATAGAGACGAAGATAGATGCTGCAGGTCACATGACAATTGTCGGGTCAACATCGGCGGGTTCCGAAGACGTTTCGGCTTGTTCAATTTCAGACCCTACACGATCTCGCATTGCAAATGCGATAGGAGGTTTGTGGCTTTTTAAATTCGGGTCATAATGGGTTTTTGCGTCGGGTTTTCTGGTGTCATTGGGTGCTTTAGGGTACAAGCTTTATGTGACTAAACCAAATACGATTAGGAAATTAAAAAAAAAACTGTCAACCATAGAATCTATGGGATTTTACTAAAAAAAAAACAGTCGCCGTGAGTCCCGAAAGAGGTCGTCACATCTGACTGGGTGTGAAATTAAAAACATATCGACAGAAAAAAACGCGACGCCATGGACCTGCTCAGGGTACCGGGTACCAAATGGTGTGGCAAAGGTTACTCCGCAACCAGGTATTCCCAACTCGGTGGGTACTCGAGAACGGATAGATGCTGCAGGGTCCATGATCTGAGATGCCCTTTCTGGATTGGTGGCATGGAGAAGAAATATGGTCTCTATAACTGGCGTGTCAATACACTGATGCACTGCAGATGCGATGAAAGGTTTGTATCATAGATGGCGGTGTTTTTCAAAGTTCAGTCTCAAATATAAGATCAACTAGTGGGTAGCGAGTCTGTCTTTAGCTTGTAGATGTTTGCATTGATCTTACAAATGTATATTTCGGTCTGAGCGTTTTTCCTTGGGAACCGTCCATTAATCACGTGAGGCTTGAAGGGGTGGGGTTTGACAAAAAGCATGAAAAATCGGGGAGGGGGTGTGAGTGATCACGTGTATTTATTTTTTCGTCAACGCGCGATTTCTAAACTGAAAAGTGGTGTGTAGTGTGGGACGGCTTGATGAAACCAACGTGGATCTTCAACGAAGCACAGTGCCAACAATTGAAGTTATTTTTTTCTGTTATTCTTAAACCTCACCACGTATCACCAAAGAGGAGAGGGGATTTAAAAATGCTAATCAAAACATCACGTGATTAATGGATGGCCCCGCCGTGTCTCGGAGAGCACGTTATGCGGTTGTCATAACATCTGATAATAATTGTTAACTCTTGATAAGTAAATTGCTCTTATCCAATGAGTTACTGGTTCGCCCTTAGGGTTGCTGTCAGATGGCAATCGTTCTGTGTAAAAACTAGTAACCTGTCAAATCCGGATATGAGTAATAAGCAAACCCTGGGTAAATACTCATGTAATACCGGGAATAATGCTAGGAGGATGAAAGTTTGAAAAACACTGCTTTAGATTGAATCAATTTGACTTCTTTGCATACATTGTGTCGAAATTTTTGTGTTGTAGAAATGTTTTTGCGCTTGTGTGTTATAATTATTACTGTATATATGTTATGTTTGTAAATAACATTTTATGTTTGCATGTTTTTTTGTTTCGTAAATGGATGTGTGTGTCTGTATCACTATTTACATTTATGTGTGTGTTACGTGTTTTATTCTTTTTTTTGTATGTATAGTATATTTTAAGAGCAACACAACATAGCTGTATACTTTTACAGGCCTTTTTGTGCTTTCTTTTAGACTAGAAATTGACATTAGTTTTAAAAATAATTCATTAATATTGATTCTGTTTGTTTATCCAAGCTTAATAATGTCAGAACTGATTTTGATGTGATTTTTTGACAAGAATATCAGCTTAATATTCCTATTGCACTTAAGCTCGAAGCTTGCGCTAGGAATGGGTACGATAATATGGGTCAGGATCGAACCCTCGACTCTCGCGTTAACGAAACGAAGTCGGCCCTTCTTTTTTTTCTGAATGTGTATTGCTGTTGGCCCTACTGGCCTTAACAGCGTCACCGAGCGGGGAGCCGAGTACAGAGACTCAGCCGTGATAAGGGGCAGCCCTCACGGGGGCTCAAATTTGATTCCGTCCTTAGGGTGCCTCCTGCAAAGCCGAACCACGGCTAAGGACGTCATCGGAGATGGAGGCAGCGCTCCGAGCGCATTCTATACGATAGACTCACCCGACGGTGTGAGCGCGACGCGACGTGCGAAACAAAGGACCTCATCCTCGCCGGCGAAGACGGTGTTGTGTGCGTGTCTGTGCTGTGTAAGGGGCATTCTCTAATGTAATCCTATCGTCAGGGTCTTGCATGACGTGCTTAGGAAACCTAACTTTTGTCGGTTGGTTACATCGGTCTGTGTAGATACAAGCATGTCTAATCAAAGTTCCTTCTGCCGTTGAGCTTTCGTATATAGATATTCTAATGCCGGACCGTTAATTACCGGACGCCGGACCTTCCAGAGTCGAGAACATTAATAGAGTCATTATCTGTATGCGTCGAGAAAAAAAACATAAAAATAAGTATTTTATACGTGAAATAAAATAAGTGGAAATAATAAAAAGCATCACCACCCTGTCGCCGGACAAGATAGCCGTATCGAGAACAGGGTGACGAATGGAGATGCTATTATTGCAATAACTATTTATTAACTAGTGGCGATGGCAGTTATTCTCGCGCTTACGGTCTGCATGAAACTAGTCAAATTACTCCTTGTACTGTTGATCAGTGATAATTCCAGTGAAATAGATCCACCGTTTTAGCATTATCTGAAACAAACATAGAGACAAAAAAAATTGTAAGTTCAGCAATTATTTTCACATGCATTGCGTTTAGTAAAAGGCCGTCATATAACCCATTTACTGTCCAGACAATAGACTCTTATGTGGTTCAGCGGACAGAGAACTTGTTAAAAAATATACCTACATTCAACCAACTATTTAGACAGTGATTAATAATCATTAGGTCTTACACTTTGTCATCACAAAAAATACTATAAGTTGACTTATCGTGTAACATATTAGCACTTGGATGACCGATAGCTACGATTTAGATGCGTTGATAAAGGACTCAATAATAGTGTTTCTCGCAGAAGAAGAAACTTGAAAAAAGAAAAAATCGGAATGGAGATATAGGACTTACCAGCATATTAAATTGCATGAAAATTGTTACAGCCGTTTCCGTGATTCAGATTATATATATATACAACAATTTTTTTTTTTTATGTAAGAGGGGCAAACGAGCAGGAGGCTCACCTGATGTTAAGTGATCACCGCCGCCCATGAACATCTGCAACACCAGAAGGCATGCAGGCGCGTTGCCGACCTTTAAGGAAAGAATAGGCTCTTCTCTTGAAGGTTCCCAAGTCGTATCGGTTCGGAAAGACCGCCGGCGGAAGTTGATTCCACAGAGTGGTTGTGCGAGGAAGAAAATGTCTTCTAAATCGCGCTGTTGTGGATTTCCAGACATTGAATTGAAATAAATATAGGGCGAGTTATAGGAACAATGATCTTTTCTGCACTTCACACATGTGATTATAGCAATCCCTAAAAATCAATAAAAAAAAATAGTGACATTCGACTCCACGTCACTTGTAACTTAAACCAGAATCACAAAAACTCTGAAAGCATCACATACCGTCTAATTGGAGGTCATAAATAAACCCGAGCCGTGTTTGTATACATTTGGAAGTTATGCTTAATTAATAGAAATTTATTTAAAATATGACCATCTTGAGCATATCAATTTTAAAACGAAGTTAGTCACAAACTTGCACCATAACCGACTGAAGTTAGCTTGTGACGAATATTTGACATTTTGTCTGTCTCTATGAAAGGTTCAGCCCTGAAAACAACTAGTGACGGATTTAACAGCAGGCTGATTTGGTAACCGATTTTTTTTGCTATCTCATAGAAAGAAATCAAAAACATTTCTGCATGACGGCCTTCTGATGTATTATAGGTAGAAATCTGCAACAAATTTGCCGATGACTTTCACCTTTAGTAGCAAACTCCCATATTCTGGAGTAAAACAGCTAGTTCGCCACCCCCCAACCAGTAATCAGCCTTTTGTTGTATTGTAAAAATAATCTAAGACATGACAATTGTAAAGGCAAGGGTGGCTAACCTTACAGCCTTGAAAATTTGTAAATCCGCCACTGAATACTTCTTTGGGCAGACAGCCCTCGTCTATAGAAATATAAACCAATCTGTTGAAGCGGGAATCAAACTAGTTTTCATTAGCGTCAAAAACATGTTCTTTAAAATTAAATTATCTCAAAACTAAAAAAAAGGATCACAGATAACTCAAAAAAGGACGTGATATAAAAAACTAACAGCGTCTATTGACTCGATTTCGGCTCTTTATTGCTCGAAATATCCTTTTTTATAATGGCGGGAACATCCATAGACAATCAGTGATCATGTCAAAGTGACTTTGACGTTCCGTGCAGGGTAATAGAGTCGTTTTTGACATGAATGGCCCTGATTAAATCGGAGATCGGATTTATTGATAGAAATAATTGTTAATTTTCGTCTAAAGTTATCGTTGAGTTAAAAGGCGCTTATATTTTTAATGATACTATTTTTACCAGCAAAGGCAGTTTTCAATTCGTCTAAATTTTTTTTGTGTTATGTGTACTTATGACTAGTCTATGGCGTTTTGTGTGTGTGTGTGTGTGTGTGTGTGGTTTGGTTCTGTAGAAAGAGAAAGAAGATAGAAGGAACATTGGCTAAAAAATGTATGCTGATATTTTATTTATGTGTGCATAATGTCACTTTATAACTTGTGGGTGTGTCGTTTTACCATTTACAATAATTCCATTAAAATTACCTATATAATCGACAAACGCACGTATACAATTGACAATCTTGGCCGGGTATAAAACATGCAGCATTATTATTTAGAAAATAAAAAAATAAGTTGCCAAACCTATATATATCTATTTCTTTTACTCTTACTAGTGCTCCGAGCAACAGACAAAGATAGCAATATTTCGTTTGAAATAAGGTTACAAGAGCGGCGACAGGGTATGGCTCCGTTCATGAGATTCTTAGTCTAAGACTAGTCCATAGTCTATAGTAAGTCTATACGTGTTTTTTTATGTTACTAAGTTGGCAAGCAATCATACGGCCCACCTGATTGTAAGTGGTTGCCGTAGCCTATGAGCGCTTGCAGCACCATTAGTAGGTGCTACTGACGCGCTGCCAACCTCGAGATATTGGTTCTTAAATCTCCTTTGCCCAGTAATTTCACTAGCCTACAGTGCCCTTCAAACCGAAACACAGTAATGCCTAAGTACTACTATTAGGCGGTAGAACATTTGCCACTACGTTGGAACCTACCTAGCCGGCCTCTTGGCAAAAGACCTACCAACAGTGTGACTGATTGCACTGTTGGAATAATCTCTGCTGTGACAAAGGTTATCTCAACAGCGGACGATGGGATCGTTTTGTCCCCACGCCGGTCCAAATTATTGTCAAACACCAACTGGTCACTGGACACTTTGACATGTGGTCCATCCCATTAATCTACAAATTTCCCAACAATGAATAATTTCCGAACGAATAAACAGGGATATAGTTCGATAACAAAGAATACCCACCCTTATTTGACACGAGTAATTTATGTATTTAGCCTCAGCGAGCATTATTCATGCATTATAAATCCTATGAAGCGTGGTGATAAAGGCTATGAGCTAAGATGGCGGCTTTTGACAGCTAAGGTTTTGGCGGGAATCGCCATATTGATTTTTTTTTATTGTGAATTTTTCTGTTGGACTTTTTTTTGTGACTAGGCAAGCAAGTATACAGCCTACCTGATGATGAGTGGTTGTCGAAGCCTATGTATGTTGTGTAGTACTTGCAAGTATATTCGTTTGTAGGTATCTCGCACATTGACAACCTTGAGATATGGGTTCTTAAATATCCTTTAACCAGTAATTTTACTTCCGTGTCTTTCAAATAGAAACACAGCAATGCAAAACACAACTGCTTTGCGGTAGAATATCTGACACTGCGTGCGAACTACCTTGCTAGCCTCTTGGAACAAAAGGGCTAGCACAACTATTGTATATTAGTAGTAATTATTGAACTTCAGATTTTACTGTTTACCGATTGCCAAATTAAACTGCCAAAAATCGGTAACAAATTCTCGATGCGTATTTTTTGTTCAATCACGGTTTAAAGTGTGACTTGTATAGGCCATCTCATTTCCAAGCTATGGTCTCTCATTTCTTCAATGGTTTAGCAGAACTTATAATGACTTAAACAATCGTTCCTTGTCAACTAAAAAAATATTTTTTCTAGCAATTATAAAATAAATAATATTAAATTTTCGTTTAAATCTTCCAACTAATAAGTAATTAATTATCAGAAATCTAGCTATAGAACGTAATTTCCATATTATTTATGTTATTGATAATTCATGCTATAAATAATTATGATAATTAAATCAATAATAAACGTAGTAATACGCAATAAATTTATCATAACAAAATATGGTCGTATTTACAAACATTCATTATCGCAAAAGATAAAATATATCAGTGACGAAAAAAAAAACACCTGTTTAGTCTATGGTTTCCGCGCCATTACCCGCCCATTGAACCGCGCGCGATTTTCGAATTTCGAACACAAAAGATCGTTATGTCAACACGTCTTATGGCGCGTTCACAAGGAGACAGAAATGGACAATATTGTTACTTTATCTCATTAAAAACAATACAAATGCCATTTTTGTGTATCCATCCATCGATTTTTATAATAACTAGCTTCTGCCATCGGCTTCGTCCGCGTTAATAAAGATTTTAATACAAACTTTGAACATCACACCGCACCCTCCCTTTATAAACTTTAAATCATCGTTGCAAATTTAAAACCTCCTATGTGACAATTTTGTCATAAACGAGTTATTTATATATTTTAAAAGCAATTTTGTATACCTACACATTGCGAAAACTCCTATGTGGATATCTTAATTCATTTTTAAAGTATTCGCTAAAATTGAGATTTTTTTATCCTATGTGCAGAAAAAATTTAAATGTATAAATATATATGCTAAATGATACATTATATAAGACAATCTTTATTTGAATATATTTATTATAATTCCTTTATTCTTAATTATACCTAAAAAATCAAGAATGTTTTTGTTAATTTTTTTTCAGGAAACAGTTTTTATCGTTTTTCTCGAAAAGTTACTTTTTACACATAGGAGATTTTAAATTAGCAACGACAAAATGTAATTTTTATTTATATCGAATCAACAGCTTTAAAATAAATTTTAAGCTTTTAGCTTTAAAAATGACGATACTATCATACAACTTTTCATTCTCACTTTTCAACCCTTTACAACCCTTATTTTTCATCAAAAAGCCTACGTCCTTTCTCAGTAGTTGTGGCCTGAAAGCGTGGCAGACAGACAGTCATAAAGACATTTGCATATATAATATTAGTAAAGATTTTTCTTTCGTTAAATGAATGAACCTTCTTTTTTATAAGGACAAGTTGGCAAACATGGACAAGTTGCGTATCCTACGCAGCATACCCACCTGATGCGAAGCGGTTACTCTCGCCAACGAGAGCCCTTTGCCCACTAACTTCACTAGCTACAGTGTCCTTTAAACTGAAACAAACATACTAAACACTTTGCGGTAGGAACTGTCACTGTGATGGAACCTACCTAACCGGCCTCTTCAAAAAGTCTGAACTGTACGTGTGAACTCGTCTTTATCTCTCTTGTCTATGAATAAGGCTGTGTACATAATATACAAGGTTAAGACATCGAGTAACAAATTGTCTGTAAACTTTTTTCGTTATATTGAAGTGGCTTCTTTACATAAAGTAAATCCTTGTTGTGATCTTATATTGGAACGAAATTTATTATCGCGCGTTACACCTTCTGAGCGGATCGGAGCTATACCGAAAACAGTGTAGTAAGACTTTTTGGGGACGAGGTCCTTTGTTTCGCACGTCGCGTCGCGCTCACACCGTCGGGTGAGTCTATCGTATAGAATGCGCTCGGAGCGCTGCCTCCATCTCCGATGACGTCCGCCGCCGTGGTTCGTCTTCGCAGGAGGCACCCTAAGGACGGAATCAAATTTGAGCCCCGTGAGGGCTGTCCCTTTATCACGGCTGAGTCTCAGTACTCGGCCCCCGCCCGGTGACGCTGTCAAGGCCAGTAGGGCCAACAGCAATACACATTCCGAAAAAAAAAAAAAAAAAAAAACTTTTGGTGTGACACCGGAAGTCTTTCTAAAATGACATCAGTAAACACGCATTAAGAAAAGATTTTTCGAAATTCAACCCTTAAGAGGATGAAAAGGGGGTTGAAAGTTTGTATAGAAATCAGTCATTTTTGAAACTAAATGAAACTTTTTTGTGTCGACCAATTCCACCCCTGAAGGTTTGAAATGGGGTTGAAAGTATTATAAACGTCACACGCGGGCAAAACCGCTAACAGAAGCTGGTATAGAAAAAAAACTCGTATCAAAATAAAAACCACTTAACGACAAACGAAAGCAAAGAAAAGGCGAATGCTTAAAAAGAAAATCCTAGACATGCGGGACGGAATACTTTTGCTGACCGGTCCGAGTCCGGCTAACGAGTAAAAAAAAATATAAAGCGGGCCCACCCCTAATACTTTTAGCGTTGTACGCTTCCTAATCCTTCTTTTGTTCTTAAATCTCACCCGCATTGATTCCCTGTTTGGCAGCACTCTTAAAACGTAACTAAGCCACTTATGCGAGGCTAGTGATGAGATTTTATCGATATACTTCTAACCGACTTCGAAAAGGGAGGTTTTTAAAATTGTTTTTTTGTAATAAACTGTTTTTACGGTAGTGGAGCCAAGCTTCTCTTCCTTTTTTCCCTTCTCATTCCTCTCTTCCTGTTCCTTGGGTTGGCAACGCACATGTGATAATTCAAGTATCGGGTTCATAGGTCGCGGTAGACACCGCTTACCAGCAGGCGGACCGTATGCTTGTTTACCAATTGTCATGACATAAAAAAAACGGTATAAAACGGTTTAAAAACTTATTTACTTAATGTCAGATTCTACCAAATTAAAGCTCTATTTAAAGATAATAATATAAATATAATAATAAAAAATTATCAAAAATAAAATATTTTTGCTAAAAACTCAAATCGATATCTATAAATCCGACATCACTACAGCTTGACCGATGCTTGGTCAAATGTTGCGAGTTAGAAACCACAAGGTCATCGGAATTACCACAGAGCGTTGAATAAATAGAGGGCTTTAAACGCTTCGGACTTAAAAAATCATACAATTCAATCCAATTAACGAATACTATAAATATGACAGTTTGGGTTGATGGATGAATGTTTGATACTTTGTATCCCGAAAAATTGTTGGTAACATATCGCGCGCAGAACAAAATTTATTAACTTTTAAACAGAGATTATTCCACCAGTGCAATAAGTCACACTGGGGGTAGGTCTTTTGTTACAAGAGGACAGCTAGGTAAGTACCACCGCAGCATCAAGTAGACCGCAGCAGTAGTGTTTTTGGCATTACTGTGTTCCGGTTTCAAGGACATTATAGGTAAAAGAGCATAGAGTATAGGCAAAAGAGGCTTAAGTACCAATATTCTGAGGTCGGCAATGCGTGAGTCACACCCACAAATGGTGTCTCTCTCGCAAATCTATCATACTCTCGCTCACAAGCTACGACCGCTTTCCAACAGGTCGATCATATGCTTGCATACCATCTTAGTAAAAAAAAATAAATCAACCAAAATCATCAACTGTAATATGTAATTTTGAAAACTCTCCTATTTTAAATCGGTTAAAATAACATGCGACCTCTAAATGTAACTACTCTACGTCGAAGTGCATACAAAGGCGCGTCTAAGGGCTCGTTAAGCGCGAAAAGCAACGCCCCGTCAGCCTTTAATCCGCTCTCCCGTGCTGACCGGGAAATGTTTCTGTGAGCATTATTGAGGTATTAGCGGTTGTTAAATAAAGTACGATGTTATTTATAGTTGTAAATCAATAATTTATACCAGGGCCGGATCTAGGAGGGGGCTCACCAATTTAAGGGGGGCGCCAAATTTATACCTTTAAATTTATTAATTCTTATATAATTCCAACCATCTTTAAACTTCACTTCACTCTGTAAAAGCGAGAGTCGTGGGTTCGATCCTTAGCCTCTTGGGGTATTGTACCCACTCCTACCGCAAGCTTCGAGCTTATTTGGAGGGGCAATAGGAATATTAGTAATGCCTTGAAAAACCATTGCAAATATTCTTTAAAAAAATTGTGTATCAGAAAATATATAGCTTCTGCTAGCGGCTTCGCCCGCGTGAATTAATTAGTTTTGATACAAAATTTGAACTATTTACATCCCTTCAAAGGTGGAACTTTAAAAAATATTGAACACGCGTTTTTTTTTTTAATTGTTTTCCGAATGGTAAAGTTTCATACTTCTAGTTTCAAAAGCAACTGGCATCCCATAGAAAGTTTCATCCCCTCTTTCACCACTTCAGGGGTGGAATGTGAAAATAATTCAACTTTCGAGGTCTGGGAGTTTATAAGTCAGTCAGTTCTTCGTCTTTTATATTATATTATTATTATCGATTGGTTAGTGGTCAACCTAGTGTCAGAGTTGTTCAGGTCGCCCGTAGGCCTCTGACTTGACTTATCGACTGTTGCCAAATTGTCAACAGCCGGGACCGACTTTTCAAGTGCCCTCCGAAGCACGGAGACGCTCGGTTCAAATACCACTATGCGACCACCCATCTAGTGACTGACCGCGCCTAAAGTTGCTTAACCTACCGATCGTTTACCGATCAGCGGGTGCACTCGGCTATGAGCGTCTCATTTTTATATTTATATATAGGCTAAGTTATAAAACTTCTTTTGAGTTAAGTTAAACTTAAGTGCGGTAAAAAGCAGATTATGAAGCCTAAGTAGTGCTTTCCCACGGTGAACCGAAAAAGCTCAACTTGTATTGCTTATTTTTTTAACCGAAAGCTGACATGTTTTTTTTTCGAGTCCTAATCTAAGTGCAGGGTCTTGTGTTGCCGGTTCAAACTATTAAACTGAAAATTGGTATTATTTTAGCGTTTTCTTTGTCACGTCAAAACTTCCTGATTCATAATTTTTTTGAAAAACTTTTTTATTTCACCTTTGTGGCGTGTTGGTAACGAGCCTACCTTTAACCTCGACTATCACAGGTTTGATTATTGCTCAGTTCGCGGCACATGTTAAAAACATGTACAACAAACAAACAACACTAATTTTACAAACATCCGTTTCGGTCTGGGCGTTTGTCCTTGTGGTTCTCCACCTGTTAAACTGTCGGTTCCGGTTGTGATCATAATATAATAATAATAATATCCTTTATTGCATACTAAGTTGATACAGGTAATTATGGTAAAAAAAAAAAAAAAAAAAACGAAATACATTATCAACTTTGCAAAAGGTTTACAAGCTCAGCTATATGCCGCAGTGTCGCTTCACAGCTCCACACGGCGCTGATTTTCAGCTTGTACCTAATTTAAGTAGCGCTGTGTAACTATTATTTTAATGTCTAACTTAAATAAAATACTATTATAATGTTATAAGAATACAAAATAAAAGATAATAATAAACCAAACTATAACAAAAAAAATAAAAAATGATAATAGATAGAAAAAAAAAAAAGATTTAATAAAAATAAAAATATCTGATAATAATCGTTAACTCTTTACATTCTCTTCTTGTAACCGCAGTCGCAGTCGCTCTGTGTAAAAACTAGTCGCATGTCAAATCTGGATAAGAGTAATGAGCAGACCCTGGGTAAATACCGGGAATAATGCTATGATGAAGAATCTAGGTAAAAACTACCTATGCATTATATATAATATTACTTTTTTTTTTAAGAATATTAGCAATGGTTTTTGCATTACTAATATTCCTATTGCCCCTTCAAATAAGCTCGAAGCTTGCGCTAGGAGTGGGTACGACAATAGCCCGAGGAGGTCAGGATCGAACCTTCGACTCTCGCGTAAAGGCCCTTTAACCGTTGAGCTGATGAGGCTTATTACTTACTAACAAACATCCGAACATACAAGATTTGCTGTTGGTTTTTGGGGTGTAAATTTAAGTTGTACCACAAAACCATAAGACCAATGACTTGTCATTTATTACCCTCGCAAGGCAAAACGCCAAAAACCGTCAAAGTCCATATATCCGATGCACAGATAAGCACCCTCGAAGTGCACTTGACGCGTGCCATTGACGTAATGGCATATTTACCGCAGTTTACTGCACTTATATATAGTCTGTTTTCGAGCGGAAGTCGTTTTTTTTTTTAAATCACGAAGGTAGAAAATTGTGGAGTTTTACGTTGATCGAAAGTTTTTTGTATTGATCTTGTTTTTTAGGGTTCCGTACACAAGTTCGCCGTCGGTCAGCGGGCTTTATCTTACGTAATAAAGAGTTGAAATTTATATGGCAATTATAATAAAACTTTCTTCCTGTATATGATACATGATATCCTGTGACAAAAACTCCCAGACTGGAACTCATGCATGTATGGTTAATACAAGCATCTGCTCGAATCGAACCGGCAACCTGTGTCGTTTTTCGTAGTTTAATAATAAGGAATTGCTATCTGTGGAGATTCAAAATGACCGCTGTTTTACTGCCGGCGCCGGCTGTCATCGTTTCGCGCCGAATTTATGACTTTGTCATAAATCGGCGCGAAAGTATCCCGGGAATGCCATTTAGAAGTGCATATTTTCTTAACATTTTAACGTATGGAGAATAAAGACATAGCGACGCCCGTGGTTCCACTCGCGTGTAACCGTAATTCTTTTTCTAAAATAGAAGCTTAAGTTACTCCTAGCATTAACTATTAAAAGTCCTGGTAAAATCGGTTCAGCCGTTTCAGAGTTTAGTACAAACCGACAGGCAGAGACAGACAGAGACTAACTTGACCAATATAAAAAAATCATATAAAGCAAGTTGTTCAAAATTTTCAAACTCGTTTTTCTCGAAATGACATTCGTGTGGGTTGACATGGTATTGCTTATTAGCGTCCAAATATGCTATGGACAGATACAGAATTGTATAATTTATTAGTAGTAGAGCCATGCTACTCCGAGCGCAAACGGGCCATCTCGACAAGGGAATCCCGGCCCTCCCGAGGAATCGTTCCAAGAAGGTTTCCTACAAAAATGCTACAGTGTCGGCTTCCGTATTTAGTATACGTTATTTTTATAACAACCAATAAACATAAAACCACTTTAGGTGATCCAAAAATAAGTAATAAAATAAAAATTCCTATAAATGGATGTAAATCGCTGACAGAACAAAATGATTCGAAATGTTGTAATAAAGAATCCACTTTATACATTGACCATTGCCACCATGAGTCGTAAAATTATGTATAAAACGATTCTTTAGGATTCTTTTAACTGTTATATTTAATGGCTTAACCGATTTGTACAGTTTAAGCTTTTTTCAAAGTTATACTTCTTTTGGAACGTAGTGGACACATTTTTTGTATTAAGTTTAAGGAGATCAGATGGTAATCGCCCAGCCTTTTCTTTTTCTTATCGAGTTAGTGGCCAACCTAGTGTCAGAGTTGTTCAGGTCGCCTGTAGGCCTCTGACTTGACTTATCGACTGTTGGCAAATTGACAACAACCAGGACCGACTTTTTACGTGCCCTCTGAAAGACGAAGACGCTCAGATGATTACCACTATGCGGTCACCCATCTAGTGATCCAAAGAGGAGGCCTAATCTATTAAGCCCTCTCTTCCCTTCCTTTTTTCCCTTCTCGTCCCTTCCATAGGTTGCGGTGACTGCTTACCATCAGAAGTACCATATGGTTGTTTGGCAACCATCATGATATAAAAAAAATATGTTCTGAAAAGCGTGGAGTGACTGTCTCATTCTCAAGGTGTGATGGCCTCAAGGTATTGACTAGCTATTACCCGCATTTAATTTATTTGAATATTTTCTACGTGCGGCTTCTTTTATACAATATAGAAATAATTGGTTTCCCATAAAAACTTTATGAAGCCATGTTATATTTTCGCAACGAAAAGTTTCATATAACCGTCTCCATGGCCCTATCTATACCAAATTTTAAATAATCGGTTCAGCGTTTCAGCCGTTAAAGCGTCACAAACAAACGAACATGTTTTTACATTTATATTAATACTAGCTGTGCCCTTAGTTGTGGGATCATCAAAAAACTACATAACGCCTAGCGTTATATGAATCTTTTCGTTTAACGCCTAGCGTTATGTAGTTTTTTTATGATCCCACAAAAACCCAATACTTTTCCGGAGCTGTGTATTTACCAAATTTGATTCAAATCAGTCCAGTAGTTTTTGCGTGAAAGAGTAACAACCATCCATCCATCCAAACTTTCACATTTATAAAATTAGTTACGTAGTAAGTCAGGATATATCTCCAAAATCAATTTAATGAAACTATCATTATAAACTATCTTTAAAGGCGTCGGGATGTGACGACCCCATCGCCCGCTGTTGGGATAACCTCTGTCACAACAGAGATTATTCCATCAGTGCAATCAGTCACACTGGTGGTAGGTCTTTTGTTGCAAGAGGCCGGCTAGGTAGGTACCACCGCAGTGTCCAATATTCTGCCGCCAAATAGTAGTGCTTAGGCACTACTGTGTTCCGGTTTGAAGGGCATTGTACGCTAGTGAAATTACTGGGCGAACGAGATTTAAGAACTAATATCTCGAGGTTGGCAACGCGTGAGTGGCACCTACTAATGATGCTGCAAGCGCTCATAGGCTGCGGCAGCCACTTACCATCAGGTGTGCCGTATGCTTGTTTGCCAACTTCTAACATAAAAAAAAAAAAAAAAAAACATAAATTCAGCGAGATAAACAAACAGACAACAGATTAAAAATATATATTTCAATTTAAAACCAAAAAAACTAACGTTCTACATATATATTTTTTTCATATTTCAGATTCCGCGCGTGCCTCAAACTGGCCGACACTTCCGTTTCCAACATGGTGGGAAAACTCTTCTTTAATATAGTCCAAACTAAATGCTTCATTCTCAAACCTGTCAAAGTGTGCACCCAGAGGTCTTGGTGGGGGAAATGTCTGCAGAAGGGTTACATGAAACAGGCTTTCTTGAGGGACAATCTTCCGTACTGAACCAGCGAAATAAAATCGGATTCAAAATACTCAGGGTTTTCTAACCCTAAAAATGTTTCTACATTTTGAACAATAATAATATTCTACAGATTTTAAAATTATTATTCTAAGCAGAGTCGGATTTAATTTTAAAGTATTTTTAAATTTCTTTAATTAAAAAATCCTGGTGAGTTAGGAATAATAATAAAAAACTTGTATAAGTACGCCCTCTCTCAAGGGGCCCTGGAAATCGCCCTCTAAATGCGGCCCTGTACATAACAATTATCCAAAAATATGTATAAAAATTAGTTTCAAATAACTCTTAAAAAAATGACTTACAAATAAAATATAATTTAAAAAAGTCGAAAAATAAAAACTACAGGTACTAATTCTGGTAACTTAATTTATTTTAATGAATTGTTGTTTTTTTTTTTATCATCCGACCATACTTTGTTTTACTTTAGTAATAAAATTTTATAAATTAATCTGTACATAAATGTAACTAATATGAATAGATATTATTTATTTTAGAGTACATTTGTATTTCATTTATATATAAAGCTTTTGCCCGTGGTTTCACCCATGCGAATTTAGACACTATGCACTTTTAATAAAATTAAGAAATAAAATTGGTTCTTCCTACAATCCTTCTACCATCAAGTTTTTTGCGGCAAAATTAGCCTATATTCTACATTGTCTATATCTATACAATAAAACATCAACGTGGTTCAACGGTTTAGGTTTTATCAACAATAAACAGTGATTTTCAAACTTTCAATTATATCACCCCTAAGATTTATATTGACCCCCTCACTCTCGATAACATGACGCAGAATCATTCCTAATGCCTTCAATCATGATCTGGGTTTGAGGAAATCAAACATTGAGACTCAATGTTGTATTAGTGATGGTTAAAAGCAAAAAAAACTCCAGTATGAAAAAACTTTGAAAGACAAAATTTCTGTAAATTTTATTCAGGTGCATAAATATATATTTTAGTATTCTGTAGCTACATTTGTAGATAAAAACATGATAACCAGTTTAATTTTTCTTAAAGTTTGTAAATTATTTTAAAATAATATTAGTATAAAAATAGACTCTAAATTTATTTTATCAAAATGGCGCCATACAAATAAAATGCCTATACCCATATTATTAATAATAACTTTGAAATAACATTGTTTCCGCAATGTTTATGACAAATTCAGTGAAATATGATTCGCTTTCATAAAAGAATTACAAATTAATTAATTATGGATAATCTAACTTTAACATTTTACGAAAACTGAATGTTTAAATTCATTATTAGTCAACAGATGGCGCTGCATCATAAATTAATAAGAATACAGGAAAAGTTTCTTTCAATTAATATATCTTTCGGAAATATAATAACTAAATAAATATTAAAATTTGTAGATGTAATCGATGTTGTTAAAAACTTTCCATATCAAAACTTTTCCTAGGAGTTCGGGTTAGTAATTCTACTAAATACTAGATGGCGGTAGTACTTAGATTGCCAGTTTTAAAAATAAGTTTTATAGACTAGCGATTGAAACTTTTTCTCGAAATATGAATTTAATAATGTACTTTTATTTCCAGACTTGGTTTTCGAGTAAAATTTAACAAATTAAACAAAACGGTGTGTGTGCGATTCACACACGATTGAAGTCAAACTTTAGTAAATCGACAAAATAATGAGATGTATATATATTACAAGATATAAAAATATTCACAAACACTGTTAAACAATAACACACCACGCTGACTTCTTACTAAAAAGCTGTATACATATACATACATACGAACCGACATTTGCTCTCTCGCTCTGGCTCACTAAAGCATGGCGCAAAGAGGAGAGACCGATAATATAAAATAGTATGTATATTTCTGTCTCATTCGTTCCTACACATTTTTGTATTTGTGTCTCTTACCTGTCGTTTTTCGGTTGCACGATTTCAAATCACGATTCTAAAGAAGTTTCACTTCAAAAGGAAATAGTTATGAAAAATGTCCGATTTAATTTTAAAACTAGTATAAGATTAGCTCGTACTGCGCAAAGTTCCTCTATTTGACAATATTTGTGTAGAATATGTGATTGTGTAAATTAAGAATAATTAAATATTTATTATAAAAACAAGTATTTTTATTATTTAATTTGTTTTCAATGTAATTAATCTGTAATTTTATTTCTTCATATTTATTTGAGGTTTTATATTGAATGTACTTAGTACTTTGGATCTTCGAATTTTCCACTAGTTTTATCGATTGAACAAAATCGGAAAATAAAATTTTTAGTACTTGAAAATGTTTTTTTCTTATTTACCTTATTGAATCATTTATTCATACTTTTCACAGGGTCTGCTTATTAATCTTATCCGGATTTGAGAGCTGCTAGATTTACACAGAGCGATTGCAATCTGACTTCCGCAACTCTAAGAGCGGAACAATAACTCATTGGATAAGAGCAAATTATTTATCAACAGTTAACGATTTTTACTAGATATTATTATAACAACAAAGACAAACGCCTAGTAGAAGTAATATAATACTTAAATGTAAACCACTCCACTGTACCTCTAGTACGAGTTTTTTTACGCTACTATCGTAGTTGCGTTTGAGACAGTTTGTATGGAGAAAAAACAACGCCATCTAGCGGGTGACGTTATATTTTTAAGTCGCGAGTACGAGATCAAAAACGGAAACTATTATAGTAACGTTTTCGAAACGCAAACTAAGCGTTAAAAAAATGACGCTATATTTCGTGTTTTTGCGAGTATGAGTGTCGATTTTGACGTTTGGTGTAGTAAAATACGCGAACGCGAAAGTTAAGTCACTCACCGAGATATTACTTGGTGACTTAGTTTATTAACAGTGATCTAAATACTTTTATTATAAATTTTAAGTGTTTTTTGACTAAATTATGGCTGTACGACCTTCTTTTGCCTGGCATATGCTTGAAACAGCATATTTACGAGATGAAAGGAACAAACGTTATAACATCCAAACGAGACTTCGCAAATCATGCGACCCAATGAAAGAATTATCGGAAAGAGAATATCGGTTTCGGAAATACATTTTTATATATAAGCAATAAATACGTACGTAGTAAATAACATCAAATTTGAATTCATTGGTACCCAATCAAAGGATTATAATATTTTGTTTTTATATTGCGTGAAATATAATAGCTTAATAATAATTAAGGATTATATTACTTAACCTTCCATAAATGTAACTAACATATCAAATTGCGTTTGACTAGTTTTCATGTTTCTTATTAATTTAAACACGATAATATTTTAATTTTTTTAAATTACTTCCAAAGAGCGTATAGTTTTAAACTAAATTTTAAATAAAACGCGCTTTCAAGTGGTTGGTCGCTATCCACTTAAAATGTCTAATATCGCTTGTTCCTTTTTCTCTGTTGTAAAAAGAGATAAGGCGTATTTATGGATATCCAACAAATTTAAAATGTCTCAAATACGTCGTGTTGCGTACCAAAAAAGGGTACGTTAAATCAGTCGCATTATAGCAGTCACATAAATACGTCATCTCAAAAGAGCCAACATAACCAACCAAACTTAACTATTGTAGTAGTGAGTAAACGCCTTACTTAACGTCTCCTACGAAAGTGACTCGTACTCGCATGTTAAAAGTCAACTATCGGTACGGCGTTTGCTCGCTTGACGCGATAGTTACGTTAGACGTAGTTTACTATGACACTCGTACTAGAGGCACTGTTTGTTCATGAATAATAAGTTTTAATTTTTTTTGGAATTCACGTGAAAACAAGTCTTATTCAATTAAATAGAGCACTTTTGAGACAAATAAGGTTTTGTTTTAGTGTATTTCCTGAAAGAAACGCATTTCCTGTATAAATAACCTTTTTATAAATAATGTTATAGCGCCATCTAACGGTACTTGTGCGGATTTTCTCGCTGTACAGCACCATCAAAATAATCACTTGAATCTGTATGCGATTCGTAATATACTTTCCGAAAAACATGATTTTATACAAAACAAAACCTTACAGGTAAAACCAGATATTCTACAGAAAACATTCATTTTGCATAAAAGTCTATTTCGCTAAAAAGTCACTGTAGCTGTTAAATTACTGGGCAAAGAAAATTTAGAAACTAATATCTCTCATTGTTAACGAGAAAGTGACGCAACAATGGTTTTACAAGGGCTCATAGGACAGTCGCTTGCCATCAGAGGGGTTTTTTTTGTATGTCATGACGGTTGGTAAACAAGCATACGATCCATCTGATGGTAAACAGCCACCGCAACCTATTAACGCTCGCGGTACTTGAAGTATCACAAGCGCGTTGCTAACCCAAGGAACAGGGGGGACAGGATGAGAAGGAAAAGAAAGGAAGGGAATAGAGGGGGTGGGAGATAGAGCCTCCGGTGCTTTCACTCACCGCACGAAACGAAACAGTACCTAATGATACTGTTACTTGACGCAGATTTTCTGTGAGAGGGTAGTACCTCCCCGGTCGAGCCGGCCCTTCAGCTCCACTACCGTGAGCTGTGTACTTGCTTGCCAACTTAGTCATATAAAAGTTTATTTTTTTCTATGTCATGACGGTTGGCAAACAAGCATACGGTCCGCCGAATGGTAAGCAGTCACGTTACTTATCAATGCGGGCGATACTTAGAGTAATATTAATAAGACGGTAACACTTCCCTAAGTCACCGACATAGCTCAAAGAATTGCGAAACTGAAGTGGCGATGGGTGGGGCACGTAGCTCGACGAACCGACGGACGTTGGGTTCACAAGGTGCTGGAATGGCGACCCCGCACTGGACAACGCAGCGTCGGCAGGCCTCCCACAAGGTGGCACGACGACATAAAAAGTGTCGTTGGGAGCCGCCGGATGCAAGCGGCACAAGATCGTTCCCGGTGACAGAATTTGGGCGAGGCCTATGTCCAGCAGTGGACGTCCATAGGTCGATGATGATGATGATGAACACTTCCCGAGGTCGAGACGGTCTATTTGTACTAGGAGAAGCATGGCTCTATATGTATTTGTTAAATAATAAACCCTCAATTTATCATAATTTTATTTAGTAATTTTGTGTTGATGTTTCGCTATCATGTGTCTTTTCAGTCCCCGCTCATGGGAATATGCAGTTCCGCACTTATCACAGATGTGTGCCTTCGAGGGCGCGTGTGACGTCATGTGCTCTTGTAGAGTTGTTTTGTAGCCAAACTTCTTACCGCATACGTCGCACTGTTGACAAAAAAAATATTAAATTTAATTATAACTTTTTTTTATTACAAGTTGGCAAAAAGCATACGGTCCATCTGATGGTAAGCGGTTGTCGTAGCACCTATGAGCGCGCGCAACACCATTAGTAGGTGCCACTCGCGTGTTGACAACGAGAGATATTGGTTCTTAAATCTCCTCCGCCCAGTAATTTCACTAGCCTACAGTGCCCTTCAAACCGGAACACAGTAATGCCCGAGCACTACTGTTTGGCGGCAGAATATTTGACACTGCGGTGGTACCTACCTAGCCGGCCTCTTGCAACAAAAGACCACCACCAGTGTGACTGATTGGTCACTGGTCCAATAATCTCTGCTGTGATTGAACTTGCTCTCTGAGGCACAAGGACGATCCACAAGGACAAACACCCAGACCAAAACAGATATTTATAACAAACATCTGCCCGAGCAGGAATCGAACCCCCAACCGTTGTAGCTAAAGGCAGACTCACTACCCACAAAGCCACAACGTTGTCAAGTGTCTAAAACAATCCGGCAAAATGCTGGTTGATGTTGAAAAATGTAATTCAGATCTTCAGCCTCAAGAGTAAATTTTGATGGTCATACCTCGAATGCTTTTATTCCTAAATGCCGTCTTTGGTGAACTAACATGTTGGAACTGGACCTAAAGCGCTGAGGGCATCTGTCACATTTATACGGCCTCTCACCTGTGTGTTTCCTGAAAAATAATTACAGATATAAATTTAATAGCATTATTCCCAGTATCTTTTGTTTATGTTACAAAGTTGGCAAGCAAGCGTGCGGCCCATCTGCTGGTAACGGTTGCTTTAGCCTATGAGCTGGCAACACCAATAGTAGGTGAACCCACGCATTGCCAACCTCGAGATATTGGCTCTTAATGCCAAAGCCACTACTGCTTTGCAGTAGAATATTTGACACTGCTGTGGTACCTACCTAGCTGGCCTCTTGCAACAAAAGACCTACCACCAGTGTGACTTATTGCACTGGTGGAATAATCTCTACTGTGACAGAGATTATCCCAACAGCGATTGAGTCGTCACATCCCGGCACCAAGAATTTAGTTGTATTGCAATAAAGCTGCAGGCAAAAGCTAGTATTCAAATAATAAAAATAAACACTAGATACTAAAATAGCCCCATTTTTATAGTGTATGATCAATACAAACATTCTTTAATATTAGAGAGATACAAAGAAGAATCAGGTACAAACAAAAGCGGAAGAGAGATGAATGTCTGATAGACGGGAAAAAACGAGCAGCTCTCGGGACTTGCAACCCGGCTGTAGGTTTAAGGAGGCCTCGTTTCTGATACTCTTCAACGCTCACCTTCACTGCTCATGTTGCTACTTTAGATACTCGTACTAAACTAGAGCTCACCGCACTCACCGTAGGCCATTTTTGGTGAATTCATTTGTAAGTTTGTAATATTCAATAATAAATAGCTACATGTAATTCCTCCTGCTCAACAATCAAGGATATAGTTACCGTATATGTAGAATGAGTGATGATCGCTGTACTGTGCGGAACCCACAGTGTGGACACACATGTTGCTTCTCACCCGTGTGTGTTTGTTTATGCTTATTGAGATAATCTCTTCTATTGAACGATCGGCCACAACTCTGAAAAAATATTAAAAAATTGTTAAAATAGGGCCTCGATAATCCCATGACCCAAAATTTATATTCTTAGTGAACTACTTATGAAGAATGATAACCGGGACTGACAGCTTAACATGCTTTCCGAAGCATGGTTGTTTAAAAACAAACATCTGAAAGCAGTAATGATACCCACAACCGTCGAGATTTAAATCAGGCTTGCCACAAAGGGCATATCAAATTTTCGTATAGTAATGGTCAAAATAATAAATAATAAATAAATAAACATTGCACACTCAACGGCCCCCATTACGAAAGTAATATCCTGTGTCGGGGGTCCGGAAACATTCACAATGACAAGGACAAATACACCCAGACCGGAAAATATGCTTGCATGGTCAATACAAACATATTATGCTCCGAGCGGGAATCGAACCCGCGACCTGTGGCGCCACAACGTCGTCAAAATGAAACATCTAGAATAGCAACCTACGTCACAAACATATTTCTTGTTATCCTTCTCATGATCACAATCTAAATGAGATTTTAGGTTTTCCATTGTCTGAAACGTTTTATTACATTTATGACACTTAAATAAATCTAGCGGCAAGTTTATCGGGACATTCTGTCTATGGTCTCTCATGTGAGCCTCGTACATGCCACGTTTTGGCAGAAACCGATCGCAAATATTGCATTTATAGCCATCTTTAAGCCCTTTACAGAAATTACTTTCATGGCAGAATCTTGTTTTGCGAGTTTTAAACTTCTTTTCACACCCGAAACATTTAAACAAACCATCTGCTTCTATACCGTGAAGCTGATTGTGACTGTTAAATGTTTCTATATCACCACATTCTATCATACACTTGTTACAATAAGTTGGGGTGCGCTTCTGTTTTCTCTTTGAAGAACTAATTTTAACTTCTTTTTTAATCTCGCTTAAGCTATCATAATCATCAGAGCTGAATTCATCAAAAATTTCCTCCAATGTGTTACTTGTCATCATATCATCATTCTTATTCATCATATCATCATTCTTATTCATCATATCACCATTCTTATTCATCATATCATCATTCTTATTCATCATATCATCATTCTTATTCATCATATCACCATTCTTATTCATCATATCGTCATTCTTAATCATCATATCATCATCATTGTTTTCTGTTTGAACTTGTTTATCTTCAGTTTTCTTTCGTGTTATTTGACGTAATCTTCTGTCCGTTTCTTGGAAGAACTTTTTAAAATTGTAAAACGTGTTGATTTGTTTACAGCATTCATCGCACGCTCTATTTGGACGCGTATGCCGTGACAAATCTATATCGAAACAGTCTATTATCTTGTCGAATAAATCAGTTTTCATTGTAAAGATATTCTCTGATGACATTTCCATTATTGTCGTAAAAGCATTTCGATTCCAGCACAGTCTACACACGTCGTCTTGTTGAAAGTAGTCGTAATTGTAAATATTTGGATCAAGAACCACAGTGTGATACGACATCGCGGATAAGACAAAACTAAAAACAAAACACTACAAATACTTGATCAACTTTCTACAATATAAGATACATATTAAACAACTCGAAAATTTTGTAAACACTTGTTTCTAAATCAATTCATAATCTAAAAAGATACACACGCCGCTACCCGCTACCCACAACCAATACCAAAGAGAACCAGTGTTGCCGCTGGTCAAATATTGGGTTGCCGTTCACCACCAATAAAATTACCAAATTAAGCAAAAATTGCCGTACAAACTACAAAGTTGTTAATTATTTATTTAAATTTTATTTAAAAATTAAAACATTACATATTTTTCACACCTCTCTTCGCATCAAATCTATAATGTTGCTTAAAAGAAGTGTTTTTCGTAATTTGATGATTTCTTAATTTAATTTACCATTTCGGGGGTTGGCTTAAAGCTACTAAGGTACATATGCTTTTTGGAAATGGACTATTTTGCTAATAATGTCCTAATTTATGGTAGATTGTGTAAGAGATGGTTTCTTTGTTTTGATGAGGTTTACTGCACTGAAGATTCTTTCTGAATCATCGACATTTTATACACTATCTCACTCAATTTCACTTATCAATAAACTACGAGAGCAATTTTTCAAACGTAAAAATGAAGCTACACTAGCCTGTTTGCAAACAATGAAACAAGTTTCCCCATACCAAACGCAAATAATTGTTACGCAAAAAGTATTGACATTCTGTAATCGATACATTAAAATGATTTTTTAATATTATGTTCTGGTTGCCGTATTTTAGCCTACGGCAATGACGACTCTGCCGTATGCCGTACAATCTGTCTTTTATAAGCCTGATTGCCGTACGAAACGGCAATTGCCGTACGCTTGGCAGCACTGAAATATACCAATACAGCAGCTGTCATTTGTCAAGAGTTCTGTTGTTTGTCAATTTGTCAAATTTTAATTTCGAAATTATAATGATTCTAATGATCAGTGTGCAGAATTAGGGATATAATAACTATAATTTGTAATATTAAAATATTATTTATTTAAATTTATGTATTATCTCTTCAAGTCAACACTCGTTTAGCTTTACGTAAGCTTCCGCCACCTATCATCCAGTAGCAGAAATAAAATATTTATACCTATTTATTTTGTTATACCGCCGCCACACCTATATTTGTTCAAATACCTGTATATATTTGAAGTTGAAATGTTTATTTGAAATATATATTTGAAGCATAATAGGTAATTGGAAATATTGAATTGAAAAGTGTTATTATTGAATATAAAATAAATATTGATAATATAATAAATATAGATATATATATATATTGAATAAATATTTATAATAGATAGCGCTAGCTTAAGTATAGTTCCCTATATGTAAGTAGAACCAAAATGACCGCTTCTGCGTAGATACAATTAAAATATTGATTTCGTCTTATTTCAATAGATTTTGTATAAAGTGGAAAAATTGAATTAAGTATATAATATACTTATTATTTCTTCTAAATTCGATTAATTATTTATTAATTTTCGTTATTAATTACTTAAATAAAATAAAACAAATAAATAGTATAAAAAATGTACATTTTTAATCATTGTCACTTATCTTCTCAAATAAAATTAAATGTTTACACATCTGATAGAAATAAATTATGTTTAAATTTAATATTTAATAATTTATTTTTAAAGAACTAAAAGAACCGTGAGCGAGTGTACTAATCGGGTCTAGCGTCGCCGCGTTGCTATAGTTACGCGGCAGCCTTCATACCGCATACGGTTGAGACCCAAAAACGTGTTACTGCGCATGGTTCAACTTACATTTAACAGACTATAAGGCTAAACGAATAGTTGACTTGAAATGAAAATACAATATTTAAATAAGTATTATTTTAATGTTACAAATTATAGTTATTATCTCGCTAATTCTGCATAGTGATCATTAGAATAACTTTAATTTCTTATAGTCTGTTAAATGTAAATTGAACCCTGCGCAGTAACACGTTTTTAGGTTTCAACCGTATGCGGTATGAAGGGGGCCGGGTTTAGTACACTCATTTACGGTTGTTTTAGTTCCTTAAAAATAAATTATTAAAAATTAAATTAAAATATAAATTATTTTTGTCAAGTGTGTGAACATTTATTTCAAGATAATGCCTCGACCACAATCAACTTTAAGGAGACGGGAGAGCAGCATGGTGTTTGACGTTTATAGTTATTTTTTAAAAGAAAATAATATACCTAATTCTCTGAACAATACTGCGGAAGATACGAAGAAGTCTGTCTCACTATTAATAATGTACATTAACTTTTTATATATATAGGTACCATTTTTCTATACTATTTATTTGTTTTATTGTATTTAAGTTATTAATAACGATAATAAATAAATAACTAATTGAATTTAGAAGATATAATAACTATATTATATACTTAATTCCGTTTTCCCACTTTATAAAGAATCGACTTAAATAAGACAAAACCAATATTTTTGTCTAACATTTTTGTCCATTATTGTACCTGTGCAGAAGCGGCCATTTTGGTTCAAGTTACATTTAAGGAACTATAATTAAGATTTGACAAATTGTCAATCAGACTCTTATATATAATTAAAATTTGACAATCAAAATAACTCTTGACAACTGACAGAAGGTATATTGATTGTGGCGACTTGCGTTATCTTTTTAGAATTTAGATTTAAAATTGTTTTAGAAACAAATGTTTACAAAATTATCGAATTGTGTAATATGTATCGTATATTTTCGAAAAATTATAAACTTTCGAATTTTTTAATATGGTTCTCATATTGGGCTACGCTTTGAGGAGACTGGATACGCATTTACAATTATTATGTTGGCCGTATATTGTAAAAAGTTGATCGAATATTTGTAGTGTTTCGTTTTTAATTTTGTCTTATCCGCCATGTCGTATAACACTGTGGTTCTTGATCCAAATATTTACAATAACAACTACTTTCAACAAGACGACGTGTGTAGACTGTGCTGGAATCGAAATGCTTTTACGCAAATAATGGAAATATCATCGGAGAATCGGCTTACAATGAAAACTGATTTATTTGATAAGATAACAGACTGTTTCGATATAGATTTGTCACGGCCTAGGCGTCCAAATAGAGTGTGCGACGAATGCTGTAAACAAATCAACACGTTTTACAATTTAAAAATGTTCTTACAAGAAAAAGACACAAGATTACGTGAAATAACACGAAACAAAACCGAAGGTAAAGGACAAGTTAAAACAGTGAATGATGATGATAAGATGAAATGTAATACATTGGATGAAATTTTTGAAGTATTTAGCTCTGATGATAATGAAAGCTTAAGCGAAACAAAAAAAGAAGACGAAATTATTCGTTTGAACCTAGAACCGAAGCTTACCCCGACTTTTTGTAACATTTGTATGATAGAATATGGTGATGTTGAAAAATTTAATAGTCACAACAAGCTTCACGGTATAGAAACAGATGGTTCGTTTAAATGTTTCGGATGTTTTAAGAGATTTAAAACTCTCAGAACTAGATTCAGCCACGAAACTAATATCTGTGTAGCACTTAAAGATGGCTATAAATGCAATATTTGCGACAGATATTTGCTAACACGTGGCATGTACGAGGCCCACATGAGAGACCACACGCAGAATATCCCGGTAAATTTGCGGGCAGAAATATTTCAGTGTCAAAAATGTAGTAAAATGTTTCGGACGATGGAAAACCTACAATGTCATTTAGAATGTGATCATATGAAGGTTATTAAGAAACATATTTGTTATGTAAGTTGCTATTTTAGATGTTTCATTTTGATTTTTTTTTTTTTTTATGTTAGAAGTTGGCAAACAAGCGCACGGCCCACCTGATGGTAAGTGGCTGCCGCAGCCTATGAGCGCTTGCAGCACCATTAGTAGGTGCCACTCGCGCGTTGCCAACCTCGAGATATTAGTTCTTAAATCTTGTTCGCCCAGTAATTTCACTAGCGTACAATGCCCTTCAAACCGAACACAGTAGTGCCTAAGCACTACTATTTGGCGGCAGAATATTGGACACTGCGGTGGTACCTACCTAGCCGGCCTCTTGCAACAAAAGACCTACCACCAGTGTGACTGATTGCACTGGTGGGATAATCTCTGCTGTGACAGAGGTTATCCCAACAGCGGGCGATGGGGTCGTCACATCCCGACGCCGGTGAATCAATAGTGTAATAATTTTGCGACAATTGTGGCATTCTGGTAGTAAACCTGCTTTAATCCTCGACAGTAGTGGGCTTGATTTCCACTCTCAGATGTTTATTTTAAATATTTGTTTCATTCTAGGTGTTTGCTCTTGGGTGTCTCCTCACAGTGCTTCGGAGAGCATGTGAAGCTTTTGGTCCCGGTTGTTATCATAATATTTGAAAATGATCATTCTTCATAAGTAATTTGCTCTAACAGAGTATAAATTTTGGGTGTTGTGATTATTGAGGCCTTATTGTAACTATATTTTATAATTTTTTTTCAGAGTTGTGGTCGATCATTCTCAAGAATAGATTATCTAAATAAGCATAAACTAACACACCGAGTTCAGAAGGATCCTGTGTGTACAAAAGATTCTCTAAATAAGAATAAAAAAACACACCGAGTTAAGAAAGATCCCGTGTATAAAAAAGATTCTCTAAATACACGTAAAAAAACACACCGAGTTGAGAAGAATCCTGTGTGTAAAAAAGATTCTCTAAATAAGCGTAAAAAAACAAGAAGAGTTGAGAAGGTTCATGTGTGCCCACACTGTGACTTCCGCACCGTATATCGGTCATCGCTCATTGTACATATACGGTATATCACTTATTGTACTATACATTATTATTGTAATTGAGCAAGAAGAGTAGTTTTAGTGGTAGTAATAGTGGGGCTCCCTTTTCCACTATTAGACTCATAATTTGGTTCTTTTTGTGTGCGGGATTGGCTAGTCTATTCCAACCCGCCCAGCTCCTTCCAGAAGTTCAGAACTTTCCTGGGACGTTCACAGACTTCCTGGAGTGACCTCATATCCTCGAGGATTTTTGCCCGTTGATAAACCACCCCTGTACATTCCAGGATTACATGAGTGACCGTCTCTGCCTCGTTTGAGCAAGAGGAATTACGAACAGTCATTCATTATTAGCTAACTGTTCCGTTCTTGTTTATAACTGAATCTCTTTCTTTGTATCACTATAATATATTAAAATGTTTGTATTGAACATACGCAGGATAAAACTAAAACTATTTTCGTACCCGCGGCGGCGGTAAATAACCTGACTCTGGTAACCACAGCCCATGGGGAATTAAATACCCCCTAAAATCGTGGCAGTAGTGCCTTGGGAAAGCATTACTAGTATTGTTCCCAACCACCATTTTATGATATGTCGAAAAAAACCGAAGACTCCACGTGGGTGGGTCCCAAGCCCACGTGACAGTAAATGCTACTGGTCAAAACAAGAAATTTGTACAGCAAGCCTTCCATCCAAGCCTCTTCACGAGGCCAAGAAGTGTCTCAGTTGGAAGCGTATCGCTATCTGTAAACAAGGATGTACCAGATCCTTTACAATTTAAACCCAGCCAGAACATCCCTCCAAGTACCAGTACAAACACTGAGACACAAACTACAAATTCCATCAACAGAACGAATCCATCTGCACAAACTAGTAATCCAATTACTGAAGTACCGGACAAATCAATCCAAGAGTTTAATTTACTATTAAATTTTTATCTATAATTATTTTTCAGGAAGCACACAGGTGAAAAGCCGTATAAGTGTGACATCTGCCCTCGGCGCTTTACGTCCAATTCCAACCTGATATCTCACCGAAGACAGCATTAGGACTATAAGGATTTGGGGTAAGACCATCAAAATGTATTCATCTAATACCTTTAAACGAGCAATTCTTGTATATATGTAATTGGGATCTCGGAAACGGCTCCACCGATTATCATGAAATTTAGTATGCAGGGGTTCTCGAAGGCCATAAATGGATCTAGCTAGGATTTACTTTTAAAAAATGTGATTTTTTTTTCGGAATGTGTATTGCTGTTGGCCCTACTGGCCTTGACAGCGTTACCCACGCCGAGTACAGAGACTCAGTCGTGATAAAGGGGCAGCCCTCACGGGGCTCAAATTTGATTCCGTCCTTAGGGTGCCTCCTGCGAAGCCGAACCATGGCTAAGGACGTCATGGGAGTAAAAAAAAATGTGGTTGTGTCCATGTTTTCAGGCAATGAAAACTCCATTACGAGAATATATGACTCTATATCTATTGGCGTGTAATAATACTAATATTTGATTTAAAGACCCAGCAAGTCAACTAACAAGATAAACTAAAGCTACTTCAGTAGATGGCGTTTTAAAATATTATTCATATTTCATCATTATGGAATTCGTATCTAAATAATTATAATTTCCAAAAAAACACGATTTACCAAAAAATAAATAATATACCGAGCAAAGCTCGGTCACCCAGGTACTGATGCTTAAGACCTGAATTACATTTATCAGCATCAATCCCTGTTCTTTCTATAGAATTATTGATATTTTGTATGAAGACGCTCGGGCAGATGTTTGTATTGATCATACAAATATCGGTTTCGTTCTGGACGTTTGTTCTTGTGGGTCTCTCACCCAACCCCAGAGAGCATGTTGAGCTTGTCGGCACAAGGTTGTTATCACATCCGATAATAATCATTAACTCTTGATAAATAATTTGCTTTTATCCAATGAGTTACTGGTTCGCCTTTAGGGTTACGGATGTCAGATGGCAATCGCTCTGAATAAAAAGTTGTAACCGGTCAAATTTGAATTAGAGTAATAAGCTGACCTGAAGAGATAACCTGACAACTCCATACATAGAAACCAGTAGAATATCTACTTGAAATGCCTGCCACAGGTTGCGGTTTGGATATCCACTCGGGTTAAATAATTGTATTGACCATACCTGGGTGTTTGTCCTTATCTTTGTGTCTTATGTTTCTGGACTCTCACGAGATATCACTATCGTAATGAGTGCTGTTGAGTGTGTAGCGCTTATATAATATATATATATGTTTGTTCCGGCTACTCACTGAAACGGCTGGACCGATGTTCATGATGGGTGGGCCTCCCACTGGTGGATAGCTGATATTAAAAGGAGTAACTTAGGCAATAGTTAATTATTATTATTATTATTACAGCTTTATTGCTCACAAATATTTATGTAATTGACATTTTGACTACAAGTTGTTATTATTTGTTATTGTGATCCCTTGTGGGTGAAAGCCTCCTCCATCTTTGTCCATTTGTTTTTATTTTTAGCAAAGCCCATCCAGTCTTTTCCAGCAATCTTTAGGATATCGTCAATCCATCTCTTTCTTTGTTTTCCCACACTTCTTTTCCCTGGTGGGCCTGACCATTTAGTGGTAAGAAGAGTCCACCTTTCGTCCTTATATCGTGCTATATGTCCAGCCCATCGCCACTTCTGCCTCAGGCAAGACTGAAGTGCATCGGTCAGTTCTGTTTTTTTCCGTATGTCTGTATTTCTTGTTTTGTGTATCCTTCTCAGGTTTAAGAGGCTCCTCTCCATTGCCTGTTGGCAAGACAAGATTTTGTTTTTAACCTTTTCTGTGTATACCCATGTTTGACTACCATAGGTTAGGCACGGGAGAATGCAGGTATCCATTACTATATTTTTAGTTTTTGGGTTGTAGTTTCCTTTCAAGATTTCCTTATTTATCCAATATTTTTGCCAAGCAAGTTTTATTCTTCTGTCTACTTGACACCGTTGTGGCGTTGTGGGTAGCGAGTCTGCCTTAAGCCTCGACGGTTGCGGGTTCGATTCCCGCTCGGAGCAGATGTTTGTATTAATCGTACAGGCATGTTTTCCGGTCTGGTTGTGTTTGTCCTTGTGATTGTGAATGTTTCCGGACCCCGACACAGGATATAATTATCTTAATGGGGGCCGTTGAGTGTGTAGCGTTTATAGCGTTTATAGCGTTTACTTCATTTTCATTGTTATTATTGTCGAACGAGACCATTTTTTCCAGGTACACGTAGCTGTCCACATACTCTATCTATAATAATTAATTAGGGTGCCCTAAAGAAACAAAACCAACCCTCCCTGCCCCTGTCATTTTATTTTTAAGTTATAAAAAAAAAAAAAAAAATTGTCAACAGTGTCACAAAATGCACTAAGAAGTTTGAGTACAAACTTGAACTAATACAGCACAGGAAACAGCACCAAGAAACAAAAAACATATTAATAATAAATCAATAAAACAAAATTAATGTATGTATTAATGATAAAGGTTGTGCCAAATATGTAAGATATTATATGTGATGCATAATAAGTATTTGTGTTTAAATTTACATTTTTAACTCATAGTAAAGATTATTTAACTATTATTGAACTTGATATTGTTAATAGAGTATACATTTCTTTTATTTTTGAAGTGAAACTTCTTTAGAATCGTTGTGATTTAAAATCGTGCAACGGAAAAAACGACATGTAAGTCACAAATACAAAAGTATGTAGGAAGATTGAGACAGAAATATACATACTATTTTATATTATCGGTCTCTCCTCTTTCCGCCATGCTTTAGTGAGCCAGAGCGAGAGAGGAAATGTCTGGTGTGTATGTATATTGCACACTGTTTTTAATACTTGCTTGTATTTGAGCATTTTACGTGTGTTAGTATATGTGAAAAATACGTGAGCTAATACTACTGTACACTGTATGCGGCTGCGTATTACTGCTTTTTAGTAAGAAGTCAGCGTGGTGTGTTATTATTTAACAGTGTTTGTGAATATTTTTATGTCTTGTTAAATATATTCATCTCATTCTTTTGTCGATTTACTGAAGTTTCACTTCTATCGTGTGGGAATCGCACAAACACCTTTTTTTGTGCCGATAACTTCAGCACTTTCATGTGGTGACAACTCAAGTGTACATAATAATTAATTGCTCAATTGTATGTATAACGAATTACTTATGAGACTGTTCCTTCTATTTTTTGTTTGGAGGGTTGAAAGAACTCAAAATATGAATATTATTAGTTATTTATTGTTAATAAAGTATATATCACTGATTATAAGTGTTATTTTTTTAAATTTTAAAGTCAAATGTCATTTTGAATTGTTACATTGTTTTGACATTTCAATTCTATATTGTGTCATAATGAAAATAAAAAAATTGGACAACGCTTAGATTTTTTTTTTTAGCATAGCTATGCTTTTCAAGGCATTACTAATATTCCTATTGCCCCTCCAAATAAGCTCGAAGCTTGTGCTGGGAGTGGTTACGACAATAGCCCAAAGGGGTCAGGATCGAACCCGTGAATCGCGTTAACGATCCGAAGTTGGCACTTGGCGTTGAGCTATAGAGGCTTCAAAATGAAATTACATTTGTCTAGTCTTTAATCTAGTCTGTAAACTGTCATATTGAAATAAATTGTCCTGTAATGTAAATATAAGCAGATACGTTAAAACTTGTAAACACCGTTGCGGTGTTGTGTGTAGCGAGTCTGCCTTTATTCTCGACGGTTGCAGGTTCGATACCCGCTCGGGCAGATGTTTGTTAAAATTTCTGTCTCGGTGTGGACGTTTGTCCGTGTGGGTCTCCCTACCGAGCCTCGGAGAGTACGTTAAGTTGTCGGTCCCGGTTATTATCAATAACATCTGATAATAATCGTTAGCTCTTGATTAGTAAATTGCTCTTATCCAAAGTTACTGGTTAGTAACCTGTCAAATCCGGATAAGAGTAATAAGCAGACCCTGGGTACATAAAATACCGGGAATAATGCTAGGATGAAGAAGACATTAAAACTTGTAAAATTATATTAAAACATTGTAATTTACCTTTAGTATCGTGGTAGAATATTCTTGTCTGTATAAGGGAAAACGTCTTTTTTAGGAGAGATTTTATAATTAATAACATAACATATATGTTATTCTTGTCTGTATAAGAGAAAACGTCTTTTTTAGGAGAGATTTTATAATTAACAACATAAGAGAGATGTTATTCTTGTCTGTATAAGAGAAAATGTCTTTTAGGAGAGATTTTATAATTAACAACATAACAGATATGTTATTCTTGTCTGTATAAGAGAAAAAGGCTTTTTAGGAGAGATTTTATAATTAATAACATAACAGATATGTTATTCTTGTCTGTATAAGAGAAAATGTCTTTTAGGAGAGATTTTATAATTAACAACATAACAGATATGTTATTCTTGTCTGTATAAGAGAAAAAGGCTTTTTAGGAGAGATTTTATAATTAATAACATAAGAGATATGTTATTCTTGTCTGTATAAGAGAAAATGTTTTTTTTTAAGAGAGATTTTATAATTCTTCTTATCGAGTGGTTAGTGACCAACCTGGTGTCAGAGTTGTTCAGTTCGCCCGTAGGCCTCTGACTTGACTTATCGACTGTTGTTAAATTGTCAACAGCCGGGACCAACTTTTACGTGCCCTCCGAAGCACGGAGACGCTCAGTTGAAATACCACTATGCGATCACGGCTATGAGCGTCTCATTCTCATTTTATAATTAATAACATAAGAGAGATGTTATTCTTGTCTGTATAAGAGAAAATGTTTTTGAAATTATACTTCTTTTTGCGCGTTAGGGAAAAATGATGAGAGTAAATTTATACGATGCGCGCGCACACCGTCACAAATAACCGACACCCTGAAGTTAGCTATAGTCAACATTTTTTTGTGATATTTAAATAAACTTTATTTAACTAGATAATACGTTATAATAAAACTTTCAATGTATTAATATACCTTAATTCTATTGTTAGTGTCGTTTTATTTAAAAATGTAGAATAAGGGGAAAGATAAAATTTTTGAAAAGATTTTTATCTTGTTACGCCAAAGAAGTAAAATTTCTAACGCGTGTACATAAGTACACACTTTTTTTTTTGTAAGAAATGTCGTTTTTTATACATATAAAAAAAATGAAGCATTGTGCCATTTAAGAGATGTTGTGTATTAATGTGTAACATTGATTATCGATAAAAATAAATAAGTTCGAACATAAACCTGTCTTTTCATTTAGACGTCAGTATATAAACAAAGTTTGTTCAGATAGACCGAAGAGAAGTCCACCTGCTCCGTCAAAGTTGTGCTCCAGCATTTTAAGAAACATTTACTATGGAAGTACTGGTCGATCAATTATAAAAAGGTTTTGTAGATTGCACTTTAAGTGGCCTTAGTATCTTAAAAAATATAAGATTTTTTTATATTACTGACTTCATTTAAAAAATTTCGCATAAACGTTTTTGATGTGTCTGCTCTAGTTTACGTTGCTTGGATCACTGACCATACCTAATAAAGATAATTTAGTAATTTGTATGTAAAAATAATTGTTAAAACTGAAACTGCTGCATTTTTCTATTTTTTAAAACTTATATCAATCTATTTAAAGAAATCGATACTTGATATCTAAATGTTTGATAACATCCTCACAATTAACAATTTGCACGCCTCCCTGAGGCAAATGTGAGCGACTTAAACAAAATATTGTTAACAAACCAATCTATTGTAACCACATTTAAGCAAATAAAGTATCATTCATTCATTCATTCATTCATCTGGCCACCTAAAGAGTGGTAGCCGAATTTAGAAATTTAATTCGTATGTTTGCTATTCGAAGCTAGATGACGTTACTGAAGCATGGGATCACAATTTTTCTATGACATTTCTTCTGATAGCCGCTCTATTGTATGTATCTTTAAATTTCTTTACACAACTCGAAAATTTTATAAACATTTGTTTCTAAATCTGAATTCTAAAAAAATAACTCAAGTCGCTAAAACCAATAAAACAGCTGTCAAGAGTTAATTTGTCAAAAGTTAAATTGATTGTTTTTTGTCAAATTTCAATTTCGAAATTAAAATTTTTCTAATGAATTACCGAGATAGTAACTAAAATTTGTAATATTAAAATAATATTTATTTAAATGTTGGATTCTCTTTTCAAGTCTACCATTCGTTTAGATTTACGTAAGCTACCGCCATCTATTACCGCCGTATGCTTGTTTGCCAACTTCTAACATAAAAAAAAAAAAATTATCAAGTGGCAGGTATGGACGCAAATAAACAATACCAGCACATGTATTCAATTTGTAATAATTTATCATAATATCAAGACTAATTTCTTTGCTAAAAGTATTTCATCAGTAAAAAATTGTATGATTGAACCATGATTATTCAATGTAAAAATTAAAACACAAATTTCAACTTAAGCTTATTTTAATGTTGATAAACAACACTGGTACAGTAATAAAACCTTAACTAAATAGTATCTTTAATCTTCCACACATCCTTCGGGAGTCCGTTAAATACGACTTTTATGCTGTGCCCTACAAATGAAATTCGTTTTATGAATATTTTATTTATAAGCGGAACAATGCTCTACATTTTATAAGCTGCCAAGATTTGCCATATAATGCATTTCTTTAACAGTATTTTATTAATTGAAATATTTAATTGCATTGCAACTATTTTTATGGAGTACTAAATGCCACAAAACCCGTAGTTAACTCTAAATTTAAAAAAAAAATTTACACTTGGCTTAATTTAATTAGGTCTTTTTAAAATATGACACTGAAATAAGACAAATACACTGAAATTAGTGTATAATTTTTTTAATAGAAAAATAAAGTTAATGTTTTGCATTAAAAAGCCAAAATTATGAAACAGTTTCAATTCATTTTGAAATATCAATAGACAATTTTTTTACACAGCTTATTGCGCTCAAAATTATGCAGCCAATTATCATTTTATTTCTTTTACAACAAAAGTTATCCTTATATGAAAATTAAACATAATACATATAATATATGCTAAGCCAACGTCTATTCATCTTCTCGCTCTTGGTGTTTATCCTTCTTTTTTTTTTCTTCTTTTCTTTTCTTACAGAATCATCCGCTGCTTCTGTTGTCTGGTCAGCTTCTAATGTTTCGTCTGCCGCATCTGTGACTGACGCTTCTGCGGCTTCAGTGTCACGCTTCTTTTTTTTCTTCTTCTTCTCCGACTTTAATTCTACAGAATTGTTTGGATCCTCTGCATTTGATGCACTTGCCGTTCTCTTTCTATTACTTTCTTCTGTCTCCATATCTCCATTTTCACCATCTTTCTTTTTGTAATCTACGTAACTATTTAACCATTCCGATGGGGTATTCTCATTCGGTTTTCCGTATTTGTCAAGTTTCCCCTGCTGTATAAGTATTTTCTTCTGAGAAGCCTTCGGACCTAATCCCCATTTTCTAGGGTACGTATCTCGTTCCATTATGACTCTCTTCAACTTAGCAGCGACTCCGTGATCACACGAAGCCATTGTTGACGTCGTCATAAGGGCTATTGCTAATGCCACAGCTTCTCCTTTAGTCGTTACTATAACAATTTCTTGATCGACTTCTATACCATCTTCATATCTTAAAATACCCGGCAATAAGACCTTAGCACCATAACATACAGCATTGACGGCACTGTCCTTAATGAATATTCTCTTATGAGCTACTAATAAACCTTCCAGAGGTTTTATAACTCGTCGTAAGTATGTTTCATCTTTGTGATTTTCATATGCCCACTGTGCGTCTAGAATATCATGCATGCTGACCATTCCTTCAGTTTCACCCTGGATGCCTGATCTGACTCGTCTCAGCTCAATCATCTGACCACCGACACCGAGCATCAGACCCAAATGTACACACATGGTACGAATGTATGAACCAGCTTCACAGCTCACCCAGAAGACACCGATATTGCGTTCCTGATCATAGTCTATCAGCTTACTGTCGTACACTGTACGGACACGGAGCTGACGTTTAACAGCAGATATCAAGGGAGGACGTTGGAACAACGCTCCTCGAAGTTTCTCCAAGCCCTGTGTCACTTTCTTTATACTATCAACAGCGGAATGCAAGTTAAACACAGCAACATATTCCTTACCGGCGTTCTGCTGTGATTTCACTAATCTCGTAGCTCTGTCTATGCAAACAATGAGGCAACCTGTCACCTTCGGGTCGAGGGTACCGGAATGACCAGTCTTTTCAACTTTTAATATTCTTTTGATCCATGAAACGACTTCGTGGGAACTGGGATTGCTTGGTTTGTCGACGTTTATGAATCCCGATTTCACGTATTCTGATATCGGACGCTTTAATGGTGAACTGCCGAAGGACAGCGGCGTGTAGTGATTTGTGCGCACATTAAGTCTGTCGAAGTTTTTCAATAATAATGGCCAGTACGCCGTATCTAATTTAGTCACACTTTCAGATGGCTCGATTTTAAAATCACCTATCTTTTGAAACGCGCCCAATGTGACCGCTTCCTTGTTTTTCTTTTTTTTTTTCCGAAAACACTTCGGTGCCGGACTGCAACACGTCAGTCATCTTTGTAAATCAGTTACGAATATCCACTATATGTGTTTAGCACGTTGAAGTATGAGAAAACAGAAACAGTTTACAAATTTACTTCGTAGATACTAAATATGTATTATATCAACACGTGCAGAACATGAGGTTAGCTTCTCATGGTCCGCATCGACAAAGACAAACGCGGATGACAAAATGACAAATGTCAAATGACAGTTGCTTTGTTTATACCACAGAGTGCAAATGAAAGTAATAGTTGTATAAGAATTATATAATTTTTTGTTATATAGGTAGGTACCTACATAATTATATTAAAATATTAATACTTACAATGCTTCTATGATTTCATTTTATTTTTATCTCTTGTCAAAAATAAACCAAAATTCTTTTTTTGTATATTGAATATTTTAGATTCTTATTTATACTTTTAAAATTTCATGAATCTAACCCGATGAAGATTAGAACCCGTTTAATAAATAGACTAAACAATTTTGCATATCTATATAGATACTATTTTAATTATGTAATTATAATATACAGTTAATATTTTAACCAGGTACCTAAAAATTTTTTTTTTTACCAATGTTGGCTTTTAGTTGTGCCCTGTAGGCACAAATTTATTTTGTAAAATTAAACATTCACTTGTCAAATGTCAAGCTGTCAGTGTCAGTGTCATGTATAGCAAAACAAGAAGCGGGTGCACGGCGTGCTTAACGTGCTTATTTACTTTTATATCAATAATCGCTACTATTAAGTTTAAAACATAATGGCAGGAGTTTTATTCGAAGATATATTTAACGTGAAAGACATGGACCCTGAAGGGAAAAAGTTTGATCGTGTTAGTCGACTGCACTGTGAATCGGAGTCTTTTAAAATGGATTTAATTTTGGATATAAACTCTTGGATATACCCAATGGAATTAGGTGATAAGTTCAGATTGGTACTGGCCACTACACTTCGAGAAAATGGGTATCCAGACGGGGGTGAATGGAACCCTTTAGAGACAGAAGGAAATAGAGCTGATAGCTTTGAATATGTTATGTATGGGAAGGTTTACAAGTAAGATGTTATTTTATTACTCATCCTTTTGGGAATATCCATTTGATGCAGCGGTATTTGTATTTAATTTAAAAACTATTCTATGAGTGCTGATGGCCCAACACTTTCTCTCTCTTTCCTTTGCGTTTTTTTTTTTTCCTTTTTTAACGCTACACAATCAACGGCCTCATTAGGATAATTATATCCTGTGTCGGAGGTCCCGAAACTTTCACATTGACAAGGACAAACACACCCAGACCGGAAAACATGCCTGTATAATTAATACAGACATCTGGTCTGACCGGGAATCGAACCCGCAACCGTCGAGGCTAAAGGCTGACTCGCTAACCGCAACGCCACAACGGTGTCTGCACACTCATTGAACCGTTCCATTTCCAATGACGTCCGTAACAATGGTTCGACCTTGCAAAAGGCACCCTTAGGAAGTAATTAATGTTATGCCTTATGCCCCCATGAGGGCTGTCCCCATGAGGCCAGGTCCCTTTACTAGGCAACCCCCCGTGTTAGGCAACACAGCGTCATGCTGTCAAGGCCAGTAAGGCCAACAGCAACACATAATAAGAAAAAAAATTAATCTTACACATTGCCAATATGAAAAAAAAACTAATCATCTTTAGCAACCTCTCATGATTTTTCAATTCATAATTTCAGAATAGACGGTGATGAGGCATCAATGGAACCAGCGGCGAGGTTATCAGCCTTTGTATCTTTCGGAGGACTTCTTATGAGGTTGCAGGGTGACGCCAACAACTTGCACGGTTTTGAAGTTGATCAACACATGTACTTGTTAATGAAAAAGTTGGCTTTTTAGATTATATACTTTACAAAACCATTGTCTTTTATTGTTATTGAAGTACATATATACTGCAAGCTACAAATTCAATGGCCCAGGACAATTACATCCAGACCAGAAAATATGACTGTATGGACACAAAAACACAAATTTCTACTTGAGCGGAATTAAACTTCAACCTGTCAAAAAGTATAACTTGGGCTTATCTTTGAAAATAAAAATCTTTACTGTTCTTTCTATTTTTGATAATTAAAGACAAATTGTTCCAAAGAATATTCCGAGTCTAAAAATATTAGCCCATGGGCGTATACTTTCTACATATGGACTGACCCTATCATAAAAACAAAATGGAAACGAAGTTAGTTACAAGCCTGCAACATAATCATATGAAGTTATCAAGTTAGCATGTGGCTTGAAGCTTTAAACTATAGAGAGTTGTGACTAACTTCGTTTCGTCTCGTTAATGGGAATTCACTAGGGAGCCTCAGCCAATCTTTATACATTGTGTTATATTGTAAATATACGTGTATTTTTAATACCAGATCATTTAATTAATATTTTCAATAATAACTTTTAAATGTTACTTTAAAAACTATAAAACATATGTTTTAAGTTGTATATTTAAATATTTTGTAGGTCAAAAAGATAAATAACTGTTCAAAGCGCAACCAAGCGGACACAATTAAAACTACATTGTAGTATCAAGAGTCAAATCATCATCAAATGACACTGCGTACGATGACGGGCTGACAGCGCCATCTATTGTTACATAGCAAAACTTATTTGAAACGAAACTAATGGTTAAAATGTTAGCACTACCGGCAAATTTTTAATTTTAATAAATTAAATACTAAGAAGGAGTGCATATCGGCCTCGCATAAAGGGTTCCGTACCATTGCAATTTTCTTTTTTGATAATTTTTTCTATGATTTGGCATTAAAAATACATACAACCATTTCACCGCTTTCACTTCTGTTTACTATTAGACTCGGTTAGGTGGCGCTGGTATCGAGTTCAAAATTTTTTTTCGGGACAGGACGTCTGCCGGGCCCGATAGTTATTATATAATAAGAAATTAGCCTCTCAATTTATTCCTTGGACTTTTTTGTTAAAAATAAGACTGGTAGTTCTACATCAATTGGCGGGAAAACTAAAATGTAGTTTGAGCTCGCTACACTCGGTTGGGTCGTGAACCATTTATTCATTTATTATTTTTATTTACTAGATATGTGTTAGAAAGGCCAGTAAATATATCCGCTCACCAAAAATACTACGCGTAAATACTACGCTTATTTGTAATAAGGAATTATTAAAATTGTTACTTTTAAAAAGTCTACTCACTTTTGATTCCTTAAAATATAATAATAATTTAAAAGGCGTGTTTTATCTCATTATTAAGATATTCACACCATATCTAAACTCGGCGGGGTATAATATAATTGCCGGCACGCGACCGCGTAACGATCCTAGCGACGCCCAGTAGGAGTTTAGCTCTCCAGCTGTTCGGACATATGGCTATTACATAATGATAGGGTCAGATGGGAATTATAATTTTTGAATTTCTAGAAATATTTTTTTAAGGTCAGGTTCTGCTTATAGATAAAAATAGTGAATATGTGTAGGTATATAATAAAGATAAGAGATGAAATTTGCGTGAAAACCTGCGGGCCTGCAGGCGGGAGCAAGTGGTGTTATAGGTCTGCAGTGGCGCCGTTGACGAAGCGAAGTGGCGAGTAGGGTGCTTCCTCCGTCGATCGTCCATAGATGACTCACTTCTGATTAATAAAAACTAGGGTCCGACCGAAACTGGTTTTTCAGCCGAAACCGAAACCGAACTTTCGGTTCCCTCTCAGTTTCGGCCGAAACCGAAACCGAAACTTTTAAAAAATATTTAAAATTACGTTTTTTTACTGAAATTTGAATTTCAAGGTTTTTAACATTTATTTGCATGTATACATTCGTAGTCAACTAATTAGGAACGTAAAATAATTTGTTTAAATATTTTAAAAGTTTAATTTTATGAGATACTGTTTGTTATAAAGTATACTGTTCAATGGTGTGTACTTTTTCGAAGCTAAGAATATTTTATGGAGGTTTATTTAAAAAGAAATCACCGAAGTTGCTCATTTACTGGCTGACCATCTAATTAGGGACAGTGAGAGCTAGTGTTTTATTTTCGATTTTTAAAAATAAACCTTAAATACAACCCGACCTGACTCCCATCTTCCGGGGTGAGTCTGTAGAAGTCACCGGCCGCCTTGAGCTTCTTGGCATAGAATTGAGTGCTAACCTCAATTTTGGCGTCAGCATCGAGTCTAAAGCTGAAATTGCTGCCAAAAAGCTGGGCATCCTCAACAAGGTAAAGCGGTACTTCACGCCTGGACAGCTTCTGACACTGTATAAAGCTCAAGTCTGGTCCTGCATGGAGTACTGTAGCCACCTGTGGGATGGTTCAGCTAAATACCAGCTTGGCGCACTTGACTCGGTGGAACGCAGAGCCAAACAACTAATTGGTGACAAAAGGCTAGTTGAAAACACACTGCATAGTCTTTGTCACCGTCGTAAAGTCGCTTGTCTGTCGGTGTTCTATAGACTCTACTTCGGGGAGTGTGCTGATGAGCTCCATCAACTTATACCGCCATCGCCGTTTTCCTATCGGGATACCAGGCGCACTGCGGGGTACCATCCATATCTGGTCGACATACCTAATATCCGAACTATGCGCTTTCGTTCGTCATTCATAATGCGCACGGCCAGGGACTGGAATGCTCTTCCGGCGTCTGTATTTCCGAACGCATACAACCTGAACCTCTTCAAGGTGCGAGTACATAGGCTTCTCATGAGTAAGCTCGCTCCAACGTAGACCTCATCTATGCTTTCGCGCTCGATGGAGGTCAAGAGCTTACCCATTTTGAATAAAAAAATAAAAAATAATACTTATTTCTGGAGATTTTTTGGCCGCGTCAGCGAGTGGTCACGAGTTGGCTGCGAAGTTTACAGAACAGCGCACGAAAACTCACGAACACTCGAGTTTCGGCGAGGACGAAAGTTTCGGCTATATTTTGGCCCAAACCGAAACTAAAGCCGAAACTAGATTTTTTGGCCGAAACTGGCCGAAATCGAAACCGAAACCGAAATTTCGGTCGGTCACTAATAAAACAAAGGCAATTAAAAAGCATACGTCATTGTGGGGCGTTTGAAACAACGACGTACGAGCGTTCGTTACCGACACGTGCGTGAAGTCAATCTGAATAAATTTTATTCTATATCGTTTTTGAACGAACGTATGCCTTTGAAAATTATAATTGGTTTTCATGGTCCGGAGGGAATGTAAGAAGTCGGTTTCTGCTGTTATATTTTAAAGGGTAAAACAGGAACTCTAATAGGGTACGCTGTCTCATGAATCGTGATAGTAAGACAGTTGAAATTTTTATAGATTATGTATTTCATGGCGTTCGGGACGTGACGATCTCATCGCTCGCTGTTTGGATAATCACTGTTACAGAGATTATTCCACCAGTACAATCGCCACTTGTGGTAGGTCTTTTGTTGCAAGAGGCCGGCTAGGTAGGTGCCACCGCAGTGTCAAATATTCTGCCGCCAAATAGTAGTGTTTAGGCATTACTGTGTTCCGGTTAAAGGGCATTGTAGACTAGTGAATACTGGGCAGAGGAGATTTAAGAACCAATATCTCTCGTTGTCAACGCGTGAATGACACATAGTAATGGTGTTGCGCGCGCTCATAGGCTACGACAACCAATTACCTTCAGGTGGGCTAAGAATAAGAATAAGAATAATATTTATTAAGCTTAACAAAGTTCGTAACAACATTTCTCTTAAATTATCCCTTAGTACTAACACAGAAATACATAAAATGTGAGTAGGCTGTGATTCTCAAACTAGGCGACAGCCTGTGACTTGAGAACCAGAGTTGTGTATTATCTAAAACAATCGTATCCATAAATTAGGCAGGGAGGTTTGAACTAAACAAGTATGTTGCAAACTTTGGGAACAAAAAATTAATGTTTACAAAATAACAAAATTAAAGAGAAAACAGGAAAAAAAATTAAAAATAACGAATAAAAGGACTAATTAACAGGCTGAAGTCTGTACGTGTTTATGTATGCTTAAGTGTGAGTGTGTGTATATGTGTATGTGTGTGTATGTGTATGTGTGAGTGCGTGTGTAGTTGTGCGTGTTTATGTGTGAGGGCGTGTGCTGTTAGTGTGTGTAATAAGATAAGATTAACAACTTACAATTATTTGTTCAGTTTTGTCATAGGTTAATGATAAAAGCCATTTCTTTAAGTTTCGCTTACACAAGGACATTGGAAGATTTACAATATGACACATGTTGTTTACCCTATTATAGATATGAGGGAGCATAAAACTGGGACAGCGCCTAGCAAGAAGGGACTTTGAAATAGGACGAGGTACAACGAAAATCCGTTTTGACGCTAAAGACTGATAATCGGGTCTAAGTTTCAGCTGTTTATGAACAGTCAATGTAGCCTTGAAAATGTAAAGCTGTCTAACAGTTAAAACATTAAATTCACTGTATAGTGAATCTGTTGGGTAGCGAAATGGCTTTTTAACATAACTTTAATAACTGCCCTTTGTGCTCTCTCTAAATCGATAAATGCAGATTTACCGGCTCCTCCCCAAACCAATATTCCATATTGTAAGACCGATTGGCAGAGGGCATGAAACACGATTTTGAGAGTTTCGATAGGTGTGCAGTCGCGGAGTCTTTTTATTACAAATATGAGTTTCCTGATGCGAGCAGAAAGCGTTTGAATGTGTGGTTTAAAAGACAAATTTTCGTCAAGCGTTATGCCTAAATATTTAATTGATTGAGATGACTCTATAGATGGACAAGTGCAAGTTGAGAACATGTATGTATCTTTATTTTAAGGTTATGAGGAGGTTTAGAGGCTAGAGTCTTAAAGAAAGGAATCGCTTTAGTTTTTTTAGCATTGAGGGTTAATAAGTTGAGTCTGAAAGCTTGAGCTATTCGACCTAAGCCTTCCTCAGCAAGCTGATACACTCTGTGCCAAGTGTCGGCACGAAATATGATGGCTGTGTCGTCTGCATATGATATAACTTGACCATTTGTAAGAGGGGTTTCAAGTATGTCATTGATGTAAAGGATGAAGAGAGTAGGGCCAAGTATACTACCCTGAGGGACTCCAAGATTAATGGGAAGCGTCCTACTGCAGTCGCTGCCAATTTTTACAAATTGACGTCGGTTACTGAGATAACTGCGAAACCACTCAAGCGTAATTCCTCTAACACCCCTGCCTCGAGTTTTTAAGTAAGAGAGCTACCGACACAGTATCGAAAGCCTTCGCTAAATCGATAAAGATGGCTATAGAGTGATCTCCACAATCTATAGCAGAAGAGATGAAATTTACGAGAGCCACAGCTGCATCCTCCGTCGATTTACCCCTCCTAAAACCAAATTGCCTGTCGGATATAATTTTGTTTTTTTCCAGAAATGAGGCTAAACGAGAATTGACCACCTTTTCCAAGACTTTCGAGAGAATATTTAATAAGGCAATAGGTCTGTAATTGTCAGGTGAGTTTGTGGGTCCACTTTTATGTATAGGGCTGACTGCTGCGACTTTCCAACAATCTGGGAAAGTCCCAGATTCTAAACTTAAATTGACAATGTGTGTTAAAGGAGAGGCAATTTGAGCTTTGACATGTTTGAGTATTCGAGTATTAATACCGTCAGGGCCAGGAGCACTGTCAGATTTAAATTGAGAAATTATTTGAGTAATTTCGGATTTACAAGCTGGGCGTAGAAACAGCGAATTTGGTGAGGTTTTACGTGGTCTAAATTTTTGAGCAAGGCTCTCCTGTGACTCTGAAATGTTAGAGAGAATGTAATCAGAGAGATATTTACCCAAATTCGTAAAGTGTATGTTACACTTATCCAAAGACTCGGTAGGGTCACTTGCATTATTTATTAAATGGGAGGATTTGTTAGTTAGGTGACCGGGCTCTATTATTGTTCTTAATGTTGACCACAGCTTTTTTGGATTGGCTTGGGTATTCTGGATAAGTCGGCTATGGTATTCAGTCTTAAGTTTTCGTAAAAGGTTATTGCAAAAGTTCCTATACCTGGTATAAATTAAGCGACAGGTTTTGTCTTGCCGGTTGTTGCGGGAAGCAAGGTGAAGCTTGTCACGGTGCCGCATGCATCTAATTAAGCCAGTGGTTATCCATGGTTTTAAAGTATATTTACTTCTGCTGATTTTAGTAGGAATGGAGTGTTTCTGTATTACATTACAGATAGAGTTTGTGAGGATTTGTGCAGCGTTATTAGTGCAGTGACAGTTATGAATGTCCGACCAGTCCATGTTCGTAAGCTCTTTAACCACAGCTTCCTCGTCTAATTTAAACTTCCACCTCAACTTTTCTGTATTTGATTGCTTTGTTTTAGTAGAAATAGAAGCCAGTGCTATGTCGTGGTCAGTAATGGAGCATTTACAAATAATTCCAGTGCATTTCGAGGGTGATTTGACAAAAATGTGGTCAAGACAGGCGAGATCCCTGGTTGGCTTCGTTATCACAGGAATTAGACCACGTGATGCCAGAAGAGTCAAATAATCCAAATTTCTGTTGTTCAAGGTATTGAGATCAGAAATATCTATATTAATGTCACCAGCAAGAATTACTACCGGATACTTGTTAAGGTTCTTTAAGGTCGAGTCTAAGGATGTGGTGAAGTTTTCGAAATTTAAAAAAGACGGCGAGCGGTATAATCCCAAGAGGGCGATGTTATTGTTTATTGAGATGAGAAGGCTGTCCGCGTCAGCTATGTCGGGATGACTTACTGAGATATCCACGTCAATTTTGGTAAAAATAATTACACCACCACATTTATTACTTTGTGATTCGGTGCGGGATAAGGTATAGCCTGGCAGCGGATCAAGTACGGTACCTTCACTTAACCAGCACTCAGTGAGGACAATAGCGTCTAGATTCACACTAAGACGAGAGAGTGCAGCAGAAAATTCGTCAAAATTGCGTTGATAGCTCCTAATGTTGAAAGTAAGTATTTTGAAGTGGTGTTCAAAATTATTAAAATAGTTCGTACAGTCTTCCAGTTGGTTTAGTAGGTGACATTCTGTAGACAGATTTTCGTCAATGTCTTTTATGGTTTTAAGTAATGCCATTGACATAAATAAAAAATAATAAAATTGTGAGATGCTTGTTTTCCAATTTAGTAACATAAAAAACCTGTTGCCGCTATAACAAGTAATACTAAAAATCAGTGTACAATAAATATTTAAGAGAGATGTCATACAACAGACATGCTTTTTTGCCGTTTTTATAGATAATGGTTCGGATGCCTCCATGCGCAAGTCCGATGCGCACTTGGCCGGTATTTTTAATTATTAAAATTTATTTGTGTAAAAAAAACCAAAATATGCCCAATATTCCTATCAGATAACATCATCTCATAATTAGGACAAAGATATTCTAGAAAAGCAAAATACATCACTACATAGTATAAAACAAAGTCGCTTTCTCTGTCCCTATGTAAGCTTAAATCTTTAAAACTACGCAACGGATTTTGATGCGGTTCTTTTAATAGATAGAGTGATTGAAGAGGAAGGTTTATATGTATAATAATATCCATTAAATAGTGGAGAAATACTGTTATTTTTGAGGTTTCTAATGTGATGTCGTAAATAATTACATTTAACGCGTGCGGGCCACGGACAGTAATGAATAAATCAAAACTACTGGATCGATTTTAATCATTTTTTCAGTAAATGACATAGGCTATATATTTTATACCCGTGCGAAGCCGGAGCGGGCCGCTAGTATAACAATAATTTAAACATGATTTAAACCAGAGAGAAACAAGAAATTATTAATTGTATATTTGAGATATTCCTGAACATAGTGCGGCGTTATTTCACGCCACAGCAACTGTACCTGTTGTACAAAACTCAGGTACGGTCTTGAGTTGAGTATTGCTCGCACCTTTGGGATGGCTCCGCTAAGTACTTGCTCGAAGCCCTGGATAGGTTGCAGCGACGAGCGATTCGCATCATTGGCGATGAAGAGGTCTCCAACACCCTCGAATCTCTTCACCTGCGTCGTGAGATTGCCGCTTTAAGCGCCTTCTACCGAATGTATCACGGCGAGTGTTCAGAGGAATTATTCTCCATCATACTTCCCTCTCCTTTCCTTACCAGAACTACGCGTGCCGGTCTCCGATGTCACCCGTCTAACTGTGGAATCAACTCCTTCGCGAACAAAGAAGTTTGTCAATTCTTTTCTTTGTCGTACTTCCAAAAAGTGGAACTCATTGCCGGCTCACGTGTTCCCTCCTTCTTACGATCTGGGCTCCTTCAAACGAGGCGTGAAGAGGCATCTTGCGGGTAGGCAGGGCAAGGGTGGCTAACACGGCTGCATTCCGCAACTCTGTTAGCCGCCCCTTCGCGTTTGGACTTTATCTCCACTTACCATCAGGTGGAGTAGAGTCATCTGCCTTACTTTCCAAATAAATATTTGGTTGTGGGTTCGATAGGAATTTCATCATTGATTTTGTAGATAAAAAAATACTGGCCTCAAAACTAAAACATAAAAAAATCAAAAAGTGTCTGTGCTGTGGTAATGTTTTAAAAGATCCAAAAATTAAAACAGCTATCCGTTATTAATCCTAGTGTTGCAAAAATAACAGTTCTTTTAGTTACCTGTGCTTGAGTAAAAATAAGATTATCTGTTTTGAGTACTATAAAGTTTTTTGTAAGGACGGAAAAAAGTTAGGAGTGAAAATTTTCTTTTATGATTTAATTAAATATCAATTAATTGCTCTTTAAATTCTCCACCTGAATCCGAAAATGCAATTATTTTTTGTTCACTAATTTGAAACTGGTTTAAAATAGCCAAAAACGAAGAAGGTATATAGATTTTTTTCTCACAAAAAGAAAACTTACATTGTAAATAGTTAAAAATAATTAAGTGCAGACGTCAAAAGGACTCATTAGTACGTAGAGGCACTTCCCTTAATGAGCGAGGTTTTGGCGCCGAAAACTAGTCGACGGCACACTCGAAAATAATAGCAAAAGAAAATCTTAAGGTAACAGTATCAGTAGGGAGGGCCGGAATTTAATGGTCTGGCGGCCTCGGGGCAAAAAAGTAGTGGGGGCCCTGGCGTCAAATTATTTTCAAAATAAAATAAGCAATTATTTTCAGTCGATAAATAAGTTATTGCGCTACCAACTAGATTTTGTAGTATTTAATCGGAAACAAGAATTATCTGACATTATTATTTTTTATGTGAGAGGGGGCAAACAGGCAGGAGGCTCACCTGATGTTAAGCGATCACCGCCGCCCATGAACATCTGCAACATCAGAGGGCATGCAGGTGCGTTGTCGGCCTTTAAGAAACTTTTACTGGTGGTAGGTCTTTTTGTTGCAAGAGGCCGGCTAGGTAGGTACCACCGCAGTGTCCAATATTCTGTCGCCAAATAGTAGTGCTTAGGCACTACTGTGTTCCGGTTTGAAGGGCATTGTACGCTAGTAAAATTACTGGGCGAACGAGATTTAAGAACTAATATCTCGAGGTTGGCAACGCGTGAGTGGCACCTACTAATGGTGCTGCAAGCGCTCATAGGCTGCGGCAGCCACTTACCATCAGGTGGGCGGTTTGCCAACTTCTAACATAAAAAAAAAAAAAAAAGGAAATAATACGCTCTTCTCTTGAAGGTTCCCAAGTCATATCGGTTCGGAGCTGCCGGCGGAAGTTCCACAGAGTGGTTGTGCGAGGAAGAAAATGTCTTCTAAATCGCGCTGCTGTGGATTTCCAGACATCGAGGTGGTAAGGATGGAATTTAGAGTTTTGTCCAAAGTCAAAAATATTTTTTTTCCAAAGTATCTATTGTGGAGGCCCTCTTTATTGGAGGCCCTAAGGCTGTCACCCCGGTTGCACTCCCCTAAATCCGGCCGTGACGAAAAGATTTAAGTAACAGCATCATTAAGTGTTGCGTTTCGTGTGATGAGCTTCACACCAATAGCCGTGTGTGGTCATCGGTCGGTGAGTTAAGCAACTTTAGGCGCGGTCAGCCACTCCAAGGGTGATCGCATAGTGGTTCGGCTAGTCTCCAGGCTTGTTGGCCCAGGCGTTGGCTCCAGGCTTCGGAGGGGATGTAAAAAGTCGGTCCCGGCTGTTATCAATTTGACAATTGTAGACATGTCAAGTCAGAGGCCTATAAGGGTGACCTGAACAACTCTGACATTAGGTTGGTCACTAACCACTCGATAAGAAGAAGAGGAAACGTTAGAGGCCCAATCTCCCACCCCCTTTGTTCCCTTAAAAGAAGGGTAATTATAGTAATAATAACTAAGACGACATTAGTATATATATATAACTATATTTATTTAATTATATTATATATATATACATATATATATATATATTAGTTTATGGTATATATTTATTACATATAAGTATATGTATATATTATGTTCATGTATTATTGTGTAGTTATTTGTATGTATGTTTATGTATAATTATTTACACCACACCACGGCATACCATCTCTTCTATCTCTTTCCTAGCCCATGGTTGTTTGGAAAAGATCGCTATTAAGCGATAAGACCGTCAATTGTACATTAGTTTATTAAATTATAGTTTGTATTACTTTTTGTTGTGGTGTACAATAAAGTATGAAAAATAAAAAAATAAATAAAGGCTGTTACAAGTTTGACGTGTATGTCTGTGCCAGCAGTTTCTAAACGAAAAAGACAGATTTTATTGTGTTTTTTTAATAATAATAATAAATAAATAAAATAAATAAACGCTACACACTCAACGGCCCCCATTAGGATAATTATATCCTGTGTCGGGGTCCGGAAACATTCACAATGACAAGGACAAACACAACCAGACCGGAAAACATGCCTGTACGAATAATACAAACATCTGCTCCGAGCGGGAATCGAACCCGCAACCGTCGAGGCTTAAGGCAGACTCGCTACCCACAACGCCACAACGGTGTCAAATAATAATAATCTTTTATTGTTTAAAACTGTGTTTGTACACAAGTTGTTACATTTATAATTTGAATCAACAGCTTTACCCTTTTCTGGGCGTACAATTTTTGTTTGATACCTCACGTGATCTAGATGGTTCTTGACTACAATTAAGCAAGATCTGGTCAGGCGTTTCAAAGCCGTCCGTTCTTTGTGACCAATAAACTTTTAGTAACAATTCTATTTAATTTTGACAGTAAACCGATTCCTATTTTATGGCACGAAATAGCGATGTAACACATGTTTTTGGTCAACATCTGAATCGCAATAAGAGTTAATGGTCTGACCCTGATCCCCTGACCCCCGAAGCGGAAATACTCATTTTAAAACTATGTCGAAACTAAATTGAAGCCTCAATAGCTCTACGGTAGGGCTCGATCCTGACCCCTTGGGCTATTGTCGTACCCACTCCTAGCGCAAGTGCAGAGCTTATTTGGAGGGGCAATAGGAATATTAGTAGGACGCAAATAAGCAATACCATGGCAACCCACACGAATGTCATTTCGAGAAATACGCGTTTGAAAATTTTGGACAACTTGTATATATGTTTTTGTTTATGTATTGGTCAAGTTTTTGGCAATTTCAGATTTATGTAAGTTATTTTACTAATTTTCACAAAAAGTAAGTATACAAACTGCATATTTCGTATATAATATAACCCAAAACGTTTAACATAATACATAAATTGCATGATTAACAAATGGCTTTTTTAGAAGTTTTAAAGCTTAAAACCTTACAAATATTAAAGAAAAATGTTCTTCAGCCATTTACCAACACTTCTGCATATATAACTCAGTCTTTTCATTTTTTAGTTGACATGGTATTGCTTATTTGCGTCCAAATAGCAATGCAGTGTGGTATCTGGATGTATTTCTAATGATTACATCTTGGTGTACGGACAGTTGCGTCGTCCAATGTATACACTAAACAACAAATACAACGTTCTTGTTTCAACGTCCGATGAGAACTAACTAGAACTAGGCAGTCCCCTCTTACATCATGTTTGAGTCAAATCAGCAACATTATTATTAAAGTCAAATAATTTTCGTATTAAATAAATTACTTTAGTCAAATTACATACTTCTAATTATTCAACTATTAAATCTTAATAACATCATATTAATATTTGACAATCATGACACTAGTTAACATCTAATAACCCGATAAATATAAATAGATTCTGCTAATGAAGGTAGAGGCTTTTTGTGTGACGGGGGCTACGTAAAAATTTAAATTTTATTAATATTTCTCGTCTCAAACCTTCTTATACACGCGCATGTGATATTTCAATTATCGCGCGCGTTCATAGGTTGCGGTGTCTTACCATCAGGCGGACCGTATGCTTGTTTGCCAACCGTCATGATATAAAAATATACCATTAGGTGGAGTAGACTTATCTGGGCTAAAGAAATAGTACAGAGAAACCGCTCAGGTTATACAAGATATAGAAATAACGAGAGGATAAGAAGACGGATATCGAAACAAGATAGGAAGCTCTATCGTACGATTTAAATAAAAAGAAATAAATGTCGTGTCGCTGTCGTTGGATATAAAAAGTTTTATAGGCGGAAAAGTTTGTAGGGTTGCTAATGATAGAGTAATATTTATTATTCATTTATATTAATTTATTAAAAAATCTTATCTTTCTTATTTTATCGAGTGGTTAGTGGTCAACCTAGTGTCAGAGTTGTTCAGGTCGCCCGTAGGCCTCTGACTTGACTTATCGACTGTTGTCAAATTGTCAACAGCCGGGACCGACTTTTACGTGCCCTCCGAAGCACGGAGACGCTCGGTTGAAATACCACTACGCGATCACCCATCTAGTGACTGACCGCGCCTAAAGTTGCTTAACCTACCGATCGTTTACCGATCAGCGGGTGCACTCGGCTATGAGCGTCTCAAGATGAGAAGATTAAAAAATAAAATTGGAAGTTTGATAAATCCTTAATATCATCTTTATTGAATACTAGCATGGTCCCGCGGCTTCGCATGCGTAAATGTTACATCAGAATAAGTCTTATATTTTGCCTCTTTTCACAAACTTTGAATTTCATATTTATTTATATCGAATCAACACCCTCAAAAATAAGTTTCAAGCTTCTAGCTCTAAAAATGATGATACTTCCATACAACTCATCCCCCCTTTAAGCCCCTAACAACCCTTTTTCGCATTAAAAAGTAGCCTATGCCCTTTCTCAGGCTCTAGACTATATGTACACTAAATTTCATTTAAATCGCTTCAGTAGTTTTGGCGTGAAAACGCGACAAATAGAGTTAATTCGCATTTTTTTTTTATGTTAGAAGTTGGCAAACAAGCATACGGCCCACCTGATGGTAAGTGGGTGCCGCAGCCTATGAGCGCTTGCAGCACCATTAGTAGGTGCCACTCACGCGTTGCCAACCTCGAGATATTAGTTCTTAAATCTCGTTCGCCCAGTAATTTCACTAGCGTACAATGCCCTTCAAACCGGAACACAGTAGTGCCTAAACACTACTATTTGGCGGCAGAATATTGGACACTGCGGTGGTACCTACCTAGCCAGCCTCTTGCAACAAAAGACCTACCACCAGTGTGACTGATTGCACTGGTGGAATAATCTCTGTCGTGACAGAGGTTATCCCAACAGCGGGCGATGGGGTCGTCACATCCCGACGCCTTTAAATTTATAATATTTTATTTATTAAGTAAGTATATCTCGAAGGAGTGTGAGCTTTAGCATCTATAACGCTTAAGATATGTATTTATATAAATACATCAATTCCTTACATTCGTACAGTCAATGTCAAATGCATGTCTGACATTTGATTTAGTTAATTATTTTTTTTTAGTTTAACACTAAAGTGCGGTACTTGTAAAAATAAAACCACATTCAATCACAATAAATCTCAATATATTATAATAATTTAGCGTGCACAAGATGTAGTAATAAATAAACATGATATACCTTTTGTGCCCCTTTGATAATTCAAAACCAACTCACGCCAACTTCATTCGGTTATATTATGCAAATCATAACCGTATGAAGTTAATGTCATTAGCATGTGACTAAGTAAATCGTATTTTTTTTAAATCAGAGAGCGCAATGGGCAGGAGTCTCATCTGATATTAAGTGATCAGCGCCAGCCATGAAAGTCTGTAACATCAGAGGGCATGCAGGTTCTTAGAGAAGTCTAATAGTAGGTTTTCGAGACGTTTCGACCCCCTCGCCCGCTGTTGGGATAATCTCTGTCAGAACAGATATGCACACCAGTGCAATCAGTCACACTGGTGGTAGGTCTTTTGTTGGAAGAGGCTGGCTAGGTAGGTACCACCGCAGTGTCAAATATTCTATCGTAAAGCAGTAATGTCTTTGGCATTATTGTGTTTCGGTGTATAGGGCACTGTAGGCTAGTGAAATTACTGGGCAAAGGAGATATAAGAACCAATATCTCGAGGCAACGCGTGTCACCTACTAATGGTGTTGCACACGCTCATAGGCTACGGCTACGCTTACCATCAGGTGGGCCGTATGCTTGTTTGAGAACTTAGTAACATAAAAAAGGTAGGGTTTTGCTAAATTAACAGTGACGGAAATTATGTCACTCGATCATATCTTTTACGACGTTGTAGCGCAGCGGTAGCGAAATTGCTTTAAACACCACTGGTAGCGAGTTCGATTCTCACTCAGAGCATAATTTTTTTTTATTGACCATGCAAGCATTGTATTGTTTTTACACCAAATTTTTACACCAAATTTTATATTTTTACCTTTAAAGAAATCATATTTTGTGTGTAAGGTTCAAGATATTTTGTTAGTAGCTAGACAGTAATTTATAATAATATCAATGCTGTGCACATCTATAATTGGTACATATATCAGATCGATTATGTAATATTAATTTAAGTTTAGTTATAAATGCTTAATATATGTACTGTTGATGTGTCTTTTCCAATAAATAAAAAAAAAAAAAAAAAAAGCATATTTTCCGGTCTGGGTGTATTTGTCCTTGCCCTTGTATGTGCTTCCGGACCCCCGACACAGGATCTCACTATCCTAATGGGTGCCGTTGAGTATGCAGCGTTTATTTATTATTTATAAAACGATTGACAACCCTGATATGACAGCGAAATTGGTTCAATTTGTAACAAAATGGCGCGCGACGCTGTAACAAGGCGAGGTGCCTTTAATTATAATATTGTTCTATCCTCTCTTTTGATATATTTATATACTTTTATATATATAATTTATTCCGTTTAAAATACTTTTATTTTGGAAAATAGAGAGTTATGTTTAGGGTTCCGTATCCGTAAGTATACTAGGATACGTTGTCCGTCTGCCTATCACCAGACTATATCTCATGAACAGTGATAGTTAGACAGTTGAAATCTTCATAGATAATGTAGTGTTTGTATCTATAAAATAGATATTTACATTGTCTCACGTACACCACCAGAGGGGGTAGCTGTCAATCGACTGACTTAGTCGATTGACGGACACCGTACCGACAATACGTGCGCCCGCGCTCTGGTTTGTGTAGTGGTGAGCTAGTCTTCTTATCGAGTGGTTAGTGGTCAACCTAGTGTCAGAGTTGTTCAGGTCGCCCGTAGGCCTCTGACTAGACTTATCGACTGTTGTCTAATTGTCAACAGCCGGGACCGACTTTTTACGTGCCCTCCGAAGCACGGAGACGCTCGGTTATAATACCACTATGCGATCACCCATCTAGTGACTGACCGCGCCTAAAGTTGCTTAACCTACCGATCGTTTACCGATCAGCGGGTGCACTCGGCTATGAGCGTCTCGGTGAGCTAGTGATAATACTAGTGTCCTTTGTCGATTTTGTTAGGATAACCGGTCATTACAGATAATAATAATTTTTAATGAATCAATCGATTTTTTTAAGGATATTAGCAATGCTTTTTTCAAGGCATAACTAATATTCCCATTGCCCTCTCAAATAAGCTCGAAGCTTGCGCTAGGAGTGGTACGACAATAGCCCATAGGGGTCAGTATCGAACCCTCGACTGTCGCGTTAACGGAGCGACGTCGGCCCTTCTACCGTAGAGCTATTGAGGCTTCATTTTATTGAAATAGATATGCTCTTTAAAAAATCGAGGAGGTTAAAAAGGGGATGAAGTTTTGTATGTAAACGCGATCGTTATTCAACTAGTCCTTACTAATATTATAAATGCGAAAGTAACGCTGTCTCTCTGTCTGTCGCGCCTTCACGCCACAATTTTAGTACACAGATAGTCTAGAGCCTGAGAAAGGACATAGGAAATTTTTTTATGTGAAAAAATGGTTGAAAGGGGGGGGAGGTGTTTGAAAAGTCGTGTTGTGGAAGTATCGTCATTTTTAGGCTGTTGATTCGATATAAATAAATATGACATTCAAAGTTTGTAAAGGAAGAGGATGGAGGGTGGGGGTGGGGTTGTTGCCGCCGCCGCTGCCGCTGGTAGAAACTAGTTATCATATATATATATCAAATGCTATGTTTATTCATCCATAAATCTCCACAAACTATCTCATTTATAACATCAATATAGGATTAGTAGGATATTAATTAAGAAATAATAATTAATCACAATAAAATATTATATAACTAGCTTCTGCCAGCGGCTTCGCCCGCGTGTGAAACATTCACATAAACCTTACATATTAGCATACAAACTTTCACCCCCTATTCCCTATGTTATTTTACACCCTTGGGGGTAAAACTTTTACAAACTTCGAATATCATATTTATCTATATCGAATTAAAAGCCTAAAAATAATTTTCAAGCTTCTAGCTCTAATAATGACGATTTCATACAACTTGCATCCCCCTCTCGTTCAACCTCTTTTTCGTTATGTCAACACTTCTTATGGCGCGTTCACACACAAGGAGACTACTGGTTGTTACTTTATCTCATTAAAAACAATAACAATGCCATTTTGGTGTACATTCATCGATTTGTATAATAACAAACTCTAATAATACAAACTCTGAAAGCGCCCCCTTTTACAAACTTTAAATGTCATATTTATTTATATCGAATCGATAGCCTAAATTAGTTTCTAGCTAAAAATTACGATACTTCAATACAACTTTTCATCCCCCCTTTCAATCCCTTAAAGTCCTTTTTTCGCATCAAAAAGTAGCCTATGTCCTTTCTCAGGGTCTAGACTATCTGTGTACAAAATTTCATTTAAATCGGTAAAGTAGCCTTGGCGTGAACGCGCGACAGACAAACAGTTACTTTTGCATTTATAATATTAGTAAGCATTCTTAGAATAAGAAATCTGCCTTTTTACAAATAGATATTTCAATTACATTTATTTGTATAGATTAACCAACTAAATTTGAGTTTTATAATGCTTTGGGTATTAAATTAAATTTTAGTGAGTGGTGAAACATGTAAGCTGCTTTTAACAAATGATTTTGATGAGTTTTCAACATTTTAATGTCAGAAAAATGATTTGGACGCAAATAAGCAATACCATGTCAACCCACAAAATTGAAAAAACTGAGTTATATATGCAGAAGTGTTGGTAAATGGCTGAAGAACATTTTTCTTCAATATTTGTAGGGTTTTCAAGCTTTAAAACTTCTAAAAAGCCATTTTTTCAATCATGCAAATTATGAATTTTTAAATATACGAAATATGCAGTTTGTATACTTATTTATTGTGAAGATAAGTAAAATAACTTACATAAATCTGGAATTGCCAAAAACTTGACCAATACATAAAAAATCATATAAAGCAAGTTGATCAAAATTTTCAAACGCGTTTTTCTCGAAATTACATTCGTGTGGGTTGATATGGTATTGCTTATTTGCGTCCATTTATCTTACGCCAAAACCTATTACAGTAAAAGGATTTAACACTGATGATTACGTCCACGTAAAATTGCTTCCCAGATCTTTATTTGTATAGATTTATCAACCATTATCATCAAATTATAACAAAAAAATAATACCCATATATCTAAACTACCAATAACTTTAAACTGAAAAAATTCAAATCATGTTTTGTAACATAAAATTCATTCAAAAAGTTCGTAATAAATTCAATTCGTCTCAAAGCCCATTGGCTTATAATCCGCCAATCAGCGGCAAGCGCGCGTGGAGGCGGGAAGAGGCAAACGTCAGATGCAAATGACGTTTTAACTTTTTTATTTTGTATTTTAAAACCGGTTCTTTGTTTAGTCTTTTTATGATCTCGAATAAATTCGAGAAAGGTTCTTTATGACGTTTGGAATATTAATTAGGTTTTTATAGCTATGTTTTATATTGTTAAATTGTTGTTTTGAATTAAATTATAACAATACTTTATTTTGATGCTTTGTGTTGCAATGATTATTAATATATATTTATATGTTTTTTTTTAAAGGGGACATGATGATAAAAGTCATACTTTAGTCTTTTTTAAAATAAAGAATAAAACATCAGATCTGATAACTAAAAGTGAATGATTCATGTCATTGACAATGATGATCTTTGAACAATAATAAGTCTTTCTAAAAAGCAGATAAATACCTAATAATATCTTAGTTACTATTAATAATATTTTATGTCGTTTTAATTATCTATATTTTAAAGTAAAGTAAGCAAAAGCTGTTTGATAAAATTCCTTTAGGTTAATTTATGTAAACAAAAATTTAAAAAGTTAATTCTCTAAATGAATATTAAGTTTATATTTAGTTATTAGACTTCTGTAGTGTTATAAAGCGTTTAAATATATCAAAATCGTTACGCAAACACCTCTAATACACCCTCCCTGTACCCTCCCATCCCTCTGGACGTCGAAGAGGGAGCTGGGAGCGTCAGTCAACCGGCAACGTCAGTTTCGATCTGACGTCGGGTCAACGATTGACCTATTAATTTTATAATTTTCGCGATTCAATTAAGTGTTTAACAGTGTCAATACATTAATAACTCAGTGTTTTTTTTTAAATTTTATGTTAAGAACCTTATTAGATTCGAATTTCAAATTGTAATTTAGTTTTTTTAATTTATAAAATGAATTTATTTAGTACATTTTTGTATTAGTGTTTTTGATTTTGACGTTTTTTCTTTAAGAAAATGGTGACCATTTTAAATTCTAAAACGTTTAGTGTCCATTTATTAAATTCAGCTCTTACTGGATTCTTATAAGGTAATTATTTTCATTTTTAAATATATTATAATAAATGTTATAAGAATTATTACTACACACGTTTAATAAAACAAAAAGAAAATCAAAAGATTATTTCCTACTAAGACTAAGGTCTTTGTTTGCTAAGTAGGTACAAAAGTTTTTAACAAAGAGATTTTTACTTCGTTACTAATAAAAATTTAATAAATTTTTAACAATTCAATACTAACTATATTTAAAAATAATTACAACTGTACAAATCATGTCCACGGGGAATGGTGGCAAGAATGCTGACTGCATTTCCCCGCTGAAGAAATCCCGATTCTTTGGGCGTAAAATGACGTTTTTCTTCATAGCATTATTTCCAGTATTTTATTTACCAGGGTCTGCTTATTTTTCTTATCCGGATTTGACAGGTTACTAGTTTTTACACGAAACGATTGCCATCCGACCTCCGTAGCTCTAAGGGCAAGCCTCACTCGATAAGAGCAAATTTCTCATCGACATTTAACGATTTTTATCAGATGTTATGTAAACCTAAAATTTGGGAGGTCCCCAATAATGTGAGGTATGCTTGTACACATTGTGTAGACTACCATCGTCGGCATGTGACGACCCTATCGCCCGCTGTTGGGATAACCTCTGTCACAGCAGAGATTATTCCACCAGTGCAATCAGTCACACTGGTGGTAGGTCTTTTGTTGCAAGAGGCCGGCTAGGTAGGTACCACAGCAGTGTCAAATTTTCTGCCGCCAAATAGTAGTGCTTAGGCATTACTGTGTTCCGGTTTGAAGAGCACTGTACGCTAGTGAAATTACTGGGTAGAGGAGATTTAAGAACAAATATCCCGAGGTTGGCAACGCGTGAGTGGCATCTACTAATGGTGCTGCAAGCGCTCATAGGCTACGGCAACCACTTATCATCAGGTGGGCCGTATGGTTGTTTGCCAACTTGTAACATAAAAAAAAATTGAAGTATCGTCATTTTTAGAACTACAAACTTGATTCTTCTTCATCCTAGCATTATTCCCGGTATTTTATGTACCCAGGGTCTGCTTATTACTCTTATCCGAATTTGACGGGTTACTAGTTTTTACACAGAACGATTGCCATCTGACCTTCGCAGCCCTAAGAGCGAACCAGTAACTCATTGGATAACAGCAATTTACTTATCAAGAGCTAACGATTATTATCAGATGTTATTGATAATAACCGGGGCCGACAGCTTAACGTGCTCTCCGAGGCACGGACAAGGACAAACGCGCAGACCGAAACAGAAATTTTAACAAACATCTGCCCGAGCGGGAATCGAACCCGCAACCGTCGAGACCAAAGGCAGACTCGCTACCCACAACGCCACAACGGTGTCAAAACTTATTCGATTCTATATATATAAATATGACAGAGTTTGTAGAATTTCTACCCTGAAGGGTGTAAAATAACAAGGCAATATGGTCTAAAAGTTTCTAATGAAAAATGGAAGGCTTAAGATATAACATCATAATTCAACCTTTAAGGGGGTGAAAAAGGATGCAGTTTGTATTAAAATCGTTATTCACGGGAGAAGCTTCTAGCAGAAGCTAGTAAGCTATATCTGTGTGCAAATTTCATCAAAATCTGTTGAGCCGTTTTTGCGTGATTGAGCAACAAATATGAGATCTATTCTGTGACGGATTTACCAGCAGGCTGATTAGGCTTGAGCCTAGGGTGGCAGATTTTTGGGGTGGCAAATTTGGGGACCCATTTTTTTTGCTACCTCATACAAATCAAATGGATTTCTGCATGACGGTCTTCTGATGTTGTCTGTATTCTTGAGTAAAACAGCTAGTTCGTCGCCTCCCAACCAGTAATCGGCCTTTTGTTGTATTGTAAAAATAATCTAGGACATGACAATTGTAGAGGCAAGGTTGGTAAAAACCATATAGCCTTGAAAATTTGTAAATCCGCCCCTGTTGAGATCTAGAAACATTTATACATACATAAATAATACGTACTTAAATATAATAAAGAAATAAATAATCATCTTCTATGTATATACATATACTAGCGGCCCGCTCCGGCTTCGCACGGGTATAGAATATATATATATATTTTTTTTTAATGTTAGAAGTTCGCAAACAAGCATACGGCCCACCTGATGGTAAGTGGTTGCCGTAGCCTATGAGCGCTTGCAGCACCATTAGTAGGTGCCACTCACGCGTTGCCAACCTCGAGATATTAGTTCTTAAATCTCGTTCGCCCAGTAATTTCACTAGCGTACAATGCCCTTCAAACTGGAACACAGTAGTGCCTAAGCACTACTATTTGGCGGCAGAATATTGGACACTGCGGTGGTACCTACCTAGCCGGCCTCTTGCAACAAAAGACCTACCACCAGTGTGACTGATTGCACTGGTGGAATAATCTCTGTTGTGACAGAGGTTATCCCAACAGCGGGCGATGGGGTCGTCACATCCCGACGCCTTTAATATACTATGTAGTGATTAAAGGCTTTGTCCTGAATGACTGACGGGTCAACGCACAGACTAAACCGCTGATCGTAGAGACCTGAAACTTGGAGGTTGTGTTCTTTGTATGACGTAGGCATCCGACAAGAAAGGATTTTCCGAAATTCTACATCTAAGGGGTTGAAAAAGGGGGTCAAAGTTTGTATGGGACAATGGGATTCCTTGGTTCAATGAACTTCAAATTTAGCATAAAACTTGTGATTAGCATAGATTTGATTTAAATTACATTTTATTTTGACACATGTTTGAAAACTCGGATACATATTAACGTCTAGCTTAAACTTGATTTTTATTTTCTGATTTTTTCACAGGTGTTGTTTTTAAAACGTAAGTGCACAATGAATTTACAATGAACCGCCTTATTGTACAATCATGTTTTTATTTTTATTTCCTTTTATATTTTAAGTGTTTATTTCTTTCTGTGTGATGTGCAATAAAAGAGTATCTATCTATCTATCTATCTATCTAATGAAACAATGTTTCGGAATTCAAATCATAGGTAATCAAATAGGTGAAAAGGATTTTTTAGAATCATGAAACTCCGTTTTTTGTCGAACGAGTAGGACGTGTTTTAGCATTTTCTGAAATTCCAAAACTGAAGACGTGAAATGAAGGTTATTCACGCGGGCGAAGCCGCTGGCAGAACCTCGTATTTATATAATTTAATCAATAGAATATAAATACATTAAATGGACGCAAATAAGCAATACCATGTCAACCCACACGAATGTCATTTCGAGAAAAACGCGTTTGAAAATTTTTAACAACTTGCTTATAATAATAATATATTATACTGTCTATGTAGTATTTACTATGTACTAGAAACGGAAAAGATTTTAAATATTTATTTCAAAACATGGTATATTTTATTTAACTTATAGTGTTGTGAAAACACACCAGTATCCCGGAACACGGGATAGCGATACGGGAGTCAAAATAAATCGACACAGTCTAAATAGTGTCGGGTTACGTTCAAACAGAGCTTTGTCGAGCTTTCCGTTACAGCTTTTGTTCATTGTTTTAAGAAACCGGCTAAGCTAGTATCGGACTTGCATAATAAAGGGTTCAGTACCATGGCAATAAAAATATCAATAGTGGTCTTCTGTAAGATGCCGGCTAGGATTATGAGCGCGCGCAACACCATTAGTAGGTGTCACTCACGTTGTCAACCTCGAGATATTGGTTCTTAAATCTCCTTTGCCCAGTAACTTCACTAGCCTACCCTTCAAACCGAAAAACAGTTATGCCAAAGACACTACTATTTGGCGGCAGAATATTGGACACTGCGGTGGTACCTACCTAGCCGGCCTCTTGCAACAAAAGACCTACCACCAGTGTGACTGATTGCACTGGTGGAATAATCTCTGTTGTGACAGAGGTTATCCCAACAGCGGGCGGGGTTGTCACGTCCCGACGCCTTACCAATATCTCGAGGTTGTTTTTGATCTTGCAAGCGCTTATAGAAAGGACCTCTTATTCTTTTTAACTTTTAACTTTAACTACATAACCCTAAGAAGCCCGTTAAAATAATGTTGAGACTTATTGCTCGTTTTACTGCCATTGTTTCGGATATAAATGTTAAGTTTTTAAGAGCTTTTTTGAGGATTTATAGTTGAAATGTCACTTTTAAATTCAAATGTGTTTTGTAGGTTAATGTTTAAGACAATGGGCCGGTTCTTTTTTTTCCTGATTGTGTATTGCTGTTGGTCCTACTGACCTGGACAGCGTCATTGGGTGGCCGAGTATAGAGACCCGGCCATAGGAAAGGACAGCCTTCGTGGTAGCACAAATTGATCCCATCCTTACGGTGCCTCCTGCGAGACGGTGTCGATGGACTCACCTGACGGTGTCAGCGCGTCGTGACGTGTAGAACAAGGGACATCGTCATCGCCGGCGAGGACGGTGTTGTGTGAATGTTGGAGGGGCCGGTTTGACTCGGGAGGTACTCGCTACTTTGACGTAGCGATTGGATCAGATGCCGTGAACCTTGCAAAATACTGAAAAATGCACAATTATAATGCACTTTGAAAGTACTTAACTAATAACTAAATGTAATAATAAAAGTAATTTAAATTACTCCTTGTAGGATTAGTTTTTTGATGTAGTGGAGTCAAGCTCCTCCCAGCACAAATGGGTCAGCTCGACTGGGAAGTACTACCTTCACACAGAAAATCGCCGTGATGTAACAGTATCAGTAGGTACTGTTGCGTTTCGTGCGATGAGTGACAGCGCCGGAGACCCAATCTCCCACCCCCTCTGTTCTCCTCCTTTTTTCCTTTCTCATCCTTTCCCTCCTATCCCTTGAGTCGGGAATCATCAGTTGGACCGTATTTTTTTTTTTTTTTTTTTTTTTTTTTTTATGTTAGAAGTTGGCAAACAAGCATACGGCCCACCTGATGGTAAGTGGCTGCCGCAGCCTATGAGCGGTTGTAGCACCATTAGTAGGTGTCACTCGCGCGTTGCCAACCTCGAGATATTAGTTCTTAAATCTCGTTCGCCCAGTAATTTCACTAGCGTACAGTGCCCTTCAAACTGGAACACAGTAGTGCCTAAGCACTACTATTTGGCGGCAGAATATTGGACACTGCGGTGGTACCTACCTAGCCGGCCTCTTGCTACAAAAGATCTACCACCAGTGTGACTGATTGCACTGGTGGAATAATCTCTGTTGTGACAGAGGTTATCCCAACAGCGGGCGATGGGGTCGTCACATCCCGACGCCTTTAAATGTACGCCTTTAAACGCCGTATGATTATTTGCATATTATATGTATGTATAATAAATGATTTATCTAAATGCCACCAGATCACTCTATACCGTAAAGATCACTCTCTAACAGGAGTTGACTCCTGTAGTCCGTTTCATTGTTAATCTCAACTGACGATAATACTTTTCCGGGATATAGAGTATCCTTTGTGCTAATCCAGGTTATAAACTATCTGTTTCTCAAATTTTATCCAAATCCGTTCAGCCGTTTTTTCGTTATTAAATAACAAACATAAATATTTAAACTTCCTTATTTCTTATGATAACACGATTCTCATAACGCTAAATTTTCCTGACGATAGCATTACATTAGAAAATGCCCCTTACACAGCACAGACACGCACACAACACCGTCCTCGCCGGCGAGGACGAGGTCCTTTGTTTCGCACGTCGCGTCGCGCTCACACCGTCGGGTGAGTCTATCGTATAGAATGCGCTCGGAGCGCTGCCTCCATCTCCGATGACGTCCGCCGCCGTGGTTTGGCTTCGCAGGAGGCACCCTAAGGACGGAATCAAATTTGAACACCCGTGAGGGCTGCCCCTTTATCACGGCTGAGTCTCTGTACTCGCCCCCGCCCGGTGACGCTGTCAAGGCCAGTAAGGCCAATAGCAATACAAATTCCGAAAAAAAAAAACGCTAAATTGACTATGTTAGTATAGTTGCTAAGCAATAAGTGTTCAATTAAGCAAATATTTTTATAATCTTGAATGCTTGACCTCGTTTTTAAGATGAATTTTGTAGTACAAAAACTAAAGCCACGGTGTTTACGGAACGAAATTAGTCACAAGCAACATAACCCAATCAAGTTAGCGTGCGACTAACTTCTTTCCGTTCCATTGGTGTTGAATTTTTGGAAGTACACCAAAGAGTCTGTGACGTGTCTGTATGAAAGGGCTGGTCTGTTCTAATTCGGATTACTTATTAATATTATGAATGCGAAAGTAACTCTATCTGTATGTCGCGCTTTCACGTCAAAACTACTGAACCGATTATAATTAAATTTTGCACACAGATAGGCTAGAGCCTGAGAAAGGACATAGGGTATTTTTAATGCGAAAAAAGGTTGAGTGGGGTGGTTGAAAATGTTACGTGAAGAGTTGTTTGGAAGTAGCGTCATTTTTAGAACTAGAAGCTTGAAGCGTACGGTCCGCCTGATGGTAAGCAATCACACTTATGAACGCGCGTGATACTTGAAGTATCACACCCGCGTTGTTAACCCAAGGGACGGGGGGAAAGGATAAGAAAGAAAACAAGGAGGGGACAGTGGACAGGGTGGGAGATTGGGCCTCCAGCGCTCTCACTCATCGCACAAAACGCAACAGTACTGATACTGTTACTTTACGCCGATTTTCTGTGATAGGGTAGTACCACAAGGTCTAGGCCCAAACAGATATTTTTAAGATCAATCGAATCTATCTTAGCGGGAATCGAAACTACAACCGTTGAGTCTAAAGGCAGACTCGCTACCCACAACGCAACAACGGAGTCACAAATGAAGATTTACTGGGATTCATTATTATTTCTTAATTAATCTTCTTCATCCTAGCATTATTCCCGATATTTTCATGTACCCAGGGTCTGCTTATTACTCTTATCCGGATTTGATAGGTTACTAGTTTTTACACAGAGCGATTGCCATCTGACCTCCGCAACCCTAAGGGCGAACCAGTAACTCATTGGATAAGAGCAATTTACTTATTAAGAATTAACGATTATTATCAGATGTTATTGATAACAACCGGGACCGACAGCTTAACGTGCTCTCCGAGGCACGGTGGGGAGACCCACACGGACAAACGCCCAGACCGAGACAGAAATTTTAACAAACATCTGCCCGAGCGGGAATCGAACCCGCAACCGTCGAGACTAAAGGCAGACTCGCTACCCACAACGCCACAACGGTGTCATTATTTCTTAATTAATATCCTACTAATCTTATATTGATATTATAAATGAGATAGTTTGTGGAAATGATTGGATTCATAACATTTCATATATATACTAGCCTTTCCCAGCGACTTCACCCGCTTGAATAACACTTTTACAAACTTTGAATGTCATATTTATATCGAAACAGTCTAAAAAAGTTTCAAACTTCTAGCTCTAAAAATGACGATACTTCCATATAACTTTTCACCCCCCCTTTCAACTCTTTCTTCGCATTAAAAAGTAGCCTATGTCCTTTTTCAGGGTCTAGACTATCTGTGTACCAAATTTCATTTAAATCGTTTCAGTAGTTTTGTCGTGAAAGCGACATAGAGACAGAGTTAGTTTCGCATATATGGACGCAAATAAGCAATACCATGTCAACCCACAAAATTGAAAAAACGGAGTTATATATGCAGAAGTGTTGGTAAATGGCTGAAGAACATTTTTCTTTAATATTTGTAGAGTTTAAAGCTTTAAAGCTTCTAAAAAAGCAATTTTTTCAATCATGCAATCTATGTATTTTTAAACGTTTTGGGTTATATTATATACGAAATATGCAGTTTGTATACTTATTTTTTGTGAAAATAAGTAAAATAACTTACATAAATCTGAAATTGCCAAAAACTTGACCAGTACATGCAAAAACCAAAAAAATTCATATAAAGCAAGTTGTTCAAAATTTTCAAACGTGTTTTTCTCAAAATGACATTCGTGTGGGTTGACATGGTATTGCTTATTTGAGTCCAATTATAATCTTTATATATATAATTCTACTGTACGTGTGTATGTCACTGAATTCCTCCTAAACGACTGGACGGATTTTGATGAAATTTTTTGAGTGTATTCCAGGGGATTGGAATGGTTTAGATTAATAATTGGATCCAGTAGGGGGCGCTGCTATCGGGTCCCAGGTTTTTTTATTTTCGGGGCAAGACAATTGCCGGGCCTGCTTGTATTAGTAAAGATTTTTATGTCGATAAAAATGTGAGACTTCCCTAAGATTATCCAAAATCTATAACGCAAGCAGCAAATTTTTCTCGTCACTATAGTATAAAACAAAGTCGCTTTCTCTGTCCCTATGTATGCTTAAATCTTTAAAACTACGCAACGGATTTTGATGCGGTTTTTAATAGATAGAGTGATTGAAGAGGAAGGTTTATATGTATAATAACATCCATTAAATAGTGGAGAAATAAATATTTTTGAGGTTTCTAATGTGATGTCGTAAATAATTACATTTAACGCGTGCGGGCCACGGGCAGTAATGAATAAATCAAAACTACTGGATCGATTTTAATAATTTTTTAAGTGAATGACATAGGTTATATATTTTATACCCGTGCGAAGCCGGAGCGGGCCGCTAGTATACTTAAATAGTTAAAACCCTATAATTAGTCTACGTAAGCATTTTAAAAACATTCAAGCATCGAGAGCCCTTAAGGGTCTTATCGCCCTTTTTAAAAATCGAACATCAATTAAATCGACAAACAACGGAAAATGCAACGCAAACAGAACCTTAGGGCGCGTAAATCCGTGGGGTGCGAAGCGTAGATAGGACACGTACGAGGGAAGCTCTCTGATTGGCCGATGACAATCTCAGCCACCCTCGGACGGACCAATCAGGTGCGAGCGTTGACACCCTGCGCTTTGTTTCGATTTTTAAAAAATTTCGTCTTTTTTAAAAGGTGCGTCAAATGAACGATGTTCTTTATTTGAATTTGGAATGCTTTGTGTTTTGTTAGGGATGTGCTTGGATCGTATTTATAATATACTAGTAAATGATCGCGGCTTCGCCTGTTGTTTTTTTTTCTATTTATTTTTAGTTTTAGTTTTGTAATGAGATACCTTTATTGCAATACACCTTTATTGACAACCTTGTGGTGCAACGGTAGCGAACCTACCTTAAACGCCACAGGTAGTGAGTTACATTCCCGCTCGGAGCATAATATGTTTGTATTGACCATGTAAGCATATTTTCCGGTCTGGGTGTATTTCTACTTGTCCTTGTATGTGTTTCCGGACCCCCGACACAGGATATAACTCTCCTAAGTGGGCCGCTGAGTGTGCAGCGTTTATTATTATTATTTATTAATAAAACTTCTTTAATCGTTCCCAATACAAAATCTCACCTATTTCACTCTATTCACATTTTTTCCGGGACAAAATGTAGCCTTACGGTCTTGTACAAAGTCCCATTTATTTCTATACCAAAATGTATCAAATTTATTTTTAATTACGAGTCCGGATTCCATAAGACCCATCCATATGGAAATTCAATTCTTATAGTTTTTTTCGGTTTATCCCACGGGAACATCATTCTGGGGTAAAAAATATATATATATCTGTGCTAAATTTCATTTAAATTTTAAATGTATTCAGCCGTTTTGTGTGATTGAGTAACAATCATCCAAACATACATTGAAACTTTCAAATTTATTATACTAAAATTTTTTTTTTTTTATGTTAGAAGTTGGCAAACAAGCATACGGCCCACCTGATGGTAAGTGGCTGCCGCAGCCTATGAGCGCTTGCAGCACCATTAGTAGGTGCCACTCACGCGTTGCCAACGAGAGATATTAGTTCTTAAATCTCGTTCGCCCAGTAATTTCACTAGCGTACAATGCCCTTCAAACCGGAACACAGTAGTGCCTAAGCACTACTATTTGGCGGCAGAATATTGGACACTGCGGTGGTACCTACCTAGCCGGCCTCTTGCAACAAAAGACCTACCACCAGTGTGACTGATTGCACTGGTGGAATAATCTCTGTTGTGACAGAGGTTATCCCAACAGCGGGCGATGGGGTCGTCACATCCCGACGCCTTTAAAAGGATCGTTTTCTACCAATTGGACTGTACATTTTTTGTGTATGTACTAATTTTGTTTGATAAGGTATAGTCCCGAGGGGTCCCATTATAATCTGGTCCGTATCTGATGATAGAAACTTGGAGAAATCGGAAGAACTCTTCAAATTTTATAGGCTCCCTAGAGATTTTGGTTCCTATGTTATTATCCAAATCTGTATAAAGTAGGACGTATTTATAAACATATGTTAAATTAAATAAAAAAAAAAAAAGTGGCAATACCACACACGGACAATAAACTAAAAATACATTTGCAATAACACTAACACAACGTTCAAATCCCGTTTATGTGGGCTTGTATTTATTTAAATATTAACACAAATCTCAACACTCGAACGAACGCGTGCCCCGCACTAACAACGTAATGCGCTAATCCCGGGATCGCGGGATTCGAATAGCGTACAACACTATTTTGTTTATTGTTCACGACGTTTCGTCTCTGTTGTTAGGGTTCCGTAGCCAAATGGCAAAAACGGAACCCTTATAGTTTCGTCATGTCCGTTCGTCCGTCTATCCGTCCGTCCGTATGTCACAGTCATTTTCGGAGACCATTGGCTCAATTTATACGAAATTCACTAAATAGGTATATTCTATGAACCGCACAACGATTTTGTAATGAAATCTGAAAATATATAAGAATTAAGGGTAGCAGTCCATACATGTAACTGAGTGTTGAAAAAAAATTTCAACGTATGCCAACGTGTGAGGTATCTATGAAAAGGTCTTTTAAAATGATAAAGAGGTTTGGTTTTGACTTTTTTCATTAAGTCAGTAGTTGTTGAGATATTAGTTCCTAAAGTCGTAAAAATTGTGTGTCCCCCCTCTAACTTTTCGACTATGGGATTTGAAATTCTGGAAAAATTTGAGGTTGTAGAATACCACATGAACTTTCATCCACGTTTGGTTTGAAGAAGATCGGTCAACAAAATTTTGAGATATATAAGTTGTTCGCATAACCTTGTTTTTCATATTACTTTTAATAATTACTATTAATTTACCAACTTATTTTGCGGTCGATTTTAATTCGTTATTATTTGTAAAGTCCTTAAGATTCTTCATAACCCAGCTGCGGAACCCTTTAGTTTCAACTGTGGGTTTCAGAACGCACTTGACGGTTAATTTTTATTTTTTTATATAATCCTATCATTATTTTCGGTATTATACGAGTATTTACCCAGGGCCTTCTTATTACTGTTATCCGGATTTGACAGGTTACTAGTTTTTACACGGAGCGATTGTCTGATCTCTGCAACCCTAAGGGCGAACCAGTAACTCATTGGATAAGAGCAATTTACTTATCAAGAGTTAACGATTATTATCACATGTTATGATAACAACCGGGGACGATAGCTTAACGTGCTCTCCGAGGCAAGGGGGGATCCACAAGAACAAAGAACAAACGCTCAGAGCGAAACAGATATCTGTAAGATCAATGTAAACATCTATCCGAGCGGGAATCGAGCCCGAAACCATCGAGACCTTTCCCTTAGGATATTGAAGAAGAACTTCGCTCCGTTAACGCGAGAACCGCAGGTTCGAACCTGACCCCCGTGGGCTATTGTCGTACCCACTCCTAGCGCAAGCTTCGAGCTATTTGGAGGGGCAATAGGAATATTAGTAATGCCATGAAAAAGCATTGCAAATTATATATTAATATTAAAACACCTTTTTCCTCACTTCTGCCCTCTAAGAATTTTACAAATAAGCTCATAAGTTTCGGAGTTCTGATGTAACTAAAAAACAATTGATTCTTTTTTGCAGGTGGTCAATATTTTAAAACTTCTAAAGGGCCTGGGGGCCTACCATGACCTTTTATTGCGATGGAAATAACGAACTAATGAGACGCATCGCTATGTACCATGCCATTTTAATTTTTTTTATTTATTTATTTTTTTTTTTTTAAATTATAAATACTTCTTCTATCCTTGTGTATATAACTGAAATTTTAAACGGATGGAACGATTTTGATATTGTTTTGGTTTAGATTCACAATTTGACCCAATAGGGGTGTACTATCAGGTCCCATTTTTTTTTTGTCAGGAAAACGTCTATATACGTCATGGTAAAAAATAAAATCTTGTTAAAATTAAAACGACCAAAAATTTTACAGATAACAAATCCGCATTATGACGTAATAAATTGTCTATGCGAATATTCAAAAATGGAATACAACGTTTCGTACTGGCTGGCAAGTGACCAGTTGTCTGTGGGGCGTGTCCGCCCCGCCTATAACACCTGCGGTGCTTGTGATCCACTCCAGCCGTTGTCAGTCTGTGTCTGACCGCCGAGGTGGGAAGACACCTTTATAAAATTAAGCTCCAAAAAGCATTCATTTTATGTTACTGACATTAAAAGTTTTTTTTTTTTTATTCTTTATTTTTTTGAAAGGGGTTCTTTCACACAGTGAATATGCCACCCCCATTTAATAATCCCCTTAATATAACCTTAACATACAACATACATACTACAGCATATATACTGAGCAATAAGAAAAACAATAATAAGGAATGTAGGAGGTATTGCAGACCAGATTATGAGTTCCGGGCTGCAACATCTCCCCGATAAAGAGTACGATGCATCTCGTAACACTCACACTACCCGTACATACAGTTTAATTAGCATTCTGGCCTCTTCGGACAGCGGAGATGCCAGAATGCTATTACATATACCTACATTGTAACTATACAAAAATTGCATGTCGTGTCGTAAAGCTTCGTTCCGAACACATTCTGTTAAGACGTGATGTATGTCGTCTACCACATCACACTCCGAACAATTAGGTGAATCTGTAAAGTTACATCAGAAAAAACCGACTGCATGTCGGAATAGCATGTCAGTGATAAACCAGGGTTGTTGCCACAAATATCTATAATAATAACAAAACAGCTTATTTTTTTAATACTTTATTTCTCTTTAAAATCGGAATCGAAAATTGTCAACTATATTACAATAAACGCCTTGGATACTACTTGTCATAAGTCAATAAGTATTTCTATTTTTACAAATAATAGAAAAATAGATTGCAATCAGTCCCTTAACTGAATCTAATATTTAAAACTAGCGGCTCCGGCTTCGCACGGGTATAAAATATATAGCCTATGTCATTCACTGAAAAAATAATTAAAATCGATCCAGTAGTTTTGATTTATTCATTACTGCCCGTGGTCCGCACGCGTTAAATGTAATTTACGACATTACATTAGAAACCTCAAAAATAACAGGTCTTTTTAACTCCACTATTTAATGGATGTTATTATACATATAAACCTTCCTCTTCAATCACTCTATCTATTAAAAAACCGCATCAAAATCCGTTGCGTAGTTTTAAAGATTTAAGCATACATAGGGATATAGGGACAGAGAAAGCGACTTTGTTTTATACTATGTAGTGATAATAAATATCATAAATTAAAATGAATTACTTTATACAAATTATAATTTAATTAAGTACCTTTAAATTATATTATAATTTAAAAGTTCATCAACAGATGGCGCTACAAATATTTACATAGGAAGTAGAAAAATAAATATTAAATCGTATGAACTTTATTAAAATTGTTAATATTTAATGCCCAAGAGCGTTACGACGACACCGTTGTGGCGTTGTGGGTAGCGAGTCTGCCTTTAGTCTCGACGGTTGTGGGTTCGATTCCCGCTCGGGCAGATATTTGTTAAAATTTCTGTCTCGCTCTGGGCGTTTGTTCGTGTGGGTCTCCCCACCGTGCTTCGGAGAGCACGTTAATCTGTCGGTCCCGGTTATTATCAATAACATATGATAATAATCGTTAACTCTTGATAAGTAAATTGCTCTTATCCAATGAGCTACTGGTTCGCCCTTAGGGTTGCGGAGGTCAGATGGCAATCGCTCTGTGTAAAAACTAGTAGCCTGTCAAATCCGGATAAGAGTAATAAGCAGACCCTGGGTACATAAAAATACCGGGAATAATGCTAGGATAAAGAAGAAGCGTTACGACGTCAAAAGGCGTCACGACGCACATTTATGGTAAATCTATTATAGCGTTTACTATTAATAACTAGTGCCAAAAGGGAACAAACATACCTACTAACTGGTAAACACATTAATATCTTTTGCGTCACGCAGTCGTGTTAATACGCAAAAGCCAGACAGCGTGGCGGCCATATTTACAAATAGGTTTTTACACCTCTGAATAAAGTTTTTCTGGCGTCGGGACGGGACGACCCAATCGCCCGCTGTTGGGATAACCTCTGTCACAGCAGAGATTATTGCACCAGTGCAGTAAGTCACACTGGTGGTAAGCCTTTTGTTGCAAGACGCCGGCTAGGTAGGTACCACCGCAGTGCGGCCCACCTGATGGTAAGCGGTTGCCGTAGCCTATGAGCGCGCGCAACACCATTAGTAGGTGCCACTCACGCGTTGCTAACCTCGAGATATTGGTTCTTAAATCTCCTCCGCCCAGTAATTTCACTAGCCTACAGTGCCCTTCAAAACGGAACACAATAATGCCTAAGCACTATTATTTGGTGGCAGAATATTTGTCACTGGTGTTACCTACCAAGCCGGCCTCTTGCAAGAAAAGACCTACCACCAGTGTGACTGACTGCAGTGGTGGAATAATCTCTGCTGTGACACAGATTATCCTAACAGCGTGCGATGGGGTCGACACGTCCCGACGCCGGGAAAAATGGATTGTATCTTGATGGTGTATTTTAAGGTATTATACATTATTATCTTCATGTGCGAATCGAGATTTTAAGTCTCATTTATATATTTTTTAAAAATATTTTTGTGTTTTACAAACAAAAAATACCGGTGTATGTTACAAAACATTTTTTTTTTCACAAAGACAATCCGCCCGCATGTAACTTCCCGCCAAAACAAATGCTATAGACAAATGCCCATAGACTCGATAATACCGCCATAACTTTCCCGGTCACGTCCGAACCGATCGTTTTTTTTGTGCAATACGTTTGATACTCGTGTTATTATAATACGTGTATTGAAATGATTTATTACAATTTATTTATTTTGTACGAATTAACGATCTAAGGTTGTGTAACAAAATGGACGACAGTTTTATATCGGCCTGAATATTGACATATATATATCCAGACTTTTAAGCTAATATTTATTTGACAGACAGATAAAAATAGTTTTTTTTTTTAATGTAAGTAAGTACCGTAATACTTCCATATGCATTTAGTTAAAAGCTGTTAATTTAGAATTAAAAATAGGAATTTTAATTTTATTTATTTGGACGTGACAGTAACTAGAGAAGAAGTAAGGATCGACCCTTATATAAATCAAAAATGTCCAAAGACTCGCCGGTGCTCCTTCGTGAATTCAACGAAACGAAGTTAGTCACACTCTTACTTTATTCGATCATGTTGCAAGCTTGTTATGTGCGTTGGTGTTGAATTTTAGAAGCACCAGCGAGTTTTCGACATTTTGCTTGTATTGAAGGACCTATCATTAGTTTAAAGTAAGACAATGAGTACATTATTAACATAGAAAGAAAATCAAGATAGAAGGAACATTAGCTAAAAACCGCGTGCCAATATTTTAAGTATTTTAATAACTTGCCAAACCTATATTTATCTCTTTTACTCGTATTAGTGCTCCGAGCAACAGACTAAGACAGCAATATCTCCTTTGATATAACGTTACAACAGCAGCAGCATGGTATGTCTCCGTCCATGAGATTCTTAGTCTAAGTTTTATACCTTGTCAAGACTGTTAATTGTATAAGTGCATTTGTCAATAATATAGGTAATTTGACATTACGCTTACATAAAGTACGTAAAATATTGGCACTCTGTTTTAACTAATGCTCCTTCTATCTTCTTTCTCTATCTACGACATTAATATATTATTATAATTTAAATGTCAAAAACGAAATATCGAAACGTCAAAAAAGACTCTCTCAACGACGAAGGCATAAATTATTCAGCCACACGTTCCCTTTGTCCGTTCTTTCGTTACAGAATTACGATGTGACAATAAAAGTTACATTATAATAATTATTATTAGCAATAAATTTCTAAATATATATTTTTATCAGAACCATTTCAAAGTTAATGAGTAATATTATTATCGGTTTTTATGTTATTTGCCTAATTTAATTTTATTAATACAAAAAAAAATTATAAATGTATGTTTGTTAAGCTTTTGTTTCTCATAAACCATACTAGGTAGAGTTTAAATTCTCAAAAAAAAAAAAATATTAAAGGGGACCACCTACCATACAAGATTTGTTTTGCTGTTTTCTGCTTTATCTGCCAGTGGCTTCGCCCGCGTGAATAAAGATTTTAATACAAAATGATCCCCCATTTCAATCCTTCAGGGGTGGAATTAAAGAAAATGTTAAAACACACGTTTATTTTTAATTTTTACCAAAAACAAGGTTTCATGCTTCCAGTTCCATAAATTAAGGGTTGAATTCCGAAAAACTCTTAGTGCTCGTTTACGTTCTACAAACAACACCTGTGCTTCAGTTTTCTAGGTCCAAGGGTTTAGGCTGGGCGTTGATGTATATATATGTAAGTCAGATCTTCTTCTTTTATATATATAGATGTGAAATCACCAGATCTCTGCTAAACGTCACATTTTTTATGTGACTAATTTGGTAGACAAGCATACGACCCACCTGATGGTAAGCGGTTGTCGTATTCTATGAGCGCGCGCAGCACCATTATTAAGTGCCACTCGCGCGTTGACAACGAGAGATATTGGTTTATAAAGCTCCTTTGCACAGTAATATCACTATTATTGTCCCACTCTAATCGAAACAGTAATGCCAACGTGATACCTACCTAGCAAGCCTCTTCCAACAAAAGACCTACCAGTGTGACTGATTGCACTGGTGGAATAATATATGACAGAGATTATCCCAACAGCGGGCGATGGGGTCGTTACGCCCTGAAGCCTGAGAATTTGAAATACCACTTGGTCCAAGTTTACGACAAAATTTAAGCCTCTGGTCTCGACCCATTTAAATACTCCAAGCGAGAACAAAGACCAGCAATATTGTAACATATATTTTACTAAATAAACACTATCTTTAATGAGGGCATACAAAGTTCCCTTTGACATAGAACGGAAGATTATTGGAAATGGCATTATCAAGACGATATCAGAACGAAAAATTTCACATTCGCAAGTATAGGCACGGCAAGCAATATCACATACGCGTTGTCACCTTAATAGGAGGGAAAGGATCAGAGGGGATGGGAGACTGGGCCTGGCGCTACAACTCATCGCACACAATGCAACAGTCCTCTGTAACTTTACGCCGATTTTCTGTGAGTAGTACTTCTCCGGTCAAGATGGCCCATTTGTACCAGCAGGATGGGTCTACTATTACACCTCGATGTCTGTCAATCTCTCTCGTACAATCATTCTGTGAAACTAGCATTCGCCAGCGGTCTTTCCGAACTATATAATATGGGAGCCTTATAGATTAAAGCATATTGGTTCCTAAAAGGTCAACGCACTTGCATGCCCTCTTGTGTTCAGATGTTCATGGTTGGCGGTAATCGCTTAACATCGGCCAAGCCTCTTGCCCGTTTTCTTATTTCTCTTTCACTCTTTCTGCTAAAAATAGTGGGATATGACATTATTGATATAGGGATTTTTGTGAATGTGTTTTGTGTTGTTCCCATAGAGATTGGTTGGTATGGAGACCAGGTCGTGGTTAAGCGACAGAACTCGCCTTCAACATGAGTGCATATTTGAGGTGCCTCTTTTGAGGCCGGAAACAGGACTTATTACGTCATCGGAAATGACGATAGAAACTTTCATATTGACTATAACGTCCATATTGACGATACAAACATCAGTTTCGTTCTGGATTGTTGAAAAAAAATATCTTTAATATTAAGAATTATATAATATTATGGTTTAAAATTGTGAAAGCTTAGATTTAACTTTGATTGATATTACTCATGCCACTTCTGCAAGTAATGTTCTATGACCACAACTTCAGATCTTTTACATTACACAATACAATATGGCTGACGGCGCGAAACTCTGACATTGGCTTTAATAAAACACGGAAGAACATATCGATACTTAATTTATAATATCTAATTAGACTTCAGTTGACGTTGACAGTTCGCTTGGCGCGCTTTTCCGCGCGCCATTTTGGATTTTTTTTTTCGTGGTTTTACAAAAATGTGTGCCAGTGTTTGATTGATGACAGTTTTCTTTTTTAATTTTGTTACATTTGTTTTGTTACAATGAAGATCACGGGGAAAGTTGGTATGTATTTTTTTGTTTTTACCCGATTTCAAAAAGGAGATTAATTTGAATAAACTGTTTTTAGTGTTTGTACACTGCTTTTTTTGTTGGAGGAAATTTTGATCAAAACCTTAATTATCAGTCAATAAAAAAAACAAATTAGTTTTAGTATTTTTAAAACAGACTTCTTTTTCTTTGATGACTGAAATATTTCCTTATTTTTTTTTGCAGCGAAAAATTAAACAGACAATTAATCGTAAACTTTTTAATTTAAAAACAAAATTCAAAGACCATTAATCACCAACGGAACGAAACGAAGTTACTCATAAGCTACTTTTTAAATTTCACAACGTATCAAAAAAAGTTAGCGTGCGTGGGTGCTGGACTTACAAAGGGCCTCCATCTCGTCCCCTGGGACCAAGTGCCAGCACAGAGGTTGCGAGGTCCCAGTATTGATATCTCTAAGAGATCCCTTTCTCTTTCTCTGGGTCGGCCCCCATGACCCGATTCTCCTCCCCAGGAGACCAGGTGTCTGTGAGCATATGTCATCCCCGAAAAAAAAATTACTTAAAAAGGCCCATAGCGATACTTGAAGTATCACAAGCGCGTTTCAACTCGAGGAAACAGTACTGATCCTGTTACTTGACGCCGATTTTCAGTGAGAGGGTAGTACTTCCCCGGTCGAGCCGGCCCATTTGTGCTAGCAGAAGCATGGGGTACAAAGTCTACGGTTACCGAATCTAATTAAAATTCTATAAGTTCTACGTTTCGCACGTACCACGGACAACCCTAAGACATGCGTAAGAAACCGTTTTGTAACAAAACCAGCTTCTACCAGCGGCTTCGCCCGCTTGAATAACGATTTTAATACAAACTTTAAACCCCCATTTCAACCCTTCAGAGGAGGAATTTAAGAAAGTGTTTCATTATCTGTAATTTCGCCTAAAAACAAAGTTTCATGCTTCAACCCCCCTTTAAGGGTTGAATTTCGAAGACGAAGAAAGTGACCCCTATATTATTAATTTTATTATTTGATAGTGGCAACAGAAATACACATTCTGTGGAAATTTCAACTCTCTACCTATTACTGTACATGAGATACAGCCCTTTGACAGACGGACAGAGGACGCTGTCACCTTTTGGGTACTGGACCCCAAAAGCTTATCACGATTTTTGACCTTAAAAACTATCATTCTATATTTCAAGTTACATAAAATGACTTAAACGTATAATTCCATCCATACCACCTCGATGTCTGGAAATCTACAACAGCGCTATTTAGAAGACATTTTCTTCCTCGCACAACCACTCTGTGGAATCAACTTCCGCCGGCGGTCTTTCCGAACCGATACGACTTGGGAACCTTCAAGAGAAGAGCCTATTCTTTCCTTAAAGGTCGGCAACGCGCCTGCATGCCTTCTGGTGTTGCAGATGTTCATGGGCGGCGGTGATCGCTTAACATCAGGTGAGCCTCCTGCTCGTTTGCCCCATAAAACAAAATTTATGTAACGAAAAATTATCATCAAAATCGAGTCACAACAAAAAACATGAATGAATATCTTTAAAAATAACAAATCCTCGCCTCTGACCACTATAGGAACACGTGACTCAACTGTGTCAGTCATGTCATAAGCATATAAAAGTGTGTCACGATCATTATTACGCCAAAACTTGCAACGCTTAAATTACTAAAAAAGGTCAGTCTGCATTTTTTTCTAATATTTATTACAAAGACGATTGATATAGAAGTTTCTTATAAATATCTGTATCGATCTAGGCGTTTGTCCTCCTGGGTCTCCCCACCGTGCCTCGTAGAGCACGTTAAACGTTAACATCTGATAATAATCGTTAACTCTTGATAAGTAAATTGCTCTTATCCAATAAGTTACTGGTTTGCCCTTAGGGTTGCGGAGGTCAGATGGCAATCGCTCCGTGTAAAAATTAGTAACCTATCAAATCCGGATAAGAGTAATAAGCAGACCCTGGGTAAAGTCGCATAGTACCGGGAATAATGCTAGGCAGAAGAAGACTCCGTAAACGAATATTTTTCCTATAAAAAATCTTGGGGCTCTTTAATTACTGGATCTCAATCAGGATTAAAATTTTGTAATATTTACAATTAAACCAGTCAGGTCGCCCGTAGAGGCGTCTGACTTGACTTATCGAGTGTCATCAAATTGATAACAGTCGGGACCGACTTTTACGTGCCCTCCGAAGCACGGAGACGCTCAGTTGAAATAGCATTATGCGATCACCCATCTAGTGGCTGACCGCGCCTAAAGATGCTTTACCCACCGATTTACCGATCAGATGAGGTACCGAACCGGTGGTAGAGCTTGAGGATTCGAAAGTACTTTTTAAAAGTTTTAAAGTAAACAATTTTGATTTGATTTTAAAAATATTATCAATGTGAAAGTTTGGTTGGATGTTCGTTAATATTTCACTCAAAAAGTATTGGATGGATTTGGATGGAATTTGGTCCACACATAGCTTATTATCTGGATTAATATATAAGATGATACCAAATGAACTTTCATCCACATTTGGTTTGAAAAAGACAGGGCAATAAATTTTAGAGATATACAAGTTGTTCCCATAACTTTGTTTTTCATATTACTTTTAATAATTACTACGAAGTTACCAACCTATTTTGCGGTCGATTTTAATTCTTTATTATTTTTAAAGTCCTTAAGATTCTTCATCATCAAGCTGCGGAACCCTTTAGTTTCGACTGTGTCCACAACCCACTTGACTGATAATTTTTAATTATATTAATTTGTCAGTAGGTAACTGATAATGATAAGCCGATTTCAATATTATATTAGTTTATAATATATTTCGTCAATATTTGCAATATTATAATATTTCAAAGAGACTTTGGTAATATTATTTAAAAAAAGATTAATTATTTCTAAGAATAATTACATTATACGATTACTTTTAAGTAATATTTCAAAATAATACGAAATAACACTATAAAGCGACACTGGTGGAAGGTTTTTTGTTAGAAGAGGCCGGGTAGGTAGGTACCACCGCAGTGTCAAATATTCTACCGCAAAGCAATAGTGTCTTTGGCATTACTGTGGTCTGATGAAGGGTACTGTAGGCTAGTGAAATTACTGAGCAAAGATATTTAAGAACCAATATCTCTCGTTGGCAACGCGTGAGTGACACCTACTAATGGTGTTGCACGCTTATAGGGTACGAAAACCGCTTACCAACAGATGGACCGTACGATTGCTTGCGAACTTAGTAACATAAAAAACCTCACATTTTATATTAAATAAAAAATTTTGGATAAAAAGTATATTATGTGTTAAGGTAATGCTCTATATCTGTACCAATTTTGATCTCAATCCGTTTAACAAACATTCAAACACGGATACACAAACATTCACATATTTCATAGAACCTATTGCATGTAATTATTACCGATTACCGTTTAAACTAAACGATCGGTAGGTTAAGCAACTTTAGGCGCGGTCAGTCACTAGATAGGTGATCGCATAGTGGTATTTCAACCGAGCGTCTCCGTGCTTCGGAGGGCACGTAAAAGTCGGTCCCGGCTGTTGACAATTTGACAACAGTCGATAAGTCAAGTCAGAGGCCTACGGGCGACCTGAACAACTCTGACACTAGGTTGACCACTAACCACTCGATAAGAAGAAAACCGGAAAATAATTGTAAAAGTGTAGAAAACTATAAAACTAAATTAAAAACGGAAATATCAAATACCTTCGATGCTTCATTGAGCACTGCATCATGTTAATCACTACATATTATAAAACAAAGTCGCTTTCTCTGTCCCTATGTATGCTCAGATATTTAAAACTACGCAACGGATTTTGATGCGGTTTTTAATAGATAGAGTGATTGAAGAGGAAGGTTTATATGTATAATAACATCCATTAAATAGTGGAGAAAAAAAAATTTTAGGTTTCTAATGTGATGTCGTAAATAATTTCATTTAACGCGTGCGGGCCACGGTCAGTAATGAATAAATCAAAACTACTGGATCGATTTTAATCATTTTTTCAGTGAATGATATAGGCTATATATTTTATACCCGTGCGAAGACGGAGCGGGCCGCTAGTTAAGTTAATATAATTATGTGTGCTTATTCTGAATGTATAAAAATAATGTAAGAAAGAGTTTTTCGCCGACAAACTGATAAACAGTTTGGCGAGAATTATTATTTTTGTAACACTTTTTTGCTAATTTGATAAATAAATTTAAAAAAAAACATTTATTATATTAATATAAATAGTAAGATAAATAATGCACCGTCTGTATGAGAGTAGTGACCCTATGGTCAACCTTATTCCAGAAACGAGTTTTATAAAAAAAAAGTGGTAAAAACTTTATTGACATAAGAAACAGGAACGCGGACGGTAGCCATTTTATAAACAAATATAAAATGGCCGACTTGTCACTTATACCGCCCTTTTTTACGAAAGATGTTTTTATATAAAGTTTTTATCAATTTTGTTACCTACATAATTTTATATTTTTTCTTTTGACGACGGTGTTATACTAACGTGATAATCTATGCAAATAGATGAAATTAAAGTGTCTCTTAGTAATTACAAATTAACAGCTTTTCACTAAATGCATATGAAAATTACATTAAAAAAAACAAATGTTTAATATTTTTTCCGTTTGTCTGTTCGTGTTTCGGTTAGACTCTGAAACGGCTGGACCGAAAGAGACTTTCGCTGGTAAATATCTTATGTTATAAGGAGTAACTAAAGCTAATTCTATTTTGGCAAAAGACGTTTCACACAATAAAAAAAAATGGTGAGTGGAAACTTCGTAATGTGGAAATGAAAATAGGAAGGTGTAGAAATTAATTTTTTGTGAAATCATATTGTTTCTATAAGACAATTTATATAGGCGTCGGGATGTGACGACCCCATCGCCCGCTGTTGGGATAACCTCTGTCACAACAGAGATTATTCCACCAGTGCAATCAGTCACACTGGTGGTAGGTCTTTTGTTGCAAGAGGCCGGCTAGGTAGGTACCACCGCAGTGCCCAATATTCTGCCGCCAAATAGTAGTGTTTAGGCACTACTGTGTTCCGGTTTGAAGGGCATTGTACGCTAGTGAAATTACTGGGTGAACGAGATTTAAGAACTAATATCTCGAGGTTGGCAACGCGTGAGTGGCACCTACTAATGGTGCTGCAAGCGCTCATAGGCTGCGGCAACCACTTACCATCAGGTGGGCCGTATGCTTTTTGCCAACTTCTAACATAAAAAAAAAAAAAACTTTATTAACATATAATAATAACTTTATGACCGCTCGCGCTGGCCTGTTACAGACGCATGCGTTCGAGTGTCACTTTCGCTGTCTATTTCATAGCCCCTCCATGGTAGCGTTAAACGTTTAACGCAACGTTGCAAGTAGCATTAGAAGTTTCACTTAAAAAAAAAATAAACAATACCGTAGACCTCGCAAGCGGAGCCGCGAGCAGACCTAGTTATACCAGAATCAACAGAAAAAATTTTGAACATACATAAATCTAAATTTTTTCGCCACTAAAATTCCCATCTTCCCTCTCTTTCGCACACTACGTGACACTATAATAGTATATTTAAACAAAAGTACTTAGTAAAATTCGGAATATAAAATTTCATTGTCAATAATGGTATATCCGTGACTACCAGAATGTATGCAATAAAAACAAATATAAAAACGAAAAAAATGTAGAAAAAGCCGCCGCCATCTTGCTAACGCGCACGTCCCGACAAATCTTTATAGATCGTTTTCGTGCGTGACATTTTCGAAATGTTTTCATGTACGGGGTTTAAAATTTTTAACACACGATATACGATTATTGATCTATTTATGGGTTTTTTCGATGTTTTTATGTATACTCATTTTAATGGTGTCTTAAATTGTAAACAGATAAAATTGTGCATCGGGACGTGACGACCCCATCGCCCGCTGTTGGGATAATCTGTCACAGCAGAGATTATTCCACTAGTGCAATCAGTCACACTGGTTAGTAGGTGCCACTCACGCGTTGACCAGTAATTTCACTAGCCTACAGTCCCCTTTAAACCGAAACACAATAATGCCAAAGACACTATTGCGTTGCGGTAGAATATTTGACACTGCGGCACCTACCCAGTCGGCCTCTTGCAACAAAAGATCTACCACCACTTTATATTTCAATAGGTTATATGATAAAAAGAGACAGTGACAGAAAGAAAGAGAGAGAGTTGAACACCCGGCTGCGGACTCACTCGCTCGTGTGCTCATTTGCTTGTAGTAAGCTCAATACTCACACACACAGCATACAGTATTTCGTTACTTGTATTTAGCACAACTAATTTATCTAAAAACAGAGCTAGAAATAAATTAGCTAAAAGTTACTTGAGTAAGCATTGTTGAAATAGTAACAATAAATTAATTTACGTGTAAAGCCGAGTTCATTTCGCTTGTGTAAATATATAACATTGTAAGTTTAGGTCTTAAGGCTGGTCTAGACTGTTTATTGGAACGAAGTTCCTTATCGCGCGTTGTGAAAGGGGGCTAGACGGAAAAATTCTTACGAAAAGTTGTCACGACACTTTTTGCTATAGTTGTAAGCCGTGCGGCGTGCGCGTGTTTCTCTGTCTGTCTCTCTCTCTCTCATAGAAAGCAAGCCAGTTATTTTCGTTTCGTCTTTCTATTTGTTTTGAACAGTGTGGTGTCGCGACGATTATTTTTGTTGATTTGTTTTTTGTACATAATAAATAATAAATTAAAAAATATTATTATAACTTAAAAAAAATATATAACAATTCCTTTACTAATTAATCGAAAGGAACTTCGTTCCATCCGGGTGTCCCTAGACACCTCTCAAGGTTTTATTATATTATTTAACCGATTTTCGAAGTATTCGCTTCTATAATAAAATTTCACCATCGAAATTTAAATCTTACATTAAACTGTTTACTTAATAAGGCTTATTATTCCGTTAATGAATATATTGCAGATAATGCGGCATGGAATTCATATACGTTCAGTTGAAATACCACTATGCGATTACCCATCTAACGACTGACCGCGCCTAAAGTTGCTTAGCCCACCGATTGTTAACCGATCAGTGAGCGCACACAGCTGTTAGCGTCTCCTATCCTTTTATTAATAACAAGCATGTGCTCGCGTTTTCGCCTTGGAATTGACTCCAGGGAGAAATAAGGCATATCTGTACTAAACTTCAATTGAATACGTCCTGTGGCATCTTTTCTGATAATCCCACAGGAACTAAACATTTTGCCAGGACAAAAGTAGCCAGTGTTTTAATCTAGATAATAACCTTTCTGTGTGCTAAATTTCATCTATTAGGAAGACACAGAGGGGGTAGCTTGATTGGTCTTGTTTGTGCCCGCTTGGGTCAAACAACTAATTTTAATATCAGAACGTGGAAACGCAAATACAAGAGATACAAAAATGATTAGAACTTAAGTTCTGTTTGTATAAACAACTAGATCTTACACGCGATGTTGTTCATTTTGACATTTCAACACCCACGTGATATGGGATTTTATTTATATACGAGCTTCTACCAGCGGCTTTGCCCGCGTGTATAACGATTTTAATACAAACTTTGAACCTTCATTTCACTTCTTCGGTTGAGGAATTTCAGAAAATGTTAAAACACGTCTTAATCGTTGGCCAAAACAGAGTTTTACAAAATCCTTTTCCTCTATTTGATTACCTATGGGTTGAATTTTTTTTTTTTTATGTTAGAAGTTGGCAAACAAGCATACGGCCCACCTGATGGTAAGTGGCTGCCGCAGCCTATGAGCGCTTGCAGCATCATTAGTAGGTGCCACTCACGCGTTGCCAACCTCGAGATATTAGTTCTTAAATCTCGTTCGCCCAGTAATTTCACTAGCGTACAATGCCCTTCAAACCGGAACACAGTAGTGCCTAAACACTACTATTTGGCGGCAGAATATTGGACACTGCGGTGGTACCTACCTAGCCGGCCTCTTGCAACAAAGACCTACCACCAGTGTGACTGTGCACTGGTGGAATAATCTCTGTTGTGACAGAGGTTATCCCAACCGCGGGCGATGGGGTCGTCACATCCCGACGCCTTTATTATTTAACGGAAGTGTCAAAAAGGTAGTGGAATCTAATTTCTTATGGACTCGAATTTTGTTAAAAGGAGCAGACCTGATTGACATATCAAAGCCCAGCCTAAACCTTTGGACCTAGAAAGGTGTTGTTTCACAGATGTTGTTTTTAAAACGTAAACGAGGACTAAGAAATACTATATCGAAATTCAAGCCTTAAAAGTGTGAAATGGTGGTTTGAAAGTTTGTGTGGAAGTGCGTCATTTTGAAAATGGACACATGAAACTTTGTATTATCTAAAGGTGAAATGAAGGTTCAAAGCTTGTATTAAAACCGTTATTCACGCGAGCAAAGCCACTGGTAGAAGCTAGTAATTTATATTAGCAGTAATCATTTTAATCACTTCTTCTTAGTCCTAGCATTCCCGGTATTTTATTTAGCCAAGGTCTGCTTATTACTCTTATCCGGATTCGACAGGTTACTAGTTTTTACACAGAGCGATTGCCATCTGACCTCCGCAACCCTAAGGGCGAACCAGTAACTCATTGGATAAGGGCAATTTACTTATCAAGAGTTAACGATTATTATCGGATGTTATGTGATAACAACTCTCGACAACAACAACGTGCTCTCCGAAGCACGATAATTATTTTAATCACTGAAATTAAGCAATAGGTACTTACATACTGTAATCAGATTCGCGGTTAATGCTTATAGACTAGATGGTTCTTTGAAGGGTGAATATATGATTGTATGTATTTTTAAATGTTATACCATAAAAATTGACAAAAAAATTGGGACGGACCACCCTTATCACTTAGGGGTGTAAGACAAATATAACCTATTCTCAGACGTACTGAATATATAAAATTTTATCAAAATCGTTTAAGTTTCGAAGGAGTATGGTAATTAAAACTGTGACATTTTATATATTAGATATCTCAATTTTTCACAAAAAAATACGCGATTTATAACATAAATCGGAACAAACAAACATACATCACCCAATCTGAACCACGCCTTAGATTACAGCTCGCGAGACGTGCCTGCGCCTGCGCATTATTTACCCCATAGGCACGTACTACTATTACTTACATTGTTAAACGATGACACATATTTTACAATGTAATTCTGTATTTTATTTAAATGAAATAAATTTAGAAGTCGAATTAAAAAAATAACAAGTCGGAGACACATTTGTGTCGACCCGATTATCAGTTTTTTTTTCAATTACTAAGTTGGCAAGCAAGCATACAGTCCACCTGATGGTAAGCGGTTGTCCATGAACATCAACAACACCAAGTCGAGGATGCATTACCGGTATTGCAAAAGGTGTCTAAACACTCGACGTTTTAAGACTCCTAAATCATAGCGCTCAAGGAAGCCTTTATATATTTGGAAGTCGATTTAAAAAAGACACAATCGGAGACACATTTGTCCCAACCCGAGTATAGGGATGATGGTAGGGATTTAACGGCGTCGGGATGTGACGACCCCATCGCCCGCTGTTGGGATAACCTCTGTCACAGCCAGCAGAGATTATTCCACCAGTGCAATCAGTCACACTGGTGGTAGGCCTTTTGTTGCAAGAGGCCGGCTAGGTAGGTACCACCGCAGTGTCCAATATTCTACCGCCAAATAGTAGTGCTTAGGCACTACTGTGTTCCGGTTTGAAGGGCATTGTAGGCTAGTGAAATTACTGGGCAAAGGAGATTTAAGAACCAATATCTCGAGGTTGGCAACGCGCGAGTGGCACCTACTAATGGTGCGCGCGCTCATAAGCCGCGGCAGCCACTTACCATCAGGTGGGTCGTATGATTGTTTGCCAACTTCTAACATAAAAATACTCTGCTACAAATATCTGTTCCGGTCTGGGCGGGGGTCCTCGTGAATCTCCCCACCGTGCCTCGGAGAGCACGTAACCTCTGATAATAATCGTTAACTCTTGATAAGTAACTCTTTTAAAGGCGTCGGGATGTGACGACCCCATCGCCCGCTGTTGGGATAACCTCTGTCACAACAGAGATTATTCCACCAGTGCAATCAGTCACACTGGTGGTAGGTCTTTTGTTGCAAGAGGCCGGCTAGGTAGGTACCACCGCAGTGTCCAATATTCTGCCGCCAAATAGTAGTGTTTAGGCACTGCTGTGTTCCGGTTTGAAGGGCATTGTATGCTAGTGAAATTACTGGGCGAACGAGATTTAAGAACTAATATCTCGAGGTTGGCAACGCGTGAGTGGCACCTACTAATGGTGCTGCAAGCGCTCATAGGCCGCGGCAGCCACTTACCATCAGGTGGGCCGTATGCTTGTTTGCCAACTTCTAACATAAAAATACTCTGCTACAAATATCTGTTTCGGTCTGGGCGGGGGTCCTCGTGAATCTCCCCACCGTGCCTCGGAGAGCACGTTAAGCATAACCTCTGATAAGTAAATTGCTCTTATCCAAGGAGTTACTGGTTCGCCCTTATGATGGCAATCGCTCTGTGTAAAAACTAGTAACGTCAAATCAGGATAGATTATATAGACTCTGGGTTAAATACCGACTTTGCTCACATAAATAACTTTAGTAATAAGAACAGATGTTGTTACAAAGCTTAACACGACCCCCAACAACCATATTTCGTACTTCCTAAACATTTTAATCCCTTAATCTCGCGGCCATATTGATTTATGCGCCTTCCTGTGTTTTCACACCTTAGGAGTGTATAAATTATTATCAGCTGAGGACGATATTTTGACATACGACATTTTTTTATATTGAACTTATAGCTAGCGCCATATTTTAGGAATCCTTATATTTCACGGCAGTAGAGCCGATCGGGGAAGTACTACCCTCTCACAGAAACTCGGCGTAAAGTACAGTATCAATACTGTTGCGTTTCGTGCGAGGAGTGATAGCGCCGGAGGCCCAAACTCCCAGCCCTCTATTCCCATCTTTTTTTTAGCATGGCGCGCGTTCATAGGTTGCGGGATTGCTTTCCATAAGGCGGATTGTATGCTTGTATGCCAACCGTCATAAAAAGAAAATTCGTCATGCCCGTCTGTCCGTTCGTATGGAGCTGTTAAGACATTAGCTCCTATAGTCATAAAAATTGTGTCTCTACCTTTTGAGCAATGGCATTTAAAATTCTGGAATAATTTGAGGTTGTAGAACATTAAAGAACTTTCTAATACTTTTATTTTGAAAAAGATAAAGTCTACAAATTTTAAAGATATAGACGTTTTCCCCATAACTTTGTCTTTTTATATTATTTTTAATAATTACTATGAAATTACAAACTTATATTTGCGGTCGATTTTAATTTGTTAATATCGTATGGTTCTTCATCATCAAGCTGCGGGACCCTTTAGTTTCCACTGTGGTCCACAACGGACTTGACCGGTATTTTATTATAAGTGATTTCCAATCCATTTTAATTTTTAATGACATTTCTTTACTAGTCCCGTGTATTTACACGCTTGCTCTTAAATTTTTTTGTCGAGATTTTTTTACTGCGCAGGAAAATAAAAGGTTTGGCTTTATTTTTTTTATTTAATGACGCCTGAGAATAAGCAGTCACCGGAATCTAGAACGCTTGCCATACTAGAAGTATCACATGCGTGTTGCCAACCCAGGGAACAAGAAGGAAGGGATGAAAAGGGAAAAAAGAAAGGAATAGAGAGGGTGGGAGATTGGGCCTCCGAAGCTCTTAATAATTAAACGAAATGCAACAGTACAGATACTATTACACAGTTACTTTACATTGGTATGCTGTGCAAAGATATTTAATTTATATGTAAAATTTTACAGCATAATAATTCATTATGCCAAAAAAAAACAAAAGAATGTCCCGTCATTGTTTAGAAATCTTTCCCGCGCTCAACAATGACATCCGTGTTCCCGCCAATTTAGACCTGTCACTTGAGGCCATAAACTACAAAAAGTTTTTTTTATTTCGCCCTCATTGTCTCAGTCTACGAAGTTTTAATTGTCATCACAAAATGATTGACGAATTTGACACGGATATGACAAAAAGTTTTTTTTTTCTAAACAGAAAGCTTGGGAAAATATTTTCAGGTGTCATCAGAAGTTAGTTATTTTAGTAATTGTGAAAATCTTAACATGAAATTAGTGATATACTTATGTAAAGAAAATGTTTTTCGTACTGGGTTCCGTAGCCAAAAGGTGTCAATGGAACGTTTTCACAAAATGGGTATTTCATTTGCAACAGGGAATACTAAAATTAAAATATACTACTAAATTTAAAGAAAGCGGGCCCCTATACATGATACCTCTTTTATGGAACCCTATATGTGGGAATCGTATGACTTATAATTTAAAAAAAAATAGAAATTAATCAAAATATTTTTTGATTCATAAACCAATGAAATAATCTCTTTTTTATGTTACTAAGTTGGCAAGCAAGCATACGGCCCATCAGATGGTAAGCGGTTGCCGTAGCATATAAGCGCGCAACACCATAAGTAAATGCCACTCAAGAGTTGCAATCTCGAGATATTGGTTCTTAAATCTCCTTTGCCAAGTAATTTCACTAGCCTACAGTGCCCTTCAAACCAGAACACAGTAATGCCAAAGACACTGCTTTGCGGTAGAGTATTTGACACTGCGGTACCTACCTAACCGGCCTCTTGCAAACGACCTGCGATATTCGATCACAAATATTTTACCCAACGAAACACAAATTCATTCATAATACAACAAAAGAATTAATATATTCAAAGTCTTTTACATAAAGTTCTCACACCCAACGCAAATTACAGACTGATTACTCAACAACAACTCTACAGGTGTCTACTACGTTTGCGAAAAAAAAAAAAAACAAAAAAGGCAAACAGTAAAACCTCCTTTAGACACGTGCGTCCGTTGCGGCCAGAGACAATAGTATTATGACGCTGAAAAAAAATTACTATTGACTTTCGCGCGTAAAATTGACACATTACCCGTTCCCACGTATTTTTTTTTAATTACCTACCTGTCAAATATTGTTAAGTTAAATTACACTCTATTGTTATCAGGTTCAGACTTAGAATTGAATGTATATTTTAATATTTTTTTTAAGTTAAAGATTAGACAAATAGTAATCCTAAAATCTCAAACAGGTGACGATAATGTAATTATTATATAATTTGTATAATGCTTTTAAATATTTCCGAGATGATCGGTTTAAAGATTTCCTTTGACAGATTAAAAAAAAAATTATATTGTCTCTAGTTTTATATTACGAAAATTTATAGCAAAATGTTAACGTAAAAACGTTATTTTAACTTCTTATTCACTATATGTAAAATAATTATATTATTATAAATTATTTTTAGGTTGTATCTATTCAATTTAAGAAAAAAAACTTAATATAATAAATGTGAAAGTTCAATCACCTAAAAATGGCCGAACGGATTTGTATGTCAAATGTCAAATTTGTCATATATATATATTGTGTCCCATATCATGTTCACTTGTCCTAAACTAGTTTATCCCGTATATGATGTCCTTCGTCAAGAAGCTCCTCGTCCCATAAATGTCGAATGTCTGTTGATGTTTGTGTTTAGCTCATTGCGTCCGTTCCTATGTAGATTTATTAAACGTAATAATATTAGACTGTAAATATATTATTAGTAGAATATAAATATATGTTATTAACTATATATTATCTTCTTCTTCTTCATCCTAGCATTATTCCCGGTATTTTATGTACCCAGGGTCTGCTTATTACTCTTATCCGGATTTGACAGGTTACTAGTTTTTACACGGAGCGATTGACATCTGACCTCCGCAACCCTAAGGGCGAACCAGTAACTCATTGGATAAGAGCAATTTACTTATCAAGAGTTAACGATTATTATCAGATGTTATTGATAATAACCGGGACCGACAGCTTAACGTGCTCTCCGAGGCACGGTGGGGAGACCCACACGGACAACGCCCAGACCGGGACAGAAATTTTTAACAAACATCTGCCCGAGCGGGAATCGAACCGATTATTTATTGTATTATTTATTGTATCGATTATTTATTGTACTATTTATGTCTTTTTACGTTAAGGACTTACTACTTCTATCTCACCGGTCAGATACTTATATGAGTTTGTAGTCTCATCCGCATTGATCAATCTCCTTCGTGTCGTCTCCATCCTACGTGTCATAGGCGAGATAATATGTGCCTACAGGACACAACTAAAAGCCAACATTGGAGAAAAAATTTATATCTATTTTATCTATAATATCTATTTTTCAATCCCCCCCAGTGATAAGGGCTGTCCACCCCAAATTTTTTTTTTTTTTTTTTGGATAAAATTTTTATTTTTTATTTCTTTATTATGTGGCATTGAAAAATACATATGACCCTTAATTTTCACTTTTTTATCACCAACCCCTGCTTTTTAATAGCCTTATTAGTCAATTACAAACTTTCACCAGGTACAGGGCGCTGCTATCGGGTCCCAGATTTTTTCGGGGCAGGACAACGTCTGCCGGGCCCGCTAGTATATATATATATATATATATTGCTATCTCCGTAGAAAGGATCATTAGCTAAAAATCTCCCGCCAATATTTTACGTATTTTATATGTGCGTAATGTCATATTACCTATATATATAATTGACAGTCTTGACCGGTTATAAAACATGCCAACATTGACATTTAGGAAATAAAAAAATAACTTGTCAAACCTATATGTATCTATTTCTTTTACTCGTATTAGTGCTCCGAGCAACAGACTAAGATAGCATATCTCCTTTGAAATAACTTTGTAAGAGCGGCAACATGGTATGACTCCGCCCATGAGATTCTTAGCCTAAGACTATCTGATTATCTAAAGACATGTCACAGGTGGTATGCTACTGTAATTCGGTATAGAAGTGTCTTATGGAACATTATTTGGACGCAAATAAGCAATACCATGTCAACCCACACGAAAGTCATTTCGAGAAAAACGCGTTTGAAAATTTTGAACAACTTGCTTTATATGTTTTTTATATTTATTGGTGAAGTTTTTAGCAATTTCAGATTTATATAAGTTATTTTACTTATTTTCACAAAAAATAAGTATACAAACTGCATATTTCGTATATAATATAACCCAAAACTTTTAACATAATACATAAATTGCATGATTAAAAAATGGATTTTTAGAAGTTTTAAAGCTTAAAACCCTACAAATATTAAAGAAAAATGTTCTTCAGCCATTAACCAACACTTCTGCATATATAACTCAGTTTTTTCAATTTTGTGGGTTGACATGGTATTGCTTATTTGCGTCCATTTACCTACAAACGATTCATTTCTCTCCGGAGCCAGTTCTAAGGTCACCGCGGATAATGTCGCCATGATGCCAGTGAAAAATATACAACAATATTTTTTTTTAAACTTAATATATATTTTTTAAGTTTCCTTAGCCAAGTGGCAAAGACAGAATCTTTATAGTTTCATCGTGTCCGTTTATTAGTCTGTCTGTCACAGTCATTTTACTCGGGAGTGTATTGGATTTTTTTTTCTTTCGGAATGTGTATTGCTGTTGGCTCTACTGGCCTTGACAGCGTCACCGGGCGGTGGGGGCCGAGTACAGAGACTCAGCCGTGATAAAGGGGCAGCCCTCACGGGGCTCAAATTTGATTCCGTCCTTAGGGTGCCTCCTGCGAAGCCGAACCACGGCTAAGGACGTCATCGGAGATGGAGTATTGGATTGAAATTCGGTAAATAGGTGTAGAATTTCATTTGATGTCCCACAAGCTCAAATTTTTATACAATTTTAAATACCATAGTTCAAAAGTTAGAGGGACACAATTTTTATGACTTTAGGAGCTAATATCTCAACAACTACTCATTTAAGGAAAAAAGTCAAAATTAAACCTTGTTATCATATTAAAAGACCTATCCAAAGATATCTCACACGTTGCCATATGTTGAAGTTTTTTTTTTCAACCTACAATTACATGTATGGACCTGCTACCCTTAATTTTTGCATATTTTAGGAATTCATGATAAACCTGTAGCGGTTCATAGAATACACCTATTTAGTAAATTTCCTATAAAAAGAGTGAAATACAGACGAACGGACAGACGTACAGAGCTCCGTTTTTGCCATTTGACTACGGAACCCTAAAAGCGACTTCAAAACATTTTTTTTGCTTAAAAATAATTAACAAAAATATGTTGAACCTAATGTATTTTTTATTAATCTTAAAAAGTCACATAAATCTAACAAAAATGATATTCGAGCAAAACCGCAGGCGTAGTATTATAGTAGCTTAAATGATTATTTAACTAATACAAGACGATCCGGACCACCGGGTATCGGATCCGGATCCGGGCTGCACGTGTGACGGTTTTTGTTTACGAGCTTATCTTACTTAGCTTAAAAGTATTATATGATTCTAAAAAATATAGGTTTTTTTAAACTTTAATACAAACTCTAACTAAGCCCCCCCTTTTTACAAACTTTGAAATGTCATATTTATTTATATCGAATCAACAGTCAAAAAAATAAGTTTCAAGCTTCTAGCTATAAAAATGACGATTCTTTTTTTTTTTCATCCCTTTTTCAATCTTTTACAACCCTTTTTTCACATTAAACTCAAACTCAAACTCAAAATATTCTTTATTCAAATAGGCTTTTACGCGCTTTTGAATCGTCAAATATACAGTCTGTTATGTCCGCCTAAGTGAAGCTACCGCCGATTCGGAAGGTAGATTCTGCAGAGAAGAAACGGCAAGAAACTCTACAGTTACTCTTTTCAAAAATAATCACATTACATTTGTCAAATGTACAATTAAGATATATATCTCGCATGAAACTCAACGTATATTAATTCCATGCCACATTATCTGCAATATATTCATTAACGGAATAATAAGCTTTATTTAGTAAACACCGCTTAATAAAAGATTTAAATTTCATAAGTGGTAGATTCAAAATTGTCTGCGGAATTTTATTATAGAAGCGAACACCTTGCCCCAAAAAGGACATACTCACTTTGTGAAGCCGAAAACTTGGTGTAACAAGTTTATCTTTTCTTCTTGTATTAAAGCAGTGTTTGTCACTGTTTGTGTCAAACAAATCAACATTTTTATGAATATAAAGGATATTGCTAAGGATATACTGCGAAGCAACCGTCAGTATGCCTGCCTTAGTAAACACATCCCGAAGAGAGTCTCTAGCTTGCAAATTAAAAAGTAGCCTATATCCTTTCTCAGGCTTTAGACTATCTGTGTACCAAATTTCATTTAAATCGGTTCAGTAGTTGGCGTGAAAGCGCGACAGACACAAAGACAGAGTTACTTTCGCATTTATAATATTAAGTAAGGCATATAATATATGGACACGCCCTTCCATATTTATAAAATGTTTTTTTATGTTAGAAGTTGGCAAACAAGCATACGGCCCACCTGATGGTAAGTGGCTGCCGCAGCCTATGAGCGCTTGCAGCACCATTAGTAGGTGCCATTCACGCGTTGCCAACCTCGAGATATTAGTTCTTAAATCTCGTCCGCCCAGTAATTTCACTAGCGTACAATACCCTTCAAACCGGAACACAGTAGTGCCTAAACACTACTATTTGGCGGCAGAATATTGGACACTGCGGTGGTACCTACCTAGCCGGCCTCTTGCAACAAAAGACCTACCACCAGTGTGACTGATTGCACTGGTGGAATAATCTCTGCTGTGACAGAGGTTATCCCAACAGCGGGCTATGGGGTCGTCACATCCCGACGCCTTTGTCTAAAGATTTGCTTAAATTCATTTCGCACTAACGTAATGAAACAAACATGCCTTCAACGCCACAGCTCGCGGGTCCGATCTCCGCTCGGCACAGACGTTTGTATTGGCCATACAATACAATACATAATTTAAGTATCACATGCGCATTGCATGGGAGGAATGGATGAGAGGCGAAAGAAGAAAGGGAACAGAGGGGTGGGAGATTGGGCCTCCGGCGCTCTCATTCATCGCACGAAACGCAACAGTACCTACTGATACTGTTACTTGACGCCGATTTTCTGTAAGAGGGTAGTACTTCCCCGCTTATGAACCAGTAGTTTCTGAGATTAGCGCGTAAATAAACAAACAAACTCTAAATCTTTATAATATTGGTACAGATTCTTGAATTCAATAGACCTCTTTTTTTGTATCTCAAGTTTCCATCGTTAATTCAAACCATAGACTTATAAAAGCGACAACCCACAGATAAAAAAAAATTGAAAGATTATCTATACATCTAAATTATATACATATAAAAAAGTTAAGTGTCTGTTTGTAACAAAAACACCGTTGTGGCTGAATGGTAATGGTAAATTACTGTTTCGGTTAGGCCGTTTATTTTTATGGGTCTCCCCACCGTGCCTCTGAGAGCACGTTGTCGGTCCCGGTTGTTATCATAACTCGTGATAATAATCGTTAACTCTTGATAGGTTTGCGCTTATCCAATGAGTTACTGGTTCGCCCTTAAGGTTGCGGAGGTCAGATGGCAATTGCTCTGTGTAAAAACTAGTAACCCCTCAAATCCGGATAAGAGTAATAAGCAGACCCTGGGTCCCATCCAAACTACTGCACCGATTTAAATGAAATTTTGTACACAGATAGTCTAGACCGTGAGAAAGGACATAGGCTTCTTTTTAATGTGAAAAAAGGGTTGTAAGGGTTTGAAAGGGGGGATGAAAAGTTGAATGGAAGTATTTTCATTTTTAGAGCTAGAAGCTTGAAACTTATTTTTTAGGATGTTGATTCGATATGAATAAATATGGCATTCAATGTTTTTAAAAGGGGGAGCTTGAAAAGGGGGTTCCAAGCTTGAAACTAATTTTTAGGATGTTGATTCGATATAAATAAATATGGCATTCAATGTTTTTAAAAGGGTTTTTAAAAGCTTGAAAAGGGGGGTTCCGAGTTAGTATTAAAATCATTGCGACGTAAAGCCGCGGTCACAACTACACAATAAAACCTTATCAAGACCTCATTGACCGATCATCAAAATCACATTTCGCATTGTAAATACGTTTCAAGATGGCCGATATGCAAATGCCATTTTATTGATTCCCTTTCAAGTGTCGCCGGTTACATGTGCACGCATAATGTTGCTACATTATTGTTATTAGATATTAAGATGGTTGTTTTATAATCTTTTTGATTCTATAAGCTTCAGGCGTCGGGATGTGACGACCCCATCGCCCGCTGTTGGGATAACCTCTGTCACAGCAGAGATTATTCCACCAGTGCAATCAGTCACACTGGTGGTAGGTCTTTTGTTGCAAGAGGCCGGCTAGGTAGGTACCACCGCAGTGTCCAATATTCTGCCGCCAAATAGTAGTGCTTAGGCACTACTGTGTTCCGGTTTGAAGGGCATTGTACGCTAGTGAAATTACTGGGCGAACGAGATTTAAGAACTAATATCTCGAGGTTGGCAACGCGCGAGTGGCACCTACTAATGGTGCTGCAAGCGCTCATAGGCTGCGGCAGCCACTTACCATCAGGTGGGCCGTATGCTTGTTTGCCAACTTCTAATATAAAAAGAAAAAAAGTCAAAAATATGAAGTTTTTGTATACAGACTCTCTTTATTTTTAACCTACATATTGGCGGCTTAGTAATAGGGTTCCATTGGCACTGGCTACGGAACCCTAAAACGACAATTTGAAGATGATAACTGTCAAATATTGACATATCAACAATCTTCTTATCAAGAGCCGTTACGTCACAATCAGGGATCCTTCAATGAGGTGTCAAATCTATACGGGCTCCTATTGTCCCATTGTACCTGTTGTGTTTTTTTTTTCGGAAACGGACATAAGGAAGGAAGGTGTAGCCAGCCAGTAACGTTTTGAACCTGTCCGCGTAAGGTGCGATTTTTTTTAAAATTTTTGACATTAAAATTTTGACAGTCAAAATTTCGAAACGAAAAAGTTTTTAATATAAGTTATAATTTTTCCTGTTTAGGATGAAATATCCGTGTAAAAGAGTTTTGAATAAGTATACAACAGTTTTTGATATGGAATTGCGTAAGTTTTTTTTTTATTTTTTTTTTTGCGGTTGCGAGTGTAATTAGTTTATTGTGTGAAGTATAAATTAAACATAATTATATATTTAAAAAACTCACACGTTCTACTATTTTTTTTATGTTATTTTAATGTTTACTTGTATAATTAAAAACAAAAATTTTAAAACCGGCCAGTTGCGTTTTCAATTCACACATGTAATTTTTAAATAAAATTTCATTTTTATTGATTGTACAAAAAAATCTAAAATATTGAGTTTCTTGTATGAGAACCAACTTTTTTTTTATTAATTTTATTTTAGTTTAACAATCTATGACAATTTCATCTTAACCAAAATCAAAATCAAAATTATTTTTATTCAAGACTTTTAAAAGTACTTTTGAATAGTCAAGCGCTACCGACGGTTCGGAAGGTTGATTCTATCGAGAAGAACCGACAAGAAACTCGACAGTTACTCAAATATATGTTTAGAAGCGTCAATAGCTCAACGGTAGAAGGGCCGACTTCGCTCCTTTAACGCGAGAGTCGCGGGTTCGATCCTGATCCCATTGGGCTATTGTCGTACCCACTCCTAGCGCAAGCTTCGAGCTTTTGGAGGGCAGTAGGAATATTATAATATTAGTAATGCCTTGAAAAAACATTGCTAATATTAAAAAAAAAAAATTACAATTGTATTCTTTATTATAAAATTTGGTTTTGAATGAGATCCAACAATATTAAGAGTCCCAAGCATTTTTATCGGAAAAATATTCCTCTAACGAATAATAGGCTTTATTTGATAAGTGCCTATTACGGATCTTAAGACACAGTGACAGACGGACGGACAGCGGAGTCTTAGTAATGGGGTGTCATTACATATAAATTATAATTTAACCAATTTTAAAAACTACACACACCTAAATAGACAATCTTCTTTTTCCTAGCATTATCCGGGTATTTACCCAGGGTCTGCTTATCCGGATTTGACAGGTTACTAGTTTACACAGAGCGATTGCCATCTGATCACAACCCTAAGGGCGAACCAGTAGGTCATTGGATATGAGCAGACCTAACAAGAGTTAACGATTATTATCTGATGTTATGATATCAACCGGGACCGACAGCTTAACGTGCTCTCCGAGGCACGGTGGGGGGACCAACAAACAGTTGACTAACTCCTAAAGGATCGTTCATTAATCACTTGAAGCTATAAAGGGGGATAGGGGTAAAGCAAAAATCACGAAATATCACAAGAAGGGAGGAGTGTATTAAGATATCACGTGTATTTAGTTTTTTTAATGTTAAAAGTTGGCAAACTAGCACACGGCCCACCTGACGGTAAGTAGTTGCCGTCGCCTATGAGCGCTTGCAGCACCATTAGTAGGTGCCACTCGCGCGTTGCCAACCTCGAGATATTGGTTCTTAAATCTCGTCTGCCCAGTTATTTTATATTTAAACTTAGTGTAGATATAGTCTTAAACCCAAACGTATCACCAAGAGGGGAGCTTGTGGTCTAAAAATTGCACGTGATTAATGGACGGCCCCTAAACAGAGAATATTCAATCTAAATATAAAAGCACAAGAATTCGCCGCCATTAAATGGATCGTTATGATTTCATTACTCGTAATCAAAATACCTTTACAGAAATAAACTTTATCGTTCACTAGTTGTACGATCTGGTTTCGCTTTAAAGTAATAAACATATAATAAAAAGTGTGTGTGTACTTAAGTGTGTATGTACTTATGTACACGTGTTAGAAGTTATACTTCTTTGGCGTAACAAGATAAAGTCTTTTAAAAAATTTCATCTTTCGCCTTATTCTACGTTTGTAGGAAAAACGACACTAACAATAGAATAAAGGTATTTAATACATTGAAAGTTTTATTATAACTCATTATCTAGTTAAATAAAGTTTATTTAAATATCACAAAAAATGTTGACTATAGCTAACTTCAGGGTGTCGGTTTTTGTGACGGTGTGCGCGCGCATCGTAAAAATTTACTCTCATCATTTTTCCCTAACGCGCCAAAAGAAGTATAACTTCAATAAAATAAATAACTGTGTAGTCAAGGGACCCCCATCAAGAACGAAGTTCCTTACGTTTTCTCTTCAACTCTGAATGTAATTCGAAATTAAATCTGTATATTTCAATAGGTTATATGATAAAAAGAGACAGGGACAGAGAGAGAGAGAGAGAGAGAGAGAGAGAGAGAGAGAGAGTTGCGCACCTGGCTTGTAGTACGCTCGATATATACACACACAGCATTAGGCATTTTGTTCCAACTAAATCGCACTACTCGTAAGCCGTAAGGAACTTCGTTCCAAGAATGACTGTAATATATTTCATGACGTTATGACAAGCATACGGTCCGCCTGATGGTAAGCAGTCGCCGTTACCTATGAACGCTTGCGATACTTGAAGTATCACATGCGCGTTGCTAACCTAAGGGATAAGAGGGAAGAAATCAGAAGGGGTAGGAGATTGGGGGAAGAGAAGGAGATTGGGTCTCCGGCGTTCCCACTCATCGCACGAAACGCAACAGTACTGATACTGTTACTATACGCCGATTTTCTGTGAGAGGGTAGTACTTCCTCGGTCTACGAAATACCGACGAACAGACAGTTTTTGCAATAACTACGGGACCCTAAAAGAAAAGTTTATGCAGAGATTTTTAATTAAAACAAAAATTATTCATTCCCCGCTAACGAAGTTTCATGCATATTCAATAAGTACTCGGTGGCGCTCGAGAAATAAAAAAACATGGCGTCGAAAATAACAACAAAATGAATTATTCACTAATATTTATAAATTACCTAAACAGCTTACAGGAATAAGAAATCCCCCTCTTAAATACGACATATGGCCGCCATTACGGGGTATTTTATTAACCGGATTCAAAAAGGGCACAATTCTGCTTATTTTATTTCGTACTACCTATTCCCGTGACTGTTCGCGTGCTACTGAATTATTGCTTAGTTTTTTAAAATAAAATACTAGCGCCCGCTCCGGCTTCGCACGGGTATAAAATATATAGCCTATGTCATTTACTGAAAAAATGATTAAAATCGATCCAGTACTTTTGATTTATTCAATACTGCCCGTAGCCCGCACGCGTTAAATGTAATTATTTACGACATCACATTAGAAACCTCAAAAATTATTTTTTTTCTCCACTATTTAATGGATGTTATTATACATATAAACCTTCCTCTTCAATCACTCTATCTATTAAAAACCGCATCAAAATCCGTTGCGTAGTTTTAAAGATTTAAGCATACATAGGGACAGAGAAAGCGACTTTGTTTTATACTATGTAGTGATGAAGGGTAATAAATTTTCCGTCGTGAGGACGTGACGATCTTATCGCCCACTGCTGGTATAACATGTCTGGGTAGGTACCACCACAGTGTCAAATATTCTACCGCCAAATAGTAGTGCTTAGGCATTACTGTGTTCCGGTTTGAAGGGCACTGTAGGCAGTGAGATTACTGGGCAGAGGTGATTTAAGAACCAATATCTTTCGTTGTCAACGCGTGAGTGGCACATACTAATGGTGCTGCAAGCGCTCATACGCTACGGCTACCACTTATCATCAGGTGGGCCGTATGCTTGTTTGCCAACTTTGGTTTGCCACAAAAGTGGGGACAAAATGTCCATTGTCACCAATAGTTATTGGTTAAACAGTTCAAAATGTATTACATTCTTCCATTTCTTAGCATTTCATAAGTTCCAGGGCAGTCTGTTTTCTTTTTTTTTTTATAAAGAATATTAGCAATGCTTTTACAAGGCATTACTAATATTCCTATTGCCCTCCAAATAAGCTCGAAGCTTGCGCTAGGAGTGGGTGCAACAATAGCCCAAGGGGTCAGGATCGAACCCTCGACTCTCGCGTTAACGGAGCGAAGTCGACCCTTCTACTGTTGACCTATTGAGGCTTCAAATTTTGTTTTCAAAATTCAAAGTTGCCCCCTTTGCTCCCATGCCAAGGTCTAAAGGCAGGTCATCAACACGTCCCAGCATCATTTAGAATCCAGTTCTAATATAACATTTATTCCTCAGCCTGCCGCAAGGAGAACAGACCACACTCCATAAACGCGGCTATAATGAAGGAAAAAAGCAAAAACGCAGCGAGGTCAAGGAGGGAAAAGGAAAATGCGGAATTCCTCGAACTTGCCAAACTCCTCCCACTACCATCAGCCATCACGTCGCAATTAGACAAGGCGTCAGTTATACGACTGACCACCAGTTATCTCAAGATGAGGGAAGTCTTCCCCGATGGTAAGTTTATTTTATGTCATGAGGCGTCGGGATGTGACGACCCCATCGCCCGCTGTTGGGATAACCTCTGTCACAACAGAGATTATTCCACCAGTGCAATCTGTCACAGTGGTGGTAGGTCTTTTGTTGCAAGAGGCCGGCTAGGTAGGTACCACCGCAGTGTCCAATATTCTGCCGCCAAATAGTAGTGCTTAGTCACTACTGTGTTCTGGTTTGAAGGGCATTGTACGCTAGTGAAATTACTGGGCGAACGAGATTTAAGAACTAATATCTCGAGGTTGGCAACGCGTGTGTGGCACCTACTAATGGTGCTGCAAGCGCTCATAGGCTACGGCATCCACTTACCATCAGGTGGACCGTATGCTTGTTTGCCAACTTCTAACATAAAAAAAAAAAAAAAAAAATGTCATGAGGGTTGGTAAGCAAGCGTAGGTTCTGCATGATGGTAAGCAGCCACCGTAACCTATGAACGCGATACTTGAAGTATCACATGTGTGTTGCCGACATTGGGACTCCATCGCTCACACTCATCGCACCAAACTCAACCTTAAAAACGTACCGACCAGTGACCCAGCCTTAAAAATGCCATAGGTCGCGGGTTCGATTCCCGCGGAGATCAAATCAAATCAAATATTTTTATTCAAAGTAAATAGCATGTAACTTATTTGTTGAAAGTCAAGATTCTACTACCGGCTCCAAAATTAAAACCTCTACCTGAGACGAACCGGCGAAACAAACTTGGAGGGTTATATCTTTTTTTAATATATTATTTTTTTTTTTAAATGATTGCTTGTGATAACCATGCAGTAATGTTTCCCGTCTAGGTGCGTTTATCTTTCTTATATATGGATGCAAATAAGCAACACCATGTCAACCCACAAAATTGAAGAAACTGAGTTATATATGCAGAAGTGTTGGTAAATGGCTGAAGAACATTTTTCTTTAATATTTGTAGCGTTTTAAGCTTTAAAACTTCTAAAAAAAAAAAAAAATCAGAACAATATTTGAATTGAAGGCTAATTCAAAAGAAGTTATCCTACAGTGGATTCCTTCACATATTGGTTTGGTAGAGAACGAAACAGTAGATAGATTAGCAAAAGAAGCTTCTTGTGATGGTAAATCTACAAATATTTTGCCTTTCTTTACTGATCGTATTCACCTAGTCAAAGAAAACTGCTACCAATTATGGAAAGTGCATTTCGATGAAAGATCAGTGGAAAAAGGCATTTGGTATAGGACTTTACAAAATGAACCTTGGAAATCACCGTGGTTTGATGATATCTCATTAAATAGAAATATTGTAATTATAGCATTTAGAGCTCGATCTGGACACATCCCACTAAATAAGTTTGCGTATTTAATGAAAGAAGTTCCTTCTCCGCTTTGCGCGGAGTGTGGAATAATAGACGACGTTTTCCATATAGTGATGGAATGTGTCCGGAATGAGGACTATAGATTTAATTTGATAAGAAAGTGTAAAGATTTTAAAAATATTGGAGCCTGCAATAGTATTTTGGCATACCCACTTTCTGAAATGGCTAAATTAGTGTTTAAAATGGTTGAGGTCGCTCTGCGACGACGGTGAAACTGTTTATTTTATATTATTTTATTGTATGTGAGTGAAGTTCTGATGGAGCGGCATAGTCAAAGCTGACTAAGCTCCTTAAATAAAGATTAAAAAAAAAAAAAAAAAAAAAAAAACTTCTAAAAAAGCCATTTTATATCATGCAATGTATGTATTATGTTAAACGTTTTGGGTTATCTTATATACGAAATATGCAGTTTGTATACTTATTTTATGTGAAAATAAGTAAAATACCTTACAGAAATCTGATATTGCCAAAAACTTGACCAATACATAAAATAAAATTCATATAAAGCAAGTTGTTCAAAATTATCAAACGCGTTTTTCTCGAAATGACATTCGTGTGGGTTAACATGGTATTGCTTATTTGCATATATGTTTCTGGACCACCGGCACGGTATGTATCTATATTAATGGGGGCCGTTAAGTGTGTAGCTTTAATTCATTTAGCCAGATTTTCTGTGAGAGTGTAGTACATCTCCAGTCGAACCGGCCCGTTTGTGCTTGAATCTCCTTCGCCCAGTAACATCACTAGCTACAGTATCCTTCAAACCGGAAAAGAATAGACTGCTTTATGGTAGAGTCACTGACACCACTGTACCTACCTGATCTCTTGCAATAAAAGCCTTAATAACCTTCAATAAAAGCCTTAATAACCTTCCTCACAGGTCTTGGTGACGCATGGGGAGCTGTTCCACCACCACCGCAACCAAGGGAGTTCTCGATACGTGAGCTTGGGTCACATCTCTTGCAGACCTTGGATGGGTTTATTTTCGTTGTGGCACCGGATGGCAAGATTATGTATATCAGTGAAACGGCGTCCGTACATCTTGGATTGAGCCAGGTTTGTAAAGTTGGTGTATAGCCTACAATTTATGTTACGGAGAACCGTATCACAAGGGCATAAGGTTCAAAATCGCTTGCTACTCTCTTTGTTTATTTCTTCGACCGTCGCGCGGGTTCTAGAAAGATGTATTCTCGAAACATGTAGAATACCGTTCCGCGGACGGAAGTTTCTCGAACCTGTGTTCCGCGTTATATAAGCGGCCCGCCGCGTAGACTGATTCATTCACTTCTGAGCAACAAGCGAAGACACTACAAGTGACACCAGTGAACAAGTGCGATAATTAGTGACCTCGGCTATTCTTTTGGACTGTGATTGACCTGTGATTTGTGAAGTTCTGTTGTGTGATCTAGATCTCAATAAAGTCTTATTTAGAGCCATCAGGTGTTTGTTTCCAAATCTGCGAGCCCCAGCCCATAACAATATCATGACGGGTGGCAAACAAACATACGGTCCGCCTGATAGTAAGCAATCACCGCTACCTATAGTATTATAGGAGAGAAGGGTCCAGAAGGGGTGGGAGATTGGGCCTCCGGCACTCTCACTCATCGCACGAAACGCAACAGTACCTAATGATACTGATACTTTATGCCGATTTTCTGTGAGAGGTTAGTTCTTCCCCCTCGGAAGATGAGCATGGGTCTTACCATAAGCATAAAGCACTACCTTCTGCCTACGGCTTCGGAATACAAACTCTTAACACCCCCCTTTTTTTCAAACTTTTTATAGAATTAAAAGTGTACAAAATAAATTTCAAGCTTCTAACTTTAAAAATGACGATACTCCCATACTACTTTTCACCCCCTTTCAATTCCTTTTTCGCATTAAAAAGTAACTTAATAACGTAATGTCCTTTTTCAGTTTGTAGACTATCTGTGTACTAAATTACATTTAAATCTATAATAAAAGATATTCTATATCACTAACACTACATAGTATAAAACAAAGTCGCTTTCTCTGTCCCTATGTATGCTTAAATCTTTAAAACTACGCAACGGATTTTGATGCGGTTTTTTTAATAGATAGAGTGATTGAAGAGGAAGGTTTATATGTATAATAACATCCATTAAATAGTGGAGAGAAAAAAATTGAGGTTTCTAATGTGATGTCGTAAATAATTACATTTAACGCGTACGGGCCACGGGCAGTAATGAATAAATCAAAACTACTGAATCGATTTTAATAATTTTTTCAGTGAATGACATAGGCTATATATTTTATAGCCGTGCGAAGCCGGAGCGGGCCGCTAGTAAGATATATAATCATAATCAAAAACGTTCGTTATCAGGTGGAGCTGACAGGCAACTCGATATATGAATACATACACCAAGCAGATCACGAAGAGATGAACTCAGTACTAAGCTTACAGCATCCACACACATACATCGGACCTCCAACTCTTGGGTAAGTATGGACGACAATAGATTTGGCGTTACATGTGATAGGAGAATGCCTCAAAAGCCTGGTCTATAAGACCATTATTAGACCAGTCCTCATGTATGGCAGTGACCCAAAAAAACGTACATACTGTTACGGTGACTGGTGTATAAGGTTCAAAATAGCTTGCTTTCTGCCTATTTGCTTTGTAGAATATTTGACACTGCGGTGGTACCTACCTAGCCGGCCTCTTGCAACAAAAGACCTACCACCAGTGTGACTGATTGCACTGGTGGAATAATCTCTGCTGTGACAGAGGTTATCCCAACAGCGATGGGGTCGTCACATCCCGACGCCGGTAAAATAACTATCCCAACGTTGGGATAAATCGGTGTGAATCGATTTTGATAATAATTTTTTTTTAGATAGTTTTTGTTTACATTTAATTTATTTTTATATATCTGGACTTGAGATGTGAATGATAGTTTTCAAAGTCAAAAATCGTGATAAGTTTTTTTGGGTCCAGTACCCAAAAAGTGACAATGAAACCTAATTATGTGGGTTTTTGAATTGGCTCCAGAGAGAAATGAATCATTTGTAAGTAAAAAGTGTTTCATAATACACATCTGTACTGAATCTCAATTATCATGTATCGTTTTTTATATTCCTACAGGAACCGAACATTTTTCCGGGATATAAAGTGATGTAAAGGTTGCCCTTAAATCCGGCCGCGCCGCTAACAACCTGGAATCCTAAAAGTCTACTTGAATCATTCTTTGATTTTTAATACCAATTTCTATTCCCAGTTATCCAGTTGGTGGAACCTGGAGTCCAAACGTGGATATTGAATGCGAAAGAGCCTTCTTCATCCGGATGAAATGTGTCCTCGCGAAGAGGAACGCTGGCCTCACAACGTCAGGTTATAAGGTTGGTTACTTCTTGTTCCCAGGGTCTGCTTATTGCTCTTATCCGGATCTTGACGGGTTACAAGTTTTTCCTCCTACAGACGTTCCGCGACCTCGCAGGAAGGACCCTTGGGAAGCATTTAACTTGAGCTCTTTTTACCGGACCAGGTCTTTTGACCCGACCTCTGTATGTGTTACTTCAAGTATCGCGCACGTTCATAGGTTGCGGTGATTGCTTACCATCAAGCAGACCGGATGTTTGTTTAACTAAAAAAGATGTTTGTTTCATAGAATAATTATGGTATTTAAAAAAACTAACGAAAATAAAGGATTACACCAGTATAATAAAAATACTGAGTTTCGAAATTTTTAGTTCAAAGGGTTAAGGAGATACAGCTCACAGAGGGACAGACATACATATATAGGTATAGGTAGAGTGGTTTTTTTCAGAGCATGTGTATTTCTGATACCACTACATAAATTAATAAGTACTTTCTTACTTTAACTTTTAACACTACTATCTGTGCCCGCGGCTCCGTTCGGGTTTACCGATTTTTCTTTACTCAATGGAACCCTAATTCTTTTTCTAAAATAAAAGTAGCTTAACTTCTTATAAAGTCAGCTATCAGGGAATTAATGCTAGAAAGAAGAATAAATGAAAATATAAGAAAAACCGGATGTTTTTATATCTACCCTTAAAAAAATCACATCAAAAGTACATACAGACGCCCATATAAATAATTTATACCCACTTACAACCCTTCAGCTAATTAAAAGAAATATACATACTGGCTTGTGTCAAAGAATGAATGAATTATAATAAATAAATAAACCCTACTCACTCAACTCGCCCCCATTAGGATAGTTATATCTTGTGTCGGGGGTCCGGAAACATACACGACATTGACAAACACACCCAGACCGGACAATATGTTTGCATGATTAATTAATCATTAAAGATTACATTAACTCATTCAATAATATAAATTCATTTCATTCATTGACGACGTTATATAGCGAACCTGCCTTAAACGCCACAGGTCGCGGGTTCGATCGCTCGGAGCAGATGTTTGTATTGACCGTACAGGCATGTGTTTGTCCTTGTCGTTGTGTATGTTACCGGACCCCCGACACAGGATATCCTAATGGGGGCCGTTGAGTGTGTAGCGTTTATTTATTTATAATATATTAATTATTCTGTTATAAGTCGTTCTGAAGTTATACGCCATACATTTCGATGATTCATTTTTATTAGCGTAAAACGTGAGGTACCCAAAGGGTTAAACGGGACCCTATTACTAAGAGTCCGCTGTCCGTCCGTCTGTCACCAGGCTGTATTAAATATTTACGGAGGCCCCCATCCAACAAACGCGGTTTTTATGCCATTTTTTTTAAAAGAATATTATGCAATTTTAAGGCATTACTAATATTCCTATTGCCCTCCAAATAAGCTCGAAGCTTGCGCTAGGAGTGGGTACGACAATAGCCCAAGGGGGTCAGGATCGAACCCTCGACTCTCGCGTTAACGGAGCGAAGTCATTCTACCGTTGAGCTATTCAGGCTTCATATAGTTTTATACATAATGGTACGAAACGCTCCGTATGGGAGTCCGACTCGCACTTGGCCGGTTACAGATTTTTAACTCGAAACTTTTCCAAAGGTCATTCACTGTTCCGGCTACCTAAGGGCAAGGCGATTCGGCGAAGGGACGGCACCACTAGGGCTGGTTGCTGTTGGACACTCCCTACCACCATCAGCGGTCACGGAGCTGAAGCTGCACTCCAACATGTTCATGTTCAGAGCTTCCTTGGACATGAGACTCATATTCCTGGATGCTAGGTAAGTTGGTAATAATTTTTCACCTGCAAGATGTATTATCACCAATTTTAAAATAGGCATGTTTTAAATTATGTAATTTAAATTTATGAATAATTATTATTATTATTTTAGCACCGACTTCTGTAGGAAATATTAATTTTTTTGCTTTAAGACTAATTACTAGGGTTGTACAATTAAGCCGGCCAAGCCGGCTAAAAAGTTATCTAAATTAGCTGATCAGGTTAGCTAATTTAGCCGGCTAGCTCTATTAGCTTAGCTAACTAGTCGGCCATTTAGCTTGGCTAATAGGCTATCGCCTAACCAGCTTAACGGCTAATTTTTTTCTGGTTAATTTGTAGAAGAATTGGAATAAATTTTGATCTTATGATTCGTTTTGTAATAATTGTTAATCTGAATTAAATTAAGAGACGCTCATACCCGTATTAGCTTACGGGCTGGTAAACGAGCAGTGGGTTAAGTAACTTTAGGTGCGGTCGGTATATGAATGGGTGACCCGTTAAGTAATTTCAGGCACGGTCAGTATTTGGATGGGTGACTGGTTAAGTAGATACAGGCGCGGTCGGTATATGGGTGGGTGACCATTTAAGTAACTCCAAGGCCGGTCAGGATGTGGGTGGGCGAAAGGGTAGCCAAGCTAAGCTGGCTAGTTAGCCAAGCTAATGTAGCTAGCCGGCTAAATTAGCTAACCTGATCAGCTAGCTAGCGAATTTAGCCAACTTTTTTAACCGGCTTGGCCGGCTTAATTGTACAGCCTAACTATTTTACCTGTAACATATTAAAATAAAAAATAAATAATTTTTCGATTGTTAACAATAATTAAGCATGGCAATGCGAGACTAAGCGATTTTAAGCTAGTGATTTCGAAATACGATAGAAATATATCGATAATAAATATCGTAATAAAATATATTCACTAGTTTTTGCTAGCGGCTTCAGCCGCGTGAAAAACGATTTTAATATAGAATCTGAAACAACTGACCCTTCTTTCAACCCCTTACCAACCCTTTTTTCACATTAAAAAGTAGCCTATGTCCTTTCTCAGGCTCTACACTATCTGTGTAGCAAATACATTTAAATAGGTCAGTAGTTTTGGCGTGAAATCGAGACAGACAGAGCTACTTTTGCATTTATAATATCAGTAATGACTGTAGCGCGAGGCCGTCTAAGTAGGTACCATCGCGGTGCCAGTTATTCTACCGTAAACCATACTGTGGTTCTATATAAATAACACTAGCTAGTGAAGTTACTGGGCGAAGGAGATTTAAGAACCAATATCTCTCGTTGTCAACGCGCTAGTGACACCCACTAATGGTGTTGCGCGCTCATAGGATACGGCAACCGCTTACCATCAGGTGGGCCGTATGCTTGCTTGCCAACTTTGTAACATAAAAAATAATAATAAATTGTTTCCAATAAATAAATTAACGCTATACTAAGAATGGATCTCATTATAATATAATAAATAACTTTTTTGCAAATAATACTTTAAAATAAAATGAATCATTAAAATTAAATCGTTTCAAGATGACCGAAGATAAGGAGTCGATAAAAATTAAAGATCTCTGTCTTATGAAGTTGGTTAGCCAATAAAAAGCGTGACTGACCTTGGTAGGGCTGTTCCCATCTATCGTGAAAATCTAATGACTATAAAAAACTCCACTATAAAATTTAGTAAAGCCATGCTTTCCCCAGCAAAGTTGAGCCGTCTCGGCCGTGGAAGTTCTACTCTCTCACAGAAAATCGGCGTAAACTAACAGTATCAGTAGGTACTGTTGTGTTTCGTGCGATGAGTGAGAACGCCATAGGCCCATCTCTCATCCCCTCTGTAGGGGTTTGGGATCCATAATTTTTTCCCTTCTAACCCTTGGATTGACAACATATATGTGTTACTTCAAGTATCGAACGCGTTCATAGGTTGCGGTAACTGCGTACAATCAAGCGGACCGTATGCTTGTTGGCCAGCCGTGATTAATAAAAAAATTCCTTTGTGATGGCAAAATCTTTACTTAATTTCAAATACGTAAATAGTAAATACTGTCACATCACTAGTTATATCGATAAGAATTTATATTGCATTCCAAGAATTTTATCACTAAGAACAATATAGCGTGGGCCCTGTGGTTTGCCAATGTTGTGCCGTGTCGATAGTATTTCCGACACGGATTAATAACAATAAATTGAATAAAAAATTATATAAATATAAAAAATCTATTTAATTTAAGACGTTTGGACTAGATCGATTAGGACGAAATTAGTTGCGTTTGTTTGAATCAATTTTGGTCCAATAGGTCTGAGAGAAAATTTAAATAATGAAATACATAAATACTACACTGGTGGTAGGTCTTTTGTTGCAAGAGGCCGGCTAGGTAGGTACCACCGCAGTGTCCAATATTCTGCCGCCAAATAGTAGTGCTTAGGTACTACTGTGTTCCGGTTTGAAGGGCATTGTACGCTAGTGAAATTACTGGGCGAACGAGATTTAAGAACTAATATCTCGAGGTTGGCAACGCGCGAGTGGCACCTACTAATGGTGCTGCAAGCGCTCATAGGCTGCGGCAGCCACTTACCATCAGGTGGGCCGTACGCTTGTTTGCCAACATCTAACATTAAAAAAAAAAAAAAAAACTTCCCAATCAACGGCTCCCATTAGGATAATTATATCCTGTGTCGGGGGTCCGGAAACATACACAATGACAAACACACCCAGACCGGAAAACATGCCTGTACAAACATCTACTCTGAACTCCGACGTATGCCGAGTACAATAACATTAACTTTAAAATGATGTAGGCTGGCTAGTGCAGTTTGCTTTATGCAACATTATTAGCCACCCGAAAGTTTGGTGGAGTAGAGTCCTCTGCTCCCCTGGGAGACTGAATAAAACAAAAGACATTTGTCGATCCTATACGCGCGTGTTTTATGGTAACGAGGGTGATACTGCGGGTAGATACAACTTTTAAGTTAATAGTTATAATTTTTTTTGTCCAATTATCAGGCCAGGTTTTGAGGAACATTATAACCATATAGCTTAAGCACCGCAGGTCCGATTCCCGCACGACCAGATGTTGTATTGACCATACAGACATTCGTTCAGCTCTGAGTGCATCTGTGCTTTTCATTGTGTGTGTTACCGGACCGCACACAGGAGGACTATCCGGCTTTTGTGTGTAGCATTTATATAATAATAATAAAGAATAAACGCTACACGCTCAACGGCCCCCATTAGGATAGTTACATTCTGTGTCGGGATCCAGAAACACACAATGACAAGGACAAACACACCCAGACCGGAACACATGCCTGTATGGTCAATAAAGACATCTATATTTTATGTCGTTAAACGAAATTATTGGTTTAAAATAAAATAGAACATCCCATTTATACGACGACATACAACAGTTATCAGACGGGTCGGCGACTATGGGAAACGACACATCGCAAGTTCAACATTTATTGTTTCACGGCAATCAGCGACGCGAACCGACACCAACCACGAATGCTTCGCCGAAACACTATATATGCGCTAGGGCTGTCAATATACAGTTAGAAGAAATAATTTATTAGATTACTAGGCACGGTAGAACTTCCCGCTTGGAGCATATATGTTTGTATTAACCATGCAAGCATTTTCCGGTCTGTGTGTATTTGTCCTTGTCCTTGTATGTGTTTCCGGACCCCGACACAGGATATCACTATCCTAATGGGGCCGTTGAGTGTGTGGCGTTTAAAAAAATAAAAACTTTTTTTTTATTTGAAAAGTAGGGCAGATGACTCTACTCCACCTGATGGTAAGTGGATACAAAGTCCAAACGTGAAGGCGGCTAACATAGTTCCGGAATGTAACCGCGGTAGCCACCCTCGCCCTGCCTAGCCGCAAGATGCCTCTTAGCCTCTTAGCCGCAGATTGTAGGAAGGAGGGAACCGACATAAACTCTCAACCCCTATTTCACCCTATTATGACTCCGGGGAACAACGTCAGGAATGAAGTTTCTTACGTTTTTTCTTGAAAGAGACAGGGATATATATAGAGAGAGAGAGAGAGAGTGGCGCACCTGGCTGCGCACTCACTTGCTCGTGTGCTCATTTGCTTGTAGTAGGCTCACACACACACACACACACACAGCATACGACATTTCGTCCTTGACGATTTTTACTAAATCACACTAGTTTCTAAAAATAAAAATCGACAACCCTGAATGTTAAAGCCGTCGACACATGTGTCCTATGGTAAATCACATAACATTTAACTACTTGCTATATGTTAAAGTTAAGGGCCTCTTAACTATTGAACAGTTAGCTTATCGACTAGTTCGCGTATATGACTTTACTTATGACTCGTTATTGAAAAACGCGGAATACCATATACAGCTTATTGGCAAATCAAATCAATCTTTATTTGACGACGTTGTGGCGCAGCGGTAGTGAACCTGCCTTAAACGCCACAGGTCGCAGGTTCGATTCCCTCTCGGAGCATAATATGTTTGTATTGACCATGCAAGCATATTTTCCGGTCTGGGTGTATTTGTCCTTGTCATTGTGAATGTTTCCGGACCCCCGACACAGGATATTAGTATCCTAATGGGGGCCGTTGAGTGTGTAGCGTTTATTATTTATTATTATTATTTATGTTAAAGTTGGTAAAGAAGCACACGGCCCTCCTGATGGTAAATTGTGATTGGTCCTTAAATTTCCTTTGCCCAGTATTTTCACTAAGACACTACTGCTTGACAGTAGAATACTTGACACTACGGTGGCACCTACCTAGCCGGCCTCTTGCAACAAAAGACCTACCACCAGTGTGACTGATTGCACTGAATAGTCTGCTGTGACAGAGGTTATCTTAATAGCGGGCGATGGGTCGTCACGTCCCGACGCCGGATTTTAATATAAACTCTGAATGACCCTTATGAAGAATAAAAAAACATTGTAATCCTTTTTAAATTGGTTACTTCTATTTGAAACGCCTAATAGGTTTGACAGCCGAGTAGCCTTAAAAAGTTAAAATATAATAATTTTTAGAAAACAAAAAATACCGATCCTACAATAGAAGTCGAATAATCATTAAGTCTTGATAAGACAATTGCTCTTATCCCGTTACTGGTTCGCCCTTAGGGTTACGGAGGTCTGATGGCAATCGCTCCGTGTAAAAACTAGTAACCGTAATCCGGACAAGAGTAATAAGCAGACCCTGGGTAAATACTCGTATAGTACCGGGAATAATGCTAGAAAGGAGAGGACCATATATGAATAGATAAAAAATACTAAGAACAAAGATATCTAATATCAAAATACACCTGGGCCACAGATGTGCGTTACATGACACCTAAACTGAGTTAGATAGCTTTAAAACTTTATCATAATATAGTAATGTTTCTTAAACAAAGAAATTACTAGAAATATACACAACTAACTTCTGCCCGCGGCTCTCGCTGTAGCCTTTTTAGGGTTCCGTAGCCAAATGGTAGAAACGGACCTTATAGTTTCATATCCGTCCGTATGTCACAGTCATTTTAATCGGAATCTTTGAGTTCTATCTATACGAAATTTGGTAAATAGGTGTTTTCTATGAAACGCTATAGGGTTTTGAAGTGCAATAATAAAATATTTAAAAATTAAGGGTAGCGGTCTATACATGTAACTGAAGGTTGAAAAAAAAAATTCACCGTACCGAAACGTATGAGGTAGCTTTGAGTAGGTCTTTTAAAAAAATTACGAGGTTTCATTTTGACTTTTTTCATTACGTCAGTAGTTTTTGAGATATAAGCTCATAAAGTGATAAATACTGTACCCCCCCATTAACTTTTGAACAGTGGGATTTTGCAGGGAGGGGAGGGGGAGGTTGCAGAACATCAAATGAACTTTCAACCACATTGGTTTTGAAGAAGGTCTACAAATTTTGGACATATATAAGTTGATTCAATAACTTTTTCATACTACTTTTATTAATTGGATTTGATCGAGTCGATTTTAATTCGTTATTATTTTTAAAGTCCTAAATGATTCTTCATCATCAAACTGCGGAACTCTTTAGTTTCGACTGTGCGTGGTCCACAACGCACTTGACTTATAATTAAGTGACTCCGTCTCCTTCTTTCTAGCATTATTCTCGGTATCAAACAAGTATTTTACCCAGGGTCTGCTCGTTACTCTTCGTCGGATTTGACAGCTAGGTTTTTACACAGAGCGATTGAAATCTGACCTAGCAACCTAAAGGGCGAAACAGTAATTCATTGGATAAGTTTTACCTATCAAAAGTTAACGATTATTATCAGATGTTATGATAACAACCGGGACCGAGCTTAACGTGCTCGCCGAGGCACGGTGGGGAGACCCACAAGGACAAACGCCCAGACAGGGACAGATATTTCTAAGATCAATGCAAACATCAGCCCGAGCGGGTATGGAACCCACAACACACCGCCGGTTGTTGTTACAAAAATATTTAATACAAATTTAATAAAATAAAAAATGAAATCACAATAGGAAGTAAATATAATTCATACAAAATTGAATCTTATAACAAAGTAATAAAATCGTTTTTCTATTGTCAGAGTTACTACGTGTTAAAGTGCTTTCGTTTCTTCCGCGCTCGTCAGCGAAATCGATGGAGCTGAATTGTTTATAAAAATGTTTTATCAGCATTTTTATTGTTACTATAAGTGCAATTTATAATTAAAAATTTCAAGATATTCTTTTTAGGGTTCCGTACCCGACGAGTCCAATTGACGCCCTATTACTAAGTCAGCGCTGTCCGTCTGTCCGTCAGTTTGTTATCCTATATCTCACGAAATAGGTAGAGAATTGGACACACACAATGGTGGGGCCATTAGGATAGTTATATCCTGTGTCGGGGATCCGGAAACACACGGTCAAGGACAAACACACCCAGACCGGAAAACATGTCTGTATGATCAATACAAACATATGCTCCGAGCGAGAATCGGCAAATCGTCATATAACATTAATGCAAGCAAAGCCCATGGCACATAAAAAAGTGATACTCTATGCCACGTCCTGTTCTTTTACAAAGGGTCTAAAAATAAGCAAAAATATCGTAATGGCGCCCTGACATGGGTTATTGTCACCTATTTGCGCGGCTCGAATTGCTAAAGCATATTGTACGAAAAATTATAGTGTTTTATTAAAACAAATACTTTATTTATAATAAAAGTTTTATTAATAAACTATCTTTTGCCGATGGCGTCGCGATTGTTAAAGTCAACTTTAATCCAATAGAAATGCTTGGTTTTTTACGAAGTTGGCAAGCAAGCATACGGCTCAACTGATGGTAAGCGGTTGCCGTAGCCTACGAGCGTGCGCAACACCATTAGTAAGACATCTTCGAGATATTGGTTCTTAAATCACCGTTGCCCAGTAATTTCACTAGCTTACAGTGCCCTTCAAATCGGAATAAAGTAATGCCAAAGACACTACTGCTTCACGGTAGAATATTTGACACTGCGGTGTCACCTACCTAGCCTGCCTCGTGACCGATTGCATTGGTGCAATAATCTCTCCTGTGACAGAGATTACCGCAACAGCGAGTGACGGGGTCACGTCCTGACGCCTAATCACTACGTAGTATAAAACAAAGTCGCTTTCTCTGTCCCTAAGTATGCTTAAATCTTTAAAACTACGCAACGGATTTTGATGCGGATTTTTTTAATAGATAGAGTGATTGAAGAGGAATTTTTTTTGAGGTTTCTAATGTCGTAAATAATTACATTAAATAGTGGAGAAAAAATTAATTGTTGAGGTTTCTAATGTGATGTCGTAAATAATTACATTTTCAGTGAATGACATAGGCTATATATTTTAAACCCGTGCGAAGCCGGAACGGGCCGCTAGTTAAGAATAAATCATAAAAAGCTGTCGCAGTCTGAAGTTAGCAGTAAATCAATGACACGTAAGAAAGCCCAATCACAAATCCTAATAGGTGTCACGTGACCCACCCTCGACACTCGAAACTCTTTGTTTTCTCATCCGAAAAAGTGTTGACACAAAAACACCCGATCGCTTCCGCCAATTAACTAAATCCCATTGTTAAAGACCCTTTTTATAGAAAAAAGGTTGGTTTTCAATTACTTTATAATGATTTTTCGTTCAATATTTTTGTAAATTAAAATATACCTATTTGTCAAATATTGACGATATTTTAGCTTTTGGTGAGATATTTTATGTTTTCCGTAGGTATTAGAAACTTTAAAATATAAATCTGTAATTATTTCCCACTTAGCTAAATGTAAAATTTAAACGGCTAACACTCACGTTCAATCGGTTTAAGTACCGTCTCAGTCTCGTCCCGTGCAAGACGGGTCGCGACCGCGAACGCAACCCACTCACCCTGATGAAGGACCTCCGATGAGTCCGAAACTAGTCGTTATGTCTCACGATAGTTTTAATAATTTCCTACTTAATTTCGACTCAACCACCCGCTGTTGGGATAACCTCTGTCACAGCAGAGATTATTGCACCAGTGCAATCAGTCACACTGGTCGTTAGGTCTTTTGTTGCAAGAGGCCGGCTAGGTAGGTGCCGCTGCAGTGTCAAATATTCTACCGCAAAGCAGTAGTGTCATAGACATTACTGAGTTCTGGTTTGAAGTACGCTAATAAAATTACTTAGCAAAAGGAGATTTAAGGACCAATATCTCTCGTTGTCAACGCGTGAGTGACACCTACTAATGGTGTTGCGCGCTCATTGGATACCACAACCGCGTACCATCAGGTGGGCCGTATGATTGCTTGCCAACTTAATAACAAATATCAAAATTACCAAACTATAAACTGTCACATTTATTATATTAAATATGGCAAGATACAATTTACTGTGACAAAAATACCATAATATAATTGATAATAATTGTTAACAGAGTCGCATCGCTGACCGGCTACGAGCCCCAGGACCTGATAGAGAAGACCCTGTACCACTACATACATAGCACCGACGTCCTACACATGAGATATTCGCATTGTACTTGTAAGTATTACCCCATAAAAACACACACATAAACGCTACACACTCAACGACCCCATTAGGATAGTTATAGCCTGTGTCGGGGTCCGAAACATACACAATGACAAGGACAAACACAATCTGAAAACTTGCCTGTATGGTAAATACAAACATCTGCTCCTGTGGCGCTGTGGTGCGAAGGCAGGGTTAACAAACGTTTTTTTTAAACTTTTTTTTTTGCTTCTTTGTACACTAAATGCTAGCTCAATTCAAAATTTGAAGTTTGTGCGATTATTAGAAGTACTTTAGAATTTTGATGATCATCAGGGGGCACTAATGTATGTATGTATGTACTGGGGGTGTTAATGATTAATACATATTTAAGACTTATATGATTTTCTTATGGATACCATTATCAGAAGTTGACCAAATTGTGTTTTTTTTTTTACTTTAAAAGCTAATATCTCAACAACTGCTGACTTAATGAAAACAGTCAAAATCTTAAAGGCTTCGGGATGTGACGACCCCATCGCCCGCTGTTGGGATAACCTCTGTCACAACATAGATTATTCCACCAGTGCAATCAGTCACACTGGTGGTAGGTCTTTTGTTGCAAGAGGCCGGCTAGGTAGGTACCACCGCAGTGTCCAATATTCTGCCGCCAAATAGTAGTGTTTAGGCACTACTGTGTTCCGGTATGAAGGGCATTGTACGCTAGTGAAATTACTGGGCGAACGAGATTTAAGAACTTATATATCGAGGTTGGCAACGCGTGAGTGGCACCTACTAATGGTGCTGCAAGCGCTCATAGGCTGCGGCAGCCACTTACCATCAGGTGGGCCGTATGCTTGTTTGCCAACTTCTAACATAAAAAAAAATAATCAAACCGTATCATTTTGAAGGACCCATTCAAAAATATCTCACACGTTGTCGTACGTTGATTTTTTTTTCAACCCTCAGGTACAAATTCGTGTAGCGGTTCATAGAATACACTTATTTACTAAATTTCATATAGATAGAGCCAATAGTCTCCAACGACGCGACAAAATTATAAGGGTTCCGTTTTTGCCATTTGACCACGGAATCCTAAAAAGAAAAAACACAATAGAATCGAGAACCTCCTTTTGAAGTCGGTCAAAGACTTAAAGTTACAAAAAAGTCGGCAAAAAATAAAATAAGTATGTCTTTTCAGTGTTAACAAAAGGCCAAGTGACATCAAGGTACTACCGCTTCCTGACGAAGTCTGGCGGCTGGGTCTGGATGCAGAGCTACGCGACCATCGTCCACAACTCCAGATCCTCAAGACCTCATTGCATTGTCTCCGTTAATTATGTACTTAGGTATGTATAAAGGCTACATCTAGACGAGGACACAGGTCTGTAGGTAGGCCTCTTTGCGCGAGGCCGGCTGGGTAGGTGCCACCGCAGTGTCAGTTATTCTACCGCAAAGTATACTGTGTTCCGGTTTGAAGGACACTGTGGCTAGTGAATTTACTGGGTGATTTAAGAACTAATATCTCTCGTTGTCAACGCGCGAGTGACACCTACTAATGGTGTTGCGCGAGCTCATAGGCTACAACCGCTTACCGCAAAAATACACCTTAAAAACCATCTTAAATTTAACAAATTTTTTTATTTTTTTATGTTAGAAGTTGGCAAACAAGCATACGGCCCACCTGATGGTAAGTGGCTGCCGCAGCCTATGAGCGCTTGCAGCACCATTAGTAGGTGCCACTCACGCGTTGCCAACCTCGAGATATTAGTTCTTAAATCTCGTTCGCCCAGTAATTTCACTAGCGTACAATGCCCTTCAAACCGGAACACAGTAGTGCCTAAGCACTACTATTTGGCGGCAGAATATTGGACACTGCGGTGGTACCTACCTAGCCGGCCTCTTGCAACAAAAGACCTACCACCAGTGTGACTGATTGCACTGGTGGAATAATCTCTGCTGTGACAGAGGTTATCCCAACAGCGGGCGATGGGGTCGTCACATCCCGACGCCGGACATTTCCAGTTTCCTCTGAAAAAATATGTTTTGTAAAATAAATATTTTATTGTTACAGCGATATTGAAGAAAAACATCTTATACTCAATATAGACCAAGGCCCTCCGAAGCCGAACCATGTGGACGTACACGTCCCAACATCCCCAATGCCGAACAGACAGACAGACAAAATTAATCACGTGATCACAGACGACTTCAGCACAGACTCCAGCTACAATTATCCAGAATACACATTGCCCGTAATACCGCCATACGAAAGTCATGACGACTACCAAAATGGCGCCTATCAGGAATTTATATACGAAAATTATACGGAACCAGAGATAATACCGAACAATTACGCATACCCACAGAATCAGAGACCGTTTTCTGCGAGTTCCTCATCGTGTTCTTCAATCGAAAGTTCCGAAGTAAATCAATATAATTATACGAATTTAATTTCGTTCTACGGCCATAATAGTCAACAAAATGGCCGACCGATTGACGGAAATTTTGGCGGGAATTTCGGTAAGATAACACCCAGCCCGTCCGTGCAAGAAGGCGCGTATACTAGCGTTATAGTTGATAACACACAACAATTCCACCACGGATCCGTTAATGAGTTTGTGCATTGATTAAAACTTTTAATAAGCTGGCAAAATATATTACATTAGTGACATTAAAAAAAAAAGAAGAAAAAATGGCGCAGCATTTTAAGAATTCGTCTTGACAATTTTTATGTAAATTAATAATGAAATATACAGTTCTTAAAATTTATTTGAATTAACTAGAATGAATTTTTCATTTGTATTTTACATAGCAAAAAATTTTTGCCATTTTTTTTTTATGTTATAATTCCTTGTCAAAATCAAAAAGATCTACAAGTGCCAAAAATCTTTATATAATTTAAAATGTAATGTAAATATTGTAAATATTATAATAATGTTATTTATAAATAAAAAAATTACATAGTTATTATTATTTTAACCGCATTTTTTGTGTTATTGCATTTTCAATATAAAAAATATAGTGTCAAATAGCCTTATATTATTTTTAGTCTGTATTATTAATTGTGTATCGAATTTATATATAAAAAAGTTAGGTATAATAATAAGCGTTTCGCGCTAAAATATCAACTTAGAGACAATAATAGTGATTAAATCTGTATTGTATATTACGTAGATTAAAAATATTTTTTCTTAGTAAGCCTATTAAAAAAATGGGTGCGTGTACTTATGTACGCGCGTCAGAAGTTATACTTCTTTGGCATTATTAAAAAACAATTTTTAATTGCATGCAAATAATTAATTACAATTAAATAATAAAAGGACTGGAGACGGATTGTTAACACTGTCAATAAAATTCAGTTTAAATTTGTTTTCGAGACTTAATGAGCGGTTTTGCGGACAGCTTCAACCTGTGAATTTCAAAACTTCATCATTTTTTCATAACGCGCCTAAAGAAGTTCAAAGAAAGTTTTTTAATCTTATACTTTTGCAAAATATATTTTGTTTATATTTTAGAAAACGTTTTTTTATTATATTTTACAAATTAAAAAATATTACTTAGCTGTACTTAACAATAAATGGACCCAAATAAGCAATACCATGTCAACCCACACGAATGTCATTTCGAGAAAAACGAATTTGAAAATTTTGAACAACTTGCTTTATATGATTTTTTTATGTATTGGTCAAGTTTTTGGAAATTTCAAGATGTATGTAAGTTATTTTACTTATTTTGACATAAAATAAGTATACAAACTGCATATTTCGTATATAATATAACCCAAAACGTTTAAAATAATACATAAATTGCATGATTGAAAAATTGCTTTTTTAGAAGTTTTAAAGCTTAAAACGTTACAAATATTAAAGAAAAATGTTCTTCAGCCAATTACCAACACTTCTGCGTATATAACTCCGTTTTTTTCAATTTTGTGGGTTGACATGGTGTGGCTTATTTGCGTCCAAATATAACAAGGCTATATTATTTATTATCTGTATTCTAATTTCTATTGGCTGATTTTTTTTAATCAAAATTTATTAAAACACCTTATGATTTTTTTCGACTTTTTCTCGATTAGGCCTATTTTCACATTTAAAAAAAAAACTTCGTAATAAGTATCAGTACCCGAATGACAACGCAAATGACATTTCTAAACGCACGTAAAGAAATCCGAATAGGTTATAATACGATTTTACGATTTTTTTTTTATTTCATGGCATAATTTTTGTATAATATTATCATTTAAATAATAACTTTTCAAAATAAGTGCCATTTCGTGGAGTCTACTAGTCGATAAATGTATAATATTATCTAGTTTTTACTCTTTATAATTACGTATTTCCAAAAAAAACATTTCAGTATGCAATAAGAAGTAGGGACATTTTCAAGGAAAAACTTTAATCACAAAAACATTTACGGAATAAAGTTAAGATTATCAAAAAGTTATTTTAACATTGTCGAAAAAGTACAGGCCCTTATATATAAACAAAAAGTTAAAACATTCGCACATGCAACGAAATTAAGTTACTCACAAGCTTGCAATATATTCGAATGAAGACAGAGTGTGACTAACTTCATTTCATAGCGTTAGTTTTGATTTTACGAAGCCGCCAGCGGATATTTTGACATTTCTTCGGCAGGGCTGCTTATTGATTCGCTTATTTTAATTAACCTTTTATTAATATAATAAATCGTCAGTATTTTAATTTAACAATAGTTGTAAAACCTTACAGTCTGATGTAGTTGTGTTTATTCTTGTATAATTTCATAGTACGTAATAATTATATAATTACATTTTACTACGTAATTGAGAACAATTGAATCTCTGTTTTTATTTATTTATCTATTCTTTGTATACTCTATTCTAATAAATGCTCCATTTTGTAAACTTTTTGACAGCTCTTTTTGACTTTTGTTTTTAACGAATTTCATGTACGTAAAAATAATTTTTAAATTTTAATGAAATAATGTTAAGTTATGGTGAATTATTATTTTTATTGTGCGTACAATGCAATAACTAGTGAATCTGTGGACCGATTTTGATGATTTTCTTGGATAGGATTTCGGGATTAGAATTCTACAGCGTAGTATTCTACAGCGCCTTCTAAGAACTACGTTGCATATTAAGGACGAAATTAATGACAAGCCAACTTCATTATGATTTCCACAACATAACCGAGTGAAGTTAGCGTGCGTTGTATTTACGAAGGGATCCAAGGAATTTAACGTTTTGTCTGTGTGAATGTGCTGGTCCTTATATGTTAAGTTTATAATTCAATCCTAAATTTTATATATATCATCAATAATTTTTAAATAAAACTGAGAACACTGTTGGCAATTATAGTTATTGAATAAATCATTTCGGCGAATATTGAACAAATTGTGATATTCCAAACATATTATTTATGATACGAAAGAATAAAGTAATTTAAAGAATATATTTTTTTATTAACCTTTACTTAAAGAATTGACAATTTAACAAGTTAAATCTTCAGTCGTTGAAAAGACAAATCGTATCGTATAGATATAAATATTTTTTAATTATTGATTTTAAGCGTTTACTTTTCGATTTCTAATTCAAATGTAATTCGTAAAATTTATAAGTCATAATGAATTTAATACTAGTTTCGTTCAATTTCAATAAAAAAAATTAATTCCTTCCATTACAAAACGAAACGTTTCTCGATAAAGTGTTTGATTATTACTTATCAAGGGTATTGTTGAGACAAACAGCGCCATCTAGCGGGTAACAATATTTAAGTTAACGTACACAAAGTAGCTACAGCGCCATCTTGTGACATTATATATTATAACGTCACAAGATGGCACAATTAAAATAAAAATTACTGCATAATCACATCTACATGCAGATGACGCTGTACCTTTAGTTAAATTTTTCGGGTAAGATACCGAAAACTAACAAAAAATTTTAAACATGATTAAAATACACCTTATTAAAATACAGGAATATAGCTACAGCGCCATCTCGTGACGTTTTACGTGACCTTTACCAGTAGGTTATGAGTACAATAAAAATTACTGCGTAATCACTAGATGGCGCTGTCACTTGAATTATATTTTTTACTTGCGTTTTTCAGGTAAGACACTAGATGTAGATAAAGGTAAAAAATATTACTCCTTTTAATTGTTTTAGTTTTTAGACTTAAAACTCATTAAACTATAAAATTGCAAAAGCCCGAATGATACCAGTATTTTTATTTTCAAAACCAAGTAGGTATGGTATACTTATTAAATATTTGACATGAATTTGTAACAATTCAAATTAAATTTTAATAGTTTTTATAACAAATCTATAATTAGGATAAGCACGATAAGATTGCTTGATGACTCGCAAATTATACATTACGTTAGTGAATGTGTTAAGAAACAGGTATTTACTCAGTTTATTTATTTCAAAAACATGTCTAGTAAGTCTTGTTTTGTTTACAATTTTTACCAAAAACTCTAGAATAACTAATGATTAAAAAAATTGCATTATCTAAATTAATTTTGACGTTTTTATAAAACTTGTTAATATGATATAACCTAGATTGCCCAATACACTTTATATCTTATCGTAAGCTAGACTTTAAATAAAGGTCAAGGTTTCAAAACAATGTAAAACACTGGCCATGTGTGTGTCGCGCTCGCACGTAAAATGTTCCGTATCACCGTAGAATATATACCTACACGTAAAAACGAACCTGCCTAAAAAGCCACAGGTCGCGGATTCGATCCCGCTCGGAGCATAATATGTTTGTATTGACCATGCAAGCATATTTTCCGGTCTGGGTGTGTGTGTGTTTCCGGACCCCCGACACAGGATATAACTATTCTATTAAAGGCTGTTTAGTGTATAGCGTTTATTTAATTATTTATAACGGTTCTTGAAATAGACCTCGATACAGACGGACGGATGGACAGCGGAGACTTAGCAAGTAGTAGAAGGAATAGGGTTTTTTTATGTCATGACGGGTGGCAAACAAGCATACGGTCCGCCTGATGGTAAACAGTCACCGCAACCTGTGAACGCTTGCGATACATGAAGTATTAATCCGAGGGATTGGTGAGAGGGAATGTGAAGAGAACGGTCGGGGTGGGAGATTGGGTCTCCGGCGCTTTAACTCATCGCACGAAACGCAACAGTACTGTTACTTTACGCCAATTTTCGTCAAGGTGGTAGCACTTTCCCGGTCGAGCCGGCTTTTTTGTTCTCGGAGGAGCATGGCTCTACTACATAAGGTTCCGTTGGCACCTTTTATATCGTAGAAAAATACTTTCTTACGTTAATCGTATACGGTGGTACCGTTGTGGCGTTGTGGGTAGCGTGTCTGCCTTTAGTCTCGACGATTGCGGGTTCGATTCCCGCTCGGGCAGATGTTTATTAAATTTCTGTCTCGGTCTGGGCGTTTGTCTGTTAGTTTCCCCACCGTGCCTCGGAGAGCACGTTAAGCTGTCGGTCTCGGTTGTTATCACATAACATGTGATAATAATCGTTAACTCTTGATAAGTAAATTGTTCTTATCCAATGAGTTACTGGTTCGCCCTTAGGGTTGATTGTCAGATGACAATGGCTGTGTAAAAACTAGTAACCCGTCAAATCCGGATAAGAGTAATAAGCAGACCCTGGGTAAAATAAAATACCGGGAATAATGCTAGGACGAAGAAGAAGAATCGTATACGGTGGTACCTTTTGAGCAAGTCCGACAAACACTTGGACGGTTAAATAACAAAACTTATTTCTGTTTACAGATATAACCAACAATGAAATTTGTACTTCTGTTTTTAATATTATATATTAATTGGGCTTCAGCATATAACATACTATGCATCCATCATATACCGTCTATGAGCCATCATAATTTGGGTAAAGGCATTGTTAGAAGCTTGTTAAAGGCTGGCCACAAGGTAACTAAGTTACTTACTGACTATAAAGTTTCACTGGTAGGTCTTTTGTTGCAAGAGGCCGGCTAGGTAAATTATACAGTAATTTCACTAACCTACATTATCCAGTAATGCCAAGGACACTACTGATTTGCAGTACAAAATTTGACATTATTGCACAGAGATTATTGCACAAGTGTTGGGATAACCTCTGTCGCAGCAAAGATTATTCCACCAGTGCAATCAGTCACACTGGTGGTAGGTCTTTTGTTGCAAGAGGCCGGCTAGGTAGGTACTACCGCAGTGTTAAATATTCTGCTGCCAAATAGTAGTGCTTAGGCACTACTGTGTTCCGATTTGAAGGGCACTGTACGCTAGTGAAATTACTGGGCGGACGAGATTTAAGAACTAATATCTCGAGGTTGGCAACGCGTGAGTGGCACCTACTAATGGTGCTGCAAGCGCTCATAGGCTACGGCAACCACTTACCATCAGGTGGACCGTATGCTTGTTTGCCAACTTCTAACATAAAAAAAAAAGTCTAAAAGATTCCTTTAGTTTCCACTGTGCGTGGTCCACAACGCACTTGACCGGTAAATATTTGTAATCTAATGTTACATGAAAACTTTCAGATAACTTGGGTAACTCCATATCCCAATAAGACCTATGATAATAAGAACTTAACTATTGTAGATGTGAGCTCAATACTCGATGAAATCGGACGTGAGTATAATCACTACATAGTATAAAACAAAGTCGCTTTCTCTGTCCCTATATATGCTTAAATCTTTAAAACTACGCAACGGATTTTGATGCGGTTTTTTTAATAGATAGAGTGATTGAAGAGGAAGGTTTATATGTATAATAACATCCATTAAATAGTGGAGAAAAAATATTTTTGAGGTTTCTAATGTGATGTCGTAAATAATTACATTTAACGCGTGCGGGCCACGGGCAGTAATGAATAAATCAAAACTACTGGATCGATTTTAATCATTTGTTCAGTGAATGACATAGGCTATATATTTTATACCCGTGCGAAGCTGGAGCGGGGCGCTAGTTTTTAATAAAAGTTATAAATTTTGTGTCACATTTTTTGATAAAAACTTTCACACTAAAGACAGTTTAATACAAGTTCAGTGTCAAAAACTGCTTGAATAAAAGTGGTATGATATTTAAAAGTTAAATATCAAAAAAAATTAAAATTGTTTTTCAAAATAACCTCTGAATCATGATCTAGTTTTATAAATTGTATGTTAGGTCTAACATGGGCGTAATGAGGTAGGAATAAGGGTGGGGCTGATCACGCATGAAAGGTGTAAAATTGTCAAACAACGCCGTTACTCAAAAAGCAATTTTTGGGAATCGACAAAAAAAGTTATAAAATATTGACACCTGCACAATCTTTCGTATTGTTACGGGCTGGAGTTCGCAGATTTGGAAATAAACACCTGATGGCCCTAAATAAGACTATATTGGGATATTCTAGATCACATAACAGAACTTCACAAATCACAGGTCAATCGTAGTCCAAAATAATAGCCGAGGTCACTAATTATCACACTTAATCACCTGTATCGCTTGTAGTTTCTTCGCTCGTTGCTCAGAACTGAATGAATCAGACTACGCGGCGGGCCGCTTATATAGTGCGGAACACGGGTTCTAGAAAGTTCCGGCCACGGAATGTTATACGGCACGTTTCGAGACGACATCTTTCTAGAACCCACGCGAATACAGCTAAACGTAACAGTATAATATGATATTTTCTTGGTTATTTACGTCAGTTATTTACGCACGAATATGTTTCGACTATTGTTACATTGAAAATTTCGTTTTAAATCATTTTACGCTGATAACTAAACTAACTATTTAAAAGAAATTACAATTGTTTTTAGCATTCGATGATAGGATTCGTAAAGCGAACAGCCTATCAATTTTCAAAGAGATAGCGAGGAATATATCACGAGCAACGCTCCAAGTTGAGGAGTTGAGGCTGGTGCTGGTGAGGAATCAGTATGATGCTGTCGTCTCTGAGTGGTTTCTATCTGATTTTGAAGCTGGGTGAGTTAACGAAGACACTTCAATGGCGCAATGGTAACAAGCCCTTTTTAGGGTATTAACGGAACCAAATTACTAAGTCTCCGATGTGCGTGCGTCTGTCTGTCTGTCAGTGGGTAAAAACAACACACTCAACAGTTATATCCTGTATTGGTGGTCAGAAAACATACACATAGACATGGACAAACACACCCAGACCAGACATGCCTGCATAGACAATACAAAAATCTGCTCCGATAGGGAATTGAACCCGCGACCTGTGGTGCTTAAGGCAGGTTCGCTACCTCTGCCCCAAAACGTCGTCTATGAGAAAACCATATAAGTCTTAAATCTCCACTCCACTCTTGCGGTGCCAACGCGCACGAGATACTTCAAGTATTGCAAGCGTGGTACCATCAGGCGGACCGTATGCCTGTTTGCCAACCGTCATGATAAAAAAAACCTTCCAGTTACGCAGCGGTACAACAAGCTCCATGGATCCTAATAAACACTATAATAATGCATCCCCATTTGGAGGCATTAGTGGACACCGTCAGGACAGTACCAACCAATCCCATGATGATGCTGGACTTCCCAATTCCCATGGGATTCTTTCAGCGTCTGGTGAACACGGCTGTCTATTTGATGATGACTTTGGATAATTGGTAAGAACTTAACTATTTTTTTTATGTTACAAGTTGGTGTATAAGCATACGGCCCATCTGACGGTAAGCGGTTGCCGTAGCATACGAGTGCTTGCAGCACCATTAGTAGGTGCCACTCACGCGTTGACAACGAGAGATATTGGTTCTTAAGTCTCGTCTGCCCAGTAATTTCACTAGCCTACAGTGCCCTTCAAACCAGAACACAGTAATGCCTTAGTACTACTATTTAGCGGCAGAATATTTGACACTGTGTTGGTACCTACCTAGCCGGCCTCTTGCAACAAAAGACCTACCACCTACGTGACGACCCCATCGACCACTGCTGGGATTGTCTCTGTCAACGGCAGAGATTATTGCACCAGTGCGATCAGTCACACTGGTGGTGGGTCTTTTGTTGCAAGAGGCCGGCTAGGTAGTTACCACCGCAATGACAAATACTCTACCGCCAAATACTCGTGCTTAGGCATTACTGTGTTTCGGTTTGAAGGGCACTGTAGGCTAGTGAAGTTACTGGGCAGACGAGACTTAAGAACCAATATCTCTCGTTGTCAACGCGTGAGTGGCACCTACTAATGGTGTAGCGCGCTCATAGGTTACGACAACCGCTTACCATCAGGTGGACCGTATGCTTGCTTGCCAACTTGTCACATAAAAAACACTTTTCCAGGTGGGATAGATCATACAACGCAGGTCTCTACGAATCCTCCTTCAAGCCTCTAGCAGAGGCAAGGGGTGTGACACTCCCACCATTCCACGCAGCCTTATATAACATTTCTATAATGTTCGTCAATTCCCACCCCTCTTTCTCAGCCACGCAGAGCTTACCACCCAATGTCATTGAGGTCGGTGGCTACCACATCGATGGAGAAACTCCAGCTTTGCCTGAGGTGAAAAAATAATTATAATTAATATAATATGTCAATATGTCAAAATGGCCGCCGCCACAAAATGGCGGATTACTTATTTTACAATAACTCCTTCAATATGGGTACCAATTGTAGAAAAGAACGACAGATAATATTCCTTACATTAGCTAAAAACCACGTGCTAATATTTTACGTATTTTATGTGTGCGTAATGTCACATTACCTATATAATTGACATTCTTGACCGGGTATGAAACATGTCATTATTGATATTTAGGAATTTAAAAAAAGTTGCCAAACCTATATATATATATATATATATATATATACCTATTTCTTTTACTCGTATTCGTGCTCCAAGCAACAGAGTAAGATAGAAATATCACCTTTGTAATAACGTTACAAGAGTGTCCATGAGATTCTTAAGCTAAGACACTATGACACATTTCAAATCCAAGATGGCCGTCTCATAATATCAAATTATATATTTTTTCAGGGTTACTTAAAACTTTTAATTGATTGTAATATAAAATACAAAACTACCAAGTTCCGTAAATATTGGACTTAAAAAAAGAATGAAATAAAGTTACCTTTGAAAGAGTTACTAATTTTATGCAGTCTAGAAAATCTCTTCTTCAAATTTCATAACCACAATTTAGTTTTACAATCCAAAATACAGGATCTTCAGAAAATTCTAGATTCATCGACCCAAGGCGCAATATACTTCAGTTTGGGCTCCATTATGAAGTCAATATCCCTGTCAGAAGCGACGAAGCGAAGTCTCATCGAAATGCTCGGCAAACTTCCTTACACCGTGCTCTGGAAGTACGAGGAGGATTTAGACAACCTACCCAAGAACTTACACGTCAGGAAGTGGATGCCGCAGACCAGCATTTTGGGTACTTATATGAAAGCTTGTATTTCCTGAACTGCTGAAAGCAAAAAAAAATAATGTACAGCTAGAATTATAAAATGCAATTATTATAAATGACGCGGCCGGATTTAAAAGAGGGCAAACGGGGTGGCAGCCCGGTTCCTCCACAAAGGCGGAGGGGAGGGGGCACGATAGAATTCGGAAAAAAAATCTTTCAAATTCCGCCAAGTAAACGTAATTATAGTGTTTACGTTTACTTGAACATATTTTCCTTAATTATTTAATTTCAAATTATCAAAAAAAAAAATTACTTGTTTGCACAATATAGTAGTTTTAAAATAATTTGGGGTCAGGGGCCTCCACTCTTTTGCTGCCCCGAGACCTCTAAATCCGCCCCTGATTAATGTGCAAGTTAAATTTAATTAATTTAATTTCCACTAAATATTATACATAGTAAAGAGCAGAACGAATTGCACAATAGTCAAATATATATATATATATATATATAAAAGTAATAATTAATAAACAACAATAATTGATAAGAACATTCAAAAATTAAATTTTATCTAATAATAATTTTTTTAGCTTAGCTTCGGAAGTTGAAAAAATATATATATGGTGAAAACATTTATTATAGGTATTACAAGATCGAAATATAAAAGTATTTTTAGTATAATTAGTTCTAGTACTAGGCACATTAAATAGATATTGATTCCGAGTAGTCAATCTAGGACATCTAAATTGTATATTACTCAAAAGGTATGGCGAGTCTAACAGATTGTGAATTAATTTATATAAGAATATTTGGTCTACTTTTTCATTCACGCAAAAACTACTGAACGGATTTTGGCGCAATTTGTGGCACACATATAGAATACCTTTGATCCCAAAAAAAAGTGACCGATTGGAATCAGGAATTTTATGTTATGATGAATAAATTACGTATCTTTTATTTTAGAAAAAAAATTGGGCTCCGTGCAATAAAAACAAAATTTGTAACATTTCTGTAGTTTATGGTAGTAAAGCTGTATGCACAGCTAGTTTATAGTAAAACTAGCTTCTGCCAGTGGCTTCGCCTGTGTGAATAATGATTGTAAGAAAAACTCTGAGATTTTACAAACTTGGAATGTCATATTTATTTAAATCGAAGCAACAGCCAAAAAAATAAGTTTTAAGCTTCTCCAATTCATCCAAAAATGATACTTCCATGCAACTTTTTACCCCCCATTTCGCATTAAAAAGTAGGCTAGGTTCTTTTTCAAGCTTTTGACTATATGTGTACCAAATTTCATTTAAATCGGTTCAATGCTTTTGGCTTGAAAGCGCGACAGACAGGCAGAGAGATAGAGTTACATTCGCATTTATAATATTAGTAAGAATTAAATCTAAATACTTCCAGCTCACCCTAACACCAGAGTGTTCATATCACACGCCGGACTCCTAAGCACACTCGAATCCTTGTACTATGGGATGCCAATGCTGGCTGTTCCTGTATTCGGAGACCAGCCCACCAATGCCGACAATGCTGTAAGGCACGGCAGGGCCATTAAAGTGGTGTTTAGTCCAGACATGGTGCCTCATATCAAAGCTGGTTTGGACGAACTCTTGACTAATACAAGGTACTGTGGTTAAAATGTGGCAAAAACGGGATATGTTCTTTTTGAGGGCTTCATATATTATTTAACTGGTATAGGATGCTGTTGTATCGTATCACGACAAAACTCTAAATTCGATGTCTGGAAATCCACAACAGCTAAATAATTACAAGACATTTTCTTCCTCGCACAACTACTTTGTGGAACTAACTTCGGCAAGCGGATTTTCGGAACCGCTACGGCCTGGGATCCTTCGAGAGAGGAGCCCATTCTTTCTTTCAGTCGGCATCGCACCTGTATGCCTTCTGGTGTTGTAGATATTCATGGGTGGTGGTAATCGCTTACCTTTAATTTGTCCGTTCTCATATGTACGCGTGCTTAAGCATCCGTCAGCAAGCGTAAGTATGCTTCAGCATCGGTAAACATGCGTACGCATGCTTTAGTACACTTTGACGGTTGTTTAGTGCTGTAACGTGTTATATCGAGTGTTACACTTATAATCAACTAGCGGCACGCTCCGGCTTCGCACGTATATAAAAAATATAGCCTATATCATTCACTGAAAAAATGATTAAAATCGATCCAGTAGTTTTGATTTATTCATTACTGCCCGTGGCCCGCACGCGTTAAATGTAATATTTTTTTTTTTTTTTTTTATTTAAAATTATTTACGACATCACATTAGAAACCTCAAAAATAACAGTATTTCTCCACTATTTAATGTATGTTATTATACATATAAACCTTCCTCTTCAATCCCTTTATCTATTAAACAAAACCGCATCAAAATCCGTTGCGTAGTTTTAAAGATTTAAGCATACATAGGGACAGAGAAAGCGACTTTGTTTTATACTATGTAGTGATTAAAACAGAACGATTGTTAAATGCGAATCGATGCTGAAATGAGAATTGATGCATACACATCTTCATACAAAATAGCTGTACTGTATAAGGAGAATGCTGATCAATGCTGACGTAATTGAAGCCTAAATGACCTTCATGTTTACCACACGTAATAATATTTTTGTATTAAATTTTAGCTATTACAATAGAATGAAACAATTATCAAAGCTATTCCGCAATCGACCAGTTTCGCCGTCAAAGATGATATCCCACTACGTTGAACTCGCTATTGAGACGAAAGGTAAGGTTTTAGTAGTAGAACCATGGCCCCCCAGCGTAAATGGACCGGATTGACCGGGGATGTACTACCCTCTCACAGGAAATCGGCGTAAAGAAACAGAGTATTGTTGCGTTTCTTGCGATGAGCGAGAGCGCTGAGGCCCAATCTCCTACCCACTCTATTCCCTTCCCATCTTGGATCATTTTAGCTTTAAAGTTTGCGATGACTGCTTACCATCAGGCGGACCGTATGCTTGTTTGCCAACCGTCATGATATATAGAAAGGGTTTTTTTCTGTTAATCCAAGTTCAAATGCCCGTGTAGCTTGCAGGCTTAATACCCTTGCAGAAGGCGAATTGCACTAGCCTTGCCCTGTCTACCCACAATATGTTGCTGGGTATACGCTGGCCCACCTCGAAACGTGACCCTAGAGGAGTGACTTCACGAGTAAAGTACGGTAGTAGTTTACCAAACCACTACCATTAGGGAACCACTACTATGATTGGTAGATATACATACATGTCTCAAGTTTTTTCTACGACGATTTCTACTCTTCAAGATGTTTTGATTTTACGTTAAGCAGGAGATAAATATGGCAAAAGTTTAGGTTTTGGAACCTGTTACTAAGCCTTTGCTGTCTCTCCCTCTGTTCGAGTTGCCATTTTTACAGAATGTGTATATATGTCGCCGCTACAACAAACTACTCAAAATAAAATTAAAAAAATGGTGACCCCCATATAAGAAACTTGATATTTTTATACCACGGTGATACGGAACGCTTATGCAAGTCCGACACTTATGCGGTTTTAACATATTTTTTCAGGAGCCTACCACATCCGGTCAACGGCATTGCTGTACGAATGGTATCAGATAATGATGCTGGATCAAATACTGGTATTGTCTGTGGCCTTTTATATTCTGTATTATTTAATTAAAAAGTTGTTTAATTTAATGAAATCCTACTTCATTGTCAAGAAGAAACAAAAGAAGAATTAAATGTAAATACATATTTTATGTGAAAATAAATATATTTATTTAAAAGGTTTTTTTTTATTTCTTGTCTACATTTTTTTTTACTACATTCTTATCCCCTCCAAATAAGCTCGAAGCTTGCGCTAGGAGTGGGTACGACAATAGCCCAAGGGTGTCCGTTAACGCGAGAGTCGAGGGTTCGATCCTGACCCTCTTGGGCTAATGTCGTACCCTATTTGGAGGGGCAATAGCTCAAAGCATTGCTAATATTGTTATATATATTACTAGCGGCCCGCTCCGGCTTCGCACGGGTATAAAATATCTATGTCATTCACTGAAAAAATGATTAAAATCGATCCAGTAGTTTTGATTCATTCATTACTGCCCGTGGCCCGCACGCGTTAAATGTAATTATTTACGACATCACATTAGAAACCTCAAAAATAACAGTATTTCTCCACTATTTAATGGATGTTATTATACATATAAACCTTCCTCTTCAATCACTCTATCTATTAAAAGAACCGCATCAAAATCCGTTGCGTTTTAAATATCTAAGCATACATAGGGACAGAGAAAGCGACTTTGTTTTATACTATGTAGTGCTTATAACATGTCTATGATTTTAATTTGTTGTTATAGATTTTTAATTAATCGTCAATCTGCTTATCTAATAAAAACTGATTCATATCTTACTGTAACCAAGGTTAAAAATATAAGCAGTAGCGAAGTAGTAGCAAGGTGTAGGGGAGGGGCAGCTGCAAATTGAAGAGTATGTGGGAGTGCGTGTACCGCGTTGCTCGGTGATCATCGTCGCGCTTCGTACGGCGTCGGTTTTCCCTCGCCTGGCACCCTGGCAGTCGTCCCGATGCTCCGACGCCGGGAGGCCGCGCGCGCGCCCTTAGCCAAATTATATAACCGCCATATTTGTGTTACATGTGTAAATGTAATTCATATGAACATTATACGTTTATTAATTTATATGTGGTTTCATTCAGAACTATTTAACCAATAACTATTGGAAAGAATAGTAATTTTGCCCATTCGTCATGGAAACTATTGGCTCTATCTATACGAAATTTAGTAAATAGTTGTAATTAGGGTCCGACCGAAACTGGTTTTTCAGCCGAAACCGAAACCGAAACCGAACTTTCGGCCTCCCTCTCAGTTTCGGGCGAAACCGAAACCGAAACCGAAACTTTTAAAAAATATCGAAAATTACGTTTTTAATGAAATTTGAATTTCAAGTTTTTTAACATTTATTTGCATGTATACATTCGTAGTCAACTAATTACGAACAGAAAATAATTTGGTTAAATATTTTAAAAGTTTAATTTTATGAGATACTATTTGTTATAAAGTATACTGTTCAATGCTGTGTACTTTTTCGAAGCTAAGAATATTTTTTGGTAGGTTTACTTAAAAAGAAATCTCTCGCATTCAAATTGCTCATTTATTGGCTGACCATATTAGGGACAGCAAGAGTTAGTGTTTTATTTTTGATTTAAATAAAATAAACCTGAAATACAAAGGCGGAAAGCCTTCCTATTTTTATTTGGCGTCATTCTTAAGTTTATAGTTTTGATTTCTAAAATTAATATCACAATTTATTATTTAAACATGAGTTACTTATTTAACCAAGCGAAAACCATTTTATCTCAACGTAAATGGCCATACCGTAAAATAGCTTATCATTTGATTTGCTCCAAAAGTATGGTTTTCAACTCTGTGCAATATTTTCAAACCTATAAAACTATTGAAACTGTGTACCTAGAAAGAAATTTAGCTAATTTAATAGCTTTATAAAAAGTTCCCTTTGTGGACTCTGTAATTATAAGAAGAGAAATATTTGGACTAGAACTTAGTGGCGAAGTTACATGGGCGCTTTAACACCAAAATGATCCAAAATATACTTCACTGTTTATTAAATGATTTCTAGCCGGTGACCTATTATCAGTTTTAGATTGGCCTTACAATAGCCTAGACATGAATTGTTTGGAACATTTGTGGTACAACAAACTGGAAATTTAAACCAACTCTATAGTAATTCCAAAGACGCCTGGAAAAACTTCACTGACGAAACTTGTCATTATTTGATCAAGTTGGCGCCGCGCCGATGTCGATATGGCTATAGTTAATAATAGCAATCACATTTAATGTTAATTTCTAATAGAAAACGTTGCTTTTTCGATGAATTTAATAATAAATGTACATTCTGCGTTCAATATTTCCAATGATTTCTTAAGTGTCCCTAATTACTTGTCCAGAGTTATATTAGCACAAAGGAGAAGTAAAGTTGAATTTCAATTGTTGCTATTTTTAATTAAAATCTATTCCAAAATTTAATAATTCTGTTAAGAAAACATTGGTTAAATGATCAAGATCAGATCAACATTAAAAAAATGTAATGAAGACTTCATGTAAACTGAAATTACGGAAAATATAAATAAATGTTACTCTTATTGTACCCATGTCCCTAATTAGTTGACCACCACTGTATATAATATAGACAGTGAAATAGAGTTAAATAAAATAAAAATTAAAAATTCATTAAAGTCATAGCCATTTTTTTGTCATCAATATACAGGACTTACTTGGGAGTAAACTTAAAAAAAGAAACAACTTGTACATAACTAACTAGTAATACGTTGTGTTTACAATATTTTAAAGATCAATTTAATACTTATTTCTGGAGATATTTTGGCCACTCCAGCGAGCGGTCACGAGTTGGCTGCGAAGTTTACCGAACAACGCACGAAAACTCACGAACACTCGAGTTTCGGTGAGGCCGAAAGTTTCGGCTATATTTTGGCCGAAACCGAAACTAAAGCCGAAACTAGATTTTTGGCCGAAACTGGCCGAAACCGAAACCGAAACCGAAATTTCGGTCGGTCACTAGTTGTAATCCATGAACCGCTACACAACTTTGTTGAAATCCCTGTTGAAGGATATTTTAGTTGAGCGCGTCGACGTCCGGCGTAGGCGTCTGCTCGCCTCTAGCACTGCGCGGTGACTGTGCGGGGACAGGGATGGGAGATCGGCTATCGGCGAAGCTTCGTGCGTCTGCGGCTGACCGAGCGCCATCTAGCTTTATCTGTGCAACTTCGTACAGCTACGTCACTCACGTACATTGACAGCTGTCACGGGAGCGAGACACGCACGCCCTCGCCTACGGTCTAGACAGTACTAACTACTTGAGAACACTAACTAATCGACGACTACAAATAACAAGACTTGCTTTTTATCATAGACAATATATTTAACAAATTAAATGTTGCTATTCCAATAATCCCAAAATATATAAAAATTAAGGGTAGCAGTCCATACATGTAACTGAAGGTTAAAAAAAATCTGCGTATGGCAACGTGTGAAGTATCTTTAGATATGTCTTTTAAAAAGATATATAAGTTCCCATAACTTTGTTTTTAATAATTACTATGAAATTACCAACTTATTTTTGCGGTTGATTTTAATAAATTATTTTTTTTAAAGTCACTAAGTTTGTCATAAAACTGTGGAACCCTTTAATTTCGACTGTGCGTGGTCCACAACGCACTTGACTTGACTGAGTATTATTTTGAAATAAATCGTCAATCTACTAATGGAATAAAAATTAATGCTATAAAAACAAGAGATGAAACAAACTACACAATCTAAAAGCTACTTTAACTCTAAAGCAATAGCTTCTGATATTCTTTACACTTAACATAATTACGTATCAGCAAAAAATATTAATACATACAAATAAATCTGATTCTTATCTTGTTATTAAGAAAGTTAAAAATAGAATGCATTTGTCATTTCTACCAACAACAATATTACGTGACCTCGAAACATAGAATACTCTTCAAGCTGTTATAGTACTTATTTGCATTTTATATAAGAATCAATTTCTTTTCAAAACATTCACTAGTACAATATCAACTTAATTGCATTATAGTTCTTGATTCTAGAATCCTGTATTAGCAGTCAATATTTAAACTTGGAACTTGTGAACGTGTTTGCTAAAACATAAATTTGATTTTCGAACGTAATTTATATTTGTTTTTCGAACGTAATTTCTATTGTGCCATGATTAAAATATTTTTATTTTTAATTAAAAAAGTAAGTTAAATATTTTTGTTTAATAAAAGAATTTAGTCTACACAGACGTCTAGTAAAGAAGACCAAACAAAGATAGTCACAAGCTTGCAACATAATCTAAAGTTACCCCGTGACTAACTTCGCTTCGATGCATTTACAAAGTACGAGCAAATATTTGGACATTTTTCCTGTATATAAGGGCTTGTCCTTACTCCTTTGTTTACATTAAATATTATATTTTTATTCGATTACGCTAAAGCCAAAAGTAAGGATGATTTTGGCGCCAAAACGTATCCGATTTCGATTAAGTCATTCGTAACTAAGGTGTCAGTCGATTCGGTATTATGGTTTGACTGTTATGGGCTGCAATATTTAAACCTTTATGGTCATAGCTTACTAGTTCTTTTGTTACAAGAGGCCGGCTAGGTAGTTATCACCGCAGAGTCAAATTTTCTACCGCAAAGCATCAGCGTCGTTGGCATTACTGCGTATCGGTTTGACTAGCACTGTAGGCTAGTGAAATTACTGGGCAAAGGAGATAAAGGTGAGTGCCACCTAGTGTTTTGACTGTGACTAAAAAGTTGACAAGTAAGCTTACGGCCCACCTGGTAGTAACTGTTTGCCGTAGTCTATGAGAACACCATTAGAAAGTGCCACTTACGCGTTGCCAACCTCGAGATATTGGTTCTTAAATCTCCTCTGTCTAGTAATTTCACTAGCCTACAGTGCCCTTCAAACCGGAACACAGTAATGCCTAAGCACTACTATTTGGCGGCAGAATATTTAACACTGCGGTAGTACCTACCTAGCCGGCCTCTTAAGACAAAAGACCTACCACCAGCGTGACTGATTGCACTGGTGGAACAGTCTCTGATCTGACAGAGTTTATCCCAACAGCGGGCGATGGGGTCATCACATCCCGACGCCGCCAGTATATAGTTACGGTTGATAAAAAACGTTTTTAAGTTAAGAAACTCACATTTCAAACTATATTTAACGATGTCAATAACACGTACGATAAAGCGCGCCATATCTGGCGTTATCTAAGATCCGTCTGTGATTATATGTAATCAATTATATATGTATAAGAGGATAACTCATGTGTTGCCAAGCCACCGTTGTGGTGTTGTGGGTAGCGAATCCCGCTCGGGCAGATGTGTGGATTGATAACAACAAATAGCTGTTTCGGTCTGGGCGTTTGTTCTTATGGGTCTTCCCACCGTACCTTGGAGAGCACGTTAAGCTTTTTGTCCCGGTTGTTATCACATAACATCTGATAATAATCGCTAACTCTTGATTAGTAGCAATCGCTCTGAGTAAAAACTAGTAACTTGTTAAGCCCAAATAAGAGTGATAAGCAGACCCTGGGTAAATACTCGTATAGTACCGGGAATAATGCTAGAAAGAAGAACTCAAGCGTTTCTAAATTCTCCTTCACCCAGAAACTTCACTAGCTACAGAGTCAAACCGAAACACAGTATATTGTTTTGCGGTAGAATAACTGACACTGCGGTGGTACTACCTAGCCGACCTCGGGCAATAAAAACCTCACCATCAGTAAACTCGTAGGGATGAAATGCTAGCCGAGTCAGTCACCATCGTACTTTGGTGTAAAACCTTGATGCCTCAATAGCTCAACGGTAGAAGGGCCGACTCCGCTCTGTTAACGTGAGAGTCAGGAGTTCGATTATGACCCCTTTGGGCTATTGGTCGCCGCGTTTCGAAATCAGCCAGCGTAGTAGCATCTTGCAGGTAGGCATGGCGTAGGTGGTTTGTTCAGTTCGCCTTCTGCAACAATTAGCCATCCGAGTGTGTGATAAAAAAACTTATTTTTTACAGATCATGAAGCTGGTTATAGCGATCCTATCAGTTGTCACCGCGGTGAGTGGCTACAACATACTGTGCATACATTCAGTGCCAACGAAAAGCCACTATCATCTTATGATGGGTCTTATCAAGCCGCTGCTTGAAAATGGTCACCAGGTAATTAGTATAATAACTGTGTGTCGGACTCGTATATAAAAGGTTCCGTACCGCCGTAGTATAAAAATATTCTAGTGACCCGTGAGGGACTGTTTTAAAAATTTTGAAAAAAAATGTTTTTATTATGGCGATTAAAGAAATACACGACAACACAACCTATGAAATTTCAACTGTTGAGTTATGTGTTGTGTTTTTTTATAATTCCTCTCGAATAACAGGAAAAACCCTCAAAAACATCAAGTTTTTATTTCTTAATTTAAAGTAAAACTTTTATTACATAGCCTCAAGTTATTTCAACAGACTAGACTTTTATTGTAAGAGGCCGACTAGGTAGGTTTTTTTTGGTGCAGTATCAAGTATTCTACCGCAAAACAGTACTACTGTGTTTAGTTTTGAAATGCTTAAGTGTGTTTACATTTGAAAGTTACTGGGCGAAGGAGATTTAAGAACCAATATCTCTGGTTGTCAACGCGCGAGTGACACCTACTAATGGCTACGACAACCGCTTACCATCAGGTGGGCTGTACTTGCTTGACAACTCAGTCACATAAAAACTTAGTTAGCCACAAGCTTAGCACATTAGGTAGAGACATGCTTCTCTCAGCACAAAAGGAAGTACTACCCTCTCACAGAAAATCGGCGTCAAGTAACAGTATCATTAGGTACATACTGTTGCGTTTCGTGCTTTCTCCCTGTGTTAACTTCCTTTTTATTCCCTTCTCGTCCTTTTCCCTCCTGTTCCTTGGTTTAAGCTATGCTTGTTTGCCAACCGTCATGAAATAAAAAATTTAAAAACCATAACCGAGTCAAGTAAGCGTGTCTTTTTAGAAGGATTTGTTTATAAGGCGATAAGAATTGCGAACTTGTTTTTAGGGTTCCGTAGCCAAATGGCAAAAACGGAACCCTTATAGTTTCATCATGTCCTTCCGTCCGTCTGTCTGTCTGTCCGTCTGTCCGTCTGTCCGTCTGTCCGTCTGTCCGTCCGTCCGTCCGTCCGTATGTCACACTCATTTTACTCGGAGATCATTGGCTAAGGCTAGCAATTCATACATGTAAATGAGTGTTGAAAAAAAAATTTCAACGGAACGCAACGTGTGAGATATCTAGGTGATAGGTTTTTCTAAATGATAAGGAAGTTTGATTTTGACTTTTTTCATTAAATCAGTAGTTGTTGAGATATTAGCTCCTAAAGTCCCCCTCTCACATTTGAACTATGGGATTTAAAATTCTGGAAAAAATTGAGCTTATAAAACATCAAATAAAATTTCAAACACATTTGGTTTGAAGAAGATAGGTCTTCAAATTTAAGAGATATATAAGTTTTTCCCATAACTTTGTTTTTCATATAACTTTTAATACGTACTATGAAATTACCAACTTATTTTTGCAGTCGATTTTAATTCGTTATTATTTTTAAAGGCCTTAAGATTCTTTATAAGTAAGCTGCGGAACCCTTTAGTTTTAACTGTGCGTGGTCCACAACGCACTTGACTGCTAATTGTTTTTATAAAGTTGGGGAGAAAAAGGAAGGGTATAGACTCGTTAAATAAAACGCAGCAGTAGCAATACTGCTACATCAATTCGGCTCACTCAATTTTTTTTCTTCAGATAACATTAATAACTGCATTTCCTGAATCAAAACCCTTGAAAAATTTAACACTAATTGACATTAGTCACGTGAAAAAAGTATCCCAAGGTAAGTTATTTTTTAAGCTATTGCATAGCTTTTACCGCGGGCTTTGAGCGCGGCAACCGAATCAAGAAATTCCGTAACGAAAAAAAAACCTAACACTCACACAAGAAAAATTACTAGGCGAACATAAACGATAGAAGTGCAACGGGAGTTCAACCTATACTGGACGGAAAGTGGATTTGTATGAGACTGTCGCTTGATCGACCATTTTGCTGACCCCTCAGCCTGCGTCCTTGTAAATTACTTTCGTGCTTTTTATTGGTGCCACAGGTTTTTTTTTATATCAAACACAAATAAGTATGACGAAGGTCTCTGGACCACATTGTTTTCAAAAATAATAACGTCAGCATTGCTGACTCTTGCACCAGCGACTAAAAGCGAACTTTCCATCTTTAGAAAAATCGTATACGCACCACAGGAGAAACGTAGGACGCAAATTTCCCGGCGGCGGGATGTGACCCCATCGCCCGCTGTTGGGATAACCTCTGTCACACATCACACTGGTGGTAGGTCTTTTGTTGCAAGAGGCCGGATTGGTGTAGGTACCACCGTAGTGTCAAATATTCTGACGCCAAATAGTAGTGCTTAGCCATTACTGTGTTCCGGTTTGAAGGGCAGAGGAGATTTAAGACCCAATATCTCGAGGTTGGCAACGCGTGAGTGGCACACCTACGAATGGTGCTGCAAGCGCTCATAAGCTACGGCAACCACTTACCATCAGGTGGGCCGTATGCTTGTTTGCCAACTTATAACATAAAAAAAACATTGCCACCCGCGATTGTCGAATCACTGGTACAATTTAACGTACAATTTTAAACATTTAAATTTTTCCAGCTGTTATTGAACTGGATATGATCGATCGTACGAAACAAAGTATGTCTTTCGTTATGGATTTTGCTGCGAATATATCCAAGGCTGTCATACAGACTCCAGCAGTTCGGGAGCTGCTAGTGAAGGAACAGTTCGATGCTGTCCTATCTGAATGGTTCTTCTCCGATATTGAAGCTGGGTGAGTATATTTCTTTTAACCTTGTTGAAAATATGTATTGACCTCTTCACATCATGCGTGGCAGATAATGTTCTGACAATTTTTAGCCTTTAATTCTTGGTAGACATTTATTCTTATCTAATTCTCTGCAGATGTTCATGGCCAAGTTTGCTCACTGGAGCAGGAAGCCTTTACCTCGCTCGCCCTAGATAAGGGATTGCCTTTAATACCCAATCCTCAGCCTCTGACTCAACCTTAAACCCAAAATCCCCAAGTCATACGCATAAACTACCAAAAATTTCAAGACTTTTCTGTAGCACTTTATTATCACAAAAATTTCAGCTACGCAGCCGTCCAGCAAGCGCCATGGATACTCCTCGCCGGTACAGTCCTACACACGCACATGGAGTACCTCATTGACACAGTCAGAACTGTACCGACTATCCCCGCTCTGAAGCACGATTCGCCCATGCCGATGAGCTTCTTGGGCAGGATTAAGAACACGTTGGCATATTTGTTCATGACGTATATGACTTTGTGAGTATCTTTATGCCATAATCTTTAAAGGTGTTAAGTAACTATGGATGGGTGACCACATAGGGGTATTTCAACTTGGTAATAGGCTATAAGTTAAACCTTAGGGCTTAGGGCATTGGTCTCGTTGAGATGCCTTTTTTAATTTTGGATATGTAAACTAAGCTATATTTCTAGGTCACGCTATCCCGCGACCCAAGCAGCTTACGAAAACTATTTTTCCGACCTCGCGACTGCCCGGGGGCTAACCTTACCACCATTTTCCTCAGCGCTACACAACATCTCCATAATGTTCGTCAATAGCCACCCGTCTTTTGCGCCCGCCCAAAGTCTGCCGCCGAACGTTGTGGATATTGGAGGGTACCATATTAATGAAGATGTACCACCATTACCTAAGGTGACTATATGTAACAATATTTTTTTATGCCACTACTGATGGTAAATATACCTACGGCCTGTATATATAGCCGATAGCTAGAGGATCTCTTGCGGATCGAAAATTGATTGGTCTCTTAAAGCGGTAGTGAACTTGCCTTAAACGCCAAAGGTCGCAGTTTCAATTCCCACTTGGAGCATAATATGTTTGTATTGACCATGCAACCATATTTTCCGATCTGGGCGTATTTGTCCTTGTTCTTGTATGTGTTTCCGGACCCCCGACACAGGCTGTCACTATCCTAATGGGGGCTTTTAAAAATCTTGTTCCAACTCAGATATCAAACCTATTTTTCCAGGATCTCCAAGATTTATTAGACTCTTCACCCCAAGGTGTTGTCTACTTCAGCATGGGGTCTGTTCTTAAATCTTCCCTCCTACCGGAAAAAGCTAAACGAGACATGGTCAAAATCTTTGGCGAACTACCCTACACCGTGCTATGGAAATTCGAAGAACAGCTACAAAATCTTCCAGCAAACGTTCATATCAGATCATGGATGCCACAGACTAGTATACTTGGTGAGCTCTTTTCGTTTAACGGTAGAATTGATGCATTCTTCAAAACTTTGGGTACAGATGTTGATGGCTGGTAAAATTTCTTGGATAGAATTATTTCTGATTGTTATTATACCCTAACAAAACCAACCATTGCTAAAAATTACCCTGATGCTAGCAAAAGTAATATTCCTATCAGCTTTGTTTCCTTTGGGACACTACTAGACTGGTAAAGGCTGTAAGACCAAACCTTTAAACTATATTAGTAGCAGTAGTAGTACAGCGCTAGTAGTAGTGGTAGAAAAAACTACTACCCACTGACAAGCGATAGTATTCATCTACTCCTGAATTGACCTTAGCAAACCGTTTTGAATAATATCATTAAATGATTTATTCTTTTAGCTCATAAAAACGTGAAAGTCTTCATCACGCATGGTGGTCTACTAAGCACATTAGAGTCCCTCCAGTGGGGAGTCCCACTTATAGCTATTCCAGTATTCGGGGACCAGCCCACAAACGCACAGAGGTCCACACGAGCTGGTCACGCTCTGACCGTTCCCTTCTCGCTTGACATGGGGGGTGAATTGAAGGAGGCATTACATGAAATGCTGAATAATGACAGGTGGGTTCAATAGCCTAAAACCACAGATGTACAGTAGGCTAAATACTACACGCCGTCCCACCAAGCGTGCTTGAAGTATACTTGGGCCTACTGGCCTTAACTGTGTCAATGGGTGGGGTGGGAGTTGGGGGTTTATGTCCTGAGTACTAAGACCCGGTCGTGCCTCTGTAAGATGCCTTGTACTCGTGCTTGTTAAGATGTCATCGAGAATAAAAAAGAACTCCGAGTGCATTCTAGACGATAGACTTTGGGTTTATTATATAGTACAAATACTACTACTTTTACGACGATGAGAGTAATATTCTAGAGCTAATATGGTTTCTGCTTTATAGTATTAACCCCGGTATTTATCCTCTGCTTATAACCTTATACGGATTTGATAGGTTACTGGTTTTTACACAAAGCAATTGCCAACTGACCTACGCAACACTAAGGGTGAGCCAGTAACAACAATTTAGAGTTGACGGTTATTCTCAGATGTTATATTTACAACCGGAGCCGACAGCTTAACGTGCTCTCAGAGGTACGGCGGGGAGACGGATGGTCTGGAGCTAATATAGATCAATCAATTTAAAAAGGCAAACCAAAAAGGTTGTCCTTTTTTCACGGCCCGGTCTGTGTACTCGCTTGGTGACCCTGTCTATGTCCTGTATTTTTTTCGCAGTTACTACAAGAAAGCTAAATACATATCAAGATGGTTCCGAAACCGTCCGGTGAAGCCAACTAAGCTGATACAGCACTATGTGGAACTGGCTATTGAGAGCAAAGGTGAGTGGGAAGTTTAAAGACTTGCCAAAATATCAGCTGAGATATAATGAACGAAGTTTTTGGGGTATGAATGGTCTGGTGATTTAACTGGCATTTATGTTACTAAGTTGGTAAGCATACGGTCTACCTGATGGTAAGCGGTTGTCGTAGCCTATGAGCGCGAGCAACACCATTAGTAGGTACCACTCACGCCAACTTCTTTAACTCAAATGGATTCTTAAATCTCTTTTACTCAGTAAATTCACTATCCTCCAGTGTCCTTCAAACCGGAACACAGTAATGCCTAAGCACTACTATTTGGCGACAGAATATTTGACACTGCGGTGATACCTACAGCACCTACCGCCTTTATGTTGATATTTTGTAAGAGTAAGCATGAGGGCGCAGGAGGCACCCTAAGGACGGAATCAAATTTGAGCCCCCGTGAGGGCTGCCCCTTTATCACGGCTGAGTCTCTGTACTCGCCTCCCCCGCCCAGTGACGCCGTCAAAGTCAGTAGGGCCAACAGCAATACACATTCCGAAAAAAAAAAAGAGTAAGAATGCCTTACTTTCTAAAGTAATCCCAATATTATGCATAGCTGTGTGAAAAGGCTACAGTAACCATAAACCATACGCCAAACTTTTTTGCCATTTAAACAAACTTGCCTTTTAAAAATAACACTATTTATTTCCAGGTGCTTACCATCTCCGGTCCAAAACTCATCTGTACGCGTGGTACGAACTCTGGATGCTGGATCAATTGGCATTACTCTTAGCTGTCATTTTCTTTATATACAGATTAATAATAAATGTTTTTAATCTGTGCACAAATAAAAAAAATGTTATTAGTAAGAAAAAAAAGAAGGTTTGATGTAGATTATATTTATATAAATATGTAGACGTACTTGTATTATTTTAGAGTAAATTTTTTAATGACGATTATTGTTGTTTTCTTAGGGTTCAGTACCCAAATTGTGTCAGAGGAACTCTATTACTAAATCAGCGAGCTTTATTTCACGAATTTCTCTCTTATTCTATGTCAAACAAGATCTACAATAGATTAAAAACTAGTAAAATTATCCAGTACACGTATCCGAACATTCCGTAATCCGAAAAGGATTATTTCAAATATTTTATCATTTCTTATAATAAAAATATTTCTTTTTCCCATTTTTTAGTATTTATAAAATTTTATATGTACTAATTTAGTAAAAAAATTATTTCATTCGATAATTAAATAAACAAAACTCAACAAAAGTCAAGCTTATTTTGTCGAGTGAATTGTGTATCCGATCGCAGCGTGATTTATTTTATAGAGCGTCAGGATGGAAGTACTTTTGTCTTGTTATTATTAAAATAATTATAACCTTTTTTTTCCTATAATTTCGTTTTTATTTTACAGTTTTAACAATGAAATAAACTCGAAATCATTATTAAAATTGTGTCTCCAAGTCGAATTTTGTGATAAAAGGTGTAATATACGTAAAAACTGTCGTTCTCCATTCAAAACAATAGAAAAATCAAAATTATGTTAGTTATACCGATCTCATTTAATAGTCGCATGTGCTGTTATTTCGTGGGACACGACTAATTGTGTGGTTTCTTTTAAATAACCACGCCATTTTGTGTTTGCTACGTGTTTTATATACGTTTGTTAATTAATACCGAGCTATAACATCAATGTAAGTATGAAATCGTATTTTTGAAATATAACTGTACTCATTGTGTGAATGCCCTGAATGTAATAACCAGCTTATTGTTAAATACGTATTGTTTTATCATAGCTATAAACGTTTTGGATTGAAATTACAAACGCAATTTTTTCATTAGTCATATCGTGGTTATTAATTAAAATTGAATCGTAACCGAAATTAAAACTTAAAACTAATTAATCGTATTGTTTAAATCACTATCGACACTCAAAATAAGTAGCTATATTAACATAATGTTAAATATAGATAATTAAAGGATAATGGTACATTAAAAATAGTAAATTGGTACAAAATTACATAATCCTGAATAAAGTTATTTTTATCAATGAGATAATCATATTTATATTTTAAAATTTAACCTAAATATGCCAGATTGTATATAAATACTTATAGTGATAAATAACCACTATTATTTATCTACTTCAAATTATTCTATTTTAAAACATTCATAGTGTCAATTTCCATTCTTCTGGTGATATCCTGTATTTAAAGATGGCTTAATTTACCAAAATCTGACTCTCTAGTAACTAATCTTACAACTTATAAACAATTTTTTCTCCTTCAACGCAATATCGTTCTAATTTGGTATTAAATTGTTGACAGGCAACAGTTTATTTATTAAATCTTATTCACTAAGGATCTTATACAACCTCATGAGCCTCAAATGTTCATACATTATAAAAGGACAGAAATTGTCTATATATTCATCAAAAACTATAAAGATTTTGGTTTTTTTATAACTATGACTAAGTTGGCTGTAGCCTATGAGCTCTTGCAACATCATTTGTAGGCGACACTCACTCATTGCCAATGTTGAGATATAGGATCTTCAATCACTTGTCTGTTCATTTCACTAGCTACAGTGCACTAACCGAAACACTAAATCAAAACATACTTATGCTTAGTGGTAGAATATGTGACACTGTAGTAGATATTTGACTGTTTATTCTGGGGCTATTTTGTTTTGCATAACTCGGGCTAGGTAATGGAGGTATACAGGTATACTTTATTACTAAGTATATTAATCATTGCAAGGGAAGCCTTAGCCCAGTGAGATATCATAAAGCTTTTTACGTAGTTTATTAAAATATAAGGTTAAATCAACGTTGGGCATTTCCTTATGGGGTTCAAACAGATTAATTTTGGAATCTTAATTTTCACAGTGAGAGTAAACATAGTCTTCATTCTGCATCATAATAAGATTTATATTGTTTTAATTTCGTTTCACTAACATCACAACTAATATGTCTGTAAAAAGATTGTTGAAACAAAATTTTTATCATTTTAAGTTAGTCCAAACTTGATAACTAATATTTCTCCTCAAATACAGATGTTCTGCGTCCAAGAAAAGGAATCACCACACTCGGACTTCAGAAATACGGACAAAGACCCACTGCATACGCAGTCAGAATCCAGTGACGATGAGCCAGATCCGAAGCGACTTAAATTCACTAGCCCGGAACTCAACTTACAAGTATACCAGATACCAGCATTCAACGCACCAAAGTCATTATCTATATATCCGACAACACCAACGAATACACTACCAAAGTTCGTTAACAATCCGTTAAATTTAGCAAATCCATTAGCTTTTGCAACGAGTAATTTACATGCAAATAACATTGTTAAGAATTTGCAAAATCGTTACTCATTACCAGCAAAATTGACTATCACCCCGGTAACGAAAACCGTGTCTGACGGTGAAATAGTTAGATATAAGAAAAATGGTGAGATAGCTAAAAAACGAGGCCCGCCAAAGGGCTATAAAAGGAAACCAAAAGACTTGTCGCAGAACTTTTCTAATGGAGCTTTATTACAGGTAATTTTTGTATACTTTATACTAAGATCTGCTCGTGACCGTGTCTGCGATAAATTTAAAATGAATTTAAAATCTCTAATCTCTAGAGAGAAATAAATCATTTTTAAGTAACTAATAATATTTCATAAGACAAATATATTTGACGACGTTGTGGCACGGTGGTAGAGAACCTGCCTTAAACGCCACAGGTCGCAGGTTCGATTCCCTCTCAGAGCAGATATTTGTATTGACCATGCAGGCATGTGTTCCGGTCTGGGTTTGTTTGTCCTTGTCTTTGTGTATGTTTCCGGACCCCCGACACAGGATATAACTATCCTAATGGGATAATATTGATTGAATACGTACTGTAGCATGTTTGTTTCATAATCCCACTACAACCAATCATTTTTTGGAATAAACAACAAAATGTAGTACATACATAAAGTCATCAAAATCCGTTCAGCTGTCAATCATGTATGTGACCAAATAAAAACATCCAAACATACATTTTGATAACCCCCTATCATACAATCTAGGTAATAAACTATATGCGTGCTAAATTTCATCCTAATCTGTTAAGCCATACAAACTTTAATATTTATTAGGAATAATAATCTACTGAAGGGTCTTTAATTACATGGTCCTTCAAGCCTCACCTTACAAAAAAAAAACCCAGGGTCTGTTTTTTTTTTTTTTTTTTTATATAAACGCCGGAGGGCAAATAACTCCACTCCACCTGATGGTAAGTGGAAGTGGAGTCCACACGCGAAGGTGGCTAATATGGTTGCAGAAGCCGAACTGTACTAGCCATCCTCGCCCTGCCTACCCGCAAGGTGCCTCTTCACGTCTCGTTTGAAGGACCCCAGGTTGTAAGAATGAGGGAACACGTGTGCCGGTAAAGCATTCCATTTTTTTGAAGTGCGACAAAGAAAAGAGTTGGCAAACTTCTTAGTTCGCGAAGGCATTGATGCCATCGGTGACATCGGAAACCGGCACGCGTAGTTCTTGAATGGAAGGGGGAGGGAAGGATGAGGGAAAAAAAATTCCTCTGAACACTCGCCGTGGTATAGTCTTATGTTTATTATTAGGCTGCCCGTATGTTTGTTCATGATTTTAAAATTTCATTATTAATAATGATTTTAGGCCCAAAATACAATACTCACAAGTTTATTGGCTGCAACAAACACAACATTAACAACAGTGCCCGTACCACCGATTATACCACCAGAACCTACCCCGGAAATAAAACTACCACCCGGTAAGAATTATTACATAACTAGTATTTGCACGTGGCTTTGCTCGCTTGAATAATGTTTTGCAATGAGGCACCTTTATTGCAATACAACTCAATAGTTGCCGTTAATTTCTTTACTTTTTTGGTGACTAAAAATCCCATATATTTCTTTAATAAAATTCATCAAAATAATTAGTCTGGATTCCATACGACTAGTTTGCTTTTAGTTAATTCCATGAGAACTTCACCATGCCCGTCACCCCTTTTTGGTATAATCTCTGTCACAGCAGAGATTATTGCACCAGTGCAATCAGTCACACTGGTGGTAGGTCTTTTGTTACAAGAGGCCGGCTAGGTAGTTACTACGGCAGTGACAAATATTCTACCGCCAAGCAGTAGTGTTTTGGGCATTACTGTGTTCCAATTTGAAGGACACTACGCCAGTGAAATGACTGAGCAAAGGGGATTTAAGAACCAATATCTCGTTGTCAACACGTGAGTGACATCTGCTAATGGTGTTGCCCGCGCTCGTAGGCTATGACAACTGCTTCCCATCAGGTGGTCCATACGATTGCTTGTCAACTTGTAACATAAAAAAACTTTTTAAATAAAAAACTATCCTAAGTTTTAATGGATTTTTTGAAGATTTTTTCAAGTTTCACATGCATTTAATTTTTTTTGTTTCAGGCACAGAGTTGGTTGAAATGAAATTGGACCCCGAAGACTGGTTTCCTACTGAACCGTACAGAATGGTGTTCAGTAGGAAGAAGAATCCGAAGTGGAAAAACTTTCCATACCGATGCGAACATTGCTTTAAGGTATATTAAATAATTGTATATTTATAAAATGCATAGCGAGCCCGGTAGATGCTGTCCTATCCTGAAAAAAGAATCTGGGACCCGATAGCAGCTGACTGAGCAAACTGAGTCTAATTGTGAACAGAAGTGACACCAGTGACAATTATTGAATGACTAACGTTGCTATTAAAAAATAGGGTTTGATGGTAGGAGGCTGAAAATTTAGGCTTGTATGTATTTTTTAATGCCACATAATAAAAAAAATGCCCTAAAAAATTTAAAATTAAATTTTGGGGTGGACCACCGTTAACATTTGATAAAATAAAGCGTAGGTTCTGGAAAGATCAGATCCTTCTACGTACAACACACATTCCGAGGAAACTTCTTCAATGGAACTTTCTCGTACCCGTGTCCCGTGCTATAAAAGCAGCCTGTCGACTGAGCCAGTCAGTTCTGAGCAACGAGTGAAGAATTTACAAGCACTACAAGTGAACAAGTGTGATAACTAGTGACACTGGCTATCTGATTTGTGAAGTTCTGTTCTGTGATCTAGAATATCTCTTTAAAATCACATTTAGGGCCATCAATCAGGTCTTTCAATCCAAATCTTCGAACTCCAGCATGTAACAATATTAAATAAATTTTCCAGGGCTACAGAGTGGTGTCAACGCTGGTCAGTCACTCGGCTGAGAGGCATGGCTGTGTGCCCAAGGACCTGGCTATACCCTGCCCGTGCTGCCCCCACGTGTCCCTCCGGAGAAAACATCACAAGAAGCATCTCGAAACGCACGAGAGCAAACGTCACAGGATATTCTGTCTATACTGTCTTCCACCACGTATGTATAATAGTGTTTTTACCCAAAAGTGCCAACGGTACCCTATTACTAAGCCTCTTCTGTGTTTATAACAGAAAATGAAATACAATTTAAGAATAATGGCGGTCTGCATACAAGAATGTTGATATTTTTAATCTACATGGGTATTTACCGGTAGTAGAGGCATGCTCCTCTGGACACAAATTGGTTGGTTCGATCGGGGAACTACCCTCTCACAGAAAATGGGCGTGTGATCAATCTTCTTATCGAGTGGTTAGTGGCCAACCTAGTGTCAGAGTTGTTCAGTTCCCCCGTAGGCCTCTGACTTGACTTATCGAGTGTCATCAAATTGTCAACAGCTGGGACCGACATTTTACGTGCCCTCCGAAGCACAGAGACGCTCGGTTGAAATACCACTATGCGATCACCCATCTAGTGACTGACCGCGCATAAGTTGCTTAACCTACCGATCGTTTACCGATCAATGGGTGCACTCGGCTATGAGCGTCTCAGGTATCAGTGAGAGCGCCGGATGCCCAGTCTCCCCACCATCTATTTCCTTCCTTTTTGCCATCTTCTCATCTCTTCCTTCTTTTTCCTCGTTTTGACCCTACTACCGTCACTCCAGGCTTTCCAGCATTTCAGCGAACGTAAATCAAAATAATGTATAAAAAATTATATACGCGCGTCAGAAGTTATACTTCTTTGGTATCATTGAAAAACAATTTTTTCGAGACTTAATGATCGGTTTTGCTGACAGCTTCAACTTGTGGATTTTGTGTGACGATTATGCGCGCGCATCTTAAAATTTCATTCTCATAATTTTTTCATAACGCACCTAAAGAAGTATAACTTCAAAAATAAAAAAATCTCTTGAGTTTCTTTCATAAGCAGACCCTGGGTATATACTCGCATAATACCGGGAATAATCATAACATTGACACTAGGAAGAAACTTAAATTAACAATACCAGTTACTAGACTGTATAAAATTAGTAACTCTCTTAAAGGTAACTGTGTACGGTTTTACAATAGGATCCCAGAAAACGTTCAGAAACTTTCTATTAACAAATTTAAAAAAGGTCAAGGGACGTTTGTGTGGGGCGAGCTATTAAGCTATTATAAAATTAGTGAATACCTTGAGGACACCATTTGGGAATGAGACAGTCACTCCAGGCTTTTCAGAGAATTTTGTGTAAATTACTTTGACATTAAAATCAAATAATAATAATACATTAAAAAATACATATAACCCCTCGAGTTTGTTTCGCCGGCTCTTCTCGGGAAGAGGTTTAAATTTAGAGCCACCGGTAGAATCTGACTTTTAACTAATAAGTGGACGCAAATAAGCAATACCATGTCAACCCACAAAATTGAAAAAACTGAGTTACATATGCGGAAGTGTTGGTAAATGGCTGAAGAACATTTGTCTTTAATATTTGTAGGGTTTTAAGCTTTAAAACTTCTAAAAAGCCATTTTTTAATCAAGCAATTTATGTCTTATGTTAAACGTTTCGGGTTATATTATATACAAAATGCGCAGTTTGTATACTTATTTTTTGTGAACATAAGTAAAATAACTTACATAAATCTGAAATTGCCAAAAACTTGACCTATATATATATATATATAAAATTAATATAAAGCAAGTTCAGAATTTTCAAACGCGTTTTTCTCGAAATGACATTCGTGTGGCTTAATATGGTATTGCTTATTTGCGTCTAAATGTGACTTTCAAATAATGCTAGGAAGATGAAAACTTTATATTATATTGAATAAAATATTTCATTCATTCATTCATTCAGAGGTCTTGAATGAATGGAAATGATTTTTTTTTGATTGATTTGAAATATCTTATTTTCTTCACAGCGGACCCATCAGAACCATACGTCAAGGAGTCTGTAAGATATCCATTCGACAAGTACCCTCAATACTGGTACGCATCAGAAGAGTCACTGCGTTTGCACAAAAAGAGGAAACATCCCTACGCCGCCATGTTTAATTATAATTGGTTCTACTCGTGGGGTGAGAATTCACCGAACAGCTAAAGTAATGGTAGGTTTTAATTTTCTACGGTAGGAATTCAATAATTTAGTAGGTTTAAATTTGTATGTAAAATAACCGGATAATTTCCAATGATGATTTGCAATGGTAGAAAATGTACAATAAATGTACGCAAATAAGCAATACCATGTCAACCCACACGAATGTCATTTCGAGAAAAACGCGTTTGAAAATTTTGACCAACTTTCTTTATATGAATTTATGTATAGGTCAAGTTTTTGGCAATTTCAGATTTATGTAAGTTATTTTACTTATATTCACAAAAAATAAGTATACAAACTACATTTTTCGTATATAATATAACCCAAAACGTTTAACATAATACATACATTGCATGATTAAAAAATGGCTTCATACTTCTGCATATATAACTCAGTTTTTTCAATTTTGCGGGTTGACATGATATTGCTTATTTGCGTCCAAATGGTAGGTTTTTTCCAATCATATGAAGATGGATTTCTATACAATGTACAAACTCTTAAGGGTTATAGCAAAGAATTCGCGGTAGAGAGACTGAAAATCATATAGTAGCTTTTACAAATGACAATGGTAGTAAATTCATAGAAAATAGTAGTTTTATATATTTTCGTAAATATTTCAAGCATAGATGGTAGGAGTTTCATATAAAATGGTAGGTTTTTCTACTATGTAAAAATCACAAGTGTATTGAGATTAAGAAAAGGCCAGTAGTATTAATGAAATGCCAGGATAGTATTAAAGTATTAATAATGTTATTTATAAGACACTAGCCTTTTTAGTACTTATGATTAGTAATAAATATATGTAATTATTTTTCAACGGATTTTTTTACGAAAATAATTGACTGATTTTAAGACCGTTACTTCCATACAAAAAAATGTCGCTGGTAAATCAAAGAAACGAAGTTAGTCACACGGTAACATCATTCGATTATGCTGCTTGTAACTAACTTCGCTTCGTTGAGTCAATAAGTAAATGGATATATATCAATAATTTCCGTAACATATTCGACCATTTTTGGAATCTTCGGTTAGAAAAGTAAACTACCCCCCACTTCGACGTATTGCAATATAAATGATTAGTTCCCGATGTAAGCTTTCATCCCCTATTTCACCCCCTTCAAGTTTTGTTATTAACATAAAAAGTAGCTGAGATCTCATCTAAATCTAAACCAAAATTCATGAAATTACCGTAACAGACATACAGAGTTACATTCCCATTTATAATCATGGGAGTAGTAAGAAGTAGAGGCAGTGGAAACAATTGCCACTCCCCTGGTCTCTGGTAAATTTTGAGAAATGCACGATTATATTCCAACTCTATGTTTTCAACTTTTCAAAAAATCACTCATTTTAACCCCTCATGCTCTTTTGACTCGATCAAGTGACTTTGAAATCTTTTCAAGAAATCATGTATCTGACATTCGTATTTTATACAATTGAGCTTTAATAAAAAAAATCCGTTGATATTTTAGTATTAAATCACAATTCTCAGTGTTGCAATAAATAATGGTAGAAAACACGAAAATTTTAAAGTGTATATTTTTGTATGAACGTTTTTATTATAAAATAGTCTCATGTGCCTTTAACGGTCCTTTACACATTCCAAATTATTAATAATTAATTATTATTGACATTGGAATAATGATCCACCCTTAGACTCGATTTCGGGACCCATGGGACACATTCAGCTTGAGCCTTGCGTCTACTATCACCCAAAAAAAAACGGTGACCCCCAAAACCGGTGACCCTGTCGTGATTACTATGATCAACAGTAATAGACTTTCCGGGAAAAAAAAAACGACGATGTGACCTTGAACTAAGTGGTACCGTGCTTCCGAGGGCACGTAAATAGTCAGTTCCGGTTGTTGTCTTGATAGCAGTCGAAAATTCAAGGGCTATACAGACGACCTTAATAATTCTGACACTAGGTTGTCTAATTTTAGCAATGCTTTTCCAAGTCATTACTAATACTCCTATTGCCTGCCGCTTTAAATAAGCTCACAAGTTGCGCTGTCGCGTTAATGGAGTGGAGTCGGCCTTTTAACTGAGGAGCTGTTGAGATTAGTAGCCAATAACCACACGAAAAATTAAAAAAAAACGCCTTTAATGTTGATGTAAAGTTTGGGGTAGAAATTATTACAAAATTTTAAAAATAAAAATATTGTTTTTGTTAAATTTCTTCAAAAAGAACATACTCACATACTCGATGTGAGCTTGTTACCTGATTATACAGGCATGTTTTCTGGTCTGGGTGTGTTTGCCCATGTCTTTGCGTGTGTTTCCGAACCCCTGACACAGGATATTACTATCCTAATGGGGGTTGTTGAGTGTGTAGCGTTTTTTGTTTCGATGTCAATAATAAAATTATTATACAAATTTCGACTTTAAATATAAGTATTTTAAGAACTATTATAAATTACACATAATTTGTACATATTATATATATTTATAAAAGGGTATATAGGTTGGAGCGTCAAAATATTTTTATAGTAAATAATTAACAAAAAATTAAAATTCATCAGATGTAACCACAGCATAAGGCATTAAGGGTGCATGCGCACTATAAGACATTTTCTTGACTATAGTCTCCGTCACGAGAAGCTGAAAATTTTGTAAACAAACAAACATTCAGGGGCTGATAACATTTAGATCAAATAAAAATTGATATAAGTCGTAACAATATAACAATATTTTTAATTATTTTAACAATAACAAAAAATATAACCTTATCCGCGACAGTAATTTCCACACACACACACACTAGCCTACAGTGTTCTTCAAAACGAAACACAGTAATGCCAAAGACACTACTGCTTTGCGGTAGAATATTTGATACTGCGGGGTACCTAGCCAGCCGGCCTCTTACAACAAAAGACCTACCACCAGTGTGACTGATTGCACTGGTGGAATAATCGCGGCGTGGGGTCGTCACGTCCCGTCGCCTATAAAACTTTTATTTTGATAATTTCGTAAATTTATAGCTTCTGGTGACTTTAATTTTGAAATGTAGACGTCGTCGCGCAGCGGTAGTGAACCTGCCTTAAGAGTCACAGGTCACGGGTTTGATTCCCGCTCGGAGGAGATGTTTGTATTGACCATACAGGCATGTTTTCCGGTCTGGATGTGTTTGTCTTTATCATTGTATATGTTTACTATCGTAATGGGGGCCGTTGAGTGTGTAAAAAAATCGGATGTAAGACAGACTTGTCTAGTCAAGACAATGTCTTACAATGTGTAAGCGCCCTAATGTAATAAAGCAGACACCAATCTATATACCAATAAACAATCGTACAAAAATTGTATACCAGTATTTTTTATATGAATATTGATGCATTTAATAATCATTAAAAATCATGTTAGTTTTTTAATTTAATTTAATTTGGTTTGATACTTAATTAAATTAAAGAAGATGGTATATTGACTCATCCTGTTAATAACCGCAGTTAAAGTTACTTAACTTTTTAATACCATATAACAACGTTTGCCAGTTTCGGCCAGTTTAATACAAACTATGAACCCCCATTTCACCCCTTCAGATGTGGAATTTTATAAAATGTTGAAACACGTGTTTTTCCCATCAATGCAAAAGAGGTTGACTATATAATAAAACTAGCGGCCCGCTCCGGCTTCCCACGGGTATAAAATATATAACCTATGTCATTCACTGAAAAAATGATTAAAATCGATCCAGTAGTTTTGATTCATTCATTACTGTCCGTGGCCCGCACGCGTTAAATGTAATTATTTACGACATCACATTAGAAACCTGAAAAATAAAAATTCTCCACTATTTAATGGATGTTATTATACATATAAACCTTCCTCTTCAATCACTCTATCTATTGAAATAAAACCGCATCAAAATCCGTTGCGTAGTTTTAAAGATTTAAGCATACATAGGGACAGAGAAAGCGACTTTGTTTTATACTATGTAGTGATAGTGGTAGGCAATATATATTTTTTCTTGCACACTACCAAATTCTCGTTGGGACACCGTAATGTGGCGTATTAGACGGTCTTGTTTATTAATAGTTCGCCAAAAAACAACGTTTCATCCTCCTAGCTTAAAAAATTATGCACATCCCATACAAATTTTCAACCACCTTTTCACCCCATAAGGGTTGAATTTCGAAATATCCTTTCTTAGTCCTCGTTTACGTTTTAAAAACAACACCTGTGAAAAAAATTATTTTTCTAGGTCCAAGGGTTTAGGCTGGGCGTTGTTATGTCAGTCAGGTCATAACAATGATTTTGGCGCCATCTGGGAGAAGTTCCTCGGTGTGTCCTCCTCCTTGACCCGGGTCTGCTCTCATTCCAGATGACAACCCATGGATTTTGATTAAATCTGTAGATATAATAAAGTCCCCTCCCTATATTTTGGAACTATGGGATTTAAAATTCTGGAGAAATTGATTAAAAAAACTTTTAACGATAATTATTTTGAATAACGTTTAGAAATTTTAGAGATTAACTTTGTTTTTCATGTTACTGTTACGGACTGGGTTTCTCGGATTTGGAATAAAAACACCTGATGGCTCCAAATGAGACTTTAATGAGATCTTCTAGATCACAGAACAGAACGTCACAAATCACAGGTCAATCGTAGTGCAGAAGAATTAATCACTTGTATGGCTTGTAGTTTCTTCGCTCGTTGCTCAGAACTGAATGAATCAGTCGACGCGCCGGGCCTCTTATATAGTGCGGAACACGGTTTCGAGAAAGTTCCGTTCACGGAATGTTATACGTCTTTTTTCGAGAACACATCTTTCTAGAACTTACGCGAACGAAGCAAATAAAAAGTGTAGCAAGCGATTTTGAACCTTATACCCCGGAGATAAGGTAGTATTACTTTAGTAATTACTATGGGATTACAAACTTATTTTTGCGGTCGGTCCACAACGCACTTGACTGGTAATTATATAAATTTAAGTATCAAACCATTATATAATTATGTAATATTATTTACTGTAACCAAATCTGTTCAGTATTATATAAAATGTAAAATGTATGAATCATACACACACAATAATATACATAAGCGGGTAACTTTTTTTTTTCATAAGTATTTTTTGTATGTAATATTCTGACCGTCGAGAGAATGCGTTCTCGAATCGTCTATGTAACTATGTAATGATTATCAATTTATTATAAAAATTGTAAAATTTTCACTTCGTACGGTCAGCAGAAAAAATACTGACTTCAAAATTAAAAAGCAAAAAATATGTCTTTTAATGAATATTTTTTCAGAAGTCGATGCTAAATATCGGCACAAAAGACAACTTCAGCTGTTTTGATTGATTTGGTTTTTTTTATTGTTAAAATTAGTCACTTTTTTGCCCCACAATCAGCAAAAGAGGTAGGGTTGACAATATAATAAAATAGTTAATTTTTTTTTTGTACTATGTACCAAATTCTCGTTAGGACTTTACAATATGACGCGTTAGACGGTCTTGCGGGTAGATGTACGCCTTCTGCAACTGTATTAACTCTATTACCTCTTATAACTCGCAGAACATAAGTTTAACCAAAATGGCGGTCGTCCGCGCAGGTACAGTCACAGATAAAAATGTTTGTCATATTTTTTATTTCTTAAATGTCAATGTTGGCGTGTTTTATACCCGGTCAAGATTGTCAATTATATAGGTGCAATTGTCATAGGTAATTTGACATTACGCACACATAAAATACGTAAAATATTGGCGCGTGGTTTTTAGCTAATGTGCCTTCTATCTTCTTTCTCTTTCTACGAGTCACTGTCTAATGTCACATTGACAAACGTCAGGACATGCATTCTTTTGACGGCCAGATAATAAGATCTCTTTTTTTCTCCAAATAGTTAAAATATATGTAAAGAACAAAAGTTTTTAAGATCAGATAAGAACAAATAATTTCTTTTTATGTAATTTTTTCTTGTGGATTTAAATGCAACCGTTTTTACTCAGACATATCAATTAAAAATGTAATTTAGTATTTTCTGTTTTACAAAATATTGTAATTAAAACAAAGGTATTTAAAAAAAAATAGTAGTATTATGATTTTTTAATTCTATATAAAAGACCTTTTACTTAATGCAATATAAGTGGCAACTATTTTTTATCTGTAGACATAATTATTTTTACTTTTTTTTTTAAAATAAGAAATTGTACATTTTACTTTAACAAGGAGGCTAAGCAACTGTTTACACTATATATATAATAATAAAATAAAAGCTTCGTCCGGTTTTAAAAGTATTTTATTAAGACTAAAATTGACAGCTGTCAAGTTTTTTACCGCCATTTTATTTTAACTTATTTTTTTAATTATATTTTAAAATTAATGAAATAATATGAGACTTATTTTTGTAATACTCGTGTTTACAGATATAATAAGGGAAATCAATGAATTTGTATCGTTTTTATTGTAAATAAATATTTTTTTGTATTAAGGCTTGTGTTTTTTTTGAAAGTGTATACCCTACTTTACATGTAAACTAGATTCTGCCAGCGGCTTCGCCCGCGTGAAGCACGATTTTAAATCAAACATTGAAGCCCTATTTCAACCCTTAAGGGTGGAATTAAAAAAATTATTATCTTTAAGGACGCGTTTGCAAAATAAATAGGTAGCGAATCGCACCACTACATTCACACGAAACGATCACACAAGCGCACGACTGTGATCGGCGGGAATAATGAACGGTAAACTAATTTTGAGACTTTAAATGTTTAATTTTTTTGTGGGTATATTTTATACGTTGTAATGTTAGTAAGTAATGAATAGTTATATTTGTTTTGTATACTTTGTGTACATAAATATTGTAAAACTATTTTTTTTCCTTATTTGTATTATTTTTATTTAAAGGTTATTTATAGGTAATAAAAATGTTTTATATGAATTTTTTTTATTGTCGTCAATAAAAAAAAAATTAATAAGATACTAACCCTGAGCATGATGGAGTTACCTGATGATGTTTTTCGACGACTGCTACTGTAACTGCAAGATGAGTAGGGCTATGTGTGCCGTGCTTTTGATCGTTTAGGAAGTTACAATGAGACCTTACCATCCGAATTATTGGAGTGATCTGAAGGTTTACTTCGATGACTGATACAGGATCTGCAGCATGAGTAGGGTTATGTGTGCCGTGTTTGGAATCTATTTGTTAGGTACGGTGAGACCTTACGCCCGAACTTGTTGGAGTGATCTGAAGGTCTACTTCGATGACTGCTACAGGATCTGCAGTATGAGTAGGGTTATGTGTGCCGTGTTTGGGCTCTATTTGTTAGGTACGGTGAGACCTTACCTCCGAACTTGTTGAGTTTTTAAATTGATATCACGTAAGAAATAGTTTAAAAGGCTTCCTAAACTCAGCTCGATATCGTTAATTTGGTGTGAAGAGGCTCCGTAAAATCGGTTTTACTATAAAAAATAATAAGAAAATTTCATATTTTTACAGCGTTATTAAAGATAAAGGCCTGATCTATTCATAGTAATTAAAAGTTCCATTTAATTTACTTTGATCTTGTCGGAAATTAGATCGAAATACATCTATTTTTCGTCAAATACGTAAACGCGCCCTTAATTCTTCGAAGAAAAAAAATGGACCATACAGGCATGTTTTCCAATCTCGGGATATATTTTGTTAAACTATTATATTTTGTTAACATAACATGTTTATGTTTTCTAACCCGCAGCACAGGATATAACTATCCTAATGGGGGCCGATGTGTGTAGCGTTTATTTAAAATAAAAAATTAAAATATGTTTAAAAAATGACGGACATCCCATACAATATTTTAAACCATTTTTTCATTTCCTTAAGGAATTAAAGTGCTCGTTTACGTTTTAATAACAACACCTGTGAAAAATAGTGCGTGGAGTCCCTCCGCGCGGAAGAAGTGAAACTTCGTAATGTGGAAATGAAAATATACTACGCGGATTTTTTCGAATGCAACGCATTCACTCTCGCTCTGTCTCTTTTTTTCACCCTCCTCAGAAGCGTTGAACGTTTAACGCAACAGTGCTTTCATACCCCCTCCATGGTAGCGTTAAACGTTTAACGCAACCTTGTTGGAAGTCGCATTAGAAGTTTCACTTCAAAAAATTCAGCTTTCTAAGTCCAAGGGTTTAGGCTGGGTATTAATATGTCAGTCAGGTCCTGTCCTTTTATATGTTTATGTAGATAAACGCTACACACGCAACGACCCCCTTAGGATAGGTGTTAGGGGCTTACAAACCCCTGTAAACAAATAGAACCACTAAAACCCGAATACATATCTACTTGGTCAATGCCAACATGTTACTCCAAATAGGATTCGAACCCATTATAATAGCCGCTGAATACAGTCAATACAAAAATATAAAAAGTTTATTTGAAAATAAAACTAAAATTAATTTATTAATATTTTTATTTAAAAAAATCTTAGTAATACCATACTACACATATAAACTTAACATTAATTTAGCAACATCTAGCTTTTCACACTAAAAAATTAAAAATAATAGAAACAATTAATTAAAAATTGTCATTTTTTTTGAAGCTTTATTCTATATACATATAATTTTGAAGTGAAATTTTTAGTCTGAGCGATATTTATATTGGCGCTAAATTATTCGCGTCACGTGACGTGTTACGTCAAAATGGCGACGCTCGTTCTTATTGGACTCTAGATGTTAATAATTTTAACGCATAAATTATGACATTTTAATTTATCATTCTATATATATAAAAATACGGTTATTACAAAACTTTCACGTTTTTTACAATATAAGTCTAATATTAAATATTATTGGACAGGCCCTTCAATAATTAATAAAAGCCACTTATGTGATAGTTCAAGTATCGCATGTTCATAACTACGGTGACTTCTTACCATCAGGCGGACCGTATACTTGTTTGCCAACCGTCATAATATAAAAAGGAGCACCAGTCGATCATTGAAAGTTTTTCCTGTATGAAAGGGCCGGGCCTTAGTTTATAGTAAGTCAATCTGTTTTTACGTCTATCGGCAGTTTTCATGACTGCCATTTTTTGGTACGAAGTTCCTTAACGCGGCCTGCGGTTGTGTGTATCGAGCCGTTTAAGCAAATGAGTGCGCAGACGGGTGCGCAACTCTCTCTCTCTCTCTCTCTCTCTGTCCCTTTTTATCATATAACCTATTGAAATATACACATTTAATTTCGAATTACATACGGAGTTGAAGAAAAAACGTAAAGAACTTCGTTTCTGAGGGGGGGTTCACAATTTTACATGATTAGGTGGTGGTAATCTTGGCAGCGGCCGCAGCAGCCACAGCGGCCGCCTTCTTCTTAACAGCGAGCGCTGTCCGTTGTTTCGCTGCGATCTTTGCTTTCTGACTCTTTGACAGCTTGCGTTTCTTCTCGTTAGCGACAGCTGTGAATATAAAACGATAAATTTGTATTGTCATGTTCATTTGATAGGGTTTCATATCCACATGGTGCCTACGAAACTTTATTACTAAGCATCCGCTATCAGAGAAATGTCTATTTGTAGTTACTACAACAAGAAATGCTACAAATATACCGATAAAAATAGAGAAATAGTTGATTTTTTTATTTAATTACTTTTGTCAAATATGTATACGGTCTGCTTGATATTGAGCCGTAACCTATTAACGCGCGCGGTACTTGGAGTATCACATGCGCGTTGCCAACCCGAGGGATTAGAGGGAAGAGAACAGAGGTGGTGGGAGAGTGGGCCTCTGATGTTGTCACTCAACGCAACAGTAGTCTATGTACGCTGATTTTGTGTGAGAGCAGTGGCATAGATTTCCCTAGAAAGGTTAGGCCCTGTATCAACATTTTGAGGGCCTCTACTGAAGTCCTCACGAGTCTGAGTCCCTTTTTTACGGTCGTAGAGCCATGCTTCTTTCAGCGCAAAAGGGCCGGCTCAACCTTCCGGTCGACGTTGACGACCCGGTACTATACTCTCACAGAAAATCGGCGTCAAGTAACAGTATGATTAGGTTTATTTATTTATTTGCAACGTGAATACATGCAACCCTGTCTGGGCATGGCAAAAAAAATAAAATGATACTATTCCTTATAACTACGAGAACACATAATTATATAATAACTAGCGGCTCGCTCCGGCTTCGCACGGGTATAAAATATATAGCCTATGTCATTCACTGAAAAAATGATTAAAATCGATCCAGTAGTTTTGTAATTGTAATTATTTACTACATCACATTAGAAACCTTAAAAATAACAGTATTTCTCCACTATTTAACGGATGTTATTATACATATAAACCGTCCTCTTCAATCACTTTATCTATTAAAAAAAAACCGCATCAAAATCAGTTTCTTAGTTTTAAAGATTTAAGCATACATAGGGATATAGGGACAGAGAAAGTGACTTTGTTTTATACTATGTAGTGATAAGTTATAGAATTAAATAATTTGAATGGTGTACCTGCGTTTGTTATATAAATGTTTATTGTAGTGTTTTTTTTAATAGTTATAATTGGATAATAATTCAAATGAAATTTTGTGAAAATGAATTTATATCACAATGTCACTCCTTCCCTTTCCTTTTTCCCTTCTTATCCTGTCCTCCTCTTCCTTTTATAATGATTATAAGTTCATACCGAATCGCTGCAGTGCCGCACGGTTGTAAAGTGTAGGTATATAACCTTAAGTGTACGGCCGGAGTTTGAGTGTGATTGCAGATAGCATTTTACGAATTTTTATGATAGGACTGATACGGTGGTAGCTACTCCTTTTTGTGAGAAAGTAGCATGGCTCTATTACTACTTAAATTTTCATAGATTATAAGGACGCAAATAAGCAATACCATGTCAACCCACACTAATGTCATTTCGAGAAAAACTTGTTTGAAAATTTTAAACAACTTGCATTATATGAATTTTTTTAAATGTATCGGTCAAGTTTTTGGCAATTTCAGATTTATGTAAGTTATTTTACTTATTTTCACAAAAAAACGTATATATACTGCATATTAATATAATATAACCCAAAACGTTTAACATAATACATAAATTGCATGATTAAAAAATGGCTTTTTAGAAGTTTTGAAGCTTAAAACCCTACAAATATTAAAGAAAAATGTTCTTCAGCCATTTACCAACACTTCTGCATTTATAACTCAGTATTTTCAATTTTGTGGGTTGACATGGTATTGCTTATTTGCGTCCATTAATATACTATTAATTGACTATAGACTACAGAGACTTACCAGCGGCGAGCACTTGTCTATTGGACGCTGTCCGCGCCAGTTCGCCGAGCGTGTTCGCGAGCGCGGCGCCGAACCTTGCACAGTCTGTGCGGGACACAGAATGCACACGCAGGGCTAGTGTCGCCAATCTTATTAGCACAAAAAAATGATGTATAATTTGCATGACTTTAATGGTCTCCCCACCGTGCTTCGAAGACCACGTTAAGCGGTCGGTCCCAGTTGTTATCATAACATCTGATAATAATCGTTAACTCTTGATAGGTAATGAGTTAATGAGATCCAATGAGTTAATGGTTCGCCCTTAGGGTTGCGGAGGTCAGATAGCAATCGCTCCGTGTAAAAACTAGGATCAAATCAGATCAAGAGTATAAGCAGACCCTGGGTAAATACCGGGAGTAATTGTAGGAAAAAAAGCCGTTTTAGCCGAACCGAAGACGATGCAAAAGTTTTAAAGTCGGTATTTTTTCTAAAAACTTTTTTACTCTTTATCTTTTTAGTGATCGTAAATACCACTGAAAAATCATAGGAAAGCAAAATACGTAATTTTGTTCACTTGGGTGACATACTTATCCTACTAATTTGCTTTATAAACCAAATCACTGAACCGATTGCGATGAAGTCTTCCATCATATTCTTGAAAGTATATCCTTTCAATTGAAAAAGAATTTTAAAAATCAATTTGTAGATGACAAAGCTCTGAGGTCAAAAATATTAGAAAAAGTACAACCGAATTGGGAACCTCGTTTTTTATATATAAAAAGAAAGCTCGAAGCTTGCGCTAGGAGTCGGTACGACAATAGCCCAAGGGGGTCAGGATACTACGAGCCCACGACTCTCGCGTTAAAGGAGTGGAGTCGGCCCTTCTAACATTGAGCTTATTAAGGACAAACCAAAATAAAAACACGATCGGCTCTTATCCGTTTTCTATATTTCTCTCTCTATATATAATCCCGTGGCTAGTGTGTACTGGCTGACGGTCGGAGAGTGAATGCCATGCTCGCCTCTCTGACCGTCCGCTTTTATTGCCATTGAAAGGCGCGATAACGCACGATGCGTTATCGCGCTCACCTGCGTCTGCGCGGGGGAGGGGCGGCGACGCCGCACATTCCCGCACCACCGCGCAACTAGTACGCGCAACTAGTATCTACAACTAGTAAGCGTGCTTAATCTATAATTATATCCTATTTCCTATTTCTATGATTTGCTGTCCGCAACAGAGCTATTAAGGCTTTAAAAGTCTACTTCCAGCTATAAAACTCACCTTCCAGCTAAATCGTGCTGATCAGTATCGAGGTCGCAGGCGGGTGTGGTAGCGTTCTTCTTACTGCCCACCATCTGGGACCAACGCGACTGTTATCACATAGATTTATTACAAAATAAGAAGAAACACTTGGGCAATGGAAAGTTAGTGCTAAACAAAAAGATTCTACACCCCAGGATATTGGTTCCACAGGAGACAGGGCTGGTCCATTTTTCGCCCAAAGAATTGGGGAAATGCAGCTAGCATTCTTACCACCTTGGACTTTATAAATATTGTTTTTTTTTATGTTGCAAAGTTGGCTAGCAAGCGGCCCACCTGATGGTGAGTTGTTGCCGTCGCCTATGAGCGCTTGCAACACCATTAGTAGGTGCCTCTCACGCGTTGACAATCTCGAGATATTCCTTGTCCAAGTAATTGCTTGGCAGTGGACTATTCAACACTGCGGTAGCACCTATCTAGCCGGCCTCTTGCAACAAAAGGCCTACCACCAGTATGACTGATTGCACTGGTGGAATAATCTCTGCTGTAACAGAGATTATCCCAACAGCGGGCGATGGGGTCGTCACGTCCTCACACCGGTTCGCCCTTAGGGTTGCGGAGGTCAGATGGCAATAGCTCTGTGTAAAAACTAGTAATCTGTCAAATCCGGATAAGAGTATAAGCAGACCCTGGTATGTAACTGACCTTAAAAGGTTGTGGACATATCCCAAACATGTATCTATCAATTATTTGCTTTAATTCGTCAGCAAACAACAACGCTGCGCCATCATTCTGCATCTGGAACACGAATAAAGGTTTCGTTAAAAAAGCCGCCATCTTTAATAGCCTAAAGGTTATAAAAGGAACCCTTATAAGATCGCTCTCTTGACCGTTAGTCTGTCCGTGTGTCACCACCGATTTTCTCAAGAACGGGTGGACCTAGCAAGTTGAATTTTATACCATATACTGAGGTCTATAGTACCTATTAGGTGTATGACAATCAAGGTCCTGAGTCAACACGATAAAAGATATGGGCAAATTTAGATTTTCGCGAAAACTTGTAAGTACCCAAATGTACCTTAAATTTCAAGTTTCATTTTATTTTTTGGGATTTTCCTTCTAAATTTCTAGGTCAACCGGAAGTACCCTATGGGTTTTGGGTCAAAACAAACATGTAGATTACATGTTAGTTTCCGTTAACCTTTAAGGTATAGATAATGGTAACCCTTCGTGCGCGAGTCAGACTTGCCGGCCGGGTTTTTTTATTGTTTATTTTGAGATTCCTATTTTAGATTTTAAATTTATTTTTTAGATCAGATGACCATTAATTCTCTGAAAACAGAACCATAACTAAACAACAACAAATATATATTGTAACAGAAATAAATCAATGACGCTGGAACATTAGACGCGCGAATATTATCATTTTCTGATTTGATAATCTAAATAGCTTTCGAGTTTTCATAGCACTTGTGAAATTATTATATCAATGTTACTGGACAGACGCCAACAGACCGCTTGTATAAACACGATTCAGATTTATTTACTTTAGTAAATATTTGATACACAGAACGAATTACCTCCAAGAAATGAGAAAGATCAGGTTTTCTGATGTTTGACTAAAGTTACTACTTATAATATCAGCTATTTGCCTGTGAAAGTTCCGTTAATATCGGTCTAGCCGTTTCAGAGATAAGCTGGAAGAAACAGACAGATAGACAGAGAAAAATTTAAAAAATTGATTTTCTGATGTAAGTACAGTATATACTTTAATATGCATTTAGTGCAAAGCTGTTAATTTGGAATTACAAACAGACACTTCAATTTTATTTACTTGTATAGAAGTATAGAATATAGAAAAAAGCAATATATAAGAAAAAGTAGGTTACGATTTGTTTTGTGTTATTAATGAAAGTATAGAAATAGCATAAAGTCCTAAGAAAAACGATGTTTATCGGCGTCGGGATGTGACGACCCCATCGCCCGCTGTTGGGTTAACCTCTGTCACAGCAGAGATTATTCCACCAGTGCAATCAGTCACACTGGTGGTAGGTCTTTTGTTGCAAGAGGCCGGCTAGGTAGGTACCACCGCAGTGTCCAATATTCTGCCGCCAAATAGTAGTGCTTAGGCATTGTGTTCCGGTTTGAAGGGCACTGTACGCTAGTGAAATTACTGGGCAGAGGAGATTTAAGAACTAATATCTCGAGGTTGGCAACGCGTGAGTGGCACCTACTAATGGTGCTGCAAGCGCTCATAGGCTACGGCAACCACTTACCATCAGGTGGGCCGTATGCTTGTTTGCCAACTTGTAACATAAAAAAAAAAAAGTTTATTTTCGATTGTTCTTAAACACAGCGATAAAAATTTCGTTTAGACTATTTAGCCAGTTTTCCTAATAAAAAAAAAACATTTTTATGATTTGGAGTCTTAAAGTAAATTCTGACTTTTTTTATATTACAAGTTGGCAAGCAAGCATATGGCCCACCTAATGGTAACGTGTCAAATATTCTGCCGCCAAATAGTAGTGCTTAGGCATTGTGTTCCGGTTTGATGGCCACTGTAGGCTAGTGAAATTACTGGGCAAAAGAGATTCAAGAATCAATATCTAGAGGTTGCCAAAGCGCTAGTGACACCTAATAATGGTCTTGCACGCGCTCATAGGCTACGGCGACCACTTAGCTTCAGGTGGGCCGTATGCTTGTTTGCCAACTTGTAACATAAAAAAGTACAATTTCTGGGACAAAACTGCGGGCAAAAGATAGTAGTCTATATTCAAGTAGTTCGTTTCAGACAAAAATGACTAATAATTGACGCCATTTTGACGCGCGCTAAACACGTGGGCGTTTCGTGTAAATATAGATTTAAGATTGTATGATTTTATTTAGTTTATTTTTATATTTAACAACATAACTTTAAAGATACAATTATGTTACTATCTAGTATCTACCCGCGGCTTCTCCCATGAATAGTGTTTTTATTGGGGTACTTTATAGTATAAAATAAATAATTCCTAATACCTAAAAATCATTGTTAGGGCCGCATCGTCTTAACGATTACTGAGCGTTGAGCGAGCGTCTGATTGACACGGAAAGCACTGTTACATCGTACCATGACTTTCACAGTTTATCGTTAAGTCGTATTGTATTTTTTTACATACTTCATTTGTGTTAAAATATGTTTTTATATTAATTATAGTTGTTTTTATTTTTATACATATCGCTTGTTATCAAATCATTCTACTATAAACCAATGTTATGTAACAGTGTATTTTTGCTGTGTCGGTAAAGTTTTTATTATTATTATTATAAGAAAAACATTCATCCCCTATTCTACCCTTTTTGAGATGTTTTTGCGACAAAACGTGGCGTATGTTGTCCAAAGTCCCATTTATTTTTATACACTACATCAAAATCGATTTAGTAGTTTAATCATGATAAAGGTCAGTGGCGGATTTACCAACAGACTTAGTAGGCTTGAGCCTAGGGCGGCAGATTTTTGGGGCGAAAAATTTGAGGACTGAATTCTTTTTTCTACCTCAAAGAAATCAAAAAGATTTCTAATGGTTTTCTGATGTTTTAAAGGTAGAAATCTGCAACAGATTTGCCGACGACTCAATTGTCATTGTACATTCCGAGTAGCAAACAACCACTAATTGATCTTTTGTTGACATGACACAACACAAACCTTTTGGAACGAAGTTCCTTATCGCGCGTTGTGAAAGGGGGCTAGACGGAAAAATTCTTACGAAAAGTTGTCACGACACTTTTTGCTATAGTAAGCTATTGTAAGCTGTGCGGCGTCGCATGTTTCTCTGTCTGTCTCTCTCTCTCTTATAGAAAGCAAGCCAGATATTTTCATTTCTATTTCGCATTGAACAGTGTGGTGTCGCGACGATTATTTTTGTTGATTGTATACAGGTTTTTTGTAAATAATAAATAATGTTAATAATAAAAAAATATTATTATAACTTAAAAAAATAAAATTTTATTACAATTCCTTCACTGATTAATCGAAAGGAACTTCGTTCCATCCGGGTGTCCCTTGACACCTCTCAAGTTTTTTTTTTGTTGACGGGGAAGGAGAAGAACCGGTTTTTGTGGGGTTCCGTGTGACTATGGCGTCCCGCTAAACCCTCCTTGGTGGCCTAACTCAGTGCGTGCGAGAGGCTCCGGGAACTCCTGTGGAACGCACTCCGGAGCCTCTCAAGCACATCGCTCAACTGAGCCCATCTCGGGGAGAGCTGATCGCGCCGTCACTCTGGGGGAACTGTTGTATTGTCTCCCCCTGCCACCTTGCGCTGGTGAGCAGCACGGCAAGGACGGCAAAAACCTTACAGCCTATCCTGGAAAATTTGTAAATCCGCCACTGATAAAGGTACCAAACATATGGAGTTACTATATCAAATTTCAAAATGGCCGTCTCATTACCTTCACAGCTGACAATACTTCTACGTTTACGGCTTAGAACTACAGGGATTCTTTCCATATTCTTGCCACGTCATATTTGTATGATTATAATTATTTCATAAATAATTAGTTTAACCGCTGTGCCCTGTTGATAACGAGTCTGTCTTTAATCATATTGGTTACGGGTTGGATCATCGTTCGGGGCAGATGTTTGGAGTGTACTTACAAAGATCTGTTTCGGTCTGGGCGTTGTCATCGTGGGTCTCCCTGTACCTCGTAGAGCACGTTATGCTCTCAATCCCGGTTTAATCTAATTTTATCTAAAAGAGTTACTAGTTCGCCTTTAGGGTTGCGGTGATCAGATGGCAATCGCTCTGTGTAAAAACTATAAACCCGTCAAATCCGGATAATATTATAAGGAAACCCTTGATAAATACGGGGAATAATTATAAGAAGAAGTTACTTTTGAATTGTAATTTTTTTTATGTTACAAGTTGGTAAATAAGCATACGGCCTACCTGATGGTAAGTGGTTGACGTAGCCTATGAGCGCTGGCAGCACCATTAGTTTCCAACTCACGCGTTACTAACCTCGAGATATTGGTTCATAAATCTCCTTTGCCCAGTAATTTTACCAGCCTACAGTGCCCTTCAAACCGGAACACAGTAATGCCTAAGCACTACTATTTGTCGGCAGAATATTTGACATTAAGGTGGTACCGACCTAGCTGGCTTTTTGCAACAAAAGACGTATCACCGGTGTGATGTTATATTATTTGTAATAAAAGAGAGTTAAAAATTAGACACAATATTCTGGATTCCAAGCGAATACGACGCAGAAAGAGCAAGTAAATAATCGCCATTTTCAATTACGTCAAAAGACAATAAAAACAGTTATTATAAAAAAAAATCTAGATCCAAAAAAACGTCTATTCTCGTGAAACCTTGAATCGGATTATAATTTTTATAGTGCAATATCTCTGGCACACTTGTGTGCTATATTTCAAGATGATATTTTTGCTACATTAATAGAGAAAAAATTAGTGTATTGGACGCTCGGTTGGAACCAAATTCCTTATTCCTTTAGCAGTATATTATAAACTAGCACGACACTCGCGTCTTTGTCTGCAAAAATTGCGATAACTCGGCTAACTTTCATTATATAAATTTAATCTATTTAGCCTCCGTAGTTAGTGTCGTATTTACAAATTCTCTAGTTATAGGCTGTAAGGTTTTTGCCGCCCTTTGCCCCTGGTTGATAGTGGGAGGAGGAAATATTTTTTTTAGAATTTCGCCGTTTTCACTCATACAAAGTGTATGAAGAGGGCGCAGAGAGCGTTTACTGTTTGGGGGGCGCCGAACTAACTCTTTTACTCTAGAATATGGAATTTTGCTACACGGAATGTACAATGACAAGTGAGAGGGGAAGTCATCGGCAAATTTGTTGCCGATTTCTGTCCTGTAAAACATCAGAAGACCGTCATGTAGAAATCTTATTGATTTCTATGAGGTAGCAAAAATAGAAAAAAGTTCGTTCCCCAAATTTGCCGTCCCAAAAATCTGTCGCCCAAGGCTCAAGTCTTCTGGTAAATCCGACACTTCCTGTAGTTCCTTTTCTTAGAGCACGAAAAATAATGATTTTCATAGCGAACATTTAGGTACCTTCTTTATTTCATGAAGGTTGGCAAAGCATACGGTCCGCCTGATGGTATGCAGTCGCCGCAACCTATGAAAGCGCGGTAATTGGAGTATCAGGTGCGTTGTCAACCCAAGAAACAAGGAGAAAGGCATAAGGAGGAAAGGAAAAGGGGAAGGGAAGGGTGTGAATGTAGAGGGGTGTGAGATTGGGCCTCCGGTGCGATCACACATCGCCCGAAATGCAAGTCTTGATACTGTAACTTTACGCCGATTTTTGTGAGGGTAGTTCTGGCTGAGAGAAGCCTTCTTCATCCTAGCATTATTCCCGGTATTTTATTTACCCAGGGTCTGCTTATTTATCTTATCCGGATTTGACAGGTTACTAGTTTTTACAGGAGAGCGATTGCCATCTGACCACAACCCTAAGGGCGAACCAGTAACTCATTGGATAAGAGCAATTTACTGATCAAGAGTTGACGATTATGATCAGATGTTATTGATAATAACCGGGACCGACAGCTTAACGTCCTCTCCAAGGCACGGTGGGGAGACCCACACGGACAAACGCCCACACCGAGACAGAAATTTTAACAAACATCTCGAAAAAATATCACTCAGACTTATTATATATGTACAGGCCTCCCATCATTTCATTACATGAGTTCATGTCAATTAAAAAAAATAGAATTTTCAAAAACGGTTTATAAATGTCGGGGTTTTGAGGTCAGAAAAATAAAAAATTCCACCGGATTTCATGCCTCTCTTTTGAAGTTGTTTAAAAAAGTATTGTTATTCATAACCAAACCAAAGGTCCAACCGACCTGTCAAATACTATAAAATAGTTTTATTACATTTAAACTTCTCAAAATTACATATTGTATATTCTGCGGGTTAATAAATATGAAAAAAAAGCTATATGTTGCCAGATTCAAAATAATCTGTACTTTATGATGAGTATTATCATAACTTGGCAGCCAATTTTTATTTTATAAATAAAATGACTTTTTTATGTAAGCGATAATTCATTAAGCAATATTCATATACGCGGACACTAGGTTTTATAATTTAACTAGCTTCTGCCCGCGGCTTCGCCCGCGTGGATAATGTTTTACTCTTTTCCCCTATTCCCTATTGTTATTGGGACGCAAATAAGCAATACCATGTCAACCCACATGAATGTCATTTCGAGAAAAACGCGTTTGAAAATTTTGAAATACTTGCTTTATATGATTTTTTTAATGTATTGGTCAAGTTTTTGGCAATTTCAGATTGATGTAAGTTATTTTACTTATTTTCACAAAAATAAGTGTACAAACTGCATATTTCGTATATAATATAACCCAAAACGTTTAACATAATACATAAATTGCATGGTTAAAAAATGGCTTTTTAGAAGTTTTAAAGCTAAAACCCTACAAATATTAAAGAAAAATTTTCCTTACCCATTTAACAACACTTCTGAATATATAACTCAGTTTTTTCAATTTTGTGGGTTGACATGGTATTGCTTATTTGCGTCCATTTCTAAAAGTGGTAATTTATTTGGGGTGCACATTATCAGTAGAAGGATTATTATTTTGATAATGTCTAAAGCATCCCACGCTTTATTTTTACATTTTTTTTTTACTTTCACACATTTTATAAACTATTATTCATTTTTCATTTTATAGTTGGATTTTTTAAATTATGAAATTGTCATCATTCCTTGATAAGTGTGAAAAAATCAGGTTCAAAGTTTCCGTTATATATTATAAAGCTAATAAAAGCGTGTTTGAAAAGTAAATAAAAACATTAAAGTTGATTCTATGCCATAAATTTGACGTAAAATATTCTTAAAATTTTCCTTTTCATAGAGAAAAACATTTTTTTAAAAATAATGCGTAAATGCAGCTAGCGTTCCGCCATTTTACGTGTGCATGGTTTTTATAATTGTAATTATTATTAAATATAAGTAATTTTAAACTGTTTTAATAATATGTTGTAATATTTGTTATCAGGGTTTTTCCAAAATTGAAAGCCTAAAATAAACAATAGTGATGTTTTTAATTCAGTTATATTCAGTTTATTTTCTATTGACTTTTTTTGTTAATAAAAACATTAAATTAAATTTTTATAATAATAAAAATTAATCTATTTTACGGTTCTGTAACGGTTTATTTTTTAATTTTATTGTAATTCCTTAACAGTTAAGTTTTGTTTTTTTTTTTTAATATTATATTACACGAAAAAAAAATCCGAAACGAAGATAAAATGTCGTCATAAACATACGCTTCGAATATAAAATATTTACTTTTTTTAAATGGATCAACAAGGTTTTATGTAAGTACTCTATTATAAAAAAGTTAAATTAAATAATTAAAAAAATTATATAGGTACCTACCGTTTTATGAGTAGATTTAACTTCGGCACTGACGTTACTCTTTTCATCAGACTTCGCTTCTATTTTAACACACACAAAAAATAATATCACAACGCAAAATTTACTACACATTTTTTTCGCGTTATTTATTTTCATTTTATAAATTTTTTCACAGCACAGATTAAAATAGTTGAAATGTCAAAAAATAGCGGGAAAATGCCGCTTGTCAAACCGTCATGGCGGACTCCAGAGTACTGGAAGCAACGTGGCGAGAACGCGGGATGGCGTATTTTGGGATGTTATCGTTTTCATTTTATTGATTTATATATAGGTACTAGGTTTTGTCTGTGCGTTTATTCGAACGAATTTGACAGCTTAGCGGGATCTTAAAACATTTGGGATTATTTCAAGTTTTGAGAAAGTCCTATTCGGAAAGTCCGATTCCGGGAGGCTCAGAGGAAAGGTGGACACAAATAAGCAATACCATGTTAACCCACAAAATTGAAAAACTAAGTTATATGTGCAGAAGTGTTGGTAAATGGCTGAAGAACATTTTTCTTTGATATTTGTAGGGCTTTAAAACTTGTAAAAGTAATTTTTAAACATGCAATTTATGTATTATGTTAAACGTTTTGGGTTATATTATATACGAAATGTGCAGTTTGTATACTTATTTTTGTGAAAATAAGTAAAATAACTTACATCAATCTGAAATTGCCAAAAACTTGACCAATACATAAAATAAATTTATATAAAGCAAGTTGTTCAAAATTTTCAAACGCGTTTTTCTCGAAATGACATTCGTGTGGGTTGACATGGTATTGCTTATTTGCGTCTAGTTAGTGGGCAAATGTTTAATACTAACAGATATCTACACGATGGACTCACCCGACGGTGTGACTGCGGGCGCTGTTTCATCCCTGATGACCCTTAAGAGTGGTTCGGCTTCTCCTGCGAAGCACCTCAAAGACAGAATCAAATTTAAGCCTCCCGTGATACCTGCCCCCTTTTCAAGGCCGGGTCTTTGTAGTTTAATGCTTCTAGTTTTAAAAAAATACGGATTTCAAACATTTCACCCCTTTTTCACCCCTTGAAGAGTCAAAAAAAAAGAATAGCTTTGTAGCTCCAAATGTCTTTTTATATATTTTTTACTCGAAAATGGTTCCATAATTCCCTCTCATAACTATTTTAAATTGAATATTGTTAACAGTCAAGTGCGTTGTGGACCACGCGCAGTGGAAACTAAAGGGTACCACAGCTTGATGACGAAGGATCTTTTGGGATATTAATGTATTAAACACTACCTCAAATATGTTCTGCTACCTCAATTTTTTCCAAAATTGAAATCCCATTCAAAAGTTCGAAAAAGGGGGATGACCACAATTTTTATGATTTTAGAAGCTAATACCTCAACAACTAGTGACTTCACTACATAGTATAAAACAAAGTCGCTTTCTCTGTCCCTATGTATGCTTAAATCTTTAAAACTACGCAACGGATTTTGATGCGGTTTTTAATAGATAGAGTAATTGAAGAGGAAGTTTTATAAGTATAAAAATAGTTAAAAAAAATTTTTTTTTGAGGTTCCTAATGTGATGTCGTAAATAATTACATTGAACGCGTGCTAGCCACGCGCAGTAATGAATAAATCAAAACTACTGGATCGATTTTAATAATTTTTTCAGTGAAGTGATATAGGCTATATATTTTTTACCCGTGCGAAGCCGAAGCGGGCCACTAGTTAGATATAAATAATAAAATCAATAATTTATTAATCAAAAATGATTCCATCAATCCGTCACATAACTATTTTAGATCCAATAAAAAATGATTGATTTAGGATCAATTTGAGATCACTTTTATCATCTAACATTGTTTACGTAGAGAGGAACTCACTCTGTCCGTTATTAAGGTTACGAAGAACTTTATTACTAGGACTATAAAGTTGGAAATCTATCGCGTAAGGTCTAGTGAGTTATACTCTTGAAAAATACCGCATAACAATCCCGTGGATAGATCTTTCTTGGGCTGGAGCATCGGTTGAGTCACGTCTCCCGATTATGTACCAAGCTTAGGCTCGTCCCAGGACCCTTGGGACGGATTCAACTTGAGGCTGAGATCCCCTGACCAGGCAACCTCACCGTTGACACTTTGAAGGCCAACTACAAGCAATACAACTAATCAAGTGCGAAGCCTAAGGACTTCGGCTTTTATTCTGGACTACGATTTGGAAGTTCTGCTCACCTTGAAGACCTCATTAGTCTCACTTAGAGCCATCAGGTGTTTTAATCCTAGTCTTCGAAAGTCAGCACTCCAATAAAAAGTGACGTAAGAATAACAAATGATTGATTTAGGATCAATTTGACATCACTTTTATCATTTAACATTGTGTACGTAGAGAGGAACTCATCATTATAGTCTAAACACGTCTGTCTGTCTGTTATTTAGCCTATTATACGATAATTGATCTAATTTTGAACAATCGGATTGACGTATAACAGCAATTCTTGTATATAATCTGAATCTCAGAAACGGCTAAAAGATTTTCATGAAATTTAGTATGCTGAGGGTTCGGGAGGCGATAAATCTTTTTTTTTTTTTTTTTTATGTTAGAAGTTGGCAAACAAGCATACGGCCCACCTGATGGTAAGTGGCTGCCGCAGCCTATGAGCGCTTGCAGCACCATTAGTAGGTGCCACTCGCGCGTTGCCAACCTCGAGATATTAGTTCTTAAATCTCGTTCGCCCAGTAATTTCACTAGCGTACAATGCCCTTCAAACCGGAACACAGTAGTGCCTAAGCACTACTATTTGGCGGCAGAATATTGGACACTGCGGTGGTACCTACCTAGCCGGCCTCTTGCACCAAAAGACCTACCACCAGTGTGACTGATTGCACTGGTGGAATAATCTCTGTTGTGACAGAGGTTATCCCAACAGCGGGCGATGGGGTCGTCACATCCCGACGCCGTGAAAATTGATCTAGCTAGGATTCAGGATCTAGGATCATTTAGAAAAGTAGTTTTATCCGTGATTTCAGTCAATGAAAACCCCAAATGTCTCCAGTCCCATAATTTTTTCTTTTTTAAAGTTCCTTCTTTTGTAAGAATAACTATTATTTTCTCTTTATCAACGCATCTTATTCATATATAAGTATATTTTATATATATGTATGTATTAAAAAATCCAGTCAGTCAGGCAGTCAGTGAGTCTTCCATGTACTATTAAGTTAAGTAAGTTATTAGTAAGTAAGTAAGTAAGGTATAAGACAATCGTTGTGGTGTGTAGGTTTTCACTGGTGGTAGGTCTTTTGTTTCAAGAGGCCGGCTAGGTAGGTACCACCGCAGTGTTAAATATTCTGCCGCCAAATAGTAGTGCTTAGTCATTACTGTGTTACAGTTTGCAGGGAACTGTACGCTAGTGAAATTACTGGGCAGACGAGATATAAGAACCAATATATCGAGGTTGGCAAAGCGTGAGTGACACCTACTAATGGTGCTGCAAGCGTTCATAGGCTACGGCAACCACTTACCATCAGGTGGGCCGTATGCTTGTTTGCCAACTTGTAACATAAAAAAAGGTAGTGAGCCTGCTATAGCCTCAATGGTAGCGGTTGTTACAAATATCTGTTTCGATCAGGGCGTTTATCCTTATGGATCTCTCCACTGTGCCTCGGGAAGCACGTTAAGTTGTCGGTCCCGGTTGTTATCATAACATCTTATCATAATCGTTAACTCTTGATAGGATGAACTTTGCTTTTATGCAACGAATTACTGGTTCGCCCTTAGGGTTGCGGAGGTCAGATGGTAATCGCTTTGTAAAACTTGTATACTGACCCAGATATCATGAGAAATGATAGAAAAGTAAGAAAAAACCTTGATTTGGCAGGAAGGTTGGCATTATAACCTAACAGGGAGTGCGGGGAGGTCTTTTCGGGTTACTGGCTCGTTCTACAAGAAACCTGTCACTAACACTGAAGTCGGTCAAAAGGGATGTTCTAGAAGGTTCCCATGACGTTATAATCTTCTCATGGAGCCCCCCACTCGCATTGCTTGATAGGTCGCGCGTTTACCCGTTCTGCGACAGACCCGTCACACACACTGAGATCGGCCTCCAAGGAGGTACCAGTTGGTCCCCATGACCAGTAGCGGATTTACAACTTTTCAAGATATAGAATGTAAGGTTTTCGCCCTTGCGTTTGGTTGGTGGCGGGAAGAGAGAAATACATTTTCTACAATTTCTGCAAATTGTAGGCATAGGGCGCAGAGACCGATCACTGGTTGGGGAGCGGCGAATTAGCTGTTTAACTCTAGAATATGGAAGTTTGCTATTCGGAATGTACAATGACAAGTGAGAGGGGAAGTCATAGGTTTTAAAGGCGTCGGGATGTGACGATCCCATCGCCCGCTGTTGGGATAACCTCTATCACAGCAGAGATTATTCCACCAGTGCAATCAGTCACACTGGTGGTAGGTCTTTTGTTGCAAGAGGCCGGCTAGGTAGGTACCACCGCAGTGTCCAATATTCTGCCGCCAAATAGTAGTCTTTTAGATTTTAAAAATTTGGTCCCCAAATTTGGCGCCCTATGCTCAAGCCTACTCTTGTCACGGAACCTCACATAACCTATTTCTAAGAAACCGGGTATTTGGTAGTAAAAGTTTTTTTATAACTTGTCAAAATATATTTAAATCAGTTCTATTTCACAAACTATTTATATAGTGCATGAAGCTTGGCCGCACACGCGCTTGCGTCACGGTTTGACAGATCGTAATTTGGCGGGAAATTAATGGTTGTAGTAAAATCGAGGGCGAAACTTAATGTTCTTTTGATGTTGTTTTTTAAACTAGCAAATGTCCACGGTTACACACTGTAGTGGCACGTTCTCTAGCGTCGGGACGTGACGACCCCATCGCCCGCTGTTGGGATAATCTCTGTCACAGCAGAGATTATTCCACCAGTGCAATCACGTCACACTGGTGCTAGGTCTTTTTGGAAGAGACCAGCTAGGTAGGTACCACCGCAGTGTCAAATATTCTACCGCAAAGCAGTAGTAGGGTCTTTGGCATTATTGTGTTTCGGTTTGTAGCTAGTGAAATTACTGGCCAGAGAGGATTTAAGAACCAATATCTCGAGGTTCGGAACGCGTACTAATGGTGTTGCGCGCACTCATAGGGTACGGCAATCGCTTACCATCAGGTGAACCGTATACTGAAAGAAAGAAAGAGAGAATTTATTTATTGGGATACTACAGAAATAAACTAAACTTAAACATTAAAAAGCTTTATAGTTAAAAAGAAACAAAACAATATAACAATAATAAAACAAAAAGTACTAAAAAAGAAAAATAATAATAATATAATGAATAAAACAATATTAATAAAGTGTTGTGTCCCAAAAAGGGTAGAAGAGCCGACTTTGTATCATTAACGCGAGAGTCGAGGGTTCGATCCTGACCCCCTTTGGCTATTGTCGTACCCACTCCTAGCACAAGCTTCGAGCTTATTTGGAGGGGCAATAATTATTAGTAATGTCTTAAAAAGCATTGCTAATATTCTTTATAAATTAATCACTTTTTATGAAACTTTCAACTCTCTACTTTGACAGACGGATGGACAGCCGAGGCTTAATAATAGGGTTTCGCTGGTACCCTTAAGGAACCCTAAAAATATATGTAAAGCTTGGTGTTATTCCAAACTTGAGCGTCTCTAATTGATACTCGATCGTCCAGTGACTTTTTTTATGTAAGAGGGGGCAAACGGGCAGGAGGCTCACCTGATGTTAAGCGATCACCGCCGCCCATGAACATCTGCAACACCAGAAGGCATGCAGGCGCGTTGCCGACCTTTAAGGAAAGAATACGCTCTTCTCTTGAAGGTTCCCAAGTCGTATCGGTTCGTAAACACCGCCGGCAGAAGTTGATTCCACAGAGTGACTGTACTAGATACTGTAATAAAAAAGTTATTTTTAGTTTTTATTTCGCGGTATCGACTCTAGATATTACCTATGTCATAAAATCGATGTAAAATCATTTATGACTCCGTTAATTCTTATAGTTGTTTAGTTCAAGCGAGTATTAAAATTTTATTATGTGCGAGCTAACCGCCATTGCGTGCCTCCTATATAAATATACTAACTGCGGCCGTAGCTCCATTCGCGTCGTGTACCGATTTTTTCTATATTCCACGGAATTAACTTCATTTTCAAAAATTAAAAGTAAGCCGTTGAAATCGGTCCTGCTTTCTCAGATATTAGCCGAAACAAACCGACGTACGGAATGGCAGACAGAGAAAGGGTCGTTTCGAGTCCCATTCGCGACAGATTTTGTATACATCCATTTTATAAGTCCAGTCGTAGGTCATTTGCGCGAGGCCGGCTAGGTAGGTACCACCGCAGTATCAGTTATTCTACTATAAAGCAGTGCCCTGTGTTTCGGTTTGAAGGACACTGTAGCTAGTGAAGTTACTGGGAGGAGATTTAAGAACCAATATCTCTCGTTGACACCTACTAATGGTGTTGTGCGCGTTACCATATAATTGGTCGTATGATTGTTTACCAATTTAGTCTTGAATTAGAAGTCTGTTATTTTTTAAAACACATGTGAATCGAAAATACACAGCTAAATGTAGGAAAATTTCTTTCACATATATAAATAATCTTGATACCGTTGGATATGTGCCAGATCTTCTAATTTGCATTTAGCTGATAAAAACATTGATACGCCAGTACCGTAGCTAAATAGACTCCGATTTTCTGTGAGAGGGTAGTACCAGAAGCACAAGGTCCGCCTGATGGCATGCAGACACCTAAACCTATAAACGTACGCGATACTTGAAGTAATTTAGGTGGGAAGGGATAAGAAGGAAACAGACGGTAATCATTTATTTCTAGCTGCCGCATTAAAAATCGTTATTCATAAATAAATAATAATCTTTATTATTTAAAACTGTGTCTGTACATAAGTTGTTAAATGTATAATTTGAATCAACAGTTTTACCCTTTTCTGGGCGTACAATATTATTAATTGATATAAATTTTAAATGATTAATACATTCAATTTAAGTTATTATAAATTAAGAAAAGAGCCATTAGATGTCGATTAGACGTCAATTATTCAAATTAAATAATTAGACGTCAATTGTGGGAAATGACAAAATAAATTAATCCACATATTCCTTAACAGAATAAAACTGTTTTGCAGAAAGCCATTGTTTCAAGTTTGATTTAAATTTGGCGTTGGGCAGTTCTTTAATTTCCGTAGGTATCTTCACTACATAGTATAAAACAAAGTCGCTTTCTCTGTCCCTATGTAAGCTTAAATCTTTAAAACTACGCAACGGATTTTGATGTGGTTTTTTTAATAGATAGAGTGATTAAAGAGGTAGGTTTATATGTATAATAACATCCATTAAATAGTGGAGAAATACTCTTATTTTTGAGGTTTCTAATGTGATGTCGTAAATAATTACATTTAACGCGTGCGGGCCACGGGCAGTAATGAATGAATCAACACTACTGGATCGATTGTAATCATTTTTTTCAGTAAATGACATAGGCTATATATTTTAAACCCGCGCGAAGTCGGAGCGGGCCGCTAGTATTATATGTTTTTATGCCCGGGGTGGGAGAATCTGGAGGTCTCACTCAGCGCACCACAGAACTGTGAGAGGGTAACACTTCCCCTATCGAGAAGGACCATGGATCAACTACTAGGTTTTTTATGTTAACACTGTAGCTAAATAGATAGAAATTTGTCTTACAGTGCATTACCTGTGGCTTTCGTGATGATTGGTAATGATTTATGAGACGTAGGAAAAACCGGCGTCGGGACGTGACGACCTCATCGTCGGCTGTTGGGATAATCTCTGTCGCAGCGGAGATTATTCCACCGGTGAAATCAATCATACTGGTGGGAGGTCTTTTGTTGCAAGAGGCCGGCTAGGTAGCCGGCATAGAAGCACTTCCAGTGAGTTATCATTTTGAGAGCGAAGACCATAAGGAAGTTAGGATCCAAATCGCAAGGCAACGAAAAAAAAACCGCTTTTTAAGATATGAAGAACATTTAGGAAAAAAAAGTATAGAGTATATGGAAGTGAAGAGTGGGCATGTTACGGCGGTGGTGTACTGTATTTTGCCATTGCAGTTGAATTGCAATTATGTTGCTTGTGACTAACTTCGTTTCGTTGCATATGGAAAAGCCTGTCCTTATATGGACGCAAATAAGCAATACCATGTTAACCCACAAAATTGAAAAAAACTGATTTATATAAACAGAAGTGTTGGTAAGGCTGAAGAACATTTTTCTATAAGATTTGTAGGGTTTTAAGCTTTAAAACTTCTAAAAAGCCATTTTTAATCATGCAATTTATGTATTATTTTAAACGTTTTGGGTTATATTATATACGCAATATGCAGTTTGTATGCTTATTTTATGTGAAAATAAGTAAAATAACTTACGTACATCTTGAAATTGCCAAAAACTTGAATATATAAAAAAATCATATAAAGCAAGTTGTTCAAAATTTTCAAACGTGTTTTTCTCGAAATGACATTCGTGTGAGTTGACATGGTATTGCTTATTTGCATCCATATATAATAAGTCTATGCCTATATTCTGCCAAAATTCATCACATATTGTTCAATAGTTTTCACGAGATTGACGCAAAAAAAATTATACAAAAATAAAATAGTTGAAGTCGTTTAGCTTTTAAAAATAACATTTATAGTAACAAAACAATTGTAAAAGATCTAGTAAATATTTTTGAGTTTTGTTTGTTTTCAATAGTCGAAATTTTATTGTAATTTCATTATAAACTTTTTAAGTACGTAATTAAAAACATGCCGTTTCTTAAAAGATTTATGGGATATCGAATAAAATCAATATAGTTTGTTATTTTAAAGCCATCTGCTTTTAAGTTCGAAGGTGACCATGCGTTAGTATTTTTTGGGAATATTTATTTGTGTAAATTCGTAAAGAGGACCAGGTCGGAGGAGTTGGTTAAAATTCCAAAGGTAGGTCTTGCTTTCTTTCATTTTAAAAGAATATTGGTAATGCTTCTCAAGTTATTAATATAATAATATTCATATTTCCCCGCCAAATACGCTTTTAGTTTTTGCTAGGAGTTGGCACAACAATAGCATAAGGTGGCTTAGGATCGAAGCCGCAAACTCTACCATTGCAAGTCAGCCCAATTAGGATTATAATATTGTGTGTTGGGTGTTCGAAAACGCACACAAACTTGTATGCATGTGCACACGCAATCAGACCGGAGCACTTGCCTATATGGTACAAAAACATCGTCCTGAGTGGTATTAATAGCATCCGCGATCATTGTCGTTCGACAAAGGAAAGCAAGGCATGTTCGCTACTATGATTTTTTTATAAACCATAAAGGTGGCAAAACTTTACACACCAATTTTACCAGTGATTTTTTTTTTTCGGAATGTGTATTGCTGTTGGCCCTACTGGCCTTGACAGCGTCACCGGGCGGGGGGGGGCGAGTACTGAGACTCAGCCGTGATAAAGGGACAGCCCTCACGGAGGCTCAAATTTGATTCCGTCCTTAGGGTGCCTCCTGCGAAGCCGAACCACGGCCAAGGATTTCATCGGAGATGATTTCCCAGTGAGATGAGGAATAATAGTATGTGACTGCTGACTAACAGTGTGTGTGCTGAATTGTATATTTATTCCACAATCAAGATTTATTCATGAATAAAATCATTATATTCTAAAAGCGCCATCTATCTGTGACATCGGACCTCTTTCAATTAAAATATTCTTTAAAATATTTGAATATGTAATCGGGATTTATCCTAATCTTTTCTACAAAGTTTGGTTACCTTATTTCACCATACACATAAAACAGTAGATTAAATGTTAGAAAGACGAAATCTGGCACAATGTGTCTGTTAGTTTGTTTGTAGCTTCGGTTTTTAGCTTTTGCAGTTTTATTTTTAACTTCAAAGCAAAATTGAGTTAACATCGTATTGACGGACCGAGGTCTCACTGTTCTCTAACAGTTCTATGTTTGTATGTGTGTGTGCTGTGTCTATATGTATCATCAGGTAGGTAGGTACCACCGCAGTGTCAAATATTCTGCCACCAAATAGTAGTGCTTAGGCATTACTGTGTTCCGGTTTGAAGGGCACTGTACGCTAGTGAAATTACTGGGCGGACGAGATTTAAGAACTAATATCTCGAGGTTGGCAACGCGTTAGTGGCACCTACTAGTGGTGCTGCCAGTGTTCATAGGCTACGGCAGCCACTTACCATCAGGTGGGCCGTATGCTTGTTTGCCAACTTCTAAAATAAAAATAAAAAATCATCTTAGCGTTAATCCCGGTTGCGTCCAGAGCGTTCGCTTCGGAGCCCAGGGTCCGCTTTCCGACATTTTCTTCTCCATTTCGCACGGTCTTCGCCATCTCTAATTTTCAGGCTATTGGTGCGCATGTCAACCCGCACGACGTCCAGCCATCACTTCTTGGGCCTACCCTTTTACCGGGACATGGCGGAGGCGGCATGGCCAGACATTTGTTCCCCACATAGCCAGCCGGTTTACGTAAAATGTCCCCGTACCATCGTAGGCGACACTCTTCCAGCTGATCTACTATGTCACGGACGTGGAGGCTGCCGAGGATGCGCGTGTTTTTAACGTAATCTTTCCGCGTCACTCCGCACATCCATCGCAGCGTTTTCATCTAAGTGACACGCAGTTCCCGCTTGTGTCGCTCAAATACGGGCCACGTTTCACTGCCATACAAAAGGACAGGCCTAATGATGGATTTATAGACCTTGTCCTTCAGATGAACCGGTATATTGGGGTCACAAATAACACCAATCACCTCAAGCCACTTTCTCTATATATATACTAATAGTTAAATTCGGATTACAAAAAGCAAAATTGGACACCGTTGTGGCGTTGTGGGTAGCGAGTCTGCCTTAAGCCTCGACGGTTGCGGGTTCGATTCCCGCTCGGAGCAGATGTTTGTATTAATCGTACAGGCAAGTTTTTCCGGTCTGGTTGTGTTTGTCCTTGTCATTGTGAATGTTTCCGGAACCCCGACACAGGATATAATTATCCTAATGGGGGCCGTTGAGTGTGTAGCGTTTAAAAAAAAAACCGTTCTAAATCGTGTCGAATTACCAGCAAATATTTTATTAGCTGCAATAACCCTGTAATCACCTTTCATGGTTGGCTTCGGCGCGCACGACTGGGACGTTTATACCCCTCAAAGAGGGAGATTACAAAAAACATTATAATAATAAACGCTACTGACTCAACGGCCCCCATATCCTATGTCCTATCCTGTGATATTCTATGTCGGTGATTCGGAACAAACACAAGGACCAGTATTTCATATTTTTATGCAAGAGGGGCAAACACTTAACTGATGCTAAGCGATCAACGCCGCCCATGAGCATCTGCAACACCAGAGGGCATGCAGGTGCGTTGCCGACCTTTAAGGAAAGAATACGTTCTTCTCTTAAAGGTTCTCAGGTCGTATCGTAATAATGTGCCACACGAGAATAGCGTCGCCGCGTTGCTATAGCTACGCGGCCCCCTTCATTCCGCATTCGGTTGAGACCCAAAATTTTGATAGTGCGCATAGTTCAACTTATATTGAGAGATTTATGCCATCAGGTTGCTTGCCAAATTAGTAAAATTAAATGAACTCACAAATTTAGTGAATGAAGTCGCAGTTTAAATCTAGTATCTAAATATTATAAAATACACTGTCTATACTCCATTTGTCTGTCAATCAGTCCATTGTCTGCCTGTTACTTCTTATAACATAATAATTGTTTATGCTTTATTAAAACGATATTAACCATGAATTCTTAAGAAATTGTCAAACATACGTCATATCTGGTTAATTTAAAAACGTTGATAGAAAAGCAAAACGGTCAAGTGCGTGTCGTACAGATACAGGGGTCCGTACTTTCGAAGAGCAAATATGTATAGATACAGCAAAAACACTTGCGATTTGCGGACGATATCGTCATCATGTCAGAGTCTCTGCAAGAGCTGCAGCATATGCTGAACGACCTTGCTGATTCTTCTCTACGCATAGGTCTCCGGATGAACTTGGATAAAACCAAGGTTATGTTCAACGAACATGTAAATCCGGAGCCAGTATTCTCGAAGTTGTTAAAGAGTATGTTTACCTTGGGCAAACCATGCAGTTGGGTAAAAACAATTTCGAGAAAGAGGTCAATAGAAGAATACAGCTGGGTTGGGCAGCGTATGGGAAACTACGTCGAGTCTTCACATCGCCAATTCCCCAAAGTCTGAAGACGAAAGTCTTCAATCAGTGCGTCCTACCCGTTATGACATACGGTGCCGAGACGTGGACACTCACGGTTGGGCTGGTTCACAAGTTTAAAGTCAGCGAGCTATGGAAAAGGCTATGCTCGGAGTTTCTCTGAAGGATCGTATTCGAAACGAAGTGATCCGACAGAGAACCAAAGTCATCGACATAGCCCACAGGATTAGCAAACTGAAGTGGCAGTGGGCCGGCCATATCAGCCGAAGAACCGACCACCGTTGGAGTAAAACGGTTCTTGAGTGGAGACCGCGGACCGGCAAACGTAGTGTAGGACGTCCTGCGACTAGGTGGAGCGATGATCTTCGCAAGGTGACCGGCAAAAGCTGGATGAGAGTGGCCGAAGATCGTGCTCAGTGGCGTAAAACTGGAGAGGCCTATGTCCAGCAGCATGATGATGATGATGACAGCAAAAACGTCCATAAATTCTTTAGTCCATCGGTGATCGGACATTGCTTCAATTTTTTTTATTTCACACACTGGTGGTTCTTAGGTGTTCTTTTTTTCTTTTTGGAATATTTATTGGTGTTGGTCTTACTGGCCTTGACAGCGTCAAGGAGTGTCAGCGAGCGGAGGGGCAGTTTACAGAGACCAGGCCTTGTAAAAGCGACAGCCTTCACGGGGCCTCATATAGACATCGCGACAAAACTGTAAATTCCACCTCGATGTCTGAAAATCCATTTCTTCCATTTTTTTATTTTTTTTTTTATATTTTTTTTTTTATGTTAGAAGTTGGCAAACAAGCATACGGCCCACCTGATGGTAAGTGGCTGCCGCAGCCTATGAGCGCTTGCAGCACCATTAATAGGTGCCGCTCACACGTTGCCAATCTTGAGATATTAGTTCTTAAATCTCGTTCGCCCAGTAATTTCACTAGCGTACAGTGCCCTTCAAACCGGAACACAGTAGTGCCTAAACACTACTATTTGGCGGCAGAATATTGGACACTGCGGTGGTACCTACCTAGCCGGCCTCTTGCAACAAAAGACCTACCACCAGTGTGACTGATTGCACTGGTGGAATAATCTCTGCTGTGACAGAGGTTATCCCAACAGCGGGCGATGGGGTCGTCACATCCCGACGCCTTTAGTTGGAGAAATGCAGTTACGCACTCGAGCGCCGGGACGGGTGCAATGGCGCAGGAGGTGTGTGGACTCGGAGCCGAGCTCCTCTACCCACTAAAACTCCAAGGTCTCATCTAGCGTCATAGTGGGACGTCGCGGGGTCGCCGAAGCATACAACCGCGACGCCCCGGCGCTTGGCCCGAGGGGCCCACAGGTGGCGGCCACCTACTGCCGCCATATATACATATAAATACAAAGACATTCTCTTCCTCGTACAACCACTCTGTGGAATCAACTTCTCCGGCGATCTTTCCGAACCAATACGACTTGGGACCCTTCAAGAGAAGAGCGTATTCTTTCCTTAAAGGTCGGCAAGGCATGCAAGCCTTCTGGTGTTGCAGATGTTCATGGGCGTCGGTGATCGCTTACCATTACATGAGCGTCCCGCCCGTTTGCCCTTCTCACATAAAAAAATACATTAGTTGGATTTGAGATAGGTGTTGAAACATTTATTCATAAATGTCAAGTATTTTCGTAGCTCTGTTTACGTTTCGTATTACGCTCCATTCACGTGTAATATATGAATATGTGATATATTTCTGTACACGATTTATCGTTTGCGTGGGCTTTCGAAAACAATAGATATTTTCGTATATAGCACAGGCTCTCAAACTTAATCTCTTGTACCCATGGAAACTTGCAGAATAATCTGTTGGAATAATCTTTGTCGTAGCAGAGATTATTCATCCAGTACAATCAGTCGCACTGGTGGAAGGTCTTTTGTTGCAAGAGGCCAGCTAAGTTGCTACCCTCGCAGTGTCAAATATTCTACCGCAAAGCAGTAGTGTATGTGGCATTACTGTGTTCTGGTTTGAAGGGCACTGTAGGCTAGTGAAATTACTGGGCAAAGGAGATTTAAGAACCAATATCTCGAGGTTGGCAGCGCGTGAGTGGCACCTACTGGGTTGCGCGCGCTCATAGGCTACGGTAACCGTTGATCATCAGATGGGCCGTATGTTGCTTGCCAACTTAGTTTCATAAAAAAAGAATTAAGTCCACCAAATCGAGTACAGCCGACAACATTTTCTCGAAGCGACTCCCGGCACGAAGCAAGAAGTTTTAATTTTTAGTTTTCAAGAGAATAATCAAAACTGGCATGTTCAATAAACTTAATAATTATGATATTATTATTATTACCACTTTATAATTTATGAATTTAATTTAAATTGTAAGGTACTTTTAGCAGTCTCACAAGCTTCAAATTTTGAACTTAAAGATATGTAGCTTAGAACCTCAGAACATAAATATGCTCTGAGGAATTTTTGGACTGATCTCGCCTGTGGAGTTTCACCTTCAGACATCGTGACATAACTCAAAATTCCATCCTTACCACTTTGATGTCTGGAAATCCACAACAGCGCGATTTAGAAGACGTTTTCTTCCTCGCACAACCACTTTGTGGAACCAACTTCCGCCGGATATCTTTCCGAACCGATATTCTCTGAGAGCGAGCGTTTGCCACCTCTTAAATAAAATAAAAAACATTTGGCCTAGGTCCAGCTTCAGGTTCAGATCGTTTATTAGAATCATCTTAGCCCATATCTTTTACAAGCATCGCCGTACCCCAAGGACTAGATACTAGGTACTGTACACTTTGAGAAACGTTTTATGTTATAGTAACACGGTCACGAACTTGCGTGTTTGAGGCGATTTTTAATACCAATTTATGTAGCACGTAACATTCATTTTCAATGGCTTTAAATAACTTTTATACGTTTTTATTTTGCGTTTATAATCCGTTGTTATCAGATAATTTTGGTGCTATTTCTGACGGTTATATTTATAAGAAAGTTTAATTTTGAATTTTAGTAGTCGTAGAGCCATACTTCTCCTATCACAAATAGTCCGGGGAAGTTTGACCCTCTCACAGAAAATCGGCATCAAGTAACAGAGTACTGTTGCGTTTCGTGCGACGAGTGAGAGTGCCGGAGGCCCAAACTCCCACCCTCTTAGTTCCATTGCTTTCCATTCACATTTGAAAGCTAGTGCTTCCCATGTGGTCCCATTTCGATTTGGACCAGTTCTGACAACGAGAGATGTGAAAACCATACGTCTTAAATTTGCATTAATCATTAAGTATCATTCGTAACTAAGGAGTTTAAAAATATAATTATAGACGACATAAATAGACGACGTTGTGGCGCAGCGGTAGCGAACCTGCCTTAAACGCCACAGGTCGCGGGTTCGATTCCCGCTCGGAGCATAATATGTTTGTATTGACTATGCAAGCATATTTTCCGGTCTGGGTGTATTTGTCCTTGTCATTGTGAATGTTTCCGGACCTCCGACATAGGATATTAATATCCTAATGCAGTTGAGTGATGACACCGTTGTGGCGTTGTGGGTAGCGAGTCTGCCTTTAGTCTCGACGGTTGCGGGTTCGATTCCCGCTCGGGCAGATGTTTGTTAAAATTTCTGTCTCGGTCTGGGCGTTTGTCCGCGTGGGTCTCCCCACCGTGCCTCGGAGAGCACGTTAAGCTGTCGGTCCCGGTTATTATCAATAACATCTGATAATAATCGTTAACTCTTGATAAGTAAATTGCTCTTATCCAATGAGTTACTGGTTCGCCCGTAGGGTTGCGGAGGTCAGATGGCAATCGCTCCGTGTAAAAACTAGTAACCTGTCAAATCCGGATAAGAGTAATAAGCACACCCTGGGTACATAAAAATACCGGGAATAATGCTAGGACGAAGAAGAAGCAGTTGAGTGTGCAACGTTTATTATTATTTATTGTTATTATAATTATTTTTAGAAAAAAAAAACAGACTTTACTAAGTAAGACATCGCCACATAAGGCACCAACTTCTGTTGTAGAAAATAATTATATTTATCTTTTTAGTTTTGAAGTTGATTATTCTTTAGAACGAAGTTCCTTAACGCGGCTTAAGGGTAGTGAGATTTAGTAGAAATAGTCTCGTAACAAAATGCCGTATGCTGTGTGTGTGTATCGAGTCTACTACAAGCACTTTTAAAGGCGTCGGGATGTGACGACCCCATCGCCCGCTGTTGGGATAACCTCTGTCACAGCAGAGATTATTCCACCAGTGCAATCAGTCACACTGGTGGTAGGTCTTTTTGTTGCAAGAGGCCGGCTAGGTAGGTACCACCGCAGTGTCCAATATTCTGCCGCCAAATAGTAGTGCTTAGGCACTACTGTGTTCCGGTTTGAAGGGCATTGTACGCTAGTGAAATTACTGGGCGGACGAGATTTAAGAACTAATACCTCGAGGTTGGCAACGCGCGAGTGGCACCTAGTAATGGTGCTGCAAGCGCTCATAGGCTGCGGCAGCCACTTACCATCAGGTGGGCCGTATGCTTGTTTGCCAACTTCTAACATCAAAAAAAAAAAGCAAATGAGAACACGATCAAGTGAGTGCGCATCCGGGTGCGCAACTCTCTCTCTCTCACCGTCCCTGTCTCTTTTTATCATATAACCTATTGAAATATACAGATTTCATTTCGAATCACATTCGGAGTTGAACTGAAAACGTTCGACCACACAATTTTTTTTAAACATGACTAATCAATTTACACGAAAGTCGTAATCAACACAGCCGTTGTCGTAAAATTATCAATATTTTTACCAAGACATCCGATGAAAGTAAATGTAATAATATTTTTATGTATCCGCAAAAGTTATTAAAATGTTAGTGTTTTTCCAGTAAATTCTATCAAAATCTTTCCCACAGCTTGACACCGTTGTGGCGTTGTGGGTAGCGAGTCTGCCTTACACCTCGACGGTTGAGGGTTCGATTTCCGCTCGGAGCAGATGTTTGTATTAATCGTACAGGCATGTTTTCCTGTCTGGTTGTGTTTGTTCTTGTCATTGTGAATGTTTCCGGACCCCGACACAGGATATAATTATCCTAATGGGGGCCGTTGAGTGTGCAGCGTTTATTATTATTTATTATTATTAGCTTGACCTTGAATAAATTATAATATCGAACCCACTATCTTCTTCCTAGCATTATACCCAGGGTCTGCTTATACTTTTTATCCGATTTGACAGGTTACTAGTTTTTCACACAGAGCGTTTGCCATCTGACCTCCGCAACCCTAAGGAGAACCAGTGAATCATTGGATAAGAGAATTGACGACGTTGTACCACAGCGGTAGCCAGGTAGACGGGTGCAATGGCGCAGGAGGTGTGTGGACTCGGAGCCGAGACCCCCTACCCACTAAAACTCCAAGGTCCCATCTAGCGCCATAGTGGGACGTCGCGGGGTCACCGAAGCATACAACCGCGACGCCCCGGCGCTTGCCCCGAGGGGCCCACCGGTGGCGGCAACATACTGCCGCCATAAATACATACTAATACATATAATACATAAATACAAATACGTGATTTTTTAACGAGGTTGTCATCCTCAACACCGACCGGGACCGGAAGGCCCTGAAAACCCAACCAAGGGAGCCCTGGGTCCTAGGGCTCCCCCCGCCGAGACTAACTTTTAATGAGGTTGTTTCCCTCTACGACCGACCGCCGTTATTTTTTAAAGAGGTTTTCTTCCTCTACCGCCTGACCGAGGCTGAAGGCCCCGGTCAAACACACCTCCGGTGTCGCAGGAGCCGCTCGCAGTCCATTCTGATAAGCAGAAAAGTACCGGAGCGACCCATACGACACCACCCTCCTAGGCGCGGTCTAGCGTAAAACGCCCCACGCCCGAACCGTCTGACCCTGTTAGCTTCACCGGGCAGTCGAAGGTGCCACCTGCACAATCGACTCCCGGCTACTGAGCCCCCGGCACGACAAGCCCAGGGTACCGCAGAGTTTGACCTCTGCGGTTGGGAGGGAGCGGTAGCCAACCTGCCTTAAGCGCTACAGGTCGCGTGTTCGATACTCACTCGGACCAGATGTTTGTATTAACCATGCATGTTTTCTGGACAGGCGTGTTTGTCCTTATCATTGTGTACCCGGACCCTCGACACATGATATAGGTAACTATTCTAATGGGAACCGTTGAGTGTGTAGCGTTTATTAAAAAAAAAAATCATTACCCCAACTTAACGTGCTCTCCGAGGTACTGTGGGTTCACGCAAAAAGACGAAACAGATTCAACGGCAGTGGAATTTATTAATTTTCAAGGTACAGGTTGTAAGGTTTTTCCGCCCGTGTCTCAACAATTGTCATGTCCTAGTAGTCCATTGAAAAGTTACGTTTGTGGTGTAAAGCTAAAACCAAGTTTGTGGGGTCGCCCACCCGTCCCACGGCTGCCATCTTGAAAATAGGGCACTATTTATCTGATAAAAAATCATGTTGTTGTTGTCATCATTTTTTGTTGCAAATTAAACTCACTACAACTTTGGTCCAGTAACTTTTTGTCGTAGAACTACGTATAATATATGTCGCAAACCAGAAGTGAGGTTATTTAAAATAAATATGCAGAACCGTTGAACCTATGTAAGTCATCGGTTCTGCTATGCTTTTAAACACAATAATAGCAATACGCTGCGTATCACATTTTGATTTTAATTATTATGAGATTAAGTAAGGTAATTTGATACTAAATTCACACATATTTAAACAAGAAGATTTTAGGAATGAAAAGCAAGTAAATTAATATTACAATTTTTAATAAAAGTGCCATACAGACTACTTACAGAGTTTCTGCTCGAGAGGCAGGAGCAAAAGTGATTTCACAACACAAATCATTTGCTTTATATAGCGTTCAACTGAAGATAATATTTCAAAACAATATTTCAAAATTGCTTCGATTTTTAATAATTTTTTCGAAAATACAATTAAAGGCTGCCAGGATCAAATTTTAATCTAAATTCTTTTTAATTCTTAAATAAATGGCTTTTATTATAAATGTCAATGAAGTAAATTCACAATAAGAATTTACGTAATAATTTTATGACTTATCTATGCTTATTTAATTAAGTGATGAATCGGCGCGGCGACATATATATATAGTTTTTAAAACGCAGGCATAACTCAAGTCTGAGTCAAGATGAAACAATATAACTGTCAATCCACACTTCTCTATAAGTACCTGGTTGACCGAGCTATGCTCAGTTTTTTTTTTATTTTTGGTAAATCGAAAGTCGTGAAGGGTACGGTAGACTCGATTGAAACCTTACCTGGATAATAAAATAATGATTTCGACAACAAGTTATATCCGCAAAAATTGGGATTGTTGAGTATTTTGTTAAATTCTAATGGACGCATCGCTGTCAACTGTCATTGTAGTAGTAGAAATGTTTGTCATTCGATTCAATTCAATAAATCCTTGTTGCCATAGCAACGCATGGTCGCTCAAGTGCGCTGTGAATTTATTTATATATTTTGACATTTTCAATTTATTTTGTTGATAATAGATGGCGTGTCGACAATGGCCTGAAAACACGGACAAAGCCACATTTTCTAAAAATAAATCCTAGCTAGATCGATTTATCGTCCCCGAAAGCCCATGCATACTAAATTTCATGATAATCGGTGCAGCCGTTTCTGAGATCCCAATTATATATATATACAAGAATTCCTCGTTTAGAGGTATTAGATAGATAAACAAGAGGTTAGACATTTATCTCCTAAAAATCAAACTAAAACGTGTTTTAACAGAAACTCTACTGACATTCAACTATGACGTAACTGAACAATTGGTAATTAATTAATTAACCATCTCTACACACACTATTCTTACATCCCACACATATGTTGAACACACACACACACACACACACTCACATACACACACACGCATATGTATAATTTTGTTTTAATAACTAGATAACTTCAATTTTGTATAGAATCTTTGTTGTGTTTTTGACCATTGTTAACTCTGTTATATGTCTCGGTGGAAGAGTGGGGCACCCAGTAATACGGGTCTTACCTAGTACAGGGTGTAATGTATTAAACATCTGTCAATGTAAGTTTTTGGGTCTGTCAAATTTGGACAGATTACCGATCTCTCTCTCGATCTCTCAACTCTGTGACGAACACCACACATTGTAATTTAATCAAAATAAATAAAGTAATTTACAAGGCGTTTTACTTTTATTACATAATATATCGGAAGGCCCGATATATAACACAGGGGCCTTTGCAACAAGTTTTTAATTACTTTGTTACCAATAAAAGGATTTTTATTTTTTTGTTTTACAACTTATTCTCCTTCGAAGCAAAATGATTTTGCTCTTATAATTCTACAAGGCGCTAAGTTTTATTTTATAAAATTAATTAATTACAAAATATTATTCAAAATACATTTTTCTGATTATCCCCTTCTTTTAATTTCAACTTTCTAGTTAATCTGGAGGCGGGTTAGGTTTTTATCTACATGTTAGTCAATAGGTCATAAAAATAATGTTTTTTTGACAGGGCTGGCCTTAACGATTACGAGAATCCGAGCGGGTAGATATTTGCGATTTGTCTTAGGGAATTATGGCGATGCCTGGCTAGAAATGCAAAATATATTTGTCGGTATATTTTTTATATGTTACAAGTTGGAAAACGTAAGTGGTTGCGGTATCCTATCAAAATCAAAATCAAAATCAAAATTATTTTTATTCAAGTAGACTTTTAAAAAGTACTTTTGAATAGTCAAGCGCTACCGACGGTTCGGAAGGTAGATTCTATCGAGAAGAACCGACAAGAAACTCGACAGTTACTCTTTTCAAATATATGTTTTTACAATTGTATTTTTAATATAAAATTTGGTTCTTGAATGAGATCCAGCAATATTAAGAGTTCCAAGCATTTTTATCAGAAAAATATTCTTCTAACGAGTAATAGGCTTTATTGATAAGTTTATTTTTATGTACATTTGGAACTTGCTATCAGTATCAGTTGGAAGGAAAGGTCAAATTGGCCTCTAAAAAGCTTGGTGTGCTCAGCAAGGCGGGGCACTACTTCACGTCGGCTCATCGCCTAAAACTCTACAAGGCACAAATTCGACCACACGTGGAGTACTGCTCTCACCTCTGGGCGGGAGCTCCCAGTACCAGCTACTTCCAATTGACCGCATCCAACGTAGAGCGGCTCGAATTGTCGACGATCAAGCCCTTTCCGATCGGCTTGATCCTTTGGCATTGCGTAGAGATGTCGGATCACTCTGCATCTTCTATCGCATATATCACGGAGAGTGTTCTGAGGAATTGTTTGGATTGATCCCGCCGGTAGAATTTCACCATCGGACATCGCGACAAAACTCTAAGTTCCATCCATACCACCTCGATGTCTGGAAATCCACAACAGCGCGATTTAGAAGACATTTTCTTCCTCGCACAACCACTCTGTGGAACCAACTTCCGCCGGCGGTCTTTGTGAACCGATACGACTTGGGAACCTTCAAGAGAAGAGCCTATTCTTTCCTTAAAGGTCGGCAACGCGCCTGCATGCCTTCTGGTGTTGCAGATGTTCATGGGCGGCAGTGATCACTTAACATCAGGTGAGCCTCCTGCCCGTTTGCCCCCTCTTACATAAAAAAAAAAAAATCCTATGAGCGCTTGCAGCACCATTACGTTTACGGTTACGACTACATTCGCATATCTTCTTTATTTCGCCCATAAACAAAAATCCCTCAGCAAAAAAATGCCGGGTCAACCAGGGAAGTACAACCCTCTCACGCGACGTAGATCTCCATAGAAACTTTGAAATCGATTCGATCCCCAAACATTTGAAGCGCTTATCGCAAAACTATTTCGATCAAACTACTTTCCATCCAAATCCTTTGATTAGACATGCTTGTATCTACACAGACTGATGTAACCAACCGACAAAAGTAAGGCGTCCTAAGCACGTCCTGCAAAACTCTGACGATAGGATTACATTAGAAAATGCCCCTTACACAGCGCAGACACGCACACAACACCGTCCTCGCCGGCGAGGACGAGGTCCTTTGTCTCGCACGTCGCGTGCGCTCGGAGCGCTGCCTCCATCTCCGATGACGTCTTTAGCCGTGGTTTGGCTTCGCAGGAGGCACCCTAAGGACGGAATCAAATTTGAGCCCCGTGAGGGCTGCCCCTTTATCACGGCTGAGTCTCTGTACTTGGCCCCCCGCCCGGTGACGCTGTCAAGGCCAGTAGGGCCAACACATCCCGAAAAAAAACCCTCTCACAGAAAATCGACGTAAAGTAACAGTGTCATTAGGTACTGTTGTGTTTCGTGCGATGAGTGAGAGCGGCGGAGACCCAATCTCCCACCGTTCCCTTCCCTCCTGGTCCTTGGGTTGGTAAGGCGCATGTGATACTTCAAGTATCACAAGTGTTCATAGGTTGCGGTGAATGCATACCATCAGGTGGACAGTATAGTTGTTAGCCACCCGTCTTGATATAAAGGGAATAATACAAAGGAAGAAGTAAAAAGAAGAACAACTTTTATTCACCTATATTTGATAAATAGATTTATTATAAACTTGATGGAATTGTTGCCATAATAAAATACACAGTATTGCCATGCGTGGGATAATTATTTATTTAATGAAGTTTTATGTGACATAATTTTAAGTTTTTTTTTATCTGTATATTTATATGGCAACATTGATGGTAGCCACTATCTTATAACTAATTTTCGACTTGAATTCACTTCTTGGATGTAGCCATCTCTTCCAAGGCTTTGATTTCGGCTGAAAAAAAAAATTCTGTGTTACTAGTAATAAAAAATAAGATTTTGTAGCCCGTCTCTCTCTGTCTCCAATACTAGTTGAACAAACGTATACATTCTTTTTGACTGTTTTTTTTTATGTTACTAAGTTGGAAAGTAAGTTTACGACCCACCTGATGGTAAGCTGTTGTCGTAGCCTATGAGCGCACGCAACACCATTATTTGTAATGTCACTAATGAGATGCCAACCTCAAGATATTGGTTCTTAACTTTTTTGTCCGCTAATTTTGCTAGTTACAGTCACAAGCGTAGCCAGCATTTGGAGTAGGGGAGGTCAAAATCTTAATTTAGGATCCAGAGAGGGGCTAAATACATATTTATAATTTTTTTTTTATTAATAAATCCATATAGGTAAGTGACAAGCTTTTATATTTTTTAGAAATAAATAAATAAACGCTACACACTCAACGGCCCCCATTAGGATACCAATATCCTGTGTCGGGGGTCCGGAAACATTCACAATGACAAGGACAAAAAGACCCAGACCGGAAAATATGTTTGCATGGCCAATACAAACATATTATGCTCTGCGCGGGAATCGAACTCTCGACCTGTGGCGTTTTAAGGCAGGTTCGCTACAGCTGCACCACAACGTCGTCAAGTTATAGTCTATGAAGGAGGCACCTGCTACTCATTGGTCTTATCTCACTATATCCATGGCTACAGTGACATTCAGACCGAAATACAGTAATACAAAATAGACTACGGCTTCGTGATGGTATCAACAACAGGCCACTACTAGTATATACCTAGTATTAAAGCATTATTTCATGTATTTTGTTTGTATTACGGTAATAGTCATGCTTCGTCCAGCACAAATGGGCCAGCTCGACGGGGACCTTCTCACAGATAACTAAATGTACTTCGATGAGTGAAAGCACCGGAGGCCCAATCCTCACCCTTCTCATCCCTTCCTTCTTGTTTCTGGGGTTGGCAACGCACATTTGATACTTCAATCTGGCCAGCGTGCATTGGCTACGGTGACGGCTTATCATCAAGCGAACGGTGAGCTTGTATGACAACTGTCATGAAATAATAAAAAAGGATGCATACCAGCAGCTGCTAATGCTTTTTCTTCTTTAAGCTTCGCATCCCTAATAACCTTTTCTTTGGCTTCAATTTCACGGATCTTGGCTTCCTTTTTAGATAGCCTGTTCTGGTGGAAAGCTCCGTAAACGATACCCACTCCGAGGAATGACCAACGACCAAACTGGAAGGATTAATGCCTTGTTTTTAACAATATAATATTTGTAAATGAGGGGGACAATTTTTTTAAAATAGCCTTTGCTAATCAGTAGTTCCATTATTGTTATAAGTGACATAAAAATTGATATGGTAAAATAATTTAACTGTATTTCTTTATTAGTTCACGTTTTTCAATAATGAATTATAGAGTTTAACAACTCATTATTGAGTTATTTCATTACAAAAAATAAACTTGGTTTAGGAATTAGAAAACGATATAATTTCGTCGATGCATGAAAAAAAAAAGTTGTTCGAAATTTAAAATAAAACTAAAGTTTACGCAGATTGTTTGTAAGTATTTATAAAAAACTTGACGTTTTTGGACACGAATATTTTATGATTTTCAAAAATCGAATGTTACTTGTTAGTCCAAAAATACTATTACATAATTAGTTTTTTTAAATTTATTTTATCATTTACTCACTCTGATCAGTGGAGATACTTTCACTGGGGGACCGAAGGGAAGATTCGACATTTTTGTAGTGTTTTTATGAAATTATGATCCGAAAAGGATTTTTAAATGAAAATATGAATCTATCCCAGCACGGAGGTTATAAATTATCATAACAATGTTACCAGTGCCAGTTACAAAACTAACTACTAAAATGACAGATTAAAAATTTAAATAAATACTTAAAAAATACTAGTAACCTTACCCTTACTTTGCTTAATATTTCTTAAACCTGTCATTTGAAAATATTTTTAGTTATTTATATAGTGTTATTTTTAAAAATAATGTAAGGTAAAAGTTTTAGAAGGTATTTTCTTGTAGCAACACTGCAACAAAGACTTTTTGACACGCTGTTGACAGGCATGAATGGAGACGTCACAATCAATATGACGTCACAGCCATTTTCATTCAAGTCATTCATTAAAATGATTGATAATTTAAAATTTTCAATCAATCAGTCGGCAAAATGGCGTTAATGATGTCGTTTGTGTCGGTAGCAGTATCAATACTTTATACGCCGTTTCTTCTTCTTATATTGTGTGTTATCTTCTTAGCATCAATTGGAAAATCTTTGGGTGTACGACGTCTTTATGTGAACATACTACTTAAACTTTTCGAGGTAAGTGATGAATTTATACATAATATTTTCGTATGCTCATGCCCGCATTTTGCATTGAATCGATGGTTTTACTCTGAGAAATTCCATTTAAGTATAATAGTCAAGTGCATTATACAATGTTAGTCAATTACGAAACGCATATTGTAAGTTTTTGAAATTAAAATGTTGTTTATTTAGAAGACAGCGGGATTTAGGATTTTTTTTGGTTATATTAAGTATTTGTTTATAAATCGCCTACGTCTTAATCACATAATAATTTGCATATAAACAGACGCAAAATCATTGTATAATTTCGGCCTCTTAGTCATAGATACGCATATTTTTTATCATGTAATCAAAACTAATTAAAAAACAATTCTAAAATAACAGTGCAAAAGGTACATACACATACAACCAGTATTTATTTTCGTAAAATCGTGTAATTGAAATGACAAAAATAAATAATTCAAAACATTGATTTTTTTGTATGCATGTAAGCATAAAGAAAGTATAATGATGAAATTAAATATTTAAGAAGGTTATATTAGTTAGTGGCGTACAGTTGAAGAGGCCTGTGGACACTACTGCTGGACAGTAGACAGAGAAGTGCTGATTATGATAGTAAAAATGTTGTGTTATGAAAGTGATAGTCATCCCACTTCACTACATAGTATAAAACAAAGTTGCTTTCTCTGTCCCAATGAATGCTTGAATCTTTAAAACTACGCATTACTATTAGTAAGTTGTGTAGAGGCATATGTCCAGCTGTGGGCAAAAGAGGGCTGATGATGATATTATTAAGAGTATCATATGAAAGTGTTGTAGTCGTATAGAATATATTTTAAATGATCTAAAAATCATTATTTTTTACAAAAAATAGTCTTGGTGTCTTGACTCATTTGAATCATTAGGGTAGATCAGACACAGGTCACCCTGAGTCCGTAATGTAAATTAATATTAACATTGAAACGCGACACACTCAATGGCCCCCATTAGGATAGTGATATCCTGTGTCAGGGGTCCAGAACACATACAAAGACAAAGACAAATACAGCCAGACTGGAAAATATCCTTGCATGGTCAATACAATGCTACGAGCGGGAATCGAACCAGCGACCTGTGGCGTTTAAGGCAGGTTTGCTACCGCTGCACCACAACGTTGTCTTACACACATTAATTACACAACATTTGTCACAACATTCATTTACATTACAACAACAACGTCCTATTAGGATAGTGATATCCTGTGTCGGGGTCCGGAAACACATACAAGGACAAGGGTAAATACACCTCGGTTTTTTGTTGTATTGACCATGCAAACAAATATGCTTGCAAGGTCAACACAACAAAAAAACATATGCTGCGAGCGGGAATCGAACCCGAGACCTGTGTCTTTTAAGGGCTTAATATGATGGATGTGTATAACAGGTAAAAATTTTAAAAAAGCTAATGATAATTTAAATAATTTGCACAACATTCTTATTGATATAAACGTTTAATCAGAGATAAAGACATTTAAATCACAGCCAACATTAGAGTGACTGATAAGTTACTTAATCCTTCACCTCGCTGATCAATTTACATTTTAAAAAAATTAACATATCCCCTCCCCCTTAATCAATAAAAATATGTTTTAACTTTTCATCCCCCATTTCAACTCCTCACAACCCTTTTTTCGCATTAAAAAGTAATCTATATCCTTTCTCAGGCTCTAGACTCTATCTGTGTACCAAATTTCATTTAAATCGGTTCGGTAGTTTTGGCGTGAAAGCGCGTCGGACAGAGAGACAGGGTTTTTTCGCATTTATATTCCCGTGAAATGACTGGGCGGTCGAGATACTAGCGTACAGTGCCCTTCAAACCGGAACACAGAAATGCCCAAGCACTACTATTTGACGGCAGAATATTTGATACTGCGGTGGTACCTACCTAGCCGGCCTCTTGCAACAAAAGACCTACCACCAGTGTGACTGATTGCACTGGTGGAATAATCTCTGCTGTGACAGAGATTATCCCAACAGCAGCGATGGGGTCGTCATCCTATTGGGGTTTAGTGTAATTTTAGTCTTAAAAATAACGCCCGACGATAAAAAAATCAATTGCATAGCCATTCTTATAATATAAAGCTATAATCTATCCTAATAATAGGATTGAAAAGATAAAAAATATGATTATAAAACCTTTGATAATTTTGTTTGGTTTGATTTTTTTTTTATTATCTGTCGTCCGAGGACTTTGACCTGACAGTGATAAGCTAAAAAACTGACCCTGACTGACTGACTGTTTAGTGTTGCTGACAGGGACCTAAGTAGGAGTCAATCGCAGACTTCCTATTTTTTTTTCGGAATGTGTATTGCTGTTGGCCCTACTGGCCTTGACAGCGTCACCGAGCGGGGGGGGGACTTCTTCCTAGCAATATTCCTGGTGGGTTAGGGTCTGTTTCTACTCTCCCAGGGTCTGCTTATACTCTTATCCTGATTTGATGGATTACTAATTACTTAACGTGCTCTCCGAGGCACTCATGGAGCCCTAGTTGGGATAATCTCTGTCACGGCAGAGATTATTGAACCAGTGCAATCACTCACACTGGTGGTTGGTCTTTTGTTGCAAGAGGCCGGCTAGGTAGGTACTACCGCAATGTTAAATATGATACCGCAAAGCAGTAGTGTCTTTGGCATTACTGTGTTCCGGTTTGAATGTAAGCAAAGGAGATTTAAGAACCATTATTTCTCGTCAACCCGTGAGTGACACTTACTGATGGTGGTGCGCGCGCTCAAATACGGCAACCGCTTACCATCAGGTGGGCCGTATGCCCATATCGCATAACACATACCCACACACGCACACATACACACACACACAATATAGCTCTTTAAAATCGGCTAAAAATACTTTGAAATACACAAAGCGTATTGTCTGTAAGAAATTGATAACAAAGAAAAAAAATTAATTATTTATGTATGACTAATGCAAGTATTGCCCAACGCAAAGAACAATAACCCAATTATTAATAAAATTATTTTTGTAGTTTTACTCCTGAATAAAATATTATTATTATTATTAATTATCAGTCAAGTGCGTTGTGGACCACGCACAGTCGAAACTAAGGGTTTCCGCAGCTTGATGACGAAGAATATTAATGGCTTTAAAAATAATAACGAATTAAAGACTGCAAAAATAAGTTGGTAGTTCCATAGTAATTATTAAAATTAATATGAAAAACAAAGTTTTTTTTTTTTTTTAATAAACGCTACACACTCAACGGCCCCCATTAGGATATTGATATCCTGTGTCGGGGGTCCGGAAACATACACAATGACATGGACAAACACACCCAGACCGGAAAATATGCTTGCATGGTCAATACAAACATATTATGCTCCGAGCGGGAATCGAACCCGCGACCTGTGGCGTTTAAGGCAGGTTCGCTACCGCTGCGCCACAACGTCGTCAAAAAGTTATGGGAACAACTTACATATCTCAAAAATGTCTTGACCTGTCTTCTTCAAACCAAATGTTGTTGTGTTTTTCCACAATTTTAAAGACCATAGTTCAAAAGTTAGAGGGGGGAGAGCACAATTTTTATGACTTTAAGAGATAATATCTTAACAACTACTGACGTAATGAAATCAAATCAAACCTTTGAAAGACCTATCCAAAGTTTTTTTTTTTTTATGTTAGAAGTTGTTGTAAGTGCCACTCACGCGTTGCCAACCTCGAGATATTAGTTCTTAAATCTCGTTCGCCCAGTAATTTCACTAGCGTACAATGCCCTTCATACCGGAACACAGTAGTGCCTAAACACTACTATTTGGCGGCAGAATATTGGACACTGCGGTGGTACCTACCTAGCCGGCCTCTTGCAACAAAAGACCTACCACCAGTGTGACTGATTGCACTGGTGGAATAATCTCTGTTGTGACAGAGGTTATCCCAACAGCGGGCGATGGGGTCGTCACATCCCGACGCCTGAAATATCAATATCAAGATATCTCACACGTAGCTATACGCTGTATATATTTTAGGATATTATTACAAAATCGTGTAGCGGTTCATAGAATACACATATTTACTAAATTTCGTATAGATAGAGCAATAGTCTCCGAGTAAAATTACTGTGACATGACGAAATTATAAGGGTTCCGTTTTTGCCACTTGGCTACGGAAACCTAAAACGGGCTTATGGTTTAACAAGTTGCACTTGTTAAATTCTTACTAATATCACAAATGGGAAAGTATTTCTGTCTCTCTCTCTCTGTCTGTCTGTCGCGATTTCACGCCGACATTACTGAACCGATTTAAATGAAATTTTGTACACAGATAGTCTAGAGCCTTAGAAAGGATATAGACTACTTTTTAATGCGAAAAAAGGATTGAAAGTTATTTAGGCTGTTGATTCGATATTATAAATGGACGGAAATAAGCAATACCATGTCAACCCACAAAATTTAAACTGAGTTATATATGCAGAAGTGTTGGTAAATGGCTGAAGAACATTTTTCTTTAATATTTGTAGGGTTTTAAGCTTTGAAACTTCTAAAAAAGCCATTTTGTTCAATCATGCAATTTATGTATTCTTAAACGTTTTGGGTTATATTATATACGAAATATGCAGTTTGTATACTTATTTTTGTGAAAATAAGTATACATAAATCTGAAATTGCCAAAAACTTGACCAATACATAAAAAAATCATATAAAGCAAGTTGTTCAAAATTTTCAAACGCGATTTTCTCGAAATGACATTCGTGTGGGTTGACATGGTATTGCTTATTTGCGTCCAAATATAACATTCAGAGTTTGTAAAAGGGGGCGAAGGGAGGGGGCTTCAGAGTTGGTATTAAAATCGTTATTCATTCGGGGGGCAAATGGCCAATAAGTACAAGTACAATTTTTTATTCTTACTACACACTCAACCCCCATTAGGATAGTTATATCCTGTGTCGGGGTCCGGATACATACACAATGACATGGACAAACACACCCAGACCGGAACACATGCCTCAACACAAGAATGTATCAATATAGATCGGTTTTAAAACGCATTGAGGACAAGCATACATTATTTTCGTACTTTATTTTGATGTTTTTAATATTAATATATATATTTTTTTAATTTATTATCAAAATTCCTAAAATAAGTGTTAAAGGAAAAATTTACACAGGAAAATTTTGTATGTAATTTTGTAAACGTTTTTTCTGTACAAACATTTGATTAAAAATGTACTTTTTAGAGATCCGTACTCAAAATAAACGGAACCCTATAACTAAGCCTATCCTTTCCGCCCGTCTGTCCGTCAATGAGCTGTGTCTGCATACCGTAATAGGTACAGAGTTGAAATTTTTGTAGTATTTTTATTGTAGTAAAAAAAAATTAATATCACTAGCTGCGCCCACGGCACCACATGCGTGATTTACCGATTAATATTGTACGGAACCTAATTTTTTTAAATAAAAATAGCCTAATTTAATGCTTATAATATCAGCTATCTGCTATAGTAAAGGTCCTGTTAAAATCGGTCTAGCCATTTCAGAGATTAGCCGAAACAAACAGACAGACAGACAAAAAATTTAAAAATTGATTTTGTATGTAAGTATCATATATACTTTCATATGCATTTAGTGAAATGGTTAATTTGAAATTACAATTTAATTTAAAAAAAAATCCCTACTGTACGGAACCCTCGTGCTAGTCCGACACTTGTCCGGTTTTTTATAGACTTCAAATTAATTGGATCAAGGTGTTACACAATTCAGTCGACGATTATAATTATTCCTAATAACATTAGACTTTTGGTCTACACAAAAATATTTACTGAATATAAACAATTTTAATTACATTATCACGTATTTATCAAGTGAAAAGTTAATTAGTGTATTATCTGTGACGTAATAATTAATGTACATGTGTGAGTCAATGTATTATATAATAACTAGCGGCAGTGTAACTCGCGGTATATAAGTTGAACTATGACCTTGAATGCACGGTAACACATGTTTGGGTCCCAATCGAAGTGCGGGAGGAGAAGGGCGCGCGTTAATATAGCAACGCGGAGCTTCGAGCGTGGCGACCGAATCAAGAAATTCCGTCACGAAAATAAAACCTAACACGATAACACAAGATCATTTATAGCAAAAATACCTCAACAAATGTATTGGAAAATAATCTTTAAATAATACGTTATAAAGACTAATGTTCAATTTTAAAAAAATAATATATAACCTTTATACATAATTCTTATATTTTCAAAGGATTTTCGTCTTTAACTCGAAGAGAAGTAAGGCGATTATTATATACAGTTAAAGTTCCATATAAAATGTATCTATTGATTTCCAAATTCGAAAATATTTTGAATTAGTTACGAAGTTTCTTACAATTTCAATAAAAAATTTGGATTATAGACGAAATTGTATCTTATTGGCTTGACATTAATGTTCGATTTTATTTTTATTTTAACTTTTTAGAAACAGCCAACATTTTATGTATTGCATCACTATCACTACATAGTATAAAACAAAGTCGCTTTCTCTGTCCCTATATCCCTATGTATGCTTAAATCTTTAAAACTACGCAACGGATTTTGATGCTGTTTTAATAGATAGAGTGATTGAAGAGGAAGGTTTATATGTATAATAACATTCATTAAATAGTGAAGAAATACTGTTATTTTTGAGGTTTCTAATGTGATGTCGTAAATAATTACATTTAACGCGTGCGGGCCACGGGCAGTAATGAATAAATCAAAACTACTGGATTGATTTTAATCATTTTCAGTGAATGACATAGGCTATATATTTTATATCCGTGCGAAGCCGGAGCGGGCCGCTATTATGTTGATAAAAATGCTATGCAATAGCTTTACCGCGGCAGTCCCCGAGTGCCACAGGCTTATTTTTTTTTAAAATTAATTTATTTATTGTCATATTTAATAACACCTAACGACCTTTTTTCTATTCTGTTGATTTGTATTATACTATTCAATTAATAATATTTAATAAATAAAAAATTTAGTTCAGAAGTAACTAATTTAGCGTTCATAGGTATCGGTGAGTGCTTACCATCAGGCGGACCGTATGCTTGTTTGACAACCGTCATGACATAAAATTAAAAAAAATTAAAAATCGGCCCGGACGGGATTCGAACCTAACCGACTGTAAAGACAGCCTCGCTACCAACACGATACAATGGTCATGTTATATTAGAGTCATTAAAATTATTTATTGACCTTTGACACGCGAGTTGAACGCGTGATTTAATTATGATAAGAGTAATCTAGTATTAATACATTCGTTCGAGACGCTCATAGCCGAGTGCACCCGCTGATCGGTAAACGATCGGTAGGTTAAGCAACTTTAGGCGCGGTCAGTCACTAGATGGGTGATCGCATAGTGGTCCTTCAACCGAGCGTCTCCGTGCTTCGGAGGGCACGTAAAAGTCGGTCCCGGCTGTTGACAATTTGACAACAGTCGATAAGTCAAGTCAGAGGCCTACGGGCGACCTGAACAACTCTGACACTAGGTCGACCACTAACCAATCGATAAGAAGAAGAATTAGTTGTACCGGCGTCTTTGCTCACGTGGTCTGCGTTACGTTTTAGGGTTCCGTACCCAAAGGGCTTAGCCACGTTCCTACTTAACCGAAAAAGTACTTCTCTCAAAGAAAATCGGCGTAAAGTAACAGTATCAGTAGGTACTGTTGCGTTACGTGCGATGAGTGAGAGCGCCATAGGCCCAAACTCCCACCCCCTCCGTTCTCTCTCATCTTCCCCCTCCTATCCCATGCTTAATAACGCGCATGTGAACTGCAACTATCACGCGTTCGAAGGTTGCGGAGACTGATTACTATCAGGCGGACCGTACGCTTGTTTGCCAACCGTCATGAATGAACCCTAATAAGGCTCTCCAGTGACATAGTGTCTTTGCCACCGTTGTGGCGTGTGGGTAGTGAGTCGGCCTTTAGTCTCGACGGTTGCGGGTTCGATTCCCGCTCGGGCAGATGTTTGTTAAAATTTCTGTCTCGGTCTGGGCGTTTGTCCGTGTGGGTCTCCCCACCGTGCCTCGGAGAGCACGTTAAGCTGTCGGTCCCGGTTGTTATCACATAACATGTGATAATAATCGTTGTCACTTGACAAGTAAATTGCTCTTATCCAATGAGTTACTGGTTCGCCCTTAGGGTTGTGGTCAGATGGCAATCGCTCCGTGTAAAAACTCGTAACCTGTCAAATCCGGATAAGAGTAATAAGTAGACCCTGAGTAAAATGAAATACCGGAAATAACATAGTTTCTTTGATATATGATAGACAATTTATAAACCAATATCACAGGCTATTGTCAGTTAAATTGTAACTTCACTAAACACGATCATTTATATTATGATTTCATTTATTGGTAAAAAAAAATAACGTTTTTAAAGGCATTTTCCGTAAAAATAAGCATCTGAATTCCACAGATCGTTCTGCGATTTAGAGACCTTATCACTTCTTATCAGTCAATGATCTCGCGCTGCTTGACATAGAAACGCTTTGACTTTCTAGTTGCGCACGCGCAGATTGATTGATGATTTAAATTGACATAGAGTTATAGATTTTTGTATTGACCATAAAGTTCTGTTTTGGGGGTCTACCATGAGCTTTAAGTAACGATTCTATTGGGATCCAATTCAATTCAGGTAGTAAAACGATTCAGATTTTATATGAGCATGACTTTTAAATTATTTATTACGTTACGAAATAGCGATGCAGTTCAGTTTAATGTGCCATCTGAAGCGCAATAAGAATTCATGGTAGGCCCCCTTGTGTGGGCTGTACTTGTACACTGTTCCGATCCGGTGTCGGATGTTGGAAATATTAGTCTCCATAATGACGGACGTTTGTAACTAAAACTAGCTGTGCCCGTGGTTTCGTTCGCGTGGTATAAATAATAATAGTTTAGTTAAACAAACAACTCTTCCGCTTTATTATAATTATATATATTCTATTGCAAAGGTAGCCTTTCATCACATAGAGAATTACTAAGTTGTCAAGGAAGCATACGGCCCACGTGATGGTAAGCGGTTGTCGTAGCCTATGAGCGCGAGGAACACCATTAGTAGGTGTCACTCGCGCGTTGACAAAGAGAGATATTGGTTCCTTCGCCCAGTAGTTTCACTAGCTACATTGTCCTTCAAACCGAAACACAGGAGAATATCTCGACACTGCGGTTACTGCGATGGTACCTATCTAAGAGGTCGCTCTTGTAATAATAGGCCTATCGTCAGTGAAGATTCACATAATAGTCAGCCTTCGGCACGTCAAATGCCGGATGCCGGAACGATGCAATGTACACACACGGCTATCAATCTAACCCGTAGGCTATTATTGATAGTGTTTTTACTACAAGCTATCAGAAACTGTGTTAGATAAATACTTCGTTTATACTTACAGTTATTTATAGTCGTAATCTGAATGTTTATCTTTTACAACTTTATCTCGGTAATAACAGAATCATTAAATTAAAGTGTGTGTTCGTAATATTAAAATAACAGATTGTTACTTGTGTATACATGGGGGTGGGAGATTGGGCCTCCGGCGCTCTCACTCATCGCTCGAAAGGCATCCGTTGTACTGTTACTTTATGCAGATTTTCTGTGGGAGGGTAATACTGGTGGGAGGATCCCGGCGTCGGGATGTGATGACCCCATCGCCCGCTGTTGGGATAATCTCTGTCACAGCAGAGATTATTGCACCAGTGCAATCAGTCACAGGTGGTAAGTCTTTTGTTGCAAGAGGCCGGCTAGGTAGGTACCACCGCAGTGTCAAATATTCTGCCGTCAAATAGGCATTACTGCGTTCCGGTTTGAAGGGTACTGTACGCTAGTGAAATTACTGGGCAGAGGAGATTTAAGAACCAATATCTAGAGGTTGGCAACGCGTGAGTGGCACCTACTAATGGTGCTGCAAGCGCTCATAGGCTACGGCAACCGCTTACCATCAGATGGGCCGTATGCTTGTTTGCCAACTTCTAACATAAAAAAAAAAATGAAATTTGGTACACAGATAGTCTAGTCTGAGGAAGGACATAGGCTACTTTTTAATGAGAAAAAGGGTTGACAAGGGGACAAGTATCGTCATTTTAGCTAAAAGTTTGAAACTTACACCTACCTAGCCGGCCTCTTGCAACAAGAGACCTACCACCAGTGTGTGTGTAAATCGGTTAAATAGTTTTGGTGTGAGACAGACAAAGATAGACAGAGTTACTTTCGCATTTATAATATTAAGTAAGGATAGGATACAGAAATAATGCTTCCTCAAAATTCCTATAGTTCTTTCAATTTAAAATGAACCAAAATGGCCTCTTCTTTGCAGGTACAATCGTGGATAAAAGTATTCGACAAAAATATTGATTTCGTCTTACTTAAATAGATTTTTTATAAAGTGGGAAAACGGAATTAAGTATATAATACAGTTTTTGTTTCTTCTAAATTCAATTAATTATTTATTAATTATCGTCATTAATTACTTAAATTGAGTAAAACAAATAAATAGTATAAAAAAGGTATATAAAAAAATTAATGTACATTTTTAATCACTGTCACTTATTGGGATGACATCTTATCTTGAAAAATTAAATGTTTACACACCTGACAAAAATAATTTATATTTAAAGAACTAAAACAACCGTGAGCGAGTGTACTAATCGGGTGTCGCGTCGCCGCGTTGCTATAGTTACACGGCCCCCTTCATACCGCATACGGTTGAGAACCAAAAATGTGTTACTGCATGGTTCAATTTATATTGAGAGAGTTATACATAGTTTTAAAGTAAATCATATACAAGTTATGACTAATAGTCTAAAGGTCATGAATGATTTTTCGCTCTATAATCGTAACGATCCTTGGAGCTACTTATCGCTTAGGTCTAAAGTACAAAAATACAGTATTTGTAGTATTTCCCGTTATGTTTAAATCTAATACCCTTAAACGAGAAATTCTTGTATATATATATAATTGGGATCTCGGAAACGGCTGCACCGATTATCATGAAATTTAGTATGCAGGGGTTTTCGGGGCGATAAATCGATCTAGCTAGGATTTATTTTTAGAAAATGTGGCTTTGTCCGTGTTTTCAGGCCGTTGTCGACACGCCATCTATTATCACCAAATAAAATAAAAATGTCAAAATATATAAATAAATTCACAGCGCACTTGAGCGACCACGCGTTGCTATGGCAACAAGGATTTATTGAATTGAATCGAATGACAAACATTTCTACAATGACAGTTGACAGCGATGCGTCCATTAGAATTTAACAAAATACTCAACAATCCCAATTTTCGCGGATATAACTTGTTGTCGAAATCATTATTTTATTATCCAGGTAAGGTTTCAATCGAGTCTACCGTACCCTTCACGACTTTCGATTTACCAAAAACAAAAAAAACCGAGCATAGCAATCAATCGGTCAACCAGGTACTCAATCTTTAATACTTACTTTACATTTTACATGGAACCCTTATAATTTCGTCCTAGCATTATTCCCGGTATTTTATGTACCCAGGGTCTGCTTATTACTCTTATCCGGATTTGACAGGTTACTAGTTTTACACAGAGCGATTGCCATCTGACCTCCGCAACCCTAAGGGCGAACCAGAAACTCATTGGATAAGAGCAATTTACTTATCAAAAGTTAACGATTATTATCAGATGTTATTGATAATAACCGGGACCGATAGCTTAACGTGCTCTCCGAGGCACGGTGGGGAGACCTACACGGGCAAATTACCAACTTGTTTTTGCGGTCGTTTCTAATTAGCTATTTTTTTTAAAAGTCCTTAAGATCCTTCATCATCTAGCTGCGGAACCCTTTAGTATCGACTGTGCATGGTTCACTACGCACTTGACTGATAATTTTATTTCTTCAATGGCTCAACAGTTAAAGGGTTGACTCCGCTACGTTAACGCGAGAGTTACGGGTTCGACTCTGACCCCCTATTAGCGATTTCAAGCTTATTTGGAGGGGCGATAAGAATATTAGTAATTAGAAAAACATTTTTTTTTTTTTTTTATGTTAGAAGTTGGAAAACAAGCATACGGCCCACCCGATGGTAAGTGGCAGCCGCAGCCTATGAGCGCTTGCAGCACCATTAGTAGGTGCCACTCACGCGTTGCCAACCTCGAGATATTAGTTCTTAAATCTCGTTCGCCCAGTTATTTCACTAGCGTACAGTGCCCTTCAAACCGGAACACAGTAGTGCCTAAGCACTACTATTTGGCGGCGAATATTGGACACTGCGGTGGTACCTACCTAGGCGGCCTCTTGCAACAAAAGACCTACCACCAGTGAATTGCTAATATTCTTAGAAAAAAAAGACAGTATTAGCCGCCTTCGCGTTTGGACTTCACTGCCACTGTTTCCTACTTCCACCAAGCGTTTGCTCTCCTTTTCAATTAAAAAAAATATGATTTGAAAATTGTATATTTATTTAATGTATATTTAACTCAAGGTCAAATAATGACACCGTTGTGGCGTTGTGGGTAGCGAGTCTGCCTTTAGTCTCGACGGTTGCGGGTTCGATTCCCGCTCGGGCAGATGTTTGTTAAAATTTCTGTCTCGGTCTGGGCGTTTGTCCGTGTGGGTCTCCCCACCGTGCCTCGGAGAGCACGTTAAGCTGTCGGTCCCGGTTATTATCAATAACATCTGATAATAATCGTTAACTCTTAATAAGTAAATTGCTCTTATCCAACGAGTTACTGGTTCGCCCTTAGGGTTGCGGAGGTCAGACGGCAATCGCTCCGTGTAAAAACTAGTAACCTGTCAAATCCGGATAAGAAAAATAAGCAGACCCTGGGTACATAAAAATACCGGGAATAATGCTAGGATAAAGTAACTCAAGGTCAAATAATCTTACAAAGAACTAAAGATCGAGTACAGTAGATACACAAAACAAACAGACATTACGTCATTAAACGACACAATAGGTCGGCGCCATTGTTATTGTTACGAAAAAAAAAAATCCGATTTCAAAAAAAAAAAAATACAACAAAACTCGGTGTTAAGTAAAAAAATATTTTTAAATAATGAAAGAATATGTAAAATCTGTTTAAAAAATCGGGCAAGTGCTAGTCAGACTCGTTCGCGAAGGATTCCGTACAATTATTATGAATATTTTCTTTTATTGCCTTTCACACAAAGGCACAATTTTATTTAATTTAAAGCTAGACCTCTGAATTGTATTTAGTGCCCATACAACTCAGAGGTCTATCTTAATTGGTGACAATTATGTATGTGTGGCGACACCCTTAAGTTTCAACCTTTTTATGGTTTAGAATGTTTCCATTATTTGAGCTGTAAAACCTTGCCTTTTGCCAAATTTCATGATTCTAGATCAACGGGAAATACCATATAGTTTTTCTACCCAAAACCTATATGGTACTTCCGGTTGACTTCGCATTGCCAATTGTGGTTATAAGTGTATTTTATTTATACCGGAGTCGGGATGTGACGACCCCATCGCCCGCTGTTGGGATAACCTCTGTCACAGCATAGATTATTCCACCAGTGCAATCAGTCGCCCTGGTGGTAGGTCTAGGGACTAACGCAGTGTCAAATATTCTGCCTCCAAACAGTAGTGCTTAGGCATTACTGTGTTCCGGTTTGAAGGGCACTGTACGCTAGTGAAATTACTGGGCAGAGATTTAATAACGTTGGCAACGCGTCAGTCACACCTACTAATGGTGTTACAAACGCTCATGGTTACCACTTACCATCAGGTGGGCCGTATGCTTGTTTGCCAACTCGTAACATAAGAAAAAAATTCGAACTTGGAATTGAGAATCTTTTTTTTAAAGTGGGTTAAAAAAGAAAATATTTGACTCACAGATGGCACTGAATCCGTGAAGCGTAGGTTCCGTGATCATAAATCATTAAATTCATATAATTATAAGGTGCAAAATATAGTCAAACATCTTGTAAAGTGAACTTTAAATTATAATTCTGTATATTGTTGGTGACTAGTTCCCATAAACATTGTAACTTAATTTACCACATTGTTACAAAACCATGGGCAGAAATATAATTAAAGTTAAATTTACTGAATTAAAATTATATATTTAATCTTGAGTGATTATCTTGCTTCCGACTAATATCATACCATCAAAAATATAAAATGTCTCCCGGCGTCTTCTTCTTATCGAGTGGTCAGTGGCCAACCTAGTGTCAGAGTTGTTCAGGTCGCCCGTAGGCCTCTGACTTGACTTATCGACTGTTGTCAAATTGTCAACAGCCGGGACCGACTTGTTACGTGCCCTCCGAAGCACGGAGACGCTCGGTTGAAATACCACTATGCGATCACCCATCTAGTGACTGACCGCGCCTAAAGTTGCTTAAGAAGAAGAAGCCCGTTTGATGTTGAACTGCTGATGATGACCACAAATGGTCACCAGAAAAAGATTTAAAAACAACATTTTATGTCTTCGTCAATTTATATATACCATTCATCTTTCCAGTATGGCAGACAGCACATCGAGGTGGCAAAGAAACTCCAGAGGATCGACAGTTCAGATGAAGAGGAGACACCGACTCCTGATGATGTACCGCCTTCAGCCATTATAAAGGAGAACGGTGTCAATGGTAATACTACATTCATACGTTTTTTTTTTTCCTGCAAGGTCCTGAAGATAAGATAGACAATACCCCAGTACAATACAGATATACGCATAATTTTTTTTATATACCATCACGGTTGGCAAACAAGCATACGGTCCGCCTGATCACCAGTCACCGCTACCTATGAACGCGCGCGATACTTGAAGTATCATATACCCGTTGCTAACCCGAAGGATAGGATTGAAGGGGAGATTGGGCCTCGGTCGTTCTGTGAGAAGTAGTACTTCCCGGTTCTACTACAAGCCCCTTGTTTCTCTTGATAAGTAAATTGTTCTTATCCAATGAGTTACTGGTTCTACCTTGGGGTTGCGGTGGTCAGATGGCAATCGCTCTGTGTAAAAACTTGTAACCTGTAGAGTCCGGACAAGAGTCATAAACAACGAAACCATTGTGGTTTCATTGGGGTTCTAAAAATACGACTGCACCAGAATGCTAGAATTTGGGTTTCAATCGTGAAATTGCCTCAAGCGCCACAGGTTCGATACCCGCTCGGGGCATGGATGTTTGTATTGACCATACAAGCATGTGTTCCGGTCTGGGTGGGTCTGTCCTTGTCATTGTGTATGTTTCCGGATCACCGACACAGGATATCACTATCCTAATGGGGGTCGTTGAGTGTGGAGCGTTTATTTATTATTTAATTATTCCTCCCTCCCCCACCAGGTACAAAAACCAGTGTCATAGAGAGGCAGGAGATACTGGGTCCGTCACCGGAGCTGAATTACAAACGAAGTGCCAGTCAGGAGAGGGTCCACAATGGACACAGGACTAGTCATGGCAAAGAGGAGGTTTGTACGTTTTTAGGGTTTCGTAAGCAAAGGGTGTGAATCCTACTTACTAAGCCTTATTTGTCCATTGGTCTTTCTATCAGCGGGCAGTATCTCACGAACCTTTTTACAGTTGAATAAATCAAATTTAAAGTGGGTCCCGATACAAGAAAGTTGATATTTCCGCAGTGATAAGGAACCCTTGATGTGCGAGTGCGTTTGGCATTTAGACACATTTTAATACGCGGAACCCTAATTCTTTTCTAAAACGAAAGTTACTCTTTATAACATCACTTACCTACCAAAGTCCTGTTTAAAATTGTTCTTGGAGATTAGCCGGAACAAACAGACGGACATTATGAAAATTGTATGTAATATTTTGGTTTTTTAGACGAATCTCGAGTTCCACCTGCATCATTGCATGGATCTCGTCAGGGCGGGGATGGAGTCGATCATTGAGGACCAGGTCACGTCCGTCTTCGAAGCCGAGGAGTTGAGGAGTTGGAACCTTCTCACGAGAACTAATAGGTAATTATTTATTATATTTAATAAAATTGTAACATACAAGATTTTAAGGGAGGTCTAATTGGTCACTAATTGATCATAATTGGTCAGTATATTTGATTAATTAGTCACCTTGACAATAGCTAATAATATTATTAAAAAGGTGATCAATTATGACCATTGCGTGACTAATTTAAGTCACTTTAGATCCGTTTTCTAGGATTTATTTGAGCCGCAAAAAATTGTTTTATGACCTTGATATTTTAAATTTTCTGGGTACTGACCAATTTTTCAGTTATACTGACCAATTATGACCAATTACACCATATATTTAAGAAGGCAAATTTCATTACACAGGCCACTAACAAAGTGAAGCTTTTAATATAAACTTATACGAGGTTAAATTAATATATTTAAAATAAAAATATGCCCAAATGTCTGCGAAACACACTATAGAAGTGCAACTTCTTCAGAAAGAAGTTTCACTTCTAAAACTTCTTAAATACATGGATATAAAATATGTACATATCTCGCTTTCTCCTCCTCTCTACGTTATATCTTTGTTCTCTTTCATGTACCGAAATAGCAAATCGCGTCCTTGAACTTTTAAGAAGTTTCACTTCTCATTTTTTTTGCAGGCAATACGAGTTCCTAACATGGCGACTAACCATCATTTGGGCAATGGGTTTCGTCGTAAGATATTTCTTCCTACTACCGCTTCGGGTACTCATTTTCATTATAGGGGTAAGTTTTAATTTTCAAAAGTTCATCCCTTAAATCGAAAATGCGTAGCGCAGTACGTTTTTTAGAGTTCCGTACTAAATGCCAAAGGACCTGTATTAATAAGCTGTCCTGTCTATCAGCGGACTGATTGGACACCGTCGTGGCGTTGTGGGTAGCGAGTCTGCCTTTAGCCTCGACGGTTGCGGGTTCGATTCCCGCTCGGGCAGATGTTTGCATTGATCTTACAAATGTCTTTCGGTCTGGGCGTTTGTCTTTGTAGGTCTCCCCACCGCGCCTCGGAGAGCACGTTAAGCTGTCGGTCCCGGTTGTTATCATAACATCTGATAGTAATCATTAACTCTTGAGTAAATTGCTCTTATGCTATGCTACGTGATCGGCAAAGGTCTTTTCCCATAATTTTTGGTGGTAAACAAAAGTACAGCCTGATGGTAGGTGGTTACCGTAGCTTTCGCTATAGGTCCTCTCTTCCTCATGTCTGGTGGCAACGAGTGAAGTCTTTAGTATTGCCACTAACATATCTTTAACCACAAAAGTGGCAAACGATCCTGCCAGTATTTTTTTATTAATCCAAAAACAGTAAGACAGGAAAAATTCATCGAACATAACCCAGCAGTAAGAATACTGCTACATTAATGTATGTAATTAAAAATGTACTGCGCTACGACTCTTGTTACTTTTAAAGCCTCAATAACTCTATGGTAAAACGGCTGACTTTCCCTCGTTAACATTCAGTTGTGGGTTTGATACTTTGAGCTTTTTTGAAGGGGCAGTATGAGTATTAATAATGACTTTTAAAATCATTGCTAATATTAAAAAAAAAAAAAACTGTTTTTCTGTTATTAAATGTGTTAAAAAATGGCAACACCAGGTGTTCTCGATGATAACGTCAATGTCGCTCATCGGAGTGTTGCCAGAGAGCAGACTGCGTCGTTTCCTCGGCGCATTGGCATACAAACTAAGCATACGTACATTAATGCGTAGCATGTCCAGTGTTACCAACTTCCACGATACGAAATACATGCCGAGATCGAATGGTTTCTGTGTTGCCAACCACACGAGCCCGATAGACGTTGGGATCTTGAGTATCAACACTTGTTTCTCATTGGTAGGAAGTTTTTATTACCTCAGTGTTGCCAGCCTGGGGACGATGTGCTATTTGTGTTCGTTTTTGTATTTAGGTTTTAAGTATGTGGTATGACGTCGATATTTTCATATTTGTGGCTTTTGGGATATATCATACATCAAATGTCATAAAACATTTTAAATTGTTATAAACCGGAACTTGAAAACCGGTTTTTGCTTTATTCAAAAGAAGTTCGTAAAACCGGCTTCGTTTAATAAATATAAAATTGACAATTTTTTTAAAGGATTAAACGAAGTAATTAACAAAATCTATTAACCGGTTATCTTTTAAAGCGATTCCAAGCCTTGCTAGAAACTGTAACATTAAGCCATCGCCAAAATGAAAAAAAACCCCAAATGTCACGAACAACAATATCGGCCCCATAACACAATCAGCCCCCATAACATATCATGCCCCCAATCAGGTATGGTGGTTGATTGTATGCACGGCGTGCGTCGGCACACTACCCGACGGTCAGTTCAAGCAGCGCGTCAACTATTCACTATCGCTCGTGTGCTTTAATTTCCTATCACGTTGTATATCCGCCGTGATAACGTATCACAATAGCGATGATAAGCCCCGCAGCGGGATATGTGTCGCTAATCATACAAGCCCCATCGATGTTTTGGTCCTGATGTGCGATAGCTGCTATTCTTTGGTGAGTGCTTTTTTGAAATTATATGTATGTATATATATGAATTTTTAATCTTGTAATTTTGTGGGGTTTTTATAAGAATCCTAAATACAAAATCCATTTTGTGTATATTAAAAACGTAAGTATTTGCTGTTTTTAGCCTAAATTATCCCAATCAGGGACGAATTTAGGGGGCAGTATTCTGCAATTCTAAAACATCTCACAACATTTTTGTATGGTTAAGTAAGTATATACAATATATAATGGGAAAATGTGATGTTATTACAAAAAGCTTATTTGGGTATTGCATGTGATATAAATTCCATTATCATGTTCATTTGTGGGGGCAGAATATGTTGAAATCATTATTTCACTTATGACATGTGGGGCAGTATTTGTTATGTAATTATTATTAATTATTAATGTTTTTTGAATTATAATACGATCAATAAATTGTTAAAAAAAAAATTCTTGGTCCTTAAATAACCGAAATCAAGTCAATGTCAGGTCTATATCAAGGACCGAACTCAAATGATCTGATCGGATAAAAAATGCCCAAAGATTCGTTGATTCTCCTTCGTGAATTCAACACTAACGCACCGGAACGAAGTTAGTCACACTCTTGACTTCATACGAGTATACCGCAAGCTTGGGACTGACTTCGTATCGTTTCGTTGGTGATGAATTTATGAAGGATCACCAGCGAATTTTTGACATTTTTTTTTAATAACACATTTTTTTAATAACGTCAGTTATTACGAAATTTAGATTACACAAACAGTCAGACAGGTTAAATTTTATTTATGTGTAATGTATCATTGATATGTGGACGACGTTGTGGCGCAGCGGTAGTGAACATGCCTTAAGCTCCACACGTCGCGGGTTCGATACCCGCTCCGAGCAGATGTTTGTATTGACTATACAGGCATGTTTTCCGGTCTGGGTGTGTTTGTCCTTGTCTAATGGGGGCCGTTGAGTGTGTAGCATTTATTTATTTATTTATATATGTTTTCAGATTGGTCAGAGACATGATGGTTTCCTTGGGCTCCTACAGAGGGCCCTCGCGAGGGCCTCGCCCCATATATGGTTTGAGAGATCGGAGGTTAAGGACAGACACGCTGTAGCTAGGAGGTGAGTTGAAAACAGGTATGCGTCACTCACGCGTTGCCAACGAGACATATTGGTTCTTAAATCGTCTAGAATAACTGACACTGCGGTGGTACCTACCTAGCCGGCCTCGTCTACACAGTAGTGAAAAGTGTTTTTTGAAAACGTGTCCCGCTGTTGGCCTCATTGGCCTTGACAAATCGGAACGTGTGAAACTGTATATAATTTTTAGACGCTGCCATATGTGGCGATGTTTTAAATAGCACCGTATTCGTATTCTGTTATAGAGAATACTTTTTTTTGCTTTGAAGTCTGTTATTTTCGAAGCCTCAATAGCTCAACGTTAGAAGGGCCGACTTCGCTCCGTTAACGCGAGAGTCTTTTGTTGCAAGAGGCCGGCTAGGTAGGTACCATCGCAGTGTCAAATAGTAGTGCTTAGGCATTACTGTGTTCCGGTTTGAAGGGCACTGTACGCTAGTGAAGTTACTGGACAGAGGAGATTTAAGAACTAATATCTCGAGGTTGGCAACGCGTGAGTGGCACCTACTAATGGTGCTGCAAGCGCCCATAGGCTACGGCAACCACTTACCATCAGGTGGGCAGTATGCTTGTTTGCCACCTTGTAACATTAAAAAAGAACTCGTAACGCAAGCTTCGAGCTTATTTGGAGGGGCAATAGAAGTATTATTTTTTTTTATGTCACAGATTAAAAGAGCATATATCCGTCGAAGATAACCCCCCGATCCTAATATTCCCGGAAGGCACATGTATCAATAACACGTCCGTGATGCAGTTCAAAAAGGGTAGCTTCGAAGTCGGCGGTACTATATACCCGGTGGCAATTAAGTAAGTATACTAGTATCTTCTTCATCCTAGCATTATTCCCGGTATTTTATGTACCCAGGGTCTGCTTATTACTCTTATCCGGATTTGACAGGTTACTAGTTTTTACACGGAGCGATTGCCATCTGACCACCGCAACCCTAAGGGCGAACCAGTAACTGATTGAATAAGAGCAATTTAGTAATCAAGAGTTAACGATTATTATCAGATGTTATGTGATAACAACCGGGACCGACAGCTTAACGTGCTCTCCGAGGCACGGTGGGGAGACCCACACGGACAAACGCCCAGACCGAGACAGAAATTTTAACAAACATCTGCTCGAGCGGGAATCGAACCCGCAACCGTCGAGACTAAAGGCAGACTCGCTACCCACAACGCCACAACGGTGTCAGTAAGTATACTAGTATATTATCACGTATTCTATTATAATATTTTGTGTTCCGTACCCAATGACGACGTTGTGGCGCAGCGGTAGCGAACCTGCCTTGAACGCCACAGGTCGCGGGTTCGATTCCCGCATTAACCATGCAACTATATTTTCTGGTCTGGGTGTATTTGTCCTTGTCATTGTGAATGTTTCCGGACCCCGACACAGGATATCACTATCTTAATGGGGGCCGTTGAGTGTGTAATGGTGCCAATGGAACCCTAATATTAAGCCAAAATCTATTAAATTATCAAGTTTCTTGTATGGGGCTCCTTTATTTTTAAGAGAAGAGAGAGAGAGAGATAGAGAGAGAGAGAGATAGAGAGAGAGAGAGATAGAGAGAGAGAGAGTAGTGTACCCGACTGCGCACTCACTCGCTCGTGTGCTCATTCGATTGTAGTAGGCTCGATACACACACACAGCGTACGGCATTTCGTTACGTGACGATTTTACTAAATCGCACTACCCGTAAGCCGCGTTAAGGAACTTCGTTCCAATAACGGCCCGTCCATTAATCCATCCATCCATCAAAGGGGAGGGGGTGCAGTAAGATATCACATGTATTAATTTTTTCGTCAACGCGCGATTTCTAAACCTTTCGGTTTAACTTAGGGCGTGTAGTGTGAGGCGTCAGGCGGCTTGATGAGACCAACGTTGATTGAACGAAGCACAGTGACAATAACTGATTTGCAAGATTACTTACTGAGTTAATAATCCCAAAGAAAGTCTTGTCAATCCGTGGACCGAGAACTTTTTGTAGATAATAAAAATACACATAATTTGGGGTGGTATCACCGAGAGGGGGCATTTAAAAGTGCTAATAACAATATCCCCTAACTCACATTCCGACCCCCATCCAGGTACGACCCACGTTTCGGCGACGCGTTCTGGAACAGCTCCCGCTACGGCATGCTGCACTACCTGCTGAACATGATGACGTCGTGGGCCATCGTCTGCGACGTGTGGTACCTACCCGCGATGCACAGGGAGGAGGGGGAGACGGCCGTCGACTTCGCGAATAGGGTCAAGGCGGTGATAGCGAGGAGGGGGGGACTCGTTGATCTCATGTGGTGAGTTTTTTTTTGTATATCACTAACTGCCCCCTGTCTGTTTCAGATGTTAGCCGGAACAAACAGACAGGTTTTTTTATTTTCATACAGTATATACTCTCATATGCATTAAGTAATTCAGAACCATTGCAGTACAGTTCATTTATTGACTACCATAAAATAATTATAAGTATATTATTTCTATTTTATCATTATATTTAAATCCAAAGTATATTAATTAATTTCTGTAATATTTATGATCCTAGTGATTGAAATAAACGATTATTATTATTATTATTATTATTAGTTTCAGAGGCTTTGCCCGCGTGAATAAGGTTTTTAATACAAACTCTTATAAACACCATACATACTTAGGAGAGGGGGCTCTCCTTTTACAAACTTTGAATGTAATATTTATTTATATCGAATCAACAGTCTAAAAATAAGTTTGAAGCTTCTAGGTCTAAAAATGACGATACTTCCATACAACCACCAGAATACAGTTGCGTTTGCGATGAGTGGGAGCGCCGGAGCACCAAACTCCCACCCCCTCTGTTCCCTGGGAGATGCCTAGGAGATCCCTGATAGGAGGGATCCTATCTCCATTGGATAAGAACGAATTCCGGTGTTATGATAACAACCGGGAGAGATAACGTGCTAACCGAGGCACGGTGGGGAGACCCAAAAGAACAAACGCCCAGACTGCAACAGGTATTTGTATGATCAATACAAACATTAAAATATATTTTTTATTTTCAGGGACGGTCAGCTGAAACGTATGAAGGCTAAGAAGGAATGGAGGGAGTTACAACAGGAGGAGTTCAGTAGGAGATTAAAAGGGGAATAGAGGAAGGAAATAGTGCTTATTGTGGACATTGATTACGGAAGGTAAATTGAAGTCTATCTCTCTCTATCTCTATACGTTAGAAGAGTGTAGCGTAGATGCTGTAAATACGTGGGTTTTTGTTTGTTTATATATCATATATATAGTGGAAAATTGAAATTGTTAGATGTAGATGTAGGTAATTATGTATATAAACCAATTTGTATAAAAAAGAAAAAAATTTTCAAGGTCAAATTTTTTAGTACAGCCGTAGCCCTTTTTAGCCCTAGCGTATAGAAAAAAAAATTTCAGAGGTCACCTTTTTACAGCCCTAATCTCAACAGCCAATAGACAAAAAAGTTTTTTATTTTTATTTTTTTATGTCATATTTTTATTCTTTTTGTATACAAATTGGTTTTAAAATTAGTATTACATTTTTTATATAAAATATTATCACAACTACTCGTATAGCCAATATTTTTGTATTAAAAAAAAATGTATAAAAAAATTTTTTGCTAAGCAAAGATAATTTTTAATTCGAAAAAATTTAATTAAAATTTCGATTGTGTCGTATTGTATAAAATAGTAAAAAAATATACGATAATTATATCGTATATATTAAGTATAAATTCTTTTGCTTCTGACCCTACTAGCCTTAATAGCATCAGTAAAAAAAGCGTTAAAATTTTATTTATACTAAACTAATTTTATTTTAAATAAATGTAGTCTAAATCACAGAATTGTAACACATAGAAGTATAAATGCGCAAAATAGTGAATACCTTAAAAGATCAACAGTAGAAGGCCCGACTCCTTAGGGCGAGAGTTGCGAGTTCCTGACCCCTTGAGTACCCCCTTTTTTTTTTTTTTTTTTTTTTTTATGTTAGAAGTTGGCAAACAAGCATACGGGCCACCTGATGGTAAGTGGATGCCGTAGCCTATGAGCGCTTGCAGCACCATTAGTAGGTGCCATTCGCAGGTTGCCAACCTCGAGATATTCGTTCTTAAATCTCGTTCGCCCAGTAATTTCACTAGCGTACAATGCCCTTCAAACCGGAACACAGTAGTGCCTAAGCACTACTATTTGGCGGCAGAATATTAACCTATTATCGTACCCACTCCTAGGGCAACTTTCGAGCTTATTTGGAGAGGCAATAGGAATTTTATGCCTTGAAAAAGCATGGCTAATAATTTTTTTTAAAATGGCGCCAGATATAAAGGCTTGCACGTATGAATGATGAACGGTCAGCTGTCAAAGTACCGAGTGACAGGTCGTAAAAATAAGAAGTAACTGGACGCCATTCTTTTATAATTGAAAATAATATACAATTACGATTTGGGTCTAAAAAATCATTTTATAATATCAATAAATTTTTGGCATAAAATAAAAATTAAAATGACACTATGATTTAAAGATTTCGTTCCGCCGGCAATATTTATGGCCGTCCCATGGTCTATATTCCGCGAGGAAATTTGTCCGATCCGGCATTTCTATGTGTTATAATTCTGTGGTCTAAATCTTAAAATATTTATTAAGCAGTTACGTTACTCGGCAGCTTATATATAGCATTTATTTATTACTTAGTTATAAAAAAAACGAACGAACGTGTAGCGTCAGTAAAACAATCAAAAATATTTTTTTTTACATTTCGTAACAAAAAAAAAATACTAAAAATATTTTTTTTACTCTTGATATATTACAATAAACGAAAATTATATTATGTAATATAGATTTTTTATGAAGCGACTCCGCGTATTTGTATTAGTGAAGAATCACTACATATTTATAAAATGTGTATTTATAAATAGCATTTAATGCGTCTGTCTGTATAATATATATGAAAATTTATGTACTATTTTGTAAACAAATTATGTACCCAAGTATTCAGTAAACTGAGGAAGTCAACGGACCATCCATACATTACGTCACAGATAAATCGAAAAATTACATAACAAAATATAATATAATTATCTATGACGGTTCGATTTCCGCTGAGCAGATGTTTGTATTGATCATACAGGCATACCCGGTCTGGGTGTGTTTGTCCTTGCTTATTGTTGACCCCCGGATATCTCTATCCTAATGGGGGCCGTTGAGTGTTTTGCGTTTATTTATTGTTTAATATAAAGTATTTAAACGCTAAAAAAATACCTATCCAATATTGTAACTGCTACTTAATTTAATAATTTCTAGATGTATAAAGAAAAAATATGTGACGTCACACTAGGGGGGGAATCTTAAAAATGTGACGGGGGTGGGGTTGCAAAGTCAAAGTTTGCGTCACGTAGATACAATTAGGTAGTTTTAAAAAATCTAAGAATTATTATTATTATGCGTAACTAAAAATAAAAAAGCAAAAATATTTTTTTTTTTTTTTCTTTTCTAATTTGTTTACAAAATATGACGAAGTTGTTTAAAAAAATTAATAATCGTAATAAAATAACCCTGTAATCGGTGATATTCGTTGTGATTTGTGTGTATGTATGTATGGTGTACTTTTTAATAACTTATTGTGTGAAGATTGTTTTTTTTTTATTATTCAATACTATATCAAAAAGGTAATCGTAGACGAGGTGCTTTTCCGAGGTATGTTGAGTTAACAGGTAAGTTCACACGCAAGCATACGGCCCACCAGATGGTAAGTGGGCGCCGTAGCCTATGAGCGCTTGCAGCACCATTAGTAGGTGCCACTCACGCGTTGCCAACGAGAGATATTAGTCCTTAAATCTCCTCTGCCCAGTAATTTCACTAGCCTACAGTGCCCTTCAAACCGGAACACAGTAATGCCTAAGCACTACTGTTTGGCGGTAGAATATTTGACACTGCGGTGGTACCTACCTAGCCGGCCTCTTGCAACAAAAGACCTACCACCAGTGTGACTGATTGCGCTGGTGGAATAATCTCGAAGAGATTATCCCAAAAGCGGGCGATGGCCTTAGAATGCCCTCGGAGCGTTGTCACCAATCCTGATCACGTCCTTAGCAGTGGTTCGGCCTCGCAGAAGGAACTCTTAGGGCAAAATCAACCAAGAGCCCCTGGCTGTCCCTTTCTCACGGCCGGGTCTCTGTACTCGGTTCGCCCGGTGACGCTGTCAAGGCCAGTGGGGCCAACAGCAATTCACCATCAGAAAAAAAATATTACACATTACCTTAATAACATAATATGCTCTCGAGACATAAAAATCTATTTCGTTTTACAATGTCTCTATAATGTAATAATTTAACATTATATTATTATTTATTATAAAGTACTAAATTAAAATTCTGTAATTTTTTTTTGTTAACTTTTTAATGTCGATAATAATTTTAATTTAATTTTGTTTATACCATGACGGTTGGCAAACTAAAAAAAAATTACATAATACTAAGAAATTGAAGAATATAATAGATTTTGAACTATTTAACGAATAACTGGACGCAAATAAGCAATACCATGTCAACCCACACGAATGTCATTTTTGGCAAATTCAGATTTATGCAAGTTATTTTACTTATTTTCACAAAAAATAAGTATAAAAACTACATATTTCGCATATAATATAACCCAAAACGTTTAAAAATACATAAATTGCATGATTAAAAAATTGCTTTTTTAGAAGTTTTAAAGCTTAAAACCCCACAAATATTAAAGAAAACTGTTCTTCAGCCATTTACCAACACTTCTGCATATATAACTCAGTTTTTTCAATTTTGTGGGTTGACATGGTATTGCTTATTTGCGTCCCACTATTAGTGAGAAAGGTCATTTTGCCCCACTCTAAGCGCTAAAATAAAATTTTGCCCTCCCTGGGCTGACTAGCTACGCCCATGTTGTAGAGGCAACTGCTTACCATCAGGTGGACCGTATGCTTGTTTGCCACCCGTCATGATATAAAAATGGAGCACCAGCAAATCGGGACATTTTTTTTCTATATGAAAGGGCCTGTCCTTAGTTCATAAGTCAATGCATATATATTTTTATAAATCTTATCACAATTTTTTGTATGTTTTAATAATTAGGTTGTATATTCGGTAATAATAACCCCAAGGGGTTGTGAGTAACCTCTAAAGCACGTTCTATACCATACAATTCCATTATGTCTTATTATACAAGAAGATATTATAAAACCGGCCAAGTACATGTCGGACTCGCGCATAAAGGGTTCTGTACAAAGGTAGAATAAAAAGCTATTAAAATTTTAACTTTCTGTGTATTACAGTTCGTGATATACAGCAAAAATATTAAGTTTCATGTATAGGGACCCTCCATTATTTTTAGTATTTTTCTTGTAGCGACAACAGAAATATATATTCTGTGGGAATTTCAACTCTCTAACTATTACTGTTTGTGAGATACAGTCCAATGACAGATAGACGGACGGATAGCGGAGGGTTAGGGCTTAATATTAGTTTCACTGGCACCGGTTTGGTTTTTGTACGGAACCCATATTATCTGGGTTTGCGCAGCGCCTAAATATCTTTTCGAAATATTAATGAGACTTAATGGAGTGGATGGTACCGCACGTGTGGACGCAGCATAACAATTTGCATTTTTATAAATGATCAAAAAATGTAGTCTTAGTGTTTAGTGATATTGTACCATTATGTATGTTAATTTATTGTGTGGATTTCTTTTTTGTATAAACTTATTTTATACTCGAGTAAATGAATGTATGCCTCTATATTAATATTTTATTTTTAAAAATCTCAATAGCTCAACAGTCGACGGGCCGACAAAGCTCATGCGAGAATTACGGGTTCGATCTCACTCTTAGCGCAGGCTACGACCTTATTTGAAGGGGCAATAGGAGGGGATTCTAACATTAGCTATCTGCCAGTGAAAGCCCCATTAGAATCGGTCCAGCCGTTTAAGAGATCAGCCGAAACGAACAATTTTAAAAATTGTTTTTTTTTTTATAAGTACCGTATATACTTTCATATGTATTTAGTGAAAAATCACAAAGCTTGTGGAATATTAAAACAAACGAAGATATAAACGCAGCATTAACATTTATTATATAAATATCATTATATTATATAACAGAGTATCATTTATATAAAATAGTTTCATATTATAAGTTTAGAATTCATCGTTTTCAAATGGATGATACTTGTGACCGAGGGATCTGGAAATTAAAAAAAAAATTAATAATAATAAACATTTCAAAATACACACAAGACGGCCTAGGAAATTAGGATAGTAACATTGTGTTAGTGCTCACACATACACACACCAAGAAAAGAAACACAACTGTATGATCCATACAAACATGGCTCAGAGCAGGAATCGAACCATTGGGATATAGCGCAGTAGTGTCATAAAACGCAATAGTATCATATAACAGGCATTTCATTTCTCATGCATAACGAATGCATGTTTCATGAAATATGCCTGTCTATCAATAAGTATGTATCATTCAGATCGACCCGAATTCGGTTGTAAAATTGGTGAGGAGGGCGATAACCCTCTTGATCTTCAAACATGGTATTTGAATGACATGATTAATAATTACTGATCAATTTATAATAATAACAAAATAATTGTAAACATTTCAATACTATGATAAATAATGAGAACGAATCAGGCGTGTCCCGCATCACAATTCCGAGATGTTGACAGAGGGATCTCTTCGTTAAAAGTGTGCCCCAAAAAGTGACTCATAGGGGGAGTAATTATGTCACGTGGCGTGCACGTGTATAGAATGCCGACATATCACATGACAAATGCATGTTTAATGAACAAGTGCATATTTCATGAAACATGCATGTTAATCAACAAATAAATATTTCTTGGCACGTGTGTGTTTTAAAAAACAAGTACATGTATGATAAATACGCATATTAATCAGTAAATACATGATACATGCACGTTTAATAAATAAGTGCATATTTCATGAAACATTTATGTTTAACGAACAAACAAGTGCATGTTTCATGACACACAACAAGTGCATGTTACATGACACATAAACCAATGCATGTTCCATGACACAAAAACAAGTGCATGTACTCACGCAGTCATCGGCACGAAGCGACCGTTGCAGTCGAAGGAGTTGATCAGCTGGAGGTCCTCAGCGGAGAGCTTGAAGTCGAAGACTTTGAAGTTCGACTCGATGCGCGATTTGGTCACCGATTTCGGTATAACTATAACTCCACGGTCTATTTGATATCTGAAATTTAATAAAAATACCATTTTGTGTATTATAGATCATAATTAGAAGCCTCAATAGCTCAACGGTAACGGGCCGAATCCGCTCCGTTAACACGAGAGTCGCGGGTTCGATTCTGACCCCCTTGTGATATTGTCGTACCCACTCCTAGCGCAAGCTTCTAGTTTATTTGGAGGGGCAATAGGAATATTAGTAATGCCTAAAAGAAATGCTAATATTGTTTAAAAAAAGTAACAATATTAGTTTTTATTAACTATTAAATCAGAGGCTTGCATTTTTAACATTTAACAACTCTGATACTAAGTTATCCACAAGAGAGTTCCTTAAAACGGCTTACGGGTAGTGCGATTTAGTAGAAATCGTCACGTAACGAGCATTTCGTTTCGTATGCTGTGTGTGTTAGTGTGTATCGAGCCTACTACAAGCAAATGAGCACACAAGCGAGTTCGCACCCGGGTGCGTAACTCTCTCTCTCTCTCTGTCTCTTTTTATCATATAACCTATTGTAATATACAGATTTCATATCGAATTATATTCGGAGTTGAAGAAAAATTAACTTCGTTACCGACCGTTACCCCCAATGCACAATTTTTTACAATTTTAAGCCCCCTCTCTACATGGAGAGGTAACCACCTCTCCTCTAGTTTTCACATAGTAATAAAAATATTGTTTCAAAAGTGTTTTAAAACGAACCCCTTCCTTCTATTCAGGGTTTGGTTTGGGCGTGGTATTTTCAAGACCCCTGAGCAGGTCCTGTGGGGGGTGGTGGGTCTTGGCATGATATTTCGAAGACCCCTGAGCAGGTTTTGTAGGAGGTGGTGGATCTTGGCATGATATTTCGAAGACCCTTGAGCAGGTCCTGTGGGGGGGTGGTGGGTCTTGGCATGATATTTCGAAGACCCCTGAGCAGGTCCTGTGGGGGGTGGTGGGTCTTGGCATGATATTTCGAAGACCTCTGAGCAGGTCCTGTGGGGGGTGGTTGGTTTTTGCGTGGTATTTTGAAGACCCCTGAGCAGGTTCCCTAACCGCGTCATAACAAGAACCTCACCTGATGAGAACTTGAGCGACAGTCTTCCCCAATCTATCAGCGATCGCCTTCAGCTTGGGGTCATCCATTAACTGGGGTTCCTCCGGCTTGGCCCAGGGTCTGTCCGGTGAGCCCAGGGGGGAGTAGGCTGTCAACTTGATGCCACGAGCCTCGCAGAACTGCTTCAGTCTCTCCTGGTTGAGGTATGGGTGGCATTCAACCTGTAATTCAGAAAATTGAAAAATTATTGAGGTAACGATGACCCAGACCCCCATTAAGACGTCGGGGTCCGGAATTAATGTATGGTCAATACAAATAAGAAACGAATCTACAGAAAATAACGAGAAAGGCAGCTTCGCTACCACTGCACCACAACGTTCAGCATGTCCTACATATTTTAGTAAATATTAAACACTACACATTCAACGGCCCCCATTATGATAGTAATATCATTTCAGCAGTCTGACGTCACTAGCATGTCGGTGACGCGATCATATGGTTGCCCCTATATTACTGGTGGTAGGCCATTTATAGCTCGAGGCCGGCTAGGTAGGTACCACCGCAGTGTCAAATATTCTACCACAAAGCAATACTGAGTTTCAATTTGAAGGGCACTATAGGCTAGTGAAATTACTGAGAAAGGGAGATTCAAGAACCAATATCTCTAGTTGTCAACGCGCGAGTGACACCTACTAATGTTGTTTTAAGTGCTTATAGAACCGCTTACCATCAGGTGGGTAGGTTGTCAACAACTTAGTTAAAAACATCAAAAATCGCTCAACATGGTCAAATAATTTAATTCTGCTCACCTGGTTCACAACCGGTTTCACGGTTGCATGTTCCAGCAACCTCTCAACCTGCTTGGAATTGAAATTCGAGACACCCAAGCTCCTAACGAGACCCTCTTTCACGAGGGGCTCCAAGGCTTTCCAGGTGTCTACATAATCAACCTCGGAGAACTGGATTTTGCCAGCTGCATCGAAGGGGAAGAGTTCACCATCTTCCTGTAAAACAAATTACTGGTCAGCCACTTGACTTATTACTTCTTCTTAGAATTATTCCCCGTTATTTAACATAAAGGTCAAAGGATGTTTGTGATTTTTTTTTTTTTTTTTATTCTGGTATTTTTGCGGGGCCTTCGTAGAAAGCTTACATGTCGGCCCCATCGTTACAAACTAAATTACACATAAAAACTATATTTAAGAAAAAAATTAAGGAAAAAATTAAAACAACATTAGTTTGAGAGAATCACTAACAAATATATATACTTTCATTGCCGGAATGCTCAAAGGCTCACTAAGAATCGAGTTAAAAATACCAATATTTACAAAATTTAAATTAAGTTCACATTTTAGTGTTTCTCTCAAACTGTGGTTGCGGACACATGCCATTAACAAGTGTAAAACATCGTCAACATCGCCACATAGTTCACAATTGGGTGAGTCACGTTTTCTCATGAGATGTTTAAACTTTCCTAGTGGCATGTGTCCGGATCTAAGTCTAAATGCTATAACTAACTTATTTCTATTAATATTACTATTTACAAACCAAGGGCAACGAGGAGGCATTGATTGAATTGTTTTATACCATAATCCTTTATCAATCGATTTTGCATTCAAATGTTATGTTTGTGTGATAAGGTGTTTAAAATTAGTGAATACCTTGAGGACACCACACCTTGGGAATGAGACTGTCACTCCAGGCTTTTCAGAGAACATTATGTGTAAATTAATTTGATATTTAAAAAAATAATACATAATAAAAGATGTAATGCTTTTACGTTGAATAAAAATTTTTGAATTGAATTAACCTGGGTCTGTTTATACTCTTATCCTTATTTGACAGGTTACTAGTTTTTACACAGAGAGATTGTCATCCTCCGCAACCCTAAGGTTGAACCAGTATCTCATTGGATAAGAGCAAATTAAAATAACAACATGGTCAGACAGCTTAACGTGCTCTCCGAGGCACAGAGGGGAGGCCTACAAGGACAAATATATTAACCGAAACAGATATTTGGACGCAAATAAGCAATACCATGTCAACCCACAAAATTAAAAAAACTGAGTTATATATGCAGAAGTGTTGGTAAATGGCTGAAGAACATTTTTGTTTAATATTTGTAGGGTTTTAAGCTTTCAAACTTCTAAAAAAGCAATTTTTTAATCAGACAATGTATGTATTATTTTAAACGTTTTGGGTTATATTATATACGAAATATGTAGTTTGTATGCTTATTTTATGTGAAAATAAGTAAAATAACTTACATACATCTTGAAATTGCCAAAAACTTGACCAATAAATAAAAAAATCATATAAAGCAAGGTGTTCAAAATTTTCAAATGCGTTTTTCTCGAAATGACATTCATTGTATTGCTTTATTCATGGTATTGCTTATTTGCGTCCATTTGTAAAACCAATATGAATATTTTCCCGCAGCGGGAATCGAAGACGCGACCATCGTGACTAAAACCAGGTCCCACCAAACGTCACTACGGACGTCGCTTACTTTTTTACGTATGTTTGTGCCAAATTTCATCAAAATCGGTTCAGTAGGTTTTGAGTTGAAGTGTAACAAACAAATAAACAGCTAACCTTATAAGCCTGTGGCCAATGTATCAGGTACAGGTCGATGTACTTCAGGTTGAGGTTATCCAGGGTCTTGAGCAGAGCACCACGCACCAGGTCCGGACGGTGGAAAGTGTTCCATAGCTTGGAGGTGATGAAGAGATCTTCCCTGGTGATGAAATATTTAGTGGAACTAAGTTTCAGGGCGTCTTGGAGTAGACTTTTAAAGTCGGTTTATGTTAAAAAACTTTACACACATAAATACAATTTTTGTCTGTCTGTCTGTACTGGCTAATCTCTGAAACAGCTAAGCCAATTTCAACAGAACTTTCACTGTCAGATAGCTGATGTTATAAGGATTAACTGAGGCTACATTAATTTTAGTAAAAGAATTAGGGTTCCGTACAAAAAAACCTTTTCCAAATATTGTTTAAAAACTTACCTCTTAACAACACCAGAACTAACTTTCTCAGTAATAGCGGCCCCTACTTCCTTCTCATTTCCATACACAAACGCACAGTCAATGTGTCTGTATCCAATATCAATGGCATCCTTTACAGCTTGGGTGACTTCACCTGGTTTTGACTGAAAATTATATTCAATGGGTTAAGTATAGGTTAGGCACTTTTTATAAACAATCATCACGGCGTAGAGACATGACCCCATCGCCCTCTGTCACAGCAGAGATTATTACACCAGTGCAATAAGTCACACTGGTGGTAAGTCTTTTGTTACAAGAGGCCGGCTAGGTAGGTAACACTGCAGTGGAAAATATTCTACCGCCAAGTAGTGTCTTAGACATTACTGTGTTCCAGTTTGAAGGTAACTATAGGCTAGAGAAATTACTGGGTAAAGGAGATTTAAGAACCAATATCTCGAGGTTGGCAACGCATGAGTGACATCTACAAATGGTGTTGCAAGCTCATAGGCTACGGGAACCGCTTACCATCAGATGGGTTGCGTGCTTGCTTGCATCTTAGTAACATAAAACAAAAGCATCTAGTCATTGAAAGTTTATAAGTCCGTTAATTTTGAAACTACAAGAAAAACTTGAGAGGTGTCAAGGGACACCCGGTTGGAACGAAGTTCCTTTCGATTAATTAGTGAAGGAATTGTAATAAAATTTTATTTTTTAAGTTATAATAATTTTTTTTTATTATTAACATTATTTATTATTTACAAAAAATCTGTATACACTCGACAAAAATAATCGTCGCGACACCACACTGTTCAATGCGAAATAGAAATGAAAATATCTGGCTTGCTTTCTATAAGAGAGAGAGACAGACAGAGAAACATGCGACGCCGCACAGCTTACAATAGCTTACTATAGCAAAAGTGTCGTGACAACTTTTCGTAAGAATTTTTTCCGTCTAACCCCTTTCACAACGCGCGATAAGGAACTTCGTTCCAATGACACTTAAGTTTTAGGCATTAACTAAGATAAAGGAACATGTTTTAACATTATCTGAAATTGTACTCCTTAAGGTTTCAAATGAGAGTTCAAAGTTTGTATTAAGAATGCTGGTAGAAGCTAGTATTACATTAAGTATGGAATAATGGGTATCGTGTATAGGAAAAATATGTAACTTTTGAAGACCAAAATGTTATATCATTACGATGTCAAATGTTATCTTAAACAACATAAAACTGTATTATCATAATGTTATCATACTTTATGTCAAAGATAAATATAAACCCATAGCATCTTTATTACTTTTTATATATTTTACATCAATTATATAATAAGAATATAAAATTATGTTTAATAATACTTAATAGGGTTGCCAAATAAAGTAACATTGATTTTTCTTTAGCATTAAGTTCAGTATATTCAAAAACATATTTTTTATTGATTTTGACAATCACATATAAGTAATTATTTTTTTATACGGTGCAGAGAAGCTTTATTTCTTTTATCTCGCCATTTCATCACAGAAAAAGGTCTCTGTGTATGCTGATGTCACAGGAGTAGACATTAAAAGTGATATTACTTTATACATAATTCTCGAAAAAATTAAATAAAGTATTATCACATACTTTATTGTTCTCGTAAAGTATAGATTACAATTGCTCAAAATAACGTATAATACGTTATTATAGAGTACGGGTGGTAACCCTAGTACTTAAAGATAATATCTGTAATAAAGAATGGACAAGGATTTACTATTGTATTATTGAACTGTAATGTTCAAATATATATATTCAGTAGTAACATTAAGAGGAATAATTTCATGATGGTTGACAAATAAGTCGTACAACTCAAGGAAGGTTTCCCCTCTCTTCAGAGGGGGTCGAATATTGTGCTTGCGATGCTCTCACTTATCAGTACCCATTACTGTTACTTTAGACCAATTTTCTGTGAGAGGATAGTACTTCCTCGCTCGAGCCGGCCCATTTGTCCTGGAATGAACATGGCTCTACTACGGACTACCATTGTGTTTGTCATGTACCACAATCTGCCTTTAGGACAATAAAGGTGGGTAGTATATCCTGTGCCATTTTCTATTTAAGTCTGCGATTTGTTTGATTTCCGTTCATCAAGTCTCTTGCCAATCTCTTTGGTCGATCACAAATGGACGCAAATAAGCAATACCATGTCAACCCACACGAATGTCATTTCGAGAAAAAAGCGTTTGAAAATTTTGAACAACTTGCTTTATATGAATTTTTTTATGTATTGATCAAGGCAATTTCAGATTTATGTAAGTTATTTTACTTATTTTCACAAAAAATACGTATACAAACTGCATATTTCATATATAATATAACCAAAACATTTAAAAATACATAAATTGCATCATTGAAAAAATGGGTTTTTTAGAAGTTTTAAAGCTTACAACCCTGCAAATATTTAACAAAAATGTTCTTCAGCCATTTACCAACACTTTTGCATAACTCAGTTTTTTCAATTTTGTGGGTTAACATGGTATTGCTTATTTGCGTCCAAATATAAGCAGTACCTTTTTTAAATGTTTTGAAATATGTACGCTTAAAATTTGTTGTCTTTTAGCTAGTTTTTTTTTGTAAAATTTGTGTTGTAGTAAAATTTTAAAGTAGGTGGATAGTAATTATTTAAAATTGTTTTATTACCTTCCATGTTCCGATACCCAATATCGGACACTCGTAATCATTACCGAATTTAATTCTCGGCACCTCTGACGCCATATTATAATAATATTTATTATTTAACGATAACAATGATAGAATAGTAGCCAACCGGCAGAAAATCGTATTTATCATTAAAAATTAAAATTGAAGTTTAAACTTTGAGCTTTGACTGTTGACACTTGACAGTAATAGAAAAGAGACATTTTAATTGACAGATTACTCTTTTTAGAAATTATTATAACGGCAACGATTTTACATAAATAGTTTTAATTAAAATTAGTTATTCTTTATTATGTAGTTAAAACACCCAACATATAAAATTAGTTATTAATATTTTAAATTAAACTTACAAAATTATTAAATAATTTTTAGAATTTCCTTCAATAATTACATGACTAAACTTAACTGTCTATACAAATAAGTAAAATTGAACTGTCTGTTTGTAATTACAAATTAACAGCTTTTTACTAAATACTTATTATGAAAGTATATACTGTACTTGAGTTATAAAAAAAAAACAATTTTTAAAATTTTGCTCCATCTGTCGGTTTGTAATCTCTGAAACGGCTATACCGATGTTAGCGGGACTTTCACTGGCGAATAGCTGATATTATAAGTAATTTTTTCTTTAACTTTATTTTAGAAAAAGAATTAGTGTTCCGTGCAATAAAGGAAAATCTATACACCATGCGAGCAAAGCTGCGGGTGCAGCTAGTATAAAATAAGTTTAACTCTATTTCTTATCGCATTATAGTATCTCTCTATCTATATCTAAACTCTCAATACTGCTATCAAGGGGCTTACCTTTAACTCTTATTGCGATTGAAATGACGACCAAAGACGTCAAAAACAGTTTTTTTTTTTCGGAATGTGTATTGCTGTTGGCTCTACTGGCCTTGACAGCGTGACCGAACGGACTAAAAACTGTGTTACATCGTTATTTCTTATCATAATCTATATTTATACGTCATACTCATATAAAATTTGAATCGGTTTACTGTCAAAATTGAATAGAATTGTTACTAAAACTTAATAGTAAGCCCGCAATATAGTTAAAAAGGTTTTCTTATCTATGCATATAATAAAATTGGATTGTCTGTTTGTAATATTGAAATAACCGTTTTTTACTACATGTATATGAATATATATACGGGATATACACCAAAATAACATTTTTTACAATTTTTGGCTGGCCGTTGTGGTCACTTGGAAAAGTTTTATGGAAGTATCGTAATTTTTAGAGTTAAAAGTTTGAAAATTATTTTTTAGGCGCTTGATTCGATATAAAAAAAAATTACATTCCAAGTTTATAAAACGGGAGGTAGGTGTTGTTCTTTCGGAGATTGTATTAAAATCTTTATTAATGCAGGCGAAGCCGCTGCCAAAAGGTAGTTGTATATAAAAGAATAATTTATTCACTTTTAATACCTTTTCTAATCATTTGTAATTCTTTTATTATTTTATGTAATTATTATTAAAATAATCATAACTTACCTTCCAAGTTCCTAATCCGACTTGCGGTATAGTTTTTCCATTATTGAACTTTACGACTGGAACTTTGGCGGCCATTTTGAGAATTTTCGCGTTTACCGTCCGACACTTGCGAATGGCGAATACTTACTGACGTATAGCCTATAGAAGTTTACGAAAACGCGAAGCGCGAAGTGTATAGTCAATTGATAATAACTTTATCGATTATTATTAACGTCAAAGAACTAGTTACTTATTGTTTTTTTCCGTTGTCGTTGTTTGGTATTAATGTATTTCGATTTATTATTACATAGTTATTTTTTAATGTCATGACGGTTGGCAAACAAGCTTTCGGTTTGCCTGATGGTAAGCAGCCTCCGCAACCTGTGAATGTGTGATACTTCAGGTATCACATCCGCATTGCTAACCTAAGGAACAGCAGGGAAGTGATGAGAAAGGGAAAAAAGGAAGGCGATATAAGGGGTGGGAGATTGGGCCTCCAGCGTATACTTACGCTGATTATCTGTGGGAGGAGCATGGCTCTAATACCGTAAAATATGGTTTTCATTAAAATATAAATATCATTATATTAATATGTGCAAAGGAAACTATGTACTCCTTTTCTTTTAAGCATATTTCGAGCGAGAATGAGTTGTTAAAATAAATTTTGATTTCTAGTGCACACAATTATATTAAATAAAAAATCGGCAAACATGTCAAAATACGACCGTGGTGGCGTGGAGGTAACAAAACTGCCTTAACAAAGGAAGGTTTCCTTTGCCTTTCTCACAAAAAACTGACTTTAACCTTCTCTTTCATCTGTTAAAAATAGCATAGTTGTGATGAGAGCATTTAACTAAGCATGCTCTTCCATACAATTTCATCAATCAATCAATTGATTGATGACTGGCACGCTAACTTTATTCAAATATATTGTAAGCTATATATTTGTGACCAACTTCGTTTCGTTGCGGTTACGAAGGAGCACCAGCGAATCTTTAGACATTTTGATAGAATGAAAGGACGTATCTGTATAATATTATAATAAGTAAGGCTTGTCTGTATATGACATAAGTCTATGTTTGTGACACACATTAAATTATAGTTTATGTCATCATTAATTAACTTTATTTTCAGGTCTCTTTAAAATTTTATGTTGTAATTTAATGGCTACTTGACTACTTGTTTATGTATCCATTTTCAAGACCTTTTTTTAACCGATTTAAAAAATCCAGGTTCTTAATTCGTCGCCATATATATAGGTTATACTAGCGGGCCCGGCAGACGTTGTCGTTGATACCAGCAAATCCGTACAGTAGATTTATTTATTTAAAGATAATATTTTGTTATATGTAACTCGATTACTTGGAGAGAGGATTACTCGATTTATGTATTTTTTTTTTGTTTGAAAGGGTATAGTTTTCAATTGTTCCTCTGACAATTTAGCAAGGATCTGATGATGGGTTCTTGGAGGAATCAAGAGAACTCTTCAAAATGCTCTATATGTGCCTATTGTGATTCAAAAATATTTTTGATTTTTAATTTTGAAGTCGGGATTGTTTAAACACTTCTGGAAAACGTATCATAGTCAATGAAAGAAATAGACAAGAAAATATGATTTTATTTATTACGTACAAACAGAAAATACAATTTATTATCTTATACACTTATCTATTATATGAAGAGGCATTTATTTATTGAGATAAATGATAATAATATCTCGTTGTTTGTGATACAAAATAAACTACAATAAATGATAAGTATTTGCCGTTATCAAGGATTATGGCATCCATAGACTTACTACATAAAATAGACAGGCCCACGGACGCTAGCATGATTATGAAAGACAGGACTATAGATAAATCTAACCTTTCTCCTAAAGGACCATATATTTAAAAATTAAATGCGCCCGCGGCTCCGCTCGCGCGGTGTACCGACCATTCTTTATTGCACGGAACACAACAACAGGCCACAACATTCGTCATTGAACGTACAGTATCTAGGCTACTATAAATCCGTGGATGAAGCCTTCCATACGAACAAAATGTCAAATTCGCTGGTGTTCCCATTAAATTCAAAATTAATGCCGCGAAACGAAGTGAAGTCAGTCACAAGCTTGCAACATAATCGAATGAAGTTAACGTGTGTCTAACTTAGGTCCGTAGCGTCGATTTTGAATTTACGAAGGAGCACCAGCGAATCTGGACACTTTGTCTATAAGGAAGTGTCTGTCTATATTATAATAAGTCTATGGTCGTATCATTATTATCAATTATTAGATAGGTTTTAGTGTTGTTTTTTATACCTGACTGGCCTAGTAAGACAGATATTTAGTTAAGCTATCAGTTCAATTATTCAATATTAGCAGTGCCCGCGGTTTCCCTCGCGTGGTCTATAGTGTACTTGACGAATACATACGCAGTGTGGAAATGCATTTCTCAGCGAAAAATTTTTTTTAAAAGTATATTAGTAATGCTTTTCAAGGCATTACTAATACACCTATGATGGATACGACAATAGCCCAAAGGGGTCAGGATCGAACCAGCAACTGAACGTTAACGGAGCGGCATCGGCCCGTCTACCGTTGAGTTATTATTGGAGGATATTTTTATATGGAGCGCGTCGATGTCCGGTGTAGACGTCTGGTCGCTAGTAGTGCTGCGCGGTGACTGTGCGGGGGACTGGGAAGAGAGATCGGCTAGCGGCGAAAATCAACGACTACAAACAATAATTATTTTTTTTATCATAGACAATATATTTAATAAATTCAATGTTGCTATTTATTTATTTATTTTATTGATACACCAACAGTGATTTGAAATATGAGCTATGAATTATACAGAGTATTTTCTAAGATGATTTCAAACACTTAACTTAAGGTATATTCAGCATTAACAAATGCCTCATTCTAGGTTAGTTACAAAAAAAGAAAAAATAACTATAACTAAAATATACAAACAATGAGTAAAATATAAAAAAAAAACAATTGAAAAAGCTATTCCAATAACTATTGAGGCTTTATATATTAAATGTTGCTATTATAAAATTACAAAGTATATACGGTAGTATTTAAACTATAACGTAACATAGTTTTGTCGATCCAATCGCGGTAATGCGATACGTCTACAAAGGCGCTAGGTTCGCCATTTTTGTTACAGTCGATTTGAAACGCTGCTATACCCCACTGTACGTAACGTTCTTGATCTTCGTTTAACTGAAAAAGTAATTGAATCGGTTTTTACTAGAGGTGTTTGAATTATTCGAACTTACGAATTATTCGTTCCGAATCGAATGTTAATATTCACTAATAATTTAATAGTTTACGATCGAATTATTCGAAAAGAGTTCGAATTATTCGATTCGAATATTGATATTCGATTCGATTTGACATAGATAGTAAAAAAAACGGAAAACTTATTGTTTCAAATAGTGTTGTATCCATAAGTCCTGGCTAAATAGCTTTAAAGTAATAATATTTGTAATATAAAAAATAACATTTCTTCAAAATTTCACATCCTAGTTTTTTATTCTAATAAGGAAAAATTATTTTTTTTTTTTTTTTTTACAAAAAACGGTTAATATAGTTATAGATTTTTTTAAATTATGTACAACTTTTCATTAATTTTGTTAAAAGGGATGGGAATCGCAATAGGACCCTACAAAGGGGGTTGAAAACTGGGACCTTCATTTTCACTCATCGCACGAAACGCAACATACTGTTACTTGACGCCATTTTTCTGTGAGGGGGTAGTACTTCCCATACGGTCGAGCCGGCCCATTTGTGCCGAGCTTAAATTATTGTCCACTGACCGACGGACGGAAGAACGGTCCAACAGCGGAGGTTTCCATTGACTCCCTTTGGGTACGGAGCCCTAAAAATAATCGCTGTATAGGTTCACTTATTGGCACGAGTGTACCCCGCCTATGACGTCATATCCTATCGTGTTTATGGTTACGATTTTCATGGTATTTTCACAGTAGCAGAACCTCCTAGCACCACAAATGGGCCGTCTCGATAGGGGAAGTACTACCCTCTCCCAGAGAAATGGCGTGAAATGACAGTACTGTTGCGTATAGTGCGATGAGTGAGAGCGCCGGAGGCTAAATCTCTCAACGCCCTGGTCCCTTCTTTTCTTGCTTCTCATTGGGATGAAAATCCTATCGCTTAGGCTGGCAACGAGCATGTGATACTTCAAGTATCACAAGCGTTTTAGTGACAGAGTTTTAGTGAATTATACAGTACCTCCTGAACAACACCACAGACGAGTGGGGTTCCTCTGTAATTCTGGCACATTTGCTCTCCAGGTTGAACTTTTGCGCACATGAAAGTCGTGTGTAGCCTAAAGTAATACCCGAGGCGCGTTGTGCGCAACATGTCCTGGCACTGTCTACGCTCCACCACAGACAATTCCATCTAGAGAATAAAGAGTTTTTTTTTTATGAGAAGTCCACAGTTTGTTCACAGAAAGTTGTCAGGTTTTTACATTGAGCGATTGCCATCTGACCTCCGCAACCCTAAGGGCGAACCAGTAACTCATTGTGTTAACGATTATTATCAGATGTTATGTGATAACAACCGGGACCGACAGCTTAATGCTCTCCGAGGCACGGTGGGGAGACTCACAAGGACAAACGCCTAGACCAAAACAGCAATTTTAACAAACCTCTGCCCGAGCAGGAATCAAACCCGCAACCCTCGAGATTAAACGCAGACTTGCTACCCACAACGCCACAACGGTCTGTTCTGGCGAGATGACACTAATTAACTCAGTTACCTCCCGGTAACCTAGCAACCGTACCTTTATCCTTCGTACCAGGGACTAAAAGGGAACTCTTCATTGAGGAAAAAACGTATACACGCTGGAGAAAATTAGGATTTTGCCACCCGGAATTGTCACTATTACCACTCTCACCTTTAGTCGAAGCCGGACTAACAAAAATCCGTGGGTCAGAATATCCTACATTTCTCCCTAGGTGCGAAAATTACATTATATCCTTAGAAGGGAAAAAAAAACCACCCCTTTTTTCTTTTTCAACTGAGGTCAAAAAAGGAGCAGGTTCTCAATTCAGTCGTAATTTTTAGGCTTGCTACTTCAGAACACACATCTAAGGAGAAAATAGGTTTAAATTTTTTTTTGACACTAGCAACAAACATAAATTAACAATGCCAGTTACTAGACTGCGTAAAATTAGTAACTCTTTTAAAGGTAACTGTGTACGGTTTTACAATAGGATCCCAGAAGACGTTCAGAAACTTTCTATAAATAAATTTAAAAAAAGGTCAAAGAACGTTTGTGTGGTAAAGGTTGTTATAAAATTGGTGAATACCTTGAAGACACCACGGCTTGGGAATGAGACAGTCACTCCAGGCTTTTCAGTGATTATAAAATGTAAACTAATATCAGTTTAAAAATAATACATATAAAAAAAGATAAAACCCCTGAGTTTGTTTCGCCGGTTCTTCTCAGGTAGAGGTTTAATTTTGGAGCCGGTGGTAGAATCTGACTTTCAACAAATAAGTGTAATGCTTTGTATGTTGAATAAAAATATTTCATTTGATTTGATTTGCTTTTCGAGTATTTTTTATAAATAAAATTTCATTCCACAAAAGTAAATTTCCCTTCAAAAATCGTGAAGCCATTTTGGAAAATAGCCGGTATAAAATTTTAAAAAATATATGTATAATTTATTTCACGATAAAATCGTATTTCAATTAAAAAAATAAAGATGGCTGACCTTTTTTAGTATAGTTGGTCTTTTATTTTGATCATTGTAATCGTTGCTACCCCAGCCAGATGCGATGCACTTTAGCCCATCAAGGGCATGGAAGTCCTGTGTTGGGAGGCAAATCAGCCCCACGTGGGGCTTCAACTTTACCGGTGACGACAGAATAACCAGCGCGATGTTGTTGTACAATGTATCTGGAATTTTATTATTGAAGTGAAACTTCTTTAGAATAATTATATATACATTACAAATTATATATTATCTATTATGTATTATGTATTATATATTAATTTTATTTATATTGTAGTAGTCATAGAGCTTGTTTTTAGGAATTATTATTAATGCAGTTGCGTTTTTTAAATTTAATAAATTATTTTATTATTACGAAGTTATTTGTTATTACTTTATTGTGCTAACGCTACTTTTACTTGTTTGTCATTCTGAAGTTAGCCACGAGTCCAGTCCTATTCTTATTTTAAACACACTATCACTACATAATATAAAACAAAGTCGCTTTTTCTGTCCCCATATCCCTATGTTCGCATTAATCTTTAAAACTACGCAACGGATTTTGATGTGGTTTTTTTAATAGATACAGTGATTAAAGAGGAAGGTTTATATGTATAATAACATCCATTAAATAGTAATAATAATAATAATAATAATATTTATTGACAAAAACATAGCCATATTAGTAATACTAGCTTAGAGAATAACAATAGGTCTTAGGCTAGTTAGAATTATGACAAACACAAATTTCTGCTGACCCTCAAACTAGGCGATAGGCCTGTATCTTGAGGGTTACAATACAACTGGATGTCCGATATAGCCCGTGTACGTAACAATCTTATTAAGTATCTTATTATTATTATTACTAATACTAGTACAAAATATTTTTAATGTTATTAAAAGAGTGTGTGTGCGTGTGTGTGTGTGTGTATGTGTGTGTGTTTGTATTGTATGAGTGTGAGCTTAGGAGCATGTGGATGAGTGAATGAGCGAATGGGAATATAAATAAAAATCATTATGGGCTGGGAAGAAATTTCAAAGAAGAAGTTCCTCGGTCGCAGCATAATCTAAGTTCATTAACCAATTTATTAATTTTTTTTTACAGTCTCTTCTGTTTAGATTATGAATCTTTAATATTTTATTTATTTATTTATTTATTTTGTAGTGGTGAAATACTCTTATTTTTGAGGTTTCTAATGTGATGTCGTAAATAATTACATTTATTATATATCTTACTTGAGTTATATTTTTCGTGTACTTCAATCAATCGCACATCCCTGATTTGATCCTCATATTCATCGCTTGGGTTTTTCGTGTCCCAAATACCGGCTCGTATTTTTAGATTTTTGGCGGTTGCGACGACGTAAGCTCCGGTCATCACAACACCAGGGTGGATGAGAGAACCAGTGCCAAGAAAGTATGGGTCTTCCACGACCCTTGAATAGAAAGAAAAAAATATATATTCTTATATGGACGCAAATAAGCAATACCATGTCAACCCACATGTCAATGTCATTTCGAGAAAAACGCGTTTGAAGATTTTGAACAACTTGCTTTATATGAATTTTTTTATGTATTGGTCAAGTTTTTGGCAATTTCAGATTTATGTAAGTTATTTTACAAAAAATAACTATACAAACTGCATATTTCGTATATAATATAACCCAAAACGTTGAAAATAATACATAAATTGCATGATTAAAAAATGGCTTTTTAAAAGTTTTAAAGCTTAAAACCCTACAAATATTAAAGAAAAATGTTCTTCAGCCATTTACCAACACTTCTGCATATATAACAAAGATTTTTCAATTTTGTGGGTTGACATGGTATTACTTATTTGCGTCGATATATCCTTACTAATATTACAAATTAGAAAGTAACGCAACGATAGTGACGACCAATGATCGTCATGATCCCAAATCGCGCTATCAGAGTTTTCTACGCTCGTAAACTATATAATATAACAACCACTCTGTGGAATCAACTTCCGCCGGCGGTCTTTCCGAACCGATACGACTTGGGAACCTTCAAGAGAAGAGCCTATTCTTTCCTTAAAGGTCGACAACGTATGCATGCCTTCTGGTGTTGCAGATGTTCATGGGCGGCGGTGATCACTTAACATCAGGTGAGCCTCCTGCTCGTTTGCCCCCTCTTACATAAAAAAAAAAATAATAATAATAATATAAAACTTCCCAACACAAGTTGTTGGGCTTGGGCTCGCCACCGCCAGGCAATAAAACCCGCCTGGTCGGAAGATCCTGCCGTTGTGTTGGAGAGATATTCATACGCCGTACCCTGCACAAACTCTGTCTGTCTGTTTGTCACGATGTATACGGTGGTAGAGCGATGCTTCTCTCGACCGGGGAAGTACTACCCTCTCACAGAAAATCGGCGTCAAGTAACAGTATCATTAGGTACTGTTGCGTTTCGTGCGATGAGTGAGAGCTTGAGGCCAAATCTCCCACCCCCTCTGTTCGCTTCCTATTTTTTTATTCTCATCCCGTCCCACACGTGTCTTGGGTTGGCAACGCTCTTGCGGTTTTCATAGGTTGCGGTGACTGCTTACCACCAGGCCGTATTCTTGTTTGCCAACGGTAACATAACAGTCACTTTCTCCGTCATAAATTATGCTCACTCATAAATAGCAACCGTCCATGGGAATTCTCCAAAGCTTGGTTCACCGTCTTTGTAATCAGTTTTTTGAGGAATTACGCCACCCGGATTTCTCCAGCCGCATCCCTGACGCTGTAACATACAACATATGTTATTGTGATGAAATATTAAACAGAATTTGTCGTTGTTAAGATGTCGGTCCCGGTTGTTATCACATAACATCTGATAATAATCGTTAACTCTTGATAAGTAAATTGCCCTTATCCAATGAGTTACTGGTTCGCCTTTAGGATTACGGAGCTCAGATGGCAATCACTCTGTGTAAAAACTAGTAACCTGTCAAATCCGGATAAGAATAATAAGCAGACCCTGGGTAAATAAAGTACTGGGAATAATGCTAGGACGAAGAAGAGGTAATTTTCCGAATAACCGCTATTTGGCTAGTTATTAGAGTAGCTACCCATCACTACCAGTCGAGTCGCAGTGCTACTAGCGGTAGCGAGCGTACCCCTACTAGACCGGACGTACCCTACAACAATTTGCGGATAAATATGCAATATTTAAGAAATTAAGCAACATTAAGTTGACAAGCAAGCATACGGCCCACCTGATGGTAAGTGGTTGCCGTAGCCTATGAGCGCTTGCAGCACCATTAGTAGGTGCCACTCACGCGTTGCTAACCTCGAGATATTAGTTCTTAAATCTCCTCTGCACAGTAATTTCACTAGAGTACAGTGCCCTTCAAACCGGAACACAGTAATGTCTAAGCACTGTACTTAACCCGCCTCTTACGGGTGGTAAGCGGTTGTCGTATCCTATGAGCGCGCGCAACACCATTAGTAAGTGTCAATCGCGCGTTGACAACGAGAGATATTGTTTCTTAAATCTCCTCTGCCCAGTAATTTCACTAGAGTACAGTGCCCTTCAAACCGGAACACAGTAATGTCTAAGCACTGTACTTAGCCCGTCTCTTACGGGTGGTAAGCGGTTGTCGTATCCTATGAGCGCGCGCAACACCATTAGTAAGTGTCACTCGCACGTTGACAACGAGAGATGATGGTTCTTTCACTTCACTAGCTAAATTAGCTAGCATTCTTTTAATTAACAACAAATTTGGAAGGATTTTGCCACCGTCTGGGCCAAATGGTACGCCCTACCTGAACTTCACTTTTGATGGTGGTTTGTACTGGTGGTGCTGTGGTCGACTTTTCACGGATGATGTCGGAGATTGGGCAGCAGACTTTATTCCATAGATAACAATCTCTAGAGGAACAGGTGAAAAAAAATAAATAAAAGACCACAAACCCACAACGGCCCCCATATCCTGTGTCTACTCCCAGACCGGAAAACATGTATGGTCAATACAAACATCTGGTCCTAGCGGAATCGAACACGGGACGTTTGGCGCTTTAGGCCACAGTGTCGTCAATTTTGTCAGAGTCTTTTAGTATATTATTCTATTTATAAATAAATAACACTGCACACTCAACGGCTCCCATTAGGATAGTGATATCCTGTGTCGGGGTCCGGAAACATATACAAAGACAAGCACATATACACCCAGACCGCAAAATATGCTTGCATGGTCAATACAAACATATGCTCCGAGCGGGAATCGAACCCGCGACCTGAGGCGTTTAAGGCAGGTTCGCTACCGCTGCGCCACAAAGAGTAGAAAACACAACTCTCAACAATTTTCTTATATAAGTTTGCGTACGTAATGCACATGGATGTAGCCAGGATTTGGCCCAGGGGAGGGCAAAATCTTAATTTAGGAGGGGGCAAAATGACCAATCCCACCGATACTAATTGGTTAAAGAGTACAAAATTATATTCTTGCATTTCTTAGTAGTTTACAAGGTCCAGGGTGGGGTAGCTGGCCACCCCCCTTGATCCTAACTCGCTACCCCTCCTCTCATATCACAAAAAAGTGTGTGTGTGTACTTATGTACACGCGATAGAAGTTATACTTCTTTGGCGTAAAAAGATAAAAATCTTTTCAAAATTTTTATCTTTCGCCTTATTCTACGTTTGTAGAAAAAACGACACTAACAATAGAAAAATTTTATACATTGAAAGTTTTTTTATAATTCATTATCTAGTTAAATAAAGTTTATTTAATAAATATCACAAAAAAAATTTTGACTATAGCTAACTTCAGGGTGTCGGTTCTTTGTGACGGTGTGCGCGCGCATCGTACAAATTTACTCTCATCATTTTTCCCTAACGCGCCAAAAGAAGTATAACTTCAAAAATAATTATTCAATCTCATACTCCTCATTAAAACTAATTTCATCCTTTCTAGTGACGTCACTGGTAGTGCATTGATGGCTTTTGACGCATGTGCCAACTTCATTCCTTATAATACAGGACGGACCGCTTCCGGATCCTGTAAAATAAAAACAACTAAAAATAATAATAGTTATTTACACACATTTCATTTCATAAAAAAGGTATTTAAAATATTTTTAATAAACATCTATTAACAAGGAACTACTTACTAAACATTTATTTTATAAAGAAAGAAATAAAAATGTCCCATGCAAATTTCATCCAAATCCGTTGAGTAGTTTTTGCGAGAGATCGTAACAAAAGTCCATCCATCCAAACATACATCCATTCTTTCATACTTTTCATACATTTATAGTATTAGTGATATTGATAATTTCATACCTGAAAGTGGTGCGGTTCGAAACGCAATGACGTCACAGGCTTGTCCCAATATTAGCAGCAGAAGTCCAAACGAAATCATCATTTGATATCTGAAAAAAAATGATAAAATAATCGGTTCGTTTACCGATTCGTGCACTCGGCTATGAGCGTCTCCTATTATTATATTAGCTTGATAAATGATCGTTAGGTTAGCAACTTTTGGGGGCGGTTAGTCGCTGGATAGGTGATCGCATAGTGGTAATTCAACCGAGCGTCTCCGTGCTTCGGAGGGCACGTAAAAGTCGGTCCCGGCTGTTGACAATTTGACAACAGTCGATAAGTCAAGTTAGAGGCCTACGGGCGACCTGAACAACTCTGACACTAGGTTGGCCACTAACCACTCGATAAGAAGAAGAATCAAGCTTTTTTTATGTTATAAGTTGGCAAACAAGCATTCGGCCCACCTGATGATAAGTGGTTGCCGTAGCTTATGAGCGCTTTTAGCACCATTAGTAGGTGCCACTTACGCGTTGCCAACCTTCAGATATTGGTTCTTAAATCTCCTCCCCACTAATTTCACTAGCCTACAGTGCAACAAAAGACCTACCACCAGTGTGACTGACTGCACTGGTGAAATCATCTCTGTTGTGACAGAGGTTATCCCAACAGCGGGCGATGGGATCGTCACATCCCGACGCCGCATAAATTGAATAATTGAATTGGCCACTTATTTGGATTCAAAATGATTACATGGTTTTATAGCAATAACGTCATCACTTACCTTTATTGTGCTTTACGGAATAAAGCACAATAAAATGTCCTTGCCACCACTATTGACACATTTTACGGTTAAAATATACTTATATACATCCTCTGGATCCTTTTCCTCAATTGTTAATAAAATATAGACGTCGATATTATTTCTATAATGGCATCTACCCGTGACTTCGTTTATTTATTTTTATTGGAACGAAGTTCCTTATCGTTGCGAAAGGGTGCTGGACAGACAAAAATTAATACCAAAAGTTGTAACGACACTTTTGCTATAGTTGTAAGCCGTGCGGCGTGCGCGTGTTTCTCTGTCTCTCTCTCTCTCTCTCTATCTCTTTCTCTCTCTCATAGAAAGCAAGCCAGATTTTTTTAAATTAGTATTATAACTTAAAAAAATAAAATTCCATCCAAGTGTCCTTTGACACCTCTCAAGTTTTTATTTTCGCAACACCATTAGTAGGTGTCACTCACGCGTTGCCTACCTCAAGATGTTAGTTCTTAAATCTTCTTTACCCAATAATCCCACTAGCCTACAGTGCCCTTAAACGAAACAGTAATACCAAAGACCGCAGCCAAAGAGCTTCTTCGCCGCCTAGCGAACCTAGCGGCTGTTTAAACCCTGTGCGGCGTCGTGTGGTCACCTTGAGTGATAAGGTTACGTAGGCAGCGCTATCCGTTCGGGGGGTGCGCTTGGTGCCATATCCCGGATTTGCATGAACTCCGACACGTCGGTGCGCGCGATATTACTCAATCTACTTGCCGGCCCCCTTATGTAGCATGCATAGTGGTTCGAGAAGGATCCGCCCACGGAATGTTATACTGTATTTTACAAGAATACAACTTTCTAGAACGTACGCGTTACTAAAGAAAGAGACGGAGAGAGTAAAGAGCGATTTCGAAATTTACGCCCCTGACAATAAGGTTCTCCATAACAATATTTTCGAAGCAAAATCTTTATATAAGCTAGTTAACTTAGGTTTAAAACGTAGGCAATAGTAATAGTAATAACTTTGTATAGTATACTAGCGTCACGCTCCGGCTTTGCACGGGTATAAAATACATAGCCTGTTGCGGACAGCAAACCATAGAAATAGGAAATAGGATAGATATAATTATAGATTAAGCACGCTTACTAGTTGTGAATACTAGTTGCGCGTACTAGTTGCGCGGTGGTGCGGGAATGTGCGGCGTCCCCGCCCCCTCCCTCACCCCGCGCAGACGCAGGTGAGCGCGATAACGCATCGTGCGTTATCGCGCCTTTCAATGGCAATAAAAGCGGCCGGTTAGAGAGGCGAGGATGGCATTCACTCTCCGACCGTCAGCCAGTACACTATTAAGCTACGGGATTATTATAGAGAGTGAAATATAGAAAACGGATAAGAGCCGATTGGGTTTTATTTTGGTTTGTCCTTAATATAGCCTATGTCATTCACTGAAAAAATTATTAAAATTGATCCAGTAGTTTTGATTTATTCATTACTGCCCGTGGCCCGCACAATTATTTACGACATTAGAAACCTCAAAAATAACAGTATTTCTCCACTATTTAATGGATGTTATTACACATATAAACCTTCCTCTTCAATCACTCTATCTATTAAAATAAAAACCGCATCAAAATCAAAATTATGATAAAACCCTTTTAAATATATAAAAAAACAATATTTTAATGGAGGCTCTTGAGCGTGTATCGCGCGATCAATTATTTATGACCCCACGACGGACAGACGAGACGGTCATCATTATATTTATATAAATGACTTTTAGGAGGAAAAATCCAATGTGTGTATGTACTAAAATTTTAAAAATAAACTTATACAGCTTAATATTTAGTGTTTGACGTCCTTCCTTATATTGTTATTGCGATATCTAAAATTTATATTTAGAAATTATGTATTCTATCCTTTAATTGTCCAAAATTAATTTGAAGTTTGTGAGACTGCTAAAATTCCATTTTAATTTTAATCCTTTCTTTTCCTTACTAAATTATTATAATATATTAATTTTATATTTAATATTGTAAATGCGAACGTAACTCCGTCTGCCTGTCGCGTTTTCGCGCCAAAACTACAGAATCGATTTAAATGAAATTTGGTACACAGATAGTCTAGATTCTAAGAACATATGCTACTTTTTAATGCAAAAAATTGGTTGTAAGGGGTTGAAAGGGGTGGATGAAAAGTTTTAAGGAAATATTGTTATTTTTAGAGCTAGAAAGAAGCTTGATTATTTTTTTAAAATAAATATGACATTCAAAGCTTATAAAAGTTTTACCCTCAAGGGTGTAAAATAACAATAGGGAATAGGGGATGAGAGCAAAACGTTGTAAAACGCGGGCGAAGCCGCGGGCACAAGCTAGTGATCTATGAGTGATAAAATTAAAAGAACTTTGACAAGCGATAATTCGTAAACTATTAGGTATAACCACTAATTCAATCTTCTTTCTTCATCCAGGGTACCCTTGCTTACTTTATGCCTGTAACTACATAAGTGTAGTGTATGCGCCCGAACTGTCACGCCGGCAGTCGTACTCTAACCGTGAGCGAGTGCGGACGTGCGGTGGTTGCAGATACGTTAAGAAATTTCTGAAATAATTAGGTTTTTCCCCATAACTTTGTTCTTTCATATTATTTTTAATAATTTGTATGAAATTAGAAACTTATCTTTGCGGTTGATTTTCATTCGTTAAAATCCTAAAGATGTTCATCATCAAGCTGCGGAACCCTTAGTTTCTACTGTGCTTGGTCCACCACGCACTCGACTGACAATTTTATTTAATAATCTCACGGGAACTTAACATTCTTCCGGAATAAAAAGTATCCTATTATATATTAATCTAGATAATGTACTATCAGTGTGCTTTCCATCTGAATCCATTTTTGTGTGATTCAGTTTTTTTTTTTTTTTTTTCGGAATGTGTATTGCTGTTGGCCCTACTGGCCTTGACAGCGTCACCGGGCGGGGGTCCGAGTACTGAGACTCAGCCGTGATAAAGGGACAGCCCTCACGGGGCTCAAATTTGATTCCGTCCTTAGGGTGCCTCCTGCGAAGCCGAACCACGGCTAAGGATGTCATCGGATACCAAAGATGAGATTCAGTAACAAACATGCAAACATACAAGCTTTCATGTTTATAAAATACCACAGTAATAAATAATAATAATAAACGCTACACACTCAACGGCCCCCATTAGGATAATTATATCCTGTGTCGGGGGTCCGGAAACATTCACAATGACAAGGACAAACACAACCAGACCGGAAAACATGCCTGTACGATTAATACAAACATCTGCTCCGAGCGGGAATCGAACCCGCAACCGTCGAGGCTTAAGGCAGACTCGCTACCCACAACGCCACAACGGTGTCACTTCACAGATCAACATGGCGCTGATTTTCAGCTTTAGGAATGCGCTGTGCAACAACTAGCTGTAGTCATTTAAAACAATAAATAAAAATAAGTTAAATCAAAGAATAGCTCCCCGTTTTTCGAACATTGATCAAACTCATATTAACTTAACATAGCAAATACAAAACGCTCATTGGTTGCCTGTTGGTTATCTTTAACCAATGAGTGTTTTATATTTGGTATTGTCATGATTTCTTAATTAACGAGCAATAATTTTATAACTTTAATAAATGACAACACCACCTCGTATCTGATTGGCCAAAATGAAAACAATGGCGGACGCGGGTTTCTTGTTGGCCAATCAGACCCAAGGAAATATTGGCGGGAAAATGGTTTGAGATAACGCGAAAAAAAGGTGGAAAACGGGACTTTGGTTGAATTCGGGAGACGATTCACAAGACTACTTGGAAATGATGAAACGACTAATATATTAGCTATGACTTAATTTATTTTCGGAAAATAACGAGACGATTAATGTATTAGCCCTGACCTGATTGATGTAACGGATAATAAACGAAACTATTGTTGTACTAAGCAAGGAGTTTAATTTATAAAAGTATGTTATGTTGACATGTAATTTTGCTTCAAAAATAAAAATAACGATCGAATATGTACATAAATGGTATAATAATAGTAGGGTAACGGAATAATGTTAATAATGTTTACGCAGATTGGCGTACTCCTTAAAATCAAAAACTTAAAAAAAAAATTACAACAAATAAAAACAAGTCAATCATTAAAATATTTATTATACACACTTTAACATATAGAATTAATCTAAAATAACAATAATCGCTAGCTACTTAAAATATATGTGAGCAAGGTAGGTAATATTAAAAATGCCGGCGCCATTTTGATCGCGGAATTTGACAACAAGTTTGTAACCTGACAGCTGTCAACGTCATTAAGAATGCTGCGTTCGAAATTCGAAGGCATAGCATCATACGGGTGCATGTTTAATATTCTCTCAGTGGCCAGTATTTTTGTATTATTGTGAAATAAGATATCAATTTTGTGATTGAATGGTCCGTACATAGCGAACATTGCGTTACGCATGGACCATGGTGGATGTTTGCCAAACAGTTTGTCCAGTTTGGTGAAAACTGTGACTATATCGTTTCGTCGCATTTCGCTTATGTTTTTGGCTGCAAATATGTGACCAATGTTTGACCAAGATATGTAACAGTATTTCTTGTTGTCTTCAGGGCAGATAGGGGCAATATCGACGTCGGCGTTGGCCCATGGCTCCATAATAAGATTATCTGAAATAATATTAAATATAATATGAAAAATGGAGTATTTTAAAAGCGGTGATTAGAAAAGTTTTGTGAACATAGATATAGAGGATATATTAGATTGTAGTTCTAAATGAAGCGCCATCTAACAAGTGGCTAGGAACTAAATAGTACCATTGTACGCATGTGCTGCCAAAGTCTTGAATGTCATTGGTCAAGATCCCAAACCTATTCTTACACTTATTTTTACACATGCACCATTTCATTTTAGATCGAACCAATTAATAGGTGACGCTTCTTTATCCATTACGTAGTAATTTCAATATATTGAATACACTATCTATTGTTTTCTATATCTATGTTTGTGAATGACAGACCAAAGTGTATTATCTTCGCTATATAAAGTGTTCGAGCCCATTATTTGTTTTTTATGACTACTTCAAACGAAATCAAAGCAATTAGCAAAAACCGGTCAAGTGTGTATCGGACTCACACATAAAGCGTAAAGACTACCATAGAGTAAAAATATCAATGATCTTGTATAAAAGGGTCCATCATTTAATTTTGAATTGTTATTATAGCGGTCATAGAAATACACAATCTATGAAAATTATTATTATTAATCTATTAAAGTTCATAAGATACACCAAAAAATGACAAAAATATATACTTTCTTGGGGCCTCCCCCTTTTTTTTTTTAATTTAATTTAATTATTGCTTTTTGTTGTAGCTAAAACAGAAATACACAATCTGTGAAAATTTCAACTCTTAATAAGTAGTTTTCCTATTCGTATGCCCACTAACAGACTGACGGACGGACGAAAGGACGGACAATGGAGGCTTAGTAATGTAGGGGGCGGATTGTATGGAACCTTAATAAAAATAGTTACTCACTCTCGTACAAATGAACAGTCTTCATGCTAATAAACGCGACATCAGATTTCCTCTCAACGAGAGCCCGTAACGCCATTATCTCACCACTCGTAACATTTCCGTCGATTTTGTAACAGGAACTCGTAAACTTATCCACCATTGCGCTATCTATATTATATTTTTCAACGCCAGGTGCGCAAATTTCACTAAAATATTCCGTCATTGCTTCATAACAATTGAGTTTTTCTTTTTTCTTTATGTAATTCATTACAGAGTGCCATGAAACTCCATCGTAAATCGGAAAAGCGGCTCTTTTCCCGCGTAAGTCTTCCATGTTTCGCAAAATGGCGTCGTTTCTCACGTACGCCATGACGGCGTCCATTTTCTCTATTATTGGCGTGACTTCGTAAAGTATCGGTTTTAGATTGTAGTCTCTGTAATAAAAATATTATTAATTATGAAAAGCTTGATCATTAAAAATTAAAATTAAAAATCTCTAACATCCGTGATTATCAACAAGAAAATAGCCGATCTTTTAAAGGCTAAAAAGATTTTCTGAAATTATAGCTAAGAACTTGTTAAACACGTTTCGAATAAAAAATCAACCAAGGCCCAAACTCCCACCACCTCGGTTCCCTTCCTTCCTATTCCTTGGGTTGGTACTTCAAGTATCACGCGTGTTCATATGTTGCGGTGACTGCTTAGCATCAGGTGAACCGTATGCTTGTCCCAACTGTCATAAAATTGCTAACGCGAGATATTAGTTCTTAAATGGACGCAAATAAGCAATACCATGTCAACCCACAAAATTGAAAGAACTGAGTTATATATGCAGAAGTGTTCGTAAATGGCTGAAGAACATTTTTCTTTCATATTTGTAGGTTTTTAAGATTTCAAACTTCTAAAAAGCCATTTTTTCAATCATGCAATTTATGTATTTTTAAACGTTTTGGGTTATATACGAAGTATGCAGTTTGTATACTTATTTTTGTGAAAATAAGTAAAATAACTTACATAAATCTGAAATTGCCAAAAACTTGACCAATATATAAAAAAATCATATGAAGCAAGTTGTTCAAAATTTTCAAACGCGTTTTTCTGGAAATGACATTCGTGTGGGTTGACATGGTATTACTTATTTGCGTCCAAATCTAATTTGACTAGCTAAAGTGTCCTGTGTGAAAAACATTGCTTCGCGGTATATCTGACACTGCAGTGGTACCTATAAAAATTCTCGTTATTTTACCTCACAGCACTGGCCAATAAATCGCTGCTGGCCACAGTGACGTCACTCTCTTGCTGTTGAACCGTGCGCAGACATTCTTGAACATTCCCCCGCACTATACACTGTAATGGCGGATTGAGACCGTACACGACGCCGGCCTCACTAAGCCACTCGCATTTATTCTTCTCCAGTAACGATGTTGTACATAGCGTTATATGACTGGAAAATACAACATTTTTTTCTATATGTATTTACTCGTAAAAGAAGAAGATATGGCCTCAACCTTTGGACTTAAAAAGCCAATTTTTTCACAGGTGTTGCTATTAAAATGTAGCCAAGCATTAATAAAGGTTACATTTTTATAATTTTGTGACGCTCATAGCCGAGTGCACCTACTGATCGGTAAACTATCGGTAGGTTAAGCCACTTTAGGCGCGGTCAGTCACTAGATGGGTGATCGCATAGTGGTATGTCGATTGAGCGTCTCCGTGCTTCGGAGGGCACGTAACAAGTCGGTCCCGGCTGTTGACAATTTGACAACAGTCGATAAGTCAAGTCAGAGGCCTACGGGCGACCTGAACAACTCTGACACTGGGTTGGCCACTAACTCGATATGAAAAATAAAAGGTTATTCAAAATTCAAACCCTTAGGGGCGTGAAAAGGGGCGTTTGTTCTTGTCTCCCTAGTCTGTGGGTCTGCCTCGGAGAGCACGTTAAGCAGTCGGTCCTGGTTGTTATCATAATATCTGATAATATCTCTTTATAAGTAATATGCTCATATCAAATGAGTTACTGGTTCACCCTTAAGGTTGTGGAAGTCGCTCTGTGTAAAAACTAATAACCTGTCTAACATGACCCACGAAGACAACGCCTCTTTAAATAGTTTAAATAAATCCCCCAAATTGTGCTTTTTAACAATGTAATAATTGCGTTATTAAATTTTAATGCACCTTTATTGCAATTGCAATTGTCAATAGCTCAAAGGTAGAAGGGTTGACTCCGCTCCTTTACGAGAGTTGCGGGTTCGATCCGGACCCCTTGGGCTATTGTCGTACCCACTCCTAGCGCAAGCGCAGAGCTTATTTGGAGGGGCAATAGGAATATTAGTAATGCCTTGAAAAAAAAGGGCATTGCTTTAGTATTCTTTAAAAATTGCAATTAAGTAGTCTCCGATACAAATTTTTCGCCAAAATATTCAAATTAAAATTGCTCAGCAGGTTATGCATGAAAAGGTACCAACGAAAAAAATTGAGCGACGATCAAAACTTACCGTGGTGGATCACATCCACTTTGACTGTAGGCCTCTCTGAAGCCTTTAGCTGAAGCTAAGTAGTCCAAGGGAGCTCGCGGTGGATTTAATGGCCTGGGGGCCTCGCGTATCTCGAGTAGCGTTGTGAGGGCCCCCCTCCAGTTATTGTCAAAGCGGTCCTCCTCTTTAATCGAAGCCAGAAGTGTACTTACTGCGGCGGCCGCTTTACTATTAAAACAGAAGTCGGTCTAAGTAAAAGATCGCTACATATGGCACCGCGTTAAGCGGCCATGAGACTAACCTAATCTAACACATCCCCGGGATCAAGCTCCGCTAGTCTTCGGGGTGCAATGATTGTCAGGTTACGTTGGTTCGTTCTGCGAGATTTCCCATAACCTGACAAAAAGCTCCGAGGTCGGCCACCGAGGAGGTTTTAGTGGGTCTCCATGACGTTTCCATGTTGCCTTGGAACCCTACATAACCTGGTTCTCCACCCCCAAGAAGACGGATATCTGGTAGCAGATTTCCCCGACAACAAAAAATGGATAGGATAGGATACGGAAATGATTACCGTTTAGCGATAACAACTGGCCAGGGTCGTTGAAGCCAAGTGCACGGGGAGGCTCCGAGAGGCAGGTGCGAACCGTCACGGCAAAAGAACGAGAACTGATCTGGTGATGGACGGTTCAGTGGTAACGTTGAGTTGATCTGGAAATGAATAAATAAATAAATAAACGTTGCACACTCAACGGCCCCCATTAGGACAATGATATCCTGTGTCGGGGATACACCCAGACCGGAAAATATGCTTGCATGGTCAATACAAACATATTATGCTCCGAGCGGGAATCGAACCCGCGACCTGTAGCGTTTAAGGCAGGTTCGCTACCGCTGCGCCACAACGTCGTCATCTATGTTATAATATATAAATATAATAACGAATTAAAATTGACCGAAAAATTAAGTGAAAGTATTAAATATAAAAAACACAGTTATTGGAACAACTTATATATCTCTAAAATTTGTGAATCTATCTTCTGCAAACTAAATGTTGGTTGGTTGGTTGGTTGGTTGAAAGTTCAGAATTTTAAACGACATTGTTAAATAATTAGAAGGTTCGCCACCAACCCTCCAAAAATCAATTTCTACAACTTCCTATATTCATTTCCACATTACGAAGTTTCACTTCTTCCGCGCGGAAGAACGCACGCACTACTTTTTTTTTATTATTTAGTTCTTTATTTTATTTTATAATTAAAAGAGATTTTTTCCCAGCTCACCGCAAAGAAAGACGCAACGTCGTCCAAATCCCCCCACACAACATCTCCAGCGCCACTCGACAGGCATTCCAAAGCCCCTATTGACCCCCAGTATTTATCCGCGACGGAGCAATCGGGACCAGCACACGCAGCACAGAGTGACTTGTATTTCTTTTCTGGAAGAAATTGTTTTATTAAAATGTCATGACTTTTTTTATATGTTACAAGTTGGCAAACAAGCATACGGCCCACCTGATGGTAAGTGGTCGCCGTAGCCTATGAGCGCTTGCAGCACCATTAGTAGGTGCCACTCACGCGTTGCCAACCTCGAGATATTAGTTCTTAAATCTCCTCTGCCCAGTAATTTCACTAGCGTACAGTGCCCTTCAAACCGGAACACAGTAATGCCTAAGCACTTTTTACAAGTTTTAAAGCTCGAAACCCTACAAATATTAAATAAAAATGTTCTTCAGCCATTTACCAACACTTCTGCATATATAACTCAGCTTTTTCAATTTTGTGGGTTGACATGGTATTACTTATTTGCGTCCAAATATAGTTAGTATTGAATTGTAAATATGTTGTTTGTTTTTAATATTTTTGTAAATAAATAAAAAATAAAAATCCGTACTGATATTATAAATGCGAAAGTAACTCTGTTTTTTTTTTTTTCCGGAATGTGTATTGCTGTTGGCTCTACTGGCCTTGACAGCGTTACCGGGCGGGGGGGCCGAGTACTGAGACTCAGCCGTGATAAAAGGACAGACCTCACGGGGCTCAAATTTGATTCCGTCCTTAGGGTGCCTCCTGCGAAGCCGAACCACGGCTAAGGACGTCATCGGAGATGGAGGCAGCGCTCCGAGCGCATTCTATACGATAGACTCACCCGACGGTGTGAGCGCGACGCGACGTGCGAAACAAAGGACCTCTTAAAATGAGTAACTCTGTCTCTCTGTCTGTCGCACCTTCACGCCACAAATTTAGTACACAGATAGTCTAGAGCCTGAGAAAGGGCATAGGCTACTTTTAAATGCGAAAAAAGTGTTGAAAGGGGTTGAAAACGGGGGATGAAAAGTTGTATGGAAGTATCATTTTTTTTTTTTTCGGAATGTGTATTGCTGTTGGCCCTACTGGCCTTGACAGCGTCACCGGGCAGGGGGCCGAGTACAGAGACTCAGCCGTGATAAAGGGGCAGCCCTCACGGGGGCTCAAATTTGATTCCGTCCTTAGGGTGCCTCCTGCAAGCCTTAGGGTGCCTCCTGCGGAAGTATCGTAATTTTTCGAGATAGAAGTTTGAAACTTATTTTTTAGACTGTTGATTCGATATAAATAAATATGACATTCAAAGTTATTCACGCGGGGAAAAGCTGGTAAGAAGCTTGTAATATATATAAGAAGTTTTCTTCTGGACTTACTGAGTTCAGAGTCTGTTTTGCGATCGGATACCCAGGGGCCAGCCCTGCAGGCCTTATTAAAGAACTGCTCAATCGCCTTCAACTCGTTCTCCGTGACGCTCAGTTCTGGGTAACATGTGCGCGGTATGAAGAGGGACTCCAAATACTGGAAAACAGATTTAATTTATTCAGACTTTTTTACATAAGGACACCTTTGGGGCGTTGCGGCGCTCGGGCAGATGTTAGATCTTTCAAATATCTGTTTCGGTCTGGGCGTTTGGTCGTGTGGGTCTCCCCACCGTGCCTCGGAGAGCACGTTAAGCTGTCTGTCCCGGTTGTTATCACATAACATCTGATAATAATCGTTAAATGTTGATAAGTAAATTGCCCTTGGCCAAACGATTTGTTTAAAAACTAGTAACCTGTCAAATCCGGGCAAGAGTAATAAGCAGATTCCGGGTAAGTACACGTATAAAACCGGGAATAATAATAGGAAGCCAACAAGCAAGTTCCAAATGTACATAAAAATAAACTTATCAATAAAGCCTATTATTCGTTAGAGGAATATTTTTCCGATAAAAATGCTCGGGACTCTTAATATTGCTGGATCTCATTCAAGAACCAAATTTTATATGAAAGAATACAATTGTAAAAACATATATTTGAAAAGAGTAACTGTCGAGTTTCTTGTCGGTTCTTCTCGATAGAATCAACCTTCCGAACCGTCGGTAGTGTTTGACTATTCAAAAGTATTTTTAAAAGTCTACTTGAATAAAAATATTTTTGATTTGATTTGAAGAAGAAGAGGTCCACTCCATTCGTCTATTCTTATATATGTCTGTGATGCTGATGTCTTTGGTGCTGTAAGCATATAAAGCATTATTCCCGGTATTTTATTTTACCCAGGGTCTGCTTATTACTCTTATCCGGATTTGACGGGTTACTAGTTTTTACACAGAGCGATTGCCATCTGACCTCCGCAACCTTAAGGACGAACCAGTAACTCATTGGATAAGATCAATTTACTTATCAAGATTATTTGTTATGTGATAATAATCGGGACCGACAGCTTAACGTGCTCTCCGAGGCACGGTGGGGAGACCCACAGACAAACGCCCAGACCGAGAGAGAAATGTAACAAACATCTGCCCGAGCGGCAATCGAACCCGCAACCGTCGAGACTAAAGGCAGACTCGCTACCCACAACGCCACAACGGTGTCAAGTAAACTACAAAACGTTGTCTTACAGTAATTTTTTTAATTTTCTAAATAACCCATACCACAACCGTTCCTTCAATAGAGCGAATGAAATATCTCGTCTCACCCCTGATAAAGTGTCTGATAGCGGTCGAAGGTTGTCATCAGCGACTCCTTGATGGCAGAGCACCCTGTCCTTGAGAACAGCTTCCACAGACGACTCCTGGTCCGGCAGAATGCGCTTATTCACCACAGCCACCACGGTTCTCTCGAATGGTCCTTGATGGAGCAATACAGACATAACTCCTTAAATATTAGTTGAACCATGCGCAGTAACACGTTTTGGGTCTCAACCGTATGCGGTATGAAGGGGGCCGCGTAACTATAGCAACGCGGCGACGCGGCACCCGATTAGTACACTCGCTCACGGTTGTTTTAGTTCTTTAAAACTGAGCTATTAAAAATTAAATTAAAATATAAATTATTTTTGTCAGGTGTGTGAGTATTTAATTTTAAAGGTGTCATCCCAATAAGTGACAGTGATTAAAAATGTACATTAACTATTATTATTATTTTTATAATGAAAACAAAAAGAAATCTATCAAATGAAAAGAATTCTTCAAAACCGATCATTAGTTCCAGAGATTAACTCGTTCAACCAAACAAACTCTTCAGCTTTTTAATTTTGGTATAGATTTACTATAAAATTTGTATTTTTTTAAATTACTTTTATTATCTAATTATTATCTACTTTAACGACAGGGTATAAAACGTAACATAGAGATAGACATGGGCGTAGCGAGGTATGAGCAAGGTCGGACTGGTCCCTCCTCCAGGACCTTGAAAAACGGAGAAATATATACAAGGTATTTTGAACATTGTAACTAACAACTATTGAAGAAAAAAAGTCATTTTGAGGACCCTAAATAAAGATCTTACTCCGCTAATTAATTTTAGACATGGGCGTAGCGAGGTATGAGCAAGGTCGGACTGGTCCCTCCCCCAGGACCTTGAAAAACGGAGAAATATATACAAGGTATTTTGAACATTGTAACTAACAACTATTGAAGAAAAAAAGTCATTTTGAGAACCCTAAATAAAGATCTTACTCCGCTAATTAATTTTAGACATGGGCGTAGCGAGGTATGAGCAAGGTCGGACTGGTCCCTCCCCCAGGACCTTGAAAAACGGAGAAATATATACAAGGTATTTTGAACATTGTAACTAACAACTATTGAAGAAAAAAAGTCATTTTGAGAACCCTAAATAAAGATCTTACTCCGCTAATTAATTTTAGACATGGGCGTAGCGAGGTATGAGCAAGGTCGGACTGGTCCCTCCCCAGGACCTTGAAAAACGGAGAAATATATACAACTATTGAAAAAAGTCATTTTGAGGACCCTAAAGTCCGCTAGGACTCCGCTAGGTCAAAAGGTGGCTACGCCCATGCAGATATATATAACTTACTATTTCTGTCCCGAATTTCGTTTGTAACAAGTACATCAATGTTGGCCCATTGCGCCGCAATCAGATCTTCGGGGCTGAAGACTCCGAAGTCTACAGTACCTTTGCTCATTCGTCTTAGACAGTCAAGTCTGGGAAAAAAAATATCATTTCTTTATTTATTCATTAGTTTAAGTACTGACTAAACAAAATGGCGATCCTGGGTATTGGAATAGCAGCATTTAATTTATTAAATATATTATCTATGACAAAAACCATTTTTTTTATTTGTAGTCGTTACGTGGGTTCGGCTTTATCACGCGACGGTACTTGGCCCGGTCTTGTGCATCATTTTCGTTAGCCCATCTCATCATCCTTATATCCTTTTCGACATTTTGCCTCAAATTTTCGAAGCCATGGAAACGCACTTTTTATATACTCGTATGTTTTTCGCAGTATATGTATCACAGCATACTGCATATTATTATCTTTTAATATCCTTTTTTGGGACGTTAATAGACTATTTAGACGGTGACAAACACGATGGTGCGCCTGATGGTAAGTTATTACCACTGCCACTACAAGAATTATTGCTCCTAAAAAATTTCGGCATCCTTTGAATAATACTGTTGCGTGTTGGGAAAACCTTGTAAGTTTAAAGGTATGTGTACTTACTGATCTGTGCCCAAAACACATTCCAGACCAGAATCTCTTTCTTCATCTAAAATTGGACACGCAGCTGCGCCGCGCTTGAATGGACCACGGGCCTCCACGATGCAAATACGCACTAGAACAAAAACATGGAATTATATTACTTTACACTTAAAACCTTTAAAAAGTTTTGAATGACAGTCCCAATAAAAAGTTTTAACGTCCTGGGAGCTTACCATGAACTCTTATAACAATTGAAGTGATGAACTAAATTGTAATAATATAAAATGAATGTTTACCGGCGTCGAGACGTGACGCCCGCTGTTGGGATAATCTCTGTGTGGTAGGTCTTTTGCTGCAAGAGGCCGGCTAGGTAGGTAAGCATTGTCAAATAAGCTACCGCCAAACGTAGTGCTTAAGGCACTGGAGGCTAGTGAAATTACTGGGCAAAAGAGATTTAAGCACCACTATCTCGAGGTTAGCAACGCGCGAGTGACACCTACTAATGGTGTTGCGCGCGCTCATAGGCTACGGCAACCGCTTACTATCAGGTGGGCCGTATGCTTGCTAGCCAACTTTTGAATCGCTATAAAAGTAAATGGTAAAGTGTCTCTCGGTTGCTGTACATCAGAATCTAGCATCTGCTCCGAGCTAATTTCAGTATTGAAATATTTCCAAGTTACAAAAAAAAAATCATTGATTCAATCGCTATCTAACTCTCCTGGAGTTAATGGGGGACATACAGACTTTTATACATAGATTTATCTTCGTCCTAGCATTATTCCCGGTATTTTATTTTACCCAGGGTCTGCTTATTACTCTTATCCGGATTTGACAGGTTACTAGTTTTTACACGGAGCGATTGCGGTCTGACCTTCGCAACCCTAAGGGTGAACCAGTAACTCATTGGATAAGAGCAATTTACTGATCAAGAGTTAACGATTATTGTCAGATGTTATGGGATAACAACAATAATACACATAGATTTATATACATATACATTATTTTATCATTCTATAACAAAACTTACTTAAAATTTAAAACCTATAATCTAAAGTAAAACCTAATTTTAAAAATAAAACTATTTAAAAACATTTTATAAAAATCGACAAGTTATATTTAAATATTAAAATTATGCCAAATGCCAAAAACCAGTTATGCGACCTTAAAAAATTATTAACATACGTAAACAACGCTAAGTAGGCAAGACCTTGTTGATTCATTGTAACTAGACATGTATTTTGTTGTGAATATAATATAATATTATGTGTTATTCCCTTCCAAAAAGCCTAAACTTTTTTTTATGTAAGAGGGGGCAAACGGGCACGTGGCTCACTTGGTGTTAAGCGATCACCGCCGCCCATGAACATCTGCAACACCAGAAGGCATGCAGGCACGTTGCCAACCTTTAAGGAAAGAATACACTCTTCTCTTGAAGGTTCCCAAGTCGTATCGGTTCGGAAAGACCGCCGGCGGAAGTTGATTCCACAGTGGTTGTGCGAGGAAGGAAATGTCTTCTAAATCGCGCTGTTGTTGATTTCCAGACATCGAGGTGGTAAGGATGGAATTTAGAGTTTTGCCGTGAACTTCTTATGAGGCCGACCCAGTGCCGGCGTTGGGGGACGAGGTATTCAATGGAGATTAAAATGGGGAGATCTAAGACTGTGGGGATAGTTCGATGAGATTCACATCGATTCACCAAAAAGTTTTACACTACATAACGCAACGCGACAAATATACAAAAACATCACAATCCTGAATCTCGCTTTGAGAGTTTCAATGTAGATTAACGTATATTTAACGTTTGCCTTTTACTACGCGAGACCGGCTCGGTAGGTGCCATGGTATTGCCAGATATTCTACCGCAAAGCAGTAGTGTGTTTTGCATGTCTTTGTTTCATTTTGAGGTTATTTTGAGGCCGAACCATGGATTCTCCGATTGAAGTACTCCGATCTAGTGCTGGCGTTAAGAGAGGAGGAAAAGCGATGGGGTGCTGTCACAATCCTGAATCGCGCTATGGAGGTTCCCAGATTTAAGTTCCAGATTTCGAGATTTGAGAACCAATATCAGTCATTGGCAACGCGTGTGTGTCACCTACATATAGTGTTGCAAACGCTAGTAGGCTATGACAATTGCTTATCATCAGATGGGCCGAAAAAATGCAAAATATTTTGGTTTTGATTTTGAATATTTCCTGGTCAGAGGATGCTCCGTTTGCGTCAAAGGGACATCAAAACCTCCAAAGGGTTTCATTGCAAACTAGCTGACCTGACAGACGTTGTCCTATTGACAGACGGTGTCTTATTGATGATTATTTAATTCGAATTGGTATAATTAATAAAAAAAAAGTGTGTTTATTATTCGAATGCTTTATGATATACAATATTCTTAGTTTTTTTTCTTGCGCGTATATAAATAGTTTTGTTGGCATTCCGACACGGGAACAGGCGACGTATAACTGGCCATGTGAAATGGATAATTTAAATAAAATAATGTCGTTAAGTTTTCTTAAATAACGATTCTTAAATTTTCTAATTTTCAGCGCAATTTTTAATTTTTTCTGTCATAAGAACCTTCACCTGACAATAAAAAAAATAGTGAAATCGGTCCAGCCGTTCACGCGTGATAGCGTGACCAAGAGATATAGGGATTCATTTTTATATATATAGATTCAAATCTTGCTCGTTTTCATGACCTTAGCTGCATTACAAAGACCTCAAGCGTGGACGTAATTATAATCTATTTAAGCATCAATAAATTAACAGGCATTGTAATAAGTTTATTGCGACATGTTTATTGAGCTATAAAACAAGATAATGTATATATTAACCGATTTAAAAACGCAGATTATCATTTGACCGTATGTTCAGTGGTGTAACAATAGGGTGGTATCTCTGATGACGTCCTTACTCAACTGTGATCCGGCTTCACAGGAGGCACTGCAGAAATGCGAGCCCCGTAAGGGCTGACCCCTTTTCACGGCCGGATCACTGTGCGGCCCCTTCGCTCGGTGATGCTCTCAAGGCCAATAAGGCCAACAGCAATACATATTTAAAAAAAATAGGATGGCAAGAGGCAAAATGCAGTCTTCCATTTTTTTTTATTGTTGGCATTGAGAAACGAATTCTTAACGCAGACAAAGTCTCCCGCTGTTACTAGTAAATCTCATAAGTCCATTAGTGAGTAATGAACAATAAGAAATAAATTAAAATAACGCGAAACGTATAATTTTGAATCAAAATTATATATTTTTTTCCTCATGTTCTTTCCTCATGTCGAGACGTTTCATAAAAAATATCAAGGCTGTTCACAGATTGATTGGATAAGACTTAATGTTATGTTTTACGGTATGCCATGCTTCTCTCAGCACAAGAGCCGGCTCGACTGGGAAATTCGGGTTTCAGATATTTATTCCTCAAAAAGAATACACAATATTCACTTATATGAGAAATAACAATATGAGTAGTAACAAGGCGAAGCGTACACACATATTTTGTAAGTCGAAATAACTAAATGACGGTAATCTTAGAATATAGGTTACAATATCAACAAAACATAGCATGATATAAAGAAACTGGAGGTGGCAACTGATATAATATATATAAATATAGATTTATACGAAAGGAGTTTTTGTTTTTATTTGTTTTGGGTGTTTTATATTATTTTGATTTAATTTTTTTTTATTATTACCCTCTCACAGAAAATCGGCGTCAAGTAACAGTATCAGTAGGTACTGTTGCGTTTCGTGCGATGAGTGACAGCGCCGGAGACCCAATCTCCTACCCTCTCTCATCCCTACCTTTTTTCTCTTCTCATCCCGTCCCTCCTGTTCCTTGGGTTGGCAACACGCCTGTGATACTTCAAGTATCCCAAGCGGTTATAGATTGCGATGACTGCTTACCATCAGGCGTGCTGTACGCTTGTTTGTCAGCCGTGATGATATAAAAAAATTGTTTTTAACAAAACGATTTAACTGTAGGTAAATAAAATTTCGCAATTTAACAATTCATACATTAATACGCAATTTCTTCTTCTTCAAACTATTAATCATGGGATACTACGACAAAGAACAATCTTTATTCGGCGTCGGGATGTGACGACCCCATCGCCCGCTGTTGGGATAACCTCTGTCACAGCAGAGATAATTGCACCAGTGCAGTCAGTCACACTGGTGGTAGGTTATTTGTTGCAAGAAGCCGGCTAGGTAGGTACAACCGCAGTGTCAAATATTCTGCCGCCAAGTAGTGCTTAGGCATTACTGTGTTCCGGTTTGATGGGCACTGTAGGCTAGTGAAATTACTGGACAGAGATCTAAGAACTAATATCTCGAGGTTGTCAACGCGTCAGTGGCACCTACTAATGGTGTTCCAAGCGCTCATAGGCTACGGCAACCACTTACCATCAGGTGGGTCATATGCTTGTTTGCCGTAAAGCCCTAAATTAAAGTTTTGCCCTTCCCTGGGCCAAATCCTGGCTAACCACGCTAGAAGCCTCAATAGTTCAACCGTAGAAGGCCAGACTGCGCTCCGTTAACGCCACAGTCGAGAGCTCGATCCTGATGGGCTATTGTCGTACCCCCTCCTAGCGCAAGCTTCGAGCTTATTTGGAGGGGTAATAGGAATATTAGTAATGCCTTGAAATAGCACGGCTAATATTCTTAAAAAAAGAACATCGTATTTTCCAATAGATTATTAAAATCAAAGAATCTCACAAATGAGAAATCCCCGTGATGCGGAAAACAAGAACCATGAAAGACAGGTTCTCTTACGGAAATCATAAGTAATATAAGGAAAATACTTAGTCATTTAGTTAATTATGTACTGGGAAATACCTTATACAAAAATTAATTTTTATCTATATATAATAACATTTTTTTCTGGATTTTTATTGTGTATTGATGTTAGCCCTACCGGTCTTGACAGCATCACCGGCTGGCGACCGAGTACTGAGACCTGGGCTGGCAAAAGGAACAGCGTTTGCGGAGGTATAAAGTAGATTTCGTTCTTGGCCTCGCAGGCAGCGAGGCCAGACCACGGCTATGGACTTCATCGGGAATGAGGCGACGCTCCGAGCGCATTCTAATCGATGGACTCACCCGATGGTGTGAGCGCAAATTTATTCAGATACAATATTTATTTACCCTTTATAGAACCATATAACGACAAAAGGTTGACGTGTTGAGTCAACCTATGATTTCTAACTATGATTTCTCTATCAGTCAACCTTTCGGGATTACAAACAAAAATAAAGTGGTGACATTATAAAGATAAAATAAAAACCAAAGCAATCAAGCAATCAAATAATTATAAAATTCAACTTTTGCGAGTTCGATAATAGGGGTGTGACTATTGACCCTGCATGTGGTTCGGTTAACGTGGCCACTACGGCCCATTCCAACGTGTCCCAGCCCTTAAAAGATAACATTTAATATTGCTTTTTTAACAAGATCGAAACGCGACGTAGGACGAAGCTTTCATAATATAGGGAAGTGTTTTAAATGCGTCGTCTGAACTAAAACCTGCTTTTAAACTTCGCATATAGAGTACTACCTATGTAACTTCCTGATGATATTTATAAGCTTTTGTATAAATAATCCTGACTATATCACTACATAGTATAAAACAAAGTCGCTTTCTCTGTCCATATATCCCTATGTATGCTTAAATCTTTAAAACTAAGAAACGGATTTTGATGCGGTTTTTTTAATAGATAGAGTGATTGAAGAGGAAGGTTTATATGTATAATAACATCCATTAAATAGTGGAGAAATACTGTTATTATTGAGGTTTCTAATGTGATGTCGTAAATAATTACATTTTTTCCGGTTACCTTGCAACAAACGCAGGCTGAACCCTACGAGATTTCCAAAATAATATATGTTATATCCGTGCGAAGACGGAGCGGGTAATATTATAAATGCGAAAGTTAATCTGTCTGTCTGTCGCGTTATCACGCCAAAACTACTTAACCGATTGAAATGAAATTTGGTACACAGATAGTCTAGAGCCTGACATCGTTGTGGCATTGTGGGTAGCGAGTCTGCCTTTAGTCTTGACAGTTGCGGGTTCGATTGCTACTCGGGCAGATGTTTGTTACAATTTCTGTTTCGGTCTGAACCTGTGTGCGTCTCCTCACCGTACCTCGGTGCCGGTTCTTATCATATCTGATAATAATCGTTAACTCTTGATAAGTAAATTGCTCTTATCCAATGAGTTACTGGTTCGCCCTTAGGGTTGTGGTCAGATGGCAATCGCTCCGTGTAAAAACTAGTAACCCGTCAAATCCGGATAAGAGTAATAAGCAGACCCTGGGTAAAATAAAATACCGGGAATAATGCTAAGACGAAGAAGAAAAAGTCTAGTACCTGAGATAGAACTTACTTTTTAATGCGAAAAAAGGGTTGTAAGGGGTTGAAAGGAGGGATGAAAAGTGGTATGGAAGTATCGTCATTTTAGGGCTAAAAGCTTGAAACTTATTTTTATGGTGACTCGATATAAATAAATATGACATTCAAAGTTTGTAAAAGTTTTACCCTCAAGGGTGTAAAATAACAGTAGGGAATAGGGGATGAACGTTTGTATATTAATATTCTGCGTTGTGGACCACCTTCAGTTGAAACTAAAGGGTTCCGCAGCTTGATGATTTTTTTTCTTTTTTATGTTAGAAGTTGGCAAACAAGCATACGGCCCACCTGATGGTAAGTGGCTGCCGCAGCCTATGAGCGCTTGCAGCACCATTAGTAGGTGCCACTCATGCGTTGACAACCTCGAGATATTAGTTCTTAAACCTCGTTCGCCCAGTAATTTCACTAGCGTACAATGCCCTTCAAACCGGAACACAGTAGTGCCTAAACACTACTATTTGGCGGCAGAATATTGGATAGCGAGTGGTAGTGTGGGACTCGACCACCTGTAAGGCAGGTGGTAATACCCACTAAAACTCTGCGTTCCGGCTTCGTCACATTGGGACGCCATGGGATCGCTGTCGCACGCAACCATGACGCCCCGACGAAAGGCCTATGGCTACCGCCTTAGGGAAGGCTCCGAGGGGACGTGTGAGAGCTGGATCTAATGCTCCATCACACTCCCCTCCTCGGCCTGGCGACTAGCAGCGGCTCCGGTTCGTGGAGCCGTTGAACCCTTGGTGGTGGGTGGGGAACAATCTTTCCCGCCCATAATGTGCTCCGAGGGGCGCCCTGCGTCCGCGCAAACCGCGCACCGCAGCGGTCTGCTGCAGCCACGCGCAAGGTGGCCTTCGCCACCGCAGCGATAGCAGAGGCTGCCCCTCTCAACCTTTGATGGGCACGTAGGTCTTGTATGACCGATGCCCATACAACGGAAGCACCTGAGAGGGCGCTTCTCTACGACTTGGACTTTGGCCGAGGACCAGCCGACAAGAAGCCGACCAGCCTCGACCAGTCGTTTTGCAGCCACGAGAGGTAGCCTTATCATGGCCGCACCCATTCCTCCGACGCCCTCAGTGATGTCCCCGACCCTCACGGAGTCTGAGGCAGTCACAGAACACGGGAGACCGCCTCGGCAACACCCGAAGGGGTTACCGAGTCGTCCAGCCCGGTCAGCCTCAGGGTGCCCCTATCAGACGGCAGGGACACCGTCACCATATCGGTGAGGATGTGGCGCATCCGTTCCACCAGAGCCTCCGCTGCCTCCTGGGAAGTCCCAGAAGGCAGCTCCAACATGCGCCCATCCGTCACAGACCGACGAATGGACATGCCCGGGCCAATCCCTAACTGGGACAGCACCACCTCTTTTTGGACCTTCGTCAAGGCCTGCGCGAACGTGACCCCGCGCTTCTCCGCCGCCGGCAACAAATTCATAGCGATTGCTATGGACTTGTGCGCGGCGGGGAGTCTAGGCTTGGGTTGCGCGGCCTTGGAAGGTGCAGCCTTGGAACTCCTTGGTGCCACCTGTCTGGTGGGCTCCGCCGGAGGGGAGGACTTTTTGCCCTTACCCTTTCCCTTTCGACGGACGACGGCCGTCCACGTTCCCTCCCCGAAGGCCCTGCGACTGGTTCTGCAGGAAGCGCCGGGGCTGGAAATCGTGGCAACCGGCACCGCTTCAAGGTTGTCAGGCGGTATAGCAGGCGTCGCTACTTCTTTATTCGCCCTCGAAACTGTCCTCCTTGTCGGAGTCAGGACAGGTGAACCGGCCCTGACCGGAAAAGCGGGCGAAGAGGGCAAATCTGCCGTCTCTGGAGGGCGTCTCTTGCTCGCCGCCAGGGGAGGACGAACGTTCCTCGCCGGCAAGAGGCGATCCTCAATGCCGGCGAACTTTGCGTCGATCAACTCCCCGATCGACGCAAGAAGAGACGCCCTCAACTCCTCCATGGGCATCTCCGGGGCCACGGGTGCCGCAGCCTGTCTCGCCTGGTGGAGCCGTTGGCGGTACGCCTCCAGCTCCTCTTTTAGGCCTTCAGCCTCGTCACGGAGCCTCCGGTTTTCAGAGGCCATTCGGCGCAACTCCTCGGAGACGGACCTCCTCGCCAGGGAATCGACAATCTCCTGGAGAGAGTCCGCCGCCAGCTTGAGTCTCCGCACCATCGGGCCTTGGAGGTGACCGGATTTGCGGGCGACCTCCCGCACATCGGTCACATGAGTTATGCCCGTACCACCGCGTTTGCTGGCCTTTTGGGTGCGAGCCGACACCCCTGCCTCCGTCTCGGTCTCCGAGCCAAACGGGCTCCCCAAGGGAGGCTGTGGGTTAACCCTTTTACGGGTCCCAACCGAGGCATCGGTCTCGTCATCCGAATCCAACATGTCGAACATACAGACACACAGATAACACCGAAAAAATTTACAATTGCCGACGGGATAGTCGTTGGTTTCGTGGGTAAGCCCGGAACTCCGTTACGGTTCGTTGGACTTACACCACTACTCACAGGGGGCACCGCGGGAAGGTCACTATCCAAACCCCCCGCGGTGGTACCTACCTAGCCGACCTCTTGCAACAAAAGACCAACACTGGTGGTAACCAGTGTGACTGATTGCACTGGTGGAATAATCTCTGCTGTGACAGAGATTATACAACAGCGGGCGATGGGGTCGTCACATCCCGACGCCTTTAAGCTTGATGATGTAGAATCTAAACCTAATAACGAATTAAAATATTAAATTTGACGACGTTGTGGCGCAGCGGTAGCGAACCTGCCTTGAACGCCACAGGTCGCGGGTTCGATTCCCGCTCGGAGCATAATACGTTTGTATTAACCATGCAAGCATGATTTCCGGTCTGGGTGTATTTATCCTTATCTTTGTGAATATTTCCGGACCCCTGACACAGGATATTACTATCCTAATGGGGGCCGTTGAAAAAAATCGACCGCAAAATAAATTGGTAATTTCATAGTAATTATTAAAATTAATATGGAAAACAAAGTTATGGGAACGACTTATATATCTCAAAATTTTTTGATAATCCATTTAGCGATTTAGGCGTTAAAGCGTCACAAACAAGCAAAAAAGTCACCTTCGCATTTGTAATATTTAAGTTGGGATATTTTAATGTAATGTCCTTGTCTAAGTAATTTTTTATATTTCTATGTAGTAACGTCAGTATAGGTTTTATATTTTAAAAACATATTTTTCCTCAATTGAGTATACAAGTAATTTACTACAACACTGTTGTGGTTTAAGACTTTATTTCTCATAAGAACTTTACATAATTACACTTCCGGCGTCGTGATGTCATGACCTTATCGCCCGCTGTTGGGATGACCTCTGTCACAGCAGAGATTATTCCACCAGTGCAATCAGTCACACTGGTGGTAGGTCTTTAGTTGCAAGAGGCCGGCTAGGTAGGTACCATCGCAGTGTCAGTTCTACCGCAAAGCAGTAGTGTCTTTGACATTACTGTGTTTCGGTTTGAAGCTGTAGGTTAGTTTAATTACTGGGCAAAGATTTAAGAATCAATATCGGGTTGATCTTTGAGGAAAGGCTCTTGTCTTGAAGGTTCCCAGGTTGTAATAATAATAATAATAATAATGATTTATTCGCAGGAAAATTGACACAAATAAGATGTTACATGATATTAAATAGTAATAAATGTTTCGCCTTATACAATAGGCATGCAAATTTTTATAATATCGTTATTTTAGTTAAATCTAAACTCATCATATGAATATAAACATTTTTCAATTAGCCATTGTTTAAATTTATATTCAAAACTTTTAAATTTAATTCTCTAAATACTTTAGGTATTCTATTATATATTTTTATAACATTTATAGCACAGTTTTTTGGTGCATATTACCTTTGCATAGAGGCATTACAATTTTCGTGGGATCTCTCTGTTGAAATCTATTTCGATCAATTAATTTTTCAAACAAATGAGGGTTCTTTTTGTATCAGTTCGGAAAGACCACCGGCGGAGTTTCGTTCCACAGAGTGGTTGTGCGAAGAAGAAAATGTCTTCTAAATCGCACCGTGTATTGCAAAAAGGTAGGTAATTGTAATTTCTTTTCCAATTATGACGACATTGTGGCGCAGCAGTAACGAACCTACGTTAAGGTTGCGGGTTCGATCAAAAAAAGGTCTGTTTTTCTTTTTTTTTATGTACTATATATTATATTAATGTTAAGTTAATGAAATGCTGTTAATTTAAAATAACAAATAAACATTTAAATGTATCTATTGTATAGATGCATACTAGTAATAATTCTAGTTTCCCAAAATTGTTATGTATTATATCATAAAAACAGTATCTTATTTTAAGTAATTATGTATGTTCTTATAAGAAATAAATTCTTTAAATCCACTGCACACGGGCGCTACATCGGCTAGCAACACTTCTGGCCCTACTGGCCTTGACAGCGTCACCAAGTGAGCCGAGTGTTGAAACCCGACCGTGACATAAGGACAGCCGTTACCGGGAATATTGTTACCATCCTTGGAAGGCCTTTTGCGAGGCCAAACCAAGGCTAAGAACGTCATAGGAGAGGCGATCTCTGTATACACATTATTTTTATGTATATATTAGGGTTTAGGGGTTTTAAGTAGTTTTGTAAAAAGGCGAAAGATTTATACGTTTTGAAGGGAAACCAGAGTGAAATTATATTGTTATTTTACATAGATTGCGATCTGGACATTATCCGACTAAAAAATTTGCCTTTTTAATGAAAAAGGTTAATTCTCCGAATTGCGAAGTATGCAACAAAATTGACGACGTTGAGCACATTCTTTCGGAATGCACTAAACATGACGGTGAGAGAAAGTCTTTGATGCAAAAGTTCAATATAAACAAAGGCGTCGGGATGTGACGACCCCATCGCCCGCTGTTGGGATAACCTCTGCCACAACAGAGATTATTCCACCAGTGCAATCAGTCACACTGGTGGTAGGTCTTTTGTTGCAAGAGGCCGGCTAGGTAGGTACCACCGCAGTGTCCAATATTCTGCCGCCAAATAGTAGTGCTTAGGCACTACTGTGTTCCGGTTTGAAGGGCACTGTACGCTAGTGAAATTACCGGGCGAACGAGATGTAAGAACTAATATCTCGAGGTTGGCAACGCGTGAGTGGCACCTACTAATGGTGCTGCAAGCGCTCATAGGCTGCGGCAGCCACTTACCATCAGGTGGGCCGTATGCTTGTTTGCCAACTTGTAACATAAAAAAAAAAAAAAAAAAAAAAAAACAATTTAGGTTCTTTTTCATGTATTCTTGCCAATCCTAATTCTGATGTTGCAAAGCTTGTGGTAGAAATGGTTAAGCATCATTGACTTTCTCTCGCGCGCTGTCTTATTATTATTATAGGTTAGGTTACGATGGGGCTGACATGTCCGTGTCGGATAAAAGTCCCTAAATAAAAATTGATAAAAAAAAAGTAGTTTTGTAATGGACTGGCTCCACTGGGTAAGTACTATCCTCTCACAGAAAATCGGCGTAAAGTAAAAGTATCAGTACTGTTGCCTTTCAGGCGATGAGTGGGAGTGCCGGAAGCTCCCACCCTCATCCCTTTCCTCCTAGGTTGGCTACGCGTATGTAATACTTCAAGTATCTCGCGTTAATAGGTTGCGCTGGCTGCTCACCATCAGGCGGACCGTATGCTTGTTTGACAACAGTCATGATATACAAAAAAGTTGGTTTTTAATGCAATAAACTTCAACGTACAGAAAATAATTATATATATTTAATATCAAAACTATTTAAGGCCACGCGGTCATTTCCAAGGTCGGCGGTCCGGACTCGTCCGTTCGGTTTTTATTACCTCGTTGAAATAATATTTACAAATAAAAACTTTGTGGTTACAACCTCCTTTTTTGATTTTGAAATGTCAAGGGTTTTGTTTTTAGTGTAGAAAGAGAAAGACGATAGAAGGAGTTAAAAACCACGTGCCAATATTTTACGTATTTTATGTGTGCGTAATGTCAAATTGCCTATATAATTGATATTCTTGACCGGGTATAAAACATGCTAACATTGACATTTAAGTAAAAAAAAATTAGTTGCAAAACCTATATATGGACGCAAATAAGCAATACCATGTCAACCCACAAAATTAAAAAAACTGAGTTATATGCGCAGAAGTGTTGGTATATGACTGATGAACATTTTTCTTTAATATTTGTAGGGTTTTAAGCTACAAAGATTCTAAAAAGCCATTTTTTAATCATGCAATTTATGTATTATTTTAAACGTTTTAGGTTATATTATTTACGAAATATTCAGTTTGTATACTTATTTTTTGTGAAAATAAGTATAAATAACTTACATAAATCTGAAATTGCCAAAAACTTGACCAATACATAAAAAAAGTCATATGAAGCAAGTTGTTCAAAATCTTCAAACGCGTTTTTCTCGAAATGACATTCGTGTGGGTTGACATGGTATTGCTTGTTTGCGTCCATATATATCTATTTCTTTTACTCGTATTAGTGTTCCGAGCAACAGACTAAGATAGCAATATCTCCTTTGTAATAACATTACAAGAGCGGCAACATGGTATGTCTCCGTCCATGGGATTCTTCGTCTAAGGTTTTAAGGAAGTTTGGAGGTAAACAGGCAAGGGCTGGTGAGTTGAGATCATAAAACTTAAATTATTTACGGTGAAGAACGTCCTGATTTTTGAAGCGAAACTTCTTTAGAATCGTTGTGATTTCAAACCGGATGCAACGGAAAAAACGACAGGTAAGAAATAAAAACGGACGGACGGGCGGACAGATTAAGCCTTTACCCGCTGACTAATTTTAGCTAAAGAAGTTTTACTTCAATCGTGTGGTCTAAAGCACAGTGTATTTTCTATTATCCTTTACACAAAAGAAAATCTGAAGACATGTTACATGGATATAGAGGTAGGTATCCCGCCCTGGATTTTGCAAAAAAATTGAGAAATTCACGAATATAATAAGTTTTGAACTATTTCACTGATAATCAAGACAAAAGTGATTTTGCCTCCCATACTAGGCCTTAAATTAAGATTTTGCACTCCGTTAATACTTTGATCGAATTATTAATAACTAGCGACCCGCTCCGGCTTCGCACGGGTATAAAATATATAGCCTATGTCATTAACTGAAAAAATGATTAAAATCGATCCAGTAGTTTTGACTTATTTATTACTGCCCGTGGCCCGCACGCGTTAATTGTAATTATTTACGACATCACATTAGAAACTTCAAAAATAACAGTATTTCTTCACTATTTAATGGATGGTATTATACATATAAACCTTCCTCTTCAATCACTCTATCTACTAAAAACCGCATCAAAATCCGTTGCGTAGTTTTAAAGATTTAAGCATACATAGGGACGGAGAAAGCGACTTTGTTTTATACTTATATTCATTAATTAATAAAAAAATCAATGGACTAAGTCGTTCATATATTATTTAGTATGATAAATGTTTTAAAAGATCAGTAGTAGAACCGTACTCCTCCCAGCATAAATAGGACGTCTCGACTGAGAAAGGTAGTATTTCTCTCTCACTCTCATAGAAAATCGAAAAAGTAGCAGTACTTTTGCGATTCGTGCGAGTGAGACCAGAAGACCCTCTGTTTCCTTCCCTCCTATCCCTATCCGTCGAGTTGTCAACGCGTATGTGATACTTCAAGTATCGCGCATATATGGACGCAAATAAGCAATACCATGTCAACTCACACGAATGTCATTTCGAGAAAAACGCGTTTGAAAATTTTGGACAACTTGCTTTATATTAATTTTTTAATGTATGATTTATGTAACTTATTTTACTTATTTTCGCAAAAAATAAATATACAAACTGGATATTTCGTATATAATATAACCCAAAACGTTTAAAATAATACATAAATTGCATGATTAAAAATGGCTTTTTAGAAGTTTTAAGCTACAAATATTTAAAAAAATGTTCTTCAGCCATTTACCAACACTTCTGCATAAATAACTCAGTTTTTTCAATTTTGTGGGTTGACATGGTATTGCTTATTTGCGTCCATATATGAGGCAGACCGTATGCTTGTGTGCCAACCGTCATGATACAAAAATGTCAAAAATGTGATTGCATGACAAAACTAAATATCAATTTTATTCGTAGCCGACATTTCTTAAAAAATACCTCGAATGGTTTTCCCCGCCATCTTTGACCAAGTGAAACGGGTTATTACGTAATTCTCTTATGTCATCTTCACAGAACTCAACTAATAAACTACACAAATATCTGTTATAAATGACAAAGAAGGTTTTTATCGTGATACCTTTTTTAAACAAAAAGGTTTTTGATTCAATTTTTTGTAAGCGATGCACCTACTTCTTATTATTTCAGGTATTTATCCGGGTTCTGATTATTACTCTTATCCGGATTCGACGGGTTACTAGTTTTTACACAAGGCGATTGCAATCTGAACTTCGTAATCCTAAGGCCAAACCATTAACTCATTGGATAAGAGCAAATTACTTATCAAGAGTTAACCAGATTTTACGATAACAACCGAGACGGACAGCGTAACGTGTCCTCCGAGGCACGCTGGGGAGATCACCACACCACACCACAAGGACAAACGCTCAGACCGAAATAGATATTTAAAACAAAGAATCTGAATCTTGAAACATAAAACCCTTTATGAAACTATGTAGCTATTTAAAGTAAGTTACTTTCTTATGTCATGACGGTTGGAAAACAAGCATACGGTTCGCCTGATGGTAAGACACCGCAATCTTTGAACACTTGCAATGCTTGAAGTATCACATGCGCGTTGCCAACTCAAAGGAGAGGAAGACAGGGCATAGAGGGGGTAGGAGAATGGGCCTTTTCACACACGAAACGCAACAGTACTCTGTTACTGTATGCAGATTTTCTGTGAGAGGGTAACTTTGTTTCGGGCGACTTATAAAATATTTGAATTCCTAATTTTTTAAATAAAAATAAATTTCAACGGTAGAAGGGCCGACTCTACTCCGTTAACGCGATTGGCGTGGTTCGATCCTGACCCCCCTTGGGCTATTATCGTACCCACTCCTAACACAAGCTTCGAGCTTATTTGGAGGGGCAAGAGGTATTAGTAATGCCTTGAAAAAGTATTACTAATATTAACAGTCTTATAATCTGGGCTCCTTTAAACGAGGCGTGAAGAGGCATCTTGCGGCTAGGCAGGGCGAGGGTGGCTAACATGGTTGCATTCCGCAACTGTATTAGCCACCTTCGTGTTTAGACTATAATGCCACTTACCATCAGGTGGCAGTAGTCATCTTTTAAATAAAAAAAAAATATATATTTTATAAAAAAAAAATTGGCTTTCAAAACTCGTTCTAACATCCTTGATTTTTTCTCAACATAATGGCTTTAATTGCTATAAATGCAACGTCTTTGTTAATGACGTAAGAAGCTTTTAAATTAAAAGTACGGAAATTATTAAATAAATTTCATTTGCTTCGCCCGTCACGCTTCGTTTCTGGAGTTGACTTTGAAACGGTGCTTTTTTTATTATTTGCTGTTGACCCTAATGACCTTGGCAGACTTGTGTTTTTATTTCATGACGGTTGTCAAACAAGCATATGGTCCGCATGATGGTAACCACTCACCTCAACCTGTGAACATGCGTGATACTTGAAGTATCACATGTGCGTTGTCAACCCAAAGGATACGAGGGGAGGGATGAGATCTTCTTCTTATCGAGTGGTTAGTGGTCAACCTAGTGTCAGAGTTGTTCAGGTCGCCCGTAGGCCTCTGACTTGACTTATCGACTGTTGTCTAATTGTCAACAGCCGGGACCGACTTTTACGTGCCCTCCGAAGCACGGAGACGCTCGGTTGAAATACCACTATGCGATCACCCATCTAGTGACTGACCTCGCCTAAAGTTGCATAACCTATCGATCGTTTCACGATCAGTGGGTGCACTCGGCTATGAGCGTCTCAATATTACAAACAGACACTCCAATTTTATTATATGTATAGTTACACTACGTAAAAATTATGTACATAGATAAAAACCGTAACAAAAATGTATTATATATACGCATGATAAAGCATAATTGCATAAAAGTTTCTGTAACAGCAATAATTAATACGTTATTAATTAATTCGTACTTTCACTAAAATTATTGCATTCATAAAATTGTTATAAAACGGCGTTACGGAAAAATTTGTATTTTTTTATGTTACAAGTTGGCAAACAAGCATACGGCCCACCTGATGGTAAGTGGTCGCCGTAGCCTATGAGCGCTTGCAGCACCATTAGTAGGTGCCACTCACGCGTTGCCAACCTCGAGATATTAGTTCTTAAAACTCCTCTGCCCAGTAATTTCACTAGCGTACAGTGCCCTTCAAACCGGAACACAGTAATGCCTAAGCACTACTATTTGGCGGTAGAATATTGGACACTGCGGTGGTACCTACCTAGCCGGCCTCTTGCAACAAAAGACCTACCACCAGTGTGACTGATCGCACTGGTGCAATAATCTCTGCTGTGACAGAGGTTATCCCAACAGCGGGCGATGGGGTCGTCACATCCCGACGCCGATGTATATATGTATATAGTATTCGGTAAAATATAATATGTATACATCATCCAATATATATCTTTAATCCTAATTATAATTTTTGAATAATTATTTTCAATATAAATTTCGATTATGTAAGTTTTTTAAATGTTACTAAGTTGGCAAGCAAGCATACGGCCCACCTGATGGTAAGCGGTTGCCGTATCCTATGAGCGCGCAACACCATTAGTAGGTGTCACTCGCGCGTTGACAACGAGAGATATTGGCTCTTAAATCTCCTCCCAGTATCTTCACTAGCCTACAATACCCTTCAAACTGGAACACTAATATCTACCTCACCGGCCTCTTGCAACAAAAGACCTACCACCAGTGTTATAGGTTGCACTGGTGGAATAATCTCTGCGGTCACAGAGATTATCCCAATAGCGGGCGATGGGGTCGTCATGTCCCTACGCCGTTATACTAAATGGACGCAAATAAGCAATAACATGTCAACCCACAAAATTGAAAAAACGGCGTTATATATGCAGAAGTGTTGGTAAATGGCTGAAGAACATTTTTCTTTAATATTTGTAGGGTTTACAGCTGTAAAACTTCTAAAAAGCCATTTTTTAATCATGCAATTTATGTATTATGTTAAACGTTTTGCGTTATATTATGTACGAAACATGCAGTTTGTATAGTTATTTTTTGTGAAAATAAGTAAAATAACTTACATAAATCTGAAATTGCCAAAAACTTGACCAATACATAAAAAAATTCATATAAAGCAAGTTGTTAAAAAATTTTAAACGCGTTTTTCTCGAAATGACATTCTTGTGGGTTGACATGTTATTGCTTATTTGCGTCCAAATTTACAGTTTTCAAATTGATTTTAACACGACAAATCGATTTAAATTGAATTTATATTAAAATATTTTGTTAAATTAGATACAGTACATATAGTGAGGCAATATAGAATCGTCAATCATACGTCGTAATAAAGTCTCTTCGTCCTAGCATTATTCCCATTATGTACCCAGGGTCTGCTTATTACTCTTATCCGGATTTGACAGGTTACTAGTTTTTACACGGAGGGATTGCCATCTGACCACAACCCTAAAGGCGAACCAGTAACTCATTGGATAAGAGCAAACCTATCAAGAGTTAACGATTATTATCAGGTGTTATGATAACAACCGGGACAGATAGCTTAACGTGCTCTCCGAGGCACGGTGGGGACCTCAAGGTCAGACAAGACATTTATAAGAAACATCTGCCCGAAGATTTAAACCCACAACGCCACAGTGTCATACTTCATTATAAAGTATTATATTTATTTTTACGTCCAAAAATGGACGAGGTTCTCTAAAGGTCTAAAGGTTCAGTGAACTCCGACATTTATGAGTCAATTCTTTTTTTTTGCTTGAAATGGTATACTTCCAATTTGGCCCTATTTTTTTAAACGCTACACACTCAACGGCTCCCATTAGAATATTTTTTTATTTTTTCGGAATGTGTTTGCTGTTGGCCCTAATGGCTTTGACAGCGTCACCGGGCGCGGGGGCCGAGTACTGAGACTCAGCCGTGATAAAGGGGCAGCCCTCACGGGGGCTCAAATTTGATGCCGTCCTTAGGGTGCCTCCTGCGAAGCCGAACCACGGCGGCGGACGTCATCGGAGATGGAGGCAGCGCTCCGAGCGCATTCTATACGATAGACTCACCCGACGGTTATATCTGTCTATATATACACACTAAAACACAAACATGCACTATCCGGAACACATGCCTGTATGGTCAATACAAACATCTCCCCCGTGCGGAAATCGATCCCGCGAGCTGTGGTACTTAAGGCAGATTCGCTGCGCCACAACGTCGTCATTTAAATTTCAAAAAAAATTAAAATCCCTAAAGTTCGAATTTTCTTAATAATTTACGTTTTTTAAGAACTACTTCATTTATGAACTGATTTTTAATTGATACTTTCTAGTCTCACAGGAATTTCATGAAACTAAAGTATTGTAATTAAGTTTATAAACGATTTTGAAATTTTGCTTTCCTCTGATTTTTTCAGTCGCATTTACGATCGCTAAAAAGATAAAAAAGACCTATTAGAATAAATATACTTCAAATTTAATATTTTATAACTTATTTAGCGAGATTGAGGTAAAACGTTAACCTATTTTATTAAAAAAACAATTAAAAAAAAAAAGCAAATGTTTTGACATTTTGTCTGTTCAGAAGGGCCTAAGACTATGACCATGTATTACTTTATATTTAAATAATAATATGGAGAAAATGCAATATGCGTATGCGATCATACATAAATATAAATATAATTAAATATGAATATATTTCGCAATGTTTTTTATGTCAAAATAACAAAATAAAATGCTTTATGTTTTGACAACATAAGTCATCGCATTTTTTTTTAATTTCATAACGTAGTTTTTAATAATAAAGTTTAAGGTTTTTTATAATTAAAAATATAAATATTAATATATATTTTTATAACATTTTCCAAATATTAAAAAAAAAACACTTACATTTTCCATTCGATCCTGATCCTGGTCCTTGTAATTCAACCAATTGGACACACACACAGAAAAACATTAACAGAAAGAACTTCATTTTAAACTACAAAATTTAAAAAAATTGTTACTTTTTAATTGATATGCATTCGAAATATTTGGCATAGTTTTTTTTTAATTTTCGTATAACACATCCGCTATCAACGCAACATATCTCGTTTAAAACGAGATATGAACTGATGCCTCAAGGCGAATTACTATTATAATATACGAATAAGCCGACCTATTTCAAAAGACGTTTATAATATATTCAAGTTTACAATAATTGTACCTATACGATTTATCATAACTGCCAAGTTTTTTTTTCATCAATGAACACGAGGCTTTAAAAAACAAGTGTGAATCTGTCTTGTGACCTTAAAATTGGTTTTTAAGAACCCAACTTGAGCCATGTACCAGGTTCGACCGGGGAAGTACCTTCTCCACGAAAATCGGCGTAAAGTGATCAGAAGTTGTTGCCTTACGTGCGTTGAGTGAGACTGCCTAAGGCCCAAATTCCCCCCCTCCTTTTTCTTCCTTTTTCCCTTCTCTTCTATCCCTCGGGCTCGCAACAGATGCATGTGATAATAAAAGTAAGACGCGCATTCATAGGTTGTAGTGACTGCTTACCATCAGGCGGACCGTATTCTAGTTTGCCAAAATATTTATACCGATATAATGCGCGTTGCCAACCCAAGGGATAGGAGAGAAGGGGTGAGAAGAGAACAGAGGGAGTGGGAGTTGGGGCCTCTGGCACTCTCACTCGTCGCACGAAACGCAACAGTACCTAATGATACTGTTGATTGACGCCGATTTTCTGTGACCGTATACCGTATACCAGCGTCGGGATGGAACGACCTCATCGCCCGCTGTTGGGATAACGTCTGTCACAGCAGAGATTATTGCACCAGTGCAATCAGTCACACTTATGGCAGGTCTTTTGTTGCAAGAGGCCGGCTAGGTAGGTACCACCGCAGTGTCAAATATTCTACCGCAAAATAATAGTGCTTAGGCATTACTGTGTTGCGGTTTGAAGGGCAGTGCAGGCTAGTGAAATTACCGGGCAGAGGAGATTTAAGAACCAATATCTCGAGGTTGGCAACGCGTGAGTGGCGCCTACTAATGGTGCTGCAAACGCTCAGAGGCTACGGCAACCACTTACCATCAGGTGGGGCCAATGATTGTTTGCCAACTTTTAACATAAAAAAGAGGGTATTTGAGGAGCATTGGGTCTACTATATTCTGTATACTCATACATGGAGACATATTTGTCTTGAATTAATAATATTAGGTAAGTTGGTTGTCAATGGCCAAAAAAATCAAGATTTCCTTTTTTTATTTTTAACGATTGTCTTTTAATTTATATTATTAAAACTATCGTGAGATTACTTAACCAAATGTAAAATTTTATGGCTAAAACTCATTTGGATGAGTGGGTTATCCGTCTCGCAATGACCCATAAGATGGACCTTTTTTATGTTACAAGTTGGCATACGGCCCACCTGATGGTAAGTGGTTGCCGTAGCCTATGAGCGTTGCAGCACCATTAGTGGGTGGCACTCGCGCGTTGACAACGAGAGATATTGGTTCTTGAATCTCTTTTTCCCAGTAATTTCTTCCCTCCGATGGGTCCGAAACTAGTTGGGGCCTAAACCGATTCAGCGTAAGTTGTCGCCGTTTAAATTCAACATATTAAGTTCTTTTACTTTACGCATTGATATATTTATATATATTGACAGCACCCGTCCCAAAGCCGACTCAAAGCCGAGTTCATTTGACATACTACATACTTTCGTCTGACATACTAAATATGTGTATAAATTATATTATTGTGTATGTGTGTTTGTCTATACGCTTTGAACTGACGAACTGAATCGATTTTCACTTCTTCTTCTTATCGAGGTTAGTGGTCAACCTAGTGTCAGAGTTGTTCAGGTCGCCCGTAGGCCTCTGACTTGACTTATCGACTGTTGTCAAATTGTCAACAGCCGGGAGCGACTTTTTACGTGCCCTCCGAAGCACGGATACGCTCGGTTGAAATACCACTATGTGATAACCGATCAAGTGACTGACCGCGCCTAAAGTTGCTTAACCTACCGATCGTTTACCGATCAGTGGGTATTCAGCTATGAGCGTCTTAACACCTTTTCACTTTTCGTGTGTTTTAGTCGATATTTTCACAAAAAACACAAATAATGTATTACATAAAAAAGTATGAAGGAAAACTTCATTAAAATTTAAATATATTTAAATAATTATCAGTCAAGTGCGTTGTGGACCACGCACAGTTAAAACTAAAGGGTTGCGCAGCGTGATGATGGGGGATGTAAGGACTTTAAAAATAATAACGAATTAAAAGTGACCGCAAAATAAGTTGGTAATTTCATAGCAATTATTAAAAGTAATATGAAAAACAAAGTTATGGGAACAACGTATATATCTCTAAAATTTGTAAACCTATCTTCTTCAAAACAAATGGGGTTGAAAGTTCATTTGATGTTCTACAAGCTCAAATTTTTCCAAAATTTTAAATCCTATATTTCAAAAATTAGAGGGGGACACAATTTTTATGACTTTAGGAGCTAATATCTCAATAACTACTGACTTAATGAAAAAGTCAAAATCAAACCTCCTTATCATTTTGAAAGACCTATCTAAAGATATCTCACACACTTAAATAAAAATATGTATACATGCTAATACACACACTCACCCTCACATACACTAACACTACACACACTAAACACACCCACACAACACACACACTCTTACCATATAAATATTAAATAAATAGCAACTATTTTCTAGGAAGGTTAATTTAATTTTTTTTTCTTTTTTTTTGTTAACGTTTTATTATTATTTAGTCAAAATGATTAATTCCTAAGGGCATAAAAACTGTTGGGATAACCTCTGTCACAGCAGAGATTATTCCACCAGTGCAGTCAGTCACACTGGTGGTAGGTCTTTTGTTGCAAGAGGCCGGCTAGGTAGGTACCACCGCAGTGTCAAATATTCTGCCGCCAAATAGTAGTGCTTAGGCATTACTGTGTTCCGGTTTGAAGGGCACTAGGCTAGTGAATTTACTGGGCAGACGAGATTTAAGAACCAACATCTCGAGGTTGGCAACGCGTGAGTGGCACCTACTAATGGTGCTGCAAGCGCTCATAGGCTACGGCAACCACTTACCATCAGGTGGACCGTATGCTTGTTTGCCAACTTTTAACATAAAAAAAAAAAAAAAAAAATGTAATGATGATGATATTAAGGGGAAGAAACTGGCTTCTGCAACACAGCCCTGTGTTAACATATGTTTGTGTCCAATAAAGAGTTATTATTATTATTATTACTATTGCCTTAGATTGATTTTTGATTTCATCCCTCAGTTACATTTATGAACTGCTACCCTTAATTTTATATGTTTTAAGATTTCATTACAAAATCGTGTAGTCGGTTCATAGGACAAAGTTATTTACTAAATTTCTACGAGTAAAATGACTGTGACATACAGACGGACGGACAAACGGACATGACGAAATTATAAGGTTTCCGTTTTTGTCACTTGGCTACGGAACCCTAAAAATCAGATCGCAAATTGACAGGGCTGTTCCGTCCAAGAAACGTGTTTATTTATTATTTTTAGCACTAAGAAACCTTGATATAAACAAGCAACCAACTTTGTATTATTAAACTGCGAAGTATAATATAAAACAATACTTAATTAAGACCGGCCATGTTTGATAATAAGTTAACTTTATTACGATTATTTTTTATAACTACGAATCTCGAAATGAATATACTACAAGTATATATTATATTACACACTTAAAACGAACCAATTAAAATTTTTAATTCTTTTATTATTATAATTTTAATTATTGTTGTGTTATGTTTTTTATTTAACTAAGTTGGCAAGCAAGCATACGACCCGCCTGATGAGAAGCAGTTGCCGTAGCCCATGAGCAGGCGTAACACCATTAGTAGGTGTCTCTCACACGCTGCCAACCTCGAGATATTGGTTGTTATCTCTTTGCCGAGTAATTTCACTAGCGTACAGTGCCCTTCACATCGAAACACAGTAATGTCAGAGACACTACTATTTGGCGGTAGAATATTTGACCTACCAACAGTGCGACAATCTCTACTGTGACAGAGATTATCCCAACAGCGGGCGATATGGTCGTCACGTCCCGACGCCTTTAAATGCTTTAAAGAAAGTATAGTTTAGTGTTCTTCTAAAGATATCGACTGTCCCTAGCTATATCTAATCTAAAAGGTTGCTATTTTCGGTTTTAAGCTTCCTATAAAGGTATATTTTAATTTGTGAACAAAAAAAGCTATAACTTGTAATAGTACCTATAATACCAAAATGTGGCTGTTAGTGACAAAGTTATCCATAAATTAAACTTAAAATTTTCCTCATGTAAAGTACTTATACGTTTTTATTTATTTATTCATTTATATAGAAAAGACAATGAGTTTAAGAAATACACATAAATTTAACAATAATAAAAAGATTCAGAAACCAGTGAAGTCTTCACAGTTAATCATCATCATTAAAAAACTATTTTTAATTGCATACAAATAATTAATGTCAAAGAAATTATAAAAAAAGACTGGAGAATGATAGTCAACACAGTTGATAAAGCTCAGTTTAAATTTGAAAAATTAAATAAATAAATACATATATAATTCGCACTTTCATGAAACTAAAACACGTGCTGTGAATGTAGAAACTACAAAAATTTGGATAAATATTATGTGAATCAAACAGTGATCAGAGGCGACGAGCGTGCCAACATACGCGACTAACCAACAACCTGTAAATTTTGTACGACGCTCATGCGCACGCATCTTAAAATTTCACTCTCATAATTTTTTCATAGCGCGGCTAATGAATTGAAAGATTATTTCTAATTTTTAATTTAAAAGCAGTTGAATACTTGAGGCTCTCCATCCAATTATAGCAATTGTATTAAAGAGATTGATTTGTTGTTAAATAGCCTGAAACAATACAAATGAATACATAATTGACCTGGACTGACGACTTGTCGCGCAGCGGTAGTGAACGTTTTTTTTTTTTTTTTTTTAGGTGGAGAAATCCTCATGGATACCCCGGAGCTGGGGCTGCCGGGGTTATGTGAGACTCCTACTCACTAAAACTCCACCAGGTTTCGTCTCTACGCCGGGCGACGGCCGGGGGCATTCGTGCTGAGCACCTGGCCCCGTCTAGCCGTCGCAGCGTTGTCTGCGTCTATTCGGACGCAGACCCTCCTCGCCCTGTTGGGCATGAGAGCGAGCAGAAACCCATAAGGCTCGCTCTCATCCTCGCGGGGGCCTGTGCAATGCGGACTCCTGTCGCCCCAGCGACATTCGTCCGCAGGCCACCCACTAGGGCAGCGTAGTTTGGTGCCACCACCTCCTACGCTGCCCCGTCTTCCGACGCCTGGACGCCTCCACGAGTGGATCGTCCGTTCTAAGGCGTTGGGCCTCCCTTTTGCGGGACATGACGGCCTCGCAGAACTCCGAGACCGCCGTCCACGCACTCCTGCTGGCCAGCATTGCCCGGATGGTCTCGGGCAATGACAGGTTTACTCCGACAGCGGCGTAGACCTGTCATTCAGCGGCGTCCGCTCAGTCACCGGAGCCGCCTTTGGCCCAGCACCTCTTTTTCCTCCTCGCTGCCGTTGAGGGGGCAAGCACCCTTTGCCACCCACCCGATGAGCGGTAGTGAACGTGCCTTAAGCACCACAGGTTGCGGTTTCTATTTCCGCTCGCAGCAGATGTTGACCATACAGGCGTGTTTTCCGGTCAAAAAACTTATAAATTCAATAACTTTTTTTTATTACCAGACAATTAAAGTGCGTGTTGGACCACGCACTATGAAAACTAAAGTGTTGGGTGAAATGGGTGGAAATCATTGATTTTTTTTAAGTTTTGAAGTAAAACTTTTGAAGTGAAACAAAATTTTCAAACGCGTTTTTCTCGAAATTACATTCGTGTGGGTTGACATGGTATTGCTTATTTGCGTCCATTTAACCCATTACCTTCACATTACCAACAGATTTTCGCTTATCCATTTCATCCCATAATTTAGGATAAGCAAGATTGTGCTGAGTCACTTTATCCACAGCATTTTCATCCATCCGGCCTCTTTTCTCGTATCTCGTCTGATGATCTCGCCAGAACAGATCAGCGCTGTTGGGATTCCTCTGTGAAAATTATGAACAGTGGGAGATGTACAACTTTCAAAGGTATAGACTGTAAGGTAAATAGTAGTGCTTAGCCATTACTGTGTTCCGGTTTGGAGGGCACTGTAGGCTAGTGAAATTACTGGGCAGAGGAGATTTGAGAACTAATATCTCGAGGTTGGCAACGCGTGAGTGGCACCTACTAATGGTGCTGCAAGCGCTCATAGGATACGGCAACCACTTACCATCAGGTGGGCCGTATGCTTGTTTGGCAAGTTGTCACATAAAAAAATGTTTTTTCATCTTAGCCTTTAGTTGATAGCGGGATTAGGGAAATATATTTTCTACAATTTCACTGTTTTTACTCATGCAATTTGTAGGCAGAGGGCGCAGAGACTGATTACTGGTTGGGAGCGGCGAATTAGCTATTTTATTCTAGAATATGGAAGTCTGCTACTCGGAATGTACAATGACAATTGAGAGGGAAATGTCATAAGCAAATTTGTTGTAGAAGTCTTTTAGATTTCTATAAGGTAGCTAAAAAAATTCGGTCCCCAAATTTGCCGCCCTAGGCTCAAGCCAACTCAGCCTGCTGGCAAATCCGCACCATGAAGACAATTGATAGGTATTTTAGCTTTTAATCTAATTTCAGGCGAACTCGTGTTTAAAATAATGTTATTACATGTAATCCTGTGTTTCATTGTATGGCTGTTTTGGTGAAGAGCGACGGATGCTCAATCTCCCCTCTGTTCCCTTCTTATCCTTCCCCTCTATCCCATGGGTTGACAACGCGCATGTGATACTTCAAGTATCCCGCGTTCATAGGTTGCGATGACTCCTTACCATCAGGCAGACCGTATGTTAGTATGACCATCATTACAAAAAGTCACTGGTAGAAAATATATATATAAAAATATTATACATTTGTAGGTTTAAAATCCTTCATAGGTAATGGTGCGTCTTTATTCATATTTTGCTTGTTGGCTCCTGTACTGGCCATTTGATCTGTAGAATAAATAAGTTTTTAAGAAAAGCAAAAAAAAAACTTGAGAGGTGTCAAGGGACACCCGGATGGAACGAAGTTCCTTTCGATTAATTAGTGAAGGAATTGTAATAAAATTTTATTTTTTTAAGTTATAATAATATTTTTTTTATTATTAGCATTATTTATTATTTACAAAAAACCTGTATACACTCAACAAAAATAATCGTCGCGACACCAGACTGTTCAATGCAAAATAGAAATCAAAATATCTGGCTTCCTTTCTATAAGAGAGAGAGACAGACAGAGAAACATGCGACGCCGCACAGCTTACAATAGCTTACTATAGCAAAAAGTGTCGTGACAACTTTTCGTAAGAATTTTTTCCGTCTAGCCCCCTTTCACAACGCGCGATAAGGAACTTCGTTCCAAAAACAAAATTCCTTCTGTGCCAATATTTTACTAAGCACCGACTTCTGAAGAAATATACCTGTTTATAATAAAGTATGGTCCGTTATATCCGATAAATGTACTCTATCTTTACGACAACAATAAAGTATGAGAAAAAACTTTATTTATTGATTTGATTTCCCTAAGTTTCGGAATTATTAACTACACAAAAATAGAGGCGGTAAGACTGACGATACTTGTATAAAGTAATATCACCTATAATGTCTACTCCTGTGACATCAGCATTTAGAGAGCTTTTTCTGTGATGAAATGGCGAGACGAAAGAGACAAATCTCTGAACCTTTTAAAAAAAAATTGAAATGTTTGATAAACCTTGCCAACACCAATAAAAATATGTTTTTAAATATAATTCTAAAGAAAAATAAATGATACTCTATTTTGATACTATGCACTTTTTCTTGCATGTCACCAATATACTAAATTCCAAGTAAAAAAAGGTGGTAACCCTAGGTGGCATTGCTCTTAGTAAAAAATGAGTCGAAACCCTGGGTACGCCGCTGATGAAAGTTTGGGTCTCCGAAGCTGACTGTGTGATGGTAGAACTTTCCATAGTTTTTCGGCGTCGGGACGTGACGACCCCATCGCCCGCTGGTGGGATAATCGCTGTCACAGCAGAGATTATTCCACCAGTGCAATCAGTCAATTCAACTAGTGGTAGTGCCACGCTGCACAGCTCTTTCTGCTGCAGCCGAATTGAACCAGCACGACCGGGAAACACCACTCTCTCTGAAAACCGGCGTAAAGTGACAATTGTCGCGTTTCGTACGGTAAGTGAGAGTCCCGGAGGCCTACTTAACCCCCCCTCATTTCAATGGACGTGCAGAATTTGGTTTGTGTACCCCAGGAGGGTACCACCTGCGTTCGCGGTGGAGAATCCCTCTCTGGGCGTCCATGCTCAGGAAGAACTCCACCTGAGAATGAATGCCCAGGCTGCCCTCCGAATTCTGGGGGAGGCAATTTTGCGCGCTCTGGAACTGTTCGGGGCAAACAAAGCAGGCTACCTAAGGCTACCCCTGTCACGCTTACTGTGGACTTCTGCAACATGAGGGCTAAATTCCAACCTGAACGCCGTCCACCACCATCTTGAGACGGCAGAAGCCGACGCTTGCTTCCTTACAGAACACAGATATCTTCTCCGGCTGATACTTCTTTCTTCTCCTACCCGGGATACAATTTGGAACATTCCTTTGTACCCCGGGCTGGTGTGTGCGTGTACGTCAGAAGATATCTGCTCCTCGTCACGCCTCGGCAGCCTTGAAGTAGGGGATCTATCGATTCTTTGGCTGCGCGTAGACTGCGATGACCATCCGCGAATCTACGCGTGCCTTTATGGTCCCATGGCGAAATGCCGAAACTGACCGACTCATTGAGCACATCCAAATGGCTACAGATTCCGTGCTGCAACAGATCCCATCCGCTGAGATCGTGATTCTTGGCGATTTTAACGCCCACCACGCCGAATGGCTTGGTTCACGTACCACCGATCACGCGGGAGATCTGTTCTCGACTTTAACTTTGGCATATGATCTGGCACAACTGGTAACCTCGCCTACGCGAATCCCAGATGTAGAGGATCATACACCTTCACTGTTGGATCTTCTGCTGACCTCTCATCCGGACAACTATTTGGTTTCCGTCGATCCTCCTCTAGGCTCGTCGGACCACTGCCTTGTTCGGAGTACAGTGCCGGTCTCGCGCCCAGCACCAGCCCCGCTTCGTGGGCTACCGGCGCGTTTGGCACTGAGTCGGCGGACTGGGATGGGATGCGTTCTTTCTTTGCGTCCTACCCATGGGGACAGATTTGCTTCTCGCTGGATGATCCGGACGTCGTGGCCAACTCTGTCGCCGATGTGGTACTCCAGGGCATGGAACTCTTTGTTCCGGCTTCTGCAGTGCACATCGGTGGCAAGTCACAGCTTTGGTTTGGTCACTCCTGTAAAACGGCGCTTCGCCGAAAACAGGAATGCTACCAAGCCTGGGCTAAGGCGTCGACGTCTCGTGATGTAAATACCAGCGCATGAAAGAGTACAACTCTGCCTCAGGTCCTTCAAAGAGTTATTGCCAAAGCAAAGTCGGAGACACGTCGGCAGAATTGGCGAGAGACTGGTGCGTCTTCCTTCGGGTACACGTGCATTCTGGTCCCTCGCCAAGTCTGTCTTAGGGAATTTCTGTAAGCCATCATTTCCACCTCTGCATAGGGACGATGATTCGGTGGCCCATGCCGCGAAATAGAAAGCTGATCTTCTGTGCTCTCTCTTCGCGTCCAACTCGACTGTGGATGACCAAGGAAAGTCACCACCGGCAATCCAGCGGTGTGATACCACGATGCCGGAGGTTAAATTCCGGCAAAGTGTAGTTCATGAGAGCACTTCTTTCCTTGGACATTCATAAGTCGAGTGGGCCTGATGGAATCCCCCGATCGTGTTGCGGACATGTGCTCCTGAGTTGGCGCCGGTTTTAACGCGTCTTTTCCGGTACTCCTACTCATCAGGCGTCGTCCCGAACTCATGGAAGACGGCTGTAGTACGCCCGATCCTAAAAAAGGCAACCGCTCGGATCCGTCAATTATGGGCCAGTGCCATTACCTCCTTGTTCTCGAAGATAATGGAGTCCATTATCAGCTGCCAGCTCCTGCGGTATCTAGAGGAGCACCAGCTGATTAGCGACCGCCAGTACGGTTTTCGTCGTGGTCGTTCGGCTGGTGATCTTCTAGTTTACCTGACACATAGGTGGGCGGAAGCAGTTGAGTCCAAGAGGGAGGCATTAGCGGCCAGTCTGGACATAGCGAAGGCCTTCGATCGGGTATGGTACAAACGCTTCTTTCGAAGCTTCCTTCCTATGGGCTTCCTGAGAAATTATGCGAGTGGGTCACCAGCTTTTGGCAGATCGGAGCATCAAGGTCGTTGTCGACGGTGCATGCTCTGACTTAAAACCATTAATGCTGGTGTCCGCAAGGCTGCGTACTGTCCCCTACTTTGTTTCTTCTGCATATCAATGACATGTTGGAAATTTTCAACATTCATTGCTATGCCGACGACAGCACTGTAGACGCTTTATACACCGGCCGCGCTAATATTTCTCGGGAAAACGTCATTGAGTGCCGGAACAAACTTGTGTCTGAAGTCGAGACTACATTGACCAAAGTCTCGGACTGGGGCCGACTAAATTTAGTCAATTCAACCCCAAGAAGACACAAGTTTGCGCGTTCACCGCTAAAAATCACCATTGTCAATATCTCCTCGTTTTGAGAACACTCCCCTGGCTGCCACAGCTAGTATCGGAATACTTGGTGTCGACATTTCGAGCGTCGTTCAGTTCCGCGATCAATTGGAAGGAAGGTCAAATTGGCCTCCTAAAAGCTTGGTGTGCTCAGCAAGGCGAGCACTACTTCACGTCGGCTCATCGCCTGAAGCTCTACAAGAGCGCAAATTCGACCGCACGTGAGTACTGCTCTCACATCTGGGCGGGAGCTCCCCAGGTACCAGCTACTTCCAATTGACCGCATCCAGCGTGGAGAGCGGCTCCGAATTGTCGACGATCAAGCCCTTTCCGATCGGCTTGATCCTTTGGCATTGCGTAGAGATGTCGGATCACTCTGCATCTTCTATCGCATATATCACGGGGAATGTTCTGAGGAATTGTTTGGATTGATCCCGCCGGTAGAATTTCACCATCGGACATCGCGACAAAACTCTAAGTTCCATCCATACCACCTCGATGTCTGGAAATCCACAACAGCGCGATTTAGAAGACATTTTCTTCCTCGCACAACCACTCTGTGGAATCAACTTCCGCCGGCGGTCTTCCCGAACCGATACGACTTGGAACCTTCAAAGAAGAGCGTATTCTTTCATAAAGGTCGGCAACGCGCCTGCATGCCTTCTGGTGTTGCCAGATGTTCATGGGCGGCGGTGATCGCAACATCAGGTGAGCCTCCTGCCCGTTTGCCCCCTCTTACGCAAAAAAAAAAAAAAAAAAAAAAAAAAAAAAGGTCGTGTTCCTATAACAGGCTCTTATGATAATATAATTGTATATAATTTAATAGCCATGTGTACCATTGCTAGAGAGGGTGCCGGCAACCTGAAAAGTTGATGTAACTGGAAGAGTAGATGAAAAAAGACCACGAGGATGAAGCCTGACACGCTGGATGGACAAGATCCGCACCACTCTCTAAACCACATTATACAATGATCTACACTCAGCAGCAGACAGATAGATGGTGTTGAGTAATCCGAGATAAACTCTTGCTGCACGGAGGTGATCACGACCCTTAGCGTTGAGGAAACTGAAGCAAGGAGGAAGTGAACCTACTAATAATAAAGTACAAGTTTTCATTCCTTTTTAGGAACATGATGTATTGGTCTTATGACAATGTATTTTAGTCGGCCTCGTGAAATATGCACTTTGATTTGGTCAGAATTTTTTTTTTTATGTTAGAAGTTGGCAAACAAGCATACGGCTCACCTGATGGTAAGTGGCTGCCGCAGCCTATGAGCGCTTGCAGCACTATTAATAGGTGCCACTCGCGCGTTGCCAACTTCGAGATATTAGTTCTTAAATCTCGTTCGCCCAGTAATTTCACTAGCGTACAATGCCCTTCAAACCGGAACACAGTAGTACCTAAGCACTACTATTTGGCGGCAGAATATTGGACACTGCGGTGGTACCTACCTAGCCGGCCTCTTGCAACAAAGACCTACCACCAGTGTGACTGATTGCACTGGTGGAATAATCTCTGTTGTGACAGAGGTTATCCCAACAGAATAGAGTTATACAATAATAAATAACCTTTCTATTACTACATCTTGGCTACAGTATGCATAATTCAATATGTAATAACCTTTTTAAGATTAATCTTCAATTGCAATTTTGATTTTTATTTTATTTAATATGACTTCTGTCTGTCTGCGGTTGGGAGTTTGAATAATTTGGAAATAAAATTGTAAATTATCAAATGTCACAATATTTTTGAGTGAAATATGAAACTTAGTTTATAATCTGTATTCCTATTTTATAAAATCTTTTTTAAAATTTGTAAGTAATAATGCATAATAATTAATAATTTTTTTTTGATGAACTAAAATAATAATAAAGAAAGTTATAACATTTGAACTTTTTAATTCTGATAGCAAACATGGCTCAAGTGTAAATATGCCTTCGTAACTCATAATTAAGTTTGAAGTTCTATTACATACATGTATAATTTTGAAATTGTTAGTTTACATAATTAAATAAATAAAATAAAACGCTACACACTCAACAACCCCCATCAGGATAGTTATATCCTGTATTGGGGTCCGAAACATACACAGTAACAAAGGCAAACAAATGCAGACCAGAAAACGTGCCTTTATGATCAATACAACCATCTGCTCCGAGTGGGAATCAGCCTGTGCCGCTTAAAGTCAATATAAAATTTATATCAAAAGTAACATTATAAATAATGTTGTTTTGGTTCATTCTAGCTTGTATCAGGTATGAAACAAGGGCTTCCCAATAGTCTTAATTAATGAATGGAGGCAAATAGTCTTGATATTATAAATTATATTAGATATAGATTTGAATCTTCATTCAATGTGTAATTATGAAAACTTCAATTTTGTGTAAATCCTACTTGATACAAGAATATAATTAATCTGTCTTGATTATTAGAAAATATAAATTCAAACAAATGATAATTCAAAGTGTTTTATTACAAAGTTATCACATTAGTGTACAAAAATTACAAAACACTTCAAACACTTCAAGTAGTAAATTATAATAACGAGAATTTATACTAAGGAACACTTGAAATTATCGACGGCCACGACCACGGCCTCCGCGACCACCTCTTGGACCTCCACGACCACCTCTGCCTCGTCCCCTACCGCCTCTCGTACTTCCACGGGGGAAGTTCTCGCGTTTACCTTTACCTTTCGGCGCGTCATCGATCAGTAATGTTTCCAAAGGTAAACTGTCAGGTAGGAGATAGTATCTTATGTTATTCCCGCGTATACTCAACGTCTCCAACTGAAGTTCCTCTTTATTTTTTAATGTTACTTTAACAGCTTTGAGATGTGTATTCATAGCAACATCGACGCCGGTTATCGTCCCATGGACGACGCTACCGTTCTTAAGTTCGATTGTAACGGTTTCGTGACTGAGTTTCATCAAAAATCTTACTAGTTTCATGATGATTATTTATTTATTATAGTCTATTTTTATATAAACAAGAAGGCGTCGTTTCACAGACCTTAACCTCAAAGCGCTTTACAAACAAAATATGGCGATTTAGCACTTTGACATTAAATGATCAGTGTTGTCATATCAATAATTTATTAATCAAAAACGAGTCAAATCTAATATTTTATTATTTTTAACGGCGTCGGGATGTGACGACCCCATCGCCCGCTGTTGGGATAACCTCTGTCACAGCAGAGATTATTCCTCCAGTGCAATCAGTCGCACTGGTGGTAGGTCTTTTGTTGCAAGAGGCCGGCTAGGTAGGTACTACCGCAGTGTCCAACATTCTGCCGCCAAATAGTAGTGCTTAGGCATTACTGTGTTCCGGTTTGAAGGCAGTGCCCTTCAACGCTAGTGAAATTACTGGGCAGAGGAGATTTAAGAACTAATATCTCGAGGTTGGCAACGGGTGAGTAGCGCCTACTAATGGTGCTGCAAGCGCTCATAGGCTACGGCAACCACTTACCATCGTGTAGGCCGTATGCTTGTTTGCCAACTTGTAACATAAAAAAAAAAAAAATTACTAAAATAACCTGGCTGAAAATTACGCTATTAATCTTTTTACTTCTGCTTCGACATAAAATGTCAATTTAAGAAATAACATGTTTTCAATTTCTCTAATAAAGTAAAAATGATTACGAATGTTGAATTTACTACAGACGACACTGATGCTGATGTTGAAGCTGAAGAAGAAGATCATGAAAAAACTGTTTGCGCCCGTCTTGTACTAACAAAAGGACAGGTATCCTTTTTTTTTAAATTTTATTATTGATATTATTATTTTACTTACGTATTTTAATGTAATAAATATGACCTATTACTGAAATTAACAACTGAATTGTTTTGATACATCAACTATTTACATAAAACATAAATTAAGTAATCACGATGGTTGTCTAATCAATGCTGTCGTTAAGGCATACGATTAAAATGGAGAACGCCGTATTAGACTTGTCCGTAACAGCGGAAATATCTGAAAAAGAAATAGAAGAAATTCAAACATCACCTTTGCAACATAAAAATGTTAAAGCTCGTTTAATTTTAACATCGCAACAGGTATAAAGCAAAAGAGAATCCATATAGAAAGCTTATTATGTGTTGGAACGTATGCGTCTTAACCAAATATTGATTTATTTTCCAGAAAAATGATCTCCACGAAGCTTTTGATCTTCTAGATTACAATGGGGACGGAAAAATTAAAGCGGAAGATTTCCGAGTTGCAATTAAAGCTTTAGGTAAGAATTAATACAAAAAATATGTTTACTTTAAATAAAAATATGTTATTTCTTATATTATAGTGTAAGTTAGTAATGATTACAGTTTTAATGATTTTTAAATTGAAGTTACAAAATTAGAAAAAAAATTGTGACTATTTAACCCATCTCAAAAATAAGTTTTAGATGGGTGTTTTTTGTTTATTATAGAATTTCAAAAATACAAAGAAGGGGTTCTAAACAATGATATATTTAATATATATTTTTAAAAATCGGTTGATCAGTACAGGTCACTTAGGCACGATATTGATATATAGTAGCAACCATTATGTTGATTTTGTTCAATTAATGGAAGTAATAGAAGCCTAAGCTCACAAACACCTCCCTATAATTCCTCCTTCTGTTACCTATCCTACACCACATTGTTGCAGCCACGACCCTATTTGCCACATTCGAAGTATAATGCTACTCCCTGACTTGCGATAACGTACAGCATCATGAGCCGAAGATGTTACTATATTTTATTTTAGATTAAGAAAATCAGCTTTAAGCAGTAAAGTTTTCTTTTATTGGCCTTAATTTGAAAACTTTAACCAAAAATCAGGGGTCTGGAATGATCCTAGAAACATACATGATTATATAGAGGCTACAACATCAACACCAATCCAGTTGGGTTTTAAATAAGCTTTTTATATGTAAAATTTAAACGGCTAACACTCACGTTCAATCGGTTTAAGTACCGACTAGTTTCGGATTCATCGGAGGTCCTTCATCAGGGTGAGTGGGCTACGTTCGCGGTCGCAACCCGTCTCATATTGCGCGCTTGTTCTCGCATCGCGCGGATGGACAGGGCGGCGGGTGGGGATGGCGCTGGCGATGGTGGTGAAGCCATTAATTATGTCTCATGATAGTTTTAATAATTTAAGCTTTTAATAGGTTATGAACCAACAAAAGAAGAGTTACTCAAGATGATTAGCGGCGTCGATAAGGGTCAAACGGGGAAATTAAGTTTTGAGAATTTCGAAACTGCCATAATGAGGAAAATAATGTCCCTCGACACTGATGGTGATATTATGAAGAGTTTTCGGCTATTCGATATGGACGATACAGGTATATGTTTCTATTTACATATTAAAGCTGTTAATTAATATCATCTTATTACTATTTTAAAATAAAAATACACAAAACATTTTTAAATAGTCAATTTTAAATGGTTCCCCATTCATCAGCTGGAAATGGTTGGCGGGTAAGAACAGACCTACTGTTACTATTACTATTGGTCCATTTGACCAATAATTTGACATATTTCGTTTTAAATATATTTTTAAATTAAGTACATCTATATTTTTTTAATTCTAAAATAGGTAAGCTCTTGACCACCATTGAGCGCGAAGGCAGGTTGTATGTATTTGGAAATATAGACGCTGGAAGAGCATTCCACTTACTGCCCATGTGCATTATGAACGAAGATCGAAAGCGCATAGTTCGATATAGTAATTAGTATAATATAATTATCTGATGATATAGATCTGAGATATAATAATCTGATTTTACAGGTTTTATTAGTTTCGAGAACGTGAAACGTGTTACTCAAATACTTGGAGAATATCTTACTGATGAAGAAATTGAGGAGATGATTGACGATGCAGATAAAGATTTTGACGGATATGTTAGTTTCTTGACCTTCTTTGCGCAGTTAATGCATTAGCTACAGTGTCCTTTAAACCGAAACGTACCTAGTACCTAGTGTGTTTTGCAACACAATACTTCTTCTTCTTATCGATTGGTTAGTGGTCAACCTAGTGTCAGAGTTGTTCAGGTCGCCCGTAGGCCTCTGACTTGACTTTTCGACTGTTGTCTAATGTCAACAGCCGGGACCGACTTTTTACGTGCCCTCCGAAGCACGGAGACGCTCGGTTGAAATACCACTATGCGATCACCCATCTAGTGACTGACCGCGCCTAAAGTTGCTTAACCTACCGATCGTTTACCGATCAGCGGGTGCACTCGGCTATGACCGTCTCAAAATACTGCTTTGACACTACGTCGATACCTACTCAACCGGCTTCTTGCATTAAGAGGTCTACCACCAGTTTAGTAGATACACTATGTTCATCTATACTATCTAAATTATTAAATTCAGAACATAAGCAAATTAAACTTAAAATACTTATGTATTATCATAAATATAATTCATTTTTTTTTTTTTTTCAGATTTCAGTTCAAGAGTTTATGAGAATGATAAAAAACTCTGTTGATATAGTGACTCCTTAAATTTTTTAATCTATATTCTTTACATAGTAGTTGTAGTAAAAAGAACTTTAACATAATAAATAAATTATTGTTAAAAACACCCTGTGCCGTATTTTGATTTTGGTATAGTTATAGCGATATCAAGTGAATTCCGATCTCAACAAAAAAAAATTAGTATTGTTACTAATATTATGAATGTGAATTTGAGTTTCTTTTTCTTTTGTTTGTAACAATTTCATGCCTTAAATACTCGCCCATCAATATACATAGGTATATTATATTAGGTTCATTATTAATGACAATGATAAAATATTTATTTAAAATTTTATAAAAGATTGCGTGTTTTACGAATAAATCATCACAATGTTATATTTATTATTCTAAGCGACGATACACGTTGTCATGGAAACACAAAACAATACCATAACAATTTATGTCTACATACGTAATTACGTATGCCGTACATACATATGCTTATATATGTTAAAAAAAATGTTTAAGCTATTAGTAACTGCGGCAATATATGTTTCACTCACATGTAAACAAAATTAGTGAACGATTTTTATTATCAAGATATCAATTACATTCGATAAATAAAATTTTCAATATAAATTTTTCGTTGCATGCTGTATCGTGTGAACTGTGCTTAAATCTTTTAACATTATCTGTGTAAAGTAGACTGTAGATGTAGGTCTGTGGAATGCTGTATGCTTGTTTCATCTTTTCTTGTCTATGTCTGTCAATTGTATTTTGAATTGTTGATGTCCGTTTTTGTTAGAATATTTATTGTAATATTATTGTGTTGTAAAAGTTAAAACAAAATATATGCTGTTAGAAAAATATGACAAATAAATAATCTAAACTTTATACTGTAAAGTAGCCAAGTGTAAACTCGCAAAATGGGTGTGTATGTTAACAATTACAATTTTAAGTTCCAAATACCTATAAATTTTTAAGAAGTCGTTTATCACCGTAATAATTTATTAATAATTAATACCGTAATTATTTGCAACCAGCCACACTGCTGGTTGTTCTTTTGTTCCAAGAGGCCGGCTAGGTGGATACCACCAGTGTCAAATATTCTACCGCAAAGCATTAGTTTCATTACTGTGTTTCGGTTTGAAGGACACTGTAGGCTAGTGAAATTACTGGGCAGACGCGATTTAAAAAAATATCTCGAGCTTGGCAATCTGTGAATAGCACCTACTAATGGTGTTAAGAATGCTTATATGCTACGGCAACTGCTCACCATCAAGTGGGCTGTATGCTTGCTTGCCAACTGTTACTAACATAAAAAATATATATATACATAATACAATTGTAAGTTCCTTTCAGATTCAGAAGACAAATTAGCGGACAAATGTGAGAATCTCATGAACATTGTCGTTGAATCACGAAAACAATTTGGTAAAATGTGCATAGATTATGAACAGAAAACCGCAAAAGTTGAAAACCAAATGCTAAATCTACAAATACGTACAATCACAAATAATCGTTACAAAACCAAAAATGTTGTACCGAGATTTGACTATGATGATATGATCAAAGATGTTGAGGAATTTAAAAATGAGATTAACGACAGCCAGAAAAGAATCAACGATTTAAAACTGAGAGTAACGAATACACAACAAATTGTAATGCAGATGAAAAATGATAATATCGGCAAGAAGTTACGAAAACCTCTGACAGTGGAGACTATGTTAACAGATGCTAAGAGTAAAAAGAAAATTTGAAATTGTTTTATTTTGTATATATTCTATCCTTTTCACCTCCCAAAGTAAATGAAACAGCTCTACTACGGACTACTGTAGGCCTCCATCCCCTCAGTTCCCTGCATTTTCCCTTATCCCGTATCTCTTGCCTCCTGTTTTGGTACAAGTATTGTGGACTTTCATAAGTTGCGGTGACTGTTTACCATCAGGTGGATCATATGCTTGTTTGCCAACCATCATAAAATAAATAATAATCTAGTTTCTTGTTGGAACCGCCTTTAAATTTGATTTTATTATTTATTATAGGGGCCATTAAAATACATGATCTAAAAACTTAATTGTTCATGAAATACTTCCTATAGGGATTTTTTCTTGTTAATTCTGAGAAAGGCTTGATATTCCATCTTTTTTTTAAAGTTAAGGGATCTTCAATTTTGCTTTATCTTTAAACCTGAAATTTAAATATATATAAACTCATTCATTTGCATATTTTATTTTTCTCTGGCAGAATCCTAATAAGTGCATGAAATGAAGCATTTGATAAAGTATTAAACGTAACACGTAACTACGTACACTAATGACTAACTTATTCACGGTTGTATAATTATGTGAAAATATTAAACAATATCTACATTCATTATTGATTTTTGGTGAAACAATTTTGGAGTTATGTAGTATGTACACAGTATGAAAGAAAGACGTAAAGTTCGGGGCGAACTAACAATAAAGAAAGTTATTATTTAGTATTCCAACAGAGAGTAGGTATAATACATTACAAATTATTTATTTTTATTTAATAATAGATACATTATTATACATAAATACATTATATTACCGTAATAAAATATAAATCTTTACCGTTTTATTGTTATACTTATTACCGGTTTATTATTATCTGTGGATAGCAAGTTTTCATAGACAAAACAGTAAATGTAGATGATTTTAAAGAATGCAATTGAATAGAAAGAATCGTAAGATATATTAATAGCTTTATTTTGATAAAATTCACATAATTTTGTTCGTTAACTAATAATGTTTCAATCTTAGAAATAAAAAGATTAAACATTTAAAATTTTTTATCTATTGTTGCTAGGCAACTCTATAAAAAAAATGTTATTTTTGATTAAAGAATTATAATTGACTATCCTGCTGTTATCGTTTATCCGAATTTATAATAAGTAGAAGTTTAATATGACTGATATTCAAAGTGCATTTAAGCAGCACTGTGTAGTGCCGGATGTGCTATCAATTGCACCATCCGAACTTTTAAATATTCAATACGCGAGTGGAGTTTCCGTTGACATAGGAAAGGAATTGACTCCTACACAAGTAAAAGATAAACCGTCAGTAAAATGGGCGGCCAAAGATACTGAATACTATACTTTGGCTTTAGTAGATCCTGACGCTCCAAGTCGTGAAAATCCTAAGTTCAGAGAGTGGCACCATTGGCTTATCGGGAATATTTATGGCGGCGATGTAAATAAGGGTGAAGTTCTTTCGGACTATATAGGATCTGGCCCACCGAAAGGTACTGGTTTGCATCGCTATGTCTTTGTTGTATACAAACAACCAGAAAAATGTAATTTTTCAAAAGTTCCGAAGCTTCCTAATAATTCAGGTGACAAAAGAGGAAAATTTTCCATTGCTAAGTTTGCTCAACAATACAAATTGGGCCCGCCAGTTGCTGGTAATTTTTATGTAGCTAAATATGATGATTATGTACCAAAGCTTTATGCACAGTTAAAAGGTTAATTAATTTAAATATGGAAAAATATCTAAAAACCGGTAACCATAAAGAATAGTATATGACAAGCTTTATTTAAAAGAATATTGAAAGTTGTCTATGGTACCGATCAATAATTATTTCCGCCTCCGCGTGACAATCTCATTTTTCGGTCCAGTCGCCATATCATCCGCCATTACATTTTGGAGTTTGCGTAAATTGGTCGTTCGCTTGTCAGCGCGTGTAACCACAAAGACTTATCAGTGACATTTGTAGTGTTCGTGCGTCGCATCGCAGCGTTTCGTTACAACAAAGAGTAGAGACGTTCAATCGTATGTCCATCCAGAATCTCAACACATTCGACCCATTCGCCGATGCTATCAAAAGCTCGGAAGACGACGTTCAAGATGGATTAGTCCACGTCCGGATCCAGCAACGGAACGGGCGTAAGACGCTAACAACGGTGCAAGGCCTCTCGTCGGAATATGACCTGAAAAAGATCGTGCGGGCATGCAAGAAGGAGTTCGCGTGCAACGGAACGGTCGTGGAGCACCCGGAGTACGGCGAGGTGCTGCAGTTGCAAGGCGACCAGCGGGAGAACATTTGTCAGTGGCTAACGAAATCGGGGCTTGTCAAGCCCGAGCAACTCAAAGTGCACGGCTTCTAAGCCTCATCACCGACACGTAACATGTCCATCACATCATCATAGTTCTTCTAATATTATGAGAGCGTGCGCGTTATAACCCTATCGAATATGTATTTAGAAAGTACCGACGTTTACAGAGAGGATTGGAACGAGGCCGCCTGGCCTCCTGTGTCCTGTGCCTTGCTGTCACCCTTAACTTATTGTATCATAAAGTATATTTGAATATCGACGCCGTCTCTAAATCGGACAGCTTTAGTTGCAATAAACGCCGAACGAAATAGTCAATAATCATTTTTTTTTGTTTTTTACGACATAATTATAAATTGCTGTAATGATAATATGATGTGTCTCAATTATTAAAAACATGTTTTTGTATATATGTCTTTCATTTATGCCTCGGTGGCGGGTGGCGTCCTAACGGTACATGCGGACAGAATGGATTAAAGTGAAAGTGAACGGGCCTTGCGAAATGGTAAAATTTCATACACACGTTGGATACCGTTTGCGACTTCCGTGATCAGTCATAATAATTCTTATTACTCCAATTCCAGATGATCTTTGTACTTAACTCGAGCTAATAGAGTTTTATGAGTCATATCGCTATGTATAAATTATTATATCGATTGAAGTTACTCGTTTATTTCTAGGCGAGGTCAACGCATTATCATTTTACAAATAAATTCTTGAACTAGACTAACAAACAAACCAGCGATAAAAATATATTGATAACGTTACCTAGATCGAAATAAATTAATAATATAATTTATAACTTTAAAAAAAAAATGACTGATTTATGACAACGCATGGTCAATGGAATTGTACTAGCAAATTGGCGCGAAAATCGAAACGTTCTAATAATTGTTTTTTTGTTACCATGTAAACTAAGGCCTATTTAGGTACTTTTATGAACAGAAAAAATGTTTTTACGTTACTATTAACTTTAAAAAATCTAAGTTAATAAAATCGCTGATTTGTTTAATTTGTAAATAAGAGCGTCGCGACGCCCGGCCCGTTTAAGGAAGTCATTATAATGAGTCATAATTTTAAGTCACGTAGAATACAAGGCTGAGGTCAGCTACTCTAAAACATTGATGACTACACATAATATAGTGATGAAATTCAATCAAACTGCTTTATGCGTCATTATTTATTGCTTGTCGTAAATTAGTGTCATTAGAATTAAGTAGATCGATTTATATTAATAACAATTTGTTTTTTTTATTGTATTATAATTACTTTACACTAGCATTTGCCCGCGACATTGTCAACACAAAAAAAAATCAACCCCTTTTTCTTCAAACTCCTTATATAAACCCCTTTTTTATGTTAGAAGTTGGCAGACAAGCATACGGCCCACCTGATGGTGAGTGGTTGCCGTAGCCTATGAGCGCTTGCAGCACCATTAGAAGGTGCCACTCACGCTCTGCCAACCTCGAGATATTAGTTCTTAAATCTTGTCCCGTCTCGACACAGTAGTGCCTAAGCACTACTATTTGGCGGCAGAATATTTGACACTGCGGTGGTACCTACCTAGCCGGCCTCTTGCAACAAAAGAATAACCACCAGTGTGACTGATTCACTGGTCGAATAATCTCTGCTGTGACAGAGGTTATCCCAACAGCGGGCGATAGGGTCGTCATTTCCCGACGCCGGAAAATTACCTTTAAATTATTATAGGTTACTGAGGATTAGTGATGCCAGATTTGGGTAATCCCTTCAAATGGGGGGGGAGGGATAGGGATAATATTTTTTTGGGGGTAAGTTTGGAGGGAGAAAACGGCGTTGGAGGAAAATTAAGGGGACTTAAAAGTGGTAAACAAAAATAATAACTGAACAAAAAGTCTAATGGTATAAGAGATCACAAATTGAAGGATGTAAAGCTATGATGAAAGAATTTCTTAAAAATAGTTAATAAGCCGTAAAGGAGGGCAAAATTCAATCTGATATTACGTATCTGGCTAAGTGTGTTAAGTCCGTCTGCAATGATGAGTCAGTGATAAAACTGAATGCTTTGCATTGACTTCAACCATAAAAATTGTAATTTTATAACACTGTATAAGTAGAACTCTGGTTACACAACTTTAACCTTGCTATTTGCAAAAAAATAGTTGTATCATACCCTATAGGGTCTTTATCTATGAGGATACCAGGTTAAAGATAAATAACAACAGCAAGGGACAGTTATAAAAAGCAGCATTGAAATCCACGCAACATCCTAGAGAGGTCTGGGTTGAAGTTTAAAATTAAGTGGTGGAAGCTATCTGTTGACTACGTCGCCTAAAAACTACGTGGCCGCCGTAATACGACAAATAATAAATATTGTTTAAAATAGGATTAAAATAAGTAAATTATATGTACGTAATAGATAAGTTACTCCTGCCTTTGTAAATATTATTTTATATCATTATGTATAATATGTTCAATAGATAAATAGATTATTATAGGACTACACTTGTATATGCATGCCAACGGACCTGACTCAACACGTTGAGACAGGTTCGAGAGCGCCGGCCAATCAGCATTAAGTAGAAATTAAACGATCAGAAATCAACATTGCGCTGATTGGTCGGCCAATAAAACTACCGCGACAATGCTCGCACTAGTTGTGAAACCAATATAACATATTTATATAATGACTTTTGTATCACCGTATCGCAGTCGGATTATAACAGTGAATAAAGAACGAGACGTATAAAAGTTGTATTTCTTCAAAATCCGAACCAGCTTAGCCCGGGATGGGAAATCTGAACGCCCGAATCAAATCCCTGACCGTTACACTATCGCTGAGCATTTTAAAAATTTGAATTAATTAAAATAAAATAATATAAAAGCTTTTCTATAAAAAAAGAAATAGCTTTAAAAACCCCATTTTTTCAAAATCTCAATTTTGGGCGATTTTCTGGGAAGATTTGGGGAGAACTCAAAGCATTTATCTGGCAACGCTGCTGAGGATTATACATGCATGCTTATACAGTTTTTATTATATAAATTCCGATTTCAATCATTTCGCCATACTGATCTAGTTATACAGTAACAGTAATGCCTAAGCATTACTGTTACTGTTGTATTCCGGTTTGAAGAGCACTGTAAGCTAGTGAACTAACTGGGCAAAGGAAATTTAAGAACCAATGTTTTATAAATACCACAAATGCCAAGTCATCTTAATTTTCTAGGTTTTTAATTGTTAAAAAAAAATTAGTTTTTAGCATTCAGTGTATAGCATTTTATTTATTGCTACTTTATCTCCATAGTACTTATATTATGGGCATTGGATAGGCCTTTCCAGATAAAGAAAATGTCTAACTCCCTGGATTTGGAGCTGGTGCTTCTACGTAAAACAACAACGTGACACGAAGTTAGTTACACACTAACTTCATTTGGATATGATGTGCACAATGAAGTTATCTTCGGACTAATTTCGTTTCGTCGTTTAAAACTTTACTAGAAGGAGTACCAGCTCCATATCCATAATTCCATAGTATATAGTAACTCTGTACCTTGAGCAAATCATTTGACAATATTTAAGTCAAAAAGTAATTTCATTAGTGACGATGGCCCAAAGCTCTTTAAAGTTTTTTGTTTTATGGATCTTTTTATGTACTGAATTATGTCAAGAATAGATCATTTATAAACCTTAGAAGGTTATTATAATAACATATTGACGACATTGTGCCTCTCGGAGCAGATGTTTGTATTGACCACTCAGGCATGTTTTCCGGTCTGGGTGTGTTTGCCTTTGTGATTGTTACGGGCCCTCGACACAAAATATAACTATCCTAATAGTGCTATTGAGTGTGTAGTGTTTATTTATTTAATACTTTTTCTTAGTCGAAAGAATATATTTTAAGAGTGGTCAAATAAAAATTTCATTAAAATCGGTTCAGTAGATTTGTAATTAAATCAATATAAAAAAAGAAAAAAAAAGAGACAGTGGTATTATATTAATTATTTTTTAACTTTCCTCATTTTTATTAATAATTATTATCTATTGAAAAAAAATATATAGGTATTATCGTTTTTGTCTTGTTTTGTTGTTTCTTTTATGTAAAATTAAAGCTTGATTCCCGGACGTTTCGATGATTTCATATTTTGACATTGACATTCATTTTGACGTATACGCATTGGTTTATTTGTCCCTTGAAGATTTTTTCATCTCAATGCACCAATTTCTCTAAAAGAAATGTTCATATAACTTAACATACCCTTATGTTATGTAACAAAACATTTAATTACAAGTATAGTTTAATTAAACCGCGAATTTCTGTATAAGGATCTCTTTTTACTTATAAGGTAGTGTCAAAAACTATTTTCGATATTTCACTCGTATTTTTGTCGAGTTTTGCATTATTGTTCCTTTTTTAAGTGAAATTAGCCGTAGAAGATGTCGGATAAGCATTTGGTGCTGAACCAGCGGGTTATGGTCTTGGGTAAAGAGGTGAAAGGATCGATAGCCTACGTCGGGTATCCTACCTTCGCTACCGGAAAATGGATTGGTATAATTTTGGACGAGCCTAAGGGAAAGAATAACGGAACTGTACGCGGACACTCATATTTTCGTGTAAGTTCTGTATGATTTTATATTCAAATTAAATAACCCTCATCTCAAATAGAAATGAATAGTAATGCGTCTGGTATTACTCGTCATAAGTGTTATGATCACATATAGTCATCAGAATGTCTTCTTCCTATTGGAATTATTCCCAGTATCTATCTAAGGTCTGCTCATTACACTTATCTTTATTGGAAAGACTACTAGTTTGCCATCAGACCTCTGTAACCCTAAGGGTGATAGCCAGAGGGTAACCTAAAGAGTGAACCAGTAACTCATTGGATAAGAGCAAATTACCTATCACAAGTCAATAATCAGCATCAGATGCTATGATAACAACTGGGACTGACAGCTTACTGTGCTCTGTCAGACAACACCCAGATTGAAACATATGTTAATAAGATAAATACAGACCGATGATGCTGAAGGCCTACCTAGACTACCAAAAACATTGTTTTAAATAAAAAAATAATGTAGAGTACCTATAAGTATGACTATATTAAGGTCCCAGAGGTATTACTATGTAGGGATAACAGAATCTCAAAATATACTTGTAATTTTCAGTGTGAAGAAAATTATGGAGTCTTTGTACGGCAGACGCAAATTCAAATGCTCGACGCTGACGACAACCCAATGGAGACCTCCATGACAACGTCTATTGAGGAGTCGAAACCAGTTTCAAATAGACGACTTAGCAGGTAATTGACAATATTGTAATAATTGAATGTTGATATTATGTGGATCGATGTGTTACATAGTGCGATATATGTAATAGGGGCCATGTAGTATTGAGCAGTAAATAAAGTGTGATATTCTGTTATACATATCTATCGGTGCAAATACAACAGTTCGTAAAAATAAAAATGTAGTTTTATAATCTGATTATTCTTAAAATAGTTCATAAATTATCAAATTGAGTTTGTTATTGTGAAATTAACGTTAAATAACAAATTATTTATCATATAGTAATTTCAATAGGTTTATGTAGTTCTGTTGTGGACTTAGCCCATAGCCCGTCTTTGGACTCTCTTCTTTTATTCGGGCTTGATAACAGCAGTATCGTTGAAACCACCACCTGTATAGTTTCACCTTGGTTATAATTTAACAATCTGTTCTACAACAACTACCTGATGAAGAAAAAAAAAGCAATTATTATAACCATAGAAGACATTAACTAATTTAGTGATTGGTGATCCAAAATATAAACTACGTTATATCTATGTTGATAGGTTACAAGAGCTATTTATTATTTATATCGGTAGGCAAATGACTTTACTCCATCTAACGGTAAGGGGCAGTAAAATTCCAACGTGAAGGTGGCTAACACAGTTGCAGAAGGCAAATTGCATTACTCACTCCCATTCTCACTTCCGGTAAGATGCCCTCTTGATTAGATGAAGGAAACATTTTCGGCAGTAATAAATTCCATTTTTAAGACATTCATTGAAAATAAAATTGGCAAACTTCTTTGTTCATGATAGAAAATGGTAACACAACTTGGCATCCTAACTTGAGTCCGTTTATGCTTTTTCTATATCTATGTTTTTGTTACATAATGTCACACTTTATTGGCTCATATAAAATAATATAATGGCCCCATATTTTTAATAATTTCTACATATAAATGTTGTCTTTAGTTATAATTTTATTATATTTTTTATTAGTTATAGAATGTGAAAAATGTTATTATTAAGAACACTAATTAAAAGCTAATTGCCTTTGTAATATTAAGTTGTCTTAAGATAAGTGATAGAAGTGAAACTTCTTAAGTAGTTATACAAAATATAGCTCTCTTTCTCTCTACGTATATATTTTAATTTTCCTTCTCTCTCATTAAATTTGAGTAGTAGTGCCATGTAAAGAGTGGTCCAGCACAAATCGACTGGCTTAGCCAGGGAAGTACTACCCTCTTACAGTGATGAGAGTGCGGGAGGCCCAGTCTACCTCCCTCTCTGTTCCCTTACTTTAACCCTTATACTCCCTTTCCTCCTATCCCAAGGGTTGGCAATGCTCATGTTATACAAGTATTTTGTTTGCCAACTGTCATAGCGTCTCATTTAATTATAGAAACTCTGCTTAAGAAGTTTCACTTCAAACGAAGCTGTTTCTAATATAAGACAACTTAGAATCATAAAACGAGTATCACAAAAACATTACATAACTTAGTTTTAACATTAGAATCATACATGTAATATTTTACATTTAATAATAACATAAAAATAATATATTAATTGTCGTCATCATTAAAAAAAGAAAATCGAAAAATCTTCAACAACTTTTACAGATAAATAGTAAATGAACTTCATTTATCAAATTCTTTTTAACTAGTGTTGCCAGGCGTCAGACTAGTCGGACATGTTATCGGATTTTGTTTGTCCGGTTTTTATTCGTATACCATAAATACAAGACACCTCGCAGGCATAGCTTTAAAAAAATGATATATATATTGAGAACATTTAGCTTATGAACAAATTTTTTTTTCACAAAATTACTGAGTGCTGGTTTTTTATTTTAGAGTCTGGCAACTATCTCCAACTTAAACAAATAATTTTCAATTGTAGTCAATTTCAATTCATTCAAATGTAAATATACCAGTTCTTTATTGAACCAGTATCTTGATTTTAAATTAGTAAAAAAATATGTATTTTTCGATTTTCTATCAATCATTAGACATTCTAACTGATAGTGTGTGTTTCTTTCTCGCTAGTATAACAGTGGCCCAGAGATCTAGACCGACTACGTAAGTACTAGATGATGCAGTAGATGCACTGGCTTTAGCTTTGCACACATTACGCTTTTGTTTACAAATTAAAAATATAAATTTGTCTATGATGCCGCTAATGCAAGATTGTTAACTGTCAAAGTCAAATTTTGTTATTTCAAAAATGTATACGCTACTGTCATTTTTTAGTTATTGTCGTCTCTTTCTAAGTAGCATCCAAATGGCATAATAAAGAGGGACAGATATAGTGTTAGCTGTATTCAAAGTGACCACAAATCAGATGTAGAAATAGAAAACGAGGAACGATTAAGGAATATTCCTGATTTTATTTACTTCTACTGTATTTCACTTTGTATCAAGTGATTTGAGAGGCAAAGTGAGAGAGAGAGTCCCAAATAAAAAAAAAAATTTGGTGACCCTGATACTTTAAGTATTTTTTAATGAATTAAAAGCGTAAGTTCACTTAAGACCCATAGATATAGTGTCATAAGTAAATAATTAAAGATAATACTATTGATCACAAAGGCTCACTATACTTCGACCAGTGTATTGCGTTACTGAACACACTATATTTTGCATTTGATAATATTACCAGGGCCGTATTTAAACATCGATTGTGTAGATTATAAATTGGGAGTTCCCATGAAAAACATATTTATGTCTCTGTCGGACCAAGGGGCCTTAAATTTTTTATTAGAAATGTTATTGCTGCTGGATCTATTGATTTTGACTTTATCTCTTGACTTGACGTGTCGTGTACTAAGAATTTCTCGAAAGATTTGATCTTGCTAGAGTTGTACTTGATTGATAAAAAAAAAATTAATGAATTAATAAAAGGGACATAGGGCTCTCATTTTAATAATATTATTAAAAAAAATATATATTATCACTCAAGAGCATTAAGAAAGTAAGAACTTCGTGAAATTTTATTACGTCTTATAAAATGTAATACTTTTTTTATAAAGAATATCAGTTAAATTATTAAAATTATCGTGAGACATAATTAACTTAATGTAAAATTTAAACGGCTAACACTCACGTTCAATCGGTTTAAGTACCGACTAGTTTCGGACTCATCGGAGGTCCTTCATCAGGGTGAGTGGGTTACGTTCGCGGTCGCGACGTCAGTCAGTGCGAGACGGGTAAAATTTACATTAAGTACAATTTACATTATTTTAAATTTTACATTAAGAATAAATAAATAAACGCTACACATTCAACGGCCCCCATTAGGATAATTATATCCTGTGTCGGGGGTCCGGAAACATTCACAATGACAAGGACAAACACAACCAGACCGGAAAACATGCCTGTACGATTAATACAAACATCTGCTCCGAGCGGGAATCGAACCCGCAACCGTCGAGGCTTAAGGCAGACTCGCTACCCACAACGCCACAACGGTGACAATATATGATATCAGTAATTCTTTGTCAATTATTTTTTTTATGTTTGATGGGGCAACGGGCAAGAGGCTCACCTATTTAGCGATTACAGCCGCTCATGAACATCTGTAATACCAAAGGGCATGCAGGTGCGTTGTCGCCCTTTAAGATACAACTGGTTATTCTCTGGTGGACGAGCAGTCACTTCACGAGTGTCTCACCAACAAACGATTGTAGCTTTTTTTTTTTTTTTTTTTTTTTTTTTTTTTTTATTTTAGAAGTTGGCAAACAAGCATACGGCCCACCTGGTGGTAAGTGGCTGCCGCAGCCTATGAGCGCTTGCAGCACCATTAGTAGGTGCCACTCGCGCGTTGCCAACCTCGAGATATTAGTTCTTAAATCTCGTTCGCCCAGTAATTTCACTAGCGTACAATGCCCTTCAAACCGGAACACAGTAGTGCCTAAGCACTACTATTTGGCAACAGAATATTGGACACTGCGGTGGTACCTACCTAGCCGGCCTCTTGCAACAAAAAGACCTACCACCAGTGTGACTGATTGCACTGGTGGAATAATCTCTGCTGTGACAGAGGTTATCCCAACAGCGGGCGATGGGGTCGTCACATCCCGACGCCTGTATACCTGCTGCTAACCAGCCGGGCCTTTTAATCCCTACTACTAGCAGTAACATTCCTAATATAATGTGGTATTCCCATTACCTCTCCAACTAAGCGTCTAGATTGTGCTGGGAGTGGGTACGATAATAACCCAAGAGAGTCAGGATCGAATTGCGTCTCTACCGTTACAAGTCGGCCCTTCTACCATTGACTAGTTCTCTCGGCCCCCTAAATACGGCCCTGTATGTTACATTATTTTGTTTCACACTTCACTAAACGTATAACGTATCGCGTGTATTACAGTAATTATAAAAAATAAAAACTTTTTTAAATGTTTTCTTGAAAAAATTTTAGTATTTATTTTGCGGACAGTGTTTTGTGGATGTAAGGTACATGTTTCTAATCACTTTGACATGTTAAAATATTTTTTGTTATTAATTTTGTGTTCTAATTAAGCAAGATTAACTTTATTAGAGTAATTGGCTTCATTCATCGTTTTATAATATTTACTGTACATATATCGTGTAGCCAATGACGCGGGAGGTGTGGGATTCGAAGCCTCCCTCGAAGGTGCAATGCTCTCTAAGGACCTGGCACCCCCACCCACTAAAACCCACCAAGGTTCCATCTTACGCCATAGTGGGACGCCACGGGTCTAAAAAGATGTTTCCCTCTACGACCGATCAGCGTGATTTTTTAGACAGGTTGTCGCCCTTTTCCACCGTCCAGGACCCTAAAGATATATTGTGTGGCCATATTAGATTTTTTTTTATCCATACAATTGACAGAATTTAGTACATAGGAAATTGGAGTTTTCGGTAAATGGTTTTTTTATGTTAGAGGGGGTAAACAGGTGGGAGGCTCATCTGATGTTACGCGATTACCGCCGCCCATGTACTGTGTGTATCTGTGCCACCAGAAGCAGCACCGGCATGCAGGTGGGTTGCCGACCCTTAAAATGCAACTGGTTATATGCTGGTTGATGTGTTTTCACCAACGTACGTTTGTAGCTAAACAGACCGGCATTTTAAGCCCCACCATCAGTAAATACAACTCCCATATGCTTGTAAGCAAAATGGTTGTATAACATCAAATTTGTTATCAAACTAGCGGCCCGCTCCGGCTTCGCACGGATATAAAATATATAGCCTATGCCATTCAATGAAAAAATGATTAAAATCGATCGAGTAGTTTTTATATATTCATTACTGCCCGTGGCCCGCACGCGTTAAATGTAGTTATTTACGACATCACATTAGAAACCTACATTTTTTTTTCTCCACTATTTTTATACATATAAACCTTCCTCTTCAATCACTCTATCCAAATATAAACCGCATCAAAATCCGTTGCGTAGTTTTAAAGATTTAAGCATACATAGGGACAGAAAAAGCGACTTTGTTTTATACTATGTAGTAATGATTGTCTTTACGTATGGTTACAAAGATCGACGACGCGTCATATCAATTGTGTCGTATATTATAAACAGATGGTGCTAAACCAATTACTCTAGTAAAGTTCTATATATTTTAATGTATTGTTAACATAGGCTTATTATATATAGACAGGCTCATCCATACAAATGTTGACTCAATGAAACGAAGTTAGGAACAAGCCTGCAACATGATCGAACAAGTTACGTAACGTTAGATAATGCCCCGTATACAAAACCGTCTTCGCCGGTGCGGACGAGGTCTCTTGTGTCACACGTCACGACGCGTCGCCTCCATTCCTGATGACGTCTATAGCCGTCACAGGAGGACACCTATGGACGAAATCAACATTGAGCCTCCGCCAAGGCTGTTCCGTTTTCTCGGTTTGGTCTCAGTACTCAGCCATTCCCGCCCGGTAACGCTGTCAAGGCCGGTAGGGCCAAAAGCAATCAGTGTTATTCGAAGGAGCACCAACGAATGTGGACATTTCTGTATTTTTTTAATTTTTTTATTTTTATTTTTTTTTTTTATGTTAGAAGTTGGCAAACAAGCATACGGCCCACCTGATGGTAAGTGGCTGCCGCAGCCTATGAGCGCTTGTAGCACCATTAGTAGGTGCCACTCGCGCGTTGCCAACCTCGAGATATTAGTTCTTAAATCTCGTTCGCCCAGTAATTTCACTAGCGTACAATGCCCTTCAAACCGGAACACAGTAGTGCCTAAGCACTACTATTTGGCAACAGAATATTGGACACTGCGGTGGTACCTACCTAGCCGGCCTCTTGCAACAAAAGACCTACCACCAGTGTGACTGACTGCACTGGTGGAATAATCTCTGCTGTGACAGGGTATGGAAGGGTCTGTCTTTAGTTTATAGTAAGTCAATTATTGTTAATATAATTTTGTATCTAACAATTTTTATAAACCGAAAAGGGTTCGGAGGAAGGCATCGCCTGCGCAGACAAAAACCGGAAGTCTGTCGATGTCGAGGTAAAAAAAAAAATTAATTTTACAGCACTCGTGTATATAATGCACATTATTTTTTTCGTGTTGCCATAATTATTATGGTTTTGGTAAGTTGTTAGATTGTTTTCCGGAAAGCGTACAGTCGCAAACATTATGCTTAATATTTCCTTCTTTTAAATGTTTTTTTTTAAAGACTCTTTGTAGTTAGTAAGAAAGTATATGTTTTTGATCTATGTTTCTTGACTTTTGCTTGTACCTTGTAAGATGCTTTTTGTGTCTATTAAAAGATCAGTAGCGGATTTACAAATTTTCAAGATATAGGCTGTAAGGTTTTTGCCGCACTTGCCTGTGGTGGGTAGAGGGAAATTTTCTTACATTTTCTACAATTTTCACTCATACAAAGTGTAGGCCAGAGGGCGTGGAGGCCGATTACAGGTTGGGGGGCGACGAACTAGCTGTTTTACTCTAGAATACGAAAGTGTGCTACTAAGAATGTACAATGACAAGTGGAAGGCGAAAGTCATCGGCAAAATTCTACCTGTAAAAAATCAGAAAACCCCTATACAGAAGTCTTTTAGATTTCTTTGCGTAGTAAAAAGAATCGGTCCCCAAATTAAATTAAATACTCAGCCTGCTTGTAAATCCGTCACTGTAAGATCTACGGGATGTTCAAAAAAAATATATATAAGTACAAGAATATGATTTTGTAAAAAAATATTATAGATTTTTTGGAACACCCGTATTTCACTGCATTGTCTCTGTCGTAAATAATTTAATAATAGTTTGTTTTAATGTTACAATTAATGTGAATGTAATCTATTTCCATAGTAATTGTACAAAAAGATACAGAGCTAGTATACAAGGCTGGGTTTTCATTTTGTACGTTTACTATTGAAGTAGATAATATTTTAATGTACATATTTCTGTTATTGCTTGGTTATTGCTACTGACTTTTAGCATGTATGGAAAACTAAAATATATAACTTGTTTTCACTTTTAATAATAATTGTACAAGCATTTCTCGAGACTGCGCCATTCACTGACACTCGATCAGATTGTGTTGGACACTGGACACTGTGTTCTTAAAGCATTAAGCAAAGCAAGCTAATATTTAGTATTATGTAGCAGAGCCAAGCTCCTCCCATACGCATGGACCGGCTCGACCGGGGAAAGACTACCCTCACAGAAAATCAGCGTAATGTAACAGAGTATTGTTGCGTTTCGTGTGATAAGTGGGAACGCCGGAGGCCCAATCTCTTACACCCCTCAGTACCTTAATTTCTCCCTTTGCTTTCACCATTCCCACTTATCCCTTAGTTGGCAACGCGTATGTGATACTTCAAAGTATCGCGCGCGTTCATAGGCTTGTTTGCCAACCGTCATGATATAAAAAAACGCGATCTCAAATTGCTAATGCTGATGATGGAACAGGCTCGAGAAACGCTTTAGGCATTTTTAAAAATAAGTCTTAGCTTATAAAAGCTTGCTAAATATATTTACGCGCGTTATCACCCAGATAAGAAGGGGAGGGGATAATTTTGGTGAAAACGATCATCAGAAGAAACGTATTTTGCGTAAAGCACTAAAAAAGGAAAAAATTCTACCAAAATTTAATAGTAATTTCTGGACAGTTCCAGAACCTCGTTGGCAAGCAGTCGCCAATCACTGACCTCTTACATGTCGCCGACTACTGAGAGGGCTGTGTCGCCAGACCTCACTGGCAAGAGGGCTTCCTTTGTTGAGGTATTTTTTGGTTTTAACAACTATATTTTAGGGATGACCAAAAATTGACGTGTAAACTAGCGCCATCTATGAAGTGGTTCGAACTAAAAATATTTTCTTTTTGACACTGTTGCGGCGTTGTGGATAGCTAGTCTGCCTATAGTCTCGCCGGTTGCGGTTGTGATTCCCGCTCGGAAAGATGTTTGCATTTTTCTTACAAATATCTGTCTCGGTCTGGGTGTTTGTCCTTGTATCCCCCTTGCCTCGGAGAGCACGTTAAGCTGTCAGTCCTGGTTGTTATCGTACTATATATCATATATGTACTCTGTAACCCTTTACAAATAAAAATCGCAGACCGGCTTCGTGGAGACCCTGACGCCTCAGTTTACACCGGGACAGAGCTTGACATCACCACAGCCAGTATCAACGGCTATGGAGGATAAGCTGGCCAACATTCAAGCTCAACAGGAGGTCAGTATAGTGTGGATGGTCAATGGAACCCTATTACTGAGCCCTTTCTTCGTCGGTCCGTCAGTAGTCATTAGTGTGTTCCGGTTTGAAGGGCACTGTAGACTAGTGAAATTACTGGGCAGAGTAGATTTTAGAACCAATATCTCTCGTTCTCAACCCGTGAGTGGCACCTATTAATGGTGCTGCAAGCGCTCATAGGCTACGGCAACCGCTTACCATCAGGTGGGCGGTACGCTTGTATGCCAACTTATAACATAAAAAAATGCCTCAAACCGTAATCTATCGACACTATCTATTTGACACCGTTGTGGCTTTGTGGGTAGCGAGTCTGCCTTAAACCTCAACGGTTGCGGGTTCGATTCCCGCTCGGAGCAGATGTTTGTATTCATCGTACAGGCATGTTTTCCGGTCTGGTTGTGTTTGTCCTTGTCATTGTGAATGTTTCCGGATCCCCGACACAGGATATAATTATCCTAATGGGGGCCGTTGAGTGTGTAGCGTTTATTTTATTATTATCGTTCCTTATTAATTTTACAGATAGTCGCTTTGAAATCCGAAGTGGAAGACCTTAAAGAGAAGCTGGAGACGCTTAAGGTCCGTCGTGCCGAGGATAGGGAGAAGATCCGTGAGCTGGAGCGAGTGCGCCTCCAGCTGGAACAGGCCAACGAGTTCAAGGCCAAGATCATGGAGTCCCAGGCCCAACTGCAGAGGGACCTGCAAAGGGCAAAACAGGAGGTATGTTGGGATGGACAGATGTATTGACCTATCTGGATTTAATTGAGCGTGTAGTGTTTTTTGACAAAAATAACTAATTTAGTGCCCACTTTTCTTGAATAGTAATTTTATATTATTACATAATATTTTGTCTCAAAGACTCGCTGGTGTTCTTTCCGTACTTTAAACACCAATGCAACGGAACGAAATTAGTCACACGAAAGTTTTTTCACATTTCCAGCTCCGTGATGCCCAAGAGGCCCTGGAACAACACAACGACGAGACAGCCGACCTGCAGGAGGCCGCTGAAATGGCTGCCCTCGACAAGGAGATGGCTGAGGAGAGGGCTGAGGCTCTCCAGCTCGAGTTGGAGCAGTGCCGCGACAAGTTGGAGGAGGCGACCCTGGACCTTCAGCTCATGAGGGCGGAGATGGAGGCCGGAGGGAATATACGTGAGTTTTTATGTTTATTTAGAGCTTCCTTCTTGATGTAAACAAATAAGTCGCTATTTAGGGGCCCCCTTGGAACTCTCTAGGGCCTTGGCCACATGCCTCCTGTACCTTCAGAATATAGAACTTATTATTAACAATTTATAGAACTTATTAACAATTAAATAAGAAAGATTTTAGCATCTTTGCAAACACAACTACCCCCTGTCGTAGACATATAGGACAATAGATTGTGTATTACATATATTGTATTTGGAAAAATTGACGTATAAACTAGCGCCATCTATGAAGTGGTTCGAACTAAAAAAAGGTGCATGTGCGAAAGTAAGAGTTACAATGGGGTTACAATATTGATCAATGATATTTAAGATTTTTGTAACGCATCCATCCGTACGATGGTATTATTTAGTTCTCTACCACTTGTTAGATGGCGTTTCAATTCTAAACACTGAGTTTTACGCCATTAAGACCCGCAACCTAGTATCTCCTCTATATCTATGGTTACTATATAATTATCAAGTTGATAACATCTGGGACCCGCTTGGTCAAAAGATAACTATTTGGTCACCCATCCATAGATTGACCGAACCTGATGCGGTTTAACCTTTGTCTTTAACTGACTCATGTTATATACAATTTGATACTAATGCTATCTCTTTAATAATTATTTTCTTCAAAAATATTTATTATCAGACACGATCGCTTCACTTACACAATATTGTATTAATAATATTATAATATAATATGGAAGTATTAATGATATTATTTATTATTAATAATAATTTTATATTAAAATTATATTAATAAATTCCCGGTTTATTAAGAAAGTTTTAATTGTGTCAAATCTTTTATTTTCATTTTTCTATGTTGTCAAACAAGCATACGGTTCGCTTGATGGTAAGCGGTCACCGTAACCTATGAACGCGCGATACTTGAAGTATCACATGCGCGTTGCAAACCCAAGGAAAGTGAAGGAAATAGAGGGGTGGGAGATTGGGCCTCCGGTGTTCTCACACATCGAATGGAACGCAAGAGCACAGTTACTTGACGCCGATTTTCTGTGAGAGGGTAGTACTTCCCCAGTCCAGCCGGCACATTTGTGCATGTACATAAAAAAAGATATAACCTCCTGAGTTGGTTTCGCTGGCTCTTCTCAGGTTGAGGTTTAATTTTGGAGCCGGTGGTAGAATCTGACTTTCAACAAGAAGTGTAATGCTTTTTACGTTGAATAAAAATATTTGAATTTGATTAAAAGCAGCCACAGCTTAAAGCAGGGTCGTCAAATAATAATAAACGCTACACACTAAACGGATAATTATATCCTGTGTCGGGGGTCCGGGAACATACACAATGACAAGCACAAACACACCCAGACCAGAACACACTACAACCCGCGACCTTATGCTCTTCAGGCAGGTTTGTTACATTTGCGCCACAACGTCATTAATAAAATCAATAAAATAATTTCAATAAAGCTTTCTTAGTGAACTGGGTTATATTTATTTATATGTAAGTTTATTTATTTAAGTATATATTTTTTATTTTATAGAAATTAAAGAACAACACATGCATGTACGTATTATTATATATAAATATTTTTGTGTGTGTGTGTTGATTAAAACTTTTTTATTTAAGTTTTTATATATAATTGTTTGTGTGTGTGTTGATTAAAACCTTTTTTATTTAAGTTTAAATTTGTGTTTTTTTATTTGATAAGCATGTGTTTTTTAGTCTGTGTTCTTGACTAATATGTGACTGACTTAGAGTTTTATGATAAATAGATGAATATGACTTTAGTTAACCGACTTGAAAGAGGAAACGTTTGACCATAGAAATACTATATACTATGGACCTGTTCTAGACCCTACCATGTTCCCGTTAAAATCAGTCCAATCGTTTCAGAGACTATTCGGAACAAACAGACAACTGTTTTTTTTATTAAGCACCGTACATACTTTTATATGCATTTACTGAAAAGCTGTTAATTTGGAATTAGAAAAAGACACTTCAATTATTTGTATAAATTTTTGAAACAAATTGAAAACTAGCTTAAAAATATCTAAACTGAACTCAAAAAATAATATTTTAATTTAAGTTTTGAAATTGTTTCGGGTGGACGTAGCGAAGTAGGGGCACGGGGGCGCAGCTCCCCACCTGGAACTTGCAAGAATATGTTGCATTGCATTGAAGAATGTAGTCATTTTAATAAGCTCCACGGTAGAAGGGCCGACTTCGCTCCATTGCTGCGAGAGTCGAGGGTTCGATCCTGATCCCCCTTGGCCTATGGTCGTACCGACCTAGCGCAAGCTTCGAGCTTATTTGGAGGGGCAATAGGAATATTAGGAATGCTAAAAAAAAAAAAATTTGCCCCCTCGGACAATTTAAAATCTGACTTTACAATAGACACTTGACTGACTCGATAGAACACAGATACCCCTCCTCGGTAGTGTAGAGTGTAAAAGGCATCGTGTCTGACCAGAGCACCCGTATGCAGTGGGCGAGGGTGCGACGGGGTACGAGGTACGGCAGCTTCAACAACAGAACGTACGACTCAGGGATACGCTCGTACGACTCCGCGATCTATCGGCACACGATAAACATTCCATGCAGAAGATGATGAAGGTGGGTTACGGTTTTTGCGGTTTGGTTTCTGGTTGGTTTTGAAATTTTATGTTTTAAAATTTCCGGCGTCGGGACGTGACGACACCATCGTCCGCTGTTGGGATAACCTCTGTCACAGCAGAGTTTATTCCACCAGTGCAAGTCACACTGGTGGTATAAGTCTTTTGTTGCAAGAGGCCGGCTGGGTAGGTACCACCGCGGTGTCAGTTATTCTACCGCAAAGCAGTATACTGTGTTCCGATTTGAAGGGCACTGTAGCTAGTCAAGTTACTGGGCGAAGGAGATTTAAGAACCAATATCTCTGGTTGTCAACGCGCGAGTCACACCTACTAATGGCTACAACAACCGCTTACCATCAGGTGGGCCGTATGCTTGCTTGCCAACTTAGTAACATAAAAAAATACAATACGATACAAGGATCCCTTCCTCCTAAATAACATCAAGTTTTTAAATGAATCCACAACAGACTCTTTAATTCTTTAATAATATTATGCCCCTTCGTTCGGGCAAAGAACGTCAATAACCAGTGCGTTTCTTTCTAAGACGATAGGTAGGAACATTGATTTACTGGTAAGATTGTGGTATAAATGGACGCAAATAAGCAATACCATGTCAACCCACACGAATGTCATTTCGAGAAAAACGCGTTTGAAAATTTTGAACAACTTGCTTTATATGATTTTTATTTAATGTATTGGTCAAGTTTTTGGCAAATTCAGATTTATGTAAGTTATTTTACTTATTTTCACATAAAATAAGCATACAAACTGCATATTTCGTATATAATATAACCCAAAATGTTTAAAATAAAACGTAAATTGCATGTTTAAAAATGGCTTTTTAGAAGTTTTAAAGCTTAAAACCCTACGAATACTAAAGAAAAATGTTGTTCAGCCATTTACCAACACTACTGCATATATAACTTAGTTTTTTCAATTTTGTGGGTTGACACGGTATTGCTTGTTTGCGTCCAAATATAAATTGTGGTAAGTGACCAATATGATGGTAAAAATGGTGGCAAGTACTGACTGATATTGTTTTTATAGGATCTGGAACAATATAAATCTGAAATATCGGAATTGAGCCGTACTAAAGAGAAGCTGTCGGCTAGAGTGGACGAGCTGGAGGCGCAGGTAGCTGATCTAAGAGAACAGGTCAGTTGGAACTAACACTTACACCAACATTTTTTGACCATACAGGCATGTGTTCCGGTCTTCTTCATCCTAGCATTATTCTTTATTATATGTACCCGGGGTCTGCTTATTACTCTTATCCGGATTTGACAGGTTACTAGTTTTTACACGGAGCGATTGCCATCTAACCTAAGGGCGAACCAGTACCTCATTGGATAAGAGCAATTTACTTATCAAGAGTTAACGATTATTATCGGATGGTATTGATAATAACCGGGGCCGACGGCTTAACGTGCTCTCCGAGGCACGGTGGGGAAAACCCCACGGACAAACGATCAGACCGAGACAGAAATTTTTAACAAACATCTGCCCGAGCAGGAATCGAACCCGCAACCGTCGAGACTAAAGGCAGACTTGCTACCCACAATGACAGGCATGTGTTCCGGTCTGGGTGTGTTTGTGCTTGTCATTGTGTATGTTCCCGGACCCCGACACAGGATATAACTATCCTAATGGGGGCCGTTGAGTGTGTAGCGTTTATTATTATTTATTCCAGTGATTAGTACGTTTGTTATATTCTTATAAATACAATTATTATTTAACTAGCTTGTGCCAGCGGCTTCGCCCGCTTGAATAACGATTTCAATACAAACTTTTAACCCCTATCCTCTATTGTTGTTTTACACCCTTGAGGGTAAAACTTTTACAAACTTTGAATGTCATATTTATTTATATCGAATCAACATCTTAAAAAATAAGTTTCAAGCGTCTAGCTCTAAAAATGACGATACTTCCATACAAGTTTATACTATATACTTTAATAAATAAATAATAAACATTAGACACTCAACGGCCCCCATTAGGATAGTGATATCCTGTGCCGGGGGTCCGGAAACACATACAAAGACAAGGACAAATACACCCAGACCGGAAAATATGCTTGCATGGTCAATACAAACACATTATACTCCGAGCGGGAATCGAACCCGCGACCTGTGGCGTTTAAGGCAGGTTCGCTGCCGCTGCGCCACGTCGTCGTACTTACCACACTTGTTTATTTATAAAAAAAAATATTACACACACAACACACTCTTTAACTACTTTTGATAAAAAAAAAACATAAATATCATACCAGGTATAAAAACAATATAGATTTACCTAAACCCCGAACAAATTATGGTAAAAATAATATAAAGTTTGCGGGAGCTAAGTTACATAATAGTTTACCAATACATGTCAAAAGTACATATAAACTCAATATATTTAAGAAAAAATTGAAAGCCCACGTTCAACAGTTTTGTGCTAGATAAAAATTATCTCTATAACAAAGAAAGATGTTAGTAAAGAAGAATGTCTAAGACCTATATAATAAATATAATATAATTGTAAATGTTACTATAAGTTTATAATATATACATAGATAAATTAGTTTTTATATACATAGCTGTTTCCGGTGTTTCGATTTCTTGTTAGTCTTAATTTTAACAAATTCTCTGTTAAGTGAACGTATTATGTAATGTTCTTTTAGAGAAAATAATGATTCTTAAACCTGAATTATCGGCATCGGGATGTGACGACCCCATCGCCCGCTGTTGGGATAACCTCTGTCACAACAGAGATTATTCCACCAGTGCAATCAGTCACACTGGTGGTAGGTCTTTTGTTGCAAGAGGCCGGCTAGGTAGGTACCACCGCGGTGTCCAATATTCTGCCGCCAAATAGTAGTGCTTAGGCACTACTGTGTTCCGGTTTGAAGGGCATTGTACGCTAGTGAAATTACTGGGCGAACATCTCGTTCGCCCAGTAATTTAATTAAGAACTAATATCTCGAGGTTGGCAACGCGTGAGTGGCACCTACTAATGGTGCTACAAGCGCTCATAGGCTGCGGCAGCCACTTACTATCAGGTGGGCCGTATGCTTGTTTGCCAATTTCTAACATAAAAAAAAAGAACCTGAAGTTTTCAAACCATTAAAACCCTTTTTTCGCATTAAAAAGTAGCCTATGTCCTTTCTGAGGCTCTAGACTATCTGTGTACCAGATTTCATTTAAATCGGTTCTGTAGTTTTGTCGTGAAAGCACGACAGACAGACAGAGACAGAGTTACTTTCGCATTTATAATAAGTAAGGATTATTCTATCAGGTTGATGCGGCTCTGGGTGCTGAAGAGATGGTGGAACAACTCGCTGAGAAGAAAATGGGTTTAGAAGACCAGGTGAGTGCATCAGCTAATCTTGAATATCAACAGACAATACTGGCATCTGCCGGCGACTTCGTTCTTTTTTTCATTTATTTTTTTGACTTTATTTGCGGTGACCCTAAAATGGGAATCCGCTACGAATTTAGGTGTGAATACGGATTTATTGAGTATATAAAATGTTGTTCTACGACATTTTCTGTGACGTCACGAGGATCTCTGATCTATTTAGGAATGATTTTCACTTACTCCAGAGAGCATAATTCGCAAGTAAATAATGTTCCATAAGGCACATCTATACCGCACTTCAATTGAATACGTCCTGTAACGTGTAACAAACACACAGACTTCCCAATTTATAATATTTGTCTGATGTATATATATATAAAGTTTAAAAGTTCAAAATTCAAAATTTTGGTTTGTGATCAAATTTTGGTCTAAAAAAGACCCAAAAATTATAACGTGGTCAAAATTCGACGACGTTGTGGCGCAGCGGTAGCGAACCTGCCTTAAACGCCACATATCGCGGGTACGATTCCCGCATTAACCATGCAACCATATTTTCCGGTCTGGGTGTATTTGTCCTTGTCATTGTATATGTTTCCGGACCCCGACACAGGATATCACTATCCTAATGGGGGCCGTTGATTGTGTAGTGTTTTTTTATTTATTATAATTGTAACGTTTCTCTCCAGGTGGAACAGCTGAAACAGGACGTGCAAGAGCTGGAAGCGCTGCAAGAGGTGCACGAGCAGCTCGTCGAGTCCAATCGGGAGCTGGAAATGGACCTCCGTGAGGAGTTGGAGCTCGCTCATGCCGCTACCAGGGAGGTGAGTGAAATTTTTTTGCAGTTTTTGGAGTTAATTTCTTTTTAGGGTTCCTTACCAAAAAGTCAAAAAGGAGCCCTTTAAGATCTCTTATCCGTCTGTCTGTCCGTGTGTCAACACCGATTTTGTGAGAACGGGTGGATCTAGCAATTTGAAATTTATACCAGAAAGAGGTCTGTAGTCCCTATTAGGTGTATAATAATCAAGGTCCTGAGTCAACACGATAAAAAGATATGGGCAAATTTATATTTTCGCGAAAACTTGTAAGTAATAAATATTACCTTACTTTTCAACTTTTTTATTTTGCGGAACTTTCCTTTTACTTGTGCCGTAAGATCTTGCTTTTAACCAAAATTGATAATTATTCGACAACCGGAAGTACCCTATAGGTTTAAACATAGTGGGTGCCAATTAGAATAGACTTTACGACGTTTTATGCAAATAAATTATTCATTCATTCATTCATTCATTCATTCATTCATTCATTCATTCATTCATTCTTATTCATTCACCTTTGATTTATCTCTCTAATTGGCCAACCAACCTCAAATAAGGTAAATAAATGAAATTGTGTTATTGTGTGAAAGAAAATATTTATTATAGATAATGGTACAGAACCCTTTGTGCGCGAGTCCGACTCGCACTTGTCCGATTAATTTTCTAAGTTAGAACACGAATCTCTATCACATCTGCAACACCAGAGGGCATGTAGGTGCGTTGCCGTCCTTTAAGCAGGGAATAGGCTATTCTCTTGAAGGTTCCCAAGTTGTTTTGGTCTGGAAAATGGTTCCACAAAGTGGTAGTGAACCGTCCGGTGGTCGGGGGTACGATTCTCGCTCAGCTCGAATGTGTGTATTGACCATACATCATACATAATTGTCGGTGTACTTGAATAATACACGCTACACACTCAACAGACCCTATTAGGATATTAACATACAACGTAACACATGCCTGTATGGTCAATACAAACATGCTCCTAGCGGGAATCGAATCCGCGATCTGCTGAGCTCAAGGCAGGTCTTGTTTTTATAATTTCCAGGCGATACGTGAACGCGAAGCAGCATTAGAGACGATAATGGACAGAGACTCCACGATAGTCAAGTTCCGGGAGCTGGTCCAGCGGATGACGGAGCAGCACAACGAGCTGAGGACGCAGCTGGAGACGAAGCAAGGTGAGCTTTCATAGTTTGTGGCTGGTCGTGGTAGTGATACGCTCATAGCCGAGTGCACCCAGTGATCGGTAGACGATCGGTGGGTTAAGCAACTTTAGGTGCGGTCAGCCACTAGATGGGTGATCGCATAGTATTTCAACTGAGCGTCTCCGTGCTTCGGAGGGCACGTGAAAAGTCGGTCCCGGCTGTTGACAATTTGACAACAGTCGATAAGACAAGTCAGAGGTCTACACGGGCGACCTGAACAACTCTGACACCAGGTTGGTCACTAACCACTCGATAAGAAGGTGGTGTTAGTGGTTTAGGGTTGGTGGTATGGTTTCTCATATAAACTTTTTTTTTATAAACGGCCCCGGCACACACACGAACCTGTGGTGCTTCGGATAGGTTTGATACCGCTGAGCCACAAAGTCGCCATTAAAAAAGTTTCAAATTGAAATACATGGTGACCCCCCGCAATAAGAGAAACGTTATATTTTTTCTATAATGGTACGGAACCCTTTATTTTGTATGTGATAACTTCGATGCCTGTGTCTAACGTGTTTAACGGTAGCAGAGCCATGCATCTCTAAACACAAATGGGCCGGCTCGACCGGGGAAGTACTACCCTCTCACAGAAAACCGGCGTAACGTAACACTATCAGTAGGTACTGTTGCGTTTCGTGGGATGAGTGAGAGCGCAACACCGGAGGTCCAATTTCCCACCCCCTCTGTTCCTTTCCTTTTTTGGCTGCTCATCCCTTCCATCCTGTTCCTTGGGTTGGCATCGCGCTTGTGATACTTCAAGTATCGCGCGTTCATAGGCAGCGGTGACTGCTCACTATCAGGCGGACCGTATGCTTTTTTACCAACTGTCATGATAGAAAAAAAAAATATGATAATAATTTATAAATTCCAGCCGGCTCACCCCCACCGGAGCAAGAAACGAGTCCGGAGACCGGAGCCAGGTCCTCCCCTCCAGCAGAGCTGGGCTCGCTGGTGCAGCAGTCCAGGGCCTCGACGCGCTCCATCGACCTGCAGCTGCGAGCGCTGGAACTGGCGCAGGCGAGGGCGAGGGCCGACATGCTGGCGGCTTGTCTGCCTGACCACTTCATGACTGCTAATGGTGAGTGTTTGTATGTCTGTACGAAGATAACTGGAAAACTTTTGTGTATTCGCTCATGTAAATGTAATTGTTATTCCCAATTAGTAGTAATTTTTTTTTTTTATAATAATAGTGGTTTTGTCCTCTTCAGTACCCTCGACAATGTATATGAAAAATTTAATTAAGATAGTTTCGAGTATTTAAGACTTAAAAGTGTAACAAACGGATAAACAAACTCGAATATAATGAGTGTGTATGGTAAACGATCACCAGACCAGCATTACCTAAAGTCATCATAAAACCAAATTGTTGAACCGGATGCAACGGAAAAAACGACAGGTAAGAGACGAAAATACAAAAATGTGTAGGAATGAATGAGACAGAAATATACATACTATTTTATATTATATATATTCATTTCATTCTTCTATCGTGTGTGAATCACACACAAATTTTACACAGACAGACAAACAGACAGAATGAGCTTTGACTCGCTGACTAATTTTAGTTAAAGAAGTTATACTTCAATCGTGTGGTCTAAAGCACACTGTATATTTTCCAGGTGATCACGACGCGATCATGTTTATTCTGCTCCTGCAACGTTTGAACACTAAAGCTGAAATAATATTGGGACAGATCAGAGAGAAGTGAGTATTGAACGAGATAGCCTTTTTTTTTTTTTTATGTTAGAAGTTGGCAAACAAGCATACGGCCCACCTGATGGTAAGTGGCTGCCGCAGCCTATGAGCGCTTGCAGCACCATTAGTAGGTGCCACTCACGCGTTGCCAACCTCGAGATATTAGTTCTTAAATCTCGTTCGCCCAGTAATTTCACTAGCATACAGTGCCCTTCAAACCGGAACACAGTAGTGCCTAAGCACTACTATTTGGCGGCAGAATATTGGACACTGCGGTGGTACCTACCTAGCCGACCTCTTGCAACAAAGACCTACCACCAGTGTGACTGATTGCACTGGTGGAATAATCTATGTTGTGACAGAGGTTATCGCAACAGCCTTCTGAAGTTGTCATGTATGTGTGCGGTAGAGAAAAGAGAAGACGGTGACCGTTGTGTAGAGTTGGTAGCTAGTGTTTGTATTGTTAGATTGTTTGATTGATTGATTGATTCAAACTCAAACTCAAACCCAAAACTCAAAACATTCTTTATTCAAATTGGTTTTTAAGCGCTTTTGAATCGTCAAATATACAGTCTGTTATGTCCGCCTAAGCGGAGCTATTGATTGATGGATTGATTGTTGGATTGATTGATTGATTGATTGATTGATTGATTGATTAGATGATGATGTTATAATAAGAACTGGGACCGACAGCTTAACGTGCTCTCCGAGGCGAGGTGGGGAGACGAGGACAAACGCCCAGACCGAGACAGATTTTGCTATTAATGTGAACATTGAACATTAAACCTGATTTATTTCTCCACAGATTCCCAGCTGTGAACGTCTGGGACAAGGAGTCCGTGATGAGGACACATACAGCTGTCCAGTACAGCTTCAGGTGTCAGCTGGAGTACCAGCTGCAGATGATACAGGTATACATGACTAAGACCTGGCAGTCACATTATGTTCCAATAAAATTAAAAAAAAAATCAAAATCCGGCCAAGTGTGTGTTCGACTCTCGTTCAGAGGGTTCCGTACTAATGTGGAATAAAATGATAGATTTTTTTACAATAAATGCCATACTCAACGGCATGAGTCATATGGTCAATACAAACATCTGTCCCGAATGGGAATCGAACCCGCGGCCTGTAGCGCTTAAGGCAGGTTCGCTATCGGTGCTTTAATGTTGAAATCTATATTTACAGTTTTACAGTTTATGAGATACAACAAAAAATTGGGACCATTTTTGTTTCAAAATTGGAAATTTCTCTACCTATTACGGTTCTTGAGATACTGCCTCAGACAGACGGACAGCTTAGTATTAGGGTTCCGTTTACTCTGGGTACGGAACAAGCATTGATGATGAAAATCCGATCCATTCCCAGTGTATGGTGTGTATGTGGAGCGGTGCGCTGGAGAGCTGTTCCCCTGAACTTCTCCTGCGAGCTGCCTCTGCACTACCTGATGCTGTGACACAGGAGAGGGCCCTGGATGCTGCAGCTCACCTCCTCAAGACCAACGAACTGGATGAGAACTGCTCACTAGACGGTATGTGTCAAGTGTGAAATACTTATCTATAGGATCTTCTCTGTAGGTGTTCGGATAAAAAAAAATCTTGAATTTTTTAAGTCATGACGTTTTGAAAATAGGCATACGGTCCGCCTGATACTTGAAGTATCACATGCGCGTTGCCATCCCGAGAGATAGGAGGGATGATATGAAACGCAGCAGTACCGATACTGCTACTATGAGAGGGTAATTCCTTGGTCGAGATGGCTAATTTTTTCTGGGAGGATTTTGGGTTTTTTTTGTGTGTGACTAAGTTGCTAAGCAAGCATACAACCCACCTGATGGTAAGCGGTTATCGTATCCTATGAGCGCGCGCAACACCATTAGTAGATGTGACTCTGTGTGATGTGATGTGATGTGTGAGAGATATTGGTTCTTAAATCTCCTCTGCCCGGTAATCTCACTAGCGTACAGTGCCCTTCAAACCGGAACACAGTAATGCCTAAGCATTACTATTCGGCGGCAGAATATTTGACACAGCGGTGGTACCTACCTAGCCGGCCTCTTGCAACAAGAGATCTACCACCAGTGATTGCACTGGTGGAATAATCTCCGCTGTGGCAGAGGTTATCCCAACAGCGGGCGATGGGGGATGTTCCATGTGCAGGCATGGAGCGCTGCTGGACGTACCTGTCGGCGATGTGGGCCGCGCTGCACATGAGCTCGGTGGAGGGCGCGGGGAGTGCTCGCGAGGTGGTGCTGCACGCGTGCGCCGCGCTGGACGCGCTCGCGCGCGCGCTGGCCGCCGACGCCGCTGCGCTCGCGCACGTGCTGCAGGTGACGGGGTCACCAGATATTGACTTTTATATCATGACGGTTGGCAAACAGGCATACGGTCCGCCTGATGGTGAGCAGTCACCGCTACTAGGAGGAACATGAGGGAAGGAAATTGAAGGGGAGAGCCTTTGCCTCTAACTTTTCAACTATGAAGTTTAAAAATCTGTAAAAATTTGAGCTTGTAGAACATTAAATGTACTTTCAACTACATTGGTTTTTTAAAAAATAGAGGTCCACAAATTTATAGATATATAAGTTGTTCCCATAACTTTGTTTTTCATATTACTTTTAATAATTACTATGAAATTACCAACTTATTTTTGCAGTTCATTTTAATTAGTTTTTTCACTTGACTGATAATTATTTGATAATTGAAATATCATCTTCCGCAGCCATCCGATCACCAGCAAGAACTTGGACTGTTGCACGAGGCGATACAGACGAGCTGCTCCTCGCTCCAGCAGCAGTTGAAGAACGTGAGGAGACGACTTCCTCCCGGTGTGCAGTTACACGCGTTGCCTATAGATTTACAGGTATGTTTCAAGGATTGGCATAGGGTGAAAAAATAGTTTGTCGGGTGATTTTATTGAAATCTTCGTATATTTAATAGGAACAATACAATATTTATACGTCATTATTGTCAAAAATAATATAAAAAAATATACATTATTGTCAAAAATAATAAAAAAAAAATACTGACTTCAAAAATAAAGAGCAAAAAATTATGAATATAAAATTTCGATGATTTAAACATGATATTGATCAGAAAACTTTTACGAAACTCGCAGCTGGTGGAGCGGCTCCGCGGCGAGAGCGCGGTGACGCTGTGGCGCTGCGCGCGTGCGGCGTCGCTGGCGGCCCGCGCGGCACTGGCGTGCGCGGCCACGGCGGGCGAGCGCGGGGAGGGCGCGCCGCTGCCGCACGCCTCGCTCGCCGCCGTCTGGGCCGCCGCGCTCGACAAGACCTACCAGCAGGTACCTCATTACGACACTCGCAGCTAGTGGAGCGAGAGCGCGGTGACGCGTGACGCGTGACGCGTGCGGCGTCGCTGGCGGCCCGCGCGGCACTGGCGTGCGCGGCCACGGCGGGCGAGCGCGGGGAGGGCGCGCCGCTGCCGCACGCCTCGCTCGCCGCCGTCTGGGCCGCCGCGCTCGACAAGACCTACCAGCAGGTACCTCATTACGACACTCGCAGCTAGTGGAGCGAGAGCGCGGTGACGCGTGACGCGTGACGCGTGCGGCGTCGCTGGCGGCCCGCGCGGCACTGGCGTGCGCGGCCACGGCGGGCGAGCGCGGGGAGGGCGCGCCGCTGCCGCACGCCTCGCTCGCCGCCGTCTGGGCCGCCGCGCTCGACAAGACCTACCAGCAGGTACCTCATTACGACACTCGCAGCTAGTGGAGCGAGAGCGCGGTGACGCTGTGGCGCTGCGCGCGTGCGGCGTCGCTGGCGGCCCGCGCGGCACTGGCGTGCGCGGCCACGGCGGGCGAGCGCGGGGAGGGCGCGCCGCTGCCGCACGCCTCGCTCGCCGCCGTCTGGGCCGCCGCGCTCGACAAGACCTACCAGCAGGTACCTCATTACGACACTCGCAGCTAGTGGAGCGAGAGCGCGGTGACGCGTGACGCGTGCGGCGTCGCTGGCGGCCCGCGCGGCACTGGCGTGCGCGACCACGGCGGGCGAGCGCGTGGAGCGTCAGCAGTACAAGTATAGTTCCTTAAATTTAAATTGAACCAAAATGGCCGCTTCTGCGCAGGTACAATGATGGACAAAAATGTTAGACAAAAATATTGATTTCGTCTTATTTAAATAGATTTAGATAGGAAAACGGAATTAAGTATATAATATACTTATTATTTCTTCTAAATTCAATTAATTATTTATTCATTTTCGTTATTAATTACTTAAATAGAATAAAACAAATAAATAGTATAGAAAAAGCTACAAAAAATAATAATAATTACAGTTAATGTACATTATTAATAACTGTCGCTTATTGGAATGACACCTTATCTTAAAATAAAATTAAATGTATACACACCGGACAAAAATTATTTATATTTTAATTTAATTTTTAATAATTTATTTTTAAAGAACTAAAACAACCGTGAGCGAGTGTACTAAACGCGGCCCCCTTCATACCGCATACGGTTGAGACCCAAAAACGTGTTACTGCGCATGGTTCAACTTAAATGAAAATTTAACAGACTATACTGCTGCAACATTTTTGGTAACGGGGAGGAAATCTGCTTCCTGGGATGGGGAACCAGGCTATGTGGGGTTCCGTGACAAAGTGGTAACGTCATTGGGACCAACTAAAACCTCCTCGATGGCCGACCTTAGTGCCTTGGTCAGGTTTATGAGAACTCTTACTGAGGGTACGGAAAGACACTACACTGACTACCATCCTCCTTAGGCCCGTTAAACACGGACGCACAGATTTAAATTACATCTCTGCCTGCATCATCCATTCCTGCAAAGTACTCAGCAGACCCTGGCAAAAACTGGGAATAATGCTATAAAAATTAGTATAAACGAAGCCTCCGCGGCCGGCTGTAATCCGACATGCTAAAGACAAACGAAAAATTGGAGGCGAATAAAAGTTTCACTTTAATAAACAATTCCAGGATGACCACGGCGCCGTGAAGACGATAAAGCACGCTTTAGCCACCGTGTCGGCGGACGTCGGCAAGCTGGCCGCCTTCACACAGGATAAGGAGTATGACGTCATGTCCTTGACCAACGTCGCCTCCGATAAAGTGAGTATCTAAACACCTTAGACTAAGAGTCCCATGGACGGAGCCGTACCATGTCGCCGCTCTTGTAACGTTATTTCAAATAGTCCATTGAAAAGTTACATTTGGAGTCATCTAGGTCAGTGTAAAGCTAAAACCAAGTTTGTGGGGTCGTCACTCTTGTCCCACGGCCGCCATCTTGAAAATAGGGGTTGAAATGATTTTTACGATATATCTCTTAAACTATTTATCTGATAAAAAAAATTGTTAACATTTTTTGTTGCAAATTAAATTCTCTACGACTTTAATCTAGTACTTTTTAGCGTAGAACCATAAATAAAAAAGTTATATGTGAAAATGTTCAAAAATTCGACAAAAATATTTTTCGTATCATTTTACGAAAAAATAATGTTAGACCATTTTTGTAGATCGTTTTTTGAGGAACAACTTTTATAAGCAACATTTTTTCATTAAGTCAATAGCTAAGGTTTTACAGCGCTTCGATACTCTTAACTATACATACATATATTATAGGTGTAATCACATAAAAAAATAAAATTGCGTCCTCTAAAAAACGCAAGGTAAGGCCTAAAAAATGTAACATTTCAATGGGCTAAAAGGAGATATTGCTATCTTAGTCTGTTGCCCAGAGCACTAATATGAGTAAAAGAAATAGATATATAGGTTTGAAAACTTTTTTTTTTTTTAATGTCAATGTTGCCATGTTTTGTACCCGGTCAAGACTGTCAATTATATAGGTATTTTGACATTACGCACACATAAAATACGTAAAATATTGGCACGCGGCTTTTATCTAATGTTGCTTCTATACAGGGCCGGATGACGATAGGATTAAAAAATCAGTGTCAATCGACCCTTTACAGGTTAAAAAATTTTGATCTTTGACTTGGGTCACAGACGAAAAATTTTTTGACATTCCAAATTTTCTATATTCGACCGACTTCAAAAAGAAAGGTAATGAAATTGAAATCGGCCATTTTTTTTTGTATGTTTGCTACCTGATTACACGAAGACGGCTGGACCGGTTTGGAGAATTCTATTTTTGTTTTGAAATGGCATAGTCTCTATCTGGTCCGGATCTGACGTGGGGATCCTTGAAAAATAAGGGGGAACTCTTCAAATTTTATAGACATGGTGTTGCAATTTGGGTATCTTCAAAGTAGCTTGTGCATTTGGTCTGAAGAAGCACCATTTGATGAAGAAGCACACAACAGTCTTTAATGGCGAGGATGAGGTCCCTTGTTTCACACCATCAGGTGAGTCCATCAACTAGAATGCCCTCGGAGCGTCGCCTCCATTCTCGATGACGTCCTTAGCCTTGATTCTGCAGGAGGCAACCGATGGAATTGGGGTATTTAGGAATCATCACATCAATCCATTTTTATTTGTTTTCAAAATCTCAAAAAAAAAACTTGTGACAAGATTGAAACAAAAAATTAATAATTTATTCAGGAAATTATAATGTCTATTAAAATTATTAATACTTGCCATCAACGTTGATATTCACGGGTTCGATTCCCGCTCCGAGTAGTGTTTGTATTAGTCATACAAACCTGTATTCCGGCCTAGTTTGGGTGTCCGACACATACAAACTTTGTATTAGACGCCGGTCTTTGGGTACATATATTTGTATTGATCATACATTTAATATATTTCTGTTTCTAGCCAACACCACCAATAGTCCAACGCGCCCAGCTCGTGAAGAAGCAACTGGAAGAGACGAAGACCCTGACCATCAGGTTGGAGAACAAGGAGGCTGATATCAAGGAGCTCAGGAAAGCTTTGAAGGTACAAGCGGGACAGTAAACCTGAGTCAGAGTGAGATAGAAGATAGCACGATGCTCATTTGTCATTATCACAATGATTAGCGTTGTGTTGAATAATGTAAGTGGTCGCCGCAGCCTATGAGCGCTTGCAGCACCATTAGTAGTTGACACTCATGCATTGACAACCTCGAGATATTGGTTCTTAAATCTCCTCTGCCCAGTAATCTCACTAACGTACAGTGCCCTTCAAACCGGAACACAGTAATGCCTAAGCAGAATATTGGACACTGCGGTGGTACCTACCTAGCCGGCCTCTTGCAACAAAAGACCTACCAGTGTGACTGATTGCACTGGTGGAATAATCTCTGCTGTGACAGATATTATCCAGCGTGAACTTAGTTAGTCTGGTGTTGAATTTTCGAAAGGGCACCAATGAGTCTGTGACAATTTATCAATAGGAAAACGCTACTCTATAGTATATAGACTATGCGTCTAGCGAATCCAATTTTTAAGGGTTCCACCCAAATATATAAACACTCATTCAGGAACCCATAATTTCGTGTTGAGACGACGTTATGGCGCAGCGGTAGTGAACCTGTCTCAAGCGCCACAGGTCGCGGGTTCGATTCCCACTCAGAGCAGATGTTTGTATTGACCATACAAGCATGTTTTCCGATCTGGGTGTGCTTATCCTTGTCATTGTGTATGTGTCTGGACCCCCGACACAGGATATAACTATCCTAATGGGGGCCGTTGAGTGTGTAGCGTTTATTATTATTATAATTTCCAGGCGAAACAAGAAGAACTATCCGAGATGCAGATCCGTCGTGAGCTGGGTGAGAGGAAGCTGGTCGCAGCGGCCAGGGATGCAGAGGTTCGAGCCCAGCAGCTGCAGAGGCGGCTGGACGACGCGCAGAACCAGCTCAAGAGGTACTGTACACAGGAGATATGGCGCGTCGGCATCTTCGTTACTAGGGATGTATTGACCATACACGGATGTGTCTGGATGGTTGTACTTTTGGTCCTTCGAGGCAGGATGTTTAGTATTAAAAAAAAAATGAAGTACTCTGAAGTTTTTGTCGTACAATAGGAGTATTAGTAATGCCTTGAAAAATCATTACTATAATAAAAAAAAATAGTTATCAAGAGTTAACGATTATCAGATGTTATTGATAACAACCGGGACCGACAGCTCAACGTGCTCTCCGAGGCACAGCGGGGAGACCCAGAAAGACAAACGCCCAGACTGAAACTGATATTTGTATGATCAATACAAACATCTGTTACAACGATCAAGCTGAATATAGGTCTACTATTACTTTATATATTAAACAATTACTGCGAAACTGGAATTTTGACGACCATTGTTGTGTAGCGGTAGCGGACCTGCCATTAGTGCCACAGATCGCAGGTTCGATTTCCGCTCGGGGCAGATGTTTGTATTGACCATACAGAAATGTGTTTGTCGTTGTTTCTTTCCGGACCCCCGACACATACATGACACTAATGAGGGCCATGGAGTGTGTAGTGTTTTTTTTTAATTATTACAGGAAGGAGAAAGAATTCGAGGAGACGATGGACCACCTCCAGCAGGACATCGACTCGCTGGAGACGGAGCGCGGCGCGCTGCGGGACAAGCTCAAGCTGTACGCCAAGCGCGGTACCCACCACGGTGAGTACTAATGTGGTATTTTACCAGGGTTTCCCACCAAGGGGTGGCAACGGGACCCTTAGTTGTAGTTAGGGAATCTTGAGTTAAAAGGGGGTGGGGTTAGGTGAGGCTGGTGCCTTCGTGTCGTATTGATTTTGTGTCGGGGAGGACAAATGCAACCAGACCTTCTTGGGGAGGAGGGCTGAAAGAAAGCAGGTTCTTAAGTATTGTTTTTTTTTTTGGAATATTAGCAATTCTTTTTTTTATTACACTAATGTTCCTGTTGCCCCTCCAAGGGGTTGCTGGGAGTTGGTTCGTTTAGACCAAGGGGGTCAGGATCAAACCTGCAACTGAGCGTTGATGGAGCGAAGTCGGCCCCTCTACCATTGAGCTATTGAGGCTTCCAATAATAAAATGTGTGTTATTTATTATTTACAAGGACTAAATTATTATTAATATTAAACGTTTAATAAATAAAATTATCTTGTAATAATAATTATCAATGTATAAATAGTATTAAAAATTTGATAAAATGAATAAACGCTACACACTCAACGGCCCCCATTAGGATAGTTGTATCCTGTGTCGGGGGTGCGGATACATATATAACCACAAACACAAACACAGCCAGTCCAGAGCACATGCCTATGGTCGATACAAACAGATGCTCTGAGCGGGAATCGAACCAGCGATCTGTGATAATTTAAATATGGGATGTATATGTAATATGACATGTGCATGTCACATGTACATGTTGACATGCGCATGTAACGTGTGCTTGTGTGCAGCGGTCGCGTCGCCGGTCGCAGTGCGGGACTACACACGTAAGATTGATGTCTATGTGTCTAATAGCATGTCTTTTTCGTTTTTTATTTAATTATTATTTTTTTTTAAATATTGAAGTGCTATTTTACTCTGGTTTTGCGTAAACTAATATCAGATCGCCATGTAGGTCTCTGACTTGACTTAAGGGTCATCTATAAATTACATAAAATAAATAAAATCTTGAAGAAGTATATGTATCTTGAAGAAGTAGATATAATCTTAAAAATACTTTTATATATGAAGTGCTACATGCGGTTTGACAACCCGAGGGATAGGAGCGAACTTACTTGTTTTTTAGGTGCACGCTAATTCTCGAAAAGTTTAAAAGGCCTTTATTTTATACAATCGCAACCCCTCCCCAAAACCTCCCCCCCACTAATATAAAAATAGATGTAAATTATTTTATTATTTTAAAACATTATTTCTTTGGAAATAAAACGTGAACGTATATTTAGATGAGTCTATATTTTTTCTCATACAAAAGCAACTGTTTTTGTCAATCTGTGAGACTTATGACCTAATAAATAAAGGAATTTTGTTAAAAGAAAGATAATTTTTCTATTTTTATTATCATTTTTGTTTTGTTTTCATGGCAACTTTTTCGATATTGTTGATTTTTCATTAGGGGCCACTGCGGCCACCCGCGTGCCCCCACAAAAGGCCCCGTATGTGTCACAAAAAAATTCAACAGTTTGGATTATAATATCAAAATTTCTAGGGAACCCTAATCAAATTTTCTCGAGTAATATAGCACTTTTAAAATAATTGTATATTAAACAAATAATATTTCATTTTAAAGAAAAATAACGCATATTTTAATGTTATAATTTAATTGAAGCTTTGAAAATGTTTTTTGTTGCATTTTCTTATTAATAAATATTTTTTTTATGCTATATTTCGTCTTCACTATACTAATTAAAAATAATTTATAATCAAATTAACATTATTAAAATAATCATTTTAATTATTTATTAATATTAATTTAATCATTCACAAACTCACTGGGTAGATTTAACTCTACCCAGTGCCTATTACTCTTATCCGGATTTGACAGGTTACTAGTTTTTACAACGAGCGATTGTCTGTTGTTTTTATCACATGTTATGATAGTAACCGGGACCGACAGCTTAACGTGCTCACCGAGGCACGGTGGGGAGACAAAGACAAGCGGCCAGACCGAAACAGATATTTGTAAATTCTTATTTTGGAAATTTTTACGCCATTATATTAATAAGGTTTCTCTATTTCTAGAATATAATGTAGGTCTTTAAAGAATTACTTGCTTACAAAAGTCCTGGCAAAACTTGATACATACATAAAGTTGATTAGATCGGAAAAACTACACACAGACATAAAGACATAACTTTTAACAATTGTTTGTTTATCAAAGAAACGCTACACACTCAACGGCCCCATTAGGATAGTTATATCCTGTGTCGGGGGTCCGGAAACATACACAACGACAAACACACCCAGACCGGAAAACATGCCTGTATGGTCAATACAAACATTTTCTCCGAGCGGGAATTGAAATTGTCATGTGCATGTCACACATACATGTGACTTATTAAATTATTTTTGTGTGTGGTTTTTAATAATCTATATTTTTATCTAATAGAATAAACTGTCATAGTACGCCATGAATTTATCTTGTATTGATCATACAGATATTTTGGTTTGGATGTGACATACAAAAATGTGTGGCCTTATCAAACCATTATGATTGTATTGATACTTACATACATTTCCTGTAGGTGGGTCGTATTTGTGTGTATATGATTTTGTGTCATTTAAAGTCTATACACATTTCTGTATGATCAATACAAATGTTAAACCCGAGCGCGAATCAAACTCATGATCATCCCCATTTAAGTCAGGTCACCTACCACTATGCCACAACGGTTGCTAAAAGAATTATTACGTTTTTTTAGCGGTGGTGACAACGCCGACACCGAAAGACGCTCTCCGTAAGATTGACCTGAAAATTATAAATGTTGTATCATTTTTGGTTTAGCGTTTAGCATGATTTTTTTATTTGCAGTTTCTTCTAGAATTTTCGAAACGTTAAAAATAAAAGGCCTATATTTTCTTTAAGCTTTTACGTTTTCTTAATTTTTCTCTGTAACTTAACATGCATGGTTTGTTAAATGTGTTAACAATACGTCATACAAGATGGCGGATGTTTCATACAATCATACATCCATTTTGTAAACCAGTATTTGCCTTTGACTCTGCCTTGGTTAAGAACTATTTTTAATGAGAAACCTTTATTACAATAGATTCGATAAATTCCTCTATAATATCATATTTTTTTGTGAGGAAATTCTCATGGATGGTTACGGGGGCAACCAAGGTTATGTCGGACTCCTATCGACTAAAACCCTACCGTGTTTTACGGGACGCCTTATGTCGGGATTGTGGGTGCATTTTCGCAATCTTCCACACCCTGAGCCCCTGTCATGGTGGTTGCTGGGTATGCCACCTTCGACCTCCAGCTCTCCTGTCACGATTAGGGACTACCTTCGAGATTTCTGTCCCCCTCTTAGTTGCTCCCTTTTGTGACATAACAGATTCGCAGCACATAAGCATTTGCTTCCAGGATCTCCGGTAACCAAGCACGTTCATCCCCTATTTCACCCCCTACAAGTTTTGTTTTCGCAACAAAAATAGGTTATACCCTGAAACTCAAGATCCCCTTTTAGTCGACTGCTACGACAGACAGGGAAACCTAGTCCCATTTTTTACCTACTACTGGCGGGAACTTCTTTAGCTACAGGCTAGTCCCTTTTTCATGGCCGGGTCTCGGCCACCCTTGTCCGGTGACGCTGTCAAGGCCAGTAGGGCCAACAGCAGTACAGAAAACGCTGTCTCCATTCCCGATGACTTTAGTGATTCGGCCTCTCAGGAGGCACAATTTGAGCGCCGCGATGGGGTCACTAGCTACAGTGTCTTTCAAACCGAAACACAGTAATACACAACACACTACGCCTTTGTGGCGTAATATTTGACTGCAATGGTACCTACCTAGACGGCCTCTTTAAATTTGCCCAGTAACTTCACTAGCTACAGTGTCCTTAAAAACGGAACACATTATACTGCTATGCGGTAGAATAACTGACTCTGTGGTGGTACCTAACTAGCCGGCCTCTTTAAAAGGCCTACCACCAGTCATCCATCCAACCATGCGTGAAAGGCGTCGGGATGTGACGACCCCATCGCCCGCTGTTGGGATAACCTCTGTCACAGCAGAGATTATTCTACCAGTGCAATCAGTCACACTGGTGGTAGGTCTTTTGTTGCAAGAGGCCGGCTAGGTAGGTACCACCGCAGTGTCCAATATTCTGCCGCCAAATAGTAGTGTTTAGGCTCTACTGTGTTCCGGTTTGAAGGGCATTGTACGCTAGTGAAATTACTGGGCGAACGAGATTTAAGAACTAATATCTCGAGGTTGGCAACGCGTGAGTTGCACCTACTAATGGTGCTGCAAGCGCTCATAGGCTGCGGCAGCCACTTACCATCAGGTGGGCCGTATGCTTGTTTGCCAACTTCTAACATAAAAAAAAAAAAACCATCCATTCATACAAACTTTCACATTTTAATAATAATACGTAATATTTCTTTTTTTTTAAATAAAATCTATATATTATTTAATGAGATAATTTTTGGGGTTTCTAGAAGAAACGCCAGTGAAGGTGACAACTGGTATTGCTGCTGGAGAAGTCAATGAAGCGCTGCAGCATCAGCTCAAAGTTCTTAGCTGGTGAGTGTTTGAAGTATCTTTAGGGTTCCAACGGAACCTCTCTTAGCTTACCTTAGCATTTGTTCGGGAAATTCAAACTTCTTAAAGGAGAAGAAACCGTGATTTCCTCATATTTAAATATATTTTTTCGGCTTCTATTAGGATAGTTATATCCTGTGTCGGTGTAACACATGCCTGTATACGCAATACAAACATCAACTCCGAGGGGAATTGAGCCCGCGGTCTGTGTTTAAGGCATGTTTGATACCGCTGCGTCATAACGCTAACATATTTGCACATGTGAAGGAAAAAATTTACCAACTCCTGATTGTGTCTCAATTTAAAGTAACTCTGTCTCACTGTCTGTCTCTTTGTCGCAAAAACTACTCAACCGATTTAAATGTAATTTGGTACACAGATAGTCTGAACCCCGAAAAAGTATATAGGCTACTATTTAATGCGAAAAAAGGGGTTTAAGGGGTTGATAGAAGGGATGAAAAGTTATGGATATGACGTCATTTTTAGATCAAGAAAGTAGTAGTGGGCAAAAGCTAGTAGTGAATAAACATTTATCTCAGGACGGTGGAGCGCGAGCGCTCCGCGCGCGTGGCGGCGTGCGCGAAGGCGGAGCGCGCGGCGCTGCGGGCGCTCCGCCCCCTGCACCACCCCGCAGCGCCCGCGGCAGCGCTGCGCCGCCGCGCCGCCGCGGAGCTCGAGACACGACTGGCGCAGCTGCACACCGTGAGTGCACACACACACACAGACACATCACCTGACACTCCTTACCCCTGAATTACATACATCTGCATCGTTGTTCTACTTCTTCCTAGTGTGGAGGTAACGACATGTGGAATGTATCTCAACAGAACGTGAGGATCCTCCGACGAGGCCGGTGATATTGCCTGGCGGGCCGAAGCCCAACGATTTGTGTTGGGAAGTTGTATATATGGACGTAAATAAGCAATACCATGTCAACCCACAAAATTAAAAAAACTGAGTTATATATGCAGAAGTGTTGGTAAATGGCTGAAGAACATTTTTCTTTAATATTTGTAAGGTTTTAACTTTTAAGCTTTAAAACTTCTAAAAAAGCCATTTTTTAATCATGCAATTTATGTTTTATGTTAAACGTTTAGGGTTATATTATATACGAAATATGCAGTTTGTATACTTATTTTTTGTGAAAATAACTTACATCAATCTGAAAATGTCAAAAACTTGACCGTTTTTGTCGAAATGATATTCGTGTGGGTTGACATGGTATTGCTTATTTGTGTCCAGTTTACGAGCGTAGGAAACTCTGATAGCGCGATTTAGGATCGTGACGTTCGTTGATCGTCCATATCGTTGCGTAGTATGCTATGTAGGTGTCACAGTAGTTTGGTGGGAGATTGTGATAATCTTGATCTTTCAGCATTATTCCCGGTATTATACGAGTATTTGGATCACCTTATCACTCTTGACTAAATTCGATAGGTTACTTGTTGTTACACAGAGCGATTGCCATCTGACCTCCGCAACCCTAAGGGCGAACCGGTAACTCATTGGATAAGAGCAATTCACTTATCAAGAGTTAACGATTATTATCAGATGTTATGTGATAACCACCGAGATCGAACAGCTTAATGTGCTCTCCGAGGCACGGTGGGGAGATCATAAAGGCAGGTGAAAGCATATCCGCATTGAAAATAGCTCTTTTGTATGAAGATGCACTGTTGGGATAATCACAGTAGGCTCCATTCATACACACAATAGTTGTAGAATTTCGTTCCGAAAATCCTTTTCAGTGTAACATTAATTTTCAGTGACGTCACAAAATACATATCCACTCGTCTTTAGTTCTTCTTATCGAGTGGTCAGTGGCCAACTTAGTGTCAGAGTTGTTCAGGTCGCCCGTATAGGCCTCAGACTTGACTTATCGACTGTTGTCAAACTGTCAACAGCCGGGACCGACTTTTTACGTGCCCGCCGAAGCACGGAGACGCATCAGCTGAAATACTAAATGATCACCCATCTAGTGACTGACCGCGCCTAAAGTTGCTTAACCCACCGATCGTTTACACGACCTAACAGTTGAGGACCACTTTCTACGTGCTCTCCGAAGCATGTTAAGCGGTCACCCATCCACAAACTGACCGCACTTAAAGCTACTTAACCTACTGATGGTTCCAGGAATGGACCCTATTCGTGGCTAAATCCGGTCTGGTCAAGTTCCCGGACGACCCCAGCAAGTACGCGCGCGCCCTGCAACAGCACAAGGGGAAGCAGAGAGAGATCAGACTTAGACTGGAGGTGAGTGCTGGTAGCGAGTCTGTTTTGAGCCTCAAGAGATGCGGGTTCGAGTCCCGCTCGGAGCAGATGTTTGTTATAAATATCTGTCCTCCCACCTCGTCTCGCAGAGCACGTTAACCTTACCTTAATACTTACCTTAAATAGCCTTTATTCTAATACATTAAAGTATTAACAAAACTCAATTGTTATTAAGTAAAACTGTTATTAAAAAAAACTTACAAAATATATAAAGAAAAAAATTTTAAAAATTAAAAAAAAATATATTTTTATACTTTTTTTTTTAAATATTAACAGTAGTCGTCTCTACTGCGTAGGCTTCCTCTAAATCAAGTTCTCTGCCTCGTCTCGTCGAGTTTTTTGCCCCCAAACCTTACATACACAATATTTAATTAAAAAGCACTAAGTCTTATATAAAAGCCGTGCTCGTGAGGTCTTAGAAAAAAAATACCAAATTCCAAAATTAAATTTTTCGTCAATTTTAAAAATTACTAAAATTCAGGTTTTTTTAATTTAATTTTTTTTTGTATTTTTTTATGTTCATGAATAGGTAAGCTCTTGACCTCCATCCAGAGCAAAGGCATAGATGAGGTCTACGTTGGAGCGAGCTTACTCATGAGAAGCCTTGCCTTGTTGAGCGAGCTTACTCATGAGAAGCCTTGCCTTGTTGAGCGAGCTTACTCATGAGAAGCCTTGCCTTGTTGAGCGAGCTTACTCATGAGAAGCCTTGCCTTGTTGAGCGAGCTTACTCATGAGAAGCCTTGCCTTGTTGAGCGAGCTTACTCATGAGAAGCCTTGCCTTGTTGAGCGAGCTTACTCATGAGAAGCCTTGCCTTGTTGAGCGAGCTTACTCATGAGAAGCCTTGCCTTGTTGAGCGAGCTTACTCATGAGAAGCCTTGCCTTGTTGAGCGAGCTTACTCATGAGAAGCCTTGCCTTGTTGAGCGAGCTTACTCATGAGAAGCCTTGCCTTGTTGAGCGAGCTTACTCATGAGAAGCCTTGCCTTGTTGAGCGAGCTTACTCATGAGAAGCCTTGCCTTGTTGAGCGAGCTTACTCATGAGAAGCCTTGCCTTGTTGAGCGAGCTTACTCATGAGAAGCCTTGCCTTGTTGAGCGAGCTTACTCATGAGAAGCCTTGCCTTGTTGAGCGAGCTTACTCATGAGAAGCCTTGCCTTGTTGAGCGAGCTTACTCATGAGAAGCCTTGCCTTGTTGAGCGAGCTTACTCATGAGAAGCCTTGCCTTGTTGAGCGAGCTTACTCATGAGAAGCCTTGCCTTGTTGAGCGAGCTTACTCATGAGAAGCCTTGCCTTGTTGAGCGAGCTTACTCATGAGAAGCCTTGCCTTGTTGAGCGAGCTTACTCATGAGAAGCCTTGCCTTGTTGAGCGAGCTTACTCATGAGAAGCCTGTACCTTGTAATACTTGATCACCTATTAATTTTTTTTTATTATCTGTGTAATATTAAATCAAGTCTCCATTGAATGTGGACGTAATGTTATTTCCTCCAGGAGAAGTTGTCTTCGCTACAAGCGGAAGTGCGCAGTCTGGTCTCCGTGCACAGACCCTGGCGCTGCGTGGAGGCGGACTTCACAGAGTTCCTGCACCGGAACTCACCGCTGTGAGTATTGTGATTGTGTGTATGAATGTGAGAAGAAATTAACTTAGAGCTAACCTAAAATATATAATAATTAAGTAATGTCAACGTGTGAGGTATCTTTGGATAGGTCTTTCAAAATGATAAGGAGGTTTGATTTTACCTTTATTTATTAAGTCAGTAGTTGTCGAGATATAAGCTCATGATTTCATAAAACTTGTGCCCCCCCTCTAACTTTTGAACTATGGTATTTAAAATTCTAGAAAAATTTGAGGTTGTAGAACATCGAATGAACTTTCAACCGTATTTGGTTTGAAGAAGATATGTCCATAACTTTTAGAGATATATAAGTTGTTCCCGTAACTTTGTTTTTCATATTACTTTTAATAATTACTATGAAATTACCAACTTATTTTTGCGGTCGAATTTAATTCGTTATTATTAAGAAGCTCTTAATATTCTTCATCATCTAGCTGCAGAACCCTTTAGTTTCAACTGTGCGTGATCCACAACGCACTTGACTGATAATTTTTTTATAATTTGTCTAAACTAATAACCTATAAGTATAAATAAATAAATAAACGCTGCACACTCAACGGCCCCCATTAGGATAGTGATATCATGTGTCGGGGTCCGGAAACATTCACAATGACAAGCACAAACACACCCAGACCGGAAAATATACTTGCATGGTCAATACAAACATATCATGCTCCGTGCGGGAATCGAACCCGCGACCTGTGTCGTTTAAGGCAGGTTAGCTACCGTTTCGCCACAACGACGTCAAACGTCGTCAAATATGGAAAATTTTAAATTAAAAAAAATGAATTATCCAGGCTTTGACCTCGAAGGCGGTAGACATAGGAACAATCACATACCCAGCCTCCGAGCCCACGCAAGATGACACCATCTACGTAACGCCCACACAACTCGCTAAGTAAGTAATATTGTTAATCTTCTTCTTATCGATTGGTTAGTGGTCAACCTAGTGTCAGAGTTGTTCAGGTCGCCCGTAGGCCTCTGACTTATCGACTGTCATCAAATTGTCAACAGCCGGGACCGACTTTTTACGTGCCCTCCGAAGCACGGAGACGCTCGGTTGAAATACCACTATGCGATCACCCATCTAGTGACTGACCGCGCCTAAAGTTGCTTAACCTACCGATCGTTTACCGATCAGTGGGTGCACTCGGCTATGAGCGTCTCATATTGTTAATAAGTAAGGAATTAAATTAATTTTATGAATTTTACTTGGACGCATATACGCAATACCATGTCAACTCACACGAATGTCATTTCGAGATAAACGCGTTTGAAAATTTTGAACAACTTGCTTTATATGATTTTTTTATGTATTGGTCAAGTTTTTGACAATTTCAGATTTATGTAAGTTATTTTACTTATTTTCACAAAAAATAAGTATACAAACTGCATATTTCGTATATAATATAACCGGAAACGTTTAAAAATACGTAAATTGCATGATTGAAAAAATTGCTTTTTTAGAAGTTTTGAAGCTTAAAACCCTAAAAATATTAAAGAAAAATGTTCTTCAGCCATTTACCAACACTTCTGCATATATAACTCAGTTTTTTCAATTTTGTGGGTTGAAATGGTATTGCTTATTTGCGTCCATTTATAAGACAGTATGATTCAAAGGTCTATATAGACTGAGTTGATTTTAAAATATATGTAGGTTGAGTTGACTCTATGTCCTGTATAGATTGATTCTAAGATTAATTTCATTTTATAGACTGAGTTGATTCTAAAATATATTTAGGTTGAGATGACTCTAAGTTCTATATAGATTGATTCTAAGATTAATTCCATTTTATAGACTGAGTTGATGCTAAGTTGAATTGTCTTCTTCGATATCAGTTTTTTTTTGATTTTTTACTAAACTTTTTGATCTTTGGTTTCGGTTAAAATTTAACGGTAAATAATATAAAAGAGACATATACACGTAACTGAAAGTTAAAAAAAGTCAATAGATATTTGGATGCAAATAAGCAATACCATGTCTACCCACAAAAGTGATAAAACTGAGTTGTATATGCAGAAGTGTTGGTAAATGGCTGAAGAACATTTGTCTTTAATATTTGTAGGGTTTTAAGCTTTAAAACTTCTAAAAAAGCCATGTATTATGTTAAACGTTTTGGGTTATATTATATACGAGATATGCAGTTTGTATACTTATTTTTTGTGAAAAGTAAGTAAAATAACTTATATAAATCTGAAATTGCCAAAAACTTGACCAATACATAATAAAAAATTCATATAAAGCAAGTTGTTCAAAATTTTCAAACGCGTTTTTCTCGAAATGACATTCGTGTGGGTTGACATGGTATTGCTTATTTGCGTCCATTTAAGCGTGGGGTATTTTGAAAAGATCTTGAAAAATAACGACGTTTCACTATAATTTTTTTTTTTAACAGATTACGGGAGATTGTTTCCGAGTTACAATCGGATGACGTACAGCTCGACTTGAAACCCCTCGATCAGACTGTTTGCGCTGCCTGAGGGTGGAGGAGAGAGGAGGATAGAGGATACATGCGAGAGAGAGAGAGAGATAGAAGATAGTGATATATTATAGTATTATAGTATATTTAGTGTTGAGATTAAATTATTTAATTCTGAATTAGTTTTTATAGAAGTGAAACTTCTTAAGTAACTTCGGGTGGAAATTGAGAGTGAAATTTGACACATTTCGTTACACGAGAGAGAAGATATAAGGGGGAGAAAGAGATTTATATATTGTATACTAGAAAAAATCTGTAACCCGATAGCAACGCCCCCTAACTGAGTCTAATTCTGAACAGAAGAGACACTGATGAAAATTATTGAATTACTAATATCGTTATTTAAAAATATGGGTTGATGGTGGAAGGATGGAAATTTGGGTTGTATGATTTAAAAAAAAATAAAAATCACCTATTCTCAGACCTCCTCAATACATAAAAAATTTCATCTAAATCGATCAACGGTACGGTAATTAAAACTGTGGCACGAGAATTTTATATATGTTATAAGAAGTTTCACTTCTGTCACTTCATTGTATAGCTGTTCAAGAAGTTTCACTTCTGTCATTTCTACTTTAATGGAGGTTGTTTTTGGTGTTTTTTTAATGATAAGAATATTGGCAGCTTGATTAAATGAAAAAAAAAATCCACAGTTTAAGAAGTTGCACTTCTGTCATTTGTACGTTATTGGGTGTTATTTATTTATATTTTTTTTTAATTTGTAAAATCAATAGGCAGCTTGATTAAATTTAAAAAAAAAAAGTTTTTTCCGAAATTATTTATATAAAAATATAGTTATGTATAATTTATTGTTTAGGTTAAGTTTTGTCTGTATAAATCGTAATATAATTACTAAATGCTAAAGATAATATTTAATAAAGATTTTCTTATCTTAATATTATAAAATATTTATTATGTAATAAGTAATATATTATTATTTAATACTAGCTTCTACCCGCAGTTTTACCCGTGTGAACGATTTTTAATTTGGCAACTTTATTATACAAATAATTTATCCCCCATACAACCTTTCATCTCATATTTCAACCTATCCTCAACCTATGTAAAATATTGTTTTCAAGGACTTCTATAGCACGAGGCCGGCTAGGTAGGTACCACCGCAGTCTCCTTCGCCCAGTAACTTCACTAGCTACAGTGTCCTTCAAACTTGAACACAGTATACTTTGCGGTAGAATAACTGACATTGCGGTGGTACTTACCTATCCAACCCCCCTCCCCACTTCCAAGTCACGCTGTCAAGGCCAGTAGGGCCAACATATCCATCTATATTATATACTTTCCAAATAAAAAAATATCTCGGGCAGTCGGGAGAGTTATATAGTGATGCGTATAAAGCGACTTTTCATTATTACGAAATTAAATGCTTTTTTTTAATAAAGATGAACGGATATCTCAATAGTTTAAGTATATAACAGATAATACACGCCATTTTAGATCTTACGCTAAACACGGAAAGTGATTGTTTGTTATTATTAATATTATGTACTTATATTAAATATATTAAACTCTTATATACTGGAAAATGTGTTTTATTCTATAATTTTTAAAACCTTATCTATAGAAATAAATCAAAATGAAGTGTCTGTTTGTAATTCCAAATTAACAGCTTTTCACCAAATGCATATAGTATATACGGCACTTACATAAAAATTCTGTCTAATCCGGCTAATCTCTGAAACCGCTGGACTAATTTAGGTGGACTTTCAATGGCAGATATGTATTTGATCTTATTAGGTGTAACTTTTTTTTTTGTTCCTGTGAAGTAATCGCTTGGATATACTTCTAGGAATTTGCTACTCTGCTATTTGATACAGAGTTGTGCTTAAAGTAAACTATTTTAAAAGCAATGTTTAATTTTATTAGAAGACGTTATGTTAATTACACGTTAGTAAAATTATAAAACGGCAAAATTATATATGTACATGAACTCGTATTTACACATTTTTACATTTTATACTATATATTTATACACACATATATACATACTTATCTATACATACCATCATTATATATATATATATACATGCAGGTATACATATATTATTATTGTTTTTTTTTTATTCGGGTTCCGTGTATTAAAGAAAAATCGTCAAACCAGGCGAGTGGAGCCGCGGGGGCACTTAATATTTAATAAATATTTGTATGACTCATACAAATTTCAGTTATCACACATGCAAAACACATAATAAATAAACGCTACACACTCAACGGCCCCCATTAGGATAGTTATATCCTGTGTCGGGGGTCCGGAAACATACACAATTCTAAAGACAAAAACACCACCTTTATGGTCAATACAAACATCTGTCGCGAGTGGGAATCGAATCGACTTGCTCTTAAGGCAGGTTCGATAGCCCTGCGCTACAACGTCGTCAACAACATATTTTTTTAATGTTACAAGTTGGCAAACAATCATACGACCCACCTGATGGTAAGCGGTTGCCGTAGCCTATGAACACTTGCAGCACCATCAGTAGGTGCCACTCACGCGTTGCCAAACTCGAGATATTAGTTCTTAAATCTCCTCTGCCCAGTAATTTCACTATCGTACGGTGCCCTTCAAACCGGAACACAGTAATGCCTAAGCACTACTATTTGGCGGCAGAATATTTGACACTGCGGTGGTACCTACCTAGCCGGCCTCTTGCAACAAAGACCTACCACCAGTGTGACTAATTGCACTGGTGGAATAATCTCTGCTGTGACAAAGGTTATCCCAACAGTGGGGTCAATGGGACAATGGGGTCGTCATGTCCCAACGCCGGTCAATTTTTAATACATTTAACGATAGTATATAATATAGTATTTTTTTGTCCCCGCCGTCCCTGTCCCAACTGCGATGAAGTTTTCTCCGAGCTGCCGACTCGGAATCAAGTACAAAGCGTATAACGTCCCTTTGCCTTTAATTTGAATACTCCACATTCCTGACATGCAGGGCCGGACTTGAAATAAAAAAAATAAAGTGCAAATCACACGCGGTAGAAGTATTGTGTTTACTTTAAAGTTTAAAAAAGATAATGAGTTGAATAGAGTATTATCTCATAGAAGTGCTTAACACAACCGTTATGGTGTGTTGGTAGCAAGCCTACCTTTAGTCTTACGGGCGCGGGTTCGATTCCCGCACGGGACGGATATTTGTATTGATTTTATTATATATCTCGGTCTGGGCGTTTTTCCTTATGGGTCTCCCCACCGTGCCTCAGAGAGCAGGTTAAACTATCGGTCCCGGTTGTTATCATAATGTGTGGTAATAATCGTTAGCTCATGATAAATAATTAATTGATCTTTTCAAATAAGTTACTGGTTCGCCCTTAAGGTTACGGAGGTTAGATGTAAAAACTAGTAACCTGTCAAATCCGGATAAGAGTAATAAGCAGACCCTGGGCAAAATTCTGGGATAATAATAATAATAATAATAATAAACGTTGCACACTCAACGGCCCCCATTATGGGAAGGTGCTAGGAAGAACAAGAAGAAGTGATTGATTGATTGATTATTTTTAATTACATCTAAATGCATTTTTTTTAAGATCAGAAGTCCGTCATTTATAAATTAATTTAAAGTTAAAACATAACGCTACAGTACAAATAGACACTTAAGATATGTTATGTGAGCGGATATTATGTACCGGTTACGACCTGTTCATTCCAAAAACACGAATACTTCTGTAACATGAGGAAATAATACTTAAGTATTTATAAGTTTAAGTCTTAAAGTGAAAGGAACTCGAGTAACAGAGTTACAGAAATAAGATTGAAGTGTCTGTATTTTTGCTTTTTAAATGTATCCTAGAATCTAAATCTTCATCAATTAATTTTAAATCGCTATGATTATGAGAACAAAAAAATGGAGGGAAAAAAATGTATAAAAATAAAATATATGAAATTAATATTTCAATTTATAAAACTAGTTTCCTTTAAATTACATTGATTTATTTCAAGTTCTTATTTTGATTACAAATATATTAATTTATTTTTTCCCAAAGTCCGTCCCTGTGCATCATGGGACATCAATTTATAACAATCGCAACGGGGGGATAGAAGATTTGTTATCGGCGTAATACATCGTCTAATCGTTAGAGCAGTTTTAATAAAGTGGGTACGCGTGCCTAATGGCACTTGTAACTTTCATAATAGACGTTAAAACTAAAAAGCAAAAAATAAATAAAAACAGAAATCAATAGAAACAGATATGACACCGAATTCTGTCGTAGAAAATATTTTTTTGCTTTTTATTTTTGATAATTAATGATTGATGCAAATTTAACACTTATATTGTTTACTCGTTGATGCCATTGTCAGAACTGGACCAAATTGAAATGCGATCACACGGGAAGCACCAGCTTTCAAATAAAAAAAGAATCATCAAAATCGGTTCTCCAAGTCGAAATTTTTAACAAACAAAAAAATTAAGGCGAATTGAGAACTTCCTACATCCACCTTTTCAAGCCTATTTAAAAAAAGGAGCAGCATTTTGATTTTGAATTTTGTAATTTTTGTAAGTTTTGAACCTGTGATTGTCATCAGGAGTTACACATCTGATCACCTTACCTTAAAAATATAATTATAGAAAACGCATTAATGCCAATGACACTATTGCTTTGCGGTAGAATATTTGACACTGCGGTGGTACCTACCTAGCCGGCCTCTAGCAACAAAAGACTTACCACCAGGGCGACTGATTGCACTGGTGGAATAATCTCTGCTGGGACAGAGGTTATCCCAACAGCGGGCGATGGGGTCGTCACATCCCGACGCCATAGCCGAGTGTTAGTTCAGATCTATTATTCGAATTCGTTACATCTTTCTTTTTTTAAGTAGGCCGGAAATTGTTTACATTCTGCACTCAGTAAAATGCTAAAGCTATTATTTTGACATTACATTACATTTATTTATCTATATCATACATTTATTTATCTATATAGATATTAAAAAGAAAGTTCGTAATTCGTTTGTAAAACTTTCCAAACGGCCCCAAATTTAATTTAAAACGCATAGTTATTGTCAAGTCCGACATCAAACGAAATAATTTCATAAGCCATCCTTTGATGTTGCCGCATTAATAATAAAAACACTCAATAACATTGGCGCGCCGTACAAAGCATACTGCTTTAGTGTTGCCAGCCTACATATTTTATTTACCCTTAAATTATAATTAAATTGTATATCTACGTCATAATATATGACGTATGGAGAAATTTAGTAGATATTTAATTATAATTTAACTAATACAGCCTACCTGTTTAGAAAAATATATTATTTTGACTATTTCAAATAAAATTAAAAAAATAAAATAAAATTTAAATTTAAAAATTATTATAAAAATACTTCCTGTATTTTTATAAAAAATTATAATTTTTGATTATACGTATAATTTATTTTTGATAAATGGTTATTTCCTACAACTTACACATTTATTTTTAACATATATTTCAAAGCAGGACCGGCCCTTCGATACTAAAGTAAGTCATATGTAGTTGCGGATTTACCAGCGGGCTGAGTACGATAGAGCCTAGGGCGGCAGATTTGGGGACCGATTTTTTATTTTATTTTACTACCTCATAAAAATGAAAAAGATTTCTGCATCCACGGTTTTCGGATGTTTTAAAGGTAGAAATCTGCAAGAAATATGCCGATGACTTCCCCTCTCACTTGTCCGAGTAGCAAACTTCCATGTTCAGTACATTAGAGTGAAACAGCTAGTTCGCAAAGGCAACTCCGGCAAGCGTGGCAAAAATCTTACAGCCTATACCTTGAAAATTTGTAAATCCACAACTTGTCATACGCTACCTTTATTCGATTTTGTAAGCTTGTGACTAACTTCGTTCTGTTGCGTTAATGCGAGCTGACGATGCGACGAATTTCCACAATCGTCTATGTCAATTAACATAATTTGTATATTTTTGAAGACGGAGCATATGTTTGTATTGATCAAGTGTATGTTTTAGCGGACACAGAATATAACTATCCTAATTGGATGCCGTTGAGTGTGTAGCGTTTTTTTTAAATAGGAATTATTAATAAAGTTTGCTAATAAATTACTTTATGAATGGTATGATATTAATTGCTAGCAACACAGAGGGATGGGAGAGACCGCGGGTAATTATTGCATACCGTTGTGTTCACGAGGCAAAAATATTATTTGTTGCGGCTTATGACAATGATGTACGAAGATTTTTATTTAACAGCAATTTTTTTTTATTCCATTTGGCAAACAAGTATACGGTCCTCCTTAAAACCTTAAAGCTTAAATTGCTATAATTTTGACACTTCTTTATGTTATGACGGTTGGCAAACAAATATGGTTCGTCTGATGATAAGCAGTCACTGCAACCTATGAACGCGATACTTGAAGTGTCACATGCGGATTGCCAACTTGAGGGATAAGAAGGGAACAAAAAGAGGTGGCTTATTTTTTTTAAATATTTATTTATTTATTTTAAATCAGATGAAGATTGTTACGTTCCCACGTCTCGCGGATTCATGGAAATAGCAGACCACCGGGTTTTCGCCGTAATAACCATTTTATCGGAAAGTTCAAAAGTGTTTAGTCAGAGTTCACCGAATTAGTTTAAATTGTTATAAATGTTTAATTTTAATTTAAGATATTGGTTTAATTTTATATTCACTCTTGTCTCTCACATCGAGCAAGCAGTACTAGTTTTAAGTTTAGCATGTAATTTCATTATTAAGTAATTAAAGTAATAATAAGTAATTTTGTTTTTTTGGACCCTCCGCTGCCGTCGTACATAATTAGATCCATAATAATTTGTTTGTTTTTGCCTGGACGAATGGGCTGGTCCGTATATAGTAAGAATTTTAATCGAGAAAGCGTTAAGTTTTTTGTAATTTTATATGTTACAATAAATTATTATTCCATGTTCAAATTTACAATTCAATACTAACTATATTTACAAATTATTAAAACTGTACAAATCATGTCCACGGGGAATGTGTCAAGCTAGGTGCATTTCCCCGCTGAATCGCAATCCCGATTCTTTGGGCGAAAAATGAACCAGCTCTTTGGACCCTGTCGCCTTTGCAGACAATGAGTCGGGGTGTAATATATTTAGAAATTGTTATACACTAACGCTTCATGGTCCAAGTGATTCTACTGCGAAGGGCACAAAGATATAATTTCGAATAAATGAAAATTATCCAATGAGTTACGGGTTCACCCTTACGGTTCGGGAGGTCTGATGGCAATCGCTCTGTGCAAAAACTAGTAACCTGTCAAATCCGAACAAGAATAATAAGCAGACCCCGGGTAAACTCGTATAGTATCGGGAATAATGCTAGTAAGAAGAAGACTTAATAACACTAGTGAAAGTTTCGTAAAATTCATTATTGTGGAGAATAATGGTGAACAGACCAAAAAAATATGCCGCATCCATTTTTAAACACTCCATGTTCTCATTTACTGTTCCCGCCGAAATTCTGTTTATATAACATGGCGGCCATTTGTCAGCACAGATTAATTATAATGTTGTCCGGATTAATAACAAAACCGGCAATCGGTGGTGTGGACCCGCCGTTATTAATTACGGTAATTGAACGTGTTACAGATTAAATATTGTCGTTAAGTGACAGATCAATTTGTTTATTTTTAACTTATAATTTTATTTGACATTAATTTAAATTATTTTAGTTAACTTTATTTTCTAACTGGTTTACAGAATATTTTTTTAGTTTTCTAGAGCCCAAACTGTCCCAACGAAACCCTATTGCTAAACGTCCTCTGTCCGTCGATCCGTCCGTCCAGCAGGCCGAATCACACAACACGTTGTTGAAATTTTCTAAAGCGCAGAAATCTAATTATTTTTCTAAAATGAAGTAGCGTAAGACAACTATATGCCAGTGAAAGTCATATCAATATCAGTGCAACTATTTCACATTAGCCGGCGACATTAAAAGAAAAATTTTAATTCACATTTTTTTATACAAAACCGTCTATATTCAAACACGTGTACATTGAACACGAAAAGCACAATCGACCCTAAATTCAAATATCAACGACACTTGTACGGACAAACTCTTTTATTATTGTCGTCGCGTGCCGGTACTTGAACAATATGTATTTATCGACGTGCGACAGGGACAAGTGTAGTGTAAGAGAAGGATAGAACGATTGGATGACAAATTGTCGTTGACAAAGGAATCAGGTTTATTGGGCGGCGTTATGAGGGTACTTTGCGAGCTTGTTGAATAGGGAATGGAATGGAGACGGCTTAGTTTTACAATTTTATTAATATATATTTTTTGTAATGATTCTTATACGAAAATTACTTGAATACGGTCCACGTGTTGTTTGTGGGGTCCGCAGCCTAATTAGAGCTTGAAATACCAGAATAAGAGGTGATTAAACGGCTAAAGAAAAGGTGGGCAGGAGAGAATGGATCAAGCCGGTTGGAAAGGGCTAGATCGTCGATAATTTGAGCCGCTCAACGTTGCATGCGGTCAATTGGAAGTAGCTGCTACTGGGGAACTTCTTAGCACGCCGGCTTGACAGGGGAAGTACTACCCTCTTACAGAATATCGGCGTAAAGTAACAGTATCAGTAGTTACAGCTGCGTTCCGTGGGATGAATGAGAGCGCCGGAGGCCTAATCTCCCACACCCTCGTTCCCTCACTTTTTCCCCTTCGCATCCCTTCCCTCCCGTTCTTGAGTTGGCAACGCGCATGTGATACTTCAAGTATCGCAAACGTTCGTAGATTGCGGTGACTGCTTACCTTCAGACGGACCGTATGCTTATTTACCAACCGTAATGAAATAAAAAGAAAAGAAAAAAAACGACCTTATATCTACCTTATATCTTCACGTCCATATACTGTGTGAGGGTAATACTTCCTCTTTCAACCTAATCATGTCAAAATAGCAAGTCTATTATAAAAAAAGCATTCATTGTAACGACAACGCCTACTTCTATTACAAATACTAGCATCTGCTTGCGGCTTCGACCATTTGCAGATTGTTTTTTGCTAATTTCTCTGGGGAACTTGACATTTTACGGGATAAAATGTATCCTATGTTTTAATCCATGTATTAAAATTATATATTTGCCAAATTTTATCCAAATCCGTTACGCCATATAGCGCGATTGAGTAACAAACACCCAAACTCACATTTATTATATTCGTTGTGGCGCAGTGGTAGTGAGTGAGCCTGTCTTAAGCGCCAAACTTCATGGGTTTGATTCCTACTCGGAGCAGATGTTTGTATTGACCATACAGTCATGTTTTCTGGTCTACACCGACACAGGACGTAACCATCCTAATGGGGGCAGTTGAGTGTAGCGTTTATTTATTTATTATTATTTATTGTAGTCCAACAACGACTCCATGTATTCCTCTGTCCAATGATTCAGTAGGTATGCCACATAATGAAATAGATGAGGTTATATTATTATCCATTATACACTGTTATATACCGTTGTACTCTGTAGCCGGGGATGCTTTAATTAATATAACTATTTATCTATAAAATTAAGATTTTGAAAAATGTTTTTGATAATTCCACGGGAACCTAACATTGCTCCGTGATGCCTGAATCATGAGACCCTCGCTGTACCTCTGTCCGCTTCCTATCTGTTTCGGTCTGGGCGTTTGTCCGTGTGGATCTCCCCACCGTGCCTCGGAGAGCACGTTAAGCTGTCGGTCCCGGTTGATATCACATAACATCCAGTGCCGAATTAAGCAAGCGCGGGGCCCGTAGCAATTTTTATCGCCAGACCCTTGATCCGATATGGGTCTGGATCTTAGTAATATGATTGATGGGGTCATATATTAATTTGACTTCGAAGGGAGTGGCTGATATTTTCTGTAATGTAAATATGAACAAATTTATTAATTTGTGCAGAAGTCTTCTAGACTAGGAACTTGTCCACGAAACTTTTGTTAGTTTTTCCTTCTAATTTTTAATTTTTGGTTTTACTTTTTATTGTAACCTTATATTTTTAAGGCGTCGGGATGTGACGACCCCATCGCCCGCTGTTGGGATAACCTCTGTTAAGGCGTCGGGATGTGACGACCCCATCGCCCGCTGTTGGGATAACCTCTGTTAAGGCGTCGGGATGTGACGACCCCATCGCCCGCTGTTGCGATAACCTCTGTCACAGCAGAGATTATTCCACCAGTGCAGTCAGTCACACTGGTGGTAGGTCTTTTATTGCAAGAGGCCGGCTAGGTAGGTACCACCGCGGTGTCCAATATTCTGCCGCCAAATAGTAGTGCTTAGGCACTACTGTGTTCCGGTTTGAAGGGCACTGTACGCTAGTGAAATTACTGGGCAAACGAGATTTAAGAACAAATATCTCGAGGTTGGCAACGCGCGAGTGGCACCTACTAATGGTGCTGCAAGCGCTCATAGGCTGCGGCAGCCACTTACCATCAGGTGGGCCGTATGCTTGATTGCCAACTTCTAACATAAAAAAAAAAAAAAAATTTTTTAGTTTTATGTTTTATGTATAAATGTTGTATACACCAGTAATGGCGAATCACTCCGTATATTAATAATAACGTGTATTGTAATTTATTATAAGTGCTTAGTGTGTAGCCGATGGTGTATCTATAAATAAATAAATAAATAAATATGGGTACGAACGATGACTACTTAATACGTTTATTTGCACACTGTGCCTTTAAAAAAGGACGTATTTAATTTTTTTCCGAAACTGTGTTAATTCACTTTTGATTCGTTGGAGGGCTTGGATGCCCCTTTTCGTGCGGGGCCCGTAGCAATTGCTACCTTTGCTTCTATAGTTAATCCGGCACTGATAACGTCTGATAATAATCTTTAACTATCCTGTCAAATCCAACGACAACGTTGTGGCGCCACGGTAGCGAACCTGCCTTAAACGCCACAAGTCGCGGGTTCGACCGCTCGGAGCATAATATGTTTGTATTGACCATGCAAGCATATTTTCCGGTCTGGGTGTGTTTGTCCTTGTCATTGTGAATGTTTCCGGACCCCCGACACAGGATATCACGATCCTAATGGGGGCCGTTGAGTGTGTAGCGTTTAATTTTTTTTAATTAATTTTAATTTAACTTGTCAAATCCGGACAAGAGACAGACAGACCCTGGGTAAATACTCGTATAATACCGGGAATAATGCTAGGAAGGAGAAGTTAGAAAAAGAAATTATATTATAGAAAGATAATGTCATAGAAAACGCACTTTATACAATTTCCTTTAAAACGCGATGTTACGAAATGAAGCCTCCATTTACTAACCTATACTTCTTCTTCTTATCGAGTGGTTAGTGGCCAACCTAGTGTCAGAGTTGTTCAGGTCGCCCGTAGGCCTCTGACTTGACTTATCGACTGTTGTCAAATTGTCAACAGCCGGGACCGACTTTTCACGTGCCCGAAGCACGGAGACGCTCGGTTGAAATACCATTATGCGATCACCCATCTAGTGACTGACCGCGCCTAAAGTTGCTTAACCTACCGATCGTTTACTGATCAGTGCACTCGGCGATTAGCTAAGCTATACTAGATAACAGTAGTAGGCTCGACAGGGAAGTACAACCCCTTACAAATTCATGTGATGAGTGAGAGCATCAGAGGCCCAATCTCCCACCCTCTCTGATCCCTTCTTTTTTTCCCTTCGTATTCCTTCCCTATGATGAGGTAACTGCTTACCATCAGGACCATATGCTTATTTCCCAACCAAAAAGCCATGTATGTAAAGTATTTATAACTTAAACAGTTTCTTCTCGGACGGAAAAAAGCAATACCATGTCAACCCACACGAATGTCATTTCGAGAAAAACGCGTTTGAAAATGCTTTATATGATTTTTTTATATATTGGTCAAGTTTTTGGCAATTTCAAGATGTATGTAAGTTATTTTACTTATTTTCACAAAAAATAAGCATACAAACTACATATTTCGTATATAATATAACCCAAAACGTTTAAAATAATACATAAATGGCATGATTAAAAATGGCTTTTTAGAAGTTTTAAAGCTTAAAACCCTACAAATATTAAAGAAAAATGTTCTTCAGCCATTTACCAACACTTCTGCATATATGACTCAGGTTTTTCAATTTTGTGGGTTGACATGGTATTGCTTATTTGCGTCCATTTATGCTTAAAAGTCTTGACTTTGTAAGATCATACCTGACCGACGGTCTTCGCTGAACTGACCTTACGAACATCCCACGAGAATCGAACCCGTGACTGTCCCGGCAGACAATGATTAGCGTTTTATACATGAGTCTAATATTGAATAAAAGAATTTTAATCACACTGAACATTTGACAGGAAAAAATAGGGTTGTCACTGTGGTTTTTATCCGACTTCAAAAAGCATAATGTAGTGTATGCGCCCCAACCGCACGCCCTCAATCGTCCGCTTTTTTTTTCGGAATGTGTATTGCTGTTGGCCCTACTGGCCTGGACAGCGTCACCGGGTGGGGGGGCCGAGTACAGAGACTCAGTCGTGATAAAGGGGCAGTCCTCATGGAGGCTCAAATTTGATTCCGTCCTTAGGGTGCCTCCTGCGAAGCCGAACCACGGCGGCGGACGTCATCGGAGATGGAGGCAGCGCATGCAGTCATTCGTGTTGACAATCTTATTCTCTCTGGATGTCAATCAATTTTTTTTATCAATAATAAAAAAAAATTTAACTACCACTACTATTATTGAAATATTCGTTTTCAACAGACTTAAAAATTTAATTTAAATTTATATATACGCGACAAGTGTCAAGTGATGAGGAAGTATAACACTTAGATTATTTAAGTTATACTTCTTTTGGCGCGTTAGGGAAAAATGATGAGAGTCAATTTTTACGATGCGCGCGCACCGTCACATATAACCGACACCCTGAAGTTAGCTATAGACAACATTTTTTTTGTAATATTTAAATAAACTTTATTTAAAGATAATGCGTTATAATAAAACTTTCAATGTATTAAATACCTTTTATCTATTGTTAGCGTCGTTTTTTCTACAAACGTAGAATGCGAGAGGTGACATTTTTGAAAAGATTTTTATCTTGTTAGGCCAAAGAAGTATAACTTCTAACGCGTTTACATAAGGACACACACACTATTTTCCCAGCAGTGGGACATCAATAGAAATCTTAATAAGGTACTAGAAGTCGCTATGACCATGTTGTTAACCCCTTTTCTCCTTAAGGAATAAACTTCAAAACATGTTTTCTTAGTGCTCTTTACGTTTTGAATAAACACAATAACACCTGTGAAAAAATTCAGCTTTCTAGGTCCAAGGATTTAGGCTTTTTTTTATGTGACAAGTTGGCAAACAAGCATACGGCCCACCTGATGGTAAGTGGTTGCCGTAGCCTATGAGCGCTTGCAGCACCATTAGTAGATGTCACTCACGCGTTGACAACCTCGAGATATTGGTTCTTAAATCTCCTCTGCCTAGTAATTTCACTAGCGTACAGTGCCCTTCAAACCGGAACACAGTATGCCTAAGCACTACTATTTGGCGACAGAATATTTGACACTGCGGTGGTACCTACCTAGTTAGCTTCTTGCAACAAAAGACCTACCACCAGTGTGACTGATTGCACTGGTGGAATAATAATATGAAGCTTATGAGAAATCAACCTTGTTATATCCAATCGTACCGCTATACACTCCCGGAAAGGAAGTTCGCTACCAGATACCCGGCTTTCTGGGGAGGAATACCGGCTTATGTAAGGTTTTATGACAATATGGTAGCCTAAAACCTCCGCAGTTGCTGAGTAGTGCTTTGTAGGTTACAGGGTCTATCACGGAAGGAACTGCCAAGCGCTTTGTTTCAAGTGTGATATAAAATGACTAGTAATTATTTTATTTATTTATTAAGTATTTTCTTTTTAATAGCAACCCTAAATTATTGACTGAGCGCATAAAAAGCGCATCATCTGATTGCGGACCCTCGCTTTAAACGTTTCCCGAGGGTCCTTTGATATTTATATATACATAAATTAGAACGATGTTTGTCTGTCTGTCCACAAAAAAAAATAACAAAAAAACAACGAACCAATGATATTGTTATAGGTTACTACTACATTACGGAGTGTAACAGGATTTTTTTTCGGAGTTTGTATTGCTGTTGGCCCTACTGGCCTTGACAGCGTCACCGAACGGGCCAAGTACAGAGACCCGTGAAAATGAAGGTACAAAAATACAGGTGAACAGATTTTGAAAAAAATCTATTTTGAAATGAAATAATTGAAGTAAATATTCCGAAAAATTACAATTTTTTCAATCAATGCAGTAGTTTTGATTTATTCATTACTGCCCGTGGCCCGCACGCGTTAAATGTAATTATTTACGACATCCCATTAGAAACTTCAATTTTTTTTCTCCACTATTTAATGGATCCTATTACACATATAAACCTTCCTCTTCAATCATTCTATCTATTAAAAAAGCCGTCAAAATCCGTTGCGTAGTTTTAAAGATTTAAGCATATATAGGGAGAGAGAAAGCGACTTTGTTTTATACTATGTAGTGATTAAAGATGCCACATTACAAAACGTTCACGCGAGCAAAGCCTCGGGTAGATATATTTAGAAATAAACTAAGAAAAGTCGCGCGTCAAAGCTTGTATACGCAACCGTAATGCAATACTTAATTCGCTAAGCACTTTAACGTCACGACAGAATCACCCTTGAATATACGGCACTTGTTATTAAAAAAAGTCTATGGTTTATTATTTTGTTTTTTTAATATCAAGATGGCTGATTTGGATTAAAAATTAGTTTCTTAAGCATTCAATTAGTATGTCTATAAACTAGCTGCCAGCCGCGGAATTACCCGCGTTTATGGTCACTATTTCGTACCGTGATGTCCAAAATCAGAAATCAAAATCAAAATTATTTTTATTCAAGTAGACTTTTAAAAAGTACTTTTGAATAGTCAAACGCTACCGACGGTTCGGAAGGTTGATTCTATCGAGAAGAACCGACAAGAAACTCGACAGTTACTCTTTTCAAATATATGTTGTTTACAATTGTATTCTTTATTATAAAATTTGATTCTTGAATGAGATCCAGCAATATTAAGAGTCCCAAGCATTTTTATCGGAAAAGTATTCCTCTAACGAATAAAAGGCTTTATTGATAAGTTTATTTTTATGTAGATTTGAAACTTGTTTATTGGCAGTTCCAATAAGCAATCTGGAATTTTGTTAAAAATGCGAATACCTAGCCCCTTAAAAGAATTACTGACTTTACGCAGACGAAAGCTAGGATTACAAAATTTATTTTAGTTTCTAGTTTTAACTGAATGTACATCACTATTTTTGCTAAAAGAGTTTAAAATATACAACAAATTTAATTACCATAATAATTATCAGTCAAGCGTTGTGGACCACGCACAGTCGAAACTAAAGGGTTCCGCTGTTTGACGATCAGGAATAATATGGACTTAAAAAGATAACGAATTTAAATCGACCGCAAAATTAAGTTGGTAATTTCATAGTAATTGTTAAAAGTAATATGAAAAACAAAGTTATTGGAACAACTTACATATATACATATATTTCTAAAATTTGTAGACCTATCTTCTTCAAACTAAATGTGGTTGAAAGTTCATTTGATGTTCTCCAACCTCAAGTTTTTCTAGAATTTTAAATCCCATAGTTCAAAAGTTAGAGGGGGGAAAACAATTTGTATGATTTTAGGAGCTTATATCTCAACAACTACTGTCTTAATGAAAAAAGTCAAAATTAAACCTTATCATTTTGAAAGACCTATCCAAAGATATTTCACACGTTGCCATACGTTGAATTTTTTTTTCAACCCTCAGTTACATGGACCCTTAATTTTATATAATTTAGGATTTCATAATAAAATCGTAGTGCGGTTCACATAGAATACACCTATTTACTAAATTTCGTATAGATAGAGCCAACAGTCTCCGAATAAATCAACTGTGACATACGGACGGACGGACATGACGAAATTATTAGTGTTCCGTTTTTGCCATTTGACTACGGAACCCTAAGCAAGGTTATAACGAGTTAACCTTAAAAGATAGACATATGCTATCACGGGCTTTTTTTTTAGAAGTTTTAAAGGGGAACAATTCCATCATACACCATTTTTGCGTAACTTTAACTTTTTTTTTCTGAATGTGTATTGCTGTTGGCCCTACTGGCCTTGACAGCGTCACCGGGCGGGGGGGCGAGTACTGAGACTCAGCTTTGATAAAGGGACAGCCCTCACGGGGCTCAAATTTGATTCCGTCCTTAGGGTGCCTCCTGCGAAGCCGAACCACGGCTAAGGACGTCATCGGAGATGGGCCACCACTGCACTAACAAGACAACGATTACAGGAAATTAGGACATTATTACAACGCTGAGGAGTTTATTTATTTCTTCGAACGCGCTATTTACAGTGAATACGTGTCCAATGAGAAATAAACAATATGGATGCGCCCAGAAACGGTAACTTTTGAAGACTGGAAGACTTTTGAAGGCGTCGGGATGTGACGACCCCATCGCCCACTGATGGGATAACCTCTGTCATAGCAGAGATTATTGCACCAGTACAATCAGTCACACTGGTGGTAGGTCTTTTGTTGCAAGAGGCCGGCTAGGTAGGTACCACCGCAGTGTCAAATATTCTGCCGCCAAATAGTAGTGCTTAGGCATTACTGTGTTCCGGTTTGAAGGGCACTGTACGCTAGTGAAATTACTGGGGAGAGGAGATTTGAGACACATAATTTACTAAATGTAGTAATTATAATCTACATGAATTACTTTATATAAATTATAATTAAGTTACTCTTAAATTATATTATAACTAGCGGCCCGCTCCGGCTTCGCACGGATATAAAATATATAGCCTATGTCATTCACTGAAAAAATGATTAAAATCGATCCAGTAGTTTTGATTTATTCATTACTGCCCGTGGCCCGCACGCGTTAAATGTCATTATTTACGACATCACATTACACACAGCAAAATTTTTTTTTTTTGTTTTTCTCCATTATTTAATGGATGTTATTATACATATAAACCTTCTTCTTTAATCACTCTATCTATTAAAAAACCACATCAAAATCCGTTGCGTAGTTTTAAAGATTTAAGCAAACATAGGGATATGGGTACAGAGAAAGCGACTTTGTTTTATACTATGTAGTGATTTAAAAGTTCATCTACAGATAGCGTTACAAACCTGACGTATTTGTGTGTAGAACACTAAATGTTTCATCGTTAAAACTTTGCGACTAAAACACGTGTTTAGGCATGAAAGACATCAACTTTTACGAATCGCAACGATCTGAACGGTTGTCGGAAGAAGAGGTGTTGGTCGTCGAAAAAGTCTTGGCTACGTAACATCGGGAATCGCGAGGGCTGCCGAGATTTTTCGCCTCAAAAAAAAGTATACGGACTAGCAACCTTCGCTAGTCGGAGAGGCACTCGAAGAAGATGGATGCGGCCTAAAATACTACGCTAGTGAGTTCACGGGCCCGACAAAAATCAGGCGTCCTGCAAGACCCTGACGAGTGGATTACATTAGACAATGCCCCTTACACAGCACAGACACTGTGGTATTCAGAAAAAAGGGCATCTTTAATTAGTAAAAATTTTACAACCATTCTTATTTTTTTGTGATAAGGCGTTTGACGTTGACACCGTTGCGGGTTGCGGGTTCAATTCCCGCTTGGGCAGATGTTTGTTAAAATTTCTGTCTCGGTGTTTGTCTGTGGGTCTCCCCACCGTGCCTCGGAGAGCTCGTTAAGCTGTCGGTCCCGGTTATTATCAATAACATCTGATAATAATCGTTAACTCTTGATAAGTAAATTGCTCTTATCCAATGAGTTACTGGTTCGCCCTTAGGGTTGCGGAGGTCAGATGGCAATCGCTCTGTGTAAAAACTAGTAACCTGTCAAATCCGGATAAGAGTAATAAGCAGACCCAGGGTACATAAAAATACCGGGAATAATGCTAGGATGAAGGCGTTTGGCAAACAAGCATACGGTCTACCTAATAGTAATCACCATAACTTATGAACGCACGTGATACTTGAAGTGTCACATGCGCGTTGCCAACACGAGGGAAGGTTTCATCCGGATGAAAAGAAAAAAAAAAAAAAAAAAAGACATAGGGGTTGAGAGATTGGAGTTCAGCGCTCTCACTCATCCCACGAAACGCAACTACCTACTGATACTGTTACTTTACGGTGATTTTCTGTGAGAAGGTACCTCATTTGTGCTAGAAATATGGCTCTACAACTTCAGCAAAAGATACTGCATAATAAATCTACCATGTCCAAAAAAAATCGTATTCAATGTTCCGTTTCCTTCATAATTTCGTAGCTCCGTAGCTGTATTGGATTATCATATTAAATTGTTTCATGGCAGCGTAGCAATACGTACAGGGACGGACTTGGGGTGTAATAATTATACTTTAAAAACATTTTATTTACAACCAATATAACAACATACTTACAATTCAATACTAACTATATTTACAAATAATTACAACTGTACATATCATGTCCAAGGTGGCAAGAATGCAAGCTTAGACAGCCTTTCCTGAGTATTTAAAAAAAAAACTAGTTTTTTCTATCAATAGTAGAGCCTAACTTCGGCATGTATCTTTTTAAATAATTGGTAAGATCTTGACCTCCATCGAGTGCAGAAGCATCGATGAGGTCTAGGGTGAAGCACGCTTTCTCATAAGAAGGGTGTGTACTCGAACCTTGAAGAGGTTCAGGTTGTATGTGTTCAGGAATACAGACGCCGGTAGAGCATGAAGATATTGATACTCGATGTGAATTAAGTATTTAATGTCTATACCATTGCGTTTTGTTCGATCAATCTAGAGTCAGAGGCTCCAATTTCTTAAATTCGACCATTCTGTCCCTTAGGTAGATACCACGTCAGAAATAATCTTTCGAGCTTTCATAAGTTACGACTACCACTTGCTCACGTTAATCACGTTGTTATGTAATCGTAGTACGCTTAAATAACACAATAATTATCATCAAAAAATAAGTGTTAACTGCTATAAAATGAACTTTTTGATCAGTCGAGTTCACCGACTAACATTAAAAACGCTGATTTTTACCGTAGCATAACAACTACCTATCTAAGACGGCACTAGTCTCTTAACAAAAAATTAAGTTTTCTAAGGTTCTCAACGAGATCAGAAGAATAGCTGGACCAAACTGTAGGCATATGGCTCAAGACTGGGACATATGGGCATCTTTTGAGGAGGCCTTCACCCAATCTGGGGCTCTTGTATAATTAGACATAATATACGATAAATAAGATATATATATGCATGTTTAAGATATAATTAAGTAACGCTAATATTTAGGCTATGTTAACTCACAAAATAATCTACAACTCATTAGAAATAAGATATTCCTGTAAAACTAAAAAAAAATTTAAGAAAACAAAATTAAAAATTTCAAGATATAAAAGACTTTTTTATTTTATTTATTTATTAAAGTTCTCAACAAAAATGTAAGTTGTTGTTTTTTTTACGTTACAAATTCAATTAGCAAATGTACCACCTCGATCCGTCTCTGTGTCAATCAAAGGCTATCCCCGACCGCAAATCACAGTAAGACCACACCCACTAAATCTGGCCACGCCTAGCAACGCGCATGCGCGGAACCCGCCAATCGGAACCCACCCCTCACTCCCCACCCCATCCAACCCCATCAACTACCCTCAATTGACCGCTTTATGCGATGTCATTTTTTTTCCCGCCAAACCGATCGCTTGACGTCTGGCCCCGCCCAGGATACCCAATTTTAAAATGTGCTTTTTAATCATAAACCACAAGCCAATCGGGCAACAACCGCCAGTTAGTCAGCCCGTCTAAACCTTATTATCTTAATACAGCCTAGTTAATTAATAAAATACACAATCAATGACAAAAAAAACATTTCTTATCTATGCCAGTGTTAATAATGTTAAAGTGTGTGTCTATGGTTTATAAAGTGAATTAAAAAATAATGATGGATCAGAGACAAAGTCCGGTTTATCCGAATTTATCGGATATCATAACATATCAGCAGAACATTGACAGATTGGTCGACGATGAGAAATTCGCCGAAAATTACGCCGAAAACGATCGTTTTGACGTTTCGCCGACTTCTCCAACATCGACTCTCGAAGAAGAAGACAGTAGTCAGTCTTTTGGAGTCGATTTGACAGGGAAATCGACGAATTTAGGCGGGAAATCGTTTACCATAGCGGCCATTTTGGGTTTGAGTAATTCGGAAGAGGATGTCATGAATTTAACCGTACAGGAACGGTTGCAACAGAATCAGAGACAATTACAGAATTATTTATACGCTGGACACGACATGCAAAGGTTGAATGAAGGTTTCTGTAGGACAATGGTGCCGTCGGCATTACGGCAAGGTAGGCACTTGTATATTATTTAATTCCGTGTTATTTTCTGACTTCAAAATTATGAGGAGGTTTTTAATTAATTTTATTTTTTTTTATTTCAAGGAATTTATATACAGATAGGTCCAATAAAAATTTCATCACCCAGCTTATATTATTAAACGAAACAAAAAACCCGGCTGTATTAAAAATACTACAAAAATATTGGAATGAAAAAAAAATCGAAATTTAAACATCGAATTCTCGAAAACCAAGCAATGTTTAAAAAAAAAAAAACTCTTATTTTTTGTCTTATTTTGTCAAGTTCTACAAGGAACTATCACCAGATTTTGCCGCTATAAGAATTGCAATATTTACTAGGGAATATTGTTTTTCCCACGGGCACCATACTGAAATAAACCCTATATGGAACTGAGACGAATTTAATGACACCTCAAATGTTGTGATCCGCCAAAGGGTCTAGGCTGTAGAGCGTCACAAAGAAATATACATACATACATACATACGCTCGAAAAACATTACCCTCCTTCGGCAGTCGGGTAAAAAGCAATAAGGTTTTAAGCAAAATTAATGTTAAAATGTCTTTTTTAAAAAATCACTAAAAAGGTACGAAAAGTTGAAGCACCTAATTTTTGTGACTCAGTTACATGTATAAATAAATAAACGCTACACACTCAACGGCCCCCATTAGGATAATTATATCCTGTGTCGGTCCAGAAACATACACAATGACAAGGACAAACAGACCCAGACCGGAAAACATACCTGTACGATTAATACAAACATCTGCTCCGAGCGGGAATCGAACCCGCAACCGTCGAGGCTAAAGGCAGACTCGCTACTTACTTTTTAAATATGTTTAATTTTTTTATTATTATTATTTTAAATAATATTAGCAACGCTTTTTAAAGTATTACTAATTACGCCCCCAAATTTTTTTTTTTTTTTCGGAATGTGTATTGCTGTTGGCCTTACTGGCCTTGACAGCGTCACCGGGCGGTGGGGGCCGAGTACAGAGACTCAGCCGTGATAAAGGGGCAGCCCTCACGGGGCTCAAATTTGATTCCGTCCTTAGGGTGCCTCCTGCGAAGCCGAACCACGGCTAAGGATAAGGCCTCCAAATAAGCTCAAAGCTTGCGCTAGGAGTCCCAAGGCGGTTAGGATCGAACCCGCGATTCTCGCATTAACAGAGCGATGTCGCCTGTTTTACCGTTGAACTATATAGGATCATAGAATACACCTATTAATTCAATTTCGTATCTTTATTGTCAATAGACTCCGAGTAATGGACGGAAAAACGGACGGATACGAAACTAAAGGATTCCGTTTTTGCCATTTGGCTATGGAACCTTAAAAAATGTGCTCAGGTTTTACGTAGCACTGTTCTTTTGTATTTATTAATTTTTTTTAATGTTATGACGGTTGTCAAACAAGCATACGGTCCGCCTAATGGTGAGCAGTCACCGCAACCTATGAACGCTTAACATACTTGAATTATCATAACGTTGCCAACCCAAGGAACAGGAGGGACGAGATTAAAAGGGAAAAAGGGAAGGAAACAGAGGGGGTGGGAGTTTGGGTCTCCGGCGCTGTCACTCATCGCACGAAACGCAACAGTACCTACTGATACTGTTACTTGACGCCGATTTTCTGTGAGAGGGTAGTACATCCCCGGTCGAGGTGGTTTGTGCTAAGGGAAGCATGGCTCTTTATTCATTATAAGTAGACTTTCCTTTTTTTTTTTTTTTTTTTTTTTTGACGCAGAGAAATGCATTTACGCACACCACTCCACCTAGCGTGTTCCTAAGAGCACGCTAGCGAGTGGTAGTGTTGGACTCGACCACCTGTGAAGCAGGTGGTAATACCCACTAAAACTCTGCGAATCCGTCTACGCCATATTGGGACGACATGGGACCGCTTTCGCATACTACCATGACGCTCCGGCGGAAAAGCCTGCCGATGCGGGCCACCGTATTAGGGAAGCCGAGAGGGGTCGTGTGAGGGGCTAATGCTCCATCACACTCCCCTCTTGGGCCTGACTACTAGGGACGGCTCCGGATCTTGGAGCGGTCACACCTCTAGTTTCGGGAGGGGCACAGTTAATCCCACCCATTATGTGTTCGGAGGGGCGCCCTGCATCCGCGCAGACCGCGCAACGCAACGGCCTGTTGCAGATTCTCGCTTGGTGGCCTTCACCACCACAGCGGTAGCACAGGCGACCCCTCTCCACCTTAGATGGGCAGGTAGGCCTTGTATGGCCGATGCCCATGCACCTAAAACAGCGCAGTGGGCGCTTGTCCACAACGTGGACCTTGGCCGAGGACCAGCCGACTAAAAGCCGACCAGCCTCGACCAGTTGTTTGGCTGCGGCAAGGGGACACCTCACCACAACCGCGCCCATCTGCCCGGTGCCCTCGGTGACCTCGCTGACCTTCACCAGCTCAGCCGAACATCCACAGGTACGGGCCACTGCCTCGGCCACTCCCTCTGCGGTCACCGAATCATCAAGTCCGGTCAACCGCAGGGTGCCCTTAGCCGTGGGCAGTGACACCGTAACCATGTCCGTCAGGACCCGACTCATCCTGCCTGCCAGGGCCACCGCTGCTTCCAGGGGAGTCCCCACAGGCAGCTCAAGCATGCGGCCATCGGTCGCAGACCGCCGAATGGTTATGCCCGAACTAATTCCTAGCTCGGACAGCACCACTTCCCTCTTCAGCCTCGTAAGGGCCTCCGCGAAGGTGACTCCACGTTGCTCCGCCGCCGGCAACAAATTCATAGCAATTGCTATGGTTTTGCGCTCGGCGGGGAGTTTCGGCTTAGGAACAGCCTTGGGTGGCGCAGTCTTTGCCGCATGACTAGGAGGCTCCGCCGGAGGGGAAGATTTCTTCTTCTTGCCCTTACGACGGACGACGGTCGCCCACGAACTCTCCCCCGAAGGCCCTGCCTCTGGTTCCGCAGGGGGTACGGGGTGCAAAGAGGTGGTTACCGTCGCAACGTCCTGCACGACAGGCTGTGGGGCAGGCACAGCTGCTCTTTTTTTTGCCTTCGTCCTCCGGGCTGGCAAAGCGGGCCTGTCAGCCAACACGGGCGAAGGGGGCAAGTCTGACGGCTCAGGAGGGCGTCTCACATCCGTCGACAGGGGAGGGCGAACATTCCTCGCCGGCAAGAGGCGGTCCTCCATGCCGGCGAATTTTGCGTCGATCATCTCCCCGATCGACGTAAGAACCTTCTGTGACCTTAGAGTCGTCCAAATTTACCGATTGCTCATCACAACTCCATCACCCCCAAGTGCTTCTATCACAAACGGTACAAAGATATAATTTGGAATTCATGACAATTCATATTCCATAGCAAATCCCACCCACTACACTTTCTTCTTAGCATTATTCCCGGTATTTTATGTACCCAGGGTCTGCTTATTACTCTTGAGATTTGACAGGTTACTAGTTTTTACACGCAATTAACATCTGACCTCCGTAACCGTGGAACCAGTAACTTTTTAAAGCCCCGGGCACTATCAAAATCCCAGCTCTTATGGACAGTGTGGAATAGGTTCACAAGAGATCTTGGGTTGACGATGGTTTTCTGGGAACCGGGACGGGCTCTTTTGGGGATGCAAAATACGTTGACACATTGGTCCGGCCTCATTTCAGGGAAACGGTGTAGTGGGTGGGTGAAAATGTTGTGGCGTTGTTGGTCTGCTTTAGCCTCGATGGTTGCGGTTTCGATTCTCGCTCGGGCAGATGTTTGCATTGATCTTACAAATATCTGTTTCGGTCTGAGCGTTTGTCCTTGTGGGTGTCACCGTGCCTCGGAGAGCACGTTAGCTGTCAATCCCGGTTGTCATCATAATAGGCGTCGGGATGTGACGACCCCATGGCCAGCTGTTGGGATAACCTGTCACAACAGAGATTATTCCACCAGTGCAATCAGTCACACTGGTGGTAGGTCTTTGTTGCAAGAGGCCGGCTAGGTAGGTACCACCGCAGTGTCCAATATTCTGCCGCCAAATGGTAGTGTTTAGGCACTACTGTGTTCCGGTTTGAAGGACTTTGTACGCTAGTGAAATTACTGGGCGGACGAGATTTAAGAAACTAATATCTCGAGGTTGGCATCGCGTGAGTGGCACCTACTAATGGTGCTGCAAGCGCTCATAGGCTGCGGCTGCCACTTACCATCAGGTGGGCCGTATGCTTGTTTGTCAACTTGTAACATAAAAATAATAATAATAATAATAATCGTTACCTCTTGATAGGCTTTTCTCCAATGAGTTACTTTTTCGTTCTTTGGGTTCCGGAGGTCAGATGGCAATCGCTCTGTGTAAAAACTAATAACCGGTCAAATCCGGATAACAGTAATAAGCAGACCCTGGGTAAAATAAAATACCGGCAATAATGCTAGGAAGATAAAAAAATCATTTGAAATTTGGTTATAATGGTGGCAACGTGGTCTTACTCCGTCCACGTCTTTTCTATATCTACGGCGGTGATATTTTAATTAAGTTTCATAAAATTGTCAAGACGGTAATTACAGGGGTTGAAACAACCCCCTAATTAATGTCACTTTTATTATTATTGTAGCTATAAAATTGTTAGAAGGATATTGAATAAAATAACTTTCAAAATGTGTTTATATATTAATAGCCTCAATAGCTCAACGGTAGAAGGGCCGACTTCGCTCCTTTAGCGCGAGAGTCGAGGGTTCGATCCTGACTCCCCTTGGCCTATTGTCGTACCCACAATAGGAATATTAGGGCAATAGGAATATTAGGAATGCCTTGAAAAAGCATTGCTAATATTCTTGATAAAAAAAAAAAAAAAAAAAATATATATATATATATATATATATATACTAGCTTCTGCCCGCGGCTTCGCCCGCGTGAATAACAATTTTAATACAAACTTTGAACCTTCATTTCACCTCTTCAGTTGAGGAATTTCAGAAAATGTTAACGTCTTAATCGTTCGCCAAAAAACAGAGTTTCATGCGTCTACAAAATCCTTTTCACCTATTTCATTATCTATGGGTTGAATTCCGAAACATTGTTTCATTGTGCTCGTTTACGTTTTAAAAACAACACCTGTGAAAAAGTCAGCGAAAAATTATTTCAAGTTTAAGCTAAGTGTTGATACGCCATTTGTATGCCATGTATCGGATCGAGTTTTCAAATATGTGTTAAAATAAAATGTCATTTAAATCAAAAGCACTAAAGAGTATTGATATAAACTTGGAAGCAAAATAATCTACCCGTTTTTAACCCCATTAAGGGATGAAGTTCAATAAAATACGAAACACGTCTTTCATCAATTCTTATTAAAAAGTTTTATGTTAAATTTGAAGTACATTGGAATAATGAAGTATTGTTTTCCCATACAAACTTTGTAACCTTTTTCACCCCTTTAGAGGTAGAATTTCGGAAAATCCTTTCTTACCGGATGCCCACACCATACAAAGAACAAACCCTCCAAGTTTCAGGTCTCTATGATCAGCGGTTTAGGCTGTGCGTTGATCAGTCAGTCATTCAGGACAAAGTTTTATATATATATATATTTTTTTATATGTTACAAGTTGGCAAACAAGCATACGGCCCACCTGATGGTAAGTGGTTGCCGCAGCCTATGAGCGCTTGCAGCACCATTAGTAGGTGCCACTCACGAGTTGCCAACCTCGAGATATTAGTTCTTAAATCTCGTCTGCCCAGTAATTTCACTAGTGTACAGTGCCCTTCAAACCGGAACACAGTAATGCCTAAGCACTACTATTTGGCGGCAGAATATTTGACACTGCGGTGGTACCTACCTGGCCGGCCTCTTGTAACAAAAGACCTAGCACCAGTGTGACTGATTGCACTGGTGGAATAATCTCTGCTGTGACAGAGGTTATCCCAACAGCGGGCGATGGGGTCGTCACATCCCGACGCCGATAAATATATAGATTATATTTATCGGCGTCGGGATGTGTATAGATAAGGGTTTGCTAGAGGTCAAAATTCGACAATTAAATTCCGAATTTTATTTTATTAACTTGCTAGACAAGCGTTGAGCCTATCTTTAGTCTCAACGGTCGCTGGTTACATTCTCGATCGGGGCGAATGTGTGTATTGATCTTATAAATATCTGTTTCGGGCTGGGTGTTTGTCCTTGTGGGTCTCGCCACTGTGCCTCGGATAGCCCGATAAGCCGACTGCTTATGTTATCATAACATCTGATAATAATCGTTAACTCTTGATAAGTAAATTGCTCTTATAACGAATCACTATGAGTTACTAATTTGCCCTTAAGGTTACGGAAGTCAGATGACAAACGCTCTGTGTAAAAACTAGTAACCTGTAACTTTAAAACATGACGAAGAGGTCAAATCTCAGAACTTTTGACTAGATGAACCGATTTTTATGATTCTTTTTTAATTTGAGAACCGGTGCTTCCCGTTTCAATTTGGTCCAGTTACCATTTATCATTAAGTACTATCATTCGTAATAAGTATTTATCATTAAGTAGTGAGACGCTCATAGCCGAGTGCACCCGCTGATCGGTAAACGATCGGTAGATTAAGCAACTTTAGGCGCGGTCAGTCACTAGTTGGGTGATCGCATAGAGGTATTTCAACCGAGCGTCTCCGCGCTTCGGAGGGCACGTAACAAGTCGGTCCCGGCTGTTGACAATTAGACAACAGTCGATAAGTCAAGTCAGAGGCCTATACGGGCGACCTGAACAACTCTAACACTAGGTTGGCCACTAACCACTCGATAAAAAGATCATTAAGTACTGCCATTCGTAACTAAAAAGTATAAAATAAAATACGTCCATAAGTGGCAATGTTTTTCTTAGCACGACTATATATTTTTTTTTTCTAAAAACTTTTACAAAAGCATTAAATTTTTTGATAACTTTTGCTTTCCGTCCCACTATTGTGATTTTATAAATAAATAAATAAACGCTGCACACTCAACGACCCCCATTAGGATAGTGATATCCTGTGTCGGGGGTCCGGAAACATTCACAATGACAAGGACAAATACACCCAGACCGGAAAATATGCTTGCATGGTCAATACAAAGATATTATGTTCCGAGCGGGAATCGAACCCGCGACCAAGGCGTGGCGTGGCGTTTAAGGCAGGTTTGCTACCGCTGCGCCACAACGTCGTCGAAAAAATTTTAGTGGGTATTACATTACTGCAGAAGCCGGTGACTCCCACACTACCACTAGCTGGTAGTGGTCAACATTTCCCAACGTTAAAAAAGCTTAAGTTACTACACACATTAACAGCACACGCCCTCACACATAAACACGCACAACTACACACGCACTCACACATACACATACACACATATATACACACACTCACACTTAAGCATACATAAACACGTACAGACTTCAGCCTGTTAATTAGTCCTATTCGTTATTTTTAATTTTTTTTTCCGGTTTATTTTGTAAACATTAATTTTTTGTTCCCAAAGTTTGCAACATACTTGTTTAGTTCAAACCTCCCTGCCTAATTTATGGATACGATTGTTTTACATAATACACAACTCTGGTTCTCAAGTCACAGGCTGTCGCCTAGTTTGAGAATCACAGCCTACTCACATTTTATGTATTTCTGTATTAGTACTAAGGGATAATTTAAGAGAAATCTTGTTACGAACTTTGTTAAGCTTAATAAATATTATTCTTATTCTTATGCGCACAAAAAAAAAGTAATTGCGAGTAATATTATGCTTTGAGAAGTTTGGAGAACTCTGAGGTCCTTCATCGAGCCTTCGCAAGATTTTTATGGGACAAGAACTAAGAAGCGAACCCTATTTATTTATCAAAAAAATATCATATTGTATGTCATGACGGTTGGCAAGCAAGCATACGGTCCGGCTGATGGTAAGTCACCGTTACCTATGAACGATACGATACTTGAAGTACCACATGTGCGTTGCCAACCCAAGGAACAAGAAAGAAAGGCTGATGGAGATTGTACCTCCGGCGCTCTCACTCATCGCACTAAACGCAACAGTACATTTACTTGACGATGATATTCTGTGAGAGGGTAGTGCTCCCCCAGTCGAGCCGGCCCGTTGTGAAGTAACTTACTGTTTGCGCTCCTTGATTTTATAATAGCAATTTCACATTTAACTAGTTGAAATAGCTACGTCGGTACTATCAAAATCAAAATCAAAATTATTTTTATTCAAGTAGACTTTTAAAAGTACTTTTGAATAGTCAAGCGCTACCGACGGTTCGGAAGGTTGATTCTATCGAGAAGAACCGACAAGAAACTCGACAGTTATTCTTTTCAAATATATGTTTTACAATTGTATTCTTTCATATAAAATTTGGTTCTTGAATGAGATCCAGCAATATTAAGAGTCCCAAGCATTTTTATCAGAAAAATATTCCTCTAACGAATAATAGGCTTTATTGATAAGTTTATTTTTTATATACATTTGGAACTTGCTTGTTGGCAGTTCCAATAAGCAATCTGGAATTTTGTTGAAAATGCGAATACCTAGCCCCTTAAAAGAATTACTGACTTTACGCAGACGAAAGCTAGGATTACAAAGTTTATTTTTGTTTCTCGTGTTAATTGAATGTACATCGCTATTTTTGCTAAAAGACTTTAAATTATTCCTAATATATAAGAGGTTAGAATAAATAAATTGTGACACCACAGTCATTATACCTATATCCTTAAAAACATCTCTTAGAGAGGCCCGCGCTCTTAAATTATAAATTGCCCGAATTACCCTATATATTAAAAATGTAACACTATTGTACAATATGTGATTTTTGGCTGTCATTACGACACAAGCTCTGTACGCCACTCTAAGTACGCACGTCATTAAAGAACTTTACTTTTAACAAAATTGAGTTTAATTTCTTAATCGTAATAAACATTTACCAATTCAATATCTTCTTCTTAGCATTATACCCGGTATTTACCCAGGGCATGCTTATTGCTCTTGTCCGGCTTTGACAGGTTACTAGTTTATACACAGAGCTATTTCCATCTGACCTCCGCAACCTTAAGGGCGAACCAATAACTCGTTGGATAAGAACTACCTATCAAAAGTTAACGATTATTATGTTCAACAACCATATCATGCCGATACCCGTTACTGTAGGTAACTCCACAATTGAGATTGTTCAAGAGTACGTTTATCTGGGACAAGTAATAAAACTTGGTAGGAACAACCTCAACAGGGAAATCGATAGACGTATTCAGTTGGGATGGACAGCATTTCGGAAGTTTCGTCAGGTATTCTCGGGCTCAATACCTCAAAGTCTAAAGACTAAAGTCTTTAATCAGTGCGTCCTGCCAGTCATGACCTACGCTTCCGAAACATGGACTCTGACACTGGGACTAGTTCATAAGCTTAAAGTGGCACAGCGAGCGATGGAAAGGGCTATGCTCGGGGTTTCATTGCGAGACAAAATCCGAAACAAGGAGATCCAACAAAGAACAAAAGTAACCGACATAGCCCAAAAAATCAGAATGCTGAAATGGCAATGGGCTGGTCACTTTTGTCGTACAACCGATGGCCGTTGGAGCAGACGAGTTGTAGGATGGAGACCGCATATCGGTAAGCGTAGCGTAGGACGCCCTCCAGCCCGGTGGGCTGATGACTTTAAGAAGGGGGGTGGTGTTGGCTGGATGAGAACAGCAGAGGACAGAATGTTGTGGCACACCTTGGGAGAGACCTATGTCCAGCAGTGGATAGACAAAGGTTGAAATGATGACGATGATGATGATGATGAAATATTTTGTGATAACAATCGGAACCGATAACTTAATGTGCTCTCTGAGGTACGGTGGGGAGACCCACAAGGATAACGCCCAGACCGAGACAATTATTTGTGAGATCAATCAGGGCAGTGACCCGGAACCGAAACTGACCGAAAATACTAGGAATTATTTTTTAAGGCATTACTAATATTCCTATTGCCCCTCCAAATAAGCTCGAAGCTTGTGTTAGGAGTGGGTACGACAATAGCCCAAGGGGATCAGGTTGAGCTATTGAGGCTTCAAACTTTGAAACTGAAGCTTAATTAATTAATTTAATATTTAATATTAATATACCTTTTTATCTTGCAGATAGTCCAAGGCCAGATTTGAGGCCACAAGTGGGACAGTTGAAGAACAGAACGCATTCAGTCACATGTTCCAATAGGTAAATGTAGTTATTAGACTAACTTTTACCTTTTTTATGTTACAAGTTGGCAAACAAGCATACGGCCCACCTGATGGTAAGCGGTTCCCGTAGCCTGTGAGCGCTTGCAGCACCATTAGTAGGAGCCACTCACGCGTTACCAACCTCGAGATATTGGTTCTTAAATCTCCTCTGCCCAGTAATTCCACTAGCCTATCAGCATAATGATTTAATACAATTTTATTTTTGACAAGGTTTTATTAGCTTCATAATTATGTAGGTATGTAAACTTGGAACACAATTTTGATTTTGAGGGTTACTTTTTAAGACATTATCAAAATGATAAGCTTTCTACTCATATCTGTCGATAAAATATATATAACTAGCGGCCCGTTCCGGCTTCGAACGGGTATAAATATGTCATTCACTGAAAAAATGATTAAAATCGATCCAGTAGTTTTGATTTATTCATTACTGCCCGTGGCCCGCACGCGTTAAATGTAATTATTTACGACATCACATTAGAAACATCAATTTTTTTTTCCTGCACTAGTTAATGGATTTTATTATACATATAAACCTTCCTATTCAATCACTCTATCTATTTAAAAAAACGCATCGAAATCCGTTGCGTAGTTTTAAAGATTTAAGCATACATAGGGATAGAGAAAGCGACTTTGTTTTATACTAGCTAGTGATGATTGCGTTGTGGAGCACGTGCAGTTGAAACTAAAGGGTCCCGCAGCTTGGTTATGAAGAATCTTAAGGACTTTAAAACGTGAATAAAGAAATGCGAACAAGTTATATATCTCTCAAATTTATAGACCTATCTTCTTCTAACGGCTGGAGGAACCCTACGCCAAATAACCCTAATATGTAACTATTGGCACCCCACGCTTTTTTAAAAGCGTATTCTTAATTTTAGAACCAGTTTTTTAGAACCTAAAAGCCTAATAATTTTCATTAGTACAAGAAGCCTTAACATATGTCACCGTGGCGTACACATATTAATGACAAACTGTAGGTCTAAACCCCGGTTTCTCGTACGTTGATCCAATTAATGTCAACTTAACATACCATGTTACACCATACAAATAAGCAATACCATGTCAACCCACACGAATGTCGACAAGAAAACGGCGTTTGAAAATTTTGAACAAATTGCTTTATATGATTTTTTTTATGTATTGGTCAAGTTTTTGTCAATTTAAGATTTATGTAAGTTATTTATACTTATTTTCACAAAAATAAGTATACAAACTGCATATTTCGTATATAATATAACCCAAAACGTTTAACATAATACATTAATTGCATGATTTAAAAATGTATTTTTAGAAGTTTTAAAGCTTAAAACCCTACAAATATTAAAGAAAAATGTTCTTCAGCCATTTACCACCACTCCTGCATACATAACTCAGTTTGTTCAATTTTGTGGGTTGACATGGTATTGCTTATTTGCGTCCATTTGTTTTAATTACTATTTGAGTCCAAATATGGACAGCTCATTGGTTAAAGATAGTCGATGATCTACTTGCAAGCAATAAGCGTTTTGTATTTGCTATGTTAAGGTGACATGAGTTTGTTCAACGTTCGAGAAACCAGGGGTTATTCTTGAAGCCTCAATAGTTCAACGGTAGAAGGGCCGACTTCGCTCCGTTAACGCGAGAGTCGCAGGGTCGATCCTGACCCATATGATATTTTCGTACCCACTCCTAGCGCAAGCTTCGAGCTTATTTGGAGGGGCAATAGGAATATTAGTAATGCCATTAAAAAGCATTGCTAGTATTCTTTATAAAAAAAAAAAGGTTATACGCTGGCTTCAGTGGCGGATTTACAAATTGTCATGGTATAGGCTGTAAGGTTTTTGCCATCCTTGCCTCTGGTTGATAGTGGGAAAAGGGAAATACATTTTCTATCCGGTAAGAGGAAAGTCTGGGTAGAAGGCGCAGAGGTTGATTACTACAAGAGCCAGAGAACTAGCTGTTTTACTCTATAGGAGGTAGAATAAAAAATTGGCTCCCCAAATTTGCCACCCCAAAAATCTACCGACTTCGGCTCAAGCCTACTCAGCTTGGTTTTAAATTCGCCACTGGCTGGCTGACCTAACCTAACCAGGTGGGTTAAGTTCTACCAAGAGAACTTCGTCCAGGAGATAATGGCTCTGCTAGATATTAAGTCTGAGTGTACTGTTCTGTGGTATTTCTTGACGTTGCCACTGTTATATATCGGGCCTTCCGATATATTATGTAATAAAAGTAAAACGCCTTGTAAATTACTTTATTTATTTTGGTTAAATTACAATGTGTGGTGTTCGTCACAGAGTTGAGAGATCGAGAGAGAGGTCGGTAATCTGTCAAAATTTTACAGACCCAAAAACTTACATTGACAGATGTTTAATACAAAAATCAAAATCAAAATCAAAATCAAAATTATTTTTATTCAAGTAGACTTTTAAAAAGTACTTTTGAATAGTCAAACGCTACCGACGGTTCGGAAGGTTGATTCTATCGAGAAGAACCGACAAGAAACTCGACAGTTACTCTTTTCAAATATATGTTTTTTACAATTGTATTTTTAATATAAAATTTGGTTCTTGAATGAGATCCAGCAATATTAAGAGTCCCAAGCATTTTTATCAGAAAAATATTCTTCTAACGAGTAATAGGCTTTATTGATAAGTTTATTTTTTATGTACATTTGGAACTTGCTTACTGGCAGTTCCAATAAGCAATACGGAATTTTGTTAAAAATGCGAATACCTAGCCCCTTAAAAGAATTACTGACTTTACGCAGACGAAAGCTAGGATTACAAAGTTTATTTTTGTTTCTAGTGTTAACTGAATGTATATCACTATTTTTGCTAAAAGACTTTAAATAAATACACTACAGCCACCCTGTTTTTAGTTCCGGAAGAAGTAAACGCATCCGAACGATCTTCACACCGGAACAACTCGAGAGATTGGAGGCGGAGTTTGAGAGGCAACAGTACATGGTGGGACCGGAGAGGCTATACCTCGCGCACGCGCTACAGTTGACTGAAGCACAGGTTACTTAACTAATAATGTATGTATGAATGGATGTATGTTTGTTACTCTTTCACGCAAAAACTACTGAACAGATTTGGATGAAAATTGGTACACACATAGCTTATTACCTGGATTAATATAAGCAATACATTTTATCCTGGAAAAGTGTTGGGTTCCCGTGGGATCAGACCACCAGGCGCAGGTAGTTATCAAAGAAAAAAATTTAAGTGTCTTTTTGTGATGTAAAACCCACCTTAATGGGTTAATAAATCTAATTTTTAAATTTTTTTGTTTAATTGGTTGTCCGTGTGTTTTTTTCGGCCAATCGAAATTATTTACGGGATTTTCATTTGTTTATAACGAAGGCTTTTTTGTAACAAGCGCTGCAACACCATTAGTAGGTGCCACTCACACGTTGCCAACCTCGAGATATTCGTTCTTAAATCTTCTTTGCCCAGTAATTTAACTAGCCTACAGTGCCCTTCAAAGCGTAACAGTAATGCGAAAGACACTACAGCTTTGCCGTAGAATATTTGACACTGAAGTGGTACCTACCTAGCCGGGCCTCTTGCAACAAAAGACCTACCACCAGTGTGATTGACTGCAATGGTGGAATAATCTCTGCTGTGACAGATATTATCCCAACAGCGGGCGACGGGGTCGTCACGTCCCGACGCCTTTAATTTTGACATTTGTGTATAGATTTCGACGATTCTATTTTCTTTCTTTAAAATTTTCTAACCTTTTTCAAAAGACGAATAACGAAACTCCTCAAAGAATAAGTGCTAAATAAATAAAGCTTTTTCTTGTACTTTCATCAGCAGAAGTTAATTGAACGTTTTTTTTTCTTTCAAACGAAATGCAAAAATAAGTATGCTTTTAATGTTTTCCAGGTGAAAGTCTGGTTCCAGAACCGACGTATTAAGTGGCGCAAGCATCATCTAGAAGTGACCCAGCAGAGGTTGGCCTTGATGCAGAGGCACAGGACAGACGATTCGAGCGATATATAATAAAATAACTTAAAAAATAAATCTTGTAAAATTTGCTACAGCTAGCGCCATCTATGTTCAACTGATTAAACTATTATTTTATTTAATTTTTATAATAACATTAGTCAATTATATTTCTAAAAAGTAAATTTGTTTTTTTATATATTTTATTGGAATCTGCTTGTAAAATAAAAATTGATAATTCAGTAATGATTATAAGTAATATTAATGTCTCGTTTAATACTGCTAGCGCCATCTTTGTTTTATGTTTGTAATTATTGTGTATTCGATTTAGTTTTTAATATTAAACATTTAAGCTAATAAATTAATGATATTAAAATTGTTTCTTTTTTAATATTAATAATTACCAAAAAACAACATTTTTTCTAGTTAATATAGCGCCATCTCCTTTTAAAGATAAAATTATTTACCGATCTAATGACCTTACGTCTACTTTACGATGTACTTATTTAATTCTTACTAATATTGTAAATGCGAAAGTAACTTTGTCTCTCTGTCTGTCTGTCTGTCTATTTCGTTTTCAGGCCAAAGTTACTGAACCGATTGAAATTTTTAATTATTTTTAATTTTTAATATAAAAATTTGGTACACAGATACATAATCTAAAGCCTAAGAAAGAACACAAGCTACTTTTTAATGTGTAAAAAGAAAAAAGGCTGTAAGGGTAATGTTGTATGGAAGTATCGTCATTTTTAGAGCTTGAAACTTATTTTTTACGCTGTTGATTCGATATAAACAAATATGACATTCGAAGTTTGTTGGGGGGTTCAGAGTTTGTATTAAAATCGTTATTAAAGCTGTAAAGCCGCTGTCAGAAACTAGTTAAAGATAAAATATAAAAATAAAAAAATTGTCTCAATTTTAGCTCGCGGAATGATATCGACGGTGGATAAAAAGCCCACCTTGATATCTAGAAAGTAAAATTGCGTCCTTTGAATATATCAAATACTCACTACGGGAGAAAAGTAGGATATTGCCACCCGTCACGATTAACCTCGAATTTGCCTCGGGTGAGAATGTCCCAATATGGCGATGAAGGTTCCATTGAGTTGTAGTGAGTGTAGTGGGTATTGCCGCTTGACTAACAGGCGGCCGAGTCCCACACTACCACTGCCTAGTGTACTTGTGTACACTACGCGCAGTGGAGTGCGTAACTGCTCAGCGAAAACAAAAGAAAAGAATGTCCTAAGCTCTTTTTTTTTTTCGAAATGTGTATTGCTGTTGGCCCTACTGGCCTTGACAGCGTCACCGGGCGGGGGCCGAGTACTGAGACTCAGCCGTGATAAAGGGACAGCCCTCACGGGGGCTCAACTTTGATTCCGTCCTTAGGGTGCCTCCTGCGAAGCCGAACCACGGCTAAGGACGTCATCGGAGATGGAGGCAGCGCTCCGAGCGCATTCTATACGATACACTCACCCGACGGTGTGAGCGCGACGCGACGTGCGAAATAAAGGACCTCGTCCTCGCCGGCGAGGACGGTGTTGTGTGCGTGTCTGTGCTGTGTAAGGGCATTTTCTAATGTAATCCTATCGTCAGGGTCTTGCAGGAAGTGCTTAGGACGCCTTACTTTTGTCGGTTGATTACATCGGTCTGTGTAGATACACATCGGTCTGTGTAGATACGGTGTCCTAAGCTCAATCTAACGAACCTTTTGCCCTTACCCTACAAACTAAAACTTAGACCTGGCTTCACCCCAGGATCTGACTATTATGAATCTGATAACCTTCATTAAAGAAAGTACAAAAGAGAATTTATTTTATTGTTTGAACGATTTCATTATCATTATTGTACATAATGATATGATAAAATAGTAATATATGATTGAAGTTCGTGCCCGATAAGGTTTTGTTTAATGTATATACATTGCATTAATTATAATAATATGTATTAGATACGCTGTTTGGACGCAAATAAGCAATACCATGTCAACCCACAAAATTGAAAAAACTGAGTTATATATGCAGAAGTGTTGGTAAATGGCTGAAGAACATTTTTCTTTAATATTTGTAAGTTTTTAAGCTTTAAAACTTCTAAAAAGTCATTTTTTAATCATGCAATTTATGTATTATTTTAAACGTTTTCGGTTATATTATATACGAAATATGCAGTTTGTATACTTATTTTTTGTGAAAATGAGTAAATAACTTACATACATCTTGAAATTGCCAAAAACTTGACCAATACATAAAAAAAATCATACAAAGCAAGTTTTTTAAAATTTTCAAACGCGTTTTTCTCGAAATGTCATTCGTGTGGGTTGACATGGTATTGCTTATTTGCGTCCGTTTATAGGAAGAGCTACTTGACAAATTAACGGTTTGTGGATCAGGAGCTACAACTTTAGAAAGGAGAAAATTATTGCTTCGACCGACTTCTAGGATTAATAACACAAGATAAGACTAAATTAGACAATGCCCCTTACACAGCAGACACACACAACACCGTCTTCACCGGTGAGGACGAGGTTCTTTGTTTGACACGTCGCGTCCTGGTCACACCGTCCGGTGAGTCCTTTTTTTTTCCTTGCTTATTACTCTAATCCGGATTTGACAGGGTACTAGTTTTTATGCAGAACGTTTGCCATCTAACATCTACAACTCCAAGGGCGTACCAGTAACTCATTGGATAAAAGCAATTTACTTATCAAGAACTAAAGATTGTTATCAGATCCTATGTGATAACAACCGAGACCGACAGCTTACGTGATCTCCGAGGCACGGTGGGGAGACCCAGAAGGCCAACCGCTAAAAACTAGTAACCTGTCAAATCCAGACAAGAGACAGGCAGACCCCGGTTAAATACTCGTATAGTATCGGCAATAATGCTAGAAAGAAGAAGAAGTGAGTCCCACACTACCATTACATAGTGATGTACGTAAATACATTAAAAAAAAGAAGTTCAAAGTCTCTACAAGGGTCATACTTCTAATGTTAATAGCCGCGGGAAGTAACATGTTTCCCAATAATAATTACGTTATTCACATTTAACCTCGAAGGTAATTTATTCAATTATATTACCAGCTTTGCGCGTCATGGAATATTAAATACTTTTTAATATTTATAATACTATGTTATGTTCTTGCGACTGCAAAAGCTTTAGAATTTGAAAAATTTAGAAAAGTGATTTTGCTTAGTGGCACCTACTAATGGTGCTGCAAGCGCTCATAGGCTACGGCAACCACTTACCATCAGGTGGGCGGTATGCTTGTTTGCCAACTTGTAACATAAAATAATAATAATAATAATTTCAGTTTTTATACCTCTTTTTTTCGGAATGTGTATTGCTGTTGGCCCTACTGGCCTTGACAGCGTCACCGGGCGGGGTGCTTTTATTCCTCGCTTGCAGCCAAACATACCTACTGCCTTAATAATAAATCCTACATTACATTGTATCCGTTCCTTACATAAATTTGGATAATTAAAAATACGATGACGCAAACGAAACCAAGTGCAACAATAGTATGCAATAGATAGTAAAAGTGATACTTCGTAACCGGTTACGGAATAAATAATCGACTAGTGATGTGGCCATAACTGATATCGATAGATTTATATTTAGTTATGGTTTTTGAAGTAAAACTTCTTAGGTGGCGATTCGATAGGATGAATATTGAAAGTGAAATTTAAAGAACCCGTCACGTTTAGATACATTTTGTTACATGAGAGAGTTGTAAGATAGATATTTAAGGTGGTCTTTTATTCAGAGACCAGCTAGGTAGGTAAGACAGTATCAGATACCGCAAAGCTGTAGTCTGTTTTACGTTATTATATTTCGGTTGGAAGTCCTGTAGCTGGTGAAGTTACTGGGCAAAGGAGATCTAAGAACCAATATCTCGTGATTTGCAACTCGTGACACCTAGACATGAATGGTGTTGCAAACGCTCATAGGCGACGACAACCGCTTACCATTACCAACCGATGAGTTAAGAACTATTTAATAGAATACAATACATGAACAATTTTACTAATATGATTAATGCAATGTATAGAATATTCAATCATGACAATAATAAGGTGTTTTGATACCATCTTTAAGACAGTTAAATAGCCCTGGACGCTGCCACGGTGCTACTAGCTAGAGGACTACTAATTATCAGGGCTGTACAATTAAGCCCGCCAAGCTAACTAAAAAGTTAGCTAAATTAGCTAGCTGATGCGGTAAGCTTATTTAGCCGGCTAGCTCTATTTTTTTAAGGTGGAGAAATCCTCATGGATACCCCGGAGCTGGGGCTGCCGGGGTTATGTGAGACTCCTACTCACTAAAACTCCACCAGGTTTCGTCTCTACGCCCGGCTCCTCACCCTGTTAGGGCATGAGAGCGAGCTCCCATACTCGCGGGGGGCCTATGCAATGCGGACGTCTGTCGCCCCAGTGACATTCGCCCGCAGGCCACCCACTACGGCAGCTTAGCTTGGTGCCACCACCTTCTACGCTGCCCCGTCCTCCGATGCCTGGACGCCTCCACGAGTGGATCGTCTGCTCTAAGGCGTTGGGCCTCCCTTTTGCGGGACATGACGGCATCGCAAAACTCCGAGACTGCCGTCCACGCACTCCTGTTAGCCAACATTGGCCGGATGGTCTCAGGCAATGTGAGGTTCGTGCCGACCACGGCAATAAGCCGCAGCCAGTCCACCGTCCAGGCTAGCTCTATTAGCTTAGCTAACTAGCCGGCAATTTAGGCGGCTTAGCTAACCAAGCTCGGCTTAGCTAATAGGCTGACGGCTAATTTTTATATTCTTGTTAATTTGTAAGAGAATTCGAATACATTTTGATTCTATGATTCGTTTTGTAATAGTTGTTAATCTGAATTAAATTTAGAGACGCTCATAGCCGGTTTAGCTCTCTATCTAGTAAACGATCAATGGGTTAAACGACATTAGGGGCAGTCAGTATATGGATTTTTGACCGGTTAAGTAGATACAGTCGGTATATGGATAGGTGACCATGTTAGTAATATCAGCTACCTAGCTAGCTAATTTAGGCAACTTTTTGGCCGGCTTAATTGTATGTCCTACCCTACTAATTATACAAATAAATATATTATCTTTACAAGTAGCACTGGCAATTTTTGGTAAAAAGTGACCTCACAATATTTTAGATTATTTTATATACAATTGTGGTTTGCTTTTGTGCTAAAATTATTTTTGTTTGTGTTTCACAACTGATAAGATTAAAATAGAATTAAATGTTTTGGTCGGCTATTGAATGATTTATTTCTCTTCATTTGAAATGCTCCGTTAGGAATTATTATTGTAAATATATTTCTTAAGTATAATACAAGTAAATAAAATTGAAGTGTCTGTTTGTAATTCCAAATAAAAAGTACTTAAATAAAAAGTTTTATTTTTCTAGCTAATCTATGAAATGGCTGGACCGATTTGAATGTGACTTTCACTGGCAGATAACTGATGTTATAAGGAGTAAAGAAGGCTACTTTTACTTTAACGCGGGCGGAGACGTGGGCGCAGCTAGTCTTAATATAAACATGGAGTGTTAAAACCGGCCAAGTGTAGAAACTAAAAAGCTAACTTCATTGTGCACAATACAACCGAATGAAGGTACCTTGTGAGTAACTTCGTTTCGAAATACTGTTGCGTTGGTTACGAAGGAGCAATGACGATTGTTGTTTCGTGCAGGTGGCGAGCCTGCTTGTAGCCTCGACAGTCGCTGGTTCAATTCGCGCTCGGAGCAGATGGTTTTTATAAATATCTGTTTCGGTAAGGGCGTTTGTCCTTGTGGGCCTCCCCACCATGCCTCGGAGAGATAGTTTAATCTTCCCTTGATAGGTAATTTGCTCTTATCCAATGAGTAACTAGTTCACCCTTAGGGTCGTGGAGGTCAGATGGAAATCGTTCTGTGTAAAAACTTGTAGCCTAACAAATCAGGATAAGAGTGCAAGCAGACCGTTGTTCTCGGGAGTCTTAGAAAATTTGTCTGTCAAAATCAAATCAAAATCAAAATTATTTTTATTCAAATATACTTTTGAATAGTCAAACTCTACCGACGGTTCGGAAGGTTGATTCTATCGAGAAGAACCGACAAGAAACTCGACAGTTACTCTTTTCAAATATATGTTTTTACAATTGTATTCTTTCATATAAAATTTGGTTCTTGAATGAGATCCGGCAATATAATAAGAGTCCCAATCATTTTTATCAGAAAAATATTCCTCTAACGAATAATAGGCTTTATTGACAAGTTTATTTTTTATGTAGATTTGAAACTTGTTTATTGGCAGTTCCAATAACTTGTGTAGAAAGATTTGTCCATAGTATACATAGCACTAGCCCTTTTTTAAAATACGGGATGTATTGCAAAATGTAAGTAGATAAAATCATTAGAAGCCAACCTTCTCAAAAACATCTGTAACACTGATATAACCATGCGATATTAAGTCGATAAATATTTTATCGATATTTATCGATATTCATCAACCTCACATCACTGACGCTATCTCGCGTTGTTTACAATATCGTTCGTAAACAACGTATCATTCCGTTATGTTTTTGTTTATAAATCGGACGTGTTCTTATTTTATTAATAAGTGAATAAATATGAACGGTGAGTTATTATTATTAATTATTAATAATCTAAATCTAGTATAAAAATAAGATTATTAGCAATGGTGTTTTAGGCGTTACTAATATTCCTATTGCCCCTCAGAATAAGCTCGAAGCTTGCGCTAGGAGTGGGTACGACAATAGCCCAAGGGGTCAGGATCGAGCCCGCGATTCTCGCGTTAACAGAGCGAAGTCGTTGAGTTATTGAGGCTTTGCACGGTATATTTTTTTACTTTTTGGTAATTTTTTTCATGAAAATCGTAAGAGCCGTTCCGAGACCCCGATTTTATATATACATGAATTGCTCGTTTAAAGATATTAGATTTATAATTAGGCAAAGATGAAACAGTTCATGACCTCCTTTCCTGTGTATGTAATTTAGTAAATTGTCATTTCTTCTCTAGCGAGTCCGCCTTTAGCCGCGATGTAGTCTAAAGCCCGCTCGGGCAGATGTTTGTATTGATCTTACAAACATCTGTTTCGGTCTGGGCGTTTGTACTCGCAAACCGTGTCTCGGAGAGCACGTTAAGATGTCGGCCCCGGTTGTTATCATAACATCTGATGATAATTGTAAGCACTTAATAAGTCATTTGCGCATCTTATGCAATGAGTTACTGGTTCGCCCTCAGGGTTGATTGTCAGATGGCAATCGCTCTGTGTAAAAACTAGTAACCGGTCATCCGGTTGCTGCCTCCATCTCCGATGAGGTTCTTAGCCTAGTTCGGCTTCGCAAGAGGCACCCTAAGGACAGAATCAAATTTGAGCCCCCGTGAGGGCTGCCCCTTTATCACGGCTGAGTCTCTGTACTCGGCAAGTGACGCTGTCAAGGCCAGTAAGGTCAACAGCAATACACATTCCGAAAAAAAAGGTCATCCGGATAATAGTAATAAGACCCTGGGTAAATAACGGGAAAAATGAAGATCATTTTATTTTATAATGGAAAATTTTAATAACGTCCGAATAAGACTCAGATGCCTCAGTAATGTAGGTATATTATTTTTTTCCGATTTTATATTATTTTTACCGATTTTTTTTATTGTATAGTTTTAAAATATGAGAGCTAACTAGCTATTTATTTGTTGGGATAACCTCTGTCACAACAGAGATTATTCCACCAGTGCAATCAGTCACACTGGTGGTAGGTCTTTTGTTGCAAGAGGCTAGGTAGGTACCGCGTGGCAACGCGTGAGTGGCACCTAGTAATGGTGCTGCAAGCGCTCATAGGCTGCGGCAGCCACTTACCATCAGGTGGGCCGTATGCTTGTTTGCCAACTTCTAACATAAAAAAAAAAAAATTAGCTTTTAATTTGATTTAACTGATTGATAAAAACAAGAAATTGGAGAAATGCTTTTATAAATATCTCCGTTTGTGTTTTTTAATATATATTTTTGAAATTGTACTTTTGTATACCATTCGAGTGAGGTTGTGGGCCCTATTCTATCATAATATTACAGATATGAATGTGATTTTTTTTTTTGGGGGGCACGGCAGTGACCCCGCCAAGTCGACCAAAAAAGCGGCACGGCCGTACTATCCTTTTCTCGAAGCACTTCAGGCCATTTTCGATTATTTTTTTTCCTGAACTATATTGCTCACAGCTATGATACCTCTTTTTATATCATGACGGTTCGCAAATAAACATACGGTCCGCCTGCCGTAAGCAGTCACGCAACCTCAAAAGTAAGGCGTCCTAAGCACGTCCTGCAAGACCCTGACGATAGGATTACATTAGAAAATGCCCCTTACACAGCACAGACACACACACAACACCGTCTTCGCCGGCGAGGACGAGTTCCTTTGTTTCGCACGTCGCGTCGCGCTCACACCGTCGGGTGAGTCTATCGTATAGAATGCGCTCGGAGCGCTGCCTCCATCTCCGATGACGTCCTTAGCCGTGGTTCGGCTTCGCAGGAGGCACCCTAAGGACGGAATCAAATTTGAGCCTCCATGAGGGCTGTCCCTTTATCACGGCTGAGTCTCAGTACTCGGCCCCCGGTGACGCTGTCAAGGCCAGTAGGGCCAACAGCAATACACATTCCGAAAAAAAAAAAAGTCACGCAGCCTTTGAAAGCGCGTGATACTTAAAGTGTCACAAGCGCGTTGACAATCCAAGGGATAAGAGGGAAGATATGAAAGGGAAACAAGAAAGGGAGCTGAAGGGGTGGGAGTTGAACCTCCGACGTTTTCACTCATCGCACGAAACACAACAGTACCTACTGATACTGTTACTTTACGCCGATTTCCTGTGAGAGGGTAATTCCTCGGTCAATCTGGCCAATTTGTTCTGAGAGGAACATGGCTCTTCTACTACAAAACCTACCTACCAGGTAGGTAGGTAGGTAGGTAGGTTTATACCCTACCCTACCTAACCTACCTAACCTACTTGTACATTCAGTTAGATGCAATTATCACGAATCTTCTTCAAACAAATTTTTGTAAGTCTAATTGAGTCAATAATAATTATAAAGCAATAACCACCTTGTTAACACTCACGTATTGAAATACTTCAGTAATATAAACAGAAAACTAGCTTCTCTATAAGATAATGGAATTAATGTAATAATTAGTGACCGACCGAAATTTCGGTTTCGGTTTCGGTTTCGGCCAGTTTCGGCCAAAAATCTAGTTTCGGCTTTAGTTTCGGTTTCGGCCAAAATATAGCCGAAACTTTCGGCCTCGCCGAAACTCGTAAACTTCGCAGCTAACTCGTGACCGCTCGCTGACGCGGCCAAACAATCTCCAGAAATCCAGAAATAAGTATTTAGATTGATCTTTAAAATATTGTAAACACGACATATTACTAGTTAGTTATGTACCTACTATAACTACAAGTTGTTTGTTTTTTAAGTTTACTCCTAATAGTAAGTCCTGTATATTTATGACAAAAAAAAATGGTTATGACTTTAATGAATTTTTAGTTTTTATTTTATTTATCTCTTTTTAACTGTCTATATTATATACAGTGGTGGTCAACTAATTAGGGACATTGGTATAGTAAGAGTAACATTTATTTATATTTTCCGTAATTTCAGTTTACATGAAGTCTTCATTACGTTTTTTAATGTTGATCTGATCTTGATCGTTTAACCAATGTTTTCTTAATAGAATAAATAATTATTGGAATGGATTGTAATTAAAAATAACAACAATTAAAATTCAACTTTACTTCTCCTTCGTGCTAACATAACTCTGGACAAGTAATTAGGGACACGTAAAATTTACATTAATATTTTTATCATTTAAAAAGTAACACTTTCTATTAAAAATTAACATCAAATAATGACACGTTTCGTTAGTGAAGTTCTTCTAGGCGTCTTTGGAACTACTTAGTTGGTTAAAATTTCCAGTTTGTTGTACCACAATTAATGTTCCAAAGAATTCATGTCTAGGCTATTGGCAGGCCAATCTAAAACTGATAGTAGTTCACCGGCTAGAAATCATTTAATAAACAGTGAAGTATATTTTGGATCATTTTCGTGTAAGTCGCCCATGTAACTTCGCCACTAAGTTCTAGTTCCAAATATTTCTCTTTTAATAATTACAGAGCCCAGAAAGGGAAATTTTTATAAAGCTATTACCAGTCTGCGATCTAAATTTCTTTCTAGGTACACAGTTTCAGCAGTTTTATAGGTTTGAAAATATTGCAAAGCGTTGAAAACCATACTTTTGGAGCAAATCAAATGATAAGCTATTTTACGGTATAAAATTGTTTTCGCTTGGTCTTTTCACAACTAAAATAGAGCCCCATGTTTAAGTAATACCCATGTTTAAGTAATAAATTGTGATATTAATTTTAGAAATCAAATCTATAAACTAAAGAATGACGCCAAATAAATAAACAAAAACTTTCCGCCTTTGTATTTCAGGTTTATTTTTTAAAAATCGAATATAAAACATTAACTCTTGCTGTCCTTAATGAGATGGTCAGCCAGTAAATTAGCAATTTCGATGCAAGAGATTTCTTTTTAAATAAACTATATTAAAATATTCTTATCTTCGAAAAAGTACACACCATTGAACAGTATACTTTATAACAAAGTATCTCATAAAATTAAACTTTTAAAATATTTAACCAAATTATTTTCCATTTCTAATTAGTTGACTTCGAATATATTCATGCAAATAAATGTTAAAAAAACTTGAAATTCAAATTTCAGTAAAAAAAACGTAATTTCAAATATTTTTTAAAAATTTTCGGTTTCGGTTTCGGTTTCGGCCGAAACTTTCATTCTTTCTTTCTTTCTTTCTTTATTTCTTTCTTTCTTTCTTTCTTTCTTTCTTTCTTTCTTTCTTTCTGTCTCTGTCTTTCTTTCTTTCTTTCTTTCTTTCTTTCTTTCTTTCTTTATTCCTTTCATTCTTTCTTTCTTTCTTTCTTTCTTTCTTTCTTTCTTTCTTTCTTTCTTTCTTTCTTTCTTTCTTTCTTTATTTCTTTCTTTCTTTCTTTCTTTCTTTCTTTCTTTCTTTCATTTTTTCTTTCTTTCTTTCTTTCTTTCTTTCTTTCTTTTTTTCTTTCTCTTTGTGGTTTCACTCGCGTGAATAACGATTTTAATATTAGGCAATGAATACGTATGATTGTGATTTAACTCCTCCCCTATTTAACTTCCTTTAAATTTTGTTTTCGTGACAAAAAGTAGCCTATAACCGACTCTATGATCCCATCTACTTTGAGCTTCCGCGAAGGCTGTCCTTTTTTCTCGTCTGTGTCAGTACTCAGCCACCCCCGTCTCACCCACTTCCGTTCGGAGCCGATTTTGTATTGACCATACATGTTTTCCGGTCTGGGTGTGTTTAGCTATCATACTGAGGACCGTTGAGTGTGTAGCGTTTATTTATAAAATCAACTTGGAGCCTCCGCAAAGGCAAAGGTCAAGGCTGGGCCAGTAAGATAAAAAGCAATCGAAAAAAAAAATAGCTTCCATCGAAATAATCTTTTAACTGAGAAAATGGTTATACAAATTATAAATGATTTTCCCCAAAAAGTCCTTTTGATTCAACGAGCCAGCAAGGTTGAAATTTGCAAAAAAACAAGTTTTATTTATCACGAGAAGTTGTTATGACGGATCGTACAAAAGTTATTATTCTATTCCATAAGACACATCACTATCAAATCTTAAATGGCTGCGTCCTGTTTTTCGTATTTCGATAGTATCACAGGAACCTAATATTTTTTCGGAGTTAAAATTATCCTATGTTAGTCTTGACGTAAGGGGTCTTAAAAACCTGGGGCTAATTGGTTTTTTTATGTTACTAAGACCGCAGGCAAGCATACGGCCCACCTGATGGTAAGCAGCGGTCGTAGCCTATGAGCGCTTGCAACATCATTAGTAGGTGCCATTTACGCGTTGGCAAACTCGAGATATTGGTTCTTAAATCTCTCATGCCCAGTAACTTCACCAGCCTACAGTGCCCTAAAAACCGAAATACTACTGCTTTGCGGTAGAATATTTGACACTGCGTTGGTATCTGCGTTGGTATATAATATAGGTAATATTATAAGGGTCTATGGTAACTGTAGCGGAGATTTAATAATAAAAGGATTATTTATTGTTGTATATCTTTATAAATAAAATAAAATAAATAAATAAACGTTGCACACTCAACGGCCCCTATTAGGATAATAATATCCTGTGTCGGGGTCCGGAAACATTCACAATGACAAGGACAAATACACCCAGACCGGAAAATATGTTTGCATGATCAATACAAACATATTATGCTCCGAGCGGGAATCGAACCCGCGACCTGTGGCGTTTAAGGCAGGTTCGCTACCGCTGCGCCACATCGTCGTCAAATTATTTCGACCGAGTGCTAGCGAGACCACGTTTTTTGTTCTGATTGTGTATTTGCTGTTGGCCCTATTGGCCTTGACAGTGTCACTGGGCCGGTGGCCGAGTACAGAGACCCGGCCATGAGAAAGGGACGACCTTCCTCCTGAGAAGCCGAACCACGGCTAAGGACGTCATCAGGGTCCAAGAGCATGTATTACATCATAATCCTAATAAGGAATGAAAACTTGTACTTATTAGTAGTTACAAAAACCTTCAGGGTTCCAGTTTGTTTCCATCTCAAGGGTACAAAAGTCTCTCGAGTCATAACCAGTCAGGTAGTCTTTTTATTGGATAATACAACCTTTTTAAAAGCTGTCTATATAAGGAAAAACATTTTAAAACTTATATTTAAAAGCAAGGTCGAAGACCTTTAAGTCGAGAGCATTTAAAGTCATTGACACTCTGACATACTATCAATTATTTTTTATGTTAGTAAGTTGGCAACCAAGCATACGGCCCATCTGAGGGTAAGCGGTTGCCGTAACCTATGAGCGCGCAACACCATTAGTAGGTGTCACTCGCGCGTTGATAACGAGAGATATTGGTTCTTAAATCTCTTTTGACCAGTAATTTCACTAGCTACAGTGCCCTTTAAACCGAAACACAATAATGCCAAACACACTTTATGGTAGAATATTTGACACTGCGGTAGCACCTGCGGCCTCTTGCAACAAAACACCTACTACCAGTGTGACTGTTTGCACTGGTGCAATAATCTCTGCTGTGACAGAGGTTGTCCCAACAGCGGGCGATGGGGTCTTCACATCCCGACAACGGGCACTGATGATAGTTAATTTGGCGTTCTAGAACCTTAAAATTTTCCAGAACCCAGATATTTTGTAAGATTAAAACAAACATCTGCCCGAGCGGGAATCGAAAACCGTCAAGGCTAAAGGCGGAATCGATATCAATATCGCGACAGAAAAGCAGACACAGTTACTTTCGCATTTATAATATTACTAAGGAAGTAAGAATAACAGGAAGGTATAGTTCCTTAAATGTAACTTGTGACTTGTGTTTAGACACCGTTGTGGCGTTGTGGGTAGCGAGTCTGCCTTAAGCCTCGACGGTTGCGGGTTCGATTCCCGCTCGGAGCAGATGTTTGTATTAATCGTACAGGCATGTTTTCCGGTCTGGTTGTGTTTGTCCTTGTCATTGTGAATGTTTCCGGACCCCGACACAGGATATAATTATCCTAATGGGGGCCGTTGAGTGTGTAGCGTTTATTATTATTTTAAACTTGAACCAAAATGGCCGCTTCTGCGCAGGTACAATAATGGATAAAAATGTTAGACAAAAATATTGGTTTCGTCTTATTTAAATCGATTCTTTATAAAGTGGGAAAATGGAATTAAGTATATAATATAGTTATTATTTCTTCTAAATTCAATTAATTATTTATTTATTATCGTTATTAATTACTTAAATAGAATAAAACAAATAAATAGTATAGAAAAAAGTTAATGTACATTTTTAATCACTGTCACTTATTGGAATGACACCTTACCTTCTCAAATAAAATTAAATGTTGACACATCTGACAAAAATAAATAATTTTTAAATTTAATATTCAATGATTTATTTTTAAAGAACTAAAACAATCGCGAGCGAGTGTACTAATCGGGTGTAGCGTCGCCGCGTTGCTATAGTTACGCCGCCCCCTTCATACCGCATACGGTTGAGACCCAAAAACGTGTTACTGCGCAGGGTTCAACTTACATTTAACAGACTATACGACCTCTAGACGTACGGGCGTTTATAATAGGCTACCTAATACTTGTACTAGTGCAATAAGAAATACAATAAGATTTGTATCTCGTCTGAGATTTTGCTACAAGTATATGTTAATTCAATATACACTGTAAGTTTTTATCTGTCTGCGCTATGACCGCATAGCTTAATTTAGGATGAAAAAGACGTAACTTCACGTAACGTTTTATAGGCGTCGGGATGTGACGACCCCATCGCCCGCTGTTGGGATAACCTCTGTCACAACAGAGATTATTCCACCAGTGCAATCAATCACACTGGTGGTAGGTCTTTTGTTGCAAGAGGCCGGCTAGGTAGGTACCACCGCAGTGTCCAATATTCTGCCGCCAAATAGTAGTGTTTAGGCACTACTATGTTCCTGGGCGAGCGAGATTTAAGAACTAATATCTAGAGGTTGGCAACGCGCGAGTGGCACCTACTAATGGTGTTGCAAGCGCTCATTGGCTGCGGCAGCCACTTACCATCAGGTGGGCCGTATGCTTGTTTGCCAACTTCTAACATAAAAAAAAGAACTTTTTGGGTATCAGCAAAATAAGTCTTTTAAATTCTGCACAATCTGCCGTATATTATTTCTTGGTTATTTGCATTAGTTATTTACGCTCAAATGTGCTAGTGAGAAGACAAAACCTTTTGAGTTATTGTATTAAAATAGTGTAAATGGACGCAAATAAGCAATACCATGTCAACCCACACGAATGTCATTTCGAGAAAAACGCGTTTGAAAATTTTGAACAACTTGCTTTATATGATTTTTTTATGTATTTATGTAAGTTATTTCACTTATTTTTACCAAAAAATAAGTGTACAAACTGCATATTTCGTATATAATATAACCCAAAACGTTTAACATAATACATAAATTGCATGATAAAAAAATGGATTTTTTTGAAGTTTTAAAGCTTAGAACCCTACAAATATTAAAGAAAAATGTTCTTCGCCCATTTACCAACACTTCTGCCTATATAACTCAGTTTTTTCAATTTTGTGGGTTGATATGGTATTGCTTATTTGCGTCCATTAATGATAGTTTAGTAAGTGCTACATATATATAAATACGCAAGAACAAAGTGCCTTCCCCTTAATAGAGACAGTAAAAAAAGTGTTGATTGACACATTCTTAGTTTAACTCTATTTAGCAATTTATGTTAGGTTTAAATGATTTATTAGTCTTTATAGGCTAGATCGTAGTATCAATGAAATGTCTTTATGTCTAAAGGACACATCATTAAAAGCAAAAAAAAATTAGGGATGTCTCTTTTTCACGGCCGGGTACTCGACAATCACTAACCCCATCTACTAAACCCCCTCCACTAAACGACTATTATGAAATTTTACTCAATACTTTAGGCAATGGCACAGCATCACTACATAGTATAAAGCAAATTCGCTTTCTCTGTCCCTATGTATGCTTAAATCTTTAAAACTACGCAACTGGTTTTGATGCGGTTTTTTAAATAGATAGAGTGATTGAAGAGGAAGGTTAATATGTATACTGTTATTTTTGAGGTTTCTATTGTGATGTCGTAAATAATTACATTTAACGCGTGCTGGCTACGGGCAGTAATGAATAAATCAAAACTACTGGATCGATTTTAATAATTTTTTCAGTAAATGACATAGGCTATATATTTTATACCCGTGCGAAGCCGGAGCGGGCCGCTAGTATTTTAATAAAACTTTTGATAATTTCATTTGTTATTTATTATTTATATCGTGTAGGAATGTCGTTGCAAAGGTTAGTGACCTGATAATAATAATTCGTATTCAAAACAAATGCGATAAGGAAAATTTTATGCGCAGTAGAACCTTTTTAATCGACTTCAAAAAAGGACTCCGGTTGGTAAACAAGCATACGGTCCGCCTGAACCTATGAACGCTTGTGATACTTGAAGTATCCTTGTTTACTTAACGCCAATTTTTTGTGAGACCACTTTCCCGGACGAGCCGGTCGATTTGTGCTGGGAGAATCTTTGCCAAATATTCTGCCGAAAAATAGTAGTGCTTAGGCATTACTGTGTTCAAGTTTCAAGGGCACTGTACGCTAGTGGAATTACTGGGCAAAGTATATTTAAAAACCAATACCTCAAGGTTGGAAATGCGCGAGTGACACCTACTAATGGTGTTGCACGCGCTCATAGGATACGACAGCCGCTTACCATCAGGTGGGCCGTATGCTTGTTTGCCAACTTGTAACATAATAAAAATATTAAAATAAATGTATTTAACTCGATTGCTTTTTGACGGCTTGACATGGATTGTTCTTTTCTTGTTTTAACGAGAGGGAAGGGTTGAAGATCTGTTAGAAAATGAGAAAATGTTCAGCACTAACGCTCCATGACCCAAGTGCTTCTACTATACTATATATAGAAATTTGTTCATTTTCAATAGGTTTCTAAATCATATTGTGGAGGGTACGTCATTATAAATGCCCTCCAATACTAAGGGAGGATTCTCCGACCAGGCGGGAGATATTGCCTGGCGGGTCGAAGCTCAGGGCCGAAGCCCAACGACTTACGTTGGAAAGTTGTGTATATATCTCAGGAGCGTAGGAAACTTTGACAGCGCGATTTAGGATCGTGACGTTCGTTGATCGTCCATATCGTTGCGTAGTATGCCCTGTAGGTGTCGTTGTAGCTTGATGCGACATTGTGACAATCTTGTCTTTCTATTGCGTTACGTCATGTTGCGTGTAGATGTCGCTACAATATTATACTTAGAATTTTATCGGCGTCGGGACGTCAAGGGCTGTTGGTATAATCTCTGTCACAGCAGAGATTATTGCACCCGTGCAATCAGTCACACTGGTGGTAGGTCTTTTGTTACAAGCCGGCTAGGTAGGTATCACTGCAGTGTCAAATATTGTACCGTAAAGTAGTGTCTTTGGTATTACTGTTTGGGCACTGTAGGCTAGTGAAATTACTGGGCAAAGGAGATTTAAGAACCAATACCTCAAGGTTGTCAACGCGTGATTGACACCTACTAATGGTGTTGCGCGTCATAGGCTACGACAACCGTTTACCATCAGGTGGGCTGTACGCTTGCTTGACAACATATAACATAAAAAAAATATCCCTATTTCGTGCCATGATATATATTTATGTTAAGGGGCCTGCTATCGGGTCCCAATTTTTTCTTTTTCGGGGCAAGATGTCTGCCGGATCCGCTAGTGTTTTTTTTTTTTTTTACATTAAGTACTAATATTCCTATTGCTCCTCCAAATAAGCTCGAAGCTTGCGCTAGGAGTGGGTACGACAATAGGCCAAGGGGGGATCAGGATCGAACCCGCGACTTTCGCGTTAACGGAGCGAAGTCGGCCCTTCTACCGTTGAACTATTGAGGCTCTACATATAGTGATGTAATATTTAACCTAAATTACGAAATCGTTTAGATTATGTTATGAGGAAATAAAACTTTCTAGTTTTGTACATAATCTATGTATTATGTAACAAAACTAGTGGTGCGTTTCGACATAAGTTATTATAATACGGTAGAAGTGCCATGCTTTTCTCAACACAAAATCACAGAAAACTGGCGTCAAGTAACAGTATCATTACGTACTGTTGCGTTTCGTGCGGTGAGTGATAGCACCGGAGGCCCAATCTCCCACCCCTTCAGTTCCCTTCCTTTTTTTTCCCGTCTCATCCCGTTCCCTGTCCGTCCTGTTCATTGGGTTGACAACGCGCTTGTGATATTTCAAGTATCGCGCGTTCATAGGTTGCGGTGACTTACCATCAGGCGGACCGTATGCTTGTTTGCCAACCGTAATGACATTAAAAAAAAACTAAACAGCCCTCGCTACGATTAAGATTTTGTTATGAGTTCCGTACTCAGAGTTTTCAACGGAATCCTATTAGCGAGCCGATGTTTGTCCTTTCATCTGTCAGTTGGTGGAGGAATGAAATGTACCAAAATGGCCGCTTCTGCCAAGGTACGATCATGGACAAAAATGTTAGACACAAATAAGACGAAATCAACGTCTTATTTAAATAGATTTTTTTATAAAATGGGAAAACGGAATTAAGTATATAATATAGTTATTCATTCTTCTAAATTCAATTAATTATTTATTCATTATCGTTATTAATTACTTAAATAGAGTAAAACAAATAAATAATATATAATAGTTAAAGTACATTTTCAATCACTGTCTCTTATTGGGATGACACCTAATCTTGAAATAACATTAAATGTTTACACACCTCACAAAAATAATTTATATTTTAATTTAGTTTTTAATAGTTTATTTTTAAAGAACTAAAACAATGTGAGTGTATTAATCAGGTGTAGCGTCGCCGCGTTGCTATAGTTACGCGGCCCCCCTCATACCGAATACGGTTGAGACCCAAAAACGTGTTACTGCGCATGGTTCAATTTATATTGAAAGAGTTAAACGCCGATTTTCTATGAGAGAGTAGTATTTCCTCATTAATAGTAGTATTTCAGTAGAGATATTTACTTTTTAAAAATATAATGATTCTTTTTTTTTTCAGAAGACGTACACAGTAGTGGCGGCTGGGAGGAAATTTATACCGATTTCGACAGCTGGATATGTAAATTTAGAAAATATATATATAATTTAAGGTATTATTATTTTTTCATTTTAAATAGTAGTAGTTTTTACCATAGAATTATAATTATTTAATAATATAAAAAGGTGTTCAATGTTTTATTGTTTGCTTCCTAATACTAAAGGTGTACTATGGAGGGTAAAGCTAAAGAGAAACGTCATTTATGGCAGATTAGTTAAAAAGCGTCCAGTATTGTGTGGGCAGTAAGAGGGCTACACCTATCATAACGACGTTAGCATAAAGGGTTAGCAGTTGTAGACGAAGTGAAATTTGTCGTATATTTTTGGGTTCGATAGTAATTTATAATGAAATGGTAGTATAAAAATGTTTAACGCTACCCTAATTTGACAAACGATTCTTCCTACAATACACAGAGATGGTTCTCCTGACCTTTACCCTCCACAGCTTTTACTTACGCACACAAATGCAGATATAATGTTGACAGCTTAAAAGTTTTTCCCTAAAAATGGGTTAATGTATGAAGTGAAAGTAAAATTTACCATTTTGGACTGTGATTATGTGAATTTCGATTTGGCAGGCTTATTATATCAATCGATAGCTTCACTGATTATAAAAGGATTTTATTAAATATCAATATCTGTGAAAATAAATTAAAAATAAGGCGTCTCTCTCTGTCTGTTTGTTCCGGCTAATCTCTGAAAGGACGTTTTAACAGGTCGTTCAATGTTAGATAGCTGATATTTTAAGGATTAGGATAGGCTACTTTTGTTTTCAAAAAATAATAAGAATTTTGTGCAGTAAAAAAAATGTATAAAAAATAATTATAATAGCATTATAAGTACCTTCTATGTACACAAATCGGACGGTAACAATTTTACTTCACATAAAATTATATTAATATATTTATGTTTTTAGGTCTTTGCATTCCGTCGCTTCTGAAGAAAGTTTACGAGATGTAACATATACAAATAAACAAGATTTAATTACAAGAAAACTATTTACGACTGATTTATATAAGGAATCTGATAAAAGAGAGCTGCGTCGTTTTTTTAGTGTAACGCAAAATGGCGCCGTTTTCGTTAATTATGATTATGTTTTAATTAAGTTATTAAATGACGATGAAAGATGCTTTCGGCAATATACGATATCGAAACTTTTATATTGTTTTATTTTACGCTAGTACTTCTCGCAGCTTTTCTCGCGGTAATGTAGTTGCTGGACGACCATTAGAAACTATTTTTTCTATTCCATAATATACCTGTTTTTTTCATAATACAGGTAATATTTTTTTTGCAAATTTCATACAAACCCGTTTAGGTGGTTTTGCGTTATTGTATAGCAAACTAGCAAACATACAAAAATTCATATTCATAATATTCATGAGTTAATGTTATTATTACAAGCTGTTACACGTCATCCAAGAAACAATTTTTCCTCTTTTGAATAGGTAATAAAAACTAAATTCTATATATACAAATAAATAAAATTAGAAAGTCTGTTTGTCATTAGAAATTAATGGTTTTTCAACTATTAAAATCCGATTTTAAGGGACTTTCACTGGGAGATAGCTGATGTTATAAAAAGTTTTTAGAAAAAAAGAGTACCGAGCAATAAAAAACTATTGGTACACAATGCGGGCAAAGCCGAGGGTGCAACTATTACATTATAAACAGCACTAAATTGATATGACCATGAAGAGTGAAACGGCAAAAAGAGACGATATAACCAGTTTATGACGTAAAATAATGATAGTATGTAATTAGAATGATAAAAAAAATGATAATAAGAAAATCGACCTTTGTACGGTTACAAATTGCATTATTTTCTAACCAAACGGTTATTGGTATTATTAATGAAATATGGTAAGTAAAAGCCAAGAATGGTGTGTGAAAGCGCCGTGGGGTAAAATTGCTTGTAAGTACTATTAATTAACTTTTATAATCTGCATTTTCTAGTCTGGACTCTGGACTGTCAAATTGTCATGTTTACACTTTAAACTTTTGTAAGAAAATTCAAAAATGACGAAAAAGTTGGTATTTTTATTAAATTGAGCTTATATTGTTATCTACTTAAGACTTAAGAACCATTAACTATATTGTCAGTGATAAAAGCTATTAATTTAGTATATACGTAGTTTGATTTCGAATTATATTGATAAAATGTTGTCTTTTGTATATTTTTTATTAATATGACTAGTTATGACTTGTAAACAAAGAGATTTAAAGATAGTTACAATGTAAATTAATTGTCTTTGCTAGTAAATAATTAGGTTATAGGAAATTCTTCCAACTAAACAGAAAAATTACTTCGCTCAAACCAAAGATTTCCAAAAAAAGTCTATTTATGTTGACTTTCGATCGAAATCCAAGGATCTTCTCATTCATTCACACATTTATTTATTTATTTATTTATTCATGTTTATGAAAATGAAATTTCTTCTAGAAATTACTTTTTATTAATTTTTTCCTCAGGTGTATCATGGGGCAATCCGGAGCATACACCAGTTGTGATGGTCCACGGCTACATGGACACTGCCGCAACCTTCATACCCCTGTTGGAGTATCTACCGGACACATACTACTATGTTGCTATTGATTTACCTGGTGAGTGGGAAAAGCTTTTTTCTTAAGTACTAGCAATGGTTCTTCAAAGCTTTACTAATATTCCTATTGCCCCTCCAAATAAGCTTTGGCGATGGGGTCGTCACATCCCGACGCCGCCAGATGCAAGTTCATTAAAAATATGTATTTTTTTCCAGGTCACGGCAAATCAGATGCATTCCCAGTGGGTATGCTGAAGTCACACATACATCAGGTGTACACTTTGGAGCTTGTGATTAAACATTTAAAATGGGAGAAATTTATTTATATATCACATTCACTAGGCTTTATAATAGGTAAGAGACTTCTAAGGGTTCTGACGACCATTCAATCTCGATGGTGTCTGATTCGATTCCCTCTTGAGACGAATATTTGTATTGATGTCCTTGGATCTCAGAGCATGTTAAACTGTCTGTCCCGGTTGTTATCATAACATCTGATAATAATTGTTAACCCTTGATAGATAATTTGATCTTATACAATGAATTGCATTTTGGGTTGCGGAAGTCAGGTGGCAACCGCTCTGTATAAAAACTAGTAATAAGCAGACCCTGGGCAATAATACCGCGATTAATGCTCTGAAGAAGAAGACTTAGGGTACCCAAAAGGTGCCAACGGAACTTTCTGTCCACACGTTTATGTTACTCCGCGTTAAAAACTTTGTTAGCGCGATTCAGGATTACATAGATTTTGTCCTTATCTATGCGTTAAGTTGCGTATAGATTGCGCCACTATAATGTTTACGAGTGACAGTATCAGGAAGTCCAATCTCACAACCCTTTGTTGTGGCAAAAAGTACTGCAGAGGATTTTTTAACGGAGTTGTCTTTTCCACAAACCTAGTGACAAGGTCTGAATTCTTTTTTATGCCGCTTGGCAAACATGTATACCGCCTGTTGATAAGCAATCTATGAACACACGTTATGGGATGGGAGGCATGAGAAGGGGAAAAAAGAAGGGAGCACTAGTGGTGGGATTTTTGGCTTCCGGTACTAAGTCATCGCAGATTGTAAGCAGCTGTTTGCCACTTTTTACAAAACAATATTTTTCCAGGTGTAATCTACAACTATATATATCCATTTAAAATAACGAAGATGGTAAACCTGGATCCTGTACCGCTGCTGTCCACGTACTGCTTCCAGGAGTACAGTCCAACTTTATGGTACCAATTTTTGTACGATGATTATTATGAAAATTTCTCAAAGTAAGTTGTTAATCTGTATAATATATTATATACTAGCGGCCCGCTCCGGCTTTGCACGGGTATAAAATAACTGGACGCAAATAAGCAATACCATGTCAACCCACACGAATGTCATTTCGAGAAAAACGCGTTTGAAAATTTTGAACAACTTGCTTTATATGAATTTTTTTTTGTATGTATAGGTCAAGTTTTTGGCAATTTCAGATGTATGTAAGCTATTTTACTTATTTTCAAAAAAAATAAGTATACAAACTGCATATTTCGTACATAATTGACGACGTTGTGGCGCAGCGGTAGCGAACCTGCCTTAAACGCCACAGGTCGCGGGTTCGATTCCCGCTCGGAGCATAATATGTTTGTATTGACCATGCAAGCATATTTTCCGGTCTGGGTGTATTTGTCCATGTCATTGTGAATGTTTCCGGACCCCGACACAGGATATTACTATCCTAATGGGGGCCGTTGAGTGTGTAGCGTTTATTTATTATTATTATTTATTATTATTATAATATAACCCAAAACGTTAAAAAATACATAAATTGCATAATTGAAAAAATGAATCTTTTAGAAGTTTTAAAGCTTAAACCCCTACAAATATTAAAGAAAAATGTTCTTCAGCCATTTACCAACACTCCTGCATATATAACTCAGTTTTTTCAATTTTGTGGGTTGACATGGTATTGCTTATTTGCGTCCATATAGCCTATGACATTCCCTGAAAAAATGATTAAAATCGATCCAGTAGTTTTGAGTTATTAATTACTGCCCGTGGCCCGCACGCGTCAAATGTAATTATTTACGACATCACATTAGAAACCTCAAAAATCATTAATTTTTTCTCCACTATCATATAAACTTTCCTTTTCAATCACTCTATCTATTAAAAAAACCGCATCAAAATCCGTTTCGTAGTTTTAAAGATTTAAGCATACATAGGGACAGAGAAAGCGACTTTGTTTTATACTATGTAGTGATTACTATATTTTTTTCTACCCATGAAGGTCCCGTTAAAAATCGATCTTGCCGTTTTAGAGAGCCTTAGCCTAGTGCACCCACTGATTGGTAAACGATTGGTAGGTTAAGCAACTTAAGGCACGGTCAGTCACTAGATGGGTGTGCATAGTGGTATTTCAACTGAGAGATGCTCATTTGAAATACAGCTTCGGAGAACACGTGAAAAATCGATCCCGGCTGATGTTTACCGTCGTTGGGATGTGACGACCCCATCGCCCACTGTTGGGATAACCTCTGTCACAGCAAAGATTATTGCACCAGTGCAATCAGTCACACTGGTGGTACGTTTCTTGTTGCAAGAGGCCGGCTAGGTAGGTCCAATATTTTGCCGCCAAATAGTAGTGCTTAGGCATTACTGTGTTCCGGTTTGAAGGGCACTGTAGGTTAGTGAAATTACTGGGCAGACGAGATTTAAGAACCAATATCTCGAGGTTGGCAACGCGTGAGTGGCACCTACTAATGATGCTGCAAGAGCTCATAGACTACGGCAACCACTTACCATCAGGTGGGCCATATGCTTGTTTGCCAACTTAATAAAAAAAAAAAAATCAATTTGGTAACAGTCAGTCCTATATGGGCAACCTGAACAACTCTTACACTAGGTTGGCCACTAACCACTCGATAAGAAGAAGACACTTAAAAATTGCTATTATTTTGTTACAGATGGGACCAACAACGTACAAAGCTGTACACATATGATCAAGCGGTCAACACAATGGCTAAAGCTAGGAAATTGTCAACCGAGAAGTCAGCGGTGGTACTGTCTAGAGCTTTAATACCTGATGGTGATATGTACAGGTACGATGAAAAGTTGCTTATCTATGTATATGAAAAGAGAAGACCTGACTTACATATCCGGTTATTGAATAGCTTATACACCAGTGTAAGCAAGGTGCTTGTGGCTCGTAAGTCACAATTGCGGCAACAAGGTCAACCATATCAGGATTTCTGTGGGTTTGAGTTGGTTTTCGATGTACTTATTTTAAGGAGTTCTATACTTGCAGTACTTGGCACAAATCGTTTAACTTTCACAAAAAAAAATTATATATATATATATAATTATATTGTAATAAATAAACGCTACACACTCAACAGCCCCTTTAGGATAGTGATATCCTGTGTCGGGTTCCGGGAATATACACAACAAGGACACACATCCAGACCGGAAAACATGCCTGTACGGTCAATATAAACATATCCTTCAAACGGGAATCGAACAAGCGACCTCTGGCGCTTTAGCATAACTATCCTAATGGGAGCTGTTGACTGTGCAGCGTAGTTTCATTATTATTTGTACTACCGTTAATCAGAGGGTCGAAATACGACCATTATTTTTTATTGATAAAAAAGGAAATTATTTGACAACCAGAGATAATAAACTAAACTTTTTTGTCTTTGCCCTAAATATAAATGATAAAATAAAAAAAAAACTCCACAGATTATCCTGGGAGCCAACTATGAGAAGGGTTGTACCACCGCTACTGACAGAAGCATCTTTGACAACCATGGTTGTAACAAACCCACCGCCAATGCTTTCAATTGTAGCATCAGAGGATAATACCCTGGAAATGTTTAAGGGAAATGGAAGAAGATTCATGAAGAAATTTCAAGAATCGATACCTAATTTCAACGTTGTTAATGTTCAAGGTCACCATGACGTGCACATCACTAATCCGGAGACGTTTGTCGATAAAATTATCGATTTTTTAAACTGTGATAATCGAAAATCTAAATTGTGATATTAAATGGTTGTTAAAAATTTCGTGTTTTTTTTTCATATTTCATATAACATTCATAAATGATCTTAGTGATATAAGCCGATTTAAATAATCCTGATTAATATCTTTAAAATTAAAATATGGCTGTATGAGAACATAGGATATAAAATACGTTCATTGTTATTTTTTTATCTGAGGGCACGGCCAAGTCGAGCAAAAATGCGGCCGTATCATCCTTTTCTCGAAGCAATTCAGGCCATTTTTGACCCCCTATAACTTCGTTTTGGTAAAACTAAAAGCCTGAATTTTCAGTAACCAAGCAGGCATTATATAAACACGGTATATTTAAAATTTCGTTCAATTTGAACCAGTAGTTTAATAATTATAACCAGTTAAAAATTCCTAATTTTATCACTTACTGACTGACTGATTATCAAAATTCTAAGGCACTTCTAGCAGACTTAAAAGCTTCAAATTTAGAATACAATTAGTGTATCAATCAAGGGTAAACTAAAATATTTTGTTATTTCGGTTCAGTTTTCCAGAGTAAATACGTCACTAAAATTTTTAAATAAGTAAAATATGTTGCCGTTAATTCGCCAAGTTTCAGTCATAGTTATACATGAGATCTCACTACTTTTTTTAGTAAAGGAACTGCGTTGCAAGACTAGGATTTTTTTACATTTTATGATTTTGACAGGATAATAATTGTATTTATATAACACCCAGATCTATATAGATATGGCTTCACCCAGATTAACAACGATTTTAAAGGCATCTAATTGGTTCCCATTCCTTCTATACATCCTCTATTTTACCTCCTTCAGCCATTTTTTTTTTTCGTGATTAAATGTAGCCTATATCCTTTTTGAGTTCGAGTATAATTATCTCTGTATCAATAGGAAACTGTACATGTTATTTTTTTAATACTTAAATTATTTTTCAAAATTTATATACCTAGATAAAATGACGTATAAGTTATTGTGTTCTTAAGTTTGTTATAGTTCTATACAATGTAGTTTAAAACTTAAGGAATCATACAGACTTAGATATAATTATATATCTGGAGAACGATGAACGAAATTGGATGTATTTTCGCAAATCTCAAATAAATTATATCGTACATTGCCTAAAACACACAACGTACGATATATTTACACGTATAAGGGAGAAACGTTTTAGTTTTTAATCTTAACGTAGTAGTATTTTTTAAGGAAAGTATGGAAATGGCAATACTAAATTTTTGATAGATCACCTGCATATGACAGAACTCAGTAATGCCAGATTGGGCAAAATGCCCTCAAATTTTGGGAGGTTTTAAAGCTTTGGGGGTCTGACAATATTATTGGGGAAACGGCGTTGGAAGAAAATTAGGGTAACTTAAATTAAAAAACGGTAAACAAAAATAATAACTGAACAAAAGTGTAATAGTTCAGATCATAAATTGAAAATTGTAAAAAATGATGCTAAGAATCCCTCGTAGACAGTTAATAAGCCCTAAATTAAATCTGACATTACGTGTCTGGCCAAGTGTTTTATGTCCGTCTGCAATGATGATTCAGTGGTAAACTAGTAGAAAACTTTGTATTGACTTAAAGGATAAAAACTAGATTTGTAATATTATTGTATAAGTACCTAGTTGTTTCCAAAAAAAACTTAGTTTTACTATACCCTATAGGGCCTTTACCTATGAGGATACCAGGTCAAAGGATATTGCATAATCAATAACAACAGCAAGGTACAGCTATAAGAAAAAAAACATTGCAATCTACGCAATACCCTGGAGAGGTCTGGGTTGAAGTTTGAATCTTAAAATTAAGTAATGGAAGTATCACAGAGCACTTTAAAAATTTCAATTATTTACAAAAAATAACTTTTCTCATTAAAAAAATATTACTTTTGGGTTTTTTTTTTGAAAATCTCAATTTTGGGGGATTTCGGGAAGATTTATGGAGAGCCCAAGGCAGTCATCTGGCAACGCTAACAGAACTGAACTTGACAAGTTGACACAATTCAGAAATTGAGATGACAGATCCCAATTCCAAAGTTTATGTTAAAGTATCGTAAATTCGTAATTTAATTTAATATTTTTCACAAATACTATTTGCAACAAAAATACTCAGGTTTATAATTAATATTATCAATTAATAAACGTAATTGAATTAATACCAAACATGTCCTGTCGATTTTATTTATAAATAAATAAGCAATTTCTCGTATTTTTTTACTAAAAATAAAGTATCAAAAAGTTTTTGCTAAGTAACAATGAAAGTTCTAAAAGAATGGTTTATTGATCTACCTTGGGGAAAACTAGCACGTAAGTTATTATACAATAACATCAATCATTAGTTATTAACAAAATCTATATTTATTAGTTTTGTATAATTACTGGATGATTTTAAAAATTAAAAAATAAGTATAAATTTCAACCGCCTAAAAGGAATATTTGTGATAGTGGGCAATTAACTCGCACTCTGGAAAAAGCTTCCCCATGAAATTGTTAAAGCAATTTTAGTTTTAAGAACATGGACAGAAAGCTACAAATTACTTGTTTTTTTATTATTTCATGACAGTTGGCAAAATTACAAATTAATTTAGGGCAATTTTCGAGATTTAAAATACAACATTTCCACTCACATTTTCACCTTCTGCCGTCAAATAATATATAATTATAGAGCCCGCTGTTGGGATAATCTCTGTCACAGCAGAGATTATTCCACTAGTGCGATCAGTCACACTACTGTTAGGTCTTTTGTTGCGAGAGACCGGCTAAGTAGGTACCACTGCAGTGTCAAATATTCTGCCGCCAAATAGTAGTGGTTAGGCATTACTGTGTTCTGGTTTGATGGGCACTGTAGGCTAGTAAAATTACTGGGCAGAGGAGATTTAAGTTCCAATATCTCGAGGTTGGCAATGCATGAGTGGTACCTACTAATGGTGCTGCAAGTGCTCATAGGCTACGGCAACCACTTAACATCAGGTGGGTTGTATGCTTGTTTGCCAACTTGTAACATTAAAAATTTTAAATATTTAAAATTTCAGTTGTATCTTGGGGGAATGAGAGAGGAAAACCGGTGTTACTGGTGCATGGCCGTCAGGATAGTGCAGTGACATTCCAGCCGTTACTACAACTACTGCCTCCAGAATACTATTATGTTTGTATTGACATGCCCGGAAATGGCAGGTCAGATCCCATACCTATAGGTAGATAATTTTGGTAAATCAACCAATAGTTGGAATCGACCCCTTTTGATTTGTACAAATTTTGTTTAGGCGTTTTCTGTTATCATACAACATATATCTGTGAAAAATTCATATTTTCACTATTTTCCAAGTTTTTTAGTGTTATTATTTAAACATTAAAACTATTACAGTAACAGAAATAATTACATTTTAAAGACGATACTTGAGGCTGTGAAAACATTTTTGAGAAACTTTGAATTTATAAAATTTTAAATTTTTGAAAAACCTTGGATTTATAAAATTTGAAATTTTTGAAAATCGACAAATTTGACCGATTGATTGATGAACATAAATTTTGCTCATATTTTTTCAATACCTTTGATTATTCTTAAAAGATCCTTAAATTATTAAATTGTGGTTTTGTTTTTTCAAAAATATAAAGTTTTGAGTTTAATTTATAATTTTATTTTAGCCTTCATTAATCAAATAATCCAAACTCTTTATATAGTAAAGTAAAAAAAATACATACAAATGCTACCATGTGACCTTATTATAATGAAATAGTAAATGATGAAATAATAATAAACACTACACACTCAACGGCCCCTATTAGGATAGTGATATCCTGTGTGGGGGGTCCGGAAACATACACAATGACAAGCACACTTAGACCGGAACACATGCCTTTATAGTCATTACAAACATCTGCTCCAAGCAGCAAGTTTTTATGTCACGGTTGAAAGTTGAACATTATTGCATTGATGATTTAAAAAAATTGGCCATACAATGAAAGGAAGAGGATATGTAGTAAAGATTATTTTTATTGACATGACATTTTTTACCAGGTGTAGCTCTGACGAGATTCTTGGGAGTTGTCGTTATAGATTTAACAGTACAAAAATTGGGATGGACAAACTTTTATTATGTAGGACACTCTATGGGCTCAGAACAAGGTGATTGGAATTATTTTTATGCGACTTTAATGCTCCTCCCAACACAAAACACTGTCTCACAGAAATTGTTGTGTTCCGTACGATGAGTGGGAGCGCAGGATTCCCAATCTCCCGCCCCCACTGTTCCCCGCCTATGCTCATTGTAGAATTACATGTGAGTTGCCAACCCGAGGGATAGGAGAGAAGGTAAGTAGTAGAAAGAGAAGGATGAGAAAGGAAAAACTGCACCCTTCCTGTACAGAGAGGATGGGAGTTTAGGCCTCTGACTCTCTCACTGATCAAACGAAACGCAACAGTACCTACCTACTGATGCTGTAACTTGACGTCGATTTTCTTTGAGACGGTAGTACTTCGCTGGCCGAGCTGGCACAGCCTGTATCGGCTGTGCTGGGAGAAGCGTGACTGTACTACTAAAACTGAATTTACAAAAATAGTGCTGTTAACCCCAGGTCTATTCTACAACGCAATATATCCAGGGAAGATGAAAAAAATGATACTCCTCGATCCAACACCCGCCTTGCAACGTTTAGTCATAAGGGATTCTGCTGAATTCTACTTACATTACGATGAATATTATTCAAATTATGATAAATATAATTATGATGATCGTGTCTACACGAAGGTTGAAGCTTTAAAAGCTGTAATGAAAGCTCGGGGTATGACGGAGAAGCAGGCTGACTTGATTCTGTCAAGGAACTTGAACAATATTGGAGATGATAAATATAAGTAAGTCTTGATTTAATTATGATACCGTTGCATGTTTATCCCTGTGGGTCTCTCCACTCTGCCTCGGAGAGCACGTTCTGCTGTCGGTCCCGGTTGTTATCATAACATCTGATAATCGTTACCACTTGATAGGTAAGTTCCTCTTATCCAATGAGTTACTGGTTCACCTTTTAGGTTGTGAAGGTCAGATAGCAATCGCTCTATGTAAAGACTAGTAACCCATCAAATCACGACAAATTTGACCGAATCCTGATTGATGAACAAAAATTTAAAGTGTTGGCAAATTCTCCGTAAATACCGGCAATAATGCTAAGAAGAAGAAGGCGACCCCAAAGGTGGCAATAAAACCCTCTGTCTGTCAGTGTTTTCTATGGTGACATCTCTCACCATAAGAGTTATAATAATAATAATAACAAATATTAAAAATAAAATAAAATTTAAAGATGAATAGGGTCCCCATATATGAAACATGATAGTTTTTGACGTTTTTTTGCCGTATCTTATGAATTGTAATTGATTTTTATACCCACTATAGTAACAAATGAAAAAAAAAAAAATTATAATTTAATTTCAAAATTAAAGGGAGTCACTATACAAAAAACTCGATATTTTTATATATGAAACGCCTTATACTCGTTTTCAGGTTATCATGGGACAAACGAATGAAAATCATGGCACCGACAAACTTACCACCGGAGCATTATTACGAGATATTCTCAAGGAACTTACCACCAACTTTATATATAAACGCTAAACAAAGTTCTGGAAATTTCTATACCAAAGGCAAGGAAATTATAGAAGATTTGGTGAAAAAAATGAAGAATAATTCAAAGAATTTTATTATTTTCAACGTAGACGGTACTCATGATGTCCATTTTATAAACCCTGAATGCTTGTCTCGGGTTGTTTGTGAATTTTTAGAAAAAGATTTTGATGTTAAATCAAAATTATAGTTTAACACTACACTCAATAAAATAAAAGCTACACCCTAAACAACCCCCATTAGAATAGTGATATCCTGTGTCGAGGGTCCAGAAACATACATTGACAAGCACAAACACACCCAGACCGTTACATATGCCTGTATGGTCAATAAAAACATCTCCTCTAAACGCTAAATCGCGTGTCGGTCGGTCGAGTGTGTTTGTCATTATGTGCATTTCCGAACCCCCGACACATGATATTTCTATCCTAATGGGGGCTGTTGAGTATTTCGGGTATATTTATTATTTATAATTATTGTTCTTGCTCTGTTTGGTTGGTTAAGTTTTACACTCCTATAGAATAGATTTAAAATGCGAGTTTTAAAAGTTAGGATGTTTAGATGTTTGTTACTCCATCACTCATAAACGGCTTAACGGGTTGGGATGAAATTTAGCACACAGATAGCTTATTTTATGAATAAGCATATGAAATACTTTTTATCTCGGAAAAATGTTCGGTTCCTGTGGGATTGTCAAAGCACATGATGCAGTATGTATTCAATTAAAATTCGGTATAGATGTGTATTATACTTAGAAATGATCAATTTCTCTCTGGAGCCAATTCTTCAAACTTAATATAATAAAGTGCAAGAGTTTGATTGTTTATTCTTTTAATCTTTGAAAGTATCGGTTGGATTTGAAAAATTATCTTCATTTCGAGTCTTGAGAAAAGCTTGCGTAGGCTTGCTTGTCCAAAATTTCAAATTGAGATTCGCTTATCAGCTTTCTTAAGTTTATCTGACTTATTTAAATAAATACTTCATAATAGATATAACAATGATTATTAATATAATTATAAAATGGTGAAAGACAAATATGTGATATTTTTTTAAAATATTTTTTATTATAATTTTTAAATTATAATGGTGTTTTATTTATGATAAATAACCACTGCTCTTTATTTAAATATTGATCGTTATATATTTTATCGCCTGCTCTCATTCGTGGCACAGCAAAGCGCATTCTTAATGCGGCCGTGTGACATGGCAATAAACCTTAAATTTTTTTTTTTTCGGAATGTGCATTGCTGTTGGCCCTACTGGCCTTGACAGCGTCACCGGGCGGGGGCCGAGTACAGAGACTCAGCCGTGATAAAGGGCAGCCCTCACGGGGGCTCAAATCTGATTCCGTCCTTAGGATGCCTCCTGCGAAGCCGAACCTCGGCTAAGGACGTCATCGGAGATGGAGGCAGCGCTCCGAGCGCATTCTATACGATAGACTCACTCGACGGTGTGAGCGCGACGCGACGTGCGAAACAAAGGACCTCGTCCTCGACGAGGACGGTGTTGTGTGCGTGTCTGTGCTGTGTAAGGGGCATTTTCTAATGTAATCCTATCGTCAGGGTCTTGCAGGACGTGCTTAGGACGCCTTACTTTTGTCGGTTGGTTACATCGGTCTGTGTAGATACAAGCATGTCTAATCAAAGGATTTGGATGGTAAGTAGTTTGATAGAAATAGTTTTGCATTGACAATTAATTTGAAATGTATGTACCAAACCATAGCTGTTGAATAAAGCTTCGGTGAAATTTTAAATTTCCTTTCTATTTGTCATATATAAATATTTTATTTGACACTGTTGTGGCCTTGTGGTTAGCAAGTCTGCCTTTAACCTCGACGGTTGCGGGTTCGATTCTCGCTCGGAGCAGATGTCTGTATTGACCATACGGGCATGTTATCCGGTCTGTGTTTGTGCTTGTCATTGTATGTTTCCGGACCCCCGACACAGGATGTAACTTGGCCGTTGAGTGTGTTGCGTTTATTATTATTGTTATTGGACAATATGTTATAATAGTTGTTTGGGTGTGTGAATATTTTTTTTAAATATTAATGTCTCTTCACTATCACTACATAGTATATAACAATGTCGCTTTCTCTATCCCTATATCCCTATGTATGCTTAAATCTTTAAAACTACGCAACGGATTTTGATGCGGTTTTTTTTAATAGATAGAGTGAAGAAGAAGGTTTATATGTATAATAACATCCATTAAATAGTGGGGAAATACTGTTCTTTTTGAGGTTTCTAATGTGAAGTCGTAAATAATTACATTAAACGCGTGCGGGCCACGGGCATTAATGAATAAATCAAAACTACTGGATCGACTTTAATCATTTTTTCAGTGAATATATATAGGCATATATTTTTATAGGCATAGCCTATATATTTTATACCCGTGCGAAGCCGGAGCGGGCCCCTAGTTGAAATTAAAAAGTTCAATAATATTTTTACAAAAAAACTGACGAGCCATTTGGGTCTTCATTTTCATAAGTGCAACATGTCTGACGACGATGTTTGGTTTGGATGTGGGTGCCGGCTTACTGGTAATTTCATTGAAGTTTGTTTTTGAAAAATAAAGAATTCTACAAAAGTATAACAACGATACCTAATGCTGTTCTTCTGAATTTTTAAATGTTATTATGTCAAAACTACAAAAACAAAAATTAAATCTCAATAAAATGTAAGCTTACTTTAACATTTATTCAATTCGCAGCGGTAGTGAAGCCTTAAGCTCCACAGACTACGGATTCGATTTTCGCTCGGAGTAGATGAGATACAGGCGTGTGTGTGGTCTTGGTGTGCTTGGCCTTTTTCTTGTGTATGTTCCGGACCCCCGACACAGTATATCACTATCCTAACAGGGTCCGTTGAATATGCAACTTGTATTTATCATTTATTTATTGTTTTATTCAATAATAGTCTTTCAACCCCAAACGTTCAATTTGCACAAACATAACATCTGAACACGCAACACAGGATGTACTATTGTATTGGGGGTCGTTATGTGTTAAGAACCCATACAACATTGAAATAAAGAACAAAATAAAATACACCTTTATACTATATACATTTTTAATAATAAAAATTACAAAATAATTCTCAAAAATCACAGTTTCGCTTTAAAATCTTCCAAAAGAAACTTCGATATATCTTCCGCCATGCAGTCCGGGTTTTCAAGATGGACGTCGTGTGAGCCATCTACAATTTTATATCTGTAATTGTGATTCGGCCAAGCGTGCTCGTCCATCGCGAAGGGTACTTTTTGGAAACCGCCGTTGTCTACGGATGTTTTGGCCAATATGGCCAATGTTGGCGTTTTGCTTCTCGTATACATATCCTTCAAATGTTGTGGAGTGAATGGTAATTTGAATGTACTTTTCATTCGTTGGTCGTATGTGAATCTAGTGGGGGTAAAAATTATTTTTTTTAGTGTTAGTTAAAAAATTAGTTTAAAAATATACAACTTTATAACAAAAATGTCAAAAAGCTTTCATACAACCGCCAATAGAAGTGAAAAGTTGTTTCATTTCGCTCGGCTTCACACCTGACTTATACCACCCCACCTTATATCACCCAACCTTATACCATCCCACCTTATACCACCCCACCTTATACCACCGCACCGTATACCACCCCACCGTATACCACCCCACCTTATACCACCCCACCTTATACCACCCCACCTAATACCACCCCACCTTATACCACCCCACCTTATATCATCCCATCTTATACCACCCCACCTTATACCACCCCACCTGATACCACCGCATCTCGTGCCAAAGCGATAATAATTTTTTTAAAGTATATTTATAAGACATATTACCTGTATAGACCATCCCCAACTGGCTCAATATACCTATCGAGTACATGATCTGCCGTTTCTGAGGAAAGTTCTTGAGCATTCATAATCATTGCTTTTACCTGAAACAATGTTTTGAAACTTAGCATTTGGCTCACGCCTTGTGGTTCATGTTGAAGGATATGTCGATTGGGAGCGCCGATATGTAGGAGCGTACTCACTAGTACCGCTGGGCGGTGACTGGGGGACTGGGAAGGGCGGTCTATCTAAATTCACAGCTATGTATAATGACAGCTGTCACGGGAGCGGGAAACGCACGCTCTCGTCTAAGTTCTCTTCAGAATCTAATCAATTAAATGTTGCCATTCCAGTAACTCAAACTGAATAATTTCTTGAAAGTTATTAGTTAAACAGTTAAAAATGAATTATACACATGCATTTCTCAGGATATATATATTTAGCAAGCTCCAGGTGAGAGGCAACTACCGCAACTGCTCAACCTCGTTGCGCTCTTACGATTTTTTTATATTTGAACCGATTTTTACTTTTGGCCGTTTCTAAGCTCATTCATTTTACAAGGACGAATATATTCTTAAAAGTTAAAACTTAGTACGTTTAAATTATTTTTCTTCAATTCGATAGCGATACGTAAGAAAATTATTTAATTAGGTTTCCGGACCCCCGACACAAGATATAACTATCGTAATGGGGGCCGTTGAGTGTGTTGCCTTTTAAAAAAATGTTTTACCTCTTGATAAGTATATTTCGGAGCTGATTCCTTGCCACTGGTGTGTTTTTTATATATATCGTCCTCGTAATGATATTCGTATATCTCCTTGTACCATGGCGCCATGTCTTTTGGTGAAACTGTGTGGTATGCTGGTACTGGGTCTAAGTCGACGATTCTTGTTAAACGATTTGGGTATACCATATTAAACTGCTTACCTGAAAGAATGTTAACATATAAATTCAGCTAATGTACCTCTGTCTTTCTAAAACTCAATATATCTTATTAGTAGTAGAGCCATGCTTTTCTCAGCACATTAGGACCACAAGAAATACTGCTATAAAGTCAAGTCTCCCTGGCTAACCATTAATTTTTAGTAAAAAATTTATTACGATCCAATTAAATTCTGACGGTAAATCGATTTTTATAAGCATGACGTATAAATTTATATCACGGTACGAAATAGTGATGTTTTTTTAATGTTATAAGTTAGCAAGCAAGCATACGGCGCCATTAGGTGCCACTCACGCGTTGCCAACCTCGAGATATGGGTTCTTAAATCTCCTTTGCCTAGTAATTAGACTAGCCTACGATGCCCCTCTAACCGGAACACAGTACTGCCTAAGCACTACTGTTTGGCGGTGGAATATTTGACACTGTGACTGACTGCACTGGTGGAATAACCTCTGCTGCGACTGAAATTATCCCAACAGCGGGCGATTGGGTAGTCACGTGCCGACGCCTGTTGTTGCTCAGTTTAGTTCATCGTTTGAATCGCAATAAAAGTTAATGTTGTGTTTTGTTACATGAGTTATTAATCAGTGGGTGCTAATTTGAGGCGAAATACTAGCTACAAAGAATATGAAACTTACCAACAGCAGCTCCCAGAGAATGTCCGATGTAGGCGAATTTATCCCATTTGAAATGTTCAGCCGTCCTAATTACTGTTGGTATTAGATCCCAAACTGTAAACCTGACACCTTTCGGTAGATGGTCTGACCGACCGTTACCGGGAAAATCCACGGCGACGTAAAATAAATTTGACGGTAGTTTGAGAACAAGTGGACGGAAACTAGAACAGGGTACGATTCGACCAGGACATAGCAACACTGGTGGGTTGGCTGGATCACCCCATGTCAAAGCTGAAACACGTACAATACAATTACATTTACACTGGCAACATTTAAATTTGACATTTAAAAAATTGAACGCGTTTTAATTTCCCTAAACTTCAGGCATGGTATTGTAAAATATATAATAATAACTAAATATATTTATAAATTAGCAAGAGAGGAATATTGATTCTAGAAATTACACTAAATTGTCTATTTTTACTACCTGTAAAATTTAAATTCCATATTAAATACTATCGTCATATTATACTATCTGTAACGATTAAAGACGCCAATTAACGCTAATCGAGAGCTAATCAAATCGCACCTTTAGGATGAAAACGACGTAACTCAAAAAAGCAACTTTTTGGGAATCAACAAAATAAGTTTTAAAGTAAATAGCACGTGTACAGTCACGAGCAATGAAATGTATACATTGTCAATTTTTCAAAATTATGTACACGCAATATTTTGCAAAAGAAAGTATACGAGTCTTGCTTCATAAATATGTAACCGTCAATTTATTTCATAATAATGTATACAGTGACATTTTCAAAACCAAATCTATAGTAGGTATTAGGTATACTTTTAAAATATGTATATTCGGGTAAAATTATACTACTTTGAATAATAATAATAGTAATAATTTCGCGTATAGCTTTCTAAAGAAGTTTAAATGTAGTCAATTAGCTGCATATTTATATATAATTTGTCATCAATCTGTAGACGTCTACTGTTGGACTTACATAAGTCTGTCGTAAATGATGTCACCACTTGTATTTAGCGGCTCCCACTGGCTCGCTCTATGTCATCAGATGACCTAGTAGGCCTGCCGAGAGAGCTATGCTTGGAGTAACTCTACGCCATCAAATCAGAAATGCACTAAGGATTGCGAAGCTGAAGTGACAATATATAATATTATTTATATTCTTGTCTTCACTGAACTTTTCCGATTGATTTTGATGACTTTTTTGGTGTTTGGTGTGGCTCTGAAGGACTTAAAATCATAATACGACTCGGAATCTCGGGACTCGGTGGTATTGAAGTCGAGTTCTATTTTTTTTAGATTTTTTCATATAACCCATACCCTACATAAATACCTTAAATAAATGAACCCTAAGTGAACAGGTGTTTCTGAAATTCAAAACCACTTAAGTGCGTGGTGCACCTTGCACAGTGGAAACTAAAAAGTTGCGCTGCTTGATGAAGAAGAATTTTTTGGACTTTTAATCTTCTTCATCCGAGCATTATTCCCGGTATTTTATTTTACCCAGAGTCTGCTAATTACTCTTATCCGATTTGACAGGTTACTAGTTTTTACACAGAGCGATTGCCATCTGACCTCCGCAACCCTAAGGGCGAACCAGCAACTCATTGGATAAGAGCAAATTACTTATCAAGAGTTAACGATTATTATCAGAAGTTATGTGATAACAACCGGGACCAACAGCTTAACGTGCTCCGCGAGGCACGGTGGGGAGACCCACAGACAAACGCCCAGACCGAGACAGAAATTTTTAACAAACATCTGCCCGAGCAGGATTCGAACCCGCAACCGTCGAGATTTAAGGCAGACACGTTACCCACAACGCCACAACGGTGTCAATTTTTTTGGACTTTTTAATATAAAGACATAAAATGTCATTATCATTATTCAAAATAATACGAAAAACATGGTTACTGGAAAATATATCTTCTTCAAAATAATTATTGAGAAAACTTGTTTTAATGTTCTAGAACCTCAAATTTTAAGGGGGTATAACATAACTTTGATGACTTTAGACTCTTATCAAAGAATCTACTGACTCAATCAAATAAGTCAAAATTACACAATTATTATTAAAGACGAAGCCTAAGAAAAGCTACCTAACACGTTCCTACGTGTTAATTTTTTTACTGCTCAGTTACATGTATGGACTTCTAGCCTCAATTTTTTATATATTAATAAGGCTCTAGATCTATGTAGATATGTGGTAGAATCTGACTTTCCACAAAAAAGTGATAGGCTTTTTTATATATACGAAAAATATTTGATTATTTCAAATCATATTTATATGAAATTAAGTAAGTAGGTGTATTATATGAACCGATACACAATTTTGCAGTAGAAAAATATTTGATTTGATGTAATCAATATTATATTTGATATAATCAAATATTTCTCTACTGCAAAATTGTGTAGCGGTTCATAGAATACATCTACTTACTTAATTTCATATAAATAGTGCCAATAATTTCCAATTAAAATGACTGTGACATAAATGGAGTGGAGTGGAGTCACATTAGTGGAGTGTGGAGATAAAATATAAATTAATTATAAGAGTACGTAACCCTTATAATTTTTCTATTTGGCTATGGAACCCTAAAATACGATATGAGCAATGAAATTTGTAATTTGACAGTTTTTTTTTCATTTATTCACAATACATCGCAAAATAAAGTTTACGAGCTTTGTTTCAAAATAATGTATCCATCTAATAATACTAGAATAATATTATGTATATAGTATGTCAAAATATTTTTTTGGCATTGAAGGAGGTTTTTCTTTTTTTGAAAAAAAAAACTAGTCATGACGGTATTATTAAATTTTAAATTAATCGATATTTTAATTATGTATTGCCTTTTATGTATGCGTGATATGTCACTTTATCACTGTGTGCATGTGTCAATTTATCATTTACAATGCTTACAATAGTTTTAATCAGTTACAAATGCCATTGACATTTAGTCACTTATGCAATTGATAGTTTTGAACGGGTTTAAAAATACAATTATTGACGTTTAGGGAATAAAAAAATAAGTTGCCAAACCTATATATATATATGTCTATTTCTTTTACTCCTATTAGTGATTCGAAGCAACAGACTAAGATAGCAATATCTCCTATGAAATATGGTTACAAGAGCGGCAACGTCCATGGGGTTAATCTAAGCGTAAGATGCATACTGTGACATATAAGTGTCAAAGGAATTTATCCTTTATTCAATAGGAACATGATCGGTTTCTTTAATTATCAAAGGCTTTATGACTTAATAATATAGAATTAAAGATTAATTTCCTTTGAAACCTGAAACTATCGCAGTATCTATCTAGCGTAAAAAATACAGGCACACGCTGTAGTAAAATGTAAACGACTAATGTTAAAAAAATTAAAACGTGTCTCAGGGCACGCGGTATGAACAAGTTTAAGAACAAACATGCATACCTATCCACATAAAAAAAAATATTTTACAAAAATGGGCATTTTATTTTCTTGAACTTGCTTCGCTCTCCTACAATCCATGCCATCTCAACAAGCTCCATTATATCGCAACCCGTGCCACTGCACAAATATAGGATTATACATACATACTTAAAATAAAAGATTTGTCAAATACCCATACAATTTCAAATAAGCAGCTCATATTTGTAAATTTATGTAACGCATTTTAATAACGTTTCATTTTTCTTGCATTCCTCCTACGTCTGTCGCCATACAAACAGCCGGATAAAGAGGAGGGGCAAAAAACTAGCTCCGAGGCCTCCACAAAGAGGCTTCGGAAAAAATCCGGCTAGTGAACACTATTCCACATATTTTGCTTTGATTTTTTTACCTCCCAAAATTTAATTTTCCGGGCTAACCTACCTAAACCTAAGCCGCGATAAGGAATTTCGTTCCAAAAATACTAAAACGCATTTGCTTATAAAATATATTGTTAAAATTATCTTTCAAATACAAAAATGTTATTTTTAAAAGAGCAGTAAATGCATAATAAATTTTTATCTAAATATATTTATATAATTTCAAAGAAAATCTGCTTATAACGTAGATTTTATTCAAAATGTCAATGTATACTTTATCGAAATCGGTCCACACGGTCAGTTCAGTAACAGACCAAGTGTCGGTTTGTTCCAACAAATATGGTTTATATATTTAGTTGAAGGTGTGTGTGTGATATGAGCAAAAACTAAAAATAATAAAACCTAGAACTTTATTCCCACGCCACCTACTGGGCCTTATTGTGATTATTAGCTATCCAGGGATACCAAATACCCAAAAACAAAAAAAAACATCAGAATCAATTAGAGAAATTCTGTGATATACACATAATAATAAAAGATATTTTAAAATAAAATTAATATACTGCTTTAGACGTAAAAATGTCTTGAAAATGTCACTGTATACATTATTATGAAATAAATTGACGGTTACATATTTATGAAGCAAGACTCGTATACTTTCTTTTGCAAAATATTGCGTGTACATAATTTTGAAAAATTGACAATGTATACATTTCATTGCTCGTGACTGTACAATCTTTCGTATATTATATTATCTCGGTTATTTTCGTCAGTTATTTACGGTCGAATATTGCTGTTTGGACTATTGTTTCATTGAAAATTTCGTTTTAAGTCATTTAACACTTATAACTAACTTTTTTTAAAAATTAAATTTTAGTGTGGCGTTTTCGTTCTAAAGGTGCGAAATATGAAATTGCTTTTGGAAATTATTACTACTACGGATTTCGACAATTTAATAATCGTATATATCGTATATATTATTAAATAATAATAATAGTATATATTATTTAATCACTACATAGTATAAAACAAAGTCGCTTTCTCTGTCCCTATGTATGCTTAAATCTTTAAAACTACGCAACGGATTTGATGCGGTTTTTTTTAATAGATAGAGTGATTGAAGAGGAAAGTTTATATGTATAAAAATAGTGGAGAAAAAAAATTTTTTTTGAGGTTTCTAATGTGATTTCGTAAATAATTACATTTAACGCGTGCGGGCCACGGGCAGTATTGAATAAATCAAAACTACTGGATCGATTTTAATAATTTTTTCAGTGAATAACATAGGCTATATATTTTATACCCGTGCAAAGCCGGAGCAGGCCGCTAGTTAAGTATAATTATTAAATGTAACTTCATCAAATATTAAATTTATAGGTTAAGTTTTATCGAAAAGGAATAAGGTATTATATATATATATCAATTAATATATATATGTCAATTATTTCTTACCTGCAATATATCCCCATGGCGCTTTGATGGTTACATCTCTCTCTGTTTCTCGTAATACTGACATAATCCTGTAAATATTTTTTAACATTATTAAAATAAATAATAAACTCGACACACTCAACGACCATGAAGATAGTTATATCTTGTGTCGGGGTCCGAAACATACACAATGACAAAGACCAACACAGCCAGACCAGAACACATGTGTCCTTGTCGTTGACCCGTTCCTCCATTATTTCCGGTATTTACTGTACGGTAGTAATGACCCTGTCATTACTCTTATCCAGAATTGACATGTTAATAGTTTTTACACAGAGCGATTGCCACGTGACCTCTGCAACCCTAACGGCGAACCAGTAACTTATTGACTAAGAGCAAATTACCTATCAAGAGTTAACGATTATTATCAGATGTTATTGTCTTTGCCTTTTTCATTTTTTCAATTATTTTGGACACCCGTTGTGCTTCTGTAGAAGCTATGTATTGGCCATACAGGTTTGTGCTTCAGTCTGGATGATTGTGCTTGGGTTCGTAATATGCAATCAAACTAAGTATGGGAATGATTTTCAGCCATTTTGTGTTCTCGCAGCCGCTGTGAAGTAGTTAAGGTACCTATGGTTAGAAAAAACATATAATTAAATTTACAAAATATTGAAGCTCTAAACGTTACTTCTTAGCTACTCTTTTGTTTTCTCTGAGAAATGCATTTATGCCCTGCACTGCATGTAGTGTACTCGTCAAGTACACTGGGCAGTGGTAGTGTGGACTCTGAGGCCTGTTACTCAAATGGGTATTGCACCCACTAAAACTCCGCCACAGCCTCATCGCCATAGTTAGACGTCATGGGGTCGCTTGCACAAACAACAATGTCGCCTTGTCTTGGAGAATTAGTACCTAACACATTACAGTTGAAGGTTATTTTCATTCTTATTCATAGTTTGATCGCATAGTATATGTTTCTAGATCACCAATATAGGATAATACTGTCCTAATAGTGAGCATAATGTGTGTGTTTTATTTATTATTCTATGTCATGACGGTTGGCAAACAAGCATACGATTCGCCTGATGGAAAGCAGTCACCATGTTATGAACGCGCGCGATACTTGAAGTATCATATGCGCGTTGACAACCCCAGGAACAAGAATTAAGGAATAACGGTTACTTTACGCTGATTTTCTAAGAGAGGGAAGTACTTCCCCAGTAGAGCCGGCCTAAAAAATGTTATGTATAACGGAACTTCTAAAAATAATAATACCTTAAAGAAAACAATCGCTTCATATTTGAAAGTCAATTTTTAAATCACTCACTTAAATTATTAATTCACTCAACACACTTTGGTCTAATTAATAGTTATTAGTCTGTCTAAATTATAAAGTTTTTTTAATTAATTAAATTTAATTAAACTACTATCGTTTGATTAACTTTGATATTACAAATACCCAATCGAGATTAACGCTCCACAATACTCCTATAACCATAGTAGCGGGCCCGGCAGACGTTCTCCTGCAAAGAAAAAATCTGGGACCCGGTAGCAGCGCCCCTAACTGAGTTTCATTGTGAACAAAAGTGACAACGGAGAAAATTATTGAATTAATATGGCTATTAAATATTAAATATCGCTATTAAATATTAGGCGTTGATGGTAGAAAAATGTATTTTTAATGCCAAACAAAAACAAATAAAAATGTGGGGTGGACCACCCTTAACATTTAGAGGTATGAAAAATAAATGTTGATCGATTCTCAGACCTACCCGACATATACACAAAATTTCATAAAAATCGTTCGAGCCGTTTCGGAGGAGTTTGGTAACAAACACCGCGACACGAGAATTTTCTCTGGACCCTAAATTAAGATTAAGCTCTTCCCTAGGCCAAATGCTCTGTATACGCCCATGGGCACAGGGAAGTTAAAGCTCGCTTTGTCGAACTCAAGGATGGCTACATCATACTATAGGTTGGTGTTAAATTCACGAAGGAGCACCGACAATTCTTTGGCCCTTTGTATTGAAGGAGTGGTCCATAGTAAATAGTAAAACTATACCTCTACCTGAGAAGGACAGGCGAAAAAATTTCGACTAGTGACACTATCAAGGCCATTAGATATATATTTTATTTTTCAAGAAGAAAAAAATTAATTTTGTCGTAAATACGCACAGATACGAAACAGGAAGTAGTATATTAAAATCTCAGTTGAGGACAATTGAAGCTAAGTCACATCACTAGTTTTTAATTTTCTAAATATACCTGTTGGTTGACGCGGAGCCACCTAGGCTATACACAATACAATTTTTTTTTTCGATACTATATAGTAACTGTATAATAAAAAGCAAAAAAGCTCACTATATAATATAACCTACATTTTTTGGTCAGCTTAATTAAAGTTAAGTAACTATTATTATTATTATATTATATAAAATATTTTTCTTTTTTTTTACTTAACGACCTTTTTATTTGTATCGTTTCAATCTTAGTATTAACACATAATTCTATTGAAATTAAAAATAAATTAATTTTTTCGACATAAAATTAGTGTAAGATAAATATTATACACTTAAAAACTATGTTTAATTATATTAATTATTCTGATTTAACACTAATGTGACAACTGGCAAGTGAAAACTCACACAAATATATGTATCCCTTGGTTTAGGCTTTAGTTGATGTAGCTACACGCACTAAAACATAAAACTAACCAATGTCTTTAAAACAAGCAAATAAAATATAAATTCGCAAATCTTTTCCGTGTCTTATCAAATGTTATCTCATTTATTTATCGCACTTTTGAAATTTGCTGTGTAACTTATCTTAATAGATACTTAGATATAATAATAATATTAATGTCATGTTCTAGGATATTGCAGAAAAAACGAAACACAATAGGTACAAAGTCCAAATTTTAAATGTATAATAAACTTAAGTTTCTTGACTTTAAAGTTACTTCATTTTGTATGTATCCTTGGACTTATAGGCACCAGTTTTTTATCAAGACAGTAATAAATAATTATGTGAGCATTCGGGACTTTTACCGATTTTCGGGGTGCTTATATTTGGTTGGTACGTGTACTCAAAACAAAATTACAAATACGTATGCTTGTAATTTCTACTAATTATTCATAAATATAGTATGAAAATATTTATTTTGAAATTGATTTCAAAATGATAATATCTATATTATATATTCTTGGTCTCTTTTTATTAATAACTAATAAAATTAACCTATATTGTTTAACACTCAATTTGGGCAAATTAATATGATGCATATGGTAACCCTGATTTAAATGTCAATTGATAAGGAAATGGAATCAAGTAGGCTGTAGACAGTATAATATAATTTAAAACTTTTACAAAATCCTTTTAGATAGTCGTAATTAATGATTAAACGAATAGCCTGATTTTATATTTAGACACTACACTAAATGATATGCAATTTCATTATCTGTGATAAGTAAAATACTTACGAAGTTTATCGTAACTTAGAAAAAAATAATTTTTCATTTTAAAATTAATGAAATTAAGTTTATAATTAGTTAAAATATGACACTTTTAGAAAAAGAATGGTTTATTCAAGCGCCGTGGGGTCGATTATGCAGTAAGTAAATAGATTTTAAAGAAGTATATAAGGAAAATCCTTGTGAATTATCCTTATTTTAAGATTATATTTTGAACTTTGAACTTAAAACCATAGACGACAAAGAATACGAGTGTTTGTAATGTCGTAACTGAATATTAATTATATTGATTCATTATAATTATAGAATTTTTTTTTTCATATTCACAACCAATATTACAACATATATACAATTCAACACTGAATATATTTACAAATAATTAAAACTGTACAAATCATGTCCATGGGGAATGGTGGCAAGAATTGCTGCATTTCCTCGCTGATTCGAATTTCCAGTTATTGCTACCTGTGGAGGCAATGCGTGGAGGTGTTATATCTTTTAGAAATTGTTTTTGTCTTGGAAAGGCCATGTTACCTGTAAAAATCGACCTCCTTTCCAAATGGACATGTGCTGAGAGCACAGATATGCTTCCAGCCGGAGGCTTATTCAGGAGGAAATTAAATTTAGTGTTAAACTATAGTCAAACAGAGATGAATGACATTCACTAAAGAATTGTAAAACAAGTTCTCGTTAATCTTCTGGTATTTTTTTTTTTAATGCAAAATAGGCTTACGTTTGACCTCAATCTCGCTTGGCGGAAGGCGAAGAGGTCTAAGATGGAGCACGTATGCCTAGAAGGTGTCTGTTCACTCTGGCCTTCAAGGTGTCAAGGTTATAACATTCAAAATTCAAAATTTGATATTGGCTTAATTGTTTTCCAGTTATTGCATGGGGTGATTGTTACGACCCACCAGTGTTGGTATGTCACGGTTCCAAAGACACAGCAGTCAGCTTTAGACCTCTAATCAAATTATTGCCAAAGAAGTTTTATTATATCGGTAATTTAATTATTTTCTATTTATTTACAGTAGTTTATAGTATCTTTTTTTACGGTTGGCAAATAAGCGTACGGTCCCTGATGATAAACAGCTACCACAACCTATAACTGCCTCTTCAAATTACATGCATGTTGTCAATCCAGTGAACAAGAAAGATGGAATTAGAAGGGAAAAAAAGAAGTTAATGGCTAGGCGGGCGGGTGCTCTATTACCGGTGGCCCTATTTGGGCCTCCGAACTAGGCCATTCACGTCGAGAATATAAAGCTCTTTACTAAAGTTTTGTTTTAACATTTTTGTCTCTAGTTATAGTTGACTTTTGTTAAATTTACAAATCATGTCCGTGGGGAATGGTGGCAAAAATGCTACCTGCATTTCCATGCTTAGTCGCAATACCGATTCTTTGAGAGAATAATAAACCAGCCCTCCTGTTACCTGTGGGTGCAATGATTCAAGATGTAATAGCTTTTAGAAATTGTTTTGCACTAACGCTCCACAACCCAAGTGTATCAAACTATCATTTCAGGTATGGAACTACCGGGCTGTGGAAAATCAGATCCAATGCCACCGGGCATTATGTTTAGCATGTATGACCTCTTGTACAGCTTGCACGTTGTTGTGAAACACTTTAGATGGGAGACCTTTGTATACTTGAGCCATTCGCTGGGCTGTACTTTAGGTAAGTTAGTTTTTATTATATTAGCAAATGATTACCACTTGGGGTAGGTATTTGTATTGATGTTATAAATGGACGCAAATAAGCAAAAACATGTCAACCCACACGAATGTCATTTCGAGAAAAACGCGTTTGAAAATTTTGGAACAACTTGCTTTATATAAATTTTTTTATGTATTGGTCAAGTTTTTGGCAATTTCAGATTTATGTAAGTTATTTTACATATTTTCACAAAAATAAGTATACAAACTGCATATTTCGTATATAATATAACCCAAAACGTTTAACATAAAACATAAATTGCATGATTAAAAATGGCTTTTTAGAAGTTTTAAAGCTTAAAACCCTACAAATATTAAAGAAAAATGTTCTTCAGCCATTTACCAAAACTTCTGCATATACAACTCAGTTTTTTCAATTTTGTGGGTTGACATGGTATTGCTTATTTGCGTCTAAATATCTGTTTCGGTCAGTACATTTGTTCTTGTGACTCTCCCCAACGTGCCTTGGAGAGCATGTTAAGCTGACAGTTCTGGTTGTTATCACATAACATCTGATAATAATCGTTAACTCTTGATAAGTAAATTGCTCTTATCCAATGAGTTACTGGTTCACCTTAAGAGTTGCAGGGGTCAGATGGCAATCACTCTGTGTGAAAACTAGTAACCCGTCAAATCTGGGTAAGAGTAATAAGGAGACCCGGAGTCACATACCGGGAATAATGCTTGACGACGTTGTGGCGCAGCGGTAGCGAACCTGCCTTAAACGCCACAGGTCACGGGTTCGATTCCCGCTCGGAGCATAATATGTTTGTATTGACCATGCAAGCATATTTTCCAGTCTGGGTGTATTTGTCCTTGTCATTGTGAATGTTTCCGGACCCCCGACACAGGATATTACTATCCTAATAGGGGCCGTTGAGTGTGTAATGTTTATTTATTAATGCTAGGACGATGAAGACTATTATTATTTTACGTTTGAATGTCAAATTTATTTATATCGAATCAACAGCCTAAAAAATAAGTTTCAAGCTTCTAGCTCTAAAAATGAGGATATTTCTATACAACTTTTTCGCATTAAAAAGTAGCCTATGTCGTTTCTCGGGCTTCCTTCTAGCGTGAAAGACAGACAGACAAAGTGACTTTCGCATTTATAATATTAGTAGAGATTAATAAATAATTACATAATTTCCAGGAAAACTTTATGACATATCATATCCAGGAAAGATCAGCAAATCTATCGATTTGGACCCGATAAACCTTGGTGTTAATGTACCAGTGGAGAAATTTCCAGAATGGTAAAGTATAACATTTTTACTCATTTTTGTAATATTAGAGACATACTCCTCCCAATACATTTGGGCCGGCTCGATCGGGGAAGTACTAGCCTTCTTTTTCCTCGCACTACCACTTCAGGCGATGGTCTTTCCGAACCGATGCGACTTGGGAACCTTCAAAAGAAGAGCCGAGCCTATTCTTTCTTTAAAGGTCGGTAATGAACTTGCATGCCTTCTGGTGTTGCAGTTCCGGCGTCGAGATGTGACGAACCCATCGCCCGCTGTTGGGATAATCTCTGTCACAGCAGAGATTATTCCACCAGTGCAATCAGTCATACTGGTGGTAGGTCTTTTATTGCAAGAGGCCAGCTAGGTAGGTACCACCGCAGTGTCAAATATTCTGCCGCCAAATAGTAGTGCTTAGGCATTACTGTGTTGCGGTTTGAAGGGCCTATAGGCTATTGAATTTACTGGGCAGAGGACATTTAAGAACCAATATCTCGAGGTTGGGAACGCATGAGTGGCATGTACTTATGGTGCTACAAGCGCTCATAGGCTACGACAACCACTTACCATCAGGTGAGCCGTATGCTTGTTTGCCAACTTATAACATAAAAAAAAAAGTTGTTCATGGGCGGCTGTGATGGGTTAATATCACGTAATCCTCCTGCCCATTTCCTTCCTCCCCTAGACGGAAAATCGGCGTACAGTAACAGTATCAGTACTGTTGTGTTTCGTGTGATGAGTGAGACCAATCTCCCAACCCGTCTGTTCCCTTCCTATTTCTCCTTCTCATCCGTCTTCTCATCGCATTTTAGTAGCTGGGTTATGCTCCTCCCAGGAAAAATGGGCCGGCTCGACTGGGGAAGTACTACATTCTCACTAAAAATCGGCGTAATGAAACAGTATCAGTAGGTACTGTTGCATTTCGTGCGATGAGTGAGTTCATCGCAGATTCAATTTCTTAAACCCCTCTGTTCCTTTCCTTTTTTTAGGGTTCCGTAGCCAAATGGTAAAAAGTTAAAAACGGAATCCTTATAATTTCGTCATGTCCTTTCATTATTTGGAGGGGCAATAGGAATATTAGTAATGCCTTGAAAAAGGATTGTTAATGTTCTTTAAAAAAAAAATTATTTATTATTATTATTTATTATTATTATTTATTATTATTATTTATTATATTATATTATTATTATTTATTATTTTAATTTCCAGGTACAGACATATTTTTACTGATTATTTTACAAATTACGATAAATATCTGAAACCGAAAGATGATACAAATAAATATACGAAGGAAGAGGTATGTCTGTCTGTCTACACTTTATTTCTCCTCCGCTCTTTCTCTCTCTCTCTCTCTCTCTCTCTCTTATGCGTGAGGTAGAGATTCAAGGTGGGGGCAGTCAGCATAGCCACCCTCGCCAGAAGCTTCCCAAGGTGTGTAGCCCTGTGATCAGCCACCGCAGAGCTTTTTATATACAAGAACACCGTTGTGGCGTTGTGGGTAGCGAGTCTGCCTTTAGTCTCGACGGTTGCGGGTTCGATTCCCGCTCGGACAGATGTTTGTTAAATTTCTGTCTCGGTCTGGGCGTTTGTCCGTGTGGGTCTCCCCACCGTGCCTCGGAGAGCACGTTAAGCTGTCGGTCCCGGTTATTATCAATAACATCTGATAATAATCGTTAACTCTTGATAAGTAAATTGCTCTTATCCAATGAGTTACTGGTTCGCCCTTAGGGTTGCGGAGGTCAGATGGCAATCGCTCTGTGTAAAAACTAGTAACCCGTCAAATCCGGATAAGAGTAATAAGCAGACCCTGGGTACATAAAAATACCGGGAATAATGCTAGGATGAAGAAGATGAAGAAGAACTACGCTTGCCGATCTCAGATATCACCCACTAACTTCTACGTCCTAGCATTATTCCTTACTCTTATCAGGATTTGACAGGTTACTAGTTTTTACACAGAGCGATTGCCATCTGACCACAACTCTAAGGGCGAACCAGTAACTCATTGGATAAGAGCAATTTACTTATCAAGAGTTGACGATTATTATCAGATGTTATGGGATAACGACCGGGACCGACAACTTAACGTGCTCTCAGTGGCACGATTGAGAGACCCTCAAAGATAAACGCGAAGACCGAACTATATATTTGTAACAAACATCTGCCCGAGCGGGGCTCGAACCCGCAACCGTCGAGACTAAAGGCAGACTCTGTACCCAAAACGCCACAATGATGTCACCGACTAACTGTGGCATCATGTGGTGGAACTCAACGCCGGCTCACGTATTCCCCCGTCTTATAATCTGGGCTCCTTCAAACGTGGCGTGAAGAGGCATCTTGCGGGTAGGCAGGGCGAGGGTGGCTAACACGGTTGCCTTCCGCAACTGTATTAGCAGCGCTTGCAGTTTACTTCCGCTTACTATAGCGGGGTAGTCAAAAATTAGTAATGACTTAAAAACTACCCTCTCACAGAAAATTGCCCTAAAGTAACAGAGTACTGTTGGGTTTCGTTGAGTGAGAGCGCCGGAAGCCCAATCTCCCCTTCATCATCATCATCATCATCATCATCATCATCATCATCATCATCATCATCATCATCATCAGCATCATCATCATCATCATCATCATCATCATCAGCATCATCATCATCATCATCATCATCATCATCATCATCATCATCATCATCATCATCATCATCCTTTCCCTCTTGTTCTTTAATAAGCATCTAAAATAATATCACTGAGAAAATATGTTATTAAAATGGTTATTTTTCAGGCTCTGTCAAAACTGATGAACAATCGAGGCCTCGATAGAGAACGCGCTGGAGATATATTGGAGAGGATAATAGAACCAGCCGGTGATGTTCTGATCAGGTAGTGTTTTATAAAATTCTTGTGTTGCGATGTTTGGTACCAAACTCCTCTGAAACTTTTATGTGGACGCAAATAAGCAATACCATGTCAACCCTCACGAATGTCATTTGGAGAAAAACGCGTTTGAAGATTTTGAACAACTTGCTTTATATGATTTTTTTATGTATTTGTCAAGTTTTTGGCAATTTCAGATTTATGTAAGTTATTTATACTTATTTTCACGAAAAATAAGTATACAAACTGCATATTTCGTATATAATATAACCCAAAACGTTTAAAATAATACATAAATTGTATGATTAAAAATGGCTTTTTTAGAAGTTTTAAAGCTTAAAACCCTACAAATATAAAAAAATGTTCTTCAGCCATTTACCAACACTTCTGCATATATAACTCAGTTTTTTCAATTTTGTGGGTTGACATGGTATTGCTTATTTGCGTCCAAATATGTACTAGTAAAATATGTTTTTGCATGATTGCACCACTTCTTAAATATTGTGCCAGTCAAAAACAACCTGAAACCTTTCTGTCTAGACATGGTCCTTTATTTCAGAATAAAATTTGATTATATTTTATACGTTTATTTAAAGATAATCACTACATAGTATAAAACAAAGTCGCTTTCTCCGTCCCTATATCCCTATGTATGCTTAAATCTTTAAAACTACGCAATGGATTTTGATGCGGTTTTTAATAGATAAGAGTGATTGAAGAGGAAGGTTTATATGTATAATAACATCCATTAAATAGTAGAGAAATACTGTTATTATTGAGGTTTCTAATGTGATGTCGTAAATAATTACATTTTTTCCGCTTACATTGCAACAAACGCAGGCTGAACCCCACGAGATTTATCAAAATAACAGTAATGAATAAATCAAAACTACTGGATCGATTTTAATAATTTTTTCAGTGAATGATATAGGCTATATATTTTATACACGTGCGAAGCCGGAGCGGGTTGCTAGTATTTTAATATAAGGGAGGGGCGGTTAAAAATTGCTTAGAAAAACATGACGTGATAATGGACGGCCTCTTATACCATCAACGCCTATTTTTTTATAGCAATATAAAAAAACATAACCAATTTCTTTTTATTTCAGATTTACATTCGACCCACGAATAAAACATACAAACTTTTCCCCATTCACCCCGGAACATAAAAAAAAGATAATAACCTCTATAAAGACCCCCACTCTAACAATAGTTTACGACGAATCGAAAAAGAAGGGGCGATACGATTCACTATCGTATTTGTTCGATGAGAAATCTTTCTCCGGTAATTATAGGGTACGCGAGGTCGTAGGGCACCATGATGCTCACGTCATGTACCCGGATAGGGTCGCGTCGTATGTGGGTCAGTTTCTCTTGTACGGTCTAGAGGGATTAGATAGTAAAGCCAAGCTGTAGTCTTTTGTCTCGCTCTAACTTGAAAAATATTTAATGTCAATGTACTTGACATTGACATTAAAATTTTTTAGTCTATGGTCAATTGAAATCTTCGTCAATTTTGGAAAATTAACGTAATTTTTTTTTTTTTAAAGTACGGATTTAAAATTCGATATTTAAAATTATTAATAATTTTTGATAAAAGTTTTTCATAAATTTTAAAATTTTGATGTGATTTTTTTAAAAGAAACTTTATATGTATGTGTTATACCTTATTACATATTGGTATATGTATTGTTTATTATAATTAGAGAATTTATTATAAATACGATTTTAATAACTTTTTAAAAGTTAAGATATGTGTTAGTTCGATTTATTTGACCAAGTCAATGCATTTTAAAATTAAGATATTTATATTAAATGGTGCAAGTTATTGTTAATAATAAATATTTGTTTTAATTCAATTATAACCTTTTATTTTTTCCCTGATGAACAGATTTAATTGATACTATAGATAACCTTATTAATAGAGCTATAAGGTTCGAAATGACAGTCGAAAATATTAAAGAAAGAGTTTCTTCAACAGATGTCGTTAGTAATTTAGCGTTTGGTATTGCCAGAATGCCAAGAACACAACTATTTTGAAAGATTTTGTAACTATAAAGAGATACATCACACATGCAAAGAGTATAATTATCTTAGACTAAGAATCTCATGGACGGAGCCATACCATGTTGCCGCTATTGTAACGTTATTTCAAAGGAGATATTGTTATCTTAGTCTGTTGCTCGGAACACTAATACGAGAAAAAGAAATAGACATATATAGGTTTGGCAACGTATTTTTTTATTTCTAAATGTCAATAATGCCATATTTTATAGGTCAAGACTGTCACTTATGACATAACGTACACTTGTAATACCTACGTAAAATATCAGCACACGGTTTTTAGCTAAAGTTCCTTCCTTGGCTGGCCCTACAAGTGTTCATGATTGCAATTACAAATAAAAGAAGTAATTTGTTTGCGTTATAACATGCATCAAAGAGATATCGGTCATAAAGTAATTGTGCATAATATGTTAACAAAATGCTTAAAAATCATAAAAGCCGTTTCCTACTAATTTACCAGCAATGACAGTTAAAATAACCATGGTAAATAGTAATGTAATGTATTTTATGGTTTATTTTTATGATTGAAATAATTATTATGTGGAAAATATTGTTTAGGGCGATTTTTTTATGTAAGAGGGGCAAACGGGCAGGAGCCTTATCTGATGTTAAGCGATCCCCGCCGCCCATGAACATCTGCAACACCAGAAGGCATGCAGGCGCGTTGCCGACCTTTAAGGAAAAGAATACGCTCTTCTTCTTCTTTTTTTTGTGGAGGGTTACATCTTTATGCATGCAATTGGATTATATTTGTAAAGTTTTTAGCTTTAAACTCTATTATTTTTGTGATTTTCCCCACATTTGTCGTGCCTAAGTATAAAATAAATGAGAAAAATGCACTGTTTCGGTAGTATAAAAATTTGGGCATGGCAACATTACATTTTAACTGTCAAACAATGACGCGAAATGCGAACTTTACTCTTCGTTCGTTAAGTTTGTTTTTGAGCAAATTTCACAGAATATTATTATGATTATTGTGTAATTACGTCGAGTTAAATATTATCCTGCTGATCCAAACTATTTGTGTTTTAAATGTGAATAAAGACCAGTGTCGCTGAGACTCCTAGAGATCAAGAAATGGAGTCTCATTTAGCGGTGGCTGTAGTTACAAGACCCTTCAGAAAACTTAACAGAAACGAAGCCGATCGACTGCACAAGGATTTAATCAAGGAACTCTTAAAGCCACTGGACATGAATACTATAGACCTGGTACCACTTCCAGTATTCCGTGGCAAGTCATACTTATGTGACGGTGCATTTTATATGTGGTGTGCTGTTGATGATGCACTCTCCTGGCTCAGAGAAACTGTCAGGGTTGTCAAGTCACCGGTAACGGGGACAACCTTAGAGGTCATCCAGCAAAGATATGTACCAAGAGAGGAACCGAGGGAAATTAGAGTGACTGTCTTTATTCCGGGTTGCAGACGACCTCTCAGTTTCTTACAAAGGGCTTTAGCTGCTCAGAACTCTAGATATGATGTACCTAATTGGTCATTGTGTAGCTACAAATATAGAACCACAGATGAACCTGGTATATTATTGGAACTTGGTATACCCGAGTGTGACGTTGGATGGATCTTAGAAAATAAAGGATTGATTTCATACGGGCTTGGTGAAATTTCTATCCGTTTAACGGGACAAACTACTAATAAGTTTCCAAATAATGTCAGGATGGGATAAACTTTTATGTGAATAGCTTACTGGTGATAGAATCTCCAAAATAGAGACTGATTTCCATTATAGTTAAACTTCTTAGGGATATACCCTTATTTGTTGATGGGGAGGATATGTGCAACCAGATACCTGGCCTTCTGGAGGAGAGAACCGGATTATGTGAAACCCATATCTGACCATGGCATCCCACTAAAAACTCGGTGGTTGTGACCTCCGGTCGTGCAACAGGCCCTGGGAAATCCTGTGGAAGCTCAACTGATCCCATTCCAGGGAGAGCTGATGGTTGCGCTCACTCTCGGGGAATGGAATATACCCATACTGTGGGACCCGTTTAGGGGGGAGGCGGCTTTTAAAATACCATGCTTGGTCGCAGGAGTTGTAGTCTTTGGCTTACGTAATGTAGACACTGAATGTGAAAAAAATTTAGATAGAAGAAAAAAGATTTTTGTTTTTGTAAATTAAGATCGTAACTCGGCAGGTGCTGTATTAGTAAAGACAAAAATGACGGATTATTTTTTCATTTTATGCTTTAAAAAATAATTTGAAACCATATTTATGAAAGCTATTCGGGTGGTCACCGAAGGGGGAGAGTGCTAAAAATAGTGTAAAGTTGGTCACGTGGGTATGTGCCTTAATATGACTAAACCAACTTCCATACTATGAAAATATTATCAAAAGCCCATTTTTACCCAATCAAGGTAGAGTGAAATTGCCTTTCGGTGTCCTATGACCGACGATGTCATACCATATTCTAATGGAGTTCATGTTAAATAAAGATGATATTTTCAAAAATTATGTTTTATTTTTACCCTTAAATAAATTTTTTAACGCAAATAAAAACCTTACTACTATATAATGAAGGGGAAAAAAAATTCTCATGTAAATGTGTAAATTTTTTCAAGCATGTGCCAACAATGTTTCCCGCCGTCAGGATGTTACGATCCCATCGCCCGCTGTTGGGATAACCTCTGTCATAGCAGAGATTATTCCACCAGTGCAATCAGTCACACTGGTGGTAGGTCTTTTGTTCCAAGAGGCCGACTAGGTAGGTGCCACCGCAGTGTCAAATATTCTGCCGCCAAATAGTGGTGCTTAGGCATTACTGTGTTCCGGTTTGAAGGGCACTGTAGGCTAGTGAAATTACTCGGCAAAGGAGATTTACGAACCAAGATTGTGTGGTTGACAACGCGTGAGTGGCACCTACTAATGGTGCTGCAATAATGGTGCGCTCATAGGCTACGGCGACCACTTACCATCTGAGTGTGCCGTATGCTTGTTTGCCAACTTGTAACAAAAAAAAACAATTATAATAATTATGGCAAGGGGGGAAGAGGGAATGCAGTTGCGTTGCCTGAATAGTACAGAAAATCGCCGTAATGTAAAAGTATTATACTGTTCGTGCGATGAGTCAGGGTGCCGGAGGCCCAATCTCCCGCACCTGCTGCCTTTCATTTTTGAAGTGAAACTTCTTTAGAATCGTTGATTTCAAACCGAATGCAACGGAAAAAGCGACAGGTAAGAGACACAAATTCAAAAATGTGTAGAAATGAATGAGACAGAAATATACATACTATTTTATGTATATTCATCTCATTCTTTTGTCGATTTACTGAAGACAAACAGAAAGACCGACCGACGGACGGACGGACGGACCGACAGACAGACAGATTAAGCCTTTACTCGCTGACTAGTTTTAGCTAAAGACGGTTTACTTCAATCGTGTGGTCTAAAGCACACTATTTTTTTCTCTACCTTCCTATCCCTTGCACTGGCAACGCGCTTATGATACTTCAAGTATAGCCTGTTCACAGATGGTGCTGACCGTTTACCATCAGGCGGACCGTATGCTTCGGCCATAATGCCAATTGTCATGGAATAAAATAAAGTCTAATAACTAATTTGAAATGTTGATACATAAGCAGGTCTAACGTTTAAAATTATCAAAATCAAATATTTTTATTCAACGTAAAAAGCATATAACTTATTTGTTGAAAGTCAAAATTCTACCACCGGCTCCAAAATTAAACCTCTACACGAGAAGAGTCGGCGACACAAACTAGGAATTCGGATATACAATAGTCTTAGCTTATATACTGGTCTTAGGTGTGTAAGTAGTTCTGTAATACGGGTCTAATAATCGTCTGTCCTCTGTCCGCTTATCAATCTGGCCCTATTTCTTCTCCCTAGTCACTAACTATCTACTTATCTAGAGCTCTCTAAACCCGTGTACTCTATACTTATCTGATTTCAACTAATCACTACATAGTATAAAACAAAGTCGCTTTTTCTGTCCCTATGTATGCTTAAATCTTTAAAACTACGCAACGGATTTTGATGCGGTTTTTTTAATAGATAGAGTGATTGAAGAGGAAGGTTTATATGTATAAAAATAGTTGGAGAAAAAACATTTTTTTGAGGTTGCTAATGTGATGTCGTAAATAATTACATTTAACGCGTGCGGGCCACGGGCAGTAATGAATAAATCAAAACTACTGGATCGATTGTAATAATTTTTTCAGTGAATGACATAGGCTATATATTTTATACCCGTGCGAAGCCGGAGCGGGCCGCTAGTATTATATATGTAAAAGTGCTGGACGACAGACTTCGATGAAATTTGGTATATAGAGTCAGAATCCTATTCACCTAGTCCCTAACAACCTAGCGCTCTCCAATCCCGTGTACGGTACTACCTACTCATAGGTAAGATAATATAATACAACACGCACTCTTTGCACGTGTCCCAAAAATATATAAGACACAAATATACCAAATTCCAACTATAACTTTGTAATTGTGTACTATATACTTTCTCCAAAGTATACCGTCAGCGCGATTCAAAAACATTCAGCGCCATCTTTTGACTATCCTGTGTAAAGTCAAACATAGATACTGAAAAATATAGATGTAACATAATTTAGTAGTCATAATATTCATATCGATTTCATTGTTGTTTTCACTTCAAAAATATTTATTCAAAATTGACATCACTATATGCTATAAATAAAGACCTCCGCTGCGTCTGTCTGTCTGTCGGTTTGCGATAAACTCAAAAACTAATACCCAAATTTTCATGTTGTTTTCAGCAATGGATAAGGTGATTCTCGAGGAAGGTTTCAGTATATAAGTTGTCAAGTTTTATATACATTGTCTAAAATATAAAATATATTTATCTATTGGTGTCGTAAAAAAAATAAGCCGATCTTAAATAATGAAAGCTATTGAGTATGTTTAATATTATTGACTCTGTAATTTCTTTAAAGCACAAATTTGACACTGACATCACGACATGACACTTCAGTCTGATCAGAATTGTCACATTGACGATTGAAATCGGAAAATGGAAATTTTTGGAACTTATAAATAAATATTCTCTTTTTAATGTAAAATAATTACAATGTGTATTGAATTAAAATTTTGTATATATATTTTACACTAATATATCTTTAGCATAAGAGTAAGTATTTATATTTATATAGTAAATATCGTATTGTTATGATAAAACTATAAAAGACCGGTATTAATGTAATTAAACCTTTTAAACACCGAATAATCGATTTTGATATTAAGATTCTAATGAATAAGTGCACAAACCCAGAATTCATGAGGTGATTATAGGCTTTGACTCTGATGTTATTAGAAAATAAGACATCTTCAAATTTAACGATGATTGTCCGATGTTATGTGATAACAACCAGGAATGATAAGTTAAAGTGCTCTACACTTAGGTGCGGATATTTGTAAGTTTAATACAAACATGTGTCCTGAGCGGGAATCTAATCTGACTGTTAAGACTAAGGGCAGTCACTCTACGAACACACCACAACAATAGCTTTAACAATTATTAACAATTGACCTATAATTTTATTAATTTTTTTTCTTCTTGACAGTGGCAAACAAGCATACAGTGCCTAAAGCAGACACCGTAACCTATGAACACGTGCAATACTTGAAGTATTACATGTGCGTTGTCAACCCAAGGAATAGGAGGGAAGGTATAAGCCGAGCCGGGCCAATATTTATTAGATTCCTAGCTGTCTCTGCGGCTCTGCTTGCAGTTTGTAGTTTTTTGATCCTTGATTTTGATTGTTTTTGATTGGGTTCCCCCAACATTTTTCTGAATAAAAAGTGTCCAATATGTGTGTACCTAATTTCATTCAAATCCGTACAGTAGTTGTTGTGTGAAAGAATATCCATCCATCCAAACTTTCACATTTATTATATTAGTTATTTTTTTTTTATGTTAGAAGTTGGCAAACAAGCATACGGCCCACCTGATGGTATGTGGCTGCCGCAGCCTATGAGCGCTTGCAGCACCATTAGTAGGTGTCACTCACGCGTTGCCAACCTCGAGATATTAGTTCTTAAATCTCGTTCGCCCAGTAATTTCACTAGCATACAATGCCCTTCAAACCGGAACACAGTAGTGCCTAAACACTACTATTTGGCGGCAGAATATTAGACACTGCGGTGGTACCTACCTAGCCGGCCTCTTGCAAAAAAAGACCTACCACCAGTGTGAAAAGACCAAAACCACCAGTTAGATTAATAATTTGTAAATGTTAATTTTTCAGATGGCATTATTTATGAAGCAAGATTTCAATCCTCCCTTGCTGTCGAGGAGATGGCTCGTAATCAAATTTAGGCCTAATATGGTAAGATAATTTTATTATATATCTTAGCAAAACATCATACTGCCCGTCTGTTATAAAACAATTACTCTAGATAGACAAGGTTCTGGAGCCTTTAGCCTCAATAGTTGCAGGTTCGATTTGCACTCGGATGTTTGTATTGACCTTACAAATATTTGTTTTGGTTTGGGTTCTTGTCGTTGAGGATCTCCCCACTGTGCTTGCAGGAGCATGTTAAGCTGTCGGTCCCGTTTGTTATCATAACATCTGATAATAATCGTAAGCTCTTGATAAGTAAATTGCTGTTTTTAGGCGTCGGGATGTGACGACCCCATCGCCCGCTGTTGGGATAACCTCTGTCACAGCAGAGATTATTCCACCAGTGCAATCAGTCACACTGGTGGTAGGTCTTTTGTTGCAAGAGGCCGGCTAGGTAGGTACCACCGCAGTGTCCAATATTCTGCCGCCAAATAGTAGTGCTTAGGCACTACTGTGTTCCAGTTTGAAGGGCATTGTATGCTAGTGAAATTACTGGGCGAACGAGATTTAAGAACTAATATCTCGAGGTTGGCAACGCGCGAGTGGCACCTACTAATGGTGCTGCAAGCGTTCATAGGCTGCGGCAGCCACTTAACATCAGGTGGGCCGTATGCTTGTTTGCCAACTTCTAACATAAAAAAAAAAAAAAATGTTATCCAATGAGTTACCGGTTCGACCTTATGGTTGTGGACAGATGGCAATCGCTCTGTGTAAAAACTAGTAACCTGTCAAATCCGGACATGAGTAATAACCAGACCCGGGTTAAATACTCGTATTATACCGGGAATATTGCCAGAAATAGGCTACTATGATTATATTTTAATTATTTTAGCTGGTCAACAGCAGGGATCATGTTATATCGATATTGGAAAGCGGTCTCCTCTTCCGGGAGGATAGTGTCCAGGTAGAACAGGAGGCCCCTGACGCGGAAACGCTGTGGGGTGTGCGGGGGACAAAGGGGGATGGTTCACGCGAGGGGAGAGAAACGCAGCCCTGCTGGCAACCACAGCGTTGGTTATTGCTTCACCACCGAGAACGTGAGTAATCCGGACCCCAGCCATAGACTTGTGATTGAAAGGCTCTTCCATTCAGACAGAATGTCACAGACTTGCTGGTGCTCGTTCATAAATTCATAATCAACCCAACGAATATATGGCGGCCAAATAACGGGCCGCCATTTTTGCATATTTCGACCGTGGAAGTACTACCCTCTCACAGAAAATCGGCGTAAAGTAAGAGTATCAGAAGGTACTATTGCGTTTCATGCGATGAGTTAGAGCCCCGGATGCCCAAGCTCCTACCCCCTCTATTCACTTCCTTTTTTTTCTTTTCCAAAATCAAAATCAAAATCAAAATTATTTTTATTCAAGTAGACTTTTGAAAAGTACTTTTGAATAGTCAAACGCTACCGACGGTTCGGAAGGTTGATTCTATCGAGAAGAACCGACAAGAAACTCGACAGTTACCCCAAACATTTGAAGCGCTTATCGCAAAACTATTTCGATCAAACTACTTTCCATCCAAATCCTTTGATTAGACATGCTTGTATCTACACAGATCGATGTGACCAACCGACAAAAGTAAGGCGTCCTAAGCACGTCCTGCAAGACCCTGACGATAGGATTACATTAGAAAATGCCTCTTACACAGCACAGACACGCACACAATACCGTCCTTTGTTTCGCACGTCGCGTCGCGCTCACACCGTCGGGTGAGTCTATCGTATAGAATGCGCTCGGAGCGCTGCCTCCATCTCCGATGACGTCCTTAGCCGTGGTTCGGCTTCGCAGGAGGCACCCTAAGGACGGAATCAAATTTGAGCCTCCGTGAGGGCTGTCCCTTTATCACGGCTGAGTCTCAGTACTCGGCCTCCCCGCCCGGTGACGCTGTCAAGGCCAGTAGGGCCAACAGCAATACACATTCCGAAAAAAAAAAAAATCGACAGTTACTCTTTTCAAATATATGTTTTTTACAATTGTATTCTTTCATATAATAAATTGGTTCTCTAATGAATCCTTCCTTCCTATCCCTTGGGTTGGCATCGCACATGTGATACTTCAAGTATCGCGCGTTCATGGGTTGCGGTGACCGCTTACCATGAGGCGAACCGTATGGTTGTTAGCCAACCGTCATTAAATAAAAAGAAATCCTGAGAATGATCTAGAATTATTTCCACAGATTCAACACACATCCCTTATAGTATTAAATTAATGTACATCACTAAATTTGCTATATAGTTTTAACGGTATCGGGACGTGACGACCCTATCGCCCGCTGTTGGGATAATCTCTGTGACAGCAGAGATTATCCCACCAGTGCAATCAGTCACACTGGTGGTAGGTCTTTTGCTGCAAGAGACCGGCTAGGTAGGTACCACCGCAGTGTCAAATATCCTACCTACAAAGAAGTAGTGTCTTAGGCATGACGGTGTTCCGGTTTGAAGGGCACTGTAGGCTAGTTCAATTACTGGGCGAAGGAGATTTAAGAACCAATATCTCTCGTTGGTAACGCGCGAGTGACGCTAATGGTGTTGCAAGCGCTGATATAACATAAAAAACTGTGTATTTGTAGATTGCAACGTATGACGTTCTTCAAGCTAGCGACATACATGCTAGTACCCGCGGCTATACGCGCGGTACATCGCCTACATTGTCGGGGATCGTTGCGGGTTTTGCTATCCTTTATGCGGGATTACATGTCGCTAGTGCGACGGGCGATGGCTTGCTGTAAGGAACACAAGGCTTTACACGCACGACTGTGAGTTTAAATTCCTATGTAGAACTTCTGATATGTTTTAGACAGGGCCGGATTGAGGTCTGGTTCTGGGGCTATAAAGTTGAGGCCCCCTTGTAACGAATTGTTATCTAAATGAAATTAACAACTTTTTCAGTCGTTTTTAAAAACAAGATTTATAGGATTTTTTCAAATCTACATTACAAAAGAGGGGGCCTTTTGTGGAGGGCCTCCCTTAAGTCCGGCCCTGCCTTACTCGCCATAAATTTTAGATTCTCAGGGACAAATTTGTATTGATCATACACGCACAGGTTAAAAGGATATATCACATGAACGAACGAACGAGCGCTTAAAATGAAAGATTTCGCTTATTTTTCACAAACGGGACTTAAAGTGTGTTTGAAGTTACCCATAATTTAGTAACGCTCTTAGGCTACGGCAACCACTTACCATCAGGTGGGCCGTATGCTTGCTTGCCAATTGGACGCAAATGAGCAATACCATGTCAACCCACACGAATGTAATTTCGAGTAAAAAGCGTTTGAAAATTTTGAACAACTTGCTTTATATGAGTTTTTTTATGTATTGGTCAAGTTTTTGGCAATTTTAGATTTATGTAAGTTATTTTACTTATTTTCACATATAAATAAGTATATAAACTGCATATTTCGTGTATAATATAACCCAAAACGTTTAACATAACATAATGGTATGATTAAAAATGGCTTTTTTAGAAGTTTTAAAGCTTAAAACCCTGCAAATATTAAAGAAAAATTTTCTTCAGCCATTTACCAACACTTCTGCATATATAACTCAGTTTTTTCAATTTTGTGGGTTGACATGGTATTGCTTATTTGCGTCCAATACCCAAATTCCTACCACAGCCACCAGGGATCCACCACCAATAATATAACCATTGTCATTTACAGTGGTTCCGTATCGACGGTAATAGAATCGATGCACACGATGTTGTGTCGGCAACAGAGGGAATTGTTGATACTGATGTCGCGAGCGACTTCCTCGTTACTGGGAAACGTTCCGTGGCTACACGGGGACGTGGTTTGCGAGTGCGACAGTGAAAATCTTATGGTAAGTTAAAAGAGTGACAAGGGAGTGACAAAAAGAAGGAAGAGGTAAGAAGGTAAAAATAGAAGGGAGCAGAGGGGGTGGTAGATTGGGCCTCCGTGGCTCTCAGAGCACGAAACGTAACAGTACTGATACTGTTACTTTACGCAGATTTTCTGTAAGATGGTAGTACTTTCTGAGACAAACATGGCTCGACTACTATTCGTTTGTTTTGTTTTTAAATTTAAATATCTTTATTTATAAATGTAAACAAAATTATAGTTTATTCACTAGTAAACTAGATTAGATAAAACTAACAATGTTATCGTAACAATTGTTGAAGGTGAGGTAGTTCGAATTTAAGCGCACGGAGTTATATCTTTCCGTAAGGTAATCCACTCATTCGTATAAGAAGTAGTGATGTGGGAGTCGGTATCGATTGTATTTATCGATATAAGATAAATTTATCGACCGACTTTAACCTATTTCGGAAACTAGTGATTTTTTTTTTTAATGTTAGAAGTCGGGAAACAAGCATACGGCCCACCTGATGGTAAGTGGCTGCCGCAGCCTATGAGCGCTTGCAGCACCATTAGTAGGTGCCACTCACGCGTTGCCTCGAGATATTAGTTCTTAAATCTCGTTCGCTCAGTAATTTCACTAGCGTACAATGCCCTTCCATTGGACACTGCGGTGGTATCTACCTAGCCGGCCTCTTGCAACAAAAGACCTACCACCAGTGTGACTGATTGCACTGGTGGAATAATCTCTGCTGTGACAGAGGTTATCCCAACAGCGGGCGATGGGGTCGTCACATCCCGACGCCTTAACTTAAATTGTTCGTGAATTATTGTGTTCTTTTGTAGAATAAATATAAAATTTCTTCTCTACTACTACTATTATTGCTCTTGGGCAATATAAAATTTTAAACCTATTATATGTTCTTGAACCAAACCAATATTATGAGCGTAAAATTAAATGAATTTATTTTTGATATACAGATTTGTGACATACAAACAGACGGACGTATAAACAAGAAGCAGATTTTAAGTCTAATATGTTGTGACAATTTAAATTTTCCAGAAAATTCATCACGGATTTCTAGTCGTCCAGTCAACGTTATTAAAGAATATAGCATTGGCGCACTCTATACCAACAGCCCATGCGAAATTATACAAAAACCACAATGAAAGAATTTATTGGATTCACAATGTACTAATAAATCATCTTATCCAAGAGTTCAAAGATAACTATGAATCTTTGGAACGTATGTATAGGTTACTAAAGAATTATGGTACTAAAGATAGTGATAGCGCGTTAAAAAGACCCGGTTCCGCTATAAATGACACTTGGCTATATTCAGACGTTCATACAGGTATAGCTAGAACCTGTCTAGAACTGAAACTAGTCCTAGATAGATGTAGTCATCTAGATATGTTTCTAGATTCATGCGCAATTAATAAACAGGAAATAAATTTAGATGTTTTGGATAAAGATATTGATGATATAGTAGAAAATGTAACTAAATGTCTATCGACAATACAAAATTCACAATTACGGCTAAAGAAAATGCAGAATAAAGTTAAAATTGACGATCATAAATCTATAGAAGAAGAAGTTATCGAAGAATCGAGTATTTTGAAAATCGATGATAAAGAACCGGTGATAAGAGATGAAGTATTTTATTTCGTCAAAACAGATGATGAAACAGTATCATCACCACTGGGTGATATAGTCACCGGACCTGGTGATAAAGAGAAAGAAACTTCTAAAGTTGTTTTGAAAGAGTTGAAAAGGAAATTGGTGAAACGCGAAGACCTGATGAGGGAAAGAGAGAGACAGGCTTTAGCGAAAACGATGCCGGACTTAAAAAATATACCGGAATTTCCCAGACAGATTAGATACGAAGAGTTCGGTGATAAAAAAGGTTATATATCGAAATTAAAGAAAAAAAATACCTCAAGAAAACTATTCCTAAAGTACAGAATTTGCAAGCGCAGTTTATTAAAGAAAATACGTAATGTAAAATTGAAATATAATAAATATAAAATAGAAGATGAAATATCGAATTCATTTAAAATAACACCTAAATATGGACGTAAAAATCAAATTTTTACCATAGACAAAACAAAAGATGGTTTTGTAGTTACAAAATGGCTACAAGAGAAGTTTGAACAAAGGCATGATTTAGATTCTAGCGGTCTTTCCGATGGTTTAAGCGACGTTGAAAACAACGCTCGGAATAAACAAATAAACCAAGCGATTAATAGATATAAAGAAAATGATATTAGAAATTATAGATTTTCTAAAAACGATCTAGAATTATCTCCTTCATCGTCTGAAAGTGATTTCGATCATTTACACAACGAACGAATCGCGTTACTGAATGATGTTAGAAGATACAGAGCTGTTAGAAAAAAGAATGTTCCCGCTAAAAGATTATCCACAGATAATGTAGATGAAAGTTTAAAACCCATAGAGTATAGCTTTGGAACTGGCTTGGCTATGGCATCCGTTCTGCAAAGGAACAACGCTAAAATGCCGAATATGGTCGAGGAAGAATTTTTTATAGGAGACGGTGAAGTCTCTAGTGATAGCGGGAATGATGAAGACGCTTAAATAGGCTAATAAGTATTACTTATTTTAAGCTACTTTAGGCGCGGTCTGTCAACAGATGGGTGATCGCATGGTACTTCAACGTGTCCGTGCTCTAGAGGGCACGTAAAAAAAATCGGTCCCGGCTGTTATCAATTTGATGACAGTCGATAAGTCATGTCAGACGTTTATACAGGCGACCTGAACAACTCTGACACCACTTTAACCTATCACAATTATTTCTCAAGTATAACATTTAGGTGACTTTAATAGTGGCGACTTTACTATAGGAGAAAATGAGTTTAAAAGACCTAAGATAAGATAGGTCACCAAATTTTGTAGTAATGAAGACTATTTTGTCTCTTTTCCGCACTGCAGTTGTTACTATTGATGTCTCTCTCTAGCGACACCACGTGAAATGGTGACCCCAAGTCTATAATTAATTGTACTTTACCCAAAATTATATTTTATTCGTGCCTTTCTTAATATTTAATAAAGGTCCACGGGTAGGAGGCTATCCCATCACCTGCATTATTTACAGATTAACCGATTTCAATTCGATTTGAAGTCGGTAGTTGATCTTGAAACAAAAAATCTGTTTATAATTTATAATGTACTTGACTATATACTATGGAAATGCCTTTATATGACTTACTATATACTATGGAAATGCCTTTCCATACAGACTTCATGTCAAAGACTCGTTGTTGCCCCTTCTTTCACGAAATTAAGTTAGTTACAAGCTTGCAATAGCCGAGTGAAGTTAACGAGTGACAAACTTCATTTCGTTTTGTTGTGTTGGTGTACAATTTACCAGCGAGTCAAGACATTTCTGTACAATAATAATAATTTATAACCAGAAAAAAAATTGGATTTATTGGTGTGTTTACAATCACACAAAAAAATTAATTGAAAAATTTGATTAAATTGAATTGACATTAGATTTAAAAATTAAAATTATAATCAAAATTTAAAAAAACAAAAATTTATTTTTCTTTTTCTTATATAGAAGACCGTGTCTATAGTATATTGTCATGGGCTGGGCTGCGCATATTTGGATGAAACACCTGATGGCTCTAAGAGAGACTAATGAGATCTTCAAGGTCACATAACTGAACACCCAAATCGTAGGTCAATCGTAGTCCAGAAGGATAGCCGATAGGCCTTCTTACATGGCGCGGAACAAGGATTCGAGAAAGTTCCACTCACTGAATATTTCGGAATTTTTCGAGAAAAATAATTCTAGAATGTACGAGCCGCGAAGGAAAGAGACAGAGTACTTTTGACAGCTATTTTGATTGTCTATGGCAATAAGGTTCTCCGTACCAATGTAGTACCTCTATAAAAGTATAATCTTTAAAAATAAGTCTCTATAATCTGTATTTATTAGTCTTAAGTGTCAAAATACGCGGGAAACATGCGTTGCTGTAAAATGGAGCCTGTTTTTATTTAATCGTAAAGAATAAGCATTTTGATTGTAGCTTAGAATGTTTTGTATTTATTTATTGCTTTTAATTATAATGTAATTATTTATGTAATAAAAATAATTTGCATTGCAATGTGTTTTTCATTTCGTAAAAATGATTAAGTATTTAATACAAACTCTGAACCCCCTCCCGTTTTACAAACTTTGAATTTCATATTTATTTATATCGATCGAATCCACAGCCTAAAAAATTAGTTTGAAGCCTCAAGCTCTAAAAATGACGATACTTCCATACAATTTTTCAACCGCCTTATTCAACCCATAGCTTACAATGAATGACAACCTAACCTATGCCCTTTCTAAGGCTCTAGACTATCTGTGTACCAAATTTCATTAAAATCTCTTCAGTAGTTTTGGCGTGAAAGCGCAACAGTAATTTTCGCATTTATAATATTACTTGTAAGTATTATTCGCCTAAGAACAAAGTTTCATGGAGAAAAGTTTCAAAAATGACTGACAACCCATGCAAACTTTGTCCCCCTTTTAAAACACCTGTGAAAAATGGGTTTTTAGGTCCAAGGGTTTAGGGTCTAGGTCTGGGCATTGATATAATGTCAGTCAGGTTTTCACCTTTTATAATATAAATTTAATATTAAGACTCTTATTGGCTTCATATGTATGTAGCAGAAGCTTTGAATACATGATTCTGACCACCGTTGGATTAAAACGAAATTTTGTATAGTTATCACGGACCGATGACAATTTAACAATTTTAAAAATCAACTAAAATTGAGAAATAAATAATAATTAAAAACAAAAAACGCTTTTATAGAAAATCCTAAATACTAAAAATGAAAATTAAATATTTACACACTATTTTTTATTCACAAACTATTATCTATTTTTCTCGTTTTATAATCGGGTTTTCTATAAAAGCGTGTTATTTGTTTTATGAAACTATTATTTTGTTTAACGATACTTTCATTGAACTTTTGACTATATAATGTGGACTTTATATATGTAAAAACAGCGCCATCTGTTAGAATAAATCTGAACTCTGAAATGTACACTGCTGATGAGTAATGTAATTAAAAATATATTAATAAGATAATATTTTAATGACTTCTCAAAATTGGGAAGATTTTCCCGCGACTTGGATTGAGAGATTTTGGCATCAGTGTTCTGAACAATACCATTCATATCGACTGATAGGAATTTAAATTAAGCTAACGCGTCAGTTTACAAGCTATTTATTTCTTTCATGACGGTTGGCAAATAAGCATTCGACCTGATGGTAAGTTGTCAACCGCAACCTATGAACGCGCGTTAACTTGAAGAATCACATACGCGTTGTCAACCCAAGCCATCTCATTCCTTCCCTTATAGGGGAGGAATGAGAAGGGAACAGAGGGGTGGGAGATTAGGAGTCCAGCACTCTCACTCATCCCATTTCTATATTCTTTACTTAAATGTCGGCAACGCACCTGCATGCACATCTGGTGTTGCAGATGTCCATGGGCGGCAGTGATCGTTTAGCATCAGGTGAGCCTCCTGCCTTTTTGCCCTTACATAAAAAGGGACATTTAATATTTTTTTCATTAAAATCAGTTAAATCTTACAAAAGTTATTAGTGGGACGAGCACTAGAGCACCTACACCGACACTAACTTTGCGTGATTTTTAAGACGGGTTATACCTTATTACCTGGATTAACACATGAGATACTTTTTATACCGAAAAAATGTTAGTTCCCGTGTGATCATCAAAAACATACATTGGACGCGAACAGACCATCCATTTTCGTGTATTTTGTTGCGGAACCGTAGGTCGAGACTAGTGTATTGCTATCATGAGGTCATTAAATATAATGCTGATTTATTAATAATTACATCATTAATTTATTTTATCGATATCAGTTACTATTAACAAGTGCTTTAGTCAAGATGCGCGCCGTTTTTATTATGTAAGTAAATTAATTCAGTTTTATTTAATTTAATATATTTAAATATAATATTTCAATGTATGTAATATTTCTGGCATCGGGACGTGACGACCCCATCGCCCGCTGTTGTGAAAATCTCTGTCACAGCAAGGATTATTCCACCAGTGCAATATGTCACACTGGTGGTAGGTCTTTTGTTGCAAGAAGTCAGCTAGGTAGGTACCACTGCGCAGTGTCAAATATTCTACCGCCTATGAGGAGTGTCTTAGGCATTACCTACTGTGTTTCGGTTTGAAGGGCACTCTAGGCTAGTGAAATTAAGTACCAATATCTCGAGGTTGACAACGCGTGAGTGAAACCTTCAAATGGTGTTGCATGCGCTCATAGGCTACGGCAACCGCTTACCATCAGGGCGATTTTCTTGCTTCTCAACATAGTATCATAAAAAAGTCTTCTTAATTATAAAACTAATCAGCGCCATTTTGTTTCACAGCATATTTTGTTTATTCATTTACGGAACGACGTTCGACCTGTCTCAAAATGGCGATAATACGACGGTCAAGAAAGATACCCAACCAACAACCGAACGTGCTAAAGGTAATATCATACGCGTATTAAAAAATGGACAAGTTACTTTAAAAATATATCCTAATTGCAATAGGTCTGGCCATAAAATTTGAAGTTCCTTCGATTTCTTAATGATCCCATTATCAAATCCTGAGTAAAAATTTGGGAGACGTATTTTATGAACGATCTCATTCCAGAATTCATTTTTAAGTCAAAGGGTACAAAAAGGCAGGAGACTTCACTTATTTTATTATTACTAGCCCCCAACATATACATGTCTTAGAATTACTTTCATGACATGCAGGTTTTTAGGTTCACCGCTAAGCACAAGATAAATTTAATAAGAAGAACTAAGCACTAGAAAACTCAGAGGCATGGGCGTAGGCGAGGCCAGCATTTTCCCTAGGAGAGAATCTTAATTTCGGGTCCATAGGGGGCAAAATTACTATATTCTTCAATAGTTATTAGTTAAATAGTTTCAAAATGCATTTATCGTTGCATTTTTCAGTATTTCGAGGGTCCATGCGTGAAGTCAGCTCCCCTCCCTTGCTCCTACCTCGCTACGCCCAAGCTCAGAGGTACCCCATAAATATTTACGTGGAATTATTTCTCAGGAATTCAAGTCACAAATTGCCAGACAGCCAGAAACATCAGCGGTTTATGTGTGCAGAGGGAACGATGTGACTACGGCCCGGGCGGTATCGACTTTACTTTGTACGCGCCACATTCATACATAAGGTATTCCTGAACTTTCTTACCAAGAATTCAGTATTTGACTTACTTTTCCATTCCGAATGAAGTTCTAAACCGTAGTCCAATCTAAAGTAGCTATGGCGGACACATACTTATAAATATAAAAATTAATAATCAAAGTAATTAAAAATATTTTTAAAGAACTAAAAATCTGTGCGCGAGTGTCCAAGGGCGTGCGTCGCCGCGTTACTATAGTTACGCGCGTCCCCTCGTCTCTCATATCAGTTATATGTTATTTAACACCGAAAATAGGTGGGGATAAGTATATTATTATTGTAAAAGAAAATCGCTTTTTTCTGCTGCGTTATTTTAATTAAATTTATTTACTTTTTTAATTTAATATATTTACTATAATTTAATTGGAAACTAATTATTAGTTTATATGGAATTGATGGATTTGTTATCTGAATTAAATTTGATTTTGACTTCGTGTTTCCGCCTTCCGGACCTCAGCCACAGATCAAGAATAGGATCATGTAGGCTGTTGAGTGTAGGGCTAAGTCATATTATAGTCCAGTTAAATAATAAAAGTCCAGTTAATATAAAAAATTATATATAATTGAAGTTGTTATAATTATTTTTGTAGCTTAACAATTATGATACCACCATGATTCTGCGAGTGATATCATAGTAAAAGTCTTATTACAATTAGTACATTTCCAATCTCGCTCCGCACGATGCTTATCATCGAAGTGTGTCTTCAAATCCGTGATCATATGTAGTCCGGAGAACTTCGCTGAACACGGCTCACATTCGATTAACAAAATTTTATTTTGAGGATGAATTTTCCCAAGATAAGTATTATATATTGGAGACATGGTCTCTTCGAGTTGAAGATCATAGGTATCCGATTCGGGAACATTTTCAACATCCTTGTACAAATACCGTATATACGAATACTTATTCAAATATTTCTTGTATTCGGTTCTCGGAAACACTTTCTTCGGTAAAAGTTTTAAATCATTCTTTATAAATTCATAGACTTCTTCACACTCCGGGGAATTCAAAGCGATATCATTAATAAAGTTGACATATTCATCTCTATTTATCATTTCTAATTTAGGCGTATTAATAGCTTTTATTTTTAAATCGACCTCTAAAGGTTGAGCTACATTGGTAGGTACTACTCTTGGTAACTTACGGTTAACCAGTATGTGTTTTAATTCATGTTTCATTTCACGTTTATAAAGTAAGATATTTGACGCACTCAATATGCTTATTCTAACATCCCACCAGTTCAGAATTGCGTCCAAAGGCATAGTAACCAAGTGTATCTGTGTCGGTGGTGTATTTGTTACATTGAAAATTGTATTATTTATATTCGGATTCATTTGTCGATAGAATAATTGATTGAGTTGATTCCTCGAGGTTTGAATCTCGAGAACAACTCTACTGTTTTCCGAACTAGTTGTTGTTTTATTAGCCTCATCCTTAATAACTTTCTGTACTGTCTTCTTAGCCATATCCCGTGCTGAATCGATTATTATTTTCAAATATTCCTTTAAACTATAATACCTACTTTCTAAAATTTTATCAATTGCGACGAGTTTGTTTTGATTTTTGAGTTTGTTAATTATTTTGTCAAATTCGTCCCACTGCGGCCAATCTTTGAGGTACTTTTTCATGATAGTCAGATATATATCTCCTTCCAATTCATGTAGAATTGAAATATCGATATCAAATTCTTTCTTAAGTATATCAATAATTTGTGCGTTTGTTAATACTGTGCTCTGTTTACTATCACTGTTTATAAGTCTTCTAAAGAGCTGGATGATAGGTGACTCTGTAAATAATTTATGATTGATTATTCGTCTTTTCTTGATGAAAACTTATCAAATTTACAAAATATTTGTTTACCAAAGATAAAATATTCATCCATATAAAGCCTCAATTTTTATCACACTCAAAAACGTCCTAAATCTAAGTTATTAATTTTCGTACATAAATATAAATCTGGAAATTATCATTTGACGATTATCTTCCTCTACATTACGTCGTCAGATTTTTCAATTAATTATGATTTATCGTGTAAATGTGGGTGGAACAAGTGATATTAAATTTCAAGCTTTGAAATTCTCGTTACTCAAATGTATAAACCGAAAACAAACCTTTTTAAAAAATTATAATACCAATATTTAATAGTTTTTATTTACGAAAGATTTACAGAATAAGTTTTTACCTGTATTTGAATCGTCTTCATCGTCATCGTCACAATTTATTTCTACGATTTCATTTGAATCGTAGTTGTTCATTATTATGTGTAAGCCAGGTGTACGTCTTGAAACAATTTAGTATGTTATTTGTCTGATGGATTTGGAGTATCGCAATGTATTTTAATTCAATTTTTATCGCAATATCTAACTCTTAATTGTTGTCACAAAAACAAAATACAAATTTACAAATTTTGACAGAATTACTTGGTCTTTCAAGTTCGACATAAAGCCATAGATATAGAAGACTGTAGATAATGCATCCTTATGTCATAGGCAAAATTGAACTAGCGCCACTTACAAATTGGAATAAACTAAAAAAAAAAAATAGAGGAATAAGGGAAATCTGCCAATAGCGAGCTTTTTCTAGAAATCAATGTTGGGTAAAGTATCGACACAGAAGGCACCGGCCTTTTTAAATTTGTTTTTGCAGTCTGTTAAAATTTGGTTTTCGAGTTTTTTGTCCCACGATGAGCAAAAGAATAAGTGTATTACATCGGCTAATTTCAAATTACAAAATCACAAAATAAGCAACATTTTTTCATTTTCTTTTTTGGACACTGTACCAAATTCCAGTTATGACGTCACAATGTTCACCAGTCCTATTTTATTTTAATCACAATGTACTAACCTATTTTATTTTTTCAGGCCGTGTAATATATCCGAAGTTTGCTGTCCTTACCAGTACCTCGTCGCGCAAACACAGCCACATAATGATGCTGATGATTATAATTTTGATGATGATGATGATTAAATAATAAATATTTTTTATATTTCACAATTTCGAAATAAACCTCTCGAACGATAAAAGAATTTTCAAAATCCCTTTATAAATTACGGAGTTATCTTATTCCCCGTCATGAGAAGCTGTAAATTTTGTAAACATATACAGAGGCTGGTAAACATTGGTTCAAATAAAAAAAATATATGAGCCGTTCCAAATAACAGCCTTAGTCACATCAAAAACGAAAAAGCACGAACAACCTGAGACGAAAACTCGAATATAAAATTATTGACCATTATTTCAAAATGGCGGCCCAAATATTTATGTGCCATTAGTCGTTCCAGTATACAAAAAACATAAGACTCGCTAAAATACTAACCGACCGAGTAAAACTGTTTTTTTATGTTACTAAGTTGGCAAGCAAGCATACGGTCCGCCCTTAGAACACAAGTTTTTTACAGAGCTCCGTTCACTGTGAGGGCGATACTGACAATGATAAAATCGATTCCAAAACAGGTTTTATAAACGCATTAGACTTTTTCATCCATTACATTGCCAGAGGGTCAGTAAGGCGTGTCCAGTAGTTAAATGGTCTAAGGGTCCATCTGATGGTAAGTGGTTGCCGTAGCCTATGAGCGCGCGCAACACCATTAGTAGGTCCCACTCACGCGTTGACAACGAGAGATATTGGTTCTTGAATCTCCTTTGCCCAATAATTTTACTTACACACAACAACACAGTAATGCCAAAGACAGTAATGCTTTGCGGTAGAATATTTGACACTGCGGTGGTACCTAGGAAGCCTTTTGCAAAAAATCTACCACCAGTGTGACTGATTGCACCGGTGGAATAGTCTCTGCTGTAACAGACTGTCACGTCCCGATGACGGAACATTGTTAGCTGCTTATTTTAATGAGTTGATTGAATTTAGGATAATTTCTTGTTGATCGCATTATATTATTAAGATTTAAAAAAATGAATATCAGAATTGAGTACCTTCTAAAGTCGGTAAAAATTAACTTTATTATTGCACATAACGCAAGAAATTTCATTATGGAAATTGCACACTGTTTACTCTGTTAAAGACGTTTAATATATTAAATTTTCTCGTTTCATTCCGCCATATTACATTGGCTACAGTCTGGACAGCGTCTGTTGGGCCGTCTGCCTCGTCGGCCATGTTTCATGTCATGCCTTGTTCTGGATTTCGAGCGCGATCTATAAAAGAAATGGTTTTTTATTTACAAATAACACAAAAACTTCGAAAGACCGAAATAATTTTTATAAAATTCCAACCCTGAAGATATGAAATGAAATAATATGGGAGGTTTGTTATTTTTGAAACTATTCAGAAGTATGAAACTTTGAATTTCGGTAAATAATCTTTACTAACTTTTGTCTCTCTGTCTGTCTGTCTGTTGTACCAATTTGAATGAAATTTGGTACACAGATAATCTAGAGCCTGATAAAGGATATAGGCTTACTTATACTTTTAATGCGAAAAGGGGTTATGAGTGTTGAAAGGGGGGATGAAAATTTGTATGGAAGTATCTTCATTTTTAGAGCTAGAAGCTTGAAACTTATTTTTTAGGATGTTTATTCGATAAAATTAAATGCCATTCAAAGTTTGAACAAGGAGGGAGGGGGTATTTTAGAGGTTGTATTAAAATCGTTATTCAAGCGAGCGAAGCCGCTGGCAGAATCTAGTCAAAAATAAAGTCGTGTTTTAACATTCTCTGAAATTCCATCTAAAATAAAATAAGGTATAAATAACAACAGTGTGCAATAGACCACACGATTGAAGTAAAACTTCTTAAAAGAAGTACCTAAAAGTCAGCGAGTAAAGGCTTAATCTGTCTGTCTGTCCGTCCGTCCGTCCGTCCGTCCGTCCGTCCATCCGTCAGTCGGTCGGTCGGTCGGTCGGTCAAAAGAATGAGATGAATATATATAATATAAAATAGTATGTATATCTCTCTCATTCTTTGCCGGCTTCATCCTACGCATTTTTGTATTTGTGTCTCTTACCTGTCGTTTTTTCCGTTGCATCCGGTATGAAATCACAACGATTCTAAAGAAGTTTCACTTCAAAAAATTAAGATTATAACATACGGCTGGTATATTATATTTAGGTACCTGGATCTTGATCTAGATTTCGATCTAGAAATCCTGCTGGAACGGTCGCTGCAGCAGTCGTCGAGTTCAGCTTTGAAGAATGTAGACCGGTATTGGTAGAGTAGATATAATGCCGTCAGTAAGATCACTATCTGGAGATTAGAAACTTTAAATGTTACTAGCGGGCCCGGCAGACTTTGTCCTGCCATGAAAATTAAATAATTAACGAAAATAAACTAAGGGGTTCCGCAGCTTGGTGATGAAGAATCTTAAGGACTTTAAAAATAATAAAGTTAAAAGTGACCGCATAATAAGTTGGTAACTTCATAGTAATTATTAAAAGTATTATGAAAAACAAAGTTATGGAGAAAACTTATATATCTCTTAAATTTGTAGAACTAGCTTCTTCAAACCAAATGTGGTTGAAACCGTGGTCGAGACGGACGGACGGACAGACGGACATGATGAAACTAAGGGTTCCGTTTTTGCCATTTTGCTACGGAATCCTTAAAAGTGAGATCCGATAGCAGCGCCCCCTACTCGGTCCAGGTTTTACACAGAGCGATCTTTTTTTTTAAGAAGAAAATTACCTATCAAGAGTTAACGATTATCATCAGATCTTATGATAACAACCGGGACCGACAGCTCAGCGTGCTCTACGAGGCACCGAGATCCACAAGCATAAACGCCCAGACCAGAACAGATATTGGTAAGATCACAAACACCTGCTCCGAGCGGGGATCGAACCCGCGACCTGTGGCGCTTAATTCAGGTTCGCTAATGCTGCGCAACATAATAAATAAATTTGAAGTGTATGTATGTAGTTCCAAATTAACAGTTTTTCACTAAATGCATATAAAGCATATACGGTACTACACAAAAAAATCAATTTTTTTTTTTAAACGCTACACACTCAACGGTCCCCATTAGGATACTAATATCCTGTGTCGGGGGTCCGGAAACATTCACGATGACAAGGACAAATACACCCAGACCAGAAAATATGCTTGCATGGTCAATACAAACATATTATGCTCCGAGCGGGAATCGAACCCGCGACCTGTGGCGTTTAAGGCAGGTTCGCTACCGCTGCGCCACAACGTCGTCGAATTTTTAAAATGTTTGCCTGTCTGTTTGTTTGTAATCTCTAAAACGGCTAGACTGATTTGAATGGGACTTTCACTGGTAGATAGCTAATGTTATAAGTAACTTGGCTTTTATTTTAGAAAAATAATTAGAATTCCTTACAACAAAGAAAAATAAGTACATTTAAAAAACAAGCTGTTGGGATAACCTCTGTCACAGCAGAGATTATTCCACCAGTGCAATCAGTCACACTGGTGGTAGGTCTTTTGTTGCAAGAGGCCGGCTAGGTAGGTACCACCGCAGTGTCCAATATTCTGCCGCGAAATAGTAGTGCTTAGGCACTACTGTGTTCCGGTTTGAAGAGCACTGTACGCTAGTGAAATTACTGGGCGAACGAGATTTAAGAACTAATATCTCGAGGTTGGCAACGCGCGAGTGGCACCTACTAATGGTGCTGCAAGCGCTCATAGGCTACGGCAACCACTTACCATCAGGTGGGCCGTATGCTTGTTTGCCAACTTCTAACATAAAAAAAAAAAAACATAACGCGAGTGGAGCCGCGGGAACGGCTAGTTTAAATAATAATTATTAAACACTAATGTACATATAAACAGATACAATCACTACATAGTATAAAACGAAATCGCTTTCTCTGTCCCTATGTATGCTTAAATCTTTGAAGAGGAAGGTTTATATGTATAATAACATCCATTAAATAGTGGAGAAATACTGTTATTTTTGAGGTTTCTAATGTGATGTCGTAAATAATTACATTTAACGCGTGCGGGCCACGGGCAGTAATGAATAAATCAAAACTACTGGATCGATTTTAATAATTTTTTCAGTGAACGCCATAGGCTATATATTTTATACGTGCGAAGCTGGAGCGGGCCGCTGGTTATTATATAAAAGCTATTATAATAATAGTATCCATTAAAAGCATTACGAAACTTATAAAAAGCATCCATTATCTACGAAATAATTTTGATTTACCACAAAGGAGCCATTACGTTACTCAGTTTTTGAAAATAACAACGCATATTTAGAAAGTGCCTTTCTTCTTCGTAGTATTCCCGGTATTAAACCAGGGTATTTATAATCTTATCCGGATTTGACGGGTTACTAGTTTTTACACAGAGCGATTGCCATCTGACCTCCGCAAACCTTATGGCGAAGCAGTGAATTGGGTCGGAGCAAATTACCTATCAAGACTTTTTTTTTTTTTTTTTGAAGATTGTTTTTAACAAAAGACAAATTAATTTTATTAACATTACATAAAAAGTTTGAACTAAGCACTATCTAATAACTAATATTTATGATAGAGCCGATAGTTTCTAATTGAGACTATGACATACAGACGGACATGACGAAAATATAAGGCGTCCTTATTGGCTAACGATTGTAAGATTTCGCGAAAAAGGCGATTTCGTCGAGCGATCAAAATGGTATTAAGGGTTTCTGATGCGGTCATGACTTGTAAGCCTTATTTGGGACACTGAAGAACAGTGGTGGATTTACCAGCAGGCTTTAGCCTAGGGTAGAGTTTTGGAGTGGCAAATTTTGGGGACCGAATTTTTTAGAAAACTCATAGGAATCAAAAAGATTTCTGCGTGACGGTCTTCTGATGTTTCACAGGTATATCTGCAACAAATTTGCCGATGTCTTTCCCTCTCACTTGTCATTGTACATTCCTAGTAGCAAACTTCCGTATTCCAGAGTAAAAGAGCTAGTTCGTCGCCCCCCAACCAGTCGGCCTTTTGTTGGTTTGTAAAAATAATCTAGGACATGACAATTGTCACGGGTGGCCAAAACCTTATAACTTGAAAATTCGTAAATCCACCACTGCTAAAGAAAGTGCCGTGCGACGACAGCATCGTTAGCCAAAGCTTTTCCTTTTGCCATAAGGTTACGGAAACCTAAAAACAGGGTTGTGAGCTGTGAAAATGGTGAAGAATAAAAAAGAAAGTGCTAATACCGCAATGTTCAGCTGTCTCACTCTGAAGAAATCTATTATTGATTCAATAAAGGCTGCCATTTCGAATGTTTCCGATGTGTACGTGAACTTTTGTGAGGAGACCACGTTACATGGACTGAAGCATACCGTCGCTGGGAATTTTCACTTCTTCGAAAGGTAAACTAGGAATTTCCAAAAAAAATTGTATTTTCACATTGTTTCTGATGACTTTTTTTTGACAGATCCGTTTGTTTTTCTTCCATTTAAAAAGTTCAGGTTTTCGACCAGTTTTTTTGTGGTTATTGTTCCGTGATACAAGAAGGTTTAATTTGAAAATAAACATTTTTTTTTTGATTTCACGACGGCGCGTGGTAACAAAAGTTAGGTTGGCAAGAGTTAAAAATATAAATTATTTTGTCAAGTGTGTGAACATTTAATTTTATTTCAAGATAAGGTGTCACCCCAATGAGTGAGAGTGATTAAAAATGTGCATTAACTATTTTTTTTATATACCTTTTTCTATACTATTTATTTATTTTACTCATTATATTATTAATAACGATAATGAATAAATAATTAATTGAATTTAGAAGAAATTTAAATAAGACGAAATCATTAATTTTGTCTAACATTTTTGTCCGTGATTGTACCTGCGCAGAAGCGGCCATTTTGGTTCATTTTAAATTGAGAGAACTACACTGATTTTATTTGACAGGTTCCTCTGGTTTATATTAACCGTCTGCGCGTTCAACGGAGCGGTCTACTGCGCACTGAGTCAGTTAGGACGTTACAACTCAGAACCGGTTGTTGTCTCCTTGCAACGGGATTATCGGGGCTGGTCGTCTGTGTTCCCGGCTGTTACCGCTTGCATGTTACAGAGAGTCGATCAGGAGAAAGCCAGGACTTTCATATTCAAGTAAATCTTCCCAGTTTCTGCTTATTACTCTTACCCGGATTTGACAGGTTACTAGTTACTCAGCGCGATTGCCATCTGACCTCCGCAACCCTAAGAGTGAACCAGTAACTCATTTGGATAAGAGCAATTTACTTATCAAGAGTTAACTATTATTATCAGACAGCTTAATGTACTCTCTGAGCCATGGTTAGGAGACCCATACGGACAAACGCTCAGACCGAAACAGATATTTATAACAAACATCTGCCCGAGTGGGAATCGAACCCGCAACCGTCGAGACTAAAGGCAGACTTGCTACAACACAACAACACTACACCACTACAACTACAACACCACTCGGTGTCTGACCTCCGCAACCCTAAAGACAGGGGCGACCTTTTTCATCGCGAAACTCCGGGCGTGTTTGGGGACTTGTGATGTTTGACTAGAAATGCAGACTATTTAAAAAAATATAAATTTAGAATTTTAACATTGTTTATTTGGAATAAGTGTGACACAAGTTTTGGGGTCACAAACCTTGTGGGTCGGACGCCATCTTGTAGTAGGAGTATAAATTGTTTTCACGCTCTATCGGGCAAACTTTTAGTCGCCCAGAAAATTGGTTCAAGAACGCGAGGCCCCTTTAAGAGCGAGGCCCCAGGCAGCTGCGCCGCTCACCACCCCCAAAGGCAACCACTGCTTAAGGGTGAACCAGTAACTCAATGAATAAGAGCAAATTATCAAGAGTTGACGATTATTATCAGATGTTATGTGATAAGCTTGGGTGCTTTTTAAGACATTATCAAAATGATAATCCTGTACACATATCAATCAATAATGTTATAATAATATATATTTTTTTATACACTAGCTTCTGCCAGCGGCTTCGCCCGCGTGTGTAACGATTTAAATACATACTCTGAAACCCCTTTACAAACTTCTTTTCACCGGCGTCGGGATGTGACGACCCCATCGCCCGCTGTTGGGATAACCTCTGTCACAGCAGAGATTATTCCACCAGTGCAATCAGTCACACTGGTGGTAGGTCTTTTGTTGCAAGAGGCCGGCTAGGTAGGTACCACCGCAGTGTCCAATATTCTGCCGCCAAATAGTAGTGCGTAGGCACTACTGTGTTCCCGTTTGAAGGGCATTGTACGCTAGTGAAATTACTGGGCGAACGGGATTTAAGAACTAATATATCGAGGTTGGCAACGCGCGAGCGGCACCTACTAATGGTGCTGCAAGCGCTCATAGGCTGCGGCAGCCACTTACCATCAGGTGGGCCGTATGCTTGTTTGCCAACTTTTAGCATAAAAAAAAAAAAAAAACTTTGAATGTCATATTTATCGTATTAACAGCCTAAAATAAGTTTCAAGCTTCTATCTCTAAAAATGACGATATACAACTCTTCACCCCCTTTTTCAACCTCTTAGAACTTTTTTCGCATTAAATAGTAGCCTATGTCCTTTTTCAGGCTCTAGACTTTGTACCCTTTCTTTTATATCGACTCACTAGTTTTGGCGTGAAAGCTCGACAAACAGGCAGACAGACAGAGTTACTTTCGCATTTTAAATATTAATAACAAGGAAGGACAAAATTCAAAATGAGTATATAAGGGGAAGTTTGAAAGTAGCGCCAGTGATTGAAAAATTAAGGAGTGGTAGGTTATCCTGGTATGGGCATGTCATGCGCAGAGAAGAAAGTTATGTGACCAAAAGAACGATGGATTTGAAAGTGAGTGGTAGTGTGAAGAAAGGACGCCCGAAAAAGACGTGGATGGTATGTGTGGAAGAGGATATGCGTAGAAAGGGAGTGAGTGCAGAGATGACGAATGATAGAATAGAATGGTCTTCCATTGTGAAGTGAAGTGGTATAAGAGCAAGAAGATGTAATGATTTTATATAGATTTTCTTTAAAAGCGTGTTTTTTTCAACTATTATTTATTTCATTTCAGTACATGGAATGTAACGGAGGATAGTGACGAAGAAAAATACAAATATTACTACGAGTTCATCGAATTTATATCCGATATATCTTTTCGTAGTAATATCCAGAACTTCTGGAAGTACCAGGGCGATAAGTCTGTTAATAATATAGACTTACTAAAGCTGGCACTATATTTACAGCCCGAGTATACATTGAAAGCGGTAACGTCGCAGAATAAAGAGGTATTGTTTACAAAGAGGGTAGCTTAATTTGTTTTTTGCACGTGACTCTAAGTGCCTTTTCACATGTGCCGGTTGCCGGGTATCCGGTGCCGGTTGTCCGGTAACTCATTTCGCTTTCACACGATCCAATTTTCAATCTGGTAGCTCGTACGGACATTGGTGAATCCGGCGTGCATCTGGATTTTAGTATTTCTTTTGGTAGCGGCAACAGAAATAAACATTCTGTAAACATTTCAACTCTACCTATTACAGCTTGTAAGATACAACAGTGGCTCTTTGGGTACAGAACCCCAAAAATGAGGTATTAATGAAACTCTTTTTTTAATCATAGGTAAAATGGATACCAGTCATGACGGAAGAAGGTCTTTGTCAAACGTTCAATTCTGAGTACGCACAATTCCAAACTGTTGATGATCATTGGGTGAAGCAGGACCTGATGATGTGTCATTATCACAGCGAAGCTTGCTTTGTTAAGATTTCTAGTGAATACGACGTTAGAGTAAGAAAAACACGACTATTACATTTTATTTTATGATTTACATGATGGCAAACAAGCATACGGTCAGTCTGATGGTAAGCAGTCACCGAACTCTATGAACGATGCTTGAAGTGTCACATGCACGTCAACCTGAGGAAAACCAGGGAAGGAATGAGAAGGTAAAAAAGAAAGAGATAGCTGTTACCAGTCTCATTACAATCATCCGGAGAAAATCTTATTATTTGTAGTCGTCGATTATTTAGTTCTCAAGTAGTTAGTACTGTCTAGACCGTAGGCGAGGGCGTGCGTGTCTCGCTCCCGTGACAGCTGTCAATGTATGTAAGTGACAAAGCTGTGTGAAGTTGCACAGATAAAGCAACATAGAAAGATAGAGCTCGGTCAGCCGCGAGCCGCAGACGCACGAAGTTTCGCCGATAGATAGCCGATAGCCGATAGCCGATCTCCCATCCCAGTCCCCGCACAGTCACCGCGCAGCGCTACTGGCGAGCAGACGCCTATGCCGGACGTCGACGCGCTCAATTAAAATATCCTTCAACAGTTTCCATCAAGAAATCTGATACAATAAATTTCCACTTTTAAATTGTTAAGGGCTTTCGTTCTTGAAGATGCTCTGGTTATGAGGCAAGCCTCGATTCCCGTACCTGCACCGTATTAAGGCTGGGGATGACCTTGACCGACTGACTCGCAATACTTGGAGTATCACATGCGCGCTGCCTGAATGAAAATGGGGAAAGAAGGTACCATTAGGTACCGTATGCTTATTTGCCAACCGTCATGACATTAAACAAAGCTTTTCGCATGTCATCATGAGGTCAGAATCTCTGCCTCTTTCATGCAGTCCCTAATTAAAAGAAGAATTAGTATATTATTATTTCTTTCAGTATTTCATTCATTCGCCATACGACATAGCCACTGCGATATCAAACCCAACAGGTGAGGTGTTTCCCGGGGATGAATTGATCACGGATTTTAAGGTAATTTCCTTAAAATCTACACTGATATTAAAAAAAAGGAACTTATCTTATCGTTTGGTTAGAGGCCAATCTAGTATCAGAGTTGTTCAGGTCGCCCGTATAGGCCTCTGACTTGACTTATCGACTATCGTCAAATTAATAACAGCCGGGACCGACTTTTTACGTGCCCTCCGAACACGGAGACGCTCGGTTGAAATACCGCTATGCGATCACCCATCTAGTGACTGACCACGCCTAAAGTTGCTTAACCCACCGATCGTTTACAAATCAGTGGGTGCAATCGGCTATGAGCGTCTCATACAGGTACTGACACACATGGTCATAATTAAGAATGCTTGTAATTATACTTAAAACTATGCTCAGCATCTGTTCACATTTTACCGGAGTCGAGTCATCGCCCGCTGTTGGGATAACCTCTGTCACAGCAGAGATTATTGCACCAGTGCAATCAGTCACACTGGTGGTAGGTCTTTTGTTGCAAGAGGCCGGCTAGGTAGGTACCACCGCAGTGTCAAATATTCTGCCGCCAAATAGTAGTGCTTAGGAATTACTATGTTCAAGCTCGAAATAAGCGTGCTCATTACACACACAGACAAGTATCCTAATAGCAAGCAAGCATACGGCCCACCTGATGGTAAGCGGTTGCAGTAACCTATGAGCGCGCGCGACACCATTAGTAGGTGTCACTCGCGCGTTGACAAAGAGAGATATTGGTTCTTAAATCCCCTTCGCGCAGTAACTTCATTAGCTACAGTGCCCTACAAACCGAAACATATACTGCTGTGGGGTACCTGACACTGCTGTGGTACCTACGTAGCCGGCCTCGCGGGATAAAATAACAGGTCTACCACATTTTTGGCACCTTGATTAACTCATAGGATATATTTATCCCAGAAAAAATTTAGGATATTCATGGGATTGTCAAAAAAAATATTAACAAAGGTACAGATTATAAATAAATAATAAAATAAATAAATAAACGCTACACAGTCAACGGCACCCATTAGGATAGTTATATCCTGTGTCGGGGGTCCGGAAACATGCACAATGACAAGGACACACCCAGACCGGAAAACATGTCTGTATGGTCAATACAAACATATGTTTTAATACCTAGGTAGTGGAAATAGAAGCTGATAACAGGATCAAAGGCTTAAGACCAGAACAAAGAAGATGCAGATACCCTGACGAGTGGCTTGGAACTGCTATAAAGGTAGTCTGTTAAAAAATTATATAAGTAATTTTACATTAGTTGTGCTCGCCTACAGAATTATTGTTATGTTTAAGGAGTGGGGTCATGGGGTGGGGTGTTAAGGAATCGCGTTGTGGGGTGGCATAAGGTGGCAAATGGTGGGGGTGTCTTGAGGTGCTATGGGGTGGGATGAGTTTTATTTGGTCAAGCTCATTACATTTGTTTTATCTGTTCGAGCTCTATTAGGACACTTCATTACTTAACTTTGTTTAGTTTTAGCAGATAATTAGCGCTAGAAAGACGTCGCAAGAGTATTGTAAAATCGGGAGCCACAATTGATGAATAACAGAAAGAGAAGCCCCTCATATATACTTAAACTAGCTTCTGCTAGCGGCTTCGCTCGAGAGAATAACGATTTTAATACAAACTCTGAACAACCTCCCCACCCTCTTTTACAAACTTTGAATGTCATATTTATTCATATCGAATCAACAGCCTAAAAAATAAGTTTCAAGCTTCTAAAAATGACGATACTATCATACAACTTTTCATCCCCCCTTTTCAACTCCTTACAACCCTTTTTTCGCGTTCAAAAGTATGCCTTTGTCCTTTCTCAGGCTCTACTACTAGACTACTTGTGTACCAAATTTCATTTAAATCAGTTGAGTCATTTGGCGTGAAAACGCGACAGACAGACAGAGAGAGAGAGTTACTTCCGCTCTTATAATATTATGTACCTAAGAAATTTATTATTTTTTCTTTTATATACTATCAAAACAGGCCTACAGTTTCGGCCTGTGTCAAATGGACTGTCGTACCAGGATGGCGGTGATGTTCTGCGGTTGTCGGCCATATTTTCACGTGAAAGGCGGTAAGGTTTTAGAATTAAATTATTTGTCTACTTGTCTACCGCTAGTGAACTCAGTCACATATTAGTCGCCCACAGCGTGCTATTGGCTTGCCTCGAGCTGAAGAGGAGTCATTTCACGAGCTTTTCACCAACTCGGGTAGCTAACCAGGTGAAGATTTAAGTCTTATCACCAGCAAGGAACCACTACTGTGATTGGCCAATATACATGTCTTAGAATTTCGTCTACGACATGCAGGTTTCTTGGATTCGAGATCAAACAAAAGTCGACGGCGACGTAGAAGATCAGATCCCACCGATCATCCCGGTCCTTCAGCCTCGATACTCATGGTTATAAATTGGGTATGCTATCGAGCCATTGACGTGCAGGTTGGGGAACCTGTGCGTCCGTGCTAAGAGGCTCGGATGAGGGCGGTAGTTGGAGTGGTCCACTCGAAACGCCGGGGGTGATCTTTCGCTCCGTGGGACTGAGTGTTATGTACATAATATCCACAGGCCCCGCTTATATCTAAGAGATCGTGGAGCCTCTCTTTTTCAGCGAGGTGGTTTTAGTGGGTCTCCATGATCGCACAAAATCCTGTCTGACCAGGAACCAGGCATCTGTGAGCAGATTACCTCAACGACAAAGAACGCTCTTGGGCCATACATTTTACAAATTGTATTCCCTTGATTTTAGCCAAATAGGGGGCCTAGACAGTGTCACATGTAATTATCGATAACGAAATTAGACAATTCCGTAATGTATAGAAATAAGCATAAAGTTTTGAAATAACACGTGATCTATCGTTTTTGATTGACATCGCATAAGTGCTTTTCGCATCGCTGCAATACATGCCCAATTTCCCATACGCTTCGCTACCGGATAACCGGCACCTGCTACCCAGCAACCAGTACGTGTGAAAAGGCACTAAGTGTATTTGACTTTCGAAATGGAATGGACCGAAGCGATTAGTCGATTTTGTATTTATAAAACCTTTTTTTAAGTTAAGATTTCACTGGCCATTAATATTAATGACATAAATGACAAAATTGTCAATCACGTTAAAAACGAAAAGAAGAGACGAAAATTACATAACAATTGTAAAATATTTATGATAAAATTAATGTTATTAATATAATTATCTGTTCACCCCTTACCGCGATAAGATGGCGACATGTGCGATACTCAAGGGATGGCGTGTATTGGAAGGAACGCAGAAATACTTGTCAATTTACCAAAAAACCTCGCTAAATGCCCCTGCATGGCCCAATGCGCTGAGCTCAACTACTACTCACATACAAAAAAGGTTCTTATTCGGTAAGTTTATTTTATATTTATTTTTTAAGGGAAACAGTTGTTTTTATGTTCATAAAGTACAATTACATAATAATAAACAATAAGTTTCCACATAATACATAGTATAGTTAACACCGCAGGGCAAAAGTAAAAAATAATGAAATTAAATCAATAAAGAGGTAAAAAAATATATATCAAAATTCAAAAGGATGCTAGTTTTAACAAGGATATTTTTTATCTGTAAATTACTGTAAAGGTAAATAAAGATATCCACTTCATCAAAATTCTTAGTTAGTCTGTATTATTCCCGGTATTTAGCCAGGGCTTAGTAAGCAAGTGGGGGCAGCTGCCGGAATTATTAAACTAATAACTATTTAAGAATATAATCATTTTGCCCCTTCTGGACCCTAAATTAAGATTTTGCAGGGTCAAATGCCCTACGCCCATGGGCACTAGTTTTTGCTCAGAGCGATTGCCATCTGACCTCCGCAATTATGGCGAACCAGTACTTGATTGGATATGAGCAAATTACCTATCAAGAATTAAAGATTATTATCAGATGTTGTGATAACAACCGGGACCGACAGCTTAACGTGCTCTCCGAGGCATGGCGGGGAAACCAAGGACAAACGCCCAGACCGAAACAGATATTAAGATCGTTAACATCAGCCCCGAGACCACAACCGTCGTCTCATGTTAATCTGTATTATATTAAACATATTATTTTGTAATGTAGCAATGTTAATAACATAATTAATTAAAGTAGTTTTAGACTCCATTTTGATTAGTAGAAATGCAATATACACATGTTACACTATACGTCAGAGGGTTATGTTAAGCCCCATTGGGGCACTTCAGCACACAAATATTTGGGGCATATTTTATAAAAATAAACTTAAAATGAGCTCTCATATTTTACTATATACATATGTACTATACCCGGAACTTCCATACACTCAACACGATGAGTTAGAGCGCCGGAGGTCCAAACTCCCACCTCTATATTCCCATCCTTTTCCCCTTCTTAACCTTCTTTTTACTCGCTTTGGTATCGCGCTTGTGATACTTCAAGTATCGCAAGCGTTCATAGGTTGCGGTGCCTGCTGCCGTCATGAAATAAAATAATAAATGTGCCTATCATATCGGTCACAAGCTCAATGCTCTAAACTGACTGGGTTCCCCGAGGCACACTCACATCTATACAGAGAGAAGCCATAGACATACGGACTGGCCATAGACTTATTATATGTTATGGACAGGCCCTACCAAACAGGCAAAATGTCATAGACTCACCTTTGATGCCTTTGAATCAACTCACGCGTTGGCAACATAACCGACATGCGCGTTGCCAACCCAAGGAACTGCAGTGAAGGATAAGAGGGAGAGAGAGATTGGGTCTCTAGCGCTCTCACTCATACTCAACCACTCTGTTTTTTTTCTGTTCTTTTCTGTAATAGTTTTTTTTTTCATAAACATGAATGACACGGATGAGGAACCATCGGAAGCGGTCGTCACATTTACTCTAATGCCGCCCAAATTTCGGTTGAATCGCGACGTGATATTTAGTCTCGATGATCTATTCTGTACGTTTTTATATCTATGTATTTGTGTTGTTTAGGGTTCCGTACCCAAATATTGCCAATTCTATTACTAAATCATGGTTGCATCTGTAGCATTTTTTGCATGAATATGTAGTCTGTACAGAGTTGTAATTTTCACAGAATATGTGCTTCTGTTGACGCTACAACAACTAAAAAATTATATAAAAATTTGAAAAAAAAATAAATAGAGGATAAGAATCTTGATATTGTTTGCATATCTATATCTCATGAACTGTAATAGATAAATGGTTGGAATTTTAATGGATTGTGTATTTCTATGGCTGCTATAGTAAAAAAATTAAAGACACACAAGAAAGTTGATAATTTTGTTTAGTTGTGGTACGGAACCCTTTATACGTGAGTTGGAAAAGCACTAGGCTGGTTTTTGTTGATAGCATGTTGCACGTTTCCCGCGTTCTGTTTTTTCTTGTGACGCTGTCAGTGTCAAACTTAGTAGGGTCAGCACCAACACACATAAAAGAGCGCTTTATTAATACGCTTTTATTAACTTCACTTGTATTTATCTATATGTCAATGAAATATAACTAGGGTATTTACCCCACGGGCAGCCCATGCTTTATTACACTTTCTTTTTATTTTTTCTTTTTGAGACTGGCAGGTGATTCTATCTACACTCTATCAGTCCTCTATGGAAATTTTGGAAAATATCAACTTTAAAATTATAGTTTTTTGTTAGATAATAGAAAGTGTCAGTCTGTGTTTGTGTCTTGCATTGCTAAAATCACAACGATATAATACACAATACCGCTTATCGATAGTAATAATGTGCAGCATCTGCAGAAGCATGGCTGTCTATAACAATCGTGTGTGGAAGAAAGAGCGAAATACTCACTGTCTCGCTCCCACGTGTTCTGCCCAATCTACAGAACGTAACAAGCAATCGTATTGAATATAATATATACTAATATAAGCTGCTGTAACTACTTTCATTCGGGCAGTCCGTATGCCTATTTGTTCTTTTATATTTTAAAAAAACTGTATTTATTTGGCATTTACGGCTTACTACTTATTATGGACTTCAGTCACAGAGAGTTAAACTAAAATAGTAAATAATTAACCTTAGCCTTAATCGAATAAATTGCTTATGCTTTGTGAGTCACTTAATAGTAATGTCTATGACACAATTTGTTTTTTTTCGTGTGTATAACATTAGATTTTCATCAAAAATGTTCAGTAATATTTTTCTGTTTTTTTTATAAGCTTCCCTTGGCGGCACGACAGCTCTGTTTGTTGGTGCCAGCGTTTTGACTGTCGTTGAGACATTTCTCTTCTTCATCAGATATATCGTCTCCTTTATTGTTTTAAAATACAATATTTATAAGAACACAAAGGGTTGATTTAAAAAAAAGTAGTAACAATGTATCTCTAAGATTAATTTGTAGTAGTTACATATTAATTTAGTAAAAAGAAGTATGTAGTACAAAATACGTTGGTACGTACTTGTGTGTAATATAAAATTTGAAATGTTGTGTATAATTATATAAGAAATTATTTCTTTAGTATAGTTATTGAGTGGTTGTACATTATATATATTATAAATATATTTTTGGTGTTATTTATTTATTTATTATCCCTTCCTGTCCTTAAATCATTTATATTTTTAAAATAAAAGAATATAAATAAAGTGTAAAATATAATCAATATCATATAATTAAAACAAATTATACATTGTGATTTCTATATTACGAAATAAATGATTGTGAAATAATATCCATTTATTTAACAATATTTTGCTGAAATTTTATTACGAAATGCAGAAACTAAACGCAAGTTATTATGACAATTTTCATTTGTCAATATTGTCAATGTCAAATAGGCCCCGCCTTTGCTTTTTCTAATGTTTTACTAATAATCAATAGATTAGATTCATAACACAAATTAGCTATTAAGAATAAACGAACGAACGAAAATATGTTCATTGCGTTATTTACTATTATATACAGTAGTATATATTATGTATTTACGTTTCTTTTTACATTATTATCGACGTTATATGCAGTTTTGCCTATGGGGATCGATATCGCTTTGCTGGGAGTCGCAGCGTATTATTTCACTAGTTTGAAGAAGCCAGATCCGTACAATGTTGATAGTATATTCGGGCCGGAACCTAATTCGAAGGATGGATTGTTATATCCGCAGAGAGTGGTCAAGTGTATCGCCCATAGGGGTGCCGGTTTTGACGCTCCCGAAAACACTTTAGAGGCATTTAAATACGTGAGTTATCTTGAGAAATGTTTTAAATTATAGTAATAATAATAATAATATATGTTCAAGGATCAGTTAGCTTGTTATAGAGACTAATTTAGTTAATAAAATATCGAATGAAAATATTTTTTTAAACAAAAGTAGTGTAATGTGGCTATATGCCCGTGAAAGTCCCGTCAAAATAGATTTCACTGTTGGGGACTGGTTAATTTATTAGTTATTATATTTACGAAGTAGGCACTTCTTAGTTGCCTATATGGAATGGACACCACTAATTGATATGGCCTAAAATTGATCAAAAGAAGTAGCTATTAATTTGACGCAAATAAGCAATACCATGTCAACCCACACAAATGTCATTTCGAAAAAAAATTGTTTGAAAATTTTGAACAACATGCTTTATATGAAATTTTTATGTATTGGTTAAGTTTTTGGCAATTTCAGATCTATGTAAGTTATTTTACTTATTTTCACATAAAATAAGTATACAATCTGCATATTTCGTGTACAATATAACTCTAAATGTTTAACATAATACATAAATTGCATGATTAAAAATGGCTTTTTAGAAGTTTTAAAGCTTAAAACCCTACAAATATTAAAGAAAAATGTTTTTCAGCCAACAAAAAATTTACCAACACTTCTGCATATATAACTCAGTTTTTTCAATATTGTGGGTTGACATGGTATTGCTTATTTGCGTCCAATTTTTTTTTAGTTTTAACTTTATCAAACAATAGTAGTTTTTTTATCTTTCAGTGTGTAGAAAGGGATTGTAACTTTCTAGAATTGGATGTGAGGACGTGTAAGGATGGTCAGTTGGTGCTGTTGCACGACCAGGGTCTGGAGAGGCTGACCGGGAGCAACATTACCAACGTCAAAACCGTTGACTGGGATAGTATAAAGAATATAGATGTTGGAGCTACACATCCCAATAGGTAAATCTATGCTTTATAATTGTTACGTGCTGGGGTTCGAAGATTTGAATTAAAACACCTGATGGCTTTAAATGAGATTTGAATGAGATCTTCAAGGTCACAGAACAGAACTTCACAAAGCACAGGTCCACATCGCAGGTTAATCATAGTCCAGAAGGATAGCAAAGGTCACTAATTATCGCACTTGTTCACTTGTATCGCATGTACTTTCTTCGCTCGTCGCTCAGAACTGAATGAATCAGTTAATGTGCCGGGTTGTTTATATAGCGTGGAAGACGGGTTCGAGATAGTTCCGTCTACGTTATATGGAACTTTCTAGAACCTATGTATTACGAAGGAAGAGACAGAGAGTATGAGCGATTTCGAACCTTATGCCTCTTTTAATAAGGTTTTCCGTTACATTATAAAGCTGATAATTTTGCTTGTTTGTTTGGTTGAATGTGCTAATCCCTGGAACTACTGATTGGATTTGAAAAATTGTTTCTGCATTTCATAGCTTTTGAGTGTGTAGCATTCATTTATTTATAATAAATATTTGAAAAATGTCATTAGATGATTGTATGGTAAATACGTCTTCGTTCTAGCATTATTCCCCGTATTTTATTTATCCAGGGTCTGCTTATTACTCTTGCCCGGATTTGTCAGGTTACTAGTTTTTACACGGAGCGATTGCCATCTGACCACAACCCTAAGGGCGAACCAGTAACTCATTGGATAAGAGCAATTTACTTATCAAGAGATTATTATCAGATGTTATGTGATAACAACCGGGACCGACAGCTTAACGTGCTCTCCGAGGCACGGTGAGAAGACCCAGACGGACGAACGCCCAGACGGAAACAGAAACATGGTAAATACATAATATGTATATATATTTTCAGGCATCAGTTCAAAGAAGTACGTCTGTGTAGACTTGACGATGCCCTGGACTATCTGCTCTCGAAGAATGTTAGACTCATTATTGATGTCAAGGGTGAGGATAAAGAGGTACATTTTGACATTTTTATGGTTTTTAATGAGTCTCCCGTAATGCAATATAGATGTAATTGTTTCCCATAAAAACTTTAATCCCTTATTTCCCAAAATTCTTTTGAAATTGCGAAAAACTTGACCAATAAATAAAAAAATTCATATAAAGCAAGTTGTTCAAAATTTTCAAACACGTTTTTCTCGAAATGACATTCGTGTGGGTTAACATGGTATTGCTTATTTGCGTCCATATAACCCATACATTTTGAACTGTTTAACCCAATACTGCTGGAGAGAATAGTCTTTTTACCACCATTTAGCCCTTAAATTAGATCTTAAATCTCGGCCAGTAACTTAACTAGCTACAGTGTCCTTCCAACCGAGACACAGAATACTGCTATGCGGTAGAATTACACTGCGGTGGTAAAATTCCATATAGTTGGCTTTTTAGGCAAAAACCCTTATAGTTTCGTCATGTCTGTCTGTCCGTCCGTCCATATATCACAGTCATTTTATCTATAAGAAATTCACTTAATAGGTGTATTCTATAAACTGGTACAGAGTTTTGTCTCGAATGCCTAAAATATATAAAAATTAAGGGTAGCATTCCATACATGTTACTGAAGTTTGACAAAAGAAATGTCAACGTATGGCAATGTGTGAGATATCTTTGGATAGGTCTTTCAAAAGGATAACTAGGTTTGATTTTGACTTTTTTCATTAAGACAGTAGTTGTTGAGATATAAGCTCCTAAAGTCATAAAAATCGTGCCCCCCCCTCTAACTTTTGAACTATGGGATTCAAAATTTTTGAAAAATTTGAGGTTGTAGAACATCAAATGAAATTTCAACCACATTTGGTTTGAAGAGGATAGATCGACAAATTTTAGAGATATATAGGTTATTCCCATAACTTTGTTTTTTATATTAATTTTAATAATTAGTATGAAATTACCAACTTATTTTTGCGGTCGGTTTTAATTCGTTTTAAGTCCTTAAGATTCTTCATAACCAAGCTGCGGAACCCTTTAGTTTCGACTGTGCGTGGTCCATAACGCACTTGACTGCTAATTTTTTTAAATCCCACTATCCCACTAATATTATAAATGTGAAAATTTGGATGGATGGATGAATGGATTTGGATGAAATTTGCTACACACATTTACCTGAATTAACATATAAGATACTTTTTATCGGCAAAATGTTGGGATTCCGTGGGATTATCAAAAAACTACATAACGCGAGTGTAGCCTTGGGTACAGCTAGTAATAAATAATGTTATCTTCCAGGTCGTCGAAGGAATTCTAAACACATACTCATCACGTCCCATATTGTATAAGCATGCAGCGGTTACAACATTCAATCCGTTTATTCTGTATCAGGTATGTAATATAATAAAAAATGTGCAATCCCACAGTCAGGAACGAAGCTCCTGTGGAATGTTATATTTATTTATCTTGACGGTTGTCAAACAAGCATACGGTCCGCCTGATGGTGAGCAGTCACCGAACCTATGGACGGTTGCTTGAAGTAAGGAAACAGGGGGATTCGCTTGTAGGCTCGATACACACACATACACACACACACACACACACACTCAATCATAGACACACCCTCACACACACACAATCTCACACACACACACACACTCAATCATAGACACACCCTCACACACACACAATCTCACACACACACACACAATCTCACACACCCACACAAACACACCCCCACACAATCACACACACACACTCAATCACACACACACTCAATCACACACACACACACACACACACAATCACACACACACACACACACACACACACAATCACACACACCCACACTCAATCACAGACACACCCTCACACACACACACACACAATCTCACACACCCACACAGACACACACCCACACAAACACAATCACACACACACACACAGACACACACCCACACAAACACAATCACACACACACACACACAAACATTCACAACATACGGCATTTCGTTACGTGATAATTTCTACTAAATAGCACTACCCGTCAGCCGCGTTGAGGAATTTCGTTCGAATGAACGCTACGCACTCAACGGATAGTGATAGTCAGTTAGGATAGTGATATCCCGTGTCGGGGGTCCGGTAACATACACAAACACATGGACAAACACACCCCGACCGGAACACATACCTGTATAGTCAATACAACCATCTTCTCCGAGGGGAAAACGTTCCGGCCCGTTTGTGGTGGGAGAAGAATGACTCTTTTTTTTTCTTCGGAATGTGTATTGCTTTTGGTCCTACTGGCCTTGACAGCGTCACCGGGCGGGGGGGGCGAGTACTGTGACTCAGACGTGATAAAGGGACAGCCCTCACGGGGGCTCAAATTTGATTCCGTCCTTAGGGTGCCTCCTGCGAGAATGGCTCTACCGCCATGTAAAACTGTAACCCAATTAAGTTACTGGGCGAAGGAGATTTAAGAACCAATACCTCTCGTTGTCAACGCGTGACACCTACTGATGGTGTCACCGCTCATAGGCTACGGAACCGCTTACCATCAGGTGGGAATGCTGGCTAACGCAAATAAGCAATACCATGTCAACCCACAAAATGAAAAAACTGAGTTATATATGCAGAAGTGTTGGTAAATGGCTGAAGAACATTATTCTTTAATATTTGTAGGGTTTTAAGCTTTAAAACTTCTAAAAAAGCCATTTTGCCATTTTTTAATCATGCAATTTATGTTAAACATTTTTGGTTATATTATATACGAAATATGCAGTTTGTATACTTATTTTTGTGAAAATAAGAAAAATAACTTACATACATCTTGAAATTGCCAAAAACTTGACCAATACAAAAAAATCATATTAAGCAAGTTGTTCAAAATCTTCGAACGCGCTTTTTCTCGAAATGACATTCGTGTGGGTTGACATGGTATTGCTTATTTGCGTCAAATTATTCTTATAAAACTTCCACAGATACGCAAAAAGGATCCCCAAATAGTGGGGGCTATAAGCTATCGTCCATACTGTTTTAGTGCACAGGACTACGACGCTGAGAATGGACCAAGTAATCCAAGGTAAGAGACGGGACTCGTATACACATGCAAGGAATTTTTTTTTTTTTTTTTTTCTAATTCTAATATTCCTATTGCCTCTCCAAATAAGCTCGAAGCTTGCGCTAGGAGTGGGTACGACAATAGCCCAAGGGGATCAGGATCGAACCCTCGACTCTCGCGTTAACGGAGCGCAGTCGGCCCTTCTACCTTTGAGCTATTGAGGCTTCAATTTACCAATTACAAGTTGTTCAGAACCGTTTTTTACGCATGTCTTCGGGCTGTCCCTATTTATCAATCTATGTCCCATCCCAATTCTCTGATCAGACAGGCGTGTGGTATACAGACCAAACTAAATTCTTTTTTTTTTATATTACACCGTTTGACACCGTTGTGGAGTTGTGGGTAGCGAGTCTGCCTTAAGCCTCGACGGTTGCGGGTTCGATTCCCGCTCGGAGCAGATGTTTGTATTAATCATACAGGCATGTTTTCCGGTCTGGTTGTGTTTGTCCTTGTCATTGTGTATGTTTCCGGACCCCGACACAGGATATAATTATCCTAATGGGGGCCGTTGAGTGTGTAGCGTTTATTTATTTATTTATTAAAAGTTGGCAAACAAGCATACAGCCCACCTGGTTACCGTAGCCTACGCGGGATATATCTTAATTGTACATTTGACAAATGTAATGTGATTATTTTTGAAAAGAGTAACTGTAGAGTTTCTTGCCGTTTCTTCTCTGCAGAATCTACCTTCCGTATCGGCGGTAGCTTCACTTAGGCGGACATAACAGACTGTATATTTGACGATTCAAAAGTGCTTAAAAGCCTATTTGAGTAAAGAATATTTTGAGTTTGAGTTATGTTGCACTCACGCGTTGCCAACCTCGAGATATTGGTTCTTAGATCTCCTCTGACCAGTACCTTCACTAGCGTACAGTGCCCTTCAAACCGGAATGCAGTAATGCCTAAGCACTACTGTTTGGCGGCAGAATATTGGACACTGCGGTGGTACCTACCTAGCCGGCCTCTTGCAACAAGAGACCTCCCACCAGTGTGACTGACTGCACTGGTGGAATGATCTCTGCTGTCTTCTTCTTCATCCTAGCATTATTCCCGGTATTTTATGTACCCAGGGTCTGCTTATTACTCTTATCCGGATTTGACAGGTTACTAGTTTTTACACGGAGCGATTGCCATCTGACCACAACCCTAAGGTAACCAGTAACGCATTGGATAAGAGCAATTTACTTATCAAGAGTTAACGATTATTATCTGATGTTATGATAACAACCGGGACCGACAGCTTAACGTGCTCTCCGAGGCACGGTGGGGAGACCCACACGGACAAACGCCCAGACCGAGACAGAAATTTTAACAAACATCTGCCCGAGCGGGAATCGAACCCGCAACCGTCGAGACCCAAGGCAGACTCGCAACCCACAACGCCACAACGGTGTCAATATATATATATGTATATTATCTGATCCCTAACAATGTTATTTTTTTTTCGCCTGCATTGTATTCTATTAAAAAAACTATTGGTTTTGCAATATTTTAATGTCACTTACCTGTCGTTTTTTCCGTTGCATCCGGTTTGAAATCACAACGATTCTAAAGAAGTTTCACTTCAAAAATCAGATTCGGCGACCGGTTGCCGCTGCACGCGGTTCTGCGAGCCGCGGATGCATTACACGCGCTGGTGTGGAGACGCGCTGCGCGCTGGTGCGCCGTCAGCGCGGTGCTGCTGCACAAGGACATCGTCAGCCCGTGAGTTGATACACACAACACGACATAACACGATTTTTTGGAACGAAGTCACGACACAACACGACATAACACGATTTTTTGGAACGAAGTCACGACACAACACGACATAACACGATTTTTTGGAACGAAGTCACGACATAACACGATTTTTTGAAACGAAGTCACGACACAACACGACATAACACGATTTTTTGGAACGAAGTCACGACATAACACGATTTTTTGGAACGAAGTCACGACACAACACGACATAACACGGTTTTTTGGAACGAAGTCACGACACAACACGACATAACACGATTTTTTGGAACGAAGTCCCTAATCGCGCGTTGCGAAAGGGGGCTAGTCGGAAAAAATTAAGACCAAAAGTTGTAACGACACTTTTTGCTATAGTTTTAAGCCGTGCGGCGTGCGCGTGTTTCTCTGTCTCTCTTTCTCTCTCTCTCTCTCTCTCTCTCTCTCATAGAAAGCAAGCCAGTTATTTTCGTTTCGTCTTCCTATTTCGCATTGAACAGTGCGGTGTCGCGACGATTATTTTTGTTGAGTGTATACAGGTTTTTGGTACATAATATATAATAAATAAAAAAAAAAATATTATAACTTAAAAAAAAAAATCGAAAGAAACTTCGTTCTATCCGGGTGTCCCTTGACAACTCTCAAGTTTTTTTTTTCAATTTTGCAAACAAGCATACAGCCCACGTGATAACACATTTTTGGGAATTTTTAGGATTCTTTCCCAAATAAGCCTCCACTGGCCACACAATTAAAAAATAAAGCATCCATATGAAAATCCCTAACAGCTCAACGGTACAAGGGTCGACTCCGCTCCTTTAACGCTCAGTTGCGGGTTCGATCCTGGTCCCTTGGGCTATCGTACCCACTCCCAGCACAAGCTTCGAGTTTATTTGGAGGGGCAATAGGAATATTAGTAATACGTTTTTACCGGCGTCGGGATGTGACGACACCATCGCCTGCTGTTGGGATAACCTCTGTCACAGCAGAGATTATTTCACCAGTGCAATCAGTCACACTGGTGGTAGGTCTTTTGTTGCAAGAGGCCGGCTAGGTAGGTACCACCGCAGTGTCAAATATTCTGCCGCCAAATAGTAGTGCTTAGGCATTACTGTGTTCCGGTTTGAAGGGCACTGTACGCTAGTGAAATTACTGGGCGAACAAGATTTAAGAACTAATATCTCGAGGTTGGCAACGCGTGAGTGGCACCTACTAATGGTGCTGCAAGCGCTCATAGGTTACGACAACCACTCACCATCAGGTGGGCCGTATGCTTGTCTGCCAACTTCTAACATAAATAACACATTTTCCAGGAGCGAAGTGTACTACTGGCGCTCGCTGGGCATCCGCTGTGCTGGGTGGTGTGTCAACAGGCCCCTCGAGAAATTGTACTGGAGGGGCATCTTAAAGGCCCCCTACCTCGCCAATACACTGCTGGGAGAGCCCGAGGTGAGGACGTGTTATATTCCACAAAACATTCTACAGAGGAACTGGTAGTAATAATATCTGCTTCGGTCCGGGCGTTTTTCCCTGTGGTGCCACCGTGCCTCGGAGAGCACGTCAAGCTTTCGGTCCCGGCTGTTATAACATTTGATAATACTATTACTAGTGTAACCTGTCAAATCCGGATAAGAGTAATAAGCAGACCCCGGGTAAATACTCGTATAATATCGGGAATAATGCTAGGAAGTAGAAGAGTAGTAGACATTTGTTTGTATGGCCCATACATATTACTAATGGGGGACTTTTGAGTCTGTTAAATCTGGCCTCAAGCAATAATTAATTAATTATAAACTTACTATATATATTTGAGTTGTGGCGCAGCGGTAGTGATCCTACCTTAAGTGCCACAGGTCGCCGGTTCGATTCCCGTTGCAGATGTTTGTATTGACCACCGACACAGGATATAACTATCCTAATGGGGGCCGTTGAGTGTGTAGCGTTTATTTTTTAACTATAGACAGGCTCTTTCATACAGTCAAAATGTCATACATTTGCTGGTGCTCCTTTGTAAATACAACACCAACCCAACGCAATAAAGTTGGGGAGTGACTAACTTCGTTTCGTTGCGTTGGTGTTAAATTTACAAAGGAGCACCAGTGAGTCTGGACATTTTGTCGATATGAAAAAGTCTGTTTATAATATATAGTAAGTTTATAGAATTAAATGAGACTTTTTACTTTTGAAAGCAAGCTAGCCTGTTAAGGGTCACAGGTCGTTGGTTCGATTCCCGCTTGGGACAGATGTTTGTATTTATCATACAATTTTTTTTTTTCGGTCTGGGTGTGTTTGTGCTTGTGCATGTATATTTCCGGACCCCAAACACAAGATATTAATATCCTAATGTGGCCTATTATATTCCTATACTAGACTGTTAATGGTGTGTCTGTGCTTGTATGTGTTTCAGGAACCCCCTAACACAAGATATTACAATCCTAATTAGGCCTATTATATTCCTATACTAAACTGTTAATTCTGTGTCTGTGCTTGTGTGTGTTTCCGGACCCCCAACACACGATGTTACTGTCCAATTGAGACAATGTATACTAGACTGTTAATGATGGTGCTCTCGCGAATTGTACAGGTTGAACAAAAGAAGGAAACGGAAAGTGGTTCGGATATATCGCGTCCCGGACCGATTGTCGATAAGATCTTAGAATCCGAGAAACGTATGACGTCCGGACAAAATTAAATATATATATGTTACAAAATAACTGTATACTTCGCTCAGTATAAGTTGAACCAAAATGGCGGCTGTCTGTGCAGGTACAATCACAGACAAAAATGTTAGACGAAAATATTGATTTATTTAAATAGATTTTTTTATAAAGTGTGAAAACGGAATTAAGTGTAACAGTATAGAAAAAGGTATATAAAAAAATGTTAATGTACATTTTTAATCACTGTCACTTATTGGGATGACACCTTTTACGTAATTTTCAAGTGGTATGGTAACCAGAATTTGGGCCTGGAGTTGTGACTTGACTTGTGAGTTGTGACTTTTTCTTAGGTTCCGCAGTTTTATTCAAGGAATTAGTTATATAATAATAATAATAATAATATGCTTTATTTGTACACCGACACAGAAATTAAAAACAAAGAAAGTACAAACAAAAAGTGGTAATACAAAGGCGGTCTTATCGCTAAGGCAGCGATCTCTTTTAGAAAAATAACTATAAACGTCAAATACCAACCTTCTCTCCCGTCTCCTTAAAGGTGATTGTGGTTGTGGCATTATATTGAAATAAAATTAAATGTTCACACACTTGACAAAAATAATTTATATTTTAATTTAATTTTTATTAATTTAAAGAACTAAAACAACCGTGCGCGAGTGTACTAATCGGGTGTAGCGTCGCCGCGTTGCTATAGTTACGGCCCCCTTCATACCGCATACGGTTGAGACACAAAAACGTGTTACTGTGCATGGTTCAACTTATATTTCGCGAGTTCTACCAGATTTTTTTTTGTTTTTAATTTATTTTATTCGACTATTATAATGGTTTCTGACATTGTTTTGAAATTTGATTCAGTGAAATTGAAGCGTTTTTGACTCTAAATATATGCTGAAGTTTTGGTATTAGTGGATTTAAAATACGATGCTTTTTAAACCGACTTAAAAAAAAATTGAGGAGGTTTTCAATTCGTCTATACTTATTTGTTTGTTACTAAGTTGGCAAACAAGCATACGGCCCACATGATGGTTAGCGGTTACCACTCATGCGTTGCCAACCTCGAGATATTGGTTCTTAAATCTCCTTTGCCTAATTTCACTACTGCCTTGCGGTACAATACTTGACACTGCGGTGGTACCTACTTACTCAGCCTCTTACAACAAAAGACCTACTACCAGTGTGACTGTTGCACTGGTGGTATAAACTCTGCTGTGACAGAGGTTATCCCAACAGCGGGCGATGGGGTCGTCACGTCCCGACGTCGAACCTCAGAACTGAACCTATACTGACAATGACAATCATTAAGTACAATCATTCGTTACTAAAAATATAAAATAAAAAAATCGAAAAAAAAAAATTTCGACCACAAAACTAAAAAGTCTGAAAACATCACCACATATAGCACTGTTCTGTTGTAGAAAATATTTTTTTTTTTCTTGAAGTCTGTATTATTTTTTATAAACATAAAAAACCAAAACCCAAACCCAAAACCGCGTGTTTTTGGTACAAAGCATTTTAAATTTATAGAACATTTTGAGATGTGACCTCTAGTCCCCTCTGTGACGTCATGGATGGCCCCAAGACCCCAATTGAAGTTGTGCACCTGTCTGTGCACTCGATTGCTCGTGTGCTCATTTGCTTGTAGAAGGCTCGATACACACACACGCACACAGCAAACGGCATTTCGTTACGTGACGATTTCTACTAAATCGCACTACCCGTAAGCCTTAAGGAACTTTGTTTAGCTCCAAAGTGCACTTCAAGAGATCTTTCTAAAATAGTCTATATCGACAGCTTCATATAAATTTTCCTTCAGTCGTTTAAAGGCGTCGGGATGTGACGACCCCATCGCCCGCTGTTGGGATAACCTCTGTCACAGCAGAGATTATTGCACCAGTGCAATCAGACACACTGGTGGTAGGTCTTTTGTTGCAAGAGGCCGGCTAGGTAGGTACCACCGCAGTGTCAAATATTCTGTCGCCAAATAGTAGTGCTTAGGCACTACTGTGTTCCGGTTTGAAGGGCATTGTACGCTAGTGAAATTACTGGGCGAACGAGATTTAAGAACTAATATTTCGAGGTTGGCAACGCGCGAGTGGCACCTACTAATGGTGCTGCAAGCGCTCATAGGCTACGGCAACCACTTACCATCAGGTGGGCCGTATGCTTGTTTGCCAACTTCTAACATAAAAAAAAAGTCCAGTTTAAGTTGAACCCTAGTAGAAATCTTCATAGGTGTATAGATTTTAGAAACAATAAATGTTGCATTTCTCCTAGATCGGCGAGGGTGGTGAGTTTAGGAAGAAAAATGTAACAGAAATGGAATAAAATGGAGGTTAGTCTAAATAAATGTATAATTAATTCAACATAATATGGGATATATATTTCAAAATCTTCTTATCGAGTGGTCAGTGGCCAACCTAGTGTCAGAGTTGTTCAGGTCGCCCGTATAGGCCTCTGACTTGACTTATCGACTGTTGTCCAATTGTCAACAGCCGGGACCGACTTTTTACGTGCACGGAGACGCTCAGTTGATACCACTATACGATCACCCATTTAATGACTGACCGCGCCTAAAGTTAACTCACCGATCTTAATAAAAAACAAAAAGCGGTGTTTGAAAATAAAAGTATTTCTTTATTAAATTTCTCTAGGAGTTCGGAGTGTAACAATGGGGTTAAAAAATGTTTCCTTCGATATGTGGACGCAAATAAGCAATACCATGTCAACCCACACGAATGTCATTTCGAGAAAAACGCGTTTGAAGATTTTGAAGAACTTGCTTTATATGATTTTTTTATGTATTGGTCAAGTTTTTGGCAATTTCAAGATGTATGTAAGTTATTTTACTTATTTTCAAAAAAATAAGTATACAAACTGCATTTTATTTATTTATTTATTTATTTAAAAAAGTTCACCAGCAGTTATTACAATGTTACAATGTTAAACTATTTGCAAAAATTATAAACGATCTAAATGTATAACTATATTAAGGCAAACAACATTGGATATTATTTGCGAGTTCTTTAAAAGACAAAAAGAAAGACTTACAATCTAAGGCTTATTGTTTTTACTTTCTTTCTAAATGAAAGAAAAGATTCTTTAAATATATCAATTTCTCCATTGCACCCATTTAAAAGCTTAATCATTCGAGGTATTGTAGATTTAGCGCCCAGCACAGTACGGCGCAAAGGCACATGCAGTGGATTAATTTTACTACGGGGATAGCGACGAGGAACATGAAAATTGAAAAAGCCTAAAAGTTGTGGACAATCAATGTGGTTACGCAATATTTTGTATTTTTCGTATATAATATAACCCAAAACGTTTAAAAATACATAAATTGCATGATTGAGAAAATGGCTTTTTTAGAAGTTTTAAAGCTTAAAACCCTACAAATATTAAAGAAAAATGTTCTTCAGCCATTTACCAACACTTCTGCATATATAACTCAGATTTTTCAATTTTGTGGATTGACATGGTATTGCTTATTTGCGTCCATGTACAAAATGGCGTTAGTGTAGGTGGGGGTAAAGGGGGTTTATAACGTGAAGTTATCTATGAAGTGAAGTACGCTAAGGATGAAATAGCATTATTACGATGACCGTGAAAGTACTACCCTCTCACAGATATTTAGCTTAAAGTAACAGTATCAGTAGGTACTGTTGCGTCTCGTGCGATGAGTGAGAGCGTCGGAGGCCCAATCTCCCACCCCTTTTTTCCATTCCCTTCAATCCCTTTGGTTATCAACACGCATGTGATACTTCAAGTATCGCGCGTTCATAGGTCGCGGTGACTGCTTCCAAGGCGGACCGTATGCATGTTTGCCATCCGTCATGACATTAAAAAAAATTGGGATAGGTTGATTTTTATCCACTAAACTTAATCTTAAATATATCCCAACTTTAGAACGAAAACGACGTAACTCAAAAGCTATTTTCTTTGACAAAATAAGTTATAAAACATTGATACCTGCACAATCTTTCGTATATTATATTTACTTGGTTACTCACGTCAGTTATTTACGCTCGAATATGACTATGTTTGGACTATTGTTACATTGAGAATTTCGTTTTAAGTCATTTTTTAAATTGCGCAGTTTTCGTTGTAAGGTGCGATATATAAATTCTTTGAATTTTTGCTTCATTGTGAATACACCTTTACACTTGACTCACTTATTTTCTTAACGCTAACGAGCAATGGACGCTTTCTTGTTATCACTGAGTGTATAAAAAAAATGCTTTAATATTTATATAAATTAATTTATTTTGATACCAATATCAAAGACCATTTTAATTTCAACCGTTAATGCAATATTAGTTATGGCACTGTACCTAAATAATAATAATATTGTTTATTTTACAAAACAAGAAAACAAGAAAAGGTACAATATTAATACGTCAAAAGTTTCATGTAAACAGTGTTTTTCAAAGTTTGAATTCGGTTCCCAAAATGGTCGCCGGTAACACACTCATAAAAAAATATAAAATACATGATACTTAGGGCTAATTGTCTTTTTTTTAAGAATGCTCAAAATGCTGCGATGCTCATTTTTACAAGACATTACTAATATTCCTATTGCCACTCCAAATAAGTTCACAGCTGGCGGTAGAAGTGGGTACTACAATAGCCCAAGGGGGTCAGGATCGAACCTGCATCCCTCGCGTTATCGATGCGGATTCGGCCCTTCTACCGTTGAGCTATTAAGTCTTGGGTATGGTAAAGTTTGAAAAACACTGTATCTATATTTAAAACTATAACCAGCTAGAGCAGTAATTAATAAAATAATCATAGAATTATAACACATAGAACCGCAGCTACAAACAAATTTCCCTCGCGAAACAGGAGTAATTTTGCCAGCGAAACCAAATCTTCAAATCGGAAAAATTGACATTCCAATTTCGTCTATTAGTCTGACATTATTATAAATTATAAAAATGCATTTTACCCCAAAACCGTTATTGTTTATTATTTTCAAATAGATTCTGATTTAATGGATTCCAAGGGGCTTACCATGAAACTCTTATTGTGATTGAAATGACGTAAACTGAACATGATCGCTATTTCGTATCATGACATATATATTTATACGTCATGCTTACATAAAATCTCAATTACTGTCAGAATTGAATTGGATCGAAATGTCACTCACTGTGACAGTTGACATTTCAAAGAAGCCAGCTGTCATACCTGGCCCCAATTGACTAGTCAATATTTTGCCCGTGTACTATTTTATGTTATAATTCTATGTAAATTATATATTTTTTAATTTATAGTGTAATTTATATCGCCAAAGAACATATTTGACCGAAGATCCGATTTTAATAGTACAAAAAAATGACATTTTGTAAGGCCCTTGTCATTGATTAAACTGTCACTGTCACTTTTTTTGAATATGTGTTCCTATTGGCTCTACTGGCCTTGACAGCGTCACCGAGTGGTGGTCTATCAGTCACAAAATTCTTTTGACAATATACTTATATAATATAGAACATAATTGTGAACCACTACTTGCGCGTCAAAAATCATAAAGCCAATGACTGGCACTATGTAAATCTGCCTTTATTTTAAACGTCAAACTGACATTGACAGTTAAAAGCCATTTTGTATTATAAATGTAGTCCTCTTGTATTTATGCTTTTAAATGTGATAATTATTTATTAAAATTACCAATAAAAATGTTATTTACCATAGATTTTATTTATTATTTTTAATTTGTGTTCAAAGTTGTAGAGCTATGATTGATGATTGTCTGTGGCAATTTTTTTTTTAATTTCAAAGTATTATTTTACCAAAAACAAAGATTTTTATTTATAATGTACAAATTGTTGTGTACCCTCGAATATACGAATGTATCTTGATTTTTGTGGATTTCTGTGAGTGTTTTTATTAATTTATATTTTATTGATTTCAATAAATGTTATATTGTGGATCTGTTGTTTAATTTTCTTTCTAGAAATTTGATATTTTAAATTTAAAGTACCCTAAAATAAATAATCCCAAATTCAATCAACTCAAAGTGTAGAAAGAGTTAGAAGATAGAAGGGACATTAGATAAAAACCGCGCGTCAATATTTTCGTATTTTATTTGTGCGTAATGTCATATTACCTATATAATTGACAGTGTAAAGAGCAGCTGACAATAGACGCAATAGTAATGAAACAAGCGCAAACTAGCAACAGAAACATTCATACTATGTACATTGATTATCAAAAAGCATTTGATTCCGTCCCTCACAGTTGGTTACTATACGTATTAAAACACTACAAAATCCATCCTAACCTAATTTCTTTTCTTAACATAACCATGCGTCAGTGGGAAACAAAATTAAAGCTTATTAATAACGACACATCATTGATTACTGAACCGATTAAAATTCAAAGAGGAATTTTTCAAGGAGATTCTCTCAGTCCATTATGGTTTTGCCTAGCACTCAACCCTGTATCAGAACTATTAAACGACACTCAAATTGGCTTCAAATTAAAACATAACAATACATATCACATTCTATCACACTAGAACTAACTAGTAAATTTAAGATCAGACTCAACCAGATATTAAGAACACAATTAAATTCCCGCAATATTATAAAAGCAATAAACACTTACGCCATACCGATTCTCACATATTCTTTTGGAATTATAAACTGGTCTCAATCAGACTTAGGTAAACTACAACGTATGATCAACACACACATGACCACTCACAGAAAACATCACCCTAGATCATGTACACAACGTCTTACACTATCACGCCGAGATGGAGGAAGAGGCCTCATTGATATTCAAAATTTACATAACAGTCTAATTACCAAACTCCGAACTTATTTTTACACCAAAGCTGAACACGTAGACCTCCACAAATACATAGTAGAAATAGATAAAAATCTCACACCACTAAAACTAAATGACAGAAATTTGCAACCAAACTTAATTAACAGCCAATGTAAAATAGACAAATGGTCACAAAAGTCTCTGCACGGTAGGCATCTGGCCGACCTCAATCAAGAACATGTTGATAGCGAAGCGTCGAACTACTGGTTGCAACGAGGAGAACTCTTCCCCGAAACCGAGGCTTTTATGATTGCCATTCAGGATCAAATCATGGATACACGTAATTATCAAAAACACATTATTCGTGTACCAAACCTTCCAACTGATTTGTGTAGACGATGCCATAGTACTTCTGAGACGATCCAACATATTACCGGTGCATGCAAAGCTATTGTTCAAACTGATTACAAACATAGACATAACCAAGTAGCAGCAATAATCCATCAAAATTTAGCCTATAAATATTCATTCCTCCAAAAAAAGGTAGCTTATTATAAATATCACCCAAGCACAGTTTTAGAAAATGACCTATACAAAATTTACTGGGATAGAACAATAATAACAGACAGAACCATTCACTTCAATAGACCGGATATTACAATATTAGAGAAAGCTAGTAAAACAGTATTTATTATAGACATAGCAGTATGTAACACTCATAACCTCATTAATACACACTCTGAAAAAATTTCTAAGTATATAGATCTTGCATCTGAAATAAAACGACAATGGCAAGTAGATACAGTTAAAATCATTCCCGTAGTTATATCCACAACAGGTGTCATTCCCAAAACCCTTCAAACCAGTCTCAACACGCTTGAAATGCCTAAATCCAACATCACACTCATACAAAAAGCAGTCATCCTCAACACCTGCCGTCTCACACGTAAATTTCTCCAAAATTCATCATCATCTTAAACCCGTTATATTAGAAGTTGGCACACTTGGTTGAGGCCCGTGTGTCAGCTTATTACCCCCAATTAAATGGGGAGAATCAAAACAGAACAGAAAAATAATAATAATAATACACTTTTATTTCAGACCAAAGTAAGTCCATATAAATACAAATGAGTATTAGTAACAATGTTATTAGCCTATGTTAGTAAAATATTAACCTAATTACACCGAAATTTATTGTAAAAACTAATTCGGTCTTTACTGCCGTCTGACGTCCATGTGTGCACCATTCCAGATCCTCCAGAACGGGCTATCCAGCTTATAAGCCAAAGTGCTGAGGAGGGTATTTTATATTTAAATCGATCATTAAAAAAAAAAAAACTTGTTATAAAATAATTTATTTCACAAAAATCATGCAAAAATTGCTAGAAACGTCAATGTTTTTTCTCTTTTTACTTTTGATTTTTATTCGTGCACAGACTAAAAGTTTTTGAATAATCTGTTTATAATATAAATGACAGCTAAGAGTAGCGCCAGTTGGTCCAACATCCAGAGCTCGTACCACGAGTACAGGTGGGTTTTGGAGCGGAGATGGTAAGCACCTGAAATATATAAAAAAACAACACTTTTTTTTTTACCTTCACCAGCATCTGTCTTCGCCGACGAAGACAGTATCTTGTGTGCACATAGATATAGAGGACAATAGATAGTACATCATTTAACATAGGAAAGGACGCGCCATGAATGACAATTTAATAACAATCTATTCTGGCGTTTTCTGGGTGAAGTAATCTCTAAATTGAATTGTTGGACACAGCCTCAGATATATTTTGTGTGATTATAAACGCACACTTATAGAAAACTACAAGTCTACAACACATGTCAAATAAACCCACATGAATGAAGGATCAATCATCAAACTCAAAGTAACGTGGTCTATATTGCGTAAAATGAGTTTTTAATATTGAAGCGCTTCCAACTAACAGCTAGAAATACCTTCGCCCATTTTTATACTACTAAGTGGGCAAGCAAGCATATGGCCCACATGATTTTATAAACTCTGAGTGCTTGAAACACCATTTGTAGGTGTCACTAGAGCGTTGGCAACGAGATATCTTCTTCGTCCTAGCATTCTTCCCGGTATTTTATTCTACCCAGGGTCTGCTTATTACTCTTATCCGGATTTGACAGGTTACTAGTTTTTACACAGAGCGATTGCCATCTGACGTCCGCAACCCTAAGGGCGAACCAGTAACTGATTGGATAAGAGCAACTTACTTATCAAGAGTTAACGATTATTATCAGATGTTTTGTGATAACAACCGGGACCGACAGCTTATCGTGCTCTCCGAGGCACGGTGGGTAGACCCACAGACAAACGCCCAGACCGAGACAGAAATTTAACAAACATCTGCCCGAGCGGGAATCGAACCCGCAACCGTAGCGACTAAAGGCAGACACGCTACCCACAACGCCAGAACGGTGTCTGGTATATATATATGGAGATATGGTTCTTAAATCTCCTTCGCCCAGTAACTTCACTAGCTACAGTGTCCTTCAAACCCAAACACAGTATACTTTACGGTAGAAAAACTGACACTGCGGTGGTACTTAGCCAACCTTTTGCAATAAAAGGCATACCACCAGTAGTTTTAGTGCTTAATCTATACTCTTCTCTATATCTATGGTGCTGTGTATGGTATAGTCACCGGCACGTAACTTGGCCACGTTTTGACGTAGTGGGGGAGTTCGCGCATAGTACACTTAGTATACGAAAAAATGGCCACATTTATTACTTGCCATTATTTTATGATTATTGCTGTCATTTAATTTTAAACATGTCTATATAAAACAAAGTTAAGGATTCGTGAAGTTTATTAAGTGTAATAATTAAAATACATATATAGAGTAAAAATAAGGAACTTTATCAGTAGGAAAAAATTACAATTATGTGTCGTCGTCGGTACTGTCATTTTCTAATAGTGCTACCCCTGGCATTAAATATATAAAAAAAAAACAAAAACTCAACAAAAACGAAGTGTACACTTATAGTGCTCGTAATATACCTCTGTCACAACAGAGATTATTCCACCAGTGCAATCAGTCACACTGGTGGTAGGTCTTTTGTTGCAAGAGGCTGGCTAGGTAGGTACCACCGCAGTGTCCAATATTCTGCCGCCAAATAGTAGTGCTTAGGCACTACTGTGTTCCGGTTTGAAGGGCATTGTACGCTAGATTTAAGAACTAATATCTCGAGGTTGTCAACGCGCGAGTGGCACCTACTAATGGTGCTGCAAGCGCTCATAGGCTGCGGCAGCCACTTACCATCAGGTGGGCCGTATGCTTGTTTGCCAACTTCTAACATTAAAAAAATAAAAATAAAAATAAACGGGACGTCAAATACAACGGGACGGGAATGCAAACGGAACGTCGACGGGGTGCGGGAGGCAAGGGTCAATTGACGCTGCCAATCGCGTACTCGAAACGGTGCTACATCATTCCCCGCGTCCCGCTCGACAACCAAACGGACCTAAAAAACGACTTCTGCGCATCTAACGACTCTGGCCAAGTTACGTGCCGGTGACTAAATTGTCTGATTTGATCACCATCAGGCTCTGATAGCTCTGGACCCTCACTGCTACTCACCTTTACTCTCAATAGCCAGTTCCACGTAGTGTTGTATCAATTTCGTCGTTTTCACCGGACGATTTCGGAATAATTTTGAGACGTATTTAGCTTTGTTGTAATAACTGGAAACGAAAGGTTCACATTTAGTAATTAGCCATACTAATATGAGTCTACCACAATGACCTTTCTTGCGTCAGCCTCATTTTTACCAGGTCATCAGTCCACCGCGTACCTTCCGGTACGTGGTCTCCACTCGAGAACAATACGCCTCAATGGCCTTCGGTTCTAAATCATCGGGCTATGGTTACTTTGATTTATTTTTTTACAAAACCGGTCATTGTGGCACTCTTTGTGGGAGGCCTATGTCCACTCGTGCACGTCTTTCGGTTGATATGAATCTGCGGTCTTTGGAAAGCAAAATGTTCTCGCCTGTTAAAAATGCTATAAGAATCTATAAGTCATGTCAAAAGTATGCTAGGGATGTTGCGGATATTGGCAATTAAGATTTTTCCATCAGCTTTATCCCGGGTTAGTTTTTAAAAGCTTTAGAAATATAATATAACTATCTGTGCCCGCGGCTCGAGCTATATAGTTTTTTAATGACAGCAACCCAACATTTTTCAGGGATAAAATGTATCCTACATGTTATCCAGGTAATGAGCTATGTGTATACCAAATTTTATTGAAATCTATCCAGTAGTTTTTATGTGAAAGAGTATGAAATATCCCTCCAACAAAATGGGACGATCCTCCGACCAGCGGGCTTACCATAATTTTTTAGTAAAATTTCTATTCAATTTTAAAAGTAAATCGATTCAAATTTAATATGAGCATGACTTATAAATACACGATACGAAATAATGATGTAATTTTAGTTTTTGCCATCTTTTGGTCCTCGTCCTTGAATCGCAATAAGAATTAATGGTAAGCCCGCAGGCCGGAGATATTGCCTGGCTACCCGAAGCTCTACGACTTATATTGGGAAGTTGTATATACTTTACTATCGTAGAACGCTTTGATAGCGCGATTCAGGATTGTGACGATCTTGTATATGACAAATAAGTATCCAACCCTGAAGAATAGCACACCTGGAATATTCTTACCTGGCATTATTCAGCATTTCCAGCAAGGCTTCCTTGAGTTTCGGTCCCATATCTACAGAGAACGGTACGGTCAGTGCGTGTCCTGCTCGTGTTGACCTCAGCGCGTTTGAGGGCTGGTCTCCGAATACAGGAATCGCTATCAGAGGTACTCCGAAATGGAGCGACTCCAATGTGCTGAGTAGACCTCCGTGTGTGATGAATACTTTGACATTCTTATGAGCTGCAAGCAAGAAATTAGAGTTAGTACATTGTGTTGAAGGATATTTTAACTGAGCAACGTCCGACGTAGGCGTCTGCTCGCCTGTAGCGCTGCGCGGTGACTGTGCGGGGGAACGGGATGGGAGATCGGCTATCGGGTATCTATCGGCGAAGCTTCGTGCGTCTCCGGCTCGCGGCCGACCGAGCGCCATCTGTTGCTTTATCTGTGCAACTTCACACAGCTACGTCACTCACGTACATTGACAGCTGTCACGGGAGTGAGACACGCACGCCCTCGCCTACGGTCTAGACTGAACTAACAACTTGAGAACTCTAAACAACGACTACAAATAATAAGACTTGCTTTTATCATAGACAATATATTTAACAAATTAAATGTTGCCATTCCAATACATTGTAGTAGCAGAATCATCAGCCATGCTCCTACCAGCACAAATGTGATGACTCGATCGGGGAAGTACTACCCTCTCACAGAAAATCGGCATAAAATAACAGTGTCAGTACTGATGAGTTTCGTTGCGATGATTGAGAGCACCAGAGACCCAATATCCCACTCTGATACCGCCCCTCCTATCCCCTAGGGATACTTCAAGGCCAGATTCAAAATCAGCCCAAAGTGACAGAGTACTGTTGCGTTTCTTTCAGTGAGAGCGCCGGAGTCCTAATCTCGGAGATTGGGACCCCGCAGTTTCCTTTTTAATCCCTTGGGTGGGAACGCACATGATACTTCAAGCACCGCGCGCGTTCATAGGCTGCAGTGACTGCTTACCATCAAGCGAACCGTACGCTTGTTTGCCAACCGACACGACGTAGAAAAAGGTATTGTGTTTTGAGAAGTGGATTAGTGTTTCGGTTAACCTTGAGAAGTAAAACTATAATAATAAAGAAAATGGAACTGTTTGTCTGTTTGTTTCGGCTAGTTCGGAACGACTTTTTTAGCCTCCAAATGGCTCGTATTTTATTCTTGTTATTTTAACTGACTTAGCTGAGAGGGGTAATGATTTTACGCTGTGTATGTATGTTTTAATACAGAGTTTGTAAGTTAAAACAAGTCAGACGCTGTGAGACGCTCATAGCCGGGTCACTGACCGGTAAGCGATTGGTGGGTTAAACAACTTTAGGCCAGTCACTAGATGGGTGATCGCATACTGGTATTTCAACTAAGCGTCTCCGTGCTTAGGAAGGCATGGAAAAAGTCGGTCCCGGCTGTTATCAATTTGATGACAGTCGATAAGTCAAGTCAGAGGCCTACGGGCGACCTGAACAACTCTGACACTAGGTTGACCACTAACCACTCGAAAGGAGAACCTTCTGTGCCGGAAACTCGAAAGGCGTCGGGATGTGACGACCCCATCGCCCGCTGTTGGGATAACCTCTGTCACAACAGAGATTATTCCACCAGTGCAATCAGTCACACTGGTGGTAGATCTTTTGTTGCAAGAGGCCGGCTAGGTAGGTACCACCGCAGTGTCCAATATTCTGCCGCCAAATAGTAGTGCTTAGGCACTACTGTGTTCCAGTTTGAAGGGCATTGTACGCTAGTGAAATTACTGGGCGAACGAACTAATATCTCGAGGTTGGCAACGCGCGAGTGGCACCTACTACTGGTGCTGCAAGCGCTCATAGGCTACGGCAACCACTTACCATCAGGTGGGCCGTATGCTTGTTTGCCAACTTCTAACATAAAAAAAAAAGTTTTTTTGACTTACCAAGTATACTTGCTTGTGGCATCCAGGACCTAATGTGGACATTTTTCGGAAGATTGTCTAATTGTTCTTCGAATTTCCACAGCACAGTGTAAGGCAGTTCCCCGAATATTTTTATAATATCTCTCTTGGTGTTCTCCGGCAGAAGAGAAGATTTGAGGACTGACCCCATGCTGAAGTAGACCACGCCTTGGGAGGACGAGTCCATAATATCTTGGAGGTCCTGTAACAGAACATACATCAATGTCGTTATAAGGATAGGATATCATTAGGTACTGTTGCGTTTCGTGCGATGAGTGAGAGCGCCGAGAGCGCCGATTGATTGATTAATGTGATGTCGTAAATAATTACATTTTTTCCGCTTACATTGCAACAAACGCAGGCTGTACCCTACGAGATTTATCAAAACTACTGGATCGATTTTAATCATTTTTTCAGTGAATGACATAGGCTATATATTTTATACCCGTGCGAAGCCGGAGCAGGCCGCTAGTATTACATATAATAAAAATATATTTGTATAAATTACAATAATTTCTTACCTTAGGTAACGGTGGTACATCTTCATTGATGTGGTACCCTCCGATCTCAACAACATTTGGTGGTACGCTCATAGAGGGCGCAAAGGAGGGGTGGGAGTTGACGAGCAGTATTGAGATATTGTGCAGCGCTGAGGAAAACGGTGGGAGTGTCACTCCCCTGGCGCTTGCGAGTGGGGAGAAGTAGCCCTCGTAAGCTTCTGTGGTAGCTGGGTAGTCTGATCTAATAAAAATAAAGTCTTTTGTTGCAAGAGGCCGGCTATGTAGATACCACTGCAGTGTCAATTTGATGATCCCACGGGAATCCAATATTTTTCCGGGATAAAAGTATCCTGTGTTAATCCAGATAATAAGCTATGTGTGTACGAAATTTCATCCTTATCTGTTCAGTAGTTGTTGCGTGAAACGGTAACAAACATAATTCATTTTGCATCCAACCATCCATCCATCCATCCATCCATCCATCCATCCATCCATCCATCCATCCATCCATCCATCCATCCATCCATCCATCCATCCATCCATCCATCCATCCATCAAAATTTTCACATTTATAATATTAGTTACATGAGATTGGAATTTGTAATATTAAAACATGAAAACAATACTCACAAAGTCATAGCAGTCATGAATAGATAACTGAAAGTGTTCACAATCCTCGCCCAGAAGTTCATCGGTATCGGCGAATCGTTTTGTATCGCGGGTATAGTCGGTACCGATCTGACTGTGTCAACGAGGTACTCCATATGTGTATGCATGACCATACCACTAAGGAGTATCCATGGAGCTTGCTGGACTGCTGCGTAGCTGTAAATTTGAAAGTCTGTATAATGTCGGAAACTTGGGATGGAATTATACATCATAGCGTGTCGTGGTAAAGGCCTAGCCAGCATTTGGGCTAGGGGAGGGCAAAATCTTAATTTAGGGTAGAGGGGGGACGAGATGGTAAGCAAGCACACGGCCCACCTGATGGTAAGCGGTTGCCGTAGCCTATGAGCTCGCGCAACACCATTAGTAGGTGTCACTCGCGCGTTGACAACGTGAGATATTGGTTCTTCAATCTCCTTTGCCCAGTGATACAGTAATGCCAAAGACACAGACATTATCAGATGTTATGATAACAACCGAGACCGGCAGCTTAACGTGCACTCCGAGGCACGGTGGGGAGAACCTCAAGAACGCCCAGACCTAAACAGGTGTTTTAGTCGGTTAAAATTCACTTACCCAGCCTCCACATCAGAGAAGAACCACTCAGTCACAACAGCATCAAAGTTTTCCTTAACCAGCACCTCTCTAACCGCTGGTGTATGTATGAGTGCTCTCGATATATTCCAAGCGAACTCTTTAACTACTGACATACCTGAGTTCCTCCGATCTGTCATGTCAAGATCTGTAATTAAAAATTCCGGCCTTTTTTAATTACGTCACTAAAGGTCAATAAATGAATAGCCAAACGATTAATCCTTAGGGTCTTCTTCCTAGCATTATAGCGGCGTCGGGATGTGACGACCCCATCGCCCGCTGTTGGGTTAACAGCAGAGATTATTCCACCAGTGTAATCAGTCACACTGGTGCTAGGTCTTTTGTTGCAAGAGGCCGGCTAGGTACCACCGCAGCGTCAAATATTCTGCCGCCAAATAGTAGTGCTTAGGCATTACTGTGTTCCGGTTTGAAGGGCACTGTACGCTAGTGAAATTACTGAGCAGAATAGATTTAAGAACTAATATCTCGAGGTTGGCAACGCGTGAGTGGCACCTACTAATGGTGCTGCAAGCGCTCATAGGCTACGACAACCACTTACCATCTGGTGGGCCATAAGCTTGTTTGCCAACTAGTAACATCAAAAAAAAAAATATTCCCGGTATTTACCCAGGATTTCCTGATACTCTCATCCGGATTTGACGGGTTACCAGTTCTTATACAGATCGATTTCCATCTGAATGCGCAACCCTAAGGACGAACCAGGAGCCCATTGGATAAGAATAACCCATTTATTACTAGGGTCATATGTTTTAAAAAAGAAATAATTAAAAACATCCATCCATCCTTACAAACTTTCAAACCCATACATACAAATAAATAAAATTAAAGTGTCCCCTTGTAATTCTAAATTAACAGCTTTTCACTAGATCCATATGAAAGCACACAAGGTACCTACAATTAATTCATAAAATTTACGTCAGCTTGTTCGTTCCGGCCGATCGGTAAACGATCGGTGGGTTAAGCAACTTTCGGCGCAGTCAATCACTGGATGGGTGATCGCATAGTGGTGAACGTCTCCGTGCTTCGGAGGGCACGTATAAAGTCGGTCCCGGCAATGACAATTTGACAACAGTCGATAAGTCAAGTCAGAGGCCTACGGGCGACCTGAACAACCCTGACACTAGGTTGGCCACTAACCACTATAAGAAGAAGTAGAATGAGTAATAAATATACTTACTTTGAGTAATTTTTTGAATGTGTTTTACATCAATTATTTTTAGATTTTTCGTTGGTTTCGAATCGGGAAATGTTGTTATAAATGTAATCTGAAAAAATTATATCATATCAGCCGTATAAAAGATACATGTCCAAACCCCCAGGGCCCTGAGCCCGAGCAAAACTCCGTAAAATCCACAATCTCACCCAAACTCTGTCTTAACGCTAAACTTCAATACCAATCAAGGCGCGGGATGTGACGACCCCATCGCCCGCTGTTGGGATAACCTCTGTCACAGCAGAGATTATTGCACCAGTGCAATCAGTCACACTGGTGGTAGGTCTCTTGTTGCAAGAGGCCGGCTAGGTAGGTACCACCGCAGTGTCCAATATTCTGCCGCCAAATAGTAGTGCTTCGGCACTACTGTGTTCCGGTTTGAAGGGCACTGTACGCTAGTGAAATTACTGGGCGAACGAGATTTAAGAACTAATATCTCGAGGTTGGCAACGCGTGAGTGGCACCTACTAATGGTGCTGCAAGCGTTCATAGGCTGCGGCAGCCACTTACCATCAGGTGGGCCGTATGCTTGTTTGCCAACTTTTAACATAAAAAAAAAAAAAAAACTACACTTTACAACCGTGAAACCGAAGTCATTCGCTATACAGCTATACAAATTGTTGTACAGCCATGCTTCTCTCAGCACGAAAGGGACTGGGGAAGGACTACCTTTACGCAGCAAATCTGCGTAAAGTAACAGTATCAGTAGGTACTGTTGCGTCTCTTGTGATGAGTGAGAGCGCCGGAGGCCCAATCTCCCCCCCTTATTCCCTTCCTTTTTCCTTCCTCACCCCTGCCTTCTAGTTCTAGGGTTGACGACGCGCATGTGATACTTCAAGTATCGCAAGCGTTGAAAGGTTGGGGTGACTGCTTACCGGACCGTATGCTTGTTTGATAACTGTCATGACACAAAAAAAACTAATACATTTTATATTGTCTCTTTGGTGATTTTTTATTGCCTTCTCGTTAGGACTCGATAGAAGGCCCCCTATAATTTTGTAACAGGGCCCTCTAGGGCAAGATACGCCACTGGTCAAGCATTATCGTCTACGTAGAGAGAAATCTTTATTAACCTTGTATTTGAGGGGTGGGGAGGGGTGAGGTGAGTGCTACAAGCAAATAAATAAAAATGTCTTTATCCTAGCATTATTCCCGGTATTTAGACCTATGGTCTGCATATACCCTTATCCTGAATTTGACGGGTTACTGGTTTTCACACAGTGACTGCCATCTGACCTCCGCAACTCTAAAGGCGAACCATTAACTCATTGCACAAGAGCAAACCTATCAAGAGTTAACGATTATTATCAGATGTTAATGTTATGATAACAACCGGGACCGACAGCTTAACGTGCTCTTCGGCACGGGGTTTGGCACTTAGACCAATACAAAAATCTGCACCGAGCGGGAATCGAACCAGCCAGCGTCGAACACGGTGGGAAATTCTTACCTGGTGTCCATTTTGTAATAATGGCGTCACAAGGCCCATCATCAGGTGGTAATGGCTTTTTGACGGTACGGATTGGATACACAGTATGTTATAACCGCATACCGCGGATATTGCCGATAAGATGAGAATGATGAGCTTCATATTCTGTAAAAGATAGAAAAAGATTAGAAGAATCAAAAAAATCCGTAACGAAAGAAAACCTAACACTCCACACAAGAAAAATTAATAGGAGAACATAAATGATAGAAGTGCAACGGGAGCTCAACCTATACTAGACGTAAAGTGAATTTGTATGAGACTGTCGCTGGACCGACCATTTTGTTGACCCCTCAGCCTTCTTGTAAATTTACTTTCGTGCTTTTTATAGTTGCCTGGTACTTTCACTAAAGTTTTTAATATAATTACGCTAGTGAAATTACTGGGCGAACGAGATTTAAGAACTAATATCTCGAGGTTGGCAACGCGTGAGTGGCACCTACTAATGGTGCTGCAAGCGCTCATAGGCTGCGGCAGCCACTTACCATCAGGTGGGCCGTATGCTTGTTTGCCAACTTCTAACATAAAAAAAAAAAAAAAAAAAAAAACGGCCCCCATTAGGATACTTATATCCTGTGTCGGGGGCATGGGGCAACATGCCTCCCGATCTCGTTTATATCCCAATAAAACCTACACTAGACTCGATATTTTTTTTATTTTGGTAAACCTAAAGATATATTTAGATAAAAATTATATGCGTTTATAAAAGGCTCCCAATCTGAGGGCACGGCAGTGCCCCCGCCAAGTCGAGCAAAAAGCGGCACGGCCGTACTATCTTTTTCTCGAAGCACTTCAGGCCATTTTCGACGCCCTATAACATCGTTCTGGATAAAACGAAAAACCTGAATTTTTACGACACTAAAGTATTTGTACGAGTAGAATAAGTTGCCGTACAACTGTCAAGTTTCACACGTAGTTATACATGAGATCTCACCACTTTTTGTAGTAGAAGTGCTTTGCGAGACTTGGAAATTACATTTTATGTTTTTAATAATAGTTTTTCTCACAAAAGAAGGGACTTGAAAAAATGGGAAAAAAATCGTACTGGAGACATCTAGAACCGGGAATAATATTTTTTCACTACATTTTCTAATAATGAATGAAGTTAAACCAATTTATCGCACCTGTAGAGGATACGACGTGTGAAATGTATCTCAACACAACGGGAGGATCCTTCGACCAGGCGGGCGATATTTCCTGGCGGGGCGAAGCCTTACGACTTGCGTTGGGAAGTTGTATATATAGGTGACGAGCGTAGGAAACTCTGATAGCGCGATTTAGGATCGTGACGCTCATTGGTCGTCACTATCGTTGCGTAGTATGCCCTGTAGGTGTCACTGTAGCTTGATGCGAGATTGTGACAATCTTGTCTTTCTATCGAGTTACGTCGCGTTGTAGATGTCGCTACAGCCCCCGAAACCGCCCATAATGAGTTTCATGAAAATCGTTGGAGCCGTTTCCGAGATTCAAATCACTACATAGTATAAAACAAAGTCGCTTTCTCCGTCCCTATGTATGCTTAAATCTTTAAAACTACGCAACGGATTTTGATGCGGTTTTTAACAGATAGAGTGATTGAAGAGGAAGGTTTATATGTATAATAACATCCATTAAATAGTGGAGAAATACTGTTATTTTTGAGGTTTCTAATGTGATGTCGTAAATAACTACATTTAACGCGTGCAGGCCACGGGCTGTAATGATTAAATCAAAACTACTGGATCGATTTTAATCATTTTTTCAGTGAATGACATAGACTATATATTTTATACCCGTGCGAAGCCGGAGCGGACCGCTAGTTATATATACCAGAATTGCTTGTTTAAAGATATAATAAGAAAAAGACATGAATCTTTTATCTTTTGTTGCCACAGAACAGCGTTAGCAACAGACCCGCCGTTAACTATCAATAAAAAAATATTCATTTTAGAGTTCAACTTTCTGCATCCGCTGATAAGCTTCAGATGAGGTCTGATAGAGGTCATTATACTTCTTATCTCAGCCCAAAACTACATATCTAAGTATAATTAATAGTCAAGTGCGTTGTGGACCACGCACAGTGGAAACTAAAAGGTTCTGCAGCGTGATGATGAAAAAACTTTAGAATTAACGAATTAAAAGCGACCGCAAATATAAGTTTGTAATTTCATAGTAATTATTAAAAATGATATGAAAAAACAAAGTTATGGGAAAACCTACATATCTCCGAAATTTATTAAGGTATCTTTTTCAAAATAATTATCGTTAAATGTTTATTTCATGTTCTACAACCTCAAATTTTGCCAGAATTTTAAATACCATAGATCAAAAGTTAGACGGGGAGGCACAATTGTTATGACTTTAGAAGCTAATATCTCGACAACTACTGACTTAATAAAAAAAGTCAAAAGCAAACCTCCTTATCATTTTGAAATACCTATCCAATGATATCTGACACGTTGACATACGTTGAAAATTTTTTATTCAACCTTCAGTTACATGTATGGACTGCTACCCTTAATTTTTATATATTTTAAGATTTCACCACAAAACCCTGTGGCGGTTCATAGAATACACCTATTTACTAAATTTCGTATATATAGAGCCAATAGTCTCCGAGTAAAATGACTGTGACATACGGATGGACATGACGAAATTATAAGGGTTCCAATTTTGCCATTTGGCTACGGAACCCTAAAATATTCGTTTAAGACTTCAACTTTGTGCATCCGATAACCTTCAGATGATGTCTCATGTAAGGTTATTGCTCCTCTTATCTTATAATAAGTTGTTTTCTTTTTAAAATTTAATATATCTATATAAAAGGAGAAGACTCTGGCGTTGTGGATAGCCTGCCTCAAGCCTCGACGGTTGCAGGTTCCATCTTACAAATACCTGTTTCAGTCTGGGCGTTTGTCCTTGTAGGTCTCCCCACCGTGCCTCGGAGAGCACGTTAAGCTGTCGGTCCCGGTTGTTATCACGTTAACTCTTGATAGGTTTGCTCTTATCCAATGAGTTGAGGGACGACGTCCGACGGGTTGCGCAGGTTACATGGTCAATCGCTCTGTGTAGAAACCTTTTTAAAAATCATGTCGGTCGGTCGTAGAAGGAAACAACCTTATTAAAAAGGTAGTCTCGGTGGAGGGGGTCTAGGGCTGCCTGCTTTGCAGATGCGCGGCGGGGCTTCACGGTTGTTTGCGTAAGCGAACCCGTGGCGTCCCACTATGGCGCAAGGCGGTTCGTTGGGTGTTATTGGGTAGTAGTAGTAGTACTAGTAGGGATGTGACAACCCCATCACCCACTGTTGGGATTACCCCTGTCATAGCAGAGATTATTCCACAAGTGCAATCAGTCTCACCGGTGGTAGGTCTTTTGTTGCAAGAGGCCGGCTAGGTAGGTTCCATCGCAGTCTCAAATATTCTCCCGCCAAACAGTATTGCTTAGGCATTACTGTGTTCCGGTTTAAAGGGCACTGTACGCTAGTGAAATTAATAGGCAGAGGAGATTTGAGGACTAATATCTCTCGTTGTCAACGCGTGAGTGGCACCTACTAATGGTGCTGCAAGCGCTCATAGGCTACGGCAACCACTTACCATCAGGTGGGCCGTATGTTTGCTTGCCAACTTGTAACATAAAAAAATGCGTTTCTTAACGAAAAAAAGATGCTAAAAGCAAACTTTTCATAAAGGTAAGAAAAATATATTGTGTATTACTATCATAATATGTGAATAGCAATTGATAATTAAATAATTTTATCTACAATACAAGTGACTAGTGTTAATATTTGCTAATAGTATTAAAAGATGTATAATAATGACTAAATATTTTGGTCTGGTTGCGTGTTAAAAGTATTACTAGTATTAGCGGTCTCAACCATCGAGAGACGCTGATCAGCATTTTTAGAGGCACAATTTTTTTCGGCGTTGGGGCGTTACGACCCCATCGCCCGCTGTTGGGATAATCTCTGTAATAGTAGTGATTATTCCACCAGTGCAATCAGTCACACTGGTCTTTTGTTGCAAGAGGTCTTTTGTTGCAAGAGGCCGGCTAGGTAGGTACCAACACAGTAGGCTAGTGAAATTACTGGGCAAAAGAGATTTAAGAACCAATATCTCTCGTTGTCAACGCGCGAGTATTTTTTAAGCTAAAGACCCTCCCTTACTTGTAAAGCGTTTATATTAAAATCGTTATTCACGCGGACGAAACCGCTGGCTGAAGCTAGTATGTTATATTTAGAAGTTGTATTAACAGATTGTTAACAAGTCACAGCGCTCAAGGATAAGTGATACTTTATATTTACACAGATATTCAATGACATATTGTGTGGTGTTGTTTTGTAATAATACTTTTAAATACACGACTCGCAAAAATTAAAAACTAGTCAAAATTTGTGGGAGGAATGGTTGTACAGTCAAGAAAAAAAACACAGATTGTAGCTTCAAGTGTCTTGTTTTCAAATCTGGACCGTAATTCAGCTCACGTGCTTGTCAAGTAATCATCAGAAAACCAACGAAAGGAATAAAAAAAAAATAATTTCTTTTCTTTGAAATGTTCCGTTTACTTCAAAAGATTTTTAATTTCCTTAAATTTTTGCAAGTAGTGTAATAAATAAATAAATAAACGCTACACACACAACGGCCCCCATTAGGATAGTGATATCCTGTGTCGGGGGTCCGGAAACATTCACAATGACAAGGACAAATACACCCAGACCGGAAAATATGCTTGCATGGTCAATACAAACATATTATGCTCCGAGCGGAAATCGAACCCGCGACCTGTGGCGTTTAAGGCAGGTCCGCTACCGCTGCGCCACAACGTCGTCAAAAAAAAATAAATAAACGCTCTACACTCAACGGCCCCCATTAGGATAGTGATATCCTGTGTCGAATTATTATCCATCCATATTTGACGTTGCTATACATACTACGACGTTGTGGCGCAGCGGCAGCGAACCTGCTTAAACGCCACAGGTCGCTGGTTCGATTCCCGCTCGGAGCATAATATGTTTGTATTGACCATGCAAGCATATTTTCCGGTCTGGGTGTGTTTGTCTTTGTCATTGTGTATGTATCCGGACCCCCGACACAGGATATTACTATCCAAATGGGGGCCGTTGAGTGTGTAAGTACAGTTATTTCATATGCATTTAGTAAAAAGCTGTTAATTTAGAATTACAAACAGACAATTCAATTTTATTTATTTATATATAATATACATGCATAATATAATAATATAAAATAAATTAAATATTTTACTATTGTATAAGCAACCTGTGAATGCTTTTATATAAAATCTGTTTAAAAAAACGGCCAAGGGCGTGTCGATCCCCATAAAGGGTTCCGTTGGATTCATTGGAAAGGTTTATTACGGAATTTTATTTTTAGTGTTCTGCAAACAAAGGCCTCTGTCCGTCTGTTTGTCAGCGGACTGTATCTTACGAACCATGTTAGTAGATTTGTAATATTTACAGAATTTTCTGTTGCCACTGTAAATTAAAAATAAAATACAAAAAAAATACAGTGTGCTTTAGACCACACGATTGAAGTAAAAAGTCTGTCCGTCTGTCCGTGCGTCAGTCTGTATGTATTTGTGTCTCTTACCAGTCGTTTTTTCCGTTGCATCCGGTTATAAATCGCAACGATTCTAAAGAAGTTTCACTTCAATAAAAATGACACCAATTTTTTGTTGAAAGTAGGGCAGATGGCTCTACTCCACCTGATGGTAAGTGGAAATAAAGTCCAAACGCGAAGGCGGCTGCAACCGTGTTAGCCACCCTTGCCCTGCCTACCTGCAAGAAGCCTCTTCACGCCTCGTTTGAAGTCCAAATTGTAGGAAGGAGGGAACACGTGAGCCGGCAATGAGTTCCACATTTTAGAAGACTCACTACGAAAAACGCCCAGACCGAAAGAGACTTATAACAAAAATCTGCTCCGCGGGAATCGAAGCCGTCACCGTCGAGAATAAACGCAGACTCGCTACCCACAACACCACAAAAGTCCTGAAATGATTCATTTCTCTCCGAAATCAATTATTAAGGTTACTGCTGACAAAGTCGCGGGAAGATGCTAGTAATGAAATAAGATAATTTTATATATATATAAAATTATATATATATAACGTTTTTCATCGTCCGCACGGAACCCTAAAAACCAGCTAACGTTGTGGAATATTTCGTTGTATTTAAGATGCTTCTTGACCTCGGTAAGGTTTTTTCAACAGGTTACCGCCATTAAGTTGTTAAATTATTATTTTTAAACTAGCTTTTGTATGCGGATTTCAGGAAAAAAATTAATATTAATAATATTAATATTCACAAAATGTGAAAAGATTCGCTCGTTCTCCATTGTGAATTCGCACCAACGATTTAATTTTAAATGGCATTAAGAAGCCATGTGGCTGTACTATGGACGACCTTGGCATGTTTAAGAGACACTATTAAAAATAATGAAAAGAAATTATTAAAATATTTAGAATATAAATTAATTGATTAAATTATCTTAAGATCACGCAAATTATTTATCGTTAGTTTTTTATACGAGCCTATTCTATATTTCTTTAATTTTCAGAACGAAGTTTCGTTATGTAACAAAATGATGTATGCTGTGTGTGTGTGCGTGTGTGACAAGCAAAATATGACAGCGCACCCGGGTGCACGACTCTCTCTCTCTCTCTCTCTCTCTCTGTCTCCGTCTCTTTTTATCATATAACCTATTGAAATATACAGATTACATTTCGAATTACATTCGGAGTTCACACATTTTTTTGATAATTCCACATGAACCTAAAATTTTCCAGGATACAAATTATCGTATGTGTTAATCTAGATAATAAGCTATCTGTGTGCTTAATTTCATCCCAATACGTTTAGCCGTTTAGGCGTAATTGAGTAACAAACTTGCAAACATAATTCCAAGCGGACACCAACTGGAGTTTTTGTGTAATCCCACGGGAACCTAACATTTTTCCGGGATAAAAAATATCCTATGACTCAATCTATCTTACAATCTATATCTATGTCAAATTACATCCAAATCTGTTCAGCCATTTTTGAGTACCAAACACCCAAACTTACAAACTTACATTTAACATGGAAACGAAACTGATATAAGAAATACGGAACCCTAAAAACAACTTATCATTAAATGATTTGTGTTTTTTGTTTGGTCATTATTATTAATATACTAGGCATTTGTTTTTATGATCTTAGTCACTTTGGATAAAAAAGTTTAATGACATTGCGCAATTTATTCAGTTTTGTCTAAACTAACTTTAAAACCTTTAATAGCTCTAAAATTATAACTTATCATTCACTGAATTGTCAATGTGTATGATCTAAATAAAAATGGTGGCAGGTAGGATGAATTATTTACGCATTATATTAAAAGGGGTTCACAAATCAGATCATTATTTAGAGTGAACTATTATAAAGATGAATATATAATTAAAAATAATAACTTCTAAATTTATTTATCAAGTTCACTAACAAGAATATACTTTTTTAATTATTAATTTAAAAAAATCACTTACGATGTTTTTTTTTAATATTGCACCATAACTAAAATCGCGTTCGAAATTCAAAATTTAAAACTTATTGTCACACACGTTCACTTGTTCCAAGTTTAAATCTCGACTGCAGCATTATAAGAAAAAGCGTAATACAATCAAACTGAAATTATATTATACAAATATATGCAGAGGAATTTCATACCTATTTGTAATACTAATAAGTACAATAATTGTATGAACATTTTTGGAGTTTAAAATGGACTTGTGTAATATGATACAATTGTGAATGAATTCATGGAATACATTCTATTTTTAACTTTATTATATAAACATTTAAGTGTTATTTTTTTAATTAAGTTTTTTTAAACATATTTTTTATGCAATTCTTTCGAAAAGATCTGTGATTTTCGATTTAATTAATTGAAATTATAATACTTATTATTATTTCCTGTTCCTGTATAACGTAATTATAAGAATATTAGTAATATGAAGATTTAATAGGTACAATTGATTCTGGCTCCAGTTCATCTAGTTCAAGGACATTTCGCGCCATTGAATATTGCTATCCCGTTCTCTCACCCGATTTAATATATACCTTTTGCGGTCTATATTATTATATAATTTTAAGTAGTTCTAAACTGTGGCCTTTTATTATTTTTCATTGTTAGGCATGCATATGACATCTTTACCTCTTATAATGGGCGCAAAAAAGCAATACCATGTCAACCCACACAAATGTAATTTCGAGAAACTATGACTTTTTTTTTGTATTGGTCAAGTTTTTGGAAATTTCAGATTTATGTAAGTAATTTATACTTATTTTCACAAAAAATAGGTATATAAACTGCATATTTCGTATATAATATAAAAGTTTAAAATAATACATAAATTGCATGATTAAAAAATGGCTTTTTAGAAGTTTTAAAGCTTAAAACCCTGTTTATTATAGAAAAATGTTCTTCAGTTATTTACCAACACTTCTGCATATATAACTCAGTGTTTTCAATTTTGTGGGTTGACATGGTATTGCTTATTTGCGTCCATATAAAATAGTGATGTACATTCAGTTAATACTACAAACTACATAGAAAAATAAACTTATAAATAAAGCATATTATTCGTTAGAGGAATATTTTTCCCATAAAAATGCTTGGGACTCTTAATATTGCTGGATCTCATCCAAGAACCAAATTTTATATGAAAGAATACAATTGTAAACAACATATATTTGAAAAGAGTAACTGTCGAGTTTCTTGTCGGTTCTTCTCGATAGAATCAACCTTCCGAACCGTCGGTAGCGTTTGATTATTCAAAAGTGCTTTTTAAAAGTCTACTTAAATAAAAATAATTTTGATTTAACAATAAGGGCCAGCAGCCATTGGCGATACGACACAGCAAAGGATTTTTATTTATAGTTTTTTATATGAGATTCGTAGGAGGCAAGATATGGTCCACGAACGATTTCAAATTTCGCAACAAAAGTACTTGCGCTTGACTTTTTTTTCTGTTACAAGTTGGCAAGTAAGCATACGGCCCACCTGATGGTAAGCGGTTTCCGTAGCCTATTAGCGCGCGCAACGCCATTAGTAGATGTCACTCACGTGATGTCAACCTCGAGATATTGGTTCTTAAATCTCCTTTGCCCATAATTTCACTAGCCTACAGTGCCCTTCAAACCGGAACACAGTAATGCCTAAGCACTACTACTTGGCGGTAGAATATTTGACACTGCGGTGGTACCTACCTAGCTGGCTGCTTGCAACAAAAGACCTATCACCAGTGTGATTGATTCCACTTGTGCAATAATCTCTGCTGTGACATGTTATCCCAACAGTGGGCGATGGGGTCGACAAGTCCCGACGCCGGTAAAATTTGCCATGACTGTGTTTCGGTTTGTAAGGCACTGTAGCTTGTGAAATTAATATACTCATTACGAAAACATACTTCAATAATCCATACTTTTTAACTTACTTACAGTCGATAAAAAAGAAGTAGGCGGTTGCTCAATCCCATACTTTTCCGATGTGACTTACAACTCGCCATACCGACGGGTCCAGTGCTGCCATCTATTTCATTTAAACGCTAAATAAATGAAAACGTCATTTAAATTCATATAGAAATACACAATAAATTATGACAATTACAACTACAAGAGGCCGGCTAGGTAGGTACCACGGTTTCAGATATTCCAACCCAATTTCCAATATTTTGAAACAATGTGTTTCGGTTTGAAGCACTGTAGTTAGTGAAATTACTGGGCAAAGGTGATTTAAGAACCAATATCTCGAGATTGGCAACCCGTGAGTAACACCTACAAACGCTCATAGGTTTGCCAACTTAGTAACATAAAAAAATGTCCCTACAGCTTCCATACCGTGATGCGGGTTTGTGACCGTTTTTTATCGCGTTGCGTTGTGTTGTGCGTAATATGACGCATCACAAATAAATAGGGAAAAAACTGATTATATATAATATTAACTCATATTACGCGTCATGTCATCATTGGATATTTAAAGTGAATTCATACGCCCATGTAATAGCAGTTGCTGTTTTTATTCTTACGTGAGTACGCCATTTTGTTTTCATAGTAAATTAATATAAATATTATATATTAAAACTTTTACGTTAGAGGAGTGCTGCCAATTAAAAAGTATGTATTATTGGAGTGTGCTTTTGTAATGAGTATATTAATTTCATTAGCTATTACAGTAATTTCACTAGCTACAGTGCCCTACAAACCGAAACACAGTAAATTTTACCGGCATCGGGATGTGACGACGACAGCAGAGATTATTCCACCAGTGCAATCAGTCACACTGGTGGTAGGTGTTTTGTTGCAAGAGGCCGGCTAGGTAGCTACCACCGCAGTGTCAAATATTCTACCGCCAAACAGTAGCGCTTAGGCATTGCTGTATTCCGGTTTGAAGGGCACTGTAGGCTAGTGAAATTACTGGATAAAAGAGATTTAAGAACCAATATCTCTCGTTGTCAACGCCCGAGTGGCACCTACTAACATTTCGCAACCGCTTATAGGCTACAGCAACCGCTTACCATCAGGTGGGCCGTATGCTTGCTTGCTTGTAATATTAAAAAAAACTGCCAGACACTATTGCTGTGCCGTAGAATATTTGACATTGCTGTGGTACCCAGCCTCTTGCAATAAAACACCTACCACCAGTGAAATTTCCATGTTCAGATAATGAAAAAGATGTTTGTTGTTTTTCAGGAATTAAAAGACAAATCATTTGAAGAATTACGTATGGAAGACTCTGAATTAAGAAATAAAGGTAAATAAATAGTTTTTTTTAATTCTTCGTCTTTAAAATATTTTTATTTTTCATATAATTCAATCACTTTTAACATATATTATTGCTATTATTATTATTATTGCTTTTAAATTATTAAATAATTTATTATATTATTATTATTATTAGATAGGATTTTTGTACTAGTTATGTTATGATCTACGTTGATTGAAATAAATTATTATTATTATTATTAAAACAGGTGGACCGTATTGCTTGCTTTCTTCTTCCGAACATTACTCCCGGTATTAGGTTCTGCTTATTACTCTTATCTGGATTTGACAGGTTACTAGTTTTTACACGGAGCGATTGCCATCTGACCACAACTCTAAGGGCGAACCAGTAACTCATTGGATAAGAGCAATTTACTTATCAAGAGTTAACGATTATTATCAGATGTTATGTGATAACAATCGGGACCAACAGCTTAACGTGCTCTCCGAGGCACTATGATCCACAAAGACAAACGCCCAGACATAACGTATAAATTATTATATAGATGGCACGTCAGATGAACTCCGGTCTCTCAAGTTCCACAAGGTCCATAGCGAATGTATACAACTCTTAGAAAACGATGCCACAGCAAGACGACTTTTCAATGAGGACGCAGTTGTGTTTAGTGACAGGCCTGTCGGAGTTGGTGAAAAGGTATACTTAGATTAAAAAAATCTTTCGCCTCCCCTCCCCTCTCATGTACCACAGTCTCCCGGACTTCTTGTATTTTTTTAAACATTGGTTATGGTAATAGCTTAGGCCTGAATTATCAGCATCATGACTCACATTTATAAGGAACTAGCGATCCGCCCCGGCTTTGCACGTGTGCAGTGCCACTCTGTTCGCTTAAAAATTTCAACTATACAACGGATTTTAATGCAGTTTTAAGCAAAAGATAAGTGTACCACCGCCGTGTCAAATATTCTGCCGCCAAATAGTAGTGTTTAGGCATTATTGTGTTCCGGTTTGAAGGGCACTGTAGGCTAGTGAAATTACTAGGCAGAGGAGATTTAAGAACTTATATCTCGATGCTGGCAACGCGTGAGTGGCACCTACTAATGGTGCTGCAAGCGCTCATAGGCTACGGCAACCACTTACCATCAGGTGGGTTGCTTGTTTGCCAACTTATAACATAAAAAAGACACTTTATACAATTAAACTAATTTAAATTCTTTTTAGGTGTGCCTACGTATTCTTGAAACAACAGATTTCTATACAGATTCGATAGCTCTTGGTTTTACAACTCACAACCCGGTAACTAGAGCGAAAAACCTACCTAAATGCCCCAATATAATTCCCGGGTACTGGTCCAAAGTACTCAACAAGGGTTTTTGGAAAAACGATATAATTCAATATTCCGTCAATCCACCTGGTAATGTCCATTTGCGCGTCAACGGAAGGGATAAAGGTCTTTTTTTCTCAGGAGTTGATACAATAAATCCCTTATGGGCATTTATGCAAATTAACGGTAAATGTATAGAGGTTAAACTTGTTGATGAAAACACTCCTGTCGAACTTAAAAGATGGACTCCGAATCAAAGTATACAAGAAACAATGCATTTATTATCTGTAGTGGAATTTTCTCGATTATCCAAATATATAGGTCCATTTCCTCCATACACTCGTAGACAGATTAGAAACGTTTTTGGTCTTACGGAATACGTGTTTACATCAAAACCTTTGCGTCGTGGAACACCTATTGTTGTACAGATCTTAGATGTTGATACAATAAAAACGGGAAGTTTATCTATCGGAGTTACAACTTGTAATCCAGCTTCTCTGACGCTCAACGAGATACCATATGATGTTAAAGTTTTGACTGATCGTCCTGAATATTGGGCGGTCAAAAAGGATGTAATACAAGATCTTCGGAGAGGTCACGAATTTGATATAAAGAAAACTAAAGATGGTATAAGTTATACACTGGTGGTAGGTCTTTTGTTGCAAGAGGCCGGCTAGGTAGGTACCACCGTAGTGTCCAATATTCTGCCGCCAAATAGTAGTGCTTAGGCACTACTGTGTTCCAGTTTGAAGGGCATTGTACGCTAGTGAAATTACTGGGCGAACGAGATTTAAGAACTAATATCTCGAGGTTGGCAACGCGCGGGTGGCACCTACTAATGGTGCTGCAAGCGCTCATAGGCTGCGGCAGCCACTTACCATCAGGTGGGCCGAATGCTTGTTTGCCAACTTCTAACATAAAAAAAAAAAAAAAAAAACAAAAAATAAGTGTCAGTACAAACGGGTCGTATTCGGTGTTAATAATACCAGAGATATTTAGTTTTAAAGAACTATGCATGTTTATCAACTTCTCCGGAATGTCAGTCAGGCTGTTGGGCGCTCTCTCTATGCAAAGGCAGTCTCCATCATGGCTGAGATCATGTGAGGTATAATGGTTTGTTTTTTTTTAAATAATATATGTAGCTTAATTTTACGGTAGAGCCATGCTTCTCTTAGCACAAGCAATCTCTGCTGTGACAGAGATTACCCCATCAGCGGGCGATGGGGTCGTCACGCCCCAACGCGGGTAAAATATGTACAATACCCTTAAAATTTCCCATCCCAACCCAAGGTCACTGTAAATTTTTTTTTTTTTTTATGTTAGAAGTTGGCAAACAAGCATACGCCCACGTGATGGTAAGTGGTTGCCGTAGCCTATGAGCGCTTGCAGCACCATTAGTAGGTGCCACTCACGCGTTGCCAACCTCGAGATATTAGTTAACACAGTAGTGCCTAAGCACTACTATTTGGCAGCAGAATATTGGACACTGTGGTGGTACCTACCTAGCCGGCCTCTTGCAACAAAAGACCTACCATCAGTGTGACTGATTGCACTGGTGGAATAATCTCTGTTGTGACAGAGGTTATCCCAACAGCGGGCGATGGGGTCGTCACATCCCGACGCCTTTAAAAGGTCTTTCTATTATAACTTTAAATTGATCCTGTGGAAGAGTAGAACTTCCCCTGTAGACCTGGCCAATTCATTCTGATAACAGGCTCTACTATTGAACCCTTAAAATCGCCTTTAATTATGCTAAATTCATTTTCAATTAATTTTCTTTATACAGACAAACCAAAACAAAAATCGGAACCCCACGAATGTTCCCATACCGTCGACATCAAATTCAGGGACAAGTTATCAAAACCCTTGTCCAGTATCAGTAGAAGCACAGACTTCAACCAGTAAGAACATCTTCCCAAGATCGTGTATATTGACTACCTTGATTCAGCCGCAAATCTTAGCAAAGAACCGTTCAGAAATGCGACCAGTAGTCCCTGGTTGTCGTTTCAATAGTCAGAATTACATCTTATCTGCAAGGTTTCCAATACCATCTATATTGTTCAGGCCAGTTGGTACCAAAGAAAGAGGGACCAGTCAAAATGGCTCCACCAATGAACTAACAACCAATGTTGCTTCCATAATGGAAAGACCTTCAAAACAGATTAACACCACAAGTTTACCTGTACCAAAATTGCAGACAGAAGAAAACGCTAGTGAAATTACTGGGCAGACGAGATTTAAGAACCAATATCTCGAGGTTGGCAACGCGTGAGTGGCACCTACTAATGGTGCTGCAAGCGCTCATAGGCTACGGCGACCACTTACCATCAGGTGGGCCGTATGCTTGTTTGCCAACTTTTAAAAAAAAAAAAAAAAAAAGAAGAACAGCTAACCAGGAGTCAAAATGAGACCACAAGGTCTTCAAAGGTCCGTATAAACCCAGAAACGGATGACGGATGCCATCGGACAGTTAATTCCCAAACAGAAACAAGTCTAACTTCGACCAGTCAGGATTCAATCGCTGAGAAATCTTTAAAGGACTGCACCGTATGCCACGAAAACCCTGTAGATTGTGTTTTGTATAGATGTGGACATATGTGCATGTGCTACCCCTGTGCTGTGCAACTGCAAGAGTATAAAGGTAAATGCCTTCTGTGCAGGGCGAAAATTATAGACGTGATTCTCGTATTTAAATCATAAAAATAAAAAACTGCCAAGTGCGAGTCGGACTTGTTTATTATATCTAGTTCAACGAGAATTAATTGGAATGGCAACATTTGATTTACTAAATATATTTTTCTTCATCCTAGCATTATTCCCGGTATTTTATTTACCCAGGGTCTGCTTATTACTCTTATCCGGATTTGACAGGTTACTAGTTTTTACACGGAGCGATTGCCATCTGACCTCCGCAACCCTAAGGGCGAACCAGTAACTCATTGGATAAGAGCAATTTACTTATCAAGAGTTAACGATTATTATCAGATGTTATTGACAATAACTGAAGCCGACAGCTTAACGTGCTCTTCGAGGCACGGTGGGGAGACCCACACGGACAAACGCCCAGACCGAGACAGAAATTTTTAACAAACATCTGCCTGAGCGGGTATCGAACCCGCAACCGTCGAGACTAAAGGCAGACTTTACTAAATATATTGTATGAAAAAAAGATGTGCACCGTTGTGGCGTTGTGGGTAGCGAGTCTGCCTTTAGTCTCGACGGTTGCGAGTTTGATATGATATGAAATATTTGTTTCAAATTGTTAACTCTTCGTTTTTGTTGCTCTTATTCAATGAGTTACTGGTTCGCCCTTAGGGTTGTGGTCAGATGGCAATCGCTCCGTGTAAAAACTAGTAACCTGTCAAATCTGGTTTATTTTTATGTTACTAAGTTGGCAAGCATACGGTCCCGCTGGTGGTAAGCGGTTGCCGTAGCCACTCACGCGTTGACAACCTCGATATTAGTCGCCTACAGTGCCCTTCAAACCGGAACACAGTAATGCCAAAGACTACTGCTTTGCGGTAGAATATGACACTGCGGTAGTACCTAGCCGGCCTCTTGCAACAAAAGACCTACCACCTACCGGGAAAAAGGAGGAAGGAGGAGGGATGAGATATGTAGAACAGAAACACATACAATATCGATAACCATTTTTAATTGAGAACTTATCTAAACTCCGACATCATCGAATGAAGATTCATTTCAAAATCATAAAAAAAAATTAAAATAAAAAATAAATTAACGACTAGACGAAAAAACGATTTTACAGATACTGAGAATTAAAATCACAAAATTACTGATGTCATATTCAAAATAATTAAAAAATTTTTTTTTTTTTTATAAAACCTAAAATAATCGGATATATTTTCATTATAAATAACGATATTATATTCGATTACATATTAAAATCGATAAATTACAAATTTCTTATCATTACAATGAAACTGGTCGCAATATTTTGGTATAATTACTTAGAAATTAAAATTATTAAATATAAATAAATACAATTAACAAAAATCGTAAAATTCTAAATTTGAAAACACGTTTCAAATTTAGAATTGCACAGATTCACAAAAGTCACTTAAAGACGAAACTGGCTGGAAATATTTTGGTACAAAAAATTGGTAATTAAAAAAACAAAAATGCAATTTTTTTAAAACGAGATATGTCAAATACAATATAGTTTACATCCCGATAGAAATTGGACCAAGCAATTTCGATAGAACTATAAACGTGTGACGTCACGGATTAGAAAGAGAATTTATATAGCTCTCTTTCCCACAGCGTGACGTCATCTTGATATGCACTTAGGATTGCGAAGTTTTGAGCACGACAGGAATGGTTTTATTGAAAAGAAAAATATCAGTCTCACAATGGCGACACTTTTTTAAATGCATATTTTGTCTTTAATATTTTACGCGGGCAAAAACAAAGGAAGCAGACCCTCCCCGCCCCCAGATCTTGCAAAATACTTTAGAAATATACAAATATAATGCAATTTGAACGATTTATCTTAAGTATTGAAGGAAATTGGCATTTTATCCCCCTCACTGGACCCTAAAGGGTTTTGTTCTTGGGATTGAAATAAGGGATGAACGATACAGAGGAACTTATATTGTGTAAGTTATATTTATGGCTGTTTTTAAGGTTTTTAATGAGATACTAAATATATTTAGAACTTCAAGCGATGTAGCGCTTAATCTACGAGCCATTTACCTAAATATAAGATCTCATTATATTTTAATACTCAATATAATTCAGAGCTTTTGACAAGCGATTTTTGCTTCTATTTATGTTTGACTATAATATTACATCACTGATATATGTGTGATAATTTCTTCCTTTCATAATACCAAAAATGTCCACACATTCGCTGGTGCTCCTTTGTAGATTCGCACTAACGCAATGAAGTTAGTCCACAAGGAAATAAACTTTTGAAATTGAGTCTGTCCATAAGCATATACAAACAAAAAAAAAACAATTTTCTAAAATTCTTCTCTGTTTGTCGGCTTGTTCCAGTTACTATCGGAAACGGCTGGAACGATTTTAATAGTACTTTCATTGATAGATAGATGTTATAATTAGGGTTCCGTGCAATAAAGACAGCAAGTCGTAATAGGATAACGTTAGCTTGTAACTAACTTAGTTCCGTTGAATTTACAAAGGAGCACCAGCGAATTTGGACATTTTGTAAATATGGAAGATTTTTAGGTATTAGGATTCCGCATAAAAACCACGAGACCATGAACGATGAAAAAAATGTCGCCATTATAAAAATACCAATTATTTTATTGTTTTTAGCAAAGGGTCACCAACGAGTCTGCGACATTTTGTCTGGAAGGTCCATAGTAATTTTACAAAGAACTTTCAAATAGGAACCTGAGTCTAATATTGAAATCTATATTATCAATACAATTATGTCTGTTTGTTCCGACTAATCTCCGAAACCCAACAAAAAACAATAATACAGATTTCAGTACTGGTAACATTTAAAAGATATAGAATAAAGTTATTATTTATTAAATGCTTTTTTTTAATCTATCACCGAGTTTTTTTTTAATCTGTGGACGTATGAATGGCGAATACCATAAATAATATATAGAATAGACAACTTGTATACATTATTTCATTAAAAACGACTTATTTTAAGAGTTCCGTACCTAAAATCTCCACTGTCAGTACGTCTATCAGGGTTTTGTATCTCACGAAACTCAAATTTCAAAAACTCTTAGTACGGAACCCTATAAGTGCGAGTCCTGCACGCACTTAGACAGTTTTTTTTTAATATAAGGCATTTTTAATGTATTTTTAAAACGAACTATATGCGTCTCTTTCATACATATATTGGTTAGAAAGAGAGGGAAGATAGCTACGGTTGTCTCTTACTAACTTAGGAACACTATTATTAATCTAGCAAAACTACTACATAGCCTCGCGTTTTTACTCGCTTTAAAAATGTACTTAAATTATTATTTTTATTTCATACATGCAGGGCTTTTTGGGGGCTTTTTTGTGGGGGCACATCGCAAAAAATATCATAAAAAATTAAATATTTGAAAAAAAAAAATGGAGTGTTAATTTTTTTGAATTAGTCATAATTTTCGAAATCTATACAAATAAATAAGATTAAAGTGTCTGTTTGTAATTCTGAATTAACAGCTGTTCACTCAATGCATTTGAATATAAGTACATTAGAAAATCAATTTTCCATCCGTCCGTCAATCAATCCATCAATCCGTCAATCCATCAATCTATCCGTCTGTCTGTTTGTTCCGGATTAAAAAGGCTGGACTTTAACGGGACTTTCTCTGGCATATAGCCGATTTTATAAGAAGTAACTTAGGCTGCTTTTGTTTTTGACAAAGTATTAGGGTTCCGTGGAATAAAGAAAAATCGGTACCGGTATCGGTAGTCGCGGGCCCAGCTAGTATAAAATCTAATCTACAAAACAGTTACCGCATCGCCTCGTACCTACGACCTTCTCATAGAGGTTGAGACATTTCTGTCACCGTACTGTAGCTAATGATGCATTTGCACAAGCAAAAAATTATGCTTTCAAATAATAAAATAATTTACTTATATTTTTTCCTAAAATCTTTTGAGGGCCCTACCCCCATTGGGGCTATTTTTCACAACATCTTTTTGGGGAGGGATTGGGGCTATTTTTCTATTTTTCACAACTTTCGACAATTATCAGCCCCAAAAACCAAGTGATAAAAAAAGCCCTGCATACATGTATAGTTGTTTCATTTCAGAAATATATGAATATTTTATCAATACCGACATATTGCTGAAACGATTTTGATTAAACGCATTTTGAAAAGTCAAAAAAAAATGTCACCTAAAAATTAACTTAAAATTAAATTCGATACGCATATATTAATATAATTAAAAATTTAACATTATATTACAATTATATTAGGGTCGTTAACAGCCGAATTATTATTAAAAAAAATGCTAGTCAGTTTTTTTTACACATAAATACCTAAAATATATATACATAGTTTTTGGGATTGGCTACGTCTATCCATTACATTAAAAAGAAAATCATTCACTCACATCCCGAACGTATTTTTTGGCATATCATTCACCTTAAATTAACATATCATTCATTCATGTCAATGTCAGACTGACAGCGAAAAGCGCGCGAAATTCGTCGCCATTTTGACAAATCAAGACTTATAAGTACGAATCACATCCTTGATCTGTGCACGGCACAGAGGGCATTGACCCCCTCCCTTCCCCTTCCACTGTTGCACAGCACAGCGGTAGCACATACACATATGCCCACACATATACAGAACACTATCTATGGGGTTTTCATAGCAGATTGTGCATTCTGTGCCCGTGAGGTTTCCTTCACCGATGACAGAATACATGTGTGATGTTGATGGTATGGGCCGGCTTGTTGATGGCCCATTCGAGATCCTCTCCAGCCTTAGAGGCTCTGAATGCCCGTTTGGTATTTGGAGTTGCTCGTTGGAGTTGTTCTGGCTGGTCGAGGAGCACTGGCCTTCTGTTCTGGGACGGTACGGTTGGGGTGCTGAACTGCATGATGCTGGCTGGGCTGTGAGTTGTTGGAGACCAGCTAAGCAGAGTTGGGATGACGACTGGATGGGCTGAAAAAGATAATATTTCATTAAAATCTACTTCAAGGTATAGACAGAATAATCCAGAACTTTAACTGTCAACATTTAAAAGTGTTTTAGGCCTAGTGCTTAATGCCTATATTACCTGCTTTAAGTGACAGGTCGCGGGTTCGATTCCCGGTCGAGGCAGATGTTTCCTCAACGGCCCCCACTAGCATAACTATATCCTGGGTCGGTCCGGAAAACACATATAAGAACAAACACACCCACCGGAAAACGTGCCTATATGGTCAATACAACATCTGGTCCGAGCGGGAATCGAACCCGCGATATGTGGCGCTTAAAGCAGGTTTGTTAACACTGCGCCATAACGTCGTCAAATATTAAATATAACTCACCTCAATATAATGCGCACTAGCTAACGTAAGTCCCTGCTGGTGGTTGGCAGCGTTTTGGGCACCATTCTGAGGTGGTAGACTGACGACGAGAACCGTCCCACCACCTCCAGCGGCTATCGGCGCTGCGGAACTCGCGAGAACTCTCAACTGCTGCGGCGGTGTCTGCGCTTGCATCGCTTGAGAGCTCAACATCCTGACCTTCTGTGTCGCCCCATATATATCAACAAACGCCCACAATCTCAGAGTATGGTCCACGTGCATCACAGTTACCGGATTCGATCCGTTCCTACTGACGCGGACCTCACCGTCCAGGGTTAAGGTAACAGCCAGTTCATCCCCCCTTCGGAGTCCATTAGCCGCGTCCCGTCTGACAACCCAGTATTCAGGACGATCCAGTAATTGTTCAGCATCGTCTGGTAAATCGCATGGTCTGAGCGAAGCTGGGTCACATGATGTTAGACCAATAGCCAAGCTCCCAGCATAGGCTGTTTCTGTAGCCAATATCTGGACAACAATGGTCTGTCCTGGACGCATCGGACGAGCTGTGAACACGTATCCTTGGCAGAATTCCGCTTCAATCCTGGCCGCGACTCCTCTGTCGTTCACAAATTGGACATTTCTACCTTTCGTCCTGTGCAAACTTAATGGCACAAGGGGATTTTGATATCTAGGCGGTGGAAGAGGTTCCTCCACCGATAGAGAACGCATACTACCAATCAATCTATCTTCTTCCACGATTGGACTTTGCGTACATCTTCTAACTTGGCTTGGGGCACGTGGATCAGCAAATTGGACAGCTGTGCAGTTCCCATACACATCGACCATCGCCCAAAGTGGGCTTCGGGTATCGACACCAGAGAAGAACAGGCCCTTATCCTCACCATTTATACCGAAGTGGACATCACCAGCTGAATTGACGTAATAGTATAATATATTGTCTTTCTCGCAGAATCTTTCGCCGAGAGCCTTAGCCCAGTTTCCAGGTTTGTTTGTGAGGTCTGGGCAAGCGTATTTTGGGAGAGCGTGTGCTAGTGTTGTCGGATCATGGGTGGTGAAGCCGAAGCGTATGACGCCGCTCCAACTGTTGGATATTTCAAGGAATCTGAGGCAAACCTGGAAAGAAGGAAAAACAATTGAGTATATTAAAAAAAGTTTTTAAGGTTTCAAGGGAAGGAAATCCGCTTCCGGAATCCGTACTTGTAACATATCAGTCTGTCCGTCTGTGTTTGTTCCAGCAAATCTTTGAACGCTTTTAATGTGACTTTGGTGTATAGGTGATATTATAACGAGAAACTTAAGCTAATTTATTACACAACAACAGACCATGTTGTGGCGCAGCGGTAGTGAACATGCCTGAAGCGCCACAGGTCGCAGGTTCGATTCCCGCTCAGTGCATAGTATGTTTGTATTGACCATGTAAGCATATTTTCCGGTCTGGGTGTATTTGTCCTTGTCCTTGTATATGTATCCGGACCACCGACACAGGATATAGCTATCCTAATGGGGGCAGTTGAGTGTGCAGCGTTTATTATTGTTAAGGGTTAGGTTTCCAAAAATAAAAAAATGCTTTCGGGTCCCAGTTTTTTTGGATTTTCAGGGCAGACCAAAGTCTAAAATATAATAGAGTGAAGTGAGAGCGGTTCTCTAGTGTATCATAAAATGGAACCAACCTTCTCATTGACCCTGACAGGTCTCGCACTGAACGCGACACCTTTGCAGAACGATTCCACCCGTCTCGCTGTCGCACCGTCGCGGGATACTCGAATGTTCTCTCCGTGGACAGCGTGGAAGCTCAGGGGGGGTAGGTTGTTCGGTGTCCCACCGGTGCAGGATGTGCGAGGCGCTGGAACAATATGAATTATGTTGAATTGACTTTTACAGATATCCATTTTGGTCTGGGTGATTGTCCTTGTGGGTGCTACCGTGCCTCGGAGAGCACGTTAAGCTGTCGGTCCCGTTTGTTATAACAACTGATAATAATCTTCTCTTGATAGGTAATTTGCTCTTATCCAATGAGTTACTGATTCGCCCTTAGGGTTGCGGTGGTCAGACGGCAAATATAAGTTTGTAATTTCATAGTAACTATTAAAAAATAATATGAAAAACAAAGTTTAGTTAAATTTTTCCAGATTTTTATGACTTTAGGAGCTAATCTCAACAAGTACTGACTTAATCAAATAAAGTAAAATTAAACCTCTTTATCATTTTAAGAGACCTATTCAACTTCAATTCAACAACAACAATTCTTTTTAATGGCGCCGGAATGTGACGACCCCATCGCCCGCTGTTGGGATAACCTCTGTCACAACAGAGATTATTCCACCAGTGCAATCAGTCAAACTGGTGGTAGGTCTTTTGTTGCAAGAGGCCGGCTAGGTAGGTACCACCACAGTGTCCAATATTCTGCCGCCAAATAGTAGTGCTTAGGCACTACTGTGTTCCGGTTTGAAGGGCATTGTACGCTAGTGAAATTACTGGGCGAACGAGATTTAAGAACTAATATCTCGAGGTTGGCAACGCGTGAGTGGCACCTACTAATGGTGCTGCAAGCGCTCATAGGCTGCGGCAGCCACTTACCATCAGGTGGGCCGTACGCTTGTTTGCCAACTTCTAACATAAAAAAAAAAAAAAAAATTCAAAGATACCTAAAACGTTGCCCGTACACTGAAATTTATTTTCTAACCCACAGTTACATGTATGCTACCCTTAATTTTAAAATATTTTATTATTTCACTACAAAACCCTGTAGCGGTTCATAGAATACAACTATTTACTAAATTCCGTACATATATAGCCAATAGACTCCGAGTAAAATGACTGTGATATACGGACACACAGACGGACATGACGTAATTATAAATCAACATCAAGACCTAAATATTTTAACTGAACTATCAAATATAAGCTGAAAAAATGTTACGCAACTTTGGACCTTAAGACTAGGGGTGGATTTGAATTATAATAAATATTATAATCAAGCAATTTCGAACTCTAATTCAAGGGTATAAAGACGCCAGGTGGCCCCCTACATATTGCCACCTGCCTAGCAGCTGTTTGGCAGCTTGCTCTTTGCTCTTTCAATAGTTTTGTACAGTTATGTTCAAAATACATCTTGCTAGAAAGCGTTTAGGATAAACGACAGATGAAAGTTTAATTGGAATAAGGTAATTGGGACAAAAGTTTATATAAAGCAATCTATATATATAAAATTGGAGCGTCTGTTCGTAATGGCGAAACTTTTGTCAATAAAAAAAATGTGTGCATGTACTAGTGTACACACGTAAGAAGTGAAACTTCTTTATTACAAATAATACAATTAATACAATTATTTCATTTCACCTTATTACTACTAAGATTATTACAGCATTTCATTAATTGTAATAGAATTATTACATGCTATCCCTACTCCGCTGGAGAAAGTACTCTTCGAATCAACCGTGGTAGGGACAAGAAAAAGATGCCGCGTAACGGAAAAATGTGACGATAATTTTTTTTCCAACGCCGATAAAGAAGTTTCACTTCAAAAAAAGTCCAGGATATTTTCTTCAGAAGTTGTTAAGTAAACTATCGCAAGGTCCAGACTTCTGAAGATAATAGTAGACAATATTATTTTATTTTATACTTTTTAGTCACGATAGTACTTAATGAAAAAGAAAAAAGAATCATCAGAATCGGTTGGTGTGATATTGAGTTATTTGCACATTTATCGCGCACATACTTGATCCTAATTTAAAGCCGTTTTTGCGTGATTGCTATCTCCGATGATGTCCTTAGCCATGGTTCGGCTTCGCAGGAGGCACCCTGAGGACGGAATCAAATTTGAGCCCCGTGAGGGCTGCCCCTTTATCACGGCTGAGTCTCTGTACTCGGCCCCCGCTCGGTGACGCTGTCAAGGCCAGTAGGGCCAACAGCAATACACATTCCGAAAAAAAAAGCGTGATTGAGTAACAAACATCTTATTGGTATTATTAATGTTTGGATGGATGTATGTTTGTTACTCTTTCACGCAAAAACTACTGGACAGATTTGGATGAAATTTGGTACACACATAGCTTATTACTTGGTTTAACATATAGGATACTTTTTATGCCAGAAAAATGTTGAGTTCCCGTGGGATCATAGAAAAACTACGTAAAACAAGCGGCGACGCGGGCACAACTAGTTTATTATATTAGACGAATGAATTAATAAATACTAATACAAATGGTACAGTCTTAAGTTATTCAAGTGAATAACTTGAGTTTTTATCTTTGTGCCCCCTCATAGTAACAAACGAGGGGGAAGCGCACGTGTGGAACGTGCATTATGGCGTTAAGTGGCGGTATATGGTGTAAAATTTCTTTACATAATATTGTAATGTATTACGTGTTTTTTTTTCTAGTTCATGAAGGTTGGCAAACTACGGTCCGCTGATGGTAAACAGTCACCGCTACCACCACTTGGAGTATCACATACGCGTTGCCAACCCAAAGGAAAGAAGGTCAGGGATTTTGTTTTGCATACGAAACTTACTAAATGAGGAATCGGCCCTTTGATACTGATAAAATGTCACATGATCGTTGGTGACTCTTCTTAAATTTAACTCCAACGGAACGGAACAAACAATACAACCGAATGAAAGGTTTAAAAATTGAATTGTGTTAAACGATTTCCGTTATCTTTAGAAGTTTTTTTTTTTTCAAAATATAATCTTCCTTTGAAGCCTCAATAGCTTAGCGGGAGAAGTGTCGACTGGACTCCGTTAACGCTCAGTCGCGGGTTCGATCCTGACCCCTTGGGCTTTTATCGTACCCACTCCTAGCGAAAAAAACAGCATCAAAATCGTTTTACTATAAAATATTTAAATTTCTTCGTCCTAGCATTATTCCCGGTATTTTTATGTACCGAGGGTCTGCTTATTACTCTTATCCGGATTTGACGGGTTACTAGTTTTTGCACGGAGCGATTGCCATCTGACCACAACCCTAAGGGCGAACCAGTAACTCATTGTATAAGAGCAAACCTATCAAGAGTTAACGATCATTATCAGATGTTATTGATAATAACCGGGACCGACAGCTTAACGTGCTCTCCGAGGCACGGTGGGGAGATCCACACGGACAAACGCCCAGACCGAGACAGAAATTTTAACAAACATCTGCCCGAGCGGTTATCGAACCCGCAACCGTCGAAACTAAAGGCAGACTCGCAACCCACAACGCCACAACGGTGTCAAAATTTATATAACATATTGTCAGAGATTAACAATATGGCGTAGATAAAGCTTTTGAGTACACGTGCCAGGTGTGTAAAACCGGGGTGAATCGGGGATGACATCCGGCGGAAGTGGGTCGTTCGATTACGATTTCCTTCCGATAATTTTGAGGGTAACCGGATATCATGTACGTAAGATGATATATTTGATATAGTTACAGATTTTTTAATTTAAAAATAGTGCCCAAGTGCGTGTCGGAGAACCATATAAAAGGGTTCCGTATTTGTAGTATTTCTTATTGTTGAAAATTTCAAATCTCCATCCAATACGATTCGTGAGTTATATCCGATGTCAGACGGATGGACAGCGAAGGCCTAGTAACAGGGTTCCGTTGGCACCTTTTGGATACATAACCCATAATGAAACCGTAATTCCACATCCGGTTACAATGGCAACCGATTAACCAAGAATCCTTCAGAACATAATCCGAAGACCTCCAACTTGAGCCCTCACCCAGGGAGGGACTCCTCCTCACTGGACCTTGCTAGCTACTGAGAATTAATAACTATTATTATATTATTAATTTGACGACGTTGTGGCGCAGCGGTAGCGAACCTGCCTTAAACGCCAAAGGTCGCGGGTTCGATTCCTGCTCGGAGCATAATATGTTTGTATTGACCATGCAAGCATATTTTCCGGTCTGGGTGTATTTGTCCTTGTCATTGTGAATGTTTCCGGACCCCGACACAGGATATTACTATCCTAATGGGGGCCGTTGAGTGTGCCGCGTTTATTTATTAAAGGATATAGTCACTTTGACCCCCTTTGGACCCTAGGCCAAATGCTGATACCCATGGACTGATGGAATCTCAAACAGGTGCTACATATTTAGGGACCCTTGACGCTCCGATGCTTTATATCGCTAAACAACATTAAATTCCCACCCCTGCGGTTAAATCAACCCTCAATGTGTACAGAGGGAAGATAATTAGTTACGCATATTCAGGACACGCGCCTATACGTAGGTTTTCTTTAATATTTGTAGGGTTTTAAGCTTTAAAACTTCTAAAAAAGCGTTTTTTAATCAAGCAATTTATGTCTTGTATTAAACGTTTTGGGTTATATTATATACGAAATACGCAGTTTGTATACTTATTTTTTTTGAAAATAAGTAAAATAACTTACATAAATCTGAATTTGCCAAAAACTTGACCAATACATATAAAAATTCATATAAAGCAAGTTGTTCAAAATTTTCAAACGCGTTTTTCTCGAAATGACATTCGTGTGGGTTGACATGGTATTGCTTATTTGCGTTCAAATATTTTATGTGTATTGTTGGCCTTACTGGCCTTGATAGCGTCAGCGGTGGGTTAAGCAACTTCATGGTTGGTTACTAGATGGGTGATCGCATAGTATTTCAACAGAGCGTCTCCGTGTTTCGGAGGGCACGTCAAAAGTCGGTCCCGGCTGTTGACAATTTGACAACAGTCGATAAGTCAAGTCAGAGGCCTACGGGCGACCTGAACAACTCTGACACTTTTTTTTAACGTTGGGAAACGCATTTACGCGCACCACTACACCAATTTTGCACTGGTGGTAGGTCTTTTGTTGCAAGAGGCCGTCTGAGTAGGTACCACCGCAGTGTCAAATATTCTGCCCCCAAATAGTATTGCTTAGGCATTACTGTGTTCCGGTTTGAAGGCTGTAGGCTAGTGAAGTTACTGGGCAGAGGAGATCTAACAACCAATATCTCCAGGTTGGCAACGCGTGAGTGGAACTTAGTGGTGTTGTAAGCGCTCATAGGCTACGGCATACGCCCTCCAATAAGACTTGATGTTGTAACAGCTTTTCGACTCAGATCTGGACACCTCCCTTTGAACATTTAATGGGAAAAGTACAATTTTTTTTTTTTTTTTTTTATGTTACTAGCTGGCAAACAAGCATACGGCCCACATGATGGTAAGCGGTTGCCGTAGCCTATGAGCGCTTGCAGCACCATTAGTAGGCGCCACTTACGCGTTGCCAACCTCGAGATATTAGTTCTTACATCTCCTCTGCCCAGTAATTTCACTAGCGTACAGTGCCCTTCAAACCGGAACACAGTAATGCCTAAGCACTACTATTTGGCGGCAGAATATTGGACACTGTGGTGGTACCTACATAGCCGGCCTCTTGCAACAAAAGACCTACCACCAGTGTGACTGATTGCACTGGTGGTATAATCTCTGCTGTGACAGAGGTTATCCCAACAGCGGGCGATGGGGTCGTCACATCCCGACGCCGGTAATCACCTAATTGCAGCGTATGTAATAAAGGAGAAGATGTGTATCATTTATTAGTGGAGTGTATAAGAGACGAAGCAGAGAGGCGGTAGTTCCATAGTATTATACAATATAATAGGTTAGATTTAGGTTTTTTTAACAGTATACTTGCTTCACCATTGTCGGATGAAGCAAGATTATTATTACTTTTGTAAAAATTTTAGCTAAGAATCGTTTATAATATATTTTGGTTTAGAGGTCCCTATGAGGGTGATATATTCTGTTAGGAAAAAACCCTCAATTAATTTGAAGATTAAAAAAAAACGACAAATTTTTAAAAAGGTTGTTTCCCTTTACAGCCATGATGAGCCAGGTTGAAAAACTCTAACACTAGGTTGCCACTAGCCACTCGATAAGAAGCGAGCGAAAATACATCTAAAAATAAAACCCGTCTATCTAATAGATGTTAGTCAATCATAGTTTCTTTTGCGACATGCCTATTACTAGATCTAGAACGGTGCTGACGTCATCGGTGGCTAAGATTAGGCAGCGTGGCACCAGGAAGAGGTCTGTGACGCAAAACTTGGCATTTTACTATGCGCGTGCGCGTCGTGTTGTATTTTTACTCTGGTTCAAAAGTCCTGTGCGAAAATTTTAACCGACTTAGAAATTTGTGTGTATGTCTTTGACGCTTTCAGGTCTAAACTGATTTGACGGGTCACTAGTTTTTGCACACAGCGATTGCCACTCCACCGAAACCGAACGAACCAGTAACTCATTGGATAAGAGCAAACCTATCAAGAGTTGACGCGGGATGGATATCTCAACGTGTTCTCCGAGGCACAGTGGGGACACCGTCCGCGTTAAGCATATATTAAGCACCTTAAAACACAAAAGTGCTTATCCGGATTCGAACCCACGACTTTCAATATTAATAATGACAAAATATTCTGAACAGACATACGAACTAATTATTCTCCCTCGTCGATCACCCCGCGTGTAATTAAGCGTGATTTCCTTTAGGGAAGGATGCGCATGCGCCGGAGCGTGTGTCCGTCTGTTTAACGCTAACTACAGAACGGTCCCCTCGCTCGCGTGATGTACCGATTTTTCTTTATACCACGGAACCCTAATCCTTTTTGTAATAGAAAAGGCAGACGCCAGTGAAAGTCCCCTAAGTCGTTAAAACCGGTCCAGGCCTCAATAACTCAACTGTATAGAGACCGACTTCGCTCCGTTAACGCGAAAGTCGCGGGTTCGATCCTGACCCCCCTGAAAAACGAAGACTAAAAATTGTTTTTTTTTATGTTGTTGTTTATGACAACGTTGTACCGCAGCCACTTTTTTATGTGAGAGGGGGCAAACGGGCAAGCGGCTCACCTGATGTTAAGCGATCACCACCGCCCATGAACATCTGCAACACCAGAGGGCATGTCCCGTTGCCGATCTTTTTTAGGATACAACTGGTTATACGTTGGCTGACCTCGAAACGCGGATGACGAGGAATCGCTTCACGAGTTTTTTACAAACGTACGGTGGTAACTAACCAGGCGGACCTTTAAGCCCTACCAACATATACATGTCTTAGAATTTCTTCCACGACATGTGGGTTTCCTCAAGATGCTTGCCTTCACCGTTTAGCACGACATTTGAAACACAAAGCAAAATAAAAATCTTCTTTTTTTTTTTTTTTATGTTAGAAGTTGGCAAACAAGCATACGGCCCACTTGATGGTAAGTGGCTGCCGCAGCCTATGAGCACTTGCAGCACCATTAGTAGGTGCCACTCACGCGTTGCCAACCTCGAGATATTAGTTCTTAAATCTCGTTCGCCCAGTAATTTCACTAGCGTACAATGCCCTTTAAACCGGAACACAGTAATGCCTAAGCACTACTATTTGGCGGCAGAATATTGGACACTGCGATGGTACGTACCTAGCCGGCCTCTTGCAACAAAAGACCTACCACCAGTGTGACTGATTGCACTGGTGGAATAATCTCTGCTGTGACAGAGGTTATCCAAACAGTGGGCGATGGGGTCGTCACATCCCGACGCCGATAAATTGACGTAAACACTCCTAGCGCAAGCTTAGAGCTTATTTTGAGGGGCGATAAGCGTAAGCATTGCTAATATTTCATTTCTTCCACGATATGTAGGTTTCCTCAAGATGTTATCCTTCACCGTTAAGCATTTGAAACACAAATTAAGCTCTTTAAAACTCAGAGGTATTTACCCGGATTTGAACCGGCGACCTTCGGTTAAAGACTACGTTTTCGATTCATTGGGCCATCTCATCTATAAATGGACGCAAATAAGCAATACCATGTCAACCCACACGAATGTCATTTCGAGAAAAACGCGTTTGAAGATTTTGAACAACTTGCTTTATATGATTTTTTTAATGTATTGGTCATGTTTTTGGCAATTTCAGATTTATGTAAGTTATTTTACTTATTTTCACAAAAAATAAGTATACAAACTGCATACTTCGTATATAATATAACCCAAAACGTTTAACATAATACATAATTTGCATGATTAAAAAATGGCTTTTTTAGAAGTTTTAAAGCTTGAAACTCAACAAATATTAAAGAAAAATGTTCTTCAGCCATTTACCAACACTTCTGCATATATAACCTAGTTTTTTCAATTTTGTGTGTTGACATGGTATTGTTTATTTGCGTCCGAATATACCTAACATGGTCGCACCACCCCCGCTATCAACCCCAAAGTGTGTTAACAATACACTTTATTAAACTGAATCCCTTGAGAAGTTTGTTATTAACGGACAGATGTGATGATCGGGGGTTGTCTTTAGATATGTGGGGTGGTTTAGGGTAAGTTTGTGAGTGGCTTAAGTAAGATAAAAAAGCACTTGTTACTTAAGGTAGGTTTTATAACTATAATTACTACATAGTATAAAACAAAGTCGCTTTCTCTGTCCCTATGTATGCTTAAATCTTTAAAACTACGCAACGGATTTTGATGCGGTTTTTAATAGATAGAGTGATTGAAGAGGAAGGTTTATATGTATAATAACATCCATTAAATAGTGGAGAAATACTGTTAATTTTGAGGTTTCTAATGTGATGTCGTAAATAATTACATTAAACGCGTGCGGGCCACGGGCAGTAATGAATAAATCAAAACTACTGGATCGATTTTAATCATTTTTTCAGTGAATGACATAGGCTATATACTTTATACCCGTGAAAAGCCGGAGCGGGCCGCTAGTAAATAAAATTGTAGTGTCTGTTTGTAATTCCAAATTAATAGCTTTTTACTAAACGCATACGGAAGTATATACAGTACTTACTTCCATTTTTGTTTTCAAAATTAATAAACACTACACAGGCGTCGGGATGTGACGACCCATCGCCCGCTGTTGGGATAACCTCTGTCACAGCAGAGATTATTCCACCAGTGCAATCCGTCACACTGGTGGTAGGTCTTTTGTTGCAAGAGGCCGACTAGGTAGGTACCACCGCGGTGTCCAATATTCTGCCGCCAAATAGTAGTGCTTAGGCACTACTGTGTTCCAGTTTGAAGGGCATTGTACGCTAGTGAAATTACTGGGCGAACGAGATTTAAGAACTAATATCTCGAGGTTGGCAACGCGTGAGTGGCACCTACTAATGGTGCTGCAAGCGCTCATAGGCTGCGGCAGCCACTTACCATCAGGTGGGCCGTATGCTTGTTTGCCAACTTCTAACATAAAAAAAAAAAACACTCAACGGCCCCCAATAGGATAGTTATATCCTGTGTCCGGAAACATACACAATGACAAAAACAAACACACTCAGACCGGAACACATGACTGTATGGCCAATACAGATCTGCTCTGAGCGAGAATCTAACCTGTGACGCTTGAGACAGCTTCGCTACCACTGTGCCACAACTTCGTCCGTCGATTGATTGATTTAAGAATGTCTTAAGAATAAATATTTTAAAAACGAAACGTAATCTTTCATAACCAAAGTGTAAACATAGACGCTTTTGTAATGAAGGTATTTATTCAATTCTATATATAGAATTGATTTTAAACAATGTGGTAAACACAGGTTGATTAAAGTTCTCGTGAGATTAAAAGCGATACGAGGCATGCTCAGGGCCCCCAACAGACCAGAGGCCCCTAATTCACTACATATTCGTTAAATGAAGAAGAAGACGAATGTTTTTTTACGGTAGTAGAGACATGCTACTCTCAGCACAGTCAAGTCTTCTTATCGATTGGTTAGTGGTCAACCTAGTGTCAGAGTTGTTCAGGTCGCCCGTAGGCCTCTGACTTGACTTATCGACTGTTGTCTAATTGTCAACAGCCGGGACCGACTTTTTACATGCCCTCCGAAGCACGGAGACGCTCAGTTGAAATACCACTATGCGATCACCCATCTAGTGACTGACCGCGCCTAAAGTTGCTTAACCTACCAATCGTTAACCGATCAGCTGGTGCACTCGGCTATGAGCGTCTCGTCTCACAGTCAAGTCAAGTAATAGTATCATTAGGTACTGTTGCGTTTCGTGCGAAGAGTGAGAGCGCTGGAGGCCCAATCTCCCACCCCCTCTGTTCCCTTTATTTTTTCCTTCTCATACCATCCCTCCTGTTCCTTGCGTTGGCAACGCGCTTGAGATACTTCAAGTACCACAAGGGTTCATAGGTTGTGATGACTGCTTACCATCAGGCGGACCGTATGCTTGTTTGCCAACCGTCATGAATTAAAAGCTAATTTTCTAGCCTATTTTTCTTTAAGGCCCCCAAAAATTCTGTGTTAAGTGCCCCAAAACGGCATTAATTTTAATGTCGGTATAATATAAGTTGGGTCTTATTCGACCTCAAAATTAATCGTACCGTAAAATGACTTACATCTCAACGCCATCTGTCGTAATGAAATCTCTTGGGGTAAATACGACCCCCTAAATTAACCTAGTGACTTATATAAGAAAAACGTGGGTGGTTGATGTATACTAGCGTCTTCCCGCGATTGCATGTGGGGGTAATATTTAACCGAGTTTGATAGGTGAAAGTTTTGTAGTTCTGTAGGATAAAATTATCTAGTTCTTTGTATGGAAACGGAGATGTTTATTTTTTAATTTTTTGTTTTAGTACTTTTTTATTTTTTATTTATTTAGCGGTAGTAAAAATTAATTAAAAATGCTTAAATTTAAAATATTGAAACTTAACAAAAAATGACTGGAATTCTTAAATTTAAAATAGTTCAAACGGTCTGGGGTGAGGGGAGTAAAGCTGCCCCCTTGCTCCCACCTCGCTACTCCCATTTGGACGCAAATAAGCAATACCATGTCAACCCACACGAATGTCATTTCGAGAAAAACGCGTTTAAAAATTTTGAACAAATTGCTTTATATGATTTTTTTTATGTATTGGTCAAGTGTTTGACAATTTCAGATTTATGTAAGTTATTTTACTTATTTTCACAAAAAATAAGTATACAAACTGCATATTTCGTATATAATATAACCCAAAACGTTTAAAACAATCCATAAATTGCACTATTAAAAATGGCTTTTTAGAAGTTTTAAAGCTTAAAACCCTACAAATATTAAAGAAAAATGATCTTCAGCCATTTACCAACACTTCTGCATATATAACTCAGTTTTTTCAATTTTGTGGGTTGACATGTTATTGCGTATTTCCCATTTATCCATTACACTTAGCAATAACATTACAAAAAACTAAAAACGCGAACCATATTAAAGCGAAACCAACTTTATAAAAAACAACAAAATGGCGGAATATTTTTTAATATAGCGTTAAGCGTTTCTTTCTATAACACAGCCGTCACGGTATCTGAACGAGGTGTATGACCTGACGTCTGCGTAACGAGATGGAAATGCTATTGTTTTAACTTATAAGTATAGAATTTAACTATTACATGTATATATATAAATAAAATTGAAATGTCTGTTAAATGGAATAATCTCTGTCACAGCAGAGATTACTCCACCAGTGTAATCCGTCACACTGGTGGTAGGTCTTTTGTTGCGAGAGGCCGACTAGGTAGGTACCACCGCAGTGTCCAATATTCTACCGCCAAATAGTAGTGCTTAGGCACTACTGTGTTCCGGTTTGAAGGGCATTGTACGCTAGTGAAATTACTGGGCGAGCGAGATTTAAGAACTAATATCTCGAGGTTGGCAACGCGTGAGTGGCACCTACTAATGGTGCTGCAAGCGCTCATAGGCTACGGCAACCACTTACCATCTGGTGGGCCGTATGCTTGTTTGCCAACTTGTAACATTAAAAAAAACGTAACTGTCTGTATGACGCGCTTTCACGCCAAGACTACTGAACCGATTGAAATGAAATTTGGTACACAGATAGTCTAGAGTCTGAGAAAGGATATAGGCTACTTTTTAATGCAAGAAAAGGGGTTGTAAGGAGTTGAAAGGGGGGATGGAAAGTTGTATGGAAGTATCGTCATTTTAAAGCTAGAAGCTTGAAACTTATTTTGTTAGGCTGTTGATTCTATATATATAAATATGACATTCAAAGTTTGTAAAAGTTTTACCCTCATGGGTGTAAAATAAAAATAGGGAATAGGGGATGGAAATTCTGTCTGCTTGTTCCGTCTAATCTCTGAAACGGCTGGACCGATTTTAACGGAACTTTTAATGAAAAATCGGAAATAATCTATATACATAAAAAGACTTACCGTATTCCATCATTAAAAAACTACACAACTTTGACACTTTAAACTTTTAATTTCTTAAAACTCAAGTCGAAAGTGTTACTGTATTCAGCCTAAATTTCATTTGACGTATAATTTTTTTAATTAAAACAAGGCCAAAGTTACACAGCTTATTGTTTTTCGAATTGTATGATTCAGTACACCAAGGTCGAACTGAATTCAGCCTAATTTAAGTCAAAAAACAAAGAAAGCGAACCTCAAAGGGTTGATACAAAGGAATCTATTTTGATCATGTGAGTCACAAGAAGCGAGATGCTTCTAGAACAATGTAGAAATATGAAACCCTTGTCTTTGCTTGGGAAATAAATAAACGCTACACACTCAACGGCCATTACAAGGACATAGGCTCCCAATATAAACATTTGCCCTGAGCGGGATTCGAACCTGCGACCTGTGGCGCTTAAGGCAGGTTCGCTACCGCTTTTTAATTAAAAAAACACAATCGTAAACTACAAGGTTGATAATAACTGAAGGTTGTTTTTAATCTGATATGAAAATAAAAGCATAGAAAAAAAAATTAAACAATAAAAATCATTCACACGATATTACAAAACTCAAAATTTGTTTTAGTTAAAAAAAAGGTCAACGGTCGCGGGTTCGATTCCCGCTTCAATTACATTCATCTTACAAACATCTGTTCCACACCGCCTCGGAGTGCACGTTAAGCTGTCGGTCGCGTGTTAACTCTTGATAGAGTCTTATCCAATGAGTTACTGGTTCGCCCTTAGGGTTGTGGTCAGATGGCAATCGCTCCGTGTAAAAACTAGTAACCTGTCAAATCCGGGAATAATGTTAAGATTTATTACTTTACGAACAAAGACGAGAATGATCTTACAAGGTTCAATATAATTTTTACGGAACCCTAAAAAATATATTATTCTAACTGAAAGTAGATCAAACGAAGCATGACGATCTAAAAGATCACAAAGCGTAGAATTACGTATGAGCGAGCGAGACGGAAGATGTCACATATTAAGTAGTGTTAGAGCGAGATAGATATATAACAACAAAATGGCGGATATATGCTTATATGGACGCAAATAAGCAATACCATGTCAACCCACACGAATGTCATTTCGAGAAAACGCGTTTGAAAATTTTGAACAACTTGCTTTATATGATTTTTTTATGTATTGGTCAAGTTTTTAGCAATTTCAGATTTATGTAAGTTATTTTACTTATTTTCACAAAAATAAGTATACAAACTGCATATTTCGTACATAATATAACCCAAAACGTTTAACATAATACATAAATGGCATGATTAAAAATGGCTTTTTTAGAAGTTTTAAAGCTTAAAACCCTACAAATATTAAAGAAAAATGTTCTTCAGCCATTTACCAACACTTCTGCATATATAACTCAGTTTTTTCAATTTTGTGGGTTCACATGGTATTGCTTATTTGCGTCCAATTGTTTTTGGCGGCAAAAACCTTATAGCCTGTATCTTGAAAACTTGTAAATCCGCTCGGCATAGCTAGTCTATTTCTAAATTAAGAATAAACTAAAAATAAAATCAAAATCCCGTGGGCCGACGACATCTGGCCCACATTTGCCCACGGCCCGTGTCGCCCCCGCTGTTAAGACTCCCGCTTTGTTTTACATATAGGGTGGACGCCATTTTTGTTTCTATTTTGACATTGACATGTCGTTTATTTAAAGATTATTGTTTTTTGACAACGAGAGATATTGATTCTTAAATCTTCATCGCCCAGTAACTTCATTAGCCTACAGTGCCCTTCAAACCGGAACACAGTAATGTCTAAGACTACTGTTTGGTGGTAGAATATTTTACACTGCGGTGGTACCTAGCCGGCCTCTTGCAACAAAAGACCTACCACCAGTGTGACTGATTGCACTGGTGGAATAATCTCTGCTGTGACAGAGATAATTCTAAACAACTAATGGTGTTGCGCGCGCTCATAGGCCACGGCAACCGCTTACCATCAGGTGGGTTGTGTGGTTGACAATTTAGTCACATAAAAAGCAATTATATCGCAACTTTAGAACGAAAACGACGTAACTCAAAAAGCGATTTTTTTGGGAATCTACAAAATCACTACATAGTATAAAACAAAGTCGCTTTCTCTGTCCCTATGTATGCTTAAATCTTTAAAACTACGCAACGGATTTTGATGCGGTTTTTTTATTAGATAGAGTGATTGAAGAGGAAGGTTTATATGTATAATAACATCCATTAAATAGTGGAGAAATACCGTTATTTTTGAGGTTTCTAATGTGATGTCGTAATAACATTAAACGCGTGCGGGCCACGGGCAGTACTGAATAAATCAAAACTACTGGATCGATTTTAATCATTTTTTCAGTGAATGACATAGGCTATATACTTTATACCCGTGCGAAGCCGGAGCGGGCCGCTAGTAAGTTATAAAACATTGATACCTGCACAATCTTTCGTATATTATATTTTCTTGGTTATTTACGTCAGTTATTTATTTATACGCTCGAATATTGCTATGTTTGGACTATTGTTACATTGAGAACGCTTTAAGTCATTTTACGCTGAAAACTAGATTTTAGATTCTTTTTAATTGTGGCGTTTTGATATATGAAGAAAGTTTAGTTTTTTTTTATTGTAATCGTGTTATCGTAACGGGTTACGTTTCACATCCTATGGCCGGGAGATACGCAGCATCCGTTTCCCGTGGTTGCGGTAATCTCGCATCGTATAGATTTCTATGGTTACTTTTTTATATAACAAAATAATAAAATATATTTAACGGAATTCAATGAAAGGAGGTTATTAACTTTGTCGTTTTTTAGAGATCTCTACACACTTACAAATATAAAGTTTTAAATTTTATTTTTTGTATTCTCAATAGCTCAACGGTAGAAGGCCAGACTTCGCTTCGTTAATGCCTGAATCGCTGGTTCGATCCTGACCCCGTTGGGCTATTGTCGTACCCACTCTTAGCGCAAGCTTCGAGCTTATTTGGAGGGGCAATAGGAACATAATAATGCCTTAAAGTTCGTGAGATACAACCCACTGACAGAGGGACGGACGTACGGATGAAAGGACAGCGGTAGCTTAGTATTAGGGTTCCGTTGACAACCTTTGAGTACGGAACCCTAAAGAAACCTTCAATACTCGTCTTCCCACGATTATCATTACCTTTTTGTAAATATATCTTTAGTATATAAATAATTACGTTCATTAGTAAGAATGATAATACATATTTTTAAAATAGAGTGAATGGTAATGCTTGAACAATGAACGAATGCCTTTGTATAGTCATTCATTCATTCTTAAATAATTTAATGGCCGTTATAAATTAGTAGATAAAAACTAAAAGTAGATAGACTGGTAGATAAAAAATCCTTTCATTAAATAGATACTTATTTTGTTATTCGGCGAACAAATAAAATAAAGAAATATGTGTTTTAATATTTTCTAAACTTCCCCCCCTGAAGGGTTGAAATGGGGGTTCAAAGTTTGTATTAAAATCGTTATTCAAGCGGGCAAAGCTGCTGGTAGAATTTAGTATAATTAGTAATTAATAGTTTTATTTATTATATTAGTCATATATAGAAAGTACTCCCCACAGTGCCTCGGAGAGCACGTTAAGCTATCAGTCCCGGTTGTTATCACAACATCTGATAATAATCGTTAACTCTTGATAAGGAAATTGCTCTTATCCAATGAGTTACTGGTTCGCCCTTAAGGTTGAGGTCAAATCAATCGCTCTGTGTAAAAACTAGTGATCTGTCAAATCCGAATCAAAATCAAGTCAAAATCAAAATTATTTTTATTCAAGTAGACTTTTAAAAAGTACTTTTGAATAGTCAAACGCTACCGACGGTTCGGAAGGTAGATTCTATCGAGAAGAACCGACAAGAAACTCGACAGTTACTCTTTTCAAATATATGTTGTTTACAATTGTATTCTTTATTATAACATTTGGTTCTTGAATGAGATCCAGCAATATTAAGAGTCCCAAGCATTTTTATCGGAAAAATATTCCTCTAACGAATAATAGGCTTTATTGATTGGCATTTCATTTTTTTTTATTTTGCCTGAAATGCTAATCCAAGTACTTTTAACTGGATCTCTTGAGTTCATAATTTTGTTTTTAATGATAAGCAGACCCTGGGTAGATGAAATACCAAGAAAAATGTTTGAAGAAGAGTAATTTTAAATTTTTTTTTTTATGTTAGAAGTTGGCAAACAAGCATACGGCCCACCTGATGGTAAGTGGCTGCCGTAGCCTATGAGCGCTTGCAGCACCATTAGTAGGTGCCACTCACGAGTTGCCAACCTCGAGATATTAGTTCTTAAATCTCGTTCGCCCAGTAATTTCACTAGCGTACAATGCCCTTCATACCGGAACACAGTAGTGGCTAAACACTACTATTTGGCGGCAGAATATTGGACACTGCGGTGGTACCTACCTAGCCGGCCTCTTGCAACAAGAGACCTACCACCAGTGTGACTGACTGCACTGGTGGAATAATCTCTGCTGTGACAGAGGGTTTTGCTAAACGTTTCGATGTAAACAAACAAAATGGCGGAGCGCGCCAAAACTATTACCAGTTACAATTACGTCGTGGGAAAACGGACGCGATACCGTTATTAGGTTCTTTTTATAAAACAACTACTAAGAGGTTATGTTATCCTAGTACTTTTATTATTTAGTACTTGTTTTTTTTATATTATAAAAATATATATATAATTTTTTTTTTTTTTCGACGAAGTTGTGGCAGTGTGCGGTAGTGCAGCTTAAGCGCCAAAGGTTGGGGGTTCGATTCTCGCTCGGGGCAGATGTTTGTATTGACCATACATGCATGAGTTCCGGTGTGGTGTGTTTACGACACAGGATATAACTATCCTAATGGTTGTTGAATGTTGCGTTTATAAAAAAATCAAAAAGATTTTTTATGTTACCTACATCTGTTGCTTTTTATTTAGTGACATATTTTTATATTAAAAAAATATATTAACTGAAACTAGTTATTTGCCCTGACCTGATTCAGGCGTCGGGATGTGACGACCCCATCGCCCGCTGTTGGGATAACCTCTGTCACAACATAGATTATTCCACCAGTGCAATCAGTCACACTGGTGGTAGGTCTTTTGTTGCAAGAGGCCGGCTAGGTAGGTACCACCGCAGTGTCCAATATTCTGCCGCCAAATAGTAGTGCTTAGGCACTACTGTGTTCCGGTTTGAAGGGCATTGTACGCTAGTGAAATTACTGGGCGAACGAGATTTAAGAACTAATATCTCGAAGTTGGCAACGCGCGAGTGGCACCTACTAATGGTGCTGCAAGCGCTCATAGGCTGCGGCAGCCACTTACCATCAGGTGGGCCGTATGCTTGTTTGCCAACTTCAAAAAAAAAAAAAAAAACCTGACTTCACAATATCCCTAACGTAAGTATTTAATCAACTCTCGAACACCATCCGAACACACATACAATCTACGGACCTCCAGGTCGCTCAAAAACCGATATTATTTAAATATGGAGGCGTTAAACACTTAAAAAAACCGTTAAAATTGAACCTTACTAACATAGTAATACGTACGCAGTTAAATGGAACCGCTTAACAGAACTTTTCCCACGACTGGATGAATCATTACGGAGTTAAGAATTGAATGATCTTTGAATTTCAAATTAACCGATTATACAACAGTTACTACATTGCATTCTATACAGTACAAAAATAACCGGTTAATGAACGTTAAAATCTCGATTTTATCGATTTTTGATAATCGTATTTTACCGATTTTTTCGATGGTAGAAAAAATATATTATTTCTGACTGCCTTGACCTCATTGATGACGCTGTCAAGGCCACTAGAACAACAGTAATAGACACTCCAAAAAAATAATAAAACTTTTTAGTAATGTCTACTTAATGAGAAAAAGAAAGAAACACCCCCCCTCTTCCAACAACTAACCCAGTCTTTTGAACTATAGTAAGAATCCATAAACAATATCTGGTAACGCAAGTTTTTTTAAATTATCAAAACCGTGAGAACCGCCTTCGCTTTCAAAGCTATTCTATTTTTAAAAGAACAGTTACAAATCTATATTTAACAAGTCTTACCATATGAGAAATTGATAAATAAAAAAAAATGTTTTATACTAGCAACATTACAAAAAATTAGTGATTTTAAAATTTTTGTTGTTTACTTATTTTGTGAGGCGGTTGGACGAACAGTGGAGGCTTATTTAAAAAAAGGTTTACTAATAATACTGGCCCTACTGGCCTCGACAGCGTCACCGGTGGGCCTAAGCTGTAAACTCATTTCATTCGCTGACATACGGATGGACGAACAGCGGAGACTTATTTAGGGTTCACTATTACTGTTGGCCCTTGTGGCCTCGAAAACGTCACCGGTGGAGCTAAGCTTTAAACAAAGGCTTCACACATAGATGATATCGTGTCTCGTTACACAAAAGACGTTTCCCATGAGCGTCCATTATGAATTGACAAGGAATAATGATCTTTAAATTATTCAATTTAAAATACATATTCAATTACACTAATATATATATATATATATATAGAAATAAGTAAAATAGAACTGTCTGTTTGTAATTCTAAATTAACAGCTTTTCACTAAATGAAAGTATTTACCTAAAAAAATCACTTTTTATATACTAACAAAAAAACGCTTTTAAAATTTTTGTCTGTCTGTTTCTTGGGTATTTTCACTGACCGCTACGAGACGCTCAGTGTGCGTTCACTGATCGGCGTGGTAAGCAACTGTAGATGTGGTCAGTTACTAGATGGGTGGATTTCAACTGAGCGTCTCCGTGCACGTAAAAAGTCGGTCCCGGCTGTTATCAATTTGATGACAGTCGATAAGTCAAGTCAGAGGCCTACGGGCGACCTGAACAACTCTGACACTAGGTTGGACATTAACCCCTAAAAGTCCGGAGTAACTTGGGCTAATTTTATTTTAGAAAAATAATTAGGGTTCCGTGCAATAATGAAAAATCGGTACTCAACGCGAGCTAAACCACGGACGCAGTTAGTTATGTATTAAAGTAGCAACATTTTTCCATTGACATAAAGCCTTCTTCAATACAAACATAAATACAAACAATTACAAGCTTTAATACCATAGTAATTATATCCAAGATGGCGTGAAGCATTTTGACAGACGAACGTTTACGTAATTGGAACGGGATATTGGCTATCTCGCTCGCACTGATATGTAAACGCATCTCTCGTCCCGTTCAAACGCTCTCACGGATCGTGGGAACCTCACCTTTCGGCGCGATGTATCGATTTTGTCATCGGATACCGATTTTTTGATTCGGGACTTCTCTCTATTACGATTCTAACGTCGTCCACTTTGACAGGAACTTGACGATTCTCACTCGTTCGTGTGATAAAGGGTTCCGTACCATTGTAGAATAAAAAATTTTTTTTTTTTTATGTTAAAAGTTGGCAAACAAGCATACGGCCCACCTGATGGTAAGTGGTTGCCGTAGCCTATGAGCGCTTGCAGTACCATTAGTAGGTGCCACTCACGCGTTGCCAACCTTGAGATATTGGTTCTTAAATCTCGTCTGCCCAGTAATTTCACTAGCGTACAGTGCCCTTCAAACCGGAACACAGTAATGCCTAAGCACTACTATTTGGCGGCAGAATATTTGACACTGCGGTGGTACCTACCTAGCCGGCCTCTTGCAACAAAAGACCTACCACCAGTGTGACTGATTGCACTGGTGGAATAATCTCTGCTGTGACAGAGGTTATCCCAACAGCGGGCGATGGGGTCGTCACATCCCGACGCCGTTATAACAAGTTTTTTTTATAGGGAACCCCATTTTTTAATATTTGTTGTTTTAGCGGCTACAGAAATACACATTATGTGAAAATTGAACTCCCTACCTATTACGGTTCGTGAGATACAAACCGCTGACAGACGGATAGACGGACTAAAAATAAGTTTTATATAACATTTAAATAAAAAAAAGATTCACAAATTACTGTTGGCCTTAGTGGCCTCAACAGCAACACCGGTGGGCCTAAATATTAAACGAAGCCAGGGAAAGCTTAGTAATTAAAATATAAATGGTACCATTTATTTAGTTACGGAACCCTAAAAAAAAATATAAATATGGAACAAAAGTACCAGGGTAACATAATCAACGAAGAGTTTTCTTCTTCGCTTTAAAAGTGTGTCCAATGAAAGTATCAGTGAAATATGCGGTAAGATTCCGCGAATGCTTCTTTCAACGCGTTCCCGCGCTAAACCACTTTCCGCATCCATTACGTGAAATAACTATGTTCACACGCTTTCGTCATTAAACCTTTACGGGGGGAAAACCGAACTAGTTAAATAATATGAGATTAACGAAACCTTAACCATTAAGTTAACCTTAAATTATGGTCATTACAGTTTGTAATTAGACCACGGGTTTTTCTATATTACCTAGAAAGCTTATATTTTTTAATAGATTTTTTTAAAAACTATATGAATTTTATCTAACAATTTCTGATAAAAACACTTTATAATTTTCCTGAAGGGGTGATTTAGAATAGTTTGTATTAAAAAATATAACAAAAACAAGGCTATTTTGAAGAAAAAATTAAAGAAAAAATTTAAAATTAAAAAATGTTAGAAAAGTACCAGGCGATTATAAACTAGTTACAGGTGAAATGGACATTCAAATGTGCCGGAAGCAAAACATCTTGCAATTGTAATACAAAAGAATTAGCGATTCACAGCTTGTATACAAATTTACAATTCGTCGCAAACATGATAAAAGACAATTATCAACCTTATTTATAAGAGCTAAGAATCAAAACAAACGCATATGTATCTTTGTAAATTTATATTGACGTCTCCATTCCCACGCCTTGCTTCGGGGAAGTTCGAAATTTGAAATTATTTCAAAGGGTTTGATACTTTTTCAAATTTCGAACAACATCTGGTGGCCATATTGTTTTGTGAGAATTGTAAAATGGATAGATATTTCGCAACATTTTGTTAAAATATAATAAAATATATTAGTCTTAAGGACAAAAGTGGAAAAACTAGTTAGACAGCTTCAAGATTATTATCTAAATGGTTATTTAAAGATTATATTAGTGAGACAAATTGATTTAGTAACATATTATCTAGATTGCAAAGTTAGATTTGTGATTTCTAAAAGCGCTTAACATTATTATTACATTTTCTATACTGTATTTCTTTTTAAATATAGACTTAGATCTAATAATAAGTTATATAATTCAAGTAATGTTATAATTGAGTTAAAAGCAGAATTGCGTAACAAGCCCGGAACAGTCACGTGAGCCCATCCCACGACACTATGACCTCTAGAAACCAGCTAATGCTTTCTGTTGCCCTGGTACGTACAGATCAAATACTAGTACTTTTTAATATTAATTAATATTATAATTTGATCCGATTTGGTTCACTTTTTTGTTTTTTTTTTAATCTATGCTGACTAAGTTAGCTCTTGGCCTCGGTTCTATGACTTTTGTTACGGTGTTTTAAATAAAGCATAAAAAAGTATAATCAAAATTCGACCAAGTAATTCGATTTAACGGCGCATAAAGTTTAACGGTAAGAAGAAAAAATTACAATCAACCTATAATTCGCTTTAAAAGAACTTGTAAAATTTCAAATTTTGGCGTGTAAAATTTTGTATACATTCTAATGGAATACACTATGGCCGTAGCGGTAAAGCATCTTACCAATTACAGGGACAAGACAGAAACAGTCGTAGATCACGCACGATTCGAATTTCGAAGCATCTAATGATCGTGAGAAACGGTTGGGAATTCTCGGCGCTCCGAAAATTTCGAAATTCGAACGTCCAATGTAGGCAGTTTAAAACAATCTCTAGGGTAGATTAAAAAAATAAAAAAACGATATTTAAAAATAGATATGTCGTAAATGGAATTTATTTTTCAAAAATTTGAATTAAGAACTCTCCAAAAACCGTTAAAATCGCTTACATTCCATACAATAGAAAATTCCATTTTTAAATGTCAAAACGTCAGCTGTTAGCGCGAACCTAAATGTCAAACTTTTTCAAACAAACTTTATCCATTGCCAATCTCCCATCTGCTATATGCATCTCACTCGCACGTACGTAATAAGAAAGAGCCATTTACGACAGCTGCTGTAATAGCAACTTTTTGAAGAGGATGCAATATATAAAACCTCTTACGAGAAAGAGGGAAAGCGATAATTTGAAAGGTGTTTGTACACCAGCTGATACTGATGCACTTTTTAGTTCTTCCATTTTATATACAAGGTTTTGACCGCGACTTTGCCTGCGAGAATAACAATTATTTTTTCAGAGACTTTAGCATTTATAATATTAGTCTGGACGGTATAACTAGTAATACAATTTTATTATTAAATCAAAGTAAATATTTAAAAAGCTAAGTAAACCCAGGTGTACTTATCTTATCTTTAAGTAGAACCTTTGTTATCAGTTATCATTCCATCTCCTTCGTTTATATGAAAGTATGCAACTATCTCGCTCACTCGTCCGCCAGCTGTTTTAGCAACGGTACATCGGCGCATGCGCGGATGAGCAGGGTTATCAAAAAACATTTTTTTTTTTAATTACAGTTTTTAAAATTGTTAAGGCATTATATATTAAAAGAAGGCCTTATAGCCTTACGCTTGGACCTACAAAGTTGATTGAAGTTTTCACAGGTGTTGTTTCTGACATAGACGAAGAATCAGAAAGAATTTGTCTTAAGGCTTAGAAAATATTAAGAATTTATTTAACCCCAAACTTAACTCGAGAAAAACGTCGGATAAAAGCTAGTTTTAAATGAACGCTTCTTCTTCTAGCATTATTCCCGGTATTTTATTTGCCCAGGGTCTGCTTATTACTCTTATCCGGATTTGACAGGTTACCAGTTTTTACACGGAGCGATTGCCATCTGACCTCCGCAACCCTAAGGGCGAACCAGTAACTCATTGGATAAGAGCTATTTACTTATCAAGCGTTAACGATTATTATCAGATGTTATGATAACAACCGCGACCGACAGCTTGACGTGCTCTCCGAGGCACGGTGGTGAGACCCACAAAAACAACCGCCTAGACCGAAACAGATATTTATAACAAACATCTGCCCGAGTAGGAATCGAACTCGCAACCGTCGAGATTAAAGGCAGACAGAGAAACAATACTTATTTAATAATTAAAAATTATTAAATAAAAAATATCCTAACACTGGCAACCCTACACGCAGTCAGCTGCTACACCGTTTCTAAAAGCCGAGAACAGCTGTCTTGGATGGTAAAAAAAAATTTTTTTCGAAGACGACCTTCTCGAGGCTAAAGCCCGCATACGGACGAAAGAAAAAAAAACACGGCCCATACAATGCTATAGAAGTGGATATTTTACTACATCGAATTACGTAAAAAAAGTTTAATCTGTATACTAGCTTCTGCCAATGGTTTCACCCGCGTTAATAACGATTTTAATACAAATCTTTGGAAAACACGCGTTTCATGGTTTTAGTTTCAAAAATGACAGATTTCCATACACATTTTTAACCCCTTTTTTCCCCCCTTAGATTATTAAATTAAATGTCTCTTTATCTCTCAATGTTAGATTACAGACATTTGGACACCAGAAGACCCTCGCGTTAGCCATAAAGGCTTTGAGGAGCGTCCTCTTGTAGGCGGATGTCTAAGTCCGATGGACTCGCTGACGGCTGACCAACGAAGGGTATGATACTTTACTAAGTTGGCAAGCATACGGCCCACTTGATGGCAAGCGGTTGCCACAATCTATGATCTCTTGCAATACCTTTAGTGAGCGCCACACACGCGTTGCCAACCTCGAGATATTGGTTCTTAAATCTTCTTTGTTCAGTAATTTCACTAGCCTGCAGTTCCCTTCAAACCGGAAGCCAATAATGCCAAAGACACTACTGCTTTACGGTACAACGACACTGCGGTAGTTACCAGGTTACCAGGGCTAACCCTCAAACGGCAAGTATTGTTACGAAAACGACACAAAATAATAAAACGCAGTTTAGTTAAAGTTAAAATTAAACTCCAATTTTATTAACCTAAATTGTCTATGCTTTTGGACATAGACCATTAAAAAAAAAGCGTGACTCATGACCTGTAATTTTGTACCATAACTAAAACGTTTTCTCTTTAACTTAACGCCTTAATAATTGCTCGTTCACGATTGAGTTAAAAAAAACCGTGATAAATTACAATAAAAAAATGTACAGAAATTCAGACCAATAGAAGTGCAAAAATAGGTCTGTCTGCTGTAAACCGCTGTGCAGATTTTGATTGAATTTTGATATAAAAATAAATGGGACATTGGAGAAGACTATACGAAACTTTTTGGTCGTAATAACAAAACTTGAAGAGGATGAAATACGTTAAGGTATTTGACAATTTCATGACGTCACGTTTCAAAATCTAATACACCAATAACATTAAGTATTTAAACGATTAATTTGATCTGTTAATTTCGAAACTGTATTTTAGGGGGGTGACTGAGAAAACCAATAAAAGTATAGGTACTATTAAATCTATTTCTTAATTTTCCAAAAAACTACCCTCATCTCAAACTAAGTACCGCACCACCCCAAAAGCTCAGTAATTAAACAATTCTTTATTACATCTGGCGTAGGCGACATCCGGTTTCCGTTTCCCAAACATCTGGTGTATTATTTCACAATTCCGCCTTTGTTCCTAATTTTAAATAACTTCAAAAATAGGTAGGCTTAGGGCTCCCTACTCAATCTTCTCGTATGGGGACCCCCTCTTCTTAGTGGTAGTCTGATGGTAATAGCTTGTCATGGACTTTGAAAAGAGTAAGTCGAGTTTCGTGAAGGTTCTTTTCGATAAAATCAACCTTCCGAACCGTAGCGTTTGACCATTCAAAAGTACTTTTAAAAAGTCTACTTCAATATAAAATATAGTCTATGAGCGCGCGCAATATCATTAGTAGGTGTCACTCAGACTTTGACAACGAGAGATATTGGTTCTTAAATCTCCTCCCAGTAACTTCACTAGCTACAGTGTCCTTCAAACTGGAACACAGTATACTGCTTTGCGGTAGAATAACCGACATGTAGTGGTGCTTATCTAGCCGGCCTATGAAGGGCAGCGGAGTCGTAGGGTAAGGAACCATCAGACTTTACCGGCGTCGGGATGAGACGACCCCATCGCCCGCTGTTGGAATAACCTCTGTCACAGCAGAGATTATTCCACCAGTGCAATCAGTCACACTGTTGGTAGGTTTCAAGAGCACTGTACGCTAAAGAAATTACTGGGCAGAAGAGATTTAAGAACCAATATCTCGAGGCTCGCAACGCGTGAGTGGCACCTACTTTTGGTGCTGCAAGCGCTCATAGGCTACGGCAACCACTTACCAACAGGTGGTCCGTATGCTTGTTTGCCAACTTTTAAAATAAAAAAAAAAACAGTCTGTTTAAAAACAAGATAATTCAATTACCCCAATGAACCATAATACAAAACCAGTTATACATAAAAAGCGAAATTAAATTAATCCAGCTGCACGGACAGATGCTTTATAATTAGTACATGACAGGTGACACACTTAATACCTACTTAGAAATCAATAATTCGACTTCAAACAAATTTAGGTAGACCTTTTAATGCTTGAGGCCAACTAGGTACCACCGCAGTGACAAATATTCTATCGCCAAACCGTGGTGTCTTAGGCGTTACTGTTCCGGTTTGAAGGGCACTGTAGGCTAGTGCACTAGGCAAAGGAGATTTAAGAACCAATATCTCGAGGTTGGCAACGCGCGCTCATAGGCTACGGCAACCGCTTACCATGACGTGGGTCGTGGGTTGCTTGCCAATTTAGTAAAATAAAAAAATAAAAAAATCGTTTTAAATTACCACAATTGCACAAATGCTAACTTTTGGTTCCAAAAAGAAGCAATTACCTACACCATTTTTTTATGTCTAACATATTTCCTCTCTCTTTCCTGTAAATTGTAGGAGTGATTTCTTAAAAAGGGACGGAAAAGTGTCAGTTCAGCCACAGCCAAACAGTACTGTGTTTCGGTGTGTACTGCTGTTGGGCCTTGACAGCGTCACTGTGTACCCGGCCGAGAATAACGGATAGCTCTCATGTGGGCTCGTATTTGATTTCGTCTTTAAGGTGCCTCCTGCGAAGCCGATGCACTAAGGACGTCATCGAAGATGGAGGCAGCGCTTCAAGCGCATTCTACACAATGGACTAAGGGTCGTGGTCTTACACATAATTAAACGCTACACACTCAACGGCGCCCATTAGGATAGTGATATCCTGTGTTAGGGGTCCGGAAATATACCTACACGGACAAACTCCCAGACCAGAACATACTCCCAAACCATAACATGTATAAACATATGTTTCGAGCGGGAATCAAACTCGTGACCGGTGCCACAACATCGTCAAAGTCGTCCAAATTTTGTAATCAATGTTCATAATTACAAAATTTTAGTACCATCAGGCATAATCAGTTCAATAAGTTTCTTTGACACGAACGAAAAATTTTAAAAAAAATCTACAAACTGTAATAGTTAAAAAAAAACCGTTAACTTACCGCTGGATTTCCTATTAACGATATACAAATCCATTATTTAACTGATCATTTTTAACTAGAACTCTAAACACTAACAGCGTAACGGTTAAACTGACAATCGAGATTAAAATTCGAAATATAAAAGTTAAAAAACTTGCGGGGTAGGTTAAAAATTTTTGCTTTTAATGACAATGTTTTTTTTTGTTCTAGCAACATTTTTTTGTGATTATTCAAGTTATCGTATTTGATTTATATTATCTGTCCTTTGAAATATATTTTATAGTGCAGAAAAAGGCTTAAAATTTTTTGTCTGATTATTCCTAAAGGCTTTATTTTACTATAATTATATTAATTTAATTACTTACCTAAGCCAATTTTTTTCTTAATCTTCTTCAAAACTTTCATTTTCGACCCCTTCTTATCCTTAACGGGGGTCGTTTCCGGTTCGAGGGCCATAGGTGGCAGGACGAGGGTCTGGGGCGGCATCGGAGCACCGTGCCCCGAAGCCCTAGGGCAGGCCGGACAATGACACGCACCCCTCGCCTGCCTAAGGCTAACACAACTACTAACACCCATCATTGATACGGTTCAAATATTTAATACTGTATTAAAATAAAATAAAAACGTATCAGAACATTTCCACAAGTCACGAAACAGATACACGATTTTTTTCAGTCACGATAAAACACCACGTATTATTTTAAACACGACGACTACGACGACGAAGACGCGACGTCCGCACGCGACGGAGCCTAACGGCGGAGTGACGCTCACGAAAGCCAGCAACTGAACGTACGCTTCAAAATTCAAATATCGACATCTGCAATACATTGACAATGAAAAATAAACCTTACATTCATACAAATAAAGTCCTTATTCTTCTGTTATATTAGTAACATCTGTGCTTATTATTTAAAATGGCGCCATATAGAAATGTACTTTATTAACATACGTTAAAGTTGAAATCGCAATACATATATTATAGTGGTATTATACATTGTTGATACAAATAATTCTAAGCCGTAATTTCTCTGACATACAGCTCAAATTTGATTGCATATTTTATTATAATAAGACAATTCGAAATTTAAAAACAGATGCACACAACCTTATTCAATTAACACGAACAAAAATAAGCTTTTTCATAACGCAATAAGGTTGAAGTTTCTTTGTATATTTCTATAATAAAACATTTCTATGAAAGCAGATGCTCTTATAAGCCCTTATGCGTCTGTCTCGTTTAATCTCGATATGTAAGAAAGAGATGGATCCCTCTGAACATCTTGTGAGGGTTAGAATTGGGGTACCTTTGTTGAAATTTGAGTTTTTTTAAGAAAAAAAATCGCTCTATTAAAATTTGGAGATTGTTATAATGATAGCGAAAATGTCTAGTAGTGGATGCAGGTTCGATTCCTGGTCGTATGGTTTTTTTAGCGATAGCTCTGTCATCTGTGAGGCGATTTTTATGGTCATTCTTTAGTTAGATAGGTTTAATTTCCTAGTTAGCTAACCTGACTAACCACAGTTCACCCATCCATATATTGACCGCACTGAATGCTGCTTAACCCAATGATCATTTAAGGATGAGTTTCGGCGACGATGAGAGAAAAGCTCAAAGCATAAAAGTTGTTATTTTGGTCTTAGACCCTTAGATCAAAATTAGACAGAGGATTCGATTCTCGCTCAATTAATTGTTTACGAGATGGCAAAGTTTTAAGGTTCTAGTTTGAAAAATATATCGAGCGAGAATCGATCACACTATTCCCGTTTCTACGGTACCAGAAGTGAGCATATACCGAGAGCAAGCATAACGTAAAAGTTATTTGGTATTTGAATATAGTTAAAAATACATTTTTTTGACAAAATTTGAAGCAGATTGAACCAAGGAATCGCGTTGTCTCATACAAACATTGTCACCCTTTTCACCTCCTTAGATTTGGAGAATGCTTTCTTATCGAATGCCTACGTCATATAAAGAACAAACCCTCTCAAGTTTCAGGTCTCTACGATCAGCGGTTTAGGCTGTGCGTTGATCCGTCAGTCATTCAAGACAAAGCCTTTTATATAGACGCAAATAAGCAATACCATGTCAACCCACACGAATGTCATTTCGAGAAAAACGCGTTTGAAAATTTTGAACAACTTGCTTTATATGATTTTTTCAATGTATTGGTCAAGTTTTTGGTAATTTCAAGATGTATGTAAGTTATTTTAATTATTTCACAAAAAATAAGTATACAAACTGCATATTTCGTATATAATATAACCCACAACGTTTAACATAATACATAAATTGCATGATTAAAAATGTTTTTTTAGAAGTTTTAACGCTTGAAACCCTACAAATATTAAAGAAAAATGTTCTTCAGCCATTTACCAACACTTCTGCATATATAACTCAGTTTTTTCAATTTTGTGGGTTGACATGGTATTGCTTATTTGCGTCTATATATATAGATTTACTTTTACATACGGAACACTACAAATAAAAACCGTTCGCTCGTCTCGTATCCATTGTTTCATCGTCCGTGATTTATCTAAATTTAGAATTCTTTGTTGGAAACTTAAATTGTTACGGAATGTGAAAATTAAAAATTTCAACCTCCGACCTAAAAAGCCTCAATAACTCGGTAATAAACGGTAGATGGACCAACACCGTTAACGCGAGAGTTACGGGTTCGATCCCGACCCGTATGGACTTCTTTCGTTCTCACTCCTATGGGCAAAAGGAAAGTTAGAAAAAAATGTCTGACCGTGGCATCTTAGCTCCCAAACGTCTAAACCTATATTCATTAAGTTTTTTTGCTTGAAAAGTATCGAGGGTCCGAAAACATACACAATGACAAGGACAAACACCTACACCTAGACATACTGTAAGGTTAATGCAAACTGCTCCGAGCGGGAATCGAACCCGCGACCTGTGGCACTAAAGGCATGTTCGCTAATAGCATTGTATATATCTTACTGACATCGGTCTAATTAACAAAATTTTTCCATATCCGGTAACCCATCCTGTTACAGCACGGGTCAAATCCACTTGACCTGAGAGGATATTGCATGACTAATATTGTGTAATAAGTTAATTGACTTAATTAAAGACTCATTAGTTAATTAAGTCTCGGAAATTGTTAACTAACAGCTAAGAGGGGGAGGTGGCAATGTGTTTCGGCTTAATTAATATCGGTTAAATACGATATTATAATACTAGCTTCACCCGCGTCAGCGTCTTCGCCCGCTTGAATAACGATTTTAATATCAACTCTTAAGAACATCCCCCCCTCCCTCTTTTACAAACTTTGAATATCAAAATCGAAATCAAATCATAATCGGACGATACTTCTATACAACTTTTCATCCCCCCTTTCAACCTCTTACAACCCCTTTTTTCCAAATCAGTTTTCACGCTTTTTTTATGTTACAAACAAACAAGCATACGGCCCACCTGATGGTAAGTGGTTGGCGCACCCTATGAGCAATTGCAGCACCATTAGTAGGTACCACTCACGCGTTGACAACCTCGAGATATTGGTTCATAAATCTCCTCTGCCCAGTAATTTCACTAGCCTACAGTGCCTATAGACCGGAACACAGTAATGCCTAAGCACTACTATTTGGCGGCAGAATATTTGACACTGCGGTGGTACCTACCTAGCCGGCCTCTTGCAACAAAACACCTACCACCAGTGTGACTGATCGCACTGGTGCAATAATCTCTGCTGTGACAGATGTTATCCCAACAGCGGGCGATGGGGTCGTCACATCCCGACGCCGGTAAAACGCTATCAAAAAAATAGTAACAACAATTTTGTTGCAAAACCTTGTAATTGTTGTTAATAATGCGAGCGAAACCGCGAGCAACTAGAGCTTACATACATATGACTTGAAATTAATTATTAATTACAAAGCTATATTCGAGCTTTTGAGCTTTTACAGAATCGTCAAAGTTTCGACGACAGATGTGGAACGCACCTTGCGGAGTCTGGGGGCATATGTTCAGTTCAACAACCTGGTCCCAAAAGGCGTTATATTAAATGGACCTTTATACTTTTGAAAACTAAAGGGGGCGAAAAATTTCGAAAATGTTTTCTTGGAAAGCTTTTTACCGGCCGTATTGCCTTTAATAGCGTTTTTGAGTATTGAGATCTGGCCGAAAAATTTACTGAAGGACTTCTTCATCTTCTTATCGAGTTGTTAGTTGCCAACCTAGTGTCAGAGTTGTTCAGGTCGCCCGTAGGCCTCTGACCAACCTGAATGTCAGAGTTGTCCAGAGTTATTCCAGGTCGCCCGTAGGCCTGACTTGACTTATCGACTGTTGTCTAATTGTCAACAGCCGGGACCGACTTTATACGTGCCCTCCGAAGCACGGAGACGCTCGGTTGAAATACCACTACGCGATCTACGACTACCGATCGTTTACCGATCAGTGGGTGCACTGGGCTATGAGCGCCTCACTCAAGGACTAAAGGTTTAGACGACGTGATGGCGCAGCGGTAAGCGAACCTGCCTTAAGATTCTCGTAGAGAACAGATGTTTGTATTGATCATACAGGCAAGTTTTCCGGCCTGGGTGTGTTTATCCGTGTCATTGTGTATGTTTCCGGACCCCCGACACAGCATAAATATCCTAATGGGGACCGTTGAGTGTGTAGCGTATATTTTATTTATTATTTTTAAAGTTTGTATGTAATTTTAAAGGCGTCGGGATGTCTTTTGTTGCAAGAGGCCGGCTAGGTAGGTACCACCGCAGTGTCCAATATTCTGCCGCCAAATAGTAGTGCTTAGGCACTACTGTGTTCCAGTTTGAAGGGCATTGTACGCTAGTGAAGTTACTGGGCGAACGAGATTTAAGAACTAATATCTCGAGGTTGGCAACGCGTGAGTGGCACCTACTAATGGTGCTGTAAGCGCTCGTAGGCTGCGGCAACCACTTACCATCAGGTGGGACGTATGCTTGTTTGCCAACTACTAACATAAAAAAAAAAAAAAAAAAGACCATACAGGCAAGTTTTCCGGCCTGGGTGTGTTTATCCTTGTCTATGTTTCCGGACCCCCGACACAGCATAAATATATATATAGCATTAAAAGTGCGAGCGAAGCCAGATTGAACATTTCACTACATAGTATAAAACAAAGTCGCTTTCTCTCTCCCTATGTATGCTTAAATCTTTAAAACTACGAAACGGATTTTGATGCGGTTTTTTTAATAGACAGAGTGATTGAAGAGGAAGGTTTATATGTATAATAACATCCATTAAATAGTGGAGAAATACTGTTAATTTTGAGGTTTCTAATGTGATGTCGTAAATAATTACATTTAACGCGTGCAGGCCACGGGCAGTAATAAATAAATCAAAACTACTGGATCGATTTTAATCATTTTTTCAGTGAATGACATAGGCTATATACTTTATACCCGTGCGAAGCCGGAGCGGGCCGCTAGTTACTCATAAAATCGCTCCAAATATTAATAACCAGATGCGCACGCGCCAAATGCCGGAAGCCATTTCGGGGCTTTCGTAAGAAAAAAATTAGTGCACATGTCGGCGATTCGACTCCGCGTAACGCACCTTTGGTCTTTGAGAACTTCAAGTACAAATAGAACTACTTTCGACACCTTTTGATTTGTGATATTGACCGACTTCAAAAGTGGGATGTGTCGATTTGTGTATGTTTTATAATTAATACTACATTTTGCCAGCGGCTTCGCCCGCTTGAATAACATTTCGCTCTGATCTCTTATTCCCTATTGTTATAATAAATAAATAAATAAATAAACGCTACACACTCAACGGCCCCCATTAGGATAATTATATCCTGAGTCGGGGGTCCGGAAACATTTACAATGACAAGGACAAACACAACCAGACCGGCAAACATGTCTGTACGATTAATACAAACATCTGCTCCGAGCGGGAATCGAACACGCAACCGTCGAGGCTTAAGGCAGACTCGCTACCCACAACGCCACAACGGTGTCAAAGTGTTATTTTACACTTTTGAGGGTAAAACTTTTACAAACTTTGAATGTCATACTTAATTATATCTAATCAACAGCCTAAAAAATAAGTTTCAAGCTTCTAGCTCTAAAAATGGCGATACTTCCATACAACTTTTCATACCCCCTTTTCAACCTTTTTCGCATTAAAATGTAGCTCCAGGCTTTAGACTATTTGTGTACCAAATTTAATTTAAATCGGTTTAATAGTTTTGGCGTAAAAACGCGACAGACAGACACAAGTTAGGATAAGTAATGGTTTCATTATGTAGTTTAATGTAGTAAATGCTTGGTCAGAAGGTGCAGAAAGAATGACTGAGAACACCAGATGCCCATACTCCCTCTATATCCTTCTTTTCCCTCTCATTCCTTCTCTCCTATCCCTTGGGTTGGCACCACGCTTTTTTTTTTTTTTTCGGAATGTGTATTGCTGTTGGCCCTACTGGCCTTGACAGCGTCACCGGGCAGGGGGCCGAGTACTGAGACTCAGCCGTGATAAAGGGACAGCCCTCACGGGGCTCAAATTTGATTCCGTCCTTAGGGTGCCTCATGCGAAGCCGAACCACGGCTAAGGACGTCATCGGAGATGGAGGCAGCGCTCCGAGCGCATTCTATACGATAGACTCACCCGACGGTGAGGCCCCACGCATGTGATACTTCAAGTATCGCTTTCATATGTTGCGGTCACTGCTTACAATTAGATGGACCGTACGGTTGTTTGCCAACCGTCATGACATTCTATTTATTACGTCATGAAAAATTCTATTCTATACTTATATAATATAATGAAAAGTAAAATTAACCGCTCAAGCTCTGAGGCGAAAAAATTTCGAAAAAAAAAACTTTATTAAAAAAAAAAAATACGAAGCCAAATATGTATGTATGTATATGTGAAGGTATTTCATACGTATAGACACGCGTCGCTCGCGTGCCGGCGCGACAGATGCGCGTGCGCAGGAGTTCGTTCTGTTGTCCTTTTTTTTGCAAATGGCCGCCGACCGACCTTGCCCGAAAGGAATTCTCGACCCCTTTCTTTATGGAGCGATAATTTCTATAAGATAATAAGTGCAAATATGGGCTTGGAATGTTTTATTGAACGGGTGGCAAATGAGCCACTTTTTTTCATCATCATCTTCTTCTTATCGAGTGGTTAGTGGCCAACTTAGTGTCAGAGTTCAGGTCGCCCTTATAGGCCTCCGACTTGACTTTTCGACTGTTGTCAAATTGATAACAGCCGGTACCGACTTTTTACGTGCCCTCCGAAGCACGGAGACGTTCAGTTAAAATACTATGCGAGCACCCATCTAGTGAGTGATCGCGCCTAAAGTTGCTTAACCCATCGTCTCACTCCACCTGATGGTAAGTGGTAGAAGAGACCAATACCGTTGCAGACGCGGTCAGCCTACTCTTTTTTTAAATGTGCAATGCTGTTGGCCTTACAGGCCTTGACATCGTCACCGGGTGGGGGAGCCGAGTACTGAGACCTAGCCTATAATCTCTGTCACAGCAGAGATTATTCCCCCAGTGCCATAAGTCACACTGCTGGTAGGTCTTTTGTTGCAAGAGGCCGGCTAGGTAGGTACCACCGCAGTGTCAAATAAGTCTCTTAGGCATTACTGTGTTCCGGTATGAAGGACACTGTAGGCTAGTGAAACTGGGCAAAGAGGATTCAAGAACCAATATCTCTCGTTGTCAACGCGCGAGAGGCACCTACTAATGGTTTTTCTACGATAAGAAGTTCACTTTAAGTCACTAGTACGAGGGATAGTAGTCACTAGGTAAAGTGAGTTAATTAGTGTCGTCTTACTAGGAGAGAATTTGGCACATTTCTCTCCCGTACCAGGGACTAGAACTTTTCATCAAAGTAAGAAAAAAAAATTAAATTTCTATACATGAAGGCTGTTAGTTCAATAGGAACAGCTGACTGAAACACCTGTCGATTTCTTATTCTATAAGATAATAAACCTTATCTGTATAGAAATAAGGTTTAAAAAAGACCATACAATTATCAAATTTATAAAGAAAATGTTAAGCCTTATATGTATAGAAATAAGGTTGAAATAAGGCTGTCATATTTGAACTAAAACTCAAAATATACATATACTAGCGGCCCGCTCCGGCTTCGCACGGGTATAAAGTATATAGCCTATGTCATTCACTGAAAAAACGATTAAAATCGATCCAGCAGTTTTGATTTATTCATTACTGCCCGTGGCCCGCACGCGTTAAATGTAATTATTTACGACATCACATTAGAAACCTCAAATTTTTTTCTCCACTATTTAATGGATGTTATTATACATATAAACCTTCCTCTTCAATCACTCTATCTATTAAAAAAACCGCATCAAAATCCGTTGCGTAGTTTTAAAGATTTAAGCATACATAGGGACAGAGAAAGCGACTTTGTTTTATACTATGTAGTGATTATTTTTATTTTTCTTTAATTTTTTTAATGTTAGAAGTTGGCAAACAAGCATACGGCCCACCTGATGGTAAGTGGCTGCCGCAGCCTATGAGCGCTTGCAGCACCATTAGTAGGTGACACTCGTGTGTTGCCAACCTCGAGATATTAGTTCTTAAATCTCGTTCGCCCAGTAATTTCACTAGCGTACAGTGCCCTTCAAACCGGAACACAGTAGTGGCTAAGCACTACTATTTGGCGGCTGAATATTTGACACTGCGGTGGTACCTACCTAACCGGCCTCTTGCAACAAGAGACCTACCACCAGTGTGACTGATCGCACTGGTGCAATAATCTCAGCTGTGACAGAGGTTATCCTAACAACGGGCGATGGGGTCGTCACATCCCGACGCCGGTAAAACGGTTTTGGGAATCAACAAAATACGTTTTAAAACATTGACGCACAATCTTTCGTATATTATATTTTTCGGTTATTTACGTCAGTTATTCACGTCAGTTATTTACGCTCGAATATGGCGATGTTTGGACTATTGTTACATTGAGAACGCTTTAAGTCATTTTAAGCTGATAACTAATCGATTTTTTCTAAATGTGCGTTATTTTTTATAGTGATTAGGTCGTATATAACAGTTGTAATTAATTAACAAAACAAAAAATTGAAATTTTAAACATCTATATCTCAAAAAACCGAACAATATTTCGAAAAAAATTACTCTTATTTTTCGTCTTATTTTTTCGAGTTCTACAAGAAGCCTTCAGATTTTGGCGCTGGAAGAAATGCAATATTTATTAGGGAACATTTTGTTTCTACTCGGGCACCATTTTGAAATCTAATGACATCTCAAATCCGTCAAAGGTCTAAGCTGTATAGCGTCACAAGGTTTACACGCACACAACACATTCGCCGGCGAGGACGAGGTCCTTTGTTTCGCACGTCGCGTCGCGCTCACACCGTCGGGTTTTTTTTCCGTTTTGGGAAGATTGTATGCGATGTTGGGCAGGCGGAGTAAACTGTCCCTTAGAAATAAGGTGACATTATACAAAGCTTGTATACGTCCCATACTGACCTACGCGAGCCCTGTTTTTTCGCATGTCCACGCCAGAAGAATTAATCAATTACAAATAATTCAGAACCGTTTCTTATGCATAGCCTCGGGCTGTCCGTGTCCGTGTCCGTACGTTCGCAACGTAGACCATAAAGACTTTGAAATCGATTCGATTCCCAAACATTTGAAGCGCTTATCGCAAAACTATTTCGATCAAATTACTTACCATCCAAATCCTTTGATTAGACATGCTTGTATCTACACAGACCGATGTAACCAACCGACAAAAGTAAGGCACGTCAACGTCGTCACGTAAGCACGTCCTGCAAGACCCTGACGATAGGATTACATTAGAAAATGCCCCTTACACAGCACAGACACGCACACAACACCGTCCTTTGTTTCGCACGTCGCGTCGCGCTCACACCGTCGGGTGAGTCTATCGTATAGAATGCGCTCGGAGCGCTGCCTCCATCTCCGATGACGTCCGCCGCCGTGGTTTGGCTTCGCAGGAGGCACCCTAAGGACGGAATCAAATTTAAGCCCCACGAGGGCTGCCCCTTTATCACGGCTGAGTCTCTGTACTTGGCCTCCCCGTTCGGTGACGCTGTCAAGGCCAATAGGGCTAACATCAATACACATTGCGTTAAAAAAAAGTCACAAAGTGTTTCATTGATGTTTTACAGTTTGTATTAAAATTGTTATTGACGCGGGCGAAGCCGCTGGCAGAAGCTAGTAATATAAGCTGTTGGGATAACCTCTGTCACAGCAGAGATTATTCCACCAGTGCAATCAGTCACACTGGTGGTAGGTCTTTTGTTGCAAGAGGCCGGCTAGGTAGGTACCACCGCAGTGTCAATTATTCTGCCGCCAAATAGTAGTGCTTAGGCATTACTGTGTTCCGGTTTGAAGGGCATTGTACGCTAGTGAAATTACTGGGCAGAGGAGATTTAAGGACTAATATCTCGAGGTTGGCAACACGCTAATGGTGCTGCAAGCGCTCAGGTGGGCCGTATGATTGTGTGCCAACTTATAACATAAAAAATATATATATATATAGAAATAATTTCGTTTTGTACTTTTTGTCCCAACAGATGTTAAAGAGAAAGAAATTTAACTTAAAGGGAATTTGCGTACTTTGGTATGCGATTACTTTTTTTAACATTGAAAAGTTCATTTTTAGGGTTCCGTAGCCAAATGGAACCAATGGAACCATATAAGCCTGCGTCCGTATGTTTGCGTGCGGGCTATATCTCAGGAACTGTAATGGGTAGAGTTGTAATTTCCACATAAAAAATAAGGTCCCCTATACATGAATCTTGATAATTTTATTCTCAGGACCATTTATGTGCTAGTCGGACACGCACTTGGCCGATTTTTGGTATGTACGTACGTTAAGCAATATCTCTAACGTTGGAAAGCCGATATTAAGTTTTTAGTATAGAAACATATTATCAGCTGAGTGAAAGCACAGGTAGTTGTACCTGACGATTTTTTTTTTCTTGCGCAAAACCTTTCTTATCATCCCTTTGTCCAATCAGCTGACTTGGACCATATGATTTCAAAAACAATTTCACAATTGCATCAGCTGATCGAAAAAAAAAAGCAAAACCTCTTTGCATAACCGGACTCTTTTCAAAAATCGAACAGAGGACAATGAACCTTAATACGAAATAATAGTTTCGAAATTCGAAAAATTTGACAGTCCATTTCGTACTGTGCCTTTGTCGCGAAAAACACGTGCGTATTAAAAAAATAAAAAGAATGACAGGTACAGCTGATTGTCAGCTGTTCGAGAACTTATATTGGAAAAATTATAGCAAATACCTCAATAAATGTATAGGAAAATGATCTTTAAATAATACGCAATAGAGACTAATGTTCCATTTTCAAAAAATAATATATAACTTTTATATATAATTCTTATATGTGTAAAAGATTTTCGTCTTTAACTCAAAGACATTTAAGACGATTATTCTATAAAATTAAAGTTCCATATAAAATGTATTTTTTGATTATGTACTTAAGTTCCAAATTCAAATATTTTGAATTAGTTACGAAGTTTCTTACTTTATTTCAATGAAATTTCGAATTATAGACGAAATTGTATTTTATGGGCTTGAAATTAATGTTCGATTTCATTTGTATTTTAACTTTTTAAAAACAGCCAAGATTGTACGTTTGGAAATTTTTTAAATTTCGAAGTAAGGAAATACGATTTTAAATTAAGAACGATAAGTTTCTATTTTATTTGACAGTAGTTTAAATAGTTTTTTTTTTAAAACTAGATTTATAGGCAAAGGCTCCATGGGAACTGCAAGTTTTTTTTTAAAGAAATTTAAAGACAAGTTTTTTTTATTTCTTTGCACGTTTGTACAATGGTCTTACATAAATAATAGTGATTATTTAAATTTTTATTTCAAAGGCATTGAAGATCTTTTATCTGATATTACATAGACTACAAATTAGTTGCAGAGATTTTAACATATCATTCATATATATCTAGTCTCTATACCCTGACTCTTCATCAGATGATTTAATAAAAAAAATATTTAAAACAAAATATATAAGATTGTTTTAATGAGATTTAGTGTATACTAATAAATAAATAAACGCTACACACACAAAGGCCCCCATTAGAATAGTTATATCCTGTGTCGCGGGTCCGGAACACATAACTTTATGGTCAATACAAACATCTGCTCCGAACGGGGATCGAAACCGCGATCTGTGGCGCTTAAGGCAGGTTCGCTACCGCTGCGCCATAACGTCAACATCGTCATCCTTAAATTTAGTAATTTTACGAAAGGGTGGAATACAGAGTTACTATCATATAAATCATTTTACTCTGGAAGGTTGTTTTTTTTTATGCCATAAGGTTGTCAAGCAAGCATACGGCCCACCTGATGGTAAGCGGTTGTCGTAGCCTATGAGCGCAACACCATTAGTAGATGTCACTCACATGTTGCCAACCTCGAAATATTGGTTCTTAAATCTCCTTCGCCCTGTAACTTCACTAGCTACAGTGTCCTTCAAACCGGAACACAGTATACTGCTTTGCAGTAGAATAACTGACACTGCGGTGGTACCTACCTAGTCAGCCTCACGGTATACAAGGCCTACAATACTAAAGTACATTTATTAGATTAATGTATAGTTAAACTTTGACCTATCATAATCTGACCTTATTAACAGTAATTATATACATATTTACAATAGATATTATGTAAAAACAAAAATATATTAAATTTAGTTTTTTTCATATCATGACGGTTGTCAAACAAGCATACGGTCCGCCTGATAGTAAGCAGTCACCGCAACCTATGAACGCGCGATACTTGAAGTATCACAAGCACGTTGCCAACCCAAGGAACAGGAGGGACGGGATGAGAAGGGAAAAAAGGAAGGTAACAGAGGAGGTGGGAGATTGGGCCTCCGGCGTTCTCACTTATCTCACGAAACACAACAGTACCTACTGATACTGTTACTTGACGCCGATTATCTGTGAGAGGGTAGTACTTCCCCAGTCGAGTTGACTCTTTTGTGCTAAAAGAAGCATGGCTCTACTACCCTGAGAATTTTTCTTTGAGAAAGGCTTTTTTTGACACTGTTGTGGTGTTGAGAGTAGCGAGTCTGCCTTTAGCCTCAGGCAGATGTTTGCAGCCTTATGGATCTCACCATGCATCGGAGAGCATGTTCATTCTTTAACTCTTGATAAGTAATTTGCTCTTATCCAATGAGTTACTAGTTAGCCCTTCGGGTTGCTGAGGTCAGACAATTGCTTTGTAAAAACTAGTAATCCGCTAAATCCGGATACAAGTAATAAGCAGACCCTGGACAAAATACCTACATAAGACTTTGTTAGTAGATAAGTCTTATATAGAATTTATATAATTAATGAAAATTCAGAAATCACAGCATCAGAGTTAATAACTAGAGAGTGCTTTTGTTTAAGAGCTTTTTTAAAACAGTCCAAACTATTCAATTTTCAACGAGCCTAAAGAATTCTAAAAAATCGAATACTCTTATTAATCTAACTTTTTTTATTTGGAAAGTAAGATGACTCTACTCCACCTGATGGTAAGTGGCAGTAAAGTTCAAATGCGAAGGTGGCTAACAGAGTTGCAGAATGCAATCATGTTAGCCACCTTTGCCCTGCCTAACTGCAAACTACGCCTTTTTTTTTTTTTTTCGGAATGTGTATTGCTGTTGGCCCTACTGGCCTTGACAGCGTCACCGGGCGGGGGCCGAGTACTGAGACTCAGCCGTGATAAAGGGACAGCCCTCATGGAGGCTCAAATTTGATTCCGTCCTTAGGGTGCCTCCTGCGAAGCCGAACCACGGCTAAGGACGTCATCGGAGATGGCAATACGCCTCTTCACGCCTCGTTTGAAGGAGCCCAGAAATCACACTAATCCACTAATCTGACTAATATTATAAATGTGAAAGTTCAGATGGATGGATGGACAGATGTAGTTACTCTTTCACACAACAACTACTGAACAGATTTGTATGAAATTTAGTACACACATAGCTTATTACCTGCAATAACATATAGGATACTTTTTATACAAAAATGTTTTGTTCCCATGGGATCATCAATAAACTACGTATTATGAGCAGAGCGGCACAACTAATATAATATAAATCTAGAAGTCACACTGGTGGTAGGTCTTTTGTTGCAAGAGGCCGGCTAGGTAGGTACCACTGCAGTGTCCAATATTCTGCCGCCAAATAGTAGTGCTTAGGCACTACTGTGTTCCGGTTTGAAGGGCATTGTACGCTAGTGAAATTACTGGGCGAACGAGATTTAAGAACTAATATCTCGAGGTTGGCAACACGTGAGTGGCACCTACTAATGGTGCTGCAAGCGCTCATAGGCTGCGGCAGCCATTTACCATCAGGTGGGCCGTATGCTTGTTTGCCAACTTTTAACATGTTTAGGTGTTTATATCTTTGTTACTCAATTACACAAAAATGGCTAAAGGGATTTTGATGAAATTTGGCACAGATATAGATTGTTACCCTGATTAACACATAGGATACTTTCTATCCCGAAAAACTTGGGTTCACGCTTGATTATCCAAAAACAAGCTACAGGACTTATTCAATTGAAATTCTGTATAAATGTGTCCTAAGGAAAATTATTTACTTATAAATGATCGATTGATTGTCACCGCGGACGTAGTCAGCAGTAGATGCGAGTTTTTTTACATAAAAAGATAATTAAGTGAAAACATTTGGATAAAACACAAAAGGTTTTATTCTAAACGAATGTTTACAATAGAATATATAGGTTATGTTAACAGGAACGGTTGAATTCTAATTAGAATCTTGTTAGATCGTTATATGGACTGTTTAGATAATAATTAATATCACTTACCAGGTATGGCACTCCCAGTCTGACCCATTTTTACGAAAATTCTCGCACTTTTCAAATCATACACACGCTATTGTTTTATTAAATTTACAGTCCGCTAACCAGTTACGTACATCACTGATCACTCGCGTTACCGAACTCAACGTAATAAAACACGTAATTTTTACTTATTTATTTAAATTATTTAAGATTATTATATTGCCATTTCGCTTAGGATTATTTACTTATAAGAATCTGGTAACTTAGGTTCTAAGTTTTGTAAAGTTGTAAAATGGTTAGTTGTTATAAAATAATATTGCACGCGATGTTTTACATTATTGCAAATATTTATTGTTTTCAACATTTACAGAATTTACACAAAAACTTGCCATTATTCTTCAAATTGACATTATGATTTGAGAATGACATATGACATTATGACATGTCTAATTGTCTATGATAATTGACAGATATAAATTATGCGTTTGTTATTAGAAAAGAAAACTCGTATGGATAAGTCCTGGTCCTCATACTGGGTCGAATCCACGACTGTAAAAGGTAAATACTATGCTAATATCCAACCAGAAATTCCAAGACGCCCTTGGTTTTTTTTCCTAAATATGCAGATCATTGGGTTACATCCACAATTTGTCGATTGCGTCTTGGTCACTCATGTACTCCTGTGCACCTGACTAAAATTAAGGTGCGAGACCACTCTCTCTGCGAATGTGGCCTAGACGATGGCACTGTATCACATATCTTTTTTAATTGTCCTAAACTCCTTTACTCTGCCTATGATGTCCTCCCCATAAAGTCCCTCGCCCTATAAATGTTGAATGTTTGTTAGCGTCCGTATTTAGCCGTCCTTTATGTTCGTTCTTGTGCAAGTTCATTAAATGTAATAAAATTAAATTGTGATCTTTTTCGTATTCGTCTGTATTCATATATTTTATAAGTATACATTTTACTAACATTGTTGTCTCCCTACTAATCATAGAGATAAATTTTGTATTTGTGTTGTTTTAGGTTAAGGATTAACAAAAAAAATCACCCCTATTTTTCCTGAGTGCATTATTAAATCGTGGATGCAAACTCATCATTGTCACCGAACAATCTCATTCGTGTCTTCTCCATTCTACGTGACATTGGCGAAATAATCTGTGCTCAGTTGGCACAACTGAAAGCCATTAACATAAGAATTGAATTGTTATTAGAAAATAAAATACGAGGACAACAGAAAATATTATTTATTTATTTTAGGACAACCAACAGTAGATACATTAAATATTGTACATGTATATTAGAAAAAAAAAAAAAAATATTAGAGTGGTTCCAACTAAAACAAAAATGGAGCATGTGCGAAAGTGAAATAAAAAAGGGGCCGATCAGGGGCATTCAAGTTCAAGGTATTGTCAGAGCATGCCCGCATGCGTACAACGATATTATTAAGTTCTCGGTCATTTGTTAGATGGTGCTTCAATATTAACACTTTGTCATTTTACGCCATATAGACCTGCAATCTTTCTATATCTATGATCTTCATAGACAATAAATTAGACAAGCTGTCAAACTTGGAAATGACATATTTAAATTTAAATTTTGTTTATTTTAACTGAAATCTGAATTCCGATGTGTGTATATATTATAAATTTAAATGATTTAGATATCTATTGCATGTAAAATTAATCAAAACAAATCATGGCGAGCAAAAAAGGTGATATAAAACAAGCTCTACTTGCTCGTAAAGACGAATTACTGCAAGAGATTAAATATTACGAGAAAAGAATAGAAGAGGCGCGAAATGTAGAAACAGTTTTTTATGAAAACGACAGGTTTATTAACTTTTATTAAATACTTGTACTGCAGATTAAGTTTTAAAGTTTTGTCACTTCCCCATAGGTCATAATCCAATAGCCAGTATTTACTAAAATTCCCATTGTTGTAAGCATGCTATTAAAAATTCGTTCCATAAGTACACAAGCCGATGCCACAGACTAACTTTTATACTACATTTCCTACTTTTTCTTTTTCCAAGAATAATTCCCGGTATTTACCTAGGTTCTGCTTATTACTCTTATCAACATTTGACAGGCTGCTAGATTTGTATATAGCGATTGATATCTGACCAACTCAACCCTAATGGTGAACCAGTAACTCTTTGTTTCTCTTCTCTTCAATATAATAGTATAAAGTTGGGCTACCCATTTATATCTCACACTACGATTTTTTGGGTATGTAAATAACAAATCATCTAAATAAACCTTCCTTGATTCACTAGTACTATTAATAAGGCATGAAATCTCTTTTATTTTGTAGAAATACTATTATTTATTAATAAAAAGCGTAATTGAAAATAGCTAATACCAACCCATTTGGAAAGTGAGTGGAGTGATTATATATCACTATGTAATGGTTTTGTAGTTTAAAATACCAATTACATAAAAAGTTTGTGAAACTTTTGTGAGAACATTGTGAAAAACGGGTAAAAAGTTGATATTAGTTATTATAAAATTTTTATAAAATTAAAGAAAATTCACCACTTTGGAACTTATATTTTATCACTATGGTATGAGTATTTATCTGATTTTCCATAAAAATATAAAAATTCATAGGGTTACTTCTCAAAGCGTGACCTTTAAAACCGTTGTGAGTGTATTGTGAAGGATATATCTACCTATTTTATGTATTAATGCTCACCTGTACAACTAAGGCTAATCAATTATGTTTCTCAGTAAGTGATTTTATAATTTTATGAGAAATAAAGAAGTTTTAAACTGTAAACCGTAAATTTTATGAGATAACATGGACAGACAGTGTAACATGCTCTCTGAGACATGGTCAGCAGACCCACTAGGGCTATGCCTTGACTTAAACAGATACATATAATAGACCAATGAAGCTAATACATAATTATTTAAATGTATAATAATGATATACTAACAATTACAGCTCGGATTCGGAACAAGAGTTCACCATCGACATAGGTCCAACAATATCAGACCTTAAATTACAACAGTGTATGCTGAAGACCTGCCTTCAGGCCTCACAGGAGCTCACAAATGTTCAAATACTGCAGTATGAGGTCAATGTCATGGTGGACAAACCTGTCTATGAAGGGTAAGAACAATAAAAATGTCTCACGCCGGCGAGGACGAGGTCCTTTGTTTCGCACGTCGCGTCGCGCTCACACCGTCGGGTGAGTCTATCGTATAGAATGCGCTTGGAGCGCTGCCTCCATCTCCGATGACGTCCGCCGCCGTGGTTCGGCTTCGCAGGAGGCACCCTAAGGACGGAATCAAATTTGAGCCCACGTGAGGGCTGTCCCTTTATCACGGCTGAGTCTCAGTACTCGGCCCCCGCCCGGTGACGCTGTCAAGGCCAGTAGGGCCAACAGCAATATACATTCCGAAAAAAAAAAAAAAGTGTCAATAACTTTTTTTATTACCCACCTGATGGTTAACAGTTGCCGTAGCCTATACACTTGCAATACCATTAGTAGGTGTCACTCACGCGTTGCCAACCTGGAGATATTGGTTCTTAAGTCTTCTTTGCCCAGTAATGTCACTAGCCCACAGTGTCCTTCAAACTGAAACACAGTAATGCCAAAGACACTACTGCTTTGCGGTAGAATATTTGACATAGCGGCAGTATCTACCTAGCCGGCCTCTTGTAACAAAGGTAGGTTTGCTTACAACGTCGTCATAGGGGCGAGAGGTATACCAGCAAAATCTTTTTATAACCTACTGAAAGACCTTGGTCTGCAGAGTGTTAAGAATGGAGGCCTCTTTAAACCAACACCCGGGTCACAAGTCGACGACGTTGTGGCGCAGCGGTAGCGATTATGCCTGTATGCTCGGAGCATATGTTTGTATTGACAATACAGGCATGCTTTCGGGTCTAGGTGTGTTTGTAATTTCATTGTGCCTGTTTCCGGACCCCCGACACAGGATATACCTATCCTAATGAGGTTGTGAGTTTCTAGCATTTATTTATAAGTTCCTGGGAACTGCTCGGAGGCTCTCCGTCCACACGATGGACCCGTTACCCCTGAATCAAAGGATGCTAAGCAGTTCTCTTTCCAATTTCCAGTGAACCGCAGATAGCTGAAGGCGGGATATGGAAGGAAGTCACAGTTGAATGCCGTATCGACCTCGTACCATTCTCGATGACCTTTTACGCACATCAGCCTGTGAGTAACCAGTTCTGTTTTTCTTATCTTGAAAACCTCTCCGACTAGCGAAGGTTGAAGAACTTGGGAACCTTCAAGAGAAGAGCCTATTCTTAAAGGCTTGTCCACTGATACAAAATAATTATCAGTCAAGTGCGTTGTGGATGACGCACAGTGGAAACTAAAGGGTTCCGCAGCTTGATGATGAAGAATCTTAAGTATTTTAAATATTGACGTATTAAAATCGACCGTAAAATTAATTTGGTACTTTCATAGTAGTAATCACTACATAGTATAAAACAAAGTCGCTTTCTCTGTCCCTATGTATGCTTAAATCTTTAAAACTACGCAACGGATTTTGATGCGGTTTTTTTAATAGATAAGAGTGATTGAACAGGAAGGTTTATATGTATAATAACTTCCATTAAATAGTGGAGAAAAAAAACTGTTATTTTTGAGGTTTCTAATGTGATGTCGTAATTACATATAACGCGTGCGGGCCACGGGCAGTAATGAATAAATCAAAACTACTGGATCGATTTTAATCATTTTATCAGTGAATGACATAGGCTATATATTTTATACCCGTGCGGAGCCGGAGCGGACCGCTAGTTAAAAGTAACATGAAAAAACAAGGTTATGAGAAAAATTAGTAGACTTACCATTCTCAAAATAATTATCGTGGAAAGCTCTATTGATGTTCTACAACCTCAAATTTTTCCATAATTTTAAATCCCATAGTTCAAAAGTTAGAGGGGGGACACAATTTTGATGACTTTAGGATATAATATCTCAACAACTACTGATTTAATGAAAAATAAAGCTTTTTTTAAAGACCTATCGATTCTCACACATTGCCGTATCATTGTTTGAGGATGTGGTGCAGCATTAGTAGGTGCCACTCACGCGTTGCCAACCTCGAGATACAAGTTCTTAAATCTCGTTCGCCCAATAATTTCACTAGCGTACAATGCCCTTCAAACCGGAACACAGTAGTGCCTAAGCACTACTATTTGGCGGCAGAATATTGGACACTGCGGTGGCACCACATCCTCAAACAATGATACGGCAATGTGTGAGAATCGTCTTTAAAAAAGCTTTATTTCTCATTAAATCAGTAGTTGTTGTGATATTATATCCTAAAGTCATCAAAATTGTGTCCCCCTCTAACTTTTGAACTATGGGATTTAAAATTATGGAAAAATTTGAGGTTGTAGAACATCAATTTTAAAGGCGTCGGGATGTGACGACCCCATCGCCCGCTGTTGGGATAATCTCTGTCACAACAGAGATTATTCCACCAGTGCAATCAGTCACACTGGTGGTAGGTCTTTTGTTGCAAGAGGCCGGCTAGGTAGGTACCACCGCAGTGTCCAATATTCTGCCGCCAAATAGTAGTGCTTAGGCACTACTGTGTTCCGGTTTGAAGGGCACTGTACGCTAGTGAAATTACTGGGCGAACGAGATTTAAGAACTTGTATCTCGAGGTTGGCAACGCGTGAGTGGCACCTACTAATGGTGCTGCAAGCGCTCATAGGCTGCGGCAGCCACTTACCATTAGGTGGGCCGTATGCTTGTTTGCCAACTTCTAACATTAAAAAAAAAAAAATTGAAAACGCTTTAAGTCATTTTACGATGATATCAAATTTTATTATTTATTTTTTTAATTGTGGCCTTTTCGTTCTTATTTTTTATGGTAAGCAGTCTCCGCAACCTATGAACGTGTTGTCAACCTAAGGAACAGGAGGTCTGGGATGAGAGGGGAAAAAAAGGTACCTAACAGTACCTAAAGATACTGTTACTTGACGCATACTGCGAGAGGTAGAGTTTCTGTGCTGGCAGAAGGATTGTACTACTACCGTAGACTAAAGTTAACATTCAATATTCTATTACAGACACGTCTCTTCGGACCTATTTCCTACAGGAATCTCTATGTGATAGCGGTGAAGGCGGCCCATGAGCAGGAACTGTCTAAATCCGTTCTTCGTACTGTCAAAACACCGAGTGAGGCTACAGAGGTGAATATAGTTCGTTTAGGGTTCCCTAACCAACCAGGCAACCCGTTACTAAGGTTTTCTGACAGACGAACGGACAATTGAGGCCCAGTTGTGGTGTTGTCCGCGAACGTAACCCACTCACCCTGATGAAGGACCTCCGATGAGTCCGAAACTAGTCGGTACTTAAACCGATTGAACGTGAGTGTTAGCCGTTTAAATTTTACATTAAGTTAATTATGTCTCACGATAGTTTTAATAATTTAACAATAAATACTGTTACAAAATTGCTGTTGAACGAACATCAAGTTCGTTCTTTCGTTCGTTCTTTTAAAAATTATTAATTTAAAAAAAAATTATTAATTAAAAAAAAATTATATAAAAAAATTTGAGTTAAAATACAGGCCACTGACTTACTACTGACTACAATAAAAAAATAGTGATAAAAATTAGTCGTAGGTATAAATTTAAGTTTAAATCTTTTTTTACAATGATCAGGTGATACGTAGTTATGCGCGTGCGCATCGCTCTCGACGCACCACACTGGCCAGCTTGGTGGAGAGATTCGCTGACGAGCTTTACATGGAGCCTGTGGTATGGGAATGATTAATACTAACTTTTAGAACAAAGTGGCTTACGGGTAGTGCGTCACGTAACGAAACGCCATATGCTGTGTGTGTGTGTGCGTGTGTGTGTATCGAGCCTTCTTGAAGCAAATGAGCAGACGAGCAAGTGAGTGGCGGGTGCGCTACTCTCCCTCTCTGCCACGTTCACTCCCCTCTCTCTCCTCCCCTCTGTGCCCCTTTCACCCCCTCTCTCTCCCTCTTACCCCTCTCTCCCTCTCCCCCTCTCTCCCCTCTCTCCCCTCTCCTCCTATCTCTCCCCTCTCTCTCCCCTTTCTCCCCCCACTCTCCTTGTATTTCACGAACCTTGATAGTAGTTTAGTTCAAAAATGGTGTATTTCTGTTGCCACTATTAACACTAAAAAATTGAATAAAAAAATTAATTTATTTAATTTCAGGCGGAAGGCGGTTACAAGTTGAAATGCGCTAATCTTCTAGAAGTTTATTGGATTTTACGTAACAATTGTTCACCGATCGCGCCGTTCCAGCATACTATGAAGTTTAACCTGGAATATATTGGTATAATAAATTCTTCTTTCTACCATTATTCCCGGTATTATACACTTACCCGGGTCTGCTTATTACTCTTATCCGGATTTGACAGGTTACTAGTTTTTACACAGAGCGATTGCCATCTGACCACAACCCTAAGGGCGAACCAGTAACTCATTGGATAAGAGCAATTTACTTATCAAGAGTTAACGATTATTATCAGATGTTATGATTACCGGGACCGAAAGCTTAACATGCTCTCTGAAAATAAACGTCCAGACTGAAGCAGATATTTGTAAGATCAATGCAAACAACAAGCGGGAATCGAACCAGCAACCGTCAAGGCTAAAGGCAAATTTGCTACAACGCCACAACAATATCATATTGGTATAAAAAATATAATTTTTATATCATGATGGCTGGCAAACAAGCTTACCGTTGGCTTAGTGAAAAATAGGAGGAATAGAGGGGTGGGAGATTGGGCTTCCAGCGCTCTCACTCATCACACGATACAACAGTACCTACTAATACTGTTACTTTAAGCCCATTTTCTGTTAGAGGGTAGTACTTCCCAGGTTGATGTAATGCATTTGGGAACTATTTAACTAATAGCTATTGAAGAAAATAATCATTTTGCCACCCCCGACCCCTGGCTCTAAATTAAGATTTTGCCCTCCACTAGGCCAAATGCTGGTTATAACATCAGGTAACAGTCAGTTAAATTACTGTTAAAATCTATTAACTGTACCAGAGATTAGTTAGAATAAACAGACAGACAGAAATAAAAAAAAAATAGTTTCCCTTACAAGTACCGTATATTTGACGACGTTGTGGCGCAGCGGTAGCGAACCTGCCTTAAACGCCACAGGTCGCGGGTTCGATTCCCGCTCGGAGCATAATATGTTTGTATTGACCATGCAAGCATATTTTCCAGTCTGGGTGTATTTGTCCTTGTCATTGTGAATGTTTCCGGACCCCGACACAGGATATTAATATCCTAATGGGGGCCGTTGAGTGTGCAACGTTTATTATTATTATTATTATTATTTCATATACAATTAAAAAGCTGTATCTATGTTACATTTTAAATTTTCAGAAGAAACATACTTAAAGATCATAAGACACGCCCATAGACAACTATCAAATCCAGCGGTGAGCACAGACGAACGGACAGATCTCATGGCAAAGATTATAAACACGTGTCTAGAGGTCAAAAAATCGACACAGGACATACAAGATGGCTTGGAGACGGACAGCGATCAATCGAAACGACAGACCTTAGATCAGGAACCGGAGAAATCCAAGGATAGTGAAATTATGGCACCGCCAAAAGCTTTACCGAAGAAAACTAAACCTAAAGATAAAGAAAATAGTGTTGCCAGTATTAAAAAACGTCCTAACGATTCTGATATTAATAATTCTAAAAAAGCTAAAAGTGGCAATGATTTGAATTCGAAAAATGAAGGAACGTCTAAAGCATTGGAAAGTAATGTTGCCAGTGCGAAAATACAATCCAAAAAGGCCAGTGCTGCCAGTTCAAAAAATATAGACGCTGATAAAGTAAAAAAAGCGGTAGTTAAAACCACAGAGGCAAATAAAAATGCTGATATAATAACGCAGTCAAAAGAAAAAGTTAAACCCACAGATAATACAAAGTCTAAAACCATAGACAAAGAAAAAGCGATACAGAGTAAAAATAATAAAGAAAATAATTTGAATCCGAATCAAAAATGTAGAAAAAATAAACAACCAAATCTATCGGAACGTTTTAAAAAAAAAGTTGCCAGTAATAAAAACAATATTGCCAGTGGTGAAAATAAGAAAAAAATTGTAGGAAATAAAGTTGCCAGTCAAAAAAATATTGAAAATAAATCGAAAATTCCACAAAAATCAATACCCTTCAAGACAAATCATTTAAGAATAAGTCCAAGTAAGTTTCTTTATTGACCATTAATCTTGATGGTGGCATGTTCGATTCCCGCTCGGGACAGATACTTAAATTAATCAAATAAATATAAGTTTCGGTCTAAGTTGTCGGTGCCGGTTGTTATCATAACATCTGATAATGATCGTTAACTCTTGAAAGGTTTGCTCATATCCAATGAGTTACTGGTTCGCCCTCAGGGTTGTGGTCAGATGGCAATCGATCCGTGTAAAAACTAGTAACCTGTCAAATCCGGATAAGAGTAATAAGTAGACCCAGGTGATTACCGGGATCAGTGCTAGGAAGAAGGCTGATGTTCTATAAAAGTATTGTCTTTTAATTCATTCAAAGGTTCAACAGATTGAAATTATGAATTTCTTTAACGCTACACACTGAACAGCCCCCATTAGGATAGTTATATCCTGTGTGGGGGTCCGAAACATACACAATGACAAGCACACCCAGACCGGAACACAAGCCTGTATGGTCAATACAAACATCTGCCCCAAGTGGGAATCGAACCCGCGACCTGTGGTGCTTAAGGCAGGTTCGCTACCGTTGCGCAAATTATAATAACTTTTGATAGAGTAAACCGATTTTAATGAAATTTCTTTATACCTCCTCTTCAATTGTCGCATTTATTTCTATAATAAAATTCGCTACCGCTGCGCCACAAGGTCGTCAAAATTTCATTAATTCATTCATTCATTCGATTATTCATTCATTCGATCATTAATTCATTCGATCATTCATCCATTCGATCATTCATTCATTCGATCATTCATTCATTCGATCATTCATTCATTCGATTATTCATTCATTCGACCATTCATTCATTCGATCATTCATTCATTCGATCATTCAGTCATTCGATCATTCATTCATTCGATCATTCATTCATTCGGTCATTCATTCATTCTTTCATTTATCTTATATGTATATTATAAAATTAATTTTCGGTTTTTCAGGGAAACCTCATCCAACAACCTCAAGTCAGGATTCTTCAAAGACCTCAGTCTTAACAGCTACTAATATACCCAGTAAGAATATAAACGTATAATTTCTTGTTTTTGTATGTCTGTATGTCATGACGATTGGCAAACAAGCATACGGAAGGGATGACAAGAGAAAAGACGGGTGGGAGGTTGGGCCTCCGACGCTTTCCCTCATCGCACGAAACGCAACAGTACCTAGTACCAGTACTGATACTGTTACTTTACGCAGATTTTCTGTGGGAGGGTAGTACTTACCCAGTCGAGCCGGCCCTTCGGTGCTGAGAAAAGTATTCAAGGCATTACTAATACTCCCATTTGGACGCAAATATGGGCTCCGTGTAAAAAATTATAACTATCAAATCCGGATAGAGTAATAAGCAGACCCTGGGTAAAATAAAATACCGGGAATAATGCTAGGACGAAGAAGAACTTAGCAATTACTTTGCTTTTAATATTTTTTATGTTACTAAGTTGGCAAGCATACGGCCCACCTGATGGTAAGCGGTTGTTGTAACCATCAGTAGGTGTCACTCGCGCGTTGACAACCAGAGATATTGGTTCTTAAATCTCCTTCGCCCAGTAACTTGACTAGCTACAGTGTCCTTCGAACCGAAACACTGTATTATACAATGTTTTAGTCTTTGCGGTAGAATATCTAACCTAACCTACCCGATCGGCCTCGCGGTATAAAAAGCCCACATTCTCTCCTTTTGTTGAAATTATTTTATTGTTTTTTTTTTCAGGACTAGTGAAGAAGCCTCCATCAAAACCTAAATCGTAATAATTTAAGGATTTATTTATTTTAAGAAAACAAGTGACAGGTTCATATTTTGTCCTTTTCTCTCATCAATATTTATCATTGGAGTGAAAGAGACAAGTTTAGTTTTATATTAATAGTTTATAAGTTTGTTGCATGTGTTAATTATTTATGTAATTATATTGAAATTTGTATGTGAGTTTTTAATGAAATAAAATATTTTTATTAATAATAGTATTTCAATTTCTGTTTTAAAACCCTGGGTTTTGTCTACGCGGTGTTTTCTTCTGATTGCTTACAGACTTCACAGGAACACTTTTGGGGCTAATCTGAAGGTTACTGAAAACTTCATCAAAATTGGTCCCGCTGTTCTGGAGTCCATGGAACCGTAGCAAACATCGATTTAATTTTTTTTATATATATACTTCTGTCGTGAGTAAAACTTTAAAAAAGTTACGTAAATTAGATCAAAGACAGACTTACTATGTGAATTATTGATAAAACCTCCATTTTGTTTATTGACATTAGTAAATAATAAAATTAAGGGTTTGTATTAATAAAAAATAATATGTAGCAAAATACATGTTTATTAAATTTTAATACAACATATTAGATATTAAAAAAAAACTATCTTACTTATCTGTAATGTTCTCAAATTACATATAAAAAATGGCGGGAAAAGTTTTACAGTAATGCATTACTCGTTCTGTCATAGTCTATTATATTTATTATTTCTAAATATCGAGTCAAAACAGTACACCTTAGAGAAAATACAATATACAATGAATATTAAAAAAATTAAACTTATACATAAAATAATAATTATATTTTAATAATTATAATTATGTTGTAAAAAACAAAGCACAAAATGGCGTCAAAAAAGGAGCGAAATAATTGTCAAATAAAAGTAATTGTCAGAAATAATTACGATCTAAATCTTAATTATATTTTAATAATATCCTCAACATAAAGGATTGTTATTATTAAAAATAATATTAAAATGCGATTTTGAATGGATAGTTCCTGTGAGTGTCTCCCATTCTGAAAAAAGGAAATTAAATATATTATTATTGTGAATAAATTCTGGACATACTATACGCTATGGACCAGCCCTTTCCATACTAAGAAAATATTCAAAGATCCATCTTTTGTTCCGCAAATTCTCACTACCACAACGTAACGAAGTTAGTCACACAAATCAAATATTTATATTCAACGTAAAAACCATTACATTTATTTGATGAACGTCAGATTCTACCACCGGTTCCAAAATTACCTAGAAGAACCGGCGAAACAAACTTAGGGAGTGTTTTTTTTTAAATATTAATATTGTTTCGTATGAAGTTAAATCAGAACAACGTAACGATTTTATACGAGTTTATTCTACAACGATGTTTTACAATTGGTTTAGGCGTAAAGATATCGAAAAGGATAGTGAAAAGAAATTACAATATAATTTTGCTTTTATACTTAACTATGAATGACAATTTTGACCAAATAAGGTAAAAAGGTAATTAACCAATTAAATTGAGCCATTAGAGCTGAGGGGCTCTGTGATAGGCACAAGCAAAAATGCTCCATCTGGCGAAGGCGAAGAACGTTGACTCCGGAACATATAATTATATATATACTTTTAAAAAAATCCAAAGTAATTTGTTAATTTAGGTTACAAGTGTGTCATCATGGAGCCAAGATTTGGCCCAGGGGAGGGAGAAATCCTAATTTAGGGCCCTGGTGGTCAAAATTACCATTCTTACCAATAGTTATTGGATAATCAGTTCAAAATGTATTCTATTCGTCAATTTCTTAGTATTTTAAAGGTACGCCCATGTGTGACGCTAACTTGATTCGAATATATGCAAGCTTGTGACTAACTTCGTTTCGTTGCATTTATGTTGAATTCACAAAGGAGCACCAGCGAATGTTGACATTTTTTATATCGAAGGGCTTATACTTACAAATATTATAAATGCCAAAGTAACTATCTCTGCCTGTCGCGCTTTCACGCCAAAACTACTGAATCGATTTAAATGAAATTTGGTACACAAATAGTCTAGTCTAGAAAGGGAAAAAGTAAGGTTGTAAGGGGTTGAAAGGAGGGATGAAAAGTTTTATGTAGGTATCGTCATTTCTCGAGCTAGAAGCTTGTAACTTATTTTTTAGGATGTTGATTCGATATAAATAAATATGACATTCAAAGTTTGTAAAGGGTTGGTTGGTTGGTTCAGAGTTTGTGTTAAAATCGTTAAAACTCGATCATTATTATCATCAGCTGTATTAATTCAATTTAATTCAATTATTTTCTCTTACCCACTAAATGTGAATGTACGTTTGTTCCTATTGAGAGCGTTCAGTGCTGACAGGTGTGACTGGTCTAGTTTCACAGTCAACGCTTGTAGGTTATCCCACAAGTGATTCGCGCTTGACGATTTCACGACGACCTGACGACCGGAGTGAAGTTGATATCTGAAAAAAAATCAACCCGTCAGCTAACTCAACTCCTGATGGTAGTACAAGTAGAGCCATGTTTTCCCAGCATTAATGGGCCGTATCAGACGGGGAAGAACTACCCTCTCACAGAAAACCGGCGTAAAGTAAAAATACTGTTGCCTTTTAGTGCGTTAAGTGAGAACGCCGGAGGCCCAATCCCCCTTTGTATCTTTCCTTTTTCCCTTCTAAGCATTATGTGAGGTTATATATGGACGCAAATAAGCAATACCATGTCAACCCACACGAATGTCATTTCGAGAAAAACGCGTTTGAAGATTTTGAACAACTTGCTTTATATGATTTTTTTAATGTAATGGTCAAGTTTTTGGCAATTTCAGATTTATGTAAGTTATTTTACTTATTTTCACAAAAAATAAGTATACAAACTGCATATTTCGTATATAATATAACCCAAAACGTTTAACATAATACATAAATTGCATGATTAAAAATGGCTTTTTAGAAGTTTTAAAGCTTAAAACCCTACGAATATTAAAGAAAAATGTTCTTCAGCCATTTACCAACACTTCTGCATATATAACTCAGTTTTTTCAATTTTGTGGGTTGACATGATATTGCTTATTTACGTCCATATCATATATTATCTCATAGTGTTACAGAAGGTGAACTGCTATTACAATTGCAGAAGTAGCTTAAGTGCGTTCGTTCTCTTCTTCAAACCCCATAAATTTTCATGAAATTTAGTATAAATATAGACGGGACTTTCAAGAAGGACTCAGGCTCCTTTTTGTCCAGAAAATGATACTTTAAGATGAAATAGGAGATGAAGGTTTTTATGAAAAATATTTTTATTGCAATATTACACTGCTGCATTTGTTTACCAACTTGGCAAGTAAGCATACGGCCCATCTGATTGTAAGCCCATGATCGCGCGTAACACCTCTAGATTTTGGTTTTTAAACCGTTGCACAGTAATTTCACTAGCTACAGTGCCATTCAAAGCTAAACACAGTAATGTTTTTTTGATAGATAATCTGACACAGCTGTCGGCCTCGCACTGTAAAAAACCTACCAGTTAAACGCTGAGGGCAATTTGTGAGCCACCTTTTTCATAACACGGTTAAAAAGTTAAAAACTCACGCAATAAGAAGCTGAGCAGGTGTGACCCCTAAACCCGCAGACATGACCTTCACTAAGGGGTCATCTATAGCCGGTGGTAGGCCACTCTTCAGATCCGTAGGTGTCCCCTTGGACCCTAAGACACCAAAACAGCTTAGCTTGACGTGACGGATCCCACAGAAGTCATCTAAGCGTTGTTGTGTTAGATAGGGGTGGCATTCGACCTGTGGACAGATTTTGTTTTTTTTTAATTAAACCCAGGGTCCGCCTGGTGCAACTCCACCTGGTGGCAAATGAAAGCAGAGACCGCGAAGGGGGCTAATACTGTTGCAGTAAGCTAGTTCTCTAGCCTCCCTTACTCTGCTTACCCGTAAGAAACAATTGGCTATACATTGCCTGATTTAGCATATGGACCAGCTGATGGTAAGTGGTTGCCGTAGCCTATGAGCGCGCGCAACACCATTAGTAGGTGTCACTCGCGTGTTGACAACGAGAGATATTGGTTCTTGAATCTCCTTTACTCAGTAATTTCACTAGCCTAAAGTGCACTTGAAACTGGAACACAGTAATGCCTAAGAACTACTGTTTGGCACTAGAATATTTGACACTCCGGTGGTAATAATAAAACTCATAGGAAATCAATTTTTTGACCTTTGAACTTCGAGTATCAGTAGACGCGAATACCCTATGATAAGTGGGTTTTGAGAGAAGATTTAGGGTGCCAAAAAAATGGTTCATCCAAGTTTATAGCTCACTATATCTCATTCAGAGATACAAGCTCTTAATTCACTAATATTCATGGATCAGTTAAAAAAACGTTTAAAACTTACCTGATTAATAACTGGTTTGATCTTTCCCTTATCCACAACCCTTTCAATTTGTAAAGAGTTAAAATTACTGACACCACCCCTCTTAACCAGGCCCTTGCGGATGACATCCTCAATACCGTACCAAGCTTCAAGATAATCGTGCTGGGAGTATTGGAGGACGTTGGCTATCTTTGGTAAGGGATTGGCTCCTTCCTGTAATAAAAAAATAATGGTAACCGTTCATAAATTTGGAGTAAAAAATCTGATGGCTTTAGAAAGAAAGAAGTTAAGTAATTTATTTGGGACATATAATACATGGTTATTAAAAGAAAAGACAGACAATCAAATCAACAATCACTACATAGTATAAAACAAACTCGCTTTCTCTGTCTCTATGTATGCTTAAATCTTTAAAACTACGCAACGGATTTTGATGCGGTTTTTTTAATAGATAGAGTGATTGAAGAGGAAGGTATGTATAATAACATCCAATAAATAGTGGAGAAAAAAATATGTTATTTTTGAGATTTCTAATGTGATGTCGTAAATAATTACATTTAACGCGTGCGGGCCACGGGCAGTAATGAATAAATCAGAATTAAAAACAAGTTTCAGAAACTATAAACTTATTATTAATAGATATATTGCCCGCTGCCGACATGACACAGGAGCGACGCGATTAAGTGATACTTCAAGGTACAGAAGTTCCAAATCACAGGTGAAGCTCATAGCCGAGTGTGCTCACTGATCGGTAAGCAATCGGTGGGTTTTTTTTTAATGTTAAAAGTTGGCAAACAAGCATACGGCCCACCCGATGGTAAGTGGCTGCCGCAGCCTATGAGCGCTTGCAGCACCATTAGTAGGTGCCACTCACGCGTTGCTAACCTCGAGATATTGGTTCTTAAATCTAGTCTGCCCAGTAATTTCACTAGCGTACAGTGCCCTTCAAACCGGAACACAGCAATGCCTAAGCACTACTATTTGGCGGCAGAATATTGGACACTGCGGTGGTACCTACCTAGCCGGCCTCTTGCAACAAAAGACCTACCACCAGTGTGACTGATTGCACTGGTGGAATAATCTCTGCTGTGACAGAGGTTATCCCAACAGATTCAGCAACTTTAGGCGTAGTCAGTCAGTATATGTGATTGTATGACTGAGCGTCTCCATGGGGCTACGCCCATGGACGCATTTACCCTAGGGGAGTTCAAAATCTTAATAGGGTCCAGAGGGATCTAAATAAATATAAAGGCGTCGGGATGTGACGACCCCATCGCCCGCTGTTGGGATAACCTCTGTCACAACAGAGATTATTCCACCAGTGCAATCAGTCACACTGGTGGTAGGTCTTTTGTTGCAAGAGGCCGGCTAGGTAGGTACCACCGCAGTGTCCAATATTCTGTTGCCAAATAGTAGTGCTTAGGCACTACTGTGTTCCGGTTTGAAGGGCATTGTACGCTAGTGAAATTACTGGGCGAACGAGATTTAAGAACTAATATCTCGAGGTTGGCAACGCGTGAGTGGCACCTACTAATGGTGCTGCAAGCGCTCATAGGCTGCGGCAGCCACTTACCATCAGGTGGGCCGTATGCTTGTTTGCCAACTTCTAACAAAAAAAAAATAATAATAACTATGTGTATTCTTTAATATTTATTGTCTGCCTTAAGCCTCGACGGTCGCGGGTTCGATTCTCGCTCGGAGCAGATGTTGTATTAATCGTACAGGCATGTTTTCCGGTCTGGTTGTTTGTCCTTGTCATTGTGTATGTTTCCGGACCCCGACACAGGATATAACTATCCTAATGGGGGCGTTGAGTGTGTAGCGTTTATTTATTTATTATTTATTAGTTAAATAGTTCAAAAATGCATTATATTCGAACATTCGTTATTCGGAGGGTACGTCTCGAGCCCGGCTACTATCAATTTGATAATAGACGAAAAGTCAAGTCACACTAGGTTAGCCACTAACCACTCTATAGGAAGAACAGGTCAATCGTAGTCCAGAATGATAGCCGAGGTTTCGCACTTGATCACAAATAAATGACTCAGTTGACTCGACGTACGCGTTACGAACGAAAGAGACAGAGAGAGTAGAGAGCGATTTAAAACCTTACGCCCTTGGTGATAAGGTCATATAGATTTAATGATAATAACCGGGACCGATAATGTGCTCTCCGAGGCATGGTGGGATAAACGCCCAGACCTTGACCGATATTTATAAAAAAGATCTACATCGAGTGGAATCGAATCCGCGACCGTCGAAAAGATTTCTAAAAAAATATTAATGTTAAGTATTACACTTATTACTAAACCTACCTTAAAAGACATGGGATTATGTATCAAGTATAGGTCAAAATAATCTAATCCCATGGTCTCCAAGGACTGCTTGCACGCCTTCTCCACCAGATCACGTCTGTGGTAAGTACTCCAGAGCTTAGAAATGATAAACAGGTCTTCACTGAAACAAAGAAGTAAGGTGTTTGCTGATAAGTTTTTTAGTAGTAGAGGCATGCTCCTTGCAGTACTAACCTCTCACAGAAAATCGGCGTGAAATAACTTAGTACTGTTGCGTTTCGTGCGATGAGTAATAGCGTCTGAGGCCCAATCTCCCACCCGTTCTGCTTCCTTCCTTTTATCCTTCTCATAAAGATTAGACCCTCCTATCCCTTGGGTTCTCAACGCGCATGTGATACTTTAAGTATCGCGCTTTCATAGGTTGCGCTAACTGCTTACCATCGGGCAGACCGTATACTTGTTTGCCAACCGTCAAGAAGTAAAAAAATTATAATTTATGCTATTTTATGTTATAAGTTGGCAAACAAGCATACGGCCCATCTGATGATAAGTGGTTGCCGTAGTTTATGAGCGCTTGCAGCACCATTAGTAGGTGCCACTCACGCATTGCCAACCTCGAGATATTGGTTCTTAAATCTCCTCTGCCCGGCCTACCGTACAGTGCCCTTCAAACCGGAACACGGTAATGCATAAGCACTACTATTTGACGGCAGATTATTTGACACTGCAGTGTAACCTAGCCGGCCTTTTGCAACAAAAGTGTGACTTTATTAACATTGCTTACAATTCACAATTGACAGCATCTTTTAATTGTCATTTCCGAGTTGAGAAATATCCAATTCTATAATAACACTGTTCACTTCGCTGCATAGCAAGAATACCACGCGCATGTGCTTGGAATCTACCGACTCACTCTCTTTCTCTCTACTACTTTCTACCTTTGTGTATCTTTCTTTCTCTCTCTCTCGTGCATTAAATGTTTAACGCAACTTTGTTCGAAGTCACATTAGAAGTTTCACTTCAAAAAGTGAGTGAGTCAGTGCTTGAGTTAGTGAGTAAGTGAACAACACCGTTACTTACCGCCTGACTGTACCGTCTTCAATTTTCATCCTGATCGCCTCCCCAACTAGTTTCTCATTGCCATAAATATACGCCGTGTCTATGGCACGGTAGCCGAGATCTATGGCAGCTGATATTATATACTTTATCAATTGTGGTTCTAACTGGAAAATAATAAATAATTTTTTATTACATAGAAAAGCCCACAGAAACGTCTGCGCTGATAAGTAATTATTACTTAAATATAATGTCTTGTTTATGACAACGCCTCTGATCTCTTAATTCTACATTTAAATTGTAAAAAAAAGTACCCAATGTCTTAGTGTTGATTACGTTTAAGAAATTAATCTCAATTTTTTGATAAAAAGTAATGTTCTTTAATGACGTGCGTACTCAGAGTAGGGTACAGAGCGTGTGTGGTAATGACAGGCATAAAATCACATATTATACATTAGTGTAATAGTAAGAAAGATTGTTTTACATTTTTAATAGTACCGACGAAACTGTAGCGACTAGTTAAATGTGAAATTGCTATTATAAAATCAACAGCCGCAAACAGTTAGTCTAGGTAACGTATATCTGTGCCAATTTTAATCACAATCGGTTCAGCCGTTTTTGCTTGATTGAGTAACAAACATTCAAACCTCCACTTTTATACACAGACCGTGGTGGTGTGTTGGTAGTGGGCTGCCTTTAGCCTCAACGTTCCGGGGTTAAAGGTCCACCTATCGGTATATTCGGTCTGGGAGTTTGTCCTTGTTGGGACTCTCCACCGTGCCTCGGTGGGCATGTTAAGCCGAAAAGTCCCAGTTGTTTATTTATTTATTTATTTATTTATTTATTTGAAAATAACAGTAACAACAGGCTTAACCTAAAACGTTACATGTTCAATTTTTCTAATGCTACATTATACTATTTATAGCATATGTGATACGTTTCTTAAATATTTGTACACTACAATTAAATATATCTATATCTGGTTCTGCAATGAGGATGTTGTTAGCCAACCGAATTGCTTTGGGTATGGGAGAGTTCGCTCCTTGTCTAGTGTGAATGCCAGGTTGCTCCGCCAATAGATGGTGACGACGCCGTACACTAGCATTAGCCACAGATTCGATACCTCTCATATAAAGTGACGGTACAAAGAATCGTAATTCGCTTAGAGCCCAAGGATTGTCAATTTTACTATTAAGCAATAAATATAAAAACATTAACAATGACATTTATCTTCTAATTTCTAATGTTAAAAATCTGTCATCCCATTAACAAACAGCGATGGAAATAAAAATGGATAGTAACCATATTTCTTCTTATAGATAAATCGTAAAAACTTCCTTTGTACCTTTTCAACCATATTTATATATTTTGTTTCTGACGGATCCCAAATTTGAGAATTGTACTCTAAAACGCTTCGAACATACGACTTATATAGAGTAGTAGCAGGTGTTGTATTGTTAAAATCACTGGTTACTCTCATTATGAATCCTAATAACTGATAAGCTTTTTTACTAATGATAGTTACATGTTCCCTTAATTTTAATTTACTGTCAAAATTGATACCTAGATCACATTGTTATCACATAACATCTGATAATAATCTTCAACTCTTGATAAATAACCTTTGTTCTTACCCAATGCGTTACTGCTGAACCCTTAGGGTTGTTAAGGTCAGGTGGCAATCTGTGTAATAACTAGTAGCATGTCAAATCCGGATAAGGGTAAAAAGCAGACCATGGTAAATACCGGAAATAATGCTATAAAGAAGAATGCTTGTAGGACTAGTCTAGTAGTCTGGATAGTCTAGATGGAAAACTACACTTCGCACCCCCAGGACTGAGCTTCGCAACTCATCAGAGCGCCGTGATTAATAATAATAATAATAATAATCGTTTATTTGGAACCATCATAAGATCACATGCAAATGTGAACGATTTTTAGGCGTCGGGATGTGACGACCCCATCGCCCGCTGTTGGGATAACCTCTGTCACAGCAGAGATTATTCCACCAGTGCAATCAGTCACACTGGTGGTAGGTCTTTTGTTGCAAGAGGCCGGCTAGGTAGGTACCACCGCAGTGTCCAATATTGTACCGCCAAATAGTAGTGCTTAGGCACTACTGTGTTCCGGTTTGAAGGGCATTGTACGCTAGTGAAATTACTGGGCGAACGAGATTTAAGAACTAATATCTCGAGGTTGGCAACGCGCGAGTGGCACCTACTAATGGTGCTGCAAGCGCTCATAGGCTGCGGCAGCCACTAAACATCAGGTGGGCCGTATGCTTGTTTGCCAACTTCTAACATAAAAAAAAAAAAAGATTGTCAGGTCGCGTTGGTTCTTTCTGCGAGAGTTACCGTAACCTGACAAACGCACTAACGTCGGCCATTAACCCCACAAAAGTGGAACTCATTGCCGACTCACGTGTTTCCTACTTCCTGTAATGGGGGCTCCTTCAAACGAGGCGTGAGGCATCTTGCGGGTAGGCAGGGCGAGGGTGGCAAACGCGGTTACAATCCGCAACTCAGTTAGCCACCTTCGCGTTTGGACTTTATTTTAACATCAGGTGGAGTAGAGTCATCTGCCTTTTTAAATAAAAAAAACTGGTTGCAGATTTCCCCCCTTCTTCGTCCTAGCATTATTCCCGGTATTTTATTTTATCCAGGGTCTGCTTATTATTCTTATCCGGATTGGATAGGTTACTAGTTTTTAAACGGAGCGATTGCCATCTGACCTCCGCAACCCTAGGGGCGAGCCAGTACCTCATTGGATAACAGCAATTTACTTATCAAGAGTTAACGATTATTATCAGATGCTATGTGATAACATCCGGGACTGACAGCTAAACGTGCTCTCCGAGGCACGGTGGGGAGACAAACGGATAAACGCTCAGACCGAGACAGAAATTTTAAGAAACATCTGCCCGAGCAAGTAAAAATCTGAAAAACTAATCTCACCATAGCAGTACCAACTGCCAACGAAGGTATTTTCGAACCGTCCCTCAGATCCAGTGACGTCATGGTTTCGCATTTACCATATTTAGTCTTCGCGTTTGTGAGTTCATTGATTCTATCCAACAACTGTTCTTCCGTCAATGTTGGTGTGATAGTTGTAACCGGTTTCGAGGTGCGGTTGCTGATGGTTTCTGTACGTATTTGTGTTGATTTCTTCTGGAAAAAGAAAAAAATGTAATTTGTTTCTGAGTAGGTCCCATTAATTTGGCGTCAGGATGTGACGACCCCATCGCCCGCTAATCTCTGCCACAGCGGAGATTATTCCACCAGTGGAATCAGTCACACTGGTAGGTCTTTTGTTGCAAGAAGCCGGCTAGATAGGTAGGCCGGCCGGTTTGTTTGGTTGAACGCTAAACTCACGAATTACTGGCCGGATTTGAAAACTTTTTGTGTTTGATATCACATTTCTTAAGGCACAAGTCTATAGGCTATAATGGACGCAAATAGGCAATACCATGTCAACCCACAAAATTTAAAAAACTGAGTTATATATGCAGAAGTGTTTGCAAATGGCTGAAGAACATTTTTCTTTAATATTTGTAGGGTTTTAAGCTTTAAAACTTCTAAAAAGCAATTTTTTAATCAAAAAATTAATGTCTTATGTTAAATGTTTTGGGTTATATTATATACCAAATATGCAGTTTGTATACTTATTTTTTTGTGAAAATATTAAGATAACTTACATAAATCTGAAATTGCCAAAAACTTGACCAATACATATGAAAAATTCATATAAAGCAAGATGTTCAAAATTTTCAAACGCGTTTTTCTCGAAATGACATTCGTGTGGGTTGACATGGTATTGCTTATTTGCGCCCATATATAACATCACGATACTTAGAAGCCTACCAATACGCAGGAAAGTGGCGGCGATGCGATACGATGACTTGGTGGAACCGGGCGGCGAGCGAAGCTGCGAGCAAAAGCTAGTTACTTTAATAAACACATTCCACAAACATTGTTAATCACACTTTTTTGTTTTTTTTTAAAGAATATTAGCAATGCTTTTTCAAGGCATTACTAATATTCCTATTGCCCTCCAAATAAGCTCGAAGCTTGCGCTAGGAGTGGATACTACAACAGCCCAAGGGGGTCAGGATCGAACCCTCGATTCTCGCGTTAACGGAGCGAAGTCAGCTACCGATGAGCTATTGAGGCTGCAATAGACTTTGAACACATTTGACAAACATTGCTAATCACAGTTTAATGATCACTGTGACAGTGGTAAACTTACGACATTAACGACTGTCTTGAAACAGTTGTTCTCAAAGTTAGAACGTAACCCAACCTTATCTATCCGGAGGCGTACTTTCGTAATAAAACGCTCAGGAAACTGATCTCTCAGCATAAATGGGCCGGCTCGACTGGGAAAGGAAACCTTTGCACCGAAAATCGGCGTAAAGTAACAGTATCAGTAGGTACTATTGCGTTCCATGCGATGAGTGAGAGCGCTGGAGGCCCAATCTCCCACCCCCTCTGTTCGCTTAATTTTTTCCCTTCCCACCCCGTCCCTCCTGTTCCTTAGGTTGACACCACGCATGGAATACTTCAAGTATCGCGCGTTCATAGGTAGTGGTGTCTGCTTACCATCAGGTGGGACGCATGCTTATTTGCCAACCGTCATGAAATAAAAACTTGAGAGGTGTCAAGGACACCCGGATGGAACGAAGTTCCTTTCGATTAATTAGTGAAGGAATTGTAATAAAATTTTATTTTTTTAAGTTATAATAATATTTTTTTATTATTAACATTATTTATTATTTACAAAAACCTGTATACACTCAACAAAAATAATCGTCGCGACACCGCACTGTTCAATGCGAAATAGAAATGAAAATATCTGGCTTGCTTTCTATAAGAGAGACAGAGACAGACAGAGAAACATGCGACGCACAGCTTACAATAGCTTACTATAGCAAAAAGTGTCGTGACAACTTTTCGTAAGAATTTTTTCCGTCTAGCCCCTTTCACAACGCGCGATAAGGAACTTCGTTCCAAAAAAAAACAGTTTAAAATATTTCTCAATACTAAAACGTCACATAATACAGTCCGCCTTTTTTATTTCATGACGGTTTAATATAAATTATATTTATTCCATCACATCTAAAATGGTTCAAAATTAACTAATATGTAAATTTTTACTTATAGTAAGTAGTACTGCTCTTATTTTACCCAGCTCCACTAGAAAAGAATTGTATTTTTGTGTGTATGTTTGTAATGAATAAGCTCAGAAACTACTGTGCCGATTTCAAAAATTCTTTCACTATTGGAAAGGTACATTCACCCTGAGTAAAGGCTATATTTATTGATAGAAAAGATTGAGATCCTTACTGAAACTTAACTAACGTAATCGAAGGTGTAAAAAAGGTGCCTTAAAACGTCTTTCGTCGCATTCGCTGCGGAAACTATTGATGATATAATAAAAGTATGTTTTACAATATTAAAAGATCATATCTTCAATAAAATAAATAATAATATCAACAAAAAAATATTAAAAAAAAAAACTTATGTCCATCCGTGCGAAGCCGGGACGGGCCGCTAGTCTAATATATAAAATTCTCGTGCCACAATGTTCGTTCCCATACTCCTCCGAGACGGCTTGACCGATTCTTATGAATTTTTTATGCATATTCAGTAAGTCTGAGAATCGACTACTATCTATTTTTCAAACCCCTCAGTGGTAAGGGCTGTCCACCCCAAAATTTTTTTTTTTAATTATTGGATAAAATTTTTATTTTTATTTTTTTATTATGTGGCATTGAAACATACATACGACCCTAAATTTTCACTTTTTATCACCAACCCCTGCTTTTTAATAGCCTTATTAGTCAATCAAAAACTTTCACCGGGTAGAGGGCGCTGCTATCGGGTCCCAGATTTTTTCGGGGCAGGACAACGTCTGCCGGGCCCGCTAGTATACTATATATTTACTAAGGACCGAACCTTTCATATATACAAAATGTCATAGACTCGTTGGTGCCCTTTTGTAAATTCAACACCAATGCAACTTAACTCGATAATAGTTATAAAGATGCAATTTGTAATAACTGACGAATATTGACACCGTTTACAGAATTCAGCTTCTTCCGTAAAACCGTCTCCTTGAAATGAGACAGGGCAAATGTGTCAAAGTAGCCTTCCACATGGCCCGTGCCCTTCCCAGAGAACTCGTCATCATCTCGACAATTAAAATATTATATTGAAATGAAATTATACTTACAAAAATGATTAAAACCACAATTAATAATATAAACTTCATTTTGTTAATACTTTTCTAACAATTCTTTAAAATTACACCATTTGCACAAACACTTATTTCGTCATGAATTTTTGAATCATAATGTCCGCATAAAAAGCATTATTGCATGTAATCTACCCACGTTCTAAAATTATTTATATTATTTATGTTGGTAACAGAGTTGCCAGATAAAAATTATTGATTTCAATTATCAATTCGTCTACATTTTTAAAGTGAAACTTCTTAGCAATTCAATAATTAGACGAGAATTATTCATTGTAAAATGTATAGGCGTAACGCTATGGCGCGGCCCCACCGCTGCACACGCTTTGCACGGTCACGCAACGTATATAGCTCAACGGTAGAAGGGTCGACTCTGGTCCGTTAACGCGAGAGCCACGTTGTCGATCCTGACCCCCTTGAACTATAGTCGTACCCGCACACAAGCTTCGAGCTTATTTGGAGGGGCAATAGGAATAAAGGTAATGCCTTGAAAAAGCATTGCTAATATTCCTTAATGTAAGCTGCATGGGTTTGTATATTTGACAACGGTCTAACTTTTCACTACAGCACACGCTATACACAAATAATAACATCGCTTCGCTACCCCTCCCACCTGGATTTAATCACATTTTAGTGTACCGCTTGCATCGCATTGTGTGGATCCCATACTTGAGCATTCGAGCAAGGCACGCGTGTAGCAGTGACGTCAATACGTGCATTGCGTGTTTATGAGTTACTGTGGACACTATCACATAAATATTCATCCAAAGCGAAGCGAAGCCAGACACACGTGCGTAGCCTGTCCATGCGCAGCAGTGGGGCCGCGCCATTATTTTATTTATGTTACATGAGAGAGACGAAAATTATAATGTAAAGAGAGATAGACTACTATACGTTTTAGACCTATTTAAGAAGTTTAACTTCTGTCGTCTGTAAGCTGAAATAGCTTTAACCGACTTCGAAAAAGGAGGAGGTCTCAATTCGTCGCAATATTTGTATATTTTTTATGTATGTGACTCGATTACTGGAAGACCTTTGGTTCGATTTGGATAATTTTTTAAAAGGTTATTGTTTCACTGAGGCTTCATTGTCATCAGGCCAGTATCTGATAAGGGGATCTTGAAGAGGGAACTTCAAACTTCAAATGTTATAGGCACACCTATTGCGATTAGGGTTGGCAATTTTCGCAAGTACCATTAGGTTATGTGGGTTTTTTTTTTTTTATGTTAGAAGTTGGCAAACAAGCATACGGCCCACCTGATGGTAAGTGGATGCGGTAGCCTATGAGCGCTTGCAGCACCATTAGTAGGTGCCACTCACGCGTTGCCAACCTCGAGATATTAGTTCTCAAATCTCGTTTGCCCTGTAATTTCACTAGCGTAAAATGCCCTTCAAACCGGAACACAGTAGTGCCTAAGCACTACTATTTGGCAACAGAATATTGGACACTGCGGTGGTACCTACCTAGCCGGCCTCTTGCAACAAAAGACCTACCACCAGTGTGACTGACTGCACTGGTGGAATAATCTCTGCTGTGACAGAGGTTATCCCAACAGCGGGCGATGGGGTCGTCACATTCCGACGCCTTAAAACGGACGGTTTTTTTGTTAATGAATAATGGTGGCTATAGAATTTCACGACTTACAATACAATTAGCGACTTTAATATGGTTGCTTAGCTATTATTATTTACAAACTAAAAACAAAAAAATGTCTGGATACATACACAAGAAAAAGGACAAATACACCCAGACTAGAACACATGCCTGTATGGTCAATACAAACATCTGTCCCGAGCGGGAATCGAATCCGCGACATGTGGCGCTTAAGTCAGGTTCTGTACCTCTCTCTCCCAGGAAGAGCTCAGTTGATCGATGTGCTTGAAAGGCCCTGGAGTGCGTTCACAGGGGTTCCCGGAGCCTCTAGAATGCACTGAGGTCGACTACCGAGGAGGTTTTAGTTGGACGCCATGGACATGGAACTCAACATAATCAGATTCCCTTCCTCAGAAGGCTAAGTATCGGGTTGCAGATTTCATCTCCGTCAACGCAAAAAAGGGTTCGCTACCTCTGCGTCACAACGTCGTCAAAAATAAACACTTTCTACAGAAAATTAATAAAATAAATCTAATAAAAAAGAGCTCACCTCAAACATTGCCACTCTATTCGTTATGGAACACTTGCTAAGTTTCTCTCTTCTATCAACAGTATCACTTCTCATTAAACGCAATCTTTCCATTGAATTCATCCTGTAAACCATTTGTCTTACTCTGCCTTTCACAGCATCACCTATATCCAACTCAGCCAGAGACTTAGCACGTCTGTCTTCGTCTAAATCTTTATTAAGTCTATATTCTTTATATATATCGATTTGGGATGCGTTTCTTTTAAAAACTTCATTTGTATCATCAATATTGTCATTAAAGATTTTTAGTTCATTACCTTTCGTTACTTTTAAATCACTTTTATTTTTATTGGTATTATTATTGATTTCACTTTTAGTGTCAGTGAGTTTGACTTTTGTTTCAATTCTGATTGCTTCATTTTTATTATCATTAATGTCAATTATTGTTCTGCTATCATTAATATAAGTGTTATCATTTATTTCAGTTTTATCGTCAGTATGTTTTATGAACTTAGTTTCAATGCTGTTAAGACGGTTGACAATTGAACCGTGAACTTTATTATATATACTATAATAGTCACTTTTGAATGTAGTACTTTTATCAGAATATATTTTTTCTATAGTGTCTTCGTTAAGTGTTTTTGTGTTGTTCTTGTTGTTTGCTATATCCTCTTTATGAATACCTTCTTTTTTATTATTTATATCGTATTCATTAGACGTTTTAAGTAGTTCTTCAACAATCTTTGGCTTGTCATTATCTTCAGTAACTTTATTTATAACATCTTTATCATTATGGATATCGGATAAATCAGTTTTCTGAAAAATAGCATTTTGTTTATGGTAATATTTATTTATATATACAAATAAAACTTATTCTATATCCGATAGCACGTAAAAAAATATATTAAAGTGACAGATTTACTGTGAGATTACAAGCATATTTTTAATAATGACAATAGGTTATTTTTGTTGAGGTTGGCTATTTTATTGGTGTTGAACCGATTACCATTAAGTATGTAGTGATCATCAATGTTCGTCAAAATTAGTTTAGCTACTCGCTATACGAAAAACGAGAGTTATTTTTTTTTCAATTTATATTGCTGTTGGGCCTACTGATCTTGACCACGTCGCTGAGTGGTGGAGCTGGGTACTGAGACCCAGCGGTTACAAAGAGCCAACACTCGCGGAGGCTCGAATTTGATTGCGCCTTTAGGATCCTGTATGGCTGAGCCACGGCTAAGGACATTATCGGAAATTTTAGTCGATGGACTCTCCCGACCATAGTTTAGGCTATTGTTTACTACATTTTATGTATAATAAAGAAATTACCTCGAATATAGCGATTTTTGATGTAACAGAAACATTTTTCGGCACATCGTCAACTTCAGGTTTAGTTGTTGTTTGGTCCCTTGAATCCAATCTATTTATTATCCTACTTACTTTCCCTTTTAATATAATAATATCTTCCTCTTCTAAATCATCCATGTTTTTTATTTGAGTTGATAAATTACTTGTGACAGTCTTGTTATCTTTTTCTTTGGAAACATTTTCAACGGTTTTATCCACTGCTTTATCACTAATGTTAGTTCCATCAATGATAATTTCTGAAGTTTTTGGATCATCTTTAATTATATTTATAGACGCTTCTTTTCCTTCTAACGCAGATGTTTTTGTATCCTTTAAAATATTTGTTGAGCTTATAATCACATTAATATCATTGGATTCGTTTTGAGAGTTTTCTGCTGTGAAACTTATTTCTTGGGAAACTGTTGTGTTTTTAATAATATCGTTATTACTTACTAAAGATTTAACTGTAGTCACTTCAGTTGTTGTTAATTTTCTTTGTAAGATTTCATTGTTTTCTATGTTCACTTTATTGGTCATATTGTCATACTTAAATGAGTTTTCTTTTTGTAATTCAGTTGTTATGCTATCAGTGGCTTCTTTTTTATTTTCCGTCTCAGAAATTTCTTTATTGATCTCTAAATGGGAATTTTTTGTTGTAGTATTTGAGTTTTGTTGATTTTCTTCATTTTCTTTAACTAACGTTTTACTATCTGTTGAAAATTCTGTTTTTATATCATTAGTAGTTGCTACATTAAGGGTGGCTACTGTTACTGTTTCCTTTACCTCGTTCGTTCGGTCTACATTTTCTTTAACTAACGTTTTACTATCTGCTGAAAATTCTGTTTTTATATCATTAGTAGTTGCTACATTAAGGGTTTCTTTTGTTGAAATATCCGATGATACAATATTATCTTTAGTATCTTTATTAGAAAACTTATTCTCACTAAATTCAGCTGTTTTAGATTCTGATCCAAATGATGTATCATATTTAAGGGTGGCTACTGTTACTGTTTCTTTTACCTCGGTCGTTTGGTCTACATTTCCTTTAACTAATGCTTTATTATCTGTTGAAAATTCTGTTTTTATATCATTAGTAGTTGCTACAGTAAGGGTTTCTTTTGTTGAAATTTCCGGTGATACAATATTATCTTTAGTAACTTTATTAGAAAACTTATTCTCACTAAATTCAGCTGTTTTAGATTCTGACCCAAATGATGTATCATATTTAAGGGTGGCTACTGTGACTGTTTCCTTTACTTGGTTTGTTAGGTGATTTTCGGTTGTAATATCAATATTTGATATTTCAGTAACTTTTGTCCGGTCAGTTGATGTTGTAGAAGTAATATTTTCTGAAGAATGAATTTCTGTATCAGATTTTTGTACTGAAATCGCATTAGATTCAATTTTACTTGTATTAATAGTATGATATCCTTCTATATTTCTTTCTACGCTTTTATTTATGTCTTTTGCTTCTTTTGAATCTTGTGTACTTTCCGAGCTAGTTAATAAATTAGTTTCAACTTTTTCTTTTGTATATAAAGCGACAGGGATTTTACATTTAGGTATTTCCTTTACTTTTGCCACTTCACTGTTATTAATTTGTTCTATTTTAACATCTTCCTTGTTAGAAATATTAACCTTTTCTATCGTGCTTACTTTTGTGATAGTTTTAGTTATAGTGCTAACACTTTCAGAACTTAGTGCTTCTGATGCAATTTCAGATTTTGTTAGAGTATGGCTTGCAGATGATTTGACATTTGAAGCCGCAGTCTTACTGAAATGAGTTTTAATAGTTTTATCCATCGTTGTCGCTATCGGGATTTTACAAGTAGCATCATCTGTAGAAATGCTCTTTCTTAGTGATCGTCTTCTATTGATTTGTGGTGGAACCTCAATCTCATGCTCGCTTTTGCGTTTAAGCATTGGTATCTTACTTTTAACTTTCTTGTCTTCGTACGCATGGATTATTTCTTCAAATTTCGATTCTAGCTTTTCCTGTTGAACGATTTTCTCAGGAGTTGTTATGTTGTTATTAGATGCATCCTTTTCTATGATTTCTTCATATATTTTGTCGAATTCATCGTCAAGTTTGGGCGATTCGTTCCCTGGATCGTTATCTTTTTTGGATACTGTTTCACTATTTTGTAATTTAGCGTCTTTTAGTCTGGGGATGGCTGATCGAATTCTTCCTCCAAGTGATGGCTAAAAACAAAAATATAATTTTGTTGAAATATTATAATATTTGTTTTAAATTTTTCTAAACCACGTCCACCTCAAGCAATCAAAGTTATCAACTATTCGCCAAATGAGTTACTCATTAAATACGTATTACTTATCAAATAGGTTAATTATTTAATAATAAAACGAATCTATTTTTTTTTCATTAGACATTATTCGCGTTGATAGAAAATAATACCAAATGTTTTGTTTCTTTTTGTATTAACAAAGTCTCGTCGCAGGTTTGATTCCCGTTTGGGGCCATGCTCCTCACAGCACAAATGGGCAGACTCAATTAGCAAACGCACTTCTAATATTTAAAGTATCGAAAGTGTCCATTTGTTATCATCAGATGGACCGTATGCTTGTGTGCCAACCGTTATGATGTAAAAAAAAGAATAAAATCCACTACAGCGCGATTTAGAAGGCACTTTCTTCCTCGCACAACCACTCTGTAGAACAGCACCGGCAGTCTTTCCGCGCCGATACGACTTGGGAACCTTTAAGAGAAAAGCATATTCCTTTCTTAAAGGTCGACAACGCACCTTCATGCCCTCTGGTGTTGCAGATGTTCATGGACGCTTAGCATCAGATGAGCCTTCTGCGTGACCCCTTTAATATAAAAATACAGAAGATTTAAAATCAAGATTACCTCATTGACTGTGATCTCCTGCATTCGTTCTTCTTTCTTGATTTTATCAATCGCCTGCTTTAATTTAAATTTCGGTATTCTTGTCGTCTTCTTTAGATCTTTATGATCATCGTCACTTGATTTTGTACCTGGAAAAAACAATTTTGATGGTTTACAAAAACACCAACTCTTTTTTGGATTTGGCCAAGGGGAGGGCAAAATCTTGTTCCTGGGCTTAAGGGGGCAAAATGACCATTCTCGCCAATCAATAGTCATTGGACAAGTTCAAAATAAATGAACGCTATAAACTCAACCGCCCCCATTAGGATAGTTATATCCTGTGTCGGGGGTCCGGAAACAACAACACATACAAGGACGAGGACAAATACACCCAGACCGGAAAGTATGCTTACATGGTCAATACAAACATATTATGCAGGAATCGAACCGGTGACTGTGGCGTTTAAGGCAGGTTTGCTACCGCTGGGCCACAACGTCGTCTAAAAGTATTTTTTTCGTCTATTTCTTAGTGTTTTACAAGGTCCAGAGGAGGCCGCTTGCCCCCTTTGCTCCTACTTCGCTACGTCAGTGCCAACTTGTCTACTTCAATCGCCACTTGAGATAAGATTCATGATTGATATTATATATTTTTTAATCAGTATAATTATTTTTTTATTTCTTAGTTTATTATAGTCGCTAGGTACCATCGTAGTGTCAAATATTTCATTACTGTGTTCCGGTTTGAAGGGCATTGTGGATAAGCAGAGGAGATTTAAAACCAATATCTCGAGGTTGGCAACGTGTGAGTGGCACCTACTAATGGTGCTCCAAGCGCTCATAGGTTACGGCATCCACTTACCATCAGGTGGGCCGTATGCTTGTTTGTCAACTTGTTACATATAAAAAAAAATCTATTGTGTCGGGGTGGGTTTAATTTGGGGTGGCAAGTGGGCATGGGTTGTTACGCTAAATGAAATTGATGATGAAAAACTATAACGGGAAATTAAATGAAATGTTATAGCTTCCTTGTACAGCGACACGTTTTAATTGTATGTTTATCTTAAAACTTAGTATTTGTTTACCTTCCAAATTCTTCGGTCTGTCATCAAAACCGGATGTTATATTAATTTCGCTACGTACTTCTGTACGAAATGTATCCGGCCCTGTGGTTTTACTTGCAGTAAGCGTTTTTTGCATAACTGTTGATGAATCCTGAAAAAAAGAAGTGTTTGTAAGAGAAAGAGATCAATACAATATGGAGGTGGTAAGCAGAGAGAGAGAGAGAGAGAAAGAGAAGTCGCTGTTGGCATAGACACTCTTAGCGCGCTTATTTAAAAAGGAAATAGAATTAGTAATGACTTGACCACCGTGCCTCGGAGAGCACGTTGAGATGTCGGTCCCGGTTGTTGTCACATAACATCTGATAATAATCTTTAACTCTTGATAAGTAAATTACGCTTAGCTTAAACTGATTTTAGTGAAGCAAAGTCTAAATGGTACTCGGGAACATGCTTATCATTTTGCTGACATTTATGTTAAATCTTGTTGTCTAGTGATGCGTACACAAACACAGAGACAGACATACTCGAGAACTACTGGTTTGCTACAATGGAAGCGGAGCATCAATGAAAAATGTGGCAAAAACGGGAAAAAAAATCCCTTTGAGAGCTTCCGTTGCGTTCGCTGCGTACACAATTACAGTTACGCAAAATGATGTATGATTGAATTGTGCCCCTTTAAAACTTCTAATAAAATCCGTGATAGATATGTCTATATCGTAAGACTAACTTACTTTAATAATTTTTATGGTAAGCAAATTTGTTCTATAACATCAAGCTACGACACAGTAACAATAAACACGGCTAAAACTGCGGGCAAATAAGCAATACCATGTCAACCCACAAAATTGAAAAAACTGAGGTTATATATGCAGAAGTGTTGGTAAATGACCGAAAGAAATTTTTCTTTAATGTTTGTAGGGTTTTAAGCTTTAAAATTTCTAAAAAGGCATTTTTAATCATGCAATTTATGTATTATGTTTAACATTTTGGGTTATATTATATACGAAACACGCAGTTTGTATACTTATTTTTGTGAAAATAAGTAAAATAACTTACATAAATCTGAAATTGCCAAAAACTTGACCAATACATAAAAGGAATTCATATAAAGCAAGTTGTTCAAAATTTTCAAACGCGTTTTTCTCGAAATGAAATTCATGTGGGTTGACATGGTATTGCTTATTTGCGTCCATATGGTGAGTGTACCACTTTTATTAGAGTATCTTATGGAGATGCTATATCTTTTTTTTAAAAAGTGAAACTTTTATTACATTGACAACTTTGTGGCGTAGCGGTAGCAAACCTGCCTTAAGCGCCACAGGTCGCGGGTTCGATTCCCGCTCGGAGCATAATATGTTTGTATTGACCATACATGCATATTTTCCGGTCTGGGTGTATTTGTCCTTGTCCCTGTATGTGTATCCGGACCCCCGACACAGAATATCATCCTAATGGGGGCCATTGAGTGTGCAGCGTTTATTTATTTATTATTTATTTTATTTATTACATGGTTTAAAATTTTTTCGTCTGTGTGTTGCATGTCGCGTGACGGTCGGCCGCGGAATTAGGATAAAGTGAAAGGCGCTCGTCAGAGCAGCCAATATGGCGGCGCTTATAGTTCGCAGCAGCTGACCATGTAGTCTATCACTCATTTTTTAATATGTGTATATAATCTTAATAATTGTTAAGTATTATGTATGTCGTACTCTAAGACACAGAGTTCAATAAAAACTATTAGTTGGGGACTTAGTCTACTTTTACTATTTCCCATTATCATTCGAATTTTCCAAGTATAAAATTAAGACTGACAATTTTAAATGAAATACCTAACTATATAAAAACCAGAGATAGATACATTTCCGTAAGTACCTAACGGTCTTTGTACTAGAGTGTAACTTAAATTGGACGGAAGATTTTGCCCACGTGAGAACTTTAATACAAACTCTGACTCCTTTTACAAAACTTCGAATGTCATATTTATTTATATCTAATCAACAGCCTAAAAACGAGTTTCAAGCTTCTATCTCTAAAAATGAACATAGTTTCATATAAATTTTCATCCCCCTCAGCCCCTTACATTTTTCGCAATGGTTCAATAATTTTGGCGTTTCACGCCACAAAAAGACAAAGCTATTTTCGCATTTACAATATTAAGTAAAGAAACCATTTTACAAGGACCTCTGCTGTTTTTTTCATAATTAGTTTTTATACGCTCAAAGCTCAAACACGCGATAAGAAACATCGTTCCAATAAAAAAAACATTACATCAAAATAATTTATTAAGTTAATCATTTCTTATATTCATATTCAATTTTCTGCACTTGAGATACAACCGTTTTCCCCGGCAGCGTCTGCTTTTTGAACAAATGTTGGAACCTTACCGATATGTCCTCAGTCACGATAACTTTTTGCAGTTTCAATTCTCCCTTCGTGAGGGACGTTTCTTCCTTTGTTATTTTAATAACTGGGGAGTATGTACTGTCGTCTTTATTTTTAAGTTCATTTTCAGCTGAACTGCTTTCTCTTAACTGCTGTTCTCCTGGTACCTTCGATTCGATTTCTTTGATTTCTTGTGACATTTTTGATCTGTTGATTATATTGGTTACATTAAAAACAATTTGGTGACGTCAAACGTCCAAGATATATATATTAAAAACAAAATCCGGTGTGGTTTTATGAAACCAGGACGCAAGTGAAACTTTTTTTATTGTTCGATTTCGGGTATTAAAAATAAAAATTGCGTTCTTTAATCTTAATTTTAAAAATACAAAGAAAGCTTAAAATTAAAATTAAAATAAATAAAGCCTCCGCCTCCTATAATCCGACATGCTAAAGACAAACGAAAAGTTTGAGGCGATATAAAAAATGATTCACTTTAAAATGATGACATAGACTTATATATATATGGACAGACCCTTCCATAATAATAAAATGTTCAAAGATTCTATTAAGAGGGGGCAATAGAGGTGCCCATGAACAGCTTCAACACCACAGTGCATACAGGTACGCTGCAGACCTTTAAGGAGGTAAAGGTTAGTTCCATTTATACAGCGTAACGAAACGAAGTTAGTCACAAGCTTGTAGTATATTGTAATGAAGTTAACGTCAAAAGGAACATAATCGAATAATGTGAGCATGTGGGATTAACAAAAAACGCACTACAGTTTCGGTATAATGGCTCTTACGGCATCCAGATTAATTATTATTTTACAGACTATTCTAGCATATTATAAATTTGTCCGGGAACTGTATATTTCTGTTTCAATACAGATGCTTTATTAAAAATCAGGAGGACGTAGTCCGCGGGCAAAAGTTAGTCTATATTATATGGACGCATATAAGCAATACCATGTCAACCCACAAAATTTAAAAAACTGATTTATATATGCAGAAGTGTTGGTAAATGGCTGAAGAACATTTTTCTTTAATATTTGTAGGGTTTTAAGCTTTCAAACTTCTAAAAAAGCAATTTTTAATCATGCAATTTATGTATTATGTTAAACGTTTTGGGTTATATTATATACGAAATTTGCAGTTTGTATGCTTATTTTATGTGAAAATAAGTAAATAACTTACATACCTCTTGAAATTGCCAAAAACTTGACCAATAACATAAAAAAAATCACATAAAGCAAGTTGTTCAAAATGTTCAAACGCGTTTTTCTCTAAATAACATTCGTGTGGGTTGACATGGTATTGCTTATTTGCGACCATATAAGAACAAGCCCTTCCATAGAAAGAAAAAATGTCTAAAAAGCTTTTATAAAATAATAATTGTCTTTCTAGTTCTTAAGTTAGTAATAGTTATAGTTTAGTTAGCAAATGAAAGATTATTATTATTCGCTGGTGCTCGACACGAAGTTAGTCACAAGCTTGGAACGTAATCGAGTAATGTCATCGTGTGACTAATTTCTTTCGTTACGTTTGCACGAATGTAGGAAGCACAAATTTTAGGACATTTTCTATATTGACGGACAGGTCCTTAGTTTATAGATAATGAAAATATGCATACCTATAGAACGAAAACTGCACGTAAAATGACTTAAAACGTTCTCAATATAACAATAGTCCAAACATATCCATCGAGCGTAAATAACTGACGTAAATAACTAAGAAAATATAAAATACGAAAGATTGTGCAAGTGTCAATATTTTAAAACTTATTTTGATTCCCAATAATTTTTGAGTTACGTTGTTTTAAGCAAAGTTAAAAAGCAATATAAAATAATTATTATTACCGTGTTTCGACGAAGTGTTTCAGCAATACGCTGTGTCCGATCTCAGCCATATAATTATATTATTTATCACTGATAAGATTATTGTTATCAATACTGCATTTCGCTTAGATTAAGTATTTATATTAATCGATTGTTTTATAGATGTACCTATTATATAACAACTAGCGACCTCTTTATGATTATTTAATTTCTACTAAAAACCCAACTAATATAATAAATGTGAAAGTTTATATTTTACGCCAAAGCTGCACGGATTCGGATAAAATTTGGAACAGATCTAAATTGTTACCTAACCTATAAGATACTTTTTATCCTACAAAAACCTTTGGTATCCGTGGGAATATCATAAAGTGTATTATAGGGCATGGGCGTACGGGATTTGGCCTAGGAGAATGCAAAAAACTTCATACAGGGTCCAGAGATTTTTCGATGTCTGGAAATCCACAACAGCGCGATTTAGAAGACATTTTCTTCCTCGCACAACCACTCTGTGGAACCAACTTCCGCCGGCGGTCTTTCCGAACCGATACGACTTGGGAACCTTCAAGAGAAGAGCCTATTCTTTCCTTAAAGGTCGACAACGCGCCTGCATGCCTTCTGGTGTTGCAGATGTTCATGGGCGGCGGTGATCACTTAACATCAGGTGAGCCTCCTGCCCGTTTGCCCCCTCTTACATAAAAAAAAAAGAGAGAGGCAAAATCGCTATATTCCTCAATAGTTACTAGTCAAATAGTGCCTTTTTCAGTATTTTGCAAAGACCTTGTTGGCAGTTGACTGACTGAGCTGTTGACTGAGCTGTGGTATTATCAAGAAGCAAGCTACAGAACGTATTCAATTGAAATTCGGTATACATGTGTCTTATAGAATATTAGCAACCTTTAATGTTACCTACCTACTAGCCTACTAGCAATCTTGGTTCACGCGAGCAAAGCCGCGTGCAGAAGCTAGTAAAGAATATAAATGTAAATACGATATAAACATATATAAAAATGTGATAAAATATATAATTTTAACTAACTTCAAAATGAAGGTTCCAAAATCCGACATTTATGAATAGATATTGATAATTCTAACCTAACATTTTTACAGTGAAAAAGTGCTAATCAAGGTAATAAGCTATCTGTGTACTAAATCTGATCAAAATCCATTCAGTACTTTTTGGGCAATGTCCACAAAACTTTCACATTTATAAATTTAAGTAGCCTTACCTACGTAATTAAATATTCTCAAAATCCCACATTATTTCAAAAAACCACAATTATTTATGTTTAATTATTAATATAAAAACGAAATATACATTTTTAAAACACAGCACGATTGAGCAAATAATTGATACTGAAAATATGGTAGAAATGTTATCAGGATTCATACTGATAAATTCATGATTATTATTGATTAATGATAAAGTGTTTTTGTGGAATTGTATTAAGGATTAAATGGTATTATATACTAGATAGACATTCTATCGAAACTCAAACTCACTCAAAAATAACTTTTGAAATATACAAACTTCCGTCTGTGAAGCTACGGCTGATTTGAAAGGTTAATTCTGCAGAGAATAAACGGCAGGAAACTGCAATTTTTTCCTTTAAAATTATTTTTATTATTTGCCGTACTTTTTCAAGGCATTACTAATATTCCTATTGCCCCTCCAAATAAGCTCGAAGCTAACGCTAGGATCGGTATAGCCCAAAGGGGTTAGTATCGAATGCGACTCTCGCGTTAACGGAGCGAAGTCGGCCCTTCTACCGTTGAGGTATTAGAGGCTTCAAATATAATCTTTATATATGATAAGACCTGACTGACGTTTCAACGCCCAGCCTAAGCCCTCGGACGTTGAATGATTTCTATCTCACTTTAATCTTTATTTCATAGGTTTTGCTTTTAAAATAGAAACTAAAATAAATACTAAGAAAGGATTTTTCAAAATTCAACTCTTAAGGGGTGAAAAAAGGGTCATTTTTGAAACTAGAACTGCATATCGAGTTGGTTAGTGGCCAACGTAGTGTCAGAGTTGTTCAGGTCTCCCGTATAGGCTATAATCTGACTTGATTTAGCCACTATTATAAACTTGATAACAGCCGGGACCGACTTTTACGTGCCCTCCGAAGCACGGCGTCTCAGTTGAAATACCCATCTAGTGACTGACCACATATATACTATATAAATATACCCTGGTGCGCGAACGCACCCAGGCCTTTCGGCCCCCGTCTGGGGCGCCAACATACTGCCGCCATATATACATAAAATACATATAATACATATATAAAATACGACAAGGCCTTTCGGCCTCCGCCTGATCGGGGCTGAAGGCCCCGGTTAAAACACCACCGGTGTCGCAGGAGCCGCTCGCAGTCCATTCTGATAATCAGAAAAGTACCGGAGCGACCCATACGACACCACCCTCCTGGGCGCGGTCTGACCTAAAACGCCCCACGCCCGAAACGCCTGACCCTGTTAGCTTCGCCGGGCAGTCGAAGGTGCCACCTGCACAATCGAGTCCCAGCTACTGAGCCCCCCCGGCACGACAAGCCCAGGGTACCGCAGAGTTTAACCACTGCGGTTGGGGGGATCTAGTGACTGACCACGCCTAATGCTGCTTAACCCACCGATAATTTACCGATCAGAGAGCGCACCCGGCTATAACCGTCTCGTACCTAAAACTAGATCTAATGTGAAGTATTGTTTTTAGGCGAGCGATTAAAGTTAAAATAAAAACACTTATTTAATTTAATTTTACGGTAGTAGAGCCATGCTTCTCGCAGCACAATTTTTTTTCTTTAAAGAATATTAGCAATGCTTTTTCAAGGCATTACTAATATTCCTATTGCCCTCCAAATAAGCTCGAAGCTTGCGCTAGGAGTGGGTACGACAATAGCCCAAGGGGTCAGGATCGAACCCTCGACTCTCGCGTTAACGAACCGAAGTCGGCCCACTGTTGAGCTATTGATGCTTCAATTGGGTGGTTCAACCGAGGAAATACTCACAGAAAATCAGGGTAAAGTATCAATATTTGTCTCGGTCTGGGCATTTGTCCTTGTGGATCTTTCCAGTGTGCCTCGGATAGCACGTTAAGCCGGCCCAGTTGTTATCATAACATCTGATAATAATCGTTAACTCTTGATAAGTAAATTGCTCTTGTCCAATGAGTTACTGGTTCGCTCTTTGGGTAGAGGAGGTCAGACGGTACTACAACCTAATTAGCAACCCGTCAAACCCAGATTTGGTTGTGGTTTGGTAAAAACAAAAACCGAAAGGGGCAGACGGAAATTAAAAAAATCGAAATTGGTTTTTTTGTACGAGAATTGTCACTTAAGATGGTGAGTGTATTTTAGTTTTTTTTTATTACCAGGGCAGAATAAAGATATGGAAATATTAAAAATATATTTCATTCATTCATTCATTCTCAAAATTAAATGACTGGAACGAATGACGCGAATGTAATATGTTAATAACGCGAAACGGACCCGCTGTGAATTTCAATACACTGAGTATATGCCTGTTGAATGCTAAAGCTCTAGTTACATACAGTCTCATATAAAAATATTATAATTATTTTTGTAATAACATAACATCTGATAATAATATATAAACGCAATACACTCAACGGCCCCCTATTAGGACAGGTATATTCTGTGTCGGGGGTCCCGTAACATACACAATGACACCCAGACCGGAAAACATGCCTGTGTGGTCAATACAAACATCTGCTCCGTGCGGCAATCGAAATAATAATCGTTAACTCTTCATAAGTAATTTGCTCATATCCATTGAGTTACTGGTTCGCCCTTAGGGTTGAGGTCAGATGGCAATCGCTCCGTGTAAAAACTAGTAACCAGTCAAATCCGGATAAGATTAATAAGTAGACCCTGGGTAGATGAAATTTTTTTTTTTTTTTATGTTAGAAGTTGGCAAACATACGGCCCACCTGATGGTAAGTGGCTGCCGCAGCCTATGAGCGCTTGCAGCACCATTAGTAGGTGCCACTCGCGCGTTGCCAACCTCGAGATATTAGTTCTTAAATCTCGTTCGCCCAGTAATTTCACTAGCGTACAATGCCCTGCAAACCGGAACACAGTAGTGCCTAAGCACTACTATTTGGCGGCAGAATATTGGACACTGTGGTGGTACCTACCTAGCCGGCCTCTTGCAACAAAAGACCTACCACCAGTGTGACTGATTGCACTGGTGGAATAATCTCTGCTGTGACAGAGGTTATCCCAACAGCGGGCGATGGGGTCGTCACATCCCGACGCCGCTAAATAATAAAGGCAAAATGCTAGGAAGAAAATGACAAATTATTTTTGTATTTAATAATAATTTAAGTTTGGGAGGGTGATTTGGTAAGGGTGAGTTCCACCGTCAAACTGATACGTGTGGTAGGTTGTAGGGATTACCATATGGCATTTACTTCCAGTCATAACAGATATGAAGTTCGAAAGACATGAAACTCATATTCATGACGGTTGCCACACAAGCATACGGCCCGCCTGATGATAAGCAGTCACCTCAACCTATAAACGCGCGTGATACTTGATGCCCCTTTGTATGGTAGGGATGAAAAGGGAAAAGACAAGAGAGCAGGGGTCATTCATCGTAAGAAGAACAATACTCTGTTACTATCCGCCAATGGTCTTTGAGAGGGTAGTACTTCCCCAGGCCAAGCCGGCCCAATTGTGCTGAACGGAGCATGACTCTACTATTTATTAAATATTAAAATAATAACTATGAATGTAAACCAACGCGATAATGGTAGATTGAATTATCCCTTCTAACCTCGATCTCATGGCAAAGATTAAAATGTAGAGCTGGCATAATTTGACAGAAAATTTAATAAAAAATGTCATCACCATATATAAACAAAGTCTCCTAACGCGTCTATCTGTCTACTTGTTGCCGTAAGGGAAGGCAAAATCTTAATTTATGATCCAGAAAGGGGAGGATCAAAATGACAATCTGTCGGTCACGGTTGTTATCACATAATATCTGATGATAATCGTTAACTCTTGATAAGTAAATTGCTTTTATCCAATGAGTTACTGGTTCGCCCCTAGGGTTGTGGTCAGATGGCAATCGTTCTGTGTAAAAACTAGTAACCCGTCAAATCCGGATAAGAGTAATAAGCAGACCCTGGGTAAAAATAAATACCGGGAATAATGCTAGGACGAAGAAGAGGTCAAAATGACAATGAAATTTTCTTCGTTAGTTATTAGTTAAATAGTTCAAAATGCTTTATATTCGTTTATTTCTTAGTATTTAGCAAGGTCTAGAAATAGGGATGCTACGCGTGAGTGCATGAGAATACGCCTACAAAATGGTGTTGTGCGCGCTCATAGAGTACGACAACCACTTATAAAAATAAACTGTTTTTACCACCTATTACAATATCTACGTTTTAATCTATCCCCCTCCCCCCAGGTCAATTATCACCCTCCTGCTGTCGACGCGTCCCTATTTACTTGGAGTGATCTATTGTATTGTAATGGCTTACTATCGGCTGTGAGTTGAGAAAAATGATTTTATTTATAGCTAGCGATTCGCCCTGGCTTCGTTTCACTGCGCCCATTACTATAGTATCTTGTGTTGGGGTTCCGGAAACAGACAAGCACAACTGATCACTAACGCTACAGATGTCACAGCCCCCATTAACGCACACTTCACAGCCCCTTGTGTCTATATTGTGTCGGGGTTCCAGAAACACACAACTGACTAGACCGGTTGTATGGTTAATATAGACATATGCCCTGGGCGGGTATCGAACCTAAGACTCATGGTGTTTCATAAAAAGTCTTCATTATATCATTGTGTCAGGACTTTGTGGTGCAGCGGGCCATTGGCCATACAGGCATGTTTTCCGGTCTGGGTGTGTTTGTCCTTTGTGTATATGTTTCTGGAACCCCGACACATGATATATCTATCCTAAAGGGGGCATTAATGCTATCAGCATCAATGTAAGCCATTCGAATAATACTGATCGTGTGAATTAATTTACAATTTAACCAAAGTCGACCCATAATATTTTGAAAACCTACTTCTTACAATGTCACTAGTCAAATTTTAATTTCGCGGATTTTCTAACTTAAAAATTAATAAATAAATAAGCGCTATACACTCAACGCCCCCCCATTAGGATATTTATATCATGTGTCGGGGATCCGGAAACTTACACAATGACAAGAACTAACACACCCAGACCGGAAAACGTGCCTATATGGTCAATACAAAAATCGCTACTGCAGCGCCACAACGTCGTGGACACTATAATAGCCGATGGTTAATTTTTTTTTTTTATGTTACAAGTTGGCAAACAAGCATACGACCCACCTGGTAAGCGGTTGCCGTAGCCTATGAGCGCCATTAGTAGGCGGTACTCACGTGTTGCTAACTTTGCGATACAGGTTCTTAAATCTCCTCTGCCCAGTAATTTCACAAGCGTACAGTGCCCTTCAAACCGGAACACAGTAATGCCTAAGCACTACTATTTGGTGGCAAAATATTTGACACTGCGGTGATACCTACCTAGCCGGCCTCATGCAACAAAAGACCTACCACCAGTGTGATTGATTGCACTGGTGGAATAATCTCTGCTATGACAGTGGCTATCCCAACATCGGGCAATGGAGTCGTTACATCCCGACGCCAGTGCAAGTTTTTAAAAGTTTTTAAAATTAAATCAGTCAATTTATATTTTATTCATAGGTTTGGACTTCTTAAGGTCTGAAATACCGATTCATAGACTCCATGGTGTGAGAATTCGCTTATTAAATAACTCGCAAGGGTAGCATTCCGACATACTGACGATAGGGTGGCCATGAGTTTTATATTTTTGAGTATATTGATGCATCTTGGCTGTAAAACGATTGATTTGTAGACATATTAAAAAAATGGGTCACGATGCATGGTTGCGTTCTATTATTGTATTATTTTAAGTAACCTTGTTGGCAAGCAAGCATTCCCACCCATGATATCCATCTGATGGTAAGCAGTTATCGTAGCGTACGAGCGTTTACAACGAGAGATATTTCCACTAAATGCGTTCGGATTTATGATGAAGATCGTTCAGTCACCAAATTGTACACAATGTAATGTCAGAGAGGATGTGTACCACGCATTAGTGGAGTGTGCTCGGGTCGGGGCAGAACGTAGGGCCTTTGAATTACATTTCGGAATTCATTTAAATAGTCTTGGACAATGTAATATTATTTTATCTTATCCTACATCAAAATTAGCAATTACTATGTATTATATATTCCTAAATTTATTGAAATTAAGAAGGCAATGATTAAGTTATGTGTAGAATTATGGGGCTGACATAGTCGCTAAGCGACTAAAGCCTTTTTTTGTTTATTAGATTAAAAAAAAAAAAAAAACGAGAGATATTTGTTCTTAAATCTCTTTCGCTCAGTAACTTTACTAGTTACAGTGTCCTTCAAACCGGAATACAGTGTACAGTATTACGGTACTGTACGCTACCGTACGGTACGGAACAACTGACACTGAGATGGTACCTATCTAGCCGGCCTCGCGCTGTAAAAGGCTTAACACCACCAGTAGTGTCCTGTTTGTCGCTCTTGAACTTGAACTATGGGATTGATAATTTTGAAAAAATGTTAGGTCATCATAAGAACTTTCAACGATAATTATTTTGAAGAAAATACGGGAAGAATTTTCATAGATATATAGATTTTTCCCATAGCTTTGTTATTTTTAATAATTACTGTGAAATTACAAACTTACATTTGCGGTCGCTTTAAAAGAATCATCACTAAGCTATGGAACTCTTTAGTTTTTAATGTGCGTGGTCAACCAGGCACTTGACTGGCATTATTATAATGCTGGGCTCTTTGTAAAGTCGTAAAACTAGTGGCTAAAGCGTGTCCTTCATAGTTCCTACACACCACAGAAAAATCGCTTAATAAATTTTATGTTCAAAGATAAGTGAAACTCATCGTCACCCTACAATATTAAAAATAGTAACTCGTTCGTACAATCGAATTGAAGCTTTATATCTATGTAATAAGATTCAAATTCTAATATTGGAAGTATAGCACGTTTTTCGAAATGAAGTTATATGGAACAAATAAAGTATTTTCTATCTTATTTCATAAGTAATAAGGTCTTATTTCTAATATTTACAGCAATAATAAGAATTTTCTTTAATAAAACGGACATGTATATGCTATAATGGGGTATGAGGGATAAATTATTTATGATTTTTTATTAATATTATATTATATAGATACTATAGTTGTGACGGTTGCGGGTTCGATTCCCGCTCGCGCAGATGTTTTTATATTTCTGTTTCGTTCTGGGCGTTTGTATTTGTCTCCCACGTGCCTCGGAGAACACGTTAAGCTTATCCTGGTTGTTATTATAACATCTGATAATAATCGTTAACTCTTGAAAAGTAAATTGCTCTTATCCAATGAGTTACTGGTTCGCCATTAGGGTTGCGGAGGTCAAATGGCAATCGCTCTGTGTAAAAACCAGTAACCTGTCAAATCCTGATAAGAATAATAATCAGACCCTGGGTAAAAATATAATACCGGGACCGACAGCTTAACGTGCTCTCTGAGACACGGTGGGGAGACCCACAAAGACCAACGCCCTGACCAAAACAGATATTTGTAGGATCAATGTAATCAATGAGCGGAAATCAAATTCGAGACTAAAAGACTCACTACCGGTCTCAGACCTACAGAATATAGTATAAAAAATTTCATCAAAATCGGTCAAGTTGTTTGGAAGGAATTTTGAAACTAAAACTGTGACACGAAAATTTTATATCACTACATAGTATAAAACAAAGTCGCTTTCTTTGTCTCTATGTATGCTTAAATCTTTAAAACTACAAAACGGATTTTGATGCGGTTTTTAATAGATAGAGTGATTGAAGAGGAAGGTTTATATGTATAATAACATCCATTAAATAGTGGAGAAATACTGTTATTTTTGAGGTTTCTAATGTGATGTCGTAAATAATTACATTTAACGCGTGCGGGCCACGGGCAGTAATGAATAAATCAAAACTACTGGATCGATTTTAATCATTTTTTCAGTGAATGACATAGGCTATAATATATTTTATACCCGTGCGAAGCCGGAGCAGGCCGCTAGTATTAGATATAAGGTATAGACTGACTGACTAGTCCATCTTCTTATCGAGTGGTTAGTGGCCTAGTGTCACAGTTGTTCAGATCGCTCATATAGGCCTCTGACTTGAGTTACCGACTGTTGTCAAATTGTCAACAGCCGTGACCAACTTTATACGTGCCCTCCGAACCACGAAGACGCTTAGTAGAAATACCAGTATGCGATCACCCATCTAGTGACTCACCGCTTCTAAAGTTGCATAACCCACCGATCGCTTAGCGATCACATGACTTGTTTTAACTTACAAAGTCTACATTAAAACATACATACAAATATACATGGTAAAACCATTACCCCTCTCAGCTAAGTCAGTTAAAATAACAAGAATAAAATACGTGCCGTCAAGATATTTGACTAATTTGAAGTTTCGTTTCATCTCTCAAGCCGAAGATAAGATTTTATTGAATACTAGTATCGCTCGCATTTATATAGTTTTTAGGGTTCCGTAACCAAAAAGGTGCCAACAACCGCAACCTACGAACGTACAATACTTGATGTGTCTCATGCGCGTTGACAATCCAAGGGATAAGAGGGAAGGTATGAGAAGAGAAACAGGAGTGGTCTGGAGGATAGGAGATTGGGCCTCCAGCGCAACGCACGGATCGAAGCATTACTGGTCCCCGGTCTAGAGGGTCCATTTGCAGGAGAGAAGCATGGCTTTTTTATGTTAGAAGTTGGCAAACAAGCATACGGCCCACCTGATGGTAAGTGGTTGCCGCAGCCTATGAGCGCTTGCAGCACCATTAGTAGGTGCCACTCACGCGCTGCTAACTTCGAGATATTAGTTCTTAAATCTCGTTCGCCCAGTAATTTCACTAGCGTACAATGCCCTTCAAACCGGAACACAGTAGTGCCTAAGCACTACTATTTGGCGGCAGAATATTGGACACTGTGGTGGTACCTACCTAGCCGGCCTCTTGCAACAAAAGACCTACCACCAGTGTGACTGATTGCGCTGGTGGAATAATCTCTGTTGTGATAGAGGTTATCCCAACAGCGGGCGATGGGGTCGTCACATCCCGACGCCTTTAAATTCGGCTCTACATACTAGAATACATAAGGATAAACTCTTACTGGTAGGTCTTTTAAAGCACGAGGCCTGCTAGGTAGGTACCATCGCATCGCATCGTATGCTTGCCAACTTAGTTTCATAAAAAAAAAATTATAGCAACAAACTTTTAAACTTTTTATTTTAATTATAATATTATATACATTATTGCTTTTGTTATCATAGTGAAAAGTTTGCCTTCTGGTACGAGGAAGAAAGTACCCGATTCTCACCCGGCAAGACCTTCCGGTAAAACTTTTCATCGTAGGAAAAAAGTCCCATACGCACCACGGGAGAAAGGTAGGACATTACCACCCGCGATTGTCACGACAAAAATCCGCGGGTGAGAATGTCCTATATTACTCCCTAGGTAAAGTACTATTTTACCTTTCTCGCTACAGTATGCATGTAGATTCTTAGCTCCGCGCTACGAGCTACGATCTTTGCGCTACGTGCTACGGAGCTACGGCGTTACGATCTTCTTTCTTATCCAGTGGTTAGTGGCCAACCTAGTGTCAGAGTTGTTCAGGTCGCCCGTAGGCCTCTGACTTGACTTATCGACTGTTGTCAAATTGTCAACAGCCGGGACCGACTTTTGACGTGCCCTCCGAAGCACGGAGACGCTCGGTTGAAATACCACTATGCGATCACCCATCTAGTGACTGACCGCGCCTAAAGTTGCTTAACCTACCAATCGTTTACCGATCAGTAGTTGCACTCGGTTATGAGCGTCTCACGCTACGATCATTTTCAGTTTTTAGGTTCTTTATTAACTACTAAGGATGAGGTCCCAATGAGTTACTGGTTCGTCCTTAGGGTTGAGGTCAGATGGCAATCACTCTGTGTAAAAACTAGTAACCCAAATCCGGATAAGAGTAACCTGTCCCTTGTGAAATACCGGGCATAATGCTGGGATGAGGTTAAGAATGGAGTTTCTGATTGATATGATGGATCAGGAGAAATCATTTGGATTGAGTTATCTATACAAATAAATAAAATTGAATTGTCTGTTTGTAATTCCAAATTAACAGCTTTTCACTAAATGCATATGAAAGTATATACGGTATTTACATAGAAACATCAATTTTAAAAATTTGTCTTTCTGTCTGTCTCTTTGTTCCGGCTAATCTCTTATACGGCTTTTTTATGTTAGAAGTTGGCAAACAAGCATACGGCCCACCTGATGGTAAGTGGTTGCCGTAGCCTATGAGCGCTTGCAGCACCATTAGTAGGTGCCACTCACGCGTTGCCAACCTCGAGATATTAGTTCTTAAATCTCGTTCGCCCAGTAATTTCACTAGCGTACAATGCCCTTCAAACCGGAACACAGTAGTGCCTAAGCACTACTATTTGGCGGCAGAATATTGGACACTGCGGTGGTACCTACCTAGCCGGCCTCTTGCAACAAAAGACCTACCACCAGTGTGACTGATTGCACTGGTGGAATAATCTCTGCTGTGACAGAGGTTATCCCAACAGCGGGCGATGGGGTCGTCACATCCCGACGCCAATCAAAACGCCGACTGGACAGATTTAACGGAATTTCAATCACATAGCGATGTTATAAGGAGTAACTTTTATTTTAGAAAAAGAATTGGGTTTTCGTGCAACAAAGAAGAATCACAGAATAGGTCCGACTGTTTCTAAGATAAGGCAGAACAAAAAGACATAGATACTTTTTTTTTTTTTTTTTTTTTATGTTAGAAGTTGGCAAACAAGCATACGGCCCACCTGATGGTAAGTGGCTGCCGCAGCCTATGAGCGCTTGCAGCACCATTAGTAGGTGCCACTCACGCATTGCCAACCTCGAGATATTAGTTCTTAAATCTCGTTCGCCCAGTAATTTCACTAGCGTACAATGCCCTTCAAACCGGAACACAGTAGTGCCTAAACACTACTATTTGGCGGCAGAATATTGGACACTGCGGTGGTACCTACCTAGCCGGCCTCTTGCAACATAAGATCTACCACCAGTGTGACTATATACTTTTAATAATCGTTTATTATATTATATAGTAAGCAAAGCCACGTAAAAAGCTAGTTTTGTACAAAACAATTCATTACAATTTAAATCTCAAATCCATAGAGTCGCCATTCTTTAAAGAATATTCATTACTGCTATCAATTGATCTAAAATTTCTCTAATCTTCTCTGAGTATCTCCCGTCTCGCTCGCACCCGTGCTGACCGCTGACCTCTCTGTCTAGCACTTAAACCGACCCTTAGGGTCTATAACGGATTAGGAGTGGCGTGGAGTAGTGTTTTATTATTTTTATTTTTAATTATTTTAATTTTTTTTTACGATTAATGTTTTGATTGATAATGTCTTCATAGCACTATCCCGGTGTATTGCCCAGGGTCTCTTTATAACTCTTATCTAGATTTGACGGGTTACTAGTTTTTACACAGAGTGATTGTCATCCGACCTCCACAATCCTCTGTTGGGATAATCTCTGTCACAACAGAGATTATTCCACCAGTGCAATTAGTCACACTGGTGGTAGGTCTTTTATTGCAAGAGGCCGGCTAGGTAGGCACCACCGCAGTGTCAAATATTCTACCGCCAAATAGTATTCTGGTTTGAAGGGTACTGTAGGCTAGTGAAATTAGTGGGCAGAGGCGATTCAAGAACCAATATCTCTCGGTTGGCGTCGCTTGAGTGGTACCTACTAATGGTGTTGCGCGCGTTCATTGGCTACGGCAACTGTTTACCATCAGGTGGGCAGTATGCTTGCTTGCCAACGTATAAAAAAAATAACCTTAAGGGCAATAACGTGCTCTCCGAGGCGCCATGACTCTCTTTATGTCATCAGTCCACCTAATTAATATAGCCCACCTTTACAACGAAAACGACCTCCTACGTACCTCAAAAGCAATTTTTTGGGAATCAACAAAATCGCTTTTAAAACATTGACACCTGCACAATCTTTCGTATATTATATTTTCTTGGTTATTTACGTCAGTTATTTACGCTCGAATATTGCTATGTTTGGACTATTGTTACATTAGTAGTACATTAGTAGTATATCACGGTAGTAGAGTCATGCTTCTCTTACCACAAAAGGACCAGCTTGAACGGGGAAGTACTACCCTCTCACAGAAAATCGGCGTCAAGTAACAATATCATTAGGTACTGTTGCGTTGCGTGTGATGGGTGAGAGCATTAGAGGCCCAATCTCCCACCCCCTCTGTTCCCTTCCTTTTTTTTCCTTCTCATCCTGTCCCTTCTGTTCCTTGGGTGGTTCATAGGTTGCGGTAACTGCTTACCATCAGGTGAACCGTATGCTAGTTTGCCAACCGTCATGACATAAAAAATTGGGTTCGTTTAAAGTCATTTTACGCTGATAACTAAACTTTTTTTTGTTTTAATTTATATATTTAGTGCTAATGTCGTCTCCACAGTAACGACTGTTCCTCTCAGCCGTTACAGCGCTCTGCACTCGCCTAATCTCCGTGACGTCAGCCTTTGTCAGATCTACCCCGTATATACAATTATACGGTTTCAGATTTATTTATTACTGGCTATACCCGCGGTGTTGTTTACAAAGGTGTTGATGACGTCATGGCGTAGTGTCGCTGGTTTGATTCCCGCTCGAAGCAGATGTTTGTATTGACCATACTTGCATGTTTTCCGGTCTGGGTGTGTTTGTCATTGTGTATGTTTACGGACCCCCGACACAGGATATAACTATCCTAATAATCCGTTGAGTGTGTAGCGTTTATTTATTGATGACTTTTTAGCGACCTTGCCTTAAGGCCCCACCCAGGTCGCGGGTTCGATTCTCAATCGGAGCAGGTTTGTATACAGACATGTTTTCCGGTCATTGTCATTGTATATGTTTCCGGAACCCCGACACAGGATATAAGTATCCTATTAGGGCTGTTGAGTGTGTCCGTTTATTTATTTAAAAAATAATTAATTAAAGATAGTAGAGCCGTATTCCTCCCAGCAATTGGACCGGCTCGACCGGGAAAGTACTTGAAGAATGAAGAAGTATGAAGATGCGTACATCAATTCTCATTTCAGCATCGATTCGGATCTTTTCTCTTTTATATGAAATTATTTACGACATCACATTAGAAACCTCAAAAATAACAGTATTTCTCCAATATTTAATGGATGTTATTATACATATAAACCCTCCTCTTCAATCAGTCTATCTATTAAAAAAAACGTATCAAAATCCGTTGCGTAGTTTTAAAGATTCAAGCATACATAGGGATATAAGGACAGAGAAAGCGACTTTGTTTTATACTATGTAGTGTTATGTGTAACGATATACCAGGTCACATGCTTGGTACTCTTAATATTGCTGGATCTCATTCAAGAACCAAATTTTATAATAAATAATACAATTGTAAACCTATATTCGAAAAGACGATCGAGTTTCTTGTCGGTTCTTCTCTTTAGAATCGACCTTCCGAAGCGGAAGCGTTTGACTATTTAAAAGTACGTTTTAAAAGTCTACTTGAATGAAAAAAAATTGTGATTTTGATTTTTTGACAGTACTAAACAGCCGTCAAACTGTGCCGAAGGATCCGTACGGATGCTTTTTATGTTATAAGTTGGCAAGCAAGCATACGGCCCACCAGATGGTAAGTGGTTGCCGTAGCCTATCAGCGCGCAGCACCATTAGTAGGTGCCACTTACGCGTAGCCAACCTCGAGATATTGGTTCTTAAATCTCCTCTGTCCAGTAATTTCACTAGCCTACAGTGACCTGTAAACTGGATGTAATGCCTTCGCATTACTATTTGGTCGCAGAATATTTGACACTGCGGTACCTCGAGATATTGGTTCTTAAATCTCCTCTGTCCAGTAATTTCACTAGCCTACAGTGACCTGTAAGCTGGAGTAATGCCTTCGCATTACTATTTGGTCGCAGAATATTTGACACTGCGGTGGTACCTACCTAGCCGGTCTTTTGCATCAAAAGACCTACCACCAGTGTCACTGATTGCACTGGTGCAATAATGTCTGCTGTGACAGAGGTTATCCCAACAGCGGGCGATGGGGTCGTCACTTCCCGACGCCGGTAAATGCTGAAGCATTCTTACGCGTGATGATGGATGGCTAAGTTTACGATGCTCATAAGTGTGTCCAAAACCACCTAAATGCTGGTAAATGCTGATAAATTTTGAAACCTCAATCGCTCAACGGTAGGGCTGACTACGCTACGTTAATGTGAGAGTCGCTTTTTCGATCCTGACACTCTTGATCTAGACACACTCCTAGCTCCTAAGTAACGCCTTGCAAGAGCATTGCTAATATTTAAAAAAAATCTACCCCTGAAGGGGTGAATAATTACCAGTCTAACTAAAGGGTTCCGCAGTTTTATGATAAAGAATCTTAAGGACTTTAAAAATAATAACGAATTTAAATCGACAGCAAGAATAAGTTGGTAATTTCATAGTAATTATTAAAAGTAATATGAAAAACAAAGTTATTGGAAAAACTTATATGTCTTTAAAATTTGTAAGCCGATCTTCCTCAAAATAGATTTGGTTGAAATTTCTAGTGAAGTTCTACAACCTCAAATTTTTCAGATTTTTTAAAGCCTACAGTTAGAGGGACACAATTTTTATGACTTTAGGAGCTAATATCTCAACAACTACTGACTTAATGAAAAAAACGCAAATGAAACCTTCTTACGATTTTCTAAAACCTATTCAATGACACCTCACACGTTTCCATAGGTTGAAATTTTTTTTTCAACCGTCAATTACATGTATGGACTGGTACCCTTAATTTTTATATATTTTAGGATTTGACTACAAAATTGTGTAGCGGTTCACGGAATACACCTATTTACTAAATTTCGTATAGATAGAGCCAATAGTCTCCGAGTAAAATGACTGTGACATACGGACGGTCAGACGGAGATGACGAAATAAGGGTTCCGTTTTTGCCATTTCGCTACGGAATCTTAAAATGGGGTTGAAAATATTAAAATCGTTATTCAAACGAAACCACTGGTAGAAACTAGTATAATAAAAAAAATCTTTCAAAAGTCAAGCAAACCAGGGTTGTATACTAAGTTGAAATCATTAAAATAAAGGCCATGCTCGTTCTACCGTAAAAGAATATTTTATTATTATATATTTTTTAGGGTGTCTGTGTGTAAATTTGTAATTACTTTTAATTATTTTTTTTATGGCGTAAACCCAACCTTGCCTTAAGCACTTGTGATCGTGGGTTTGATTCCCGCTCGGGGTCATACAGGCATATGTATTTAATAACGAATTTTAAAAAAGCAATTAGAAAATTATCATCCATTTTCAAATGGTTTTTAAAGATTTTTTTTAATATATAAACAAAAAGCTAAATCAAAATCGGTGCACCTGTTTGTGAGATACAATGCCACAGACATGTTTTTTTTTTTTTAAGAAAATAAAACTACATATGTAAATAATATCTATGGTTCTATGGTAATGGTCTTATGGTAAGCAGTACCGCAACCTATGAACGCGCGCGATACTTGAAGTATCACATGTGCGAAAACATGGGATAAAGGGGGAAGGAATAAGAAGGGAGTAAAGAGTGGGAAATTGGGCCTTTAGCGATATTACTCAAATTTCTAAAATTTTTTTGATCTTATATTTTAATCTTAGCAATTTTTCAAGTCAATACTAATATTCCTATAGCCCCTCGAAATATGTTCAAAGCTCACGCTAGGAGTGGGTACGACAATAGCTTAAGGGTCAGGATCGAACCCGAGTCTTTTCGATCAGAGTGGCCCTTTAACCGTTGAGGTATTGAGGCTACAATCTTAAATAACTTGTAAAACAAATCTTTTATTATTTATATAATCAAATATTATACAGACAAAGCCAAATGAAATTCTAGTATAGGACATAAAACGCGAGGAATTGTACTTAGCAGAGATAGAGATGGCTATATGAATTTGCGTATGTATGAGAGGGATGGAGAGAGAAATTAAGGACCTCTCATGATGTTCTGAAAAGAAAACTTTATGAGTGAATTTTCTGATTAAAATTATAATTTAACAATTATAACTTAACAATTATTAATTTTTATTTAACAACTAGCTGTGACCTCAGCACCGCTTATGTATTTTTGGAACGAAGTCCCTTAACTCGGCTTACGGGTAGTGCAATTTGGTAGAAATCGTCACTTAACGAAATGTCGTATGCTTCGCGTCTGTGAAAGTAGCACTTAAGAAAAGTTGTATGGAAGTATCGTCATTGTTAGAACTAGAAACTTGAAACTTACTGTTGGTTGATGTAAAAAAATATGTATGAAATTAAAAGTTTGTAATAGTTTTAGCATCAAGTTTTTATGGAAATGTGTAAGCCTCTGGCAGAAGTTAGTATTTTTCATAAAAATATACCCGAAAATTTTATTATACGTATAGAAGTTTAATTTTGATTTCACCTACGAACGCTTTAAAATATGCTAAGTATGAAATTAATACATTTCCGCAGCATCGTCCGAGTATCAATGTCCTTACAGAATACAAACTGTTTTGTAATGATAAAATTACTCCTGAACTAATGGCTCACTCATTCACTTATGACATAGGATCATCAACACTTAACTAATAAAAACGGTTTATTTACAACGATTTTAGGATACCGTAGTACATAGGAAAAATACAAACACAATTGTCTGTTTATGTGTAGGACGCCATGGTCCTCCCAGCACATATCAGCTCAACCGGGGCAGTACTACTCTCTCACAGAAAATAAGCGTGAAGTAACAGTATCAGTAAGTACTGTTGCGTTTCGTGTGATGCACCGGAGACATAATCTCTCATCTTCTCTGCTTCCTTCTTTTTCTCTTTTTCCCTTCCTCTTGTTCCCTTTCCTCCTGTCCCTCTGTTTGGCAATTCTCATGTGACACAGTATCACAAGCGTTCATGAGTGCAGTGACTGTTTGCCCTCGAGTGTATACTTACTAGCCCACTAGTCCTAGGACGTTTCAAATTGAAACGTAGTAAAGCAAAGGGGTTCCCTTTGCGGTAGAATATTTGACGCAGCAGTGGTACCTTAACCCTGCAATTAAAGGCTTACCAATAGCAAAACAAACTTAACCAAGCCCAAATAATACTATTTTATAAATACGGAACACGTCATTCGCTTACAATTTACGCTTAGCGAAATTAAGATATTTGTGGAATTGTTCCTTCCTAATTCCAAAGTTTGTGTTCTAAATGTGGCTTAGAGGTTAAGGTCAAGTCTGAGTGACCTTAGAATATTTATCATGCACTAATATTGGGTAAAGGTTTATTATATCGACGGCAGAAAGCGATCTTGTCGTATACCGAAAATTGACCAAAATTTTTTACTGGTATTTGGGGTTATAACTTTTTGAGATACAACATGATCGCTTTCTAACGTCGATATATATATAGGTATTTTGTTGTAAGAAGCTGGCGAAGTAGGCACCACCGCAGTGTTAAATATTCTACCGCCAAGAAGTAGTATCTTTAGCATTACTGTGTTCCGTTTTGTAGGGCACTGTAAGCTATTAAAATTATTGGTGAAAGGAGATTTAAGAACTAATATCTCGAGATTATCAACGCATAAGTGACACCTACAAAAATTAACATCAGTTGAGCAGTATGTTTGGTTGCCAACTTAATATAAAAAGATATTATAATTAAATTAAATTTCGATATTTAAATGTTTCGTCCTTAAAAAGTTCACTCACAACGTTCCCCGCAACAATCCTAGGGCGCACTTTCAGCGGGAACTTATCGAAAACCTGTAGCTTTCATTATTTCATGCATACGATATTGAACCATATTCCACTAATCTAAAGTCGAGAATCAATTAAATGGAAAACAATTTACGTCTCCTATATAACGTCAAGAGAAATTCATCCTTATGCCAAAAGATATAACGCCTTTTATCCCATACACTTCTATACTCGGACATCATTTAGACAATCGACTATACGTACATTGTGAAAACAACTCTAATTTCAAGAAGATAGAGTCTAAATTCTTCTGCAGCACTCAATTGTATGACGACAATTGACCAGAAATATAAGATCCTCCACCCCTCCCTCTCTGACATAATACGTGTACTATAAAGGGTATCTTGAGTGTAAGCCAGGGGTCAGTGTTTCTGGTTGTGTTAGATGTGCGATCCCTTATTTCTGGCCGTGTCAGTCGGTCCTCGGACGCCGTGCTGGGAGGACGACTTTGTTTTCCTATAAATAGAGTTTTATTTTATTAATTTAATAAAAAAAGATGGGTGACTCGGAGTTTATTTAGGGTAAGTTATTTTTGGGTACAAATTTTTTATAAAAAAATGTCAAAAAAACTAAGCATAATCTGACGGTCTTCTTTACTATTATTAAAATTTGACAATTAGTTTTTACACAGAGCGATTACCATCTGACCTGAACCCTAAGGGCGAACCAGTAACTCATTGGATAAGAGCAATTTACTTATCAAGAGTTAACGATCATTATCAGATGTTATGTGATAACAACCGGGACCGACAGCTTAACCGTTTGTTCAGTAAAAACTGTCGCAAGCGGAAATCGAACCAACTTTTCTATATCATGACGGTTGTCAAACAAGCATACGGTCCGCCTGGTAAGCAGTCACCGGAACCTATGAACGCGTGATACTTGAAGTATCATATTTAGGATCAGCTTTCCGAACCAAAAGCTTTACGATTCAAAAGTACCTCTTAAAAGGAGGGATGAGAACAGAGGAGGTGGGAGATTAGGCCTCTGTCGCACTCACTCATTGTATGAAAGTCGAAACGCAGTATTAAAACTGTGACTTTACGTCGATTTTCTGTGAGAGGGTCCCCTTCCCCGTGACATCCCCGGCTTAGCTGGCCTATTTTGGGGTCCGTAGCTAAATGGCAAAAACGGAACCCTTATAATTTCGTCATATCGGAGCATAATATGTTTGTATTGACCATGCAAGCTTATTTTCCGGTCTGGGTGTAATTGCCCTTGTCCTTGTATGTGTTTCCGGGCCCCCGACACAGGATATACTATCCTAATGGGGGCCGTTGAGTGTGCAGCGTTTATTTATTTATATAAAAAATTGGGGTAGTATTCCGTATATATAATTGAGGGTTAAAAAAATTAAAGTATGGTAATGTGTGAGGCATTTTTGGATAGGTCTTTCAAAATGATTGAGATGATTTCAAAATGATGAGATATTATTCCGGTTATAAGGTCATAAAATTTGTCTACCCTCCCCCCTCTAAATTTTGAACTATAGGATTTTAATTTCTGGAATAATTTATATCGTATATTATCAAAAGAACTTTCAACTTTATTTTAAAGGTCTAAAAATTTTAGAGATATATGATTTTTCTCACTTTTAATGATAAGTATGAAATAACCTTTTTTTAATCGATTTTTTTATGTTAGAAGTTGGCAAACAAGGATACAGCCCACCTGATGGTAAGTGGCTGCCGCAGCCTATGAGCGCTTGCAGCACCATTAGTAGGTGCCACTCACGCGTTGCCAACCTCGAGATATTAGTTCTTAAATCTCGTTCGCCCAGTAATTTCACTAGCGTACAATGCCCTTCAAACCGGAACACAGTAGTGCCTAAGCACTACTATTTGGCGGCAGAATATTGGATACTACGGTGGTACCTACCTAGCCGGCCTCTTGCAACAAAAGACCTACCACCAGTGTGTACGTCAATATTTAAAGTCCTTAAGATTCTTCATCATCAAGCTGCGGAACCCTTTAGTTTCAACTGTGCGTGGTTCATAACGCACTTGACTGGTAATTATTTCATTACGTAAAATAAACTAAGAAAATTTCTTCTATTCCACCGGCCGAGACTCTCCGATGACGTCCTTAGCCGTGGTCGGCTTCGCAGGAGGCACCCTAAGGACGGAATCAAATTTGAGCCCCATGAGGCCTGGCCCTTTATCACGGCTGAGTCTCTGTACTCGGCCCCTCGCCCGGTGACGCTGTCAAGGCCAGTAGGGCCAACAGCAATACATATTCCGAAAAAAAACTGCCCTAGGGCCGTCTTTTTTTTTTTAATTAGGTATATCCTAAATAGTGAATAAAACGTGGTCCAAGCGAGAGGAGTCACGAGCTAAGCTAGTTTATATTATTAGTATGGTTTACATCAAGGTAATCTTTTATTCAAATTTTCTAAAAGGGTTAATATTTAATTTAAATTCATGAAAAACTCTCGTCCGTTTTCAATACTTCAAACGCCATTTTGTTACGATTTAATTTGATCTTGTTTTAGGAATTATATTAAGTTATCATTACATAGACTTTTTAAACAAAGTTAGAAATTGTCACGTAACGAAACGTCGTATGCTGTGTAATAAAGGCGTCGGGATGTGACGACCCCATCGCCCGCTGTTGGGATAACCTCTGTCACAGCAGAGATTATTCCACCAGTGCAATCAGTCACACTGGTGGTAGGTCTTTTGTTGCAAGAGGCCGGCTTGGTAGGTACCACCGCAGTGTCCAATATTCTGCCGCCAAATAGTAGTGCTTAGGCATTACTGTGTTCCGGTTTGAAGGGCATTGTACGCTAGTGAAATTACTGGGCGAACGACATTTAAGAACTAATATCTCGAGGTTGGCAACGCGTGAGTGGCACATACTAATGGTGCTGCAAGCGCTCATAGGCTGCGGCAGCCACTTACCATCAGGTTGGCCGTATGCTTGTTTGCCAACTTCTAACATAAAAAAAAAAAAAAAAATGTGTGCATATCGAGCTACAAGCAAATGAGCACATGAGCAAGTGAGTACGCAGCCGGATGCGCAACTCTCTCTCTCTCTCTAACCCTGTCTCTTTTTATCATATAACTTATTGAAATATACAGATCTCATTTCGAATTACAATCGGAATTGAAGAAAAACGTAAGAAACTTTGTTCCTGACGGAACTGGTAAGCAGGCACTTATGCTTGTTCATCCATCCATAGTCTGATCACCCCTATAGGTGCTTAACGATACTCTCAATACACAATAAAACTAAACTATCGCAAATTTTGTTACGGCAGTAGAGCCAAGCTACTCTCAGCACAAAAAGGCCGGCTCGACTGGGAAAGTACTACCCTCTCACAGAAAATCGGCGTCAAGTAACAGTATCATTAGGTACTGTTGCGTTTCGTGCGATGAGTGGGAGTGTCGGAGGCCCAAGCTCCCACCCCCTCTGTTCCTTTCCTTTTTTTTCTTTATCATCCCGTCTCTCCTGTTCCTTGACTTGGCAACGCGCTTGTGATACTTCAAGTATCCTAAGCCTTCTTAGATTGCGGTGACTGCTTACCATCAGGCTGACCGTATGCTTGTTTGCCAAACGTCATGAAAAAAATTGTGTGATCGGGGACCCTCGTCAGGAACGAAGTTCTTTACATTTCTTCTTCAACTCCGAATGTAAAGAAATAAAATCTGTATATGTCAATAAGTTATATGATGAAAAGAGACAGGCACAGAGAGAGAAAGAGATAGAGAAGAGATATGCGCACCAAACTGCGTACTCACTCGCTCGTGTGCTCATTAGCTTGTAGTATGCTCGATACATACACGCTGTGTGTGTGCATACGGCACTTTGTTACGTGACCGTTTCCACTAAAACGCACTACCCCTTAAGGAACTTGGTTGCAAAAAATATATACTAATAGTTATTCTTTTAATAAGGTTTAACGAAAATGGGAGCAGCATCTGACGGCATGGGTGGGTGGAGCGCGAAGATCGCCGCGTGCCGGGAATCGAGGAAGCTGGTTCTTGTCATCGTGGCCATCGCACTGTTGCTGGACAACATGCTGCTTACCACTGTTGGTAAGTTCTAAAGCTACAGGAGCTCCACCTGATGGTAGGATGTAGAATCCAAAGTGAGTATGTCCTTTTTGGGGCAAGGTATTCGCTTCTATAATAAAATTCCGCAGACAATTTTGAATCTACCACTTTTGAAATTTAAATCTTATATTAAGCGGTGTTTACTAAATAAAGCTTATACTAAATAAAGCTTATTATTCCGTTAATGAATATATTGCAGATAATGTGGCATGGAATTAATATACGTTAGGTTTCATGCGGGATATATATCTTAATTGTACATTTGACAAATGTAATGTGATTATTTTTGAAAAGAGTAACTGTAGAGTTTCTTGCCGTTTCTTCTCTGCAGAATCTACCTTCCGAATCGGCGGTAGCTTCACTTAGGCGGACATAACAGACTGTATATTTGACGATTCAAAAGTGCTTAAAAGCCTATTTGAATAAAGAATATTTAATAAAAAAAAAATTGCGGAAGCGGTTAATATCGGAGGAGGTGATCTCGTCGAGAACCTTATCTACCTCTGTTTCTATTTCCCAAGGGTCTGGGTTTAAAGTTTGTGGTTGCAGATTTTTCTATCAACAAAAAATACGATCATTAAGGCACATCAGAATTGGTTCAGCTGGTTGCCCGGCTTCCTCATCCCAGATGCCCATTTGAAAGAAAGCAGTTATCGCAGTTATGGTCAACGTAACAATGTTGTCAATGTGGTCAACTAAAATGAAGAATAGGATAAAAAGGATTGAGTCATGGACAAAAATAAAATCATTTATTAGCTTAGGCGTCAGGACTTGATGATCCCATCGCCCGCTGTTGGGATAACCTCTGTCACAGCAGAGATTATTCCACCAGTGCAATCAGTTACACTGGTGGGAGGTCTTTTGTTTGCAAGAGGCCGGCTAGGGTATCACTGCAGTGTCATGTATCTATGTTTCAATTTGAAGGGCACTGTAGCCTAGTAAAATTAGTGAGCAAAAGAGATTTAAGAACCAATATCTCGAGTGGGTAACGCTAGGAGTAGGTACGACAACAGCCCAAGAGGTCAGGATCGAATCCGCATCTCTCACGTTAAAGTAATGGAGTCCTTTAACCATTGCGCTAAGGAGTCATCAAGTTCAGTTTACACCTTACATATGGTACCAACTTCTGTTGTAGAAAGCATTTTTTTTTGTTTTGAAGACAGTATTTTTTTTTCTAATAATTATTTTGTTTTATATTGGTTCGTTAGGAATTATAGTACTTAATGATTAATGCATATTATAATGCATAATGACTTATCGCCCGCTGTTGGGATAACCTCTGTCACAACAGAGATTATTCCACCAGTGCAATCAGTCACACTGGTGGTAGGTCTTTTGTTGCAAGAGGCCGGCTAGGTAGGTACCACCGCAGTGTCCAATATTCTGCCGCCAAATAGTAGTGCTTAGCCACTACTGTGTTCCGGTTTGAAGGGCACTGTACGCTAGTGAAATTACTGGGCGAACGAGATTTAAGAACTAATATCTCGAGGTTGGCAACGCGCGAGTGGCACCTACTAATGGTGCTGCAAGCGCTCATAGGCTGCGGCAGCCACTTACCATCAGGTGGGCCGTATGCTTGTTTGCCAACTTCTAACATAAAAAATATATATATATTAAGGCCTTATATGGTTGTTTCATGGATGTCATTGTTTGACGTGCTCTCCGAGGCACGGTGGGGATGTTAAAACCCACAAGGACAAACGCCCAGACCAAGACAGAAATTTTAACAAACATCTGCCCAAGCGGGAATCGAACCCGCAACCGTCGATACTAAAGGCAGACTCGCTACCCATAACGCCACAACGGTGTCATTTCTAATATATTTATTTCTAAAATTCCTATTGTCCCTCCGGTAGGAGTGGGTAGGACAATAGCCCAAGGGGATCAGGATCGAACCCGCAACCCTCATTAACATAGCGGAGGCGGCTCTTCTACCGTTGAACTATTGAGGCTTCAAATTGAAAACCTCCTCCTTTTTTGAAGTCGGTTAAAAAAGAACCAACCCAATATCTTAGAAAGCGTTAGATATTGGAGCGATTCATACATTATTAAACGTATCTCATGAATTGCGTTATACATTAGATGTAATATTTAACGCTTGAGGGAAGAAATGGTTTTTCTGAACGCATTTATTTACCAACTATCTATTCTATCGGCTTGGTTTGCGTTAAAAAAGGAATTATTGGTTCTGGGCAAGAATCTCTGAGTTATTAAATTATGTTATAAAAAGTCTGAAAAATTGCCAAGTGTGAGTCGGACTCGCTTTTAAAGGGTTCCGCACTATAGGATAAAAATATCGTTTCTTATACGGGGACTCCCATTATAAGATACGCAAAAAGTGTAAAATATTATAAATCTTGGACCCTCCCTAGGGAACCCCTTTATTTTTAAATTTTATTTTAATTTTATGGCAAAATAATTAGGTCTTTCTCCTAGAATATTCCCGGTACTATACGAGTATTTACCGGTACTATTGACACCGTTGTGGCGTTGTGGGTAGCGAGTCTGCCTTAAGCCTCGACGGTTGCGGGTTCGATTCCCGCTCGGAGCAGATGTTTGTATTAATCATACATGTGTTCCGGTCTGGTTGTGTTTGTCCTTGTCATTGTGAATGTTTCCGGACCCCGACACAGGATATAACTATCCTAATGGGGGCCGTTGAGTGTGTAGCGTTTATTTATTATTTACCCAATTTATCTGCTTATTACTCTTATCTTATCCGGATTTGACAGTTTTTACACGGAGCGGTTGCCATCTGACCACCTCAACCCCAAGGGCGTACCAGTAACTCATAAGAGCAAATTACTTATCAAGAGTTAACGATTATTATCAGATGTTGTGATAACAACCGGGACGGACAGCTTAACGTGCTCTCCAAGACACGGTGGGGAGACCCACAAGGACAAACGCCCCGACTGAAATAGATATTTGTAAGATCAATGCAAACATCTGCCCGAGCGGAAATCTAACCCGCAACCGTTGAGGTTAAAAGCAGACACGCTAATTTATAACACAAGTCACATTTTTTTTATGTCATTACGGTTGGCAAACAAGCACACGGTCCGCCTGACGGTAAGTAGTCACCGCAACCTATGAACGCGCGCGATACTTTAAGTATCACACGCGTTGCCAACCCAAGGAACAGGAGGGATGGATGGGCCTCAGGCGCTCTCACTCACCGCAAGAAACGCAGAACCTAATGATACTGTTACTTGACGCCGATTTTTTTTTATGTTAGAAGTTGGCAAACAAGCATACGGCCCACCTGATGGTAAGTGGCTGCTGCAGCCTATGAGCGCTTGCAGCACCATTAGTAGGTGCCACTCACGCGTTGCCAACCTCGAGATATTAGTTCTTAAATCTCGTTTGCCCAGTAATTTCACTAGCGTACAATGCCCTTCAAACCGGAACACAGCAGTGCCTAAACACTACTATTTGGCGGCAGAATATTGGACACTGCGGTGGTACCTACCTAGCCGGCCTCTTGCAACAAAAGACCTACCACCAGTGTGACTGATTGCACTGGTGGAATAATCTCTGCTGTGACAGAGGTTATCCCAACGCGGGCGATGTGGTCGTCACGTCCCGACGCCTGTTTGTGTGAGAGGGTAGTACTTTCCCAGTCAAGCCGGCTCTTTTGTGCTGAGAGAAGCATGGCTCAAATACTGTATAAAGAACTTCACTCAAAAATAAACGCAGCAATTTCTATAAACAGATTCAAAACCTATATTAAAGTCTTTATATAGGAATTGGCAGAAGGCAAGTTTGTATGAAAACTAATTACATTTAAAATACCGTATCTATTTCGAAATTATTAAACGTATAATAACTTTCATAATAACTTGGTGAGCCCAATTTCGTCGTGATCAAAGTGGAACTCACTTAGTTCTCATCAAAGGAGTTAGTGATGTACCGTGTCGATAGGGTTTATCGATAATTTTCATCTAATAAATAAATTTCTCCTGTCACAGTTTTAGTTACCATTCTATTCCGAAGCCGCTTAACCGATTTTGATAAAGGTGGTGCGACCCAATTTTTTTAGATGATATTTTTATTATTTTTTGTATAATGTGGCATTAACAATACTTTATAATACAACCCTAAATATACACCTTTCTACCTTCAACCTCCAATTTTTTAATAGTTATATTAATAATTCAATAATTGTCACCGGTGTCATTTCCGTTCACAATTAGACTCAGTGGCGCTCAGAGTTATCTTTTAAATAAATAAATAATAAATAATAAAAATTCTATAATTACTTAATTTTAATTTTACTGAAACTTAAATATCAAATGTGTGGTTTAGTTTGTAAATATACAAAAATTGTGATCTGTACATTTTTGTATGTCAACAAATATACAAGTGAGATTTCAAATTATCCCTTACGAAATAAGGAATCAAAATGATTTTATTACCTGGCTATGATGTTTTATGACAACCTTTAAGATTTTACGTCGAACATGAATATTTTTTTATTTCTAAACGTTCCATTTAACTATCTAAATAATCTCATTTATCGATAAAAAAAAGATGAAATTTTCACATCACTAAAGCGAAGCAGTTTCAAAGTTGGTGTAGTACAAATTGCATTATGTCGTCGCGTTCTCGCCTCGTGTATCTGCCGTTTTGACAGCAAGAACACTGTAATTGGATTTAACTTTCATGTTGAATATAATATATTTATTTTAAAAGCTTTTGAAGAATTTATACAGCTATTGGAAAGGAAATTATTGTTATTTTTTTATGTTACTCCTGCGTTTACAACGAGAGACATTGATTCTTAAATCTCCTTTGCCCAGTAAATTCACTAGCCTACAAGTACCCTTCAAACCGAAACACAGTAATGCCAAAGACACCACTGCGGAGGTACCTACCTAGCTGGCCTCTTGCAACAAAAGATCTACCACCAGTGTATTCCGGTTTTTTTTTCACTTCTTGTTAATATTATGATCCTTCTGTGCTCATGGCCCTGACCAAAGTGCCCTTTCCGGCGGCGGGGCCCGTGGCATTTTGCCATCTTGCAAATACGCTACTGGATATACAACTGAACTCCTCAAGAGCTAAATACATACACATTGGTCTTGTTTACTTAAGTTATGTTAAGCATTAAATTAAAAACAACAAGATTGTCTGGACGATAGATAGAAACAATCCTATGGCCTGACTTACATATACACGGGCCAGCATTCTTCTTATAGAAAATGCACGCATATGTACGCATCAATTCTCATTTCAGCATCGATTCGGATCTCGCATTTTTATGTTTTAAATGCTTATAAGTTTAATACTCGATATAAAACGTTACAGTACTAAACAGCCGTCAAAGTGTGCTGAAGGATGCATGGCTACGCATTTTAATAGGTTAATTTACTTAATATATTTATATTTCAATTCACACACATTCATTCGTTCACTTCCACTCATTCCCAAAAAGATGGCCGCGAACACCACTCACCCGAAACGTGTATTAGCGGCACTCCGCGTATAAGTTGACCAAAACCTATAGAGAGAAGTTGATAAAAGTGATTGAGTGATTAAGTGCAGCTGCAGAATCACGGAAGTGCGTAGAGAAAGAGAAGCTGTTCACTAAACCGGCCACGTATTCCCTCCATATCTGTCGCCCCAATGCGCTACTCAAAGTAATGAAGCATGCTTAAGCATGCAATACTCATAAATATATCCAAAACCATTCACGTAAATGCTGATCGATGCTGATAAGTATAATTAAAGGCACAGTATGTTATACTATGTCAAATACATAATTGTGCTAATCTGAGTATGATTTAAAAAATATTCATAATTACGTAATAAAATACGATAAAAAAGCCAATTTATCGTGTGAATCGACGTCGAGTGCGGTTCGTTCAGTTTCGAGTATCTGCTAGCGACAGATCGTTTAGCCAGTGATGGGAAAATTATTATTGATATATTGATAGCGATGATGTTGAAGTATTGAATATAATAAACAAGAATTCAAATTCTTTCGATGAATTAAGAAAATCGTCAATCTTCAAATGCAAATTGCATTATATCATCTCGTAGTCTCGTGTATCTGTCGTTTTTTTTTTATTTAACTTTCATGTTGAATATAATGTATTTATATTACGATCTTTTGAAGAATCAACACATATGGATATATCTTTTAGCTGGTGATGGGAAAATCAATATCACTGAATATTGAAGTTTTGAAAATAATATGTAAGGAAAATAGTAATATCATTCAATTTTTTTTGTTGATTTATGGAATTCAGTTTTAATTTTGTAGCCGGTGGTAGAATCTGACTTTCAACAAATAACTTCTATGCATTTTATGTTGAATAAAACGATGTGACTTATATTTTGTAACGATTTTATGAATTGTATTAAAATTGGAGGGGTTTATGAATTCGCTTTTTTTTTAATGAGATGCATGATGTTTTGAGCTATATATAAACCATTATTTTTTAATTAATCTATTCAATGGAAAGATTTCTCATGGTCATAAACAAACCAATATAAAATTTGTAAACACTAATTCCATTGTTATCTTTTTTTAAAATTCGTAACCGATTTAATTTAAAATAGTCTAAGTAATATATCGATAGTTTAACGTCACATCACTATAAAGTCTCGAGTGTCTGACCCTTTGATGTAGTTAGATTTTCATCAAAGTTCTCTGTAAAAGGGTCTCCTTTGACGGTCCGTAATTGACTTATCTAGATTTTAAATATAAAATTTGATTTAAAAAGACAGATAACGTTTTTAAAAATTGTTTTTTTAGACTCTATGGAATTACAAACAGACACTTTTATTTATTTTTATACATAAAATATGTTGAACAGCTGTCCAAAGGGGGAAATTAAATAAATAATAAACGCTACACACTCAACGGCCCCCATTAGGATACTGATATCCTGTGTCGGGGGTCCACACAATACAAAACACATACATGGGTAAGGACAAATACACCCAGACCGGAAAATATGCTTGCATGGTCAATACAAACATATTATGCTCCGAGCGGGAATCGGACCCGTGACCTGTGGCGTTTAAGGCAGGCACGCTACCGTTGCTTCGCAACGTAGTCAACTTTTAATTCGTTTTAATATAAATTTTGATAATATTGCAGCCTTTGAGACTTAATAATTAATGCTTCAAAAGCATATCATGGAATAGGCTTCCTCGTGAAATTGTTAAGGCAACTTCAGTCAACAGTTTTATAACAAACTGAATAGATGGCTCCAAGCGACAGATTACTAGCACAGATGTAGGTAATATAATATAATATTATTTTTTTTGTCCACAGTCCCGATAATCCCAGAGTTCCTCTACGACATACGGCACCCCGACGCACCGCTGTCCGTCTCGCTCGAAGACCTTACCACCCCCATACCATCGCCAACCCCCTACTGCCCATGCCTGAACAAGACCCTTGTGGAAAACACTACCAATGGTAAGTAGCTTAGGATAGTTATATCCTGTGTTGGGGGTCTGGAGACAAGCACATCCTCTAATCTGGATGTGCTTGTATTTGTTGCTGTTGGATACATGACTTTTAGGTTACAAACGTCTATCAAAAACGTGAATCGGACACGCAACCGGCGCCTAAATGTTCAAAAAAATCTGAGTCAGACTTTATTTACGAAACATATAATAAGTGCAATAAAAATATCATCAAAAGAATATAATCATCTCTGCCACAATAATGCTTTTTTTGCCGCAATACAACAAAAAAGAATATTAGCAATGCCTTTTCTGCCGCAGCCTATGAGCGCTCGCAACACCATTAGTAGGTCCCATTTACGCGAGATATTGGTTCTTGAATCTCCTTTGCCAAGTAATTTCACTAGCCTAAGGTGTCCTTCAAACCGAAACACAGTAATGCAAAGACACTACTGCTTTGCGGTAGAATATTTGACCTACCCAGCCGGCTTCTTGCAACAATGGACCTACCACCAGTGTGACTGATTGCACTGGTGCAATAATCTCTGCTGTGACAGAAGATTATCCCAACTGCGGGCGATGGGGTCGTCACGTCGACGCCTTTAACTCATTAAAAACTTGAAGTCTAGTCCCTAATTATTCACCTTACAGAGGTCAGGAGAAAGCAGTAATTATTTTAAATAGGTGACCTAGACCCGTCTTGGTCCAATCAGAAACAGTTTAGCCATTTTTATTACTTGCAAACCCAGTAATATGTTGTTGTGGAACAATTATTTAAATAACTTGAGAGATACTTCAAGTATCATGTTGCCAACCCAAGGGGAGGAAAATAAAAACCTACTCAAAGATTCCTCATACGTACTAAGATTTTTTTCAACCTAATTTAATTTTTAAATATTTTATTATTTCACTACAAAACCCTGTAGCGGTTCATAGATCTATTTACCAAATTTCGTAGAGATAGAGTCAATAGACTCTGAGTAAAATGACTGTGACATACGGACAGACGGACATGACGAAACTATAAGGGTTCCGTTTTTGCCATTTGACTACGGAACCCTAAAAACAGGAGGTGTAAGAGATTGGGTCTCTCACGCTCTCACTCATCGCAGATCAAACAACAGGACGGATAAATAAAAATAAATAAAATAAAAAAGCCTTTTATATTACACCAAATAATTACATAGTAACATTTTTTTTTACATATTCAGTTTTTTAGTATAGTTATAGTATCCAAACAATTATAAATAATCAATATATTTGAATGTGGAATTTAAAAAAAACATCACACATATTATTATACATTTTTTAAAAATTATATTGTATATTATTGTTATTTTATTATTATTATTTTTTCTCTTATTCATTAGCGTGAATCCCTCTATTTGAGGGTAAAGGCCTCCTCCAAAGATACCCAGTAGTCTCTATCTGTGGCGTTTTCTTTCCACAGCTTACCAGCCGTCCCTTCAATGTCCCGTGACCCGCCCACCGCCATTTCGACAGGACGGATACTGTTATTTAAGTTGTTAAATCCAGTTGTGTTGATTCTAAAATTCTCAAATCAAGATTTTAACTCAATTGGTTGAGGATAACTCTCATCATAGCTCTGTTCCTTCCTTTCCTCCTATTCCCTTTCCTCTTGTCCATTGGGTTGGCAACAGGAATGTAATACTACAAGTACCGAGCGCGCTTATACGTTGCGGTGATTGCTTACCATCAGGCGGACCGTATGCTTGTTTGCCAGCCGTTTTCAAAAAAGCAGTTTTCAAATTCCGTTCGAAGCTTTTACCCTTGATAACAGGGCAAGTTTTTTTTTATATTACAAGTTGGTAAACAAGCATACGGACCACCTGATGGTAAGTGATTGCCGTAGCCTATGGGCGCTTGCAGAACCATTAGTAGGTGCCACTCACGCTTTGCCAACCTCGAAATATTGGTTCTTAAATCTCCTCTGCCCAGTAATTTCACTAGCGTACAGTGTCCTTCAAACTGGAACACAGTAATGCCTAAGCACTACTATTTGGCGGCAGAATATTTGACACTGCAATGTGCAAAACCTAGCCGGCCTCTTGCAACAAAAGACCTACCACCAGTGTGACTGATTGCACTGGTGGAATAATCTCTGCTGTGACAGAGGTTATCTCAACAGCGGGCGATGGGGTCGTCACATCCCGACGCCGGGGCAAGTTAAACAAAGGCTTTAAAAATGGCTTCATAATGACAGAAGAGAATCTTTAATCGCTTTTTTTCTTACAAAAGAAGTTAAATTTAAGATATTAATACGAGAAATGTTTCAAAGGATCTTCAGAAAATTTTAATTCCCTTCGGGCAATCTTGACTTTGTGAAAAATTTCACTTTTATTTCAAAAGATATTTCTTAATTACAGTTTATGACTAATCGCTATCCTCAGTTTTACTTGCGGGTGAATTAATTTAGAAACACAAAGGGTTCGAAAGGGGGGATGAAAATTCGTTTGGAAGTAACGTCATTTTTAGAGCTAGAAATTTGAAACCTCTTATTTAGGCTGTTTAATCATTACTATGAAATTACCGGCTTATATTTGCATTCGATTATAATGCGTTATTATTTTTAAAGTCTTTAAGATTCTTCATCATCAAGCTTCGGAACCCCTTAGTTTCGACTATGCTGGTCGAAATATGGTATATATGATATGGACGCAAATAAGCAATACCATGTCAACCCACACGAATGTTATTTCGAGAAAAACGCGTTTGTAAATTTTGAACAACTTGCTTTATGTGATTTTTTTAATGTATTAGTCAAGTTTTTGGCAATTTCAGATTTATGTAAGTTACTTTTCTTATTTTCACAAAAATAAGTATACAAACTGCATATTTCGTATATAATATAACCCAAAACGTTTAACATAATACATAAATTGCACGATTAAAAAAGGCTTTTTAGCAGTTTTAAAGCTTAAAACCCTACAAATATTAAAGAAAAATGTTCCTCAGCCATTTACCAACACTTCTGTATATATAACTGGGTTTTTTCAATTTTGTGGGTTGACATAGTATTGCTTATTTGCGTTTATATGTGACTAATTATTTTTCCTTTTTATCAGTGGCATTCAACCTAACAGCCGAGAAAGAGGAACGACATAAGGAACTAATACACGAGACAGTTGCTGTGGGAGTTATGTTTGCTAGCAAGGCGATAGTGCAACTACTGGCCAATCCATTCGTTGGACCGCTCACACATAAGTAAGTAAATAAGTGCTTACAGACTTATACCGCGGCGGACACCGATGTGGGTAGTGAGTCTGCCTTTAGTCTCGAGGATTTCTGTCTCGGTCTGGGCGTTTGTCCGTGTGGGTTTCCCCACCGTGCCTCGGAGAGCACGTTAAGCTGTTGGTCCCGGTTGTTATCATAACATCTGATAATAATCGTTAACTCTTGATAAGTAAATTGCTGTTATCCAATGAGTATGAGTAATGAGTACTGGTTCGCCCTTAGGGTTGCGGAGGTCAGATGGCAATCGCTCCGTGTAAAACCTGTCAAATCCGGATAAGAGTAATAAGCAGACCCTGGGTACATAAAATACCGGGAATAATACTAGGATGAAGACTTATACCGCAGCGAGTGTTTTTTTTTTTTATGTTAGAAGTTGGCAAACAAGCATACGGCCCACCTGATGGTAAGTGGCTGCCGCAGCCTATGAGCGCTTGCAGCACCATTAGTAGGTGCCACTCATGCGTTGACAACCTTGAGATATTAGTTCTTAAATCTCCTCTGCCCAGTAATTTCACTAGCGTACAATGCCCTTCAAACCGGAACACAGTAGTGCCTAAACACTACTATTTGGCGGCAGAATATTGGACACTGCGGTGGTACCTACCTAGCCGGCCTCTTGCAACAAAAGACCTATCACCAGTGTGACTGATTGCACTGGTGGAATAATCTCTGTTGTGACAGAGGTTATCCCAACAGCGGGCGATGGGGTCGTCACATCCCGACGCCGTTTAGAGGAATTATTTTCCCTTATCCCTCCCACCCTCTTCCGTTCAAGAACTACGCGTGCAAGTCTGAACAAAGAAGTTTGCCAACTCTTTTCTTTGTCGCAATGGAAAATATTGGAATTCTTTACCGGCACACGTGCTCCCCCCTGACAACCTGGGATCCTTCAAGGCCCAATCCCACCCTCTCTGTTTCCTTCCTTTTTCCTTTCTCATTTCTTCTCTCCTCCCTCGGGTTGGCAGCGCACTTTTGATACTTCAAGCGTGTTCATAGGTTGCGGTGATTGTTTGCCAATCGTCATGAAATAATAAAAATAAATGTATTTTTTATTTTTTGCGTACGGAACTCTAAGTGAAAGAAACTTATGCGCACTCAGTTTTTTGTATTATGAAAAAGTCTTCACCAAGTAATGTTCTTTGAAACTTAATGGATTCTCGAGTGTTTTTGAAACTTTCTCGGAAAGCTCTGTCTTTGAGCTTTTTGTGAGCTTTTACTATTCTAGTGATCTGCTTTTGTGGCCCGGTTTTATAAAAAAATTAAAATTAAAAAGAAAGTGAAATATAAAAATTTCTAAAATAACTTAGGCTACTGTTATTTTAGAAGAATAATTAGGGTTCCGTGCTATAAAGAAAAATCGGTACACCACGCGGCCGGAGCCGGGGGCGCAGATAGTTTTTATATATATATTTTTTTTATGTTAGAAGTTGGCAAACAAGCATACGGACCACCGGATGGTAAGTGGCTGCCGCAGCCTATGAGCGCTTGCAGCACCATTAGTAGGTGCCACTCAAGCGTTGCCAACCTCGAGATATTAGTTCTTAAATCTCGTCCGCCCAGTAATTTCACTAGCGTACAGTGCCCTTCAAACCGGAACACAGTAATGCCTAAGCACTACTATTTGGCGGCAGAATATTTGACACTGCGGTGGTACCTACCTAGCCGGCCTCTTGCAACAGACCTACCACCAGTGTGACTGATTGCACTGGTGGAATAATCTCTGCTGTGACAGAGGTTATCCTAACAGCGGGCGATGGGGTCGTCACATCCCGACGCCGGTACATTTTTTTTGTTGCAGAATCGGATACAGCGTGCCCATGTTCACCGGTTTTATACTGATGTTCCTTTCCACTCTAAGTAAGTATTAAATACAATTGAAGCCTAAATCAATGGTAGATGTGATCTTTAACCCCTTGGGCTATTGTCACCCAAAAAAAAACACATCTATTTATTTTTGACATAATTATTATGTTCATTATGCTAACGCTACTTTTACTTCGTTGTCAGTCTGAAGTTAGCCACGAGTCAAGTCCTATTCTTATTTGAAACTCACTATACAGTCAACCTAATAGTAAACTGTTATCGCAGCCTATAAGCGCTTGCAACACCATTTTGTAAGTGTCACTGAGGTTGCCAACCTCGTGATATTGGGTCTCAAATCTTTGCCCAGTAACTACAGTGTCCTTCAAACCGAAACACAGTATATATAAGTGGTGGTACCTTGTATCTTGCAATGAAAGGCCTACCACCATGTAAAAAAATTGCTTGGTTTGTACGTAATGGTAACCTTCCTTCTATAGTTAGTAATATTATAGTTACTTACTAACATCTATCCGCGACTTCGTCCGCGGTGACAGTAAAATTAGCTCCAGAGAGAAATGATTCATTTGTAAGTAAATAATGTTCCATAGCATTCACACACAAATATACCAAATTTCAAAATACGCCCTGTAGCATGTTTTTGATAATCCCACGGGATCCTAACATTTTTCAAGGTAAAAGTATCCCATGGTTTAATCAAAATAACAATCTATATCTGTGCCAAATTTCATCTAAATCCGTTCAGCCGTTTTTGCGTGATTGAGTAATATACATCAAAACGTACTAACTTTCTTTATTATATTTAGTAGGATTATAGGTTAATATATTTAGTTTAGTATAGTTAAGTACTGTAAAATGACACCGTTGTGGTGTTATAGGTAGCGAGTCTGCCTTTAGCCTCGACGGTTGCGGGTTCGATTCCGGCTCCGGCAGATGTTTGTAAAAATTTCTGCCTCGGTCTGGGCGTTTGACCGTGGGTCTCCCCACTGTGCCTCGGAGAGCACGTTAAGCTGTCGGTCCCGGTTGTTATCACATAACATCAGATAACAATCGTTAACTCTTGATAAGTAAATTGCTCTTATCCAATGAGTTACTGGTTCGCCCTTAGGGTTGTGGGCAGATGGCAATCGCTCTGTGTAAAAACTAGTAACCTGTCAAATCCTGATAAGAGTAATGAGCAGACCCTGGGTAAAATAAAATACAGGGAATAATGCTAGGACGAAGAAGAAGTTAAGTACTGTAAAATATTTTTATTTTTCAGTATTCGCTTTCGGAAGATCATACGGTGTCCTTTTCGTTGCTCGAGCTTTGCAAGGTATAGGTTCCTCCTGCTCGTCAGTTTCTGGTATGGGAATGCTGGCTGAGAGGTATCCTGATGATAAGGTAAGAGATAAGAGGTACAAAAATAGACTTATGTACTATGGGTCCTTTCGTAAAGCCAATATATGACATTCTTGAACGACCGTTGTAGCGTGCTAGTGAGCCTGCTTTGAGACGGGACGGTTATGTCCAATGTCTAACCAATTTCCTTGCAATGGTCTCCTATATACTATATATATAATTATATATATATATATATATATATATGTATGTATATGTATGTGTATTTTATATATATCTAAATATATTGTATTTATGTTAATATACGTATATCATTTTATAATTATTTATTAGTAATCTATTTATTTATTTTATGATTTACTTATTACTTAATTTATCTATGTATATACATATATTTATCTATGTCTGTAAATGTTTATTTATGTCTTATCTATTGTACACCACCTACCTTCCTAAACTTAATTTATTATTATCTCTGTTCTCTCAGGTTACCTGGCAGAGATTGCGCTTTAGCAATAAGGCCGCCTGATTGTGCATATTACTGTTTTAGTCGTATAAAACTTTTTGTTGTTTTTTTCCTGTGTGTGTATGTGTACAATAAAGAATATTATTATTATTATTATTACCCGCTCGGTACATATGTTTCCGATGATGTTGAATAGTTAACTCTTGATAGGTATTTGCTAATATCCAATTAAGAGGATAGGTATTCGCATTTTTAACAAACAAATTTCAAATCTACATCACTACATAGTATAAAACAAAGTCGCTTTCTCTGTCCCTATATCCCTATGTATGATTAAATCTTTAAAACTACGCAACGGATTTTGATGCGGTTTTTTAAATATATAGAGTGATTGAAGAGGAAGGTTTATATGTATAATAACACCCATTAAATAGTGGAGAAATACTGTTATTTTTGAGGTTTCTAATGTGATGTCGTAAATAATTACAGTTAACGCGTGCGGGCCACGGGCAGTAATGAATAAATCAAAACTACTGGATCGATTTTAATCATTTTTTCAGTGAATGACATAGGCTATATATTTTATACCCGTGCGAAGCCGGAGCGGGCCGCTAGTAAAAAATAAACTTATCAATAAAGCCTATTATTCGTTAGAGGAATATTTTTCTGATAAAAATGCTTGGGACTCTTAATATTGCTGGATCTCATTCAAGAACCAAATTTTATAATAAAGAATACAATTGTAAAAACATATTTGAAAAGAGTAACTGTCGAGTTTCTTGTCGGTTCTTCTCGATAGAATCAACCTTCCGAACCGTCGGTAGCGTTTGACTATTCAAAAGTACTTTTTAAAAGTCTACTTGAATAAAAATAATTTTGATTTTGAATTTTTTACTAATTCGCGGATATCAGATAGTAATCCCTCTGTATAAAAACCAGTTAAATGTTACCTGGGTACCAGTTACCTGGGTATATACCGGGAATAATGCTAGAAAGAAGGATACTAAGTTGGCAAGCAAGCATACGACCCACCTGATGGTAAGCGGTTGTCGTAGCCTATGAGCGCGCGTAGCACGATTGGCAGGTGTCAATCAATCGATTTCATCACCAGTTTTCGAATGTACAGCCTTTCAAATAACATAAGAATTATCAAAATCGGTCAAGCCGTCTTTGAGTAATTGAGTAATAAACATGCATAAAGACAATCTATTTATTTTGTTTTGTTTTGCGTCGTTGTGGTGGTGATGAAGCTGCCTTAAGCACTTCAGTCGTGAGTTTGGCCTCGCTCAGAGCACATGGTTGTATGAACCACAAAAAATATTTTCCGGTCTGGGTGTGTTTGTCCTTGTGTTGTATGTTTCCGGACCCCGACACAGGATATAACTATCCTAATGGGGGCCGTTGAGTGTGTAGCGTTTATTTTGGGGTCGATTTAAATTTTTACTTCCAGAGATTTTCATTTATTTTAAAAAATATTTTTGTATCTAGGAAAGAGGCAACGCTATGGGTATTGCACTAGGAGGTCTGGCTCTTGGAGTCCTTATTGGACCACCGTTTGGAGGACTGATGTATGAGTTTGTTGGGAAAACTGCGCCATTCTTGATGCTATCCGCATTGGCTCTGGGTGACGGATGTAAGTAATACATATATTTAAAAATAATCGTTAGATCTCGATATTTCTTTTTATGTGACTAAGTTAGCAAGCAAGCATACGACCCACCTGATGGTAAGCGGTTGTCGTAGCCTATGAACGCAACACCATTAGGTGTCACTCGCGCGTTGATAACGAAAGATATTAGTTCCTTTGCCCGGTAATTTCACTAGCCTACAGTGCCCTTCCGGAACACATTAATACCAAAGACACTACTGTTCTGCAGTAGAATATTTGACACCGCCGTCTCCAGCGTCTTTACTGGTGCAACAATCTCTGCTGTGACAGAGATTATCCCAACAGAGGGCGATGGGGTTATTTTTATTTAGGAAACTGTAACCAACAAAATTTCCACATACAAATGGTATAAAAAATGAACTAGCCTTTTATCTTTTCAATGCAAATCATAACATCTGATGATAATAGTTAACTCTTGGTCGCTTTGCTCTTATGCCATGAGTCTTTGGCTCTCCCTTAGGGTTGCGGCGCTGTGTTAAAACTTGTTACCTGTTAAATCTCGATAAGAGGATAAGGAAACCCTGGATATATACCGGCATTAATGCTAGGAAGAAAATCAAATATTTTGGAGCAAGTTTAATTTTTTTTTTTTTTTTTTTATGTTAGAAGTTGGCAAACAAGCATACGGACCACCTGATGGTAAGTGGTTGCCGTAGCCTATGAGCGCTTGCAGCACCATTAGTAGGTGCCACTCACGCGTTGCCAACCTCGAGATATTAGTTCTTAAATCTCGTCCGCCCAGTAATTTCACTAGCGTACAGTGCCCTTCAAACCGGAACACGGTAATGCCTAAGCATTACTATTTGGCGGCAGAATATTTGACACTGCGGTTGTACCTACCTAGCCGGCCTCTTGCAACAAAAGACCTACCACCAGTGAGACTGATTGCACTGGTGGAATAATCTCTGCTGTGACAGAGGTTATCCCAACAGCGGGCGATGGGGTCGTCACATCCCGACGCCGGTAATTTTTTGGGGTAGTTAATTTTTAGTCCAAAAATTCTGTCGGCGCGCAGTTTGCCTTTGAATTATCAGCCATTGATTCAATCCATTCTTTCCACAGTACTCCAGCTGATGATCCTGCAACCGGGTGTGGTTCGCCAGGAGACGGAGCCACCATCGTTGAAAGCGCTGATCACCGATCCCTACATCATCGTTGCTGCTGGTAAAGTTTCTACATTATTCAACTTCGCGACGTATAGGTTATAACTGATGATGATTTCCTAGTTTACTTTATTTAAAAGAAACCCGTCAAGTGCGTGCAGGTATTTGCGCCAAAGGTTCCGCCTTTACCGGCATCGAAATACGATCGACTTTGTATTATTTGTTGTTATAGCGGCAACAGAACTCCTCGCAGGACAAATTGGCCACCTCTCATAGAAAATCGGTGTAAAGTAACAGTATCAGTACTGTTGTGTTTCATGCGATGAGTGTGAGGGCAGGAGGCCCAATCTCCCACGTCATGACATAAAAAAAATATCTATTCTACTGTGGTACGGCACCCTTTATGTGCGAGTCCGAGATGCACTTGGTTTTATTTAACTTGTAGTATAACTCCCTAATATAAGTTGATCCATGCGCAGTAACACATTTTTGGGTCTCAACCGAAAGCGGTATGAAGGGGGTCGCGTAGCTATAGCAACGTGGCGACGCTCGACCCGTTCGTTATACTCACTCACGGTTATTTTAGTTCTTTAAAAATAAATGATTACAAATTAAATTAGATTTATAATACGAGTTGGAGATTCTGACAATAGTGATTATGAATTTGATTTCTCAATGACATAGAAGATCTCACACACAAGTCACAACTCCTGGCCCAAGTTCTGGTGTCATACCACTTGGAAATTATGACAGTGATTAAAAATGTACATTAAGTATTTTTAATACCTTTTTTCTATACCATTGTTTAACATTTTTGTCCATGATTTTACCTGCGCAGAAGCCGCCATTTTGGTTCAACTTAAATTGAGGAAACTATATATTCATTTGTATTCCCAGGAGCGATAACATTCGCCAACGTTGGCATAGCGATGTTGGAGCCAAGCTTGCCGATCTGGATGGCGGATACAATGGAAGCACGACGTTGGCAACAGGGCGTCGCTTTTCTACCTGCCAGCATTTGCTATCTCATTGGTATATTCGGTTTTAACATCGACTTTGGTAAAGTATTTCTAGCCCCTGAAATCGGTAAACCGATATTACGAGATCGAGAAACAAGCTTTATTATGTTACTAAGTTCGCAAGCAAGCATACGGCCCACATGATGGTAAGCGGTTGTCGTAGCCTATGAGTATTGTCGTAGCCTACCACTGCTTTGTGGTAGAATATTTGACACTGCGGTGGTACCTACCTAGCCGGCCTCTTGCAACAAAAGACTTACCACCAGTGTAACTAATTGCACTGGTGCAATAATCTTTGCTGTGATAATCTTGCAAAATTATATTATTAGGATTAAATGGTAAAAAAATACTACTACGTCTACTGACCTCGTGACCTTGGCTATCCTTCTGGACTACGATTGACCTTTGATTTGGAATTTATCTTCTTCGACCTCGAAGATCTCATCAAAGTCTAATTTAAAGCCATCTGGGGTTTTAATCCACATTTTCGAACCCAAACACGTAACAATTTTTTTCAGGTACTAATCTCTTCGGTCCACTCGGTCACAAGATGGGTCGCTGGCTCGCCGCGTGCTCCGGACTGGTTATCATCGGCCTCTGTCTTATCCTGGTAAGACCTTCATCGATTCTATATCTACACTAATATTAATTTAAAACTAATTTAGTAATAAAAAAAGAAATAATGATTGAGGAAATGTCAAAAATTATTATAATGGTCACATTCTTAAAAGGAATAAAATAAATAATAATAATAAACGCTACACACTCAACGGCCCCAATTAGGATAGTGATATCCTGTGTCGGAAACAGATACAAGGATAAGGACAAATACACCCAGACCGGAAAATATGCTTGCATACATACAAACATATTATGCTCCGAGTGGGAAACGAACCCGCGACGACATCGAAATGCGCGTTATTTAACGCCTTAAGCTTTTGCTTAGCGCGTTAAGATTAATTCAACTATCATAATATTATAAATCAAAATACTGTTTTCAAGTATCTAAGATACATATTATTTATACGCCTTTTACCGCACACGAAACTTTTGTGAGTAGAAATATAAAGCGTTATAAATATCCTACTAACACTGATTACCGCTGGTTCGAGCGTACACGCCAGAATAAGCCCGTGTACGCGCGTTCGGCTTTTTGAAGCGCGTGTGTAAGCGCGTGTACAGAAACGACTACGAATTATTAATTTATATTGTCCAGATCCCAATGGCCCGGAAATTGGAACACCTGATCATACCGAATGCTGGTCTCGGCTTTGCAATTGGAATGGTTGATTCATCAATGATGCCAGAACTTGGCTTCCTTGTGGACATCCGCCACGCCGCTGTCTACGGTTCCGTATATGCAATTGGAGATACGGCCTTCTGTCTAGGATACGCTGTTGGTAAGCATTTTACGGTTTTTTAGCGTACAACCCGTTTGATGGTAAGCGGTCACCGTAGCCTTTTAATATCATTACCCAAATTAATAAATTCATTTTCTGTATGTTGTTTTTTTTATTCCTTTAAATATTTTTGGAATTATTTAAATATTTCCTTCTTCATTCGAACAGGCCTTACTTATACTTTGTAGCAGAGCCTTGCTGTTTTTAGCATGAACGTCATCAGATCAAGGAAACACTACTCCTTTATGAAGACAGTTAAAAAGACAATTAACTCACGGCGCTTTTGGTCAAGTTAACTTTCTGCTAACATGGTTTTTAGGTGCTTAAATTCAAATTATTTTACGATGTAGTTAAATTTAACATTATCCGTTATCAGGACCAGCGTTTTCCGGAGCTTTAGTGAACAGCATTGGTTTTGAATGGATGCTTGTTATCATCGCAATGCTAAACTTCGCATATGCACCATTCCTATTGTTGCTGCGCTCGCCACCAGCTCTTAATGAAAAACAGGTAAGCTTATAGATCTTCTTCTTCATCCCAGCATTATTCCCGGTATTTTTATGTACCCAGGGTCTGCTTATTACTCTTATCCGGATTTGACGGGTTACTAGTTTTTACACGGAGCGATTGCCATCTGACCTCCGCAACCCTAAGGGCGAACCAGTAACTCATTGGATAAGAGCAATTTACTTATCAAGAGTTAACGATTATTATCAGATGTTATTGATAATAACCGGGACCGACAGCTTAACGTGCTCTCCGAGGCACGGTGGGGAGAGCCACACGGACAAACGCCCAGACCGAGACAGAAATTTTAACAAACATCTGCCCGAGCGGGAATCGAACCCGCAACCGTCGAGACTAAAGGCAGACTCGCTACCCACAACGCCACAACGGTGTCAGGTAAGCTTATAGATCAGAGATACTTTTATGGAGACCACTTTCAAAATTACACTGGTTTTGGAAACATGTGAAGATTAGGTGTAAAGATGGCTTGCGGCTGATTTCTAACTAGATTCAGAGTGGTAAAAAACAAAATTGTTGTGTTCTAATTATTGAAATAATATGAATTATGACATAGTTAGACATTGATTGGTAAAGCCAACTCAAAATGTCCGTGGACACCAACTTTTGAACCAACAATTTTGTTTTCTCACCAACGTATTGGGTATACGGATCTTCCGTGGACCCCAATAGGTCTGGACAACTTTGAGAATCATCTTTATAGATGAAATAAGTCTGGACTAGGTCGTCCAGCCCAAGCACATCCGCTTGTAATGCTCGCTAAGCAAAATTATCGTAGACCCTAACTTTTGCTCCCGTGGACTCCAGAGCATCTACCTGAACCACTTGGGGAATCTTCGTTATATATGAAATTAGGTCAGGACCTGTACTGATTGACAGCCGCGGTAAGAAGTCAGCCAGCGTATAAACTGCTGCACCTAGGCAGGGCGAGGGTGGCTAGTGCAGTTCGCTTTCTGCAATGAAAGCCCGAAAAAGTTCTTTTTCAAATAGTAATCCTCTATATATTTATAATATTACCTATAGACTTTGTATTTGATTATGGTTAAATGAAAAAAATGTTAACAAACCATTTATCCCCGACAGAGTTTGATCATTAGTGAAAAATCATCCGTTCGCTACGTCAGCTATCAGAACGAAGACGAAGAATAAGCCCGCCATTTTGAAATTGCCGCCATCTTGAGACCCGCCCGATTATAAGAAATTTGCTTCAAAATTATTGAAAAAAATACAAAAAAGTAGTCGTCGAAGCTTATTTATCTATTTAATATACAAAAATATAGTTATATATTAAGAATTTTAGTAAAATATCATATTTAATGAATGTATTTTCAAAATATACTGTAGTAATATAACTTTATAATCCTATATTACCTTTGCTGTATAGTTAGTATTTCTTGACCAATTTTTCTCTTTAACTACACACTATATCAGTATATATGTAGGCCTTATATATTTGTATAGTCAGGGTTATATATTTTACTACCAAATATATCAATGTACTTCAGGAAGAAAATCGTAGGTGACAATTAAAATTTTTGGGAGAAGTTCTATGCTTATTAATTTTGAAGTATTTATGGTATTTTCGATTTTATTTACGTAACTAAGGATTGAATATCATATTAGTACTCAGATGACCGAATTTGATCGATGTTTTTTTTGGTAAATCGTGATTTTGGCAAAATAATAGTTTTTCTCCCAAAAGAAGGAACTTAGAAGAAAGAAGGAAAAAATAATCACACTGGAGACATCCGGACTCGAACCGGGGTTTTCATTGCTTGAAAACACGGATAAAATGTCATTTGCTAAAAATGAATCCTAGCTACATCGATTTATGGCCCGTGAAACCCACTGCAAAATTTCATGAAAATAGTTGGAGCCGTTTTTGAGATTAAGACGATTTCAATCTCATTACTTCAACACACAAATGTACAAGTTTGAAATTTTTGCCATTTACGGTGTTCTTTCTGAATTGAAAAGGCTCGAATTTTATAAATGATTTTTCAAATTTTTCGCAAAGGTGACTTTGACAATATATTTTATTTACAAATAGGCAGTAAGCATAATTATTATAATTATTTTTATCACCGTGAATATATATATTTCATATACAATGAATTTCTACACAAAAATATTATTTTATTAAAGATTTTTTTAATAGAAAATATAATACAATAATGTTATTTTATATTTGACAATAATTTTAAACAATAATAAAACAAAGCACGCGTTATTCAAGCACTTATTTTTATTACGGACCAAAATATATTATGTTATAAGGTAAATCATTAATTCATTACCACAAAACATTTTTTTCATTAAAACATCAAACGAAATTCATCATTCGTTTATCATTAAAATATCCGCAATCATTAACATTTGATTCATTAAAACGTCATATATATCGAAAATATTTTCATATAAATCGAGTTTTCATTATAATATAATAGAAGTAATTTCTCTTTTATAATTTAACTTAGTTTCTTCGTCAAATATGAATGATTATTTTCATTCACTCATAATAAAAATATATATATATAATCGTAGAATAATAATGATATAATTTAGACATAAAATATTTTAATGACAAAAATACATTGTATGCTAATTTTAAGTGTTTGAAAAAATACGATTCATATCTGCTACATATGATAAGCGCATAAAAGCATTTTATTAGAAATTTATAAACGTACGGTTTTGAATAATGTAATATTAAACGCATTAGAATCACTCAAACATTTTTCAACTTAGCTTCAAATAAATTTAATCTCAGAAATAGTAATAAAGTTTTGACGTTTTAAATATTAAAAACAGTAATTTTTGCAATGTTATAATCATTAGATGTGTATGACATTCATTCTTATCTTATATAATATAAGTATATAATCTTATATAACATTAATGCAATGGGTAATTATTTATCACGTGTCTAAGAAAAATACACTTAAAGGACAGTTAAAAATAATGAAAAACTAAATATATCTCATAAAACCTAATATCTCATTTAAAATATTATGTTACTTCACAATTTTTTTTGGCTTTTTAAATCATATTTTTTATACATATTTACCTATGTTTTAGTATTCCATGGTTAGATTTGTATTTTTATTCAATGAAAAAATTATGGATGGTACTCTTGTTTTACTTTTTAGTCAATTTTTGGCAGGTTGTGTCTAACTTGTAATAGTAACTTGTAAAACCTTATAATGTAAATGTAACCGAGTAATGAAATCACAAGTTATAAAATCCAAGATCTTTCGAAGAAGATGGATGCTTATATCAATTTTCATGGACAATTCTATCAAAATGCTTATGGCTGAGCATATGATATAATTTAGTGTGAAAAAATAATTCCATTGCATTAATTAATTATAATAATGTATTTCTAAAGTTCCATATTTCTGAACTTCTCTTAGTAATATTTAAAAATATCAAATAATGATATCGCGTAGTTTCATATGGAGCTTTTAAGGTATTTATAAACAGCTTATATTTGTAGTATTTAAGAGAAGAATAATCACACAAACTTCCAGTATTAGATATTCAACGTATATTACATAATATGACATTATACTGATAGTGTTAGTTTCAAAGTAATGATATTCTATCATTTTAATCATTAATGTTTGACTAGTAATCGACTTTTAATGACATCGTTTATCTTTAGAATTGCATGAAGCATTTATCGATATTCTCATGTAGTTTTTAGTAAATATAGTCAAACTTAATCACAATGGTAGAGATATGGTATTTTAACTACTATCATTAATATTTCAAATTTGATTATCTTTATATTTCATTGATTAATCATTCATATTTGATGCCAATTTTTTGTACAAAATAATTGTAAAATAAAATAAGCAATAGCTGGGTTTGGGTCCTTTCCATGTCTTAGTTAAAAAAACAACATGAAATAACAATGTTGATTATTTAAAAATAATGTAGAAATTACTAAAACTGGCTTGGTTTATGTAGAATGTAATTTATTTTTACGTATCGTATTTAAAATTGTATTATCACTATAATCAACATATAACATCTTGACATAATTCGGCATCTCCTCTCATAGCTCTCTCTTGGTTTTACCTTAAAACATTCTATTTAATCATATGAATTAAAATCGTTAACTTTTAATTGAACTGTGTATGCATCGATATGAAATTGTAATCACATTATTCATTTTATTAAATCATTTATTGACCACAATGATAATTTTATTAATGATTACTTATAATAATGATTATTTAATGAATTTTTACGTTTATTTTAGTGCAATTTATAGTCAGTTGTGATTCCGAGCTATGTCAAACCCAGTATATAAGTAGTTTATAATGACAAAGCCAAGTGCTGAAAGTGTATGATAGTAATAATTCGAATAATTTGTAAAATATACAACATATATCATTAGTAGATTATATAAAAATGTTGATGTGATAGATTAGTGATATTTTGACGCTTTTGATGATATAATGATAATGATTTTATTGGCAAAATAATGATATTTTTATTCGCAATATTTGTAATGTTTTGCGATTATTGTTACTCTAGTCATTTTTATATTATATTTTAAAGTTCAATGTTCAATGCATTCAATAATAAAGGTTTTGTTTTTAAGGTCCTAATATGTTTATATTAATCGATATTTATATAAATGTTATGTAATTATGTTGTTATTACATTGTGGTATTGTTTTTAATAAAGTGTGGGTATATGAACTAAAGGGATGTTTGATTTAAGCTTGTAAGATCAATGCTGAAAACCGTTAGTTTTATCTACTAAGTCTTTCTATACAGTGGTGTAGCTTGCCCTGTATCAAATTTTTGTGAGCGTTCTCGTGAAGCCCTTACGAAATAACGATAAAAAAATCACTAAAGAAACAAAAATAATAAAATGTATTAATTTTATAATGAGTATAAGTCAATTGCGAATCAATCCGGTGTCACGGTTTAAAATTGTAGGTATGAAAGCTAGCGTACGGCCAAAGTTTGAGTGAGATTGTCGATAGCATTTTACGATTTGAGTGTAGCATTTTACCATGTAGTTGGGAGTTGCTATACGTTGCAAGTTTTTTTCTGAAATTATGAACTTCTATACAAAATTTAGTAGAGGCTTATGGAAAGTAATTAGGTGTACTATTTACTAAATTTCGCATCTATAGAGGTAATAGTCTCGGAGTAAAATGACTATGATATGTGGATGGACGGACAGACGGATATGACGAAATTATAAGTGTTCCGTTTTTGCCTTTTGGCAATGGAACCTTAACAATTAGTACGCAATTTATGGCTATGACTCCGTCTAGATTTTTCTGTGGTATTGCGAAAGCTAATTAGGACATACTCGTAAACTTACTGATATTTCATTTCTAGATGTTTTCAAAATGAAACAATTGCGTTTTTTATTGAAACTTTTTAATTGTTTGAGCATTTTTATTTTTCATGATTTATATGGATTTTTTACATCACAATACATTATTTTGGTTTTATGTTTGTAATATCATATTAATAATATGTTGCTCACATAATTTCAATTTAAAACTAATTTTAGCTAAGCTTATTTTGTATTTAACCCTTGAAAGCGAAGGCGTATCCCCCTCCGAAGGAATGTGGACCTCTGTTTGGTTCCTCTAAGTCATTATCACGGTACTGAAAATAAAATATAAATTAACATAACCCATTACGAAAACAGAGGCGTTAGAGGCGTCGGGACGCGACGACCCCGTATTCTGCTGTTGGGATAATCTCTGTCACAGCAGGGATTATTCCACCAGGAGGCAATGTTCCCCACCCACCACCAAGGGTTCAACGGCTCCACGACCCGGAGCCGCTGCTAGTCGCCAGGCCGAGGAGGGGAGTGTGGTGGAGCATTAGATCCAGCTCTCACACTTCTCCTCGAAGCTTTCCCTAAGGCGGTGGCCATTGGCCTTTCGTCGGGCGACAGCGATCCCATGGCCTAAAAAAGGGATTATTCCACCAGTGCTATCAGTAACACTGTTGTTACGTCTTTTGTGGCAAGAGGCCGGCTAGATAGGTACCACCGCAGTGTCAAATATTTTACTGCAAAGCAGTAGTGTCTTAGGCATTACTGTGTTCCGGTTTGAAGGGCACTATAGGCTAATAAAATAACTGGGCAAAGGAGATTTAAGAACCAATATCTCTCGTTGTCAACGCGCAAGTGACACCTACTAATGGTGTTGCGCGTTCATAGGATACGACAACCTCTAACCATCAAGTGGGTTGTATGTTTGCTTGCAAACTTAGTAACATAAAAAAAAAACAAAATTCGTTTGGAAGGAGTCCCCATAATTGCACGAATGCTAACTTTTGTTTCCATAAAAGAAGCTGAGCATCTTTCCTCTCACTTTCCTATAATCTGTTGGAGTGATTTCTTAAAAAAGGACGCAAACGTAAAACACTTAGAATAGTTTCTACAATGATAAACTTTTAAATACTCTACCTGTCCATCATTACGGCCATCGGGTCTCCAATTTGTACTGGAATACGGACTGCCAGTTCCAGCAGCACCTGCACCGGCACCTACGCCTGCACCTACACCTGCACCTCCCTGTCCTTCACCAGCCTGTATAAATTACGTAGATGCTTATAACAATCATTGACAACAGTTGTGACGTGTTAACAGCGAGCCTGCCTTTAGTCTCGACGATCGCGGGTTCGATTACCGCTCGTGGCGGATATTTTTAGTTATTTCACAAATACGATTATGTCTCAGTCTGGGCGTTTGTCTTTATGGCTCTCCCCACCGTAACTCGAAGAGCACGTTAAACTGTCGATTCTGTTTGCTATCATAACATCTAATAATAATCATTAACTCTCGATAAGTAATTTGCTTTTATACTTTAAGTTACTGGTTCACCCTTAGGGTTGCGGAGGCAATTGTTCTATAAAAAACTAGTAAACCGTCAAATCCGGATAAGAGTAATAAGCAGACCCTGGTCAAAATGTAAGGAAGACAAAGCTTATAACAATCATCAAAAATGGAATAAAATATTTCATTAATGATTCATTTTTATCATTACTTATTGATTCATCATCACTTATTGATTATCATCACTTATTGATTATCATTAATTATTGATTCATCAGTAATACCTGGCTTTGCCACTGCGGTGCTGCTTGTTGCTGATTATATTGCTGCTAGAAGAAAATAAAAAATATAAACTGTGACCTTAAAATTACTTACAAAATATACTACTTTTTTAACGATAAAAGTAGAAGGTTGAAGACCAATATTCCATCTATATACGTACCAAATTTCATCACATTTGGTTCAGCGGCTTAGGAATGAAAGCGTGACAAACAAACTCGCAACTCGATCACGTATCGGCTAAGCGGATTATGATGTAATTTAGCACATAGATAGCTTATTATATGGATTATAACATACACTACTTTTATCACAGAATACATTCGAATAGAATACTTTACAAAAACATGTTAAAAGTCTTGTGTCTTATAGATCATTATTTACATTCAAATTACTCATTTATCTTTGTAGCCAATTATAATGAAAATGTAGATAACGTAATGATGACAGTGATTGAATAAATGATTTATTTTAATTCGTGTAGGTTGTCAAACAAGCATACGGTCCGGCTGATGGTAAGCAGTCGCTACCTATGAACGCGCGCGATACTTAAAGTATCACAAGGGATGAGAAGGGATGAGAAGGGGAAAAAGGAACAGTGGGGGTGGGAGATTTGGCCTCTGTCACTTTCACTCATCGCACAAAACAACTGATTTTCTCTGACAATGTAATAATCCCCGATCGAGCTCCCTCATTTGTGCTGGGAGAAGCATGGTTTTACCACTAATGTAAATTACCAGTCAAGTGCGTTGTGGACCACGCACAGTTGAAACTAAAGGGTTCCGCAGCATGGTTATGAAGAATCTTAACGGCTTTAAAAATAATAAGGAATTAAAACCGACCCCAAAAATAAGTTGGTAATTTCATAGTAATTATTAAAAGTAATATGAAAAACAAAGTTATGGGAAAAACTTATATATCTCTTAAATTTATAGACCTATCTTCTTCAAACTAAATGTGTATGAAAGTTCGTGCGGTATTCTGCAAGCTCTAATTTTTCCAGAATTTTAAATCCCATAGTTCAAAAGTTAGAGGGGGACACGATTTTTACGACTTTAAGAGCTAATATCTCAACAACTACTGGCTTAATGAAAAAACTCAAAATCAAACCTCTTTATCATTTTAAAAGACTTATCCAAAGATATCTCACATGCCATACGTTGAAATTTTTTTTTCAATCCTCAGTTACATGTATGGACTGCTACCCTTAATTCTTATAAATATTAAGATTTTATTACAAAATCGTTGTGCGGTTTATGGAATACACCTATTTAGTAAATTTCGTATAGAGAGAGTCAATGGTCTCCGAGTAAAATGACTGTGACATACGGACCGACGGTCAGACGGACAGACGGACGGACGGACAGACAGACACGACGAAACTATAGGGGTTCCGGAACGGAACCCTAAAAATAATACCTGATTCGTCCACTGCTGTTCCGGCCTGTGCTGATTGTACTGCTGCTGTAAATCGTACTGATTTCGTTGCTGCTCGTATGCTTGTGTGTAATAATTATCTGAGAAAGGTATTTTTTAATAAATAAACTAAATAAATAAATAAACGCAACACACTCAACGGTTTCCATTAGAATAGTTATTATTCTGTGTCGGGGGTCCAGATACACACACATTGACAAGAACAAACACACCCAGACCGGAAAACATGCCTGTTTGGTCAAAACGGATATTGTGGCGCAGCGTTAATGACCTGTTTTAAGCGCCACATGTAGCAGATTCAATTGCCGCTCGGAACAGATGTTTACATTGACCACTCAGGCATATGTTTCGGTGTGTTTGTCCTTGTCCTTGTGTATGTTTCCGGACCCACGACACAGGATATCACTATCCTAATGGGGGCCGTTGAGTGTGTAGCGTTAAATTATTTTTATGTTTAGTATAATCAATTTTATAATTACTTGGCGCTGATGGTGGTACAGGCTCTGGGCTTTTCGGCAAATGGCTTCCTTCTAAAATCTGAAATGAAATAAAACTTATATTACTTATCTTCTTCTTCCTAGCATTATTTCCGGTATCCAGGGTCAGTTTTTCATAGAGTGATTGCCATTTGACCTCCGCAACCCTAAAGGCGGGCCAGTAACTGATTGGATAAGAACAAATTACCTAGCAAGAGTTAAAGATTATTATCAGATATTATGATAATAACCAGGACCGATAGCTTAACGTGTTCTCAGAGGCATGGTGGGGAGACTCACACAGATAAACGCCCAGAAAAGCTAAAGGCAGACTCTTACCACAACGCCACAACGGTGTCATGGTAACTGTTTTATATATATATTATTTTTATTGAGACGCAAACCAAACGATCGGTAGGTTAAGCAACTTTAGGCGCGGTCAGTCACTAGATGGGTGATCGAATTGTGGTATTCCATCCGAGCGTCTCCGTGCTTCGGAGGGCACGTAAAATGTCGGTCCCGGCTGTTAACAATTAGACAACAGTCGATAAGTCAAGTCAGAGGTCTACGGGCGACCTGAACAACTCTGACACTAGGTTGGCCACTAACCACTCGATAAGAAGAAGAAGAAGGATTCTTACCTGGAAACCCTCCTTTCCAGCTCGATACTTCAACTTCACGAGCTGTCCGCTCGGATCCTTGTACTGATACGCACCAACCCTGGATCCATCTGGTTCTATCACTTCTCCAGCAGCTAAGCCATTATCTGATGCGTATTCGAAACGAAAAGCACCCTCTGTTGAGAAATATTGAATAAATGGCATGGTTTTAGATTTTTGTAAAAGAACGACCCTCTAAGATAGAGGCTATTTAAAAACCAGTTCGTGTTGAAGTCGAAAAATATAGTAATAATAAACGCTACACACTCAACGGCCCCTATTAGGATAGTTATATCCCGTGTCGGGGGTCCGGATACATACACAATGACAAGGACAAACAAACCCAAACCGGAACACATGCCTGTATTGTCAATAATAACATCGACCTGTGGCGCTTGAGACAGGTTCGCTACCGCTACGCCATGACGTCATCAAAGACAGTAAAAGACCGTAAGAGATACCTTAAAATTAATAAATATCAATAAATAATATCCTGTGTCTGGACTGCAGATTTTTGGGGCGGCAAATTTTTTTTGCTACCTGATAGAAATCAAAAAGATTTCTGCTTGACGGTTCTCTAACGTTTTACAAGTTTCCCCTCTCCCTTGCCATTGTATACTCCGAGTAGCAAAGTTCCATATTCTAGAATAAAACAGCTAGTTTGCCGCTCCCCAACCAGTAATGAGCCTTTTGTTGAATTGTAAAAATAATATTGGACATGACAATTGTAGAAGAAAGGGCGGCAACTCCTAAAGCATAACAGCCTATACCTTGAAAAGTTGTAAATACGCCGCTGAAAGCATTATTAATATTCTTTAACAAAAACAGTTACTTGCCCTACCCTCAGTCAAATGTTGGGTCATACAAATCATCATACAAAAAATAGAAACCTGAACTTAAAGATTGCTTGTGGTGCAAGATGGCTGCCTGTTGTTCCTTACTGATGGGAGCACGCCATTGATCCGGTCTTGGACTTTCTCTGTTGTAATTCTCATAAACAGGTGGTGGGTTTGGTCTCCAGGACTGCACTGTGGTGCTTTGTGGTGTGACATCATCAGGGGCCGGGTTGAACAGCTGTTGACGGTAGGGATCCACCTGCAATGTTGAATATTTGAGGTGGTAGATGTGGTAGCAGAGCCATGCTCCTACCAGCACAAATGGTTTTTTTTTTTTATGTTAGAAGTTGGCAAACAAGCATACGGCCCACCTGATGGTAAGTGGCTGCCGCAGCCTATGAGCGCTTGCAGCACCATTAGTAGGTGCCACTCACGCGTTGTCAACCTCGAGATATTAGTTCTTAAATCTCGTTCGCCCAGTAATTTCACTAGCGTACAGTGCCCTTCAAACCGGAACACAGTAATGCCTAAACACTACTATTTGGCGGCAGAATATTGGACACTGCGGTGGTACCTACCTAGCCGGCCTCTTGCAACAAAAGACCTACCAGTGTCACTGATTGCACTGGTGGAATAATCTCTGCTGTGACAGAGGTTATCCCAACAGCGGGCGATGGGTCGTCACATCCCGACGCCTTTAGTCTAAATGGGAAGTCCTAACCTGTCACATACTAACAGTAACAGTTAGCAACGCGCATTTGATACTTCAAGTATCGCAAGCGTCTTTAAGATACGGTGACTGCTTAACAGGCGGACCTTTTGCTTAGTTGCCAAACTTAAAGACATAAAAAATGGTACTCAAAATGATGTAGAAAGAAGGCGTATATAATACAAAACTGGTAAAGCTTATTTGGACGCAAATAAGCAATACAATGTCAACCCACAAAATTGAAAAAACTGAGTTATATATGCAGAAGTGTTGGTAAATGGCTGAAGAACATTTTTCTTTAATATTTGTAGGGTTTTAAGCTCTAAAACTTCTAAAGCCATTTTTTAATCATGCAATTTATGTATTATGTTAAACGTTTTGAGTTATATTATAAACGAAATATGCAGTTTGTATACTTATTTTTTGTGAAAATAAGTAAAATAACTTACATAAATCCAAAATTGCCAAAAACTTGACCAATACATAAAAAAACTCATATAAAGCAAGTTGTTAAAAATTTTCAAACGCGTTTTTCTCACATACCTGTGGGTTGACATGGTATTGCTTATTTGCGTCCATTTATGCTTCAAAATTTGTCAACTTTACCTTACCTATCAACCAGTGCAATCAGTCACACTGGTGGTAGGTCTTTTGTTGCAAGAGGCCGGCTAGGTAGGTACCACCGCGGTGTCAGATATTTTATCGCAAAGCAGTACTGTGTTTTACATTACTGTGTTTCGGTTTGATGACACTGTAGCTAGTGAAATTATTGGCTAAAAGAGATTTAAGAACCAATATCTCGAGGTTGGCAACGCGTGAGTGACACCTTCAAATGAATGGTGTTGAAAGCGCTCATACGTTACGACAACCGCTTGGTCATTGTGTGCTTACTTGCCAAAATAATTGCATGAAAAGATTTCGCGTTCAAATCCAGTCAGCCGTCAGGGGATCAGACATACACACAGAAAAACATACACTACAATCATCACTACATAGTAAAAAACAAATTCGCTTTCTCTGTCCCTATGTATGCTTAAATCTTTAAAACTACGCAACGGATTTTGATGCCGTTTCTTTTAACAGTTAGAGTGATTGAAGAGGATGGTTTATATGTACAATAAATAGTGGAGGAAAAAAAACTGTTATATTTGAGGTTTCTAATGTGATGTCGTAAATAATTACATTTAACGCGTGCGGGCCACGGGTAATAAATACATTAAAACTCAATCTATTTTAATCATATTTTCAGTGAATGACATAGGCTATATATTTTATACCTAGTAAATAATATATAGATGAGTAGTCACTTACGACATCAGAAGTTCTCTGTGATGATGCCCAAGGTGTGTCCAGAGGCTGGAACATGGCTGCTTGGGGCATCTATAAAATGATATATTCTCCTTCAGTATTATAGCTAAATTTTTTTTTTTGGAATGTGTATTGCTGTTGGCCCTACTGGCCTTGACAGCGTCAACGAGTGAGTGATTCTACACGATGGACTCACCCGACGATGTGAGCGCGATGCGACGTCCGAAACAAAAGACCTCGTCCTCGCCGACGAAGACGGTGTTTAATTCGTGTCTGTGCTGTGTAAGAGGCATTGTCTAATGTAATCCTATCGTCAGAGTCTTGCAGGAGGGTAAGTACTTAGGGGCGGTCAGTTACTAGGTGGGTGATCGCATAGTGGTATTTTAAATGAGCGTCATGCTTCGGAGGGCCCGTAAAAAGTTGATCCCGGGTGTTATTAATTTGATATTATTAGAAAAGTCAAGTCAAAGGCCTATATGGGCGACCTGAACAACTCTGACACTTTCACAATTGCGACAATTGCGGGTGGCAATGTCCTACTTTTCTCCCGATGAAAAGTACGCCTTTAGTCGCTGGCGCGAGAGATAAACATACGGTTGCTAGGTTACCGGGATATAACGTAAGTTAATTAGTGTTATCTTGCCGGGAGAGAATCGGGCACTTTCGTCCCTCGTATCAGGGACTAAAAGTTCGTTTTTTTAAATGTTACAAGTTGGCAAACAAGCATATGGCCCACCTGATGCTAAGTGGTTGCCGTAGCCTATGAGCACTTGTAGCACCATTAATAGGTACCACTCACGCGTTGCCAACCTCAAGGTATTAGTTCTGAAATCTCTTCTGCTCAGTAATTTCACTAGCCTACAGTGCCCTTCAAACCGAAACACAGTAATGCCTAAGCACTAGTTGACCTTACTACCTAGCCGGCCTCTTGCAACAAAAGACCTACCACCAGTGTGACTGATTGCACTGGTGGAATAATCTGTTATGACAGAGGTTATCTCAACAGCGGGCGATGGGTTCGTCACATCCCGACGCCGGGAAAATTCATTTTGAAACAAAAAGCTACACATTCAATAAATCTTTAGCCGATGTGGGCGAAGTCGCGTGTACAAACCGTACTTACTATACAAGTACAATATATATTACAAGTTACTTACCTAATAAATATATTCTTACATCAAGTCATGGACGACTGGGCTTAAGTTATGCATGGTTCATTATTTATTGATGAAATTTTTATGATGTCGTTACGACACAGCGGTAGCGAACCTGCCTTAAACGCCACAGGTCGCAAGTTCGATTCAGCTCGGAGCAAATATTTGTATTGACCGTACAGGAAAGTTTTCCGGTCTGGGTGTGTTTGTACTTGTTGTGTATGTCTCCGGACCCCGACACAGGATATCACTATCCTAATGGGACCGTTAAATGTGTTGTGTTTATTTATTTATTTATTATTGATTAAATATGGTTATTTATTATTGACGACGTTGTGGCGCAGCGGTAGCGAACCTGCCTTAAACGCCACAGGTCGCGGGTTCGATTCCCGCTCGGAGCATAATATGTTTGTATGACCATGCAAGCATATTTTCCGGTCTGGGTGTATTTGTCCTTGTCATTGTGAATGTTTCCGGACCCCGACACAGGATATCACTATCCTAATGGGACCGTCAAATGTGTTGTGTTTATTTATTTATTTATTATTGATTAAATATTTAGCTAGCTGGGTACTTAGAGTTGGGTTACTCAATTTAATAATAATTAAATTAAATAATAATTAAATTAAAACATAAATTCTTTCTAATGTAGATTTTTAAGCTATTTGCGTGGTCTACTTGACTGATAATTATTTTAATTGTGGCATTTTCGTTCTAAAGGTGCGACATTTTGAAATACGTCAAAGTAGTGATGGGTTCCTCACTCGTGAGTTGCCTCATTTGAGGTACTCGTGAGAACAAATTGAAAGAGTTACTCATTTTTCATCAATGAACCACCTCATTCGCTTCTTCTTATCGATTGGTTAGTGGTCAACCTAGTGTCAGAGTTGTTCAGGTCGCCCGTAGGCCTCTGACTTGATTTATCGACTGATGTCTAATTGTCAACAGCCGGGACCGACTTTTTACGTGCCCTCCGAAGCACGGAGACGCTCGGTTGAAGTACCACTATGCGATCACCCATCTAGTGACTGACCGCGCCTAAAGTTGCTTAACCTACCGATCGTTTACCGATCAGCGGGTGCACTCGGCTATGAGCGTCTCACCTCATTCGCTAATCGTGGCCGACTCGACTGGCAACATTCGTCACGTTAATGTCGTGCGAGTTCTTCAAATGAGGGGAATGATGAGGATTTGAGGAATGAGGATGATGCCTCGATATTCGACATTATTTAATATTCTTACTTAAATGAGTGAGGGTGTGAGTTATGATTTTACGAATCGATTCTATACCATTTATTATTTTATGATGCTTACATGTATGGTGGTATGTAACCAAATAATTTTGCTATGAATCTATACAAATAAATAAAATTGATGTTTATGTTTGTAATTCAATTTTAACAGTGTTTCACTAAAGTATATAAAAAAACCATTTTTACCTCGTAATTATTAACTTGATAATACTTTAACAAACGTTGTAGGGAAGGAATGAGTCTAACTGTGCCTAAAGCTAATTAACCGGTCACCCATCCACATACTGACCGCACCTGGAGTTACTTAACCGGTCACCCATCCACATACCGACCGCGCCTAGAGTTACTTAACCCGTCACCCATCCACATACTGACCGCGCCTAGAGTTACTTAACCGGTCACCCATCCATATACTGACCGTGCCTAAGGCTACTTAACCGGTCACCCATCCACATACTGACCGCGCCTGGAGTTACTTAACCCGTCACCCATCCAGATACTGACCGCCCTAAATGTCGCTTAGCCCTAGCTAATTTAGCTAACTTTTTTAAGCGGCTTGGTCGGCCTAATTGTACAGCCCTAATAATTCTATTATAATTTAGTAGTTACTCACAACGTCACCCGTGTGTTGCAAATTAATATATCAATAAGCGACAATCAGTTAAGATCCATGAGGTGAAAATTAAAGCCGTCAAGAAAATCCTCACCTCAAATGTGTACCTCGTGAGTACCTCACGAAGTAAAATGAGGGACTCCCTCATCCTCATCTAAAATTGACGAGTTACCCATCACTACGTCAAAGGGTCTAGGCTGTAGAGTGTCACAAAGAAATAGACTTACATAGATACGCTCGAAAAACGACGTGACGTAAGAAATTACGATTCAAGAAATTAATATATTATTCGAGAGAATTTTAGAGATAATCTCGGAAACTTGTATTTTAAAAATATACGTATATCCTCGGTAGTATAGTGGTAAGTATCCCCGCCTGTCACGCGGGAGACCGGGGTTCGATTCCCCGCCGGGGAGAGTTTTTATTTTTATTAATAATCACAATTGTTTGGAGATAAAATAGTAAAAAGTTTATTTAATTTTGTATTTCAACCGACATTTTTAAGGCCTGATTTAGTTTTTATATGATATTTTGAGCAATTATTTCGCAACCTTTTTTTTTTCAAAGAATATCAGCAATGCTTGCGCTAGGAGTGGGTACGACAATAAGGGGTCAGGATCGAACCCGCGACTCTCGCGTTAACGGAGCGAAGTCGGCCCTTCTACCGTTCAGCTGGTTAGGCTTCAAGTCATGGACGACTGGGCTTAAAAATTAATTTTTAACGCGTATTAGGAAATTCTTCCTACCCTTATTAATTAATAATAAAAAGTTTCTATAATTTAACAAATTGACGCTTTGAGACTAGACGGTCGCGGGTTCGATGAGAGGTGCTATAAATATCTGTTTCGGTTAGCGTTTCCGGTCCCGGTTGTTATCATAACATCTGATAATAATCGTTAACTCTTGATAGGTTTGCTCTTATCCAATGAGTTACTAGTTTGCCCTCAGGGTTGTGGTCGGATGGCAATCGCTTCGTGTCAAAACTAGTAACCTGTCAAATCCGGATAAGATTATAACTAGACCCTGGGTAAATACCGGGAATAATGCTAGGAAGAACTTACCTGTCTAAAAGTCTGTGGTGCGTAATAATCTTCTTCGTGCGCTTGTACTGCCGCCATTACGATGGCACACCAGAGACATATTAACTGTAACAATTATATTATTTTATTATTGGAACGAAGTTCCTTATCGCGCGTTGTGAAAGGGGGCTAGACGGAAAAAATTCTTACGAAAAGTTGTCACGACACTTTTTGCTATAGTAAGCTATTGTAAGCTGTGCGGCGTCGCATGTTTCTCTGTCTGTCTCTCTCTCTTATAGAAAGCAAGCCAGATATTTTCATTTCTATTTCGCATTGAACAGTGTGGTGTCGCGACGATTATTTTTGTTGATTTGTTTTTTGTACATAATAAATAATAAATTAAAAAATATTATTATAACTTTAAAAAAATATATTACAATTCCTTTACTAATTAATCGAAAGGAACTTCGTTCCATCCGGGTGTCCCTTGACACCTCTCATTGGTTTTTATTTTAGGACCACCAAGGGGCTTACCATTAACTCCTATTGCGATTCATATGAAGACCAACCATGTCAAAAACTAAGTAACATCGTTAATTCGCATCATGACATATATGTCGGCGCGAATACGAATTATTTGATCATGTCACTGGCAGCCTTTAATTGTATTTTCGAAAAAATTATTAAAAATCGAAGCAATTTTTGTAATATTGTTTTGTAAGGAGATTATTCAAAAAAACGAATGTAAGAAATAGTTTTAAATATTTTTAAAATATTTTGTAACATCAACTTCCGTTGAACGCTTTAAAAAGCAAGTGATTTGTGTTGTGAAATCACTTTGCTCCTGCGTCTTCGGCCACAAACTCTAAGTAGTCTTTATGTGACTTTTATTAAAAATTGTAATATTATTTTACTTGTTTTTCATTCCTAAAATTTTCAGTTTAAATATGCGTAAATTTAGTATCAAATTCCCTTACTTAATCTCATAATAATTAAAATCAAAATGTGATATGCAGCGCATTGCTATTATTGTTCAGCGGTTTTGCATATTTTTTTTAAATAACCTCACTTCTGGTATGCGACATATATATATATTTTTTTTTTATTTTTATTTATTTATCAATTTACATAACAATACAGATACTTAAACAATAATAACAACTAAAAATCACTTAGGTTTAAACATGTGCTATTATCAGTGTAGATGCAATACATAGAAATTAACTAAGGTATATACATAGAAACTAGTCGCAAAAGTATTACATAAATAAAGAAAGAAAAAAATTAAGAATTTTAAGAGATTATAAACACTATTAATAATTTACAAGTTTAGATATATTTACGTATAAAGGTTAAATACCTTTTGACCGAGTGTCAATAATTTATAATGATTTTAAAAATTTTTAATATAAATTTAATGTTTTTATTCGATATATTTTTAAGAAGATCTGAAGGTAAGTTATTAATTATTCTTTTTTTTTTTTTTTTTATGTTAGAAGTTGCAAACAAGCATACGGCCCACCTGATGGTAAGTGGCTGCCGCAGCCTATGAGCGCTTGCAGCACCATTAGTAGGTGCCACTCGCGCGTTGCCAACCTCGAGATATTAGTTCTTAAATCTCGTTCGCCCAGTAATTTCACTAGCGTACAATGCCCTTCAAACCGGAACACAGTAGTGCCTAAGCACTACTATTTGGCGGCAGAATATTGGACACTGCGGTGGTACCTACCTAGCCGGCCTCTTGCAACAAAGACCTACCACCAGTGTGACTGATTGCACTGGTGGAATAATCTCTGTTGTGACAGAGGTTATCCCAACAGTGGGCGATGGGGTCGTCACATCCCGACGCCTTTATAATTTATATATTATATATTATTCGCGGAATAATGTATGCGGTAGTCCGCTTGCCATACATATTGTTTGCACGCAGTGTGCAAAGGCGATTCGCAGAAATGGCCCGGGTGCGTACAGGATGTTCGATTTTATTACAATTTAATAAATAATTTTTTATAAATTGTTCCTTCAGCAATAAAAAATTTACTTGAGAGTGTACTGGTAACACATTACAATATTTAAAAAGGCCGCTTTCATTCTCAGAAAACTGATTTTTTATTTTAGGTTATATTATATACGAAATATGCAGTTTGTATACTTATTCTTTTGTGAAAATAAGTAAATTAACTTACATAAATCTGAAATTGTCAAAAAACTTGACCAATATTTAAAAAAAATCATATAAAACAAGTTGTTCAAAATTTGGTTCTTAAATCTCCTCTGCCCAGTAATTTCACTAGCCTACAGTGCCCTTTAAACCGGAACACAGTAATACCTAAGCACTACTATTTGGTGGTAGAATATTTGACACTGCGGTGGTACCTACCTAGCCGGCCTCTTGCAACAAAAGACCTACCACCTTCACTATAAGCATGTCTATCAGTACCCTTTAGCTATGCCTCTATGTGACACTAGATTGATTATTAACTTTTTAACTTTAAATTCATCTTGTAAATAAAATTAACTCACTTGATTATCGTTATATAATCCTTCTTATTGGTATTTCCTCAAACACAAAAGCAACATCCCGATAAAATATTGATCTACTTGAACAATATGCAAGGAGATTCATGTTCGATCGGTATTTTTATTTTTATTAAAAAAATTTTTCTTAATAATTTTTTCAATCTTTTATCATTTTTTATGTTTTTGTTATAGTTTGGTTTATTATTATCTTTTACTTTGTATTCGTATAACATTATTATAGTATTTTATTTAAGTTAGACATTAAAATAATAGTTACACAGCGCATACTTAAATTAGGTACAAGCTGAAAATCAGCGCCGTGTGGAGCTGTGAAGCGACACTGCGGCATATAGCTGAGCTTGTAAACCTTTTGCAAAGTTGATAATGTTATTTCGTTTTTTTTTGTTTTTACCATAATTACCTGTATCAACTTAGTATGCAATAAAGGATATTATTATTATTATTAATCTTAACGGCAGTTTTAATTTCTATTAAGTTAAATTAGGGTTACATTGTTTTGTTAGCTCAATCGTTTTCATTACTTCTATAATTTTAATTAAGTCAAAATTTATACTTTTTGTATTTTTTTACATAATTTAAATCCAATCTGGCTCATGTAAACACTATACATTGTAAATCATTTTTTGTAAAATGCTGTGGATTTTGTTTGAATAAATAAATCACTACATAGTATAAAACAAAATCGCTTTCTCTGTCCCTATGTATGCTTAAATCTTTAAGACTACGCAACGGATTTTGATGCGGTTTTTTTTCATAGATAGAGTAATTGAAGAGGAAGGTTTATATGTATAATAACATCCATTAAATAGTGGAGAAATACTGTTATTTTTGAGGTTTCTAATGTGATGTCATAAATAATTTCATTTAACGCGTGCGGGCCACGGGCAGTAATGAATAAATCAAAACTACTGGATCGATTTTAATCATTTTTTCAGTGAATGACATAGACTATATATTTTATACCCGTGCGAAGCCGGAGCGGGCCGCTAGTAAATAATAAAATTAATACAAGAAATAATTAATTAAATGTACTCACCCGCATATTTAAAACTTTCTTTACAAACTGACTGATATACAGTGATCTAGTTACGAACATTACTTGTATATATAGATGTTTGGGAAGCGATGGACCGAAAAGTAACAGGTCGGTATTCAGTGACCGCGGTTATTATTTTCATATGAAACATATCGTTATCTATACAATTAAATAAAACTGTACTGTCTGTTTGTATAAATGAACAGCTTGTCACTAAATGTATATGAAAGTGTATACCTCCGCAGTCCCAAGGACGTCACGCTACAAACTCAACGGCCCCCGTTAGGATATATCCTGTGTCGGGGGTCCGGAAACATACACAATGACAAGTCAAACACACCCAGACCGGAACACATGCTTGTATGGTCAATACAAACATCTGCTCCGAGCGGGAATCGGACCCTCGGCGTCGTCAAGGACCAGTATCTCTTTGGAAAATTTTAAAGTAACTATCAAGAGTTATATTGTAGAATATATATCGATTATGATACCAAGTGGAACCGATAGATTAACGTGCTCTCCGAGGCACGGTGGGGATTTTAAAACCCACAAGGACAAACGCCCAGACCGAGACAGATATTTGTACCAAACATCTGTTCCGAGTGGGACCCAACCCGCAGCCGTCGTTCAAAGCAGTACTTACCGACCGCGGCTGGACCGATTTTAATGGGACTTTACTTTTTATTTTAGAAAAGCAATTAAGCAATAAAGAAAAATCGATACACAACGCAAGCGTAGCCGCGGGAGCAGGTAGTTAAGTATCCATTTAATAATTTTGCGTAAACTATAATTAGATTGTAAAAATTATAAGTTGCTTTGTCCTGAAAATGTTGAGGTCTTATTCTTTGAGGAATTCCCCTGTGTATTTGGGGTACTTGATCAGGTCAGGGTATCCCGGCATCAGGATGTGACGACCCCATCGCCCGCTGGGATAACCTCTGCCACAAAGATTATTCCACCAGTGCAATCAGTCACACTGGTAGGTCTATTGTTGCAAGAGACTTTCTAGGTAGGTACCACCGCAGTGTCAAAGATTGTATCGCCAAATGTTAGTGCTTAGGCATTACTGCGTTCCGGTTTGAAGGGCACTGTAGGCTAGTGAAATTACTGGGCAGAGGAGATTTAAGAACTAGTATCTCGAGGTTGGCAACGCGTGAGTGGCACCTACTAATGGTGCTGCAAGCGCTCATAGGCTACGGCAACCACTTACCATCCGATGGGCCGTATGCTTGTTTGCCAACTTGTAACATAGAAAATAAGGGTCATCGGTATGTATGAGACAATATACTATCGTAACGTAGCCAAAGCTTACTGATTTTTTTTTACGTGAGAGAAGGCAAACGGGCAGGAGGCTCACCTGATGTTAAGCGATCACCGCCGCCTATGAACATCTGCAACACATAGGCATGCAGGTGCGTTGCCGACCTTTAAGGAAAGAATACGCTCTTCTCTTGAAGGTTCCCAAGTCGTATCAGTTCGGAAAGACCGCCGGCAGAAGTAGATTCCACAGTGTGGTTGTGCGAGGAAGAAAATGTCTAACTGTTCTGCTTACTAGCATTAATCCCGGTATTCATCCACGGTCTGCTGATAGTTTTTACACTGCTTCCTAACTGACCTCCGCAACCCAAAGGGCTAACCAGTAACTCATTGGATAAGAGCAAACCTATCAAGAGTTAACGATTACTATCAGATGTTATGATAGTTAGTAACAGGGTTCCATTGGCAACCTGTTGGTTTTAAAGTCTAATAAAACAAAACAATAAATATAAAACAATTTATTAAAAATTATCAATGCAAGTAATCGGAGACCCAGGGAGACATATTCTCTGTATACTTGGTTGGTGGAATGTCGTAAGGTATTATTAGACGGTTCTTTGTGTTGCCTTGAAGTGGAAAGAAGTCTTCGTTTATCTGTGGAAAAAAATCATTAAAAAACTATTTTTGCGTTGAAGACTGAGATGCAATTTTTAGTTCAATCTCAGACGTCCTATCAACTAACTGTCTCCCATTTTTTGTATAAATTTTATATTTTGTAATTATAAAAAATAAAAGTTGGCACTCAGTAAGTCCCTTTTCACACGGGTATCCGGTAGCGAAGTGTATGGGCATGTATGGCCGCTTTCACACGTACAAGCGTAATTTTGCTCGGCAGCACGCCGGATTCACTGTGAGTGGGTGCTACTAGATTCAAAATTAGGTTGTGTGAAAGCAAAATGACTTACCGGACAGTCGGCGCCGGATAACCGGCAACCGGCACGTGTGAAAAGGCACTAAGAGTTATCTATCTAATACCTATAAATGAGCAATTCTTGTGTGTATATATAATTTGAATCTCGGAAAGGCTTCAACGATTATCATGAAATTTAGAATGTTTTCGGGGGTAATAAATCGATCTAGCTAGGATACATTTATAGAAAATGTGGTTTTTAATGCATTTGGGTTGTATCCTGGATAAAATTATCCCCGGTTGGAGTCCAGATGTCTCCAGTCCGATTTTTTTCCCTTTTTTTCAAGTTTCAAGTTCCTTATTGTTATTGGGTTATTGGGAGACTTTTATCAATGCATCTAATTATAAACACACTCAACGGCACCCATTGGGATAGTTATATCCTGTGTCGGGGGTCCGGAAACATATACAATGACAAACACACCCAGACCGGAAATCATGTCTGTATTCATAATTAGTAAATAATATTTGTTTAATTTATTTATTAATACTTTGTTAATTTTTTAATAATTCTGCTAGATTATTGTATATTTTTATGAACCTTACAAAAGTATATACAATGTAGGCGATTTAGTACACAACCAGCTGGCAAATAGGCAATACCATGTCAACCCACACGAATGTCATTTCGAGAAAAACGCGTTTGAAAATATTGAACAACTTGGTTTATATGATTTTTTTTATGTATTGGTCAAGTTTTTGGCAATTTCAGATTAATGCAAGTTATTTTACTTATTTTCACAAAAATTAGTATACAAACTGCATATTTCGTATATAATATAACCCAAAACGTTTAAAAATACATACATTGCATGATTGAAAAATGGCTTTTTAGAAGTTTTTAAGCTTAAAACCCTACAAATATTAAAGAAAAATGTTCTTTAGCCATTTACCAACACTTCTGCATACATAACTCAGTTTTTTCAATTTCGTGGGTTGACATGGTATTGCTTATTTGCGTCCATTATGTCACTCAGTCACTTAGTACTGTGACAGTTGACACTCCTGAAATATCATTGGGATCAAACTGTCATACTATGATATTTCAGCACGTGATTGGTCTATATTTTCGGCGTCTACTATCCTTCTATGTGTTATTTTATGCCAAGTACTTTAATTTATTGCTGTAAGCTAGTAAAATAAAAAAAAAATAACTCACCACAAACTTCGGTATGAACAAAACCCCACACTCGTAACTCATAATCCTAAGGAGCCTCTTCTTGCCCTTATAGTATGTACCCCAGGCGGATTTACTAATGTTAGCCGATGTTAGGAGGTAGAAGGCGGCCATTTCATTGTCAGGCGATATTCGTGTATATGATTTAATATGCGGCATTGCTTTGTTACGATCAGTAGAATTCGCTAGCCATTGGCTAAAAAAATATTGTTTTTAATTTCTTCACGGTTGGCAAACAAGTTTAAGATCTGTCTGATGGTAAGCCATTCCAAGCCAAGTCACCATTACCTACGAACGCTTGCAATACTTGACGTATCACATGCGTGTTGCCAATCTAATGGGTAGGGATGAAAAGAGAAAAAGGGAGCTACAGACGGTGTGGGAGATTAGGCCTCCAATGCTCTCATTCATCGGATGAAACGCAAAAGAACCTACTTATACTGTTACTTTACGCCGATTTTCTGTGAGAGGTTAGTTCTTCTCCGATCGAGCCGGACCATTTGTGCTGTAAGAAGAATGGCTCTACTACCATTCAAATTAAGTAATCAAGAAAAATCAAAAGTGAGATTCTGGTTAATTTGTAAGAGAATGATGGGGACTATGGAGGGGGTAAACAGAGACAGAGAAAGACAAAGAGAGGAATAGAGACAGAGCGATCATATTTTATTTTTTGAAATAAGAAAGCACGAATGACAAAAGTTAAATAACTTCAGGCACGGTCCGTATATGGATGGTTCACCGGCGTCGGGACGTGACGACCCCATAACCCGATGTTAGTATAATCTCTGACACAACAGAGATTATTCCACCAGTGCAATCAGTCACACTGGTGGGAGGTCTTTTGTTGCAAGAGGCCGGCTAGGTAGGTACCACCGCAGCGTCAAATATTCTGCCGCCAAATAGTAGTGCTTAGGCATTACTGTGTTCCGGTTTAAAGGGCATTGTACGCTAGTGAAATTACTGGGCAGAGGAGATTTAAGAACTAATATCTCGAGGTTGGCAACGCGTGAGTGGCACCTACTAATGGTGCTGCAAGCGCTCATAGGCTAGGACAACCACTTACCATTAGGTGGGCCGTATGCTTGTTTGCCAACTTATAACATAAAAAAAGTAGTTATCAATTTGTAACTTGTATATAAGTATTATACTTAAACATTATAGTAGGATAAAGAGAGATATATATGTACAAATTTACAAGCAAAAGTTGTCTCTTTTTCTTTTCATTAAAATATCTTCTTCATCCTAGCATTATTCCCGGTATTTTATTTTACCCAGGGTCTGCTTATTACTGTTATCCGGATTTGACAGGTTACTAGTTTTTACACGGAGCGATTGCCATCTGACCACAACCCTAAGGGCGAACCAGTAACTCATTGGATAAGAGCAATTTACTTATCAAGAGTTAACGATTATTATCAGATGTTATGTGATAACAACCGGGACCGACAGCTTAACGTGCTCTCCGAGGCACGGTGGGGAGACCACAGACAAACGCCCAGACCGAGACAGAAATTTTAACAAACATCTGCCCGAGCGGGAATCGAACCCGCAACCGTCGAGACTTAAGGCAGCCATGCTACCCACAACGCCACAACGGTGTCATGTCTTTTCATTAAAATATCATCTACCGCAAAAGAAGTTTAACTACATACATAAAAATGTCAATTAATCAACCAGTCATCGTACTGTTTTATAGATATAGATAACGTTAATAGTTAAATACAAATATACAATACTCACTACAGATACTCATTTAACCAGGGTTGCTTCTGGTGAACCTCAGCGGCGTACGGGAGACACCCACCGCCAAGGAGGTCGTCGTGGGATTGTTTCACGTTTTCTGTAAGAGAATTAGTGAATAAATAAATAAATAAATAAACGCTACACACTCAACCTAACAGGATATCACTATCCTAATGGGGGCCCCATTAGGATAGTGATATCCTGTGTCGGGATTCGGAAACATATACGAGGACAAGGACAAATACACCCAGACCGAAAAATATGCTTGCATAGTCAATACGAACATATTATGCTCCGAGCGGGAATCGAACCGTCGATCTGTGACGTTTAAGGCAGGTTCGCTACCGTATACCAATATCTATTTCGACACCGTTGTGGCGTATTAGTAGCGAGTCCGCGCTTAGCCTCGACGGTTGCGGATTCTATTGCCGCTCGGGCAGATGTTTGTATTGATCTTACAAATATCTGTTTCGGTCTGGGCATTAGGGCCTAAGGAACACAGGTAGTGGGAAATCCGACCTCCAGCACTCATTGCGCGATGCGCAACATTATTCTGCAAAAAAGAGCGTTTGTAGGGCATTACCACTTGTCTAGAGACGCTCATAGCCGAGTGCATCCGCTGATCGGTAAGCGATCGGTACTTTAAGCAACTATAGGCGCGGTCAGTCACTAGATGGGTGATCGCATAGTGGTATCTCAACTGAGCGTCTCTGTGATTCGGAGGGCACGTATGAAGTCGGTCCCGGCTGTTGACAATTTGACAACAGTCGATAAGTCAAGTCCTCGTCCTATACGGGCGACCTGAACAACTCTGACACTAGGTTGGCCACTAACCACTCGATAAGAAGAAGACCACTTGTCTATATACATTGCACGCGACTGCCCCTCCCAGAGATATTTCAAAATGCGTATTCAAAATTTAACTCACCTAAAGATGGGTATATGAGTTTGACTTCCGGCGGTTGTGACAGTAATTGTGATAGGTTTTTAATTTTAGTGAAATTGTAGAGGAAGTCCCCTGTCAGCCATAGCTGGAAAGAAGACATTAACTTAAGCATGTCACTATCGGACGGTCCGTCCGGAGGAACCCATCATCAGATCCTGACATTGGCAAGCAAGCATACGGCCCACCTGATGGTAAGCGGTTGCCGTAGCCTATGAGCGCTTGCAGCACCATTAGTAGGTGCCACTCACGCGTTGACAACTTCAACATATTGGTTCTTAAATCTCCTTCGCCCATTAATTTCACTAGCCTACAGTGCCCTTCAAATCGGAACATGGTAATGCCTAAGACACTACTGCTTGGCGGTAGAATATTTGACACTGGGGTGGTACCTACCTAGCCGGCGAAAACAACAAAATACCTACCACCAGTGTAACTGATTGCACTGGTGGAATAATCTCTGCTGTGACAGAGGTTATCCCAACAGCGGGCGATGGGGTAGTCACATCCCGACGCCGGTCCTTTTCTAATGTGGTTAAAAAATGCCCAATTAAGCCAATTTTTCAAATTCTTACTCACTTTAGGGTTCTTGCCATAACTTCCCAAACTGCTGGCCTGAGCTAATAAAGGCCACGAGTGGTTCTCAGTAGGGGGCACTTCGCAATGCTGTCTCAGGAGTGAACCAACCCGGCTCATGCCCCAATCTACATCCAAGCCGTCATCAAAAAAGCCTGGGGCTGATGATACGAGGAACACGCTAGAAATATAATATTGTACGTTTCTATTTTTGCTATAAATCTTTACAGTGAAGCATGAAACTCAATAGCTCAACGGTAGAAGGACCAACTTCGCTCAGTTAGAGCGAGAGTCACGGGTCCAATCCTGACCTCTTCGGTCTATTGTTGTTCGGTATTTTGACACCGTTGTGGCGTTGTGGGCAGCGAGTCTGCCTTAAGCCTCGACGGTTGCGGGTTCGATTCCCGCTCGGAGCAGATGTTTGTATTAATCGTACAGGCATGTTTTCCGGTCTGGTTGTGTTTGTCCTTGTCATTGTGAATGTTTCCGGACCCCCGACACAGGATATAATTGTCCTAATGGGGGCCGTTGAGTGTGTAGCGTTTATTTATTTATTATTGTCGCACCCACTCCTAGGGCAAGCTTCGGACTTATTTGGAGGCGCAATGGGAATATTAGTCATGCCTTGAAAAAAAATAGTTTTTAGGAAATCAAATAAAAAAAAAATATATGTTTTATCATTGTCTAAAACTTAACTCTTGTAGGGTTGAAATGGGGCTACAAAGTTTGCATTAAAATCTTGTTTAATTATATAAATATGTTAAAAACTTACTTAATATTACTAAAGTCACATCTCTTCACTCTATCCAAGTAGTACACGAGACCTGGTAAACGGTATTTTCCCAAATATCTCAGTAACGAGCGCTTGAACATAGTCGGGGACTCACCGTCGTGTGGCTTCGCGTCCCCGGGGAGATCCGGACAGCGGGGACTGAACCATAGACTGGGGACACGGAACATTTTTATTTTTACGATGGTTTTTTTTTCGAATTAGATAATACATTTTCTTCCTCCCACAACCAGTCTGTGGAATCAACTTCCGCCGGCGGTCTTCCCGAACCGATACGACTTGGGAACCTTCAAGAGAAGAGCGTATTCTTTCCTTAAAGGTCGGCAACGCGCCTGCATGCCTTCTGGTGTTGCGGATGTTCATGGGCGGCGATGATCGCTTAACATCAAATGAGCCTCCTGTCCGTTTGCCCCCTCTCACATAAAAAAAAATACCAAAATCTTGTGACCCATATACCGTCTACTTTTTTTTTCAAAATGTTTAATCTGTGCATTCTTTGAAGTAGTAGAGCCATGCTGCTCCCAGCACGAATCTGCCGGCTCGACTGGGAAATAATACCCTCTCACAGTAACAGTATCAGTACTATCGCGATGAGTGAGAGCGTTGGTTTCCCAATCTTCACCTCCTCTGTTCACTCTTCTCATATCCCTCGAGTACTTCAAATATCTGACTGCTTACCATCAGGAGGACCGAATGCTTGTTTGTCAACCGGCATGACATAAAAAAATATTGTTGACACCGTTGTTAATTTATTATTGACACCATTGTGGCGTTGTGGGTAGCGAGTCTGCCTTAAGTCTCGACGGTTGCGGGTTCGATTCCCGCTCGGAGCAGATGTTTGTATTAATCGTACAGGCATGTTTTCCGGTTTGGTTGTGTTTGTCATTGTCATTGTGAATGTTTCCGGACCCCCGACACAGGATATAATCATCCTAATGAGGGCCGAGTGTGTAGCGTTTATTTATTATTTATATTAATTATTAAAAAAATATATATTTTGACTCTGACTACCAAAAACACTAGTTACAGGTTCGATAATTGTTTTTTTTTTTTTAAATTATTAATAGAAAGTTTCTGAACACTTTCTGGGATCTTATTGTATGTCAATGCTTTTGAAAGTATATAATACAAAATAATTAATGACTCAATTTAAACTCACCCCTGTGTCCTGTTCTCCCAATCGTTCAAATATAAATTGGCCGTCGATATCACTACACGTAGGGAACCATCTTCGTAACAGAGTAGCATCATTTTCCTTTCATTATAAAATATATTATTATATCATGTAATTTTGCTAATAACTCTAATCAATATTTGACAAGTTAATCCGACCCTCACACTATATCACACTCAATAAAACCCACTCACACTCAAACTCTCCCACTCACATTATCTCAAACCCTCACACTCGCGTCACTCACTCAAACTCACATGCGTATATTGAATACTATATTGTTTCAGAATGTTTGCGATAGAATAGAACCTTTTATACATTTTGGGGATTATGTGGGGTTGGAAGACGCACCCCACTCCACCAAATCAAAATGTAAGTACCAAACACTAACTCATCAACGTACACTCACATTACCTCACCTCACTCACAAACACTATCTCACTTACTCCCTCTACCTCACTAACTTACACTCATACTCACGTGTGATGTATCCCGTAAGGTTTAGGCATCTTAACGCAATGCGCTTCAACGTTGGGTTTCTTTTTATTAATATCCTTCATATCTGTACCATAATCGTCACCGTAAAGTATAGTTAGTTTCTTCGCGCTGTTAATAATAATTAAATTATTTTATCACTAGTATCTGTCAGCAGATGCAACTGCGTGATTTAGGTTTTGTAGTGACGAAGCTTTTGACGACGTTGTGGTGCAGCTGTCCTGGCTTAAACACCAATGGTCACGGGTTTGATTCCCGTCCCTCCCTCCCGATGATGTCCCAAATCTAGGATCCACCTCGCAGAAGGAGCCCTTGGGACGGATTCAACTTGAGCCCCACGCGGGCTGTCCATCTCTTACCGGCTGCGGTCTCCTGACCTAGCCCCAACCCCAACGGTTAAAAAAAAATGTCATTTCTACGCTTAGGGATCCAAAGAACCTGAACCTTAACAATGCAACCTCGTAACCATCAAATAGACATACCTGTAACCAGCAAAATAGTACTGCGCTAACAACCACTTGATCTCAACAATAAAATTTATTTGTAACGAGCTTTTCAACTCGCCGAGACTTTGATCTAGGATTTCTGAAATTTACAAAATTTCATTCATAAAATATGTCGCAGGAGGAGGACTAAATTGCTGCTACTAAACCCATTGGATGTTAAACAACCTTCTTTTGAAGTAAAACTTCTTTAGAATCGTTGTAATTTCAAAGCGGATGCAACGGAAAAAACGACAGGTAAGAGACAAAAATACAAAAATGTGTAGGATGAACCCGGCAAAGAATGAGACAGAAATATACATACTATTTTATATTATATATATTCATCTCATTCTTCTATCGTGTGTGAATCACACACACATTTTACATAGACAGACAGACACATTAAGCCTTTACTCGCGGACTAATTTTAGTTAAAGAAGTTTTACTTCAATCGTGTGGTCTAAAGCACACTGATTTAGTTCTTAAATCTCCTTCGCCCAGTAACTTCAATAGCTACAGTGTCCTTCAAACCGGAACACAGCTGCTTTGCGGTAGAATATCTGACACTGCGGTGTTAGCTGTGCCTAGCTGGCCTCGCGGCACTAAAAGGCACACAAGTCAATATTTTGATTTATTTAATAATTAATTTAATTTGATTTCTCATCGGGGCGGATCACTCTTAGATTGTAGGGAGGTATTTTTATTTTAGAAGCTGGCAAACAAGCATACAGCCCACATGATGGTAAGTGGTTGCCGTAGCCTATGAGCGCTTGCAGCACCATTAGTAGATGCCACTCACGCGTTGCCAATCTCGAGATATTCGTTCTTAAATCTTGTCCGCTCAGTAATTTCACTAGCCTACAGTGCCCTTCAAACCGGAACACAGTAATGCCTAAACACTAATATTTGGCGGTAGAATGTTTGACACTTCGGTGGTACCTACCTAGCCGGTCTCTTGCAACAAAAGATCTACCAACAGTGTGACTGATTGCACTGGTGGAATAATCTCTGTCGTGACAGAGATTATCCCAACAGCGGGCCATGGGGTCGTCACGATCTCGATTTATCATACTAATATAAATAATGTGAACGTTTGTATGTTTGAATGTTTGGCTGTTTGTTACTCAATCAAGCAAAAACAGCTCAACAAAAAAATCAATACCTTAATTCTAAACACTCACCCTGAAATGTAATAGAGTATGGTTGATTGTGTGTCTGTTTAGCGTCCGTTATCGTTGTGTAGAAAATGTGGTAGGGGGCTGATGCCTCGTGCTTGGCGGCCATGTTACCACGGGGCAGTACCACTTTTAGGAAGTCCTCCGCTCGTGTTGTCGGTGGTACAATGGGACGGTAATCTGAGTCTAGAAGGACCTAGTTTTAGTATTTCTAGGAGACTACCTAACTAAACTAACTAATATTATAAGTGTGAGGTTGGATGGATGGATTGATGTTTGTTACTCTTTCACGCAAAAACTACTGGACCGATTTGGATGAAATTTGGGACACACATAGCTTATTACCAGGATTAATATACAGGATACTTTTTATCCGAGAAAAATTTTGGGTTCCCGTGGGATCATCAAAAAAGTACATAGTGCGAATGGAGCCGGGCACAGCTATATATAAAAGGAGAAGATGAAGGGTGGTGTGAAAGAGGAGTGAAGGATTGATATGAGGCTTCAAAGTTTGTATTTAAATCGTTATTCACGCGAGCGAAGCAAGTGGCAGAAACTAGTTATCAATAAAATCCTTATGGTTTTCGGAATGGCCCGTAAGATATGGACTGACACATAAAAGGTTCTGTACCACAGTATAACAATTATATAAGATTGACGTAAGAAGGTAGTTATTAACATTTCATTAGATACAGCAAAAAAATAGTAAGGCCCTTACATAAATTACGTCACACGTAATGGGGGAAGTGGTCGACGAAGTGTGACATTGTTTGACGAGGGGTGGGACAACCTAAGTTTTGTGAAGTCACATTTCAAAATTTAACATGTCTAAGTTAGGCTTCAATTTTAATTCATTAAATATTTTGAAACTGCTGTTCTGATTTAATAATTTCTAGATATACAAAAATTAATCAACGTCACACTAGAAAGGAGTGTCTCACATTTGACCACGAAAACATCATGACATTTGAGTAACGTAATTAATGTATGGCTCCTAGGCCATCCAATCTGGATAAGAGTAATAAGCAGATCCTGGGAAAATATTGGGAAAAATTAAAAAAAAAAATTGCATCTCACCGATAATTCTTCCTATACCTACCATATTTTCCACGAATATTTGCATTCTGCGTCAAATGTTTACTTGTGTTTGAAGCTTCTGTAACCTGCATATCATTTGAATTTCCCATATTTTTAGTCTGTGAAATATTACTAGGTCCCTGTTGATTTTCATCCGATGTTTTATTGGTAACACTGAAAAATTGTATTTATATTTATTTTGTCCCTACAATTTACTAATAATTAGGTTCATTGAATAATTAAGTAATAATTTACATAAAGCAAACATTTTAATATCATTCGCTTCACTTTATTTTTATTTTTATAAGAAACAAGACAATTTCTTCCTCGCACAACCACTCTGTGGAACCAACTTCCGCCGGCGGTCTTTCCGAACCGATACGACTTGGGAACCTTCAAGAGAAGAGCGTATTCTTTCCTTAAAGGTCGGCAACGCGCCTGCATGCCTTCTGGTGTTGCAGATGTTCATGGGCGGCGGTGATCACTTAACATTAGGTGAGCCTCCTGCCCGTTTGCCCCTCTTACATAAAAAAACAATCTGCCCCATTGGCTCTAGGACACGACAGAGGATTTGTGACATAATAAAATAATTTGAAATTTCACCAACGCTTTTTTTAACAATCTTTACATATATCCAAACGAGGATTAAAACTTTTTTCAATCATCGTTTGGTTATCAAAGGAATTGTCATATTTTAAGTTTCATTTCTATTCGTCACATGAAAATCTCCTGCCGTGCCATGCTTTAGCATCTTGCGAGTGGCTTGTGCGGTTCGCTTTCTGCAACGGTATATGGACGCAAATAAGCAATACCATCTCTACCCACAAAATTGAAAAAACTGAGTTATATGCAGAAGTGTTTTCAAATGGCTGAAGAACGTTTTTCTTTAATATTTGTAGGGTTTTAAGCTTTAAAACTTCTAAAAAGCCATTTTTTCAATCAAGCAATTTATGTATTTTTAAACGTTTTGGGCTATATTATATACGAAATATTCAGTTTGTATACTTATTTTTTGTGAAAATATGTAAAATAACTTACATAAATCTGAAATTGCCAAAAAGTTGACCAATAAATAAAAAAAAAGTCATATAAAGCAAGTTGTACAAAATTTTCAAACGCGTTTTTCTCGAAATGACATTCGTGTGGGTTGACATGGTATTGCTTATTAGCGTCCATATATTTTGTGTTTGAACTTCATTATTACTTAGTTCCGATAAAATAAAAAATATGGACAACCCTTTCCTGGTAACATAATTTAACAGAGATCTCCCATCCTGTACTAGATTCTATAGGTGATGATGTTGATATTATTATTGTATTAAAGGCCAGATGTCTAATCTCTCTTCTCCTCTTCTCTTTTTCCTTCCTTTTTCCCATTTCATTCCTTCCCTTCTATCCCTTGACAACAACGCGCATTTGATACATCAAGTATCGTAAGCTTTCATAGGTTGCGGTGACTTCTTACCATCAAGCGGACCATGTGCTTGTTTGCCGTCCATGACTCATGACTTATAAAAAATGTAAAATACTTACAATTCACCTGTTTTTCCCTTCGTTTCATGTAATTTATTCTCAACGATAATATTTAATTGATCGATAAACAGATTCCTTTGTAAGTTATACTTATCAGGTATCTCATATTCTGTACCACTGTGATTATCAAGTATTGATTCTACTGAAAAACAAAAAATGTTTAGCTAAATATGTTTGTATTGACCATACAGGCATGTATGTTGGTCTGGATGTTTCCCCCCTGAGCGGCCCTTAGGAGGACTGCAGTCGGTGTGGACCCGACTGCCGTAAGCGCTTGCGTGGGAAGCGCTGGGGAACCATCTCGCCCCCCCGAGACCGAACTCCGCTAGGCGAAGCACAATGCTTGTCAGGTGCGTTGGTTAGTTCTACGAGAGTTCCCGTAACCTGTCAATCGCACTGAGGTCGGCCACCAAGGAGGTTTTAGTGGGTCCTCATGACGTTACCACCTTGTCATGGAACCCCACATAACCCGGTTCTCCTCCCCAGGAAGCCGGGTATCTGGTAGGAGATTTCCTCCCCGTTACCAAAAAAAAAAAGGGTGTATTTCCCTTACACAGGATATCACTATCCTTATGGGGGGCTGTTGAGTGTGTAGAGTTTATTTATTAAATATTTTTATCACAAATGTGTGATCAGTTATTAAGAAGGTTAAGGGCCATCCATAAATTACTTCACACAACAATTATGACTTTTCGGCCCCACCCTCATCCTTGTCACACTCCAATCCAATCCTGTCACATAAACGAGACTCCCGTCAAGTTTGATGTTACATAAATTTCCGCAAGCACTGAATTGAGTTATTTGAGTAAATTTTTTAAAGCCATTAAACAAAAAAACATTAATTTTTTTAGGTTTTTGTTATCAGTTAAAATTTCGCGTTTAACAGGCCCTTTCATATCAACAAAATGTCCTAATTCACTGATGCTCCTTCTTAAATTTGCACCAACACAACGAAATAAGTAACAACCTTGCAATAGCTCAAATGAAGTTAGCGTAACTTGCAACATAATGTCATCGTGTGACGAACTTCATTTCGTTGCTATTGGGATAATCTCTGTTTACAGCAGAGATTATTCCAGTACAATCAGTCACACTGGTGGTAGGTCTGTTGCAAGAGGCCGGCTAGGTAGGTAACACCGCAGTGTCAAATATTCTAGCGCCGTAGCAGTAGTGTCTTTGGCATTACTGTGTCCCGGTTTGAAGGGCACTGTAGGCTAGTGAAATTACTGGGCAGAGGAGACTTTAGAACCAATATCTCTCGTTGTCAACGCGTTGGCACCTACTAATGGTGTTTCGCACGCTCATAGGCTACAGCAATCGCTTACCATCAGGTGGGCTATAGGCTTGCTTGCCACCTTAGTAACACAAAAAAAATCTTTGGACATAGTTTCATTATGAAAAGTCCGGTTATTAATTTATAATATATCAATGTGTATAAGTATTGTGTAACTTACAATGAGGATGACTAAACTCTCTAAAATGTACTGGATTTAATCTGCAACATAATTCGCCGTAGCTGCATTCATTTTTAATTCTCTTTGCCATTTGATCACCTAAAAAAAATAATAGAAAACTTATACTTAAATAATGTGAATATTATTAATTTGTTTTCTTTACGTTATACCATAAATCAGTACACCTTTTTGTATTGAAAACTGTAAACAATATAATACATTAACAGATAAGAATATTGATAGTAACAGATAATGATAATCATAGTAAGATAAGCGATAAGCTTTAAACATAAGTTCGCAAATTCACCTTCCATTTTGTGCATACGCTTATAAACAATGGCAATCGCCTGGAGCATTGCCCTTAAAAAAAGGGGGCGGTGTTGTGAGTGTCGAGGCACGACACTATCAAATTAATTTCGAATAAACAAATTTAAAATTCTAAATTATTTTCTTATGTATACTTAGCATTTCTAGTCAAGCATCACCATCAAAATTACACCTAATAAGACTTTGTAAAGATCTACCCTCGTAAACCCGCTTGGAGTCTACTATCTCGCTAAGCCTATATTTACTGTGAAACTGCCTACATTAGCGTCGAGTCGCGGCGCGCCGAATTGAATTAACGGCGCGAATAACTCGACAGTCATAAGGCACATTTTTTCCACTAAATTCCACTTGGCGCGCCACATTCGACGCGGACACGCCAACATATTTTTCTAGTGTAGTCTAGAAAAACTTGAGGTATTTCATAGGATAAACGAAAAAAAATTAACGGGATCCCTTTTCAAATCTGGATATAAATGATGAACTTCGACATAGTTATTCTGTTGAAGGATATGTCGGTTGAGAGCGCGTCGATATCAGATGTAGAAGGCGTGTGCTCGCTAACTCGCTAGTAGCGCTGCGCGGTGACTGGGGACTGGGAAGGGGACTGGGAAGGAGACTGGGAAGGGGGACTGGGAATGGCTCGCGGCTGACCTATAGCTATCTATGTAACTTCACACCTATGTATAATGACAACTGTCTACTCGCATACGTTCACTACTGTACTAAATACATTAACCTCTAATAATTAAAAAAACAGCGTGACAAGATTTAGTATTTTAATATACCGAATATTAAAAGTATGTAAACAATATAATTTGTTAAATTATTAAAACTATCGTGAGACATAATTAACTTAATGTAGAATTTAATCTCGTCAGTGCGAGACGGGTTGCGACCGCGAACGTAGCCCACTCACCCTGATGAAGGACCTCCGATGAGTCCGAAACTAGTCGGTACTTAAACCGATTGAACGTGAGTGTTAGCCGTTTAAATTCTACATTAATATAATTTGTGTTTAAATTTTTGTTTTTTCATACAAGTTTTGATTGCTTACTGCCTTATCAGCATTTTAGTGTTTATGACAGTTGATAATATTCAAACTCAAAACTCAAACTCAAAATATTCTTTATTCAAATAGGCTTTTAAGCGCTTTTGAATCGTCAAATATACAGTCTGTTATGTCCGCCTAAGTGAAGCTACCGCCGATTCGGAAGGTAGATTCTGCAGAGAAGAAACGGCAAGAAACTCTACAGTTACTCTTTTCAAAAATAATCACATTACATTTGTCAAATGTACAATTAAGATATATATCCCGCATGAAACTCAACGTATATTAATTCCATGCCACATTATCTGCAATATATTCATTAACGGAATAATAAGCTTTATTTAGTAAACACCGCTTGATATAAGATTTAAATTTCATATGTGGTAGATTCAAAATTGTCTGCGGAATTTTATTATAGAAGCGAACACCTTGCCCCAAAAAGGACATACTCACTTTGTGAAGCCGAAAACTTGGTGTAACAAGTTTATCTTTTCTTCTTGTATTAAAGCAGTGTCTGTCACTGTTTGTGTCAAACAAATCAACATTTTTATGAATATAAAGGATATTGCTAAGGATATACTGCGAAGCAACCGTCAGTATGCCTGCCTTAGTAAACACATCCCGAAGAGAGTCTCTAGCTTGCAAATTATAAATCGCCCGAACAGCTCTTTTTGAAGAATAAATACAGTCTCAATGTCTGTAGCATTACCCCAAAGTAATAGGCCATAAGACATAATACTGTGAAAATAACTGAAGTAAACTAATCGAGCAGCATCGATATCACTTAATTGTCTAACTTTCCTAACCGCGTAAGCAGCAGAGCTGAGTCTTCCTGCAAGGGATGTTAAATGAGAGTTCCACTGAAGTTTTGAATCCAGTGTTATTCCTAAAAATACTGTATTATCAATTATATCAAGATTTGTATTATTCATACTTAAAATAAAATCTTGTTTCTTAACATTTGGCATTGAAAATTCTACACATTTTGTCTTCGCCGCATTCAAAACTAGGTTATTTACAGTAAACCATTGTTGTACAAGCGATAAAGAATTGTTTACATCGTCATAATTATGCTTATTCCTGTCAACCTTAAATATTAGGGAAGTATCATCAGCAAACAATACGATATCACATATACTGTTTACATAGAAAGGCAAATCATTAATGTAAATCAAAAATAGAAAAGGGCCTAGAATTGAACCTTATTGAACATTATACTTGACGGAGGTGATGTTATATCTCGGCGAGACTCTTCTTGACATTATTGTGGGCAAAGTGTGGGTACGGGAAACAAACGAATACTACAGAATCACTTATTTGATTCATTGTGAAATATGGAACGAGTCGTAAGACAGTTCTTATGATGTTGTTAGCACGGCGGCTAGCACTGAAGTGAAGTGTCGCCGGCCGCACCAACGCATCTAGTCTCCGTCGAAGCGTCGTCTCGATGACGCTTGCGGCTCGTTGTCAAATCAGCTTCCATGTTGTAGTGCCGATAGTCAAAACACCTCCCGTACTAATGACTTCTCCTCTGACCAGTAATTTTAATAGCCTACAGCCTTTCAAAACGGAACACAGCAATGCTAAACACACTACTGTTTTGCGGTAGAATATTTGACACTGCGGTGATACCTACCTAGCCGGCCTCTTGCAACAAAAGACCTACCACCTGTGTAACTGATTGCACTGTCGGAATACTCTGCTGTGACAGAGATTACCTCAACAGTTTGTTTTTATAAGGAAATCGTGAGGAAACTTGCATGTCGTAACGAAATTATAAGCCAAGTATATCACCAGATTATAGTGATGGTCCCTTTTTTTTTTAAATAACGCCGGAGGACAAATGACTCTACTCCACCTGATGGTAAGTGGAAGTAGAGTCCACACGCGAAGGTGGCTAATACGGTTGCAGAAGGCGAATTGTACTAGCCATCCTCGCCCGGCCTACCCGCAAGGTGCCTCTTCACGCCTCGTTTGAAGGACCCCAGGTTGTAAGAATGAAGGAACACGTGTGCCGGTAAAGAATTCCATTTTTTTGACGTGCGACAAAGAAAAGAGTTGGCAAACTTCTTTGTTCGCGATGGAATTGATGCCACAGTTAGTCGGTGACATCGGAGACCGGCACGCGTAGTTCTTGAATGGAAGGGGGTGGGAGGGATAAGGTAAAATAATTCATCTGAGCACTCGCCGTGATATAGTCTATAGAAAGCGCTGAGGGCGGCAATCTCGCGACGCAGTTGTAGAGGTTCGAGGGTGTTAGAGACTTCCACATCACCAATAATTCGGACTTGCTGGTGGTATCCCTTCAATGCCCTCCGGGTTAAATACCACCTACGTTGGTCTTCTCCTTATCGAATGGTTAGTGGCCAACCTAGTATCAGTTGTTCAGGTCACCCGTATATTATAGGCCTTCGCTTTTCGACGGGGTTTGGGGTCGTCACGTTCCAAAGCCTATTTTCTTTAACTTGTCCTATTTCGAATATTAATGGCGTAAAACTGGTAGATTTATATTCTACCGGTTTAACCCGTATTTGGCTCATATAAGAACATAATTCTTATTTTATTTTAGAAATTTCATCTAGGTACCAGGTCTCCAAAGAAAGTGGTGCTACTCTTTCATTTTTAATATTTGTTGTTACAGCGTCAACAGAAATACAAGTTCTGTTAAAATTTCAACTCTAGGTGACGGTTAGTGAGATTAGTCTAAGTAATAGGGTTCTGTTGGGAACCTTTTGGTACAGAACCCAAATAAAACAAACAATAAATATATAACAATTTATTAAAAATGATCAATGCAAGTAATCGGAGACCCAGGGAGACATATTCTCTGTATACTTCGTTGGTGGAATGTCGTAAGGTATTATTAGACGGTTTTTTGTGTTGCCTTGAAGTGGAAAGAAGTCTTCGTTTATCTGTGAAAAAGATAAATAAAAAACTAAAAACACACTTTAAAAAATTGGTTTCAGGACATAGAGTTACTCCATACTATAGAGATAGTCTTCCATAGAGACAAAATGTCCAAAACTCGCTGGTGCTCCTTTGTAAATTCAACATTGACGCAAAGAAACGCAGTTAGTCATAAGCTTGCAACATAGTCGAATGATGTTAGAGTCACGAGCTTGCAATAGAGTGAATGATTTCAGCGTCACGAGCTCGCAACATAGTCGAATGATGTTAGCGTCACGAGCTTGCAACAGAGTGAATGATTTCAGCGTCACGAGCTCGCAACATAGTCGAATGATGTTAGCGTCACGAGCTTGCAACAGAGTGAATGATTTCAGCGTCACGAGCTCGCAACATAGTCGAATGATGTTAGCGTCACGAGCTTGCAACATAGTCGAATGATGTTAGCGTCACGAGCTCGCAAAATAGTCGAACGATGTTAGCGTCACGAGCTCGCAACATAGTCGAATGATGTTAGCGTCACGAGCTCGCAACATAGTCGAATGATGTTAGCGTCACGAGCTCGCAACATAGTCGAACGATGTTAGCGTCACGAGCTCGCAACATAGTCGAATTATATTAGCGTCACGAGCTTGCAACATAGTCGAATGATGTTAGCGTCACGAGCTTGCAACATAGTCGAATGATGTTAGCATCACGAGCTTGCAACATAGTCGAATGATGTTAGCGTCACGAGCTTGCAACATAGTCGAATGATGTTAGCGTCACGAGCTTGCAACATAACCGGATGATGTTAGCGTCACGAGCTTGAAACATAATCGAATGATGTTAGCGCCACGAGCTTGCAACATAGTCGAATGATGTTAGCGTCACGAGCTTGCAACATAACCGGATGATGTTAGCGTCACGAGCTTGAAACATAATCGAATGATGTTAGCGCCACGAGCTTGCAACATAGTGCAATGATGTTAGCGTCACGAGCTTCACTAGATAGTATAAAACAAAGTCGCTTTCTCTGTCCCTATGTATACTTAAATCTTTAAAACTACGCAACGGATTTTGATGCGGTTTTTTAATAGATAGAGTGATTGAAGAGGAAGGTTTATATGTATAATAACATCCATTAAATCCTTCAAATTTACCGAGTGCAGGCCACGGGCAGTAATGAATAAATCAAAACTACTGGATATATTTTAATAATATTTCCAGTGAATGACTTAGGCTACATATTTTATACCCGTGCGAAGCTGGAGCGGGCCGCTAGTGCAACATAATCGAATGAAATTAGCATGTTACTAACTTAGCTTCGTTGAATTTATGAAGGAGCACCAGCTAATCTTGGGACATATTTTCTGCATGTCCTTTGGTCCTTAGCTTATAGTAAGTCAATGGTAGTTAGTCTACTCTCAGCCTCTATAGTCACGGCTCAATCTCGCCCGGAAAAGATGTTTGTTATAAATATCTATTTCGGTTTAGATGTTTGTTCTTGTGGGGTTCCCTACCGTGCCTCGGAGCACGTTAAGCTCTCGGTTCCGGTTGTTATCATAACATCAGATAATAATCGTTAACTCTTAATAGCTTTGTTTTTATCCAACGAGATACTAGTTCGCCTTTTGTGTTGCAGAGATAAGATGGCAATCGCTCTTTGTAAAAACTGGTGACCCATCAAATCGTGATAAGAGTATTGTCAGACGCTAGGAAGCCGAATATATTTTAGTATCAAAAGTTCAAAACATCTAAATCTATAAACTCACAACTCACCACAAACTTAGGTATGAACATGACCCCACACTCGTAACTCATTATCCTAAGGGCTTTATTGCCCTTATTGAAGTTACCCCAGGCGGCTTTACTAATGTTAGCCGATGTTAGGAGGTAGAAGGCGGCCATTTTGTTGTCAGGCGATATTCGCGTATACGATTTAATATGCGGCATTGCTTTGTTACGATCAGAAGATTTCGCTAGCCATTGGCTGAAAGGAAACAAAAAATAAACGCTAGCTTTTTTTATGTTAGAAGTTGGCAAACAAGCATACGGCCCACCTGATGGTAAGTGGCTGCCGCAGCCTATGAGCGCTTGCAGCACCATTAGTAGGTGCCACTCGCGCGTTGCCAACCTCGAGATATTAGTTCTTAAATCTCGTTCGCCCAGTAATTTCACTAGCGTACAATGCCCTTCAAACCGGAACACAGTAGTGCCTAAACACTACTATTTGGCGGCAGAATATTGGACACTGCGGTGGTACCTACCTAGCCGGCCTCTTGCAACAAAAGACCTACCACCAGTGTGACTGATTGCACTGGTGGAATAATCTCTGTTGTGACAGAGGTTATCCCAACAGCGGGCGATGGGGTCGTCACATCCCGACGCCGTTAAAGCTTCTCTTCTTTGCTCTTCTACCCTAAATCTCCAGTAGGTAGTGTAGTGAAATTTCTTTAGAACCGTTGTGATTTCAAACCGGATGCAACGGCAAAAACGACAGGTAAGAAAAACAAATACAAAAATGTGTAGGATGAAGCCGGCAAAGAATGAGACAGAAATATACATACTATTTTATATTATCGGTCTCTCCTCTTTGCGCCATGCTTTCGTGAGCCAGAGCGAGAGAGCAAATGTCGGTGTGTATGTATATATATGTATGCGGCTGCGTATTACAGCTTTTTAGTAAGAAGTCAGCGTGGTGTGTTATTATTTAACAGTGTTTGTGTATATTTTTATATCTTGTTATATATATTCATCTCATTCTTTTGTCAATTTACTGAAGTTTCACTTCTATCGTGTGTGAATCGCACACTCACCTTTTTTATGTTACTAAGTAGGCAAGCAAGCATACGGCCCACCTGATGGTAAGCAGCAGGTGCCACTAAAGCGTTGCCAACCTCGAGATTTTGGTTCTTAAATCTCCTCTGCCCAGTAATTTCACTAGCCTTCAGTGCCCTTCAAACCGGAACACAGTACTGCCAAAGACAGTACTGCTTTGCGGTAGAATATTTGGCACTGCGGTGGCGCCTACCTAGCCGGCGTCTTGCAACAAAAGACCTACATCCAGTGTGACTGACTGAATTATATCTATATATGACTGAATTATTAGAATTTCATCCAAATCCGTGGAGCCGTATTAGCGTGACTAAGTAACAAACATCCAAACACCCAAATATCTAAACATTCAACCAACCAAACACCCAAATATCTAAACATTCAACCAACCAAACACCCAAATATCTAAACATTCAACCAACCAAACACCCAAATATCTAAACATTCAACCAACCAAACACCCAAATATCTAAACATTCAACCAACCAAACACCCAAATATCTAAACATTCAACCAACCAAACACCCAAATATCTAAACATTCAACCAACCAAACACCCAAATATCTAAACATTCAACCAACCAAACACCCAAATATCTAAACATTCAACCAACCAAACACCCAAATATCTAAACATTCAACCAACCAAACACCCAAATATCTAAACATCCAAACATCCATACATCCAAAAATCTAAACATACAACCATTCACATTTATTATATTAGTGGGATAAATATCAACATACAATACTCACTACAGATATTCATTTAACCACAGTTGCTTCTGGTGAGCATCAGCGGCGTAGGGGAGACACCCACCGCCGAGGAGATCGTCGTGGGATTGTTTCACGTTTTCTGTAAGAGAATGAATGAGTGAATGAATGAATACATGAATGAATAAGATGAATGGATAGATGTAAGAGTATTGTTGTAAGAACGATTGGGTGGATAGATAACTTTTTTTTCATGACGGTCGACTTGTTTGACAATGGTCCACCTAATGGTAAGCAGTAACTTCACTAGCTACAGTGTCTTTCAAACCGAAACACAGTATACTACTTTACAGTAGAATATATGACTTTGCGGTGGTACCTACCTAGCCCCCTCGGGCTATAAAAGACCTACCCACCAGTAAAAAAGGCGAGGTAGAACTGCCTACTTGCCTATATACAATGCTGCGTGCATTTCCCCCCTAAAATTTTCAAAATATAACTCACCTAAAGACGGATATATGAGTTTGATTTCCGGCGGTTGTGACAGTAATTGTGATTGGTTTTTAATTTTAGTGAAATTGTGGAGGAAGTCGCCGGTCAGCCATAGCTGGAAAAAATACATTAATTTATTTTTTTGAAGTTGGCAAACAAGCATACGGCCCACCTGATGGTAAGTGGCTGCCGCAGCCTATGAGCGCTTGCAGCACCATTAGTAGGTGCCACTCACGCGTTGCCAACCTCGAGATATTAGTTCTTAAATCTCGTTCGCCCAGTAATTTCACTAGCGTACAATGCCCTTCAAACCGGAACACAGTAGTGCCTAAGCACTACTATTTGGCGGCAGAATATTGGACACTGCGGTGGTACCTACCTAGCCGGCCTCTTGCAACAAAAGACCTACCACCAGTGTGACTGATCGCACTGATGGAATAATCTCTACTGTGACAGAGGTTATCCCAACAGCGGGCGATGGGGTCGTCACATCCCGACGCCTCTAAATTTTATACAAACAAAAAATTAATTTTATACAAACTAAGGACCGGCACTTCCATATAGAAAATGTCTACAGATTCACTGGTGCTCCTTCAAGTATCAACCTAAATAAGTTAATCACGTAATTTTATTCTATGTTTCAAGCTTGTGACTGACTTCGTGTCGTTGTGTTAGTATGGAAAAGCCTGTCTATATATAATGTCTATGACAAAAAATAAGTTTTTTTACAGTTTCAAATTAAAGTTGTTACAATTGTTTGTCATTCTGTCTGTAAAATTCATCATGTTCATGACAGTGGTAGCAACCTGCCTTAAGTGCCAGGTCCCGGGTTCGATTCCCGCTCAGAGCAGATGTCTATATTGACCATAATGGCATGTGTTCCGGTCTGGGTGTATTTGTCCTTGTCTAATGGGGGCCGTTGAGTGTGTTGCGTGTATTATTTTTTTTATTATCACATGAAAAAATAAGCCCAATTGAGCCCACTTTTTACATGTCCTTACTCACCTTAGGGTCCTTGCCATAGCTTCCTAAACTGCTGGCCTGAGCCAGTAAGGGCCACGAGCGGTTCTCAGTGGATGGCACTTCGCAATGTTGTCTCAAAAGTGAACCAACCCGGCTCATGCCCCAATCTACATCGAAGAATGAGCCGGGGGCTGATAATACGAGGAACACGCTAGAAATATAATATTGTATCTTTCAAAGGTTTGATTCCGGCTCGAAACATGTTCGTATTGCTGTGTTTCGGTTTTATACTAACTTTCATCCCCTTAAAGCCATTTTTTCGCGACAAAAGGTACAAGTTCAATTCTATCTCTATTAACAAATTTCATCAAAATCATTCAATGGTAAAAAGCGCGAAACAGTGATAAACAGAAAGACAGACTTCTTTTTTCTAAACACCGTTGTGGCGTTGTGGGTAGCGAGTCTGCCTTAAGCCTCGACGGTTGCGGGTTCGATTCCCGCTCGGAGCAGATGTTTGTATTATTCGTACAGGCATGTTTTCCGGTCAGGTTGTGTTTGTCCTTGTCATTGTGAATGTTTCCGGACCCCGACACAGGATATCACTATCCTAATGGGGGCCGTTGAGTGTGCAGCGTTTATTTTTTTATTTTTATTTTTTTCATTAACACGAATTAAACCCTTAAAGGGGGTTGAAAGTTTGTATAGAAGTTAATTATTTTTTAAACTTAAAACATAAAACTTTGTTTTAAGGTGAACAATTAAAAATAACGAAACACATGTTACATGATTTTCTAATATTCCATCGATGAAGGGTTGAAATGGGGGTTCAAAGTTTGTATTAAAATCGTTATACACGCGGTCGAAGCCGATGATAGGTAGTTTAATTATATAGATTTTATTTATTTAATCCCTTAGTACTACAGAATACATAAAATGTGAGTAGACTGAGGTTCCCAAACAAGGACAGCCTGTGACTTGAGAACCAGAGTTGTGTATTATCAAAACAATTGTATCCTTATACTAGACAAGGGATTATTAAATAATCAAAAATGCGTCAAACTTTAGGAAAAAAAAATGAAAAGAAATGAATAAGTCTAATAAACAGGCGGAAGTCTGTACGTGTATGTAGCACACATACACATGTTTGAGTTTGGATGTGTGTGTGTGTGTGTGCAGGTGCTGTTTGTGTGTGTAGTTAGGATTATGATATTAGGTGTAGTTAGGATTAACTTAGAATTATTTGCTCAATTTTGTCATAGGTTAGTGATAATAATCATTTCTGGAGGTGTGCGAATAATTCGAACTAACGAATTATTCGTTCCGAATCGAATATTAGTATTCGATTCGAAAATCGAACCAAATAATTCGAAAGTTCTCGAATAATTGGAAAGTTCTCGAGTAATTCGACAGTTCTCGAATAATTCGAAAGTTCTCGAATCATTCGAAAGTTCTCGATTAATTCAAAAGTGCTCGAATAATTCAAAAGTTCTCGAATAATTCGAAAGTTCTCGAATAATTCAAAAGTGCTCGAATAATTCAAAAGTTCTCGAATAATTCGAAAGTTCTCGAATCATTCGAAAGTTCTCGAATAATTCGAAAGTTCTCGAATAATTCAAAAGTGCTCGAATAATTCAAAAGTTCTCGAATAATTCGAAAGTTCTCGAATTATTCGAAAGTGTTCGAATAATTCAAAAGTTCTCGAATAATTCGAAAGTTCTCGAATCATTCGAAAGTTCTCGAATAATTCGACAGTTCTCAAATAACTCGAAAGTTCTCGAATAATTCGAAAGTTCCCGAATAATTCGAAAACCTTCGAATAATTCGAAAAACTTCGAATAATTCGAAAATTGTAATTATTCGATTCGAATATTGATATTCGATTCGATTGGAACGATATTCGCACCCTACCATTTACGTATTGTTGTTTGCCGTATTATAGATATGATATAATATGTTACAAAACTCACTTAATATGACTAAAATCACATCTTTTCACTCTATCCAAGTAGTACACGAGTTGTGGTAGATGATAATTCCCCAAATATCTCAGTAACGAGCGCTTGAACATAGTCGGGGACTCCCCGTCGTGCGGCATCGCGTCCCCGGGGAGTTCCGGACAGCGGGGACTGAACCATAGACTGGGGGGGGACGCAGACAAATATTATTTTTTTATTTAATTCGATAAGACTTTCACCGTTGGAGCGTTATGTTATGTTCGATTCCCGCTCGGGCAGATGTTTGTTAAAATTTCTGTCTCGGTCTGGGCGTTTGTCCATGTGGGTCTCCCCACCGTGCCTCGGAGAGCACGCTAATGTGTCGCCCTTAGGGTTGATACTCAGATGGCAATCGCTCTGAGTAAAAACTAGTAACCTGTCAAATCTGGATAAGAGTAATAAGCAGACCCTCGGTACATAAAATACCGGGAATAATGCTAGGATGAAGAAGACAAGACTTTCACGGTAGTAGAGCAATTCACTCAGCACAAAAGGGGCGACTCGACCGGGAAAGTACTACCCTCTTACAGAACCAACTGGAGGCCCAATCTCCCACCCCCTCCTGTTCCTTGGGTTGGCAACGCACTTGTGATACTTCAAGTATCCCAAGTGTTCATAATATGCGGTGACTGCTTACCATCAGGCTGACCGTATGTTGTTGTTGTTGTTTGCCATGACAAAAAAAAAAAGAAAGAAAATGTTTCAGTATACAAAATAATTAATGACTCAATTTAAACTCACCCCTGTGTCCTGTTCTCCCAATCGTCTAAATATAAATTGGCCGTCGATATCACAACACGTACGGAACCATCTTCGTAACAGAGTAGCATCATTTTCCTTTCATTATAAAATATATTACTATATCATGTAATTTTGCTTATTATTCTAATCAATTTGACAGGTATCTCTCACTCATACTATCTCAAACACTCAATCACACTCACTCACACTCAATCTCTGACACTAACTCACCTACACTCATTAACTCAATCTCTTACAGTCGCGTCACTTATTCACTCACACACACCTCCGAACTGTATTGTTTCTGTTGTACTGGTTAGGTTTCGTTCTCTATGGGAGTTCTAAGTGGAGTTTGAGAGGTACACCACCCAACCCCTCCTCCAAATCGAAGTTTGAGTACCACGACTCCATAAACACTAACTCATATAATAACACTCACACAACTTTACCCACTTGTGCTACCTCACTCAAAATCACTACGTCACTCACAATACCTCACCCACTCACACTGCTCCACACGCATTAACACTACCACACACGCACTCACACTACCTCACTCACAATACCTCACTCAAAATACCTCACCCACTCACACTACCTCACTCACAATACCTCACTCAAAATACCTCACCCACTCACACTACCACACTCAGAGTACCTCACCCACTCACACTACCTCACTCGCAATACCTCACCCACTCACACTACCTCGCTCTCCCGCACTATACTCACGTGTGATGTTTCCCGAACGGCGTCGACATGGTAACATAATGCGCTTCGACGTTGGGTTTCTTTTTATTAATATCCTTCATATCGGTACAGTCGTCGCCGTAAAGTATAGTCAGTTTCTTTGCACTGAAAATAATTATTACATTATTAGAACGAAGTTTTGGAACGAAAAGCGTTACACATTGTTTGTTTTTTAGGTGGGGAGACAAAGAGTGACAAGGGGAGGAGAAGAGGGGGTGGTTTGGCAAAGATTGGCAATGGGTGGGGTTTTTGTTCATTAAGAATTGTTATACATGTGGGCGAGGTGGCAGAAAATGCTAGTCATTTATATACCTGTAACCTGCAAAGTAGTACTGCGCCAACAACCACCCAATCTCAACCATAAAGTTTATTTGCAACGAGCATTTCAACTCGCCGAGACTGTGATCTAGGATTTCTGAAATTTACAAAATTTAATTCAAAATAAATTGTAAAACAAAATAACACTTAGACTTATGTTTTTAAGCTATTGCATAAATTTTATCGCGGGCTTTGAGCGCGGCGACCAAATCAAGAACTTCCGTAACGAAAATAAAACCTAACGCTCCCATGAAAAATTATATCAAATACCTTACCTCAATGTATTGGACAATGATCTGTAAATAATACGCTATAAAGACTAATGTTCCATTTTCAAAAAATTATATATAACCTTTATACATAATTCTTATATATGAAAAGGATTTTCGTCTTTAACTCAAAGATAATTAAGGCGATTATTCTATAAAGTTAAAGTGCCATATAAAATGTATTTATTGATCATGAACTTACGTTCCGAATTCAAATATTTTGAATTACTTACAAAGTTTCTAACTTCATTTCAATGAAATTTTGAATTATAGACGAAATTGTATCTTATGGGCTTGAAATTAATGTTCGATTTCATTTGTATTTTAACTTTTTAAAAACAGCCAAGATTTTTTGTATTACATAAGTTGATTAAAAAATGCTATTCAATAGCTTTACCGCAGCAGTCCCCGAGTGCCATATTTTTATGTTACAAGTTGGCAAACAAGCATACGGCCCAGCTGATGGTAAGTGGTTACCGCAGCCTATGAGCACTTGCAGTACCCACCATTAGTAGGTGCCACTCACGCGTTACCAACCTCGAGATATTATTTCTCAAATCTCCTCTGCCCAGTAATTTCACTAGCGTACAGTGCCCTTTAAACCGGAACACAGTAATGCCTAAGCTCTACTATTTGGTGGCAGAATATTTGAAACTGGGGTGGTAGCTACCTAGCCGGCCTCTTGCAACAAAAGACCAAGTATTCCAGCATAAAAAGGCTTAGTGAGTTAGTATGAAATTCAGGATACTATTTATCCCAGAAAATGTAAACATATTACAAGACATATGAGGACACTGGGCAGTTGCAATACCAAAAGACCAGGCCAGTCTCGATAGTGATCCTTGAATCGGTGTCCGATAATCCGGCCCTGTTTGACACCACAGCCACTCTTCCGGGCTAAATTAAAAAAGCGCGATGAACTTAACTCTAAGTGACACTTACCCTGGAATGTAATAGAGTATGGTTGATTGTGTGTCTTTTTAGCGTCCGTTATCGTTGTGTAGAAAATGTGGTAGGGGGCTGATGCCTCGTGCTTGGCGGCCATGTTACCACACGGCAGTACCACTTTTAGGAAGTCCTCCGCTCGTCTGGTCGGTGGTACAATGGGACGGTAATCTGAGTCTAGAAAGATCTAGAATTTTAGTATGTCTAGGAGAGTATTTTGGATATATATAAACGAAGATCTGACTGGCATATCATAAGGTAAACGAGCACTAAGAAAAGATTTTTCGAAATTCAATCCTTAAAATGGTGAAAAGGGGTTTGAAATTTTCTGTGGGGTGTCAAAAATTTTTCAAATTAAAAGCATTAGTTTATTTGCGAAGAATTAAAGGTAAAGAAACACGTGTTCCAACATTTTGTAAAATTCCACCCTTGAATTGTTGAAATGGGGGTTCAGATATTTTTATTAATAGCGTTATTCACGCGGGCGAAGCAGTATAATATCTAAGATTAACGAGAGATAATACTTATCAATTAAATTTCATTGGATACAGCATAAAAGTTATCAAGGGGCCATACATAAGTTACGTCACACATAAAGAGGGACGACGAAGTAGTCGTCAAAGTGTGACATTGTGTGACAAGACGTTGGACAACGTAAGTTTCGTGACGTCACATTTCAAAATCAATTATATTTAGATTAAGCTTAAAATTTTATTTAATTAACTATTTTGAAACTCCTATTTTATATTCGTGTGACGTTTATGGATGGCCCCTAAACACTCAAATCCGGATAAGACTAATAAGCAGACTCTGGGAAAAACACAAGAAAAATTTCAAGAATGTAAAATGAAAAATGCATCTCTTTTTTTTTTTTTTTTTTTATGTTAGAAGTTGGCAAACAAGCATACGGCCCACCTGATGGTAAGTGGCTGCCGCAGCCTATGAGCGCTTGCAGCACCATTAGTAGGTGCCACTCACGCGTTGCCAACCTCGAGATATTAGTTCTTAAATCTCATTCGCCCAGTAATTTCACTAGCGTACAATGCCCTTCAAACCGGAACACAGTAGTGCCTAAGCACTACTATTTGGCGGCAGAATATTGGACACTGCGGTGGTACCTACCTAGCCGGCCTCTTGCAACAAAAGACCTACCACCAGTGTGACTGATTGCACTGGTGCAATAATCTCTGCTGTGACAGAGGTTATCCCAACAGCGGGCGATGGGGTCGTCACATCCCGACGCCTTTAAACTCTTTAATCTCACCTCTGACTCTTCCCCCAATTCCATATGTAGGCTGACTTCCTACACATTTTGAACTAATTGAATTATTTTCATGAATATTTTTACTCTGTGTCAAATGTTTATCATCTGTATTTCTTTTAGTCTGTACACTTGTGTTTGAAGTTTCATTTTTATTTGTTGTAGATGTTTTTTTTATCTGTATATCATTTGAACTGCCTTTATTTTTATTCTGTGCAACATTACTTGGTCCCTGTTGATTTTCATTTGATGGTTTACTGGTAACGCTGAAAAATTGAATAGTTTTTTTTTAGCCTATAATTTGTTAATAATAATAAATAAATAAATAAATAAATAAACGCTACACACTCAACGGCCCCCATTAGGATAATTATATCCTGTGTCGGGGTTCGGAAACATTCACAATGACAAGGACGAACACAACCAGACCGGAAAACATGCTTGTACGATTAATACAAACATCTGCTCCGAGCGGGAATCGAACCCGCAACCGTCGAGGCTTAAGGCAGACTCGCTACCCACAACGCCACAACGGTGTCATAAAAGTAATATTTTATCATCTTTACACCATTCTTTAATTATTTTTATATCAGTCAATCTGTGCCAAAGGTCTGCACAACACGACAATGACTTTTGAAAATAAATATGAAATTTCACTGATGTTTTTTAACAGCTTTGTACCTACGATGGTGCAGTTCTGGTGGTGTGGTACCTTGTGCAGTGGTACTAGCAGCCCAAGCGTTTGGCCCTGCAAAAATTAGCCAACTCGACCGTGGTACCAATACTTTCTCACAATTACAGTATCAGTACTGTGTGATAAGTGAGAGCACTAGAGGCCCAATCTCCTCCGTTCCCTCCCTTTTTTCCCTATTAATCCCTTCCTTCCTGCATGTAATACTATAAGTATCTCAAGCGTTCATATGTGGCAGTGACTGCTTACCATCAGGCAGACTGTGTGCTTGTTTGCCAACCGTCATGACACAAAAAACTGTTTAAAATACTCACGATTCACATTTTTTTCCTTTTGGTTCATATAAATTCTTCTCAACAATAATATTTAATTGATCAATAAACAGATTCCTTTGTAAGTTATACTTATCAGGTATATCATAGTCTGTACCACTGTGATTATCAAGTATTGATTCTACTGAAAAAATAAAAATGTATTGGTAAATATATTTGTATGGACCATGCAGGCATGTGTTTTGGTCTGGGTGTGTTTGTACTTGTTGTTGTGTGTGTGTGTGTGTTTTGGCCGATGAGTTTGTAGTATTCATTTATTTAAAATCTTTATCACAATTTTGTGATGCCCCACTGTCAGTCTTGTCACATTCCAATCTAATCCTGCCACATTTTCGTGACCGTTGTCAAGTTTCATGTCAGAAAATTTTGGAATTCTACATCTAGAAATTGTTAAATTAGTTCAGTCATTTTTATAAGAGCCATTAAACAAACAATCAATCAATCAAATTTTCATTATCAATAAAAGTTTAACGTTTAAGCGTTTAACACTGATTTTCATACTTAAAAAGTGACCCAATTCACTGGTGCTCCTTCCTTCCTCCTTCGTTCTGCCATAGTGTAAAAGAGCACCACCAAATCTTTAGACATTGTTTCTGTATGAAAAGACCGGTCCTTAGCTTATAATATGTCAATGTGTATAACTATTGTGTAGCTGGACTTACAATGTGGATGACTAAACTCTCTAAAATGTGCAGGATTTAATCTGTAACATGATTCACCGTAGCTACATTCTTTTTTTATTCTCTTTGCCATTTGATCAGCTAAAAAATAAGAAATTTAAAGTTAGAATTAAAAATTTATAAAGAAGTTCTACTTAAGAATATGTATTAATTTCTTCTAAAACATTACGTCCAAATGAAATACGACTTTTAAACTTTATATGTAAACGATTAAAATTCATATTAAAAACAAAAACCACCAATTTTAATTTCGTACATTTTATAATAATAAGTACATCATTTCTAAAATTGTATGAAAACGTGAAAATTCGAATGTTGGTATTATTTAAATTACATTTTTTTATAATAATAATAGTATTTCTATATAATATAAAGCGTTTCTCCAATTTAAAGTTTAAGAGTGTTTACATGATTTGTTATTGATACATCAAAAAATTCAAATATGTTATAAAGCATGACCCCTTTTTCTAATAGAAAAGTTATTATAAATATTAATATAAAAGTTATTATAGTTAATTAAGTATTAACTTTATACTATTATACCTTTTGTATTGAAAACTGTTAACATTATACTACTTTATAGCTTAGGCATTAGTAAGATGAGCTTTAAAAAATATATATATAATAATTTCGCAAATTCACCTTCCATTTTGTTCATACGCTTATTAGATGGATTCATTTTTAGAGATGTGTAAGCGTTGTGGAAGTTTTTAATTTTAACAAAATAGTGTGTTAATAAAAAAACAATTCGTAAACGTTTCGACTTTTTACTGCCATAACAGCTGTTTAATGTTTATGACAGTTGGCAATATTGAACACAGAGCATTTATGTACAGTGCCACCAACTTATCTGTAGAACGGTCAGAAGTGGAACTACTGATGCAATTTTGTGAAATTTGTAAACGTCATTTTGTAATTTGTTGTTGTCGATAAAGTCTGTGCCGTAGAAAGAGAAAGAAGATAGAAGTATATAAATGAATATTTGCAAGTACTTTGTGTAATAGCTATTTTTTTAAATATTAAATATTAATAAAACAACTATTTAAAAAATTACTTGTATATTTTAATTATTGCGAGGCCAAATTGGCAAAAATCCTCACCGATTAGTCACTGTACCAAAGAGTATAGATGTATAACAGAAACCCTGTACTCTGCGGTCTCTGAGCCCTGAGGTTTGTTATAGTCTGTTAAATGTAACTTGAACCCTGCGCAGTAACACGTTTTTGGGTCTCAACCGTATGCGGTATGAGGGGGGGGCGGATTTAGTACACTTGTTCACGGTTGTTTTAGTTCTTTAATAATAAATTTATTAAAAAATGAATTAGTTTTGTCAAGAGTGTTAACATTTATTTCAAGATAATGCCTCGACCACAATCAACTTTAAGGAGACGGGAGAGAAGGATTTTATTTGACGTTTACAGTTATTTTTTTAAAGAAAATAATATAACTAATTCTCTGAATAATACTGCGGAAGATACGAAGAAGTCTGTCTCACTATTAATAATGTACATTTAATTTTTTTTTAAATATAGATACTTTTTTCTATACTATTTATATTTTGTTTTATTCGATTTAAGTAATTAATAACGATAATAAATAAATAATTAATTGAATTTAGAAGAAATAATAACTATATTATATACTTCATTCCGTTTTCCCACTTTATAAAGAATCGATTTAAATAAGACGAAACCAATATTTTTATCTAACATTTATGTCCATTTAAGTACCTGCGCAGAAGCGGCCATTTTGGTTCAAGTTACATTTAAGGAACTATACAGAGCGTTGACAGTTCAATGTTTCATGTTATTTGCTCTGTGGTTTCGAACAAGTTTCTGTTTTTCTATCATTTGACATTGGCGTTTTTGTTAATCTAAAAATTCAAATATTTTACCAATAAAATAAATACAAAGAAGCTCTTAATACGATTCCTAATAAATTAAGGTATTTATTACATTTAAACTTACCTTGTTTCTAAGAAACGAATAAATTTTTTTGATACCAAGTTTCGGCAGAGTTTTATATTACAGATTGTTAAAACTTTAACATTAGTTCTTAATTGAATCGTAATATCATTTATCCTTTGAAAGAAAACTTTGTAATAAATAAAACTGTTGTGTAGAAGTATCCTTATCGGAACAAAATTCGACTGAACGGTAATTATTACGAAATAAACATTTAAAATAGAACATTATTTTAAAAAATCTATATTTTTCACATTTTACTGGTGGTAAGCTTTTTATTGCGCGAGGCCGGCTAGGTAGGTTTTTTTTTTTTATGTAAGAGGGGGCAAACGGGCAGGAGGCTCACCTGATGTTAAGTGATCACCGCCGCCAATGAACATCTGCAACATCAGAAGGCATGCAGGCGCGTTGCCGACCTTTAAGGAAAGAATAGGCTCTTCTCTTGAAGGTTCCCAAGTCGTATCGGTTTGGAGGTAGTGAAGTTACTGAAGTAGATTTAAGAACCAATATCTCTCGTTGGCAATGTGTGAGTGAAGCAAGCGCCCGTAGGCTATGACAACTGCTTTTCAGCAGGTCATATGTTTGGTTGCCAACTTAGTCACATAAAAATAATATTGTTGTATTTTCATACAGGAAAATGGACCCATTTGTGACCTGCCCGTTTAACACAGCTCACCGTATCCCGAGATCCCGTATTCAAAACCACATAGTACGTTGTAAATCTAAACAACAGGATTATTTTATATGTCCGTACAATGCTACACATCGTCTACCACGAGAACAAGTGAAAGATCATGCAAAGACATGCCCGTGTAGAGAGCCATTCTTTCCTCCACCTAAAGTTAAGGTAGTTGCCAAATTGATGACTCCAAAACCTATATTGCAGAGAGAATACTTACCTGAGACTGATCCTGATAATGAAATTTGGGATGATTAAATATTATAAGCATAAATAAAAAAAATTAAAAACTTTCTTGAATTTAGACCTCAATTACATATATCATTGATCAATCAGCATTCTATTTATAGAAAATAGTTATGTTGTATGATGATGCATATGCATCAATTTGCATTTCAGCATTGTTTGCGTTTTGAATTTTTATGTTTCAAATGCTTGTAAGTGTAAAATGTTACAGTACTACACATACATCAAAGTCTGCTGAAGCATGTATATGCATGCTTTAGCATGAGAAAGCATCTGCATTTAAATGCTGGTTGATGCTGATAAATGTAATTCAGACCTTATATTCTAAAAATATTGAGAGAAGAATGTGATTAGTTGATTTAAATATTAAATTGTTTATCTATATGTTTAACGTAGTAAGTACTCTGTTTCGTTTTTAACTATTACTGTATATAAAGAGCTACCAATGTGAATGACAAGCTTAAGTTTTTGTGTTTGAGTTACATGCAGTGACGCAGAGGTAGATAAAAGCTCTAATTCTTCCTTCAATGGGCGTCTATATTTGCAAGCATACATTGTAGTCACCGGCTTATAACTTGGCCAGAATTTGGCATAGTGGGGGTTCGTGCATATTGGCATTGTGGGGTAAGTTGCCACAACCTGTGCTTGAAGCACAGACCTCGTGCTCAGAACTGTGCTATCTCATTACCTGTGTTGCGCTTGGCAACCAGAGACCTTAAAAACGACTTGTGCGCCTATAACTCTGGCCAAGTTCTAAACCGGCGATCATGGGCGTAGCCAAGGTTTTTGGGGTTTAGTTTTATATTTTTTTTTAAATCAGTAACCTGTAAAATTTGGAATTAGCACGAGGAATCATTCGCTGGGCGACGCTAGATATCAATCCCAAGAAACTTACAATGGCTACGCTTTATTTTTCTGATATGTAGTAAAAACGGACAAAAGTATCTCTTATTTTTCTTTATTATAATAAATTGTTATCATAATGTCAATTTTAATGTCCTAAAAAGCCTTACTATTACTTAAGTTTAGTGATAAAGATATAGGAAGTTAAGTAGTATATAAAATTCTTAGGGTATGTTCAGACGACCGACTTAAAACGCGCGTTGGGATTTTGTTAATGTCCAAACGGGTCAGGATCGAACCTGCAACTCTCGACGTCAGGAATAGCAATACTAGAGACAACAATATTGAAAGCCAGTTCATAATTTAGGATATTAACACAATAATTTCAACTTATTTAGATATTTTTTTGTTTTATTTTTATTTTATGACATAATATATATAAGCATACGGCCCGCCCGATGGTAAGCAGTCTCCGCAACCTATGACGTACATTCGATACCTACTTGAGTTGTATATATAGGAAGGAATGAGAAGGGAACAGAGGGGTTGGGAGATTGGACCTTTCCGCCGCTGCGTTTAAAGCGCCCACTCAATTGTAATACAGTACAGCAAACCAATAGTCTCAAACCGCGCGTTAACGCGTTTTTGACGTCTGTCAACTACCGCAGCTTTTAGCGTACGTTTACTATATAAATACAATCTCTAATTTGTAAACTTGTGTATTTACGAAAACGCGCACTAAGCGCTTGTCATCTGAACCTACCTTTAGGGTGAGTAAACATAACACATCTTAAAAACCTGATATATCTTGTTGGGTGCGAATTATAAAGTGACATTTAGATTTAATAAAAAGATTATTTTTACGTAAATAAAAAAAATATTTTCAATAAAATTCTTTTATTTATTATAATTTATTCATTCTGACTCGGTGTAGCGGCTCGTAGGGACTTCTCCAGATTCTTCAGAGCTGGTGTGATGTTACTCCCCAAATCTTCGACTACACTTGATAAATACACTGAAATAAAAAAAAAATAGTTTAACTATCCTAAGGGCCTATGCCAATTGGCGTCAGATATGAAGATGCGTACGCATCAATTCTCATTACAGTATCGATTCGGACTTCGCATTATTATATATTAAATGCTTACAAGTGTAACGCTCGATATAACGCGTTACAGTACTTAACAGCCGTCAAAGTGTGCTGAAGGATGCGTACGCATGCTTACGGATGACGAAGCATGCTTACGGATGCCGAAGCATGCTTACGGATGCCGAAGCATGCTTACGGATGCCGAAGCATGCTTACGGATGCCGAAGCGTGCTTACGGATGCTGAAGCGTGCTTACGGATGCTGAAGCGTGCTTACGGATGCTGAAGCGTGCTTACGGATGCTGAAGCGTGCTTACGGATGCTTGAGAATGCGTACGTATGAAACCGGACGAATTAAAGATAAGCCGATGTAATTGGTTGGTAACTAAATATATTTTTGTGTCTATAAAATGCAGACAGACTTATTATTGAACTTTCAATTTCGTATACAAATTCCGACCTCGGTATTAATAACGCCACAGGTCGCAGGTTCGATTCCCACTCGGAGCATAATATGTTTGTATTGACCATGCAAGCATATTTTCCGGTCTGGGTATATTTGTCCATGTCATCGCATGTTTCAGGACCCCCGACACAGGATATAACTATCCTAATGGGGTCGTTGAGTGTGCAGCGTTTATTTATTATTTTATTAATAATATTATTATTAATTAAATTAACAAATAATGAAATAGTACATACCAATATCTGTGAGACATCGTTTTGTACCCAAAGGGTCCATATTTCTTATGTTCAATATTTTCTCAGCATAAACTTCGCATGTATGTGTGCATAACTGGAAAATAATGATTTTTAAAACTAGTCTTCGCCCATTATTATTTTTTTTTTTATGTTACAAGTTGGCAAACAAGCATACGGCCCACCTGATGGTAAGCGGTTGTCGTATCCTATGAGCGCGCAACACCATTAGTAGGTGTCACTCGCGCGTTGACAACAAGAGATATTGGTTCTTAAATCCCCTCCCAGTAGCTTCACTAGCTACATTGTCCTTCAAACTAGAACACAGTATACTGCTTTGCGGTAGAATAACTGACACTGCGGTGGTACCTACCTAGCCGGCCACGCGGCACTATCTGTAAATTCATATTTCTCAACCTACCTCACTTAGGAACTGCCATGGCGCTTGCTTTTCTGATAAGTGCATCTCGAGATGCTGCGGTAGCGTCATCAAATATTGACCAATCTGAAATCAATTATTAAAACTCCACATAAGTTGATCCAAAATGGCGGTCGTCCGCACAGGTACAGTCATGGACAACAATGTTCTTGCATGTTCAAATAATTGAAGAAAATATGAAGCAATCCCAAATATAAACGCAATATTTTTACTAATAATCCGTCGTAGAATATATTTGTACAATAAATATTGACCCGAATTCCGTCCCGTCAATTTTACACAAAAAATCGTCCGGCCGCTCGACTGCGTAACTGCATTTCCTCAAGTGAAAACTTTGGTAAATCGACAAAAGAATGAGATGAATATATGTAACAAGATATAAAAATCATACAGCCGCATACATATATATATACCTACACACAGACATTCGCTCTCTCGCTCTGGCTCACTAAGGCATGGCGCAAAGAGGAGAGACCGATAATATAAAAAAGTACGTATATTTCTGTCTCATTCGTTCATACACGTTTTTGTATTTGTGTCTCTATGGACTTATTTTTTTCTTTTCACTTTAAAAAAAAAGGATATTGGGACATAACTGCGGTATTAGGACAAAATCGGGACATGGGACGGTGATCAGTGCCATACGTACCTCGGTGATGTACTCTTGAGGTGATAGAGCGAAGTCCGGCAGATCAGTTGATAGAGCGTCGTTATTGTGCCATACCGATAATTGAGGAATTTTTTCTGTAAAAAATAAACTCATATTTTATAGACCAAGAAATAATAAATAAATAAATAAACGCTACACACTCAACGGCCCCCATTAGGATAGTTATATCCTGTGTCGGGGGTCCGGAAACATACACAATGACAAGCACAAACACACCCAGACCGGGACGCATGACTGTATGGTTAATGGAGGCCACAGATTCGTTATATAAACAAGGAATTGTTGTAAATGAGAGATCTGGGCAGTGTTGTAGCTTGGGGTTGGTAGGAGAGAGGTTATGAGTATGGCATGTGTCTGTGGCATGTGGCTGTATGTGTGTCTGTGGCATCGTAGCTTCCGAGCGAATGGACATGTGTAGATTTTGTTATTTTTTTTTTTGAAAGGTGAATATTTCGGAAGTGTTTGAAGTGTTCCAATATGGCCGCCGGCACAAAATAGCGGATTACATATTTTTTAACAACTCCCTCAATATGGGTATTAAATGAAAGGACTTGACAAGTAGAATACTTTACACTATGATAAATTTCAAATCCAAGATGGCCATCACAAAATGGCGAATTACATATTTATGAACTACGACATACCCAATTGCACGTCCACGGGGTTCCTCAGTATTGATCTAGCGAGCACCTTTAGCGTGTCCCGAGCCCTCCGGAGCCCTGACACGCTCGGGGGCGAAGTCCTCGGGATATGTCGCATCTCCGCGTCTAGTAATATTGTAGGTAGGTCTGACAGTGGGTCGTCAGTTTTTGGTTCTGTGGAACGATAATTAATTAAACACAACACAACCCCCAACCCCCATTAGGATAGTAATATTCTGTGTTGGGGGTTCCGGAAACACACACAAAACAAACAACCATTCAGATCAGCTCACGTGTTAATTGTCAGTACAAACTAAAAAGTATTCTATGTGTTAAAATTTTATAAACATCCATTTTGTAGTTTTTACGTGAAAGAATAAAAAACAAACAAAATTCCAAGTTACGTTTTTTTTTTTTTGTAACAAACATTCAAACATACCAACTTTCATATTTATAATTTTAAAGGGACTAGTTAGTGAGATAATTTGTTACAACCTATGAGAGCGCAATACTTGAAGTATCATATACGACGTTGCTATCCCAATGCATAGGAGGGAAGAGATGAGAAGGGTGGGAGATTGGGCCTACTTATCATATTTTTTTATGTTAGAAGTTGGCAAACAAGCATACGGCCCACCTGATAGTAAGTGGTTGCCGTAGCCTATGAGCGCTTGTAGCACCATTAGTAGGTGCCACTCACGCGTTGCCAACCTCGAGATATTAGTTCTTAAATCTCGTCCGCCCAGTAATTTCACTAGGTACAGTGCCCTTCAAACCGGAACACAGTAATGCCTAAGCACTACTATTTGGCGGCAGAATATTGGACACTGCGGTGGTACCTACCTAGCCGGCCTCTTGCAACAAAAGACCTACCACCAGTGTGACTGATTGCACTGGTGGAATAATCTCTGCTGTAACAGAGGTTATCCCAACAGCGGGCGATGGGGTCGTCACATCCCGACGCCTAAAAATCATATGCGCGTTACCGACCCAAGCAACATGAGGGAAGGGATGAGAAACTAAGGGAGGGGTACAGAAGGGGTGGGAAAACGAGCCTCCAGCGTTGTCACATTTGTCTACTAAGTATGTTATATATGAGTGTGTGTATGTGTGTGGGTCTTTGTATGTTACCTTGATCATTTTCCTCAGCCTTATTCCTGTGTGCCAAAACTTTTAACAATTCAGCGGTCGCTTGTTCCAGTACTAGCGCGGATGGGAATGTATCGCTCAGTACACCCGCTGTTACTGAAGATTGAAACGACGTTTCTATGCGTCGTGTGTGAGACGATATTAGACCTAAAATTGCTGACGTGAATGCCTAAAAACACTGCATTTATAGGACTAATTCTCTTTATTATACAAGTATTAACCCAGAGTCTGCTTATTACTCTTATCCGGATTTGACCAGGTTAGGTTTGTTTTTACACAGAGCAATTGCAACCCTAAGGTCAAGAAGTAGATTACCTATCAAAAGTTTACATATTTCTGGAACCATAAGACCCCGAGACTTGAAATTTGGTAGGAATTTTTCTTTTGTTATGTAGAGGGGTCAGCTAAAAATGCATTTTACAAAATTCACACGGAAATGGGATCCATGAGATTTGGAATTTTAGGAGATCAAATGATCATCTGATAATAATCCATAACTCTTGATAGGTGCTCTTATCCAATGAGTTACTGGTTTGCCTTCAGGGTTGTGGTCAGTTGGCAATCGCTCCGTGTAAAAACTAGTAACCTGTCAAATCCGGATAAGAGTAATAAGCAGACCCTGGGTAAATACCGGGAGTAATGCTAGAGAGAAGTTAAACAAATTTTTAGCCAAAAAGTCCTTCCTTGTGTGTCAATATTTTACTTGGCACCTTTTGAAGAAATTATTTTAAAGTATCACCAACTTAATGTAAAAATCTAAACGGCTCACACTCACGTATAATCGGTGTAAGTACCGACTAGTTTCGGACTCATCGGAGGTCCTTCGAGGAGGTCGCACTCTTGAGTGCGAGACGGGTCGCGCACTCACCCTGAAGAAGGACCTCCGATGAGTCCGAAACTAGTCGGTACTTACACCGATTATACGTGAGTGTGAGCCGTTTAGATTTTTACATTAAGTTAATAATGTCTCACGATAATTTTAATAATACTATCACCAACTTTCCCCACTCAAGGGAAGGAGGCCACAGAGAAGGGAGATAAGAGGAAATCCAAGAAATCCAGAAGATACAGACCTCTACAGAAGGAGCGTAGTACGGATACACAGCTGACCCGGCTATCTTCTTTCCTCTGCTGTACGCTGTGCTGAGCCAGGAGTCACTTCTCTCAGCCAATGTTAGAATCACTCTAGACTGTTCTAGAAGGTCCTCCTGTAAGATCAACGAGGCAAAATTTTAGCTTATTTTTAGCCCGTGGTGAGAGGAGGCTATGATAATATTTTGACAAAATTATGAAAAATGTTTTGTTAATTTTTTAAATGTAACCTTGTTAATCTTTTATATTATTAATTTCTTTTTTTAATTTTTAATTGTAATTTTTAGACATGTTTAATTCTATTATAAATTAAATTGTATTTAAATTGTTATAACAGTCACATCTATATTTGCACACCGTCACTGGTAGAATATGTTGGGAGACTACGCAAATGTATATCATCTTAACAACAACCATATTCTTGCAAATAAATTATTATTATTATTATTATTAAATTTCAGGAGGGGAGAGGGGAAAGTAAGGTCAAATTCTTATTTTAGCCCAGGGAAAGTTAGGCAAAATCCCAAGATTAAGCCGGGGAGAGGGAGGCAAAATCCCAAGATTAAGCCGGGGAGAGGGAGGCAAAATCCTAATTTTAGTCCATGGAACGGGGAAAAATTACTAATTTCCTTTAGTTTAAGAGTTCAAAATTAATTATATTTGTACTTTTCGTTTCTTATTTCTATTGAGAGGTTTAGGCGTTAAAATATAACAGACAGACATAGACTTTTCTGTACAGCACGGAACCCTAATGTTTTTTTTAAATAAAAGTAGCCAAGTTACTTGTTATAACACCAACGCCATCTACCGGTGAAAAGCCTTTTAAAATCGGTCCATCCGTTTTTGAGATTAGCCGGCATAAACAAAGAGTCAAAAATTTTAAAATTTATTTTTTTAAGTACCGTAATATGGACGCAAATAAGCAATACCATGTCAACCCACAAAATTGAAAAAACTGAGTTATATATGCAGAAGTGTTGGTAAATGGCTGAAGAACATTTTTCTTTAATATTTATAGGGCTTTAAGCTTTAAAACTTCTAAAAAAGCCATTTTTAATCATGCCATTTATGTATTATTTTAAACGTTTTGGGTTATATTATATACGAAATATGCAGTATGTATACTTATTTTATGTGAAAATAAGTAAACTAACTTACATACATCTTGAAATTGCCAAAAACTTGACCAATACATAAACACATACAATTTTCAAACGCGTTTTTCTCGAAATGACATTCCTGTGGGTTGACATGGTATTGCTTATTTGCGTCCATATACTTTCATATGCATTTAGTGAATTTGGAATTACAAACAGACACTTCAATTTTATTTATGTGTATATATGCATAGAGATAATATTATTCATATATATTAACTATGAAAAATAATTTACTTTGACTACGTTTTGCCGCAGCGGTGGCAAACCTTCCTTAAGTGCCAAAGCTCGCGGGTTCGAATCCCGCTCGGAGCAGATGTTTGTATTGACCATACAGGCATGTTTTCTGGTCTGGGTGTTTTTGTCCTTGTGTATGTTTCCGGACCCCAACACAGGATATAATCATCCTAGTGGGGGTCGTTGTGTGTGTAACGTCTATATATTTATTAAAAATGAAAATACCCACCTGTTTTAACTGAGGGTCGTCCAGATATCTGAGGAATATAGCAGTCTGTAGGTCCGTGTACTTCGGTAATAGAGACCTCAGCGGAGCGCCCGCAGCCCGACCCAGTTCCCGGAGTGAGCTCAATGGGACCTCCTCTTTAAAAAGGGGGGCTTCAATACAATCCCATATTTTTTTATGTGACTAAGTTGTCAAGCATACGACCCTGATGGTAAGCGGTTGTCGTAACCTATGAGTCACTCGCAACACCACTTGTAAGTTTTTAACGGTAGCAGAGCCATGCTTCTCTCAGCACAAAAGGGCCGGCTCGACTGGGAAAGTACTACCCTCTCACAGAAAGTCGGCGTCATGTAATAGTATCAGTAGGTACTGTTGCGTTTCGTGCGATAAGTGAGAGCACCGGAGACCCAATCTCCATTCCCCTCTGCTCCCTTCTTTTTTCCCTTCTATTCTAATCCCTCTGGTTCCTTGAACATGTGATACTTCAAGTATCGCGCACGTTCATAGGTTGCAGTGACTGCTTACCATCAGGCGGACCGTATGCTTGTTTACCAACTGTCATGATATAAAAAATAGGCAGTCCTGGAAACTAACGATAGAAGAACAATCTTGAACCTAGTATACCTTTAGTTTAAGGTTACTGTTGAATTAAATTAAACGAAATTTTCAATTAAAAACCGTCATTTTCAGGCAGACAGCATGGTTATTTGGCACCTGTGGCAAAAAGAATATTACCTTTATTAGCTCTAGGTGCGTCTAAAACGTTCCTGATGCAATCGATAAACTCATCGATATCAGTTTTGAGATCCATCAAGAGGGTTATACCGTCCTCTGGCTTTTGACAGAGTTTGAAATTGGCCGTCACTATCTGTAAGAAAAAATAACTAGAAAAAGACGAGACGATTCAGCGTAACGCTCATTGATCAAATAACGAATAATTCATCAAATGAAACAAGATACGCTTATTGGTCAAATTAAATAGCAAGCGCTAATTGGTCAAATCTAAAAACGCGCGTTCATTGGTCAAATCAAATAACGAAAAATTGATCGAATCTAATAACGCGCGCTCATTGGTCAAATCAAATAACGAAAAATTGATCCAATCTAATAACGCGCGCTCATTGGTCAAATCAAATAGCGAAAAATTGATCAAATCTAATAACGCGCGCTCATTGGTCAAATCAAATAACGAAAAATTGATCCAATCTAATAACGCGCGTTCATTGGTCAAATCAAATAGCGAAAAATTGATCCAATCTAATAACGCGCGCTCATTGGTCAAATCAAATAGCGAAAAATTGATCAAATCTAATAACGCGCGCTCATTGGTCAAATCAAATAACGAAAAATTGATCCAATCTAATAACGCGCGTTCATTGGTCAAATCGAATAACGAAAAATTGATCGAATCTAATAACGCGCGCTCATTGCTCAAATCAAATAGCGAGCGTTCATTGTTCAACTCAAGTAACACGCACTCATTGCTCAGATCAAATAGCGAGCGTTCATTGTTCAACTCAAATAACACGCACTCATTGCTCAGATCAAATAGCGAGCGTTCATTGTATAAATCTAATAGCGCGCTCTAATTAGTCAATCCTTATTTCCACAAATTGCAGAAGAGATCTAACACATAAAAAGAATGAAAATCGTTACTTAAACAGCCAAAAGCTTTATCTTTGCCTTATGTCAAGTGTCACATCTCGACAACTTTGCAGCGCAGAGGTAACGGACCTGCCTTAAACGCCACAGGTCGTGGGTTTGATTCCCGCTCGGGACAGATGTTTGTATTGAACATACAGACATGTGTTCCGGTCTGGGTGTGTCTGTTCTTGTCATTGTGTATGTTACTGGACCCCCGACACAGTATATATCTATCCTAATGGGGACCGTTGAGTGAGTAGCGTTTATTTATTTAATTATATATAGTTTCCATGAAACTTATCCACAACTTTTTATTGAACATACCTTAGTGGGAGACGGATCCAACGACAGAAGTAGATCCGTATGAAGTCTCACTAACTCGGCGAGTGGCTGGTCAGATTTTAGTACTGTTGTTAACCAATCGACCTGAAATAATGAATAGGTCAGGTTAGTGAGAAGCATTTACCAAATAAATAAAATAATATATAATAGGCGTCGGGATGTGACGACCCCATCGCCCGCTGTTGGGATAACCTCTGTCACAGCAGAGATTATTGCACCAGTGCAGTCAGTCACACTGGTGGTAGGTCTTTTGTTGCAAGAGGCTGGCTAGGTAGGTACCACCGCAGTGTCCAATATTCTGCCGCCAAATAGTAGTGCTTAGGCACTACTGTGTTCCGGTTTGAAGGGCATTGTACGCTAGTGAAATTACTGGGCGAACGAGATTTAAGAACTAATATCTCGAGGTTGGCAACGCGTGAGTGGCACCTACTAATGGTGCTGCAAGCGCTCATAGGCTGCGGCAGCCACTTACCATCAGGTGGGCCGTATGCTTGTTTGCCAACTTCTAACATAAAAAAATAAAATAAAAATCATTTATTTCAAGTAACAGTGACTTATTTAGTATTTACTATACAAATAAGGTATAAATTAAAATGAACAATGTAAGATATTAAAAATTTTAAATAAAATAAATAATTTTAGTGATTCAATATAAATTGGAAAATTACATAATATGAATATGAAATTAAATAAAATTACAATTGTTTTAAAATACATAAAATAAATACAATTACAATTGTTTTAAAATACATAAAATAAATAAAATTACAATTGTTTTAAAATACATAAAATAAATAAAATTACAATTGTTTTAAAATACAATAATATTAATTACCAATTAATAATGCAAGTATAAAATAAAATAAGTAAAATTAAAACTGTTCCCTTGTAACACTAAAATGCGTTGTACGTTGCTAAGTTTAAATTTGACACGACTTGGGAACCTTCAAGAGAAGAGCCTATTCTTTCCTTAAAGGACGGCAACACATGCATGCCCTCTGGTGTTGAGGATGTTCATGGGCGGTGGTGATCGCTTAACATCAGGTTAGCCTCCTGCCGGTTTGCCCCCTCTTACATTAGAAACAATAAAATAAGTGGTATTATGGGACTAAAAAGTTATAATAGAGTATAAGACAAAAACGTGGTAAAATTTGGGCCACGTGTAAAAATGCTGCAAACTTGGATTTTTGCAAGTAGATTCCTCATTGGGAGTGGGTAGCCGCTAAAGATATTGTTACGGAGACCCTTATCACAGGGGCATAAGGTTCAAAATAGCTTGCTACTCCTTTTGTTTATTTCTACGACCACCGCGCGGGTTCGAGAAAGATGTATTCTCGAAACATGTAGAATAGCGTTCCGCGGACGGAGCTCTCTCTAACCCGTGTCCGCGTATATAAGCGGCCCGGCGCGTCGACTGATTCATTCAGTTCTGAGCAACAAGCGAAGAAACTACAACTGATACCAGTGAACAAGTGCGATAATTAGTGACCTCGGCTATTCTTTTGGACTGTGATTGACCTGCGTTTTGGACCTGTGATTTGTAAAGTTCTGTGTGTAATCTTGACCTCAATAAAGTCTTATTTAGAGCCATCAGGTGTTTATTTCCAAATCACCGAACCCCAGCCCGTAACAATATTAAAAGTTTAACCCCTATAGGTAAATTCCTTCCCAAGTTGGCGGTAGATGCTATTAGTCCATACTCATAAGCTAAAGTGGTCATGGGTCATAGCTTTAGAACTTAGATTGTCACTAAATTTGTCAATATGTTGGTTCCATAGATATAAGAGGACAATAGATAGGGTATTCCATATATTGAAACTGGTAAAAATTGTAATATAAACTGGCGCCATCTATGAGGTGGTTTGAACTAAAAAAAATAGTCTATTCATTAAATGGCACTTCAATTTGAAACATTTTCTGTCACTGGACGCTATATGAACGCGCCATCTATGGTTAGAGCATACCGCGGGACATGCCATGGGACGGGGACAATACGACGGGACATGGACATTATTCGGCGTCGGGATGTGACGACCCCATCGCCCGCTGTTGGGATAACCTCTGTCACAGCAGAGATTATTCCACCAGTGCAATCAGTCACACTGGTGGTAGGTCTTTGTTGCAAGAGGCCGGCTAGGTAGGTACCATCGCAGTGTCCAATATTCTGCCGCCAAATAGTAGTGCTTAGGCACTACTGTGTTCCGGTTTGAAGGGCACTGTACGCTAGTGAAATTACTGGGCGAACGAGATTTAAGAACTAATATCTCGAGGTTGGCAACGCGCGAGTGGCACCTACTAATGGTGCTGCAAGCGCTCATAGGCTGCGGCAGCCACTTACCATCAGGTGGGCCGTATGCTTGTTTGCCAACTTCTAACATAAAAAAAAAAAAAAAAATGGACACGGAAAAACTCACCTGTCTCCCAGCTTCCACAGACAACATCCTAGTGAGTGATCGTAGCGAGTCGAGTCTGTCGCGCCCAGCGCTGAGTCTAAACGCTTGTCCCCACATCGCGGGACATGGTCACGGGACAGGGACAATACGACGGGTCACGGGCAAACTCACCTGTCTCCCAGCTTCTTCAGACAACATCCTAGTGAGCGATCGTAGCGTGTGCTGGCTCTGTCGTGCCCAGCGCTGCGAGTACGCACTCGCGGCTGAGCGCCGCCAACAGCGACTGGCGGAGACACCACGCGACATCCCGCGGAAGACTGACACGTAGGCGCGTGTCCGATCTGTTCAGTGACGTCATTACGTCATTGACTTATTTTTTTAGTAAGTTGACAAGCAAGCCCATACATACGGCCCACGTGTTGGTAAGCGGTTGCCGTAGCCTATGAGCGACACCATTAGTAGGTGCCACTTGCGCGTTGACAACGAGAGATATTGGTTCTAAAATCTCCTTTGCCCAGTAACTTCACTAGCCTAGTGCCCTTCAAACCGAAACACAGTAATGACAAAGACACTGCTTGGCGGTAGAATATTTGACACTGCGGTGGTACCTACCTAGCCGGCCTCTTGCAACAAAGTACCAGTGAAAATTTTTAAGAGTTTGTAAAATGAATAGAGAGAAAGAAGAGTTTGTAAAATGAATACTACATAAACACTAAACATTCAACAGCTCCCATCAGGACAGTAGTATCGTGTGTCGGGGGTTCGGATACACAAGCACAGGCACACCCAGACCAGACCACATCCCTGTATGGTCAATACAAATATCTGCCCCAGAAGAGATTGTAAAATGAATACTACATAAACACTAAACATTCAACAGCCCCCATCAGGACAGTAGTATCGTGTGTCGGGGGTCCGGATACACAAGCACAAGCACACCCAGACCAGAACGCATCCCTGTATGGTCAATACAAATATCTGCCCCAGAAGAGATTGTAAAATGAATACTACATAAACACTAAACATTCAACAGCTCCCATCAGGACAGTAGTATCGTGTGACGGGGGTCCGGATACACAAGCACAGGCACACCCAGACCAGACCACATCCCTGTATGGTCAATACAAATATCTGCCCCAGAAGAGATTGTAAAATGAATACTACATAAACACTAAACATTCAACAGCCCCCATCACGACAGTATTATCGTGTGTCGGGGGCCCGGATACACAAGCACAAGCACACCCAGACCAGACCACATATTCCTGTATGGTCAATACAAATTTTTGCCCCGGACGACTTAAATAAAACAGAAAGTGTTACAGATTCTCCACTTACCAGCGTCCATCTGTGTCAGAGCATCGATAAAAGGCCCACTGATGGCCGCTTCCAAACGGTTGTATAGCGTTTCCAATTGTACTCTTTTCATTTCGTAATCGGAAGAATCGCTTAGTACCTGAAAGAAATGTAAAAAATTTTTTAGCTACATAGAAAGTGATGTCGTCACCGATATGTTAGTGACGTCACTGCCTGATGTGTACATGAATACGTTATGCTGGCAAACGAGCACACGGTCCGCCTGATGGTAAGCGGTCATTGCGACCTATGAACGCGTGCGATACGCGCGTGGGATCGGAGGGAAGAGGAAAAAAAAGGGAAGGGAGCATAGGGGGCTGAGACCCAACCTCCTGGGCTTTCCCGGCACGAATCGCAATAGTACCTACTGATACTGTAACTTTACGCCGATTTTCTATGAGAGGGCTGGTAGAAGAATGGCTCTAGTATTATAGTCTGTTAAATGTAAGTTGAACCATGCGCAGTAACACGTTTTTGGGTCTCAACCGTATGCGGTATGAAGGGGCCGCGTAACTATAGCAACGCGGCGACGCTACACCCGATTAGTACACTCGCTCGCGGTTGTTTTAGTTCTTTAAAAATAAATTACTAAATATTAAATTTAAATATAATTTATCTTTGGCAGATGTGTAAACATTTAATTTTATTTGAGAAGATAAGATGTCATCCCAATAAGTGACAGTGATTAAAAATGTACATTAACTTTTTTGTATATAGGTACCTTTTTTCTATACCATTTATTTGTTTTATTCTATTTAAGTAATAAATAACGACAATGAATAAATAATTAATTGAATTTAGAAGAAATAATAAGTATATTATATACTTAATTCCGTTTTCCCACTTTATAAAAAATCAATTTAAATAAGACGAAATCAATATTTTTGTCTAACATTTTTGTCCATGATTGTACCTGCGCAGAAGCGGCCATTTTGGTTCAACTTACATATCAGGAACTATACAAGTATATTATTTGGAGTTTTCTTTTATGTTAAAAGTTGGCAAACAAGCATACGGCCCACCTGATGGTAAGTGGTTGCCGCAGCCTATGAGCGCTTGCAGCACCATTGGTAGGTGCCACTCACGCGTTACCAACCTCGAGATATTAGTTCTTAAATCTCGTCCGCCCAGTAATTTCACTAGCGTACAGTGCCCTTCAAACCGGAACACAGTAGTGCCTAAGCACTACTATTCGGCGGCAGAATATTGGACACTGCGGTGGTACCTACCTAGCCGGCCTCTTGCAACAAAAGACCTACCACCAGTGTGACTGATTGCACTGGTGGAATAATCTCTGCTGTGACAGAGGTTATCCCAACAGCGGGCGATGGGGTCGTCACATCCCGACGCCTTTAAAAAAGGTATTCATGCTGTATTGATTATGTTCTCACCTCTAAGCTGGCTGTCATGGCTGTAACTTGTTCCGCTAATTCCGATAATTTTTCCTTCTGTGTCGGCACACCAGTTTCTAATACGTCTTCTAAAGACGTCGCGAGAACTACCCACTTGTCAGCCTCTCGCAGAGTTGACGCTGCATTCTGAAAATAGCATCATCATCATCATCACCACCATCATCATCATCACCATCATCATCATTATCACATCAGTCTATGCACGTCCACTGCTGGACATAGGCCTCCCCTAGAGTGCCACAATGATCGGTCCTGCGCCACCCGCATCCAGCGGGCTCCCACGACCTTTACCAGGTCATCAGTCCACCTTATGGGATTCTACCCACCCATCGCCACAACGCCTATCGGTTCTACAAGCAATGTGCCCCACCAACTTCCACTAAAGTTTAGCGATGAAAAATTAAAATTAAAAAATATATGTAAATAAATAAATAAACGCTACACACTCAACTCCCCTATTAGGATAGTGATATCCTGTGTTGGGGGTCCGGAAACACATACAAAGAAAAGGACAAATACACCCAGACCGGAAAATATGCTTACATGACAATACAAACATATGCTCCGATCGACAATGCAAGCCATGACCTTGACGGCAGGTTCGCTACCTACCGCTGCGCCATAACATCGTCATATATGTTATTATATATATTATTGTTACGGAGAACCTTAGCACAAGGGAATAAGGTTCAAAATCGCTTGCTACTCTCTTTGTTTACTTCCTCGACCGTCGCGTGGGTTCTAGAAAGATGTATTCTCGAAACGTGTAGTAGTTTCGCGGACGGAACTTTCTCGATCCCGTGTTCCGCGTTATATAAGCGGCCCGGCGCGTCGGCTGAGTCATTCAGTTCTGAGCAACGAGCGAAGAAACTACAAGTGATAAAAGTGAACAAGTGCGATAATTAGTGACCTTGGCTATTTCTTTGGACTGTGATTGACCTGTGTTTTGGACCTGTGATTTGTGAAGTTCCGTTGTGTAATCTAGATCTTAATAAAGTCGTATTTAGAGCCATCAGGTACTTGTTTCCAAATCTACGAACCCCAGCCCGTAACATTATAAACAAATATTTTTATACATTTTTTCTTGCTAGCATTATTCCCGGTATTTACCCAGGGTCTGCTTACTCTTATCCGGATTTGGCAGGTTACTAGTTTTTAAAGAGAGCGATTGTCATCTGACCACAACCCTAAGGGCGAACCAGTAACTCGTTGGCAAAGTCCAAAAACACTGGTAAAATAAAACTTTAAAAGTATGTAAAGAAAAAAATCCGTATTTCCCTTTTTTGCCACTATTTTCAATTGGTACGATAAAAATGGCATTAAAAAGATGAAATGTTGTCAATTCACTCAAAACCTTGGACTTTCTAAGGCACTGTCAAACTTATGACGACGTTGTGACGCAGCGGTAACGAAACTACCTTAAGCGCCACATATGTTTGTATTGACCATACAGGGATGTTTTTCGGTCTGGGTGCGTTTGTCTACGTCCATATGTATGTTTCAGACCCTCGACACAGGATATAACTATCCTAATAGGGGGCCTTTGAGTGTGTAGCGTTTTTTTGAGTGTGTGGCCTTTTATTTCGCGAGGCTCTAGGTAGGTACCACCGCAGTGTCAGTTATTCTAATGCAAAGCATTATACTGTGTTTCAGTTGGAAGAACATTATAAATAAATAAATAAATAAACGCTGCACACTCAACGGCCCCCATTAGGATAGTGATATCCTGTGTCGGGGTCCGGAAACATACAAGGACAAGGACAAATACACCCAAACCGGAAAATATGCTTGCATGGTCAATACAAACATATTATGCGCCGAGCGGGAATCGAACCCGTGACCTGTGGCGTTTAAGGCAGGTTCGCTACCGCTGCGTCACAACGTCGTCAAAGAAGTAGGCTAATGAAGTTACTGGGAGGAGATTTAAGACCCAATATCTCTCGTTTTCATCGCGCTAGTGACACCTACTAATGGTGTTTCGCGCGCTCATAGACTACGACAACCGCTTACCATAATGGGTCATATACTTGCTTGAAAATTTAAACATCACCAACTTCCAAGCGACTCTTCAGCTGATCAATCTTCTGTAAGCTTTTTATGGAGTGACCAGTCTGCTCCTCAACTCCTTGGACTTGCTGCTCCAAGGTCTCCAGTTTCTGCTGAAGTAGTGTACCTTCGAGTTGCAGAGATGATGCATCTTGGAGGAGACGAGGTACTGATGTAACAATCTGAAATATAAAAATATGGCCTATGTTTGTACATAGACTTTTTTATGTCAGAGGGCGCAAACAGGCAAGTTGCTCATTTAATGTTCAATTAGGACCTCCCATTAATATCTGCAACACCAGAGGGTTTTTTTTAATTTATTTTAAGGAATTGTTATACATGTGTATATGCCTTTAAATTATTAAAACTATCGTGAGACATAATTAACTTAATGTAAAATCTAAACGGCTCACACTCAGGTTCAATCGGTTTAAGTACCGACTAGTTTCGGACTCATCGGAGGTCCTTCAACAGGGTGAGTGGGCTACGTTCGCGGTCGCGACCCGTCTCGCACTCGAGTGGGAGACGGGTCGGAGTCTCGGTGGGAGTTTAAATTTTACATTATGTATATGCCAATTCCTTCATATCCTAAATAACGTAAAAAAAACAAAAACTAGTCTAGATCAAACCACAACAAGTAGAAACCCTAATGATGACTGAAAAGTATAAACAGATTCCTTGATATTGCCGATGAAGGAGTTGACAAAAGTTCAAGGTTTCTCGGCCAGATTTGTAACGGACACATCCCATCAAAAGGTAATGCACGTCTTCGACAACCCCACACAAGTAACAATTTGAAGAATCTGATTTTCGCATCATAAATACAAACTTATTTAATCACATGTGTCCAGATCTTCACCAGAGGGTACATACATGTGCGCTGCCAACGTACGCTCAGTCACTTCACAAGTATTTTTTTTTTTTATGTTAGAAGTTGGCAAACAAGCATACGGCCCACCTGATGGTAAGTGGCTGCCGCAGCCTATGAGCGCTTGCAGCACCATTAGTAGGTGCCACTCACGCATAGCCAACCTTGAGATATTACTTCTTAAATCTCGTTCGCCCAGTAATTTCACTAGCGTACAATGCCCTTCAAACCGGAACACAGTAGTGCCTAAGCACTACTATTTGCCGGCAGAATATTGGACACTGCGGTGGTACCTACCTAGCCGGCCTCTTGCAACAAAAGGCCTACCACCAGTGTGACTGATTGCACTGGTGGAATAATCTCTGTTGTGACAGAGGTTATCCCAACAGCGGGCGATGGGTCGTCACATCCCGACGCCTTATGGTGGTAGCTCTAGGGTTGGCCAATATATCTTGCGCTAGGAGTGGGTACAATAAAAGCCAAAGGGGGTCTGGATCAATCGTGCAACCCTGGTGTTACTGGAGCAGAGTCTGCTGAGCTATTTACCTGCGTTGTTGTCTCATCAAGTGAATTGCTTAACTGTTTCATGTATAATTGCAGTCTTGCCACCGTGTTAGCCACAAATATCTGAAAAAAAAATAGCATTTCATAGACTGATTATATATGGACCGGCCCTTCCATACAGGTAAAATGTCCAAAGATTGGCACTAATGCAACAAAATGAAATTAGTAATAAGATTGCAACTTAACCAAGTGAAGTTAGCGTCACAAACTTGCAACATAATCAATTAAATTGTCATGTGACTGTTGGTTTGGTGCCCTCAAGGTATTCACTAATTTTATAATAGCCTTTAAAAGGCCAAAATAACCTAAGCTTCCTTATATGGCAAGCTGTATGTAACATTTCGTCGTTGCAAATTTAAAATCTCTCATGTGACAATTTTGTCATAAACGAGTTATTTATATACTTTAAAAGCAATTTTGTATACCTACACATTGCAAAAACTCCTATGCGAATATCTTAATTCATTTTTAAAGTATTCGCCAATTTAAAAAAATTGAGATTTTTTATCCTATGTGCAGAAAAAAATTAAATGTATAAATATATATGCTAAATGATACATTATATAAGACAATTTTTATTTCAATATATTATAATTCCTTTATACTTAATTATACCTAAAAATTCAATAATGTTTTTTAGATTTTTTTCAGGAAACTGTTTTTGTCGTTTTTCTCGAAAAGTTACTTTTCTACACATACAAGATTTTAAATTTGCAACGACGATTTGTGATATTAAAAAATGTATGGTGTGAACTGACCAAAACACCTTGAATAACCAAAATAAATATAAAAAATTATATTACTTAACATATTCATTAATAGTTTTTAAGGCAATTTTTTTATTTGAATATGTTGTGGCGCTACGGTAGCGATCCTGCCTTAAACGCCTCAGGTTGTGGGTTCAACTCCCACTCTCGGCAGATGTTTGTATTGACCATACAGGCATGTTTTCTAGTCTGGGTGTGTTTTTTTTGTCGTTGTGTATGTTTCCAGACCCCCGACACAGGGTATCACTATTATAATGGGGGCCGTCGAGTGTGTAGTGTTTTGATAATAGTTTAAGAAATAACAGATCAAACCTCTTTTTCCTGGTTTCCGCTTGTGCTCCAAGCTTTATTAATCCATGTCTTAGGATCAAAATCATTATCGCCAAAAGTTTTTAGATCCTAAAAATTTTTAAAAATAATGTAAACACACTTCGATTTTTTTAATTTTTGGGGTAAAAACTTTTACAATGCTCGTATTACCATTTTAGAAGAGCAGTGTAGTTTCTTGCGTATTTTACTTGTATTTAATGCAGTTTCTTATTATTTTCTTTATATTTAAAAATGAACTATGTTATGACTTATGACAGAAATATTTCGAAATGATATGTTATATGTCAAACTTGAAAGTTGAAATTTACTAACAGCTGATGTGTCTTCGTTCATAAATGATTCGATTTCCTATAAGGTCGAACTATCAGATACCTGCCTATCTTGAGTTCGTTTTGCAATAATAACTTCTGGGTGAATAGGGAGACAGTAAGGAATAGTGTTAAATACCGAAACAAAATAAAATTAATATATATCAAAATCAAATGATTTCAGAATAAATGATCCCTTAATCATAAGTTAAATGCAAGATGATCAAAAAAATTGATGTAAAAACCCTAAATGATTAATGAATAACAATATTTTTATTTCTATAACCCTCTGAAACTAGTTTTTAGGTACTTATTTTTGCCAAATTAGAGAAAAGTGTAAATTAAAAATTGTATATTGTTGTTATAAAATGTAAATTAAAGTGTAAGTTCTTTCTAAAAATTATTAAGAACTTTAATATTAATAATCTGCGAGTTGTCGCTCAAAGAAAACTATAGCAATGCCAATGTAACAAAATGAAAATGACAGTTACATCGCCCAACATCGCCTACAGCACAAATCCATACTATCTGATAAATTGTAAACCCTGTGAATGTGAAATGTGAAGTAAAACATTATTCAAACTCCTGTAATAATTAGTTTTAAAATGGAATTAACTTATTTATTCATCTTATATAATTAATTAATATATTTTATTGTAGTTTAACTATAAATTAAGATACCAGGTATAAATATTTTTTATATTACCGTGTGTTGTAATAGTCTTAGTTTTTATTTATTAATCGCATTCAATTATAAATATACAGTTATAAAAAAATAACAAATACATTATTAACACATTTTAATACATATATTTCTTAGTATTCCTTGCTTTTGCGCTTTAAAATAGGTGTTCTAAAATGATAAATATAAAAAAAAGTAATAAGAATTTATAATCTTTTTATGTCATGACGGTGGGCAAACAAGCAAACTGTTGGCCTGATGGTAAGCAGTCACCGCAACCGATGAACTCGCGCGATAATTGAAGCATTACATGCGCGTCGCCAACCTAAGGGAAGAAGGGAAGTGATGAGAATGGAAAAAATAAGGGTACAGTGGGGGTGGGAGATTGGGCCTCTGGCGCTCCTATTTATTGCACGAAACGCAACAGTACCTACTGATACTGTTACTTTACGCCGATTCGCCGATACTTAAAATCTCTATAGAGTTTTGCTTTTAAAAAATGATACAACAATGTCATGATGAAATTAGGCGTGGCGCCTATTGTTTAGAAGCGCAAGCCACAATTACTAATAACATAATATGCCTTACTCTTATAAGAAATTTCTATGCTAAACAAATTTTTCAATAATATACTTCTAATAAGATTATTTAATTAATAAAATATTTGTTATTCTCATGACTCAAAACTGTTCTATTATTAATGTCTGTTACTGGCCCTAGCAGCCTCAACATCGTCACCGGTGGGGAACTTATATTGTCTAGTACTCGGTTCACTCTTAATGCTTTTAAGGCCTGGGGTACCATCAACAAGACATTAAAAAAAATGTTTCTGCTCGTTATCATTATAATATTTTTAAAAGGGTTACAAACATTGAGTGTGTAGCGTTTATTATTATTATTAAACATGGGCATAGCAAAGTAGAAGTTAGGAAGGGTAGTTGCATAGCATATTTAGCCCGGCTAAATATTATGAAATACACAAATATAATGCAATTTGAACTATTAAGTAATAACTATTGAAGGAAATAGTCATTTTGCCCCTCCCCTTTGGACCCTAAATTAAGATTTTGCCCTCCCATAAGCCAAATGCTAGCTACACCCATGGTTACAAATGTAACCATAACACAGAACAGACTCCTTAAAGCTGATATGCACATCAATAATACCAATGATTTTTCAACCCATTACTAATATTCTCAGAGCTTGCATTAGGAGTGGGTATGACAATAGCCCAAGGGTCAGGATCGAAGCTGCGACTGAGCGTTAATGGAGCTGAGTTAGTGTTAGCGTGAGCGTTATTGAGGCTTACAAAATATGCATTAGAACTAACTGTATGTTTTTTTCATTTTCAGTATATCTCAATTGCCGCAATATGAAAATAAGCAAAGATGAAAATTCTTACAGAGCATTGAAGAAACCAAGTAAAATATCTTGTGAGTTTTGCGATAAGGAATTTAAAAACAGGTTATAGTTTTTTCATTTAAAACTGTCATCAGACTACTAATATATTTCTTGAATACTTCTGTAGTAATACTTCCTAGCATTATATCTGGTTTTTTTTTATGTTAGAAGTTGGCAAACAAGCATACGGACCACCTGATGGTAAGTGGTTGTCGTAGCCTATGAGCGCTTGCAGCACCATTAGTAGGTGCCACTCACGCGTTGCCAACCTCGAGATATTAGTTCTTAAATCTCGTCCACCCAGTAATTTCACTAGCGTACAGTGCCCTTCAAACCAGAACACAGTAATGCCTAAGCACTACTATTTGGTGGCAGAATATTTGACACTGCGGTGGTACCTACCTAGCCCGCCTCTTGCAACAAAAGATCTACCACCAGTGTGACTGATTGCACTGGTGGAATAATCTCTGCTGTGACAGAGGTTATCGCAACAGCGGGCGATGGGGTCGTCACATCCCAACGCCGGTAAAACTTATTATAATAATTACCAAAGGTCTGCTTATTACTCTGGTCCAGATTTGACAGGTTACTAATTTTTAAACAGAGGGCAAACCAGTAACTCATTGGATAAGAGCAATTTACTTATAAAGTGTTAACGATTATTATCAGATGTTATGTGATAACAACCGGGACCGACAGCTTAACATACTCTACGAGGCACGGTGGGGAGACCGGCAAAGACAAATGCTCAGAACAAAACAGATATTTGTAAGATCAATACAAACATATGCCCATATGTGAACGCAAATAAGCAATACCATGTCAACCCACACGAATGTCATTTTGAGAAAAACGTGTTTGAAAATTTTTGAACAACTTGCTTTATATGATTTTTTTTTATGTATTGGTCACGTTTTTGGTAATTTCAAGATTTATGTAAGTTATTTTACTTATTTACACAAAAAATAAGTATACAAACTGCATATTCCGTATATAATATAACCCAAAACGTTTAAAATAATACATAAATTGTATGATAAAAATGGCTTTTTTAGAAGTTTTAAAGCTTAAAATACTACAAATATTCAAAGAAAAATGTTCTTCAGCCATTTACCAACACTTCTGCATATATAACTCAGTTTTTTCAATTTTGTGGCTTGATATGGTATTGCTTATTTGCGTCCATGTATGCCTGTGGTATATTTTTATTTTACTTTGTTGTATAAATATAATAAATTAATTAAATGTCCTATTATCACATTTCAGATATGACAGTATACTACACAATGCATCACATATAATAATACCACTTTTAAAGGAATGTATACATCACTGCGACAAGTGCAATAAATACTTTACAACGATTGATGAATATAACATTCACGATAAATCAGAACATCCCACAAAAATAATTATTGGAAAGAAAAAATTATGCGATAATACAGATGAAATCGTTAGCAATATTAAAGTAGAAAATGAATTTGATCAGAATATTAACGAGAATATAAATGATATTAAAAAAGATATACAAGAACCGCTATGGAAAAAATTGAAATATGAAGAGGATATGTCAATTTCGAATGGATTAATAAAGGATTTAGTAACGGAATGCAAAGTTAACGTACAATTATTTGATCCACCATGGCTTATGCCAACAATGAAGATGTGTAAAGGATATAAAAATCCAAATAACGAATTAAACGGTATCGATTATACAAATAACGGAACATGTGTAAACGTTAATCAGATAATAACGAGTGAAGTGTCATATTCAAGTGTTAGTTATAGCAGTTTGATGAAACCTGGTATTTTTAAATGTAAATTTTGTTTGGTTTCATTTGCGAATAGGTGAGTACTTTATTTATATTTTATTTATCTATCTAATACCTTTAAACGAGAAATTCTTGTATATATATAATTGGGATCTCAGAAACGTTTGCACCAATTATCATGAAATTTAGTATGCATGGTTTTTCGGGGACGATAAATCGATCTAGCTAGGATTTATTTTTAGAAAATGTGGCTTTGTCCGTGTTTTCAGGCCGTTGTCGACACGCCATCTATTATCAACAAAATAAATTAAAAATGTCAAAATATATAAATAAATTCACAGCGCACTTGAGCGACCACGCGTTGCTATGGCAACAAGGGTTTATTGAATTGAATCGAATGACAAACATTTCTACAATGACAGTTGACGTTTTCTTTAATTTTTTATGTCAGTGACTGACAGCGATGCGTCCATTAGAATTTAACAAAATACTCAACAATCCCAATTTTTGGGGATATAACTTGTTGTCGAAATCATTATTTTATTATCCGGGTAAGGTTTCAATCGAGTCTACCGTACCCTTCACGACTTTCGATTTACCAAAAACAAAAAAAACCGAGCTTAGCTCGGTCAACCAGGTACTAATATATATCAGCAAACTTGCCTTAAGCACCAGAGGTTCGTGGTTTCGATTCCCATGAGAAAAAGATGTTTGCATTTTGATTTGACCTGACATTCCCGGTCTGGGTGGGTTTGTCCTTATCATCGTGTATGTTTCTGGAACCCAACGCAGGATATAACTATACTAATGGGGGCCGTTGAATGTGTAGCATTTATTATTATTATTAAGCTTACAAGCGGTTTTTGTACACTATGAGTGCTCGCAAAACCATACAATTGTAGGTGTCACATCACTCAAACTAGAGATATTGGTTCTTAAATCTTTTTACCCAGTAACTTCACTAGCTACAGGTCATCAAACCAAAACAATGTATACTGCTTTAGTGGTAGAATAACTGACACTGTGGTGGTACCTAGCCTACCATCTGTAAAAGCTTCTTCATAGTATTATTTCTTTTATCGTTCCCAGGGTCTGCTTATTACTTTTAACTGGATTTGACAGGTTACTAGTTTTTACACAAGGAAGGCTATCTGACCTGCACCAAATCGCAACCAAAGGCAACCAGATGTTCTGTGGTAACATCCGGCATTGACTTTTTACATGTCCTCAGAAGCTGAGACTTTGAGAATATTACTATGTGACCCATCCATGAAGTGACCACGCCCAAAGTTGCTTGACCAACTGATTGTTCACATTTTGAATGTAAACTTATTTGAACCAAAAAATTGTCCTGACAATTACAAAAACGACAAAATATGAATTATGCAATTTGGTGCAGTCTTTCTGAAGTTATGTGCGAACATACATTCCTACGGTTTTTGACACCGTTGTGGCGTTGTGGGTAGCGAGTCTGCCTTAAGCCTCGACGGTTGCGGGTTCGATTCCCGCTCAGAGCAGATGTTTGTATTAATCGTACAGGCATGTTTTCCGGTCTGGTTGTGTTTGTCTTTGTCATTGTGTATGTTTCCGGACCCCCGACACAGGATATGACTATCCTAATGGGGGCCGTTGAGTGTGTAGCGTTTATTATAATTGTTATTATTATTTAGGGTTTTGTAGCCAAATGACAAAAAACCTTACAATTTCTTCATGTCCCTCCGACCGTCTGTCCGTATATCACAGTAATTTTATTCGGAGACCTTGGCTCTATCTGAAATTAAAAAATAGGTGTAATCTAAAAGCCGTTGCAAGGTTTTGTAGATAAAAAAAATATATTTAAAAATATATAAGAATTAAGGGCAGTCCATATATGTAACTGAGGGTTGAAAAAAAATTTAATTGTACCACAACGTTTGAGGTACCTTTGAATAGTTCTTTCAAAATAACAAGGAGGTATCATTTTTAAAATTCTGGAAAAAATTGAGGTCTACAAATTTTAGAGATTTAAAAGTTTTTCCCATAACTTTGTTTTTCATATTATTTTTAATAATTACTATGAAATTACAAACTTATTTTTGCGATCGATTTCAATTCGTTGATATTGAAAGTCCATAAGATTCTTCATTCATTACGCTGCGGAATTCTTTAGCACTGGATTGGTAGTTATATAGATTTTTTTTTTTCAGGTACTCATTAATAAAACACGAAAAATGCCACATGAATATATCAAAAGGCCGGCCACTTTTGTGCATATACTGCGATCGGTACATCGCCGGCAATCATTATAACCTCCACTCGCATATTCAGAAACAGCATCCTAACAACAAGACGAGAAAACACAAGACGCATTTATGCAAGCGGTGCGGATTGAAATTCCGAAAATATCGAAGACATGTCGAAAATTATCACACTAACGATTGCCTCGCATGCGGTTTGGAGTTTAACGATTCGGTACAACACGCGGAACATGTTACGACATGTCGAAAAGTTGATGACGCAACGAAAATGATTGAAGTTTGCGATTTGTGTTATTCGTTTCTCAAGAATAAGATTAATTTGCATTATTATTTCATGGGTACGACGAAATCCGAGTTGGGTGTGAGACGTTCGTGTCACAATTAGGAAGAACCATTTTGAACTCAAAATGGTGAAGCGTATTCGAGGTTTTCGAGCGGAATATAATAAGCCCAGGCGTTCCAAAACTAATGAAGATCGTTTGAAGAATATACAACATCGCTTGCAACGATTAAAACTATTGAATAAATACTAATTACGCTGTTTTATTTCTTATAATAGCTGTGCCCGTTGCGCTCGCGTTATGTAGTTTTTTGACGATCCTACTGGTAACCAAAATTTTCCCGTGATAAAAAGTATCCTATATGGACGCAAATAAGCAATACCATGACAAACCACAAAATTGAAAAAAATTAGTTATATATGCAGAAGTGTTGGTAAATGGCTAAGAGCATTTTTCTTTAATATTTGTAGGGTTTTAAGCTTTAGAACTTCTAAAAAGCCATTTTTAATCATGTAATTATGTATTATGTTAAACGTTTTGGGTTATATTATATACGAAATATGCAGTTTGTATACTTATTGTTTGTGAATATAAGTAAAATAACTTACATATATCTGAAATTGCCAAAAACCAGACCAATATGTACAAAAAAAAATCATATAAAGCAATGTTTAAAATTTTCAAACGCGTTTTTCTCGAAATGACATTCGTGTGGGTTGACATGGTATTGCTTATTTGCGTCCATATGTTAATCCAGGTAATAAGCTATGTGTGTATTAAATTTCATCCAAATCTGTCGAGTAGTTTTTTCGTGAAATATTAACCATCCATCCAAACTTTCACGTTTATAATGTTAGTGGGATTTTATCTTTGAGCTGTGTATAGTTTTTAGGATTCCGTAGCTAAATGTCAAAGTGCTTTGAGAAATTAATTCACAATATTATATATCCTATTGTTCATAATAAAATAATTCCGGCTCAGCATGGTTTTACAAAAAGTCGCTCAACCGTCAGCAACCTCCTAGTGTACACAAATTATTTGTTTGAACATATGGACAATAAAATTCAAGTTGATGTAGTTTACACTGATATTTGCAAGGCATTTGACAAGGTCGATCACATTTTATTACTACAAAAGCTAGCCTTTAACGGAATTAAGGGCAATTTGTTACGCTGGTTATCATCTTACATCAATCGAAGAACACAAAAAGTAGTTTTAAATGGTTTTGCTTCCGGTCTAATACATGTAACATCTGGTGTTCCTCAGGGCTCCATTTTGGGCCCCCTTCTCTTTGTTATATTTATCAACGACATACATTTCTGTTTTCATAATTGTAACTATCTCTTATACGCTGATGATCTTAAAATTTATTTTCAAATTACCTCAAAAGACGATTGTGTCAAACTCCAACATGATCTGGATCGACTTTCATCTTATTGCTTAAATAATAAATTGCTACTCAGTTTAAATAAATGTAAATCTATAACTTTTACAAAAAAATTAACACCATTGACTGGACTTATTTTTTATGCAACGTACCGCTTGAAAAAGTTAATACAATTAAAGACTTAGGCATTGTTTTTGACTCAAAGCTTCATTTAGATGAACACATAAATCACATTACCACTAAAGCACTACAAATGTATGGCTTTGTTGCACGAACCTCAACTTCTTTTAGTCGACCGGAAACATACCTGCTACTGTATAAATCTTTAATCCGATGTCAATTAGAATATGGGTCCGTTATATGGAATCCGATATATCAGAAATACATTGATCAACTTGAAACTGTACAACGTAAATTTCTTCGTGTTATTGACTACCGTTGCTTTCGTTCGAAGTCCTCATATAGCGAATTGTTACTCAAATTCTCTTTACCTTCATTGAAAAATAGAAGACTGCTGCTAGATCAAGTTATATTATATAATATTTGTCGTAATAAATTTGACTGTAATCAATTAATAAACCAAATATATATCAGAATACCGAACCGTCCTCAACGTAGCTGTAACGCGTTCGCTCACCATTTGTTTTTACCAAATATTTCAAAAACTAAAGCTGGTGAACGCGCGCCTCTTAGGCGAATAATGAAGGCTTATAATGACTTGTTCACCACCGTTGACATTTTTCATGTGGCACCATACAATTTTAAAAAACTAGTATTGCAACTACTAGTGGATACCAACGTTTGTTACTGAGAGTGATACTCGACGCTCTTAAAACATTATTTATGATGTAGTTTTGTTTAGCAATTATGGTATGGGAAGCGATTGTCTCTGAAAACCATTTAAATGTTTAATTTGGGGATAACGGTGTTGGTTGTACAAATACTTAATATTTAGCTGTAAGAATTTGTTATAATAAGCTTTTTGTACAATTGTTTGTTATCGCAATAAATAAATAAATAAATAAATAAATGACAAAAACGAAACCGTTATAGTTTTGTCATGTCCGTCTGTCCATTCGTATGTCAGTCATTTCACTTTGAGACTATTAGCTCTATACGAAATTTAGTGAATAGGAATAGTCTGAACCGGCACACAATTTTGTAGTGAAACCAGAAAATATAACACGTAACTAAGGGTTGAATTTGTTTTTAATAGGGTCCGACCGAAACTGGTTTTTCAGCCGAAAGCGAACTTTCGGCCTCCCTCTCAGTTTCGGCCGAAACCGAAACTTTTTAAAAAATATTGAAAATTACGTTTTTTTTAATGAAATTTGAATTTCAAGTATTTTTAACATTTATTTTAGGGTCCGTCCGAAACTGGTTTTTCAGCCGAAACCGAAACCGAACTTTCTAAAAAACCGAAACTTTTTAAAAAAAAATTTAAAATTACGATTTAAAGTCAAATAATTAGGAACGGAAAATAATTTGGTTAAATATTTTAAAAGTTTAATTTTATGAGATAATGTTTGTTATAAAGTATACTGTTCAATGGTGTGTACATTTTGGAAGCTAAGAATATTTAATGGTGGTTTATTTAAAAAGAAATCTCTCAAGAAAGAAAATTTACTGGCTGATCATCTAATTAGGGACAGCAAGAGTTAGTGTTTTATTTTCGATTTTTAAAAAATAAACCTGAAATACAAAGGCTGCAATTTTTAGATTGGCCTGCCAATAAGCCTAGACATGAATTCTTTGGAACATTTATGGTACAACAAACTGAAAATTTAAACCAACTCTATAGTAGTTCCAAAGACGCCTGGAAGAACTTCATTAACGAAACTTGTCATTATTTGATCGAGTCGATGTCGCGCCGATGTCGATATGGCTATAGCTAATAATGGCAATCACATTGAATGTTAATTTTTAATAGAAAACGTTGTTTTTAGATGAATTTAACAATAAATATACATTTTTCTCTTCCATTACATTCTGCGTTCATTATTTCTAATGTTTTCTTAAGTGTCCCTAATTACTTGTCCAGAGTTTTTTTTTTTCGGAATGTGTATTGCTGTTGGCCCTGGACTCAGCCGTGATAAAGGGCAGCCCTCACGGGGGCTCAAATTTGATTCCGTCCTTAGGGTGCCTCCTGCGAAGCCGAACCACGGCGGCGGACGTCATCGGAGATGGAGGCAGCGCTCCGAGCGCATTCTATACGATAGACTCACCCGACGGTGTGAGCGCGACGCGACGTGCGAAACAAAGGACCTCGTACTCTCCGACGAAGACGGTGTTGTGTGCGTGTCTGTGCTGTGTAAGAGGCATTGTCTAATGTAATCCTATCATCAAGGTCTTGCAGGACGTGCTTAGGACGCAATACTTTTGTCGGTTGATTCAAAATGATTATTATAATACTATCAAAGAACAAAGAATTAAAATCATATGCTCTGTCACGTAACAAAATACGTAATTACTATTAATAAATGTGCGCGTAGAAGCCAACTTAATAATTGTACATTACAATAATAGCCTAAACTAATTACGCAGACAGTTGTGTGTCGTGTTTACTAAACGTTAATTCGTTTTAAAATAATGCGGAAAAGGGCTTTGCCCTGTTTGTATACGTGTTTTATCTATACTTCTATACTAATATTATAAATGTGAAAGTTTGGATGGATGGATGGTTGTTTGTTACTCTTTCACGCTAAAACTACTGGACAGATTTGGATGAAGTTTGGTAAACACATAGCTTATTACTTGGATTATATAGGATACTTTTATGTCGGAAAATGTTCCGAAGGATCATCAATTCGCGTGGGGGCACAACTAGTTGTTGAGTATTTTACGGTTCCGTAGCCGAATGGCAAGAATGGAAAGGAATTAAAATCTACCGCAAAAATAAGTTGGTAATTGCATAGTAGTTATTAAAAGTCGCATATCCTTCTGATTGATAGAGGGAAGAGCGAAGTTCATTGGCAAATTTGTTACAGAAATCTGTAAAATATCAGAAATATGGTAGTAAAAAGAAAAAATTCGGTCCCCTAATTTGCCACCCCAATCAAGCTTACTTAGCCAGCAGGTAAATCCACCACTGTTGAAATCACATTTTATTTTATAATCATCTGTCTGTATGCAGCGTTGAACTCGTTATAAAAATAGACGCGATGCAATGTGTCTCGACGGATAGAGAATGGAGTGGAGACAAAATAAAACAAAAATATATAAAAAATAGTTGTACTAGTTTTTTTTGTTGAATTAAAAAAACACAACATTTGTATTAATTTTATCAATAGGTAAATGTGCAAAATACTTCAGCATGTCGTCAATAGCGAAATAGTATTAAGCTTTTGAATACAAAACATTGATCTTCTACAGATTTTACCCTGGACGATAAACGTGAAAGACACTCATTTTACAATGAAATTGTTATGTTGGGTTGGCAAAGAGCGATGGCAAGGATTGGCATGGGATGAGGTAGTGTGGTATAGGGTACAGTGAAGGAACTTTGTTAATACCGCGTGTCCCTCGAAAAGTTTATTTTATATTAATTTTATCGGTAGGTATATACGTAAAAGATTTTACGTCTCTCAGATCGTATATAGTGATAATCTTGGATATCTTTACATGTCTTGTGGGCCTACCATTTAACTCATGATAAGTAATTTTCTCTTATCCAATGAGTTACTGGGTCTCCCTTAGGGTTGCAGAGGTCAAATGGCAACCGCTCGATGTAAAACTGGTATCCTGTCAAATCAGGATAAATGTATAATCAGACGCTGGGTAAATACCGGGAATAATGCTAAGGAGAAGAAGACTAATTTTCCAGAATCATAACCAAGAATTCCACTCTAAAAACGGCTCTGTTACATTTATATTCTAATTTTAATGGTCCTGTTTAACTCAAGAAGGAATTCAATTTAATGAAGTACTAAAGCAAACACTTTCACTGGTAGGTCTTTTGTTACAAGAGGCCGGCTAGGTAGGTACCACCACAGTGTCAAATATTCTGCTGCCAAATAGTAGTGCTTAGGCATTACTGTGTTCCGGTTTGAAGGGCACTGTACGCTAGTGAAATTACTGGGCGGAGGAGATTTAAGAACTAATATCTCGAGGTTGGCAACGCGTGAGTGGTACCTACTAATGATGCTGCAAGCGGTCATAAGCTAAGAAGCCCATTTACCATCTGGTGGGCCGTATGCTTGTTTGCCAACTTGTAACTTAAAAAAATAAAAATAAAACAATTTTTTTTGTAGACTACTCTACGCATTCCCTGTGCTTTCTATTCAATTTTGTCCGGATGAAAAGTCCCAGTGTCTGTCCGAACGCTAGCAAAAGTAACGTGCAAAGAGAAAAAAAACTTTAATTATACTATAAAGAACATGAAATAAAAAAAATTGGTTATAAAAGATTTTGTTAATTAATAAAGTGTCTAGAATTCTATTGATAATAAGTGTATAGTGTTGTGTTATAAAATTTTCCGTCGTTTACGGTAAGATTTTATATTAGAAATACTTATTATAATAGCGAAGCATGTATTGCTCCTAAATAATGAATGTATGCCGAAATAACAGTAACGTATTTACGCCTTAAAAGGTAAGGCACAGGGCCTGATTTAGGGGCGACAGTCCCGGGGCCTCCACAAGACTTCAGAAAAAAAATCTTTGAAATACCGACTAGTAAACACTAGTGATTTTTTTTTTGTTGTTTTACGTTAAACTTACTTATTACTACTTATTCTTCTTTCGGAATATATTTACATATGTTTGTTAGATACTAAAAGGATTTTCTAAGTTGCAAAATAAATTATTTATTGCAAAACTCGACTAAAAAAAAATTTTTATATTTGGAAAATAATTTAGGGCCTGGGGGCCTCCACTTCTTTGCTGCTCCGAGCCCTCTAAAACCGGTCAAATTGTGTCAATATTGCGGTGTAGGTATTGATGTAAAAACCACTAGTGAATTATAAATCTAACAGCTTTAAACGAGCAATTCTTTTATACATATAATTTGAATCTTATTGTGGGTCTGCCTTTAGCTTGAGCTCAGGCAGATGCTAGCATTGACTATACAAATATCTGTTTCGGTCTGGGCGCTTGTCCTTGTGGGACTCCCCACCTCGGAGAACACGTTAAGCTGTCGGTCTCGGTTGCTATCACACAACATCTGGTAATAATCGCTAACTCCTGATAAGTAAATGGCTCTTATCCAATGAATTACTGGTTCGCCCTTAGGGTTGCAGAGGTCAGATGTTAATCGCTCTGTGTAAAAAAGTAACCTGTCCGGATAAGAGTAATAAGCAGGGTAATGTACTCTTATCATACCGGGAATAATCCTAGTAAGAAGAAGAAGATATATTCTGAATCTCGGGAACGTCTCCAACGATTTGCATGAAACTTAGTATGTCGGGCGGTTTCGAGGGCGATAAATCGAACTAGTTAGGATTCATTTATAGAAAATATCGTTTTATCCGTGTTTTCAGGCAATTAAAACTCCGGTTCTTGTCCAGATGTGTCCACTGCGATTATTTTTCTTTTGTGAGAAAAACTATTATTTTTATGAGCGTGCACAACACCATTAGTAAGTGTCACTCACGCGTTGCCAACGAGAGATATTGGTTCTTAAACCCCCTTTGCCCAGCAATTTCACTAGTTGCCCTTCACACCGAAACACAGTCATCCTTAAGAGTCCAAAAACAAGCTTTGATTTGCTTGCTTTTCGGTGGTACCTACCACTGACCACCAGTGTGACAGATTGCACTGGTGGAATAATCACAGCTGTGACAGAGATTATCCCAACAGCGGGCGATGGGATCGTCACGTCCTTACGTCTTTATATTATAAATAGTATATAAAGAGGCCGGAATTCCTCAAAAAATTAGTTTAATAAGTGATTATTTACCAGCGATCATGTTGTTATTGTTTACACCTATTTCAGTTAGTGACAGCTGATGAGCTGACATTTTTATTTTGAACATCATGTTTATACCAGCATCGCAATTCCATCCGTAGCTATGTTAGAATTGGCTCAAGAGAAAAATGAATCATTTGTAAGTAAATAATGTTCCATGAGACACATCTGTACCGAATATCAATTGAATACCTGTAGCATTTAGCTTGACATTTTCTGGACAAAAATTTTATATGTTTTAACCATGATAATAAGCTATCTAAATGTTAAATTGATACTGCAGGCCCAGATTTGGAGGTCTGCAGGCCTCGAGGCCGCAAAAGAGTGAAGGCCCCCTGGCTCCAAATTATTTTTCAAATAAAATGAATGATTTTTTTTCAGTCAAGTTTTTCGATACATAATTTATTGTGCAACCAAGTAGATCCTTATGGTATTTAATAATAATATATATAAATATAATAGAGAATAGGCAAAGGAAATTTTGTTACTAGTATTTACTAGTCTTTTTAGGGTTCCGTAGCCAAGTGGCAAAAACGGAACCCTTATAGTTTCGTCATGTCCGTCTGTCCGTCCGTCCGTATGTCACAGTCATTTTACTCGGGGACCATTGGCTCTATCTATACGAAATTTACTAAATAGGTGTATTCTATGAACCGCACAACGATTTTGTAATGAAATCTTAAAACTTATAGGGATTAAAGGTAGCAGTTCATACATGTAACTCAGTGTTGAAAAAAAAAAAATCATCGTATTTTAACGTGTGAGATATCTTTGGATAGGTCTTTCAAAATGATAAGGAGGTTTGATTTTGACTTTTTTCAATAAGTCAGTAGTTGTTGAGATATCAGCTCCTAAAGTCATAAAAATGGTGTGTCCCCCTAACTTTTGAACTATGGGATTTAAAATTCTGGAAAAATTTGAGCTTATAGCACATCAAATAAAATTTCAACCACATTTAGTTTGAAGAAGATAGATCGACAAATTTAAGAGATATATAACTTTTTCCCATAACTTTGTTTTTCATATAACGTTTAATAATTACTATGAAATTACCAACTTATTTTTGCAGTCGATATTAGTTCGTTATTATTTTTAAAGGCCTATAGATTCTTCACAACCAAGCTGCGGAACCCTTTTTGTGCGTGGTCTACAACGCACGTGACTGCTAAATATTTTTCAAGAATATTAGCAATGCTTTATCAAGACATTAATATTACTATTACCCCTCAAAATAAATTCGAACCTAGTGGGTACGAAAATAGCCCAAATGGGTCAGGACCGAACCCTCGACTCTCGCGTTAACGTAGCGAAGTCGGAACTGCTACCGTTGAGCTATTGAGTCGGAATTTCGATTTTTTCCAAAGTCTTGCAGGGGCCTAGGGCTCCTCCCCTGAATACGGCCCTGTTCTTGTATCATCTAAACATCAAAAGAAGTAAACAAACTTTCATATTCATTATATTAGGTGGTAGGTCTTTTGTTGCAAGAGGCCGGCTAGGTAGGTACCACCGCAGTGTCAAATATTCTGCCGCCAAATAGTAGTACTTAGGCATTACTGTGTTCCGGTTTGAAAGGCACTGTACGCTAGTGAAATTACTGGACGGATGAGATTTAAGAACTTATATCTTGAGGTTGGCAACGCGTGAGTGGCACCTACTAATGGTGCTGCAAGCGCTCATAGGCTACGGCAACCACTTACCATCAGGTGGACCGAATGCTTGTTTGCCAACTTCTAACATAAAAATAAATAGTTGTTTGATATTAAATGAGTCATTGTGAAAATTGATTTAACATTGATAAATGTATGTCAGATCGTCTCGTACGCATTCTTTCTCAGTAACATATGAGATTCGAATTGATCTATTGCCAATATTAACAGCTGCTTCGTTGGTGATGACGGATCATGGACGAGGAAAAAATATCGTATTATATTACGAGTACTAATGATTTTCTTGTTATTTTCAAGGGCGGTCATTTGTAATTCGGCGAAATGATTTTTGTTTGTAAAATAAAGTACAGTACTAAAATGCGGAAGCCATTTTTTATATCGGTTGCAAAACAATCATATCCCCTCAAACCTCCTCGATGGCCTCAGATCGTTCGTCAGGTTACGGGAACTCTCGCAGAACGATCCACCGCGACCTCGGGCCCGGGGGGCGAGATGTTAAACCCTAATGCCGGATTAAGCAAGCGTGGGGCCTGTAGCAATTTTTATCCCCGGGCCATTGATCCGGTATGGGTCTGAATTTTAGTAATATGGGTACGAACAATCACTACTTAATAGGTTTATTTGCACACTGTGCCATTTAAAAAAAGACCTAATTTTTTCCGAAACTGTGTTAATATACTTTTGACATAAGCGGGCTTGGATATTCGGGGCCCCTTTTCGTGCGGGGGTAGCAATTGCTACTTTTGTTACTATAGTTAATCCGGCACTGTTAAACCCCTAGCGCTTCCCACCCAAGTGCGCCCGGCAATCAGGACACAGAATGCCGTCCTCCTCACGGCCGCTTAACCCGGGCGCACAGGTTCCCCCATAGAATTAATATAAGAACAAAAAGCTCACTGAAGCAATATTTCTGTGCCAAAAGAGAGGTTCCAAATAGTAGCTTTGTCCCTATCTAATCGAAACACCATAATTTTTTAAAATTGAGGACAAAATATAAACTTAGAATCATCTTGATTTCTGCATACTATTAAATTATTAATATATTTAAATTAGAACCAATATATTATTTTATTGGAATATTATTATTTTTATTAGAATTAGCCAGTGGTATTATAGTAGTGGCATGTAAGTCGGAAAATATAATAAAATTATATTTATTTTTATCCATTCTTTTTTGTTTCCTCGTCACGAGAAAAACTTAAAATTACATTTTAATACTAAAATAAAGATAACATAACTTTATTTTAAATTTTAAATTAATTACAATTGATAAAAATTCAAGAATCGTCTTTGAACTTAACATAGCAGAGTCACCCTAGTTCTTATAAAACAAAATTAGTTACAGGTGGAAAGATTTACCACAACTTGGATAAGATTCTTTCTTACAACCAGGTATAACGCTATTGTTCACTATTTTTCTAAGAAAAATCAATTAAAAAGGTTTGAAGAGCCCAATCTATGATATGAAAGTTTGACGTTACTATAGTAACCAAAATAACGCCTATTTGTTGGTAAATTTTCATTTAACCGAAAATGGTGTATTTAAAGGCTTATTATATTACAATCAAAACTAATAATTTAGTAACAATTGTTATTAATTATAAAATACTTTCGTTAAGCCACAAAATTTATAAATATATTCAGAAGTTGTGTAACTACCACCTTATCAAATTGTGTATATCAATGTATGTCTCTTTCTCGAACAAATTTTCGTTTTAGTATGAAGTATTGAAAATTGAACTTAAATATTTAGCTATAAAGTATGAGTTTATTTAACATTAAATTACAAGTTATTGTTCTTGTTCTTATAGTTTTTTTTTTTTTATGTTATAAGTTGGCAAACAAGCATACGGCCCACCTGATGGTAAGTGGATGCCGCAGCCTATGAGCGCTTGCAGCACCATTAGTAGGTGCCACTCGCGCGTTGCCAACCTCGAGATATTAGTTCTTAAATCTCGTTCGCCCAGTAATTTCACTAGCGTACAATGCCCTTCAAACCGGAACACAGTAGTGCCTAAGCACTACTATTTCCTATTTCCTACTATTTCCTATTTCAGTAGTGCCTAAGTAATTCTATGATTTGTCCATTTTATATGAAACTAGCGGCCCGCTCCGGCTTCGCACGGGTATAAAATATATAGCCTATGTCATTCACTGAAAAAATTATTAAAATCGATCCAGTAGTTTTGATTTATTCATTACTGTTATTTTGATAAATCTCGTAGGGTTCAGACTGCCTTTGTTGCAATTTAAGCGGAAAAAATGTAATTATTTACGACATCACATTAGAAACCTCAAAAATAAGAGTATTTCTCCACTATTTAATGGATGTTATTATACATATAAACCTTCCTCTTCAATCACTATCTATTAAAAAAACCGCATCAAAATCCGTTGCGTAGTTTTAAAGATTTAAGCATACATAGGGACAGAGAAAGCGACTTTGTTTTATACTATGTAGTGACATATTACGCACACATAAAATACGTAACTCAACATACTATTTATTGTGGAATGCAATAATAATAATAATAAATTCATTTCTCTCCCACAGACATTTTCATATACATTTTTGTTTTCAGAGTCTTAATTATAACGACAATGGTATGCGGGAGGCAGGAGCCCAAACTAGGTTGCCCTGTGCTAAGGGTCTCCTGGCTCCCCTCTATGATTAGGAACTTTTTTTTTTTTTACAATGACTATAATATAATAAAGTAATAAGTGCTAATAACAAATAAAAAGGTAAGGTGTGTGAGTGTTCGTGAAAACGGGTGTATATGCATGTCTGTGTATAAGTATGAAAGTGTGTGTGTGTGCAATAAAATATATGAATAAAATGCGTAAATTATGGTCATTAGAAAGAGAAAGAAAATTAGTCTAAGGGCACCCGTGTTTTAGCTAATGCTCCATCTATCTTCACCGAAATATTAATGTAATAGTTTAGCTTATTCTTAACAATGTTTATATAACACTTATTTTGTACAAACGTGTAATAATACCATGATATGGAAGAGCGGAACCTTCTGACACGAGTATTTTATATACTCACTAGTAGGTCCCAACCTTATAGCTAAGAATTGTAATACCTTTATGAAAGAAGAATAAAGCATTTTTTTTTATCTTCTTTCTCTCTCTACGCCCGTCTCCAACCGGATCTGACAGCGATTACAAAATGGCGGATATTTTTATTATATCACCGCTGGCAACGCTACTAACGTTTGACATTTAACCAACGGACTCATGAGCTTATTTATAATGACACACAATCACACGAATTTAGGACGATCGCTTCCTGGTCCGATCGGATCGCATTGTATATCTAATTAATTAATTTTTTACAAGCTGTTCAGCACTCCTGCACTCATAGCCCAGTGCACCCACTGTTCGGTAAACGATCGGTAGGTTAAGCAACTTTAGGCGCGGTCAGTCACTAGATGAGTGATCGCATAGTGGTATTCCAACCGAGCGTCTCCGTGCTTCATGGACACGTAAAAGTCGGTCCCGGCTGTTATCAATTTGACAACAGTCGATAAGTCAAGTCGGAGGCCTACGGGCGACCTGAACAACTCTGACACTAGGTTGGCCACTAAGATAAGAAGAAGATCTACTGCACCGAACTGGCCTATCGGGGTTCGGGGTGAAGGAGACCGGCTCAAGAGCATCGAGGGATCTCAGCACATTCATTTTGTCACCACTACGGGAGCTCAATCCGCCGGCACATTATTATTTTACAATAAACATTTTGTAATATAAGTGCCTATCATTTCAAAACAATCCGAAGTTAAGATACACAGTCTTTAACTTACCTTGTTAGACTTGAGGGTTTTATACTCTATTGATCTATTGTCACACTGGTGGTAGGTCTTTTGTTGCAAGAGGCCGGCTAGGTAGGTACCACCGCAGTGTCCAATATTCCGCCGCCAAATAGTAGTGCTTAGGCACTACTGTGTTCCGGTTTGAAGGGCATTGTACGCTAGTGAAATTACTGGGCGAACGAGATTTAAGAACTAATATCTCGAGGTTGGCAACGCCTGAGTGGCACTTACTAATGGTGCTGCAAACGCTCATAGGCTGCGGCTGCCACTTACCATCAGGTGGGCCGTATGCTTGTTTGCCAACTTGTAACATAAAAAAAAAAAAAAAAAAATTGAACGGGCCCGAAGTGTCAGCAAGCCAGTTAGCCTGAGTCAGTCAGTGAGCTTGAGCAGAGATGAAACGGATATCCGGTAACGATGAAGCCTCAATAGCTCAACAGTAGAAAGGCAACTTCGCTCCGAGAGAGTCGAGGGTTCGATCCTGACCCTTGGGCTATTATCGTACCCACTCCTAGCGCAAGCTTCGAGCTTATTTGGAGGGGCAATAGGAATATTAATTAGTAATGCCTTTGAATAAGGATTGCTAAAATTATTTAAAAACAAAAAAAGTATCAGCTTTCCGGCCAATCCGACCATGTTTTCACTATCCGGATACCATATAGTAGTTCAGTGTCCGGCCGGATTCAAAACCCAAAAAGCGTCATGACCTTCACGTGTCGAGTTGCGCGATAGAAGGTCTAACACCCGGTAGCCTCGTAGTTGACCGAATATCCTATATCCGGTATCCGGCCAAACCACTATCTGTTTCACCTCTAATCCCAACTGTCGTGTGCTCTTTGGAGGGAAGCAGGGCATTGCCACCTTGCCCCCATGGCGTCCAACGAGTGGAGCTCAGCGCATGGCAGATCGTGCGCAAGATCGTTATGCAAGAAACCTCCTTACCTATTAACAGGCTAGGATCTACAGTGGCAAGTCAGGGTTTTTGACTTGGGTTTCAATTAAAGGGCCCTGAATTCTTGCCTTTAAAAACTTATTAATTCTTATTTGGACGCAAATAAGCAATACTATGTCAACCCACACGAATGTCATTTCGAGAAAAACGCGTTTGAACATTTTGAACAACTTTTTTTAAATATTATTTTCACATAAAACAAGTATACAAACTGCATATTTCGTATATAATATAACCCAAAACGTTTAAAATAATACATAAACTGCATGATTAAGAAATGGCTTTTTTAGAAGTTTTAAACCTTGAAACCCTACAAATATTAAAGAAAAATGTTCTTCAGCCATTTACCAACACTTCTGCATATATAACTCAGTTTTTTCAATTTTGTGGGTTGACATGGTATTGCTTATTTGCGTCCATTTTACAAAAACAAACATATAGGCTTTAAGTGCCAAGGTCAAGCATAATAAGAGTTAGACTCACTACCAGCACGTCACAACGATCGTACACTATTTTATTAAGAGTTAGGCTCACTATCAGCACGTCACAACGATCGTACACTATTTTATTAAGAGTTACGCTCACTACCAGCACGTCACAACGATCGTACACTATTTTATTAATATGTGCCATTACATAAGAACTTTTTTATTATTTAATAGGATTTGGCGATGACTACAGTGCGTTCAGATACTGAAAGCGAAGCCAGTTCCGAAGAAGACGTGGATTCCGGCATCGCTGATGAACTGGAGAAGAAGAAAGACGTCGATTGTATGGATCTGTCGGAATTCTTCAGTTACTGGTGAGTTTCTTATTCTTACTTATAATTATATCATAGATATAGAGGTCCCCTAGATAGCGTATCTATATGGCGTAAAATGTCTTTAAAATTTAAAGCGTCAATGGCTCAACGGTTAAAGGACCGACTTCGCTCCATAAACGCTCAGTTGCGAGTTCGATCCTGATCTGGGGTTATTGTCCTACCCACTCTTTTTTTTTGGTAACGGGGAGGCAATCTGCTACTAGACACATGGCTTCTTGGAGAGGAGAACCTGGTTATGTCGGGTTCTATGACAAGATGGATTTTTAAATTTTTTTAATGTTATAAGTTGGCCAACAAGCATACGGCCCACCCGATGGTTAGCGGTTGCCGTAGCCTATGAGCGCTTGCAGCACCATTAGTAGGTGCCACACACGCGCTGCCAAACTCGAGATATTGGTTCTTAAATCTCCTCTGCCCAGTAATTTCACTAGCGTACAGTGCCCTTCAAACCGGAACACAGTAATGCCTCAGCACTATTTGGTGGCAGTATATTTGACACTGCGGTGGTACCTACCTAGCCGGCCTCTTGCAATAAAAGACCTACCAGACTATGGGGACCCACAATCCTCCTCGGTGTCCAATCTCAGTGCGTCTGTCTGCCAACTGCCGTCCTCCTCAGGGTCGCTCATCACGGGCGCACAGATTCCCCACGCTTCACGTCCACGACCCGAAAACGTGCCCTTTTTATATAGCCCCGGGTAAACGGGCTGAAGGGCCGGCACGGCTAGCAGCATCAGATAAAATCAATATCATCAATCAGGTAAAAAGTTAAAGCCTCATCTAACAAAACAAATATGCTTTTTACGTTGAATAAAAATATTTGATTTGATTTGATTAATTTTTTAGTTCGACAGCCTTCATAGGCGCGCTAGCCATTAAAACTTTACCGATGGGCAATCTAAAGTGTCGTCTTTACTATCTATGTATTATATGAACCTCAAGCCATATTATAAAGATGCGAGTTACAGATGCAAGTTTCGTTCTAATTCCACAGCTTTGGCCCATTTTATGATCTTTAGAGACAGCTTTAAAGGCTTAATATAATTTCTGACAGCTCTTATATGTTGTAAAATGATATAAAATAAACACGCGGACGTGTCCTTGAGCACGGTACAGATTTATAGATAGATAGGGTCATATTTATGAAGAACCTTATTCATGTTAGACATGCCAACAGCTTATTACTGATCGTTTGTACATAGCCACGTAATTAAAACAGTCATTTCCGCCATATATCGCGAATGGTCTTTTGAACTGTTGAAAAAAAAAATTTGAACTGTTGAAAAATTAAAAACAAGTATCAAGATATTAATTATTTAATTTTATTTGTAATGTTTAAAAATATATAAAAATTATCACATTGTCATTTTTGACTGTTGTATAAGTTTCAAATCTGAAACAAAATGAAAAATACCATAAGTTATACGTCATATAACCATCATCAAAATCAGTTCAGTATTTATTGATTATGGCCTTATAAACAATTTTATAGGAGTTACAATTGTTTTGGATAACATTGGTAGTAAATTTATTTCTAACAAAAACTATCTCCATATGAAGTACATTTATACAATTTACTTACCATAATTATTGAACTACATAGACTCCTGAAGGATTATTATCTACAACTTGCACGCCTGTATCATTATTATCTACAACTTGCACGCCTGTGTCATTATTATCTACGACTTGCACTCCTGTGTCATTATTATCTACGACTTGCACGCCTGTGTCATTATTATCTACGACTTGCACGCCTGTGTCGTTATTATCTACAACTTGCACGCCTGTATCGTTATTATCTACGACTTGCACGCCCGAAGGGTAATCTGCAACTTGCACACCAGAACCGTTGTTATCTACAACGGTCACGCCTGAACTGTTGTCGGCTACAGAGACACCCTGAAAAATAAAAGACTGATGAGTAGCTAGTACTTTCGAATGGATTTGAATATTTAGTATACGTATTAAATTATAATAATTGATATTTTTACGCAAGTGTATTCTTAATCTGATCTCTATTAATAACGTAAAGTATTTTCCAAAGCTATACTTCTTCTGGGTTTGGGAAAAATGATGCAAGTGAATTTTGACATACACACGATGAAGTTAGTTATCGAATAACTTAAATGCTTGCAAAGCGACACTTTTTTTTTTGTATTTCAAACCGTGACAGTAGAACCGACTTTAAAAAGTTTAAAAACACTTTTTGTTTATTTTATTGTGTTACTACTGTGTCATAATTATATTCTACTGCGAAGCAGTAGTGTTTTGCATTACTGTGTTTCGATTTCAAAGCTAGTGAAGTTACTGGCCAAAGGAGATTTAAGAACCAATATCTCTCGTTGTCAACGTGCGAGTGATACTTACTAATGGTGTTGCGCGCTCATAGGATACGACAACCGCTTACCATTAGGTGGGCCGTATGTTTTATAACTAGGTCACATAAAAATATATATTATAAGACAGCACTTACCGACATTTTTTTATTTCCTTTACAATGATTAATTTATTACACTAACTAATCGAGCGGCGTAAAATATTGTATCTTATCTAAGAATTTATACACATATATTAAATACATATATACTACTAGTATCCGCCTGTGATTGCACTCTTATTATCTGGTAAAAAGCCATGCTCCTCCTAGCACAGTCGGCCGGCTTGAACGGAGCAGTACTAATCTCTCAGAAAATCGGTGCAAAGTAATAGAGTGCTGTAGCGTTTCGGGCGATGAGTGAAAGTGCCGGAGGGCTAATCTCCCACCCCCTCTATTTTCCTTTATCATCATCATCATCATCTCGGGTTGGCAACGCGCATGTGATTCTTTAGGTTTTTTTTTTATGTAAGAGGTGGCAAACGGGCACGAAGCTCAAGCTTAAGCGATCACCGCTGGCCATGAACATCTGACACCATTAAGGAAGGAATAGGCTCTTCTCTTGAAGGGCATTGTACGCTAGTCGTATCGGTTACGAAAGACCGCCGACGGAAGTTGGTTCCACAAAGGGTTAATAGGCTGCGGCAGCCACTTACCATCAAGCGGAACGTATGGTTACCAACCGTAATGAAATAAATAAATAAAAAGATTTTCTGTTGGAATGAAGTTCCTTATCTAGTTTTTAATATAAATACCGTATATACTTTCATATGCACTTAATGAAAAGCTATTAAATTGGAATTACAAACAGACACTTCAATTTTATTTATTTGTATAGATATAATCATGACTTATGAGCCTTATCAGATAATACTATCAAATGTTTACATGGAATTGATAAAAAGGAATATTTTGACACGTGATTTGGTTTAAAATTAGCAGTGGATTTACTAATTCTATATCTAATATCACAAGCTTATAATTTATGAAAAGAAAAAATAACTGGACCACGGGAGCTACCATGATGTTTTAGTATACAATTCTTTGTCTTCCTAGCACTATCCCGGTCCTTTTTACCCAAAGTCTAGCTGACTCTTTTACGGATTTGACAGATAGTTTTTACACAGAGCGATTATCATCTGATCTGCGCAACAACGCAAAATGAGGGCGAAGAAAAGTTGGACATTGCCACCCGGGATTGCCACAATTGACAATAATAAAAAATAAATAATAATCGACAATCCCTAGATGCGTAATGTTCTATTTTGTGATTTCCTATGAAACGTAGGTGACGTTTACGTAAAATTTACAATACCAAAGTTGTAGAGAGTAAAAAAATCTAACACTTTTGAAATTTACACTTATTTTACATAATCTCAAATGTTCAGTATTTAATCTTAAAGTATTTATTTTTAAAAATTTATATTTGTTTTTTTTTTTTTTCGTTTTCTTTACAGCATTTGGTGATTTTTTTTACCCGAATGCCGAAGAAGGTTAATGTCTTTTTAGCGTATGTGTGTATGTCTATTTCTTTGGAAGTTTAAAGGTTTTAACGGATTTTAACTGAAAATGTGTCATTAGACTCTCAGTTTTGCGAATGACATAAGGTTTTTTTATACAATGTCGATTGGCAAACAAGCACACAGTCCTTATGCTAAGCAGTCAACGTGACCTTTGAACGCGGGTAATACTTCAAGTATAACATGCGCTTTGCCAACCCAAGAGACAGGAGGGAAGGAATAAGAAGGAAAAAATGGGAGGAAACAGAGGGGGTGGGAGATTGGGCCTTCGGCGCTTTTACTCATCGCAGGAAATGCAATAGTTTATCTGTTACTTTAAACCAATTTTCTGTGAAAGGGTAGTTCTCTCCTGGTCGAACCGGCCCATTTTGTGCTGGCTCTAGTACAACATAATAACGTATTATTTCAATATGGTGTCCGCAAAAAAAATATAGAATAACATTTTCTGAAGGAATTCGGCAGTTCCGGTAATGCCAAAATCAAATGATGGTTCCTAGGGAATGGAATTGCGTTGTTACTTCGCCTTGTTTTAACGAATTTTATAATTAGCTTTTTGCTTGAATTTTTTTTGATGGTGCTTTAATTATGCTTATATGCTGCCTCCATATAAATTTTATTATGATCTGATGTAGTAATTCGGATATATCGAATGGAACTTCTAGAAGTATAAGAATTGATTACACAAGATAATAAGTAATGGGAATTATTTTAAAATACTAATTACGCTCTCTTACAAAATGTTGCTATTAAATTTTGATAGGCGTTCTAATAAAATTCATGGAAAAATTAGTTGTTAATTTATTAATATATTCATGAGAATAAAGACATTATAAATATTTAAATATTAATTTTAGAAATTGATTCAATAGTAATACAATATGTATGTAATGAAAGGGAAAGTAAAAAAATACTCTTTTTTGTAATGTTTTTATTTATAGCCATAAATTTTTGAGTAAAAATCTTATCATTTTTTTTTACCAATAAATTACCAATTAAAAACGATATTTTGGGTTTATTTTTTTTGTAATAGGTAACATAAAAATAAACTTTCAAATACATTTTGGCGCCTCTTGAATTGCCGCTCGGGGTTTTTTTTCGGAATGTGTTTGCTGTTGGCCCTACTGGCCTTGACAGCGTCACCGGGCGGGGGCCGAGTACAGAGACTTAGTCGTGATAAAGGGGCAGCCCTCACGGGGGCTCCAGTATGATTCTGTCCTTAGGGTGCCTCCTGCGAAGCCGAACCACGGCGGCGGACGTCATCGGAGATGGAGGCAGCGCTCCGAGCGCATTCTATACGATAGACTCACCCGACGGACCGCTCGGGGTGGGAAGCCCGATTTGCTCCCTACTAGATGCTGACCATTAAAATTGCTTGTTAGCTTGGTGTAAAATCGTGAAGAAACTGCTCTAATGTCTTGCTCTTATCTAATACCTTTCAACGAGTAATTCTTGTAGTGTAGTGGCCAACCTAGTCTCAGAGTTGTTCAGGTCGCCCGTAGAGGCCTCTGACTTGACTTATCGACTGTCATCAAATTGATAACAGCCGGAACCAACATTTTACGTGCCCTACGAAGCACGAGCTATGGAAGCGTTCGGTTGAAATACCACTATGCGACCACCCATCCAGTGACTGACCGCGCCTTAAGTTGCTTAACCCACGATCGTTTACCGATCAGTGAGCGCACCCGGCTATGAACGTCTCATATACAATCTCAATCTCGGAAACGGATCCAACGATTTTCATGAAATTTAATATGCAGGGGTTTGGGGGTGATACATCGATCTAGCTAGGATTAAAATTTAGAAAATGTCGTTTTATCCGTGTTCTATCCGTGTTTTCAGACAAACCCTGTTTCGAGTCCAGGTGTCTTTTATTATGTCAGTAAGATCGAGAAATATTTTTCATATTTCATCATTGTAAAATAAACTAAATTTAGTTTCCAAAAAACACGATTTACCAAATAAAATAACATTTGTAATAATCAAAGCAGACGTACTGCTACAAAATTCACGTACGTCTGTGTAAATCAAAATAAAACGACAATTCAAAAATACACACACATAGAAACGGAACTAAAATGCATATTCTATTTAGAAGTCGGTAACTTGAACCAGTCTCTCGACCGCTGACTGACGTACGGACGTCACACACGAAAATACCCAATAATTATGTGTTAACGAAAAAGTCTATATGTGTTGACAAGTGTCAAAATGTGATATCTTTTTTAATCTGTGCGGATAATTAGATTTATCGTGTAAAAAAATAATTTTTAATCATCAAATTTAAGTTTTTAATATAAAAAAATAAGTCATTTTTAAATCTTTAATTTTTTTTTGTAAAAGTATTTTTTCTTTTGTTTTAAATATTTTTTTTTTTTTAATTTATGTAAAGATCATATTTTATAAAAAGAATTGTTACATTTCTTTGAAATCGAAAGTGGTACAGACTTTTTTATAGACTTTGCAAACGAAAATAAACAGAGGATAATTGTTCATGTGTGAAGTGAATAGAAAATGGCGTAGCTGTCAATTTTCGCGCCTTCGTTTTTGTAAACAGAAACAAGCGCGTGTCCGGTGACAGATAATTTATTGGTAAAAGGAGATTTATTACAAGTTTCTTTTTTAATTTATCGTTTTACGATGTTTTCTTTGCGTTTATCGGAAAGTAAAAACCGGTTAAGTGAGTTTCGGAGTCGCTAATAAAGGGTTCTCTACTAACGTAAAAAATATTTAAAGTTTCGTGTAAATAAAGTTAAAAATTAAGTGTAAAGTTTAAAAACACTTTTTTAAAATATAAAATAAATAATCGCTACACACTCAACGGCCCCCATTAGGATAGTTATATCCTTTGTCCGGAAACACACACACAAAGACATGTACAATAATACCCAGAACAGAACACATGCCTGTATGGCCAATACAAATATCTATCTCGAGCGGGACTCTAACCCGCGACCTGTGACGCTTAAGGCAGGTTCGATACCGCTGCGCCACATCGTCGTCGTGAGATGTCTGCTGACAAACGGACGAAGAAAGAGGTTTAGTAATAGAGGTCCGCTGACACTCGTTGGTTACGGAACCCTAAAAACCTTTAAGCGTGCTGTGTATTAAGTGATTATTTATGGTTTGATAAGGCATATAAATAAAAACCTTACTTTTTATAATAAAAAAACTTCAATATTGCTTTGACATATCGCCTATTAATCATTTAAAGCTGAATGCACACTCGAATCGTATATTTCTTTTAATTTAATCAACATGGAATTATTTTTTTATACCTATTACTATTTTAGAGCCACACTTCTCCCAGCACTAATGGGCCGGCTTGTAAGTACTACCCTCTTACAGAAAATCGGCGTAAAGTAACAGTATCAGTAGGTACTGTTACGTTTCGTGCGATTAGTGACAGCGCTGGAGACCCAAACTCCCACCCCCTCTGTTCCCTGCCTTTTTCCCCACTCATCTTTACCTCACATCCCTCGGGTTGTCAACGCGCATGTGATACTTCGTGTATCGCTCGTTCATAGGTTGCTGTGTCTGCTTACCATCAGGCGGACCGTATGCTTGTTTGACAACCATGATGAGGTAAAAAAATTATAATATGTAAGACGAATTGTCAATAAATAATCTAACATATAACTAATTAGTTAGTTACTTACCGGTTAGGTAGGTACCACCGCAGTGTCAGTTATTCTACCGCAAAGCAGTATACGGTGTTCCGGTTTGAAGGACTTCACTGTAGCTAGTGAAGTTACTGGGCGAAAGGAGATTTAAAAAACCTTACGGTCAACATTAATAATTACAAATTATAGTCCCTCCTAATGACGTCCCAAGCCTACGATCTCGCAGGAGGGGACGGATTCCACTTGAGTGCCGCGCGGGTTGTCAATCTTTCGGCTGAGGTCTCCTGACCCTACCTCACCGGTGACGCTATCTAGGGCCAGCAGTTTTTTTTTTATGTTACAATTTGGCAAGCAAACATACGGCCCACCTGATGGTAAGCGGTTGTCGTATCCTATGACCGCGTGCAACACCATTAGTAGGTGTCACTCACGCGTTGCCAACCTCGAGGCATTGGTTCTTAAATCCCCTTTGCCCAGTAATTTCACTAGCCTTCTTAGTGTCCTTCAAACCGGAACCCAGTTATGTCCAAGCACTATCATTTGGCGGTATATTTGACACTGCTGTGCTACCTACCTAGCCAGCCTCTTGGAACAAGACTCACCACCAGTGTGACTGATTGACCTAGTGCAATAATCACTTCTGTGACGGAGATTATCCCAACAGCAGGCCACTAGGGCCAGCAGTCAAATTCAAGTTCAAATATTTTTATTCAACGTATAAAGCATAACACTTGTTTCTTGAAAGTCAGATTCTACCACCGGCTCCAAAATTAAACCTCTACCTGAGAAGAACCGGCGAAACAAACTCAGGGGTTTTATCTTGTTTAATGTAACTTTTTTTTTTTATGTTAGAAGTTGGCAAACAAGCATACGGCCCACCTGATGGTAAGTGGTTGCCGTAGCCTATGAGCGCTTGCAGCACCATTAGTAGGTGCCACTCACGCGTTGCCAACCTTGAGATATTAGTTCTTAAATCTCGTTCGCCCAGTAATTTCACTACCGTACAATGCCCTTCAAACCGGAACACAGTAGTGCCCAAGCACTACTATTTGGCGGCAGAATATTGGACACTGCGGTGGTACCTACCTAGCCGGCCTCTTGCAACAAAAGACCTACCACCAGTGTGACTGATTGCACTGGTGGAATAATCTCTGTTGTGACAGAGGTTATCCCAACAGCGGGCGATGGGGTCGTCACATCCCGACGCCTTGAAATTTTTTTTAAATCTCAAAGTAATTTACATATTATGTTGTGACAGTAATAGAAAATCCGAAAAAAAAAATTATAGAATAGTAATACAATGTATTCTTAGCTTTATATCGCATTAGGCGTTAAAAAATTTCTCTTATTCGCATAAAACATTAGATCGCGTTCTTATTTGAATTCTTAATATAATACTAGCATCGGCCTGCGGTTTCGCTCGCGTTATAAGGCACCTTTATTCTTCTTACTCAGAACTCTTAATTTTTATATATTTTAGGATTTCACTACAAAACCCTGTAGCGGTTCATAGAATACACCTATTTACCAAATTTCGTATACATAGAGCCAATAGTCTCTAAGTAAAAAGACTGTGACATACGGACGGACGGTGAGACGGACATGACGAAACTATAAGGGTTCCGTTTTTGCCATTTAGCTAAGGAACCTTAAAATTAAGAATCTGTCTTTTTGTTCCGGCTAAACTCTGAATCGGCTGGACCGATTTTAACGGGACTTTCATGTTAGTTTCTTAAAACACTAAAAGTTGAGTGATTAAACTTAATTAGATAAAAGAAAATTAAGTAATTTCGTGGTAAACCAATCTACATCCTCTTATTTGATGTCACATCCGTTACAAAATGGCGTCACGGGAGTTATAGCGGATACAGAGTTGTTATTTTTGGAGAGTCATTATAAAACTGAATTCTTTGTATTTTCGACGACTAGCTTTAACCGTGACACCGCTTGCATTGACTACAGAATTATTATTTAAATAAATAATAAATAAATAAACGCTACACACTCAACGGCCCCCATTAGGATAGTAATATCCTGTGTCGGGGGTCCGGAAACATTCACAATGACAAGGACAAATACACCCAGACCAGAAAATATGCTTGCATGGTCAATACAAACATATTATGCTCCGAGCGGGAATCGAACCCGCGACCTGTGGCGTTTAAGGCAGGTTCGCTACCGCTGCGCCACATCGTCGTTTAGATTATCTATATACATAAATCAAATTAAAATGTATATTTGTAATTCCTAATTTCACTTATTTTTATATCATGATTTTTTTTTTTTTCGGAATGTGTATTGCTGTTGGCCCTACTGGCCTCAACAGCGTCACCGGGCGGGGGGGCGAGTACAGAAACTCAGCCGTGATAAAGGGGCAGCCCTCACGGGGGCTCAAATTTGATTCCGTCCTTAGGGTGCCTCCTGCGAAGCCGAACCACGGCGGCGGACGTCATCGGAGATGGAGGCAGCGCTCCGAGCGCATTCTATACGATAGACTCACCCGACGGTGTGAGCGCGACGCGACGTGCGAAACAAAGGACCTCGTCCTCGCCGGCGAGGACGGTGTTGTGTGCGTGTCTGTGCTGTGTAAGGGGCATTTTCTAATGTAATCCTATCGTCGGGGTCTTGCAGGACGTGCTTAGGACGCCTTACTTTTGTCGGTTGGTTACATCGGTCTGTGTAGATACAAGCATGTCTAATCAAAGGATTTCGATGGAAAGTAGTTTGATCGAAGATATATCATGGTGGTTGTCAAACAAGCATACGGTCCGCCTGATAGTAAGCAGTCACCGCAACCTAGAAACGTGCGATACTTAAAGTATCACACGCGTTGCCAACCCAAGGTACTGGAGGGACGGAATGAGAAGGAAAAAATGGAAGGGAACAGAGAGGGAAGGAGATTGGGCCTGCGGTGCTCTCACTCACTTTACGACGATTTTCTGTGAGTGGATAGTACTTCCCCGTACGAGCCAGCCCTTTTATGCTAAGAAAAGCATGGTTACTAATAATAATACTATCGTAAAACTACATGCATATCGATTTTTATAATCTTTGTCAGTCTGTCTGTTTGTTCCGGGTAATCTCTGAAGCTGGACAAAACCGCGCTCATAACTCGTATTATCATTTGAATTAAAAGACAATATTTTATATTAAGTATTTAATATTCGATAGTGAAACTGACTATTAACTCATTATTATAATGAGCAAATCTAATTGAATGTGCGCACGCGCAGCGTTACACGTGACGTCACTGGTCAACCGTTTTCTTATCGCGTGGTTAATGGAAAATCTAGTTTTTTTTTATTTCATGACGATTGGCAAACAAGCATACGATCCGCCTGATGGTAAGCAGTCGCCACAACCTGTGAACACTTGAAGTATCACAAGCGCGTTGCCAGCCCAAGGAATGAGAAGGAAGTGGTGAAAAGGGAAAAAAGGAGGGGAACAGAGGGGGTGGGGGATTAGGCCTCCAGCGCTCTCACTCATCATAGGAAATGTAACAGTACCCATTGATACTCTTACTTGATGCCGATTTTCTGTGAGAGGGTAGGGCCCATTTTTGCTGGGAAAAGCATAACTCTACTACCGTAAAGGAGTTGCTTATTAAAAATAATATGGGAAAGCTAATATATATAACCACGCCTGTGGTTTTATCAGTATTCATTTTGAATTTAACTAAGCTAATGAGAATTTTGAATAATTTTGAATTTAACTAAGTTACTGGCGTCGGGATGTGACGACCGCATCGTCCGCTGTTGGGATAACCTCTGTCACAGCAGATATTATTCCACCAGTGCAATCAGTCACACTGGTGGTAGGTCTTTTGTTGCAAGAGGGCGGCTAGGTAGGTACCACCGCAGTGTCAAATATTCTGCCGCCAAATAGTAATGCTTAGGCATTACTGTGTTCCGGTTTGAAGGGCACTGTACGGTAGTGAAATTACTGGGCAGAGGAGATTTAAGAACTAATATCTCGAGGTTGGCAACGCGTGAGTGGCACCTACTAATGGTGCTGCAAGCGCTCATAGGCTACGGCAACCACTTACCATCAGATGGGTTGTATGCTTGTTTGCCAACTTGTAACATAAAAAAAAATAAAAGATAATAATGATACTCTTGTGTGAGATAGCCTTTTAGATAGTCTAGAGCCAGAGAAAGGACATAGGCTACTTTTTAATGCGAAAAAAGGGTCGTGATAGGTTTTAAGGGGGGATGAAAAGTTGTATGGAAGTATCTTCATTTTAGAGCTAGAAACTTGAAACTTATTTTTTAGGCTGTTAACTTATTTGCGTCCATATATTTATATCGAATCAACATGGTATTCCATGTCAACCCACACGAACATCATTTCTGGTCAAGTTTTTGGCAATTTCAGATTTATGTAAGTTATTTTACTTATTTTCACATAAAATAAGTATACAAACGGCATATTTCTTATATAATATAACCCAAAACGTTTAAACCAATCCATAAATTGCACTATTAAAAAATGGCTTTTTAGAAGTTTTAAAGCTTAAAACTCTACAAATATTAAAGAAAAGTGTTCTTCAGCCATTTACCAACACTTCTGCATATATAACTCAGTTTTTCAATTTTGTGGGTTGACATGGTATTGCTTATTTGCGTCCAAATATGACATTCAAACTGTGTGAAATTGTTGTGAAAGAGGAGGGGTGGGGTTCAGAGTTTGTATTAAAATCGTTATTCACGCGGACGAAACCACTGGCAGAAACTAGTAAATAATAATTCTGTAGACAAATCTGTTCAATACAAATTGTAAAACATTTATTAGTTTATTCCAGAGTTTTCCAGAAGCGCAATTCGCTCCGCCTCGTATACATCGGGTAATGTTAATAAAATCAAAATAATGTAGTCAAAGGTCTTTGCCTTGACTAAAATTAAACACGAGCGCGGAGAAAGCGTGGAGATGTTACTTTGTCGATGTTTTCGATATCGATAAAAATAATTTTTGAAGGTTGATACAATTCAATCTGTACAAGCACGTTGTCGTAGCCTATGAGCGCTTGCAACACATGTATTTGTATGTGTCACTCACGGGTTGCCAACCTCGAGATATTGGTTCTTAAATCTCTTTCGCCTAGTAATTTCACTAGCCTACAGTGTCATTGAAACCGGCAATGCAAAACTCAGTATCTCGGCTATTCAAGCCATATCATAAATTCTTGAATGATTTGCTTGGAAACGCAATGAGGTGTATAAAATCGACAATTGTTGACGTAACTTATCGCCAGTTAGTTACAGTTTTTAGTCATGCGGCATTTATTATAATCATTCAAATGTTTAATATTAGCGTAATAGCGTAATAAATCTAATAATCCTTGTAATTACTTTCTTCGGCGCGACAAACCTATAGGGGTTTCGGGCAACATATATATAACAATGTTATCTTACAAGTGTTTACTGTATGCACGTTCCAGGTTGCTATCCGCATGCTAGATCGATTGTTCTTTTTCCAGGTCGTATTTTGCTAGGCATTCGGTACTATCTCTTGTTGAAGTTTTCATAACCAGGTTTTTTTTACCGTATCAGATGGTTAGACTTTTGATGAAACCGCGCTTGGGACCGGCAGTTTGACAAGTTTCTAGCTTAATTCTTAGCAAATCTGTTTACACATCCAAACATAAAAACTTTCTTATTTATTGTAATAGTAGGATACACGTCACGGAATTCTGATAAACGCGTAATCAAAAATATCAAAATTGCTCAAAACGTAATCAATCTGAGAATCATCATTTCGAAATACCAAAAAAAGGTATGTTTTAGTAATAAAAAAAATCGATAAACGAATATAATTGTTTCCCATCCCTAGATCGATATAATGTCACAATATTGTCCATAAATCCATCAACGGCATTTACGCGTCATTTTTCACCTGTGCCAAGTCGACTGGTCTAATTTTTATTTACGTGCTATATTTTTAGTGCGTGCTTTGTTATTTATTATTGCGTTGTATATTACGAATGTTTTTCTAAAGCATCGGTTTAGTAAATATTGATCATGTATCTATAAAGAGCATTGTGGCATGCTGGTAGTGAACCTGCTTTCTGCCATGACAGTTCCGAGTAGACTCAATTAAAATTAAAATATTTTTATTCAACGTAAAAACGCTACACACTCAACGGCCCCTATTAGGATTGTTATATACTGTGGCGGGGGTCCGGAAACATATACAAGGACAAATACACCCAGACCGGAAAATATGTTTGCATGGTGCAATACAAACATATGATGCTCCGAGCGGGAATCGAACCCGCGACCTGTGGCGCTTAAGGCAGGTTCGCTACCGCTGCTCCACAACGTCGTCAAAGCATTACACTTATTAGTTGAAAAGCCTGGAGTGACTGTCTCATTCCCAAGGTGTGGTGTTCTCAAGGTAACTCCCGCTCGAAACAGGTCTTTATTACAAATAATTTGTGTTTCAAATTTATCTCAGGTTTAACGGTGAAGGAAAACTCATGAAGTGGCAGCTCGTCAGCCGCTTTTCGGTCAGCCAATGTATAACCAGTTGTATACTAAAAAAATGTGGCAACGCATCTGCATGCCCTCTGGTGATACAGATGTTCATGGGCCGTGGTAGTCGCTTAACATCAGATGAGACTCCTGGCCGCTTGTCACCTTTAACATAAAAAAAATCTGTTCCAGTGTGGGCGTTTGTTCTTGTGGGTCTCCCCACTGTGCCTCGGAGAGCACGCTAGGCTGTATGTTCCGGTTGTTATCATAACATCTGATAATAATCGTTACCTCTTCAGAGGTTTGGTCTTATCCAAGGAGTTACTGGTTCATCCTTAAGACTGCGGAGGTCAGATGGCAATCCGGATAAAAGTAATAAGCAGACCCTGGACAAAATACCGGTATTAATGCTAGGAAGATGAAGATGATGATGTATCTATAAATAGGCAAACCACCCCTAAGTAAAAAAAAACGGGGATGAAATTTTTTGTGTTTGAATTTTTTTAATAGTTAATGTTTTTTTAACTCTGAACGTTGACAATTACAAAGCAAATTTCAAAATTCTTTTATATTTGATAGAATTATTACTATTTCAAACTATTATTATTAGTCAAATCATTATTCAATTGTTTGTAAATATAGTTTAGTTTGGTCTCTTTATTAAGTTATTTTTTTTATATATAAAAATCCAAGTCGGTTCATAAATGTAATTTAAAACATTTCGACTTTAAATGTTATCGATAAAAAATTATCGACACACGCACATCACTAGCGATAATATGCAGATCGAAAACGGATGCATTCCCGATTCTATTTATATATTTAACACGATGTAAGTCAAGTGCGAGGGTTTAAAACATTTTGCTCATATGCTTTTCCTGAATTGGAACAAAGGGATATATTTTAAAGCCGAGTGCACCCACTGATCGGTAAACGATCGGTAGGTTAAGCAATTTTAGCCTCGGTCAGTCACTAGATGGGTGATCGAATAGTGGTATTTCAACCGAGCGTCTCCGTGCTTCGAGGGCACGTAAAAAGTGGGTCCCGGCTGTTGACAATTTGACAACAGTCGATAAGTCAAGTCAGAGGCCTACGTGCGACCTGAACAACTCTGACACTAGGTTGGGCACTAACCACTCGATAAGATAAGAGAGTTTTTTTTAATAATAATAAGATATTCCCGTAGCATCACTCGTGTGGTCTACAGGTTTATTTAGTTTTTTACCAAACATACATTTATACTATGTTTTTAATTGGTTCTTTATATAAAAACCGTGTATAGTTTCATAAGCATCTAATAAAAAGCAAATACTTTTAACCGACTTCATAAGGTTAAGGTTTTCAATTTGGTTGTATTGATGAAATTGTGTAATTTCTTGTAACTAATTAGTGGTGTTTGAAATCACTAGAAACCTCCTAAGCTGATATTCTCCTTGGACTGAATTCTGTTGTAGAAATTTTTTTTTTTTTTATGTTAGAAATTGGCAAAAAAGCATACGACCCACCTGATGGTAAGTGGCTGCCGCAGCCTATGAGCGCTTGCAGCACCATTAGTAGGTGCCACTCGCGCGTTGCCAACCTCGAGACATTAGTTCTTAAATCTCGTTCGCCCAGTTATTTCACTAGCGTACAATGCCCTTCAAACCGGAACACAGTAGTGCCTAAGCACTACTATTTGGCGGCAGAATATTGGACACTGCGGTGGTACCTACCTAGCCGGCCTCTTGCAACACCGGTGTGACTGATTGCACTGGTGGAATAATCTCTGCTGTGACAGAGGTTATCCCAACAGCGGGCGATGGGGTCGTCACATCCCGACGCCAGTTAATAAACACTAACGGACACTTTAAATACATTTTTTCTATAGATATTCCAGAAAGTCGTTTCGAAAAGACTTAACCATAAATCTTCGGTTTTTGAGTAAGAATTAAAAATAGTCTTTCGTCACCGCTTCAGATGAATGATACGGAGGATTGGCTGAGGATGTATTTCCTTCTTTATCATCAAAGCTTTTTAGGTTTCTTTGTCTCAAAACTTTGTTTTTTAAACGAAGTTCCTTAAAGCGACTTACGGATAGTGCGATTTAGTAATCGTCATGTGCCGTATGCTGTGTGTGCGTGTGTAGCCTACTAAAGGCGAGCACACGAGCAAGTGAGTGCGGAGCCGAGTGCGCAACTCTCTCTCTCTCTCTCTCTCTTTTTAATATATAACCTATTGAAATATACGGATTTCATTTCGAATTACATTCCGAGTTGAAGAAAAAACGTAAGGAACTTCGTTCCTGACGGGGGTCCCCTGAATATTCACTATTTTTTTATACTAACATCGGCCTGCGACTTCGCTGCTTGGACTTTAGGATTCGCACAATCTCAGCGGCCCGAAAAATAACATAAGATTAACACAGACAGAAACTCATAGATGTATGGTCAATACAAACGTCTATCCCGTACGGGATTCATACATTCTTCCTAGCATTATTCCCGGTATTATGCGAGTATTTACACAGGGTGTGTTTATTACTCTCGCCCGGATTGAACAGGTTACAGCTTTACACAGAGCGATTGCCATCTGACCTCCGCAACCCTAAGGGTGAACCAGTAACTCATTAGGTAAGAGCAATTTACGTATCAAGAGTTAAAGATTATTATCAGATGTGATAACAACCGGGACCTACAGCGCAACGTGCTCTCCGAGGCACGGTGGGGAGACTTTATGGACTTTATGTGGATCGAAACTAAAGACAGACTCGCTACCCACAACGCCACTCGGAGCGCTGCCTCCATCTCCGATGACGTCCTTAGTCGTGGTTCGGCCTCCCCGACGACGGAGGAACCCTAGGACGGAATCAATTTTTTTAAACAATATTAACAATGCTTTTTCAAGGCATTACTAATATTTCTCCCCTCCAAATAAGCTCGAAGCGTGCGCTAGGAGTGGGTATAACAAAAGGCCAGGGTCAGGATGAAGTCCGCGACTCTCGCGGGTACAAGAAGGCTTTTCTAGAGGCTTCAAAAAATTTCAAATTTGAGCCCCGGTAAGGGCTGTCCCTTTTTACGGCTAGGTCTCTATGTTTTGTGACGTTGTCAAGGCGAGGTATACATCTAAACACATGAAAAAATCAGACCACAGTTGTAAAACTTGAGATGAAAGGTAATAAAAAGCTTTTAAACTTTTTAATGTGGTGTTTTGATGTTGAAAAACGCATTAGATTTATGGGGTTTTTATACTTCTAATGTTATGACCACACTTTGTTTTTGACCTTCTTTAAAAAAAAATTAAACGCTTCGTACTAATCCTTACTTCCTCACTAATATTATAAATGCGAAAGCAGCCCTGTCTCTCTGTCTGTTTGTCGCGCTTTCACGCCAAGACTACTGAACCGATTTAAACTGTACTAACTAACTGTAGTCACACTGGTGGTAGGTCTTTTGTTGCAAGAGGCCGGCTAGGTAGGTACCACCGCAGTGTCCAATACTCTGCCGCCAAATAGTAGTGCTTAGGCACTACTGTGTTCCGGTTTGAAGGGCACTGTACGCTAGTGAAATTACTGGGCGGACGAGATTTAAGAACTAATATCTCGATGTTGTCAACGCGTGAGTGGCACCCACCAATGGTGCTGCAAGCGCTAATAGGCTACGGCGACCACTTACCATCAGGTGGGCCGTATGCTTGTTTGCCAACTTCTAACATAAAAAAAAATGAAATTTGGTACACAAATAGTTTAGAGCCTGAGAAAGGACATAGGCTACTTTTTAATGCGAAAACAGGGTTGTAAGGAGTTGAAGGGGGGTGAAAAATTGTATAGAACTATTGTCATTTTTAGAGCTAGCTTTTTATTAAAATCGTTATTCAAGCATCAGCGCAGTCGCCGGCAGATGCTTCTAACTGATAAATTAAAAATAAATGATCAAAGTTTGTAAAAGGGGTTCAGAGCCTTTATTAAAATCGTTATTCAAGCATCAGCGCAGTCGTTCAAGTCTGTCTTTATTTCCACTACTTCTTTACAACCACGGAAAGGATTTTGATACGATTTTTACCCTAAGCTAGATAAATTAATGCTTGTCATTGTGTATGTTTCCGGACCCCGACACAGGATATAACTATCCTAATGGGTGCCATTGAGTGTGTAGCGTTTAGTTATGTTATTTAAGAACGAAAGGTTGGATAGGTAGTAATTTATAAAAGTACATTACTGTTTTTAATAATGATCGCTATAAAATAGATATACAAATATATATATACATATTATATGCATTTCTATTGGCTATGCACTTATTGTTATTTTATTAATTAAGTTTGCCTTAAATACTTAAGTACGTAATTTTTTTTGTTGTGTATCCGTGCATAACAAGCGTGAAAACTTAAAAACTATAGATTAATACATAGACATGTGTTAAGAATGCAACTATATAAATATATTAATAAAAACATTCCTTACAATCGTAAAACGCAAAGAAAACATTGAAAAAAAAAACTAAAAATTATTTTTGGCACTTCTAAAATTTCTGAACCGATTCGACTTTGACAGGCGGCCATGTTTAATTTCTTCAAGAGAAAAGGCGGGAAGGCCGAACCGTCGCCCGAGAGCTCACGACGAAAACCGAGCGACGCAGTCACGACACACGCGCAGCCGCAGAATGACATAACGAACGAAAAAACAAGCAAAGATGTAGTTAACCTACTATTACCGACGACGGATTACAATCAAAAAACTGGAGTCAGCGCTATATTAGAAATAATGGCGGGGAAACGTAAAAGGAACAAAAGAAAACGGGAGCAAAGATCCGAGCCGAGACGCAACGAAACGCCCACGCCAGCCGAAAATACACAAGACGCGCCCCAACCGTCAGACGATCCGGCCGACTTCGTTAAAGCTCTCGTATTGCAAAAATACGCAAAACCCGATCCTAAACAACAACACGTGTCGCTGGTTTACGTATCGAATGAGCCAAATTTGGAAGACAAAAGACATGCGGAGGCATTACTACGCGAGATAGCTAAAAGCATCGATTGTACTATCGATAGAATTAATGAGAAACAAATGGGAGCTGTCGATAGCAAACAGACGACCGATAATACAATAAATACATACAAAAATGAACTTAAAGATGAATTAGAAAAGATAATACAAGATGGTAATACAAATAATGATAGTAAAGTCGACAAGGAGAGTACAGAATCGCTTGCAACAAGAAAATCGAATTTGAAACCACCACGTGTTGATGAAGGCTGTTCTGACGATGATCGGTCTGATAATGGAAAAAAGAAGGTTACGTTCAGAAAACATATAGTCTTCGATGATGGTGAACAACAGACTGATGAAGAAGTCGATTCATCATTCGAATCACTTACTTCAGAGGAAGCTGATTATTTAGAAGACTTGCCCGATAATGATGAACTCCTCGGCGGTTATGTAGTTACGAAAAATGATAAGACGGTTATAAGTGTACAAAACGAGCCGATTATAAAGGTTGAGTGTGTCGACGATTTGAGGAGAATCACAAGTGACAACAGTGACAGTGGTTTTATAGAAAGTGATAGGAACGAATCCGGTGATGAAACTAGTGATGTGAAGAGTATCGTTGAGAGTGAATCTGAGGAGGAGATCATCGAGGAGATAGAGGAGGAAGTTGAAGAGGAAGAGATTGAAGAGGAAGTTGAAGAGGAAGTTGAAGAGGAGGTTGAAGAGGAAGAAGAAGAATGCGATACGTAAGTATTTTTTTACATTGACACATGTCAATGTCAATTTGACAATTCCCTTATGGTAATTTTTAATTTACGTTTTTCTAGTGGCATTGGCGAATTGATCTATGCTCCATAGGATAAAGCTATTAAATCGAAGAATTGAATTTAATTAATATTAGGCCTTATTAGGTTATACATAAAAAAATTCTACGCGATTATGTTTTTTTTTACAATTTATTACAATTTTATTTTTTTAATATAAAATTGTCCGCTCGCGTGGCGTACCTTTTTTTATCGCACGAAACCCTAATTCTTATTCTAAAATAAATGTAGCCCTAGTTACTCCTTACAACATCAGTTATCTGCTAGTGCAAGTCCCATTAAAATCAGTCCAGTCGTTTCAAATTAGTCGGAACAATCAGACAGATAGTTAAAATTTTTAAAAATTGTATTTTTCATTTAAGCATATTACATTCATATGCATTTAGTGAAAAACTGTTAGTTTGGAATTACAAACAGACAATTCAGTTTTATTTATTTGTTTATATAAAGTAAGATAGAAAACACGAAAAGGATTTCTGTTGTTTTTAGTAAAAAGTCAGCGTGGTGTGTTAATTTTTAACAGTGTTTGTGAATATTTTTATATCTTGTTACATCTATACTTCTATACTAATATTATAAATGTGAAAGTTTGGATGGATGGATGTATGTTTGTTACTCTTTCACGCAAAACTACTCGACAGATTTGTAAATCAATAACCATTTTATTTCATAAAATATAGCTTATTGACTGGACTAAAATATAGTATAATTTTTATTCCGGAAAAATTTTGGGTTTATGAAAAACTATATCAACGTGAGCGGGGCCCTGCTAGTGTTTCACCCCCCTTAAAGGTAGAATTTCGGAAAATATTTTCCAAGTACTAGTTTTTACATAGTTACTACTTTTTACACAGAGCTATTGCCATCTGAACTTCGCGACCATTTTTTTTGTAGTGGTAGTGTAGGACTCACTGCTAGTCGAGACAATTGATACCCACTAACAACGAACCGCCTTGCGCAACCCTAAGCGTGAACCAGTAACTCATTGGATAAGACCAAATTAAAGGTACAGGTTAAGAGATACAAAAAAACACACGAGTTAAAGATCTTTTAGCGTATTTACTTATTTGATATATACAGCGACTAATTATTAACCCCGTTAGGGGATGAATTTCAGTAAAATACGAAAGACGTCTTCCATTAATTCTTTTTAAAAAGGTTAATGCTAAATTTGAAGTAGATTGAACCAAGGAATCGCGTTGTCCTATTTAATTTTCGCCCCCCTTTTTCAACTCCTGAGAAGTAGAATTTCGGAAAAGCCTTTCTTATCGGATGCCTACGTCATACAAAGAACAAACCCTCCAAGTTTCAGGTCTCTACGATGAGCGGTTAAGGCTGTGCGTTGATAAGTTGTCAATTCTATTACATGGATACGTATGAAACCTTTAATACATATATATAGAAGAAGATGTATTATTGAATAAAACTTATGATTTCATCATCTTATCAAAATACGGATCGAATTATAATGTCTTTTGATCTATTATAACTTGTGAAAGCGTGAAAGCCGGTATTATCAAAATACTTGAAATTCTATTATACTTTGAAATTCTAACGGCATTCTTGCCACCAATCCAATCTGACATGTGTGTGTACTGTTACTCGCTGATTAACGTGTCTCATTAAAATGGTTTTTCACGGGATTAATAATAATAATTTATTTAGATCAGCATATAGACCATACACATTACTTTTTAAAATGTACACATATCAATAAAAATGTTTTTTTTTTTTATGTAAGAGGGGGCAAACGGGCAGGAGGCTCACCTGATGTTAAGTGATCACCGCCGCCCATGAACATCTGCAACACCAGAAGGCACGCAGGCGCGTTGCCGACCTTTAAGGAAAGAATACGCTCTTCTCTTGAAGGTTCCCAAGTCGTATCGGTTCGGAAAGACCGCCGGCGGAAGTTGGTTCCACAGAGTGGTTGTTGTTAGACGCTGTCAGGAACGAAGTTCCTTACGTTTCTTCTTCAACTCCGAATGTAATTCGAAATGAAATCTGTATAGTTCAATAGGTTTTATGGTTTATAAAAAGAGACAGGGGCACAGAGATAATAAGAGAGAGAGAGAGAGAGAGAGAGAGTTGTGAACTCAGCTTTGAACTCACTTGCTCTTGTGCTCAATCGCTCTTTGCATTCACACGCACATACACAGCAAACGGCATTTCGTTACGTGACCATTTCTACTAAATCGCACAACCTGTAAGGTTAATGAACTTCTTTCCAATACATCAAAAAATATTATTAAATTGATACATATTCATAATTATATATGTTGTCGCATGGCGAAGTGGCTTGGCAACTTATTTTTAATTTTTAAACGTCAATGTTGGCATGTTTTATAACCGATCAAGACTGTCAATTATATAGGTAATATGACATTACGGACACATAACATACGTAAAATATTGCGCGGTTTTTATCTAACGTACTTATATTAGTTTGTAGTCTCATCCGCATAGATCAATCTCCTTCGTGTCGTCTCCATCCTACGTGTCGTCTCCATCCTACGTGTCGTCTCCATCCTAGGTGTCGTCTCCATCCTACGTGTCGTCTCCATCCTTCGTGTCGTCTCCATCCTACGTGTCGTCTCCATCCTACGTGTCATTGGCGAGATAATAAATGCCTATAGGACACAACTAAAAGCCAAATAGGAGAAAAAAAAAAAAAAAGTTCCTTCTTTCTTCTTTATCTTTCTACGCGACTGTGGCACTGATTGATAAAATGGCAGATGCAAACATCAACCATACAAAACCGAATCGGTTCTCCGACATATTTTGTTTTATTTTTTGAAGTGAAACTTCTTTATCGGCATTGGAAAAAATTACCGTCTCATTTTCCGCTACGCGCCATCTTTTTCTTGTCCCTACCACGGTTGATTCGAAGAGTATTTTCTCCAGCGGACTGGGGATAGCATGTAATAATTCTATTACAATTAATGAAATGCTGTAATAATCTTAGTAGTAATAAGATAAAATGAAATAATTGTGTTATTTGTATTCATGTGTTAAACTTTATTTGATAATAAAAGCCTTTTGTTAAACTTTATTTAACCAATTCCTTTAAAGTTGCATATAGTATGGTTGCATAAGGTCATAAAGAAGTTTCACTTCTTAAGTTCTTACTTGTTTACATAAATAATTCCACGTGGATTCGTCGCGGAAGCTACGTTATTTTCAAAATCATTTCCCATTACAAAACACTAGATGTATTTCGTGTCTGAAACCCACACTCAATTTCTATCCAAGGTTGAAGTTTGACGCACTAACATTCTGAATCACGTGTTATTTTTAATTATTCGCGTCAAGCGATTCAACGTCCATTAAACGATAAAAAATAACACGTTTTTATTCCGTACCCAAAGGGTAAAACGGGACTCTTTTTTATGATACTAAGTTGGCAAGCAAGCATACGGTCCACCTGATGGTAAGCGGTTGTCGTATCCTATGAGCGCGCGCAACACCATTAGTAGGTGTCACTCACGCGTTGACAACTAGAGATATTGATTCTTAAATCTCCTCCCAGTAACTTCACTAGCCCACAGTGTCCTTCAAACCGGAACACAGTAATACCTAAGCACTACTGTTTGGCGGTAGAATATTTGACACTGCGGTGGTACCTACCTAGCCGGCTTCTTGTAACAAAAGACCTACCACCAGTGTGACTGACTGCAATGGTGGAATAATCTCTGCTATGACAGAGGTTATCCCAACAGCGGGCGATGGGGTCGACTGAGAATCCGCTGCCCATCTGTATGTCTATCCGTCTGTCACCAGGTTGTTTTTTTAACTGTGATAGTTAGACATGGGCGTAGCCAGGATTTATTTTAGGGGCTAGATGAGGGCAAAGTGACCATTCTCACTAGTTATTGGTTAAACAGTTCAAAATGTATTATACTCGTTCATTTCTTAATTTTACAAGGTTCAGGTTGAGGCAGCTGCCTGATCGGTAACCTATCGGTGGGTTAAGTCAGTCCCGGCTGTTATCAATTTGAAAGACGAAAACCCAATTTAGAGGCCTATACTTAGACTTCCGTTACGAAATGCAGGTTTCCTCACGATGTTTTCTGTATAAAGATAAATTTAAAACACCAATGAGTACTCGAAAACTCCGAGGTGCTTGCCCGGTTTCGAACCCATGACCTTTGGTTAAAGTCTACGTTTTCCAAGGGGCTATCAGCTTTTAAAGTATGTCGGCATATAGCCAAGTTTACTAACAAAGAATAGTGTCAGATAGTTTACGAGTCACTGAGTCACTGTGTTAATATGTGTAAAACTGACGACTGACACATAAAATTAGTTAAATAATTTGTCTCTAACCGTAGCTGAAGCCAATTTTTATTTCATGTAGGTTGGCAAAGAAGCATACGGTCCGCCTGATGGTAAGTCACCGCAACCTATTAACGCGCGATACTTGAGTACCTTAGGAATAGGGAGGAAACAGAGGAGGTGGGAATTTGGGCCTGCGCGCTCTCAGTCACCGCACGAAACGCAACAGTACCTACTGATACTGTTACTTTACGCCGATTTTCTATTAGAGTACTTTCCCGGTCGAGCCGGCCTTTTTGTGTTGGGAGGAGAATGGTCTCAATAAAAAAGCAAAATCACCAGCACTATTCGTCTTATGCGTGTAAAGAAATCTCAATAACTCAATGGTTACAGGGCCAACACCGCTCCGTTAGCACGAGTCCACTTCTAGCGCGGGCTTCGAGCTTATTTGGAGAGGCAATAGGAATAATATTATGTATAAAATTTCCCGGTCGAGCCGGCCCATTTGTGCTCGGTGGAGCAGTACAAAAATATGACAGTCCTATACCTAAATGGCCGGATTTTTAATTTAATGCTTGATGCTTTTATTTTCTCCATAGTATTTATCAGAACTGTTATTTTGACAGTACCAACAGACTCAACGGTAGAAGGACAGACTTCAGTCCGTTAACGCGAGAGTCAAGGGTTCGACGCTGACCTATTTGGGCTATTGTCGTACCCATTGAGCTTATTTGGAGGGGCAATAGGAATATTAGTAATGTCTTGAAAAAGCATCGTTAAAAAAACAGTGTGCTTTAGACCACACGATTGAAGTAAAACTTCTTTAGCTAAAATCCGTCCGTCCGACGGTCGGTCGGAATGTATATATATAATATAAAATAGTATGTACTAGCCGCCCGCTCCGGCTTCGCACGGGTATAAAATATATTATTTTGATAAATCTCGTAGGGTTCAGCCTGCGTTAGTTGCAATGTAAGCGGAAAAAATGTAACTATTTACGACATCACATTAGAAACCTCAAAAATAACAGTATTTCTGCACTATTTAATGGATGTTATTATACATATAAACTTTGCTCTTCAATCACTCTATCTATTAAAAAACCGCATCAAAATCCGTTGCGTAGTTTTAAAGATTTAAGCATACATAGGGACAGAGAAAGCGACTTTGTTTTATACTATGTAGTGACAGTGATATTTCTGTCTCATTCTTTGCCGGCTTCATCCTACACATTTTTGTATTTGTGTCTCTTACGTGTCGTTTTTCCGTTGCATCCGGTTTGAAATCACAACATTTCTAAAGAAGTTTCACTTCAATAATGACCCCCACCACCTCCTGGTTAAAACTGGTTACGTCTGCCAGCCCTATATTTAACAAGATATTATTAAGATTATGAAAACAGATTATTCTTAGCGAAGTATCAGCTGGTTTCGATGCGATCCATTGACCCCAATACACGGTCTAAATAAACTTAGATCTAGAATATCTAATAAGTTTCTGGAATAAACTGTACAAATAAACTATAAATTTATACTGATGGTAGAACTTAAAACATTAAAAAAAAATTGAAATTTTTATCTGTTTGTTTGTTCCGGCTATTCTCTGAAATGGGTTGTTCGATTTTAACGGGATTTTCACTGACACCAAGCTGATGTTATAAGAAGTAACTTTGGCCTTATAATTTAGACCTAAAATCTAAAAAAAATTAGGGTCCCATATAAGGGCCAATAGCAATTTCATGTGTTTCAAAAGAAGGGCGAATTTTGAACGAAGTTTCTTAACGTGGTTTACGGGTAGTGCGATTTAGTAGAAATCGTCACGTAACGAAATGCAATATTATGCTATGTGTGTGTATCGAGCAGACTTCAAGCAAATAAGCACAAAAGCAAGTGTGTGGGAAGCAGGGTGCTTTTAGTGGACTGGGTCTTAGTGCCTTTTCACATGTGCCGGTTGCCGGGTATCCGGCGCCGACTGTCCGATAACTCATTTCGCTTTCACGCGACCCAGTTTTGAATCTAGTAGCTCGTACGCACAGTTATCCGGCGTGTACCCAGCGACCATTTACCGGACAAATTATACCGGTACGTGTGAAAGCTGTCATACATGCCCATACAATTTGCTACGTGTTAAAAGTTTAATTAATTCAATTCTTAGGTTAATGGCTTCCATTTGTGCCAATTCAGCACAGATTATTTCGCCAACGTCGCGTAGAATGGAGAAGCCACGAAGGAGATTGATCAGTCGGATGATATTACACAATTGTAGTCAGTTGAAATAGAAGGGATCTGTTGTTAAGCCTTAACCTAAAACAACACAAACAAAAAATATATATATAAAAGGACGAAACAGTTAAAAGTAACTTATATTCATTATGTACATGATAACTATTTATAATTTAATTCTATTACGATTAATATATCTACACAAGAACGCACACAATGGACTAACTACAAACATTAATAGACATTCAACATTTACTGGACGGGGGACGTTACGTTAAAAGTTTATTTTAAGTTGTTTAATCTTGTAAGATGATTTTTATAACTACCTACATAGCATGACTTGACTTTTGTATAAATAGCGATGCATTCAAAACAAACGTTCATAATTATTGTGACGGTCGAGTCGTGAGGTTACTCTGCCCGTTGAATAAAGATTGTTGAAATAAAACTTCTTGCGCTTTTCCGAACCACCTTCTGTTTCATACCGGATACCCGGCGCCGGCTACCCGGCAATCGGCACGTGTGAAAAGGCACTAACGCGTGTTCTAAAACATATATTTCCTATCCTTAAGTTTATTTTACCAATTGCTGTACATTAACTCTTTGATAGGTTTTAAATTAGTCTAAACCAAGGTCTAGGAATAAATTTTGTAAACACTCTAGAGAAACAGACGCGCATACCATTCGATTTGTTGATAAAATTAATTCTAGGTATTTACTTTGTAACTATCGGCACCCGGTATACTTTGCAATGCTACTAATCCCCACCAGTTTTTTTACTGGCCTAGACAGTGAAAATGGGGTCAACCCTCAAGGCTCAAATTTGATTCCGTCCTTAGAGCGCCTCCTGCGAAGCTGAACCACGGCTAACATTATGGGAGAGTGCATTGAGATTATTACGGTCGTACGGGTATATTTTTGACCTAACCAAAGTTCAATCATGTAGCCTCCAACCAGAAGTAGGGCTGGCGTGTATGGAGTATGCAGTTTCTACAATTGCACTCTTTCACTCATACAAAGTGTGGGCAGAGGGAGCAAAGGCTGATTACTGGTTAAAGGGCGGCGAAATAGCTACTTTACTCCAGAATATGGAAATTGGCTACTCAGAATGTACAATGACAAGTTAGAATGGAAAATCATATGCAAATTTCTACCTGTAAAACATCAGAAAACCGCCATACAGAAACCTTTTCATTTCTATGAGGTAGAAAAAAAAATCGGTCCCCAAATTTGCCGTCCCAAAAATCTGCAACCTACTAGTAGCCGCCACTGGGTAGACCTAAGATGTGCTGGTTTGACGTCGTGCAGGATGAAGACCACGCGAGATGGAAACCTAAATTTGCATAAGTGTGAATTTACGCTGTAGCAGTCTTAAGTTTAAGGGTCAGTTTTTTTTTAGCTAAAAACCTTCGCAGGCATGTAGGACAGTGCAGGGCTAATGTCGTATCCACTCCTATTGCAAGTTACGAACTTATTTGGAGAGGCAATTGGGATATTAGTAATGGCTTGGAAAAGCTTAAGCTAAAATAAACCAAGCAAGGTCCAGACAGCTACTTCGCTAGTCGCTACACCCGTGGTATTTTAGACATACATAGTCATCCACATGATGACTGGAGACTTATAAACCCTTATCTTTTCCAGGAAGGATCTCGTTAATCAAGAAAGCAGATTCCAGTCCCAAGTAGCAGCTCTCACGGAGCTTGCCGATACAAGATGCAGCGAAGCCGAGAAAGCCAGAGAGCTCATTGTTGCTTACAGAAAGGAAATAGAGGCGAAGGATCAGGAAATCGAACGTAAGTAGTCCTATTTTATGTAACAAGTTGGCAAACAAGCATACGGCCCTGATGGTAAGTGATTGCCGTAGCCTATGAGCTCTTGCAGCACCATTAGTATGTTGTCAACCTCGAGTTAGCCCAGTTATTTCACTAGGCTACAGTGCCCTTCAAACCGGAACACAGCAATGCCTAAGGACACTTGGGGGTAGAATATTTGACACTGTGGTGGTACCTACCTAGCCGGCCTCTTGCAACAAAAGACCTACCACCAGTGTGACTGATTGCACTGGTGGAATAATCTCTGCTATGACAGACGTTATCCCAAAAGCGGGCGATGCGGTCATCACATCCCGACGCCGATATAACACCTTAGGACTTTAGGAGCTTATATCTCAACAACTAGTGACTTAATAAAAAAAGTTAAATTCAAACCATTTTGAAAGTCCTATCCGAAGATATCTCAGACGTTGTCATACGTTGAAATTTTTTTTCAACCCTCAGTTACATGTATGGACTGCTACCCTTAATTTTTATATATTTTAAGATTTCATTATAAAGTCGTGTAGAGGTTCATTGAATACACCTATTTACTAAATTTCGTATAGATAGAGCCAACAGTGTCCGAGTAAAATGACTGTGACATACGGACGGGCAGACGGCCGGAACCATAATATACGTAATAAAATTATGAAATGCATTATTCTCATGGCCAGATCACAATGAGCCCATTGAGCAATCGTGGTTTTTAAGCTATTTTGATACTTATATACAAGTTTTAAAACCTATATTCGCTTGAATGTTTATTCCATTTAGTTTTTTAGCTTTTAAAATGTATTTTACGTCTTTAAATATATTTGCTTTCACATAAATATTAGAAACATTGAAAGATTGTTACACTTGTAGTCAATGAACGCTTATAATTGGTTAGTTTTCGCTTTTGAAGTGAAATTACCGGGAAAAAGAGATTCAGACTTTTGACCGTTGTGTGTCAATAAGAGATTGGGAATCACTATGACAGTAGCGAGGTAGGAGCAAGTGGGGGGCAGTTGACTCCCCCCCCTTCAGTTGAGCAATAGATTGGAAACTATTTAACTAATAACTATTGACCAATATAGTCATTTTGCTAACTAAACTAAGATTTGCCCCCTCATTTTCCTATACCCTCCCTTTTACGACGCAATGCGATAAAAAGATAAGACCATCCCGCACCGTGCTATCGGAGTCCTAACAACATATAATCAAAATTCAACGAAATTTGACGTGATCTTCACAATCCTGAATCGCGCTATCAAAGTTTTCACCTCGAATTAACTTCCCAATTGAAACCACCAGGCAAGACCAGCCTGGTCATACCGACCATTCTTTCTCTTGGAGGAACATCTGTCCTCTACAGTCCTTTCCTTCTTTTTTGTCCTATCCTGGCGAAAGGACAGGAAGCTCGCCTGATGTTAAACGATCACTACCGTCCATGAACATCTGCAACACCAGAGCGCATGCAGGTGCGTTGCCGACATTTAATGAAAAAATAGGCTGTTCTTTTGAAGGTGCCCAAGTTGTATCGGTTCGGAAAGACCAGAGGCGGCTATTCTCTTCTCATTCCCATCTCTTCAAGACTCTATCGAAAGTATCCCGGCGTCGGGATGTGACGACCCCATCCCCCGCTGTTGGAATAATCTCTGTCACAGCAGAATTATTCCACTAGTGCAATCAGTCACACTGGTGGTAGGTCTTTTGTGTTGCAAAATGTGTCAAATATTTTGCCGCCAAATAGTAGTGCTTAGGCATTACTGTGTTCCGGTTTGAAGGGCACCGTAAGCTAGTGAAATTACTAGGCAAAGGAGATTTAAGAACTAATATCTCCAGGTTGGCAACGCGTGAGTGGCACCTACTAATGGTGCTGCAAGCGCTCATAGGCTACGGCAACCACCTACCATCAGGTGGGCCGTATGCTTGTTTGCTAACTGGTAACATAAAAAAAAAATTGCCACTATTGTGGTGTAAATAAAACTGTTATGCTATCGACCTGTATATGTGAGTCCATAGTATTTTTAAAGAGGTGCGTGTTCAGAGTATTTTCGCGCTGACAACCGCTTATTAATACGCTCACGAAATAATGATACTGTATTATAAACGGTGTGAAGTTCCATATATTCTATACGTTTAGTGCAAGGTAGGATTTTAGGTATATCTTGTAAATTAACTGTCCAGAAAAGTGATAACATTTCTACCCATTTTTAGTTGGAAATCAAAATTTTATGTGATGAATATTTTTTTACATTTGATCACATTGTGGCGTTGTGATAGCGAACCTGCCTTAAGCGACGTAAGTCGTGGGTCCGATTATCGCTCGTGTATGTGTTCCGGTCTGGATGTCTTTGTCATTGTCGATGGGTATGTTTCCGGACCCCCGACACAGGATATAAGTATCTTAATGGGGGCCGTTGAGAGTGTAGCGTTTATTTATTTATTATTTATTATAAACTGTGTATAGTTTCCTATACTCTACACGTTAACAACGCCAGCTAGATTTTTAGGTATCTTAATATTATATAATTCTCTGTCCGTGTGTATGTGACTGTTCCTCCTAAACGGCGGAGTGACTTTGAAGAATTCTTTTGTGTGTGTTCTAGTGGATTCGAGAATGCTTTAGATTCACAATTGGACTCCGTAGGTGGCACTGGGTTTTTCTATTTTATTTTCATGCAAGACAACGTCTGCCCAGCCCACTAGTATTTTTTAAATTAACCATCAAAAAAAAATAAACGCCGCACACTGCACACTCAGCGGCCCCATTAGGATAGCAATATCCTGTGTCGGGGGTCCGGAAACACATACAAAGACAAATACACCCAGACCGGAAAATATCGGTATAGTATCGAACCCGCGACCTGTTTAAGGCTTAAATATCATAACGGTTGTCAAACAAGCAATACGTTCCGCCTGATGGTAAGTAGTCACAACACCCTATGAACGCGTAAGGTTCTTGAAGAATCGCGTTGGAAAAAAAGGAAGTCAACAGAGGGGCTGGAAAATTGGGCCTCCGGCGCTCTCACTCTTCACACGAAATGCAACAGTACCTATTGATACTTTACACCAATTTTCTGCAGAGGGTCTGGCTGACGGTCTACTTCGGCACATGTCCATAGACCTTCAAAAACTTACGTCACTTTTTTACGATTAAACTTTTCTTTCGTCTAAATTTTATTTCGAAAAAGAAAACTTGTTTTTAACCTAAAATAAAATATATAAAAATAGGTATATTCTCCACCAACGAAAAGGTCAAATAAACATTTCTACCCATTGTTAGTCAGAAGCCAAAATTTGTGCTAACAACCGCGTAATATACGAATATCTACCAACCGACAAAAGTAAGGCGTCCTAAGCACGTCCTGCAAGACCCTGACGATAGGATTACATTAGAAAATGCCCCTTACACAGCACAGACACGCACACAACACCGTCCTCGGCGAGGACGAGGTCCTTTGTTTCGCACGTCGCGTCGCGCTCACACCGTCGGGTGAGTCTATCGTATAGAATGCGGTCGGAGCGCTGCCTCCATCTTCGATGACATCCTTAGCCCTGGTTCGGCTCCGCAGGAGGCACCCTAAGGACGGAATCAAATTTGAGCCCCCGTGAGGGCTGCCCCTTTATCACGGCTGAGTCTCTGTACTCGGCCCCTCCGCCCGGTGACTCTGTCAAGGCCAGTAGGGCACACATACACATACATAGGGTACACATTCCGAAAAAAAAAAAAAAATACGAATATCTTTTGTCTTCGACAAAGATACATTACATTAATACGCGTTTAGTAATATCTCAAAATAAAACACTAAATCACCGACAAGTCACGCTCAACAAAGAAATTTATATATAGATTTGCAGAAGGACTTTGGTACACAAGACGAGATTCCGTCGAAATGTTTCAGGGTTTATGAACTTTATTTTAGACATTTAATTGACAACGGAATATTCAAGCGTCACTTTATTTTAAGAGCATCTTAATTATTTTGTAGTTAATTTATATGTAAGAAACAAACATTAATTGAATTAAAAAGTAAATTACTTGTTTTTTGGGTAATAAAGTGACCTTATGTCATTAGGACAATGGTCCACCATTTGAAATTTAAAGGCATCGGGACGTGACTGGGGTAGTCACGTCCATCACGTCATCCGCTGGTGGGATAGTCTCTGTCACAACAGAGATAATTGCACTAGTGCAATCAGTCACACTGGTTGTAGGTCTTTTGTTGCAAGAGGCCGGTTAGGTAGATACCACCGCAGTGTCAAATATTCTACCATCAAACAATAGTGTCTTAGGCATTACTGTGTTCCGGTTTGAAGGACACTGTAAGCTAGTGAACTGGGCAAAGGCGATTTAAGAACCAATATCTTGAGGTTGGCAACGTGTGAGTGCTAATCCAGGTGGTGGACCCCTGCTTGTGCAGTTTGCCATCTGCAACTGTATTAGCCACGTCAGTATTTGGACTCTACTCATCTGACTCCACTTAAAATAAAATTCTTTTTTTTTTAATTTTCAGAATTAAAATGCGATTTGGCAGCAGCGTACAAGGAATCAGAGCTGGTACGTCAGAGGAGTCGTTCGCTGGAAGAAGAATTGTCAGCAGCCAGAAAATGCTCAGCGGATTTAGCTGATCAACTACAAAGGCGGATCGGTGAGTCATCTATATTTATAAAAGAGAAGACCTAACTGAATGTCAGTTAATGAATAAAAATTGTGTGGGTTTTCGTTACGTGACGACTTCTACTAAATCGCACTAACCGTAAGCGTTCAGGAATTTCGTTCCAAAAAGTATCATTAAAATCGATTCACGCTTTCAAAAACGAACCGAAGTTGTTAAGATTTGAGCCTTTTCACGGAAAAACTTGAACGTATGTAATTTCCAGATGAAGCCATCAAACAGCTCCGATCAGAATTGGAAGATGCTCTCAAGCGTAGAGCACATCTGGAGTCCAAGGCCCAGGCGTTGGAGCGAGACAAGGAGAGACTGGAACAGGAGAAAATCGTTCAAGAACAGAAGGCGAAAGAGGTAACCTTGGAAGCTTTTGATCCACTTCACTTTCAAAGGAAGTTGAGGAAGTTGAGGAAGTTGTTCATAGCTTGGGGTGACTGCTTATCATCAGGTGGACCGTATGCTTGTTTGCCAACCTTCATGACATAAAAAAACTTCAATGGTAGTATTCTCAAAGAAATAAATGGAAAAAATTAATTGGACTTGAGACATCTGTACTCGAACCGAGGTTTTCATTGCCTAAAAGTACAGATATAATAACATTTTCTAAAAATTCTTCTTCTTATCGAGTGGTTAGTGGCCAACCTAGTGTCAGAGTTGTTCAGGTCGCCCGTAGAGGCCTCTGACTTGACTTATCGACTGTCATCAAATTGATAACAGCCGGAACCGACTTTTTACGTGCCCTCCGAAGCTCAGAGACGCTCAGTTGAAATACCACTATGTGGTCACCCATCTATTGACTGACCGCGCCTAAAGTTGCCTACGCCACTGCTCGTTTGATCAGTGGCTTGCGCTGCGAGCACTTACGATACTTGAAGTATCACAAGCGCTTTACCAACCAAAGGAACGGAACAGAAGGGATGGGAGATTGAGGCTCCGGCGCTCTCACTCATCGCACGAAACGCAACTGTACCTAAACACAACAACAGTGTTACTTGACGCCGATTTTCTGTGAGAGGGTAGAACTTCCCCGGTCGAACCCTTTTGTGCTCTAAGAAGCATGGCTCTACTACCGTAAATTATATTTAACTAATAACTGTGGAAAGAAATATCATTAAACCCCCTCCCCAGACCTTAAATTAAGATTTTGCCCTCCCCTAGGCCAATGCTGGCTACGCCCATGTTTACAGATATTAAATAGAAACAATTTATTTACAGAGGCACGTAGTTCATTGGCGTCATAACGAGTATTTATATTATTTAGCGGATGAAGGAAATACGTCATTTAATGTGTTATTTTGTAAGCTTACGTGATGTTTTCGCATTGAAAATTTAGACTTCCGGTATTTAAAAACAGGGACCACATATTTGAGTATTATCGTTTTTATTTCCGTACCTAAAGTTATTAAGCCTATAGTGCCTTTCAAACCGGAACACATCGCGATGGTACCTACCGTCGCCCTCTTGCAACGAAACCTACCACCAGTGTGACTGATTGCACTGGTGGAATAACCTCTGCTTTGACAGAGGTTATCCCAAAAGCTGGCGATGTGGTCTTTACGTCTCGACGTATACAAACGCTATTAATATTACTTGATTCTCTAGTAGTCTTTAATTTAGAACGTATCTAACTGAAATTGCAATTTTGGTTTCAGTATCAAATTTCAATAGTATTAAAATTCCTTTTTCGTCGCTTCTCGTTAAATGTTAAGGTCCTCCTGTGTTCTGGGCCTTCTCTGATGGTGCTCTTTCCGGCTGAGAGCCCGTGGGATTTTACCGTTACACAGTACGGTATAAGCTAATAACAAAAAAAAAAAGAAATCGGCTTCAAAACTTAAAACAGAAATATTGGTGGCATTATTGTGCCTTTTTTCAAGAATCCTTCGAATATTTTAATACTAATATTTTCTTGTCATAGGCTTTAGAAGCAGCAGAAGCGAACACCGCAAAATGGCGCGCAGCTCACGAGTCAGCGCGCTCGCAGGCGGCGGCGAGAGCGGAGAGGATGTTGGCGGATTGCGAGTGGAAAATGAGAGAGTTGGAGAAACGGGCGAGAGATGCTGAGAAGGAGAAAAAAGAGGTGAGATTCTGCATTTCAGGAAGAATGGGCCTGACGATACTCTTACCTTTGTCAGCCTCTGACCAAAAAGTTGAGATTTATAATTATCTATATATATAAAATGCTTTGTCCTTGATGACTGACGGCTCAACGCACAGCCTAAATCGTAGAGGTCTTGAAAGAAAGGATTTCCTGAAATACTACTCGTAAGGGTGTGAAAAAGAGGCGGGGCAAAGTTTATATGGGACAGCGCGAGTCTGGTCCAATCTACTTCAAATTTTGCATAAACCTTTTTTTACAGATTTGATGGAATATTCCTTAGTTATTAGCAATGCTTTTTCAAGGCATTACTAATATTCCTATTGCCCCTCCAAATAAGCTCGAAGCTTGCGCTAAGAGTGGGTACGACATTGCCCAAGGGGGTCAGGATCGAACCCTCGACTCTCGCGTTACGGGGCGAAGTCGGCCCTTCTACCGTTGAGCTTTTGAGGCTACAATTGTGGTGACTTCTTACCATCAGGTAAAAATAATATTTTCTAATTCCAGTTATCAGAATCCTTAGATAAGCTCAAATCAGAACCACCAACGCCAGCCCACATCGCAGAACTCCAGCAACTACGAGGACTTGCTTCAGAACAGCAGAGATCAGTGCAGTCTCTGACACTTCAACTACAGAAGATAGAGACGAGAGAAGAAGCTCTGAAGCTGGAAGTCCACAGGTTAAAGGATCTTCTGGAAAAGGAGGCGCAGATCAGGAGAGATAGAGAAGAACAGCATATGCAGGTGTGTTTTAAAATTGAGTTGTCCTTTTGTAAGACCTCGATCCATAGACTTATTGTATATCATAGACAGGTCCTACCATACAAATTAAATTCAACACCAACGCAATTTCGGCGTCGGGACGTGGCGACCCGTTCGCCCGCTGTTGGGATAACCTCTGTCACAGCAGAGATTATACCACCAGTGCAATCAGTCACACTGGTGCTAGGTCTTTTGTTGCAAGAGGCCGGCTACAACGACACGGCTGTGTCAAATATTCTACCGGAAAGCAGTAGTTTCTTTGACATTACTGTGTTCCGGTTTAAAGGGAACTTTAGGCTAGTGAAATTACTGGGCAAAGGATTTAAAAACCAATGTCTCGAGGTTGGCAACGCGTGAGTGGCACCTACTAATGCCTACTAATGGTGGGTCGCATACTTGCTTGCCAACTTAGTAACATAAAAAAACCGAAGCGAAGTTAGTAACACTCTAACTTACCTTGTCAAAGTGATTATATAGCATAATATCAGGCGCTCAACGTCATCTCATATTAAAAAAGATAGAAATATGTTTTATCTCTTTCAGGCAATCGATCGCTTGGAACATTTGCATTCCGATAAAATACAAGCGCTTAAAGCGGAACACGCTGAAGCGGTCGCGAGCGCGGCGAACGCGCGATCGGCGCTCGAGCGAGCACACGCCGAGCGCACGCGCGCCGCGCTCGCTCAGTTACGCGCTGAGGCAGAGCGGGACAGCAAGAACGCTGACAGGAAGCTAAGAGAGTTGACAACTAGGGTGAGTGAGACAGCTATACACATAACATAATATGAGAGAAAGGGATGGCTGTAAAGTAGCTTTCACCGATAATGACGTATAACTACAATGACAATTGGTCAAATAATCGTAACTAGCCGTAGAAAGTGAAAGAAAATTTACAATTATAAATTAACAATGCCAGTTACTAGACTGTATAAAATTAGTAACCCTTTTAAAGGTAACTGTATACGGTTTTACAATAGAATCCCAGAAAGCGTTCAGAAACTTTCTATATTAATAAATTTAAAAAAGGTCAATGGACGTTTGGAATGAGACAGTCATTCTAGGCTTTTCAGAGAACATAATATGTAAATTACGTTGACATTAAAAAATAATAATAATATCTCGGGTAGAGGTTTAATTTTGGAGCCGGTGGTAGAATTTGACTTTCAACAAATAAGTGTATGGTTTTTGTGTTAAATAAAAATATTTGATTTGATTTGAATTAATTCTCTCCCCCAGTTCGAGAACCTCAAAGAAGTTCTAGCCTCCAAGGAGTCACAATTCGAAAGCGCAATCGCTGAAGCTCACAGCAAAGCTGATTGGGACATCTTACAGCTAAGACACTTGTTGGATAAGGCTGATATTAATTACGCTAATAACATCGAAGCCTTGACGGAGAGATTTGAACGTGAAAAAGGTATGTTATAATATTATATTGATATTTTGCTGTAATTTTTTTTATGTTACAAGTTGCCAAACAAGCATACGGCCCACCTGATGGTGAGTGGTTGCCGTAGCCTATGAGCGCTTGCAGCACCATTAGTAGGTGCCACTCGTGCGTTGCCAACATGGAGATATTGGTTCTTAAATCTCCTCTGCCCAGTAAATTCACCAGCCTACAGTGCCCTTCAAACCGGAACACAGTAATGCCTAATCGCTATTGTTTGGCGGCAGAATATTGGACACTGCGGTGGTACCTACCTAGCCGGCCTATTGCAACAAAAGATCTACCACCAGTGTGACTGATTGCACTGGTGGAAAAATCTCTGCTGTGACAGAGGTTATCCCAACAGCGGGCGATGGGGTCGTCACATCCCGAAGTTGTATTAGGACCTTATTTTTTTTTTGTGATTTTTAATTTATTTATTTTTGATTTTTTCTTTTTCTATATTATAATGTGTGTAAATTATATGGAGTGACGTAACAACTACAACAGGGCTATTGGGCTAAAACTCCTTAAATAAAGAATAATTTTTTTTTAATTAATCTCCAATTTTGAAAGGAATTCGGCAGTTAGATTATGTCATGAGAAGTAAACTAAGTACTAAACAATACAGTTTTACTAGTAGAAGCATGCTCCTCCCAGAATTCCGGGTCGCTTCGACCGGAGAAGTTTTAAAGGCGTCGGGATGTGACGACCCCATCGCCCGCTGTTGGGATAACCTCTGTCACAGCAGAGATTATTCCACCAGTGCAATCAGTCACACTGGTGGTAGGTCTTTTGTTGCAAGAGGCCGGCTAGGTAGGTACCACCGCAGTGTCAATATTCTGCCGCCAAATAGTAGTGCTTAGGCATTACTGTGTTCCGGTTTGAAGGGCATTGTACGCTAGTGAAATTACTGGGCGAACGAGATTTAAGAACTAATATCTCGAGGTTGGCAACGCGTGAGTGGCACCTACTAATGGTGCTGCAAGCGCTCATAGGCTGCGGCAGCCACTTACCTTCAGGTGGGCCGTATGCTTGTTTGCCAACTTCTAACATAAAAAAAAAAAAAAAAAATACCCTCACAGAAAATCGGCGTAAAGTAACATAAGTCATGTTGCGTTAGTGCGATGGGTGAGAGCGCCTGACACTTAATCTCCCACCACTGTTCCCTCCCCTCCTAACCCTCGGGTACTTCAAGTATCGTAAGTTTCATTTGTGTCTTCATACATGTGTTCTGGTCTGCGTTGTTTTTGTGAGTCTTTCTAAAATTGTTGTATGATAAATGCCCTATGAAATTGACTCCGCAAAGTAAATCTTCAGTTTCTAAATCTTACAAAACTTCCCAAACAACACCATTATGTTTGAGGGTAAGACTACCCCATCCGTATGAAATTAGCTTTCGTCAGTGATGATAATTTTATAAATTCCACAGAGCAATTAAACAAAGAATGGTCGGAGAAACTCCAGAAGGTCGAAGAAGAAGCTTCGACAGCAGCAGCTGACGCCAAGAAGCTTCTAGAAACCACTAGATTGACGCTAATAGCTGAGAAGATGGATCAGATCAACAAACTCAAGGAGAAACACAGACTTGAAATGGGTGAGACAAACTTTTTAATACCACAAACGACACTACCACACACACAGAAAGTTGGTTTGGTTGGTTGGTTGGTTGGTTGGTGGGATGGTTGGTTTGATGGGATGGTAAACCCCGCTCACGGCAGATGTTTTTTTTTAATATTAGCAATTCCTTTTTTCAAGGTAATACTAATATTCCTATTGCCCTCCAAATAAGCTCGAAGCTTCCGCTAGGAGTGGGTACGACAATAGCCCAAGGGGGTCAGGATCGAACCCGCAACTCTCGCGTTAAAGAAGCGCAGTTAGCCCTTCTACCGTTGAGTTTTTGCGGCCTCAATGATTTTTGTATTGATCATACATATACACATTATAATTATCACATTAATTATCCATTCCACCATCCACGTTGAGTGTGCAACGTTTATTTTGCGTGTAGTTATTTACGCGTGTCTCTATATCATTTTTTTCCTCCGCCATATTTGCGTATTGCATTATAAATTGTACACGAAACGATTGCTTAAATACGCCTTTATCCGTGGTATTTAAATTACAATTTAATTCCGACTTATCTCAGTTATAATTGATGATCAAGGTTATCACCTTTATTGTCTCATCATCATCATCATCATCACCACCACTTTTTCATGCCTCATCAACACACACATGTAAATATTTATACATATGTATATAATACACACATTATAGATGACCAATGGGAGCATTTCATGACAGACAAAGAGAACTGCCTGCAACGAATGAAGACTGAGTGCAGGCAAGAGGGAGAGGAAGAGAGAGCTAAGAGCGAGAGGGAACTATTGGAAGAAATTGCAGGTGAGAAAGAAATAGTTTTTTTTTTTTTTTGTCTTTATCGTGAGGTTAGTTGTCTAATGTCAGAGATTTTCAACCTGCGTTTGTTGCAATGTAAGCGGAAAAAATGTAATTATTTACATCACATTGGAAACCTCAAAAATAATAGAATTTCTCCACTATTTAATGGATGTTATTATACATATAAACCTTCCTCTTCAATCACTCTATCTATTAAAAAAACCGCATCAAAATCCGTTGCGTAGTTTTAAAGATTTAAGCATACATAGGGACAGAGAAAGCAACTTTATTTTATATTATGTAGTGATATTAATTATATATTATATATTAACATAATGACTATTATCATGTTGTTAAAAACAGATTTTTTACGTATTCTCGTGATTCTGTGTGATGGTACCACTAGAATAGTAACGTCATTGCAGCGACCTAATATTTTTTAAATATCCCACAGAGTTAAAAACTAAGATTGAAACTAAAGTGACGGACTACAACGACCTGTCAGTCAAAGCGGCAGCCTGCGGACGGACATTAGCTGTCACAGAACAGGAACTCAGGTAAGAATTAAAAAAATAACTCTATAATCAGCATCGATAGAACTTGTACAAAATATATATTTTACACCTATTCCAATTTTAAATTGTTTTTTTTAACATAACCAAAAAAAAATTCTTCATCGTAAAGCATGAATCGTCTGTTTTATGGTAAAGAAAAGCCCTATGAGAAATTCATGTTTTGAAAGATATTTTAAGACATGTTTATCTCGCAGCGGAGCGTGTTCTTAGTACCAAACCTACTCCTTAACAGAAAAAGTCGGACGACATAACTTTGTATCAGCATTTTGAAAACTATATAACACTAGCAATGACTGTGGCTTCGCTCACGTTACCGTAGTCGTTATCCCAGTGATCTCTTTCATTTACATTTGAGATATGGACCCTAAAAATAGCACTTTTTAATAATAATAGTACTTCTATTTTTATTATAAATAGTAAGGCTTCGGCTCGAATTTCGAAGTGAAGTCATAGAATCTCTGCTATTGTGTTTGTTTCTGTCTGGGGAGCGCTAATTCGTTCCCTCTCATTTCCTTATCCTCTCCTTTTAGATCCTTTCTCTATACCCTACTTCCCTCGTGTCGTAATGTTATTGGTATTTTCAGCGTCTTTACGCTACGATGACAGCTTACAATCAGGCGCATCTTTTTAAAATTAAAACGAACGTTAGTACAAAGTTATGTCGTGAACATTATCTGTTGTATTTAATAAAAACTTAATAATTTTTTGATGTACAAGTTCTATCTAAATGGACTATTTTTTGTTTCTTTTTCGTGCATGGGTTTTGGTAATTAATAAGGGAATATGAGAATTAATAAAATTAACCTGAAACTCGAACGATCGCAATTCCAATAAATATTTTACGTGGTCATATTTGGTACGTGGTTATATTGTGTCATTTTGTCTAAATTATTCTAAATATTCGATTGCTATTTTGAAGTTTCTTATTAATAATAAGTTCCGTGGTTAAAATGGGGAAAATTCATGCTTATAAAAACCTCTATGTTTTCTTCTGACACATAACTCAATTGACAGGTCAGTACACATAAATTGCGAAACTTGTATATAATCTATTTCTTTCACTCTTATTCGTGCTTCGAGAAATAGACTGAGATAGCAATATCTAGTTTGACATAATTTTGGTCGTGTCTACAACTTTCCACGGTTTATTATTATAAATTAAATACATTTATTAATTCTCATATTTCAAAACATTTCAAACTAAAATGTCACTCTCACATCCAAATAAAATTGGTAGCTAAATTTATATCTCTTGACTGTTATGTAACTATTGTGTTATTTAAAAACATGGATTTAGTCTATCTAACATGAAATAAGTTCCTTATCTTTTTATTATGCTCATGGAAGTCTTAGGTCGAAGGACGACAATTATAGAGCCTTGAATTACCGAAATGAAAAAAACAATTAACCGACTTCAAATGCCAAAGCACTTTAGACATACAAACATATCTTATACTTTAAAAATTTCCGTTTTTATCACAAAATCAACAAAAATGTATGAGGGGTCAATAGGGACAGATTAACTTTTCAAATAAAAAATAGCACCTAAAATCAATTTATAAATAATGGACTTAACTAAAGGAAATATACACCGATTAGAAAACCTTTTTTGATGTCGGTTTAGAATTAAATTCGATTAATAGTCGGCAAAAGAATTATATACACTAATTGATACTCCTATTCCTTATAACTTTTTTATTAATTAATAAAGAAAAAGTCCCATGCAAAATATAGCGGATCCGGAGAAAAAATTAAATAGATTATTGAAACAGTAACTCTTCTAAAGAGTAAATGTTAAATTTTTTTTTAATAAACGCTATTGTCATTCTTTACAATACAGAGTAATAAAAAGAATGAACGAATGAGATAAACATTCATAAACGTCAATTAAAGTGTGGTTTTATACTAATGATTGTAATAAATATATTGTCTTTTGGACGAATTTGGCTACCAGTTAAGCATGTCGAAATTCCTCATCCGGTCATCCCATATTAACCTTTTAATAATGCATTCTTAGTATGGTAGATGCTGTCTCATTCTTTATAAATCAGATAGAAAGAGATAGCCTCATCTTTATTTTTAATCACTACACATCATACATTATCATACACATTTTTATAAGTATTTATTTTTTCATTGTATGAAAATAACGGTCCAAAAGGCAGTATTTCAAACTTTGTTTGAATGATAATTAAGTTGTTTTCTTTTTAATATTGCAACATTTTCTTATTAAAAATAATTTTCAAAAAACTTTTCTATCTTGTTTTTCAAAAATGCTAAGAAACGTTTTTTAATTTTAATTTCAGTATTATAGTTTTAATAAATAAATAATTGCACAGACTATTGCACAATAGTAGTTAGATTATATTATTATCAAATTCTCCACCCATTTTAGTAGATTTCTCTATAATTTCAGAATACCCTTTGCAATAGTTTACCATTGCACGTAAATATTATAAAATAATCCATAAACTAAATATTATGGACAGACCATCCAGAAAAAAATAGACTCAGCCTCAGTGGAGCTTCTTCGTAAATTCATCACCAGTAAGTCACACGCTATCTTCATTAGGTCAGTGCATGATGAAGTTAGCTTGTGATTAACTTCGTTTCGTTAAAGTGGTGCTGAATTTATGAAGGATTATCTAATCTACTGTCAGTATATATATGGTTATAATAGGTATAGACAATAGAATATAGAAAAATTTGTCGTTGTCAGTTGCGGATGGATTGGCGCGTTAGTAGCTCCATGCGCTTGCGCGCTCATCGGCTCCCTCCGTCTCGCTCTGGCGACCTTCCTTCTCTCTCTAGCTATAATGTTCTGTATTAGATATAGGAGAAAAGTATAAAAAAATTACAAAAAATATATTTTGCTTAGAATTATAACTGCCCTTTGGACTGATAAAATATATGTATTAGAAATTCATTTGTATTGTTTATGTATTAATATTTTAGTGGGTCTGTTCATCCATAACTTATTATTAGCATTATAAATTATTTCATTTATTACTTGTGACAAAAAGACAATTGAAAAAATATATTAAAAAAACAATATTTATGGATGAACATATAGATCTTTGTATATAAAAGAAAACGAGAATTATAATTATATTTATTAAATGTTTTATGTAAATAAACCAATTTAATATATATTTTTTTATACATATTAATATAACACACTTTTAAATCATTTCAAGTTATTAAAAATATATTTATATGCAAAGATAATATTTATAATCTCAGTTATTTGTAAAATACTGGCCATATATAAATTACATTTAAGGTTAAGAAAGTTTTAATTATGGTGGAGGGAGTTTAGAATATTTTTTTAATATAAGAAAAATGCTTTTATAACAAGATATCTTTTAGTTTATTGTAGTTATTTTTACTAACAATTATATAATCGAATCCTTTAGCTACCGACAGCGCCACAACGGGTATTCTATGAACTATTATTTGCAACTGAATAACATATTTTAATTTTTATTCTGTTAAAAAATTCTATTTTTTGAAATCACGTTGCAAAAAAAACTGTTGCATTGGAACATCATAAAGTTAGATTATGAATTACAATGCAAAAAGTTATAAAAGAAAATAACTTTTCATAAAACGCGTTGAGGCATCAAGATTTTTCAATTTTGTGATAAGAATAACCCCCTTTATTCTTATCAAAGTATAAGTATATAATAATATAATTTACATATGGCTGATATCATTTATCATGTATTATATTATAAATTGTACGCTTCCATAAATATTATATAATTTTCATAGCTTTTTTGTATAAATAATATTAAAATTAAGTCATTATTTGTTGTATATTGCACATTGCTCAATATTTAACGCTTATAATATCAAATAAATTTTTATTTCTTTTCTACTAAGAATATTTCATTATTACAAATATTTATAAAATAAAAGTACTATACTGTTTATATTTATTGAAGATTCGATTACCCTAACGAACGTATGTACGTCGGAGAACATTTTTATGTCCTGGGAGATTCTTTATACTTTTAAAGAGTTTTTTGGGGGAAATAGGGACAAAGTCCTTTAAAAATCAAGAAACTATAATCAAAGTTAGTTTAATTTTTGATTAGATTTATAATAAGAAATTATTTTTGTTACCTTATTTTATTTTTAAATTTTTACTTTAGCGTAGATTAAATCAATAGTTTATATTATTAAATAGTTCAGGTCATAGCACACGATAGACGATGAAGGTATTGGTACATATATATGTTTTTTATATATCATTACTGTTGACAAACCGGCATACGGCCCGCTTGATGGTAAATAGTCACCACAACCAACACGCTTAAGATATTTGAAGCATTAAATGCGCGTTTCCAACGCCAAAGAGGGACGGGGTGAAAGGGGAAAAGGAAAAGGAGCACAGTGGCTATCCCTACTGAATACTTTACGATAATTTTCTGTTAGAGGGTAGTATTTTTCCGATCGAGGTCAAATGGGCCGGCCCATTTGTACTGGGAAGAGCGTAACTCTACTTCTACGATGAATAAAACGTTTAAAAATATATTTATATATGTACTTTGTTATGCAGTTAGTGAATGCAACATTATACTCTAAAACTGTACTCCATAATTTTTAAGCCAATAATTATTAAAAGTTGTAAAAGTACAAAAATTAACTTTTTGGTATACAAAAATCTGTCGTGTGCTATAAACTTAAATAATTTAAAGAAAAGATAAATACACAAACCACTATAAAACAGTCCCACTTACAAAGTTTTACCCCTCTAACAAATAAAGGGAAGCGTTAGACAGAGAGAAAGAGCTGCGCGAGAAGAGGATAGAAGATGGTAATAAAGCGAAGCAACTTTCGAAGGCGGCGCAGGATCAAATCGAGCATTTGACAAGAAAGTGTGCTTGTCTAAGGAAACTGTAAGTATATATTATATTGTAGTTGAAATAATATTGTGGGTGACTTCATCTGCATGGACTTCGGATCATTGGATTGAAATTCCTTAACGTGGCTTACGGGTAGTGCGATTTAGTAGAAATCGTCACGTAACAAAATGCCGTATGCTGTGTATGTGTACGTGTGTATATCGAGCCTATCAGCTTACTACAAGCAAATAAGCACAGCTAGGTGCACAACTCTCTATGTCCCTGTCTCTTTTTATCAAATAACCTGTTGAAATATACAGATTTCATTTCGAATTACTTTCGGGGTTGCAGAAAAAACGTAAACGTATAGGTTCCCCGACCCCGCAATTTTTTTAGTTGGCAAGCAAATTAATACGACCCACCTGTAAGCTGTTATCGTAGCCTATGAGCGCCTAGTGAACCTAGTCCCTCGCGCGTTGAAAACGAGAGATATTGGTTTTTAAATCTCCTTTGGCCAGTAATTTTACTAGCTACACTGTGTTTCAATTGATTGGAATCAATATTATATATATAAGTCTATTAAAATGGATATTAATGAAATCGATTGATCGCAGTTTCGACGACATGCGCGCTCGTCTCGCCGCTCGCGACCGAACCGCTGAACAGGAGGCGCGCGCTCGCGACAAGGAACTGCACCAATTAAGAGCTGAAGTCGCCAGACTTACCAAGATACTCGTTGAACAGAGGTTTGTTGGTTCTTCTTCTTACTAGCACTATCCCCGATATATATCCACAGTCTGCTTATTACTCTTATCCGGATTTGACATGCCAATAGTTTTACATAGAGCCATTGCCATCTGACCTCCGCAGTCCAGGAAACAGTAACTCTATGAATAAGAGCAAATACTCTTGATAACAATCGAGACCGACAGGTTTACGCCCACAGCGAGACAGATATTTATAAGATCTACACAAATATCCGTAATGAGCGACTTTTTTTTTTATTATTTCGTAAATTTTTCCAACCAATATAATATTTTGCAATTTTTCCAGTTCCCCGAAACTGGGCGCTCGTACACGAGCGGATGGATGCGAGAACTCGACACAGAAGGAGTCTTTTTTATGCAAGAACGCGCCTCTAGCGTCTGAGACGCAACCGAACGCGCCGAGAAGAAAAGGTATTCAAAACTATTAAGTAACACACTTAAGAAGTAATAAAAATTTTAATATCAATTTTGAACCCCCATTTCAACCTATCACGGAATTTTAGAAAATGTTGAAACATATGTTTCTTGGTCTTTAATTACTTGCCCACAAAAGTGTCATGCTTCTAGTTGTAGAAATTAAGGACGTAGTATACGACGACGGACCATAGTAACTTTTAGTCCCTTTTCACCCCTTTAATGAAATGAATTTTGAAAATACCTTTCATAGGCTCGTTTCCGTTTTAAAAAAAACTTAAGAGGTGTCAAGGGACACCCGGATGGAACGAAGTTCCTTTCGATTAATTGGTGAAGGAATTGTAATAAAATTTTATTTTTTTAAGTTATAATAATATTTTTTTATTATTAACATTATTTATTATTTACAAAAACCTGTATACACTCAACAAAAATAATCGTCGCGACACCACACTTTTCAATGCGAAATAGAAATGAAAATATCTGGCTTGCTTTCTATAAGAGAGAGAGACAGACAGAGAAACATGCGACGCCGCACAGCTTACAATAGCTTACTATAGCAAAAAGTGTCGTGACAACTTTTCGTAAGAATTTTTTCCGTCTAGCCCCCTTTCACAACGCGCGATAAGGAACTTCGTTCCAACAATACATGTAAAAAAATTCACCATTCAAACGGTTTAGGCTGGGCGTTGATATGTCAGTCAGATCTTTCTTTTATATATACAGATAAACTATAAAATATTGAAATGAAGTTCATTAACCCATATAGATATAGACATGTCTTTCCATATTAACAAAATGTCAAAAGCTTTGCTGTTTCTCTTTTGTAATATCGCACTAACCCAACGAAACGAAGTTAGTCACAAGCTAATTATATATTTTAATGAAGTTAGTGTCACAAGTTTGAAATATAATAATCGAATGAATTTTAGCGTGTTACTAACTTCGTTTGATTGTCAGCGAGTCTGACATTTTGTTTGTAAGAAAGGGTCTGTCCATGCATAATAAGTCTATAATTAATTGCAATTTTTACCATCCCTTATCTATGTTACTTTTTTTTAAATTAATAATAATACGAAACGAACTTCGTTCCAACCGTGTGTCCTACGAATCTTATTTTTGTTTCGTCGTTCTTTTTACTTCGATCGTAGAAAAAAATAAAATTAAATTTAAACATTTTCTGAGCACTTTATCGATACATAACTAACAAACATAATTTATATATTTAATTTTCATTTACTTTCGTAGTTTATTTATGATTGTTTTATATTCGATAATAATAAGGAATTAGGACAAACCTTTGAGGTTTTTTAATGCTTTGTTATAATATTTCCACTTTAAATAAAATATTGTACTTAGTTAAATAAATTAATAATAAATAATTACAGGCGGAACCCTACGTACGCCGGAACTCGCCAGAAAACGTCCTACATTACCCGACTTACAGCCACTACCGCCTGAAGCGCGGCGAGCCAATATGGAGTTTGAAAATGGCCGCCGACGCGCGAAAAGCGTTGATCTACCAGCCGTCCAAGTTCCTGTACGAATAAAACAACTCGAAGAGAGAACTAAAGAATAAATTTATATTGATGCTTGTCAATAAAAAATTCTGTAACTGACATCTTTAATTAATTAAAATAATATTCAAGATAATATGAATTGTCTTATGAAATACCTACATAAAAATATGTTAAATAAAAAAAATGGCAGCACTGTATATGTCATTGAAGTGAGACTTCTTTTGATATAGAATGTGTAACTCTCTTTCTCCTTCTCACTACTTTATATCTTTCGTCTCTCTCTCTCTCTCTCGGTGCGTCCTTGAAATTTCATTCTAATATTATTATTGTCGACTCGAATTTTATCGACTCGCTTAAGAATTCCCTTCAGATAGTATATATACCCAAATATTATCTTGATAGATTCCTTCATAAACATCGAATATTTTGACGGAATTAAAAAAAAACAGTAAGAAAGGGAAAAGAATATAATGGTGAGGAATTTTTAACACAATTATGGCATGAAGTCTATTTTAATTTAATTATTTTATATTTAAATAACATTTTAATTTACGTGATCAAAACTGATAGTTTTTCTAATGTTTCCTGTTATAAATTACTTTATACTCTTTTAAAATTCAAAGTGTGTGATAATAACGAAGAGAAAAGGGTATAAAAGTGTCAAAATAAAAATTATAAATTATAGAAAAATAAATAGTTCATAACTTTGCTAGTTATATAATTATTTAAATATTTATTATCTAAAATACCACATCCATAGAAGTATACAAATAAACAACCCTAATCGGACTATCAGTGTGGATGATGCTAAGACACGAAAGCATCCGAACACACGCTTTACGTTTGTCAAACGCGAAGAGTTGGTCGCGGCTAAAAAGAGAAGCAAAGAGCGTCGTAACTCGTTCTCTTTTTACCTACTCAACTTCTTCAATCTATTCTTATATGATATATTGTGTCTATGATTTGTGGACTGCACGTTTTTTCGACGTTTCTTGATGAGGGCACTCTTGGATTCGGATTTAGATTTCATTGTAGTAAATGCAGTGGTAACTATTAAGTAAATTTTCATATAATGTTATTTCTAGCTTCTTTGTTTTAATGCAAATGTAAGTTTCATTCGTATAAACATGTTTCTGTAATCTGTTTTCTTACACCTGCCATAAATTATCCTTTATAGCCGACGCAAAAAAAAATGTAGACGGATCTAAACAAGTTGCCGCCCTTTTAACGATATGTCAAACGATATTGTTATCTTAGTCTAACTTACAGAGCACCAGTACGGGTAAAAGAAATAGACATACATAAGTTTGACAATGTCGCACCCTGGGTCTAAATTTTGCGTCATATAAATTTTATTTAACTTTTTGATAACATTGACAAAATAAAAACATCGGCACGCATTTTTGGCTTTCGCTCCATCTAACTTTGTTCTCCGTCTACTTTTATGACTGTATGTGAGGCATTTTGTGCAATATTATATTAATAAGATAAATGTAACTTGAAGTTGTATTTAATTCGTGTCTCTTTGATGTAAATATTACATTTTTTCGTAATAAACTTTTTATTATATTATATATTGTATTATTTAAATATATATATACCTTCATCTTATTCCTAATATAATATTATTATAAATGTAGACGCTTTTACGCATAATCGGCTGATCTGAAAATATGTTTTAGCAAAGGCATAGGCAGCAAGGCAAAATGGCGGGGGTCTTTACACACTATGATACAGAACTAATGATGATGTTCAGATACATCAGCAAATATTTCTATAGGGCAATGCCATGGGTGTGTATAAAATTATAAGATGTTTTCAATTTTTAAACATAAATTAAAGTTCTTAACAATAACTATTATTATATATTAGACAACTGATGGGATCAAATCGAGAGGTAATTTACACAAAAATGAGTGACACAGTGTGACTGTTATGATAATTCCCTACTATTTTGGTAGGTTTTGCACTTTTTATTTTATTGATTTGGCAGTTTTTGACCATATTGGAGTCAAAAGCGTCCACTCATCAGTCTATTACCATTACGTATCATTTTAAGAACCTTAACAGCTTCTTACGTAGGATTCACCAGTTTCACTACATTTTAAGTACACTATTTTTGGTAGTAGTTGAACCTTGCTTGTCCCACACACACAATGGGCCGGCTCGACCGAGAGAATACTGCCTTCTCACAGAAAATCAGCGTAAAGTTACGGTATCGATGAGTGAGAGCGCCGAAGACCCAATCTCCCACCCTCTCTGTTCCCTTCTCATTCCTTCCTTCTTATCTCTTAAGCTAGCAAGGCGCATCATCAGGCAGATCGTATGCATATTAGTTGTTTGCCAACCGCCATGAAATAAAAAAAAATATACTATTTGGTAAGGGCAGCACTGGAACTCAGAAGTCTCTGAAGTGTCAAAAGTCAAATTAATTATAACCTACTTATATGCTCTGTGTTATAACCTATAAATCAACATTAAAATTATAAATATTTATCACAAAATCTAAGTTAAAATGTCCAATAAACATTTATTTATGAAATCTGCATTCGTCCGTGCACCATTACAGAACGGTGTCGGTCGTTACGTTTGTCAATTGCAACGTATAGTGCTCAAATTCTGTAAAAGTCACGGAGGGAGCCGCGGAATAAGGTATAATTTAAAAAATATAAGTTATCTTATTCTTACTTGAAAAATAATAACTTATTGAAGTCTTATTAGGAGCTAAAAACATATTTCAAATAAATGTTTTGGGTAATTCGCCTATATGATTGTATAATATTTTAAATAACTTAAATAGATTTGGATTCTTTCAAAGCCAATGTTTAGCTAAAACCTATAAAAGTACTTATATCTTAAGTTGTTTAAATTTTTAGCTTTGATATAACCTTTGCTTCGTTTTGCCTTTTTTCATAGAAATAGATTAATTCTTTAATTTTTTCCTTTTTTAATGGTAAAAGGTACCATTATCTTACTTTAACATAGACCCACTAAATGCTATATACCGGCCCTTTCATACAGACATAATTACATAGTCTCATTGGCAAGTCATCCCCAACATAGGTGTGAAGTCAGAAAGCATTGGTGCTGAATTTGGGACACCGATGATCATGACATTTCATTTCTATGAAAGGGCCCATCCATAGTATGTAGTAGGTCTACGTATTTAAATATAACACTTTAATTGTAATTGTTGATTCTGGGTCTGCTTATACTCTTATCCTGATTTCACGGGTTGCTGGTTTTTACACAGAGCAATTTCCATCTAACCTCCGCAACCCTAAGGGGAACCAGTAACTCATTGGATAAGAGCACCTACCAAGAGTTAATGATTATTATCAGATGTTACGATAACAATCGGGACTGACATCTTAACATGCTCTCCGAGGCACTGTGGGGAGACCCATAAGGACGAATGCCCAGACAAAACAAATATTTAAAACAAACATCAACTCCGATCGGATATAGAACCTATGACCGTCAAGACTCAAAGCAGGCTAACTACCAGGCTGTCACTTTGGTCGTCGTAAATCTAAATAAATAAAAAATACTACAAAAGAGTTAAAGAGTTTTTCGTAATTTCAGAGACTACATTGAACAGGACTTAGTCGAATTCGCAAGACAAAATCCAAGTGTTGTCGTATATTTGAAGCCTCGGAGACACAGAGGACCAGTCCTCGTTGCTGAATACTGTATGAATTTTTTTTAAATTGAAACTTATATGCAAATGTAAATAAGTCGCTACACACTCAACAAGCCCCCATTAGAATAGTGATATCCTGTGTCAGGGGTCCGGAGACACATACAAAGACAGGGACAAATACACCCAGACCGGAAAATATGTTTGCTCAATTCAAACATATTATGCTCTGAGCGGGAATCAAACCCGCAACCTGTGGTGCTTAAGGCAGGTTCGCTACCGCTGTGTCACAATGTCGTCAATTCAATTTTATCCTATCCTACTTCCTACTAATACTACATATGCATAAGTTTTTGAATGTGTACGGATAGATGTATGTTTCTCTTCCAGGCAAAAATAATCTTTATATATATAATTCTCCTGTATTTATGTATGTCACTGAAGTATTAAGCGGCTGGACCGATTTTGACGTTTTTTTAGTGTATTCCCGTGGATTCAAGAATGGCTTAGATTAACAATTGGACCCATTGAGGGCACTGGGATACCATTTTAATTTTTTGTTTTCATTTTTGTGGCAGGACAATGTCTGCCGAGCCCGTTAGTAATATTATAAGTTCGAGGTTAGTGAATACGGGTAACTACTGAATGGACAATTTCACAATAAGCACTTCTATTATTTTTTATCTATTTGCTTTGTGTACATCCGGCAGACATCCAGAGGACATGGAAATGAATATAGACATTTTACATATAAGATATATATTATTATTAAAATTTCAGTGAACGGTGACAGAGTATGGATGAACGTACAAAATAAAACACATTCAGAAATAACAAAATGGATAGAAGTTCTACGCACTCAACAAGGAGATGTAGCTGGGGCTCGTTTGAAGAAATATCAATACACGGACTACCCTTCAGTCCAAGGACCATGGACCCCGTTCACGTTTAAAGACCCAGAATTAAATACAGCCTCCTTGCCGGACCCCAAATTTGGTGAAAACAACCGTCTATCCATATCAGCAACGGAAATGTTGAGACGTATGTTCAAACAACAAAAAATTAACGAAGATGAAGTAAAGACAGGGGAATAATATAGTTTAGATGAATATTTTTAATCGAGTAATGTCATAGAAAAATAATAGGATGAAAATCAAATTATCATTGATGTTCGTTTTGTTATATAGTAAAAAAAATGATTGTTGTATATAGGTTCATAGTTATAATATCAATTTAGTAAATAAAATTAATAATTTCTTTGTTATTTATATTTAAAACCTTTTCCCAGTATTTTATCTACCCAGGGTCTGCTTATTACACTTATCCGGATTTGACAGGTTACTAGTTTTTACACAGTTTGCCATCTGATCTCTACAACCCTAAGCAAGTTGCCTATCAAGTGTAACGATTATTATCAGATGTTATGTGATAACAACAAGGACCGACGGCATAACGTGTTGACCCACAGACAAACGCCCACACCGAAACAGATATTTGTAAGACTAATAAAATTTATAAGGCAAACATCTGTCAACATCAATTTTTACACCCCTAAATGTAAAGGGTGGTCCACCACTAATTCTTTTATATTCGTATGATGTGGCATTAAAAATGTATGTAATCAATCAATTTTCCCCTCTTCTACCATTAACCCCTATTTTTTAATAGCGATATCAATAATTCAATAATTTTCACCGGTGTCACTTCTGTTAGCAATAAGACTCAGTTAGAGGTGCTACTCAGTTCAAAATTTGTTTTTAGAGGCAGGACGTCTGCCGGGCCCGCTAGTATAAAAAAAAATTAAAAACTCCACTTGTAAACATTTTATTACTACAAAGATGAGATATTTTATAGTTAGTAAAACTTTTTTATTTTAAACTCTTTTGAACCATGAACTTTAATTATATGCATCTTAACATGACTCAATAACTGAAACATCTCTCCATAAATATAGCAAGAATGCAACTTACACTTATTGTGCAAATTTTTCACATGAATATCTAAATTTATTTTACTTTGAAAGAGAGATTTGCAAGTTTTACACTGATACTCGTGTTTATTGTGAATATTCTTTAGATGTACCTTTACATTTTTTTTATGTTTAAATTTAGAAAGGCATTTAGGACATTCCCATTTTTTATCGGACATATTGTGCATGAATTTTATATGGCTTTTTAAATATCTCTCGCAACTGAATACAGCATCGCAAACCTTGCATTTCCATTCACCGACAGCATGGACGGTTCTCATATGCTCATACCATCTTGCTTTTGGATATATTTTGTTACAAAATGGACATGTTAAAATTCTTTTAACACCTTTATACCGTTTCTTCGGTTGGTGCTCCGTTATTAAATGGTTTTCGAGGGATATTTTATTTGTATACAATTTTTGACATGCGTCACACTTCAACAGCTTGCATCTGATCAATGGCACCTTTAGATGTATGAGATTATGTTTATATAGCGAATGGCTGAAACAATAACAATCAAATTATTAGGTAATATACATCGGAATGTCTGATACGGTTGTGGTGTTGTGGGTAGTGAGTCGGGCTTTAGCCTCGAAGGTTGAGAGTCTGATTCTAGCTCGGACAAATGTTTCCATTGATTTTACATATCTGTTTTGGTGTGTTTGTCCTTGTGGGTACCCCCAACGTGCCTTGGAGAGCACGTTAAGATGGTTGCTATCATATAACACCTGATAATAATCGTTAGCTCTTGATAAGTAAATTGCTTTTATCCAATGAGTTACAGGTTCGCACTTTGGGTTGCGGAGGTCAGATGGCAATCACTCTGTGACCTGTGGAAAAACTAGTAACCTGTCAAATACTTGTTTAATACCGGTATAATTCTAGGAAGAAGATACATTGAAACTTCTGTAAGTATATGCTAGTAGTAGGTCTTAACTAGCTTACTAACTAACTAGCACCGGTTAAGCTACCACTGGATATTGGAGAAAACCTCGTGAAGGGTATCAGTTGTATCCTAAAGGCAATGCACCTGCATGCTCTCCGCTGTTCATGTCAATGGGCGGCGGTAATCGCTCAATATGTGTGGTGTTAGGTTAGCTTCCTGCCCGTTTGCCCCCTCTGACATGAAAAGACGAACCGTAAACACTCGCGATCACTGCCCTTGAAGTAATTAAACTTTACATACCTATCTGGAAAATATTTATAACATACAACACAAGTTTGTGTGTCGTCTTTTTCTAATTTCGGAAAAACTTTAGCTTCTTGATCTGAGAAAATCTTTTGAGTACACCAGTTATCAATATCATGGCCTGTTTCGACTTTAATTTCAACATCCCAGCTTGGTTTCGAAAAATCATCTTCGGAGATATTTTCCTTTTCTTTTTTAATAATAGTGCTAAGATTGGAATCCATATTTAAATTACGGTTAAATAAAAGCTTTGATTACACTACGGTAGATTTAGAATTTCATATTTTCTTGTTGTTCATTTGGCATGTAATTATTTACACATACAAATATTATTATGATTAGAACTAGTATATATTAATTCTATGATTTTTTTTTAAATTATTTATATCATATTGATCTATTTTGGATATTATAATAATAAATTAATAATTGATATCTCATCATTTCTACTTTTCTAATACACTAAAACTTCTTTTGACAAGTCTATGTAAAACATATCACAGATTAAGTAATATATTATACTAGTCAAAGAAAAATCATTTTGTTTTTTTCTTGAAATCAATACTATAAAATTCTAATATTCTAGAAATCTTAAATACTTAGGTTAAAATCAAAACAAATTAATGTTTCGACATGAGCTTGAAGCTAAAAATATAGCATTGATCAGGTATGTATGAACCACAGAGTACATTTTAATAAGCTAGAACTGTTGGACCCTCGACCGACGACGACAACTATAAAATTTTAAAAATCAATAACATATGCCAGGAATGTCAGGAAACAGGATGAGAATTTGACAAATTCAAAATTTATAACTGCAAAAGAAAGCTGTAATTTGTAAAACTGACAGTTGACTACATAAGAGTAAAAGTTGAAAATTATATAAAATCGTAAACATTAAACATGAAATTATAGTATTAATCATCTAGCGTAGAGATCAATCTTTTTATTAACCCGTAAGTAAGTATGGATCACAAGCTAAGCGCCATTATTAAGGAAGAAAAGATAAAAGAAGCATTTACAAATGATTATGTATTTCCTAAACTTTCCTTAGATACTAAAATCAAAGTCGAAACCGACCCTGATATCGATGAATATTGCACCATTATTAAGGAAGAAACGATAAAAGAAGAAATATTTGAAAATGACAATGTGTGTCCAAAACTATCCTCCGCTAACGGAATTAAATCCGAAACAGACCTTAATATTAATGACTGTTGTACACAAAAGACATTGTCTGACTACCAAAAACCTACAATTTACGTGAAAATAGAAAAAGACGATCCGCAAACCTGTGGTTTGTGTAACCAATGCTTTTCCGATAGGTATGTATTCCCTACTCAGTATAATCTAGGCTCTTTCAAACGAGACTTTCTTGAATGGTAAATGTGGCTAGTTAGATCACTTTAAAAACCAAAGAGACACTTAAGACTGACACGAAAACAATTTATTTTAAATTATACATTTTAAATTTATTTTTTAGTTAGAACGTAAACATGATCAAATATATATAAAATACAAGATTTATGTCAGTGAAACAAACATGTTTCTACTTCAAGTGATCTTTACGGAATCATGAAAAATTACAATAATCTTAACAAATAAAACTAAAATTCCAAATTTAAAATAATTCACAAACCAAACAGATTAGTTATACAAAAGAGTATGTATATACTGAGATTACTACAGAAGGGGCATCTTGCGAGTAGGCAGGCCGAGGGTGACACTGAAGCTGAAGAGTGTGCATAATTTATTTAATATATTGTAACACAGGTGCTTACTAACAGCAAGCTGTCCAACTTCTCATAAACTTCTGCAACAATATAGGCCATGGAAGTGCATAGCTGCCCTATAGGATACTGGTTATATGCATGGCATATAGTTATTTATTTATTTACTCACAGACATACCCAGGGAGACTTCACAGTTACCCAAATCATCTCCCTAGGCTATAAAATACAAACAAATATTAGTGTACTACATAACTTAATTGTAAAATTTAAAAAATATTAATATTTATTAAAACTACCTACTTTCTAATACCATTTCTAATGGTAGTTTAATCTGCTTTACGAGCTGAAGTGGTGAAGTGTGAAACACATCCAATTGCGGATTTCCACAAACCAAATCATTGAGTAAGCGCAGCGCCCGAGACAATGGAGCATGTAAAGCCAGCTCAGTTCTGTGAGACGGTAGCGCAAATAGCTTGCGTCAACGTGCAACTACATAGCCGTCAGGTACATGCAAACAAATATACTTTAAAAGATTTGAGTAACTTGTTTTTCTTTGGAATAAACATGCCATACTAATAAACGTGGCACACTGGATGACATTAAAACGCAGCTGACGAGTTGCCACTTCACTACTTCTTTAAAGTGGTGGCTAACCAGACTTCGTAAGTCCACCAGCATATATATCTCTTAGAATTTTTTTTACGACATTCAGGTTTTCTCACAAACTCACAATGTTTTCCTTCACTGTTAAGCAAGACAATTGAATCACTTATAATTAAATCACTTATTATAATTAAAAAATATATATATTTTTGTTGTTTCAGCTATTCTCTTTATAAACATAATTTAATTCACCTAAAGGTGCTATTGATCAGACCTAAACTGTTCAAGTGTGACGACTGTCCTAAAATCTTTTGGATGAAAAAAACACTTAAAAACCATAAATTAGCAGAGTACATATCAAAGAAACAATATAGAAAAAATTATGAAGATGTGAAAAAACCCCCACGTATGTGTAAAATTTGTAATAAAACATTTCCGTACAAAGCTTGGTTAGTACACACGAGAAATGTACACGGACGTGGTAAATGGAAATGCGCGGCTTGTTTTAAAGTTTTCGATTATGAAAAATCTTTAAAAAGACATGTTAAGAGCACACATACAGATCTCATCTCACACATAATTAAAGTTCTAAAAATAAACAAGTAATTATCGTTAAATTACTATTAAATTACATTCTTTGTTATTAATAATAATAAAGTTATTTATTTCCAAAAATTGCCACAGTTTATTTGTGTGACAACAACCGGGAAGAAAAGCTTAACGTGCTCTCCGAAGCAACGAGACCCACAAAGATAAACACCCAGACTGAAACAAACCTTTTAACCATTGAGGCTAAAGACCGCTACGGCACAAGGGCTGTATGCGATAACGTTACCATTATTTTTTATTCACAGCATGATGATTGTGATGAATATTTGTATTTAAATTATTAAAACTATCGTGAGACATAATTAACTTAATGTAGAATTTAAACGGCTAACACTCACGTTCAATCGGTTTAAGTACCGACTAGTTTCGGACTCAACGGAGGTCCTTCATCAGGGTGAGTGGGCTACGTTCGCGGTCGCAACCCGTCTCGCACTGATGAAGGACCTCCGATGAGTCCGAAACTAGTCGGTACTTAAACCGATTGAACGTGAGTGTTAGCCGTTTAAATTCTACATTAAATATTTGTATTATTATATTTATATTTGTGTATTCTGATCTCCTAAATATATTATATTTAAAAGATATGGTTGTTTTTAATTGGACGCAAATAAGCAATACCATGTCAAACCACACGAATGTCATTTCGAGAAAAACGCGTTTGAAAATTTTGAACTTTTTATGAATTTTTTAATATATTGGTCAAGTTTTTGGCAATTTCAGATTTATGTAAATTATTTTACTTATTTGCACAAAAAATAAGTATACAAACTGCATATTTCGTATAATGTTCTTCAGCCATTTACCAACACTTTTGCATATATAACTCAGTATTTTCAATTTTGTGGGTTGACATGGTATTGCTTATTTGCGTCCAATTATCCATCCTATAATATCTTTTCTTTTTTGTATTCAATGGCGGTTGGAAAACAAGCATACGGTCCGCCTGATGGTAAGCAGTTACCGCAACCTATGAACACACGATACTTGAACTATAACATGTGCATTGCCAACCCGGGATGGGAAGTAAGAGGCGAGAAGGTATGAAAGGAATGACAAAGGAAACCTATTGATACTGTTACTCTACACAGATTTTCTGTGACAGGGTAGTATTTCCCCGTTCAAACCGGCCCTTTTGTGCTAAGAGGAGCATGGCTGTAATAATACTATAATCTTTACTACATTCGAATAGAAATATTGGTGCTTTTAGTTTATTGCGAACAAAGTAAGAGTATGGATAACAATTTCATATGTCTTATTCTCAAACACGGCCGGTTTAGGGGAGGAAAACCGGGCATCAGCCCCATAAGACCGGCTCTCTCAATAAACTGGAAAAAAAATCTTGTAAATACCAGTAGTAAAAATATATTTTCCGATTATATTTATATTTTTTTTTTAAATACTAACAACATCTACTTGGTGGCACAATGTATTATTTATTGCAAAATTGGACTGAAAAAAAACGTTAATTTTATTTGGAAAATAATTTGGATCCAGGGCGCCTCCACTCCTTTGCAGCCCCGAGGCCTCCAGACCTGTAAATCCGGCCCGATAACAAATTCCTCTGGCGCTAGATTAGAAGAGAATATGAAATGAACTATATAATTTAAAAAATGTTCTCCAAGAAACCTAATAATTTTTGAAAAGAAAACACTTTCATTATAGATTTATATAGACGATGTCTTCATTGTATAGTTTTGTTTGGATTCGGATTTTATGCATTTTTATAACAATGAAATCCTAAAAATAATTGATTAGGCTGTACAGTGATAGACTTTTGTCTGTGCCGAAGGAGACTATTAAAAATAAACAACATATGTCAATGTGACAAATTCATTCTTCAAAATCTTTCAAAAGTTTCAAAAGTGTAAACATGAAGTTATAGAATATATTTATTTATCTGTAATTGAAATATGGATTACAAACTAAGCACCATTATTAAAAAAGAAAAAGAAGAAATCTTCAAGGATGATAATGATGATTTTTCAAAAATATTCGATATTGGAATCAAAGTGGAAACGGAACCCGATATCGAAGACTGGTGTATTCAAAAGGTTTTGTCAGACTATCAAGAAGCTAGAATTAATGTGAAATTAGAAAAAGACGACTCACAAACTTGTATTGTGTGTCACAAATATTTTCCTGATTGGTATGTAAAATTTAAGATTACATAAATCAAACCAATAATCTTGGCCCCTACCTACATTTAAGAAAAAGTCTCTCTCTTCTTTTTTTTCTGCCCTTATCCCACACTGTGTGGTCGGCACAGGATGTCTTCTTCCATTCTTTTCTATCCCTTTCCAAGCATATCCTGTTCCACACATTTCATCAAAGTCTTTTTCGAGCGTCCTTACTTCGCATTACCGCTCACTTTCAATTCCATCGTTCTTTTGGCTATATGACTTTCTTGTTTGCATAACATTTCCATTTTTTTTTTTTTTTTTATGTTAGAAGTTGGTAAACAAGCATACGGCCCACCTGATGGTAAGTGGCTGCCGCAGCCTATGAGCGTTTGCAGCACCATTAGTAGGTGCCACTCACGCGTTGCCAACCTCGAGATATTAGTTCTTAAATCTTGTTCGCCCAGTAATTTCACTAGCGTACAATGCCCTTCAAACCGAACACAGTAGTGCCTAAACACTACTATTTGGCGGCAGAATATTGGACACTGCGGTGGTACCTACCTAGCCGGCCTCTTGCAACAAAAGACCTACCACCAGTGTGACTGATTGCACTGGTGGAATAATCTCTGTTGTGACAGAGGCTATCCCAACAGCGGGTGATGGGGTCGTCACATCCCGACGCCTTTAAATACCAAAATAATCTTCAACTCTTTAATTCAATCACTGGTGCTACTTCCAATTTTCTCTTATATACTCACTTCAAATTTTGTCTTTTCTTGTTACCCCACATATCCATTTCAACATTCACATCTCTGCTACGTGCATTCTTCTTCCCTCCACAGCTTTCATAGCCCAGCATAATCCATACGATATGACAGGTCTTATCACAGTTTTATAAATTTTCTCTTTAACTTTGAGGGGCATGTGCAGATATCAAGCTAATTAATTTAAAAAAAGGTCTCTTAATTCAATTAGTGCCTTCATCAGCTCCAAGGCATAACTGGAGTTTGATTCCAATTCCTTGACATAAGTATCTTTGTTATTGTCTCCTAAAAAATAGGTAGTAGGTTTGATATCTGCTCCTTTCCGTTGATCTTATAAACACGGATGACGTGTTTCCAGACCCCTGCCATGAGATATAACTATCCTAATTAGGGTGAGGAGTGTACAGAGTGTACTTAATGTAAAACTAGTTGCACCAATGGCTCCGCTCAGGTGGTGTCCTGATTTTGCTTTATTGCACAGAATCCTAATTCTCTTTCTATAACAATAGTAGCCTAAGTAACTCCTTATAACATTACCTATCTGCCAGTGAATCCTGTTAAAATCAGTCTAGCCGTTTCAGAGTGAAAAGCTGTTAATTTTTAATTACAAATAGTCTTACTTAGTCTACTGACACAGTGAACCAAAGTGTGTCATGGCCTCCGAAATCAAAAATCTTTTTCTGTTTTGTGTTACTTCTTGCCAATTTTGGACTTGATGATCATGCAGATCAGTTTAAATTGCATCTCTACAGCAATAGGACGACTGACTGGACGTTTACCGGTAGCTTGTCCAAGGTATGCTCCTTATGTTGCCTGATTAAAACAGACACTTCAATTTTATTTATTTGTTGTTATCGGTAGGGTATTAATTCCTTGGATCCTATATTGTCACACATAGTGCGGTTCCAAGGAATTTCCGTCCGCAATCCCTCCTATGAACTCCGTGCTGAGGTTTTCCAACACCCTTACATTATGAGGCTCTTCATGAGAATGTTGAAAAAGTTTTTAAGGAGTCTGCAACATGCATACATTATACGCATATAAAGCAAAAGCAATACGCATTATAAAGTATTCTTATTGTTTCAGCCATTCTCTATATAAACATAACCTCACACATTTAATGATACCATTAATCAAACATAAGATCTTCATGTGCGATGCATGTCCTAAACTCTATACGGAGAAGAAATCCTTTGAAAACCATATTATAACGGAGCACCAATCAATTAAACAGCATAATGAAGGCTTAGGAGTATCAAAATCCAAACATACATGTCAAATTTGTAAAAAAACATATTCTTACAAAAGTTGGTTCGATCACATGAAAACTGTCCACGGAGGTGGTAAATGGATATGCGAGCCCTGTGATGTTGTATTCAAATGTGAGAGATATTTAAAGAGACATATTAAGCATATCCACGATGGTATACGACCACCATGGCGTTATCACAGTGTTAAGACGGATGAAAAATGGCAATGCATTGAATGTCCTTCTAATTTTAACAATAGATCATCGCTTAAAACTCATATAAGGAATTGTCATAGTGATAAAAGGTTTCAGTGTAAAATTTGCAATTCTATATTAAAAAGTGAACCGTATCTACGTACTCACATGTTGAGAGTGCATTATGACGATGGGATGGTCCATTCTTGTAATATCTGCGGTAAGAACTTCAAGTCACCGAGATATTTAAAGACGCACAAAATTAATAGTCACTGTTGTAAAGTGTTAAAAAAATAATACTTATTTTGTTACGATTTATAGCTTTGTGATGACGACCAGTCGCGGGTTCAATTGCCGCTCTAAAAATATTGTTTCGATCTGGACGTTTGTCCTTGTGGGTCTACCCATCGTGCCTCGGATAGCACGTCAAGGTGTCGGTCCCGGTTGTCATCACATAACATCTGCTAATTAACTCTTGATAAGTAAATTGCTCTTATCCAATGAGTTAATGGTTCGCCCTTAGGGTTGCGGAGGTCAGCCAAAGTAGGATAAGAGAATCAGCAGATTCTGCTAGGAAAAGAAGATAATAAGTTTGTGATCTTTATCTAATAGAATGTTTGCAGGGGTGTTTTATTGTATTTATACAGAGTTTTCACAGAATGTGTCAAAGCACTCTGATTAATGGTCTTAAAAATTCCATGTCTCAAAATGGGTGATGACGACACAGTGTTATGGAATGGAAGAATCTTAAGTTTCGTGACGTCACACTAGGGTGTTTTAGAAATGTGACTAGCTGTGACGTGAACTGGAGAAGGGTTGAAAAATCATGAAATTTGTGTGACGTAATTTATGGATAATCTATTATGACAATGTTCAGCAAGAGCTGGACTGACGGGAAAGTGTTTACAACTTTATATAAAGATGATCTAAAAGTGGCTAAGAGATATGTCAGCGTTGAAGTCTTTATACTAATTAAACAAATAAACAAATAAATAATAAATAAATAAACGCTACACACTCAACGGCCCCCATTAGGATAATTATAGCCTGTGTCGGGGGTCCGGAAACATTCACAATGACAAACACAACAATTGTTAGCATTATGTCAATTTTTTTATAAAAGTTACAATAGTTTAAAAGTGATTGTTATTTTATTTATGGCCCAACAAGGTTATGTATATTAAGTTTAAGATGTTAATAATAATAAAAAAGCAAAACCACAATTTGTGTTTGAGATGTTTCGGTGCCGAAACCCGATATTTTCATAAAAACACCATTAAGATCTACCCACCTTTGTCTATAATTGAAGCAACCAGGCAATAAAGGAGCAATGGTTTTTCTAGTAGTATGAATAAATAAACAAATTTAAGCAAAAATCAATCGTAATTTATTAATTTACTTACAAAATAATATATAATACATAATCATAATATCGAACCTTTTCAGGGAAAACATCGTAACCGACGATTAACGGTTTTTACAAAAGGTGTTATGTTTAATGATTTTTTATTAAAATTTTATTTACTCATTTCCAATTCACTGTTGATATTTTTCGCGCTTACGATGTTATTCCTGGAAAGGCTAGCTAGGTATCGCTAGCTTCAAACACCCGGCATTTATCCACAAATTATAACTATATATCCACTAATATGGTGTTACGGCCAAAATAAGAAGTATTGGACCTCAATTTCTCGGAGATCTTGTATCTCATTCTAACATGTATCTGTCTCAGTCTAGTTTAATGAAAAAGCTGTTATTTTTGAGCTATCCATAAGTTGTCAGGAACATTAGGGATGCGACTTTTGGGTGTTCGACATCAACTTTTACATAATATTTACATTATAGCTAAAATATAAAATAATTATTGTGTGACTTCATACGATGCAGGGCCGGATTTAGTCATGATTTTCTAAAAGAAAAAATACTTAAATTAACAACCAAAAAAAAATCAAGTGAAATTAAACTAAGCACAAAAAATAAAATAAAACTGTTTTTTACCAATAGCTACACATACTTTTGAATACGGCCCTGTGACTTCATAACTTATAACAATATTAAATAAGTACAATATAATTAGCGGATGGATCTTATAAAAAAATATAACTAACAATAAAAACTAATCAATCATCAATACAGCTTTCATTTTTTTTACAAAATTATTTATTAAATAATACCCTCAACATTTATATATACAATTTCAACATTGAGGCATAAAGTCTATTTATTGCTTTAACCAGATCTGACATGTACATTGAACATATATTACATAATAGGCAAAACCAGTAAGAAATTTGGACAGGCCCTCCCATAATGATAAAATGTCAGGATCGCCGATGCTGTGGTAAATTCAACACCAATGCGATGACACGAAGTTAGTCACAAGTTTGCAAATAACCAAATAAAGGTTAAACCTATACGGAAGAGCCTTACCATCGTATTTAGTAAGTTGCGGACAGTTAGCCAATTTTGTCACGTGTAAAAATCTTAACAAAACTGTCAAAATGTGCGAATGTTAAAGTGTCAAAATTCGCCAATTATACAGAGTATATTTTATTTCATTTTAAATAATAAAAAAATCGTTTTTAAAACATTGTTATTAAATTAAGATCAAAGTATTATCAAATTAAAACTTAAAATAGTGTATATTCATTCCTCATTATTTTTTTTGAGAGTGTCCTACTGTTGACAGCGTCATCGGTGAGGATCTCTGTCATAAAAGTCGTACCTTTGACTTAATATAAACTAAAGACTACTTTCCATATAGAAAAAATACCAGATTTGCTGGTGCTCCTTCGTAAATTTAACTAAACTAAGTTAGTCATACGCTAACTTTATCCGATTATGTTGCAAGCTTGTGACCAACTTCGTTTCGTTGCGTCAATGTTTATTTTACGAAGGAGCACCAGTGAATCTGACGTTTTGTTTGTATGGAACGACCTATCAACATTTATTAAGTCTTCGTGTTTCTTTACTAGTGGTAAACAATGCGAAATTTCAACATGATAATAAAACTGTTCTTAAATGTGTTTTTTATTACAACAAATTATAATTTTTGACATCATCATCATCATCATCACACTTATCATCATCATCACACTTATCATCATCATCACACTTATCATCATATCAGCCGATGAACGTTCACTGCTGGACATAGGCCTCTCCTAATTTTATTTACATATTTAATTATAACTAGCTACGCCTGTGGCTTTGATCGTGTTAATTTAATTGTATTGCTGGACCGTCTAAAATTTTTTTTTATTACATATGACACATTTATAGTAATTTTTAATAATCAGGCACTAAGCATTTCTCCGGTATTAAAGTTAATAAACGCTACACACACAACTGCCCACAGGATAGTTATATCCTATGTCGGGGAAACACAGAACCTTTGATAACTTATTATTTAAAATGTTTTTCAAAAATAAGAACAGTTTTATTAATATTTACATTCAATATACAATAATTTCATGGCTCATACAACACTTGAATTAATAATTCTATTTTAAAATTAAATTCACAAAAAAAAATTCTAACAAACACTTTTTTATTAATCCAAGTGTGGTGAGACCTTATTTATCTAGCAATATTAAAAAAAACATATTTCCTAAATTACTTTTTTACAATTTTTACAGCCGACGAATAAAATTTCTATTTTTTTTTATACTTCGATGTATTTATAATATACAGTTCACAAATTCAGGGGTCACTTATTTTTAAAGTTAAAATGTTACCTCTTGTTACCATTAAATACCTGCGCACATTGTCAGCATGACGCCGCATGGGGGGACAATAACATGTCAATGATTTCCAGTTTTTTAACCTCTGACGCAAAAACGACGGATTCACGAATGATCTATTTTGTTTTTATTTTGCTTGAAAAGTGAAGGTTCAAGATGGCCGCCACCACAAAATGGCGGATTACATATTTTTTAACAACTCCCTCAATATGAGTATCAAATGAAAGGGTTCGACAAGTAGAATACTATACACTATGAAAATTTTCAAATCTAAGATGGCCGCCAGCACAAAATGGCAAATGACATTTTTTTTGTCGGGAGTTACTTAAAATTTTGATGCTATGTCCGCAGAACATCTGCAACACCAGAAGGCATGCAGGTTTTTCACTAACACATGATGGTAGGTAACCAGACGAGCATTTAGACTCTACCATCAGTCAGCTGTTGTAGAATTAGCAGCTTGCCCACAGGTATTGTTTTTAAAACGTAAACGATAATTAAGAAAGGATTCTCCGGAAATGTAATCCTAAAGGGAATGAAAAAGGGGTTGAAAATTTGTATGGAAGTCCAAATTAGAAGCATCTTACTTTGTTTTTTGGCGAACAATTAAAGATAAAAAAAAAGTGTTTAAACATTTTCTAAAATTCCACCCCTGAATGGTTGAAATGGGGGTACAAGCTTTGTATTAAAATTGTTATTCAAGCGAGCGAAGCCGCTGGCAGAAGCTAGTTAACTAAGTGGGCATGGACGAAGATAGAATTTGGGGGGAGAGGGTAAAATCTTAATTCAGGTCATAAGGGGGAGGGTTTGGCGAATAACTATTTTCTTCAATTGGTAAAATAGTTCAAAATGTGTTACATTCGTAAATTTATCAGTAATTAGCGAGGTCCAGGGGGAGGATAGCAATGTATAGTGGGGGAGACTTCTATATAATAGTAGCGTGACATTTTCTAACAACACAATGGTTTATTTTTTTTGTAATTTTCTATTTTTATTTTCTCCTCGCCTGTTACAATAATCAGTTCATATGTACATCAACAATTTCAGTTTTTTTATTATATATATCGTACCTTTAGAACGAAAACGCTAAAAGAAAAAAAACGAAAATTTAGATATCAGCGTAAAATGACTTAAAACGAAATTCTCAATGTAACAATAGTCCAAACATAGCCATATTCGAGCGTAAATAACCAAGAAAATATAATATACGAAAGATTGTACAGGTGTCAATATTTTATAACTTACTAGCGGCCCGCTCCGGCTTCGCACGAGAATAAAATATATAGCCTATGTCATTCACTGAGAAAATGATTAAAATCGATCCAGTAGTTTTGATTTATTCATTACTGCCCGTTCGACATCACATTAGAAACCTCAAAAATTAATTTATTTTTTCTCCACTATTTTTATACATATAAACCTTCCTCTTCAATCACTCTATCTATTAAAAAATCATCAAAATCCGATGCGTAGTTTTAAACATTTAAGCATACATAGGGACATAGAAAGCGACTTTGTTTTATACTACGTAGTGATTTTGTTGATTCCCAAAAAAAAGCCCTTTGGAGTTACGTCGTTTTCGTTCTAAAAGTGCGATATATCGGACAGTCAATGAAAAAACTAAATTAATTAATTTTTTCATTGACGAAACTTTTAGGACATTTTATATATTCTATACTAGTATATTTCAATAGAAGAGGAACGCAAAAACAACTGAAAATTTCATATTCTAATACAGTTGCTTTTTTCAAATTCTATTGTAATAGGCTAAGAATTTAATAGACCCTATAAGGCTTATTAATAATTGGTTTTTTAAGTGCATCTTATATTAAAAATTATAATTGTCATGTCGCTTTTGAGTGACACTTCACCCACCTTAAAATAATTATTTTTTAGGGTTCCGTATCCAAAGGGTAAAACGAGACCCTATTACTAGGACTCCACTTTCCGTCCGTCTGTGTGACTGTCCGTCTGCCACCAGGCCCCGAACCCAAAAAGAGTGAGGTTATATATAGGTTTGACGTGTGTATTCGTGACATCGAAGCTTCGAAACTTCTGAACCAATTTTAAATGCATCCGCTCCATTTTTAATGTTCCGTTCCCAAAAGAATCCTATCACAAAACCTCCGCTGTCCGTCCATCTTTTAAACAAAATTAAAAAAATCCCTCCCCATTAAAAAAATTGATAGTTTTGATGTTTTTTTTTCTGTATATCTTTAGCTGTAACAGATAAATAAATTCTTACGTTAATATTGTATATTCTACGGTGGTACGGAACCCTTTATATATATTATATATTGCGACTCCGACTCACACTTGGCCGATTTTTAATTTTTCTAAATGAGAGATACCTAGTACCAACCATATGTCATTTTTATCGATATAATTCCGGTTATTACTAAAGGATGGCAGTTTTTGAATTGTTTATAAGTTATATATTGTAATTGTTTTGTGCGTCTGTTTGATATAATACAATATTTTCTTTTTTTATAGTCTAATCTCAAAATCTATTAAAATTTTTCATGCAACGGAGATATTGAGAACGAGGGCCCCTTTTTGGTAAATGGAAGAAAATATATCGCGATTCACAGGCCCCCTTTTGGTTAATGGAATAACGTATTACATCGTTATTCGCAGTCCTCCTTATGGCCTGGCCTTGTAATTGCGACTTAGAGCGTAACTCATCTTGTTTTTGTGTTAAAAGGTTTTATTTGCAATAACATTGATAAACACAATTTTTAGCTATCTGAGCAATTTGTATTGATGCTTTTGTAATTTTGTTTATTCCTACCTCGATGAAAAGTACACTGTTTGACTCTTGTACGAGGGAGAGAGGTGCGCGATTCTCTCCCGATAAGATGAAACTAATTAACTAACTTTATCTCTCTCGGTAACCTAGCAACCGTATCTTTATCCCTCGTAACAGCGACTGGATTTTTTTTTTCGCAATGTGTATTCCTGTTGACCTTACTGGCCTTGACAGCGTCACTGAGCGGGGGCTGTGTACAGGGACTCAGCCGTGAAAAAGGGCAGCTCTCACGGGGCTCAAATTTGATTCCGTCCTTAGGGTGCCTCTTGCGAAGCCGAACCACGGCTAAGGACGTCATCGGAGATGGAGGCAGCGCTCCGAGCGCATTCTATACGATAGACTCACCCGACGGTGTGAGCGCGACGCGAAGTGCGAAACAAAGGACCTCGGACTCGCCAGCGAGGACGGTGTTGTGTACGTGTCTGTGCTGTGTAAGGCGCATTTTCTAATGTAATCCTATCGTCAGGGTCTCGCAGGACGTGCTTAGGACGCCTAACTTTTGTCTAATCAAGTTACAGCGACTGGAAGGGAACTTTTATTGTAGGAAAAAAGCGTATAAGCACCACATGAGAAAAGAAGGACATTGTCACTCGCGATTGTCGCGATTGAATCACGTGTTTAGAAAATAAACTACCTTATGTACCGATGTTTTACTTAGCACCGACTTCTGTTGTAAAAAATTTTTTTTTTGGGTTTTAGTTCCAAAGTTGTTTTTTTTTTTAATATATTCAGTAACCGTAACACCACTAGAGTCACAGAAAAGCATAATACAAAATTTCATTTAGTCGAGAGTATAATGTACCAGCTATTTTCTTTAAAAACAAATCGATTTAGATTTTGATGAAATTTCTATAAGATCAACCTGAAAGTGCCACAAAAAGATTTTCCAAATGATTTTTGACGATTTTAGTTTTCAATGTTTTAGAGGTTATTTGTTAAAAACAAAAAATTCACTTCATGTCCATTTGTAATTCCAAATTAACAGCTTTTCACTTAGAAGGATATGAAAGTATATACGGTACTTACATAAAAAAAAAAAATTAAAATTTCCGTTTCTGTCAATCTGTTTTTTTCCGGCTAATTTTTGATACGGTTGCACGGATTTTAACCGGACTTTTACTGCGAATAGCTGATGTTATAAGGAGTAACTTAGGCTAATTTTATTTTAGAAAAGGTTCTGTGCAATAAAGAAAAAATTGGTACACCAAACGAGCCCCGAGCGCAACTATTATACATAAAAATGTGTCAGATTACATAAGAAACATTAAAAATTACATAAATTTATACTATTGGGAGTCTGCATTTTCTATTACTTAAAAAATATTATAAGGCCCTTATTAATTAGTAATATTATTAATAAAACTTTTTCTATATACGATAAAGGTTTTCATGTATAACTTTTACATTTAACGAACAAACATTACTTTCGATTCTATATCAACTACTGTAAGTACAACGATGTAATAAAAAGTGTCATCTCGATTCTAATATATAAACTTTGTACTTTTATATCGATAATGAAAGTTATTAACGAGATGAGACAAAATTGTAAACATCAAACTGCATTAACCATTGTAAATCAAACTCATGTCAACTTAACATAGCAAATACTCTCATTGGTTGCCTGTTGATCATTGATTATCTTTAACCTATGAGCGTTCTATATTTGGTGTTTAGTTGACATGAATTTGATCAATGTTCGAAAAACCGAGGGTTAGTCAGTTTTTAATTCATATATTAGGGGTCATGGTGGTAGGCTTTTTATTGCCAGAGATTATTCTACCGTAAAGATAATGTGTTTCGGTTTGAAGGTTACTGTTATGTATAGACTTTGTGGGTAGTGTGATAAAGTCTCAGTTCTTGGCTGTCATCTGAACATGTGGATTAATTCTTGAGTTATTTAGTAATTGTGAGTATATAACAGTTACTATAGTGATGTTATTGGGCAAAGGAGATTTAAGAACCAATATCTCTTGTTGTCAACTCTCATGTGACACCTACAATTGGTGTTGCGCGCGCTCATAGGCTACGATAACCGCTTACCATCAGGTGGATCATATGCTTGCTTGATAACTTAGTCATATAAAAAGACATGATATCTTTAGCAACACAACAATCCCCTCCCGCCCCCAAATTCACATGTATATTAAAAATTTTCGATTATATTAGTTAGCAGGGAAAAAACAAGTAGGTTTTTTCGTCCGTATGTAACTAACTATCCCCATCCAAAACGAAGCAATTTTGATGCGGTTTTCACAATCAGTTGAATATTATAATACCCGGAGCAAAGCGAGGTCGGGCCGGTAGTTAAGTATAATCTGGAGAGAGATAAGGCCTTGAGAGAGATTTGTAATATCTTTCTCTCTTTTAAATTGCGTATTTTGTTGTGTACAAAAACATGTATATTACTAAATAATTGAACTGATTTATATTCATTTTAAATTGTGAACCATGATAAATTCATATATCTGTCCCTTTCTCTCACACATAATAACGTCTTAAGAGGCACCGTTTTGGAATACTCTCTCTCATCTCTTTCATTTATTACTTGGTATATATTTGATGAATTTATAATGAAAGACATTTTTAAATTCTTTACATTTTTATCTCTTCTCGTTAGCATAACTATAATTAAACAATTGTATCTTAAAAATTATAAAATTAACTGAGTTTTTACTTTTGCTTTCTATCAAAAAGTGTCTTTATTATTTTATTTTTGCTTATAGATCTTCAGGCCCCCATGTAATTAAGTGTAATAGTCAACCATAACATGATTAATAGTCAATAATATTGAATGTTTTATGATAATGAAACTATTTGTCAATTACTTTATTATGAATGAAAAGTGAAGACAATGTTTTTATAACCAAAATGGCCGACCATGACATTGTTGCAAACATAATTAAAAAATCTATTTGTTTCCAATTGTGTAAGGGCCAGTTAAAAAAACTCTCAGTTAAATATTATAATTTTTATGATAAAATAGCTTAATTAATTACCATCGATTTGTCATACAAGTTATCACGATTCATAACAAATTCTGCATTTATTTATTAATATGATCTTTACATATCTTATTTTAATGTTAATGTGTCGATTCTATCCGTTTCTAAATATGCGGTAAAGCAGTATTTATATTATTAGTGATATAAACGTAGGGCACCTCGGTTGTTAAATCGAGGGCCCCCTTTTGGTAATTTCCGACAAAATTATTTAATATCTTATGTGTGATATACTAAGTGGTAGGTTTAACAATAAGTACTTTTATTTTTAAGGCATAATTCAAGGGCAAGCACCGACAACCTACAAATACAAATATACATAACCCAGAGAAGATTAGGGCACATTTTAAATGTTTATCTTAATGTATATAATCGATTATAAAAACATTTGTCATTTATGCCACATATATTACTTAAATTTGCTATCTACGGAACTTCTCTGGGGTTGGGGCCCAAGTTTCACATAAGGGGCCCTGGATATTTCCAAATTCTAATATTATAAATACTGCTTTATACTTTAAGTGAACAGTGAAAAATCATACTAGACGATGTAAGTAGCTATAATTAATGAAAACTTACAGCCAAATTGTATTCATAGGATGCTTTCTGAGATCCGTCTTAAAATCATTATTTTGAAATTAGATACAAAAATTGTACCACTTGTGTCACTTAATAAAATCATTTTAAATCACTTCACTCCACTTTACTGTCACTTCATTCCAAAGCAATGTCACTTTGAACTGCGGTTTGTAACCGCTACATTTGTTCAACCGTTATTATAATAATAACGTCCAAATGCTATCCTTCAGCTTGGCCAAACCCTGTAATGACAAATTATTAAACTAAATATTAATTGGGTTGTAAGTTTTGTTGCTATAGAAGGTTTTTTTTAATGTCGAGAACTAACAGTATCTATTCAAATAAGCCCTTGGGATGGTGGTATATATTGAGCAACTTTACTAAAAGATATAAATTTGGGTTACTTTGGTGCCATCTCTAGATATTTGTAATATTTAAAGTATACCAGATTCATGCCTACTCTCTGTAGTGCGACCCGTTCCAATGACGACTTCGTTACCATCTAAGCTTTTTGTTCAATAGAAGAAAAAATAAATTGAATTTGGATTGCTTGGTGAGGCGCTTAAATCCCGACACCCCGCCTCTTCTTATAACCCTTTTAATTCTCTCCTTTGTCAAGACCTTCCCTCGGACCGAACACGCGCTTGTGATTCTACCGGTATTACAAGTGTCTATAGACTACAGTGATCGCTTACCATCAGGAGGAACCCATAAGCTTGTCTGCGAACTCCACCCTTTTAAATTAAAAAACGTCAAAATATAGATTACAATACCTAGTCGTAAAAAGGGCGGTCCAACTCTGAGGAGGCGCGGCGGGGGGGCGGCGCGGCTGGTGAGGCCCCCCCGTAGTTAAGGAAGTCCCACACGAGGATCGTGTCGTCGTGGGACGACGAGACTATTTGGAATTCGTCGAACTGTAGACGGAATACACGGCCCGTGTGCTCCTGAAATGAAACGTCATACTAAAAATAAACGCGCACATGTTGTGGTGCAACTGTAGCTGGTTCGATTTCCAATCGGAGCTGATGCTTGTTACAGACAGACATGATTGTGTTCCAATCTAGGTGCTTGTGAAATGTGTCTGTTTGGAGACTGATATCATCCTGATCCTGAAGATGATTCTGAAGATGTTTATAGAAAATAAAATAAAAAATAAAAAGTTCACAAACATTTTTGGTGAAATGGTATTCACCTTCACCACTCATTACAATGGTTGGCAGAACTTTACAAATACTTTAAAGATTTTTTTTTTAGCTTTCCTTGCTAATTACCTCAAGGATTCCAAAATATCCTCAAAACAACAGTATTTTTTTGCCAACAGAGGGCCCCCATGCTATTAAAAAGAGCCCATACAAGTCCAAGAGATTGTATATGATATGCGTGCCTTCACAACTAACGATAACATTCTAAAGGCCTGTGCACATTGTGGGCCCCCTTGCTGTCAACAAGGGTGTATGCATATTCGAAGGTGTGTAAACCCTGTGGGTATCCCCGGTACTCACCACGAGAGTCCTGAGGCAGAGGTCCTGGTGTGGAGTGCGCACGTCGAGTGCGGCCCGGAGGTCCCAAACTTTAATTTTCCCATCGTAAGCTCCACTAACTATGCGCTTATTGTCAAACCTGCAGAGATTATGAAATTAGAAGACGAATATTATGAATGTGAGTTTATTTGTTACACTTTTAAGACTAAACTATTAAAATAATCATCCTGAAATTTTGTTTAAATATTAACATGAAAGACGTTTGGCACCATCATATGGAATATAGACAGTCATTATTATTACATTAGCTACGTGTATTATACACGTACACTACCAGTGACTGACTTTTTTTTATGTTATAAGTTGGCAAGCAAGCACACAGCCCACCTGATGGTAAGCAGTTTTCGTAGCATTAGTATGTGCCACTTAAGCGTTGCCAACCTCGAGATATTGGTTCTGAAATATCCTTTGCTTGAACTAGCCTACAGTGTCCTTCAAACCGGAACACAGTAATGCCTAAGAACTACTATTTGGCGGCAGAATATTTGACACTGCGGTGGTACCTGCCTAGCCGGCCTCTTGCAACAAAAGACTTATCACCAGTGTGACGGATTGCACTGATGCAATAAAATCTGCTGTGACAGAGATTTTCTTAACAGCGGGCGATGGGGTCGTCACGTCCCGACGCCGGTAATAATGAATGACTACATATTTCATTCATTTGTATCAGATCACATCACAATGTTCCTCACCTTATACATCTAACGAGTTCTTCATGTCCCTCCAGAACACGGATACACTGGCCACACTCGATATCCCAAAGTCTTATTGTATTATCAGATGAACCGGACACAACGAGCCTGTCCCTATACTGGAGACAGGCTATACCACGTTTGTGACCGTTGAGTGTACGTACAAACTCACATGACGATGTGTTCCATACCTAAAAAATATAAAGATTTTTTATAGATAATAAAAATAAATTATCATGAAGTGTTTTTTTGTAATATCAATATAACAGCCTTTTAGTGAATGCATATAAAGTAATATAACTAGAAGTATCACTACATAGTATAAAACAAAGTCGCTTTCTCTGTCCCTATGTATGCTTAAATCTTTAAAACTACGAAACGGATTTTGATGCGGTTTTTTTAATAGATAGAGTGATTGAAGAGGAAGGTTTATATGTATAATAACATCCATTAAATAGTGGAGAAATACTGTTATTTTTGAGCTTTTTAATGTGATGTCGTAAATAATTACATTGAACGCGTGCGGGCCACGGGCAGTAATGAATAAATCAAAACTACTGGATCGATTTCAATCATTTTTTCAGTGAATTACATAGGCTATATATTTTATAACCGTGCGAAGCCGGAGCGGGCCGCTAGTTGAACAATATATGTATTGTTGTAAATTAATTATAATAATATGAATAATTAATACTTTTAATTTTGTAAATTGAATTAATTTAATTATTATACATTTTATTGTGCACCACATAAAAATACACAATCTTTAAAAAAGAAAAAAAACAATATAGGAGAAAATGGCAGTCATGCCGATATAATAGATATACATACATACAATTATACACTGGTGGTAGGTCTTTTGTTGCAAGAGGCCGGCTAGGTAGGTACCACCGCAGTGTCCAATATTCTGCCGCCAAATAGTAGTGCTTAGGCACTACTGTGTTCCAGTTTGAAGGGCATTGTACGCTAGTGAAATTACTGGGCGAACGAGATTTAAGAACTAATATCTCGAGGTTGGCAACGCGTGAGTGGCACCTACTAATGGTGCTGCAAGCGCTCATAGGCTGCGGCAGCCACTTACCATCAGGTGGGCCGTATGCTTGTTTGCCAACTTCTAACATAAAAAAAAAAAAAAAAATTAATTAAACAAGAATGCATAGGCATATTCACTCGATAAATTATGAACATAGACGCGCATCACCAACCTGACGTGACACGTCACATCAAAAATGTCGGTGACGCGATTCCATACGTTTTCCGTTTATCAAAAATCTGACACTGTAGCCTACCTATCCAGCCTCGAGTTCCCACTTAAAAGGCTTACCAGTTAAAAATACATATACAAGTTCTATATACCTTTATAGTTCTATCACCGCTGGCACTGACTATATACTTCTCATCAAAGTCAACAACGTTCACCGCTGCCCTGTGTCCGACTAAGACTCTACGGAGCATAATCTCCGTTGTCGATGTCATGTCCCAAACAGCTATCGATCTGTCCTGTAATGGAAAACATCATCATCATAATATATAAATAAATATTTTTGGGGTAGTTGTTCCATGCTTCTCTCAGCAAAAAAAAGCCGGCATGACCGGGCAAGTACAGAAAATCGGCATCAAGTAACAGTATCATTAGGTACTGTTGCGTTTCGTGCGATGTGTGAGAGCGCCGGAGGCCCAATCTCCCACCTCCTTTGTTCCCTTCTCATTCCGTCCCTCCTGTTCCTTGGGTTGGCAACGCTCATAGGTTGCGGTGAGTGCATACCGGACCTGCTTATGCAGGGGCACTGTATGCTTGTTTGCCAACCGTCATAACATAAAAAAAATAAACGGTGCACACTCAATGGGCCCCATTAGGATAGTGATATTCTGTGTTGGGGATCCGGAAACACATACAAGGACAAGGACAAATACACACAGACCAGAAAATATGCTTGCATGGTCAATGCAAACATATCATGCTCCGAGTGGGAATCGAACCCGCGACCTGTGGACTTTAAGGCTGGTTCACAACCGCTGCGCCGCAACGTCGTCTTATCATCATTATCATATCATCTTATCATAGCAATTACCGTTCCTACACAACCAGTGACCACAACCAGCGACCATCACCAGGTCATTAGTCCGACTTCCTAGCATTATCCCCGGTATATACCCAGGGTCTGATTACACTCTTATACGGATTTAACGGGTTACTAGTTTTTACACAGAGCGATTGCCATCTGACCTACGCAACGCTAAGGGCGAACCAGTAACTCAATGGGTATCAAGAGTGAACGATTATTATCAGATGTTGTGATGACAACTGGGATCGACACTTTAATGTGCTCTACGAGGCACTCAACAGACAAAAGTTCAGACCGAAAGAGATACTTCGAAGATTAATACAAAGATCGGTCCCAAGAACAACACTGCGGAGAATTCATTTGCAGATTCTAACATTTAGTACATACAGGCTTTTTCTCCAGACTTCACAGCGATTTTACAACAGAAATGTCAAAAGGTTTCGACCCCTTTCAAACTAAATGATTTTATTGAACGATTGTCATTATATTTGTATTTCCAGGCCCCCACTCTGTAATACTATTAATGCAATGGGGGCCCCATTAGGGCCTCGGGAATTGAGTGCGTAATGCTTCTTTATATCAGAGAGGACGTCTTGGCGCTGCGGTAGCGAACCTATCTTAAGCGCCACAGGTCAGAGGTTCGATTCCCGCTCGAAGCCGATGTTTGTTTTGACTATAAAGGCATGTGTTCCGGTGTGGGTTTGTTTGTCATTGTGTATGTTTCCGGACCCCGACACAGGATATAACTAACCTAATGGGGGCCATTGAGTGTGTATCGTTTATTTATTATTTATTTATATAAAACTTGCTTTTGAAGAAAGAATATTATACCTTACTGCACGTCACCATCATTCCGTTACAGAACCTCAAATGCAGTACAGCCTCGCAGTGATGTATCAGCGTGTTCAGCATAGCACCAGTGGAGACGTCCCAGACTCGGACTGTGCTGTCCGATGAACCGGATATGATGGCTCTCTCATCATACTGTAGGCAGAGGACTGAGCCGGTGTGACCTTGGAGTTCCTGAAAAAGAAAAAATGGAGATTGATTTAGGGGTCATTGACCTGTGATATTTTTTTAAATACATCCCTATCTGAAATCAGGTATATTTTTTTAAATTATTTCATGATGGCAAACATGCTTATGGACCGACTGATGGTAAGCAGTCACCGTAACATATAAACGTGTGAGATACTTAAAATATCATATGCTCGTTGCCAATACAAGGGTAGGGATGAGAAGAAAATACGGAAGGGGTGAGAGGGGGGTGGGAGATTAGGCCTCCAGCAGTCTCTCTCTACACGCGAAAAGCAACGGCACTCTGTTACTTAAGGCCGATTTTTTGTGAGAGTATAGTACTTCCCCTTTTACTGGCAGGAAAATGGTGCTACTGACTGATCGCTTCAAAATTGTCTGCGGAATTCAATTATAGAAGCTGTTAAATTAGTAAACATAAACAATTAAAAAACTAAACAAATTGTCTACTGTCATTGTCGCTGTCACTATATGCTGTCTGTGTCAAATACCGGTGTAAGAGATTAAAAACGTATTTCAATCTATTCCGTGTTATAATTGCCACATAATTACTGATTCTCAACAGAAGCAAATACCTAAAAAGGACATATTCACTTTATGAAGCCGAAAACTTGGTGTTACAAGTTTATCTTTTCTTCTATTATGCATACCCCATGTTTGCCACCTCTGGTGGTTAACTCTTAAAACCTTACCTTGACACACTGTAACGTCTTCCTATCCCAAATCTTAATTGTATTGTCTCTGAGTCCGGAGACTATTTTATTGTCATCATATTGTAAACAGTAGACACCCTTTGAGTTCTCCGATCGGCAATTTATCCTCTGTAAATAAAAGAAATATATTTTAAACCAACTTGTTTTAAATGAGGGTTATGTCTTTTAATGTTCACTGTCTTGAGCGTGCCTCGGAGAGCACTTTTTTTTTTAATGTTACAAGTTGGCAAACAAGCATACCGCCCACCTGATGGTAAGCGATTGCCGTAGCCTATGAGCGCTTGCAGCACCATTAGTAGGTGCCACTCACGCGTTGCCAACCTCGAGATATTGGTTCTTAAATCTCCTCTGACCAGTAACTTCACTAGCCTACAATGCCCTTCAAACCGGAACACAGTAATGCCTAAGCACTACTATTTGGCGGCAGAATATTTCACACTGACGCTGTTTTAAATAAAGAAATAAACGCTACACACTCAACGGCCCCCATTAGGATAGTTATATCCTGTGTCCGAGATCTGGAAACATACACATTGACAAGGATAAACACACCCAGACCGGAAACATGCATGTATGGTCAATTCAAACATGTGCTCCAAGCGGGAATCACAGCCTATAAATCTTGATTGGTTTGCTCTTGTACAATGAGTTATTGGTTCGCCCTTAGGGCTTGTGGAGGTCAGATCGCAATCGCTGTGTGTAAAGTAGTAGCCCGTAGAAATCCGGATAAAGCAACGTACCCATTAGCCCGTCGAATCCGGATAGAGGAACGTTGGGTATGAATTATGTTGGAGGGAGGGGGTAATGGAGGTCACCGAGGGAGGACGGAGGCTACAAAATTATAACATAAATAATTGTTCACATAACATGATCACGTTTTTAAGATTAGGAATAGGAAAAATACCAGAAGGAAGACTGATATTATATCATGTCGATTGGCAAACAAGGATACGGTCCGTCTGATGGTAAGCTGTCACCGCTACCTATGAATACTTGAAGTACCAGAGGATAGGATGGGGATGGAGGAGATAGGATGGGGAGGGGAGGAACAGAGGAGGTGGTGGACTAAGCCTCCAACAGTACGGAGGCTGTTACATTTAGAGGAGCATCACTCTACTACAATATCACCTGTAGATTATGTCTCCCCATACGCCAGTTGTCCTCAATCGATTGTATGTCCTGTATTATCTTCGGGTACAGCTGTCTGTAGAAGGAGTGCGATGGATGCTGACAACCAGGTTTCGGTTTGAACAAGTACATTATCCTGAAAAACATAATAAATTAACATTAGACTTTTGACTTACTATGAACTAAGGACCATCCTTTCCATAAAGAGTCCACAGATTCCCTGGTGCTCTTTTGTTAAAATGTCAAATTTTTTTTGTTATTAAAAATCACCATTGTGGCGTTGTGGGTATCGAGTTTGCTTTTAGTCTCGACGGTTGTGGGTTAGATTGCTCGGACAGATGTTTGTTATAAACATCTGTTTCGGTCTGGGCGTTTGTCCTTGTAGGTCTCTCCACCGTGCCTCGGAAAGCACGTTAAGTTGTCGGTCCCGGTTGTTTTCACATAACATCTGATAATAATCGTTAACTTGATAGGTAATTTGCTCTTATCCAATGAGTTACTGGTTCGCCCTTAGGGTTGCGGAGGTCAGATGGCAATCGCTCTGTATAAAAAGTAGTAACCTGTCAAATCCGGACAAGAGTAATAATAATTTTATCCAACTAACTAACAATATTTTAAACAACTAGTTGAGGAATAAAAGAAAAGGATAGAATTACAATTTTGTTAATGAGATTATATAAAAGTTACATAATCAGTATTGTGAAAATTGATTACCTACTAATAATAGTAAAAATAATTATAAAAATTCTAGTTATATTCTTAAATCTTAGATGTTTAAGGCGTCGGGATGTGACGACCCCATCGCCCGCTGTTGGGATAACCTCTGTCACAACAGAGATTATTCCACCAGTGCAATCAGTCACACTGGTGGTAGGTCTTTTGTTGCAAGAGGCCGGCTAGGTAGGTACCACCGCAGTGTCTAATATTCTGCCGCCAAATAGTAGTGCGTAGGCACTACTGTGTTCCGGTTTGAAGGGCATTGTACGCTAGTAAAATTACTGGGCGAACGAGATTTAAGAACTAATATCTCGAGGTTGGCAACGCGTGAGTGGCACCTACTAATGGTGCTGCAAGCGCTCATAGGCTACGGCAACCACTTACCATCAGGTGGGCCGTATGCTTGTTTGCCAACTTCTAACATAAAAAAAAAAAATGTTTAATGGAAAACAAACTATTACATTTAATATATATTTTACTTTTTATATTTATTTAATCATTTAAGGAATAATAACATTTGTCCAAATATTGGTAAATAAAATACCGGTAACAATGCTAAGATGAATAAGTTATTAAGGATCAACGACAGAAGATTCATTACAATAAGACACCACACATTATTTTCAAATTATTTCTAGATAATCTTCCACAATTACTGATAATTTTAGCCTATTAAAAAAAATATATTGTTAATATTATAATATGATTAAACATAGTTATATACATACAAGACCAGACCTGCAACTGACCTCACCCGAGACCCTTCTAAATACTGAATAATGGACAAACAAAAAGCGTTTTTGAACTATTTAACTTAATAACTATTGAACAATTTTTTTTTTTTTTTATGTTAGAAGTTGGCAAACAAGCATACGGCCCACCTGATGGTAAGTGGCTGCCGTAGCCTATGAGCGCTTGCAGCGCCATTAGTAGGTGCAACTCACGCGTTGCCAACCTCGAGATATTAGTTCTTAAATCTCGTTCGCCCAGTAATTTCACTAGCGTACAATGCCCTTCAAACCGGAACACAGTAGTGCCTAAACACTACTATTTGGCGGCAGAATATTGGACACTGCGGTGGTACCTACCTAGCCGGCCTCTTACAACAAAAGACCTACCACCAGTGTGACTGATTGCAGTGGTGGAATAATCTCTGCTGTGACAGAGGTTATCCCAACAGCGGGCGGATCTGGTGACGACCCCACATCCCGACGCCTCTAACAATATATATATACAATATAGTTATTATTCGGCATGTGATGATGCACAGCATCTGTGAGAGTGCGTTATACTTCCCTTTCAGTTATTCCTCCAATCACAGCCATCCTTTACTATGGTGTCATATTGTCGACCAATCAGATTCGAGTTTACTTGTTAGTCACGTGGTCACAGGTAGGCGGTGATTGCGGCGTTTTTCTCATACAAGTCTCTCATCAGGAGGCCTTATTGAGATGCTGTGCATCATCTCTGCTCAAATAATACAAGTTTTATTGTTTTGTAAAACTTGTACTATTTTGCTCCCTCTGGACCCCAAACTAATATTAGCCCTCCCCTAGGACAAATACAGGATACGCCCATACCTCCCACCAGTCTGCCTCCTCAAACTTCATCCCAAAAAAAAAATACCCTCACCATCCTCTCCGTTCAGCGAGACCTCTCCACAAGGAATCCGTCCTAACTTTCCGTTCCACCAGCTTCTTCCACAGCATACCCTCGGATATCACCCTCTGCCACTCCCTGCAGACCAGCTCGGCCGCGCAAAGGGAACTCGCGTCAAGATAAGACAGAATGTTCTCGGCTACGTGGTCCAGGCCCTTTTCTGGAAATGAAAAATAATAATATAATAAACGCTACACACTCAACGGCCCCCATTAGGATAGTTATATCCTGTGTCGAGGGTCCGGAAACATACACAATGACAAACATACCCAGACCGGAACACAAGCCTGTATGGCCAATACAAACATCTGCTCCGAGCGGGAATTGAACCCACGACCTGTGACGCTAAGACAGGTTGGCAGTCAGGCCATAATTGATTTTTCGTTCCCACTACACACTCAACGGCCCCCTGGCGGATAGTAATATCCTGCTTATCTCCGAAACGCTTGGTCCGATTTATCGCAAACACAAGCTCAAAAACTCACACTGGAATACGTGCCTAAATGGTGGGTAAAGCAACTTTAGGTGCGGTCAGTCACTAGATGGGTGATCGCATATTTGTATTTCAACAGAGCGTCTCCGTGCTTCGGAGGGCACGTAAAAAATCGGTCCCGGCTGTTATCAATTTGATAACAGTCGATAAGTCAAGTCGGAGGTCTATAGGGACGACCTGAACAACTCTGACACTAGGTTGGCCACTGACCACTCGATAAGAAGGAAGTGGCGCTTGAGGTCTGCTATAATAAAAAAATTACGTTTTCATACTTGGCAACATGCTGATGAAGTCCCTCTGCAGCATCGGCTTGAGGTACGAATTGATGTGTCCATGTTGGTAGTGACACATACGGGCCAACAACTGCTCCACAAACTCGACCTGAGGTGCCATAAATAATTATACAGTTAAAAAATACTAAAAAAACAGTGTGCTTTAGACCACACGATTGAAGTAAAACTTCTTTAGCTAAAATTAGTCAGCGAGTAAAGGCTTAATCTGTCTGTCCGTCTGTCCGTTTATCCGTCCGTCCGTCCGGTCGGTCGGCCTGCCTGTCTGTCTGTGTAAAATGTGTGTGCAATTCACACACGATAGAAGAATGAGATGAATATATATAATATAAAATAGTATATATTTCTGTCTCATTTTTTGCCGGCTTCATCCTACACATTTTTGTATTTTAGTCTCTTACCTGTCGTTTTTTCCGTTGCATCCTGTTCGAAATCACGACGATTCTAAAGAAGTTTCACTTCAATAAAAAAAATAAACGCTGCACACTCCACGGCCCCTATTAGCTCCCATTTCGATAGCTTGGTGCCTGATTGTGAAGATCCTGTCTATACGTCGCGTCAGTTACTAGTAGAGCCATGCCCCTTCCAACAAAAATGGACCGGCTCGCCTGAGAAGTACTACCAGAACATCGGCTTAAAGTCATCAGTAGGTAGTTGGGTTTCGTGCGATGAGTGAGAGCACCAGAGGCCCAATATCCCACCCTTCTATTTCCTTCCTTATCTTACAGTCTCATCCTTGCCTTCAAGTATCGTGTGTTCATAGGTTGCGGTGACTGCTTAACATCAGGCGGACGGTATGCTTGTTTGCCAAATGTCATGACATGAAAAAAAACCTACCTGATCCGTCTCGTTCCATCTCGAGAATAGATTGAGGCATGTGTTCCGTTCGGCTACGTAGGCGGCTCCGCTGGGTGCCGGCCGGACCCCGGAGTCGAGGGAAGTTAGTGACGTCACCTGAGGGAAAAATTACATTAAGTATAAAAAGGGTTATGAACATAGACCCTATTTATGTTACAAGTTGGCAAACAAGCATACGGCCCACCTGATGGTAAGTGGTTGCCGTAGCCTATGAGCGCTTGCAGCACCATTAGTAGGAGCCACTCACGCGTTGCCAACCTCGAGATATTGATTCTTAAATCTCCTTTGTCCAGTAATTTCAATAGCCTACAGTGCCCTTCAAACTGGAACACAGTAATGCCTGTTTCGGTTTGTAGGGCACAAGAACCAATATCTCGAGGTTTACAACGCGTGAGTGATACCTACTAATGAAGTTGCGCGCGCTCACAGGCTACGGCACAACCACTTACCATCATGTGGGCCGTATGCTTGCTTGGCAACTTAGTAACATAAAAAAATAGGGTAGGCTACATACTGCAAGCCTTCCCACTGAGTGAACTCGCAGTTTGTGCTATCAATAAAACATAATGTCAATATAATGTGACGCACTACTATTGATATATTCAAAATTTCAATATATCGAATAAATTTGGAAACGTCAGCAAGGTCCTTAGAGAGCATTTCCAGGAGGATCTTAAATTTTTTGAGCAAAATGATCAGGTTTGCAGGAACGAGGTATGAAATGTCCCTCCAACACAAGGGAGGATCCACTAGGCAGATGATATTACCTAGCAGGCCGAAGCCCAACAACTTACGTTGGTCACCCATCTAGTGACTGACTGCGCCTAAAGTTGCTTTACCCACCAATCGTCTACAAATCTACGAGCCATGAGTGTCTATCTGTGCTGTCCATCACCAGCTGACTTCTGGTGATCCACGGATCTAAGGACTATATATAAAATTCCTCCACAAATTCTGAACTTTCTCAGAACTTACAAGACATTTTGATAACCCATTCCCAAAATAACTGATAACAACATTTATATATAGCACGTTCTATCCCTTATCAATGAATGACTTAATATATGTATTTTACATTAGATTGTTACACTGTACGTATAAATACTACTTTTTTTGTCTATACGTATAAATAATCTGTAGCATTTTTGCATGAGTAAAAAACATTTCTAACAAACTTTCAAAATTTGTGAAATTAATAAGAAATCCAAACAAATGTGTATTGCTGTTGGCCCTACTGGCCTTGACAGCATCACCAAGCAGGGAGACCGCGTGCAGAGAACTAGCCAGGAAAAGATGCAGCCCTCATGGGGGCTCAAATTCCATCCTGTTCTTAGGTGTCCTCCAAGCCAAACCACGTCTAAGAACGTAATCTGAGTTACAGGGCAGCATATATAATAATAATTTTTAATATCTTAAAAAAATTTTGGAGACATTTTAAAAGTTATGCTGAATATTTATAGAAGACAGTTAGAATGGGAATTGTTACTTAGTAGTTAAATCTAAAAATTGTGAAGGTAATGTTTAAAATACCATTTATTCCGAAAATACAACAAAATCGACCTCCCAGATTTTATTATTTTATAAAGTTACATAATTTACTTTAAAACTAGCAGTGGGAGACTTCTCTGCGTTAATACAGTTTTTGATAATCTCACAGGAACCCAAAATTTTTCCAGGATACAAAGTTAATCCAGGTAATAAGCTATATTTGTAGCAAATTTCATACCAATTCCTGAAGCAGTTTTTGCATAAAATAGTAACAACCATCTATCCAAACTTTCACATTTATATTAGTTTAGTTTTAAACAGCAGATGTTAAAATTTATCTAATATCTTTGTTATTAAAATTAATGGGACCAGACAGACACTGCCTAGTGTGGGGTCCAAATAATAAGCTTTTATAACTTGCAACTTTATCGAAATAAAAATTATTTTATTTTATAAGTTAATGCTAACAAAACCACAGGAAAACTTATCAATTCAACCAGTACCCTCAATACTATTATTACAACGAACATACTGTGTAAAACAATCTCCCATATTGTAATTTTTTTATTTGATAGTGACAACTTTTAATTATAAGCATTTTTGAATCGCTTCTCATACAAATTTTAGCGATGTTAATATGTTACAAGCAAAATAGATGAGATAATACAAGTTAAGTATACGAAAGCTATTATTTTCAAAGTTAGAAATTGGGTTATAAGAAATATAACTACTGCATTGCAGACGAACGAAATGACGAAATTTTTCATATATTACATTTTTATACGTTTTTTTTTTTCTCTGCCTAATATAAAATTAAGGTTTTAAAAGTTGGAAAAAGTTTCAAAATTACGGAAAGTATTGAATTATGAACACCTATGGCTCTAGAGAGGCAAAGATGGCGGAATAGATGCATGACATTACTGCTATGCCCTATTTCCTATTTTCAAATAATACCTTAGGTGTCGTCGAATCTTCTATCATCCAATCGGTTTCCATTTTTGCAATTTCACTAAATACATTAATACGTGTCCACACAAAACGCCACTAATAACCAAATCACAATCGCTAAATACTCATCGTTCGCATGACGTCAAGTACTACTATTTTCTTTTGAAGTTTTGATTTGAAAGGGTTAAATATTATTATTGAGCACTGGATACGTGTCCTTTTGCTCCTTTCGAGTGAATAGTTGTACTCAAATATTTAGATATAGACAATAATATCTAGTAAAATATTATACGTAATAAATAATTGATAAATTGACCACAAAATATAAAAATTAAAATATGACAACTACCACCTTCAGCTTTAGGTACAATAAATAACCAACAGTATAGGTACAATAAATAATTTCCATGTACCTAGTTATCGTGGCTATTTACATCAGTTAGATATACTTTGAGAAGATTAATTGTTCTTTATTTTCAAAATCAAAATTAAAAAAAAAGTTAAATTTCAGAATTCATCAAAATTCGCAATCAGATGATAAAAAAACTTCTTGTCTTTGTAGTTGTTTTAAAAATACATATTTGTTGTAACTGAAGTAAACGCTTAGGATTATTTTAATTGATTGAATATACTATTAATATACTATTAAATCAGAATAGCGTAGGTAATTAAAAAAATATTTCAACACTGCTACTATTTATTATTTTTTTCGATACGTTAACAGGGTTTGCTTGACTCTTAAGTCATATTTAGGAGATATTATTAGTCACTATAAAAATGTACATCTATATGGTCGATATAAGCTGCTTCAAGCAGGAATTAAACCCGATAAATGCTAAAGACGTACACGCTATCGTTAAATGCTAAAGAACGTTCGTTAAAAATACAGTCAACTATTCTTAATTAACATAACTCTTTTGTTTTCTTAATAACGTAATAGTTTTACAAATGATATATCGTTTCTGAAAGAGCGGCCAAAGTAAAGGGTTATGAAATTTTTTATAAAATGTTTAATGCCGATCTTAAAATATAAATTTTTAATTCAAAATCAACATCATTCCGTTTGATTAATTATAGGTACTAGTAATAGATATAATAAAAAAGGAAGTAGCTTACTAAAAAGTGTGAATATTTTTTTTCAACAATTTAATTTTTTTAATTGTGTATCCGAACAAGTATCAGTATAAACTTCAAAATAAAGAATGTCAAATCATTGGTGACAATTGACAGCTGATGAACTGAGTTCATGAGTTGACACTAGTCATTGTTGTGCATACAAAATAGAAATTCTCAAAATTATATCGATATGGTTAATTTTTCTATATATATCTAATTCGTACCTTATGACTAATAAAATTATGTGAAGAGATAGATATTTCTCTATAGAAAGACACTTATAGTAACTTTGATTTATATAAAATGTGAACGAAATTACAACAATTATAATTACGTGATTGTGTACGACTCGTGTGTTCATTCGTAACTTTCAAGTAAGTATTTATTGTAATAATTTGTATATATTAACGTAGCTGAGTTACAACGTATTATTTACTCATATTATATAATTTGATCCATGAAGATAGCCGATAGGTATCTAACACAAGTTTTTTTATACGTAAGTAGTTACACCTTTTTGAAAATTTTCGATCTATTTGATTCTTTTTTCTTTAAAAGTCGTGAAGTTGCAAGTCAAAAAACTGTTGCAATGGTTAACTTTCTGAAAACCTTGCAATAAATAAATAATAAAATAAACGCTACACACTCAACGGCCCCGATTAGAATAATGACATCCTGCGTCGGGGTCCGGAAACACATACAAGGACAAAGACAAATACACCCAGACCGGAAAATATGCTTGCATGGTCAATACAAACATATGTGAATGTTTCCGGACCCCTGACACAGGATATTACTATCCTAATGGGGGCCGTTGAATGTGCAGCGTTTATTACTACCATTCTTTTCACTATGTCTTCGTACATTTTATTTCGTTCGTGTATTAACTTCTTGCATGCATTACTGTTTTTTCTTAGTATAATACAAATTGCTTTATAAAACCTACTATATTCTTTTTTCATACTACCACTAGCATTCAAAAGAAGAGAATATTCTAATAAACATTGTGGGGTAACTTGCATGTTGTAGAAGTAATTCATTTTATCCACCAATCTTTGTGGTAATCTCTGGCTGGCGGTAGGGCTCACATGTCTGTTTGGTTAGCTACCACCATAGGTTACCAACTAGTGAAATTACTGGGCAGAGGAGATTTAAGAACTAATATCTTGAGGTTGGCAACGCGTGAGTGGCACCTACTAATAGTGCTGCAAGCACTCATAGGCTACGGCAACGGCTTACCATCAGGTGGGTTGTATGCTTGTTTGCCAACTTATAACATTAAAAAAAAAACTAGCTTATAACCAGTCAATGGTCAATGCACATGTACGCCCTCTAGTTATGCATATGCTCAAGGGCAGCAGTAATTGCTCAACATCGGGTGAGCCACCTGCTCGTTTGCCTCTTCTAACATCGAAAAAAAAATATATACCAGCAATCCTTAAACTCAGGACACAATATATCAAGGGCTAAAAGGCTTTATTTCTGCCTGTTTTTAACTAAATAATGATTATTACCTTTGGAAAGTAAAAGATAATAATGAAATAGTTTCCAAGAAAAGATGGAATATACAAGCAATACTGATTCACTTCAAAACGGGAGGAAATAATAATAATGGTTATTATAATTACAGTTAATGTATTAGCCGACAATGGAAAACCGCCATGCTCCGCCTGGAGTGAACTCTCGTTCGCAGACCGCTGCACAATCAGCTGCTGATCTGGAGGTATGTTTATTTAATATTACACTCATATTGAAGTGTCAAATTATATTGTCTTGGCAACTGACTTCCCTTGAGGCGGATGATCCCAAAATGGTGGTAAAGTAATTTTATTGCAAGAAACCAGCTCGGTAGGTAACACTACAGTGTCAGTTTTTCTACTGTTAAGCAATATACTGTGTTTGAACTAGCTAGTGAAGTTACTGGACGTTGGAGTCTTAAGAACTAATATCTCAAGGTTGGGAATGCGTGAGTGACATGTATAAATGTATGGTGTTGCAGACGCTCCTAGCTGTGTCAACTTCTACCATCAGGTTGGTCATATGCTTACCTGCCAAGTATGCACATTAAAAATAAATACATAATGTATATTTACTGGTTACTCATATTAGACAAATAAAGAGATGTTTTAAAAATATTACTGTCATATTAGAGTAATTGGGTATACAGTATTAAAACTATATTTTTTGTTTTAAGATATATTTTTGTTGAAGCTTTTTTCACATTACCTCTCTTACATTTATTAAGGTTTTTTCACAATAGACAATAAGATTTTCTGTATCTTGTCTGGACATATTCTTTTAAGAATATAAGGGTATATAACTTGTGCCACTTATGTATGACAATAACCTTAGGGTTAGGTTAGGCTCTAACCTGCAACCTTCGCTTTAAAAGTCGGCTGTTTACTTTTACCGGCATTTTTTGGTTTGGTAATTGATAAACTGTCTAATTTAACAGGTACTACGAGAAATTGAGCATGTGTACTTCTCCCCCCCATCTGAGTTCGATGCTGCGCGTTATGCGCTCGAGCACGCCCCCTCACCCCCGGACTGTGCGGCCATCGAAGTCATGTTCAGCAAACTAAAACGGCAACAACAGGTACAATTCAAAATAAAGCCTATATTGGAGTGTATAATTAAGATTATCTCATATGTGTGTTAAAAGTTTCCCATAAAATGATAGCACTAGTGTAGTTAACGGGTTGATGTAAAAATTATAAAAATAACAGAACTTTATCCACACAACGACCCCTTAGGATAGTAATATCCTGTGTCATTCATCCGGAAACACACACACAAACACTGAAACCGGGACATATGCCTGTATAAAGTTTACCAGTTGTTACCAGTATAGCTAGCAAAACCAAAACACCAAGCCTTGTCACTTGAGATGTGGGAGGAGGAAAGTGTAGATGAGGAGGGGGGAAGGAAGATGATAACGAGGATAGACTATGGGCTTCTGGTATTTTACATTAATATTCTATGGATAGGCCATCTTTCATCGAGCTGCCCTATTCGCGATGGATGTGGAAAAGCTTTATTCCACTATATTACACACACACACACACACACACACACACACACACACACACACACACACACACACACACACACACACACACTTCCTTATATGAGTAACTTTTAGCATATTTTGTAGGTAGGCAAACCATCAATAATGCTTTGAAATGCAATTGTTTTAACAGGTAGTATCAGGCAAGGCACTCCATTTGATATCGCAACAACGCGACAACTGTGATCGAGAATTTACTGAAATACAGAACATTCGAGAAAAATTGACAGACACATTAGATACATGTAGGAAAGCAAGAGAACGCTTAAAGACAGCATCGAACCATCTAACTATATCCACCTTTGTCATACTAGCTAATGTTAGAAAGAGACAGATAATAAAATCAGTACTAAAGTCGCTTCAACTGTTACAAAATCTACGGAGTGTCGAAAAAGATGTGGCTGAATTGATAAGCAAAAAAGAGTATTATGAAGCTATAGAGTTAATATTAAAAAGTAAGAAAGCGGCAGCTGCCCATAAGGAGTATACTTGCATAGCAGATTTAGCTACAAGACTCCAAGATACTTTGGATATGACAGAGGAAAAGTTAGATTCAGTACTGGCCAGTATATGTTATAATTTCGATGAGGAGACTTTTAAAATTTAAAAGGCCTACGACCTCCTTGGGAAAACTCAAGCAGCAATGGAACAGTTACATATGCACTATTCATCAGCCGTCAATGAATCAGCTTTGGAAGCTGTGAAACCATATATAAATGCAGATTCGTTGGATTTAAAGTTTCAAGAAATGTGTCAAGCTGTACCAACGACAAAAGCGCCAGTCTGTCTGCTGAATTTATGCGAGAATCTTTTCCTAGTTATGAGAAGTTACTATTTATTAGTTGATTGGCATACGAAAAACGAGCAGTCTGTTCAAAATTCTTCTAATGTTTTCGACATAGAGAAAAATGTCAGTAGGGAATACATTAAACAGAAGTTAAAAGCTGGGCTAATAAGGATATGGCATGATGTCCAAGCGAAAGTATCAACGTTTTTGAAAAGCTCAGGCTTAGAGGAATTTCCGTTTGAAAAGTTCATTCAGATGCTTGGTATATTGAGAAAACTGACGCAAGTGGCTGAAATATTTTGCGGCGATAAATCAGATTTATTGCAAGACTTTATAAAGACGCAGAGCGTTTCTTATATAAAGAATTATCACAGAGGTAGAATGGAAGAATTGAAGTTGTTCTTAGAAAATGAAGGATGGGAACAGTGCCCAGTGAAATCAACATTTAATGTACAAAATTTACAAGAATTCAGACAGTTTAAAAAGTATTTGAACCCAACGAAAACTGATATAGCCAAAACGCAATCCGACGCAACATCATCCGTACCATCTCAAGATGATAGCGTTTACATATCGAAATATTTCACGCAAAAGACGTCGAGGACACCATTCGAGATATTCAGGAATGAAAATGTGACGAATGATGATATATTTGGTATAGAACCAGAATCTGAAGGGAGCGATGAATCTGATGACGAACCGGATGAACTACGACGAGATTTCGTGGATGATGACAGAGAATTCACAACCAATGTACAATTAAGTCCATCAAAAATAAAAGAAAGCGTTATCGTCACAAACACAACTCTATCCGTTCTTAGAAATTGTGGACAATATCTGCAAATCAGCAGATACTTACCACAAATTTCGCTTGAAGTCATCATGCTAATGAACCAACTTTTCGATTATTATTTTTACGCTGTACATTTATTCTTCACATCAGACTTAGACGTGTCCGCCTCAACTTTGTACAGTACAAAATTAAATTCTGTCCTAAAAAGAGTGTCGAACAGTATCAATGTGTCAACAGAGGATAGTGCAAGTTTCGAATGTCCCAGCATTCCACAACATTTGGACATGGTTTCGGAGGCAAATTTAAATGGACTCAGTGAACGAATCGTTGCAGTCGAGAGCGTAATATTTCTCGCAAAGCAATATGAACTTTTACATCCTTATTTAGAGTCGATTGTTGCTCAACACCAACGATTAATTCTAGAACATTTCCGCGACAACACGCTAGCGGTTGTTACAGATTTGAGGGTGCCAGTGTATATGTGTTCGGCATCAAAAGCTGTTGATGCTCGTTCAGCGTTGATAGCGATGTCCCAAGTCCGTTGGGACGTTAAAAACGTCGCTGTAGAACACAGTCCGTACGTCGATTTAATAATACGTCAAATACAAGTATTTGCCTTGCGTTTGGAAAACATATCATCCCGAATTACGCTAAATTTGGAAATAATAAATTCCATTTGGTCCATGGTATCGAAATTTATCGTCCATCTTTTGGTGGAAGGTTTTTCGAATGCAACCAAATGTTCGAATGGAGGTAGGGGGTTGATGCAGTTAGATTACAGGCAGTTATTCGTGAAATTGGAGAAGATATCTCGTCTAAAACCCATCCCGTTTCAGGAGTACGTTGACAAGTATGTCAAAGCATATTACTTACCAAGAAACGAGCTAGAATTGTTCGTTAGAGAGAGAACGGAGTACTCTAATAAACATTTGAATGCGTTAGTTTCTTGTGCGTGTGAGAATAAAAGAGATAGACAAGCGCTATGTGCTATAATTGAGGGTAGAGACACATAAATATCTTAAGAAATTAAAAAAAAAACTACTTCAAAACTAAAAAGCCAAATAATGCACAACATAACCAAATTAGTTGTGTAACTAACTTCGTTTCGTTGGTGTTGAGTTTACGAAGGAGCACCAGCGATTCTTAGACAATTTGTCTGTATGGAAGAGCCTGTCCATAGAATATAGTAGGTCTATGGGAAGGTGTAATTTAATGAAATAATTATACCTTTAACAAAAATTATGTACTTAAATCTGATTTTTGAATCTATTGTTTATGTATAAGAGTTTCCGTAAGACAATTTTGTTGCAAAGGATGCTGCAAAGTACAATAGGAAGAGGAGATACAAACTAGCAGCTACTATAATTCTCCATTCTTGAAATGTATTGTTATATATAAAATTAATGAATTGACTGAAAGTAAATAATTTGAAGATAAGCTTGGAAACATGTCAAAATGTCATATGCCCATATAGAGTTAACTGATTGAAGGTTCTGTATATAGAGTTAACTGATAGAAGGTTCTGTATTGCAAGAGGTCGGCTAGATAGGTGTGTCAGATATTCTATCGCAAAGCAGTAGTGTCTCAGGCATTACTGTGTTCCGGCTCGAAGGACGCTGTAGCTGGTAAAATTACCGCACAAAAGAGATTTAAGAACCAACATCTAGAGGTTGGCAACGCGTAAGTGACACAAGTGAATAGTGTTGCAAGCGCTCATTGGCTACGACAGACTTACCATTAGTTAGCCCATATGCTTGATTGCCAACTTAGTCACATAAAAAGGGTGCAGCAAACCTCCTCAATCTTGCTAAATACTGAGACGTAATCCTTATAATCTGGGTTCCTTCAAATGCGGCGTGAAGAGGCATCTTACAGGTAGGTAGGGCGAGCGTGAGTACTGTTGTTTGCCATTTACAACTGTATGAGCCGCCTTCGCAATTGCACTTTACTGACATTTACCATCAGGTCGAGTAATGTAATTTGCCTACTCTTGTAAATAAAAAAAAACAATTTACATGTTAGAAATTAGGTATTTTGCACTCCCCTGCGTCAAATACTGGCTATTATCTTGTGATCCTAGATGGCCTTTCTTTGTCTATGGTAGCATAGTATCGTTTTGACAAGCCGTCTCATGTTCAAAGTAACAAATAAAAATGGCGCTGAACATATTGTCAAAACTTCTATCTTAGATTCTATGTGTAATATAGGAGGAATTATAATGTAAAATGCTTTCCAAAAATATATCAAAAGATCTTGAAATTAAATTATTATTATATATACAGAAAGTTAAATTATGTTTAATTTTTAAACGAACTATATTTTTATATTTTAATTGTCGTCAATAGGCGTCTATTTATTACGTGAGCGATTTTTCTAGATCCCTTTCTATACTTTAGCCTTCTAATTTGAGTAAGAATTTTTAAAAAGTACAGTACAAATGATTTTTTTTTGTTTATTCAGGCCGAATAACGTGATATTAGCAGAGCCCTCCTAATATCCCACTTGAGATGAATAATAATAATAATAATACTTTATTGCACACCACATACAAAAACATACAGACATGAAAATATAGAAAGCAAAAATTATGCACAAAAGGCGGTCTTATTGCTTACAAGCAATCTCTTCCAGACAACCTTTATTCTTGTGAAAAAGTCATAACTGCTAGGAGATAGGGTAGTAGGACGGTGTACATAGAAATATATAAGTTATATAACCAAATACTTATATTAACTAAATAAATAATAAATGACATAAGTATAGATAAATACAAATATATAGATTGAGTGAGATTCGGACCGACCCCCACTTCCCCGTAACGTACTTTTTTATGTATATTGGTGTTGGCCCTACTGGCCTTTACAGCGTCACCAGTGGCCGAGTAATGAGACCTAGCCGTGAAAGATACAGCCCCGTCTCGAAGTGGACATTGGACGCCTCACGTAATAAATGAATGCCTCTTTATAGTATTTTCTATAACTAAAAATATCATGTATCCTGAAATGATTAGATTGGAAATAAAACGCATATTATTCATGTGTATTAATTAAGTAGTGTTAACATTTACGACATTTTAAGTTGAGGGCGTATTCTGTGGGGGCATAAGGGACCACGACTTCTTAAAGTAGGGGCTCAAATTATTTTAAAAACATGAATAAATGATTGATTCTTTTGTAAAGTAAAAGTTCTAGATTCAGGAATATCGGACCCCTATCAACCCCTAAAAGGCCCCTTTTGACTTAATTTAAACTGTTTAATTTATTGTACAGGGACACAAAATCAGGTAATCTCAAATGTAAAGACATTATATTAAGTGAATATTATTTATATATGTTAAATAAATAATTATGTACAATCCATTTTGTTTTATTTTATATTTAAAATATACAAATGATTAAAATTTTACTAATAGTTTTATAATAAGCCATGTGTTTCACACGATACACAAGGGTCAAACTTCAAGATCACTCCCAGTTCCGTCATAAAATAAGGACACACGGGCCACATGCCCAAGGCCCCCAGACGTTCGGTGGGCCCTATATGACGACCTCTTCTTTTACGAATACGAATAAAAATGAGACAAGGTAATTTTTACTTCATTTTTTTAAAGGGGCCCAAAATGTTTGTGTGTGCCCGAGGGCCTCAGCATGGTTTAAGATGACCACTCGTGAGTTGAGCAGTTATGTACGTTATACTAATTAACAATGTTTTAAAAAAATAAATTTTTAACTTCCAGTCTCGGTAAAACATCGATTTTCTCAATAAATTCTTCGTATTCGCAACAGAAGCTGTGCGTATCGTCGTTACGCCATCTTAGCCATGAAAATTTTGGGTTATCTACGCAAATGTCACTACAGAATTGTAGATTTTTTATCATGGTACTATTATAATATGATGAATTTATTGATATAAAAGCAACTGCTGTCCTTTTAGCTGGGTCATGCACAACCTGTAATTAGTAAAATAATTATTAAATAAATATCACAACCAGAATCGTGTGGGTCTCTTGGCCGTAGAATAAAATCAAGTTTTTTGTACGGGCCCCCTCCCCCCTTTCATTACAAAATTATCAAGTTCTTGTATAGAGACTATGGGATTTGGGCCCTTTATTTTTTATTTTATTTTTAGTATTTGTTGTTGCGGCTACAGAAATACACATTCTGGTAAAGTTTCAGGTTTCTACAAGATACAACCCACCATACCAGTAATAAGTCTACCATTTTGTCCATATAGGGTCTGCACATAGTAGGTACATAGTAAACTAGCGGCCCCGGCAGATGTTCTGCCCCTAAATAATCTGGGATCCGACAGCAGCGCCCTCTACCCTAACCGAGAAGTGACACCGGTGATTGTTGATTTACTAATATGGCTATTAAAAAATAGGTGTTGATGGTAGAAGGATGAAAATTTAGGGTTGTATGTATTTTTTATGCCATATTAGGTATATAAAAATAAAAATAAAAAAATTTGGAGTGGACCACCATTAACTTTTAGGGATATGAAAAATAAATAGTAGCCGATTCTCAGACCTACTGAATATGCATATAAAATTTCATTAAAATCGGTCAAACCGTCTCGGAGGAGTATGTTATCTAACATTGTGACACAAGAATTTTATATATAAGATTTATGATAAGTATACATTACCTTAAAGAAGTACAAAGGTACCGGAACGATACCATTGTTATTCTCATCATCGCCCAAATAAAACTCCCTGTGTGTGGAACTGTTGTCAGCGAGTGTGGTAACACCATAAGCGCCCGTGTACACACTGACGGGCGAACCATAGTGATTTACTCGGCGACGAAGTGCCTAACAATCATAAGAACAAACGATTTATCGATATGATAGATGACAAAAAAATCAACTTAATTTCTTATTGTTTTTTTGTAAAATACATCTCCAAAAATCAATTTTCCAAAAAAGACATTTGTCGCCTTTTCTCGTGAATAAAACAAATTAAAGTTATATAAAAAAAATAAAAGATAAAAAAAAAAAGAAGTAATGAATTTTTCTCGCTCGCACTCCGCTAACCCAATTTTCAACACACAATTCCAAAATACCATAGATATAAAGGATACATTAGATTGAACGTCTTTGTAACCTTCTTTCGGTCTTTCTAACCGTTTTAATAATTTTTTTACTTCGAACCAAAGATGGTCTACAATTTTTATTTGTTTATTCTATTCTATATCTATACTAGATTCTGCCCGCGGCTTCACTGGCGTTAAATTTTTGGCAACATAGAACTTCTTTTTCTACCCTTGTGTTTCTTTATCTTTAATTGTTCTTTTTTTTTATGTTAGAAGTTGGCAAACAAGCATACGGCCCACCTGATGGTAAGTGGCTGCCGCAGCCTATGAGCGCTTGCAGCACCATTAGTAGGTGCCACTCACGCGTTGCCAACCTCGAGATATTAGTTCTTAAATCTCGCTCGCCCAGTAATTTTACTAGCGTACAATGCCCTTCAAACCGGAACACAGTAGTGCCTAAACACTACTATTTGGCGGCAGAATATTGGACACTGCGGTGGTACCTACCTACCCGGCCTCTTGCAACAAAAGACCTACCACCAGTGTGACTCGCCTAAAGACAAAGTTTCATGGTTCTAGTTCCAAAAATGACCCCCTTTTTCACCTCCTTAGGTATAGAATTTCCGCAAATCCTTTCGTATCAGATTTGGTTTCGTACGCCATACAAAGGACACACCCTACAAGTTTCATGTATAAAGAATTTCTATGCAAAATACTCACTTCTTCCAGAGCTGCCCAATCGCCCGCGTTACCCTTACTCCACTGTGGTGCGGTATTTATATAGTGAAAAGACGCACGTTGTTCGGCCATCAGTGAGAAATCGGCACGAGGAGCGAGATGGCCACGATTTATAAACTTATAAAAAGAACAAAAAAAACAAATTTATTGACGTCGTGGCACAGCGGTAGTAAACCTGCCTTAAGAGCCACAGGTCACAGGTTCGATTTCTGCTCGGAGCAGATGTCTGGGTGTATTTGTTCTTATCCTTGTATATGTATCCGGACCTCACTAGGACCCAGGATATCACTATCTTAATGGGAGCCGTTGAGTGTGTAGTGTTGATTTATTTATTTGATTTGATATTTGTAAGATTATTACGAATATCTCTGTCTGGTCGGTCTCCGTGGTTATCATCAGGCAATAATCGGATATATATAATAACTCTTGATAGGTTTGCTCTTATCCAATGAGTTACTCGTTCCCTCTTAAGGTTGCGAAGGTTAGATAGCCACCACAACGCAGTGTCAGATATTCTACCGCAAAGCAGTATACTATGTTTTAGTTTTAGTTGCGGTAGAACCATTTAGGTAGAATAGGGAAGTACTACCCTAAGTTTCTGACAGAAAATCGGCGTCAAGTAACAGTCATCAGTAGGAATTGTAGCGTTTTGTCTGAAAAAAAAATCTGGGACGCGATAGCAGCGCCCCTAACTGAGTCTAATTGTGAACAGAAGTGACACCGGTGAAAATTATTGAATCACTAATAACGCTATTAAAAAGCAAAGATCGATGGATGAAGGGTGAAAATTTAGGATTGTATAAACAATACGTTTATATTACATCATAAAAAAGTAAAAAAATGTCCAAAAATTAAAAAAAAGTTCTGGGTCGGACCACCCTTAATATTTAGAATCGTTACAAAAAATGATTGAGCCGTTTCGGAGGAGTTTGGTAACAAACACCGCGACACGATAATTTTATATATATATAAGATATACATTTTAGGATCTTACCTGTTTTTTAGTTATATATTTCTCTTCCATTCCAGTACCGAAGATTTTCTTAATTCTCTCTTTCTGATTCGCCACTTTGTATAACTTTGACATTTTTGCTTTACCGAATACGTCACCCTCTGAAATTTTTAAATAATGTTATATTCAATACTAGCTAATTCTCAGATGTTACGATAACAACCGGGACCGACAGCTTAACGTGCTCTCCGAGGCACGGTTGGGAGACCCAGAGGACAAACGCTCAGATTGAAAGTGATATTTATAACAAATACTGCTCTGGTCAAATGGCGAAGTATAAAACCTACTTAATTCGTTGGATTAGAAAAACAATATTTGAAAAAGATGTAATTCTAACGAAGCGTTACATTGATGGTTACTTCAATATTTCACTATACAGAAATTCATTGTCGTATAGTCTGTTAAATGTAAGTTGAACCCTGCTCAGTAACACGTTTTTGGGTCTCAACCGTATGCGGTATGAAGGGGGCCGCGTTTAGTACACTCGCTGACGGTTGTTTTAGTTCTTTAATAATAAATTATTAAAAATTAAGTGAAAATATAAATTACTTTTTGTCAAGTGTGTTAACATTTATTTCAAGATACACCTCGACCACAATCAACTAAGGAGACGTGAGAGAAGGATGGTATTTGACGATTATAGTTATTTTTTAAAAGAAAATAATATAATTAAGCCTCTGAATAACACTGCGGAAGATAAGAAGTCTGTCTAACTATTAATAATGTACATTAACTTTTTTTATATACCTATAGGTACCTTTTTCTATACTGTTTATTTGTTTTATTCTATTTAAGTAATTAATAATGATAATAAAAAATAATTAATTGAATTTAGAAGAAATAATAACTATATTATATACTTAATTCTGTTTTCCCACTTTATAAAGAATCGATTTAAATGAGACGAAACCAATATTTTTGTCTAAAATTTTTGTCCCTTATTGTACCTGCGCAGAAGTGGCCATTTTGGTTCAAGTTACATTTAAGGAACTATACTAAATAAAAGGACCAATCGTTGAAATTGGACTTAGTAGTTACAATGCTGTGCAATTTTTTGTGATTAGGAGCATTGTTGTTTATAATAAGTTGTTTATAATGTTAACCCACTTGGATGAAACTGATAAAGACTCACGGCGATCCTTAGCTTAGTTTGATTCAAAATGAATACTGATCAAACCATAGGCGTGGTTTAAAATATGTTTAAATATTTACCAATAAAATTCGCTCTGCTGCCGACTTGTAAGTATAAACTCGATGGTTTCAGGTGTTGCTGTACATACAAAGTATGCAAGAGATATTTGTTAAAACACGCCTCGTATAACTTGTAGAAATCATTATTTATTTTATAACCGACTCTGAAATATATAGTATAATTAGTCGTATATAGTTCACCTGATGGTAAGCAGTCACCGCAACTTATGGACACGCGATACTTGAAGTATTACATGCGCCAATCCAAGAGATGGGAGGGATGGGAGATCGAGCCGCTGGCCCAAACTGCCGATGCCTTTGTTCCCTACGTTTCTTCCCGTTCCCTCACCCCAGCTCTTAGAGTGGGAACGTGCATATGATACTTTAAGTATAAGCTACCAACTTAAAGAAAGGTTGCAAATTATTTTCACGCTCTATCGGGCAAACTGTTAGTCGTACAGGCCCTTTAAGAGCGAGACCCTAGATGGTTGCCCAGCTCGCCACCCCTAAATGAAAGTGCCAAATGGCAAGGCGGCCCACCTGATGGTAAGCGATTGGCGTAACCTGAGCGCACGCAAACATTAGTAGGTGCCAAAAAAGCGCTGCTAACCTAAATAAGCTGCTTAAATCTCATTTGCCCAATAATTTTACTAGCCTACAGTGCCCTTCAAGCCAAAACACAGTAATGCCAAAGACACTACTGCTTTTCGGTAGAATATTTGATAATGCGCTGATTCCTACCTAGCTGGACTCTTGCAACAAAAGACCTAAAAATCGCTGCTGTGACAGAGATTATCCCAACAGCGGGCGATGATGTCGTAACGTTCCAACGCCCAAAAACAACATCCTTGTTTTAAACATACCTATACAACTTGTTCCCTCCATAACAGCCGTTTATTTCCTCGGTCATAAACCAAGGAGGTGCGTTACATTTTATTTCGCTAAAATTACCGACCCATGATGTTTTTACCGCTCGGAATAATTTGTCTTTGACGCATTTTATTTCCTGAAAGATTATTTTTTATCGTTTGCTATGTTTTAAAGCTGAAAATTTGAAGCCTCAATAGCTCAACAGAAGGGCCATTCCACCCCGCTAACGCCAGGGTTGTACGTCCGCACGTGACCCCCTTGGGCTGTTGTAGTAACTATATAAATAAGAATATTAATAATGCCTTAAAAAAGCAATGCTAATATTCTTAAAAAGCAAATTAAGGATATACAACAAAAATGTCCAAAGTTTCGCTGGTGCTCCTTCGTAAAATGAACACTAGTGCAACGAAGTTAGTCACAGAACACACAGAATTTATTCGATTATGTTGCAAATTTGTGACTTCGTTCTGTTGCGTTACTGCGAAATTACGAAGGAACACCAGCCTTTGGACATTTTGTCACAGGTTTTTGTCGTACCCACTCAAAGCTTGCGCTAGGAGTGGCCAAAGGGGATCAGGATCGAACCCTCGACCATCCCGTTAACTGAGTGAAGGGCCGACCTCTTCTACCGTTGAGCTATTGAGACTTAATTTATTTATATCCGGGTCTGATTTGGTCTGGGTGCTATCCTGTGGGTCTCCTTACCAGGTCGCGGAGAGCACGATAAGCTAGGCCCATTTTGTCGGCTGTCAATCCCACTTGTTATCATACGTTAACTTACGTTGCAAGGTCAGATGGCGATCGCTCTGTGTAAAAACTATTAACCTGTCAAATTCGGATAAGAGTCATAAGCAGACCCTGGGTAAATACCGGTATTATTGCTAGGAGGAAGATTTACTCACAAAAGAATCAAATTCAGTCGTATCGTTTCCCAGGACAATATACTTCCTATTCCCAGGGCAGGCAATAACAAGTCTTTCAGCGCGACGAAGTATAATATCCCCATTCTTTGGATTCGGCGCCAAAAAATCTCCATTATGTAGATATACAGGTGCTGGACTGCTGAAGTCTTGTTTTAATGATAAATTACAACCTGAAAAATAATTGGTCAGTATTACTAGAGAGTCATAGGTGTTAAGTAGATTCAGACGCGGTTAGTTTATAGATGGTGACCCCAGAACAACTTTATAAAAGTTAATCTCGGTGAAGATAGATTTATTGATACTGTCGTGGTTGATTGCGAAAGCGAACCCGTGGCGTCTTACTATGGATGCAAAGTGGAACCTTGGTGGTTTTACAGACAAGCACAAGCTTCGAGTCCCAAAACCTCTCGCGTCTTTGGATCCGTCCCGGGGCGCGAGTGCGTAACTGTAATTTCCAAAGTAAAAAAAAAAGGTTTCGGCGAGATAGAGACAGTTCAGCAGCATTTAATTTATTAAATATATTGTCTATGATAAAAACAAATCTTATTATTTTTAGTCCTTGATTAGTACTTAGTACAGTGGAGAAGAATTTGGTGCAATAAAATAATCAATTGTGAATATGCCAAATGCCAAATCAAATTGACAAGTTGACAGTTGACAAACATGACATTTTAGGAAATAGGAACTATTTTTATTTACTTGTAATTTAAAAATGGATTACAATCTTAGCACCATTATTAAAAAAGAAAAGGAAAAAATCTACGCAGATGAAGATGATTTTACAAAACCAAGCTTCGATATTGGAATTAAAGTCGAATCGGACTTTGATATTGATGACTCGTATCCTCAAAAGATTCTGTCAGACTATAAAGCTAGTATTTATCTGAAATCAGATAAAGACGACTTACAAATTTGTGTTGTGTGTCATAAAGATTTTCAAGATAGGTATGTAAAGTTTATTTAACTATGGTTGAATTAATCAAACCAACAGACTTGACTAAACCTACACCAAAAATACTAATAGAGGCCGTTGAGTGTGTGTTGTATTGGCGTAAGCCAATAATTCAAAGAAGTATTCCCTTTTTGTATAGTTTATTTTATAATATCCTTAAACTATTACATATATATTATAACTCTTCTTTCCCGCGTTCCACACTGACTCATTTTTTTAAAAATGGTGGTAAATTTTGGTACTATGTTGACACCAAACAGCCAGATGTATAAATTATCTATGGCTTACAATAAATATATTTATTATTACATTTATTATAGTTTTAATTTATTAAATAATGAGACAGACTATGACTTACAAATTTTAATATTATTTTAGTGATCTGGAAGTAATAATTTCAACTGCTCTATTAATCAACAAGGGTTTCTGATAATAGTCAATACATGGTTTATTATTTATAAATTATAGATAATTAGGTACTGAATATGCTTATGGAATATAAATAATGCTAACAGTTGTATATACCAACATATTTACATACAAACGGAAAACATATGGAACATTTTTTAAAAGAATATTAGCAATGCTTTTTCAACCCATTATTTTTTTTTATGTTAGAAGTTGGCAAACAAGCATACGGCCCACCTGATGGTAAGTGGCTGCCGCAGCCTATGAGCGCTTGCAGCACCATTAGTAGGTGCCACTCACGCGTTGCCAACCTCGAGATATTAGTTCTTAAATCTCGTTCGCCCAGTAATTTCACTAGCGTACAATGCCCTTCAAACCGAACACAGTAGTGCCTAAACACTACTATTTGGCGGCAGAATATTGGACACTGCGGTGGTACCTACCTAGCCGGCCTCTTGCAACAAAAGACCTACCACCAGTGTGACTGATTGCACTGGTGGAATAATCTCTGTTGTGACAGAGGTTATCCCAACAGCGGGCGATGGGGTCGTCACATCCCAACGCCTTTATAAATTATTATTACTACTATTCCCTTTTTTATTTATTACAATTCTTGTTGTTTCAGCCATACTCTGTATAAACATAATCTCATACATTTATCAGTACCATTAATCAAACGCAAGTTCTTCATATGTGATGTCTGTCATAAATTCTATACAAAGAAAAAGTCCCTTATAGCCCACATAATAACAAAGCACCAATTGGAGAAACAGCATAAAAGAGTTATAGGAGTCACGAAATCCAGACAGACTTGTAAAATTTGTAACAAAAAGTATTCATACAGGTCATTGTTGCAACATATGAAAACTGTCCACAAAGATGGTGAATGGAAGTGCGAGGCTTGTGGTGCTGTATTCAAATGTGAAAGCTATTTAAAAAGACATATTAAGTATATACACACAGGTCAAACATGGCGTTACCGCAGCGCTATTTCGGGACAAATATGGAAATGTCACAAATGTCCCAGTACTTTTAATTATAAATCAGCACTAACAGAACATATAAACACTTGTCACACTTATAAAAAGGTTCAGTGTAAAATTTGCAAGTCTAAATTGAAATGTAAAAAATATCTAGCCTATCACATGAGGCGTGTTCATTGTGATGACGGTGCGGTACACTCTTGTGATATTTGCGGAAAGATCTTTAAGTCACCAATGTATGTGAAAGTGCATATGAAAAATAAACATGGTTCAAAAGCATTAAGAAAATAATTTTTACTAATATATTTCGTATATAAAGAATGGTTTTTTTGCACCAAAAATTGACTGGTGGTTGGCCTTTTCTTGCAATAGTCCAGCAAAGTAGGTAACAGTGCAGTATTCGTTGATAAGACATGTCCACTGAGCTCTATATAGAGTCCTGTTATAAATGGGGTAAAATGACAATTTTTTTTAATATTGAAGCGCCACCAACAATCTGTCTGCGACTTAAGTAATACCAACGTACCCATGTGCTACAAAAATCTTGAATTCAATTTCTTATCACCTTACTTACAATGGCCATAGCTTATGCACTGTTTTAATTTTTTTGTTCTAGTCATTTTATTAGTGGCGCTAGACCACAAGTTTATTCTAAGTTTGTATATAGGTGACTCCGAAACTAAAATTACCCTTTCAAATAAAAAAAATTTCAAAATCCGTTCATAGCTAACGGATTAAGCGGTGGACTTACAAAAAAACATACAGACAAACATAGAACTTGCCCTTTTTTAAGTGGTTTAATAAAAATAGTTACTATTTGAATATTGACTTATATTCGGTTACTTTATATATTAGTCTTAAAATTGAATAATCGACCTAATGCGTGTTGAAAACGAACACCATTCGACTTTCACACAAATATAGAAATGCTTTCCTTTAGTCGCGTCGGTCACGGGCTGGATACCCGCTCGGGGCAGATGTTTCAATATATTTCAACATATCTATATAATACCTTTAAACGAGGAATTCTTGTATATAAATATATATATAATTGGGATCTCGGAAACGGCTCTACCGATTATCATGAAATTTGGTATGCAGCGGTTTTCGGGGCGATAAATCGATCTAGCTAGGATTTATTTTTAGAAAATGTGGTATTATTCGTATTTTCAGGCTGTTGTCGGCACGCCATCTATTATCAACAAAGTAAATTAAAAATGTCAAAACATGTAGAAAAATAATATGATATGTAACACTGTCAATATTGTCAAATTGTTTTTAGAGCTCCGTAGCCAAATGACAAAATCGGACCTCTTATATAATATATCATTATCAAATATAAATTATATAAGTTGTATTTGTATGTAATTGTATGTAAATTGTATAAGAGATATATAAGTTGTCCCCATAACTTTGACATACTATGAAAAATCATATTATAAAAAATCATATTACTTTTAATTTATTTTTATTCTTTCTTTCTTCATCATCAAGTTGCGGAACCTTTTAGTTTCACAGCGCACTTGACTTCGGCCACCCGTTGCTATGGCAACAAAGGATTTATTGAATTTAATCAAATGACAGACATTTTTACAATGGCAGTTGATGTTTTCTTTAATTTAGTATGTGGCACTGACTGACAGGGATGCGTCCATTAGAATTTAATAAAATACTCGAAAATCCCAATTTTTGCGGATATATGTTGTCGACTCGGAATCATTATTTTTTACGTTATATGTAATATTTTGGGTAAGGTTTCAAGCGAGTCTATCGTACCCCTTGACTGAATTATCTTTCATCCATTCAGTCCTTCTTTTAAGGCGATGATTTTTCGTGCCACTTTATTTTGCGATAAGGACTGGTAATCCTTTTTTTATCCATCTTGACCAAAAAGAAAGTTTGAACATTTCTGTCATATTCGACATTGTCTTCTTAAGTATATATAGTTGATAACAGATGCCGTGTTGACAACACAAGCAATGAAACCCCGGTTCGCGTCCAGGTATCTAGAGTCCGATTATTTTTCCAAGTTCCTTCTTTTGTGAGAAAATCCATTATTGGGAGGGTTTTATCGATATTTTATCTAATTCGATTTACCAAAAACAAAAAAGTATATTTTTGGTTTTCCCAAAAACAAAAAAGTACCGAGCATAGCTCGGTCGTCCAGGTACTGAAAGTGGTGTGTTGTCTGGGAGTTTTTCCTTCTGGGTATTATTGGTGCCTTGAGGAGTACATTCAGCTGTTGGTCCCGGTTGTTATCCCATAACATTCTATAATAATTGTTAATTCTGGGACGATCATTTGATGTTATCCATTGAGTTACTGGTTCGCCCTTAGCGTTGCGGAGGTCAGATTGCAATCACTGTGTAAATGTTAGTAACCTTTCAAATCCGTATAAATATAATAACGGGAATAATGCTAGGAAGGAGAAGAAGACTTTAAGGAGTTCCGTTTTAAATCGGAAGGACGCCGGAGACCTACTTCTTGTCATGTCGTTGGTGGCCAACTTATCGGTAGTGTAAGAGTAGCTTAAATAGACTTTTAAGTTGACCATAGATATATATTGAGTATCCTACAAGTAAAAATTGAAGCGGCGCATGCGATAATAATAAGAATGCAGATAAGAAATTGACCAATTGAATTCATCAAGGTTTTTGTTGCGCGTGCAAGGTATTATTAGGCTTTTATTCAAACTGGCTAGAACCTCAATCACAGCCAGTTTTTCGGCGGTGCTTCAATATTAAGAACTGTGTTGCAATTTTACGCCATATAAATAAGTACTCCATACAGAGCTCAATGGACTTGACTTATCAACTAATATTATCAAAGAAATAACAGACGAGACTGACTTTTTACGTGCCTTCCATGTTCTAAACCTTTGAAACGTGTCCATTTAGTGCCATGTACTTGGCGCTTCATGTTTATATAGACACTATTTGTCATTTTACATATATAAAAGACACGCTGTCTAGGGTATGCTCCATATCTATGGTGCAACAACTTAGTCGATTGTCAAAATGACAAATGAAATTGACAAGTTGAAAACAACATGAAATTTTAGGAAGTATATTTAATTTATTACTTACTTGTAATTTAAATATGGATTACAATCTTAGCACCATTATTAAAAAAGAAAAGCAAAATATCTACGAAAATGAAGATGATTTTAGAAAACTAAGCTTCGATATTGGAATTAAAGTCGAATCGGACCTAGATATTGATGACTGGTGTCCTCAAAAGATTTTGCCAGACTATAAAGCTAGTATTTATCTGAAATCAGAAAAAGACGATTTACGAACTTGTGTTGTGTGTCATAAATATTTTCAGGATGGGTATGTAAAGTTTATATTACTATGGATTATATAAATATAGTTTAATTAATCAAACCAACAGAATTGACCAAACCTGCACCAAAAATACTAGTAGGGGCCGTTGAGTTGTTGTATATCCCAACATATTTACATACAAACGGAAAACTGTTGAAGTAGACAAAGACTTTGTTTAGGTTCAAACATTTATTATAATTCTTGTTGTTTCAGCCATTCTCTGTATAAACATAATCTCGTACATCTAATTGTACCGTTGATCAAATGCAAGTTCTTCATGTGTGATGTCTGTCCTAAATTCTATACAAAGAAAAAAACCCTTAAAAACCACATAGTAAAAGAGCACCAATTGGAGAAACATTATAAAAGAGTTTTAGGAGTGACAAAATCCAGGCAGACATGTCAAATTTGTAACAAAACATTTTCATATAAATCTTTATTTCAACATATGAAAACTGTCCACAAAGACGGTGAATGGAAATGCGAGACTTGTGGTGCTGTGTTCAAATGTGAAAGCTATTTAAAAAGACATATTAAGTATATACACACAGGCCAGAAATGGCGTTACCGCAATGCTAAGTTGGGACAAATATGGGAATGTCAAAAATGTCCCAGTACTTTTAAGTCTAGATCAGAACTAACAAGGCATTTAAATACTTGTCACTGTACTGAAGAGGTTCATTGTAAAATTTGTAATTCTAAATTGAAATGTAAGAAGTATCTACGCTATCACATGAGGCGCGTTCATTGTGATGATGGTGTTGTGCACTCTTGTGATATATGCGGAAAGATCTTTAAGTCACCGATATATGTGAAAGTGCATATGAAAAATAAACATGGTTCAAAAGCATTAAAAAAATAATTTTTACTAATATATTTGTATATAAAGATTTCTTTATTTTTTATATTATTTTTTTGTGCACCAAAAAGTTTATTGGTGGTGGGCCTTTTTTAGCTAAGGGCAGGCTAAACTTTTGTGGGTTTTTTTAAATATTATTTGGCATTCTAAATGGTTCTGTATGTTGTGACTTGTATTTCATTTTTCAATAGTTTAGGAAACGAGGCTATTAAGTACTAAAATGTATTCATTTCTGTCAAGTGTCAACTTGTCAATGTCATGTGGCATTGACAACTGACTAAATTATTGCACCATAGATATAGAGCATACAAGCAAATCTAACGAAACATTATTATATTCAATAAAAACTGGCCAATAATGTAAAATAAAAATATTTACTTTTTTTTTGGAAAATTATAACTAGATATACTTTAGATACTTTTTTGCCATATTATGGAAATTTCCTTTACACAAAAACACACACACTCTGAACATATCTATATGAGTATATTCTATATAGTGGCTAGTTATAGTGAGTACTGTAAGCTTTTTATGTAAACAATAATAATTATATCATTAATTTTCAACAAGAAACCATGGTAGGGTGGCAAGAGACGGGATGGGATATAAAACCATTGAAAAATGAAACACAGCATACAATACCATTTTGGGTAATATATAAAAAATACGCAACAATTTTATACATTTTAACTTTTATAAAACTATGAGATAGTAACAATTTAGTGCACAGATTTACTTCGAGCCAGTAGAAGAACAAATGGCATTCCAGAAATTGCCATATTCAGACCATTTGTAAATTTCTTAGTCCAGTTGCTGTCTACCAATTTCAAAATACACCATTAATCTATGACAACGCGCGCTATTTGATTTGACCAATGACAGTGCACTATATTTCCTACCCACCATTATTTTTTTGACTTTTTGTTCCTTAGTTTTGTAATCTTTTTTCCATAGTTCATCTTCCATATAATATTAGTGTTCATCCAATAATGAAGAAATAAATCATGATTTTATTTAATGATGATAAAATTTGGTTGATATAATTATAGTCTGTGCAAAATTAAATTCTAACTTTTAAATTATCAAACTATCTCTACAAGCATTGTTTTGTGTTTTTCACAAATAATGAATATTGAAACACAATCTTAATCTCTTTACCTAGATCCTTTATTAAAAGATACCGTAGATATTCTACTGCAAAGCAGAAGTGTCTTTAAAGGGCACTGCAACTAGTGACAATACCGGGCAAGGAGACTTAACAATGAATATCTCGAAGCTCTGCCCAGAACACCCTCGAGATGTGCCCCGCGTGGAACGCGGACCGTAGAAGCCTGGTAGAGGCTATCGGAAGTTACCACTATTCTACCAACAGTCGTATCAACGACGCTAGGAAGAGAAACGTCGTGGGAGGGCATAGTCTTCTTGTGTGAGACCTTCATGGTCCGGAAGCAGGTGTCCGTGCGGTATCGGGAGAGGGCCGATCCTGCTCGACAATGACGGCGGCGGTGGCCACCTGATGCCGATAGCCGTCCCAGCTCTCCAGGAGTTCGGGTCGTGGACGCGAAGGATGGGGAACCTGTGCGTCCGTGATGATCAGCCTTAAGGAGGACGGCAGTCGGTTTGGTCCCGACTACCATGCGCGATTGCGTGGGAAGCGCTGGGGGCCTTTACCATCTCGCCCCCCCGGGACCGAGCTCCGCTACCCATCGGTTTTCCCCAGGACATCGACATGTAGCAAATTTCTTCCCGACACAAAAAAAAACGCTTTTTACAATATCATACACTTTTTAGTTACTTATTTTTAATTTTTTGTTGGATTGTCTATAATAGCATGTTTTTATTTTTAATTTTTTCAGTGTTTTAATTCGACGTTTTGAGGTCAAAGTCATGTTTCCATTACATACATCTGAATATACTTAATATAGAAAAAATTGTAACAAAACACTACATTTTTAATGCTTTTCATGTTTATATCTTTCATGGACCCTCACATACGCTGGTGACTTAAAAATCTTACCGCAAACTCTACAAGAATGCACTGTACCATCATCATAATGTACCCGCATCATATGCTTACGTAGATATGGTTTACTTTTTAATGTAGACTTGCAAATTTTACATCGAAATGATTCATCGCTGTGGCAATTTCTTAAATGCTCTTTTCGAGGCGTCGGGACGTGACGACCCCATCGCCCGCTGGTGGGATAATCTCTGTCACAGCAGAGATTATTCCACCAGTGCAATCAGTCAATTCAACGAGTGGTAGTGCCACGCTGCACAGCTCTTCCTGCTGCAGCCGAATTGGGCCGGCACGCCCGGGGAAACACCACTCTCTCACAGAAAACCGGCGTAAAGTGGCAATTGTCGCGTTTCGTACGGTGAGTGAGAGTCCCGGTGGCCCACTACACACTCCCCCTCCAATGAAAGTGCAGAATTTGGTATATTTACCCCAGGAGGGTACCACCAGCTTCTGCTGTGGAGAATCCTCTCTCTGGATGTCCATCTTCAGGACAGACCCTTCTTGAACATGGATACCCAGGCTGCCCTCCGAATTCTGGGGCAATTTTGTGCTTAACACTGTTCGGGGCAAACAGAAGCAGGCAACTTGAGGCAACCCCTTCCACGCTAACTGTGGACTTTTGTAACGATTAGAGGGCTGAATTCCAACAAACGCCGTCCATCACCACCTTGAGACGGCGAAGCCGGCAACTGCTTTTTCTCACCGAGACAGTTATCCTCTCTGGCTGATACTTCTTTCCTCTCCTAACCGGGATACAATTTGGAACATTCCTTTGTACCCCGGGCTGGTGTGTGCGTGTACGTCAGGGAGGATGTCTGCTCTCGTCGCCTCGGCAGCCTTGAAGTAGGGGACCTATCGATTCTTTGGCTGCGCGTAGACTGCGATGACCATCCGCGAATCTACGCGTGCCTTTATAGATCCCATAGCGGAAATGCCGAAACTGACCGACTCATTGAGCACATCCAAATGGCTACAGATTCCGTGCTGCAACAGATCCCATCTGCTGAGATCGTGATTCTTGGCGATTTCAACGCCCCACCATGCCGAATGGCTTGGTTCACGTACCACCGATCACGCGGGAGATCTGTTCTCGACTTTGCTTTGGCATATGATCTGACACAACTGGTAACCTCGCCAACGCGAATCCCAGATGGAGAGGATCATACACCTTCACTGTTGGATCTTCTGTTGACCTCTCATCCGGACAACTATTTGGTATCCGTCGATCCTCCTCTAGGCTCGTCGGACCACTGCCTTGTTCGGAGTACAGTGCCGGTCTCGCGCCCAGCACGGCCCCGCTTCGCGGGCTACCGGCGCGTTTGGCACTACAGGTCGGCAGACTGGGATGGGATGCGTTCTTTCTTTGCGTCCTACCCATGGGGACAGATTTGCTTCTCGCCGGATGATCCGGACGTCGTTGCCAACTCTGTCGCCGATGTGATACTCAGGGCATGGAACTTTTGTTCCGGCTTCTGCAGTGCCCATCGGAGGCAAGTCTCAGCCTTGGTTTGGTCGCTCCTGTAAAACGGCGTTTCGCCGAAAACGGGAATGCTACAAAGCCTGGGCTAAGGCGTCGACGTCTCATGATGTAAATACCAGCGCACTTAGAAAGGAGTACAACTCTGCCTCCAGGTCCTTCAAAGAGTTATTGCCAAAGCAAAGTCGGAGCACATCGGCAGAATTGGCGAGAGACTAGTGCGTCTTCCTTCGGGTACACGTGCATTCTGGTCCCTCGCCAAGTCTGTCTTAGGAATTTCTCTGTAAGCCATCATTTCCACCTCTGCATAGGGACGATGATTCGGTGGCCCATGCCGCGAAAGAAGAAAGCTGATCTCCTGTGCTCTCTCTTCGCGTCCAACTCGACAATGGACGACCAAGGAAGAGTCACCACCGGCAATCCAGCGGTGTGATACCACGATGCCGGAGGTTAAATTCCGGAAAAGTGTAGTTCGCAGAGCACTTCTTTCCTTGGACATTCATAAGTCGAGTGGGCCTGATGGAATCCCCCGATCGTGTTGCGGACATGTGCTCCTGAGTTGGCGCCGGTTTTAACGCGTCTTTTCCGGTACTCCTACTCATTAGGCGTCGTCCCGAACTCATGGAAGACGGCTTTGGTGCACCCGATCCTAAAAAAAGGCAACCGCTCGGATCCGTTCAATTATAGGCCAATTGCCATTACCTCCTTGTTCTCAAAGATAATGGAGTCCATTATCAACTGCCAGCTCCTGCTGTATCTAGAGGAGCACCAGCTGATTAGCGACCGCCAGTACGGTTTTCGTCGTGGTCGTTCAGCTGGTGATCTTTTATTTACCTGACACATAGATGGGCGGAAGCAGTTGAGTCAGGGGAGGCATTAGCGGCCAGTCTGGACATAGCGAAGGCCTTCGATCGGGTATGGCACAAGGCGCTTCTTTAGAAGCTTCCTTCCTATGGGCTTCCTGAGAAATTATGCGAGTGGGTCACCAGCTTTTTGGCAGATCGGAGCATCAAGGTCGTTGTCGACGGTGCATGCTCCTGACTTAAAAACCGGTAATGCTGGTGTCCGCAAGGCTGCGTACTGTCCCCTACTTTGTTTCTTCTGCATATCAATGACATGTTGGAAATTTCCAACATTCATTGCTATACGAACGACAACACTGTAGACGCTTTTATACACCGGCCGCGCTAATATTTCTCGGGAAAACGTCTTTGAGTGCCGGAACAAACTTGTGTCTGAAGTCGAGACTACATTGACCAAAGTCTCGGACTGGGGCTGACTAAATTTAGTCAATTCAACCCCAAGAAGACACAAGTTTGCGCGTTAACCGCTAAAAAATCACCATTTGTCGTATCTCCTCGTTTTGAGAACACTCCCTGGCTGCCACAGCTAGTATCGGAATACTTGGTGTCGAGATTTCGAGCGTCGTTCAGTTTCGCGGTCAATTGGAAGGAAGGTCAAATTGGCCTCTAAAAAGCTTGGTGTGCTCAGCAAGGCGAGGCACTACTTCACGTCGGCTCATCGCCTAAAGCTCTACAAGGCACAAATTCGACCGCACGTGGGGTACTGCTCTCACCTCTGGGCGGGAGCTCCCCAGTACCAGCTACTTCCAATTGACCGCATCCAACGGAGAGCGGCTCGAATTGTCGACGATCAAGCCCTTTCCGATCGGCTTGATCCTTTGGCATTGCGTAGAGATGTCGGATCACTCTGCATCTTCTATCGCATATATCACGGAGAGTGTTCTGAGGAATTGTTTGGATTGATCCCGCCGGTAGAATTTCACCATCGGACATCGCGACAAAACTCTAAGTTCCATCCATACCACCTCGATGTCTGGAAATCCACAACAGCGCGATTTAGAAGACATTTTCTTCCTCGCACAACCACTCTGTGGAATCAACTTCCGCCGGCGGTCTTTCCGAACCGATACGACTTGGGAACCTTCAAGAGAAGAGCCTATTCTTTCCTTAAAGGTCGGCAACGCGCCTCCATGCCTTCTGGTGTTGCAGATGTTCATGGGCGGCGGTGATCACTTAACATCAGGTGAGCCTCCTGCCCGTTTGCCCCTCTTACATAAAAAAAAAAAAAAAAAAAAAAAAAAGATAATATTTATTTTTACAACTAGACGGACACTTAGGGCAATCCCACCTCTGTTCCGACGTAACCCTGACGTTGTTGTGTTTGTACTTAACATGCCTTTTTAAATATCTTTCACATTTGAATAAAAGACCACAGGGCTCGCATTTCCATTCACCAACTGCATGGACAGTTTTCATATGATCAAACCAAATTTTATAGGAATACGTTCTTTTACAAATTTTACATGTTCGTTGGGTATTCGATACTCCTATAACACCTTCCTGATGTTTCTTTGATTGGTGTTTGATTATATGGTGTTTTAGGGCTTTTTTCTTTGTATAGAATTTAGGACAGACATCACACATGAAAAACTTGCGTTTGATTAATGGTACTGTTAGATGTACTAGATTGTGTTTATATAGAGAATTGCTGAAACAACAATAATTATAATAAATGATTCTACTAAACGAAGTAATTTCTTCCTAGCATTAATTCCTATATTGAGACTCTCATAGCCGGGTGCGCCACTGATCCATAAACGATCGGTGGGTTAAGCAACCTTAGGCAGTCAGTCACTAGAGGGTGCTCGCATAGTGGTATTCAAACTGAGCGTCTCCGTGCTTCGGATGGCACGTAAAAGTCGGTCCCGGCTGTTATCAATTTGACAATAATCGAAAAGTCAAATCAGAAACCTATACAGGGGATCTGAATAACTCTGACACTAGGTTGCCCACTAACCACTCAATAAGAAGAAGCAGATCTCTATATTTACGTAGGCTTCAGGGTTTACATTTCGAAATTTCAGACCATACTTGCATGTCCTGTAATTTCGGAATTGATACCCTAAACTTTTGAATATTCGAACTTTGTCGTGTGTCGGAGTCTTTTTTTCGGAGTGTCTATTGCTGTTGACCCTAGTGACCTCGACAGCGGCGTGAACAGTTTTCCGTTTGTATATAAATATATTGGAATATACAACACACACTCAAAGACCGTTAGTATTTTTGGCGTAGGTTTCGTCAAGTGTTTTGGTTTCATTTATGCAACCTTAAACTTTACATACCTATCTGGAAAATATTTATGACATACAACACATGTTTGTGAGTCGTCTTTTTCTAATTTCACATTAATTCTAGCTTCGTGATAGTCTAACAACACCTTTTGAATACACCAGTCTTCGATTTCAGGATCTGTTTCGACTTTGATTCCCGAATCAAAGCTTTGTTTGGAAAAATCATCACCATCCTCGTATACTTTTTCTTTTTCCTTTTTAATAATTTTGATAAGCTTGTTATCCATAATTAAATTATATGTAAATAAAAAGTTTGTTCTGTACGATAGATCCTATTTGTTTTTTATTTGCTGTCATTTTCATTTTGTCAATTGACAAATTGTCATATGATGACCACAGAGTAAATATACACACAGCACACAGTAAAAAAGCATGTTTGCCATAGATAAAAACGATATAAATAGATAGTGGATTCATACATTGAAATTGGCTTTTCAGATAACTGAACTGAACTAGCACCCTTAGCGAATTAACGAGAACTAAAAAAAATTAAAACTGTACCGCGAGAAGAAGAAGAAAAAACCGACAACAGATTTCACCAATTGAAATAATTTCGCTATTTCTTATTTTGTATCAAAATTCTGAGATTTTATAGATATTATGGATTATGTTTATAGAAATTTTACATTTGGCACGGTAGTAGACGTCACGTATTGAAATGTGTATGTGTGCGTGTGTGTATCGAGCCTGCTACAAGCAAATTAACACACGAGCAAGTGACTGTAGAGCCGGGTGCGCATCTCTCTCGCTCTCTCTCTCTCTCTCTAACAATCTGGACGGAAAACTTAACGTGCTCTCCGAGGCACGGTGGGGAGATCCGCAAGGACAAACGCCCAGAGGGAAATAGATAAAGGATTATAAATATCCGCCCGCCGGGAATCGAACTCGCGACCGTTGAGACTTAAGGCAGGCTCGCTACCACCACCCCACAAGAGTCGTCAAAATAAAACTAAACGATAATCTAAAATCAACTCTGTTTGTCCATGACAGATAAGATAACTATAATCTGTTTTACGAAACAAATAAAAAATATTATTACTCAATAAAAAACTTGAATATGGTAAAATAATTTGAATAAAAACTATTTATAAACAAAAAAATATATTATTATCAAATAGAAGTAAAATAATTTATATTATTAATTAATTGATGCCCGAGAAATACACAACGAAAAATGGCGACTTTTGTAGTCAATACAACATCTTTATTGAAAATTACATTTATAGAAACTCACCGCCGTCGACCTCATTACATATTTTCAACACGAATAATATGAGGAAAACGAACACTTTAAACCTGCTCATAATGAATCTGAGAATGTACTGAATTTATTACGAGTTAATGGGCACTAACGGTGCAATGTTATATTTCCCCTACCACTGGTACACGTGATATCTAGAAAGTAGTGACTTTATTTATTTATGCACCAAAAACAGCAGTACGATTAAATACAATTGTACAAGGATAACTTATCTCTAACAAGAGATCTCTACAAGAAGCATTTAGAGAAAATTTATATTGTTTGACGTTAGTTATACAACGGCTGATCTCGAAACGTGACTAACGAGCAGTCACTTGACGAGATTTTTATCAACGTGCGGTGGTAGCTTATCAGGCTACCACCACTCAGGTACCACTACTTAGATTGGTCAATACACGTTTTAGAACTTTTTAACACTTACTTAAAAACTCAGAAGTACTTGGAAACCTAAGTTTTCTATCCATTGGGTCATCTGCTTAATCCAGATAACAATCTTTATCTGTACTAAATTTCGTCCAAATCCGTTAAGCCGTTAGTCCGTGATTCAGTAATAAACATCAAAACATATAAGCTTTCACATTTTAGTAGGATTTACATACAAATTACATACATTATACTCTGTATACTCACCGCTGTCAATGTGTGTTGTTTCTCGGTTAATCGCTGCTGTACTCATACAACTAATCCAAAAAACTGAAATAAACAAAATTAATTTATGAAACTATTTAACCGTAGTGGCGTGGTAAAGAGCCTGCTTTGAGCTTCGACAGTCGCGGCTTAGATTCCTCCCACTCAGACCATAAGTTTGTTATAAATATCTTTTTTGGTCTGGACGTTGGTCCTGGTGGGTCCGGGTGGCTCCTCACCGTGCCCCGTAAAGCGCGTCCCGGTTGTTATCATGAAATCTTATAATAAAATTCACGTTAACTCTTGATAGGTAATATGCTCTTATCCAACGTTTTTAAATAGAGGTCGACGTGACGACTTCAGCACCCGATGATGGGATAATCTCATATAATCAAATATTCTACTGTAAAGCAGTAGCGGCTTTGGCATTACTATGTTCCGGGTTGAGGGCACTATAGGCTAGTGAAATTATTGATCAAATTTGATTTAACAACCAATGTCTTGAGCTTGTCAAAGCGTGAGTGGCACCTACTAATGGTGGTACAAGCGCTCACAGGCTTGCGCAACCGCTTACCATCAGGTGGGCCGTATCCTTGCTTGCCAACTTGTAACATAAAAAGAGTTACTGGTTTAGCTTTATGGTTGCAGAGTTCCCATGACAATCTCTATGTGCAAAAACTAGTAACTATTTAGATAATAATTAAAGAAGAATATTGTCATTTTCCCTCTGGACCCTCAATTTAGACACATACCCCTAGACCAATTTCTTGCCCATGGCCAAAGGCTGGTTCATTTGTCCAAGGACACGAGATTCCCATTCAACGGGAAACTGCAGCTAGCATTGTTGCATAGTTGTAATTATTTGTAAATATAGTTAGTATTGAATTGCAAATGTTGTAAATAAAAGTATTGTAGGAATATAATATAATTATTATACTTATAACGTGACCAAATAAAGACCACTCATTACATTAGCATTATAAAGGTTAAAGTCACGACGTATACAAATACACAGAAGTAATAAATTTCACACATATTAAATATATCTTGAAATTAATATTATATTACGATTTTTGAGTCTTGAGCATTTGTTATTGGTTTTTCTAGTTCTTAGTTATATATTTGCATTAATAATAAAATCCAATTATTTTTTCTTAGTATATGTAATACAATAAATAATATAATATTTTTTTTGTAAATTAAATATAAGATGACGTATAAGACATTACATTATAAAATCGCACTGATATAAACCTCGCAGTATTTTCCAAATAATTTTATGTTTTTTTGATATAATTATCTTATTAACAAAAGATACATTAAGACTTTAATAATATTAACAAATAATTAAATAATATTTATTTTTTAAATAAATAAATAAACACACAACTAGACACTCCACGGCCCCCATGAGGGTACGAAGGTTATATCCTGTGTCGAGGTCCGGGAACATATATAATGACAAGAACATACACACCCAGACACACACACACATGCCTGTTTGGTCAACACAAACATCTGCTTCGACCCGCGACCTGTGGCACTTAAGGCAGGTTCGCTACCACTGCGTCACAACGTCGTCAATTTATTTGATTAAAAACCAATATTACAAAGCATTTACAATAAAAAACTAACTATATTTACAACGGTGAAAGGTGGCAAGAATGATGGCTGTATAATCCTATCGAATCGCAATCTCGATTTCCGCAATAAATTATGAATATTTACGTCACTTACAGAATCCTCCGTAAAGAAAATATGTATAATAATAAAAACTTACGTCCATTTACGTCTTGGGTGATAAATAAAAAAATTAACACAGTTGAAATTATTAATCGTTCCATAATAAAATTACCACTAACGTCCGTTCATTAAATAATTATACTAAAAACTAAAGTTTAGATCAGCAGCTATACAGTCGAGTGAAAAAATTAATCTGATAATTGTTATAATACGTTCTGCCAGCGGCTTCCCCACGTGAGTAACGATTTTAAATAAACTTTGAACCCCAATTTCAAAGAAATTTTGGAAAATGTTTCCTTATCTGTAATTGTCAGCCACAAATTCTTCATTACATTACTACATTCTGTAAAATTTCAACCTTCTATATATTACGGTTCGTGAGATACACACTGGTGAATGGACATTGGAGGCTTATTAAAAGGGTTTCTTTCGTTAGACCCTTTGAGTACGGAAACTTAAACTTGATTATGTTTAATAAAATAATAATTAAAATACGATATTTATTATTTCGAAACCTTGGTAGGGGTCATTGGTTCATCCTTATTAGTAGTACACTGTACAGTCATCAAAAATATATTTAAAGATTCGTTCAATATCACAGTAATTCTTGATAAGATCATAATAAAATTTAGTTGGCATTATGACGATTGTTGTGAACTTGTGACGTGCTTATACACTGATAGAGAGGTTGCAAAATAAAAATTATATTTAACGTAAACAATGACGAATTTAAAAATGACAAAGTATGGGCTGTGAGGTTTTTGCCGGTCTTGCCAATAGTTTATAGTGGGAAAAGGGATAAAATTAAAAATTTGGATAATTTAGTTACAACACTTTATATAGCCTACGATGACCGCTTACCATCAGATGGACAGTAAGCTTGATGGTGATTTAAAAACCGGCCAAGTACGTGTCGGCCTCGCACGTTAAGTCAGTGGCGGATTTACATATTTACAAGGTTTTTGCCACCCTTGCCTCTACAATTATCATGTCTTATATAATTTTTACAATCCAACAAAAAGCCGGTTACTGGTTGGGGCGAACTAGCTATTTTACTTTAGAATATGGAAGTTTGCTATGTCGGAATTATGAAAAAACATCAGAAAACCGTTACGCAAAAATCTTTTGTATCTATGAGCTACCAAAATACAAAAAATCGAGCCTTAAATTTGCCGCCTCAAAATCTGCTGCCCTAGGCTCAAGCCTACTCAGCCTGCTGGTAAACCACGCCATAGCGTTAAGGATAGAATATATAAAATAAAATAAAAAAAGTATATGCAGTTTATGAATTTTTTTAATGTTATTTATGGGTAGTGATTGACTATTCAAAAGTTTTTTTTAAAAGTGTACTTAAATAAAAATAATTTTGATTTGATTTGATATGTAAGAGGGGGCAAACGGGCAGGAGTGCGTTGCCGACCGACGAAGGAGTAGTACTTTTCTTGAAGGTTCCCAGGTCGTATCGGTTCGGAAATACGGTAGGTATTCCCGAAAGGAAAATACAGCAAAGCACTTCAAAAATATCTTAATCAATTTTTCCATTCCATTTGCACCATATTTCTCCAACCTGTGGGTACGAAACCCTAAAAAATTATAATTTGCAAATCAAAGATTTATGAAAGTTTATAACATTTAATATCGCGATTGTTGTACAAAATTCGGAATAATCAACTAATCACATTGTTATCAAACAAAGTTACACAATCGTTATCAAAGAGTTAACAAACGCGGGAAAATCACGAGAGTTTTTTCCTATACATAAAATTTTGTCAAAAATTACAATAGGATTAATTTTAGAAAGTTTAATTTTTTTTTAAAGACACAAATTGCATACAAGCATACGGCCCACCTGATGGTAAGTGGTTGCCGTAGCCTATGAGCGCTTGTAGCAGCATTTGCGTTGCCTCGAGATATTGGCTCTTAAATCTCCTTCCTATGCCCAGTAATTTCACTAGCGTACAGTGCCCTTCAAATTGGAACACAGTGATGCACGCACTACTATTTGGTGGCAGAATATTTGACACTTCTGTGGTACCTATCTAGCCGGCCTCTTGTAACAAAAGACCTAGCACCAGTGTGACTGATTGCACTGGTGACTTTGATTGCTCTGCTGTGACAGAGGTTATCCCAACAGCGGGCTATGGGGTCGTCACATTCTGACGCCGGGAAGAATATACGATATATATATGTTACGACTGGAGAGAGAAGGTCAAAATTCAAAACAGTAAATATTTGCGTGTTGTATTTTTTTGTAATAATAATAATTGCCAGAAAATATTTTCAATTTATAAATAATATGTTAACACAAAAAAAAAACGAAAACAAATATAGAAATTAATAGAAAGCCTCTTAGCTCTATGCCTACTAATAGTTTTGCGCGCGCTCATAGGCTACGACAACCGCTTACCATCATGTCGGTCGTATACTTGCTTGACAACTTACAAACATAAAAAAAAAATTGACGATGGTCAGCAGTAGTGACCTGCATAATTTTGCGCTACAAACAGTGTTTGATTGCCACTCGGGGCAGATATGTGTATTTACCATACAGGCAGGTGTGTCGGTCTTGGTTTTTGTGTATAATTCCACACAGGATATTATTATCCTAATGGGGCCATTGAGTGCCTAGCTTTAATTAATAACAAAACTTTCAAAATTTTGCACTAAATACTGCACTGCAAAAGTCAATAACTATACCAAAAAATTCAAAGAAAATTTCGAGAAAACTTAATAATGATCTGGCTTATGATCTGGCACATACTTAAACTAGACGAAAGAAACTAAAGACCATGTACAAATGGAAGGTGCTATTTAAGTCTTAATCGACGTCCTAAAAAAGTCACATTTATGAGTACTAGGTTTCGTTGAGACACTGTGATCACTTCTGCTTAACATGAGACTACTATGTACTATACATGTCATTCTACCTTCCTCTTGCACTACTGGCAGTGGCAACTCTTGCCTTTGTGGGCACCAGTGAGAAATGAATGACCCCTGTGCCGGTGAAGATGAACGTTGACCGCCTAGCGTTGGATGAGTTAATAAAATACCAACCAAACAAGTCACCCCAGACCGTATATATATATATTTTTTTATGTTAGAAGTTGGCAAACAAGCATACGGCCCACCTGATGGTAAGTGGTTGCCGTAGCCTATGATCGCTTGCAGCACCATTAGTAGGTGCCACTCACGCGTTGCCAACCTCGAGATAGTAGTTGTTAAATCTCGTTCGCCCAGTAATTTCACTAGCGTACAATGCCCTTCAAACCGGAACACAGTAGTGCCTAAGCACTACTATGTGACGGCAGAATATTGGACACTGCGGTGGTACCTACCTAGCCGGCCTCTTGCAACAAAGACCTACCACCAGTGTGACTGATTGCACTGGTATATATTTATTTATTTATGTCCTTAAACAGCCCATCGCAGATACAAATAGAAAAATAATAATAATAACAAAATAAGGTGGCAACACTCAATTCTGGCATTGGTGTTATTGTGTTGACAAATTCTTGGTGTCTTATGTATCTTTAATACATTATTAATAAAATTAATAGAAATATTACTGAGGCACTTAAGATTTTTTTATGTGCTCCATTTATCCACACACACGCACACACATACATACAACACATCCACACATATACTCTCTTTCGTCTGCTCATTTATTATGCTCAATCATTAAATAAAAACCGTCGTTGGCTGTAAATCTAGTTCATAGATGTTTTTTTCGAGGTTCCGTAGCCAAATGGTAGAAACGGAACTCTTATAGTTTCGTCATGTCCGTCTGTCCTTCCGTAACAGTAATTTTACTCGGAGACCATTGGCTCTATCTATACGAAATTTACTAAATAGGTGTTTTCTATGAACCGCACAACTATTTCGTGATGAAATCTTAAAATATATAAGAATTAAGGGTAGCAGTTCATACATGTAACTGAGTGTTGAAAAAAAATTTCAATGTATGCCAAAATGTGAAATATCTTTGGATAGCTCTTTTAAAATGATAAGGATGTTCGATCTTGACTTTTTTCATTAAGTCAGTAGTTGTTGAGATATTACCTTTTAAAGTCATAAAAATTACGTCCCCTGTCTGTAACTTTTGAACTATGGGATTTAAAATTCTGGGAATGTTTGAGCTTGTAGGACATCAAATAAAGTTTCAACAACATTTGATTTGAAGAAGATAGGTCTACAAATTATGGAGATATATAAATAAGTGTTTCCATAACTTTGTTTTTCATATTACTTTTAATAATTACTATATTTTTGCGGTTGATTTTAATTCATTATTATTTTTAAAGTCCTTAAGAGTCTTCATAACCAAGCTGCGGAACCTTTTAGTTTCAACTGTGCGTATTCCACAATGCTTTTGACTGGTAATTTTTTTTTACTGTACTTTAAAGGTGTGGTTTTATTGCTAAATAAATAAATAGAAATAATTAGGTAAATTGATTTATTTTACAGGTAAAACATCACCCCAATTACTAGATCTTGCACATCTGTACGTCGTTTGATCATTCTTTCCTTTGGAGAAAATAATTTCCTTCAACACCCCTTGAGCAGTACATAATCGACAAATTGTGTGTCCTGATCTAACGATGGGCGCTCTGACTATTCTCGGCCATTGTGGATCGTCGGACGGTCTACCACCTTTCCTTAGAATAACATAAGAAAACAAATCAGCAACCACTTCGGTTTTTGATATATAAGGTAAAGTTTCATACTTCATTAGGAAGTTACAAGGTGTCTCTTGTTCTAGATACCGTGGACAAACATTGTCGTTAGGGCACGGAGCAAATGCATAGCCACTTTTATTCTCTGTTGCGTTCAAGACGTATTCTCTAGCTTCGTTGACAACTCTGAAACCAGCATTGCTACCGTTTTCAACGATTATCAAAAATTGATCAGTTTTATTCCATAATTTTTGTATTGTTTCCAAACGACTTTTCATATTTGGCATTTCGAATAACGAGAAAGCGGACAAAACAATATCATACTTTAAATCTGATGATGCCGGTAAAAATTGTCGTTGGAAATATGCTTTGTACGGCATTTCTACATTATCTTTACCCTTGCATAGAATAAGACGTGCTAGATCATTCATTTCAGTCGAAGAGTCTACAGTAAAGTACTCATATATATCATTCTTCCAACAAGTGTTTACTGCCCACGTCCCTGTACCGACACCAGAACCAAAATCGAAGAAACTTCTAGGCCTAAAATCGGGCAAACGACGTTTTATTTCATCGAATATGCGTACTAAAATTGCATATTCAGGAGCCGCTCTCGCCATTAAATACTGCAAGCATGTTGGTTTATCGTAAGATATGTTGCCCCAACGATAAACGTTTTTCTTTAAAACATTAAAGACTGTCGTATTAATTTTCCTATTATACGTTTCTATCTCTTCCTGACTTAAATCTTTCTCGATTTTCGAATAAACTTTCTTTGAAACGGTGTGGTTTATTTTCGCAGCTTTGGCTCGTATTTCGTCATCTTCTGGTGGTAATAACCTTGAATGTAGGTAATTATTTAGTTTTACACTCTCTTCATGATAGCTTTTCGCGTTTGAATCTTGTAATATTAGTTTTATAGCGTTTTGAATGTCGGGCGGTATGGCGGCTACTTTGACTTGCGTTCTCCCAGGATGAGATCTCGGTTTGTATTGTTTCGTGTCGAAATTCTCTCGTAAACTTGCATCAATTTCCACTCTAGTTGAATAATTTGCATATATACATGATAACTGTGAAAATCTGATTTTCCTAAGCATTTTGTTTATTTATACTTTTTAACCTAAAAATATTAAACGTCAAAACACTGTATTTCACTGTAATATGTCACATTGACATTAATTAAGACTATATTTTTTATTTTTTCACGTATTGGCAATTGCTTTGGAATCATATATATTTGGTCATAATTTTTAAAAAATATTTTTAAGTAGGTGAGTATTTACTCATCTTACACAATAATTTATTATATTATTTACTATTTAATGGAGCTTTATTTTTGTCGAAAAATTAAAGAATATTTACATAAAGTTACAAAAAATTCAACTTGCATCGCAACTGATAAGATATCAGTAGAAATAAATAAAATTGACGTGTCTTTTGTTGATGACCAAATAAATTTTAAAATGTGTGTCTGTCTGTTTGTTCTGGCTTATTTCACAAACGGTTGGACAAATTTTGGGATTTTCATTTTTTATTTTAGGCAAATAGTTCAGAGTTCCACATTATTTTATTATTATATTCCTTTATTTATTCATAAAGAATCGGTATGACATAGCCCAAGGGGATGAGGATCGAACCCACAACACTCGCATTAACGGAGTCGGCCCATCTACCGTTGGGATTGAGCAATTGAAGTTAAAAAAACTTAACAATAACATCACGTGACGGCTAGTCAGCTACTATATAAAAGTATAATAATGCAAAATGAAAGTCAGTTGAATGAAATTGTTCATACTGTAATACAATTATTTTCATGTCATACATATTACATCAGGTTGAGTTAGATTGAGGTGCCGGCCCTGGTGGGCTGGGGCGTCGCGGTTGTTCTGTTATACGAACCCCTTTTTTTTTCAACCGCGACGCCCCGGCGCTTGCCCCGAAGGGCCCGTCTGGGGCGGCAACATAGTGCCGCCATACATACATATAATTACATACTAATACATATATACTATATCAATACACCTTGGTGCGCGAACGTACCCAGGCCTTTCGGCCTCCGTCTGGGGCAGCAACATACTGCCGCCATATATACATACAATACATATAATACATATATAAAATACGCCAAGGCCTGTCGGCCTCCACCTGACCGGGGCTGAAGGCCCCGGTTAAAACACCACCGGTGTCGCAGGAGCCGCTCGCAGTCCATTCTGATAATCAGAAAAGTACCGGAGCGACGCATACGACACTACCCTCCTGGGCGCGGTCTGATGTAAAACGCCCCACGCCCGAACCGTCTGACCCTGTTAGCTTCACCGGGCAGTCGAAGGTGCCACCTGCACAATCGACTCCCGGCTACTGAGCCCCCCGGCACGACAAGCCCCAGGGTACCGCAGAGTTTGACCTCTGCAGTTGCGGGGTGGAGGGGAGGGGGTTATACGAACCACTGGCGTCCCACTATGACGCAAGATGGGACGTTGGCGGTTTTAGTGTGTAAGGGGGCCAGGCTCCGAATCCCACACCTGCACCATTGCACACATACATTTTTTGTAATTAATTATAAAGCAAGCTGTAAGAATTTTCTTGAAGAAGACTTTTTGATGGTAGCATGTCAAGTCTTCAAAAATTATTTCCTATGTTTTCCCAATACAAAAAAAAACTTTGGAAATTAGAAGAGATTATTTTGCACAATAATAACACAAGGCTAGCGAGCAAGAAAGATACATTCAGCTGCTCTTCGCTGCCAATGAAGTTTTCACATCTGCTGTACGATCTTAGGCACACTCAATATTTTATTTAATGTTCTTAAGCCCAGGTGATAAAAAAATAATTAAAAAGAAAACTATTTATTCACTAAAACATATTAACTAATTTTTTATGCTTATTTTAATTAATCATCTTTTAATTTTTGCCAATTCTTCCTCTTTGTGCTTTTGTATACACGTTTTGAAATTATTAACTTCTGTCTGGCATTGTCTCCAGTCCTTTGTTGTGTTAATGCATTCCTGGAATTAAAAAAAGTCAATAGTTTTTGAACTTCTGAGATCTTCTTCCTAGCACTATACCGATATTTTTATCCCAAGGTCTGCTTATTAGTTTTGTAGTTTTTTACACAAAGCTATTGCCATCTGACCTCTGCAACCTCTAAAGGCGAACCTGTAATTCATTCATATCATCAAGAGTTAACGATTATTATCAGATGTTATGATAATAACTGGGACCGCTGCTTAACGTGCTCTCCGAGGCACGGCGGGTATCCATAAGGACAAACGTTCAAGCCGAGATCGCTAGTATTGCAAGGGCTTGTGTATATATAATAACTTTATGTAAAATGGTCGTTTATACTAAGATTTGCATAAAAATATTTAATATTCAATCTGGTTAGAACCTGAACTTTGTAGTGTAAATCAAGGCAGCCAGCCTTCTTTAACATAGTCTCCACCGGATCTTCGTCTCCTTCAACTCTTTCTCTTGGCTTCACAGTCATTATTCAATTGTTACACAAAATATATCATCAATACAATATTTTTTGAACACCGCTAAATATAAACAAAATATGACATTGACAATGACAAGTGACTTTGTAGTTTGTAATGCGAATTGCGACTTTACAAGATTTATGGTCCGATTATCGCAGAGTTGAAAATTAAAAACCGATTTTCATTGATTTAAGTTTTATGAATAATATAAATTAATCTTCTTTATATAATTTTTTTCAATCTACTTTATTATTCTTTAAAGCTAAATATAATGCGATGGAGATACGTCACCAACTTAAATTGCTTTCAAGTAGCTGTGATATAGAAACTTATTATTAAGGTATATAAATTATCTTTATTTCCACTCAATAACAGTCTTTTTTAATATTTATTCTTACAAAATAATAGATATGAAGTAGTAGATTGTATACTGTGGAGTTTAATTTGACTAATATATCGATAAGCGCGCGAATTTCGAATTACCATATATCTATCGCTTTTCTTTACCCTGTCATCAAGACTATGATTATTTTTAACCTTTTATCATTTTGGTTTAAAAAAAAAGTATATCTCTGCGTTCAGATTAGTAATTTTTAATCGATTATCAATTTTTATTGTACGCGATTTCTTTTTGTGCCAGATATTATACAATTAAAGGCAAATCCCTCCCTCCCCCTTCCATTCAAGAACTACGCGTGCCGGTCTCTGATGTCACCGACTAACTGTGGCATCAATGCCATCGCGAACTAAGAAGTTTGCCAACTCTTTTCTTTGTCGCACTTCAAAAAAATGGAATGCTTTACCGGCACACGTGTTCCCTCATTCTTACAACCTGGGGTCCTTCAAACGAGGCGTGAAGAGGCATCTTGCGGGTAGGCAGGGCGAGGATGGCTAGTACAGTTGCCTTCTGCAACCATATTAGCCACCTTCGCGTGTGGACTCCACTTCCACTTACCATCAGGAGGATTGGAGTTATTTGCCCTCCGGCGTTTATATAAAAAAAAAAAAAAAATTGGCAGGAAGTTCACCTGAGTTTAGTGATTACCTAACATCTGCAATACCAGAAAGCATGACGGTTGGCAACATAACCTTTGAGAAAGGAATAGGCTCATCTCTTGAAGGTTGCTAATTCATATAGGTTCGGAAATACTAATACGCTGTAGTGGCTTCCAGACATTGAGGTTGTGAAGGTGGAATTTGGCATTTTGAACACGATTTTTAAAACCAAGCTTAGTAAAGTGATATTTTCATTTGATTATCTGAAGGCGTTATAGACTTCATCAATATAATATGAAAAGAAAAAGTAAATAGTATTGTAGCTATACTTTAGTGAAAAAAAAAACATTTTAATTAAAAAATTTAATTTAAATATTTAATAAAACAACTAAACATCTTAAGCTAAAATTTTGCTTTTGTTTCTGAGTGCTGTGTACGCGACGATGATCGACAGAACGGTGGCGAGGACTTCGGAGTTCACCCATGGACCAGAGTAGCCTGGAAAAATAAAAAATAATAATAAACACACCAAATGACAAGCAAATAGAGTATCAATCATTCATTCATTCATTCTTCATTCAGTCACTCATTCAATCAATCCTTACTTCCTCACCAATATTATAAATGCGAAAGTAACTTCGTCTCTCTGTTTGTCGCGCTTTCAGGACAAAACTATTGAACCGATTTAAATGAAATTTGCTAGAGAGATAGTCTAAGGCCTGAGAAAGGACGTAGGCTACTGTTTAATGCATGAAGATTGTATAAGTATCGTCATTCTTAGAGCTAGACGCTTGAAACCTAGTTTTAGGCTGTTGATATAAATAAATATTACATTTAAAGTTTGTAAAAAGTTGGCTTAGAGTTTGTATTAAAAACGTTATACACGCGGGCGAAGCCGCTGGCAGAAGCTAGTATAATATAAATGCAAAGTAACTGTCTGTCACGCTTTCCCGCCTAAACCACTGAAATGATCTTGATGAAATTTGGTAAAGAGATATTAGATTTTGGAAAGGTCAAGCTAATTTATATCGCAAAAAGACTTAAAGGGTTAAAATAGGGGATGAAATTTTGTATAGAAGCAGACCTTTAAAAAGTACTTTTGAGTCAAACGCTGCCTAAGGTTCGGAAGGTTGATTCTACCAAGAAGAACCGACAAGAAACTCAAACTCAAACTCTTTTCAAATATATGTTTACAATTGTATTATTTCTTATAAAATTTGGTTCTTGAAAATATTCCTCAGACAAATCATATGCTTTATTATTAAGTTTAATTCCTCAGACAAATCATATGCTTTATTATTAAGTTTATTTTTTTATGTAGATTTGATTTGAAACTTGTTTATTGGCATTTCCAATAAGCAATCAGGAATTTTCTTAAAGATGTTAATAAAACAATGAAACTTGAATAAAACATGAAAAATTTTGGTTCTAACATTTTGAAATTTTGACCTGTCTTTTTTTTCTTCCTACCAATTATTCCTGGTACTTCAAGATTCCAGATTCTTATCCAGATTTGACTGATTAGTTTTTACACAGAGAGATTGCCATCTGACCTCTGCAACCCTAAAGGCAAACCAGTAAGGATAAGGGACCGAGAGCTTAACATGCTCTCTGAGGCACAGTGGCATTCACAATGACAAACACCCAGAAACAGATATTTTTAAGATCAATACAAACATCTGCCTGAAAGGGAATCAAACACACAACCGTCAACACTGCAATAGTGTCTGTGTAGGGTATAAAGGTTTATTATTAACTTTTTTTATGTGGTTAAGTGGTCAAGAAAGTGTATGACCCACATCATGGTAAGCAATTATCGTAGCCTATAAGCGCAACATCATTCACTTGTAGTACATATAATTAAAATTAATTATTTATATAAACTTACTTCCAGGATGTTGTAACTGGATAGCCAATAGAGGAGCAACAGCAACAGTGGGGTCACTACGACGTGCCCTACGGAGTGCAGCCCAGCCCTCCTCATCGAAGATATGTACTTCATGCACTCCAGAGCGAGCTTTTGAAGGCTGCTCTGTCCATGAAACCTGTAATGATTTAATAATTGTGGATGAAATAAATGTTTTGAGATTTCTGTTAGCAAAAACCCGTAACATAGGCAAACAGACTCCAGAATTGCAACATCCAACGATAATTGTATCCAAAAATTTAAAACTTTTTTTTTTAAAGAATATTAGCAATGCCTTTTTGAAGGTATTACTAATATTCCTATTGCCCCTCCAAATAAGCTTGAAGCTTGCGCTAAAAGTGGGTACGACAATAGTTTAAGGGGGTCAGGATCGAGCATACAACTCTCTAATAGAGGGAAGTTGTCCCTTCTACCGTTGAGGCATTGAGGCTTGAAATTCCTTTCGATTGCCCCTCAGAGGGTAGAAAATACCAATAAATGTCAGTAGCCTTTATTATTTAGAAGTTTTATTTATAGAATATGTCATCCCCACATTGACCTCTATATTAGGGTTCTGTACCCAAAAGACAAAAACAGAACAGTTATTTTTTATTGTTATTGCTAATAATACAAACATTTTTATATATAAATAATGTCTGTCCTGTCAACAACAGTAATGGTATAATAAATGTCTTAAAACAAAAAAAGTCATAAATATGTAAATGTCATTTAATTAGATAATTTCAAGACATTGATCAAAACTTTATTAAAGTTATAAAAATAAAATCGTATTGAAAAAGATACCAATATGAATTTACTAACAAGATACATTTGATATAAGTATTTTTAAATGCTCACCTGATATCTATTTTCTGCAATACGTGCTGCTGTTAATGGTTTTCCTTCAACTTCAGCGTATAACGCGTAATTTTCTGGCAGAGGATTATCACATTTCAATGTAAATTCTGTGATATATGCTATTTGGGTAACCACTGTCGCATCTAAACTCGTGAAAGAGGTAGCATCGACTTGAGGATTTTGGCAGCTTTGTGCATATGTTCCGCTAAATACGATCGCGAAAACGGTTAAAATATATTTTGTGACCATTTTGTAGTCTTTTAAAATATATGTTTCTTTTACAACTATTAGTCTTTTTATTGAATATTTCGATATCGCTCGTCCACGTATTATATCGTGTGCAGCTTTTAATGAAAGTAACGGTTGCGTGCAAAAACCGATTGTAAGGTGAAAGTTGTCTTTCAAATTAAAAATTATTTTACATTACAAAAAAAGATTTTATACATATCTTCTTATATGTTCTTATTTACCAAAAGTGAAAGCACAATTCATTTTTTTATTTAGTTGTAAATATTAATTTTTAATATCTTTTTCGATCTATCTATTTCTGAACAGATTTCAGTCTACTGAAAGTATGTTAGACATCACCGATGACGTGTGATCAAAATGCCAAACTCGTAAAAATCGCCACAGGTAATACATAATATATATATACATTCGTTCATTAATATAAGGATGACGAAAAAATATTTATTACGTGCTATAATTATCATTATTAGAATATATTGATACAATAATTATAAGCGAAAATAACATTGCTTTATCTATAAAAAAATTATGCTTAAAAATGGCGGCATTTTCAAAAACAGAACGGCTATTGATTTATTTATTTTCTTACCTGAAAGTGACTTTATAACTGCTACAAACGCGATATTTGCAAAGAAAATTATATTCCCTAATGTAAAACTTATCTCTATCTATATAACATAATATATGTATTCGTTAAAAATTAGTTCTATGTATATGCATGCATATTGCATATGCGTTCTATGCATATATATTTTCTTTATTTATGTAATTTATATATATTTATAAATGTATAAGTAATTTTTTTTATATGATTGATATATATGTAAGGTATTTCATTCATATTTCATTTGTTTCTATTGCACCTACACCACATTTTATTTTTTTAATAATCAAAATCAAAATCAAAATCAAAATTATTTTTATTCAAGTAGACTTAAAAGTACTTTTGAATAGTCAAGCGCTACCGACGGTTCGGAAGGTAGATTCTATCGAGAAGAACCGACAAGAAACTCGACAGTTACTCTTTTCAAATATATGTTTTTACAATTGTATTTTTAATATAAAATTTGGTTCTTGAATGAGATCCAGCAATATTAAGAGTCCCAAGCATTTTTATCAGAAAAATATTCTTCTTGAGTAATAGGCTTTATTGATAAGTTTATTTTTATGTACATTTGGAACTTGCTTACTGGCAGTTCAATAAGCAATCGGAATTTTGTTAAAAATGCGAATACCTAAAAGAATTACTGACTTTACGCAGACGAAAGCTAGGATTACAAAGTTTATTTTTGTTTCTAGTGTTAACTGAATGTATATCACTAATTTTGCTAAAAGACTTTAAATTATTCCTAATATATAAGAGGTTAGAATAAATAGAATTGTGTGACACCACAGTCATTATACCTATATCCTTAAAAACATCTCTTATGGAGGCCCGCGCTCCTAAATTATAAATTGCCCGAATTACCCTTTTTTGAAGAATAAAAATAGTATTAATGTCAGCCGCCTTTCCCCAAAAAAGGATACCGTATGACATAATACTATGAAAATAACTGAAATATACGATTCTCGCTGTTTCTACGTCAGTTAGTTGTCTGACCTTCCTTATAGCATACGCAGCGGAGCTAAGCCTACCCGCTAGAGATGACAAATGAGCGTTCCACTGGAGCTTGGAATCCAAAGTTATACCTAGAAATTTAGTTGTGTCAACTAGAGTTAAGCTTTCACAGTTCATTTTCAAATTTGGACTAATTTGTTGAACATTAGGCATCGAAAAGTTTACACATTTAGTCTTCTTTGCGTTAAGAACTAAATTATTCATGGTAAACCAATGTTGAGCACGTGACAACGTATTATTTACCTCGTCATAATTTTTAAATTTCTGTCAACCTTAAAATTAACGAAGTGTCATCGGCAAATAACACAATATCACACAGCTCTTTTAAAAAATATGGAAGGTCGTTAATATATATTAAAAACAAAAAAGGGCCCAAGATGGAACCCTGTGGAACACCCATTTTACTGGAAGAGCCGGATGACATCACTCCGTTAACTGAAACCTTTTGAATTCTGCCAGTCAAATATGATTTTAGAATTTCTAGAGAGATTTACCTGACACCGTAAAAGTTAAGTTTACTGAGAAGGCTTCTGTGTTCCACACAATCGAAAGCCTTAGAAAGGTCACAAAAAACGCCTATTGCATTCTGTGACCCTTCCCAGGCATCGTAAATATGTTTTAAAAGCGCTACACCTGCATCAGTCGTTGACTTTCCTTTGGTGAAACCGTATTGAAAGAAGGTAAAATTGAGACTGGTCTATAATTACTGAGGTCATTTCTATTACCAGACTTAAATAGAGGTAGAACTTTTCCATGTTTCATTAAATCCGGAAAGGTGCCACATTCTAAACATTTATTAAAAATAAAAGCTAAGGCAGGTGCAATATCATAAATGACATTGCTAATTAAATATACCGAAACATCCCATAAATCACCGGTTCTTTTATTATTAAGGGATTTAAAAGTTTTAATTATATCATTGGGAAATATGCGGTTGAATTTAAATAGGACATTGCACTCTGAAACACTATCCCGAAGCAAAGTCAAAGCATTAGCAGGTGAGGAAGATAGAGCACTAGTTATTTCTACTGGGATATTAGAAAAAATTTATCGAAGGTATTTGCAATGTCTGAATTCGAAATTATTTTTCACATTGTTAATTATTAATTCATTTGGCATTTCATTTTTTATTTTGCCTGAAATGCTAGAATTACATTCAAGTACTTTTAACTGGATCTCTTGAGTTCATAATTTTGTTTTTAATATGCATTGCCTTCGCGTAAATACAAGCATTTTTGAAAGTTTTAGAATATTTCCTAACATAATTTATGAAAGATAAATCATGGTTGTATTGTTTCATTTCATACAATTCATACAATCTATCTCTACTTTTGTACAAGCCTTTTGTAGCCCAGTCACTAAATTTTAATGTATTGGTAGATTCAAAAGTTTTCAGCTTAAATACTTTATTGAATTCATTTGTTATCAAAGAAAAGAGTGAATTGTAAAGTCTATCCGGATCATCCTGATTCATGTTTAATTTTTGGATATTTTGACTAATTAGGCTTTTGAAATTATTAATTTTATTTAAAGTAATTGGTCTACATGTCACTTTATTCGGTTTATTTATTTCTTTCCTCACTAAAGAAAACTTTTGTCCGCAGTGGTCTGAACTAAGATTGTTTATAATTATTTTATCTAAAACCTCACACTGACTAAAACATTATCTATACATGTTGCAGACTTATCAGTAATCCGAGTAGGCTCACAAAACAAATTAACTAATCCAAAAGATTTAAATAAACCTAATAATCTAGTACTATACGATGATGATTGTAAAAGGTCGACATTAAAGTCCCCACACACTATAAGAGACTTGTTATGTGAGCAAACTTTCTTTAATACATCTTCCATAGTAATTTCAAAGACATCAAAACTACCTATGGGGGGCCGGTATACGCAAATTATGATATATTGCTGGAACTCAATGCAAGAAAGTTCCACAGTGCGTTCGATAGAGAGACATACAATATCCTCTCGAATTTTACACGTTATATCTTTACGAACCAAAATTAATGAACCTCCCCGGATAGCTGACGCTCTTACGAACGAACTTGACAAATAAAAATTTTCTATATTTACACAACAGTCATGTGTAGCTAACCAATGCTCAGTTAAGCATAAAATGTCAACATTAAATTTATTAATAAATAATTCAATTTCCAATTCTTTGCCACCTAAGCCTTGAATATTTTGATGAACAATAACTAAGTCATGAGGCTTAGGCTTTATCTTCTTACTTAGTTTAAACCTACACTAGGTATGGCCATGTCTCATTAACAAATTAGTCTCCTTGCTTTTCAAGGCTATTGTTGGAGTTTTATTCGTCGTTATACTATGTACAACGGAATTATTTATATTATAAGCTACTAAAGTAGCTAATTGTTTTATATCTAAGAGGTAGATACAACGTATCCACTTGTCAACAAAATTAGAAATAAATTTATTAATAGAAATAAATTTATTAATAAATAATCTCAAATTGTTTAATCTCAAATTGTCTCAGAATTTCTGGCAGAGATCTCTTATGAGAGATAATTCATCCTGTACCATTATTATGTGTGTCCCTCGTGTTTAAACTGTATTGTCGATTTGGTGCATAAATAAATAAATAAAACAAGAATTTCATTTTTTCTATATTACAAGTTGGCAAGCAAGCATACGGCCCAGCTGATGGTACGCGGTTGCCATAGCCTATGATATGGTATGTCGACCCTGGCGTTATATCAACCCCATGTAAGTGTATTTATTTATTTATTAAGTCAATATTTATTAACAATATGTTTTATACTAAAGTCTTACAAAACCTGACAATTGGTTTGACTGTAAGATCGTATGGAGTCATATCCGTCATTTTGTTTAATTTGTACTCTAACTATTCCATTTTGACCGCGCGCTTACTAGAGGGCGCTAAAGTAATGATTGCACACGGGCGCTACATGGGCTAGAGAGTCCTCTAAGACACAAAATTGATGTGAAGTATTTTTAGTGTATAATTCATTGGATAAGTGATAGCACTGGAGACGAAAAGCTATCCCTATAGCGACATCTACACGCAGCGCAACGCAACACGACGTTACACGATTAAATAAGATTGTCACAATCCTTGCTTGATGTGCAAGCTATAGTTACAGCGACATCTACATGGCATACTTCGTAACAATATTGACGAAAGAGAAAGTTACAATCCTGAATCGCGCTATCAAAGCGTTCTTTTTTATGTTACAAGTTGGCAAACAAGCATACGACCCACCTGATGGTAAGTGATTGCCGTAGCCTATGAGCGCCTCCAGCACCGTAAGTAGGTGCCACTCACGAGTTGCCAACCTCGAGATATTAGTTCTTAAACCTCTTCTGCTCAGTAATTTCACTAGCGCACAGTTCCCTTCAAACCGGAACACAGTAATGCCTAAGCACTACTATTTGGCGGCAGAATATTTGACACTGCGGTGGTACCTACCTAGACGGCCACTTGCAACAAAAGACCTTACAGTGTGACTGATTGCACTGGTGGAATAATCTCTCCTGTGACAGAGGTTATCCCAACAGCGGGCGATGAAGTAGTCGTCCCGATGCCGGGAAAAACACTCAACGCTAATAAAGTATATATACAACTTCCCAATGTAAGCAGTTGGGTTTCCTGCCTGATGGCAATATCACCTGGCGGCCGGTCTGGTTGGAGGATCCTCCCATTGTGGATCCGCATTCCCCTTTAGTTGGTAAGTTGGCAGCACTCATATGAATATGTTATTTAGCAAACATAAATTCTTCACCGTTACTAAGAGGTAAAATAAAAACACCAAGAAATCATTATCCGTAATTGCTTATATTTATTTTTACATTAAATTATTCAAGTCCATGTGTGATTTGGGTTACAGTTTTCATTTTGAAAATTTCACAATAATTGGGTATTTAAAATAAAAAACAGTGTATTTTAGTCTCGAAATGATACTTCCACACATCGTAACTTATGTGCACTGAAAAAGTCAACAATTTTGTTTATTGTGTCCGGACGGTCGCTTCCCGGTAATGTATCTGACAGTACTTACTGCATCGGCCATCTTTGTCTGTCAACCTTCACATTCGGCAAAAATGGGGCGAAATTATAATAAATAATACTAAAGTAAATACATATTTTATAAATTATCATAATTTGTAAGTTATTTTTGACAAGTTTTAACATCATTTCAATCATAAATTTTTATATACAGTATAAACTTATAGGACACCGTTTTAAATTGCGTCTTCATTTATGATTTTTAATTATGGGTCATTTCACTAAAAGTAATTTTTTTTGGAACTCGCAACTTTTCAGCGGGCTTACCATTAACTTTTAGTAACAATTCTATTGAATTTTGATAGTAAATTCATTAAAAAATTAGCATGACGTATAAATATGTATGTCATGATACGAAATAACTCAGTTTTTGATTTTTTTTTTTGGTAGTCGTTTGAATCGTAATAAGAGTTAATGGTAAGCCATGTGTTTATAATTATATTATAGTTTTACATCGTTTATATGATGGTCCCACATAAATATTTTGATAAAAGATACATCAGTTTTCAATTTCAAAGTTATTGTTTTCGTAAGCAAGAGGACTTATTGTTTCAAAGTTTCATAGCATAATTAATCAAGGCTCTTAATCTTTCTACCCTCCATAATCACATCTAAGACACATCTTTTTGTCAAACGCCTTTTGAAACAGCCGAAAAAAATTTGTATTGGGCAAGAAATGAGATTGTCATCTTTATGAAACGAGTTCATAAATAAATAACAAAATAAAACTTGTAATTAATTAAATATATAATTTATTTATTGGAACATCTAAATCGATGATTTTTATTTTTAATAAATCATTTAAAAAATGTCTCTCCTTTTAGAGGGGACTTTTGTGTTTCATGACCATAATGGGCACTCAGACACGAAAACGACCATAGAGGTTAAGAAGGAAGTCCTTCCTCCTAATCTTCCTCCAGACAAAGACAGAATAATGTGTACATATGTACGTAAGAAGTTATACTTCTCTGTAACAAAACAAGAGTAAATCATCTCTAAAATTATCAGCTGTTATTGTTCGGCCATTTTGTTTCTTCGTAATAACGACTAACTTCATTGTGTAATAATTAACTGTCATTCCAAAACGCGCTTTTATAACCATAGAGAGGATCTTACATACAAATAAATTGTCAAAGATTCGTTGGCAAATAAAGGCTTGTGAAATCATCGCAACGAAACGAAGTTAGTCACAAGTTAGGGTGTAACTTCAATCTTGTTGCAAATTATGTGAGCGTAGCCAGGATTTGGCCCAGATGAGGGCAAAATCCCCCCAACCGGAACCCCAAACCCCTACCCTGGGCTTTCGACTGCCTGGGGAAGCTAACAGGGTCCGACGGTTGGGCGAGGGGCGTTTGACGTCAGACCGCGCCCAGGAGGGTGGTATCGTATGGGTCATAAGAAAAAAAAAGAAGGTGAGGGCCTAGATGTGGGCAAAATGACCATTCCTACCAATAGTTATTAGTTAAACAGTTCAAAATAAACCACCATCAAATTCGAAACCACCACCAAATCTTCGAACATTTCTTCCGTACAAAAAACCCGGTCTTTAGTTCATAAGTCAATGTATAGAAGTATAACTTCGAAAACGAGGGTATATTTTTTTTTAATAAATAAAACGAATGTGTTTTTTTGTTGTTTATCCGTAAAGGCCTATATTTATGTTAGTGTCCGGGTGTCAGTGGTTGCCGGGGGTGTCTTGGCGGGGAGGCGGGGAGGGTTGCTCCACTCGACCGGCTCCCCTCGTACTGGGTGTTCTCGAGCCTCGTTATTAGTCGCTCATCTTCGTCACCGAACTCTCCCCCATGAGGGACGGCTCGCCGACCACCATCACGTCCTGGGAACAATTAATATTTTATAATAATAATAAACGCTACACACTCAACGGCCCATTAGGATAGTTATATCATGTGTAGGGGTCCGGAAACATACACAATGACAAAGACAAACACACCCAGACCGGAACACATGCCTCTATGGTCAATACAAGCATCTCCTCCAAGCGGGAATTCCACCCGCGAAGAAATTTTTACTTTCAAAACAAATATTAGGAGATATCTATACACTTCACTACATAGTATAAAACAAAGTCGCTTTCTCTGTCCCTATATCCCTATGTATGCTTAAATCTTTAAAACTACGCAACATATTTTGATGCGGTTTCTTTTAATAGATAGAGTGAATGAAGAGGAAGGTTTATATGTATAATAACATCCATTAAATAGTGGAGAAATACTGTTATTTTTGAGGTTTCTAATGTGAGGTCGTAAATAATTACATTTAACGCGTGCGGGCCACGGGCAGTAATGAATAAATCAAAACTACTGGTTCGATTTTAATAATTTTTTCAGTGAATGACATAGGCTATATATTCTATACCAGTGCGAAGCCAGGCAGGTAGTTCTTTACTATATTATTGTGTATGTATGTCTTACATTTTTCCACTACAACCAGGTTTTTCGTCATGATGTTTTTCCCAAAGGGACTGTCTGTTAATCGCGTGAGGCTTGAAAGGAGGGGGGAAAGGAGGAGGGGGGGGGTTGCAATAATCACAAAACATCATAGGGGGCGTGTAGTAAGATATCACGTGAATAGGAGGGGAAAGGAGGAGGGGCGGAGGGCGAAGGAGGAGGGGGTGTAATATTCACAAAATATCATAGGGGCGTGTAGTAAGATATCACGTGTATAGGAGGGGAAAGGAGGAGGGGGTGCAATAATCACAAAATATCACAAGGGTCAAGGGGGCGTGCAGTAGGATATCACGTGTATTAATTTTTTCGTATATTTATCTTTCATGGCCTGGATGCCTGCCGGCTGCTCGGCTGATGATGGTAATGATGATGAAGGCAGTTCTAAGATTAGTCAGTCAAGTCAAATTTTTAAGTTCTTCGTTAACTGTTCAAATTTAGCAATATGTATTTTATTTATTTATCAATGTGACGTCACGAAACTTAGGACCCTCTCCCATTTTTTGTCACACGACGTCACACATCGTCAAACCCTTTTACGTGTGATGTAATATATTGTCCCTGATGATATAATGATGATGTTGGTGAAGATATGGTGATGTGTCTCACCTGTGATGCGAGGCTGAAGTTGGGTCCGGGTGATCTCTTCTTGGCGGGTGCGGGCGGCGCCGCGTTGGCGCCCGCGCTGCCTTTGCGCTTGCGTCGCTTGCTCGCCGGCCGCTGCGACTCTGGCGGGACAGACAAACATACAGCTCATGATCGGAACATTGGCAGTTGGAAAACATGGCATTAAAAAAATTAAAAACCATTTAAGTTAAAGACCTATTAAACGTAGTGTAAGACCACCTACGAAATGTTCAAGACAACTCACAACTCGCTAAAGATAAGTCACTACTCGCTATAGACAACTCACTACTCGCTCAAAACCATCACTCCCTTAAGTACACTCGCAATGTGTACGCATTATACACGAGTAATTAGCGCTTATTATTTTAGAAAAATCTATATCTATAGAGTACTTTTGATGAGATTATCAAAAATTATTAATTAAGTAGATAAAAATATACGGCGAAAAAAAAATACCACCTTCAAAATAAAAAGCAAAAAAAAAAATTATACCGTGAATAATGCTAGGAAGGAGGTTCCTTAATGTCTTAGTTCTGAGGTAACAAACACAAAAAATATGTGAGACATTGTGATTTGACTTTCACACACACTTATTTGTTGACAGTCAGATTCTACCACCGGCTCCAAAATTAAACCTCCACCTGAGAAGAACCGGCGAAACAAACTCAGGTGGTTTTATCTTTTAATGTATTTTTAAGTGTTCAGTGTCACTGAAAAGCCTGGAGTGACTGTCTCATTCTCAAAGCGTGGTGTCGTCAAGGTATTCACCAATTTTATAATAGTCCGCCCCACACAAACGTTCTTTGACCTTTTTTTAAATTTATTCATACAAAGTTTCTAAACGCTTTCTGGGATCCTATTGTAAAAAGGTCGGGTAATTAATTATAAAACTTCCATATGTTATTTTATTAATGATCATGTGATTATGAATATTAATAAAACAAATTGTATGTCAAGTACTTGTGTTATAATTATAATAAAATATTAAGACTATCAACTACTTCAGAGTTTTTCATAATCGTTCGCCCACAAATAAATACAATCCAATTGGGAACACAATCCTTTTTTAAAAATACTATGTTATACAAAATATAACAACTCTCAAACTCAAAACTCAAACTCAAACTCAAAATATTATTTATTCAAATAGGCTTTTAAGCACTTTTGAATCGTCAAATATACAGTATATTATGTCCGTGTAAGTGAAGCTACCGCTGATTCGGAAGGTAGATTCTGCAGAGAAGAAACGGCAAGAAACTCTACAGTTACTCTTTTCAAAGATAATCACATTACATTTGTCAAATGTACAATTAAGATATATATCCCGCATGAAACTCAACGTATATTAATTCCATGCCACATTATCTGCAATATATTCATTAACGGAATAATAAGCTTTATTTAGTAAACACCGCTTAATATAAGATTTAAATTTCAAAAGTGGTAGATTCAAAATTGTCTCCGGAATTTTATTATAGAAGCGAATACCTTGCCCCAAAAAGGACATACTCATTTTATGACGCCGAAAACTTTGTGTAACAAGTTTATCTTTTCTTCTTGTATTAAAGCAGTGTCTGTCACTGTTTGTGTCAAACAAATCAACATTTTTATGAATATAAAGGATATTGCTAAGGATATACTGCGAAGCAACCGTCAGTATGCCTGCCTTATTAAACACATCCCGAAGAGAGTCTCTAGCTTGAAGATTATAAATCGCCCTCTGCTCTCTACTCTGCCGACCGACATTTCTCTCTGTACACAAATCTAAGTCCACACAGGCAAAGACGCGGGCAGATGCTGGCTATATACCTTACAGAATAACAAATATATTAAATTTTCAGTTATTAAATTTATTATTATTTTTTAAAAAATATTATCAATGGTTTTTTAGCTGTAAGCTTGAGCTAGGAGTGGGTACGGCAATAACCCAAAGAGGTTTGGATCGAACCTGGTACTGAGCGTTAACGCAGCGGAATCGGCCCTAGAACCATTCGAGGTTATTATTATTATGTTACAACTTTTAATAAACCAAATATAATTAGTATCTGAACACAAATGTGTACTATCTGACTAAGTGTATAAATTACATTAATAAAAAAAAAAATCTCTCCCCTGAAATAAGTGCTTTAAATGGGACATATATATTTTTTGTAATATTATTAATAGCCCCCTGGCGCAGTGGCCGGCGTACCTGCCTTCTGCGTCATCGTTCTAAGATTCAGTTCCGTCTCGTGTCGTATGTCTGTATGTCCCATACACATATCTATTGCTGGGTTTTGTTCGATTTTGATCCGTGTCTCTGTAACACGTAAATACGACGAGGCCCGGTTTTTATTATAAACGATTTTTAATAAAAACAATTATATTAAAAAGGTACATTAATTATTCCAAATTAAATCTTTGTGCCGTTTGCAGTAGAAACACTTGGGCCATGGAGCGTTAGTGCAAAAAAAATTGTAAGAGATATTAAACCCCGAGTCATTGCCTCCACAGGGGACAGGATGGCTGGTTCACTTTTTTTTTTATTTGTACATTTTTAATTATTCATAAATATAATTAGATTGAATTGTAAATATGTTTTAATATTGGTTGTAAATAGATATGTAATAAAAATTAATAAATTTCGATGATCTCATACACAAGGGAGAGTACTCTATAGATATAAAACGGAATTTCTCAAAAAATAAGCGCTAATTAAACGTGAATAATTCGTACACATTGCGAGTGGTTTTAAGCGTCTAAATAGTGCTGAGCGAGTTGTGAGTTTTCTTTAGCGAGTTGTGAGTTTTCTTTATCGAGTTGTGAGTTGTCTTAATCACTTCGTAGGTACGTGTAACTGGTCTTGCGTGAGTGGTCTAAAGCGAGTTATGAGTGGTCTTGAGCATGTTGTGAGTTGTCTTGAGAGAGTTGTGAATCGTCTTGAGAGAGTTGTGAGTTGTCTTGAGAGAGTTGTGAGTTGTCTTGAGCGAGTTTTGTGGTCTTGAGCGAGTGGTTTGTGGTTGGTAAAGTTACCTGGAGGTGCAACCATCCTCTGCCACTTCTGGAAGAGGGTGGTCTTGAGGCAGTCCCGCGGGGAGAGCGCGTACGCCTTGTGTCGGGACATCAGCTCCTGCATGGGCTCCAGGATAACGCACAACTGTCAAAGACGAATATACATAATTATTAATAGTCTTAATCTAATCTTATAACAGTCTCAATTTAATCTTAGAAAGAGTTACCAAGCTTTATTTTGGGAAAACGTTGGAGCGTAGCGCTCCTAACTTAAGCGTCACGGATCGCAGATTCGTTTCCCGCTCGGAGCACATGTTTGTATTGACCATACAGGCATGTGTTTGTCTTTGTCATTGTGTATGTTTCTGAATCCCTATACAGGATATAACTGTCTTAGTTGGGTGTCGTCAGACATACTGTTACCGCGAGAGGGTAGTACTTCCCCAAGCCGAGCCTGTGCTGGGAGTAGCATGGCTTCTGAAATTGTTAAAACCTAAAAGTCCAGGTCAGTTACCCTGAGATAGTTGAGCGTCGAGTTTGTGATGCCCATCCTGGTGATGTTCTTGGCTAGCTGGTCGAGGGAGGCGTGGTCCGGGGGGTGGACAGCCTGGCGGGGGATCAGCTCACGGTGCGCCCTCACCGACATGTGCCACGACTTGATCCGCATCAGATCGTCGAATGTGAACTCTAGGATGAGACGACCTTCGGTGCACACCTGGAATGAGATATGATTTTAAGGGATCCGTACCTAGCTCAACGGTAGAAGGGCCAACTTCGCTCCCTTAAAGCGAGAGTCGCAGGTTCGATTCTGTGTTGGGCTATTGTCGTAGCCACTCCTAGCGCAAGCGCAGAGCTTATTTATAGGGACAATAGGAATATTAAAGCATTCAAAAACATTGCTGATGTTCTTTTAAAAAATGAGATATTCAAGATCATAGTATTTTTTTTTCGGAATGTGTATTGCTGTTGGCCCTACTGGCCTTGACAGCGTCACCGGGTGGGGAGGCCGAGTACAGAGACTCAGCCGTGATAAAGGGGCAGCCCTCACGGGGATCAAATTTGATTCCGTCCTTAGGGTGCCTCCTGCGAAGCCGAACCTCGGCTAAGGATGTCATCGGAGATGGAGGCAGCGCTCCGAGCGCATTCTAGGTCATAGTAAGTAATAAAGCCTAAGAAGCGTGACCGTTTATTCTGTAATTAGATACGCCCACGGTTCCAATCACGAGGACTAAAGGTTTTTCTATATTAAAAGAAGCCTAAGTTATTTCTTATAACATCAGCTATCTGCTAGTAAAAGTCCCGCTAAAATAAGTCCAGCCATTTCAGAAGACTGACGACAAGAATTTTAAAAATTGAGGTTTGAAAGTACGGTATATACTTTCATATATATGCATTAGTGAAAAGCTGTTAATTTGGAAAATTACAAACAGACACTTCAAGTTTATTTTGATATATATATAGATAGATAGATATTATTTATATATATGAAAAAATAAAAATTATGTACAGTTTCGCCTTGATCTAGATCGCAATGTACCAGGCGGTAATAAAGTCGTAAGAGCTTAGTTTAGTAATCTAATACTAAATTAGTATGCGTGACGCATTTGGTTTCTTTTTTTGCAACTATCATAAAATGTAAATGTAGTTTTTTGCAATAAATAAGATTTTCCTACCTTGATGAAAAGTTCGCTTTTAGTCCCAGGTACGAGGGAGAAAAGCGCCCGATTCTCTCCCGGCAAGGTGACACTAATCAAATCACTTTACCTCCCGGTAACCTAGCAACCGTATGTTTATCCCTGTAGGACATTGCCACCCGCTCGCTGTAGCTATTTTTTTATGAAAATGTTTGTTTACACTACTTTTTGCCTAGGTTCGTAATACTATTTTTTTAACAATTGTACCAGGCAAACATAAGCTTGAAGAAGGTTTACTTTACTTAACAAAGATGACGTAGGGTTTCTGTTGTATGAAAACCGATGGTGTTCTGCATTCTTCTTTTCTTAAACAAATATTTAGAAAGGAAGTGCTGTCATGTTTTAAGTATGTTCTAGATATATACTAGGCAAACATAATCTTAAAGAAGACTCATTGTCAACTGTGTTTTCAGTGAAGTGTCAAGTCTTTTTTTTTTTCATAGTACCAGGAGAACATAACCGTGAAGAAAGCGTTATAATGAACATCGAGACTTGTCATGGAAACCAAACACTTATGAAGTTCTCATATTAAAGTACCAGGCGAAAATAACAACGAAGGAGGCTTACATTAAGGAACGTCGTCTCAGAAGTTACACTCATGAAACACAGTAGGAAGTTCTGTTTTATTTTTTTTATTTATTCAAAGTACCAGGAGAACATGAAAACGAAGGAGGCGTACGGTATAGAACGATTCAGCCACAGTTTTACCAGCATCTTTGGATAAACAAAACGGAACGCTTTTAATTCATTGACATCAAATGAACTTTCAACCACATTTGTTTTGAAGAAGATAATTATGTCTACAAATTAAAGAGATTGTTCCCACAATTTTGTTTTTCATATTAATATGAAATTACCAACTTATTTTTGCGATCGATTTTAATTCGTTATTATTTTTGCGGTCGATTTTAATTCGTTATTATTTTTGAAGTCACATTTCTTTTGACGCGTTAGGGAAAAATGATGAGAGTAAATTTTTACGATGCGCGCGCGCACACCGTCACAAAAAACCGACACCCTGAACTTAGCTATAGTCAACATTTTTTTGTGAAAGTGACGTTTATTTTGACATTATTTTAAAGGCGTCGGGATGTGACGACCCCATCGCCCGCTGTTGGGATAACCTCTGTCACAGCAGAGATTATTCCACCAGTGCAATCAGTCACACTGGTGGTAGGTCTTTTGTTGCAAGAGGCCGGCTAGGTAGGTACCACCGCAGTGTCAATATTCTGCCGCCAAATAGTAGTGCTTAGGCACTACTGTGTTCCAGTTTGAAGGGCATTGTACGCTAGTGAAATTACTGGGCGAACGAGATTTAAGAACTAATATCTCGAGGTTGGCAACGCGTGAGTGGCACCTACTAATAGTGCTGCAAGCGCTCATAGGCTGCGGCAGCCACTTACCATCAGGTGGGCCGTATGCTTGTTTGCCAACTTCTAACATAAAAAAAAAAAAAAAAAAAAAAAAAAAAAAAAAAAAATTGACAGGTCATTTTTCCAGATTATTTGTGATATTTAAATAAACTTTATTTAACTAGATATTGCGTTGTAATAAAACTTTTCATGTATTAAATACCTATTTTCTATTGTTAGTGTCGTTTTTTCTACAAACGTAGAATAAGGCGAAAGATAAAATTTTGATTTTTATGGTCCAAAGATTCTTTACGCCAAAGAAGTATAACTTCTACCGCGTGTACATATAAGTACACACACACTTTTTAAAACTTTTTTCTTCATCATCGAGCTTTTGGTTTTTACTGAAACATCGGCTTCCAGCGGAAACACTCAAAAACAACACAGTAGGAAGTTCTGTTTTTTATATTGAAAGTACTAGGCGAACATGATCATGAAGGAGGCTTACGTTAGTAAACATCGGCTTCCCATGAAAACATACATACCCTTTCCCCCCAAACACAGTAGGAATCTCTGATTTTTATTAAAGGTACCAGGCGAACATGACTCTCAAGGAGGTTTACCTTAGTGAACATCGGCTTCCCGTGGTGCGTCACCATTGTGCAGTGATCGCAGTCGAGCGTGATGCTGGTGTTGTGGAAGGACTCCTTCGGCTGTCTCATCGTGTAGTACAGCTCGGAGACGCCACCCTCGTATATACTCCGGAAGTATCGAGGTATCAGCGTCCTGCCTATCGCTGGAAGGAGATGAGATCACATTATTTACTGTTGGGATACATATAGGTCATGTGTGTATGTGTGTGTGCGTGAGAGAGAGAGAGAGGGAGATAGAGAGTAGGTTTTTTAGAGGTTTAGTAGTAAGGCCAAGTACTACCCTCTCACAGAAAGTCGTCGTGAAGTAACAGTACTTTTGCGTTTCGTGCAACGAGTGAGAGCGCCGTCCCAATCACAATCCGGTGGAGGTTTTGATTGGGATTTCGGTATGAATAAAAATACGAGTGTGTGTGTGTGTGTGTGTGTGTGAGAGAGAGAGAAAGATAAAGATAGAGGTTTTAATAATAGTAAAGCCAAGTACTACCCTCTCACAGAAAATCGGCGTGAAGTACAACAGCACTGTTGCCGATGTTGATGAGTGCCGGAGGCACAACCACCCCTCCTCTGTTCCCTTCCTTTTCTCCCCTTCTTATCCCTTCACCCCTATATCTTGGGTCGGCAACGCGCATGTGGCACTTCAAGTATGACATGGCATTAAAAAGATACAAGCTACTATAGGTTACAGCGATGCTTACCAACAACCAGCACGTACGTTTGCCAGCTGACACCGGGTTTTAAATAAGTTTATGAGTTAGCATAACAAAGACAGACTAACTGTATCTTTTGGGTCCATCTTCTAAACAGAATGTGAGTGTTAGCGTCGCGTCGTCCTCGAAGAACTCCGTCGCGAACGCGTCCCACCATAGGTTGTCAGAGTCCTGGAAAAATTTAAAAAAGACTATCAATTTTAGAGTATCGTTACCGGCTGGGGTTCGCGGATTTGGGAACAAACACCTAATGGCTCTAAATAAGACTTTAATGAGATCTAGAGCAAACAACAGAACTTCACAAATTACAGGTCCAAATCGCAGGTCAATCACAGTCCAAAAGAATAGCCGAGGTCACTAATTATCGCACTTGTTCACTGGTATCACTTGTAGTTTCTTCGCTTGTTGCTCAGAACTGAATGACTAAGCCGACGCGCCGGGCCGCTTATATAACGCGGAACACGGGTTCGAGAAAGTTCCGTCCGAGGAACGCTATACTACATCTTTCTAGAACACGACGCGAAGTTAAAGAAATAAACAGAGAGAATAGCTATTTTGAACCTTATATATGACCCGGTGGTAAGGTTCTCCGTAACAATATTGTTAATGATCTCCCCACCGTGCCTCGGAGAGCACGTTAAGTCGGTCCCGGTTGTTATAATAACATCTGATGATAATCGTTAACTCTTGATAGGTAATTTGTTCATATCCAATGAGTTACTGGTTACCGGTTAGCTTCTATACTTGCAAAGGTCAGGGTATAATTTTGATGATCGGTCCAGTCAGTGAGTGACAAAAGAATTTTGACCAGTGAGTGACAAAAGATTCTTAAACTTCCAGTTTAAATTGAATGAAATTTGAAATACACCGTGTTTATACTATGCCTGATTGGGTACTGAAAATTCAGGCTTTTAGTTGTATCCACAACGAAGTTATAGGGTTCAAAATGCCTTAAATTGCTTCGAGAAATTGATAGTACAGCCGTGGAGATTTTTGGCGTCGGGACGTGACAACCCCATCGCCCGTTGTTAGGATAACTACACAGCAGAGATTACTCCACCAGTGCAATCAATCACACCGGTGGTAGGTCTTTTGTTGCAAGAGGCCGGCTAGGTAGGTACCACCGCAGTGTCAAATATTCTATCACCAAATAGTAGTGCTTAGGCATGACTGTGGTCCGGTTTGAAGGGCACTGTATGCTAGTGAAATTACTGGGCAGAGGTTCGCAACGCGTGAGTGGCACCTACTTTTGGTGCTGCAAGCGCTCATAGGCTACTGCAACCACTTACCATCAGGTGGGCCGTATGCTTGTTTGCCAACTCGTAACATAAAAAAAGATTTTCACGTATTTTTAGCTCGATCCGTCAATATTTTTTCTCTGTCTTAACTTAAAAGGTTTCAGGTAACGCCCGTGCACGTGACGGATATCCTTGGAACGATGACGTCATTACCACAAGCGATGGCGTCAGGGGTACATCAAGTGGAAATAATTCGTATTTCAGTGCGTCATTAAAAGTTTTCCACATATACGAAGGTGACTGTCGGTCTGTCTGTTACGTTTTCACGCCTAAATCGCTGGACCAATTTTGATAAATTTTGGTATAAAAATAGATCCTTGAATTTAAGTATAGTGTCTACGACAAAAAGTAGCCATGTACCTATTTGTCCTAAAGGGACAAAAATAAGTTATTTATGCAGGTTAGGTTCTTGAGATACACTCTATAGACGTACAGACGTACCGCAGTCTAAAAACGGTAACAGCTTTCGTAGTAGATTAAAAAGGGGAAGCAGGAAGATTTTTACCAAAGCCATGCTTCTCTAAACACAAAATGGCCGGCTCGACTGCGAAAGACCTCTCACAGAAAATCGGCAAACAGTATCATTAGGTACTGTTGCGTTTTGTGTGATGATTGTAGGCTCCGGAGGCCCAATCTCCCAACTTCTCTGTTCCATGGGCATAGCGAGGTAGGAGCAAGTGGGAGGCAACTACCCCCTAGACTTTTCTAGATACCGAATAATGCAACTAATAACTATACTGAACATTTTAGTAATTTTGCCCCCTCTGGACTCTAAGGTTTAGCCCTTCCCTAGGCCAAATGCTGCATATGCCCATGCTGTTCCCTTCCCCCCTACCACTTGGGTTCAACTTACTTCCGTCCTCTGTTGTAACCGCTTGTTGAGTTCATATACTCTGTAGTCCGGTTGACCGAAGTAGGGCGCGTGCCTCCTGGAATAACAGAAAAAAAGAAATGTTCATTTCATCTTTTAAGAAAATGTTAAAACAAGAGTTTCTTTATATGAAACTTTCGCCGAAAAAACAAAATTTCATTCTTCTAGTTTGATAAATGACGGATTTACATAAACTTTTAACCTTATTCACCACGTTAAGGGTCGAATTTTAAAAATCCTTATTTACGTTTTAAAAACAACACCTTGTGGCGCAGCGGTAGCGAACCTGCCTTAAACGCCACAGGTCACGGGTTCGATTACCGCTCGGAGCATAATATGTTTGTATTGACCATGCAAGCATATTTTCCGGTCTGGGTGTATTTGTCCATGTCATTGTGGACCCCCGACACAGGATATCACTATCCTAATGGGGGCCGTTGAGTGTGTAGCGTTTATTATTTTTATTTTTTAACACCTTAGAAAAAAATCAGCTTTCTAGGTCCAAGGGTTAAGGCTGGACGTTTATGTCAATTAGGTCTTGATATATAATTAAATAGATATAAAACCAACAATAATAAATAATTATAACATAATTAACGCTACACTCATTGGGATAGTTGTATCCTGTGTCGGGGGTCCGGAAACACACAATGACAAACACACCCAGACCGGAACACATGCCTGATGGTTGGCTACCGCTGCGCCACAACGTTTAAGAAAAAGCTAACCAACTTAAAAGCCCAAAATGTAACACAAAACAACTTCTACAATCACGTGTAAATTAGCTCCATTCAATGTTCCCGGATTCCATTATATATTCAGCCCACGAGGCAGATGACTCCACACCACCTGATGGTAAGTTAGTACAGCCCAAATGGCGATGGCGGTTAATACCGTAGCTGAAGGCGAAGTGCACTAACCGGCGTCGGTATGTGACGACCCCATCGCCCGCTGATCACAGCGGAGATTATTCCACCAGTGCAGTCAGTCACACTGATGGTAGGTCTTTTGTTGCAAGAGGCCGGCTAGGTAGGTACCACCGCAGTGTCAAATATTCTGCCGCCAAATAGTAGTGCTTAGGCACTACTGTGTTCAGTTTGAAGGGCACTGTACGCTAGTGAAATTACTGGGCAGACGAGATTTAAGAACCAATATCTCGAGGTTGGCAACGCGTGAGTGGCACATACTAATGGTGCTGCAAGCGCTCATAGGCTACGGCAACCACTTACCATCAGGTGGGCCGTATGCTTGTTTGCCAACTATTAACATAAAAAAACCGCTGGTTATAAGCTGATCTCGAGGAATGACCATCATACGGTGGTAGATAATCAGGCGGACATTTAAGACCTACGATCAGCATGTTCAGCAGATCTCAATCTCCGGAGTAATCGATAAGGTCGTAATAAAACGACGTTGTGGCGCAGCGGCAGCGAACCTGCCTTAAACGCCACAGGTCGCGGGTTCGATTTCCGCTCGGAGTATAATGTGTTTGTATTGACCATGCAAGCATATTTTCCGGTCTGGGTGTATTTGTCCTTGCCTTTGTATGTGTTTCCGGACCCCCGGCACAGGATATCACTATCCTAATGGGGGCCGTTGAGTGTCTAATGTTTATTTATTTAAAAGTAAAAATCCTCTATACCAAATTACATAAACTTTATTTGGCGTCGGGATGTGACGACCTCGTCGCCCGCTGTTGGGATAATCTCTGTCACAGCGGAGATTATTCCACCAGTGCAGTCAGTCACACTGGTCGTAGGTCTTTTATTACAAGAGGCCGGCTAGGTACCACCGCAGTGTCAAATATTCTACCGCCAAACAGTATCTTAGGCATTACTGTGTTCCGGTTTGAAGGGCACTGTAGGCTAGTGAAATTACTGGGCCCAGGGGATATAATAGCCAATATCTCGAGGTTGGCAACGCCTGAGTTACACCTAGAAATGGTGTTGCAAGCGCTCATAGACTACGGCAGCCGCTTACCATCAGGTGCGTTGTATGCTTGCATGACAACTTAGTAATATAAAAAATCGTTTAATGAAATTCATCAAAATAGGTTCTATCTAGGCGTGAAAACATAACAGACAGACAGGGAGTTCCTTCAGACAGAGAGTGTATGGACTATCCCTACCCGCAAACACTAAAAAAAAACAATTAAAAAGGAAGACAACCTCATTTTTTGCAGTCGGCTAAAATATAACCGGACCTAAATTCGTATATAGGACTTCCTTCATCAACCTATCATCATTAGTCCCAGTATTTACCCAGGGTCTGCTTATTATTCTTATCCTGATCCAGAAAAAAGGAGACCTGTAGACCACTCTAGCAGAGCTGCAGGCTTGGGAATACGTCGACGTGACTACTGTTATAACTGTATATATGTTATATATCCAACCTACATAGGCAATGACCCCAATCCTGTTGACAACGTTGTGGCCTTGTTGGTGGCGAGTCTGCCTTTAGTCTCGACGGTTGCGGGTTCGGTTGCTCGAGTACATGTTTGTTTTAAATATGGTATTCGGTCTTGGCGTTTGTCCTTGTGAGAATCTCCCCACCGTGCCTCGGAGAGCACGTTAAGCTGTCGGTCCCGGTTGTTATCACATAATAATATTTAACTCTTGATAGGTAATTTGCTATTATCCAATAAGTTACTGGTTCGCCCTTAGGGTTGCGGAGGTCAGGTGGCAATCACTGTGTAAAAACTAGTGACCTGTCAAATTCGGATAAGAGTAATAAGCAGACCCTGGGTAAAATAAAATACCGGAAATAATGCTAGGACGAAGAAGAAGGCAATGAGACCACAACGAGATAAGAGGACTCACGAGCCATCACCAACAGTGCGTAGCTTTGGTTTGCCATCAAAGCAAAGATAATGTATGACATAAGTTTGGGCCTCTATTTAGTTCTTTAAAACAGAGCCCTTTCGATTTAATTGTAAGTTTTTTTTGTTTTACGAAAAGCTGTTCTCATAATTATTCGAAAAAAAATTACGAATTTTATTTTTAAATAATTACAAGTCAAGTGCTTTGTGGACCACGCACAGTTGAAACTAAAGAGTTCCGCAGCTTGGTTATGAAGAATCTTTAGGCCTTCAAAAATAATAACGAATTAAAATCGACTGCAAAAATAAGTTGGTAATTTCATAGTAATTATAAAAAGTTATATGAAAAACAAAGATATGGGAAAAACTTATTAAAATCGACTGCAAAAATAAGTTGGTAATTTCATAGTAATTATAAAAAGTTGTATGAAAAACAAAGATATGGGAAAAACTTATATATCTCTTAAATTTGTAAACCTATCTTCTTCAAACCAAATGTGGTTGAAATTTTATTTGATGTCCTTTAAGCTCAAATTTTTGCAGAATTTTGAATCCCACAGTTCAAAAGTTAGAGGGGGGGGACACACAATTTTTATGACTTTAGAAGCTAATATCTCAACAACTACGGACTTTATGAAAAAAGTCAAAATCAAACCTCCTTATGATTTTAAAAGACCTATCCGAAAGATATCACACACGTTGACATACGTTGAAATTTTTTTTCAAAACTCAGTTACATGTATGGACTGCTACCCTTAATTCTTATATATTTTAAAATTTCATTACAGAATCGTTGTGCGGTTCATAGAATACACCTATTTAGTAAATTTCCTATAGATAGAGAAAATGGTAGTAAAATTACTGTGACATACGGACGGACGGACAGCCACTACGAAACTATAAGGGTTCTGTTTTTGCCATTTGGTTACGGAACTCTAAAAAGGCTCTGTTTGAAATTACCATAACTTAACATGTCAAAAAAGGCTAATATAAAATAGTTTTGGCAAAAATCTTAAATTTTTGAAATTCTATTACGCAGTTTTCCCGCTCATTCCAGAGTTTGCCGAATTTAATTTCCATTTTTTTAGTATAGAAAAAAAAATTCTTCAAAAAAACGTTTTAAATACAAGTATAATATGTTAGTACTAAGCCTAATTACCCAACCAGAATGGATTTTTACGCTCACTTGAACTACCATTTTGCGGTCACCCATCCATACACTGACCGCGCCTACCACTACTTTTGAGTGACGTTTTAGTTCATAAAAATGTGGTATACCTATAATACGGGTCCGGTACGTGGTGGTAGAGCGGCGGCGGCGGCGGCGCGTACTCATACTGAAGCTGGTGGTGGGACGGCTGGTGGTGGGACGGGTGGTGGTGCGGCGAGAGGTGGTGGTACTCGCGGTACTCGCCCTCGCCGCCGAGCGAGCCCAGCGCCACGGGCATGTAGGCCACCTTGTCACCGATCCATCACGCACTCAGAACACCGCTCCTCATAGCCTTTAAGATTCTTTGTAACCTATCCCGAATTCCTAGTCTAGTTTTCCAGATTTTTCTTACACTTTTAACCTCTTTATATGTATATAATTTTATAAAATACTTTTTAATAAATATATTTTATATAAAATAACTCTTTTTTTAATCCTTTGGACACTTTGATATCACATATATATTGCACCGAATAAAACACGCACTGTAAAATTCGTAACTTTACGTAAACTCTTATCAGAATAATAAATAAAATATCAAACAAATGAATCACGAGCGACGTAAACGTCTAAGCGTACAGAGAGACTGATAAAAAGCATTTCGGATTTTTCGCGCGGGAAGTGTCATCTACCGTTTAGAAACATCCTATGTACATTATATACTTAAATATGATATGGGAATGTGAACTTTATCGTGTAGAAATAGAGGCGATAAGCAAGAAGATAGCGGTCTATAAGCCGAGGTGCGGCAACGCCGCGTCAGCTGGCCCGCTAGTTGCTGCGCTCGGAAAGGTCAACCATCGGTTACTATTTTTTTTATTACACCGGCTATTTTAGTTGCCCTGTTTGTTTTTATATGTAATTCAATTGATATATTCCATACTGCGAGGACGGCACGCGTTAGATCGTCTTTTTAGTGGAAAACTTTCAAATGTCGAATCGAAATTAGTTAGTGAAAAATTATTTTCATCATAATGTTTAGTTGAAATATACATAATGAAAGTGGCATCAATGGATTTAAATGTACAATTTTTAAATTACTAAATTGTGTAAATAATTTGAAATGAAAAAAAAAATAGTAATAAAAGGCATTGTTTTCACCGCGGCCTCGAGCGCGCGACGTTGCCGCTCCGTGCGCTCGCGCCATACTTTTTACTGTTTCTTAGCACATAGAGCGCTCATTACCGAACGCACACATCGACAGCGATATTGTTATATCAACGTACGGGCCGACAAGATGTACATAATGTAAATTCCGAGCTACGAAACGTAGGTATGTAGGTGAGCTACGATATACAAATCATACACTACAACTATAAATAAATGGGTACATGTCCGTGAAAATTAGAAGCGTAATTATGCCCAGCTTGGATGTTAATATTGACGAATAGGACGCAATAGTTACCGCGTTCGCAATGCGGAAATGACTCTAACGGACTCATGACCTCCTAGTACATTTGGCTTAGTTAAACTGTGAAATAGTGAGCAAAAATAAAATTTAGTTTTTTTTTCAAATAGAATGCTTGGTTAGGGGGATGATCCCGTCATGGCTAACGTCATTAGTGACGTCAGTGACACGCGAAAAATTAAATCGATACTTGGCTCGGCCGCGGCAAATGGAATTTCTGACGCGCGGGAAAAATTTTCGTTCACTTTAAAAACAAAATTTTCTCCGTACATACTACAAAAAAAATTAATACACCGTACAACTGAAAAAAAACGAATCCACAACACCTTCACAACAAAACTACACTTGGCGGAAATAATTTTTACAATACGCTTATCACTGGCACGATAATAAACAATACCACAGACGAAATAATAAAAAAAAACAAGACGCGGCACTCGCGAAAAAAACTTCGTAATAACGTATGTATGTCATGTGTGTCAATGACTCTAGCACACGTGCGGGAAAACTCGGAAAGGCGATATACAACAACGATAAACTACAATAAATCTTAACGACGTTGTAAATAAGACGAGAATCGCATACACGTCCGCAGCGCGACGCGATCGCGCCGACAGTGCTAGCAGTAATGATAATTAATATAATCAATTTACTTTCAATGAATAATCGATTAACACGTAAACTATCGAATAAATAAATCAACGCGATAGTGCTGTGAAATGAAACTAAGCATCGATTATTTTTTTAAACTAATCGATTCGCGAACGAGACAGCCACGTACTATGTAATAGTACATAGAAGTGTGCCGCGTCGTGACGGACGAGTGACGAGCTGTCAGCCGCTCGGCTAGCTTCGGCGGGCGTCGGATAAGTTCGCCGTCACACTAGATAGGTACGTGACCGACATTTGGAAATATATCGATAGTTATATGCAATAGTTTTGATTGTAATTTCCGTTATTCAGATAAACTACCTGTTACAGGTGTGGCAGAAAAATAATGAACAAGTTTCTTTGACAAATTACATGCTTTTATTTTTTGCAATCCGAAGATTAGAAGTCTTACAGTTTTTTTAGAAATAAAATGAAAGTATTTTCACTATATAAAATCAGTATTAAAATTGACTGCAAAAACGTGATATTCGAACTTCTTCATAATCTACCAAGTTGCAGGAAAATATTGGTTTAATTATTATTGCCGAATAAACACACACATACAAACAAATTAGTCATCGAGATTTTACTTTTCTTGATCAATTTCAGGGAACGCAATGATTTTTAAATTATTTTTGTATATATATATATTTTTAAAAGACAAAAAGCCAAGACACATGGTAGGCGATTACCGCCGCCGATGAATATCTGTAACACCAGAACCAGTCGCGTTGCCAATCTTTTAGGAATCAAGATTTAATTTAATAGGGTCTTGAAGGTTCCCAAATCGAACAATTACGAACAGTTACGACGAGAGCTGGTCTCATAGAGGTTGTGCGAGGAAGAAATTTCTATGTAAGGAGCTGCATACGTCGATGGTGATGGTGAAATATTAAGTTTTGACGCGATGTCCGATGGTGATCTGCCTGCGGGATCAGTCTAAACCAGAAGACGTCAAACTTATTTCATCTGGCGTCTACTCCTTCGTAAATTCAACGAAACTAAGTTAGTCACAAGCTAATTCTTTTGGGTTATGTTGCAAGCTTGTTACGCTAACTTCATTCGAATATATTGTGACTTCGTTTCGTTGCGTTAGAGCAAATATACGAAAGAGCACCAGCGAATCTTTGGACATTATATTAGTGTGGAAGGAATGTTTATATATAACTAGCTAAATATCTAGCATTTGTCCGCGGTTTCGCCCACGTGAATAACGATTTTAAAACAAAATTTTGAACACTCATTTCATTATTTCAGGGGTTATTTTTTAGAAAATGTTAAAACACGTTTTCCTTTATCTTAAATTGTTTGTTAAAAAACAAAAATTAATGATTTTAATTTCAAAATTGACGAACTTCCATACAACCTTTTTTTCACCCTTATTTTGTATAAATTATAAATTTAGCTTTACAGATTAAAGGGTTTAGGCTAGGCGTCGATAATATATAGATAAGTCTATGTTATTAAAAAAAATACAAATTTTCGTAAGTATAGTCGCATTAAACAGCCAGGTTTACACTAGTCCGTATAATATGCTTAGCGTAACACGACCGGGGTCAATGAACTTTGTAACAGTGAAACAGTTTACTTCAATAAAAGAAAAACCTTTCGAAATAAAACCAGACGTCGACAATAGATCAATTATTCTGTTATTCTGGTTATTTCTTAACTTTCTTATTTACCATAATTTATACGTTTTATATTTATTGAATAGTTTTTTATTATTGTTAAATACTGTAAGATGCATTTATGTACGTTGACAACTAAGTTGTTACTTTAATGGTGATAGGCTTTTTCTTATGTTAGAAGTTCGCAAACAAGCATACGGCCCACCTGATGGTAAGTGGTTGCCGTAGCCTATGAGCGCTTGCAGCACCATTGGTTGGTGCCACTCACGCGTTACCAACCTGAGAGATATTAGTTCTTAAATCTCCTCTGCCCAGTAATTTCACTAGCGTACAGTGCCCTTCAAGCCGGAACACAGTAATACCTAAGCACTACTATTTGGCGGCAGAATATTTGACACTGTGGTAGTACCTACCTAGCCGGCCTCTTGCAACAAAAGACCTACCACCAGTGTTTTAATGCGCGAGGCCGGCTAGGTAGGTACCACCGCAGTGTCAGTTATTCTACCGCAAAGAAGTATAATGTTTCGGTTTGAAGGACACTGTAGCTAGTGAAGCTACTGGGAAGGGATTTAAGAACCAATATCTCTCGTTGTCAACGCGCGAGTGACACTACTAATGGTGTTCTGCGCTCATAGGCTTCGACAACCGCTTACCATCATTCGATGATTGGATTGGATGACCCTAAGGACGGAATCAAATTTGAGCCCCGTGAGGGCTGCCCCTTTATCACGGCTGAGTCTCTGTACTCGGCCCCCGCCCGGTGACGCTGTCAAGGCCAGTAGGGCCAACAGCAATACACATTCCGAAAAAAAAAAAAAAAAAGTATTGGATGGTAGATTGTATGCTTGCTAGCCAACTTATTTATATAAAAAAATCTATACAATTAAAAAAAAATAAAAATGTAATCACATTTCAGATTTTCATGAAAACAATTATTAATTACATGGCTATAAATACATTTTTTATCACTTTTAGAATTGTCTGTCTATTTGTGCACTCTGATTACTAGTAAACTACATAGTTTTAACTAAAAAGTCATCAAAGAAATAAAGAAATAAAGGTTGCACACTCAACGGCCCCCATTAGGATAGTAATATCCTGTGTCAGGGGTCCGGAAACATACACAATGACAAGGACAAATGCACTCAGACCGGAAAATATGCGTGCATGGTCAATACAAACATATTATGCTCCGAGCGGGAATCGAACCCGCGACCTGTGGCGTTTAATGCAAAGGTCGTCAAATATACGTCATTAACAAAATAATAAAGCACATTGTCGAGGAACATTTAAGTCTTTGTTTTATTAAACGATTTTAACCAACCGGTAGACTTTTCTCAAGAAAACTACAGAACGGATTTGTGTAAAATTTTACTACAGAAAATGTTAGGTTCCCGTTGGATTATCAAAGAAACAGGCATGTATATAAGTATGTAAGTATGTAGTAAGTAAATATATAAAGGCGTCGGGATGTGACGACCCCATCGCCCGCTGTTGGGATAACCTCTGTTACATTAGAGATTATTCCACCAGTGCAATCAGTCACACTGGTGGTAGGTCTTTTGTTGCAAGAGGCCGGCTAGGTAGGTACCACCGCAGTGTCCAATATTCTGCCGCCAAATAGTAGTGCTTAGGCACTACTGTGTTCCGGTTTGAAGGGCATTGTACGCTAGTGAAATTACTGGGCGAACGAGATTTAAGAACTAATATCTCGAGGTTGGCAACGCGTGAGTGGCACCTAATAATGGTGCTGCAAGCGCTCAAAGGCTACGGCAACCACTTACCATCAGGTGGGCCGTATGCTTGTTTGCCAACATAAAAAAAAAAAAAATGAGCACACAAGCGAATGCACTGCCGGGTAACTCTCTTTCTCTGTCTCTTTTTAGCATAATTGGACACAAATAAGCAATACCATGTCAAACCACACGAATGTCATTTCGAAATAAACGCGTTTGAAAATTTTGAACAACTTGCTTTATATGATTTTTTTATGTATTGGTCAAGTTTTTGGCAATTTCAAGATGTATGTAAGTTATTTTACTTATTTTCACATAAAATAAGTATACAAACTGCATATTTCGTATACAATATAACCCAAAACGTTAAAAATAATACATAAATTGCATGATTAAAAATGGCTTTTTAGAAGTTTTAAAGCTTAAAACCCTACAAATATTAAAGAAAAATGTTCTTCAGTCATTTACAAATACTTCTGCATATATAACTCAGTTTTTTTTTTTTTTCAATTTTGTGGGTTGACATGGTATTGCTTATTTGCGTCCAATTATAACCTATTGAAATTTACAGATTTATTTTTAAGTTATTTCGAATTTGAAGACATAACGTAAGGAACTTAGTTCCTGACAGAGGTCCCCCGACCGCACAATTTTTAATTTTTTCTCCGTATTACAATTGTTTTTCTGTGAAACCTGTCTCTACATGGCTCTCCTACTAATCAAAATAAAAATGGTTTTTTAGTTTTGTATGGGGTATTTTTTTATTCTTTGGTAGTTTTATAAATTAAGCTCCTTGCTTAGTACAACAATAGTTTCGTTTATTATCCGTTACATCAATCAGGTCACGGCTAATACATTAATCGTCTCGTTATTTTCCCAAAATAAATTAAGTCATAGCTAATACATTAATCGTTTCATCATTTCCAAGTAGTCTTGTGAATCGTCTCCCGAATTCAACCAAAGTCCCTTTTACACTTTTTCCCATCTCAACCCATTTTCCCGCCAATATTTCCTTGGGTCTGATTGGCCAACAAGAAACCCGCGTCCGCCATTGTTTTCATTTTGGCCAATCAGATACGAGGTGGTGTTGTCATTTATAAAAGTTATAAAATTATTGCTCGTTAATTAAGAAATCATGACAGTAGTATCTATTTATTAGTACAATTCAAAGGTGTCGCATACCTTATTAACGGCCATTTTCGTTCGTCAAATCATATTAAGTCATATAAACATCTGTTAACCGGCCAGAGGTCAACGGGTCTGTGATTTGTCAAAAACCGGACAGGTGATTAGCAACTATATAACAAGTTTACAAATTCTAGTTCTGAAAATAATTGAGCTTATGTGACGTAATTTCCGCCTATTAAATTTAAAATTTCAATGTCTTTTTCTGATATTTTTTGTATATTAACAATGCCTTTTTCAAGTCATTACTAATATTACTATTGCCCCTCAAATTAAGCTCCAGGAGTGAGGATCGAACATGCATCCTTTATAATAATAATAATAATAACTTTATTTATTTACTATTACAAAGTTTGTTTCACAATAATATCTTACACTTATGATTTTGAAACTAAAGGGGATAGCTTGATGTGATTGAGTTACCCTGGATATCTCACTAGGAGACCCTGTGCGGAGACATCCAGTGATCACTACTGGCAATATTGATATAAGTGTACGTTTACTTACGTGGTATATATTAATATTGATTAAACTTTAATTAGTTTATATATAATTATAAATATATAATATACATACATATAAATACACCCATACAGACATATATATATATATATATATTCATACACACATATACCTATATATACATACATACATATTACGTATTGTTTCTTATTTTAAAGAACTCTTAAACAATATTCAAATAATAAGTAATAAGTTAAAATTACTTGGGTCAAAAGAATAAATCCATTTTCCTTAACAAGGGTTCAAAAGGTTCTCTGTGGTATCATAGTCTAATTCAAGCAACCATTTTTCAATTTTGATTTTAACTTTATTGTTTTTTAATTTATAGTAATTTAATATTTTGTTAACTTTATTAGTAATAAAAGGACCTAGAAATGGAAAAAAGTTTTGTGCATATCTTTTTTTAGTTTTTGGAATAGGGCATATAATGTGATTACGCGTTTGTGAAAATTTTACAATAGTCTGGGAGGTTATTGTTTTATGTTGTTTCAAAAAAATTCTCAGTAAGAACAGTTTTCTTACAGACAGAACCTTACTTAAAAAATATAACTGGTCCGTTGGAAACAAAAGTGGTTTGAATAGAATAAATTTCAGTAGCATGCGTTGTGCTCTTTCAGCTATTAGTAAAACGTTTTTAGTAGCACCACCCCATGCTGTTATACAATATCTTATTAATGATTCGCATGGTGATCTATACATGAATTTTAAAAAATAAAAATCACCTAAATGCCTCAGTGTTTTGAAAACTCGTGTCAATAACCTAATACGTGAGGCCAGGAAAGATATATGGGGCTCCCATTTCAAATGTTGGTCAACTATTATGCCTAAATATTTAATTTGAGAAACTCTTTCTAACATTATGCAACTACATTTATTGCAAGAGTGTTTCGGATTATAGGCGCATGACTGTGCTCGGATCGAAAAAGAGGCCTGGTTTGTAATGTGGTGTTTGCACTAAACGTTATGAATTTAGTTTTACTGAGGTTAATTGTAAGTAAATTTTTATCTAGCCAGTCACATACTCTGCTTAGTCCCATTTCTGTTGCTTTTTTTGTTTCATCCCAATTTTTACCTTTAAAAAGTAGCACTGTATCATCAGCATATGTTATTATGTTACAATATTGTATTTCTGAGGAGCAAAGATCGTTAATATATATTATGAAGAGAGTGGGCCCTAAAATACTGCCCTGTGGCACACCAAATTCTATTGACATTTCTGAGCTAATAGTATCCTGATTCTTACACATTGCCTTCTGTCTGCTAGGTAGTCTTTTAATAAATCATGATTTGTACCTCTAATGCCTAGCTTATGAAGTTTAGCTAATAGGATGGGAACAGAGACAGTGTCAAATGCCTTGGCTAAATCAAGAAACACGCCTAAACATTTTTGATCACCATCGATGGATCTCACTACTGTTTCAGTCAGTTTATTCAATGCGTCTTCAGTTGACATATTAGCCCTGAACCCAAATTGGTTTTCTGATAAAAAATTTGTGTAGGTTAGAAATTTTTTTAGACGATCATTTATAATTTTTTCTAGTATTTTAGACATCATTGGTAAGATGGCTATCGGCCTATAGTTACTTACGTTTTCTTTGCTTCCTTTTTTTAAATATGGGGCGTATAATAGCCCACGTTTTAATGATTTTGAAATATACCTTTTCCAAACATAAATTACAAATATAAGTTATGGGGTAAGTGAGTATATCTACATTTTCTTTAAGAACATCAGAAGTTATGTTGTCGTAGCCAGGCGCAATAATCAGATCGTAGATTTTTGATAATATTACGAATTTCGCTTTCGTCCGTAGGTAACATTACAAAAGAATTTAAGTTAATAGAGTTACAAGTAGTAGTTTTAGCTAGATGTTGTTCGTTACAGTTTAGTTTACTTAACTTATTTTTAGCAAGATGAAATCCTAAGCTCGTAAAGTATTTATTAACATTATTTGCTGAATCTGTTGGTAGTCCTGGGCTGAGGAGTTCAATTGCATCAGATTTTGGACTATGTAGGCTGCAAATATTTTTAACTGATTTCCACAATCTTTGGATCTTTTTGTATTTTTCTAATACTGACCTCTCATATGATCTTTTCATTGTTTTAAGTAAGTCATTACAGGTGTTTCTATAATTTTTGTATTGTAATTTTAATGTTATGTTTTCTGGATACCTTATGCATTTTTTATGTAGTCTATCCCTTTTACGAATACAGCGAAGCAGTCCTGCTGTTATCCATGGCTTAATAGTTCGTTTTGAATGTGTAATGTACTGAGTGCTGCTATAATTTTCTATACCTGATCTTAAGGTATTTAATAGAATATCTGTTGCAACATTGGGATCGGTTTCAGATGTGACTACATTCCAGTCAAATGAACGCAGGTAATGCTTTAGTTTTTCATAATTAATTATTGTTCTAGTAGTTGCTGCTCTGGCTGATATATTTTGTACTGGAAAATGTATATAGCAAGTGTAATGGTCAGTCAACTCTGAAGTGATAACCGCTGTATGCGTGATATGATTTGATTTAGTTAATATGTGATCTAAGCAGTTATTACCTCTAGTCGCAAAAAAGTGAGTCGGAATCAAGCCATGAGATGCACACATATTAAGGTAATTCTGTGCGTGTAAACTTATATCGTTGGAACCTATATTTATATTGATATCTCCTGTTAATATTATATTAGAATAAGTATGTAATTTACAAAGCATTTCCTTTGCGTTAACGGCTCGGAGTCGGCCCTTCTACCGTTGAGTTATTGACGCTTTTTTTTTTTTTTTCGGAATGTGTATTGCTGTTGGCCCTACTGGCCTTGACAGCGTCACCGGGCGGAGGGGGCGAGTACAGAGACTCAGCTGTGATAAAGGGGCAGCCCTCACGGGGGCTCAAATTTGATTCCGTCATTAGGGTGCCTCCTGCGAAGCCGAACCACGGCGGCGGACGTCATCGGAGATGGATGTTTATACGGTGCCAGCTCGCGGCTTCACTCGCTCGGTCTAAGCAGTTATTGTTTAGTTAAACAAACTAATTAACAATTTTCGTTTTATTACTGTGTTGCTGTTCCACTTCACTGTATCCCAATCGCGCTTTCTTTATAACGCTTACCCGATAAGATAAGATTTTTTCAAAATCCGACCAGTAGTTCCTGAGATTAGCGCGTTCAAGAAAACACACAAAATCTTCAGCGTTATAATAAATAAATATACGTTGCACACTCAACGGCCCCCATTAGGATAGTATTATCCTGTGTCGGGAGTCCGGAAACATTCACAATGACAAGGATAAATACACCCAGACCGGAAAATATGCTTGCATGGTCAATACAAACATATTATGCTTCGAGCGGGAATCGAACCCGCGACCGGTGGCGTTTAATGCAGGTTCGTTACCGCTGCGCCACAACGTCGTCATAATAATATCGGGTATTCAGGTTGGTTTTAACGATGAGTGGCGTCCATAGACATAAAGACAAAATGTCAGACTCGTTGGTGCCTCTTTGTAAGTTTAACACCAACACAACGGAGCGACGTTACTTACACGCCAACTTCATTCGGTTATGTCTCCAGCTAATGACTAACTTCGTTTCGTCGCGTTGGTGGTGAATTTACAAAGAAGCACCAGCGAGTTCTTGATGTTTTGTCTATATGAAAGAGCCTGATTTTTAACATTACAACAGCACTATATTTTGTTTGTTAAACTTAAACTGGAAGCTTGATATTTTCCAGTGTTCCCGACATGTAACGTAACGTCACAAATACACAAATTCATTTAAGCTAACGTTTTTTTAAAAGTCTGCGGTTTTAGAAAGTTAGTGAAAGCGGCGAGCGGTCTGGACGTTTGAGTGAGTGAATGAATGAATGTATACACTATTTATATAGACTATAATATTCTCCGAATTCGTTCTTGTTTAATTAGTTAGGTATATAATAAAATTAATTAATAACAATTCGAAAATAGCTTTTCAGTTGGAAAATTAGGACCTAGGCACCTACTATACTTAACAATAATTGCTCTTCTTTTAAATCCTCAAATACCCAATATTTTATGTTCATTTTTAATTACCATTTGATTTGATTTTAATAGTTATATATATATATATTTGAATAGTTTTATAAGTTTTAATTAGTAAAAAAACACTATATGTATTAATTTTAATTTAATGAATCTATTATTTTTTTATTATTTATTAAAAAGAAAAATTATCGATATTTTTCATTATTCAAACAATTACGCATTGCATCCCCAGTGAAAAAATCGAATTCCAAATTCGAAATAAATTCAAATAGGGAACGCTGATCATCTCTTTATCGAGAGGGTGCGAGCGAGAGATTGTTGATTTAATTCATTAGCGAGAGCGAGACGGGGCGACCGGCGTTAGAGAGAGACGAAACTATAAAAGTGCTCATGTGCGAAAGCGAGACGGATGCAGTCTGTTGACGTAGTAGTAGTTGAGATAAGGGGCTATCAGCAGTTTCGAGAGCGTTCACGCTCGGTCGAGTACTCGACTATTGTATGGCTTCGGAAAAAATTTATTATTTATGAATCTACAAAATATCATATTTTGGCGTGACACTCAGTAATATCTATATTAATTTATAAAGCTAATTACACAATGAATATGTTTGAAACACTATAAAGATAATTTGGAACGATTAACGCCTCATGCCAATGAATATACATAATAACAATGTTACGCATAGAATGAAGTATAACAACGAACGTATACGTTTATTTCGTTTTAGTTGGCTTAGTCACAGACGTCAGTTAATGAAAAAAGATCAGCATTACATACCACTTAACTATTTGAAAGTTTTGCGATGTCTGTAAAATGATTACAACAGTCATCCTTGACTGAGCACAACATTACCGAAATTGCTTAATCGCATATTGCAATTATACTTTTATTTATGCAACGATACAAGTATGATATTTATAAAAAAAACTACAAATAACTTATTCTTAATAAATTAAGTTATTAAAGCGAAACTTCTTCGAAATTCGTCAACCCAAAACGAAAAGTTTAATTAATATTTCTATATAAATCTTTAGACAAAATTAGAAATATATATAAGATGAACATTGCCAAATCTGCCCCTCGTGTCTCGAGCAATTTCTACGACAGTGTAACGTAACGTGCTTTGTGATTTTACCTTTACAAAATATTGAGTAATATTTTGACAGCTGAAACACAAGCTATTACAAGGTGATAACTGTAGGCCTCAAAGAGCGTGATCCTTATCTTAGTATGTAAATATATAAATATTTCTAAATATGTTAATATTAAGATAAACACATCTGGAACATGATATGGCATAGCATTTGTAACTTTATAAAAATAGGCTATTGAATTTGGTTAATACAAGTGACGAAAATATAACATAGAGATTCTCTTAAAAAAACTGCATTTGACTTTCCAGTAGCACTAGACGATGTAAACGAGGCACGAATAACGCACACTCACACATTTGGTCTCTCGCACACAGATACAACTTATTATTATTAGTATACGAAGGCGATACATTGAGATGGTGATAAGTAAAAATTTTATTTTCATTATAATATATATTTAAATATACTGCTTTTTACCCTTTAAAATTTTACTTCAAAATTATTTATTTTTTGAATTATTTGTTTTTATAGTAAATATTATTTTTACATTTAAAATTGTATTAATAAATTAATATTAATTTTGTTATTAATTTTCGTTTTATTTTTATATTTATGATGTCTTTTTTTGGGTTATAAATATGATAAATTTTAAATTATAATAATAGATTTTTTGACGACCTAAGTGGCGTGTTGATAGTGAGCCTGATTTTCAGCGCCGACGATTACGGGTTCGATTGAAACTCGGAGCAATGTTTCTTATGAATATCTATCTCGGTCTGGGCGTTTGTCTTTGAGGGTCACCCCAACGTGACTCGGAGAGCACGTTAAGCTTTCAGTCCCGGTTGTTATCATAACATCTGATAATAAACGTTAACTCTTAATAGGTAATTTGCTCTTAACCAATGAGTTATTAGTACACCATAATATTGTAAATGTTGTTGGTCAGATGGCAATATCAAATCCCAGACCCTAAATAATGTAAAATACTGGGAATAATGGTAGGAAGACGAATAATCGATTTTACTCATAACGTATGAGTGTATGAAATAATAACACAACAAGTTTAAATATTTTTCGTAGTTACTAAAAATATACTCTGTATCTTCTTACTAATTATCTAGTAAAAACTAGTTATCCTGGTCAAAACCCTTTATATAAAAATACTCCTAGAATATTAAATTAATATAAGTAAAAATTTCAGGGACAGCCTTCTACCAGTAGATTGTAGAAGCATGTTGAACTCACCTACACAGATGCATTACACTTAAGTGTGAGTGAAGACAATAAAGTGCAGCAGTGTGCGTGCGGCGTCAAGCTAGATATGCTTTAGCGCGCTTGAATAGATGTGATTTTTGTTTTTTTTTTTTTAATATAGAAAGTTACCTTTGTCTCTTGTAAACATAGAAAATTGTTACAATTTTACCATCCACATGCATAATAAATAAAATGTACAATATATATGAAATTATCAAATATATTTTTTCTTCATTTCTATATTATTATGAAGTAGCATAAATCAATTTTATAAATCATAGCACTTATACTTGAGGGTATAGTCTCATGAAAATAATTAAATCAGAATTAAATATTTATTTTGAGTTGATTTATCTTTTATACCACATAACACACCCCACTTTTTTTTAATACTATTAAAATTATTACCACCCAAATATATCTGAAAATCAACTTACTGAGATACAATATGATTTTTGTTATTTTATTTCTGATATATTCTACTTATAAGAATAAAGCCTGAAACATGATCCCAAATTGTAAATCTTTAAAATTATTGAAACAAAAAAAGTTTCACAACTCAAACTAATTCGGTCGCGGTATCTAAGCGCGCACACAGCCGCAATCGCTACACGTGTACAGTACGAATGAAACAATTATTCGTGTATGTACCGGCGACCTTACGGAATTCCAAAATTTTAACTTTACTTTTTTTTGAAACGGAAAAGGTTTTCTATATTCGTCACTGGCCAGTTTGTTTTATGTCAAGTCAGAATAAATAATTATTGTTATAAATTATAAAACAACTATACTTTTTATGAAAAAAAACAAAAGAATTATAATAATAATAATAAAAACATTCTTAAAGAAAAGAAATCTTCCATAAAAACTTAACATTGATAAACTACATAAAAATTACTAAGAAAAATATATTTAGTCAGATCAATAATAAAAAAAATCTTATAAACTACACGATAAGTCGTGTCTTATGGCTAGTGAAGTATTTAAATTCTAAAATGCCTTCTCTGTATAGTTTAATACCTTTGTCATATTTGACGGCGCTTAAAAAGTTTGAGAACGTAAAAGCGCGGGAAAATAACTTGCAGCAATTTATTACTTTTTCTATATATTTTTTAACTAAATACTATTTCTATCAAAAGTAAAGTCTATCAATAATTGTATAAAAAGATAATATTATAGATGATTATTGTTAATATCATGTGAAAATAATTATAGAAATAAATAATGAAAAAAAAGATTGGTCCCAAAATCATTTCAGTTGTTTGGTTTAAAATAAAATTAAATTATTGCATTGACTTAATATAAGCTAAGAACTGGCCTTCCATACAGAAAAATCGCATTTCGCACTTCGCAATGATGGCGCGTAATTAGTTTTTATTTTATACTTTGAACTCCCATTCTTGATCAGGTACAGACTGTATGAAAGGACCAGTTACTTAGTTTGTAGTATCTTAATGATTAGATACAATGTAATAAAATCTGTCAAATTGTTCAGAAGTTTTTGTAAATGATTAAAAAATAACCACGTTTTAATTTATCAAAATGTTTTAGTATTGAAACTAAGCCCAAATATTTCTTTACAACCATTTTTGTTTTCTTAGGTTAAACAAATCTAAGGGTTCAATACAGACAGCCACGACTTTCATATCTAACAGTTGCATCATACCCAAAAACACTGTAATTTTTATTTTTATTTTTATATTAAGATAATTGTAATAATTTCAATATAAAAAAGTGATTAAAAATTTTGATTTACTAATTGTCATAAACCAACTTAATTACAATAAAAAAAAAACTAAATATTATTATTAATCTGTCAACAAGCATCTTGGAGACAAGTGAGGCATCGATTTTTCATTTGCATGTTAGAGCGAGACGGGTATACGTATCCCATTCGAGCGAGAGCGAGACGGTGAATGTTATTATAAATAGGGGTGCGTGCTGGTTATGAATGAATCTTTCACCAATAATAATATTTTAACAAAAAAACTTTATTAGCAGAGACGATGTGCCTTCTTGTATTTCCCGCCGTCGGGATGTAACGACCCCATCGCCCGCTGTTGGGATAACCTCTGTCACAGCAGAGATTATTTATTCCACCAGTGCAATCACACAGGTAGGTAGGTTTTGTTGCAAGAGGCCGGCTAGGTAGGTACCACCGCAGTGTCAAATATTCTACCGCCAAATAGTAGTGTATTAATAGTTAAATCTCGCGACAAGCTTTTATATTTTAGTGATGAATTGATGGGTTGATACAACTTAAAATTAATTTTATTGCATTTAAATAAAGCTTGTTTTTAAAATTGTTAACTACTAATTTATTTTTCAAGTTCTTTCTTTTATGAGAAAGACTACTATTTTCAAAAAAAAAAAAAACGATTTGTCATCCAGGTACTAATATTTAATAGTCCAGGTTCCATAACACTTTGAAGTCCTCTTGTGCGTTCTTTATTAATAAATAATAAATAAACGCTACACACTCAACGGCCCCCATTAGGATAATTATATCCTGTGTCGGGGTCCGGAAACATTCACAATGACAAGGACAAACACACCCAGACCGGAAAATATGCCTGTACGATTAATACAAACATCAGCTCCGAGCGGGAATCGAACCCACAACCATCGAGGCTAAAGGCAGACTCGCTACCCACAACGCCACAACGGTGTCATTTATTAATCCCGCAATAACACTGTACCGGGATAAAAAGTATCCTATATATATATATTTTTTTTTATGTTAGAAGTTGGCAAACAAGCATACGGCCCACCTGATGGCAACTGGCTGCCGCAGCCTATGAGCGCTTGCAGCACCATTAGTAGGTGCCACTCACGCGTTGCCAACCTCGAGATATTAGTTCTTAAATCTCGTTAGCCCAGTAATTTCACTAGCGTACAATGCCCTTCAAACCGGAACACAGTAGTGCCTAAGCACTACTATTTGGCGGCAGAATATTGGACACTGCGGTGGTACCTACCTAGCCGGCCTCTTGCAACAAAAGACCTACCACCAGTGTGACTGATTGCACTGGTGGAATAATCTCTGTTGTGACAGAGGTTATCCCAACAGCGGGCGATGGGGTCGTCACATCCCGACGCCTTTATATCTCGATCTAACGATTATTATCAGATGTTATGTGATAACAACCGGGACCGACAGCTTAACGTGCTCTCCGAGGCACGGTGGGGAGGCTCGCAAGGACAAACGCAAACGCTCAGACCGAAACAGATATTTATGCCCGAGCAATCGAACCCGCAACCGTCGAGACTAAAGGCAGACCCACAACGCCACAACATTTTCAACGGGATTGAGGTCATTGCCTATGTAGGATAGTTATTTATAACAGCAGTCACGTTGACGTCTTCACAAGCCTGCAGCTCTGCTGGAGTGGTCTACAGAACACCTTTTTTTCTGTATCCGGATAAGAGTAATAAGCAGACCCTGGGTAAATACTGTGATTAAATGACGAAGGAAGTCCACGACCTATCGAGAGCTAACGATAATTATCAGATGTTATGATAACAACCGGGACCGACAGTTTAACGTGCTCTCCGAGGCACGGTGGGGAGACCCACATGGACAAACGCCCGGACCGAAAAAGATATTTTTAAGATCGCACCACAACGGTGTCAAGAAAACAAAAAAAAATTAACTCGAAATAATAGTCACATTCCTAAATTCTTGTAAATATCGGCACAGCCCCTCGGGACGTTTTGGGGTGGGGGTGGTCGCCCTCACGTGCTCAGAACTCACCCCTTGGTTCGAGTATTCATAACCAAATATAGGTTACAAGCCAACATTATAAATAATTAATTTTTCTTATATTATAATAGATTTTATAATAATTGGTTATAAAAATACTAATCAGTCAAGTGCGTTGTGAACCACGCACAGTCTAACCTAAAGGGTTCCGTAACTTGATGATCAAGAATCTTAAGGACATTAAAAATTATTAAGTTATTAAAATCGACCGCAACAATATGTCGGTAATTTCATAGTAATTAATGAAAGTAATATGAAAAACAAAGTTATGAGAAAATTTCTCTGAAATTTTTTAACCTGTCTTCTTCAAAGTAAATGAAAGAAAGAAAGAAAGAAAGAAAGAAAGAAAAATTTTAAAGGCGTCGGGATGTGACGACCCTATCGCCCGCTGTTGGGATAACCTCTGTCACAGCAGAGATTATTCCACCAGTGCAATTAGTCACACTGGTGGGAGGTCTTTTGTTGCAAGAGGCCGGCTAGGTAGGTACCACCGCGGTGTCCAATATTCTGCCGCCAAATAGTAGTGCTTAGGTACTACTGTGTTCCGGTTTGAAGGGCATTGTACGCTAGTGAAATTACTGGGCGAACGAGATTTAAGAACTAATATCTCGAGGTTGGCAACGCGTGAGTGACACCTATTAATGGTGCTGCAAGCGCTCATAGGCTGCGGCAGCCACTTACCATCACGTGGGCCGTATGCTTGTTTGCCAACTTCTAACATAAAAAAAAAAAAAAAGAAAGAAAGGCCCTCTTGAATCATGCAGGCCATTGTTTAAAAGATTACGCGTATTGACTCTTCCTTCTTTGTATATTTACGAAATAGGAATATTTGTAAAAAGAACCCTCATTTGTTTGAAAAATTAATTGATCGAAATAGATTTCAACATAGAGATCCCACGAAAATTGTAATGCCTCTATGCAAAGGTAATATGCACCAAAAAACTGTGCTATAAATGTTATAAAAATATATAATAGAATACCTAAAGTATTTAGAGAATTAAATTTAAAAAGTTTTGAATATAAATTTAAACAATGGCTAATTGAAAAATGTTTATATTCATATGATGAGTTTAGATTTAACTAAAATAACAATATTATAAAAATTTGCATGCCTATTGTATAAGGCGAAACATTTTTTAACTATTTAATATCATGTAACATCTTATTTGTGTCAATGTTTCTGCGAATAAATTATTATTATTATTATTATTATCAAAAGAAGGAAAGAAAGAAAGAAAGAAAGAAAGAAAGAAAGAAAGAAAGAAAGAAAGAAAGAAAGAAAGAAAGAAATTTATTTGTTAAACATGAGTGTTTTTTACAATAGTTGGTAACTTTATAATAACTAAAGTTATTATATATATAATGACACCGTTGTGGCGTTGTGGGTAGCGAGTCTGCCTTAAGCCTCGACGGTTGCGGGTTCGATTCCGCTCGGAGCAGATGTTTGTATTAATCGTACAGGCATGTTTTCCGGTCTGGTTGTGTTTGTCCTTGTCATTGTGAATGTTTCCGGACCCCCGACACAGGATATAATTATCCTAATGGGGGCGGTTGAGTGTGTAGCGTTTAATTTAATTTAATTATACTAATGTGTTTAAAGGTTTATTTGGTGTTTTGCAAGCTCAAATTTTTCCAGAATTTTAAATCAAATAGTTCAAAAATTAGAAGGGGGGATACAATTGTATGACTTTAGGAGCTAATATCACAATAACTACTGATTTAATGAAGAAATTCAAAATCAAACCTCGTTATCATTTTGAAGGACCTATCCAAAGATATCTCACACGTATATGTTGAAATTTTTGTAATTATACTTCTTTTGGCGCGTTAGCGAAAAATGATGAGAGAAAATGTTTACGACGCGCGAACACCGTCACAAAAAACCGACACCCTGAAGTTAGCTATAGACAACATTTTTGTGATATTTAAATAAACTGTATTTAACTATGATAATGCGTTGTAATAAAACTTTCAATGTATTAAATACCTTTTTCTATTGTTAGTGTCGTTTTTTCTACAAACGTAGAATTAGTCGAAAGATAAAATTTTTGAAAAGATTTTTATCTTGATACGCCAAAGAAGTATAACTCGTAACGCTTATACATAAGTACACACAAAATTTTTTTTTTTTTCAACCCTCAGTTACATGTATGGACGGCTACTCTTAATTTTTATATATTTTAATATTTCATTACAAATTCGTGTAACGGTTCATAGAAGGAGCCAATAGTCTCCCAGTAAATGACTGCGACATACGGACGCTTCCGTTTTCGCTATTTCGATACTGAACCCTAAAAAACCGGCAAAGTGCGTGTCCGACTCGCACATAAATGGTTTCGTACTATAAAACCATGACGTTTCTTGTATGATGATCGATGTTTTACTTTTTTTTGTTGTAATGGAGACTGAAATTGATATTCTGTGATCATTTTCAATTCCCTGCCTATTTTTTTTTCTGTTACAAGGCCCACCTGATGGTAAGCGGTTGCCGTAGCCTATGAGCGTGCAACACCATTAGTAGGTGCCACTCACGCGTTGCCAACCTCGAAATATTGGTTCTTAAATCTCCTCTGCCCAGTAATTTTACTAACCTACAGTGCCCTTTAAACCGAAACACAGTAATGCTTAAGACACTGCGGTGGTACCTACCTAGCCGGCCGCTTGCAACAATAGACCTACCAGTGTGACTGATTGCACTGTTGGAATAATCTCTGCTGTGTCAGAGGTTATCCGTTACGTCCCCAAGCCATGGGGTCGTTACGTCCCCAAGCCATTATAATACTTCAATATTTGTTATCAACGCGGTCTAAGATATCTCTGGTGAAAGTGCAATAATACTTTACAACGGTACATTTTTTTGTACCATATTGAACTATAAAACACCGTTGTGACGGTGTCGGTAGCGTGTGGGCCTTTAGACTTGACGGTTGTCGGTTCGATTCCCGCTCAAACAGAGGTTTTCATTGATCTTACAAATTTCGGTCTGGGCGTTTGTCCTTGTCCCCACCGTGCCTCGGAGAGCACGTTAAGCTGTCGGTCCCTGTTGTTATCATAACATCTGATAATATATATTATGTCATGTCGGTTGGCAAACAAGCATACGGTCCGCCTGATGGTAAGCAGTAACCGCAACCTATGAACCCTTGCGATACTTGAAGTATCACAAGCGCGTTGCCAACCCAGGGAACGGGACGGGATGAGAAGGGGAAAAAGGGAACAGGCTCATTCTCCTACCACCCCTGTAGGAGAATGAGCCTCCGGCGCTCTCAGTCATCGCACGAAACTCAATGATACTGTGAGAGGCTAGTACTCCCCCGGCCGAAACGGCCCATTTGTGTTGGAAGAAGTTTTATAAAAATAGAAAATTAAAAAAAAAAAAAAACATGTATTGCCTACTGTACTATATTCAACTTTCTACATTATTATCAATTTTACCTTTAAAGTTAAATCTAATTTATCTTACGTAAGAATTTTAATACACCCCCTCCGCTCCTTTTGTCAAAAAGTATAATATATATAAGCCCCTATCATTTCAAAACTAACACACACAAAAAAATACAAAAATTGATTATTAATTATAAACATTCATACTTGAGAAATTAAATAAATTAAGACGAATCCTAGTCTTTTAAAAAATTAAAAAAGTATAATCTTTCTAAAACTAGAACTGGCTACAATTATTAATCATAATCTTTGAATTAAAAAAAAAAAAACAAGAAAACGTCAAAGCATTTCGTATTTCGAACGATTTTGATCGGAGCGCGGGCAGACGACACTCGAGCGACCGAGTCTATAGTCTTTACTTATGTACAGAGAGTCCGGTTTAAGTTGATCCGTGTAACGTCACCCGAACGCGCTCGAACGCCTATTGGTGTTACGGAGCGCGCGGGGCGGGGGAGGTCAAGCGGCGATGGGCGAAGCGGTAACACGGTACGTAGCGCTGGATAGATAGGTAGGTGGTACGCGGGGTGGGCGCGTACAGTCAACGACAGAACTGTTAATTAATATTTATTGTACTAGTTTTTGTCTACGGCTTTACTCGTGTAGTGCGTATGCTCGAGACAGGTCTATTAAAAAAAATGTTTGGTATACAAACTTTCATCCCCTATTACACCCCTTCAAATTAACTTTTTGCAACAAAAATTTAATATAAATGTTTTCAAAAACAGTCTATTTTTATAGCAAAAATCTACAGGTTTGTTATGAAAACGTAACCAGACAGACCGAGTTATTTTCAGATTCATAATGTTAGACTATATTTATATTATTTTCTACTTTATTTTAAAGATTGATTTGCTTGGTTGCAAAACCATTGATCATAACACTTTTGAAATGTAACTTCTAAGGCGGTGATTTGTTTGAATAAAATTGAAATTTCAAAGACGGGTTAAATTTGGGTTTTCGTAACACAAGCGAGATGAAAGATAACGAAATAAAAAGAGAAAAAAATCTACATCATATAAATGTAGGAAATCACCACTTATAATAATAATAATAATAACTCTTTATTGGACACAAACATATGTTATAGATCGATTGTTGCGTATTTTTACGTATATAGTAATTATTCCCATAAATTTTCTATATACTATGGACAGGCCCTATCATACAGATAAAATGGCAGAGACTGGGTACCTCATCGGTGCGCTTTCGTAAGTTAAACGCTAATACAGCGAAACGAATTTAGTAAAACCCTGAACTCATTCTGTTATGTCGGTAATAAAATAACTTATATAGGTCAAAGTTCTTATTTAGCTTAATAATTACAGTGTATGTGATTTTTTATATATGAAGGGCCGGCCCATAGCATATAGAAAGTCTATGGTTAAATGCTAACTTCATTTGGTTATGGTGTGCAACATAAAGACTAATGTACATCGTAGTTATTAACTACATTGTGATTAACTTAGCTTAGCTTCTAAATCGTTAAATTTACGGAAGGGCACCATTGAGTCATAGCAGTGGTTGATAACTCGTTTCCTCAAACCTACTAATATTATAAATGTGAAAGTTCGTTAGTTTGTCACTCAATGACTCGAAAACAGCTAAACAGATTTGGATTAAATTTGGCCTACAGATACTTTATTATCAGGATTAACACATACGAAATTTTTTATGTCAGTAATTCATTTTAAAAGTTTTTACTGGACTTATCAACATGGCACATGGTATAAATATGATGTGTATATTAATGATGAGAAACGTATAATAATAAGTACAATAACGCGAGCGAAGCCAAAGGCATTGCTAGTTATTAATAAATTAATAGATAAATATATTTTTGGAGCATTAACAGATTCTATCAGTAATCTGATACAATTTAATGCGTTCACTTTATTAAAACTACATTAACATATATTTAACGAAAGGTTTCTAAAAGATCAGTAACTCCTGTATCAGCAACCTCGGAGCAAATATACCTGAGGGGACACCCTCAGGTATTTTATTTTGAACCTTTTCAACATCACTAACTCTTTCAAAACCGTTTACGAACAAGCTGCGTAATCTCTACGCATTATGCAAAGCATTGTAAATACTTTTATTTTTATTTTTAGCAGGTAGCAAACAGCTGATAACCAACCTTTTTGCATAACTGTTTTTGAAATTTCGTCTGTTTGTAGACTAGCTAATAAATATTAATCGTAATGTTAAATATAAAAAAAAATTGTAACGTGAAGATTGAAAAATTATGACTAATTTTTCACGTGCGAGTTATCGCGATAAATCCATATATTCAAAATAATTATTCTCTGAAAGTGGTCTCATCTACGAAGTTCAAGAGCTTAGTATAATATATTTAAAAAAAAACGACAAAGTGCCGGTGTCGGATGCGCACATAGAGGGTTTTGTAACACCCTAACAAAAATAAGTTTAGTTTCTTGTACGTGACTTTATTTTATTTTTTAAAGGCCCACGGATGGACGTACAGTGGAGGTTTACCCTTTGGGTACCGAACCCTTACAAAGAATCCTTCATTTTACTCAGTTCAATACGCAAACATCTAAACAGTAAAAATAAAAAATATATAATCGAACACTTTTCGCCTCGACAGTACCGCCGCTTCACAAATATACCTACACAGCGTTCACCTACATTTATTTGTGCACTCACACAGACGAAGTTTTATAGCTCACGCACACGAACGTCGAACGAGCTTCGGAGCACGCACACTAGCGTATTTTATTTTACTCTGAGGATAATTTTGCGATTTTTACCTCGTGCATTGGTCGCCATATTTTTAACATATTTTATATATATAAAATAATCATGGACTTACTTATTTTTAAAGTTCTTAAGATTCTTCATCATCAAGTTGCGGAACCCTTTAGCTTCGACTTTGCGTGGTCCACTACGCACTTGACTGACAATTATTTTTAAAGAATATTAGCAATGCTGTTTCATGGCATTACTAATATTACTATTGCCCCTCTAAATAAGCTCGAAGCTTGCGCTAAGAGTGGGTACGAAAATAGCCCTAGGAGTCAAGATCGAACCGGCATCTCTCTCGTTAACGGAGTGTAGTCGGCCCTTTAACCGTTAAGGTATTGAGGTTCAAATTAATCTATTACCTTATTTATGATCGGAAAGCGATCGGTGGGTTAAGCAACTTTAGGCGCGGTCAGTCACTAGATGGGTGATCGCATAGTGGTATTTCAACATAGCGTCTCCGTGCTTCGGAGGGCACGTAAAAAGTCGGTCCCGACTGTTGACAATTAGACAACAGTCGATAAGTCAAGTCGGAGGCCTATACGGACGACCTGAACAACTCTGACACTAGGTTGGCCACTGACCACTCGATAACAAGAAGAACCCTATTTATTTTAATTTTTATTATAGATGGCGCGAGTGTCGCAGCGGCGAATGTTTTTGTACTTAAGTTTTTTATTTATACAATATTTTTGTTTGAGAGGAGAAGGAAAAAGCTATTATTAAATAATCCAACTAACCTGTCGACAGGTGGCGGTAGCGGCGCCATCATGTGAGGGTGCGGCGGCATCGGGGGATGTGGCGCGTGCGGGTGGAAAGGCGACCCCGGCGGCGCGAACCCGGCCCCGGGAAGTGGCCCTGCTGGGGCCCGGGGGAACCCGCCGCCGGAGCCGGGCCTCGCCGACGGGCTGCCGAAGGGCCCCGCCGCCGCGTAGGGCCCCGCGAACCCGGGCCCCGGGCCGGGTGTGGAGGGCGCGGGGGACGCGGCGAACGCAGGGCCCGCCGGCGAGCCGGCAGGCGGCGCGAACGCCGGGAACGGTGGCTCGCTGGACTTCCACGCGGCCGGCACGCCGCCCCCCGCCTCGTCCAGCGCTGGGACGCGCCGTTGAAGGCCCACCGACATCTGATTGGAAGGGGGCCTTGTATAAACATCTCACTATGAGGCCCACATCAAATAAGTTTACTAAAATTTTCATTCGGAAGTGTATAGTCATGGCCCTCGCTTCGATTCTAAAAATGTAATCTTAATATCATGAATACAAGTTTCCTTTTTATGCCTCAAAGTTGGCAAGCAAGCATACAACTCGTTGCCACCTTTTTTTCTTGTTATTAAAATTGGTGATTACAGGCAAGAAAAAAAGTACGGTGTCAAAATAAAGTATCACTGGTTTTTCTTTAGCATTATATTTAAAAACAAAATTTGTATTGCTTTTGTCAAGATTTATCAAATATAATTAGTTATCTTATATAAAATTATATATATAATTATATATATATATATATATATATATATAATTGATTTAGAAGACATTTTCTTCCTCGCACAACCACTCTGTGGAATCAACTTCCGCCGGCGGTCTTTCCGAACCGATACGACTTGGGAACCTTCAAGAGAAGAGCCTATTCTTTCCTTAAAGGTCGGCAACGCGCCTGCATGCCTTCTGGTGTTGCAGATGTTCATGGGCGGCGGTGATCGCTTAGCATCAGGTGAGCCTCCTGCCCGTTTGCCCCTCTTACATAAAAAAAAAACTAAAAAAACCTAAACCCTTCGACCTAGAAAGCTTTTTTTTCACTGGTGTTGTTTTGTAAAACGTAAACGCGCACCATGAAAGGATTTTTCGGAATTCAACTCTTAAGGGGGTTAAAAGTTTGTATGGAAAAAAAACATTGATATTATTCAATTTTTAAAATTTATTCGTTTTATTTTATTTGAATTTTTATTGATTAGTCGTTATTATTTTAATTAAATAATGCTATAAAATGATTTAATTAGTTAAGTTAATTATTTATTTTAACATAATTATTATGTATGGTTTATTGTGCTAACGCTACTATTACTTCGTCACTCTGAAGTTAGCCACGAGTCCAGTCCTATTCTTATTTGAAACGCACTATACAGTACATATAAATACAATAATATACAGACAGATGAGTCACCTTTGACAAAAGACATCTGACGACCGTCTGACACATTGACATTGTCAATGATAAATACGAGATGTTATCTTGTATAGGGCGCGCGTATTCTACATACGCGTTTACACGCGCGTTTTATTTCGCGCTACAAAAAGCCAAACGCGCATTTATTTTGACGACGTTGTGGCGCAGAGGTAGCGAACCTGCCTTAAGCGCCACAGGTCGCGGGTTCGATTCCCGCTTGCAGCATATGTTTGTATGTTTTCAGGTCTGGGTGTGTCTGGGTCATTGAGTATGTTTCCAAACCCCCGACACATGATATAACTATGTATCCTACTCAGCACCGTTGAGTGTGTAGCGTTTAATGATAACTACGTGATGTTATCTTGTATAGGGCGGGCGTATACGACTTTCAGTATAAGCGTTTACACGCGCGTTTTATTTCGCGCTACAAAAAGACGAACGCGCATCTATCTTATCCTTCCTTTACTGCTGAGGATCGTGACGTGTGATAAGTTTCCATTGGAAGCCTCAATAGTTAAATGGTAGAAGGGCCGACCCCACTTCGTTAACGAGAGAAGCGCGGGTTCGATCCTCACCCCTTTGTCCCTGCTAAGCAAGATTCCAGATTATTTAGAAAGGCAATATGAAAATTATAAAGCATTGCTAATATTCTAAGAACGAATTTAATGGTTTAAACGAATGATTCCCGAATAACTTTTATCTTCTATCTTGTGGAAGGTGAAGATCACGTCGGGATGTCACCACTGTGGAGGTGACGACGTGAGAAATGTGTCTCAACACGAAGGGAGTATCCTCCGGCCAGGCGGGTGATATTGCCTGGCATACCGAAGCCCTGGGCCGAAGCCGACTTACGTGGGAAACTTGTATATATAGTCGTTTCGCTTAGGAAACTTGATAGCGCGATTTAGGATCGTGACGTTCGTTGGTCGTCCATATCGTTGCGTAGTATGCCCTGTAGGTGTCGTTGTATCATGATGCGACATTGTGACAATCTTGTCTTTCTATCGCGTTACGTCATGTTGCGTCTAGATGTTGCTACAATCTCACCAAAAGAGATTTTTAAACTAATATCTCGAGATTGACAACGCGTGATTGGCACCTACTAACGGTGTTGCAAGCTCATAGGCTACGGCAAGTCCAACGTACGTCTAACTTAATAACATAAAAACACACACATATTCCGGCGAGTCCGCTGTGTCAGTAGTATATTATTATAATATGTTTAAGCGCGTATTCAAGCTTGTACGAGTTGCGCGTGTAACAAAAGACGCGCCTATAGACGCCTATACGCGCTTAGAAAATCGAGCTCGGGGGATGCGAAGATGTACTGCGAAGATGACTGCATAAAATTAGTAACTCTTTTAAAGGTAACTGTATACGGTTTTACAATAGGATCCCAGAAAGCGTTCAGAAACTTTCTATTAATAAATTTAAAATAAAAGTCAAGACACGTTTGTGTGGGGCAGGCTATTATAAAATTAATGAGTACCTTGAGGACACCACACCTTGGGAATGAGACAGTCACTCCAGGCTTTTCAGTCATCATAATATGTAAATTACTTGGACATTTTAAAATTAATAATATATTAAAAAAAGATATAACCCCCTCGAGTTTGTATCGCCGGTTCTTCTCGGGAAGAGGTTTAATTTTGGAGCCGGTAGTAGAATCTTGACTTTCAACAAATAAGTTATATGCTTTTTACGTTGAATAAAAATATTTGATTTGATTTGATTTTTACCTACTTAATGTGTTTTATTAGGTTTACCTTTTTGTGATTTGTAATTTTTAATTAAGTCTTTTTTTTCTATGTTGTATTATTTTTTCTATGGGGAGACATAGTCCTGTTGGGCTAAAATTCCTTAAATAAATAGAAAAAAAGAACTTGAACGCTGGTATAAAACGCTCGTTTGTAAACGCCCTAATGTCCCTTATAAATTACAAACTCTGTACCAAATTAAACGACAAAACAACTAGTGAAATTACTGGGCGGACGAGATTTAAGAACTAATATCTCGAGGTTGGCAACGCGTGAGTGGCGCCTACTAATGGTGCTGCAAGCGCTCATAGGCTGCGGCAACCACTTACCATCAGGTGGGCCGTATCAAGCATACGGCCAACTTGTAACATAAAAAACACGAATTTTTGACGACCAATTTGTGGCGTGCTGGTAGCGAGCCTGCTTTGAGTCTCGACAGTTGCAGGTTCAACTCCCATTCGAAGCATATATCTGTTTCGGTCTTTTTGGTCTCCCCATCGTGCCTCACAGAGCACGTCAAGCTGTCGGCCCCGGTTGTTATCTGATAACAATCGTTAGCTCTTGATAGGTAATTTGCTCTCATCCAATGGGACACTGGTTCGACCTTGTTGCGGAAGTGAGATGGCAATAGCTCTGTGTAAAAACTACTTACCTGCTACATCCGTATAAGAAGAAAAACAGACCCTGGCTTATTACCGGAAATAATGGTAGGTAGGAATATAGAATCTAATTTCTTATCGTGGTTAGTCCCTAACCGTCACAGTCCAGGTCAAAGGAACTCAAACTTAACTAATCTTTAGGTACATTATTTGCTCTTCGAAGCACGAAAGCGCTCTTTAAATACCACGATGCGATCACCCATCCATAGACTGACCGCTGTTAACGTTGCTTATTGTTGCTATAAACCATAAAAAATACGTAGTTTTTTTAAAAATTTGAATTTGATATGTAACATATTTTTAGAGTTCCGTAGTTATATGGTGTCAAAGGATCTCTAAAACTAAGTCTCAGCTGTTCGTCCGTCAGCGAGTTGTATCTCACGAACCGAGAGCAGAAATTTTGAGTTTGTATTTCTGTTACCGCTACAGCAATAAATAATTAAAACAATTGTTCCCAATACAAGAAACTCGATATTTTCAGTCTATAGTCATACGGAACCCTTTATGAGCGAGAATTTTTATACTCAGATTGGTTCCGTCAAAATTTCATCAAAATCGTTTCAGTAGACCGACTTTACAAGTAGCAGCTTGGCTACTTTTATTATAGAAAAAGAATTAGGGTTTCGTGCAGTAAAGAAATATCGGTAAAATGACTGTGACACACAGACGGACGCGTAATTATAAGGCTTAGGGTTTTACCATTTGTCTACGGAACCCTAAAGTCTATTTGAAATATTACTAAGTATAAATTCAGCCGTACTATTCGGTACATGGTACCGATGTACTAAAATACTAACCTAGTTTATACTCGGCCCGGAATCGAATATGCGATCATGCGACACCAAGTCGTACGATAATTAAAAAAATATATTTTTGGAATAAATAAACGCTACACACTCACCGGCCCCCATTAGGATAGTTATATCCTGTTTTGGGGGTCCGGAAACATACAAAGTGACAAACACACACAGACCGGAAAACATGACTGTAAGGCCATTACAAACATCTGTTCCGATTCCGGGACTCGAAACCGCGACCTGTAGCGTTGTATGGAGATCTTCAAGGGAATATTGAAAAGGTTTTAAGGGGTCGGCAAAACGCATGCGATAACTCTAGGGTTGCAGGCGTTCATAGGCTACGGTGACCGTTTACCAGCAGGTGGGCGGTACGTTTGTTTGCCACCAATCGTGGTATAAAAAAAAAAAAAGGTTGATGAGAGCTTTTTTATTTGCCCTTCAAAGGACACCGTTGTGGCGTTGTGGGTAGCGAGTCTGCCTTTAGTCACTACGGTTGCGCGTCAGATTCATAAATATCTGTCTCGGTCGGGGCGTTTGTCCTCGTGGGTCTCCCCACCGTGCCTCGGAAAGCACGTTAAGCTGTCGGTCCCGGTTGTTATCATAACATCTGATAATAATCGTTAACTCTTGATAAATAAGTTCTTATCCAAAGAGTTACTGGATCGCCAACAGGCCGGAGTGCGTTACGACCTTCTTCGGTGTGGTGACGTCACTATTTTTATCCGTAGACAGAGAAAACAGACCATATCAAGTTGAAGCTCTTCTAACAGATATTGCTATCTCATTCTATTTCACGGAGCACCAATATGATGAAAAGAAATAGGTTATGCATAAGTTTGTAAAACAAGTTTATCGGCGTCGGGATGTGACGATATCGCCCGCTGTTGGGATAACCTCTGTCACAGCAGAGATTATTCCGCCAGTGCAATCAGTCACACTGGTGGTAGGTCTCTTGTTGCAAGAGGCCGGCTAGGTAGGTACCACCACAGTGTCAAATATTCTGCCGCCAAATAGTAGTGCATAGACATTACTGTGTTCCGGTTTGAAGGGCACTGTACGCTAGTGAAATTACTGAGCAGTTGAGATTTATGAACCAATATCTCGAGGTTGGCAACGCGTGAGTGGCACCTACTTATGGTGCTGCAAGCGCTCATAGGCTACGGCAACCACTTACCATCAGGTGGGCCGTATGCTTGTTTGCCAACTTCTAACATAAAAAAAAACAAAGATGGTTCAGCGAAGCGCAAGAAGTTTACTTTCAACAATCTTTATTCAACGGTCAGAGTAGAGTGTCCTCTCGACTCGACTGTCACAATAATAATGAACCTTTTGTTTTGAATGCATCGCTATTTATACAAAAGTCAAATCATGTAGGTAGTTATAAAAATCATCTTACAAAATCGTATAACATAAAATATAATTGTTAATCAATTTAAGCTATTGTATTGTAAAGAAAGAAAGAAAGAAAGAAAGAAAGAAAGAAAGAAAGAAAGAAAGAACAAGTTTATTGGAAGCGAGTACAATTAAAACAAAAAAAATACAAATATATAAAAAAAAAACTTGAGAGGTGTCAAGGGACACCCGGATGGAACGAAGTTCCTTTCGATTAATTAGTGAAGGAATTGTAATAAAATTTTTTTTTTTAAGTTATAATAATATTTTTTTATTATTAACATTATTTATTATTTACAAAAAACCTGTATACACTCAACAAAAATAATCGTCGCGACACCACACTGTTCAATGCGAAATAGAAATGAAAATATCTGGCTTGCTTTCTATAAGAGAGAGAGACAGACAGAGAAACATGCGACGCCGCACAGCTTACAATAGCTTACTATAGCAAAAAGTGTCGTGACAACTTTTCGTAAGAATTTTCCGTCTAGCCCCCTTTCACAACGCGCGATAAGGAACTTCGTTCCAAAATGAACAACAAAAAAAAAACAAAAGATATAAAATAAGTTTTTTAAAAAAGTAAACATAAGCTATTAAAAATAAAATACTACCGTGCTGTGTTCCAAAATGGCTACCATTCAGCATTTGTTGGGTAAACATACCCAACACTGATTTTCTATCGTAGCCATTACGTGTGTCGGGCAGTGACAAGTTAATACTAAACTGTAACTAAGTATTAGTTATATACGGCTTTGAATTTAACATTTCAAAAATCAAAATTATTTTATTTAAAGTAGACTTTTAAAAAGTACTTTTGGATAGTCAAGCGCTACCGACGGTTCGGAAGGTTGATTCTATCGAGAAGAACCGACAAGAAACTCGACAGTTACTCTTTTCAAATATATGTTTTTACAATTGTATTTTTAATATAAAATTTGGTTCTTGAATGAGATCCAGCAATATTAAGAGTACCAAGCATTTTTATCAGAAAAATATTCCTCTAACGAATAATAGGCTTTATTGATAAGTTTATTTTTATGTACATTTGGAACTTGCTTACTGGCAGTTCCAATAAGCAATCTGGAATTTTGTTAAAAATGCGAATACCTAGCACATTTGACAACGTCGCACACTATGTGAAACTTGTCACAGTTCAACAGTTTTTGGTCAACAGTGACAAAAATGAAACTGTCAGTCAATAGGTGATCGCATGATGGTGTTTTAACACGTTCACCGCTAAACCAACCAACCTGTGTGCTTTGGAGGGCAAATCTTCTTCGTCCTAGCATTATTCCCGGTAATTAATTTACCCAGGGTCTGCTTATTACTCTTATCGGGATTTGACAGGTCACTAGTTTTTACACAGAGCGATTGCCATCCGACCTCCGCAACCCCAAGGGCGAACCAGCAACTCATTGGATAAGAGCAATTTACCTATCAAGAGTTAACGATTATTATCAGATGTAATGATAACAACCGGGACCGACTTCTTAACGTGCTCTCTGAGGCACGGTGGGGAGACCCACTGACAAACGCTCAGACCGAGACGGAAATTACAACAAACATCTGCCCGAGCGGGAATCGAACCCGCAACTAAGGGCAGACTCGCTACCCACAACGCCAAGTGTGTCCAAAACCATCCAGCTAAATTTTGGTCGATACTGATAAATGTAAATCAGGCCTTAGATTCCCTGAATAAAAAAAAAAAAAACTTTTTTGTCGATTGGTTTAATTTTTTTTTTTTTTTTATGTTACAAGTCGGCAAACAAGCATACGACCCACCTGATGGTAAGTGGTTGCCGTAGCCTATGAGCGCTTGCAGCACCACCAGTAGGTGCCACTCACGCGTTGCCAACCTCGAGATATTAGTTCTTAAATCTCCTCTGCCCAGTAATTTCACTAGCGTACAGTGCCCTTCAAACCGGAACACAGTAATGCCTAAGCACTACTATTTGGCGGCAGAATATTTGACACTGCGGTGGTACCTACCTAGCCGGCCTCTTGCAACAAAAGACCTACCACCAGTGTGACTGATTGCACTGGTGGAATCATCTTTGCTGTGACAGAGATTATCCCAACAGCGGGCGATGGGGTCGTCACATCCCGACGCCGGTAATTTTAAAATATTTCAAAATTATGTAAAAAAAAAATGGTGCGTGCAGTCCCTCCGCGTGGAAGAAGTGAAACTTCGTAATGTGGAAATGAAAATAGGAAGTGGTAGAAATTGGTTTTTTATGAAATCATATTGTTTCTTTAAGACAATTTTTATTAACAATACAATTCACAATTGATCGCATCTTTTAATTGTCATTTTCTAGTGGAGAAATATCCAATTCTATAATAACACTGTTCACTTCGCTGCATAACAAAAATACCACGCGCATGTGCTTGTTGGAAGTCGCATTAGAAGTTTCACCAGAAGAATTTATCAATTACAAATAATTCAGAACCGTTTCTTACGCATGGCCTCGGGCTGTCCGTGGTACGTAAGCAACGTAGACCTCCATTGAGACTTTGAAATCGATTCGATCTCCAAACATTTGAAGCGCTTATCGCAGAACTATATCGATCAAACTACTTTCCATCCAAATCCTTTGATTAGACATGCTTGTATCTACACAGACCGATGTAACCAACCGACAAAAGTAAGGCGTCCTAAGCACGTCCTGCAAGACCCTGACGATAGGATTACATTAGAAAATGCCCCTTACACAGCACAGACACGCACACAACACCGTCCTCGCCGGTGAGGACGAGGTCCTTTGTTTCGCACGTCGCGTCGCGCTCACACCGTCGGGTGATTCTATCGTATAGAATGCGCTCGGAGCGCTGCCTCCATCTCCGATGACGTCCTTAGCCGTGGTTCGGCTTCGCAGGAGGCACCCTAAGGACGGAATCAAATTTGAGCCCCGTGAGGGCTGCCCCTTTATCACGGCTGAGTCTGTCAATGCCAGTAGGGCCAACAGCAATACACATTCAGAAAAAAAAATGATGTTTCACTTCAAAATCTCCATGCATCTAAACACAGTAAGGCTTGTTCATAAGACAATTATTTAAACGCAACAAGACTAAATTAAACAATATCCCATCCCTCTCTGACATACACAATAATAGATGAGCGAGAGAAGGACGCAGTATATATCATATTACCTTCATTATTTAAGACAATACAGAATCGTGGGAAAATATGGTGAAGGAAATAAATAATAATATTTAATACTACTTTCCGGCCGCGACTTTAAGTGGTTATAAAAGATCAACCATATATAGACGCAAATAAGCAATACCATGTCAACCCACAAAATTGAAAAAACTGAGTTATATATGCAGAAGTGTTGGTAAATGGCTGAAGAACATTTTTCTTTAATATTTGTAGGGTTTTAAGCTTTAAAACTTCTAAAAAGCCATTTTTAATCATGCCATTTATGTATTATGTTAAACGTTTTGGGTTATATTATATACGAAATATGCAGTTTATATACTTATTTATATGTGAAAATAAGTAAAATAACTTACATAAATCTGAAATTGCCAAAAACTTGACCAATACATAAAAAAATCATATAAAGCAAGTTGTACAAAAATCTTCAAACGCGTTTTTCTCGAAATGACATTTCTGTGGGTTGACATGGTATTGCTTATTTGTCTCCATATACGGATGCATTGTTTTATGTTGTTAAGTTTTACGGTAGTAGAGTCATGCTTTTCTCAGCACAAAAGGGTTGGCTGGATCGGGGAAGTACTACCCTCTCACAGAAAATCGGCGTCAAGTAACAGTATCATTAGGTACTGTTGCGTTTCGTGCAATGAGTGAGAGCGCCGGAGGCCCAATCTCCCACCCTCTCTGTTCCCTTTCATTCTTTTCCCTTCTCATCCCGTCCCTCCTGTTCCTCAGGTTGGCAACGCGCTTGTGATACTTCAAGTAACGCAAGCTTTCAAAGGTTTCGGTGAGTGCTTACCATCAGGCGGACCGTATGCTTGTTTGCCAATCGTCATGACATAAAATAAATTAACCGTCAAGTGCGTTGGGCACCACGCACAGTTGAAACTAAAGGGTTCCGCAGCTGGGTTATGAAGAATCTTAAGGACTTTAAAAATAATAACGAATTAAAATCAACCCCAAAATAAGTTGGTAAATTCATAGTAATTATTAAAAGTAATATGAAAAACAAAGTTATGGGAACAACTTATATATCTCAAAATTTTGTTAACCGATCTTCTTCAAACCAAATGTGGATGAAAGTTCATGTGGTATTTTACAAGCTCAAATCTTTTCACAATTTTAAATCCCATAGTTCAAAAGTTAGAGGGGAGGACACAATTTTTACGACTGTAGGAGCTAATATCTCAACAACTACTGACTTAATGAAAAAAATCAAAATCAAACCTCCTTAAAAGACCTATCCAAAGATACCTCACACGTTGGCATACGTTGAAATTTTTTTTTCAACACTCCGTTAAATGTATGGACTGCTACCTTTAATTCTTATATATTTTAAGATTTCATTACAAAATCGTTGTGCGGTTCATAGAAGATACCTTTTTAGTGAATTTCGTATAGATTGAGCCAATGGTCTTCGAGTAAAATGACTGTGACATACGGACGCACGGACGGACAGACGGACATGACGAAACTATAAGGGTTCCGTTTTTGCCATTTGGCTACGGAACCCTAAAAAAGCACACGGCCCACCTGAGTGAAAGCGGTTGTCGTATCCTATGTGCGCGCAACACCATTAGTAGGTGTCACTCACGCGTTGACTACGAGAGATATTGGTTCTTAAATCTCCTTCGCCCAGTAACTTCACTAGCCTACACTGATCTTTAAACCTAAACATAGTAATGCCAAAGACATTACCGATTTGCGGTAGAATATTTGACACTGCGGTGGTAGCTACCTAGCCGGCCTCTTACAACAAGAGACCTACCAGTGTGACTGACTACACTGGTGCAATAATCTCTGCTGTGACCGAGGTTATCCCAACAGCGGGCGATATAAGTGTATGTATCGTATATACTTTAACTAGCGGCCCGCTCCGGCTTCGCACGGGTATAAAATATATAGCCTATGTCATTCACTGAAAAAATGATTAAAATCGATCCAGTAGTTTTGATTTTTTCATTACTGCCCGTGGCCCGCACGCGTTCAATGTAATTATTTACGACATCACATTGGAAACCTTAAAATTTTTTTTTCGCCACTTTGTAATAGACGTTATTATACATATAAACCTTCCTCTTCATTCACTCTATCTATTAAAAAAAACGCATCAAAATCCGTTGCGTAGCTTTATAGATTTATGTATACATAGGGACAGAGAAAGCGACTTTTTTATACTATGTAGTGATATGCATTCATTGAAAAGCTGTTAATTTGGAATTACTAACAGACATTTTAATTTTATTTATTTATATACGTTATTTATATATATTATTAATATTGTATTTTTGTTATTAAATGAATCATAACGGGAAAATACTATTATTATATTACGGAAGACTAGCATTTAAATAGAGGTCTATTTAACCAGGTTATGTGATTTTTGAATTACAACTATTATATACCGTTGTGGCGTGTTCACACTTAGCCACGACGGTTGCCGGTTCGATTCCCGCTCAGGCAGATGTTTTTATTGATCTTACTAATATCTGTTATTGTCTAAGCGTTTGTGCTTGTGTGACTCCCAATCGTGCTGTGAGATCTGTCGGTCCCGATAATAATTTTTAACTCTGTGTTACTAGTTCGCCCTTAGGGTTGCGGAGGTCAGATGGCAATCGCTCCGTGTAAAAACTAGTAACCTGTCAAATCCGGATAAGAGTAATAAGCAGACTCTGGGTAAAATAAACTACCGGGAAGTATGCTGGGAAGAAGATTTTATACTAGCTTTTGGTAGCAGCTTCGCCCGCGTGAATAATGATTTTAATACTATATATAACTCTGATCCCCCATTTCACCCCTTCAGTGGTGGAATTAAAAAAAAATTAAAACACGTGTTTTTTTTTAAATCTTCGATTGTTAGCCAATAACAACATTTCATGCTTCTAGTTTCAAAAATGACGTACTTCCTTACAAACTTTCAACCCCCTTTTAAACCCTTTAAGGGTTGAATTTCGAAAAATCCTCGCTTACTGCTCGTTTACGTTTTAAAAACAAAAGCTGTGAAAAATTTCATCTTTCAAGGTCCAAGGGTTTAATGTAAATCACGCAGCTTTGCTTGCGTGATTTACATTCTATACTAGATTCTGCCAGCGGCTTCTCTAATTAATAGTGATTTTATAATATAATAACAAACGAGAAACGAGACGCTCATAGAGTGCACCCACTGATTGGTAAACGATCAGTGCAACTTTAGGCGCGGTCAGTCACTAGATGGGTGATCCGCATAGTGGTATTTCAACTAAGAGTCTCCGTGCTTCGGATTGCACGTAAAAAGTCAGTCCCGGCTGCTGACAATTTGACAACAGTCGATAAGTCAAGTCAGAGGCCTATATGGGCGACATGAACAACTCTGACACTAGGTTGGCCACTAACCACTCGATAAGAAGAAGAATACAAACTCTGAACAACCCCCCCTCCCTCCCTTTGAATGTCATATGTATTTATATCGAATCAACAGCCTAAGAAAGTTTCAAGCTTCTAGGTCTAAAAATCACGATACTTCCATACAACATTTCATCCCTCTTTCAACCCCTTACAACACTTATTTTCGTATTAAAAATTAGCCTATGTCCTTTCTCAGGCCACCAACCAATTTATGTACCAAATTTCATTTAAATCGGTTCAGTAGTTTTGCCCTGAAAGCGCGACAGACAGACAGACAGACAGAGAGACAGACAGAGAGAGAGAGAGAGACAGAGAGAGAGAGAGAGACAGAATTACTTTCGCATTTATAAAATTGGTAAGGATTTTTTTAACCGGCTTCAAAAAGAGGTTATCGATTCGAAAACACACGCTAACTTTATGCGATTATATTGCAAGCTTGTGACTAACTTCGTTTCGTTGCGTTGGTGCGAATTTCAAAGGAGCAGCAACAAATCTTTGGATAACTCGTTTATATGGAAGGGCCTGTCCATTTTTATATATATAACTAGCGGCCCGCTCCAACTTCGCACGGGTATAAAATATATAGTCTATGTCATTCACTGGAAAAATTATTAAAATCGTTCCAGTAGTTTTGTGGCCCGCACGCGTTAAATGTAATTATTTACTACGTCACAGTAGAAACCTCAAAAAAAAATTTTTTTTCTCCGCTATTTTTATACATATAAAACTTCCTCTTCAATCACTCAATCTATTAAAAAAAACGCATCAAAATCTGTTGCGTAGTTTTAAAGATTTAAGCATACAAAGGGACAGAGAAAGCGACTTTGTTTTATACTATGTAGTGATTCTACTGTACGTGTGTATGTCATTGAACTCCTAAACGGCTGGACCGATTTTGATGACTTTATTCGTATTCCGGTGGATTCGAGAATGGTTTAGATTAACAATTGGACTCAGTAGGGGGCGCTGCTATAAGGTCTCACATTTTTCATTTTCGTGGCAGGACAACCTCTGCCGGGCCCGCTAGAATATAATAAATCTATACCTTACAACATCAGGTATCTAATGAAAGTCTCGTGTAAATCGGTTTAATCCTTTCTGAGATTAGACGAAAACCCAAACTTACATTATTAAAAACATTGGTTATTGTTATAAGTACAGCCACTTCGATTTTATTCATTTTTATTAGATTATGCAAAACCCTACGTAATATCAGTCATTCTCTAGTCAATAAGATTATCACAGACCTTGACCTTGGAGAAGCTCATAATTCTATAAAGGTGAAAGTAAACTTTAGGGTCTATTCTATTTCTAAGGTCCCTCCATCCTTTACAGTCTTTTCGGTCTTTTATTGCAAGAGGCCGGCTAGGTAGGTACTACCGCAGTCAGTTACTCTACCGTAAAGCAGTGTGCTGTTTCTGTTTAAAGGGCACTGTAGCTAGGGAAGTAACTGGGCGAAGGAGATTTAAGAACCAATATCTCGAGGTTGGATACCTACTAATGGTGTTCATAACCTACGACAACCGCTTACCATCAGGTGGGTAGTACGCTTGTCATTTTCGGCCTCGCAGGAGGCACCCTAAGGACGGAATCATATTTGAGCCCCGTGAGGGCTGCCCTTTATCACGGCTGAGTCTCTGTAGCCGGCCTCCCCGCCCGGTGACGCTGTCAAGGCCAGTAGGGCCAACAGCAATACACATTCCAAAAAAAAAAAACGCTTGTCATATAAAAAAAATGGAGACCAATTAAGAGACGCTTTCCGCTCCAAATAGACACTCTAAAGTTTCAGATAAAAGTCCATTCTGATAATTAGAAACCAAAAATAGGGTGATCCATGCGACGACAACTTTTTATTTAGCCCAGAGGCAGATGACTTTAGTCCACCTGATGGTAAGCGCTTGTTGTATCCGATCTTCTTATCGATTGGTTAGTGGTCAACCTAGTGTCAGAGTTGTTCAGGTCGCCCGTAGGCCTCCGACTTGACTTATCGACTGTTGTCTAATTGTCAACAGCCGGGACCGACTTTTTACGTGCCCTCCGAAGCACGGAGACGCTCGGTTGAAATACCACTATGCGATCACCCATCTAGTGACTGACCGCGCCTAAAGTTGCTTAACCTACCGATCGTTTACCGATCAGCGGGTGCACTCGGCTATGAGCGTCTCGTTGTATCATATGAGCACGCGCAACACCATTAGTAGTTGTCACTCGCGCGTTGACAACGAGAGATATTGGTTCTTAAATCTACTTTACCCAGTTTCAATAGCCTACAGTGATCTTCAAACCTAAACAGAGTATACTGCTTTAAGATAGAATAACTGGACGCAAATAAGCAATACCATGTCAACCCACACGAATGTCATTTCGAGAAAAACGCGTTTGAAAATTTTGTACAACTTGCTTTATATGATTTTTTTTTTTGATGTATTGGTCAAGTTTTAGGCAATTTCAAGGTGTATGTAAGTTATTTTACTTATTTTCACAAAAAATAAGTATACAAACTGCATATTTCGTATATAATATAACCCAAAACGATTAACATAATACATAAATTACATGATTAAAAATGGATTTTTAGAATTTTTAAAGCTTAAAACCCTACAAATATTAAGGAAAAATGTTCTACAGCCATTTACCAACACTTCTGCGTATATAACTCAGTTTTTTCAATCTTGTGGGTGGACATGGTATTGCTTATTTGCGTCAAACTGACAGTGCGGTGGTACCTACCTTGTCGGCCTCTTATAGTCCGTAGGTACGTTTTTTCGATAACTGCTTAACCGTTTGTTCTAATTTATGTCTATATAACGAAAAACCCGACCATGTTTTCAATTATAGGATACTAGCAATGCAAGCGGTTTCCCTCGCGTTTTTTAATAATCCCAAGAGAATCTAACAAAAATTCCGGGATTAAAGATATCTATATAACAATGTTCTCTATAAAATTCAAAACCGTTCGGTAGTTTTTACGTGAAAGATTGACAAACATCCATCCATCTTCAGGCTTTCACATTTATAATGATTGGGATTTGTGGTCCATATTTATGCAGGTTAAATGATAAAGAAAAATGGGCATTACAAATATGTTATGTTATAAATAACAGTTTTTAATTTACGATAAATTTAAATTATAGTAAAATGAATATTATTTTTTGAAAATGATTCTGAGGATATAACCTAGGTATTTCAATCTTATTTACATAAGTAGAAAACATTATCGCACAAAAAATATTTCATTATTTTTAATATCAGGTATTGTAAAAGATCAGAAAATTATTTTTAACTAAGCGACAATATTGCGTCTTAAAACGTTTGAAATATAAAAATTAAAATCGTAAGTTATAATACACATCGAAAGCATAAAAGCAACAATAACTAAAACGCCAGTACATCGGTCCCGCCGTCGAAACTGGTTTTGAAGTTAGATTAACTTACGTACAAGTTTTTTTTTATATACATTTACCTGAACGAAAAGATTACTCAATCTTTTATTATTTATAAGACGCCATTTTCGTAACAAGTTTGTTGTGAAACAAAATAACCTGCAAGTTCCCTCCAAAAAAACTCGACGCATAAAAAAGGGGTTAGACACCCGCTTAGAGTAAAAAATCCGAGCGAGGGCCAGACCTCCGTTACCTCCGTTCATCAGCCGCCCCACACGTTTACGGTTTAGATACAGGGCGGTACACCCCGAATAAAATAACACTTACAATGTTCCGGTTGCCTTTCTTCCTCATACGAACATTGCACGACTTTTATACATTTAACTATTTTAAAACTACACTACACTAGCACTACAGTCCTCGCGCTCGCTGACATCGAAAATTAAGTTTTTTTTTTGGACGCGTCGCGTGCCGTGTCGCCGGCCGGCGGGAAGAGAAACTCGTGTTGAATGTAGACGCCGCCGTGGCTTAGAGCTTTGTTTATTAAATGTTTTACATTATTCCACTGATTTATCTTAGTTGATATAGTCTTCGTCTCATGACATTCGCGTAGTAAGCATTTTATAAGACGCGATATGTACTCACGACTCGTATCGCTCGATCGCACTGGCTGTGCGTCGGGCGGGGCGATGCGCTGCGGGGGGGTGACTGCTTTACCGACGTCACTATACAAACAATTTTATCGACGTTACAGGTGGCGCGGTCATTTCCATTCCAATTTAAATTTTTCATTGCATTGTTTCGAAATAAATCATCTATTTCATAGAAGTGAAAAAGGCAAAATTAATAAATATATACCTGAAAGCTTTTAATACATTTATGCCTTTTGATTTTTCAATAAAAAAGAGATGAGCCTAGAATAAAAATGTTAGATTGTTGCTACTAGCGCCATCTGTTTGTCTCTGTTTTTATTAATTTTTAACATACAGATGGCGCTGTAAGCGTTTTGTTTTGAATCGATATACACCAAACTACGAATAAAAAATATGATTTTGTTTTAAAAACAATATTTTATCGAATAAAATAGATTCAAAATAATTCAATTAAATTTCTTTGTGTTTATTAATCGATATTAACTAAAAATTTACTTTGAGTCGAATCTCTGTTATTTGCAAAATTATAAAAAATATAACAATAAAATAAATAATTCTTCTTCTATTAAATAACTACTATTAAAGTATGCATGAATCATTTAAATATGTAGCTGACAGTTAAAATGGTTTGCCTTTTTACGTATGTTACGTTAGAGGGGGCAAACGGACAGGAGTCAGTCAGTCAGGGTCATCCACAGTCTTAATAGGGTACGGGAATCTATGAGTCCTTCACAACCCGAGTATGGCTTCATGTTAAGCCATTATTGCCGTGTACGAACATCTGCAACACCATGACCAGAGGTCATGCAGGTGCGTTACCGACATTTAAGATGCAACTGGTTATACGCTGGCTGACCTCGAAACATGACCACTGCCCGCCTGGTTTTTAAGCCAGCAAGCAACCAGCACCAAGCACCAGCAAGGTACCACTACTTATTACCTCGGATACACATGAATTAGAGTTACTTACAACATGCAACGAGATAAATTCGAAAAAAATTAGGCATTTGAAAATTCAGAGGACCTTGTCGGATTTGAACCCACTACCTTCGGTTAAAGTCTACGTTCTCTATCCACTGGGCAATATCGGCCTGATTATATAAACCCACGACGTAGCGGAAGTCATCATTGAAGGTCAAGGTTTCGAACCCACCGACATTTTAGTACAAGATTTTGTTGCAGCAAAATCTTGTACTAAAATGTCGGTGCCCACCGTCTTTATAAATTACTAGTAGTGGAGACCACTAATGTAAAGTCGGCTTAAAGTACCAGAGTAATGTTGCGTTTCGTGCGATTTTTGAGAGCCTTGGAGGCCCAATCACCCACCCTCTCTGTTTTTTTTTTTTTTTATGTTAGAAGTTGCCAAACAAGCATACGGCCCACCTGATGGTAAGTGGGTGCCGCAGCCTATGAGCGCTTGCAGCACCATTAGTAGGTGTCACTCACGCGTTGCCAACCTCGAGATATTAGTTCTTAAATCTCGTTCGCCCAGTAATTTCACTAGCGTACAATGCCCTTCAAACCGGAACACAGTAGTGCCTAAGCACTACTATTTGGCAACAGAATATTGGACACTGCGGTGGTACCTACCTAGCCGGCCTCTTGCAACAAAAGACCTACCACCAGTGTGACTGACTGCACTGGTGCAATAATCTCTGCTGTGACAGAGGTTATCCCAACAGCGCGCGATGGGGTCGTCACATCCCGACGCCTTTAAACCTGTATCTGTACCCGTTTTTTTCTTTATCACCCCTTCCCTCCTATCCCTCAGGTTGGCAAAGCATTTACTTTAGACGGACCGTACGCTTGTTTGCCAACAGTCTTGAAAATAATGATAATAATACCATCGGTATGAATAAATATTAATCTGCGTATTAACTTTCATGAACTTATCTATCCCTATAGAACAAATGAGCTTAGAAAAACGGACAATAGGAGATAAAAAGGCGCCAAAAATTTTATGATGCGCCCATGTTGCCTTTATGGTTAAAATTGGGAATATCTATTATCAACTTTTTGACTAACTAGTAAGTAGTACCAGAAGGTGGTAGTAGGTACCAGTTACCACATAATAAGTACTGAGACTATAAAGACAAAAACGATTACTTCCATTAAGAAAGGAAAAGAAATGGAGACTAATACGTTTAAATTACTAAAAGAAAACGATACATTTAAGAGTATAATATTTTTAAAGAGCGTAGATTCTATTCATAGGAATTTTAATTTAGATTTATTTTAAATATAAAGTAAAATAATAAATATATAAACAAATATCTTTCCGAAAGTAAATCCCTTATTATTGTTCATAGATATGGATAAAATATAGATTATTCTTTGGATTGTAATGGGAAGGTAGTCAAACGTTATTAAATGAAATAACCGTACCTTAAACAAATTAAAACCTTGCATATACGAAGGTAAGAGTAAGAATGGGGATAAGAAATTGACCAATTCAATTCAAGGTTTTTTAATTCCAAAGTCCATATCATAGAGGTCAGTGTTCATGTCACATATGACACCTATCAAATTATTATCAATAATTGTCAAACGACAAATGACAGCTAGTATTGACGTACGCAGCCTAATGCCGAGTACGAATTTCTTTATCATTAAAATTTCAAATTTTTAACACAATACATGTCGATTTGAAATAAAAAAACATCACTTATTTGATGCTACAAAATAATGGTGAAACACAGGAAGTCAGAAAGACAGTCTATACAGCATAAGCATGGTAATAACAACGAAACGAGCTCCAGTTCGAGCGAGAGTTCGCAACTTAGTCAAACATTTCAAACTTTATCTACATGGAAGTCTGGTGTTGGTGTTATATGTCTTTTAATAGCGGTGCTCGTTGGTACTTTAGGATATTTTGAGACGAGAGTGAATACGCCTCTAGGTGAAGAAAAAGTGAGTAACCTCTTCCCATTATTATTTCCGGTATTTACCCAAAGTTAGCCTACTTTTATCCTGATTCGACGAGTGCCATCTGACCTCCGCAACGCTAAGAGTGAATTAGTAACTCGTTGGATAAGAGAAAATTACGTATCAATAGTTAACGATTATTATCAGATGTTATGATAACAACCGGGATCGACAGCTTAACGTGCTCTCCTAGGCACGGTGAGGAGTTTCGTCCTAGCCAACGCCCAGGCCGAAACATATAACCACAACAGTTGGTGAAGAAAAATTGAGTAATGATCAAGTGTTAATCACTCGTTAAGTATAAAGTACCATTGATGATGACATAAATGTATAAGCAAAGATAAGATAAGTCTATGTATATCCTAGCTTTGCCAGTCGCTTCTCCCATGTAACAATTGTTAATGTGTTTTTATTTTATGAATTAATTTTGTACCAATATGTTTTGGGAACCACTTGTTTCTATTGCCATCTTCTTCTTATCGAGTGGTTAGGGGCCTAACTAGTGTCAGAGTTGTTCAGGTCACCCGTAAGCCTCTGACTTGACTTTTCGACTGTTGTCAAATTGTCAACACCTGGGATCGACTTTTTACGTGCCCTCCGAAGCACGGAGACGCTCGGTTGAAATACCACTATGCGGATCACCCATCTAGTGACTGACTGCATCTAAAGTTGCTTAACCCAACGATCATTTACCGATTCGTGGATGCAGTCGCCTATGAGCCTCTCTATCAATTGCAATAAAGATGTCTCATTTAAAATCATTATCTAAAAGGGCCAAGCCACAGGCAAGTGCTAGTAGGAATATAAATTTTGTCTGGTTGTCCCCGGACTAATCTAACCTTTAAACAAGCAATTCTTACATATACGTATTTAATCTGAATCTGGGAAACGTCTCCAGCGATTTAAATGAAATTTAGTATGCAGGGTGTTTCAGTGGGGATAAGAAAATGTAGTTTTATCCGTGTTTTAATGTTGTTGTATCCAGTCAGATTAGATTTTCCAAAAGACACCTACAACAAAAAAATACACTAAATATAATATTGCCAGCGTAGCTATGGAATTTGCTAGTTTAAATTTTTTTTCAGGCAGTCAAAGAGTCAGGTCTGGCGATACCAGACAGATATTGGGGTTCATATCGTCCTGGTGTGTACTTTGGACTGAAGAGTCGGGAGCCAAGGTCTCCAGTATTTGGTATGATGTGGTATGAACTTGCTGCAGCAGCTCACAAGGGGATCAGGTACTTGACTAATTAATTCAAACATTAATAATAAATAAATAAATGATACACACTCAATGATGTATATTCCATTATTTTAAACCAACTTAAAAGAAATTAGGATCAGTTTTATTATCAAGTTGATAAATTTTCCGGCGTTCTGACGTGACGACTCCATCGCTCGCTGTTGGTATAACCTCTATCACAGCAGAGATTATTCCAGCAGTACAATCAGTCACAATAGTGGTAGCTCTTTTGTTGCAAAAGGTCGGCTAGGTGGGTAACACTCCAGTAGGCTAGTGGAATTACTGCGCAAAGGAGATTTAAGAACCAATATATCGAGGCTGGCAAAGCGTTAGTGACATCTGCAAATGGTGTTGCAAGCACATAGGCTACTGAAATTGCTTACTATAATTATTATGTATTATTGTTTCAGACACTGGTGCGATCAGAACGATAACCTGCCAACATATGGCTGGCTGTCGCATGACGGTGTCAACTTTGGTGAGCAACTCGTGTCTGACCCACCGCACAATATACATACATCTTTTATAAAAACACCCGGTGGGGAGTTTGGTGGTCAATGGACTGCCCGTATTAATATAACAGCTACGGTGAGTTAATTTTTGCTTTTTCAAGTCATTACTAACACCAGGAGTATATTAGTAACTAATACCATTCGATGACGTCCTTAGCCGTGGTTCGGCTTCGCAGGAGGCACCCTAAGGACGGAATCAAATTTTTTTTTTTTAAAGAATATTAGCAATGCTTTTTTACAAGGCATTACTAATTAATATTGCTATTCCCCCTCCAAATAAGCTCGAAGCTTGCGCTAGGAGTGGGTACGACAATAGCCCAAGAGAGTCAGGATCGAACCCTCGACTCTCGCGTTAACAGAACGAAGTCGGCCCTTCTACCGTTGAGCTATTGAGGCTTCTGAGGAATATAACTAAGAAAACGAAAAAAGCAACTAAAAATAGACAAGCATGCGCGTCGCCAGTATGAAGTAACACGTCACATGGAGCATGTCGGTGACGCGAAACCATACGTTTATTATCAAAACTGGCCAGAGAAACTTACATATAAATAAGCGTTCGGGAGATGGAATCCCACAGACACAGATACAGATCTAAAAACTTTTACCCAAAAAAATTTTCAGGGCAAAGACAACACCCCTTTCGTTCTGATATGGTACGGAGCTTTGGATGAATCGTTAGGTGCAGACCAACACTCACGTCTATGGGCGGAGTCTGGAACGATACGAGGTCATGCACCAGCTCTTGGGAACTTCAAAGTGAATTTAGTACCTCATACTGGTGAGATTTTTGAATTTACGGTTCTTTAAAAAATTTTTTTGGATTTTTTCTTTTGGAAAAATTTTGAGAGTAAATTCTTAAGCAAGACCACCCTGAAGTTAGTCGACATTGTTATAACAGAAACAAAATGGCTGATTATTTTTTCGTTATCGGGTTCAATTACAGCTAATAACAATCCGGGCAATGTCTTCATTATCACAAAAATATCATCAAAATTGGTTAAGGCATTTAGAGGAAGACATACAAACACATTTATATCTCAATTCTTTATGTATATTAAGATAAAAAGTATTTTATAGATGGCGCTAGTTTATCCTACAATTTTCAATTTAATTACAAGGACTTAAAAGCCACATTTCTCCCAGCTCAAGGCCAACTGGGGAAGAACTACCCTCTCACAGATAATCGGCGTAAATTAACATTATTGTTGCATTTCGTGTGATAAGTGAGAGTGCAGGAGGCCCAATCTCCCACCCCCTAATTTTATAGGTAGCAGTGACTATTTAACATCAGGCGGATCGTATGCTTGATTGTCAACCGTCATGACAAAAAAAGCAGAATCTTCATCCAAGCATTATTCCCGGTATTATACGAGTATTTACCCAGGGTCTACTTATTACTCTTGTCCGGATTTGACAGGTTACTAGTTTTTACACGGAGCGATTGCCATCTGACCTAAGGGCGAACCAGTAGTACTAATTAAATAAGAGCAATTTACTTATCAATAGCTAACGATTATTATCAAATGTTATTTGATAACAACCGGGACCGACAGCTTATCGTGCTCTCCGAGTCACGGTGGGGAGACCCACTACGACAAACGCCCAGACCGAATAGATATTTTTATCTGCTCGAGCGGGAATCGAACCCGCAAGCGTCGAAGCTAAAGGCAAACTCGGTACACAACACCACAACGGCGTCATAAAAAAAAAAGCAATCTATTGTCCTCTATATCTATGGTGTTTGCGTGCCTACGTGCGTGCTTACGTACGTACATGTGTGCGTGTTTGAATGCTTGCGTTTGTATGTATTTGTATGATGATAATTTTTTTTCAGGTAAGCTAATACACACCTCATACTCAGAGGCCTACTCGGCTGGTTTGCATTTACTGAAGGAGAAGTTCTATTCACTGCTCAAAGTTGAGAAACATCCACAGTTTGGAAGAATGGCTGTGTTGGGTATTGATGAGGAGCTTGATGATTTGGTAATTGAAATCTGATACAGTAGCAGAGCTTCCCTCCCCTGGGCCGGATTGACCGGGGAAGTACTACCCTCTCATAGAAAATCGTCGCAAAGTAACAGTATCAATAGGTACTGTTGCATTTGGGATTAGTGAGATCCCGTGGATGTCCCATCCTTTCTTCCTTCCCTTTCCTCTTATTCCTCGGGTTGACAACTACCATGTGATACTTCAAATATCGCAAGCGTTCATAGGTAGCGGTGACAGCTTACCATAAGGTGGACCGTATGCTTGTTTGCCAACCGTCATGATATAAAAAAAATGAACATGAGTCTTTATATATTTTTTTAAAATAAACACTACAAACACAACAGCTCTCATTAGGATAGTGATATCCTGTGTTAGGGGTCCTGAAACATACACAATAACAAGCACAAAAAATCAGACCGGAACACATGTCTGTATGGTCAATACAAACATCTATAGTACGTAAAACAAAGAAAAATGCATAAATTGTGTTTTCTTTTCCAGGAAAAAAATATAAATTTCGTCCCAATACAAATGATGGTTGAAACACCTTTTGTCCTGGACGTTGTGTACACCACTGAAGAACTCCCAACACCCCCGCTAAAGGGGAATGATTATACTAAATCACTGCAAGGGTTGAAGCAAGCCTTCGATGAGAAGTTTGAAAATACATTTAAATTGAAGAAGAAGGGGTGAGAATTCAACAAACACTCAACAACCCTCATTAGGATACTGATATCCTGTGTTTGGGGTTCCGAACACACATTGACAAGCACAAAACAAACCCAGACACATACCGGTATATGTTCGCTACCACTGTGCATCAAAAATATACAATTTTTTGTTTGCATATTGTTGTTGGCCTTACTGGCCTTGACGGCGTCACTGCGTGGGAGTATGTTTTAACCGAGATTTTAGGACTTTTTAAGTTTGAAGTCAAAACTTTTTTAGCAGCATTTGTAGCGGTGTGTTATGGGTTTTGCGTCACCGACATGCTAATGATGTCACACTGTCAAAATGTGTGCATGACCTATGTATATGTATCCTAAAGGTCGACAACACCTACATAACCTGTGGTGTTGCAGATGTTCATGGGCGGTGGTAAACGCTTAACATCAGTTGAAGCCCGTTTGCCACCTTTAACATAAAAAAATTCTCCCATTCCAGGTATTCAGATAAGGACGTATCCATAGCTAAAGCGGCCATGTCAAACATGATTGGTGGTATAGGGTACTTCTACGGGGCGAGTCGAGTGCAATCACAACATACAAAGGAACCTGTACCCTATTGGAGAGCACCTTTGTACACCGCTGTGCCTAGCAGGTGGGTCGTTGTATTCATCCATCCGATAAATCAATCAACCATCCATTCATACAAATATCCACCCTGCTGTTGGTATAATCTCTTTCACAGCTGAGATTATCCCACCAGTGCAATCAGTCTACACTGGTGGTAGGTCTCTTGTTGCAAGAGGCCGGCTAGGTAGGTACCACTGCAGTGTCAGTTCTACCACCAAACAGAAGTGCTCAGGCATTACTGTGTTCCGGTTTGAAGGGCACTGTACGCTAGTGAAATTACTGGGCGAACGAGATTTAAGAACTAATATCTCGAGGTTGGCAAAGCGTGAGTGGCGCTTACAAGCTACAGCAACCGCTTACCATCAGGTGGGTAGTATGCTTGCTTGCCACATAAAAAATCTAAGATTTATGAATCAAGTCATCCACAATCCTTTAAAAAAGATTTTGTTTTTATCTGTTATATAAACCATCCACCCAACCAATAACATCAAAACATCTAAACCATCAATGAATCAATCTTTTATTTTGTTGATCTATCCACCAATCAATCAAATATTCATCAAACTGGTCAATCAACAAGCTAACTTAGGCTTTGGACTGATCTCTGTTATACTGGAGATTTATCCATCAAATCGACCAACTGTACACCCAATGTTGTGCCTAATAAGTTGGTTGCTTTTATCAAAGTTGTGCCTAATAAGTTGGTTGCTTTTATCAATGTTGTGCCTAATAAGTTGGTTGCTTTTATCTACCATCCATCCAAACAACCAACTATGTATAAATAAAACTTATATTTTTATTTTTTTAGATGTACCAAATTTCATAATTATATGTATATTTGTCATTCCGTATCTCAAAAAGTTTAATTCGGATTGAATTTTTTTTTAAAATAATTTGATTGATTTTTTGAAATCACTACATAGTATACAACAAAGTCGCTTTCTCTGTCCCTATGTATGCTTAAATCTTTAAAACTACGCAACGGATTTTGATGCGGTTTTTTTAATAGATCTCTATGATTGAAGAGGAAGATTTATATGTATAATAACATCCATTAAATAGTGGAGAAATACTGTTATTTTTGAGGTTTCTAATGTGATGTCGTAAATAATTACATTTAACGCGTGCGGGCCACGGGCAGTAATGAATAAATCAAAACTACTGATCGATTGTAATCATTTTCTCAGTGAATGACATAGGCTATATATTTTATACCCGTGCGAAGCCGGAGCGGGCCGCTAGTATTACTATAACCTCCTACCCCCTCTGTTCCCTCCTCTCCTCTCCCTTGGGTACTTCAAGTATCGTATGTTCATAGGTTGCGGTGACTTTTTACCACCAGGCGGATCGCATGCTTGTTTGACAACCGTCACGACATAATAAAATTAAACAATGAATTATTTCATGCAAATAAACTCTAAAAAAACTCGTTCCATGATATTATTTTTACTATAATAATTTATGTTATTATATATGGTACTGTTCTTATGATACACTATAACATACAGACAGACAGACAGTATCATATTCTCCAAGAAGGGTGACCAAATTCATAAACCTGGTTACAGGTCATTCTTCCCCCGCGGCTTTCTCTGGGACGAGGGTTTCCACGGCCTGCTGATAGGGAGGTGGTCTCCTGACATACAGCTGGATATAGCAGCCCACTGGCTCGACCTGATCAACACTGAGGGTTGGATACCGCGCGAGCAGATCCTGGGTAAGTGTATAATAACATATATAACTAAATAAAATCTAAATCTGAATCTGGCGGTGGAGTCTTAATAGCTGTCTCTACGCGGTTTCGCTCTCGCAGATTGTCTCATTACGAAAGTAAATGTGAGGACGTGTGGGTTGAGATCGACTCTTATTGTTCAAATAATGCATCTGAAAAGTTCAATATCTGCGGAGTATACTTACCACCACCCTTACAAAAAAACCTTCTCGATAATTTTGTAAATAACACTAACAAAATCATGGAATTCCATAAAAATACTTTGATTATCGGGGACTTTAATTTAAGTTGCATCATGTGGCATAAACCTACGTCTAACACAAATAGTATTCTTGCTCAAAAGCTTTTAGATTTTATCTCGCTAAACAACCTAATTCAATATAATAATATATTCAATAAAAGAGGAGTCATTCTGGATCTAGTACTGTCTAATGTAATCGTTGAAAATTTAATCGAGAGTAAATTTCCATTAAGCGTTTTGGACTCACATCATCCAGCCTTGGAATTTTCGGTTCCTTTTAATAGGTTAACCACATTACCTCCACGCATTCCCAATGAGAAATTCAGCTTTCATAAGGCTGACTATGGAAAAATTTGTAAACATTTGGACTCTGTTGGGAGCACGTACTAGCATCTAATCATTCAGTTGAGAAAATGGTAAATAGTTTTTATTCTATTCTTAACGATACCATCTCTATGTATGTGCCTAAGATCAGAAATAACTCAAGAAAATTTCCAATTTGGTACACTAAGGAACTTATAAGACTGTTACGTGAAAAGCATAAATGGCGTAAAAAATATAACAAATTCAAGAATCCTCTAGATGAAATAACCTATTTATCCATTAAGAAACGTTGTAACGACATGACCCATCAGGCTTACAAAAACTATATAACTAATTTAGAAGAATCTATTTACAAGCAGCCAAAACTATTTTGGAGCTTTTTAAAAAGCAAAAAAAAGAATATGAACAATTTCCCTTCTACAATGAACTTAGACAATATGACAACTTCTAACGGGGATGAAATCTGTAATTTATTTGCTAAGTTCTTCTCCTCTGTATACACCAACCGTGTAACATCCGTCGCAAACCGCGATTACAATATCTCTGACATCCTTTCCAGTCCCCTAAGCAGTGTATCGGTCACAAGAAAACAAATTTGTGAGGCACTACAGCGCTTGGATCGAAATAAGGGTGCAGGGCCAGATGGGATTCCACCCCTTTTTGCAGTAGAATGTAGAGATTCATTGGCTAGTCCGCTTTTTATTATTTTTAATTCTTCTCTGCAAAATGGTGTATTCCCTTCAGTATGGAAGGAAGCTAGAATTACTCCAATTTTCAAATCAGGTAACGCTCAATTGATAAAAAATTATAGACCCATTTCAATCCTACCCGTATTTAGTAAACTCTTTGAATCACTCATACGTCCAATTTTCACTTGGCATTTTAAACAAATTTTATCCCTACACCAATATGGGTTCATGAGTCATCGCTCTACTGCATCTAATCTGGTTGCTTTTACTTCTTTCGTTGCTAGTTCTATAGATGCTCGTTTTCCAATCGACACTATTTATACAGACCTCAGTAAGGCCTTTGACTCTATTGATCACAACATTTTGCTTCAAAAACTATCCCTCTTTGGCATTAGCGGAACCTTTCTAGCGTGGTGTCATTCCTATTTGAGTTACCGAACATCCAAGGTTGTTGTTAGAGGCTATACTTCTAACGCTTTCCAGGCTACTTCTGGTGTCCCACAGGGCTCACACCTCGGGCCTATACTTTTTAATATTTACATAAATGATATAGTGCGAATTTTTGAACACTCCCAGTGTTTTATGTATGCCGATGATATCAAACTAGCCATGAAAATAAAGAATAATAACGATGTCAGACTACTCCAAAATGATCTCGACCGGCTGTCTTTTTGGTGTGAAAACAATAATATGACTTTAAATATTAATAAATGTCATTTCATCAGATTTACCAGAAATCACAGCTCTATTTCGCCTGTGTATAAAATAAAAGGCCAAACCTTAAAAGAGGTTAAGACCGTCTGTGACCTAGGAGTAGAACTGGATTCTAAGCTACGCTACCATTTACATTACGACAAAATCGCGACTAAGGCTTTTAAAACACTGGGCTTTATATTAAGAAACTGCAAAGATTTTAAAAGACCACAGACCAAGATTCTGTTATATCACACCCTGGTACGTTCTTGCCTTGAATACTGTAGTCCAGTTTGGAGCCCTCTTTATGAGATACACGTAAAAAGGCTAGAACGTGTTCAGAAAAGGTTTATGTGGCATTTAAGTTTTCATTGTAATAAAGCTAAGGAGCTTGTTTCATACGAAGATAGGCTTATCTTCTTTGGTTTAAATAGTTTGCAAGACAGAAGAAAACTACTGGATCACATGTTTTTATATAAATTAACTAACGGACTACTTGACTGCCCCTCGTTATTGCAAGATCTTAATTTCAATATCCCTCTGAAGTCGTGTCGTGCTAATAAATACGTCCCCTTTACAACATACACCTCAAAAAGCAATCTCGGTTTTAATTCTACCATTAATAGAATCCAGAGACAGTATAATTCTCTGTCCAATAGCAAGAATATTGATATTGACATCTTTTCAGATAGCTTGCCTAAATTTAAAAGGAAACTTCTTGATTACTTTTCTAAAACTAACAATAATTCTGTCTCACGGTCTCGTACTTAAGATTTTATTTAATTTTTTTTTTAATTACATATATTAGTATTACTTTTTAATTTAGTTATTATTATTATTTTTTTTAAATTACATATATAACAGTCCTTATTATCCATACCAGTGTTTTTATGTGTACACTATGTTTGATATTTAGAAGCATTGTTTTGATTTTTATTTTTAGTCTTATTTGTATGTGTATGAATTTCTTTTGATTTATATATATTTTTTGTAAAATAAGTCTTCACTATAAGCATGTCGTGGCAACCTATAAGTAAGACAACACTTAGCTCTAATCTGTCTTAAATGTGTATTTGTACTTTTTTGGTGTATGTTTTGTTGGTTGTCCTAAATAAATAAAATAAAAAATAAATAAAATAAATAACTCCCTCTGATTGGTAAACTATTGGTGGGTTGAGCAACTCTAGGCGCGGTCAGTTACTAGATGGGTGATCGCATAGTGGTATTTCAACTGAGAGTCTCCGTGCTTCGGAGGGCACGTGAAAAGTCGGTCCCGGCTGTTGACAATTTGACAACAGTCGATAAGTCGAGTCAGAGGCCTATACGGGTGACCTGAACAACTCTGACACTAGGTTGGCCACTGACCACTCTATAAGAAGAAGCGTACCTTTACTAATAGGGTTTCCGTTTTACCCTTTGGGTACGGAACTCTAATAAAAATGAAGAGTTTTTCATCGCTCATTAAGATTGCTCAATCTTTCAATTGGACGAAAATAAGCAATACCATGTCAACCCACAAAATTGAAAAAACTGAGTTATATATGCAGAAGTGTTGGTAAATGGCCGAAGAACATTTTTCTTAAATATTTGTAGGGTTTTAAGCGTTAAAACTTCTAAAAAGCCATTTTTAATCATGCTATGTATGTATTATGTTAAACGTTTTGGGTTATATTATATATGAAGTATGCAGTTTGTATACTTATTTTTGTGAAAATAAGTAAAACAACTTACATAAATCTGAAATTGCCAAAAACTTGACCAATACATAAAAAATCATATAAAGCAAGTTGTTCAAAATTTCCAAACGCGTCTCGAAATGACATTCGTGTGGGTTGACATGGTATTGCTTATTAGCTCTCTCGTTGCAGGAGCGGAGGCCCTAGCGAGGGTCCCCAAGGAGTTCGTGGTTCAGAGCAACGCGGCTGCCAACCCCCCCATGCTCCTGATAACCATCGCTCGTCTCGTCAAGAACAATCCGAAACTATTCGAGGGACATGCGAAGAGGAGTCTACTGAACCGGATGTTTCCTAGATTACAGGTGAGATGTTTTAATGACTAATGCGATTGTTGGTGTCTTCTTCGTCCTAGCATTATTCCCGGTATTTTATTTTACCCAGGGTCTGCTTATTACTCTTATCCGGATTTGACGGGTTACTAGTTTATACAGAGCGATTGCCATATGACGACAATCCTAAGGGCGAACCAGTAACTCATTGGATAAGAGCAATTTACTTATCAAGAGTTGACGATTATTATCAGATGTTATAATAACAACCGGGACCGACAGTTTAACGTGCGCTCCGAGGCACGGAGGGGAGACCCACATACAAACGCCCAGACCGAGACAGAAATTTAACAAACATCTGCCCGAGCACGAATCGAACCCGCAACCGTCGAGACTAAAGGTGACGCTACCCACAACGCCATAACGGTTTCATGCATCCATGTTTCCTAGATTACAGGTGTGAAATGTTTTTAATGACTAATGTAAAAGTTGGTGTGTTTGGTTGATTGGATGGTTGGATGGTAGAATGTTTGGTCGTTTGGATGGTTGGATTATTGCCTGTTTAGATGTTAGGATGTTGGTTACTCGATCGCGCAAAAACGAGTGAGTAGATTTGGATATTAGATTGTCTTAATTAATGCGAGTGAAGCCGCGGACTGTGCATATAGATACATACTAGCATTGACTCAAGGTTTCGCCCGCGTGAATAATTTTGTAATGAGGGACCAATTTAAACCTCTTCACATTTCTTGTGATAAAATTTGACCTACATTTTCAAAATCACATCTATTTATATACCAATTTTCATCAAAATCGGCTCAGCTATATAGGTTTTTTTATGTTGGCAAGCAAGCAAACGACCCACCAGACAACGAGAGATATTGGTTCTTGAATTACCTCTGCCCAGTAACTTCACTAGCCCACAGTGTCCTTCAAACCGGAACACAGTAATGCCTAAGCACTACTATTTGGCGGTAGAATATTTGACACTGCGGTGGTACCTACCTAGCCGGCCTCTTGCAACAAAAGACCTACCACCATTGTGACTGATGAGTAATAATTCATATTTTGTTAATCCCACGGAAACTTAACATTATTCCGGGATATAAAGTATCCTATCTTCAAGATAACAATCTATATCCGTGCCAAATTTCATCCAAATCCGTTCATCCTTTTTTGCGTTATTGACTAATAAACATATGAACATACAAGGTTTTTCTTCGTCCAGGCTTGGTACCAGTGGTTCCAATCAACCCAGAGGGGTAACGAACCAACTTCGTACAGATGGCGCGGTAGGGAGGATGACGGGTTACAACTCAACCCGAAGACTTTGACATCCGGTCTCGACGACTATCCCAGGTATGACTGTCTGTGTATACAAAGCTCTAGAACTTGGATTTGACCTTGAAAAATGTAATGCCTCCCATCTTGCTAATGACTGTCAAAATCGGGTATGAGAAACCCCAGTGTAAACTTCTGTTTTTCGTCGTCGAAGTCTCAAAAAAGGGGATCAGGATGGAACCCGCAACTGAGCGTTAATAGAGTCGACCCTTCTACCGTTAAGCTATTGAGGCTTTAAAGACACAAAAATGAGATACACTTAATATTCCTACAACCTCGAGTCCTTCAAACGAGGCGTGAAGAAAATAAATAATAACGTTGCACATTTAACGGCCCCCATTAGGATAGTTATATCCTGTGTCGGGGTCCGGAAACATACACAATGACAAGCACAAACACGCCCAGACCGGAACACTTGCCTGTATGGTCATTACAAACATAAGGTCCGAGCGGGAAACGATGCCGCGACCTGTGGTGTTTAAAGCTGATTAGATACCGCTGCGCTGCAAAAAAAAAATTAAAAGTGAAAGAAAATTTTGGGGTTAAATGGACGCAAATAGGCAATACAATGTCAACCCACAAAATTGAAAAAACTGAGTTATATATGCAGAAGTGTTGGTAAATGGCTGAAGAACATTTTTCTTTAATATTTCTAGGGTTTAAAGCTTTAAAATTTCTAAAAAAGCCATTTTTTCAATCATGCAATTTATGTATTTTTAAACGTTTTTGGTTATATTATATACGAAATATGGAGTTTGTATTATTTTTGTGAAAATAAGTATATTAACTTACATAAATCCGAAATTGCCAAAATCTTGACCAATACATAAAAAAATTTAATATAAAGCAAGTTGTTCAAAATTTTCAAACGCGTTTTTCTCGAAATGACATTCGTGTGGGTTGACATGGTATTGCTTATTTGCGTCCATTATATACATCTTAAAAATTTCGATTTTTTGCTTCGATCGTCTGATCTGCTAACGAATTTTGCCGACGCTACATATTTTTGTGTAGTGTATAAATACAGCCTACCACAATGTTTTGACTGTAATGGTTCCACCCTCCCCTCCCCAGGGCGTCCCACCCGACATACGAAGAAATGCACGTCGACCTGCGCTGTTGGATGTACGCGGCGGCGGACGCGATGGTGACCATTGCTCAGATCCTGGATCGGGACACCTCCAAGTGAGTATATTGATAAGATTAATTGTTCTTATTTTAGGATTCCTAACCCAAAAGGTTGCTAACGGAACCCTATTATTAATTTCATTAATAATTGAAAAAAAAAATTATGGTCATCATACAAGAATTTTCATATTTTAATTACAATGGCCGTTAAAACCGAATTAAATTTCAAACTTAAAATGGGTCTCTGAAAAGAAGCTATACAACCCTTTATGTGCAAGGGACAATTGACTGGTTTTTACACATATTTTCAGGTTCGAAGCCACAAGAGATCAGCTGGGCGACGAAGATCTACTGAACGAACTTCACTGGTCAACACAGACGCAGACGTACGCTGACTTTGGTATGTTAGTTTTTATATAAAATTGTCATTTTAAAAACCAATCCCCCCTTTTCGTTTGGTATGTTAGATGTTTGTGTGTCATTTTGAAAACCTATCCCCCTTTTCGTTTGGTATGTTAGGTTTTCGTGCAAAAGTGTCATTTTAAAAATATGGTGACCCCGGCTGTCCTTCTGGACTACGATTGATAGGTGATTTGTGAAGTTCTGTTCTGTGACTTTGAAGATATCATTAAAGTCTAATTTAGACCCATCACGTGTTTTAATCCAAATAACACCGTTGTGGCGTTGTGGGTAACGAGTCTGCCTTTAGTCTCGACGGTTTCGGATTCGATTCCCACTCGTTCAGATGTTTGCAATGATCTTACAAATATCTGTTTCGATCTGGGCGTTTGTCCTTCTTGGTCTCTCCACCGTGCACTTTAAGCTGCCGGTCCCGGTTATCATAACATCTGATAATAATCGTTAACTCTTGATAATTGCTGTTATCTAATGAGTTACTGGTTCGCCCTTAGGGTGATGGCAATCGCTCCGTGTAAAAATTAGTAACCTGGCAAATCCGGATAAGAGTAATAAGCAGACCCTGGGTAAATACTTGTATAGTACCGGGAATAATGCTAGGACGAAATATAGTACTAATATTGTTATTTCTCTTCAGGCTACCACACAGACGGTGTCCGCTTCGTCAGACAGCCTAGTAAGATCCCTCAGGAGGGCACGAGGGTGGTCAGAACAGTCACCGTCCCACCACAGATGAAACTCGTGACGTCAGCGTTCGGTAAGGTTTTTTTTGTTTCGTTTGGGTTGTATTGATCATGTTTGTATTGATCATACAAGCATGTGTTCCGGTCTGGATGTATTTGTGCTTTTGTGTTTCCGGACCCCGACACAGGATATCCCTATCCTTATAAGGGCCGTTGAGTGTGTCGCGTTTTTTTACTATAATCTAAGTACCCACCTTTTCTACAGAAAAAATGTCCAAAGACCCGCTGGTGATCAATATATCAAAATAATAAAAATAAACGCTACACACTCAACACACCCATTAGGATATTTATATTCTGTGTCGGGGGTCCGGATACATAAAAAATGACAAGCACAAACACACCCAGACCGAAACACATGCCTGTATGGTCAATACAAACCTATGGTACATAATATGTACTTAATTTTTCTGGTATTTTTAGGCTACGTCTCACTATTCCCGATGCTTTTGAAAGTTTTACGTCCAGAGAGCGAAAAGTTGGGGAGAATCTTGGAAATGTTGGACAATCCAGACCTTCTTTGGTCACCATATGGATTAAGGTATTACATTTATTAAATGTTTTTTTGATTCAAGGCATTTACCCAGGGTCTGCTTATTACTCGTATTCGGATTTGACAGGTTTTTAGGGTTCCATAACCAAATTGAAGGCTCAATAGCTCAACGGTAGGTCCAAATCCCATTTGGGCTATTGTCGTACCCACTACTAGCGCAAGCTTCGAGCTTATTTGGAGGGGCAATAGGAATATTAGTAATGCCTTGCAAAAAGCATTGCTAAAGCTTCTTTATATAAAAAAAATGGAAAAATGTCTGTCCGTCTGTATGTCACAATAATCTATACCAAATTATATATGAACCGCTACAGAATTTTGTAGTGTAATCTTAAAATATATAAGAATTAATGGTTCATACATGTAACTGAGGGTTGAAAAAAATTTTCTCCGTATGTCAACGTGTGAGATATCTTTGGATAGGTCTTTAAAAATGACAACGATTTTTTATTTTGACTTGTTTGATTAAGTAGTAGTTGTTGAGATTTTAGCTCCTAAAGTCACAAACATCGTGTCCCTCTTACTTTTGAAATATGGGATTAAAATTATGGAAAATTTTGAGGATGTATAACATCAAAAGCACTTTCCACTACAATTATTTTAAAGATCTACAAATTTTAGAGAAATATAAGTTTTTCTCATAACTTTGTTTTTCATAATATTTTTAATTACTATAAAATTACCAACTTATTTTTGGGGTCGATTTAAATTTGTTATTCCGCAAAATTCTTCATCATCAAGCTGCGGAACCCTTTATTTTCCACTGTGCTTGGTCCACAACGCACTTGACTTATTTATTGATTTTTATTTTATATCATGATGGGTGGCAAACAAGCAGTCACGGCAACCTATTAACTCTCGATACTTGAAGTACCCAAAAGAGGGGTGGGAGTTTGGGCCTCCGGCTTACTCATCGCACATTTCTTGTCACAGATCACTCTCCAAACTCTCCCCCCTCTACATGAAGAGAAACACGGAACACGACCCCCCCTACTGGAGGGGGCAGGTGTGGATCAACATAAACTTCCTAGCACTGTCCGCTCTGAAGCACTACAGCGAGGGTGGACCCTTCGCTGTCAGGGCCAAGGACCTGCACAAGAGACTCAGAGATAATGTTGTTGGTAAGTACAAATATATGTATGTATTTTTAGGAAGTGAGAAGACTTTTTGAAAGTAACAATCTTAATATTTCTTAATAATTACTGGCCTTTCTAGCACATAACTAGTGTTGACTACGTCGCCTAAAAAACTACGAGGCCGCCGTAATACGACGAATAATAAATATTGTTTAGAATAGGATTAAAATAAGTAAATTATATGTACGTAATAGATAAGTTACTCCTGCCTTTGTAAATATTATTTTATATCATTATGTATAATATGTTCAATAGATAAATAGATTATTATAGGGTTACACTTGTATATGCATGCCAACGGACCTGACTCAACACGTTGAGACAGGTTCAAGAGCGCCGGCCAATCAGCGTTAAGTAGAAATTAAACGATCAGAAATCAACATTGCGCTGATTGGTCGGCCAATAAAACTACCGCGACAATGCTCGCACTAGTTGTGAAACCAATATAACATATTTATATAATGACTTTTTATCACCGTATCGCAGTCGGATTATAACAGTGAATAAAGAACGAGACGTATAAAAGTTGTATTTCTTCAAACTCCGAACCAGCACAGCCCGGGAGGGGAAACCTGAACGCCCGAAACAAATCCCTGACCGTTACAATTGGTCCTTCTACGACGGATTGGAAAATTGATATCAAGAATTTCAAGAATTTGAAGAAATTGAAGAAAAGAAAATGCCCATCGTACGTTCGAGCTCACCAACGCGATCAAGATCTGGAAAAGAAGATTCTACGGAAACTTCAGACTGGTCGATGAACACGCCCGCCACGACGGAAACCGAAGCGACCACAGCATCAGTGCCAGCATCAGGTTCAGCTACCTCGTCGGTTGGACGAATTACTCGCGCCGCCGCCGCCGCCGCCGCGACCGCGCCTCCGTCCGCCGCCGCCACCACCGCCGCCTCTGCAATGGACGCCGCCTCGCACCTTGTAGTGGAAGGCTCGAGACAGACCGCCGCCACCTCGCGTATTGTGACCACCGCGCCGCGCCTTGCACCACCGCAGTCCGCCGCGCCTCCGCCGACCGCTCCTGCCGGCAGAGCGCGACCCTCTGCCTCGCGTACCGTGACTACCGATGTCGCCCCGCGTGCCGCGCCTGGTGACACCGCTCACGCGTCGACCGCGCGCCCGTCTGTGAAGAAGCACGTCATGCCCGCTCCTGAACCTATGAAAATGAAGAACGTTGGAGGAAGAACAGTTCCACCGTGTGCGTCTTCAGAAACGGTGATACCGCAATCGAAGCAGACCGCCACCAGATCGACCAAGTCGACGAAAAGAAAAGAAATGGAAGCCCGTCTGGAATTGCAGAGAAAGCAATTGATAGCCGCGCAGAACGCCGTCGCCTTGGCTGAAACAGAATTAGAGCTGACTCATTACCAGTCAGAAGAGGAATTCGACGAAGAATTTGAACTAGACAAGTCAGCGCATGTCGAGAACTGGGTAGACCAAACCACGGTCTACCTAGATGAACCCAATGAAGCAAGTAAGTGCGAACCTTCAATAAAAAGTGATATGAAAGAACTCGCGGAAGCCATCATCACCGCCACGAGGTCAAGCCAGCCCACTCAAGTCTCTGCCAAGACATGGGACCTACCCGACTTCGGTGGCTCACCGGAAGATTGGCTACCGTTCAAGCGAGCCTATGAAGAAAGTAAACCCCTGTGTACCGACGTACACAATGTAGGTAACTTAGTATATTTATGTTTATTATATCATTAATATTTATAACACTACATATAATAATATATTTAATAATTATTTACGTAATAATATCATATACATTACACATTCAATTACACACTACACTTCATACATACACATAATAATATAATACAAAACAAGAAAATATTATTTATATTTAATTCACGCGCATACTCGGGTGACACCCGTAGTATGCGACGGAATACCTGTTGGGACGAGTAATAATATTAAATAGTGACCGACCGAAATTTCGGTTTCGGTTTCGGTTTCGGCCAGTTTCGGCCAAAAATCTAGTTTCGGCTTTAGTTTCGGTTTCGGCCAAAATATAGCCGAAACTTTCGGCCTCGCCGAAACTCGAGTGTTCGTGAGTTTTCGTGCGTTGTTCGACAAACTTCGCAGCCAACTCGTGACCGCTTGCTAACGCGGCCAATCATAATCTCCAGAAATAAGTATTAGATTGATCTTTAAAATATTATGAACACAACGTATTATTAGTTAGTTATGTACTTAGTATATCTAACTATAAGTTGTTTCTTTTTTAAGTTTACTCCCAATAGTAAGTCCTGTATATTCATGACAAAAAATGGTTATGACTTTAATGAATTTTTAGTTTTTATTTTATTTGACTCAATTTAACTGTCTATACTATTTACAGTGGTGGTCAATTAATTAGAGACATTGGTATAATAGGAGTAACATTTATTTATATTTTCCGTAATTTCAGTTTACATGAAGTCTTCATTACGTTTTTTAATGTTGATCTGAATTTGATCATTTAACCAATGTTTTCTTAAGAGAATTATTAAATGTTGGAATGGATTGTAATTAAAAATAACAACAATTAAAATTCAAAACGGAAGAGAAAAATGTACATTTATTATTAAATTCATCTAAAAAGCGGCGTTTTCTATTAAATTTTACATTAAATGGGATTGCCTTTATTAGCTATAGCCATATCGACATCGGCGCGGCATCGACTCGGTCAAATAATGACAAGTTTCGTTTGTGAAGTTCTTCCAGGCGTCTTTGGTCTTTCACTATAGAGTTGGTTTAAATTTCCAGTTTCTTGTACCACAAATGGTCCAAGGAATTCATATCTAGGCTATTGGCAGGCCAATCTAAAACTGACAGTAGTTCACCGGCTAGACATCATTTAATAAACAGTGAAGTATATTTGGATCGTTTTCGTGTTCAAGCGCCCATGTAACTTTGCCACTAAGTTCTAGTCCAAATATTTCTCCTTTAATAATTACAGAGCTCACAAAGGGAACTTTTTATAAAGCTATTACCAGTCTGCGATCTAAATTTCTAGGTACACAGTTTCAGTAGTTTTATAGGTTTGAAAATACTACAAAAGGTAGAAAACCATACTTTTGGCTACCAAAAGCTATTTTAAGGTATGGCCATTTACGTTGAAGTAAAATTGTTTTCGCTTGGTCGTTTCACAACTTAAATAAGTGACCTATGTTTCAGTAATAAATTGTGATATTAATTTTAGAAATCAAAACTATAAACTAAACAATGACGCCAAATAAAAATACAAAAGCTTTCCGCCTTTGTATTTCAGGTTTTTTTTTTTTAAATCGAAAATAAAACACTAAGTCTGGCTGTCCCTGATTAGATGGTCAGCCAGTAAATGAGAAATTTCGATGCCAGAGATTTTTTTTAATAAACCACCATAAAATATTCTTCGCTTCGAAAAAGTATACACCATTCAACAGTATTCTTTATAACAAACAGTATCTCATAAAATTAAACTTTTAAAATATTTAACCAAATTATTTTCCGTTCCTAATTAGTTGACTACGAATGTATACATGTAAAAAACTTTAAATTCAAATTTCAGTCGAAAAAACGTAATTTTAAATATTTTTTAAAAAGTTTCGGTTTCGGTTTCGGTTTCGGCCGAAACTGAGAGGGAGGCCGAAAGTTCGGTTTCGGTTTCGGTTTCGGCTGAAAAACCAGTTTCGGTCGGACCCTAATATTAAATTATTTCACATGTACCGACATTAGACACATCGAAATAACTATCCAGTCGGCCTTAACCTCTCGGTGCGATACGCAAGTTAATTACTTCTCTGTCATAGTATATTGTCTTATTACGTGTGTGTTTCGTGTGTCTTATCTCCTATTTTCTTGTATCTTCTTGTCTAACCTTCTGACTGTACTTTTGTTCGTGTGTTGTGTTAAATACAAACTATCTTTAAATTCAGTGTGGACTTTCCTTTTCCTGTTCCTGCTATAAGGTAAAGACTTACAACACTACATTGGTGACCCCTACCGTACACGTGTCACAAGAAGATGATTGGCGAAGGTGATTCGAGCGCATCACATGTAAATACGGAGCCACGTCGCCCTAAAAAGATGGAGCGCTTAGATTCAACAGATGCACCTACCCCCACACATGTTTCGTCGCAGATGAAAATACCACCATTTTGGCCAGAGAAGCCCGCTATATGGTTCGCACAGGTCGAGGGTCAATTCACCATATGCCGTATCACCAGCAAAGTGGATAAATTTTACCACGTGCTAGCAGCACTCGACCGCCAGTATGCGGCGGAGGTAGAAGACCTACTTACCGGTCCACCGGATTATGAACGGTTGAAGGCAGAGCTCATCAAGAGGTTGTCGGTGTCCCGGGAGAATAAGGTGAAGCAGCTACTTATGCACGAGCACCTGGGTAACCGCAAGCCGTCGCAATTCTTGCGGCACCTGCAACATTTAGCTGGACCAGAAATACCCGAGGACTTTCTGAAGACCATTTGGAGCAGTCGACTTCCCGCCGGAATGCAGCCCATAGTTGCGTCTCAGGCTACGATGACGCTGGATGCTCTCGCGGAGCTCGCCGATCGCATCCACGACCTAGCGATGCCGACGCAGCAGGTTGCAGCAACGACGTCATCGCCAATTGACGACCTGGTTCGTCAGGTAGCTGAGTTGACCAAACAGGTCAGTGCACTCACCGCTCAGGTGAACCACAGGCCACGATCCAGGGAGCGAAGACGAAGGGACAACGGACAGCAACGTCGATCTTCATCGCGACGGTCACAGTCGAACTACCGCCGGCACCCTATCTGCTGGTATCACTACGTGCACAAGCAGAACGCTAAAAAGTGTGTAATTGAATGTGTAATGTATATGATATTATTACGTAAATAATTATTAAATATATTATTATATGTAGTGTTATAAATATTAATGATATAATAAACATAAATATACTAAGTTACCTACATTGCTAGCCTTCGAAGCCTGCAAGCAATCTCTCTGCAATGCAGCTCTCCTCGCACACCCTGATAGTCAGGCTAAGTTAGGACTCGTCACTGACGCCTCCGATACGGCGATAGGTGGAGTTCTCCAACAGTGCAAGGATGGAGATTGGCAGCCTCTAGCATTTTTCTCACGCAAGTTGAGCCCATCTCAAACGAAATATTCTCCGTACGATCGCGAGCTCCTTGCCATCTACGAGAGCATAAAATATTTTCGGCACATGCTAGAGGCCACTCATTTCACCATCTATACTGACCATAAGCCTTTATGTTACGCTTTCCATGAACGGAAAAGTAACTGCACACCACGTCAGTATAGACATCTAGACTTCATCTCGCAGTTCACCACCGACATCCAGCATATATCAGGGAAGAATAATGTTGTTGCAGATACTCTGTCTCGCGTCGATGAACTGCAGATGCCAGTTAGTCTAGAAGAAATGGCCAATCTCCAAATAACAGATCCAGAGCTTGCAGAATTTCTACATGGCGAGACCTCACTTCGCCTGGCTAAAAGGAACATTCCTGGCTGTCGTACTGAATTGTACTGCGACGTCAGTACACCGACTCCCAGACCGTTTGTTCCAAAGAAGCTTCGTCGGCAAGTATTTAACTCTCTCCACTCCCTTAGTCATCCGGGAGCTAATACAACAGCCAAGCTCGTTGCAGAACGCTTTGTCTGGCCGCTCATGCGAAAGGACTGCCGCGATTGGTCTAAGGCATGTTTGACATGCCAGCGCTCGAAGGTAACTCGACACGTCTCATCACCGACGGGTACGCTCGATTTGCCTTCAGCGCGTTTCAAACATGTCCATTTAGACTTAATCGGCCCATTACCACCTTGCGGTGATTATCGGTATTGCCTGACAGCCGTCGATCGCTTCACGCGATGGCCGGAAGCTGTACCGATTACCGACATCACTGCAGAGACTGTGGCCAAAGCGTTTATATCATGTTGGGTATCCCGGTTCGGATGTCCTACTCAGATCGTCACCGATCGTGGTAGGCAATTCGAATCGGCGCTCTTTCAGCAGTTGTCAAAGACCATTGGTTTTGACCATAGAAAAACAACTGCATACCACCCACAATGCAACGGCTTGGTTGAGCGTTTCCACCGGCAGCTTAAAACTGCTATAACTTGCCACGCTGATGCAAGGTGGGTTGAATCATTGCCGTTGGTACTCCTCGGCATCAGAAGTTCTTTTAAAGAAGACTTAAGAACTTCATCGGCAGAGTTGGTTTATGGTGAGCCATTGCGACTCCCTGGTGAATTTTTCGGCCACGACATCGCAGGCTATACCACCGACATCACCGATTTTTCTGCCCGCATGAAGTCTTTCGCTGAGAACCTACGACCAGTCCCAACTCAGCACCACTCTAAAGACAAAATCTTCGTGTTTAAGGATCTTGCCACCTGTAGTCACGTATTCCTTAGAGAAGAAATGCTACGGGGCTCACTTCAAGCAGCATACACAGGGCCACACGAAGTTTTGAAAAAGGGTGCCAAATATTTTAAAATAAAAGTCAAGGGCAAAGACATGACAGTAAGCATAGACCGCCTTAAGCCTGCCTATCTATTGTCAGACGATGCTGCCCCTTCCCGCTTAAGTCACTGCCTCCCGACTTAAGCCAACCACAGTCAAATGACTTTCCCCCCTTACGAACGACTCGATACGGTAGGAAAGTACATTTCCCGGACTACTTTCGCCCGTAGACACGGTCTCTGGAGGGGAGTGATGTAGGTAACTTAGTATATTTATGTTTATTATATCATTAATATTTATAACACTACATATAATAATATATTTAATAATTATTTACGTAATAATATCATATACATTACACATTCAATTACACACTACACTTCATACATACACATAATAATATAATACAAAACAAGAAAATATTATTTATATTTAATTCACGCGCATACTCGGGTGACACCCGTAGTATGCGACGGAATACCTGTTGGGACGAGTAATAATATTAAATTATTTCACATGTACCGACATTAGACACATCGAAATAACTATCCAGTCGGCCTTAACCTCTCGGTGCGATACGCAAGTTAATTACTTCTCTGTCATAGTATATTGTCTTATTACGTGTGTGTTTCGTGTGTCTTATCTCCTATTTTCTTGTATCTTCTTGTCTAACCTTCTGACTGTACTTTTGTTCGTGTGTTGTGTTAAATACAAACTATCTTTAAATTCAGTGTGGACTTTCCTTTTCCTGTTCCTGCTATAAGGTAAAGACTTACAACACTACACACAACATGGCCCGACTACGAAAAGCAATCAAAGGCACCGCGAAAGAATCTGTACGAAGCCTGCTGTTCGTAGCATCAGACCCCGAAGCCGTCATCTCTGCACTGGAACGGAGGTTCGGAAGACCAGACCAGCTAGCACTATCCGAGCTACAGAAGATCAAAGAACTGCCACGAGTCGGTGACACGCCGCGAGACATATGTGTTTTCGCTAGTCGTATTAGCAACGCAGTGACGACCATCAGTGCTTTAAATAAACCACATTACCTGTACTCGCCAGAAATGGGTAAGTCCATTATAGAAAAATTATCACCGATCTTGCGTTATCGATGGCTCGACTTCAACGCTAGCACTGGAGAAGATGAACCGGAATTAGTGAAACTCAAGACGTTCCTAGATCATAAATCCGAATTATGTGGCACATATGCACCGCCGGAAACGATGACAGCGAAGAAAAAGCCTGACAAAAGGTATCCTGTGAACACAGTCAACTATGAAATAGTCGCCGCGAATCAAGACACCTATAAGAAGTTTTGTTTTCAATGTGAAGGCGAACACTGGCTCACAGAGTGCTCCAGATTTAAAGAAGCTGCAACCGATGAACGGTGGGAAATTGCGAAACAAAAGAGACTATGCTTCCGCTGCCTACGCCGACGGCACCTGAGAAACGACTGCAGAGGTCAACCTTGCAAACGATGCAAGCGTCCTCATCATACTATGCTGCACTCGGAGCCGAAGACAACGACGGCACCGCCCCAGCAGCCAGCCTCGTCGAACAGTCAAGAAACTGAAAAGAACGAAATTGTGAAAACTGTGTACGCAACCGCTGACGGAACGAGAGTGTACCTGAAGATGATACCAGTGGACATATATGGTCCGAGCAGATCCGCTCGCATCCTAGCCCTGCTAGATGAAGGGTCTACAGTCTCTCTTCTGGACGCCAACGTCGCCGCCCGCATCGGAGCCACCGGCGAAGAGACTCCGCTCATACTAGAGACAGTCGGTGGGAAGGTAGTCGAGAAAAAGAACTCTCTGAAGCTCAACCTCAAGATCAAAGGGGCACACAGAAGAGACAAGAGAACTCTCACCGGGGTACGCACCGTCGAAGGGTTATGCCTGTCCACGCAGCACATCAGCAAAGAAGAAATAGAAGGCTGCAGCCATCTGAAGAATAAGATCAACGAACTCTCCTACGAAAAAGAGAAGCCGTCACTCCTGATAGGCCAGGATAACTGGCACCTCATAGTTTCTCGAAAGATTCTGAAAGGAAAACGCAACGAACCTGCCGCTTCACTCACCGGATTAGGATGGGTCTTGCACGGATCCTGCACAGGAAGCGCCGCCGTATCTGTCAATTATGTCAACCACTGTCGAGACGTTGACAAAGAAGAGAAAATCGAGAATCTCATCAAGCAACACTTTGAACTGGACTCGATCGGTATACGAATACGACGCCCTAGCAACGACGCCGATCAACGAGCCCTCACCGTCCTAGATGAAACGACGAAACAGCTGCCTGAAGGAAGATACGAATCTGGACTGCTATGGAAAACGAAAGAAGAAACACTGCCGAACAACTACGCTCAAGCTCACAACAGACTCCTGGGCATCGAGAAGAAACTGAACAAGGATAGAGCCCTCAAAGCGGATTACGAGAACCAAATCAAGAAGCTGCTAGACAGCGGATACGCAGAGAGAGCTCCGCTATCCTCTACGCCAGGACGAACCTTCTACTTGCCACACTTCGCCGTCGTTCACCCTCAGAAGAAGAAGATGCGCATCGTGTTCGACGCCGCCACCAGATTCGAAGGAAAGAGCCTGAACGATGCACTGCTCCCAGGACCCGACCTACTCCAATCACTCTTTGGGGTACTCTTGCGATTCCGAGAGGGCCCTGTAGCAGTCGTCGCCGACATTAAAGAAATGTTCCTACGAATCAGCATGAGGAGAGAAGACCGCGACAGCCTTAGGTTTCTATGGCGAGAAGACGAAGGAAGAGCGAAGCCTAGCGAATATCGTATGACGTCAGTGATCTTCGGCGCAGCGTGCTCGCCTGCGACCGCGATCTACGTTAAAAACCTACACGCTCAGAAATATGAAAAGGAGCAACCGGAAGCAGCCAAAGCCATCGTCAGACATCACTATATGGACGACTACCTACAGAGTTTCGAGACGATCGAAGAAGCAAAGCGCGTCGCAACGGACGTCAACCGAATACACGGAGCGGCCGGATTCGAGCTATGCCAGTGGGCAAGTAATAAAGAAGAAGTCTTAACTGACACCGTTGTGGCGTTGTGGGTAGCGAGTCTGCCTTAAGCCTCGACGGTTGCGGGTTCGATTCCCGCTCGGAGCAGATGTTTGTATTAATCGTACAGGCATGTTTTCCGGTCTGGTTGTGTTTGTCCTTGTCATTGTGAATGTTTCCGGACCCCGACACAGAATATAATTATCCTAATGGGGGCCGTTGAGTGTGTAGCGTTTATTTATTTATTATTTATTTAATCGACTTGAAGAAAGAAGAGATACCTACAGAAAAGAAACTCGGACACGAAGAGAAGACACTCTGTATGAGATGGAGCGTCAAAGACGACATACTGGCGTTCAACGTCGGGCTGAGAAACACTCCGCTTGAAGTCAGCAGAGGGGATAGAGCACTGACGAAAAGAGAAGTCACCAGCGCGGTAATGTCGACGTTCGACCTCATGGGACTCGCAGCTCCTGCCCTCATCAAGGGAAAGAAATTGATTCAAGATCTGTGGAGAACCGGGATACAATGGGACGAGGCCATCACCGAGGAGCAAAGAGAAGTCTGGAATCAGTATATGGAAGACATAGCGACACTTCAAAGCTTAAGAATCCCCAGATGCCTGACGTCGGGTTCGAGAGTCGGAGAGATACATACCTTCGTCGACGCCAGCGAGAGCGCCTACGCTGCAGCAGTATTTTGGAGAACTGTGACCGACGAAGGGGAAGTCTGCGTGCGCCTGATCGCAGGCAAAGCCAGAGTAGCGCCCGCTAAGACCATCTCTATACCTCGCCTGGAACTACAAGCCGCGTTGCTAGGAGCGAGACTCGCCACCACCGTCGCCGAGGAGTCCGACCTGGAGATCACATCTAAGGTCTTCTGGTCGGACTCAACCACCGTCCTGCAATGGATAAAGGCCGATCCGCGTCGCTTCAAAGCATTCGTCGCACACCGGCTGGCAGAAATCGAGGACCTGACGAAGCCATGTGACTGGCGCTGGTTTCCTACGAAAGAAAACCCGGCAGACGACGCTACGAGAGACCTAACACGAAGAATCAACGACGAAGTCAGATGGTTCAACGGGCCCGCCTTCCTGTATCGACCGAAATCCGAATGGCCGGTTAAGAAAATAGAAAAGGAAAACGAGGAAGAGGAAAGCTTGAAAGAAAAACGGATGACCTGCGCAGCAGCAACCATAATCACGGAAGAACCGATGATTCCAGACCCAGCCCGATTCAGTTGTTGGTCGAAGCTATTGAGAACCACGGCTCGCCTATTCATGTTCGCAGAGAAATGTCGACAGAAGAAACGAGATAACAACGCTATAATGGGAAAAATCAGAATATACAGTCCACTAGAACGAGAACATTTGTCGAAAGCAGAAAAGGCTCTTATAAGACAGAGCCAACGAGAGTCGTTCCAGAGAGACGTCGCTAATTGAAGTAAAGGAAGAACAGTAGAAAGCTCTAGCCGTCTTAAGAATATCGACGTGAAGCTAGACGCCGAGAACCTGCTACGCCTCAACAGCCGCACCGGAAAAATAGAAAACTACGAGAGAAATCAGAACATCCTTATCTTAGATGGCAAACATAAGATCGCGCAGCTTCTCATCGAGCACTACCACCGAAGTCTTCATCACGGTAATCATACTACCGTCGCGAACGAGCTCAGACAGAGATATTGGATCCCAGGCCTTCGCAACGCAGTTCGTCGAGTAACCCGTGAGTGTCAATGGTGCATCGTAAGAAGACAGAAGCCCGAAACGCCGCCGCTGGGTGATCTGCCACGAGAACGCTTGAACTACCACCAACCAGCGTTCACGTGCACCGGGGTCGACTACTTTGGCCCCATGCACGTGACCATCGGCCGGCGCCACGAGAAGCGCTGGGGCGCGCTCTTCACATGCCTAACAACGAGAGCGGTACATCTAGAACTGGCGGCATCACTAACTACCAGTTCTATGATAATGGCGTTGAGACGGATGGCCGCGCGAAGAGGAACCCCACGAGTAATCTATAGCGACAACGGAACGAACTTCGTCGGGGCCAATAACGAGCTCAAACAAGAGACCCTGAAAATAAAGAAGGAAGAGCTTAGAGAAGCAGCCGAGAAGGAGGGCATCATCTGGAAGTTCATTCCTCCGGGCGCTCCGAACATGGGGGGCGCCTGGGAGAGGTTGATACGGTCAGTGAAGACGGCGCTCATCGCCGTGCTCGGCGAACGCAGCCCACCTGAAGAGGTCCTGCACACGCTCCTGATCGAAGCGGAACACACAGTAAACTCTCACCCGTTGACGCATCTAAGCACTGAGCCATCGGACGAAGAAGCACTGACCCCCAACCACTTCCTAATAGGGAGGTCTAGCGGGTTGACCATGATGGGGCAGTACGAAGACAGCAACCTCATAGGGAAGCCAGATTGGAGGACGGCACAGCGGATGGCCGACCACTTCTGGGGTCGGTGGCTCAAAGAGTATCTCCCCACGCTAATGCCACGACGACTGAAAGGAAGAAAGACATCGGAATTTCATCAGGGCGACGTCGTGATCATCGCAGACTCTTCCTTGCCGCGCAACACGTGGCCGCGAGGAATCATCGAGACGACGTTCCCGGGACCAGATGGAAGAACCCGCGTCGTCAACGTAAGAACAAGGGGCGGAGTGCTGCGGAGGCCGACGTCAAGGCTGATCCTCGTGACGGCGACTTCGCAGCCGGAAGATGGAGTGCCCGGATCTTCGTGCACTGGCGGGGAGACTGTTGACTACGTCGCCTAAAAAACTACGAGGCCGCCGTAATACGACGAATAATAAATATTGTTTAGAATAGGATTAAAATAAGTAAATTATATGTACGTAATAGATAAGTTACTCCTGCCTTTGTAAATATTATTTTATATCATTATGTATAATATGTTCAATAGATAAATAGATTATTATAGAGTTACACTTGTATATGCATGCCAACGGACCTGACTCAACACGTTGAGACAGGTTCAAGAGCGCCGGCCAATCAGCGTTAAGTAGAAATTAAACGATCAGAAATCAACATTGCGCTGATTGGTCGGCCAATAAAACTACCGCGACAATGCTCGCACTAGTTGTGAAACCAATATAACATATTTATATAATGACTTTTTATCACCGTATCGCAGTCGGATTATAACAGTGAATAAAGAACGAGACGTATAAAAGTTGTATTTCTTCAAACTCCGAACCAGCACAGCCCGGGAGGGGAAACCTGAACGCCCGAAACAAATCCCTGACCGTTACAACTAGTAAATAACAATCTTCTTCTTCGTCCTAGCATTATTCCCGGTATTTTATTTTACCCAGGGTCTGCTTATGACTCTTATCCGGATTTGTAGGTTACTAGTTTTTACACAGAGCGATTGCCATCTGACCTCCGCAACCCTAAGGCCGAACCAGTAACTCATTGGATAAGAGCAATTTACATATCAAGAGTTAAAGATTATTATCAGATGTTATGATAACAACCGGGACCGACAGCTTAACGTGCTCTTCGAGGCACGGTGGGGAGACCCACAGACAAACGCCCAGACCGAGACAGAAATTTTAACAAACATCTTCCCGAGCGGGAATCGAACCCGCAACCGTCGAGACTTAAGGCAGACACGCTACCCACAACGCTACAACGGTGTCTAGTAGTAAATAACAATTATCAATGAATAAAATGGTTCACGACCCAACCGAGTTAATGGCTCAGACTGACATTTCGGTTTTCTCGCCAATTGAATCAGAACTACCATCCCCTTTTTAAAAATAAAAAGGCAAAGGAATAAATTAAGAGGCTTATTTCTTATAGTATATATATAATTATTTATTTATTTTTATTTTAACTCTTTATTGTGCACTACAAACTTAAAACTAATATTATAAAGGAATGTACAAAACGGTTACATCGTAAGGCACAAAAGGCGGTCTTATCGCTCAAAGCGATCTCTTCCAGACAACCTTAGGGAAGGAGTAATAAAGTTACCAGAATAGGCAGGTGATGAACAACATAAATATTATAATAAACTTACATACAAATAATTACACATTACTACAAACAACTATTAAACATATAATAATATAAACTAATAAATACTTTATACAACTGATATAAGATAATATAAGTATATGTATTTTTAATAATATGTACATATATAATGAATCAGGAGTTGTTATTAAGCAGATAGTGATCTTTTACTAATTTCTTAAATTTTTATTTTCTTAAATTATATTATAGGTGTATATATACATAAATACACACATATAATTCCAAATTAAAAGCTAGAAATTCCAGTATGGGTGAGTTTGTGCTTGTCATTGTGTGTTTCCGGACCCCAGACACAGGATATTATTATCCTACCCTATTTGTATGTATTCATTCCATCCATCCATCCATCCAAACTTTCACATTTATAACATTACTTAATAATAATTGTTTTTCTCATTCAGGTAATATCCTATCCGAGTACAAGAGGACCGGTTACCTGTGGGAGCAGTACTCGGGGGAGGACGGTCGCGGGAGCGGGTGCAAACCGTTCAGCGGGTGGACGGCCCTCGTCACCCTCATCATGGCTGACGAGTACTAGTCATCATCATGTCATCACAAGGAGGCAAGGGTGGGGTGGACGCGGAGTTAGTGGTAGGTCGGTGGTAGGTCGGTGGTAGGTGTTTATAGCGCGGTCGGCTAGGTACCACCGCAGTGTCAGATGGGTCCGAATTAAATGGTACCTGCATCACCGAGCCGGAAATTATAATTATTTAACGGTGATATAACGATGGCCGTGGGCGTAGCCAGAATTTAACCTAGGGGGTAGGGGTAGCCAGAATTTAACCTAGCGAAATCTTAATTTAGGCTCCAGGGGAGGGTCAAAGTTGGCAATTTTCAATAATTATTAGTTAAATCGTTCAGAATAACATAATAAAATAGGCTACTTTTCAATGTGAAAAAAGGGTTGTAAGGGTTTGAAAAGGGGGATGAAAGTTTGATGGAATTATCGTCATTTTTAGAGCTGGAAGCTTATTTTTAGGCTGTTGATTCCATATAAATAAATATGTCATTTAGAGTTTGAAAAAGGGGGGGGGTGTCGGATTTTGTATTAATATTGATATTCACAGGGGCGAAGCCATGGCAGAAGATAGTATCATAAAGTACAGATAGCAACCGTTATCTCTGTCTTACAACATATACATGCACTAGCGGCCCGCTCCGGCTTCGCACGGGTATAAAATATATAGCCTATGTCATTCACTGGAAAAATGATTAAAATCGATCGAGTAGTTTTGATTTATTCATTACTGCCCGTGGCCCGCACTATTATTTACGACATCACATTAGAAACCTCAATAATAAAAGTATTTCTCCGCTATTTAATGAATGTTATTATACATATAAACCTTCCTCTTCAATCACTCTATCTATTAAAAGAAACCGCATCAAAATCCGTTGCGTAGTTTTAAAGATTTAAGCATACATAGGGATATAGGGACAGAGAAAGCGACTTAGTTTTATACTATGTAGTGATTTGTCATGGATGTCTTCCCGATGTAAGCAGTCTCTCAGCACGTTTCCGTTAATCTTTGTCTTAATATTTTAATAAAGAAAAATATCTTATTGTACTGTAAAAATGTGTATAAACTATTAGAGAAAGAAAAAAATTAAATTAAGCGGTTATTTCTTTCATATTGTTACGGGCTGTTCGCTAATTTGGAAACAAACACCTGATGGCTCTAAACAAGACTTTATTCTAGGTCTAGATTAAACAACAGGTCCAAATCACAGGTCAATCACAGTCCAAAAGAATAGCCGAGGTCACTAATTATCGCACTTGTTCACTGGTATCACTTGTAGTGTCTTCGCTTGTTGCTCAGAACTGAATGACTCAGTCGACGCGCCGGGCCGCTTATATACGCGGACACGGGTTCGAGAGAGCTCCGTCCGCGGAACGCTATTCTACATGTTTCGAGAATACACCTTTCTCGAACCCGCGCGGCGGTCGTAGAAATAAACAAAAGGAGTAGCAAGCGATTTTGAACCTTATGCCCCTGTGATAAGGTTCCCCGTAACAATATTTAAGTATTGATTGACAATTATTTTGCACAAAATTAAATAATTATTATATAAGCCGAGGTGTCCCAATCGAAAACGTAGACTTTTTCTAGTACTTAATTTGTGTTTCAAATGTATCTCGTGCTTAACTTGAAAGGCGTCGGGATGTGACGACCCCATCGCTCGCTGTTGGGATAACCTCTGTCACAACAGAGATTATTCCACCAGTGCAATCAGTCACACTGGTGGTAGGTCTTTTGTTGCAAGAGGCCGGCTAGGTAGGTACCAACGCAGTGTCCAATATTCTGCCGCCAAATAGTAGTGCTTAGGCACTACTGTGTTCCAGTTTGAAGGGCATTGTACGCTAGTGAAATTACTGGGCGAGCGAGATTTAAGAACTAATATCTCTCGTTGTCAACTCGTGAGTGGCACCTACTAATGGTGCTGCAAGCGCTCATAGGCTGCGGCAGCCACTTACCATCAGGTGGGCCGTATGCTTGTTTGCCAACTTCTAACATAAAAAAAAAGGAAAACATCGTGAGGAAACCTGCATGTAGTGGTAGAAATTCTATGACATGTATATGCTGGTTGTAGAGTTACCACCGTGTACGTTGGTGAAAAACTCGTAAATTGACTGCTCAGTCGCGTTTCGAGGTCAGCCAACGTATTTTTTTTATGTGAGAGGGGCAAACGGGCAGTAGGCTCACCTGATGTTAAGCGATCACCGCCCATGAACATCTGCAACACCAGAAGGCATGCAGGTGCGTTGCCGCCCTTTAAGGAAAGAATAGGCTCTTCTCTTAAAGGTTCCCAAGTCGTATCGGTTCGGAAAGACCGCCGGCGAAAGTCGATTCCACTGAGTGGTTGTGCGAGGAGAATGTCTTCTAAATCGCGCTGTTGTGGATTTCCAGACATCGAGGTGGTAGAACTTAAAAATGGTCCGCCTGGTTAGTTACCACCGTACGATGGTTAAAAACTCGTAAAATGACTGTTCATCCGCGTTTCGTGGTCAGCCAGCGTATAACCGGTTGTATCCTAAAAAAGGCAAAGCATCTGCATGACCTCTGGTGTTGCAGATGTTCATGGGCGGCGGTGATCACTTAACATCAGATGAGTCTCCTGCTATGACCTTAGACTAAGAATCTCTTGGACGGATACCATGTTGCCGCTCTTGTAACGTTATGTCAAAGGAGATATTGCTATCTCAGTCTGTTGCTCGGAGCACTAATACAAGTGAAAGAAATAGATATACATTTGGCAACTTTTTTTATTTCCTAAATGTCAATGTTGGCATGTTTTATAACCGGTCAAGACTGTCAATTATATAGATAATTTGACATTACGCACACATAACATACGTAAAATATTGCGCGGTTTTTATCTAACGTTCTTTTTATCTTCTTTCTCTTTCTACGGCCATGACAGTTTAGAGTAGTCAAGATGCTGTAGTGTTGTGCCTAACCTTGATTATATCGAATATAAACACATTTTATTGAAGTGAAACTTTTTTATAAACGTTGTGATTTCAAACCGGGTGCAACGGAAAAAACGACAGGTAAGAGACAAAAATACAAAAATGTTTAGGATGAAGCCGCCAAAGAATGAGACAGAAATATATATACTATTTTATATATATTAAACTCGTTCTTCTGTCGTGTGTGAATCGCACGCACATTTTACACAGACAGACAGACAGACAGATTAAGTCTACTCGCTGACAAATTTTAGCTAAAGAAGTTTTACTTCAATCGTGTTTTCTAAAGCAACACTGTTTTTTATTAATTTAGAGTTGGTTAAGCGTGATCATATTTAATGCCTTTTTGAATATTTATTAATAAATAATATTAAATTTCCTATCATAATACATCTGTCAAACTGGTGGTAGGTCTTTTGTTGCAAGAGGCCGGCTAGGTAGGTACCACCGCAGTGTCAAATATTCTGCCGCCAAATAGTAGTGCTTAGGCATTACTGTGTTCCGGCTTGAAGGGCACTGTACGCTAGTGAAATTACTGGGCAGAGGAGATTTAAGAACCAATATCTCTCGTTGTCAACGCGCGAGTGACACCTACTAATGGTGTTGCGCGCGCTCATAGGATACGACAACCTTGTATCATAAAAAACAAATATTATATTATGTGATATTGAAGCTACTTATATTAATATAGATAATTTAGGTATTTTTAAGAAATTTAGTCAGTGACTTTTTTTTCAATCTTGCAGCTTTCCTAAATACCCAATGACATGGGCGTTGCCAGGATTTGGCCCAAAATCGTATTTTGGTCCTATAGGGGGGATCCTGATTAATCTCCCCAACAGTTATTAATTAAATAACCCAATAGCCTAATATAATAGTGGCCTCAATAGCTCAACGGTAGAAGGACCGACTTCGCTCTGAGAGGTGGGTTCGATCCTGACCCCCTTGCGCTATTGTCGTACCCACTCCTAGCGCAAGCTTCGAGGGGCAATAGGAATATTAGTAATGCCTTAACAAAGCATTGGTAATATTTTTTATAAAGAAAAAATCGTTCAAAATTTATTATATTCTTTCATTTCTGAGTATTTAATGAATCAGATTCTATTGACCATAGAAACATGTGTTTGTTTGGAGGCTTACCATTAACTTTTAGTAACAAATGGACGCAAATAAGCAATATCATGTCAACCCACACGAATGTAATTTCGAGAAAAACGCGTTTGAAAATTTTGAACAACTTGCTTTATATGAATTTTTTATGTATTGGTCAAGTTTTTGGCCATTTCAGATTTATGTAAGTTATTTTACTTATTTTCACAAAAAATAAGTATACAAACTGCATATTTCGTATATAATATTAAATTATCGACAACGAAGTAGTAGTTGGGTGCGGTAATATTGAAAAACTGCCGAAATTTATTGTAATTTTTAATAATCACTGTTCACTTCAATGGTAGGTATAGGAATGAATTCAAATAAGACGAACTGTCAGTAAACAAATGTCTTGTTATGAGTGGGGGTGACAGTCGTTAAGCTTATTATTTAATCAAAGCAAGTCAATTGACTTCATTCCTATACTCACAAAATATAAATGATTATAAGTAAGATTATATTTAATTATTTATTACACATTAACTAATATATGTTAATAATCAAGCAATATTAGAACATAATATTTTAACAATATAACTCATGATATCTAACAATAATATTACCCAAAACGTTTAAAAATACATAATTTGCATGATTAAAAAAATGGCTTTTTATAAGTTTTAAAACCCCACAAATATTAAAGAAAAATGTTCTTCAGCCATTTACCAACACTTCTGCATATATAACTCAGTTTTTTCAATTTTGTGGGTTGACATGGTATTGCTTATTTGCGTCCATTATTATTTTTCGATCCAATTCAACATTGACGGTAAATCGATTCAGATTTTATATGAGCATAATGTAAATATGCCCAAAAAAATAAGTAAAAAAAAACGCTTGATTAAATTTTTTGCCTATTTTGTGGGACAGCTTTGGTTGATCAGATGGCGTAGTAATGTAGTTCTTTATTCTAAAATAGTTATTAAGTATTATAAGTGAGCTGTCTGCAATACAATAAATTAGTATATAAATATTACTCTCATAAGGATTAATAAAAAAATGCAATAAATTTTAAAATATTAAAAAAAACTTTCCATTTAGTGTAATTATTAGGAATTGTATGTAGGAATTTATCTTGATACTGTTTGTATTAAAATTGAATATCATATTTTAGTGTTGCTAGTATGAAAAAATCAATTCGAAATTGTAGACTGCGTAGTGTTGTAAGAATAAAAAATAAATTGACTGTTATTATATTTAAAAATTAAACAATAATTTTCAAATTGTTCCAATTAGGTTTGTTGAAATTTCATTTATAAAAAGTATAATCTTTTTAAAACCTCAAGACTCTGACGATAAGATCATGTTAGACGATAATACAGCACAGAAACGCACACAATGTTTGTTGCAAAGTACTTACGAAACCTTAAGTTGCCAGAGAACCTAGTACAAGGTTAACTCTTTCCAACAGACAGATCTCCTTGTTACTTTTATTATATAAGAAATGTGGTGTGGACTTTTAGGCTCTGCTCTCATTATCGGCACGGCATTTTTTTGTTATCTTAAATGTACGATAAAAAATTTAAATTACATGACGCGGCATGCCATTTCTGAATCTTAATTGAAATTTCAAATTATTGTCATATTTTTAAGTATATCTATTCCTCACACAATAACCCGCTGCCATGCCTCAGGGCACACTGCTCTTTTTAGTATTTACCCAGGTTCTGCTAATTACTCTTACCCGGATTTGACAGGTTACTAGTTTTTACACAGTGATTGTCTTCTGACCTCCGCAACCCTAAAGGTGAACCAGTAACTCATTGGATAAGAGTAACCCTATTAAGAGTTAACGATTTATATTATATGTTATAACAACCGGAACCGACAGCTTAACGTGCTCTCCGAGGCGCGGTGGGGAGACTCATAAGGACAACCGCACAGACCGAGACAGATATTTGTAAGATTATTACAAAGATCTAGTACAGCAACACGCCAATATGGGTCGCTTTAACGCCTTATGAATTCACTGGTATAAGCATCAATCGCCAGTATGGATACAAAAAAGCCTTATATAATGGTACATTAATTTTGGTGTAATATTATTTTTAATGAATTTATAATTGAGTTGAAAATATTTTTCTGTTGTTTTTTTTTTGTATATATTTTGTAAATGAATTTTAATAAATATTCATAGAGAAACAAAAAGTTTTGTTTTATTGGTTTTTATTTAGATTTCATTATAGAGCCTTTTGTTCGGAACAAAAAATAAATAAATATATAAAAATAAACAAAATTAGTATACTTTTTTTTTTTATGTAAGAGGGGCAAACGGGCAGGAGGCTCACCTGATGCTAAGCGATCACCGCCGCCCATGAACATCTGCAACACCAGAAGGCATGCAGGCGCGTTGCCGACCTTTAAGGAAAGAATACGCTCTTCTCTTGAAGGTTCCCAAGTCGTATCGGTTCGGAAAGACCGCCGGCAGAAGTTGATTCCACAGAGTGGTTGTGCGAGGAAGAAAATGTCTTCTAAATCGCGCTGTTGTGGATTTCCAGACATCAATTAAATTAAATTAAAAATTAGTATATCAAAGATACAAGTGTCTGTAATGTCAAAAATAACAGTTTTTGCTAGTAATATGAAAGTATAAATAACAATTAAGCAATTTTTTTAAGCAATGCTTTAGTGTGACTAAGTTTTTGACGGTTTGCTGTAGTAGCTAATCTTCAAAATGGCTGAACTGATTTTAACAGGTCTTTCACTATCAGATAGCTGATGTTATGATGAGTAATTTAGTCTAAATTACTCTTCATTTTGCTTAAAAGACTGAGGGTCCATGAAGTAAAAAATAATTATTAAGTAAATAGCTGAGCGGAGCCGCAGGTAAAACTAGTTCAAAGTTAAAATATGTCAAAATAATGTTGCCAAAGTAACATTTTTCCTTATAATATTGTATTTTTTATCTTCAGTGTATAATAATTATAAATCTTAGAAACTAATAACATCATTATCTTTATTTTTTTGTAAATATTTTCTACAACAGTAAGTTAATTATTTTTATAAATGCTACCATTTTATAACTTACAGATTACGACATATTTGCATTGGATTTTAGTTAGCAGGCTACATTTAAAATACTCATTGTTCCCAACTTAAAAGTTTTTCCACTAAATTTTGAAGGAAAATAAGTGTGACGAGTTTTTAGGGGCTTTATATTTTAGGGATTTTTTAATGTAGAAATATAATTATATAAAAAGGGTGTGTGCGATTCACACACGATAGAAGTGAAACTTCAGTAAAACGACAAAAGAATGAGATGAATATATATAACAAGATAAAAATATTCACAAACACTGTTATATAATAACACACCACGCTGACTTCTTACTAAAAAGCTGTAATACGCAGCCGCATACAGTGTATTATAGTATAAGCCCACGTAATTTTCACATATACTAACACACGTTAAATGCTCAAATAAAAGACAAGTATTAAACAGTATGCAATATACATACACACAGGCATTTGCTCTCTCACTCTGGCTTACTAAAGCATGGCACAAAGAGGAGAGACCGATAATATAAATTAGTATGTATATTTCTGTCTCATTTTTTGCCGGCTTCATCCTACACATTTTTGTATTTTTGTCTCTTACCTGTCGTTTTTTCCTTTGCATCCGGTTTGAAATCACAACGATTCTAAAGAAGTTTCACTTGAAAAAAAATTAAATGTAAATAGATTAAAAGTTATGAGTAAAGAAAAAAAACTTAGGGCCTGAATTATATTTATCTGAATAGTTTTGGACACCCTTACAGGCATCGTGTGTATTCTACGTGCATGCATGCTTGCACCTGTTTTCAGCTGCTATAGTCTGCGCTTTCCCCTCGTTCATCTACGTTACCAACTAAATATATCTTTTTCCCGTTTCATGCGTGTTGGCTAAATATGCTTAAGCATATTTTAGTGGCTGTAAAAGCAGTTAAAACCAAAAAATGTGAAATGGGAATCAATGATGAAATGAGAATTTATCTGTACATTTCTTCATACAAAATGGATAATCAATTTATAATAGATGTATTTGAATCCCTAATTTTGTTATTATTTTCCAAGTAATTGGGGCGATCTTAGGGGTTTTTGTCTTTTGACATCAACTTTTCGGAGTTGGTAACACTTAAAATACTGGCTACAATTATACAATAATAAATGGTCGATAATGTCGATATACGACAGTGATACTCGATAGTTCCATTATTTTACAACACCCGAAATACCATATTATATATAATTTGGCAACTGCAGTTTAACTAATATTAACTAAAACATCAAGTGCCTTCAATAATTTGAAATATGTCGGATTACGAAGAGCCGGCTGCGAAAGTTTCGAAAATGGAGGTTAGTAGTTTACTAATAAGTAAATCGATTACTTTCGTAAGCAATTTAATATTCTAACTACTTTGTTATGTAGGATAATATCTATTAACCTATAGGCCTATAAACATAAAATAAATGTAATTCTCTCGTCAATAGTAAATCGAAAAATTTATAATACTTAGTCTTCGCTCGTATATATTACAATAAAATTACTGGTTCTCTAAATAAAGTATAATAATTTTACTTTCTTAGGTGTCCCATGAATCATAATTATATGAAAATTTCAAGCGTTCAACTGTCTAGACTAGTGTCTAGACTGTGAGTGGGTTGATTATGAGCCAAATTGAATATCATCGGACGAGCTACTTTCGCTCTTACCGACTCTAAACCACCATTATTAATGTAACAAAATAGATCCTATAATCTGGTCAGAAAAGGCTATGAATTATAAAAAGAACTCTAATTCAGATCAATGGTTCTGTCAAACAGACAGAGGCTCATTTCTATATGTATCCCGCTGGGAAGTCGAGGAAGAGTCGAGTAACCTTGATAAAAAAATTATCCTCGTTTCCGCCTGCAAGGGTTTGAGTCCTTAGCCTTCTCGCCTACGTGGGTGGCACAGGGGGACAATATGTCAGCTCTCCTCTTGATGGGCTCAGTTCAGCGATGTGTTTGAGAAGCCCTGGATTGAATTCCACAGTAGTTCCCGGAGTCTCTTGCACACACTGATGTCGGGCACTGAGCAGGTTTTAGCAAAACCCTGTGGTCAGATTGTAGAATCCCACATAACCCGGTTCTGTTTGCATATTATTAAAGAGATGGTTTTCTTAAAGAATTTAATCTTTGGAAACTTAGTTAATAAAGATTATTTTCAACAGATGAGCTCGAGACAGAATGCAGATGAACTAGATGAAGGCCAAGAGGAATGGTTGAGTGAAGGTATCCTTACAGATGATGACTACAATCCTAATGTAAGTAGACCTCTTGTTTGAATTTTAGTAGATTATTGCATGCACATTAGTGATCATTGTGGCATGGTGGCAGCAAGCCTGCCTTTAGTTTTGAAGGTAGCAGCATGGATTCCCTCTTGAAGCATATTTTTGAATAGATCGTAAGAATGTCTTGTCCTTGTACTGTCGTGGGTGTTGTTCTTGTAGGTAACCCCACTGTGCCTCGGAGAGTTTGTTAGCTATCCTGTTAATGTCTTGATAGGTTTCCACTTATCCAATGAGTTTTCTTTTCCGGCGTCGGGATGTGACGACCTCATCGCCCGCCGTTGGAATAACCTCTGTCACAGCAGAGAATATTCCAGTGCAATTAGTCACACTGGTGGTAGGTCTTTTGTTGCAAGAGGCCGGCTAGGTAGGTACCACCGCAGTGTCAAATATTCTGCCGCCAAATAGTAGTGCTTAGGCACTACTGTGTTCTGGTTTGAAGGGCACTGTAAGCTAGTGAAATTACTGGACGGACGAGATTTAAGAACTAATATTTCGAGGTTGGCAACGCGTGAGTGGCACCTACTAATGATGCTGCAAGTGCGCATAGGCTACGGCAACCACTTACCATCAGGTGGGCCGTATGCTTGTTTGCCAACTTGTAACATAAAAAAAAAGAGTTATTGGTTAACCCTTCCCATTACCATGGGCCACATTTGAGACGATCATAGCCAAGTGCACCCACTGATCGGTAAACGATCGGTAGGTTAAGCAACTTTAGGTGCGGTCAGTCACTAGATGGGTGACCGCATAGTGGTATTTCACGTAAAAAGTCGGTCCCAGCTGTTATTAATTTTGACAACAGTCGATAAATCAAGTTGGACACTTATACGGGCGACCTGAACAACTCTGACACTAGGTTGGCCACTGACCACTCGATAAGAAGAAGAAGACCACTAGATAAGAATCAGGTCGGGGTCACCACTGTGGAAGGTGAAGATCACGTCGGAAGTCATCACTGTGGAGATGTGACGTGAGAAATCAGGCGGGTGATATTGCCTGGCGGATCGAAGCCCAACGACTTACGTTGGAAAGTTGTATATATAGTCGTTTCGCGTAGGAAACTTTGATAGCGCGATTTAGGATCGTGACGTTCGTTGGTCGTCCATATCGTTGCGTAGTATGCCCTGTAGGTGTCGTTGTAGCTTGATGCGACATTGTGACAATCTTGTCTTTCTATCGCATTACGTCATGTTGCGCGTAGATGTCGCTACAAATCTATATAATTGTTGCTAATATATTACCTCAATGATTTCAGGCTGACAATGAAGTAAGCAATGTAAATCAAGAAGACACGACGCCCAGCTTACTCGAAGAAACTGATGACACTCATGTTGACACACAGACCCAAGCACCTACCAGCTCGGAGAACACTGAACAAACTCTTGACAACTTCCAAAATAGAAATCAGGTGAGTACTTATAAGATCAGAAATACTGACCTAAAGGTCCAAAGGTCACTGTGCGAGATTGATGAAGGACCTCCGATTGGTCCGAACCTAGTCGGTACCTAAACCGATTGAATGTGAGTTTTAGCCGTTCAATTTTACATTAAGTTAAATGTCTTACTATAGTTTTTATTATTTGATTCTTGACTTGACATTTCATGACAATTGGCATATAGTTTGCCAATCAAAGGGATAAGAGGAGGAGATAGGGCCTCCAGCGCTCTCACTCATGGCATGGAACGCAACAGTACTGATAATGAGAGCGGGTACTACTCCCAGGTCGAACCGTCCGGTTTGTGCTGAGAGTGCTCCTTACCCAATGGGTTTCAAGAGAACCTTAACTAAGTCTTTGCTCTCCGTCCATCATCTAGTAGGTAGAGAGAAGTCCGCCTCCTACCTGTTGACCACGTCACGTGGCCGCCGTAATACGACGAATAATAAATATTATTTAGAATAGGATTTTTTTTTTTTCGGAATGTGTATTGCTGTTGGCCCTACTGGCCTTGACAGCGTCACCGGGCGGGGGCCGAGTACAGAGACTCAGCCGTGATAAAGGGACAGCCCTCACGGGGGCTCAAATTTGATTCCGTCCTTAGGGTGCCTCCTGCGAAGCCGAACCACGGCGGCGGACGTCATCGGAGATGGAGGCAGCGCTCCGAGCGCATTCTATACGATAGACTCACCCGACGGTGTGATCGCGACGCGTCGTGCGAAACAAAGGACCTCGTCCTCGCCGGCGAGGACGGTGTTGTGTGCGTGTCTGTGCTGTGTAAGGGCATTTTCTAATGTAATCCCATCGTCAGGGTCTTGCAGGACGTGCTTAGGACGCCTTACTTTTGTCGGTTGGTTACATCGGTCTGTGTAGATACAAGCATGTCTAATCAAAGGATTTGGATGGAAAGTAGTTTGATCGAAATAGAATAGGATTAAAATAAGTAAATTATATGTACGTAATAGATAAGTTACTCCGTTGTGTGCCTTTGTAAATAATATTTTAAATCATTATGTATAATATATTCAATAGATAAATAGATTCTACTAATAATAATTATAGGATTACACTTGTGTATGCATGTTAACGGACCTGACTCAACACGTTGAGACAGGTTCGAAAGCGCCGGCCAATCAGCATTAAGTAGAAATTAAACGATTAGAAATCAACATTGCGCTGATTGGTCGGCCGATAAAACTACCGCGACAATGCTCGCACTAGTTGTGAAACTAAAATAATATACTTATATAATGACTTTTGTATCACCGTATCGCAGTCGGATTATAACACTGAATAAAGAACGAGACGTATAAAAGTTGTATTTCTTCAAAATCCGAACCAGCTTAGCCCGGGAGGGGAAAACCTGAACGGCCGAAACAAATCCCTGACCGTTACACTACCGTTTGGAGTTCTATTATCAATACAAATCTATTACATTTTTCCAGACAGAGTTCCCGGGGGAGTTGGGAGCATTTTTAATAAGAAAGACAAACAACGTGGTTGATTCGAAGAAAGAAGAGAGCGAGATAGACGAATCAGTGAAACAATCTGATGACGATGGACATGATACCGATGAGCTACTGGTGAGTTGTCTTAATGATATAAAAACGAAAATAGTGGCAACGGAACCCTATTACCCTAGGCCGCCCATCGGTCTGTCAGTAGATTGTATCTCAAGAAATGTAAGAGTTTAATTTTCAAAGTATTTTTGATGTTTAAATATATTTTTAAGAAAGGCTCCCAAAACCCGCTCTGGGTGCATAGGGTTTTGGGAGGGAGATGGTTGGTTGGTTTTGGGAATGGGGAAAAAAGGAGTAAGATAATACTAAGACAGGGAAAGGGATAAAAAGGAAAGAGGAATCATCATCAGACTGTTTCATACGAATATTCTGTCGGGGCAATACTACTCTGGTTTTAACTGAACAGCAAGGTTTTTTTTTTTTTATGTTAGAAGTTGGCAAACAAGCATACGGCCCACCTGATGGTAAGTGGCTGCCGCAGCCTATGAGCGCTTGCAGCACCATTAGTAGGTGCCACTCACGCGTTGCCAACCTCGAGATATTAGTTCTTAAATCTCCTCTGCCCAGTAATTTCACTAGCGTACAATGCCCTTCAAACCGGAACACAGTAGTGCCTAAGCACTACTATTTGGCGGCAGAATTGGACACTGCGGTGGTACCTACCTAGCCTAGCCAAAAGACCTACCACCAGTGTGTTCAAATATATATATTTTTAAATAAACTCTGCACACTCAACGGCCCCCATTAGGATAGTTATATCCTGTGTGTGTCCGGTAACACATACAAGGACTAGGACATATACACCCAGACAGGAAAATATTCTTGCATGGTCAATGCATATTATACTCCGAGCGGGAATCAAACCAGCGACCTATGGCGTTTTTTTTTATGTTAAGAGTTGGCAAGCAAGCTCACGGTCCTCCTGATGGTAAGTTGTTATTGCCACTCACTCACTGAATCTCCTCTGCCCAATAATTTCACTAGCCTACATTTAATATACATAAGCACTACTATTTGGCGGTAGAATATTTGACACTGCAGTGGTACCTACCTTAAGGCAGGTTCGTTACCTCTGTGCCACAAAATCACTGTCAAAATTAATATGAATAACTTTTTCAGCGTATGCTCGGTGAGGACAGTACAAAGAAGGTCGTTGAGAATACGGAACAGATGAGGAACCAGGAGTTGGAGACAAGTGATGATGATGATGAATTTATATTTGACGTGAGTAGTCACAGCAGAGATTATTGCACCAGTGGAATCAGTCACACTGGTGGTAGGTCTTTTGTTGCAAGAGGCCGGCTAGGTAGGTACCACCACAGTGTCAGTTCTATCGCCAAACAGTGGTGTCTTAGGCATTACTGTGTTCCGGTTTGAAGGGCATTGTACGCTAGTAAAGGTACCAATAAACCAACCCATCTGATGGTAAGAGGTTGCCGTAGCCTATGAGCCACCTGATGCTGATAGCCGTCCCGGCCCTCCAGCCCCTTTACCCGGGGCTATATAAATAGGGCGTGCCCTCGGGTCGTCGACGTGCAGGGTGGGGAACCTGTGCGTCCGTATTGAGCGGCCTTGAGAAGGACTGCAGTCGATGTGGACCCGACTGCCGTACGCGCTTGCGCGGGAAGCGCTGGGGGCTTATCATCTCGCCCCCGGGACCGAGCTCCGCTAGGCGAAGCACAGTGCTTGTCAGGTCGCGTTGGTTAGTTCTACGAGAGTTCCCGTAACCTGACAATCGCACAGAGGTCGGCCACCGAGGAGGTTTTAGTGAGTCCTCATGACGTTACCATCTTGTCATGGAACCCCACATAACCTGGTTCTCCTCCCCAGGAAGCCGGGTATCTGGTAGCAGATTTCCTCCCCGTTAACAAAAAAAAAAAAAAGCCTATGAGCCACCATTAGTAGGTGTCACTCGTGCGTTGACAACGAGAGATATTGGTTCTTAAATCTCCTTTACCCGGTAACTTCACTAGCTACAGTGTCCTTCAAACCGAGAAACATTACTACTTTGAGGTAGAATATCGGATACTGCGGTGGTACCTACCCAGTATAGGTAGCGAGTATAGTTACCACGGTAGTTGTTAAAGTGACTGGTTGAGTTAAAATATAGCCTAAGTTACTCATTATAACACCACCTATGAGTCCTGTTTAAATTGCTCATGTTGTTACAGAGATTAGACAGAACGAACAGACAAACGGAAAGACGGATTTTTTTTTTAATTTTTCTCCCTTGGACAATTGTCTTACCTCCTTCATCCTAGCATTATTCCCGGTATTTTATTTTACCCAGGGTCTGCTTTATTACTCTTATCCGGATTTGACAGGTTACTAGTTTTTACACGGAGCGATTGCCATCTGACCTCCGCAACCCTAAGGGCGAACCAGTAACTCATTGGATAAGAGCAATTAACTTATCAAGAGTTAACGATTATTATCATGATGTTATGTGATAACAACCGGGACCGACAGCTTAACGTGCTCTCCGAGGCACGGTGGGGATACCCACAGACAAACGCCCAGACCGAGACAGAAATTTTAACAAACATCTGCCCGAGCGGGAATCGAACCCGCAACCGTCGAGACTTAAGGCAGACATGCTACCCACAACGCCACAACGGTGTCAGGACAATTGTCTTACCCACCCAATGAAAAAGCAATGCTAATATTCTTTTTAAAAATCGGTAATTTTTTCCAGGGAGCAAAAGTGGCAAGACTGAAGGTGGCAAAAAACGCTATAATGAAGAGACATCCGAGCAAAGCTGTACCCGAAGAGATGAGCGATGCAGAAAGCAATGAGGTATAGAACTACTTTTAGACTTCTATACCACAAAGGTGGCAACGGAGCCCTATTACTAAGCATTCGATGTCCGTCTGTCAGTGGAATGTATATAAGTATTCACAGAATGTATATTTCTGTTGCCGCTGAAATAATAAATGCTAAAAATAAAATTCAATTTTGTTCTGTGCGTTTGGCCTTGTGGGTCTCCCGTGCCTCGGAGAGCACGTTAAGCTGTCGGTCCCGGTTATCATAACATCTGATAATAATCGTTAACTCTTGATAATCTAATGTTAGGATAGCTCAGAAGTAAACACTCTTTAAAGTAAGAATATATTTATTACTCACTTCACACTTATAAATTGAATACACTGTAAAATTAACTACTTCTTCGGTCCACGTCTTCCGGGTTAATGCCGTCTTGTTATAATATGTCAACTGTTGCGGACAGCAAACCATAGAAATAGGAAAGATATAATTATAGACTAACTTGCACGCTTACTAGTTGTGAATACTAGTTGCGCGTACTAGTTGCGCGGTGGTGCGGGAATGTGCCCCGCCCCTCCCTCACCCCGCGCAGACGCAGGCGCCTTTCAATCACAATAAAAGCGGCCGGTCAGAGAGGCTAGTGTTAAATACATGAAAAAGCTCTCCAAGAGCTTTTTCGAGAAAGCCCTATCCCACCCGAACCCCCTCGTCAGACAGGCCGCCACTCACACAAGTAGAGGTGACTTACCGACACGACTCAGGCGTCCCAAGCACGTCCTGCAAGACCCAGACGATAGCATCACAACAGCTAAGCCCCATACACGAACAGAACACGACATCAGACACACATGCTGCAGCGTCTCCGCCGGCGGAGACGAGGACCCTTGTTTCGAACAGCCCGACACAACGCCAACTCGACCGCTCACCCCGGACGGTGAGCACCGCGCCGCGTACGGTCGCTAGACTGCGCTCGGAGCGCTCCCCCTCCCGATGACGTCCCAAGTCTAGGCTCGACCTCGCAGGAGGGGCCCTTGGGACGGATTCAACTTGTGCCCCGCGTGGCAGTCCATCTTTTACCGGCCGAGGTCTCCAGACCCGGCCCCCACCGGTGACGCTGTCAAGGCCACTAGGGCCAACAGCAATGGACACTCCGAAAAGAAAAGGAGGCTAGTGTGGCATTCACTCTCCAACCGTCAGCCAGTACACACTATTAAGCTACGGGATTAATATAGAGAGTGAAATATAGAAAACGGATAAGAGCCGATTGGGTTTTATTTTGGTTTGTCCTTAATATCAACCATCAAACGTCGGCATACTACCCTCCAATGTCATTTTATATTGATGTTCGTCGTATACCCTCCTTTGATTCGTGAAGCCAAATTATCGTTTCCTAACACTAGCGAGTTACTGGTTCGCCCTTAGGGTGATGGCAATCGCTCTGTAAAAACTAGTAACCTGTCAAATCCGGATAAGAGTAATAAGCAGACCCCGGGTAAATACTCGTATAATATCATTTTTTTTTTTTTTTTTTAAAGAATATTAGGCATGGTTTTTCAAGTCATTACTAATAATCCTATTGCCCCTCCAAATAAGCTCGAAGCTTGCGCTAGGAGTGGGGACGACAATAGCCCAAGGGGGTCAGGATCGAACCCTCGACTCTCGCGTTAACGGAGCGAAGTCGGCCCTTCTATCGTTGAGCTATTGAGTCTATAGCTCCCCACATGAGATACAGCCAGACAGACGGACACTAACAGTTTCCTTTCCCCCAGTCCTCCGACGAGGGTCAGACTGTGAAGAGGATGTTCGGCATGAGGCGAGCGAGCAACGTCGCGGCGAAGAGCACGGCCAGATCCGGTACCATCAACGCTGTCAAAACCGTCACCAAGAAGGTTGTCAGCCTGAACAAGAATAATGGTGAGTTACAAGAGCCTTTACAGGTTGCGGGTTCGAATCCCGCTCGGAACAGATGTTTGTAACCATACAGGCATGTGGTCCGGTTTGGGTGTGTTTGTGCTTGTCATTGTGTATGTTTCGGGACCCCCGACACAGGATATAACTATCCTGATGGGGGCCGTTGAGTGTTTTTAGTGTTTATTTATTTATTATGCCTTCGAAGGTCGCGGGTTTGACTCCCCTTAATTCGTTCATAAATGTGTCCGGGGTCTGGAAACATACAATGACAATGACAAACACACCCAGACACAACCAAATTGCACTCTCCAATAAATAATTCCAATTAAAAAAAAAAAAATTAAAAAAATTAAAATGAGTCCAATATGTATAAAATACTATTAAATTTGACAGAAAAATCACCGGTGACCTCAACACCAATCTCCAAACCACAGACGGTGAAGATCCAGAGACGGGATCCGGAAGAACTGATCCAGGAGGAGTTCCTGGATGAAGATCAGTTCGAAATGGACGAGGTGAGCTTTCTTTGGTTTCTTTTTTTTTTGTTATTAAGGTGGCAACCAAGCTAACCACCTGGTGCTAAGCGGTTGTTGTAGCCATTAGTAGGTGTCACTCGCGCATTGACAACGAGAGATATTGGTTCTTAAATCTCCTGGCCAATAACTTCTCTACCTACTATTACTACTAGAGGGCCTCGTGCTATAAAAGGCCTATCACCATTAAAATGTCAACCACTTAACCTTTGTCTGTTCAAAACTGTCGATCTGGCCTTCTCTATGTCCTTCCCCCACTAACTTCCCCTTTTTCAGCTTAACCATCTATCCCTCTCAGTCCATATCTCTCCCTCTAACTTCCTCTTTGTCAACCTTACCACTTATCACTCCCTCGCCATATCTCCTCCACTACCTCCCCTCTTCAACCTTACGATCTCTCCCTCCCACTCCATATCTCCTCCACTACCTCCCCTCTTCAACCTTACGATCTCTCCCTCCCACTCCATATCTCCTCCACTACCTCCCCTCTTCAACCTTACGATCTCTCCCTCCCACTCCATATCTCCCTCATTACCTTCCCCTTTTTCTACCCAACTTGCCTCCCCTCTCTTAACATTTCCCAGAGGAAGTCGCAGCAGTTTGTTCAGAGTAAATTCTATAAGTAAACTCTGTTCTGTCCCAGGATGTGCACTCGGAGGCTTCCCTGAGGCTCATGCGGCCCGAGCGCATGGACGAGGAGCCTCCCAGTGACGGCGAGTCGCACTCGGACTCGGAAAGTCTCTACGATGTACGTATTGAATCTGTAATGAATGAATGAATTAATGAAAGTTTATTTCAAAACATCACACAAAAAGAAACAGAAAAACTTAAATTGAATTTATTATTAAAATAATTAAACAGGCAAGCAAAAAAATCAAAGTAAAATAGTAAAAATTATAACTAAGGTTGGTATATTGATTTATCAAATCAATCAATCAAATTGATTCATCACATCAATCAATCCAATCGATTCAGAAAATCAATCAATCATATTGATTCAGAAAATCAATCAATCAAATTGATTCAGAAAATCAATCAATCCAATCGATTCAGCAAATCAATCAATCATCAAATCGATAAATTGAATCGATTCTTTAAATCTATAATATCAATAAAATCAATTTTTCAAATCAATTCATCAATTCCATAAATCAAATCAATTCATCAAATCCATAGATTGAATCAATTCTTCAAATAAATAAATCGAATGAATTCTTCAAATCGATAAATCGAGTTTTGCACATATTTTTTTTAAAAATATTTCCAGGAGTTACCAACATCAGACTCGGATGATCAGAACGAGTGGTTCACACTGGACGTAAGGGCAGAGCGAGCCGGTGACTACATACCGTTACTGGGTAAGTTATTATTGATACAGTTGTATGTCTAACTAGCTATTCCCGCGGCTTCGCTCGTTTCCTTTACAAAATCATTGGTAAGCTTTTGTTCCTAGCAAGCAAATAAACAAACCCTTTCGCCTTTTTATATTAGTATGTGTCCTGATGACGTCCTTAGTCCTGATTCGGTCTCACAGAAGGCCTTATGGAATTAACTTTGAGACACTCTTGACTGGTGATGCTGTCAAGGCCAGTAGAGCCAACAGCAATACACCTGCTAGACGATGTATTCACTAAATTTTCTATAAATGGAATAAAAAAAAAATTTTTTACATAGTTTGTACACACACACAAACACACACAAAGAAAGATTGGCACCGCTAGAAATACAAATTCTTATTCTTCAAATTTCTCCACCAGGTTCAAAAGCTCATCAGCTCCTGCTGGCTGAGAAGCAGAGGGTATCGTCTCGACTGTCATCACTCAAGCAGAGCGTCGAGGCTCTCAACGACAGCAGCTCCCAGCAGGCGGAGATGCTCAGACGAGCCACACTCCAGCTGGCCGAGCTGGACGCTGCACTCAAGGCATAGCGGGGACTGTTCTAAAGTGTTAAAAGTGTTTACAAGTGAAGTGATCTGTGGACAAGTGAAGTGAAGTGAAAGTTAGGCCTAACTGTGAAGTTTGCACTAAGGAATATTAGGTAGTGTATTGAAACTTTTCATAAATATTGGACAGTTCAAGACGGGTTTTTTATATCATGATGGTTGTCAAACGTCCATGATACTAGGGAGTTACCGAGGGTGGGGGGAACAGAGGGGGTGGTCAGATTAGTATGTAGTGACATTTACATGCAATACGACGTAATGCTATAGAAAGACAAGATTGTCATCTTCAAAAATAAATATCACTTATTTCATTATATTGTAATAGCACATATTTTAAATTAAACGCTTTTATAGTGACTCTGCCTTCAGTCTCGACAGTCGCGGGTTCGATTCCTGCTCGGGACGGATATTTGTATTAAGTGAGAGCATGTTAGGCTGTCAATTCCGGTTGTTATAATAACATCTGATAATAATCGTTAACTCTTGATAGGTAAATTGCTCTTAACCAATGAGTTACTGGTTGACCCTTAGGGTTGTGGAGGTCAGATGGCATAATCGCTCTGATATTTTTGTACAATTTTAGTGTATCATATAATAATAAATTAACCCTAAACACTCAACTGCCCCCATTAGGATAGTTATATCCTGTGTTGTGGGGTCCGGGTGGGGACCCACACCGGAACACATGCCTGTATGGTCAATACAAACATCTGACCGGAGCGGGGATCGAACCTGCGACAGGTTCGTTGCCGCTGCGCCCCAACGTCGTCCTCTCAGAAGAGGGACTATTAAAAGCGACATTTTAATCAAATTTATATTCTATACTAGATGTGACCACTTTTCTATTGATAATATATTTTTTGGTAATCCCACAGGAACCTAAAAGCCACAAGTTGAGGGTTCGATTCTCGCTCCCAATATGTTTGTATTGACCATACAGGCACATTTTCCAGTCTGGGTGTGCTTGTCATTGTGTATGTTTCCGGACCCCCGACACAGGATATAACTATCCTAACGGGGCCGTTGAGTGTTTACCGTTTATTATCATTGAGTTAGTGTGCATTGGTGTTGAATTTACGAAGGATCACCAGCGAGTATGTGACATTTTGTCCCAATGAAGGTCTATTGTTAATTGCTACTAATTATGTATAATGCATAACAAATTTGTAATCTATATAAAATTATTGTATTATATTTGTGAGGAAAAAGAATTTATTCAGAACAGTGTAACGCTTATTATGTGGAAAATATTTTTTTTTTCTATTTTAATGAAAAGGTTTCTTTGAATCCCTGTTATAAGGGAGAAAAGGTAACCTAACAACCGTATTATCCCTCGTACCAGCGACTAAAACTAAACTTTTCATGGTAGGAAAAATGGACGCAAATGAGCAATACCATGTCAACCCACACGAATGTCAGTCATTTCGAGAAAAATGCGATTTTGAACAACTTGCTTTATATGATTTTTTTTATGTATTGTTCAAGTTTTTGGAAATTTCAGATGTATGTAAGTTATTTTACTTATTTTCACATAAAATAAGTATACAAACTGCATATTTCGTATACAATATAACCCAAAACGTTTAACATAATACATAAATTGCATGATTAAAAATACCTTTTTTGAAGTTTTCAAGCTTAAAACCCTACAAATATTAAAGAAAAATGTTCTTCAGCCATTTACCAGCACTTTTGCATATATAACTCAGTTTTTTCAATTTTGTGGGTTGACATGGTATTGCTTATTTGCGTCCAAATATCGTATCGGGAGAAAAATAGGACATTACCACCCGCGATTGTAGCAATTGTCAAAAATCCGCGGGTGAAAATGTTCTACATTTTACCCCTGTGTAATGTACTATTATTTTATAATAATAATAAAATTTATTTTGCAAATTCTATGTTGTTTTATTACCCTAATTTTCAGATTTTTAGTATTTATTCAGACTATGTATTAGGGTTCTGTAGTCAAATGGCAAAAACGGAACCCGGATAATTTCGTCATGTCCGTCTGTCCGTATGTCACAGCCATTGTATTCGGAGACTTGGCGCTATCTATACAAAATTTTGTAAATAGGTGTATTCCGTGAACCGCTACACGACTTTGTAATAAAATTTTAAAATATATAAGAATTAAGGGTAGCAACCATACATGTAAATTATTGAAAAAAAAAAATTCAACTTATGGCGACGTGTGAGCTGTCTTTGGATAGGTCTTTCAAAATGATAAGGAGGTTTGATGCTGTCTTTTTTCATTACTTCAGCAGTTGTTGAGATATTAGCTCCTAAAGTCATAAAAATTGTCCCCCCCTCTAACTTGAAGTATGGGATATAAAATTCTGGAAAAATTTGAGCTTTTTTTTTTTTTATGTTAGAAGTTGGCAAACAAGCATACGGCCCACCTGATGGTAAGTGGTTGCCGTAGCTTATGAGCGCTTGCAGCACCATTAGTAGGTGCCACTCACGCGTTGCCAACCTCGAGATATTGGTTCTTAAATCTCATCTGCTCAGTAATTTCACTAGCGTACAGTGCCCTTCAAACCGGAACACAGTAATGCCTAAGCACTACTATTTGGCGGCAGAATATTGGACACTGCGGTGGTACCTACCTAGCCGGCCTCTTGCAACAAAAGACCTACAACCAGTGTGACTGATTGCACTGGTGGAATAATCTCTGTTGTGACAGAGGTTATTCCAACAGCGGGCGATGGGGTCGTTACATCCCGACGCCTTTAAAAATAAGCTTGTAGAACACCAAGTGAACTTTCATCTAGATCTAGATTTCGTTTGAAGAAGATAGGTCTAATAATAAGTCAGTAATGCCTAAGCTCTACCGTTTGGCGGTAGAATATTTGACACTGCGGTGTAACCTACCTACCCGGCCTCTTGCAACAAAATACCTACACCAGTACAATATAAATATAAAAGTATATACAGTTTCTAAATAAAAATGTCTGCTATCTGGTTATACGCAGTAATAGTTAGTTAATATAATATAGTTAATACTTATTTTAGAAAAAGAATCAGAGTTCCGTGCATTAAAGAAAAATCGGTAAATCGAGCGGTACCGCAATCGCGGCTCCTTTAAATTTATATTTATACGATAGAGAAAATACGCTAGTCTGAAACCGCGCTTAGTGCCTTCCACACGTGCCGGTTGCCGGGTAGCCGGCGTCGGGTATCCGGTAGCGAAGTGTATTTTATTTATTTAATAGGAAGCCAACGTTGTATACAATTCGTTCCTTATTTCTATAGTACATTCTTATGTGTCTATGACAAATGTATACCCCAATTATAGGCTACCTTAACATGCATTTCGTATCTTTTTTTTTGTATTTAATTTATGGCAATGAAAATTTATTTAATATTTTTTTTTTTTTAAGAATACTAGCAATGCTTTTTAATGGCATTACTAATATTCCTATTGCCCCTCCAAATAAGCTCGAAGCTTGCGCTAGGAGTGGGTACGACAATAGCCCAAGCGGGTCAGGATCGAACCTGCGACTCTCGCGTTAACGGAGCGAAGTCGGCCCTTCTACCGTTGAGCTATTGAGGCTATTGAGACATTTATGAGCATGTATGTCAGCTTTCACATGAACCGGCGTAATTTGCCCGGCAAACGGTGTATACACGCCGGATTCACCACCACTGTGCGTATGAACTACTTGATAGTATGATATACTAGATTCAAAATTGAGGTTTTACAATAGGAACCCAGAAAGCGTTCAAAAACTTTCTATTAACAAATTTAAAAAAAAGATCAAGGGACGTTTGTGTGGCAAGGGCTATTATAAAATTAGTGATTTCCTTTGAGGAAAACACATCTTGGGAATGAGACAGTCATTCCAGGCTTTTCAGAGATTATAATGTGTAAACTACTTTGGCATTAAAAAAATAATACATAAAAAATATAACCCCTCGAGTTTGTTTCGCCGGCTCTTCTCGGGTAGAGGTTTAAATTTGGAGCCGGTGGTAGAATCTGACTTTCAACTAATGTAATGCTTTTTACGTTGAATAAAAATATTTGAATTTGAGTCTTGTGAAAGCGAAATGAGTTACCGGACAGTCAGCGCCGGCTACCCGGCAACCGGCACGTGTGAAAAGGCACTGATACTTCTATGCCCTCAACAGATTTAACACCGTCGCTAAGCAACCGTTTTGTCGTTATTTTTTATCAAAACAGCTATTAAAATAAATTTCTATTATAATTTTAATAAATATAATAATGAGTGGTGAAACGATTTACGAAGCTCCGAGGAGGTACAATGTATCAAAAATGCGTGTACACGATTATTTATATGGTAAGTATGTATAAACTCTTCTTATCATTCCCGGTATTTACCCAGGGTCTGATCATTACTCTTATCCGGATTTGACAGGTTACTAGTTTTTACACGAAGTGATTGCCATCTGACCTCCGCAACCCTAAGGGCGAACCAGTAACTCATTGGATAAGAGCAAACCTTTCAAGAGTTAACGATTATTATCAGATGTTATAACAACCGGGACCGACAGCGTAACGTGCTTACCGAGGCACGGTGGGGAGACCCACAAGGACAAACACCCAGGACCAGGACAGATATTTATAAGATTACAAAGCTCCGAGCCTACTTAAGGCAGGCTCGCTACCAACATCCTAAAACGGTCGTCACTCAAAATTCTTTCTTCCTATCTTCACGCCTTGGCGTAATGACTTGGTACCCTCTTGGGAATCGCTGTAACAGTTAAAATAAATATGGGTTCGCAACATTTAAATCTAAAATGCCAAAAACCTTAACCACGACATAACCATATAGAATCAACCCCTCAAAATGAATAATATATTTATTTTTCCAGATTCAATGTTCATAGTATCAGGTGCAAGAGATTACGCGCGGACAGCTTTCAAAGCCGCCATGGCGTCCGCACAAGTGGTTAGTGTAATCTATAAATCAATATTTTAATGAAAATTTTATTAACGCTTAGTTACAAAGATATTCAAGTTCTGTTGTGTTCTCAAATAAAATACATATAAATTTAAGTATATTAATAAAATAATTTGACTGGAAAAATAAAAGAAATTATTTTATTTTATTTATTTTTTATTTATACACTTTATTGTACACCACATAAAAATACACAATCTCAAGAAGAGGAGAAAAAAATACACACAATATGGGAGTACAAATGGCGGCCTTATCGCTTAAAAGCGATCTCTCCCAGGCAACCTTTGGGAAAGGAGAATTTTATAAGCGGTTCATGAATTTTGTTGGCCTAAAGTGTAAATAAATGTAATGGAACTCAATATATTTTAATTTCAAATATTGATTATAAGTTGACCTTTTTGCTATAACAATGATTGTCCTTTTAATTTTTCCTCCTCCTTTTATTTTTATATAATGAAAAAAAACAGTAATCTAATCTAATTCAGTTGTTTAAAAATAAAAAAATTATCCTATTGTAAAAAAAAGATATTGTTGTAAATTTATTTTTTAAATTACCGTCGGAGGTTTTTTTTTTTTCTCTTTATTTATTTTGGGATTTTTATTCGAGACGAACATGTCAATCCCATTGTACCCTATCTAACATATTTGACAAACACACAAAAGAAAAAGTAATTATAATCAAACATCAAAAGCCGCTTTTTAATGTAGTCTACATAGATATAAGACTACACAACAAAACGGCTTTTTTTGTTGTTGGCTGGGAAAGAATCGTCTGCACCAGACCGACATCAAAAATATTTAAATTGAGAATTTTAAATAGTGATTCCCTCTGTTTTCGATTCTTGACACATTCCATCAACAAATGTTGCACGTCTTCTACTCTGTTACATATACTACAATTTGGTGAACTTACTTTTTTCAACCGTGGGAGGTGTAGCGTGTATGCCTCCCACCAACAATTGTATTAGGAACAGTCATAATAAAGACATCAAAGTAACAAGTCGTTTCCTTCATTGCACACGCCTCTACAATGACAAGGTTTTTGCCTTCCTCGTCTACAGTGGACGCAAATAAGCAATACCATGTCAACCCACAAAATTGAAAAAACTGAGTTGTATATGTAGAAGTGTTTGTAAATGGCTAAAGAACATTTTTCTTTAATATTTGTAGGGTTTTAAGCTTTAAAACTTCTATAAAAGCCATTTTTAATCATGCAATTTATGTATTATGTTAAACGTTTTGGGTTATATTATATACGAAATATGCAGTTTGAATACTTATTTTTGTGAAAATAAGTAAAATAACTTACATAAATCTGAAATTGCCAAAAACTGGACATCAATACATAAAAAAATCATGTAAAGCAAGTTGTTCAAAATTTTCAAATGCGTTTTTCTCGAAATGACATTCGTGTGGGTTGACATGGTATTGCTTATTTGCGCCCAATTGTCATGTCACAGGTTGTTATTCTTACAATCGAGCAAAAGATTACAGGTTGGGGGGCGGCGAATTAGCAGTTTTACTCTAGAATACGGAAGTTTGATACTCGGAATTTACAATGACAAGAGAGAGAAGTCTTCGGCAAATTTATTGCAGACTAGCGACCCGCCCCGGCTTCGTCCGGGCGCATAGTAAATTGTTCCGCTTATCCTGTTTTTTTGTTTTTTATTTAGGTGGAGAAATCCTCATGGATACCCCGGAGCTGGGGCTGCCGGGGTTATGTGAGACTCTTACTCACTAAAACTCCACCAGGTTTCATCTCTACGCCGGGCGACGGCCGGGGGCATTCGTGCTGTGCACTTGACCCCGTCTGACCGTCGCAGCGTTGTCTGCGTCTAAAGTGGACGCAGACCCTCCTCGCCCTGTTGGGCATGAGAGCGAGCAGAAACCCATAAGGCTCCCTCTCATCCTCCTCGCGGGAGGCCTGTGCAATGCAGACGCCTGTCGCCCAAGCGACATTCGTCCGCAGGCCACCCACTAGGGCAGCGTAGCTTGGTGCCACCACCTCCTACGCTGCCCCATCCTCCTGCGCCTCGACGCCTCCGCCAAGGGATCGTCAATTCTGAGGCGCTGGGCCTCCCTTTTACGGGACATGACGGTCTCGCAGAACTCGGAGACCGCCGTCCACGCCCTCCTGTTGTCTAGCATTGCCCGGATGACCTCGGCCAATGATTGGAATGGTGCAATCACCGACATCAGCCGCAGCCGATGATTGAGCCAGGCCGGACACTCCTCCAATGTGTGCTGGGCGGTATCGTCTACCCCCCAGTCACACGACCGGCACACGGGGCTGGACTCCCTGCACACAATAATATGCAGGTACCTGTCAAAGCACCCGTGTCCCGATAGCTCCGCTTATCCCGTTACCGTGAGAGTCTTAATTCCGTTCTTGGTTCTTCCACTTATAAACTATCCTGTATACAAATATTAAGTAATACATTTTTTCCCATACGCACTTCCCTACCCGTCGATTCCATACAAACCTGGTATTTAATATTTTCTGTCATAAGAACCTTCTACTGACAATAACAAACACAACAAAAAAAATAGTGAAATTGGTTCAGCCGTTCACGCGTGATGACGTGACCAAGGGACATAGGTATTAATTTTTATATATATAGATTTCCACCTGTAAAACATCGGAAAACGTTCATGCATAAATCTTTTTGATTTCTCTGATGTAGCAAAAAAATTCGGTCTCCAAATTTGCAATTCTAAAAATCTGCCGCTCTAGGCTCAAGGCTACTCAGCCAGCTGGTAATAACGGCAATAAATAATAAATATTTTATTATATTAACCATATTTCTCCCGTAGGTTATCCAACCAGTTTACAAGACAATGTTTTCTGAACTACGAAAGTTTCCTCGGATGCATGTTGGTGAGTATAAACCCGAATTACATTTGGATGCAAGTAAGCAATACCATGTCAACCCACACGAATGTCATTTCGAGAAAAACGCGTTTGAAAATTTTGAACAACTTGCTTTATATGATTTTTTTAATATATTGGGAAAGTTTTTGGTAATTTCAGATTTATGTAAGTTATTTTACTTATTTTCACAAGGAATAAGTATACAAACTGCATACTTCGTATATAATATAACCCAAAACGTTTAACATAATACATAAATTGCATGATTAAAAGTGGCTTTTTTAGAAGTGTTAAAGCTTAAAACCCTACAAATATTAAAGAAAAATGTTCTTCAGCCATTTACCAATACTTCTGCATATATAAATCAGTTTTTACAATTTCGTGGGTTGACATGGTATTGCTTATCTGCGTCCATGTACCAGATTCTATTTGTATTTGAAGATACCGTATTCTCATTTCAGTATTGAGTCGCATTTCGCATTTCTCTTTTATAAATGCTTATAACTTTAAAATGTTTTGAAGTATTGTTTTACTAATTAGTTCTCTAAAACAGTGGTTCCCAACTTTGTATTGACCAGGGGCCACTTTAATTTTTGTTACTTACCCCTGAATTACATTTATCAGATTCGATTTACTTTTGAAGATACCGTATTATTATTTCAGTATTGATTCGCATTTCGCATTTTTCGTTTACAAATGTTTATAACTTTTAAAAGTTTTGAAGTGTTATTTGTTTAATTTATTCTGATTTATTCCCAACTTTGTATTGACCACGGACCACTTTATTTTTCGTATCAAAGACCACAAGATAATTATTTAAAAATATTTGTTACCAGAACTTAGACATTTAAGAACCGATTTCGATCATTTGTCGAAACAGTTTTGATCAACTTCAACTTTTATTTCGGAATACTCTCGGAAATAGTGGCTTTTAAAGTTTTTTTGTCTGTATGCTCTTAACGCGTCATACTTTTAGTCTTCCGCTAATGCTTTTCATGTCGCGAAGTTCAAATCATTCATGGACCATATTGCCGCCTGCAGACCACTGGGGGCCTAGACAGTCATTTTTTTATGTCATGAAGGTTGGCAAACAAGTATACGGTCTGCCTGATGGTACGCAGTCACCGCAACCTATGAACACTTGCGATACTTGAAGTATCACAAGCGCGTTGCCAACCCAGGGAACATTGGGGACAGGATGAGAAGGGAGAAAAAGGAAGGGAACAGAGGGGGTGGGAGATTGGGCCTCCGGCGCTCTCACTCATACGAAACGCAACAATACCTAAATATATTGTTACTTGACGCCGATTTTCTGTGAGAGGGTAGTAAACTCATTTAGTAATAGATAACGAAATTAGATAATTCCGAAATATATAGAAATTGGAAAAACCTTTCGAAATACCACGTGACCTATCGTTTTTGATTGTCATCGCACATCACGAGATTTAAAGGCGTCGGGATGTGACGACCCCATCGCCCGCTGTTGGGATAATCTCTGTCACAACAAAGATTATTCCACCAGTGCAATCAGTCACACTGGTGGTAGGTCTTTTGTTGCAAGAGGCCGGCTAGGTAGGTACCACCGCAGTATCCAATATTCTGCCGCCAAATAGTAGTGCTTAGGCACTACTGTGTTTCGGTTTGAAGGACACTGTACGCTAGTGAAATTACTGGCCGAACGGGATTTAAGAACTAATATCTCGAGGTTGGCAACGCGTGAGTGGCACCTACTAATGGTGCTGCAAGCGCTCATAGGCTACGGCAACCACTTACCATCAGGTGGGCTGTATGCTTGTTTGCCAACTTCTAACATTAAAAAAAAAAATCACATCTCAATAGTTCAACGGTATAAGGGCCGACTCCGCTCCGTTAACGCATAATTGTGGGGCGATCCTGACCCTTGGGCTATTGTCGTACCCACTCCTAACGCAAGCTTTGAGCTTATTTGGTGAGGCAATAGGAATATTAGTAATGCATTGAAAAAATGACCATTGGTAGTATTCTTTAAAATAATTACCGGTTAAGTGCATTGTGGACCACGCACAGTTGAAACTAAAGGGTTCTGCAGCTTGGTTATGAAGAATCTTGGGGACACAATTTTTATGACGTTAGGAGTTCAACAACTACTGAATTAATGAAAAAAGTTAAAATCAAACCTCGTTATCATTTTGAAAGACCTATCCAAAGATATATTTATTTTTCAACACTCAGTTACATGTATGGACTGCTACCCTTAATTCTTGTATATTTCAAGATTTCAATACAAAATCGTTGTGCGGTTTATAGAATACATCTATTTAGTAAATTTCGTATAAATAGAGCCAATGGTCTCCGAGTAAAATGACTGTGACGTACGGACGGACGGACAGACGGACATGACGAAACTATAGGGGTTCCGTTATTACCATTTGGCTACGGAACCTTAAAAAAATAAGTGTATTTGATTTTCAAAATTGAATCGAAACAGCGATTGCCGCTTGTCTATGTCCCCTGGTGGTGCTTGAATAACTGTTTGGGAACCACTGCTCTAAATCGATAATTCAATTTCTCAGTTTACCACCCCAATTGTCGTCTCCCTTCGCACGTCGATCGTTCCTACGGTGCGTACTTGGAGAAGGTTGGTCGTGCGCAAAGCGTTCCCACACCGGAGTTGGCTGGGAAGGATCGTTACAAGTTCTGTGCCGTGTAAGTTTTAACGACAGTTTTCATAACTTAGACTACGTTGTGGCGCAGCGATAGCGAACTTAAGTGCCTTAAGCGCCACAGATCACAGGTTCGGGACTCAAAACAGATGTATGTATTAACCATACAGGCATGTGTTCCGGTCTGGGTGTGCTTGGCCTTGTCATTGTGCAGCCACGACAATTTCCCAATTAATTGAATACGTATCTTTCTCGATTTTAAGAAAAATTAAACTCGTACGCGTTTTGATGCGCTTATAATCTCTTGTAAGCAAAGCGTACAGTAATACAAAGTGCTATAAATATAATAACAATAATAAATAATAAACGCTACACACTCAACGGCCCCCATTAGGATAGTAATATCCTGTGTCGGGGTCCGGAAACATACACAATGACAAACACACCCAGACCGGAAAATATGCGTGCATGGTCAATAGAAACGTATTACGCTCAGTGCGGGAATCGAACCCGCGACCTGTGTCGTTTAAGGCAGGTTCGCTACCGCTGCGCCACAATGTCGTCGAATATCCTTCAAATTTGCCACCACTGGTTCTGCGTACACGCAAGTATAAACCCGTGTACGCGCGTTTTTTTCGGGCGTTTTATACGTTTTTTACGCACTTGTAAGCGCATTTGCAGAAATAACCATACAACCTTTAACTATTGTTAAAAAAATCGAGACTTAGCCATTTCTCGGACATTGATCAAACTCATGTCAACTTAACATAGCAAATACTAAACGCTAATTGGTTGCCTGTTGATGGTTGATTATCTTTGACCATGAGCGTTCTATATTTGGTATGTTTTTTTAGTTTTAGTTCATCGTTTTAATATTTTTTCAGTCCAAAGAAACTATTACCAATGAAAAGTACGACACCAAGCTTCAGACCTCCGACTCCTATAGTCCGGACTCGACCAACGAAACCTAAGAATAGAGGAACTCAGAGTTTATACAGGTACTCTTCTAAGTAATATAAATGCAATTTTTAATTTATTTTTGTTTATTTGTCTGTTTGTTTCTTATCTCCGAAATGTTTGGACCGATTTTTGGACTTTCACTTTGTAGCTGTTATAAGGAGTAACTTAGGCTTGGACTGCGGACGAATGTCGCTGGGGCGACAGACGTCCGCATTGCACAGGCCCCCCGCGAAGATGAGAGCGAGCCTTATGGGTTTCTGCTCGCTCTCATGCCCAACAGGGCGAGGAGGGTCTGCGTCCTACTCGACGCAGACAACGCTGCGACGGCCAGACGGGGTCAAGTGCACAGCACGAATGCCCCCGGCCGTCGCCCGGCGTAGAAACGAAACCTGGTGGAGTTTTAGTGAGTAGGAGTCTCACATAACCCCGGCAGCCCCAGCTCCGGGGTATCCATGAGGAATTCTGCATGCATTTTTTTTTTTTATATTAGAAGTTGGCAAACAAGCATACGGCCCACCTGAAGGTAAGTGGATGCCGTAGCCTATGAGTGCTTGCAGCACCATTAGTAGGTGCCACTCACGCGTTGCCAACCTCGAGATATTAATTCTTAAATCTCGCTCGCCCAGTAATTTCACTAGCGTACAATGCCCTTCAAACCGGAACACAGTAGTGCCTAAGCACTACTATTTGGCGGCAGAATATTGGACACTGCGGTGGTACCTACCTAGCCGGCCTCTTGCAACAAAAGACCTACCACCAGTGTGACAGATTAAGTATATGTGCATATTAAGTATATGTATTTTATCTTGAACATATTTATTTACTATGTATAAACTGTATATTTTAATTATTTTGGTTGTATCATTTCTTTAAATCTATGTATTCTATGTACACCTTTTTACCACCCTAATACTTTGGTATTTATGACTTTTACGCAACTTTTAATGGTTGTCTGGAAGAGATCGCTTGTTAGCGATAAGACCGCCACTTGTACATAATCTTGTTCTTTCTCTCCGTGTCTGTATGTCTATTTGTTTTGTTTTTGGTGTACAATAAAGTGTTTTTATTATTATTATTATTATTTCTACAACTAAAAAAAAAAAAGGAGTAACTTAGACTACTTTTAGTTTATAAAAAGAAATTGTTTTCCGATTGAAATCATAAACGTAATAATTTATCAGAGTGCATGTATGTTTTTTACTACTCTTTCACGCAGAAACTACTAAACGGATTTTGGTAAAATAACTTCTGCCAGTGGTTTCGCCCGCGTGAATAATGATTTTACAAACTTTGAATGTCATATTTATAGCGAATCAACAGCTTAAATAATAAGTTTCGAGCTTCTAGCTCTAAAAATGACGATACTTACTTTTCATCCCTACCTTTCAACCCCTTAACAACTTTTTTTTAGCACTGAAAAGTAGCCTATGTCTTTTATCAGGCTCTACACTATCTGTGTACCAAATTTCATTTAAATCGGTGCAATAGTTTTGACGTGAAAACGCGACACACACAGAGACAGACTTTTGCATTTATAAATTACTAGCTACGTCCCCGGCTCTGCTCGCGTTATGTACCATTATTTCTTTACTGCACGGAATCCTAATTATTTTTCTAAAATAAAAGTAGTTTAAGTTACTCCTTATTACATCAACTATCTGCCGATAAAAGTCCCGGCAAAATCGGTCCAGTCATTTCAGAGAAAAATTGTAAAAAAATGTTATTTTGGTGTATGTACCGTATATATAACATGGATGTAGTAAAAAACGTTTATTTCAATATTACAAACAGACGATCCGATTTTATTAAGGAGGTCTCGTTGAGTTATCAAAATAACGCTGGTGGACCCACAGGCCTAGATAGAGCTTTACTAATTTCTTTTGTTTTGATTGTGAAGCTAATTTCTTTACAGAGAATCGTCAGCCCAAACGACGCCATGGCAGCCGGACGCGGTTCCCGCCGAAAACTGCGAGAATACACCGGAAGTGTTGTTCTTGGACAAGTTAGAGTGGGGTAAGAAAGAAAAAGAAAGAAAGAATTTATTTATTGGGACCCAACAGAAATAAACTTAAACATAAAACACACACCGGTGGTAGGTCTTTTGTTGCAAGAGGCCGGCTAGGTAGGTACCACCGCAGTGTCAATTATTCTGCCGCCAAATAGTAGTGCTTAGGCATTACTGTGTTCCGGTTTGGAGGACACTGTACGCTAGTGAAATTACTGGGCAGAGGAGATTTAAGAACTAATATCTCTCGTTGTCAACGCGTGAGTGGCACCTACTAATGGTGCTGCTAGCGCTCATAGGCTGCGGCAGCCACTTGCCGTCTGGTGGGCTGTATGCTTGTTTGCCAACTTGTAACATAAAAAAAAGCATTATAGTTAAAAAGAAACAATATTTAAAAAAAAAATTAAACATAATTAAAAACGTAATCCTAAAAATTACTTCTAATACTAAATAAATAAAAAAACACCGTTGACACCGTTGTGGCAATGTGGGTAGCGAGTCTGCCTTTAATCTCGACGGTTGTGGGTTCGATTCCCGTTCGGGCAGATGTTTGTTAAAATTTCTGTCTCGATCTGGGCGTTTGTCCGTGCGGGTCTGCCCACCGTGCCTCGGAGAGCACGTTAAGCTGTCGGTCCCGGTTGTTATCACATAACATCTGATAATAATCGTTAACTCTTGATAAGTAAATTGCTCTTATCCAATGAGTTACTGTTTCGCCCTTAGGGTTGCGGAGGTCAGATGGCAATCGCTCTGTGTAAAAATTAGTAACCCGTCAAATCCGGATAAGAGTTATAAGCAGACCCTGGATACATAAAAATACCGGGAATAATGGTAGGATGAAGACTAAATAAAGAAACAACGTTGTGCTCCAAAAAGGGTGGACCATTCAGTTAGTTAGGCGAGTACACCTAACACTGTTTCTCAATGGTACCCTGTCTATGACGTGCAGTGACAAACCGATCCTATACTTTACGTCTATTACAAATACAATTTAAAATATACTATAAATCGGTAAGTTACAAATTTTTATAACGATGCTTCAAAACGTTTTGCTCAAGGCCCTCAGCCTAAGATGGGCCTCAAGCCACTCCTCCCACTACTACTATTTAATTGAAAAAAATATTTTCGTTGCGCAAGTTATTTATTATGCACGGTTGTCGCGACTTCGATTCCCACTCGGAACATATTTTTGTATGGACCATACAGGCATGTGTCTGGGTGTGTTTGTGCTTGTGTGTTTCCGGACCCCCGACACAGGATATCACTATCCTAATGGGGGCCTGCAGCTCCGCCCGCGTGGTCTACCGATTTGTTTTTATTACACAGAACCCTAATTCTTTAATTTAAAATAAAATTTGCCTGAGTTACTCCGTTAAAAACGGTCCAGCCGATTCAAAGATAAGCCGGAATAAGCATACAGATGTAGTCTGTTAAATGTAACTTGAACCATGCGCAGTAACACGTTTTTGGGTCTCAACTAGAAGGATGGTATTTGACGTTTATAGTTATTTTTAAAAGAAAATAATATAACTAATTCTCTGAACAATACTGCGGAAGATACGAAGAAGTCTGTCTCACTATTAATAATGTACTTTTTTTTTTTCTATACTATTTATTTATCTTATTCGATTTAAGTAATTAATAACGATAATAAATAAATAATTAATTGACTCTAGAAGAAATAATAACTATATTATATACTTAATTCCGTTTTTCCAATTTATAAAGAATCGATTTAAATAAGACGAAACCAATATTTTTGTCTACCATTTTTGTCCATTATTGTACCTGCGCAGAAGCGGCCATTTTGGTTCAAGTTACATTTAAGGAACTATACACAGACAGACATGAAATTTTTGTCTATTTTTTCAGGGCCTGGCTGTCCGTATCGCAAGGGCGATTTGCCAACAGATTTCCACACCACGGAAATGATTAATAAGTATGTAAAACTGGTCTAACGTAACCAGGGTATTAGTAGACCAGCCATGCTCCTGAAAATAGGTCGGCTCGACCGGGGAAATACTACCCTCTCACAGAAAATCGACGTAAAGTAGCTGAGTTGCTTTTCGTGAGAGCGCCGGAGGCCCAATCTCCCATCCCACCTTTTTCCTTCCTTTTGTGTGTACCTCGAATTTCAGAATTGTAACCCAAAGTCAGTTGGCAACATGCATGTGATTTATTTTAAGGTATCGAAAGCGTTCATAGGTAGCGGTATCTACTTAACATTCAGTACTTTTAACACCCTCCCCTTGTGACAACCCATAGTCCTCCCCCTCTCCTCTAGTTTTCCTCTAGTTTTAGTAATTTGTATTCATAAATTATGTGGTTTACATAATCGACCTCTGCGCCTTCTGCGTACCCTTTTTTTTTATTCTGAATGTGTATTGCTGTTGGCCCTACTGGCATTGACAGCGTCAGCGGGTGGGGGGGCCGAGTACAGAGACTCAGCCGTGAAAGGGGCAGCCCTCACGGGGGCTCAATATTTGATTCCGTCCTTAGGGTGCCGTCATCGGAGATGGAGGCAGCGCTCGAGCGCATTCTATACGATAGACTCACCCGACGGTGTGAGCGCGACGCGACGTGCGAAACAAGGACCTCGTCCTCGCCGGCGAGGACGGTGTTGTGTGCGTGTCTGTGCTGTGTAAGGGCATTTTCTAATGTAATCCTATCGTCAGGGTCTTGCAGGACGTGCTTAGGACGCCTTACTTTTGTCGGTTGGTTACATCGGTCTGTGTAGATGCGTACCCTCTGCATACACAGCAAAATTGTAGAAAATGTATTTCCCTCTTCCCACTATCAATCATAGGTAAAGTAGCCTGTACCTTGAAAATTTGTAAATCCGCCTTTGCCTTACCATCTGGTATCGCCAGGCGGATTTTTGTTATGACTTGTGACATAAAAATCTTCTCTACCAGGATGCGTCACGCCCGGAAGTGGTCGGAGCTGGTCGAGAAGGGTGAATACCCTCGATGGATGAAGAACAGAGACGCCATTATAACCGATATTGAGACGAAAGATTGGATTTTCCGGGAAGCGGTGAGGTTGATTATTAATAATGTTACATAATGATGTTTAGGCAGGATTAAGAGGTCTAACAGACCTGGGGTAGTAAAGAAGTGTATCCTGGGCCCTTATTATTCAAATAAAATTATAATTCAAAAGTCGGTTAATAGCAGTTTTAACCGCCGTCGGGATGTGACGACCCCATCGCCCGCTGTTGGGATAACCTCTGTCACAGCAGAGATTATTCCACCAGTGCAGTCAGTCACACTGGTGGGAGGTCTTTTGTTGCAAGAGGCCGGCTAGGTAGGTACCACCGCAGTGTCAAATATTCTGCCGCCAAATAGTAGTGCTTAGGCACATTAGTGCCTAAGCACTACTATTGCGCTCATAGGATACGACTTACCATCAGGTGGGTCGTATGCTTGCTTGCCAACTTTGTTAAATAAAAAAGAAGGAATCCGTGTCTTGGGTAGGGGATTACTACTGTTGGAATGATAAGTAGGTATGGGATACCGAAAACCTTTTGTTTTGAAGTCACTTTCTCAAATTTCTTACATTTTTACCGACTTAAAAAGTTTTTTTTTTTATGTTAGAAGCTGGCAAACGAGCATACGGCCCACCTGATGGTAAGTGGCTGCCGTAGCCTATGAGCGCTTGCAGCACCATTAGTAGGTGCTACTCACGCGTTGCGAACCTCGAGATATTGGTTCTTAAATCTCCTCTGACCAGTAATTTCACTAGCGTACAATGCCCTTCAAACCGGAACACAGTAATGCCTAAGCACTACTATTTGGCGGCAGAATATTTGACACTGCGGTGGTACCTACCTAGCCGGCCTCTTGCAACAAAAGACCTACCACCAGTGTGACTTTTTTTTAAGAATATTATAATTGCATTTTCAAGGCATTACTAATATTCCTATTGCCCCTCCAAATAAGCTCGAAGCTTGCGCTACGAGTGGGTACGACAATAGCCAAAGGTCAGGATCGAACCCACGACTTTCGCGTTAACAGAGAGGACTGGACCGTTCTACTGTAGAGCTATTCAGTTCTTTAAAGATATCGGTTAAAATATTAATTTAAGTATCATCCATTTACTATAATTTTATTATCTCCAAAGAATTGTGTGTATTAATAAAAAAAAAAGCCTCCCCGGCGGGGAATCGAATCCCGGTCTCCCGCGTGACAGGCGGGGATACTTACCACTATACTACCGAGGATATACGAAATTTATTAAAATATTGTAACGAGTTCAGAATAGAGCGAAAAATTAGTCACTAAAGCTGTTTCTTGAATCGTTTTTTGGAACCGATAATTAGATAAAACCGGTTTTCATTTTGAATCGATTTTTTAAGAATATTATAATTTCGATTGCTTTCTTGATTTTGTTAATCTATACTACATATAATAAAATCGGAGTGTCTGTTTGTAATATTGAAATAACCGTTTTTTACTACATGTATATGAATATATATACGGTACGTACACGAAAATAACATTTTTTTACAATTTTTGTCTGTCTATCTGCCTGTTTGTTCCGGCTGTTTGGCAGGTAGCTGATGTAATAAGGAGTAACTTAGATAACTTTTGTTTTAGAAAAAAAATTAGGGTTCCGTGCAATAAAGAAAAATCATCACGCAAGTGGAGCCGCGGGCGCAGCTAGTTACAAATATAAAATTAAAAAAAAAAATGTTGGGCCCTCGGCAAAGCTCGTGTGGTGTACATGGGCGTAGCCAGAATTTGCCCTAGGGTAGGGTTTAGGGGTTTATTTATGGTCGGAAAGGGGAGGGGTTTAAAATGACTATTACCTGCAATAACTAATAATAATAAATAAATAATAAATAAATGCTAATAAATAAATAATAAATCAACGGTCCCCATTAGGATAGTAATATCCTGTGTCGGGGTCCGGAAACATTCACAATGACAAGGACAAATACACCCAGACCGGAAAATATGCTTGCATGGTCAATACAAACATATTATGCTCCGAGCGGGAATCGAACCCGCGACCTGTGGCGTTTAAGGCAGGTTCGCTGCCGCTGCGCCACAACGTCGTCAAACTATTACTTAAATAGTTAAAAATGTATTATATTCTTTCATTTCTGAGTATTTAACAATGTACAGGAAGGAGCGGCCCTTGCCCGGTGATGGTGTACCCATTTCTCTTGCGCAGAACCCAAATTCTTTTTAATGGTAAAAGCTAATGTTGGTCAAAATTGGTTCGAAAAATATTCTTCCAAATTAATATATAAATATCGAAGGTGTTGTCAGTGGCGGATTTACACATTTTCAAGGTATAGGATGTAAGGTAAAGGCGTCGGGATGTGACGACCCCATCGCCCGCTGTTGGGATAACCTCTGTCACAGCAGAGATTATTCCACCAGTGCAATCAGTCACACTGGTGGTAGGTCTTTTGTTGCAAGAGGCCGGCTAGGTAGGTACCACCGCAGTGTCCAATATTCTGCCGCCAAATAGTAGTGTTTAGGCACTACTGTGTTCCGGTTTGAAGGGCATTGTACGCTAGTGAAATTACTGGGCAGAGGAGATTTAGGAACCAATATCTCGAGGTTGTCAACGCGTGAGTGGCACCTACTAATGGTGCTGCAAGCGCTCATAGGCTACGGCAACCACTTACCATCAGGTGGGCCGTATGCTTGTTTGCCAACTTCTAACATAAAAAAAAAGGTTTTTGGCAGTCTTGCCTCTACAATTGTCATGTCCTAGATTATTTTTCCAATCCAACATAAGGCCGATTGCAGGTTGGGGGGCGACGAACTAGCTGTTTTACCCTGGAATACGGAAGTTTGATACTCGAAATATACAATGACAAGTAAGAGGGGAAAGACATGGGCAAACTTGTTGCAGATTTCTACCTGTAAAACATCAGAAAACCTTCATGTAGAAATGTTAGCAAAAAAAATTCTTTCCTTAAATTTGCCGCCTCCAAAAATCTGCCGCCCTAAGCTCAGGCCTACTCAGCCTGCTGGTAAATCCGCCATTGGTTGTTGTTCTTACTAACTAAAAGCAAATCAACGTTTTTTTATGTTACAAGTTGGCAAACAAGCATAGCCCACCTGATGGTAAGTAGTTGCCGTAGCCTATGAGCGCTTGCAGCACCATTAGTACCACTCACGCGTTGCCAACCTCGAGATTTTAGCTCTGAAGTCTCCTCTGTCCAGTAATTTTAAACTTGCCTTATAGTGACCCGAAGTGATCGCTTATTACAGGAAATCGACGAACTTCAAGACATTCGTCTAGTGTTACTACATAAAATGCAAACGGAACACCGTACGAAAAACGCGACGCGGACTGGGAGGAAGCTTGCGAAGCTGTGGGCGTTCAAGAAGACTGATATGGAGAAAAAAATTGAAAATATACGACGTAATAGGGATAGAGGTACTGTTTTTTATTCATGACGGTTGGCAAACAAGCATACGTTCCTCCTCATGGTAAGCAATGCGACCAACTCTATATTCCATCCATACCAACTCGATGTCTGGAAATCCACAACAGCGATTTAGAAGACATTTTCTTCCTCGCACAACAATTCTGTGGAATCAACTTCTGCCGGCGATCTTTCCGAACCGATACGACTTAGGAACCTTGAAGAGAAGAATGTATTCTTTCCTTAAAGGTCGGCAACGCGCCTGCATGCCCTCTGGTGTTGCAGATGTTCATGGGCGGCGGTGATCGCTTAACATCAGGTGAGCCTCCAGCCCGTTTGCCCCCTGTCACATAAAAAAAAAAACCTATGAACGCGTGATACTTGAAGTATTACATGCGCGCTGCCAATCGTAGGGATAAGAAAAATGGAAGGGAGCAAAGGAGGTGACTGATTGGGTCACCGGTGCTCTCACTCGTCGCACGCAATACAACAGTACCTACTGATACTGTTATAACTCCCTCAATATAAGTTGAACTATACACAGTAACATATTTTTTGGTTTCAACTGAATGCGGGCGCGTTACTATAGTTACGCGGCGACGCTCGACCCGTTTCGTACACTCGCTCACGGTTGTTTTAGTTCTTCAAAAACAAATTAATTAAAATTAAATGAAAATAATTAAAGAATTTATAACACGAGTTGGAGATTCTGACAATAGTAATTCTGAATTGGATTCTTCAACCGACATAGAAGATCTCACTCTCAAGTCAAGTCACAACTTTTGGCCCAAGTTCTGGAGCGAGATATTAGTCCTTTGCCCAGTAATTAGCCTACAGTGCTCTTCAAACCCATGCACAGTAATGCCAAAGACTCCACTGCTTTGTGGTAGAATATTTGACTTTGCGCTGGTACCTACCTAGCTGGCCTCTTGAAACTTAAGACCACCCACCAGTGTGACTGATTGCACTAGTGGAATAGTCTCTGTTGTGACAGAGACTATCCCAACAGCGGGCGGTGGGGTCGTCACATCCCAACGCCTAAGTAGTAGGTTATTGTAGACCCACAAAGGTCAACGTCTAGTTCTTCCAGAACTACGCAAGCTGACCTCGCTCCACCAGTGTGGGGGGAGGCAGGGTATGGTGCAGGCGATGCGCGCGGCTCGTGGTGGGGGGAGCTCTATCTCTGCGGCGCACGATCCTACCTCAGACCTGTACGCGCCGCGAGCGAGGCACGGCTACCAGGCGAGGAGACGACACGTGGAGATCGTTTACGATCCGAGTTTACTGCGTTAGTGACGTATTTACTATTAGCACCTTTTTATGTTACTGAAGTCGTTTCTAGCTTTAAAAATAACTTTCATACATCTTTTCATTTTTCGCATTAAAAAGTAGCCTATATCCTTTCTCAGGGTCTAGACTATCTTTGTACCAAATTTCATTGAAATCGGTTCAGTAATCTTGGCGTCGAAACGCGACAGACAGAGATAGAGTTACTTTGGCATTTATAATATTGGTAAGGAAGTAAGGATTAGCATCTTCCTGTGACTTCGCGGTGACCTTAGAATAGTCTCCAGAAATGATTCATTTGTGAGTGTGTAATGTACCATAAAACACATACCGAATTTCATTTGAATACCTTCTGTAGCGGACCTCCGACACATGTAACCATCTTAATGGGGGCCGTTGAGTGTGTAGTGTTTATTTATTTTTTTACGGGGGGAAATCTTCTAAATATTCTCAGCTATCTGGGGGGAAGCCGAGTTATGTGGGATTCTTATCCACAAAAACCCCCACTTTCGCATTCTTGCGCTCCGGGAAGAAGAATATGTAGACCGGTGTTACCCATCGCTTTGTCCTTTAGACACAATCTAAGAAAGCATTCCAGTGCCCATCTTCGCATTAATAAACTTCACTACACGCCATCACTCCGACTCACTGGAGAACGTGTAGCAGCAACTCACCGCACACAGTTCCGACTCACCGTGAACTACGCGGCAGCTGGTTCCGACTCACTGGAACTATATCCACTGGCACTTGCAAGCACTCAAGACTCTTCAAGCTTCTCATCGACCTCCGGTCTCGGGAGGGAGTGATGTAGCGACATCTACACGCAACACGACGTAACGCGATAGAAAGACAAGATTGTCACAATGTCGCATCAAGCTACAACGACACCTACAGGGCTTACTACGCAACGATATGGACGACCAACGAACGTCACGATCCTAAATCGCGCTATCAAAGTTTCCTACGCTCTTGAGATATATATACAACTTTCCAACGTAAGTCGTCGGGCTTCGGTCCAGGGCTTCGACCCGCCAGGCAATATCACCCGCCTGGTCGGAGGATCCTCCCTTAGTGTTGGAGGGCATTTATAATGACGTACCCTCCACAAGCCAAAGCCCGCACCTTCTACGACAGGCAGGGAAACATCGTAGTCTTATTACTGGAACTACTGGATGGATATAAGTAGTACCTAATCCACATTCTTCGATCATCCTAGTTCTAGAAGATCACAACCAGATAGCAGCACCACCGGCGTGGCTCGAGCAATGCGGACAGAACCTCACGAAGTCCTGTTCAGGTCACCACCTACCGCGAGTTCAGACGCAGCTTTGCGAACGGGAGACGAAATGGAGCGAGAAGTTTCTGGAGAACTTGCACAATGATCTTAAAAGTAAGAAACATAGGCTTAAGTGTCTGATCGAAAGATGGTTTGTGCATGATTGTAGCCAGTATTTGGCCTATGGAAGGCCAAAATCTTTATTTAGAGTCCAGAAGGGGGTGTACATACTAAATAGTTCAAAAATTTTTCAGTATTAGCCGTATAAAAGAGACAGCGTAGCGAACACACGAATTTTAACGCAATAGTTCGGATTCTGTTTACAAATTTCTCGACAGAGGCTCGGCTTGGAGCAGCGCTGTCATCAGCGGGACCTCTAAGAGTGCTCAAGCCGCGTCGCCTCGTCGAGACCCCGAGACCCGCGACCCCGGAGGTGGACGCCGTGCCCGAGGAAGAAGAGGTGACACACCAAGCGGCGCTGACGCTTCAGAGGATCCTACGTGGACGTGCTGTGCAGAACTTGGTGAGAAATTGAAGTTTTACTCGAATCATTCAAAAGCCAAAATGGCGAAAACGAAACCGTTCATAACATATGGAAATTTTGAGGTTGTAGAGCATCATAACCTTGTTTTCTCATAACCTTGTTTTTCCTATTACAAACATATTTTTGCCTCCTATTTTTTTGTTACTAAGTTAGCAAGCAAGCATATCACCTAATGGCAAGCGGTTGCTGTAGCCTATGAGTGCAACACCATTATTGGGTGCTACTCACGCGTTGCCAACCTTGAGATATTGGTTTTTCAATGTCCATTGCCCGGTAATTTCACTAGCCCACAGTGCCCTTTAAACCGAAACACAACAATGCAAAAAACTGTGGTGGTACCTACCTAGCCGGGCTCTTGCAACAGAAGACCAACCACCAGTGTGACTGACTGCACTGATGGAGTAATTTCTGCTGTGACAGAAAATATCCCAACAGCGGGCGATGGGGTCGTCACGTCCCGACACCTTTAGTCCACAACGTGTTTGTGGTCTTGACTGGTATTTCTTCTATCACTGGGTACTCATAAGCATTCTCTTGGTAGATGTTCGAAGGTCGCACGAGAGCAGCGGAGCTGACTGAAGAGTTGAAGACGACGCACGGTCTGCAGAATGAGGATCGAGCGCGTATCGCCAAGGAAGAGACTCATGCCAGAGACTATGAGGCTGTGCGTACTGAGTATGAGCAGAAGGTGAGTTTACTTTAGCAAAGGGTACTAGCGGAACCCTATTACTAAGCCTTCATTCGTCTGCTCGCTGTATCTCACGAACCGTAATAGGAAGAGAGTTTTAATTTTTACGACACCATACAACAAACTTGAATACAAGAACCTTGATATTTTTAATCTACCGTGGTACAAAACCCTTTATGAGCCCAATACTTGTTTTTAACCTTTGGATTATAAGAGGGCTATGTAAAAAATTACAGTCTAGGTTTTTTTATCTTACAAGTTGGCAAACAAGCATACGGCCCACCTGATGGTAAGTGGTTGCCGTAGCCTATGAGCGCTTGCAGCACCATTAGTAGGTGCCACTCACGCGTTGCCAACCTCGAGATATTGGTTCTTAAATTTCCTCTGCCCAGTAATTTCACTAACGTACAGTGCCCTTCAAACCGGAACACAGTAATGCCTAAGCACTACTATTTGGCGGCAGAATATTTGACACTAGGTGAAAATGGCTTCGCAAGTAGGTATACTAGGTTGTAAAAAAAATATAATTACCCTATAACTAAAAGATATATTCTTATTGCGTAGGAGACAATCAACTAATTGAAATATTCCCTATCACACGAGAACATTTACTACGGTAATGTATATTTTTTTTTACACCATCAAAAAGTAGAGATTTCAACGAACGAAAAGCCTTTTTGGAAAAAAAATTTTTGATTGAAAATTAGGTGTTTTTGATATCAAGTTAAAATAAGGCGAAAAAATAAATATTTTAAATCAAGTAAGTTTTCACCAAATTTCGTAGAAAAAAAAAATTTTTTTTGAAAAAGATAAAAATAAAAAACCAAAAACTTGAATTTTTCACCTAAATTTTGGGGTTATGTGAAAAAATTGTAAATGCAAAAGTTGTAGATCTTTTTATTACCTACAAGTTTGTCATTGAACTTTTTTCCAGACGACTTGTAGTTTTGCTGGAAATCGAGATAAACCATTTTTACCCTTAAAAACTCACCCCCCACTCCCACTTCCCGAACTCGGATCGCCCGTAATTTATTTTTCCTTTAATTTTTATCATATTCCCCTCTTTCTCTAATGGGTTTCATCCTACTGTTTTTTGTTTCAAAAATTATCGACCCCGGTCTACAACAAAAGTTATCCATTAATTGGCAATAAATATTATTGTATTTTAAAACAATTGTAATTTTATTTTCTTTCAAATTTATATTATATAATTTTCCAATTTATATTGGATCACCAAAATATTAATATCTTAGATTGTTTATTTTAATTTATACCTTATTTGTAAAGTAAATACTAAATGAGTCTATGTTACTTGAAATAAATAATTTTTATTATTATTTTTTTTTAATACCTTTCAGGAAGAAGCAATAACAGCTCTTGTTGAAGAGCTCTGCGGAGGCGCCGTGTCAGCTGCTTTGGACTTCCTCGAGAAAGAGTTGAGAAGACTTAAGGAGGAGAGGCGACAGCACGCCTTTATACTTATTGCGCGTAAGTGTCTATTGGAATAGCAACATTTAATTTATTAAATATGTTGTCAATGATAAAAAACTAATCTTATTATTTGTAGTAGTCGTTGATTAGATTTGATTTGTTCACATTTAGTTAGTTCAGTAGAGGCGAGAGCGTGCGTGTCTCGCTCCCGTGACAGCTGTCAATGTGTATGTGCCATAGCTGTGCGAAGTTGCACAGATAACATAAATATAGCTCGGTCAGCCGCGAGCCGCAGACGCTTCGCTGATAGATAGCCGATAGCCGATCTCCCATCCCAGTCCCCGTACAGCGAGCAGACGCCTACGCCGGACGTCGACGCGCTCCGTACAAACGTATCCTTCAACAGTGTACCAGTAGATCAAACTCCACTACCATCAGATAAATAAGAAGTATCACTTTTACCAATACAAAAGCTGTGCAATGGTGCAATTGGTGATGGTCAAAATGGTATTGATAAATCTCACAGTGGTACCACAGTGATGGGTGACCAATTAGTAAACTCTAAAAGATTTAGTTTTGATTGTATTTTCGTGCGCAAGGGTGGGGCCGTGCCCTTATCGTTTTTCCTACTTCTTCCTCTTCATTTTCCCTCTTATTTACTATCTCTGTCTCCTTCCCTCTTGTTATTACCAAATTGATAATGCTACTGGTATTTCTTGCGTCTATAGGCTGCTGACATAAGCGGTCATAGCCACGTTGCCAGCCTAACTATCAAAAATTGTCTTTTATATTTTGGATGTGGTAACTTCAGGACGAAACGTTTATACCTGATTGCCCTCAGTGATTGGCAATAATCGGCGGGTTAAGTAACTTTAGGTGTGGTCCGCAATAGATGGGTGACCGTACAGTGGTATTTAAACTGAGTGTCATCGTGCTCCGGAAGGCACTCACCCTGAGGGACATCCGATGGGTCCGAAACTAGTCGGTACCTAAACCGATTGAACGCGTGTTTTAGCGGTTTAAATTTTACATTTAGTTAAATAATGTATCACGATAGTTTTAATGATTTAATTGATTCATCATGTTTTTTATTTATCTTAAAGTTCGAGAGAAATCGATGCGTGAAGCGGCCGAAGCCGGCCGAAGACAGAAAGAAGAACATCGTAGAAGAGAACATGATGAAATGTTTAAACAGGTATTTTTTGTTAATAGTATAATTATGTCGGACGAAGCAATCTCATCATCTTCTTATAATGCGTGACATTAGCATTCGCTGACGTCATAGTCGGTTACTGCAAGGTGATGACGTATTTGGATCCTCATAAGAAAACTTCAGTATGTGGGTAGACTTTGTTTATTTCAACAGGCAGTAAATATGTCCGTACTGTATGACGGCTTGAATACGAATGATTTGACAATGACAAAGCAGCCGTATTTATAAAAATTACAATTAATTTAAAATAACAATCTCAATTTTATGATTTATGAATTAATTTAGTTGAACTATTGTATTCGCGCCGACATATATAATAATCCTTACTAACCCCCGGTTTCGTGTACGTTGATCAAATTCATGTTAATTTAACATGCCAAATATATTGTTTAAAGGTAGTCGATGATCAACAAGCAACCAATGAGCGTTTTGTATTTGCTATGTTAAGTTGACATGAGTTTGATCAACGTTCGAGAAACCGGGGGCAAGTCGCGCTTTCACGCAAAAACTACTGAAGCGATTTAAATAAAATTGGGTACTCAGATAGTGTAAAGCCTGAGAAAGAACATACGCTGCTTTTTAATGTGAAAAAAGGTTGTAAGATGTTGAAAGGGGGGGATGAAAAGTTGTATGGAAGTATCGTAATTTTTAGAGCTAGAAGTTTGAAACCTATTTTTAAGGCTCTTGATTCGATATAAATGAATATGACATTCAAAGTTTGGAAAGGGGAGGGGGTTGTTCAGAAGCATTGCCTATCCCGAGGCGACAAATATGTGAGGATAATCCCAATAATATAACAAAAATTGAAAGTTTGGATGTTATTTCCTGGACAATTTCTTTAATTAATCATAATGTTCGTTTTTTTAAAAATTTCAAAAGTCAAAAAGTGGGCAATGACTAACAAATGCTAATCAGTACATAATAATTCTGTTGAACATGTTTTCGCTTATTTCGCGATAAAAGACCAGTGAGGTGGTAGTCATTCTAGGAATGAGTGACTGCATTGTTTTGTGGTAATATTTTATTTGAGTAAAGGTTTATAATTTGGTCTAAATAACTCCGACGTTAGACTAGCCACTAACCAACCACTCAATAACAAATAACAAGAAAAATACACTTACTTACTTACATATTGTAAAGTCTCTACGTTATTGAAATCTTTGATAGTGTTTAGATTAGATTAGATTAGATTAAGCCTTTATTCGCTGACTAACATTTTTCAATCAATTTTTTTTTTTTTTACAGTAAAATGCCATAATAACAAAATAATAACAAGTGTCTAAAAAATTTTTCAGCAACCAGTTTGCATGTCAGGTTGTCCTTCGACATAGGCCTCCCCTAGTTCCTTCCACGCTTTTCTATCGCGAGCAAATCTTCTCCATCCTTTTGGTAGAGCATCTTCCCATCTTTTTATTTGGCGTCCTCTTTGTCTTTTCCCGTTTCTTGGGTACCATTCCATTATGTCTTTTGTCCATTTTTCTATGTTTGTCCGCATTATGTGTCCCGTCCAGAACCATTTTAATTTTTTAATTTTTTTCGAAACGTCACTTACTTTTGTTCTTTTCCTTATTCTTGATATAGTCCACCGGTCTTTTACCCTTATATTTAACATATTTCGTTCCATATGGCGTTGGCAAATTGTAAGTTTTTGGTTGTTTTTGTTCGTACTAGGCCAAGTTTGGCACCCGTATGTAAGACAGGGGAGAATACATGTATTGTATAATTTGCTTTTGACCGACATCGGCATGGTTTTGCTTTTAAATATTTCTTTTTGGGACCAATAGCGCTTCCAAGTGTTGCTTATCCTCCTGTCGATTTCTTTTGTATATTGGTCTTTTAAGGATATTATTTGTCCCAGATATATGTATTCGTCAACGTAATCTATAGTTTCCTGACTTATTTCTATATTTTCCTTTATATAGTTTGTCATTAATTTGGTCTTTATTGGGTTCAACGATAAGCCTGCTTTCCTGCTTTCTTGATCCAATTGTTGCAGCATAGTTCTAAGCATCTCTGGTGTCTCGGCAAAAAGCACAATATCGTCCGCGAATCTGAGGTGATTTAGATTTGTTCCATTTACATTTATTCCCAAATTGTCCCAATCAATATGTCGGAACATATTTTCGAGCACTGCTGTGAAAAGTTTGGGTGAAAGTGGATCACCTTGTCTGACACCTCTCTCAATAGTAAAATCTTCTCCTTCCTGTTCAAGTTGTACTTTTGCTGTGGAATTTTTATAAATTTCTTTTATAATTTTTATGTACTTGTTTTCTATTCCTTGGGTTTCTAGTGTCATCCAAATGTAGGTATGACTCAGGGAATCGAAAGCCTTGCTATAATCTACAAATGCCAAATAATAGTTTTGACAATACTCATTGCATTTTTCTATAATCTGTTTTACAACATGGATATGATCGATGGTAGAATAATCAGAGCGAAACCCTGCTTGTTCCCTAGGTTGATTTGCTTCTAGTTGTTTATTTATTCTCCCGAGTACAACTTTTGAGAACACTTTGTATATATTGGACATTAGACATATTGGTCTGTAGTTATTAATATCACTCTTATCGCCTTTTTTATGTAATAAGATTATGGTAGACTTTTTCCATTGAGTTGGTATTTGCTCAGTGTTAATAATTTCATTGAATAAGTGGGTGATAGTGTTTGGTCAAACTTAAATATATGATACCTAGTGATTCACCTACCGATTCACCTAGCGTTTCACCTAGTGAATCACCTGGTAATTCACCTAAATAAAACTCATTTCAAAAACCTGACAGGTTCTTGGAGTGACTCAAGAGACAGTCGACGCCTATCTCCGTGACGTCACAAGAGAGGCTGTCGAGCTCGCAGCGGAGCAGCAAGCGGTGCACAAGGCGATGTCCAATTCTGATGATATCGATCGCTCCATTAGGGAACACGGTTCTATGTAAGTATCTGGTGGTGGTGAAAGAAAGCGTTAACGGGAAAGCGTCAGCTCGCGTTGTGATTGCGGGTGGCAAAGGGTGACAATGATTGAAATGGGTTGGCAAAAAGTGGCAAAGGGTGGAGTGATGAAACGAAAAAGTTTCTTAGTGACTTAAGATAGCTGACGCTTATCTCCGTGACGTCACAAGGGTGGTTATCGAGCTCGCAGCGGAGCAGTCAGCGGTATACTAATAATATCGATCTGTTAGAGAATAGGGTTCTATGTAACTATCAGGTAGCAGCGAAAGAAAGAGTTGAAGGTAAATCTTTACCTCCCATTGTGGTAAGGGCAAAGGGTGGGTTTACAATTATTGGCATTGGATAGGATGCCAAAGAATGGCAAAGGGTGGGTTGGTAAAACTACACGAAGGGGGTTGGGGGGGTCTGTTTCATTGATACGTTGTTTTTGTAATGTGAGTTTTTTTTTATTTACAAAGCACCTACGGTTAGACATGCATTTATTCTTAAAACGACAGTACGCACTCTAAAAGTCATCCACGCAGGTAAAACAGCGGGCAGAGTCAATAGAATTAATAAAACTTTAAATATATATCCACTTACAAATCTCCTATCAGAAATCTCACATCTAAATAACTTACAGGTCAACGGCGGAACAGAATGAGCTGGTCGCTGAACTGGTCCAGCAGTTCTTACTTCCTGAAGCGAATAAAGCAGCTTCAAGACAGCGCGTGTCAGCGCTACAATCGGCGAGATTAGATGCGGCTAAAAGCGCCATATTCGGTGTTATTGATGATGCTGAAGTTAAAATTGGTTAGTTTCTTGCATTATTTAACCAGGGTCTGCTTATCACACAGAGCGATTGCTTCTGACCTCCGCAACCCTAAGGGTGAACCAGTAACTAATTGTATAAGAGCAAACCTATCATGATAATAATAATAATAATAAACGCTACACACTCAACGGCCCCCATTAGGATAGTGATATCCTGTGTCGGGGGTCCGGAAACATTCACAATGACAAGGACAAACACACCCAGACCGGAAAATATGCTTGCATGGTCAATACAAACATATTATGTTCCGAGCGGGAATCGAACCCGCGACCTGTGGCGTTTAAGGCAGGTTCGCTACCGCTGCGCCACAACGTCGTCAATTTAGCGTTAACGATTACCTGACCTACAAACATAACATGCACGCGACCGTCGATTAAAGAAGACGCGCTAGAAATAAAGCGAATTTAAACAGGAAAAATATATTTATAGTGTGCGAGAGGGACAGTATATATCTCGCGCACCTGTTCCATTCTAACAATTTTATCATTTACTCAGTTTTCATTCTCTAATAATGATTGGTCGAAAAGTAGCTATTTTCATTTGTGTATCAATTACAAAAATAGTTTTAATTTTAATGTAGTAATTTTTATTGGTTAAGGCTATTTGTAAAAATTGTATATATACCTCTGTCTACGGCAAAATAAATTATTCCATCACAACAAGTGTTCTTATTATCAAGAAGAAAGTCATTAGTTAGGAAAGTACCCTACACTTGCTTGATAACTTAATTGCATTAAAAAAATGATTAATTTTTTAATGTACAGAATACTGCACGCGTTGTGGAGCACAGTTGGATGACCAGTGCATGTGTACATCCTGCGATGTATACGCGGATGCTGTGCAGACCGTCTGCAGAGATGATCCACGATGGAAGTATACCAGAAGTAAGTATTACAGACTAGCTTTCAGGGTTTCTTGATCAAGCTGGGAAGTGATGATGATGGTGATGACGATGATGATTATTATGGTGGTGGTGATTATGATGATAATGATGATGATGGTGTTGATGATGATTACGGCGATGATGGTGATGATCTTCTTACTGATTGGTTAGTGGTCAACCTAGTGTCAGAGTTGTTCAGGTCGCCCGTAGGCCTGACTTGACTTGTCGACTGCTGTCCAATCGTCAACAGCCGGGACCGACTTTTTACGTGCCCTCCGAAGCACGGAGACGCTGAGCTCATGATGATTATTATGATGATTATGGTGATGATGATGATTATAATGATAATGATGGTGATGCTGATGATTGTAATGATGATGATGATTATGACTACGTGGCTACAGGTGTTCTTTCGTATTCGTCGGCGGCCTCGCTGCGTCTTAACTCTTACAGAGAACTTTTCTCTTTAAAATCTTCTCGTATATTATCATCTTAGTATATACAATAGGTAGGCCTTTCCATTTCAGTACTAATCGGCCGGCTCGAACTGGGAAATTTTACCCTCTTACAGAAAATCGGCGTAAAGTAACAGTGGTGATGCGTTTCGTGCGAAGAGTAAGAGCGTCGGAGTCCCAATATCCTACTCCCTCTGTTCCCTTCCTTTTTCCCCTTTCCATACTTTCCTTCCTGTCCCTTGGGTAGGCAACGCATTGTAGGCATGTTATATTTCAAGTATCGCGCGCTTTCATAGGTTGCCGTAACTGATTACCATCAGGCAGACTCTATGCTTGCTTGCCAACCGTCATGGAATAAAAAAAATCAGTCAAAATGTCCTTGGTCTCGCTGGTGCTCTTTCGTAAATTCAACACCAACGCAACAGACTAAAATCAGCCACACCTTAATTTTATTCGAATAATTATTGAGAGCATGTGTCTAACTTCATTTCGTTGCCTCAATGATGGATTTACGAAGGAACAACAGCGTTTCTTTGACAGTTCGTCTGTATGGAAGGTGTTGGCAAAATTTAGCGTTACGGGCAAGGGTCCACAGATTCGTATTAGAAGACTTGATGGCTTAGTCTTTAATTTAAGAGCCACCTCCCACCCCTGGACCGTGCGAAATACCAAAAAATTAAAAATGTGCGAATACAATGCATTTTGGAACTATTAAACTAATAATTATAGAAGAATATAGGATTTTGCCCTCCACTAGGCTAAATGGTGGCTACGCCCATGTCTTCCTTAGTCTTACAACAGAGCAGAAATCGCAGGTAAATCGTAGTCCAGAATGAAAACCGAGGTCACTAAGTTTCGCACTTGATCTCTTGTAGTGTCTTCACTCGTCGCTCAGGACTGAATCTCTCGTCGACTCGCCGGCCTACATAGGATAAATTCTTAGAGAATACAACTTTCTAGAACGTACGCGTTACGAAAGAAAGAGACTTTAATAATCTTTCATTCTTTTCCAAAATCTGATAGTGCTAATTTATGTATAATTTAACAAACAAGTGCTTACGTTTAAGATGATTTTGTTAGTTTGTGTAATTAATATATCGACACAGTCACCTATAGTGACTAAGCTATTTAAATAAAGATTTTAAAAAAAAGGAAAGAGACGGAGTATCAGCGAGAGTGATTTTGAACCTTATAATTGTAATAAGGTTCTCTGTAACAATACTAGGTGTACGTTATTTGCTTATATTTATTCATTTGTTTTTATCAGGTCGTGATGTCGTCATCGAAGACACGAAGGAAAAGTTTCCTCCTAGCCACGATATCCGGTGTATGCTTAACGATGTCATTGACAGCGGTAAGTACAAGTTCACTGGTTTCTTTTTATTTTTTTTTATTTTTTTAGCACACTCAACAGCTCCCATTAAATCAAATCAAATCAAATATTTTATTCAACATAAAAAGCATTATACTTATTTGTTGAAAGTCAGATTCTACCACCGGCTCCAAAATTAAACCTCTACCTGAGAAGAACCGGCGAAACAAACTCAGGGGTTTTATCTTTTTTTATGTATTTTTTTAAACTGATATTAGTTTACATATTATAATCACTGAGGATCGTCTAGGATACTGATATCCCGTGTCGGGGGTCCGGAAACATATACAATGACAAGGACAAATACACCCAGACCGGTTGCTTGCATGGGCAATACAAACATATTATGCTCCGAGCGGGAATCGGCGCCGCGATCTGTAGCGTTTAAGGCCAACACGTCGTCGATTTATGTCTTAACTAGCTTTTTCTCCACGTTTTTTCACGTGTTTAATGAGGCGTTTATTGCTATAGAAGTTATTCGTTCCTAATTCAGATTTTCATGCCCTTCTTAAATTTTTTTTTCGCGACAAATATCAAAGTCCCATTTATACCGAAATTCATGATAAATCGATTCAAAGTCTTAGGCTTTTGACTAATAGACGGACAAATCACAGAGCTACTTATCTAATAAAAGTCTGGATTATTAAAACAGTTGACAGTTGACTTCAACCAAATAAGTCATAGACAAAAGATATCAGTTTTTTTTTAAATATGTGTTATTCGGGTGAATCGAATCGAATTAACGCATTATTTAAAAATATATAATAGATAAGAGCAAATTACATATTAAGCGTTCATGATAGCTGTTAAATGTTATTTGGTAATAACCGAGACCGAGAGCTTAACGTGCTCTCTGAGTCACGGTGGGGAAACTCACACGGAAAAACGCCTAGTACGAAAAAGATCTCTCCGAAGTAGTCTCGCTACCCACAACGGTGTCAATGTCGTAAGCAGTATAATAAAATACATAAATAAATTTTCTATAACAGCTGTTCAACGATCGCGTTATCTGCGTTATGAGAAGGAAACCATAACGAGATACATCGCTAACAAACTGCGTGTTCACGTGGAAGTCACTCTGGACGCTAGAGAAGCTATCGACGAATGTAAGTACTCGGACTCAATGGCTCAATTGTAGAAGACTCGGTCGACTTCACTCGACAACGCGAGAATCGCGGGTTCGCTTTGTGAGGCCAATTTTTTATTTGTTAAGCGGTTGTCGTAGCCTATGACCGCGCGAAACACAATTTGTAGGTGTCTCTCGCGCGTTAAAAACGACAATTGTTGGTTCTTAAATCTCTTTTACCCAGTAACTTCACTAACTGATTTTTGACAAATTATGGTGAAAATTATGGAGAAACTTTGAAATTTTGGAAAATCTTTTTTAAACAGTGATAGCTGATATGGTCGGTGAAACAGAACCACTTAGAAAAAAAGATTACCATCACTACATGCGGCGCATCTACGAAGACGCGTTGGAAAGGAGTTCCGTCATCGAGAAAAAGCCTACTTGTGAGTTTACCAAGCGATTTTTTTTAAATGTTTCAAGTTAGCAAGCAAGCATACTGTCCACCTGATGGTACGCGGATGCCGTAGCCTATGAGCGCACAACACCATTAGTAGGTGGCGCTCACACGTTGCCAACCTCGAGATATTGGTTCTTAAATCTCCTCTGTCCGGTAATTTCACTAGCGTACAGTGCCCTTAAAACTGGAATACAGTAATCCCTAAGCACTACTATTTGGTGGTAGAATGTTAAACACTGCGGTGGTACCTACCTAGCCAGACTCTTGCAACAAAAGACCTACCACCAATGCGACCGATCGCACTTGTGCAATAATCTCTGCTGTAACAGACGCTATCCCAACAGCGGGCAATTTGGTCGTTACTTCCCGACGTCGGGTAAGATTAAGTTTACAAAAAAAACAGCACACCTTATAATCATATGTACTTTTCTTGCTATTTTGTAAATATTTTTTACACTATTTTTTAGGCCCGAAACTGCTACCGTCACAATTGAGACGCCTAGGTCAGGAGTCGCCAGAGGATGACATATGCTATTGCAGGGATGATGTCAAAGCACAAGCCACAGGTAACTTATACTGGGATTTCGTTTTTTTTTTATGTTACAAGTTGGCAAAACAAGCATACGGGCCACCCGATGGTAAGTTGCAGCACCATTACTAGGTGCCACTCACGCGTTACCAACCTCGAGACATTGGTTCTTAAATCTCCTCTGCCCAGTAATTTCACTAGCCTACAGTGCCCTTCAAACCGGAACACAGTAATGCCTAAGCACTACTATTTGGCGGCAGAATATTTGACACTGCTGTGGTACGTACCTAGCCGGCCTCTTGCAACAATGGACTGATTACCTACTACCAGTGTGACTGATTGTACTGGTGCAATAATCACTGCTGTAACAGAGACTATCCCAACAGCGGGTGATGGGGTCGTCACGTCTAGACGCCGTTTATTATATCTGTGACCAATGGTGAAATTACCAGCTGGCTGAGTAGGCTTGAGCCTAGGGTGGCAAATATGGAGACCGAATTAATTTTTTGCTACCTCATAGAATAATAATAATAATAAAATACACATAACATCATAAAAACTGAAAAAATCACAAATACACAGAGCTTCAAAAAGTTATACAGAAAATATAGAAAATGAATAAAGTCTATATAGTTCCATTGGTGCTTAAAAACGCACTCCAAATCATTAATTTACCTCAAAATATTGACATACTAATGCAAAAAGCGGCTATATTAAACACATCGCATTGTGTGAAAATTTTTACAGTCCGAATCCAACACTAAAACTCAGTAGAAAACGAGTTTCACTTGCCCTAGCTCCGTGCCACTCGTAAAAATACCGAAAAGTAAAAAATTAAACAGAAATAATAATAATAAACTCATCACATCACATCAGAAACCGTCATTCAGAAATCTGTTTGTTTTCTGTGTTTTACAGTTAGAAATCTGCAAAAAAATTACCGATGACTTCTAGTCTCAGTTGTCATTGTACATTCCGAGTAGCAAACTTCCATATTAAGTTTTCTAGAGTGAAACAGCTTGATCACCGCCTCTCAACCATTAATCGGCCTCTGCTCCCTCTGCCCAAACTTTTTACTAGTTAAAAGAGAAAATTGTAGAAAATGTATTTTTTTATACCATGACTGTTGGCAAACAAAGCGTTACCAACCTTAGGAACAGGAAGGAAGAGATGAGATGGGAAAAAAGGAAGGGAACAAAGGGGGTGGGAAATTGGGCCTCCGGCGCTCCTACTCGTAGCACGAAATGAAACAGTACTACTGATACTGTTACTTTACGCCGATTTTCTGTGAGAGGGTAGTACCCCCACGGTCGAGCCGGCCTTTTTGTGCTGAGAGAAGCATGGATTTACTACCGTAAAAATGCTTTTCCACTATCAACCCATACAAGTCAGTCCTACTACTAGTTGGAGACTGCGAACTGGATGGTTTGTATACAAATTTGTACTTTTTATTTGTATTAAATATAGAATATAGTAAATAATTTAGTAAATAATTAGGTATTAGTGTGTAGGAGATTGTCTGTGTGTTATGGATTAGAGCAGTGACATTGAGAATGTATGAATTGCTCAGTGGAGTTATAATATAGTGTTAATAGTCAATTTTTAAGAGTTTTGATGCACAATTTTTTGTGCATAGCAATTTTACCTAGCTTATGTGTCGACTACTATGTGTATATGCACTAGTTTTAATTTTATTTGAATTCTTAAAAAACCTTGAATATCGAGATAGTCTTTCGTCAAAAAAATATAATTTTTCCTGAATGCGGTATTTTATAACGCTACAATAGCTTGACTAAGTTGATTATATTTAACTGATTGTCAGCGCGATTAAGATTATATATTCACGTTTATCTAATGTACATTTTTAATCGTACATGATTGAGCTTTGATTACCTGAAAAAAAACGCTACAATTCTGTTATGGGGGTCCGGAAACATACACAATGTTATAGTAAATGTCATTAGTTTCATAAAATTATATAGTCGCAATCTTCTTCAAATAAAAACGTCGAATCAATAAAAAAAATCAAACTTGGTTCGTGGAATTGTTTTAAAAAATGACTGCTTATAATTTTTCCAATGTCTGTGAAAAATCGATTTTTTGTATTAACCATAGACTCTGACAATCGTGTGAATGTTTACTGTTTTCTGTTGTCAACTTCATCGACTTGTCAGTTGTCAAGTTGTGATTGTCAAATAAAGACGCGACCGGCATTCGTTATGCCAATATTTATTTGTTATTATTAAATTGATCGGCAAATCTTATAACTTAAAAATGTCCTCGTCAAAAAGGGGACGACCATTAACGAGACACTCGAGGGAAATGGTTTATAATGTGTACGAGTTTATGAGGAAAGAAGCACAGGAAACGAAAAATGTTGTTTTTAACAAGGAGAGGTTTCAAAAAATAATTGATCGCACAGTTCAGAGTACTGGCGTCTCGAAAAGAACCATAACGAGGATTCTTAAAGAAGCTGATGCTGCTGCGTCCAGCAGTACAACTGTACCAACGTTGGAAACCCCGAAAAAAGGAAGATCGAGAAAAACGTACTCTTTAAACTTAGACAATTTTGCGTATCAGAGGATAAGACAGAAAGTTTATAATTTATATATAATTGAAAAGAAATTAGTGACAGTTAATTCGCTTTTAAAAAAATTAAAAAAGGATGTAAATTTTTATGGTAGCAGTGAAACACTACGTAGGATATTAGCGAAAATAGGTTTTAAATACTATAAAACAGAAACAAAACACAAAATATTAGCCGAAAAACACGATGTGAGGTTACAGAGAATTAATTATCTAAGACAGATTAAGAGATATAGATTAGAAGGCAAAGAAATTGTCTACGCAAACGAGACATACATTCATAAAAATTCTATAACCGATGAAAAGGATAGAGGAAAGAAACCCATCTCAAAAGGTCCACGATTGATAATTATACACGCCGGTAGCGCTAATGGCTTTATACCAAACGCTTTATTGTTATATAAAACTACTCAAAATGCGGGAGATTTTCATTGTGAAATCAGTGAAGAAAATTATGAAAAATGGATACAGGACGAGCTAATACCAAACTTAAAACCTAACTCGGTTTTAGTTATCAATAATGCATCTTACCATCGTAACTTAGTAGAATCAATACCAAATTCTTATGCAACGAAAAAAGAGATGCGCAATTGGCTAACGAGTAAAAACATTTCTTTTAAACCACAATCGTTAAAACCTGAACTGTATTATATTATAAAACAACATAAACATGTATATCTTAAATATTCGTTAGATACAATCATGGAAACGCACGGGCATTCGGTATTACGATTACCAAAATATCATCCCGATTTAAGCCCAATGGAAAAAATTTGGTCACAATTAAAAGAAGACGTTAGTAAGCTCGATACAGGAATGAATTTGGAAGTTTTTAAACATCTGTTACATGAAAAATTTGCTTCGATCCCACAAGATGTATGGACAAAAGCCATAGATGATGCTATTTATTGCGAAGATGAGTTGCTTAAGTTGGAAGAAGCGATTGATGTAATGTTAGATCAGTACGTAGAAAATGAAGACGTTTTGTCAACATCCTCCTCGGATAGTGCGAGCAGTGATTGTGATAGCGGAAGCGATAGCGACTCTGAAGTTGATGATAGTATGGATATTGAGATAAAGGAAGAAGTTGAGGATGACGGGGAAATTGAGATTAAGAAAGAATTTGATGAATTTGGAGAAATTCATATAAAAGAAGAATTTGATGACAACGGAGAAATTGATATAAAAGAAGAATTTCATGATATGGTGGAAATTGAGATTAAAGAAGAAATTATATCTTGAATAAAAATACATTGGACTCTGAAACTGCATAATTTGAATCTCTCAATCTTACCCTTGAAAAATGATGAATAAAACCCATATTAATTGGTTCCCTCGGTAGTTTGAAGTTGAGAGAATATATTGTCCGTCGACATGCAAGAATTTGAAGTCCATGCTTCCATACTCTATATAATTTGAAGCATTTGTTGTCAACAATTAAGTCTCGCTGCCGATCATCTACCTGTTGGTCTGATCATGTTAAACCACTCAAGGTTATAACTCCCTCAATATAAGTTAAACTATGCGCAGTAACACATTTTTGGGTCTCATTCGCTCACGATTGTTTTAGTTCTTTAAAAATTGTTATGTATAGACTTTGTGGGTAATGTGATATAAAGTTTCAGTTCTTGGCTGTCATCTGAACATGTGGATTAACTCTTGAGTTATTTAGTAATTGTGAGTATATAACAAAAATAAATAATTAAAAAATTAAATTAAAATATTAATTATTTTTGTCAGTGTGTCAACATTTAATTTTATATCAAGATCAGATGTCATCCCAATAAGTGACAGTAATTAAAAATGTACATGAACTATTATTTTTTTTTACATACCTATTTTCTATACGATTTATTTGTTTTATTCTATGTATGATAATGAATAAAAAAAAGAAGTTGAATTTAGAAGATACAAAACCTATTCCGTTTTCCCATTTTATAAAATATCTATTTAAATAAGACGAAATCAACATTTTTGTCCATGATTGTACCCGCGCAGAACCCGTTTAACTTAAATTGAGGGAACTTTACATTCATCCTAAGATATGCTGAAGACAGACATGAATGGATCTACGCAGATCTTTCAGAATTTATATAACCTTCAGCAAACAAGAATTAGAAACAGTAAGAATAGTGTAGAGATTGTTAACAACACTGGTATTTTTCACGTGTTTCCTCATTCTTACAACCTGGGGTCTTTCAAACGAGGCGTGAAGAGGCATCTTGTGGGAGGCAGGGCGAGGGTGGCTACTACAGTTCGCCTTCTGCAACCATATTACCACTTCCACTTACCATCAGGTGGAGTAAAGTCATTTGCCCCCGCGTTATAAAAATAAGTTTTGATGAATATTTTGCATAGTTTAAATGTTTTATTTATATTTAAAAATGTAAAATATAAGATCAAAAATAAATAGTAATAAGAAGAATTCTTTGTGAATAATTGTATGAATGTTTGAAATTATAAATCTCAAATTTTGATCTAACTCTTTATTTTGACCTCCTGGTAATTTGAAACTGTTCCTTGGTCCGATGACTTTCAAAATATCTACAAATTTATTTCAACTACTAATATTTATATTTTTAAATAAATATAGCTTGTAATTGAAACATTTTCTTGCTTTTATTTTTATCAATAGATGTATATGACGTTTACGATTCCTTAAATGAATAATAGATGGCGTAACTAGTACATTGAATCGCGCTAACGTTTGGTTATGTAGAATGTATATATAGGCTTCATATAATTGTAAGATCATTGGATACAGTTCATTTTACTTATATACATCAGTTCAATAAAGGAAAATAGTACAGTAAAAAGTGCAATAGTATCATTCCTACGGGCAAGTCTTCAGTGCCACCCACCTACAGTACGTGGGGTACTGTACAATAGAGTATTAAGGCGACCCTTAGATTATGTATTTTCCCAGTAAAAGTCTGGTTGGTCTTAATAATTTTAATTTGTGAGTTTTGATTGTACACAATTGCTTTAATTTCAACTCCAGCGAGTTAGAATTATATAAAATAATAATAATAATAATAGTAATAGGTTTATTTCGACAACATAGATCATATAACATAACAAGTACAAAAATCCTATATAATTATACCTAATAATATAATAATAAATAATTTTATAATGTAATAACAATAATAATAATAGCAATAACATATGTTAAAAGTTATTGAATTATATGAAATATAAAGTAATTAATTAAAATTTTGAAAAAGTAAATTAAAATTTTAAGTTACTTATTTATTTAATGAGTTTCAAAAAGTAAATTAAAATATATAATATAACAAACTGACATTACAATTTTTTGTTTGGTTTGTTATATAATAAACGTTGCACACTCAACGTTGCACACTCAACGGCCCCCATTAAGATAGTAATATCTTGTGTTGGGGGTCCGGAAACATTCACAATGACAAGGACAAATACACCCAGACCGGAAAATATGCTTGCATGGTCAATACAAACATATTATGCTCCGAGCGGGAATCGAACCCGCGACCTGTGGCGTTTAAGGCAGGTTCGCTACCGCTGCGCCACAACGTCGTCAACAAAAATATAGTTCATTGGTAATTTTAACCGCCTTTAAAAATGTGCTTAACTTACCACTGACTTCTGTTGTAGAAAAAAAAATTATTACAAGTTTTATGAAGTCTAGAAGAGCAATAATAACGCTCCACACTTATAACTCTCCCAATATAAGTTGAACCATGCGCAGTAGCACATTTTTGGGTCTCAACCGAATACGGAATGAAGGGGACCGCATAACTATAGCAACGCGGCGACGCTCGACCCTTTTGGTACAATCGCTCACGGTTATTTTAGAAGAAACTATAACTATATTATATAGTTAATTCCGTTTTCAGTAATATTATGTGTCGGGGGTCTGGAAATATACACAATGACAAGCACAAACAGTCCCAGACCGGAACACATGCCTGTGTGATATGATGATGAATAATGAAATTAATAAACACAACACACTCAATGGCCCCATTAGGACAGTGATATTATGTGTCGGGGGTGTGGAAACATACACAATGACAAGCACAAACACAGCCTGTGTGATCAGTACAAACATCTATTTAAAAAAGAAATATGCTCAATTTTTATGCCTTTTATTACTAGAACCAGTTGAAGCAGAGAATATAAACTTACTGCCTTCCGAGCTACGTCTGTTGGAGGACCTTAGACGATGCAAGTGTGACACCAGCCCCCCACCAAGCCCCACTTTTGGTAATTATTTTAATTATTAAAAAAAATGTTGATTACGTTTACTAATGACAACTCCATCATTTATAAGCCTTTAATCATGGGCGTAGCGGGAGGAGAAAGGGGAAGTAGCTGACCCCCCCACCCCTGGACCTTACTAAAAACTGATAAATGCATTTTGGAACTATTTAACTAATAACTATAAATGCAGAATACAGTCATTTTGCCCCCTTTCTGGGCCTTAAATTAAGATTTTGCCCAATTAAAATTTTCCCCTAGGACAAATACTGGCCAAAACCTTAAGCCAATTTATTTTTTTTTTTTAAATATAATATGCACTATAAGCAAATACTACAGCGCCCTCTCTAAGAACCAAGATTATACATTATGAAGGAGCTTGTCACACGTGGCGTTGGTGTTGAATGTAGGCATAGGCACCAACTAGTTTGCGACATTATGTCTATATGAATAGTAATTTGGTGTGTAATTATATAATTTTGTTTTCCAGATTCATCTACAGAACCATCTGTTAGTGAGGAAACAGCGTCCTATGACGAAGCATAAATTATTAAAAACTTTTTTTTATTTCATTAAATTAACATTTTATTTTTAATATTATCACAGTATGAATATACCTGTTTTAATTGGAAATGACTTAAGTTGTTTATTTTGAGTGGGAGTTTTCTTCAAATCTTACTTTAGTAGAGCAATTTTAAAAATATATACATGAATTTTTGATAGTCTATTAAACTTAAAAAAACGCTTCAAGAAAAAAAAAATATATAAAAAGGTACAGCGCCATCTCGTGTCTAAATAGTAGTACTTGTATTCATTGTGGATAACCTAATGGTGCTTCAAAATGCCGCTAGATGACGTTGTTAGTAAGTAAAAATTCTTTGAATAATTATTATAAAGGAAATTATACATAATTACAGCGTCATCTCGTGATTAAATAATGATACTGGTAGGTATTGTCACTAATGGATGACACAACGTAATAGTTAATAAGGTCGCAAGATGGCGCTGTCCGTAAAATCTGCGAAAAATACAGATTTTACAAAAAAAATTCAAGCTAACTTGATTTTAACGTCGATGGTCAATGTTTTCGATGTTTCGGGACCTCTGGATTCTTTTTACTGGTATTTTCTTTATAGAACCAACGTCCTGTTGACTTGAATACTAAGTTTATATAATATAATTCTGGTGGATGGCAAAAAAGTGTACCGTCTGCTTGATGGTAAGTGGTCACCGTAGCCTACAGATCCGTGGGGAGGAGAAAAAAGGGTAATAATAGGACAGTTTTTGACTTTCTGGCAGCAAAGTTTAAAAAAAAGAAAGGAGTTAAATAAAACAAACAACACTAAATATTTTCATTTATTTCATATAAAAAAATTATCATACTTGTATGACTAATTCGTATGCAGTCCATTAAATGTCTATTGAGCAATTTCAACACATTACATTTTGATCATGATCTTTTCACATAAAAAATGTAATAATAAAATAACGTATACACTAACCAGAACTTAATTTAAATAGATACCGCATTATAAATATTATTATTACATAAAAAAATGGACACTCACGACCCCAATCCACCAACAGCGCCATCTAGTTGGTGACATTTGAGTTTTTATTTATAAAAAATCGTAGAAAGAGAAAGATAGCTATGTCCCTTACATTAGCTAAAAACCGCGTGCCCATATTTTATGTGTGCGTAATGTCAAATTACCCATACACATGACAGTCTTGACCGGTTATAAAACATGCCATTATTGACATTTAAGAAATAAAACAATAAGTTGCCAAGCCGATATATATCTATTTCTTTTACTCGTATTAGTGCTCCGAGCAACAGACTGAGACAGCAATATCTGCTTTGAAATAACGTTACAAGAGCGGCAACGTGGTATCCGTCCATGAGATTCTTAGTCTAAGTAAAAAATATTTTTATTTACGTAACTACTGTTTGATTATTATATTATATTTAACTCATTACTTTAAAGTTTAAACTTATGAATTCATTTGCAAATAACTTTAAAACTAATAAGTAAATAGCTAAATATAAGTTATACATTATATCTTCTTCTGTATATTATGAAACTTATTACCCGACTGCCGAAGGGGGGATGCAGAGAGTGAGGTAGGAATGTTTTTCGAGCGTATGTATAATTATATGTATGTCTATTTTTTGTGACGCTCTAAAGCGTGACGGATTTCAATATAACTATGACGTCTTAGTTGTTAGAGTGACAGAATATTTTATTTCAAAATGATGAAAAAAAAATCTTAATAAATAATACAATTCTTATAGCGTCAATCAATGTTTAAACTAGTTTAAAGTGACCTTTAGCCGTGGTTCGGCTTCATAGGGACGGAACCAATTTGAAACCCTGATAGGGCTGTCCCTTTCTCACGGCCTGGTGACGCTGTCAAGGCCAATAAGGCCAAGAGCAACAAACAATCAGAACAAAAAGATGTATAGTTTGAATTTTTTAAATTTTTTTTATGCAGTCGGGTTTTCGTTTCATAATAATTTAGGTTTGTTTTTATATAAATTCTTTGATGAAGTGTTCGTGTTTTATAACCTGTGTGAATGTCGTAAGAGTGTTCGCGTTACACAAGTCGTCGTTCCGCGGCGCTGTAGACACAACCCCTCTTAGGTAATAACGCTCAGTCCCCAACTCGTAAGCGGGAAACGCTAAGCCTCCACCGCTGTCGCCCTGACACAGCGTGGTACCTAAAATGGCGGATCAAAACATTTCGCGCCTTTAGAACGAAAACGACGTATAGTCTGTTAAATGTAACTTGAACCATGCGCAGTAACACGTTTTTGGGTCTCAACCGTATGCGATATGAAGGGGGCCGCGTAACTATAGCAACGCGGCGACGCTCGACCCGATTAGTACACTCGCTCACGGTTCTTTTAGTTCTTTAAAAGTAAATTATTAAATATAATTTATTTTTGTCAGATTTGTAAATATTTAATTTTTTTTGAGAAGATCCTTATCTTCACAATAAGTGACAATGATTAAAAATGTACATTAACTTTTTTTTTGTATATAGATACCTTTTTTCTATACAATTTATTTATTTTATTCTATTTAAGTAATTAATAACGAAAATGAATAAATAGTTAATTGAATTTAGAAGAAATAATAAGTATATTATATACTTAATTCCGTTTCCGCTTTATAAAAATTATTTAAATAAGACGAAATCAATATTTTTGTCTAACATTTTTGTCCATTATTGTACCTGCGCAGAAGCGGCCATTTTGGTTCAAGTTACATTTAAGGAACTATAACTGGATTTTTTTTTGGGAATAAATAAAAATAGTTCGACTGCACAATATTTCGTATATTATATTTTCTTGATTACGACAGTTATTTACGCTTGATGGCAGTTTGGACTATTGTTACATTGAGAATTTCAAAAGTCATTTTGCGATGTTAACTAAATTTTCGATGTTTTTGAATTGTGGTCTTTTCGTTCTAAAGGTGCGATATTTACTAGCTTCTGCCAGCGGTTTCGTCCGTATGTTTAACGATTTTAATTCAAACTTTGAACTCCCGTTTCAAAACTTCACGGGTGAAATTTTATAAACTATTAAAATACGTCTCTCTCAATTGTCCGGCTCAAACAAGGTTTCATGTTTCTAGCTTCAAGAATGACGGTTTTCCATGCAAACTTTCGACCCCTTTTTTGAACCCTTAATAATAATAATAATTTATGTTAAGAATTCCCTTAAGAGCTGAATTTCGAAATTAACATATCCTTGACACATATTATAGGCGTCGGCATGTGACGACCGCATTGTGCAATCAGTCACACTGGTGGTCTTTTGTTACAAGCGGCCGACAAGGTAGGTACCACCGCAGTGTCAAATATCCTTCGGGCATTTCAAGCATTGCGCGTGTTCACATGTTGCGGTATGCCTGTCAAAAGTGTACATCAGCCTCGTCATAGTGAAGAGGTTAATTTTTTTATGTTACAAGTTGGCAAGAAAGCGGCTACCGCAAGCCCATGAGTGAGCGCAACACCATTAGTAAGTACCACTCACGCGTTGGCAACATCGAGATATTGGTGCTTAAATCTTCCCTACCGAGTAATTTCACTAGCCCACAGTGCCCTTAAAACCGGAACACAGTAATACCTAAGCACTATTATTTGGCGGTAGAATATTTGACACTGCGGTGGTACCTACCTAGCCGGCCTTGCAACAAAAGACCTACCATCGGTGTGACTGATTGGACTGGTGGAATAATCTCTGCTGTCTTTTACAGCATTTATTATATCACTTTAGTCTTAAGACTTTGTCCTAAAAATGCTATCAGGTCTTTATGGCTTAAAACTCACCATTAGTGTACCCAGCACAGATTTTATCGCTAGTGACGTAGGCTCTGAAGCCTGCTGGTGAGCGGGCTATGCACTCGTCTATCTTGATGTAAGGTAGCTCCACCACTTTGAGAATTGGTGATGCGGTACCATTCTTGGTAGTGAAACCCCATCCGGCTACCTGAAAAATTGTATTATTAAATCAAAATACTGGTTAAGCATTTTTAATGTTTTAATTTACATAATATATATATCAATTTTATTTAATGTACATTGAAATTCAGTACACATTCGTTCGTTCACATCCCTCCGCACTCGTTCTTATAAAAAAAACGTGTATTTGAGCCGCTCCGCGTATAAGTTGACCTAAAACTATAGTGAGAAGTTGAGAAAGGTGATTGTGTGATTAAGTGCATCTGCAGGATCACGGGAATGCGTGGAGAAAAAGAAGCCGACACCGTTTGACACCATTGTGGCGTTGTGGGTAGCGAGTCTGCCGTTAGTCTCGACGGTTGCGGGTTCGATTGCCGCTCGGGCAGATGTTTGTTAAAATTTCTTTTTTTTGTTTTGTTTGTCCTTGTGGGTCTGCCCACCGTGCTTCGGAGAGCACGTTAAGCTGTCGGTCCCGGTTATTATCAATAACATCTGATAATAATCGTTAACTCTTGATAAGTAAATCGAATGAGTTTCTGGTTCGCCCTTAGGGTTGCGGAGGTCAGATGGCAATCGCTCTGTGTAAAAACTAGTAACCTGTCAAATCCGGATAAGAGTAATAAGCAGACCCTGGGTACATAAAAATACCGGGAATAATGCTAGCATGAAGTAGAAGTGTGGAGAAACCGTGGAGAAAAGTGCCGAGGTCTGCCCGGCATTTTGATGGTAAATCGTGTTTTTTGAAATTAATTAAATTAAAATATTTATATATAAATTACATAATTATGAAATATGAATTTTTACTCCAACTACTGAAGTGGTTTTAGTGTTGCTGTGTCGTTGAAGCAATCATATTTTCCCCTTACCGGTGTTTTCATTGCCTGACAATGTTGTGGCGTTGTGGTTAGCGAGTTTGCCTTTAGCCTCGACGGTTGCGGGTTTGATTCCCACTCGGGCAAATTTTTGTATTGATCTTACAAACATCTGTTTCGGTCTGGGCGTTTGTCCGTGTGGGTCTCCCCACCGTGCCTCGGAGAGCACGTTAAGCTGCCTGTCTCGGTTGTTATCATAACATCTGATAATAATCGTTAACTCTTGATAGGTTTGCTCTTATCCAATGACAGTGGTTCGCCCTTAGAGTTATTAGTCAGATGGCAATCGCTCTGTAAAAACTAGTACTACCAATCCGGATAAGAGTAATAAGCAGACCTTGAGATATACATACCTTGCCCATATTCAATTCGTGGAGCTGTTGCCTATCGAAATTAACATCAAAATCGACACAGACAGGACGTATGAAGACCTGGTAAGTGAATGGCGTCACGACAATAATCAGCGCAATGTCGTCTTGAAAATTGGCGGCCGATCCTTGGAACCTTATAGGGATTTTTATATCGGCGACCTGAAATACGAGGGTATTTTTTTATGACGGTTGCCAACAAGCATACGGTCCGCCTGATGGTAAGCAGTTACCGCAACCTATGAACGGTTGTGATACTTAGAAGGAGTGAGAAGGGAATACAGGGGTGGGAGTTTGGGTCTTCAGCGCTCTCACTCATCGCACGTAACGCAACAGTACCTACTGATACTGTTACTTGACGCCGATTTTCTGTGAGAGGGTAGTACTTCCCCAATCGAACCGGCCTCAAGCTTGCACCTTTGTATTCAGAGTTTGAGTTGCGTTTCGTGCGAGTGAGAGCGCCGGAGGCTAAATCTCCCACCCTTTCTGTTCCCTTCCTTTTTCCTCATTATATACATTGGTTTTGTTTATGTAGCTCATTACTATATACATTGAGACAGATTGAGATCTCTACGATTTTTTTTTTTTTTTTTTTATGTTAGAAGTTGGCAAACAAGCATACGGCCCACCTGATGGTAAGTGGCTGCCGCAGCCTATGAGCGCTTGCAGCACCATTAGTAGGTGCCACTCACGCGTTGCCAACCTCGAGATATTAGTTCTTAAATCTCGTTCGCCCAGTAATTTCACTAGCATACAGTGCCCTTCAAACCGGAACACAGTAGTGCCTAAGCACTACTATTTGGCGGCAGAATATTGGACACTGCGGTGGTACCTACCTAGCCGGCCTCTTGCAACAAAAGACCTACCACCAGTGTGACTGATTGCACTGGTGGAATAATCTCTGCTGTGACAGAGGTTATCCCACCAGCGGTCGATGGGGTCGTCACATCCCGACGCCGATTGAGACCCATAATGTGTTACTGCGCATACAAAGTCATAGTTCAACTTATGTGCCGTACTTACATCCGACTTTTGAGCATCTGAATCGTGTGGGTTGTTCCATGGGCGGTATATCTTTCCAACGGCAACCGCGTAGTTCGTGGCGGGTTGCTGCTTGGTGACGTCACTCCAGAAGCAGTGAGCAGCTATGACAGGAAGGTTCTAGATTTATTTATTTATTTGTTGTATGAAAACATAAGTACTATATTTATTATAAACAATAATATATAATACAGCCGTAAAACCAAAATCGTTTCCAATTATTTGTAAATACATTATTAGTAGACAATGATTATAGACGCTTTTTAATGGCATACAAATCTTCAAAAACGTTTTTCATTTAAATTTAATATTAATATTTAATAAAGAATAAAATTAAATAAATAATCCTCCTGCACAGCTTGTGATATTTTTGACACTCCCTATTGTGACAAATATATAGTTTTGCAAAAAAATACAGCCGTTTCAATATCAAAGCAAAACTTTATAAGATTCTGAAATACTACGTCACGAAACTTAGTACCACTCTTGTCACACAATGTCACATTTCTTCGAACGTGTGACGTGGCCCCTTATATGCAATATTTCTTTGTGCGCAAAGTTATAACCTTACCAGATACAATGGTAGTCGTGCTGATAAGAGATCCTCCGCACACTTGCATGTACGGTGTTGTACTCTTCGAGTATATCCCAGCGTGCCACGGCAGCTCACCCCTCGTCGCGTACCTACCACCTAGCACGAGTTGTATGCCTTCGGGAGTAATTGTACCGCATTCTGTGAAATGAAATAATTATTCGTTACTTATTCATATTTCTTGCCTCCTTTATTTTGTTTTTAGTATTTGTTGTAGTATTCGCAACAGAAATACACATTCTGCGAAAATTTCAACGCTCTACTACGATTCGTGAGATGCAGCCCGGAAGGCTAGTAATACGATTCTGTTTACAGCACCCATTGGGTATAGAAACCTAATTGTCAATAAAAATATTGTAAAAAAACCTAAATACCAAAAAAAAATATGATAAAGTAAAACTGATATTTGATAAACGGTTTGTTTTTAGTCCCTGGTACGAGGGTGAAAGTCCTCGATTGTCTCTCGGAAAGATGACATTAACTAACTCACTTTACCTCCCGGCAACGCAGCAACCGTATGTTTATCCCTCGTATAACTCTTTCAATATAAATTGAATCATGCGCAGTAACACATTTTTGGGTCTCAGCCGTATGCGGTATGAAGGGGGCCGCGTAACTATAGTAACGCGGCGACGCTCGACCCGATTGGTACACTCGCTCACGGTTGTTTTAGTTCTTTAATAATTAATTTAAAATATAAATTATTTTGTCAAGTGTGTTAACATTTAACTTTATTTCAAGATAAGGTTTATTTATTTTATTCTATTTAAGTAATTAATAACGATAATGAATAAATAATTCATTGAATTTAGAAGAAATAATAACTATATTATATATTTCATTCCGTTTTCCCACTTTATAAAAATCTATTTAAATAAGACGAAATCAATATTTTTGTCTAACATTTTTGTCCATGTACCTACGCAGAAGCGGCCATTTTGGGTCATTTTAAATTAAAAGAACTATACCAGCGACTAAATGCAACTTTTAATCGTAGGAAAAATATCGTATAAACGCGAGAAATGAAGGACATTAGGCGATTGTCATTGGAAAATAATCTTTAATAAGGATTAGGTCTAGGCGAGTGAAAAACCTTAATTTAGGACATCGAGGGGGACAAAATGAAAAGTGTCACTAATCTTCTTCTTCGTCCTAGCATTATTCCCGGTATTTTATGTACCCAGGGTCTGCTTATTACTCGTATCGGGATTTGACAGGTTACTAGTTTTTACACGGAGCGATTGCCATCTGACCTCCGCAACCCTAAGGGCGAACCAGTAACTCATTGGATAAGAGCAATTTACTTATCAAGAGTTAACGATTATTATCAGATGTTATTGATAATAACCGGGACCGACCCACACGTGGGGAGACCCACACGGACAAACGCCCAGACCGAGACAGAAATTTTAACAAACATCTGCCCGAGCGTGAATCGAACCCGCAACCTTCGAGACTAAAGGCAGACGCTACCCACAACGCCACAACGGTGTCGCCACAAAAGTGTCACCAATAGTTATTAATAAAATCAAAATGTATTATATTCTTACGTTTCTTAGTATTTTACAAGGTCCAGGTATGGGCAGTTGCTCCCTTTTGCCTTACCTCATTACACCCAGGATCAGCGGGTGAGAATAGTGATACTAATACTTCCCTAGGTGCTTAACGTATTATTACTTAATTCAAATAGGATTTATGAGAACTATATTTATACTAAACTAGCTTCCGCCACCGGCTTTAATACAAACTCTGAACTCACCCCTTTACAAACTTTGAATGTCATATTTATTTATATCGAATCAACAGCCTAAACAATAAATTTCAAGCTTCTAGCTCGGAAAATTACAATACAACTATACAACTTTATACTCTACAGCCTTTTCGAATTAAAAAGTAACCTATATCCTTTCTCAAGATCTAGAGTACTTGTGTACCAAATTTTATTTAAATCGGTTTAGTAGTTTTAGCGTGACAGCGCGACAGAGAGATAGAGTTAAATTACAGAAATACGGGATCTCAACGTATATGAATATGAATACGGACGTGTAACGAAAAGTAGTGAAACAACGTGCGACAAGTAACAGTGTCGGAGGCCTAACCTCCCACCATCTCTGTTCCATTCATTTTATATCTACTCATTAATCAATCCCTTCCCCCTCCATCCCCCTTACTTCACAGGTTAGGAACGCATATGTGATACTTTAAGTATCGCGGGCATTCATAGGTTGTGGTGGCGGTTTACAATCATGAGAAAACTCAAGGGTAATCGATTTGGAGATTAGAACAAACAGACAGAAATAGAACTAAATTGATTTATTTTTACAATAACTACTCTTATATGTACGTAAATAAGCAATACCATGTCAACCCACAAAATTGAAAAAACTGAGTTATATATGCAGAAGTGTTGGTAAATGGCTGAAGAACATTTTTCTTTAATATTTGTAGGGTTTTAAGCTTTAAACTTCTAAAAAGCCATTTTTTAATCATGCAATTTATGTATTATGTTAAACGTTTTGGGTTATATGATATACGAAATATGCAGTTTGTATACTTATTTTTTGTGAAAGTAACAAAAATAACTTACATAAATTTGAATTTGCCAAAAACTTGACCAATACATAAAAATCATATAAAGCAAGTTGTTCAAAATTTTCAAACGCGTTTTTCTCGAAATAACATTCATGTGGGTTGACATGGTATTGCTTATTTGGGTCCTATATGTACTTATTAAAAACCTGTCATTTTGAGGTTAAAAGTAAATACTTCGGTTTTATTTATTTGTATAGAGTGGTCTATATCCGAATGGCTGCAACAATTTTGACGATAAATTAAAGATTAGGATCTTGACCTAAACATTGATAAATCATGAGAGTATTTGTTAATTTACATAATATTAATAGGACGGAGGATTAAGGTAAAATGAAACTACTCATTAAAAATTTAATTATTTATTGAATTAAAATCCACCCTATTAATATTATATAAAGATTTACATAAAAATTGTACAATATTTTGTTGACACTGGATAGAAATAGAAAGGTACTTTGCAATATTCCGCAAAATTCCGCGTAAAACTTATATTGCAAAGCAGCGTAAATATAAAAACCGAATTATTCACATTATATAATATTGGTAACATAATTTATATAACCATATAAAGTAATATTAGTTTTATGACATAACATTAAATTTAATACACTTTGTAATATTCCGCAACAAAGTATAATTGCGATTGTGCTATTTTTATGTCCTAATTGTAATCATTCGAAAAATATTACAAATATAAAAACGTCACACTAAATTTTTACTAAATATATGTATTAGATATTTAAAACTTTATTTTGTCTGTCACAAGTAGTATTAAAATTCGGTGGTGCTGTAAATATAGTACATACTAAAAATAAGGAACTTTTATACCATTAGGTCTTCAATATATAATTATCACAATCGTTTTCTCCCTAGCTAACTACTTTAAAGAAGATTTGACAGGCTCTTAATTTTTACGGAACGGAAGAGTAATAAATAATCTTAGTTTTTGCAGATAGACTTTATTATAAAATAAAATTAAATGCATTTCTACTTTTATTATTTTAAAACTTTCACAATCTGTCAATTTCTTTAAGAATAAAATATGGCGGGCTTGTATACTTAAAACAAAATTTGAAACATCGAATTTGGGCTGGATCAGATTTAAAAATTTCAAGTTTATTTCGATATGCGATAAAATCAAACCATAGCTACATAAATAAGCAATACCATGTCTACATAAATAAGCATATAAATAAGCAATACCATGTCACCCCACAAAATTGAAAAAACTGAGTTATATATATATGCGGAAGTGTTGGTAAATGCCTGAAGAACATTTTTCTTTAATATTTTTGGGGTTTTAAGCTTTAAAACTTCTAAAAAGCTATTTTTAATCATGCAATTTATGTATTATTTTAAACGTTTTGGGTTATATTATATACGAAATATGCAGTTTGTATACTTATTTTTGTGAAAATAAGTATAAATAACTTACATAAATCTGAAATTGCCAAAAACTTGACCAATACATAAAAAAAATCATATGAAGCAAGTTGTTCGAAATCTTCAACTACGTTTTTCTCGAAATGACATTCGTGTGGGTTGACATGGTATTGCTTATGTCCGTCCATATATAATAAAGCATTTTAGGTACTATAGGAACTACGGGTCGTATAGTCCTCTAAACGACTGTTTATTTTTAAGCATTCGCTGGAGGCTTCGCTCGCTCAAATAACAATTGTTAGTGATAGAATTTAGAGTTCTTGATGCTTCGAGGCAGCAAAGGAGCTGAGCTCCCTGGTCCAGAATTATTTTACTAAATAAATGATTAATTTTTCAATTAGTAATTTACTGTGAATTCAAGTAAATTCTTTTAGTATTTAACAAACATAATGTATATATATGTTTACTAGTATTTACTGTCGGAATTTGAATTTTTTTCCGAAGACTATTGTGGGGCCCCTCTTTTGCTGTGGCCCTGAGTCTGTCGCCCTCTCCTAAATCTGGTCGTGGTTAATGCACCTTATTGCAATAGAAATTAATGGTCCCTATATAAACATAAATCCCCCATTTCGCCTCTTCAAGCTTTGTCTTCGCAACATAAGATAGTCTCTGTCATTATATAAGTTCTCAACTATGTAGGTCTATTATATATTCTCGTGTCGCGGTGATTGCTAACTCCGAAACGGCTCGACCAATTTTTATGAAATTTTGTGTGCATATCGAGTAGGTCTGAGAATCGGTAAAGATCTATTTTTCATAATTTTTTTATGTGGCAAAAGTATAGGATTTTTTTTTTTCGGAATGTGTATTGCTGTTGGCCCTACTGGCCTTGACAGCGTCACCGGGCAGGGGGCCGAGTACAGAGACTCAGCAAAAAAAAGACTCCGACGTAAAAAAGGAGGGCAAAAAGTTGTAAAAAAACGTCATCTCGACATTCTCGAGCGTAGCTAAATTTTTTTATTTTGAAGGAAATAATTCAAGAATAATGAAAAATATATAATCTGACGATTTCCGCAAGCCGAAATCACAAAAATTCGTCGATAAAGTTAAATGCGTGCAGTTGCGTAATGCCTACATTTCCTTCTCCGCGTTTCTATTCCTCTCTCACTCTTTCTCTATCTATTACTCTCTCACTCCGTCCCCACTCTGGTTTCTGCTGCCATGACGCCATCACAGCTGATCATAAAGACACGTGGTATAGTCTGTTAAATGTAACTTGAACCCTGCGCAGTAACACGTTTTTGGGTCTCAACCGTATGCGGTATGAAGGGGGCAGGGTTTAGTACACTCGCTCACGGTTGTTTTAGCTCTTTAATAATAAATTATTAAAAAATAAATTAAAATATAAATTAGTTTTGTCAAGTGTGTTAACATTTATTTCGAGATAATGCCTCGGATGAAGATGATGATTAACTAATCAAATAAATATAAAATATTAAACTATTTTAAGCTTTTTTAAGTATTTTTTTATAAATACATTTATTCTACTAAAAAGCATACACTTATTTAATTGCATGCTATTTCCTGATCTTTTCAATTAATTAAGTTTAATGATTTAAAAGAATAGAAAAAATTTTTTTGACTTCCCGCTAAGAAAAATTAAAAAATTTAATATTTGTTCTTTGAACTCAGGGAGCTCAAAATATCACATAAATTATATTTTGAGCTCAAAAATATCATAAGTACAATTTTAAGCGCCCAGGAATGGAATTAGCGGGAAGTTGCAGGGATGGCCTTTAAGGTGAACCGTTTTTCTAATTTTTTTGTCAGATCAGCCGAATCCCTCTAGATAATCGTCAGATTATGAGACAGTATGTTTAGAACATAAAAATGAACCACATATATCTTAATCTGACGCGCTTGAGTATTTCAAAATGGCGAATTTTTTTGCACATTATGAAAATGACCGCCAGTTTGCGTCCCATCGAAATCGTCAGATTAGTGAATGAGAGCTTTTTTTGGTGCACTTAACACTCCCTTAGAAAATCTGACGCGCTCGATTAATTTTTTTTTTTTTCATTTTCAACCCTTAAATACAACCACCCGCATCATGCAAACGATCAGATTAACATACGTACATTATTAAAAATACGTAGGGCATTGATGCTATCAATATCTGACGCGCTCGAGGATGTCCATGCAACAGTTTTTTTTACATATTTAAAAATCTATAGCCGCTTCCCCCACCGATGTAAAGGTATATATCATATAACATTTTTTTTTTCTTATCATCTAAGCTTTGCATCCCAATAGGTCTCTACAACGCTCGAGGAAATCCCCATTTAGCATCGTGGGCTCCTCTACCATAATCAAAGGATTTCGATGGAAAGTAGTTTGACCGAAATAGTTTTGCGATAAGCGCTTCAAATGTTTGGGGATCGAATCGATTTCAAAGTCTCTATGGAGATCTACGTTGCGAACGTACCACGGACAGCCCGAGGCCATGCGTAAGAAACGGTATAGGAAAGTATAGGATATTTTAATTGAGCGCGTCGACATCGTAGTAGGCGTAGGCATCTGCTCGCCAGTAGCGCTGCGCGGTGACTGCGCGGGGAACCGGGATGGGAGATCGGCTATCGGCTATCTATCGGCGAAGCTTCGTGCGTCTGCGGCTCGCGGCCGACCGAGCGCTATCTAACTCTGTTGCTTTATCTGTGCAACTTCACACAGCTACGTCACTCACGTACATTGACAGCTGTCACGGGAGCGAGACACGCACGCCCTCGAATACGTCTTAGACTGAACTAACTACTTGAGAACTAACTAATCGACGACTACAAATAATAAGACTTGCTTTTTATCATAGACAATATATTTAACAAATTAAATATTGCCATTCCAATACATACAACCCTTAAAATTTACCCTTCTGTCATGAACGTCTATTTTCTAATAGTGAAATTAGTAATTCAATAATTTTCACCGGTCTCATTACTGTTCACAGTTAGACTCAGTTGGGAGCGCTGCTAACGGGTCCCAGATTTTTTTCGGGGCAGGTCTATCGCCCCGCTACTCTTAAATAAAATTTATGAAATTCTTGAAAACTTAACTGAGAGATAAGCGGAACTACTATTTAAATTTTACATTATTTAATATGGACGTATATGTATTAAATTAGTTATTAATATAATATATAAAGCCCCTTTTAAGTACGCATATTCTTTGAACTTTGTGCTTTAGAATAATTCAAAGATTGTCCTAAAATCTGAAGACCGAAATCATATTTTCTATATACTTCCACCCTATCGATGTCTTTGTCGGTTCGTTTAAAAACACATTCTGTTAGGAAATAATCAATATAATATATAATTATAACAATCAAATAAACTTAATATGGATGGGCCCGTTAATACAGATAAAACGACATAGCCTGGTGCCTCTTCGTAAATTCAACATTTTGTCTGTGTGGAATGGGCAGCCTATAATAATTTGTACTTTAAACAGTATTTCGTAAATACTCAAATCAATAATTACTTTCGTATTTTAACGTAATAACAATAACTTTTTATGTTTTACTACCATGTATAATAAAACTACCTGTGCCCGTGGTTTCACCCGCGTTTATGGTTAATGTATCGTGGCGCGATGTTATAAAACTAAATTTATCACCCTAAAAAGATTATAGTGTGTTACCCAAAAAAATAGACATATCCTATCGTTGACTATTTTTTAGAACTTTTAAATGGGAACAATTCCATCATACATCACTTTTGCGTCTTTTTAACTGTTTAAGCAGCGCAACCGAAACTCTCGAAAGGAATATTTTTTTTTTCATTTTTGCCACATTTTTCATTGGCGCTCCGCCTGTATTGATCGTAGCGTGATGTCATATAGTTTATAGCCTTCCTTGATAAATGGATTATTCGACACAAAAAAAAAACAATTCCAACAAGTAGTTTCAACGATTGGCGTGTTCAACAAAACAAACAAACATTTCAGCTTTATTATATTGGCATATTATAGATTTCAGCATTTGCGGAGAGTTGCAAACATTTTGTAGAAATTGCAAATTTAATTTCTCTTACTACAAATTTGCAAAGAAGTTGCAATGAAATTTTATTTATATTAAAATTGGAAAATAATTAGATACTATATTATATTTAGATTTATTTCCCGTTTTTAAAATTAATAATGGGACTACCATTTTCAATACCACTTTTATTTTCTTTTGGTTCAACTATTTCAACTTGACCGATTCTCCAATCGCCTTCGTCTATATCATAAACACTTGTATCACCTGTATTTTCTATTACATTACTATCAGTGGTCAATGATTGAGTATCAGCGTTGCCTGAAGTTGAAGTTTGAGTGTTACCATTATTACCACGACTGGTATCACCTTTGTTAAAAGGACGACTGTTACCGTTATTACCTTTATTGAAAGGACGACTGTTACCAGTATTACCCTTATTGAAAGGACGACTGTTACCAGTATTACCCTTATAAGAAGGACGACTGTTACCGGTATCGCCTTCGTTAAAAGGACGACTGTTACCGGTATTACCTTTATTAGAAGGTCGACTGTTATCAGTAATAACATCAGATATAACTTCTGTATTAGCGTTTTGTATTTGTGTAATTTGAACATTAGATCCATTACTACCTATTGCTTTAATTTTACTATTATTATCAGTATTTATTTGTATATTAATTGTATTCTCGTTATTATTAGTGATGTAAATTTTTATAGTGTCATTGATATCAATAGTGATGTTCGTATTCCCACCTGGTTTGCATATCGCTATGTAATTCCAGCTACCGTCGATGCATCGCATGAAGGATAGTATTCCTGTGTAGTAATAGTTGGGTGATCTGCACACCGGTCTGACAATGGTACCGGCCGGTTCTCGGGAACCACATTCCCTAGATCCCTCGACGCCGTTGGCGCTGCTGAAGAGGCAACGGTATTCGACGCTTGGGTGTTTGTTGAGACGGCAGAATCCTGGAATTTGAATAGTAGATAGTATTGTGCAGGTGACTCAGATATACTTGAAGAAGTATGTGGGAGATTATGATTTTAATTGATTTTTGTGAAACTACTTTTAGTAGTGCAATTGACTACTCGTCCCCGCCATTAACGAGCAAGCCTCTGTATAGATAGCCATAGGGTCTGTCAACAGATCAGAAGTTGTCCGGCTGTGGACACGGCACGACGATGCTGTGAACTGTTCCAGGTCGAGTAATTATAAGACTTCCATATGTTGTTAATCTGTTTACGTAATAATATGTGATTATTATGAATAATCATATCATATAATAAATTGTTATGTATTTGTGTGTTATATTTATAATAAAATATTAAGACTACCCACTACTTCTGAGTTTTTCATATCCGTTCTCACACAAGTATTTCGGTTTGAAGGACAGTGTAGCTAGGTACCTTCAGGTATTGGGCAAAGTAGATTTAAGAATCTAAGACATAGAAATAATAAAAGAACTCTTCTTGTCAACGCGCGAGTGACCATAACAAATGGTTTTTATAACCAAAAAACATTGTTTTTTTAACGCATGGGGAAATGAGTCTACTCCACCTGATGGTAAGTGGAATTGGCATCCACACACGAAGGTGGCTAATATGGTTGCAGAAGACGAACTCCACTAGCCACCCTCACCCTGTCTACCCGCAAGATGCGTCGTTTGAAACACCCCCGGTTGTAAGAAGGAAGGAACACGTGTGCTGGTAAAGTATTCCATTTTACTTTGCATATATAAGAATTATGTATAAAAGTTATATAATTTTTTGAAAAGTGAAGGTTAGTCTTTATATCTAACTATACCTGGCGTCGACATATTCCATGATTCTCTTATTGTTTTCAAAAAGAAGCTCACTGACTATCTCTCAGTGAGAAATTTTTCTAATAATTAATAATAGTTACGTAGGTTTAATTTATATTTATAGTTTTTTGTCCGTTTTGGGCAATTTGCATGTTCATTGGTCAATGTTAGGTACACTTGTTATTTATGTACATATCAGTGAGTGTGACGTGTTTTAAGTGTTATATTAAATTGTTACATATGTATATTGTTAGTGTGCTTGTTAAATAAATAAATAAATAGCGTATTATTTAAAGATAATTTTCCAATACATTTGTACGACCTACAAACATAACATGCACGCGACCGTTAGAAATAAAGCGAATTTAAACAGGAAAAATATATTTATAGTGTGCGAGAGGGACAGTATATATGTCGCGCACCTGTTCCATTCTAACAATTTTATTATTCACTCAGTTTTCTTTCCCTAATAATGATTGGTCGAAAAGTAGATATTTTTATTTGTGTATCAATTACAAAAATAGTTTTAATTTTAATGTAGTCATTTTTATTGGTTAAGGCTATTTGTAAAAATTGTATATATACCTCTGTCTACGGCAAAATAAATTATTCCATCGCAACAAGTGTTCTTATTATCAAGAAGATAGTTATTAGTTAGGAAAGTACCCTACACATTTATTAAGGTATTTGCTATAATTTTTCTTGTGGGGAGTGTTAGGTTTTATTTTCGTTACGGAATTTCTGAGTAGTGCAGTATAGTCGAAGAGTCTTCTATCTCCTGAGCTAAATAAAATTAAACTGACATTGATATTAATGTACTTACGAACACATTTCGGAATCCCATCAGACCAAATTCCGTCGAAGCAATATAAAGAATCCTTGTCGTTTTCAACTCCGAAACCAGGGTTGCAGGTTACGTTGAGGTAGACCGTCTCGTAAGTCTGTCCAGGTAACGCGTTGGGGTTACCAGCGACGCTGTACGACCCGTATCTTGGGTATGGTGGCAACACACATTTACCACCTTGGGGTATAGGTCTGAAATGGTATTGATTGTTTAGTATAGATCAAGACTATGAATACTATAGATTCTCTTATAAACGTCTGTTTCATTCTGGTCACTTGTCCTTGTAGGTCACCCCACTGTGCCTCGGAGAGCACGTTAACATATATCATACCATCTGATAATAATTGTTAACCCTTGATAAGTAATTTGCCCCTTGATAAGTATAATTTGTTAAGTTAATTAGTAGTCCTGGCCGTGTCTGCTAGTAATGCAAAGCCTGGTGTCGACTATAGCAGAAGAGAGTCCTATTTATTCCTATTTCATCCATCTTTGAAGAATCGAAATTCATGGGCGTAGCTAGGATTTGGCCCAGGGGAAGGCAAAACCTGTATTTTGGGCCTAGAGGCCCCTCCCTCAAAATTATCATTCTCATCTTTGTTATAGATTAAACAGTTTTTTTTTATGTTACAAGTTGGCAAACAAGCATACGGCGCACCTGATGGTAAGTGGGCGCCGTAGCCTATGAGCGCTTGCAAGACCATTAGTAGGTACCACTCACGCGTTGCCAACCTCTGCCCAGTAATTTCACCAGCCTACAGTGCCCTTCAAACCGGAACACAGTAGTGCCTAAGCACTACTATTTGGTGGCAGAATATTTGACACTGCATTGGTACCTACCTAGCCGGCCTCTTGCAACAAAAGACCTACCACCAGTGTGACTGATTGCAATGTTGGAATAATCTCTGCTGTGACAGAGGTTATCCCAACAGCGGGCGATGGGGTCGTCACATCCCGACGCCTTTATATTATATTATATATATAAATATTATATTAACAACATGCATTTGTTATAAAAGTACCCAATTTTTATTTTTACAATGTCTTCACGCTTCATTAACTTTAGAATTGTATTTAATTTTCTCATGCAAGTGAATTGTAATTTATTCTTAGTGAGAAAATAAACTTCTTAAACCTTAACTTACATACAAATAATTACACATTAATATTATTATTATACTTACTTAACGACTGGCGGTTTAACAGTTGGAGTCGTTGGACCTATTCTATTACAAAGTTCATCCGATTCGTCCGATCCGTCAGCGCATTCTTGTTTCTGAAATTTTCAAAATTGTCAGCTTAAAAGCAACAAAAATCAAAATCAAAATTATTTTTATTCAAGTACACTATTAAAAAGTACTTCTGAATAGTCAAACGCTACCGACGGTTCGGAATTTTGATTCTATCGAGAAGTACCGATAGTTACTCTTTTCAAATATGTTTTTACAATTGTATTCTTTATTATAAAATTTGGTTCTTGAATGAGATCCAGCAATATTAATATTAATAATCAATCAAGCAATATTAATAATCAATGGCGTCGGGATGTGACGACCCCATTGCCCACTGTTGGGATAACCTCTGTCATATCACAGATTATTCCACCAGTGCAGTCAGTCACACTGGTGGTAGGTCTTTTGTTGCAAGAGGCCGGCTAGGTAGGTACCACCGCAGTGTCAAATATTCTGCCGCCAAATAGTAGTGCTTAGGCATTACTGTGTTCCGGTTTGAAGGGCATTGTACGCTAGTGAAATTACTGGGCAGAGGAGATTTAAGAACTAATATCTCGAGGTTGGCAACGCGTGAGTGGCACTTACAAATGGTGCTGCAAGCGCTCATAGGCTACGGCGACCACTTACCATCAGGTGGGCCGTATGCTTGTTTGCCAACTTGTAACATAAAAAAAAACGCTCAGACCGAAACGGATATTTATAACAAATATCCGCTCGGAGCGGGAATCACACGACCGTTAAGGCTTTACTGTACTATATTATTGACCAGGGTGGTAGTGGCGTAAGTGGCCTTAACCCTGTCAGTGTACGAAGGCGAAGTCGCGGGCTGTGACTAGTTGGAACTTACCCCATTACAATCTGATCCCTGGTCGACACAAGCTCCATATGCGCATTGGAACAGATAAGATGGGCATGTCTTAGCTGCACATGCTCGGACCGTTTCGTCGGAGCCGTCAACACAATCCGCGGTACCATCGCATAGTTCCGACGCTGATATGGTTTGACCATTCTGACATCGGAATTGGCCTCTGAAAAAAATTTACAAACAATATTAATACTAGCTTCTGCCAGCGGAAATTGGCAACCAAGTAAACGGCCCACCTGACGGTAAGCGGTTCCCAAAGCCTATGAGCGCTTGCAGCACCATTAGTAGGTGTCAATCACGCGTTGACAACGAGAGATATCGGTTTATAGATCTCCTTTGCCCAGTAATTTCACTAGCCTAGCAATGCCAAAGACACTACTGCTTTGCGGTAGAATATTTGACATTGCGGTGGTATCTACCTAGCCGGCCTCTTCCAACAAAAGCCCTCCCACCAGTGTGACTGATTGCACTGGTGGAATAATCTCTGGTGTGACAGATTATCGCAACAGCGGGTGATGGGGTCGTCACGTCCGGACGGCTAGTTACGATTGTAATACAAATTTTGAACCCCCATTTCACTCCTTTAGGGGCGGAATTAGAAAATGTTAAAATACATTTTTCAATATCTGTAATTTTTCGTCTAAAAACAAAGTTTCATGCATCTATTTTCAAAAGTGACGGACTATTACAAACTTTTAACCCCCTTTTCAACCCCTTAAGGGTTGAATTTCGAAAAATTCTTTCTTAGTGCACGTTTACGTTTTAAAAACAAAACGATTCCTATCCAATTTACCTATCAAGAGTTAACACTGCACTGTAGGCTAGTGAAGTTACAGGGCGAAGGAGATTTAAGAACCAATATCTCTCGTTGTCAACGTGCGAGTGACACCTACTAATGGTGTTGCGCGCTCATAGGGTACGACAACCGCTAAATAACACGTCACAACGGTGGTGTGTCAACTTTGTAGTATAAAAAAACTTACTTAACCACTTGAGTTTCGTTACGACATCTGGGCAGAAGTTCATCTGAATTGTCTGCGCAATCCTGTATATTATTGCATGGGGCGTTTCCGTCGACGCATGCCCCGTAAGTGCAACGGAACCAGTTGCTTTGACATCTGGAATAACAAAATCGTACGTAATAGTAGAGCCATGTTAGTCCCAACACAAATGGGTCGAAACACAAATCGAGAGAATACTACCCACTCACAGAAAATCGTAAAGTAACAGTATTACAAGTATAGTTCCTTAAATGTAACTTAAACCAAAATGGCCGCTTCTGCGCAGGTACAATAACGGACAAAAATGTTAGACAAAAATATTGGTTTTGTCTTATTTAAATCGATTCTTTATAAAGTGGGAAAACGGAATTAAGTATATAATATAGTTATTATTTCTTCTAAATTCAATTAGTTATTTATTTATTATCATTATTAATTATTTAAATAGAATAAAACAAATAAATAGTATAGAAAAATGGTACCTATATATTAAAAAAAGTTAATGTACATTATTAATAGTGAGACAGACTTCTTCGTATCTTCCGCAGTATTATTCAGAGAATTAGTTATATTATTTTCTTTTAAAAAATAACTATAAACGTCAAATACCATGCTTCTCTCCCGTCTCCTTAAAGTTGATTGTGGTCGAGGCATTATCTCGAAATAAATGTTCACACACTTGACAGAAATAATTTATATTTTAATTTAATTTTTAATAATTTATTTTTAAAGAACTAAAACAACCGTCAGCGAGTGTACTAAACCCGGCCCCCTTCATACCGCATACGGTTGAGACCCAAAAACGTGTTACTGCGCAGGGTTCAAGTTACATTTAACAGACTATAATAGAGCTATGCTTCTATCAATACAAAAGGGCCGGCTCGTTCAGTGAGTACTACGCTCTCACAGAAAATCTACCTCAAGTAACAGTATCATTAGGTACTGTTGCGTTTCGTGCGATGAGTGAGAGCGCTGGAGGCCCAATCTCGGCCTCTGTTTCTTTCCTTTTTTCTCGTATCATGCCTTCTCTCTTGTTCCTTGGGTTGGCGTTCATAGGTCATAAAAAAAAGTATTAGTAGGTAGTGTTGCATTTTGTGCGATGAGTGAACGAACTGGAGGCCCAATCTCCCATCCCCTATGTTCCCTTCTATTTCCTCTTCTCACCTCTTCCCTCCTGTCCCTAGGGTTGGCAATGCGCATGTGATATTTTAAGAGCAAGCGTTCATAGGTTGCAGTGACTGTATACCATCAGGCGGACCATATGCCGTATTATATGACCTTAGAAAATATTGTCCTTATCTTCGACAACGACCAACTTTCATACAAACATTCAACCCCTATTAAACACGATAAATGGTAAGCCTATTTCCTTTTCTAAGGTCTAGTCTATCTCTCTACCAAATTTCATCGAAAATCGGATCATCGGTTTAAGAGTAACAACGTCACAAATTCATTTTCAAATTTATAATATTATTTAGAATGTACTTACTGAAATTTCCTACACAGGGCGTGTGTTTCATCGCTACCATCCGGACAGTCGATGATGCCGTCACACTTGCCATCGAACCCTATGCATGTACCATCACGACATTGCCACTGATCCCTCCTGAAATGACAACACCATTAGACAATGCTGTCCCCGAAGTAAACCCTCCTCTGTGGCCAACCGCAGTTTATCAGGTAACTGGGAAACTTTGCAGAAGCAACAAACGCGACCTGACAATCACTGTGCTTCGCGGTGGCTAGCAGAGTTCTGTCAAGGGGGGCGTTTGCGGCCCAAGGATACACCCAATATATATAGCCCCATGGTCTAAAGGGGATGGGACTAGCAGCATCAGGTTAGACAATACTGTCCCCCATCTCAATCCTACCACATGTGACAAGTCGCACTGAGGTCGGCCACCAAGGACGTTACCATCTTCATAACGTCACCATCTTGTCATGGAACCCGGTTCTCTTTTATAGATATCCAGGGACACTGGTACCAGATTTCTAGCCTGACATCCAGATCATAGACGACAGTGTCCCAAAACTACAATCATCATCACGAGACGCTCATAGCCGACTGCACCCACTGATCGGTAAACGATCGGTAGATTAAGCAACTTTAGGCGCGGTCTGTCACTAGATGGGTGATCGCATAGTGGTATTTCCACCAAGCGTCTCCGTGCTTCGGAGGGCACGTAAAAGTCGGTCCCGGCTGTTGACAATTTGACAACAGTCGATAAGTCAAGTCAGAGGCCTATACGGGCGACCTGAACAACTGTCACTAGATTGACCACTAATCACTCGATAAAAAAAATCACCATCACCAAGTAATGACCGCTGTCCAATTTTTTCCAATAATAAAAGAACTTGGTATAATAGAAGATCTATGTATTCAAGGTACCTCCCTGCCATAAAATGTCCCGTTTTTACTTGAAGACCGCTGTAACGATTTAGATACCTCTTTTTTAGTTGAAACCTCTCGAATTGGCCCCATTGTAATCAAGTCAGTATCTGACAATGGAAACCTCTTCCCAGCACCTGATTGACATGGGAAGTACTACCCTGTCACAGAAATTGGGCATACAGTAACAGTATCGGCAAGTATTGTCGCGTTTCGCACGCTGAGAGAAAAGCGCTGGAGGCCCAATCTCCTATACCCTATTCAACTCATCTACTCCCTCATGTTTCTTGGGTTGGCAACGCGCTTGTGATACATCAAGTATCGCAAGCGTTCATAGGTTGCGGTACTTACCATCAGGCGGATCGTATGCTGTTTGTCATGTAACAAGTTTCCCAAAGAAATCTGTATAAAAAGTTTGCTCAGTTACATTAACTATTATTACCCCCGGTTTCTCGTACGTAATCAACTTAACATACCAAATATGGAACGCTCATTGGTTAAAGATAATCAACCATCAACAGGCAACCAATGAGCGTTTAGTATTTGCTATGTTAAGTTGAGATGAGTTTGACTAATGTTCGAGAAACCGGGAGTAAGTCTTGAACTCACCGGCATGATGTCGCTTGACGTTTATGTCTGCTAAAATTTGTTGTTGAGTTGTCAGAATTTCTGAAAAAAAATTGCAATTTAAAATAAAAAATTGATGTTTTTCGTAATAGTAGTATAGTCTGTTAAATGTAACTTGAACCCTGCGCAGTAACACGTTTTTGGGTCTCAGCCGTATGCGGTATGAGGGGGCCGGGTTTAGTACACTCGCTCACGGTTGTTTTAGTTCTTTAATAATAAATTATTAAAAATAAATTAAAATATAAATTAGTTTTGTCAAGTGTGCCTCGTGTGTAATGCTTCGACCACAATCAACTTTAAGGAGACGGGAGAGAAGGATGGTATTTGACGTTTATAGTTATTTTTAAAAGAAAATAATATAACTAATTCTCTGAATAATACTGCGGAAGATACGAAGAAGTCTGTCTAACTATTAATAATGTACATTAATTTTTTTATATATATAGATACCTTTTTTCCATATTATTTATTTGTTTTATTCGATTTAAGTAATTAATAACGATAATAAATAAATAATTAATTGAATTTAGAAGAAATAATAACTATATTATATACTTCATTCCGTTTCCCCACTTTATAAAGAATCGATTTAAATAAGACGAAACCAATATTTTTGTCTAACATTTTTGTCCATTATTGTACCTGCGCAGAAGCGGCCATTTTGGTTCAAGTTACATTTAAGGAACTATAATGTCCTTAATTGAGGCAGTACCCTAAGATAGATGACAGAATATAGAAATGGAGCATGGGCGTAGCCAACATTTATCCAGAGGGGGGCAAAATAATTATATTCTTAGTAAAAGAGTTCCAAAATGCATTTTTCAGTATTTCGTAAAGTCTAGGGGAGGGGGTTTAGCTGTCTCCACTTGCTCCTACCTCGCATAGCTCATGAAATGGGGTATAGTTCTTCAAAAATTTTCAGGTCCAAGCTTGCGCTTGGAGTGGGTACGACGATAGTCCAAGGGGGTCAGGATCGAACCCTGACCCACTCACAAAGGCGAGTGAGCTATGTTGTGATGTGAATTGACAATCGCTCATCAATGAGCAGTAGCCTTCATTAGATGACACCACTATAACCCCGACGTCAGGACGTGACGACCCCATCGCCTGCTGTTGGGATAACCTCTGTCACAACAGAGATTATTGCACCAGTGCAATCAGTCACACTGGTGGTAGGTCTTTTGTTGCAAGAGGCCGGCTAGGTAAGCACCACCGCAGTGTAAAATATTCTACCGCCAAACGTAGTGTCTTGGGCATTACTGTGTTCCGGTTTGAATGGCACTGTAGGCTAGTGGAATTACTGGGCAAAGGAGATTTAAGAACTAATATCTCGAGGCTGGTAACGTATGCCACATGCCACCAGGTCGGCTTTTTTGCCAATCGTCATGAGATAAAAAAAAACTTACACATATCCATTGCAAGAAAATTCATCCGAACCATCCGGACAGTCTCTGGTACCATCACAAATGTAATTTATGTCTACGCATCCGCCATCTTTGCATAGGAATTCATCAATACTGTAAACATATTAGAAAAAATGTGTATTAGATAATCAAGAATGAATGAAATGTCTTAAAATATAATGTCTTCTTTTTTCTCAGGGTCTTCTTTTTTCTCAGGGTCTACTTATTAGTCTTATCTGGATTTGACAAGCTACTTCACAACCGTTGTGGCGTTTCTGATAGCGAGCCTGCTTTGAGTTCGCTCGGAGTTAGAAGTTGGCTATAAATATCTGTTTCGGTCTGGGCGCTTGTCGTTGCGTATCTCCCCGAAGTGCCTCAGCACGTTAACCTGTCGGTTCCGGTTGTTATGATAACATCTGATAATAATCGTTAATTCTTGATACGTAATTTTCTCTTACCAAATGAGTTACTGGTTCGCATTTAGCGTTGCGGAGGTCAGATGGCAATCGCTCTGTGTAAAAACTAACAACCAGTCAAAGCAGGATAACATTATAAGCAGATCCTGGGTAAATAATGCTAAGGCGAGTGAAAAATACTAAATATTTCAAGGTCTACTTACGCGCATGGATTTAATCTATGTGTTGCAACAGCGGTGAAAGCCGGTGATGTAACTGAAAAAAAAAATTGTTATTATATCTTTTCGTTTCCGTTTCGTAAGGATTCTTCCCTGATTAGAAAAGCTAGTATCTATACACAGAAATAACCAACTGACTAGGCACGTCCTACAAGACTCTGACGATAGGATTACATTAGACAATGCCTCTTCATCATCCTCATCATATCAGCCAAAAGACGTCCATTGCTGGTCATAGGCCTCCCCAAATAGTGCCACAATGACCGGTCTTGCGTCATCCGCATCAAGCGGACTCCCGCGACCTTTACCAGGTCAGTCCACCTTGTGAGCCTCACCGGCAAGGACGAGGTCCTTTGTCTCACAACGTCCGTTGATTCCATCGTGTAGAATGCGTTCGGAACTTGAGCTCCCGCGAAAGCTCTCTTTTTCAGGGCAGGCCCCCACCCGGGGACACTGTCAAGGCCAGTAGGGCCAAGCAACAACAAATTTGCCGATGACTTTCCCCTCTCACTTGTACATTTGTTACACATTGTACATTCCGAGTAAGGAACTTCCGTATTCTAGAATAAAACAGCTAGTTCGTTGTTCTCCAACCAGTAATCAGCCTTTTTTGGATTGTAAAAAAGCGGCATGGCAGTAATATCGTTTTCTCGAAGCATTCAGACCATTACCGACCCCCTATAACTTCGTTGTGAATAAAACTAAAAACTTGAATTTTCAGTAACCAAGCAGGCATTGTATATTTCAAATTTTATTCAATTTAAGTCAGTAGTTTATTATAACTAGTCAAAGTTCTTAAATTTTGTCACTCCCTGACTGACCTATCATCAAAACTTTAAGGCACTTCTAACAGACATAAAAGTTTCAAAGTTAGAATATAATTAGTGTTTACTGTATAAATCAAGGCAAAACTAAAATATTTTGTAATTTCAATATATAAATATACAGGATTACAAAGTTAAATTTGCAGTTAGGGAGGTCGAAAATTACCGAAGTATAGGTACTTCGATTCACATATTACTTTTGTTGTGGATAAAACTAAAAGCCTGCATTTTAAGTAACCAAGCAGGCATTGTATAAACACGGTATCAATTTCATTCAATTTAAAATGTAGTTTAAGGAATTATTTGACAGTTGTAGACGTACGGGCGGCAAAAACCTTGTAGTCTATACCTTGAAATTTTGTCCACCACGGAGCGTTGGAGTTTTTTTTTTTTTTTTTTAAAGAATACTAGCAATGCTTTTTAATGGCATTACTAATATTCCTATTGCCCCTCCAAATAAGCTCGAAGCTTGCGCTAGGAGTGGGTACGACAATAGCCCAAGGGGTCAGGATCGAACCCTCGACTCTTGCGTTAACGGAGCGAAGTCGGCTCTTCTACCGTTGAGCTATTGAGGCTTCAAGTTTTATTATTCTGTCACAATTAATATTATTTCGATAAAGACTGGGTTATCTTAAGGTCATGTTAATTGTAAGTTGAATGATAACTATTTATAAATATACGACAAGAATCGACTAAGCGTTGTTGTCGCACTATAATTCGTTAAATTATATTGTGCTCCGGAAAAAAAACGGACCTGATATAAGCGCCCTCTATTGGGTCCAATTATAAATCTAAACCAGTCTCAAATCAACTGGAACGCACTCACAAAATTTCATCGAAATCAGTCCAGATTTAGGAGTCCAGTCACATACACACGGACGGAAGAATATATAATATATGTGCCCGCGTCGCGCGCTTGCGTTCATTTAGTTTTTTGATAATCCCACACCAACATTTTTCTGGAATAAACTGTATCCTGTGTATTAGTCCAGGTAATAAGCTATTTCCCGTTAGGGGCATCATGGTTGTCTTCGCAATCGATCCCATGACGTCCGACTATGGCGAAGAGGGTACTGCCGAGTTTAAGTGGGTATTGCCGCTACAGTAACAGGCGGCAGAGTCCCACACTACCACTGCCTAGTGTAATTATCAAGTGCCTTTCCTTTATTTTGAAATTGGTTATAGTTTTTGTTTTTGTAGCGGCAACAGAAATGCAATTTCCGTGAAACTCCGGCTAATACAGTTCGTGAGATACAGTCTGCTGACAGACAGACGGATAGCGGAGGCTTCCGTTTGGCACATTTTGTACGGAAACCTAAAAAAATACGCGTTCTGCGTCATTCACGAAGAGGAAATTCTAATTAGTGTAAGTAATTAGTGTAAGCTTAAAGTATTGAAAACTACTGAATACGTTTGGATGAAATTTGGAGCAGATAGCTAAAACCTTTTTTTTGTTTGCTGAAAATTTGCACGTAGTGTACTCTTAAAGTATACTAGGCAGTGGTAGTGTGAGACTCAGCCGGCGATACCTACTAAAACTCAGCGGAACCTGATCACCACATAGAGGGACGTCATTGGGTCGCTTGAGCAAACAACCATGACGCCCCGGCAGATAGCATATAACCTGGATTACAAAATAGCATACTCTTTATCCCGAAAAAATGTTAGGTTTTATTTTCTCATGTTACAAGTTGGCACACAAGCATACGGCCCACCTGATGGTAAGTGGTCGCTTAGCCTATGAGCGCTTGCAGCACCTTTAGTACGTGCCACTCACGCGTTGACAACCTCGAGATATTAGTTCTTAAATCTCCTCTGCCCAGTAATTTCATTAGCGTACAGTGCCTTTCAAACCGGAACACAGTAATGCCTAAGCACTACTATTTGGCTGCAGAATATTTGACACTGCGGTGGTACCTACCTAGCCGGCCTCTTGCAACAAAAGACCTACCACCAGTGTGACTGATTGCGCTTGTGCAATAATCTCTGCTGTGACAGAGGTTATCCCAACAGCGGGCGATGGGGTCGTCACATCCCGATGCTGGGATTCCCGTGGTATTAACAAAAAACCCACTACAGGAGTTGATTTTCGGTGGAAGAGGGTCTTATGGCATCCAGATTAATATATAGATGCTTTATTAAAAATCACGTGGGCGTTGCCGCCGGCAAAAGCTATGTATATAACGGGAATCCCAGAAAGCAATTATATATTGTTTATATACATATTTATTAATTACTAAAACCACAATTCTTAGATCAGGACTTCCCAAATAATGACGTCTTCGCTACTACGGCAGTAGAGACATATTTCTCCTAGCACCAATGGTCTGTTTCGACCGGGGAAGTACTACCCTCCCAGAAAATCGTCGTCAAGTAACAGTATCAGTAATTACTGTTGCGTTTCGTTTCGTTTCGACTGAGAACATCAGAATTGTCAACAGCCGGGACCGATTTTTTACGTGCCCCCGAAGCACGGAGACGCTTGGTTGAAATACCACTATGCGATCGCTCATCTAGTGACTGACCGCGCATAAAGTTGCTTAACCCACCGATCTTTTATCGATCAGTGGGTGCACTCGGCTGTGAGCGTCTCACACAATGTCACACTTTGTCGTCTTACCCTTTACGTGTGACGTAATTATGGATGGCTCCACACATGGGCGTAGTCTCCGTGCCCTACAGTGGCTTTACGCCCTAATATGAAAAATCATAGGAAAATATCTTTACATATAACATACTAGCGGCCCGCTCCGGCTTCGCACGGGTATAAAATATATAGCCTATGTCATTCACTGGAAAAATGATTAAAATCGATCCAGTAGTTTTGATTTATTCATTACTGCCCGTGGCCCGCAAGATTATTTACGACATCATATTAGAAACCTCAAAATAACAGTATTTCTCCACTATTGGATGTTATTATACAAATAAACCTTTCTCTTCAATCACTCTATCTATTAAAAACCGCATCAAAATCCGTTGCGTAGTTTTAAAGATTTAAGCATACATAGGGACAAAGAAAGCGACTTTGTTTTATACTATGTAGTGATGTATGTGTTCTCCGATCGCTTGTTAATATTCTTTACTCTTATTAATAGTTATTTGAGCGCATGACGAAGTATAGAACCTATTTAATACGTTGGATTAGAAAGAAAATATTTGAAAAGATATCACTTTAACAAAGCGTCACATTGATGGTTAAATCAACATTTCATCTCATTACCGCATAAAAGGACGAATCGTCGGAATCCGAAGTAGTTACAGTGCTGTGCAATTTATTGTGTTATCTAGTAAAGGGATTAAAAGTATTGTTGGTTACAATAAGTTGTTCATAATGTTAACCCACTTGGATGAAATTAATAAAGGCTCAAGGCTGTCCTTAGCTTAGTTTGATTGAAAATGAATACTGATAAAACCACAGACGCGTTTTAAATAAAAATAAGTATATAAATGAAGGAGCTCTTACGTAAAAAATATTAACCGAATTCAGAACCTCAAATCATTTCAAAAGTTACCGGATTATACAAAAAAAAAATCGTATCTAAATTAATTTTATATTTAAAAAAATGTACGATCATTTTTGTTACAATTTTTTCCTGTTACATATCCAAGGTCACAAATTCGTCGCGTAATCAAGTATTGAAATAACCATTTCAGAAGTTTTCTTTGGCTTATATTGTGTTCTACCAACCGTAAAATACCGGTCAAAAATTTGCCGTTTGTTTAAAAGTTAAAATGGACGCAAATAAGCAATACCATGTCAACCCACACGAATGTCATTTCGAGAAAAACGCGTTTGAAGATTTTGAACAACTTGCTTTATATGATTTTTTTATGTAATGGTCAAGTTTTTGGCAATTTCAGATTTATGTAAGTGATTTATACTTTTTTTCACAAAAAATAAGTATACAAACTGCATATTTCGTATATCTGTTGGGATAACCTTTGTCACAACAGAGATTATTCCACCAGTGCAATCAGTCACACTGGTGGTAGGTCTTTGTTGCAAGAGGCCGGCTAGGTAGGTACCACCGCAGTATCTAATATTCTGCCGCCAAATAGTAGTGTTTAGGCACTACTGTGTTCCGGTTTGAAGGGCACTGTACGCTAGTGAAATTACTGGGTGAACGAGATTCAAGAACTAATATCTGCTGTAACAGAGGTTATCCCAACAGCGGGCGATGTGGTCGTCACATCCCGACGCCTGTAAACCTGTTTGTACCTTCAGCTTGCAAAGAAATGATTTGATTTGATTTGATATCTAATGTATCACAGACTCTTCAACTTTATTTATAAATATAATCCGTCTGTTGGGTATTTTATTAATAAAATTATAATAGTTAAAACAATTTTATATCAATTAATAAATAGATAACAATCCATAACTGGAAAAACATGTGTTTATTTTAAGAGCACAATTGACAGCGGCTTCACCCGCGTGAGTTTCGATTTTAATACAAACCCTGAACCTCCTTCCCCCTTTTTACAAACTTTGAATGTCATATTTTTTTATATATATATATTTTTTTCTTATGTAAGAGGGGGCAAACGGGCAGGAGGCTCACCTGATGTTAAGCGATCACCGCCGCCCATGAACATCCGCAACACCAGAAGGCATGCGGGCGCGTTGCCGACCTTTAAGGAAAGAATAGGCTCTTCTCTTGAAGGTTCCCAAGTCGTATCGGTTCGGAAAGACCGCCGGCGGAAGTTGATTCCACAGATTGGTTGTGCGAGGAATAAAGTGTCATAAAGAATATAGAATCAACAGCCTAAAAAAATTCAAGTTTCTAGCTCTAAAAATGACGATACTTCCATACAACTTTTCGATTCCCCTTCAACTTATTTTTTTGCATTAAAAAGTAGCCGAAACCCAGATTCTAGACTATCGTTATCAAATTTCATTTAAATCGTTTCAGCGCGACTTAAATGAATAAATCGTGAAAGCGCGACAGACTAAGAGATAGAGTTACATTTATAATAATAATAATTATTTTTTATTTCCAAGGATACACTGTCTGATAGGTTTCGTAGATATCAAAATAGTTTTATTGATTTAGTTTCAAAAGCAAAATAGTTTCAAAACTAAAATCTAAATCTAAGTTATTAATAAACATTTCTACAAAAATAATTAAGCAAAAAAAAAAACAACATCCACTTATTTCCGTCTAAATATAGCCTATACTAGCTAGTTGCTGTGCCCGCGTTGTCTATATTTATTGTTTAATAGATTTTTTTACTGTATAGAACCCTAATTATAGCAGTTTTTTTAATGTAAGAGTCAAACGGTCTGAAGGCTGACCTGGCATAAGCGATCACCGCCGCCCATGAACATCTGCAACATCAGAGAGCATGCATGCGTTGCCGACCTTTAAGGAAAGAATACGCTCGTCTCTTGAAGGTTGCTAAATCGTATCGGTTCGGAAAGACCGCCAGCGGAAGTTGATTCCACAGTGTTGTTGTACGAGGAAGAAAATGTCTTCTAAATCGCGCTGTTGTGGATTTCCAGATAGATGAAATTTAGAGTTTTGTCGCGATGTCCGATGGTGAAATTCCACCGGCGTGATCAATCCAAGCAATTGATCAAAACATTTACCGTGATAGATCAGAACATCTCTACACAGGGCCGAAGGAGAATATGTACCTAATTGTTATACCATTAAGATTTCGTTCCGGACACATTCCATTAAACAATTTTGCATTTCTAATGAAAAAAATTCAAACCCCGAATTGCGACGAGTGTGGTAAAGTTGAGGACGTCTATCACAGTGTAATGGAATGTGTCCGGAATGAATCCTTACGTTATGAAGTATTCGTGTCATATACTATTCTAAGAGAGATTGGTGGTGTTAACAGTGTGTTGGCTCATCCCTTATCGGAGGAAGCCAGGGCAGTGTTCAAAATTGTTAAATTAGGCTTAAGTTTAAGATAGATTTATTTTTTTATTAGTACTGTGGTTGTATAGAGCGACATAATCGCTTTTAAGATATAAAGCTCTCTAAATAAAGAAATTTAAAAAAAAATCTACCAGTGAAAGACCCATCAAAATCGGTCGACTCGTTTCTTACATTATTCAGAACAAACAGACAGATAAAAATTCTATAAAAATATTAATGTGTAGTTTTTACAAACGGACAAATCATATTTATTTATATAAAAAAATTCCAACGTGACCATCTCAAATAACCAAAAAAACCTGCTTATTAATTGCAAATACGTCACATAAAGGTACCAAAAAACCTATTGAAAACCACAACCGTATATAAATAAAAATCCGGTCAAGTGTGCGTCGGACTCGTTCATAAAGAGTTCTACACACCTTTTTTTTTTATATAAAGAATACTAGCAATGCTTTTTTTTTTTAATGGCATTACTAATATTCCTATTGCCCTTCCAAAGAAGCTCGAAGCTTGCGCTAGGAGTGGGTACGACAATAGCCCAAGGGGGTCAGGATCGAACCTGCGACTCTCGCGTTAACGGAGCGAAGTCGGCCCTTCTACCGTTGAGCTATTGAGGCTTCAACCTTAGAACAAAAATATCAAGTTTCAAAGAAATAAAAAGTATAAAAATAATGGCGTAGCCGTAACCTGCCTTAAGCGCCACAGAGCAGATGTTTGTATTGACCATACATACATGTGTTACGGTCTGGGTGTGTTTGTCATTGTCATTGTGTATGTATCCGGACCCCCGACACAGGATATAACTATCCTAATGGGGGTTGTTGAGTGTGTAGCATTTATTTTTTTATTTTATTATCTATTGTTTATATTATTATATTAAAACTACCTTCTGTCAGTGGCTTCGCCTGCGTGAATAACGATTTCAATACAAACTTTGAACAACAAACCCCTTCCCTTTTTACAAACTTAGAATGTCATATTTATTTATATCGAATCAACAGCCTAAAAAATAAGTTTCAAGCTTCTAGCTCTAAAAATGATACTTCAATACAACTTTTCATCCCCCCTTTCAACCACTTACAACCCTTTTTTCACATTAAAAAGTAGCCTATGTCCTTTTTCAGACTCTAGATCTGTGTATAATTTCATTTAAATCAGTTGAGTTATTTTGGTGTTAAAGCGCGATAAAGAGACATAGTTACTTTCGCATTTATAATATTATTAGACGACGTTGTGGCGCAGCGGTAGCGAACCTGCCTTAAACGCCACAGGTTCGATTCTCGCTCGGAGCATAATATGTTTGTATTGTCCATGCAAGCATATTTTCCGGTCTGGGTGTATTTGTCCTTGTCAGTGTGAATGTATCCGGACCCCCGACACAGGATATTACTATCCTAATGGGGGCCGTTGAGTGTGCAACGTTACGTTACGTTACGTTACGTTACGTTACGTTACGTTACGTTATTAATAAGGATTATATTTTATTCGATTTTAAGTATTTGGTGTTGTATCGACAGCAGAAAATATTCTTAAGGCCCTATGGTCTTGACCGTGTCATCGGATGGGTGAGCCGAGTATTGAGACCCAGCCGTGAAAAACCCCGTCGCGGGGTCCCAAATTTATTCCGTCCTTACTGAAACCTGCGAGGCCAAACTACATCTAAAGACGTCTTTAGGAATGGAGGAAACGCTCCGAGCGCATTCTAGATGGACTCACCCGACGGTGTGAGGGCGTCGTGACGTGTGGATTCAAAGACCTCTGTCGGAAAGGACAGTGTTGTATACGTGTTTGAGCTGTATGGAGCATTGTCTAATCTTCGTCATCCTAGCATTATTCCCGGTATTATAGGTACCCGGGGTCTGCTTATTACTCTTATCCGGATTTGACAGGTTACTAGTTTTTACACGGAGCGATTGCCATCTGACCTCCACAACCCTAATGGCGAACCAGTAACTCATTGTATATGAGCAATTTACTTTATTTACAGCTTAATGTGCTCTCTGAGGCACGGTGGGGACACCCACACGGACAAACACCCAGACCGAAATTATAGCAAACGTCTACCCGAGCGGCAATCCAACCCCCCACCGTCGAGATTAAAGGTAGACTCGCTACCCACAACGCCACAACAGTGTGGAGCAATGTCTAATGTGATCTTATTATTAGGGTCTTGTAGGACGTGTTTAGGACGCCTTACTTTAGTAGGTTTTTCTTATTATACCTTTCGAATACGGAACTTTAATAACTATAATACATACCCATAAATAAAAAATATAAAACACAAAACATTATTATTAACAACACAATCACAATATCACAGTAAAACAACCATTTTTCGTTTGACTAGAACAGTGCTGTACATTCAGTGACGCGGTCTATAATGATACTGAGATGGAAAATCCAGTGTTAAAAAAGTGTTGCTAGTTCAGGAATTAGTTTTTCCCCGTTCACGCGTCAATAGTCTTCGATGAATCTCAATTATCGTAATTGCTGTGTGTTATGTGATTTTAATTATTCTTATTTAATAAAAAAAAAAAAAAAAAAAATAACAGTTACTAGACTTTCTAAGACTAGTAAATCTTTCAAAGGTAATTGTATACGTTTCTACAATAAGATCCCTGAAAGTGTTTAGAAACTTTCTATTAATATATTTAAAAAAAAGCGAAAGAACGCTTGTGTGGTAAAGGTTATTATTTAATTAGTGGGTATAATGAAGACACCATATCTTCGGAATGAGAAGATCTTTGCAGGTTTTTCAGCGTTCAGTATATATGTCACAAAAAGGTATATATTGAAAAAAAACACCCCTGAGTTTGTTTCACCGGTTCTTCTCGGATAGACGTGTAATTCTGGAACCGGTAAACTCTGACGTTCAACAAATAAGTGTAATGCTTTTTACAATCAAAATCAAATATTTTTGGATAAAAATATTTGATTTTAATTTTGTTTTTAACCAGCTGTGAAACGATTGCATCTATTCAAATACATAAAATTGAAGTGTCTGTTTTTAATTCCAAAGTAACACCTTTTCACTGAATACATATAAAAATATACACGGTACTTACATTAAAAAATCGATCTGTCTGTTGTTCGGGTAATCTCTGAAACAGCTAGACCTATTTTAACTCTACTGTCACTTGCAGATAGCTGATTTTATAAGGAATAGCATAGACTACTTTTATTTTAGAAAAAGAATGAGGGTTTTGTGCAATAAAGAAAAATCAGTACATCATAGAATTGGAGTTGCAAACGAAAGTCGTTACTAAATATAAACATTTATACCAAAAACATGATAAAAAATCAAATTTTAATCTCCCGATTATTTCATTTTTTTCCACAGATAAGTGCTAATTACTTTAGGCTGGCAACATTTGATAATGACCGCCAAACAGGTTACGATGAGGTTATAATAACAAATAAAGTCTCTGATAACTTCGTTATTTCATCGTATTGCTAATTAAATCTGGAAACGGGTATTTTTATACCACGTCTAAAATAATTGTATAATTTTTAACGCAATTCCAAAAAGGAGGTTTCTAAATTCGACCTTATATAGTTTCTTCGTTTTGCTTTTTATTATTTATGTGTGTTCACGGATATCGAATTGTGATTTTGATGATTCTTGATGATTATCCTATAATAAAGAAACCGGGATGTGATGATGGCATTCCAGAGTAAGGGAGGAGTTACCCTTCGGAAACCGTAGTGGCAACTAGTACGTTAAATTCGTAACTAAAAAGTATAAAATGAAATATTTTTAACAAAATATAATAGATGAGATTGAAAAAATATTTACTAACTTATTATATTATATTATTTACCGTTATTTTATTTTATCTTATTTTAGACTTGACTGCCCTTATATACAACATTGTAGTGATAAACATGTTTAACCACTATACCACCACCAGTGTGGTTAATTATTTGTTGAGGATTCGTAGTTATAAGTAAACTCTCCGGTGGAATGTAGTGGAATGATTTATTCAGAAAGTACACGAGTATATAAACAAAAAATCAAAATGATTTTTATTTTATTTTATTTATAAATTATCGAACTTGCCCTTCCTATAGATAAATGACATAAATGCATGTTTCTTTCCTAAACCGAATCATGAAATTACTGGACAAAGGATTCAAGAACCAAAAATAACCAATAAAAACCAATCTCTATATATCTATGGTTGTCAACGCGCGAGTGGCACCTACTAATAGTGTTGCGCGTGCTCATAGGGTACGACAACCGCTTACCGTCAGGTGGGCCAAATGGTTGCTTAGCAACTTGTAACAAAAAAAACACAAAATATTATTTATTGAATAAATTTCCATATCCCAACCAACCAGATCAGTATTATTAATTACTAGCAACCCGCTCCGGCTTCACACGGGTACAAAATGTATAGCTTATGTCATTCACTGAAAAAATTATTAAAATCGATCCAGTAGTTTTGATTTATTCATTACTGCCCGTGGCCCGCACGCGTTATATGTAATTATTTACGACATCACATTAGAAACCTCAAAAATAACAGTATTTCTCCACTATTTAATGGATGTTATTATACAAATAAACCTTCCTCTTCAATCACTGTCTATTATAAAAAACCGCATCAAAATCCGTTGCGTAGTTTGAAAGATTTAAGCATATAAAGGGACAGAGAAAGCGACTTTGTTTTATACTATGTAGTGATTAAAAAATTTCGCTATTTCTACAAAAGTCGAATTTCGTTCACAACACGGAATTAGTCTTATGTATTACTCAAGTTTAATCAATGTTACTCACGAACGTCAGTTTCATGAATACTGAATACGTATAAAATAACGTGACTTGGAGGGTCTTATATTATTGAAGACGATAATTAAGGAGGTAAATATAATATATTATTATAAGACAAAAAACCGCGTGCGTAAGCAAATTGTATAATACTTAGAACCTGATTCATAAGTAAATACAGAACATATGACATAATTGGACGCGAATAAGCAATACCATGTCAACCCATAAAATTGAAAAAACTGAGTTATATATGCAGAAGTGTTGGTAAATGGCTGAAGAACATTTTTCTTTAATATTTGTAGGGTTTTAAGTTTTAAAACTTCTAAAAAGCCATTTTTTAATCATGCATTTTATGTATTGTGTTAAACGTTTTGGGTTATATTATATACGAAATATGCAGCTTGTATATTTATTTTTTGTAAAAATAAATAAAATACTTACATAAAACTGAAACTGCCAAAAACTTGACCAATACATAAAAAAATCATATAAAGCAAGTTGTTCAAAATTTTCAAACGCGTTTTTCTCGAAATGACATTCGTGTGGGTTGACATGGTATTGCTTATTTGCGTCCACATATGACCGACCCGTTCTCGCTTCCGGCTTCACACGACACCGACTTCTATTGTAGAAAATACTTATTTGTTTCTTTTTAGTGGTGAAGTCGGTATTTTTTTCAAAAAATTCCATTTGGAACCTCTCTTTTGTCACAGAAATGTTGCTTCAGTGAGCTTTCTTGTTCTTATATTATTTATTTATTTCTATGCTTAGCACCGACTTCTGTTGTATAAAAAGATTTTTTTTTAGTTTTGAAGTTTTTTTTTTTTTAATATTATATTACAACATAAACGAAAGAGGTGGTAGTCTGTGATATGAAGTAAAGCTAGCGGCTTTTGATAGCTGTCGTATCTGTCATGGTGCGTTTTTATTCGAAGGACAATGGACGGTTTTTCGAGGCAGCGCCTGTGCCGACTGATGTATGATTGATAAACTTATCATGGCAGATACAACCATTTGATGACGACGTTGTGGCACAGCGGTAACCTGACATAAATGATTCAGGTTAGTTTCCCCTCGGAGCAGATGTTTGTATTGGCCATACAGGCATGTTTTCCGGTCTGGGTTTGATTGGGCTTTTCATTGTGTATGTATCCGGATCCCCGACTCAGGATTTATTTATCCTACTGGAGGCCGTTGACTGTGTAGCGTTTATTATTATTTACCACGCAGATTCTGCGATATATATATATATATCTGATTTAGGGCTTACAGGTTACAATTATCAACCACATCGCTTGATTGATAGTTTGTAAACTGCTAAATCCGTGACGTTAAATTCCAAGCACCAAGTTTCTGACGTCTTTGAATTCGTCTTGTGCTTAGCGGTGTAGGAAAACATGACCTGTAATCTGTGAAGAAATTGTGGCGGAGTATACATCTAACACCTAGTAGTGGGAGGAGCCCCAGCACAAACAAGCCGGCTCGTACGGGGGAGTACTACCCTCTCACAGTGACACTATCAGTACTGTTGCGGTTTGTGCGATGAGTTAGCTCCGAAGGCCCAGTCTCCCATTACCTTCTATCCCTTGGATATCGTTCATGGGTTGTGATATGTGACTACCTATTATCAGACTTCTAGTCCTTGGGCTAGTGTCGTAGCCACTCCTAGGGCCTAGGAACTTATTTGGAGCAATAGGAATATTAATTTAATTCTGCCGGCGTCGGGACGTGACTACCCCATCGCCCGCTGCTGAGACAATGTCATAGCAGAGATTATTCCAACAGTGCAATCAGTCACACTAGTGGTAGATCTTTTGTTGCAAGAAACCGGTTTGGTAGGTACCACCGCAGTGTGAAATTTTCTACCGCCAAATAGTAGTGCTTAGGCATTGCTGTTTCGGTTTTAAGGGCACTGTAGGCTAATGAAATTACTGGGCAAAGGAGATTCAAGAATCAATATCTCGAGGTTGGCAACACGTGAGTGGCACCTACGATATTGCAAGCGGTCATAGATTATGTCAACCACTTACCATTAGGTGGGCCGCAAGCTTGCTTGCCAACTTTAACATAAAAAAAATTAGTAATGATTTGAAAACTTATCAGATAAAAAATCAAAATGAAACGATTATTATTATTTTAATTCATTTATTGTACCGTAACATTTAGTTGAAAAAAAACGTCGTTTTTAGACAAAATAATAACATTTACTTCTTAATTATAACGATGTTTTAACTCATTCATACATTTTTGAAAAGTTGATTATAATGAAAAAATTAACTAATTATTAAACATTTAACATAATTTCGTAATAAAACAATAGTTTACTTCGAAACAGTACAGGTCTGTATTACATTTATCAGCATGGATCAGCATTTAGCAGCATGGTTTTGGATATACTTATGCGCAAAATGTTTGACGACAGCGTGCTTTACGCTCGAAGCAGATGTTTGTATTAACCATACATGCATATCTTCCGATCTAGGTGTGTTTGTTGTTTTTATTGTGTATGTTTCTGGACCTCTGTCACAGGATATCACTGTCTTAGGGACCGTTGAGTATCTAGCGTTTATGTTTTTCGCACGTTTGCACATGCTTAAGCACGAATAAGCATGCTTTCTATCTATCTAGTATATATACCGCAGTAGAAATTTGTATACGAAATGAAATTATGAATATTTAATATACAAACAAAAATATATTAAGTTACCAACCACATTGCGTACGCATGGTATAGCATCCGTAAGCATGCGTATGCATGCTTCAGCACACTTTCACGGCGTCTTAGTACTTTACCGTGTTATATCGAGCGTTACACTTATAAGCATTTAAAACAAAAAAATTCCAAATCGAGTCTATGCTGAAATGCTAATATATGCGTCTACATATTCATAAGAAATAGCAATAGAATGCTGATGCTAATATATGTAATTCAGACGTAACGCTGCGTTCCCACTAGAGATGCGCCAGACGGTGTACCGAGTTTTCGTTAAGAACCAATCGAATTACTTAATTTAACTAGCCTCGCTCAGCGCAGCTTCTGTGGAAACGACTTAGTGGAGCGAGGCAAGGTAAGGGCTAACCTAAATTCTAAAACAAAGTACCAGCTTCGTGTTCGCTCCGCATGTGACAAGTCCAATCGTCTATTGATTGAAAAAGCTGAAAAAATAGGGAATCTAAAATAGGCAATTTCTGGGTATTAAGATAAACACTTGAGGTAGTTTCAGACCAGCGTTTTAACGAGCGTTCACTTTTTTTTCATTCTGAAATGGGTAAGTTCTTGAGCTCGATCGCGAAGGCATAGACGAGGTCTATGGTGGAGCGAGCTTACTCATAAGAAGCCTATGTAATCGCACCTTAAAGAGATTCAGGTTGTATGCGTTCGGAAATACAGACGCTGAAAAGCATTCCACTCCCTGGCCGTGCGCATTATGAATGAAGAACGAAAGCGCATAGTTCGAGCATGGTGACGACCATGGATATGGAGATTATGGAGCTAATCAGCACACTCCCCAAAGTAGTCTATAGAATACCGACAGACAAGGAGATTCGGCGACAAAGGCTCGTGCAGGAAACAACGGGTACACGCCGTTAACGCGCGTTCAGCTTTTTGAATCGCGAAATAAAGCACGCGTGTAGGCCATTACGCCGAAACAACTGTATATACTCGAAAAGAAACGCTGGTATGGAACCGCCCTTAATACAATTTGAGAAACTTGTAATTACATGATGGTGTTTCATTGAACTCAAATTTAATAATCCTTCAAAATACTTTAATTAGCATGAAACGAAAAGTGGAAAAATATTGCTATATAAAAATATATAAAATCGTCTAGTGTTTATTTAACACAGTCACAGTCCATACTGAACACAACAATAATGAAGCATTAAGTACATTAAAATACAACAACTCCACTAACGAATACATAAGCAACAATAAGGAATACAACAACAACAACAACAACAGTAACAACAGACAAACCTGCGCACAATACTCGCACGGGAACAGTTGAAGACCGTGCGCGGCGACGTGTGCATGCAATCTGTCAGCGGGCAGTCTAGCGCCGCACGTGTCGCACACTAGCTCCGCCTCACTCGCACACTTACCTGACGTTGACGGGAGCAGTTTTGGGCGTTTCGGTTCACGCGGCTCGTAGTACGGACACGCTAGGATACAATTAGTTTTTGAATGATATTTAAATAATGCGTTCTCGGGTTTATAAAAGAATACAATGGTGATTGCACTTTGTTAGTTGGGATTCAAATCCGGTAAAACCAAGTAATTTAATCCAGTTAAAAGACGAAGGCTTTAGGGCGAAATGAATGCAGTCACTATATACTGGTGTCAAAATATATCAAGAAGCCTTTTGTAAATGATATCAAAAAGAAGATTCTGAATTCCACAGATTCTTTTGGGGTGCCTACAGTTCTTACTGTAGTATATGAATTTATATTCAACTAGCATTTGTCAGCGACTTCGCCCGCGTGTAAACCGTTCACATAAACCTTACATATTTCCGTACAAATTTTCATCCAATGAACTTTACAACCGTGAGCGAGTGTAGCAAACGCGTCGAGCGTCGCCACGTTACTATAGTTACGCGGCCCCCTTCATTCTTCGGCCCGCATTCGGTGGAGACCCAAAAATGTGTTACTGCGCATAGTTCAATTTATATTGAGAGAGTTATACCAATATTACTAACTTCCATGTCCCACGTGAGTCTTGTAGAACGTAACGAGAACCTTGTCCAGTGTCTCAGTAACGATCATGTGAGCTGGACAAGCTTTACCAGTTTTATAAATCTGCCGTTCCGGTGCTGGTCGCTTACCTTTGCCCTACGATGAGGATTTTAAATCTAAATATACTTTAGTGGTGATTTGACTGGGACTAGGCTGTGAGAAAGGGACAGCCCTCACGGGGGATCAAAATTAATTCCATCCATAGAGCCATCAACAACTAAGGATGTCATCGGGAACGGAGGCAGGCCTCCGAACCCATTCTAATCACCTGACTTCGTGAAAGGTGTTGATGAGAAATACTGTAAGACTAGAAAGCCTCTCTCACAGAATAAGCCCAAATTTTCGCAATCAATTTGATTAGTGAGAGAGTCCCAAACTATGACCTAACAAGTCTGTCCTGTTTGTTATCTGATAAAAGCCGACGATATAGAACTGAGTCTGTCTCCGCCTATCATTATTTTTCATCTTACTCTGTCTTCATATCTTGGGATGGGGAATGCTGCTGTGCAATATCTTGTACTACAAGCTTCTATCGACTACGGTGACCAGATTTTAATAAGCAGTCAGTAAAAAATAAATTGTTCGGAGCAATTGCTTGGACTGGTCTCGCCGGTAGAATTTCACCATCGGACATCGCGACAAAACTCGCAATTCCACCCTGACCACCTTGATGTCTGGAAATCTAGAACAGCGCGATTTAGAAGACATTTTCTTCTTCGTACAACCACTTTGTGGAAGGAAAGACCGCCAGCGGTCTTTCCAAACTGATACGACCTGGGAACCTTCAAGAGAAGAGCCTATTCTTTCCTTAAAGGTCGGCAACCTGCTTGCCCTCTGGTGTTACGGATGTGCATGGACGGTGGTGATCACTTAACATCAGATAAGCTTCCTGGCCGTTTGTCCCCTCTTACATAAAAACAACACCAGTCCACTTAAAACATAATTCATCCTAAGATAACATAGAAAAGAATATTCTGGAAAAAACATGGCAAAGATTGTGGAACAATACCTGATACACATAAATCCCAGACTGGCTACACATGTAATGCGACCTGACTCCTTCAATGGTCTGCTTACTAGCCGTTGTCTTACGAAATCTGAACTTGGTCTCCTCTTGTATTGCGCTTTTGTATAGCATAAAGTCTATTGGAAAGGTTTTTCATAATATGGACTCTAATAGGTAGACATATAGATACATATTGGTAGGCTTTTTACAGCGCGAGGCCGGCTAGGTAGGCACCACCGCAGTGTCAGTTATTCTACCGCAGAGGAGTGTACTGCGTTCCGGTTTGAAGGACACTGTAGTGAAGTTACTGGTCGAAGGATACCTATCCAGACAATGTCCCGTCTATTGAATAGTCCACAATTCCTAAAAGCTGTTCGATGACCGTCTTAATCAAAAGCCAATGAAGACGCCATCGGAGTAGTGGGATTTAGAAACTTAACTTTTAACTCGTTAAGAAGACCAAAAATACTTTCAAACTTAGGTTGATGGCGGTTTATCCCCAAAAAATTCCAATTAAAAATTATTGTCCAAAGCGAACTTATTCCAAAAACCTTAAAAATAGACAAAAACCAAAAAAATTGTCGTTGTTTGTTGTTATTTTTTTATATGACTAACTTGCGCGCGCAATACTATTAGTAGGTGTCTATCAAGCGTTGTCAACGTCTGGTCTTAAATCTCCTTCACCCAGTACACTAGCTACAGTGGCCTTCAAACCGAAACACATTACAGCTTTGCGGTAGAATAACTGACACTGCGGTGGTACCTACCTAGCCAAAAATTGTCGCAACCCAAAACTACCATCATAATAACCAACCATCCATCGAGCTGAACTCGAGCTGTTCCACCTGTTCCGTGACCTGGTGACGTTGCAGGAGGTGAGCGCTAAAATTGGATCCATAACTCACTCTTTCAGAGCACAACGGACAGAAGAAAGCCTTCCGTTTCTCCACCTGGTGTTAGTACTGTTTTAATTTAACTAATGGATAGATTACCATGTCAACCCACACGAATGTCATTTCGAGAAAAACGCGTTTGGAAATTTTGAACAACTTGCTTTATGTGAATTTTTTTACGTATTAGCCAAGTTTTTGGCAATTTCAGATTTATGTAAGTTATTTTACTTATTTTCACAAAAAATAAGTATACAAACATATTACATAAATTGCATGATTAAAAATGGCTTTTTAGAAGTTTTAAAGCTTAAAACCCTACAAATATTAAAGAAAAATGTTCTTCAGCCATTTACCAACACTTCGGCATATATAACTCAGTTTTTTCAATTTTGTGAGTTGACGTGGTATTGCTTATTTGCGTCCAGATGGTCTATAGGAAAAGGTATTTGGTATACCTTTCAAACTTTCAAACGTGAAAGTCGGCTTAAAGTAACAGTATCAGTAGTTACTGTTGCGTTTCGTGCGATAAGACAGAGCGTCCGAGGCCCAATCTCTTCATCCCTTTCTACATGTTCCTTGGGTTGTTAATGCGCATGTGATACTTCAAGTATCCTTCGTTCATAGGTCGCAGTGACTGCTTACCATCAGGCGGACCGTATGCTTGTTTACCTCCTAAAATGCCCTGGTTTGCTCTTAATTTTTGCTGTGGGTCTTCCCATCGTGCCTCGGAGAGCACGTTAAGCTGTCGGTCCCGGTTGTTATCATAACATCTGATAATAATCGTTAAATCTTGATAAGTAATTTGCTCTTATCCAATGAGTTACTGGTTCACCATTAGGGTTGCGGAGTAGGGTTCGTTATGAGCAAAAACTAGTAACCTGTCAAATCCGGATAAGAGTAAAAAGCAAACCCTGGGCAAATACCGGGAATAATGCTAAGAATAAGGACAGTCAGGTCAGGATATACTTTAAAACTTACCTCAAAACCGTGCGCTTTCCACAAGTGATTGTTCAAAATTTGCTTCTGACTGAAATCACGTCCGCAAATATGACACTTCTTCCGGTCACGTGACGAGTACTTCGGTGTGTGGTCGTTGCAGAGTTTTACTGAATTTTGTTTAGTTTATTTTGAATAATTTAATACAAACTTCCGTACAACTTTGTATCCCAACTTTCAACGTTTTTATCCCAACTTTTCCCGCGTGAATAATTTAATACAAACTTCCGTACAACTTTTTATCCCAACTTTCAACGTTTTTATCCCAACTTTTCCCGCGTGAATAATTTAATACAAACTTCCGTACAACTTTTTATCCCAACTTTCAACGTTTTTATCCCAACTTTTCCCGCGTGAATAATTTAATACAAACTTCCGTACAACTTTTTATCCCAACTTTCAACGTTTTTATCCCAACTTTTCCCGCGTGAATAATTTAATACAAACTTCCGTACAACTTTTTATCCCAACTTTCAACGTTTTTATCCCAACTTTTCCCGCGTGAATAATTTAATACAAACTTCCGTACAACTTTTTATCCCAACTTTCAACGTTTTTATCCCAACTTTTCCCGCGTGAATAATTTAATACAAACTTCCGTACAACTTTTTATCCCAACTTTCAACCTGTTACAACCCTTTTTTTCGCATTAAAAAGTAACCTATGTCCTTTTTCAGGCTCTAGACTATCTGTGAACCAAATTTCATTTAAATCGGTTCAGTAGTTTTGGCGTGAAAGCGCATGAGACAGACAGACATACAGACAGACAGATATAGTTACTTTCGCATTTATAATATTAGTGGCTTAAAGAATTCCTAATTTTTGTGTTCAGTCACCTTGGTGGCAAACAAAAAATTACTTAGCATCAGTTTATAGAAGATTCTTATTTACTTTAATCACCTTCCATTTATCCTAAGCTACCTTGATGGCAAACTAACATGGCTTGAGAAAAGAAAGTACAATTATCTATAAAAACGGCAAAATAATCACGTTTGTTGTAAAGTTTAGTATTTATGTAACTCATAACAGCGGGGTCTTAGTAAGTTTGTTAATAGATAGGGACCCGAAAACCTAAGAAATGCTACAAAATAAAAGAACACGACAATTCAACGTACATCCATGCTTCATTCTGAGGTGAGTGAAGCAAGCCTTCTTGCTCTTGTAAACATTATCGCAGAAGTGGCAAGCGTATTGACGACCCTCCGTTTCGGTGCTCGGATTGTGGCATCTGATCAGAGAATTGTGGCGTCACCGGTGTGGCCTATTGTTTCGATTGCCACTCGGGGCAGATGTTTAATGCTACACTCAACGGCCCCCATTAGGATACTTTCAAACTCAAACTCAAAATATTCTTTATTCAAATAGGCTTTTAAGCACTTTTGAATCGTCAAATATACAGTCTGTTATGTCCGCCTAAGTGAAGCTACCGCTGATTCGGAGTTATATCCTGTGTCGGGGGTCCGGATACACACAATGACATTGCGCAACAACGTCATCGTATTGATTTAACAAATGCCTGTCTTGCTAATATCTGCTTCGGTCTGGACGTTTGACCGGGTCTCACCACCATGCCTCAGAGAGCACGTTAAGCTATCGGTCCCGGTTGTTATCATAACATCATGTGCTATAAGAGCTATATTTAAATTAAAACCATGTCAGACTTTAAGAGAATATTTTAAATCGATAAAAATTTTAACAGTAGCATCCCAATATATATATATATGTAAACATGTTTGTACACAAAAATATTCATTTATTCCGAAAAAAACGTGATAACCACACTATAAACATAAATTAATACAACCTACTTTTAGACTGAAAAAGGCTCATAATGCGTTTCTGGGTCAGGCTGTAACATTCTATAATAAGATCCCCATAGAAAAATTGCAATTGTCAGAAGTCAAATTTAAAAACAATCATTAAAACCTGTTTATCATTAAAAGCTTATTATGGCATTGAAGAATATAAAAATGACTCCAATGCATGGAAATAGATAAATGTATTAAATTTATTATTAAATTTATTACTATTGTAACTTTGAAACTATTACATTAATTTGTTGTATTTTGACGATTCATAAGTGCCTATTAATGTCTACATGAATAAAGTATATTTTGACTTTGACATCTGATTTTTTTTTTATGTTAAAAGATGGCATACATATATATACATAACATGGCTTGTTTGCCAACTTCTAACATAAAAAAAAAAAAAAATACAAGCATACGGCCCACCTGATGGTAAGTGGTTGCCGTAGCCTATGAGCGCCAGCACCATTAGTAGGTGCCACTCACGCGTTGCCAACCTCGAGACATTGGCTCTTAAATCTCGTCTGCCCAGTAATTTCACTAGCCTACAGTGCCCTTCAAACCGGAACACAGTAATGCCTAAGCACTACTATTTGGCGGCAGAATATTGGACACTGCGGTGGTACCTACCTAGCCGGCCTCTTGCAACAAAAGACCTACCACCAGTGTGACTGACTGCACTGGTGGTATAATCTCTGCTGTGACAGAGGTTATCCCAACAGCGGGCGATGGGGTCGTCACATCCCGACGCCGGTAAAATCTGATAATAATCCTAAACTCTTGATAGTTAATTTGCTCGGATCCGATGAGATTTTTCCTTCATAAGTTTTCTTATGGGGTTCCTCAAGGGAAGAAAAGGTTTTAGGGGTCGGTGACACGCACGCGATACCTCTGCCGTTCGGTCATAGGCTGCGGTGACCGTACTCTAGTGTGCCACCATCGTGGTATAAAAAAAAAGAGTTACTAGTTCGCCCTTAGAGTTGGGGAGGTCAGAAGGCAATAACTCTAAAAACTCGAATTACATTCGGAGTTGAAGAATAAGACGTAAGGAACTTCGTTCCTGATAGATCCCCTGACCGCACATTTATGTTACAAGTTAATTGGATATTGGTTCTTGAATCTCTTCTATCCAGTAATTTCACTTGCCTTCAGTGCCCTTAAAACCGGAACACAGTAATGCCTAAGCACTACTACTTTGCGGTAGATTATGTGACACTGCGGTGGTACCTACCTAGCCGGCCTCTTGCAACAAAAGACCTACCACCAGTGTGACTGATTCCACTGGTGCAATAATCTCTGCTGTGACAGAGGTTATCCCAACAGCGGGCGATGGTGTCGTCTCCTCCAAATGTTATCAGCCGCTGTTTCTGACTATACACTAATTAACTTACCTATTGAGATGATCGGCCAAATCCCTCAAGGAAGCACCGCACAGGTTGCACTCCCTAACCTTCCTCCCGGTGCGAGGTTCCAACCCGTGAACCAGCCTTATGTGGTGGTGGATACCCTCAACGGTTGAGAGTTGAAGGTCACAATATATACATGAGGTCTCGTCTAGAGCTTCGATTTCGTGTTCTTCTTCTTCTGTGACATGTGACAAAATAAATAAACGCTACACACTTAACAGCCGCCATTAGGATAGTTATATCCTGTGTCGGGGGTCCGGAAACATACACAATGACAAACACACCCACACCGGAACACATGTTTGTGACCATACACAATACAAATATGGTTCGCTCCAAGCGGGAATCGAACCACTTCGCTACCGTTGCGCCAAATATTTAAGCAACGTAAATAGCTTCTTCTTCCTAGCATTATTAACTGGATTTGACAACCTAGGTTACTGACCACCGTAACCCAAAAGGACGAACCAGTAACTCATTGGATATGAGCAAATTTCCTACAACCAAGATTGACAGCTCAACGTGCTCTCCGAGGCACAGTGGGGTGACCCACAAGAACAAACGCCCAGACCGAAACAGATATAACAAACATCTGTTCCGAGCTGGAATCGGACTCGCAACCTATGAACACGCGGGGTACTTGAAGTATCCCATGGATGGGAGGGAAGGGAATAGGGGTGGGAGATTGGGCCACTAACGCTCTTACCCATCAGACGAAGCTCAACAGTACCTACTGATACTGGTACTTCACTCCGATTTTCAGTGAGCGGGTAGTACTTTCCCGGTCGAGCCGGCCCGTTTGTGCTAAAAGCATGGTTCTATTACTCTTTGTAGTCCTAACATTATTTCCGGTATTTTATTTACCCAGGGTCTGCTGATTACTCTTATCCGGATTTGACAGGTTACTTGTTTTTACACGGAGCGATTGTCATCCGCAACCCTAAGGGGGAACTAGTAACGCATTGGATAAGAGCAATTTACTTCTTAAGAGTGAACGATTACTATCAGATGTTATGTGATAACAACCGGGACCATCAGCTTAACGTGCTCTCTGAGGCACAGTGGGGAGCCCCACAAACATCAACCGTCGAGACACAACGCCACAACAGTGTCAAGCATGGTGCTATTACTACAAAATCTATATTAATAATTAGACCCTACCATCATCATTTTCATCACCACAGCATCCACCAGACTTTCTGACCTTCTGCGTCTTATCTTGATCATCCGCCTCTAATATAGCTTCATCTAGGTATTCCTCATCTTAGGAGTATTATTATTTTTTAATTTTATTAACAATTTAAACCTCATTAGCTAAACGGTAGAAGGGCAGAATCCGCTCCCTTAAAGCGAGAGTCGAGGGTTCGATCCTGACCTCCTTGGCCTATTATCGTTCCCACTCCTAGCGTAAGCTTCGAGCTTATTTGGAGGGGCAATAGGCTAAAATCCTTTTTTTTTTTAAATAATTATTATAAAGTTTTTAACCAACTTAAAAAAGGTATATAGCTGGGTCTATTTAGTCTACTAGAAACCAAGCACCGACCCTACCATATAGAATGTCCCAAATATTAGCTGGTGCTTCTTTGAAAAATCACCACTAATACAAATAATTATCAGTTAAGTGTGTCGTGAACAGCGCACAGTCGAAACTAAAGGGTTCCTCAGCTTAAGATGAAGAATCTTAATAATAATGAATTAAAATCGACTGCAAAATTAAGTTGGTAATTTCATAGTAATTATTAAAAGTAATATGAAAAACAAAGTTATGGTAACAACTTATATAAATCTGACTAATTAAGAAATCTCTAAAATTTGTGAACCTATCTTCTTCAAAACATATGTGGTTGAAATGTAAGCATAATCTACAAGCTCAAATTTTTCCAGAATTTTAAGTCCCATAGTTTAAAAGTTAGAGGGGTACACAATTTTTAACTTTAAGAGCCAATATCTCAACTTTTGACCTAATAAACAAAGTGAAATTAAACCTCCTTATCATTTTAAAACATGTATTGACTGCTACCCTTAATTTACATATATTTTGATTTCAATACAAAATGTTGTAGCGGTTAATAGAATACACTTATTTAATAAATTTTGTAAAGATAGAACCAACAGTCTGAAAAGCTATTACTTCAATTTTATTTATTTGTATTATAATGAACCTTATTTATTAACTATATTAGCAATAATAATAATAGATTATTAATTACCTTTAATAGTTTGTAAAGTATCAATAGTTTTTACAGTCTGACTTTTGAACGCGTACGACTTTTCTAATTTCTCAACACAGTTCGTGCATATATATTTAAAATCGTTGGACACCTGGAACAAGTTATTATTTATTATAAAATCGATTATAAAAATTAACATGTATTTATAACTTTTGTAGTCGCGATATTTATAAGCGTCTCATTATAGGATAAGTCAAATATATTTTGGATTGAAATTAAAAAAGTAACCTTTAAGTCGAAGCAGGTTTCAAGCATTTGTCCATAATTCTCTTCATTGTTACTGTATGCAACAAATAGGTCGCATAAATCACTTGTACTCATGCAGCTAATGCAACCTACAAATTCGTCTTCATCCTCCATATTTGACCTTTTCGTTTGTAATTTTTAATTAAATTCATCAGTTCTGTTCAAAATTCGAACGCCCCGCGCTTGTTTGACAGATGACGATCGGTACCGTTTTAAAATAAAATAAAGTCGCGCAAGCATAAAATTAATAATATAATTAAATATTTTATGATTAAAATGCGTAGCGTATATTATGTTTTATTATACGTACTATTATTAGTTTAATTTGATTTGTAAAAATCAATATCTTTACGATTTAATTTAAGTATCCATTATCCAAAAGAAGATATAATTATAAGCTACCTAATAAATAACTTTTTTTTCAGTAAAGAAGTAATTTTATTATATTAACTTCTTCCTCAGTTATGAATAATATATTTCTCCATATTTTTTTTTTTACTAAAAAATGTTAAGAACTGGCAACAATAAATATTTTTTGTATGTCAGATCTTCCGTCAAAATACCATTAGTCAAAAGTTCAAAACTAAAACTGTCATTTGTCATTTGTATTTTGTGTTGTCTTCGCTGATAGTGATAATGTAAACAACAATAATAGTATATAAATTAATCTGCTTTGCGCGTAATATTTAGACCATGTAAGAATAGAAAGCAGTCGAGCGAGTTCGTACATTTTATTATACTTCCGAGTTCAGCATTCTATGCAAACTATGCAATTTAACGTATGATTTATTTTATATTTTTGTGTCGTGCAAAAATACAAAAATGAGTTTAAAAATCGACAGAGGTCTTTTGCCCGTGAAAATTCACTTCTTCTTCTTTTTTGCTGGTAAGTTTATTAATAATTGATCTATAAATATCGTTTTATGTTATAAAATAATATTAGACACAATGTCGTATTTTTATTTTCGTAAGTGACATAATTTTATAACAAAGGGCTCATTATTACTGTTTAACATTAATGATATTGTCTTAATTAGTGTGTAAATAACTTAATGACTAAAATAATAGTTATTATTATTTATCTACTTATTTAATTAATAATTATTGATAAAAAAATATTTATCTAGGAAAATATTCAAAACCCAATTGATATTTTATGATACTAACTGTGCCTTCTGCACTGTTCTATTAGATTCGTCTAGTTGTTTAGATTTTTTATATTGCGTAGAACCCTAATTCTTTTTAGAAAATAAAAGTAGCCCAATTATCTCCTTAAAATATGAACTATAAAATATGAACTATCAGGGAAAGTACTGTTAAAATAGGTCCAGCAAAATGTACGAAAGGATAACAATTTTATAAATTGCTTTTTATAAATACTGTAAATATACATATACTTTAATATGCATTCAGTAAAATGCTGTTATTTTGACATTGAAAGACACTTCCATTTTATTAAATCAAATTTGGGAGGTCATCAATTAATGAGTTGTTTAGCAGAATTTTTCATGGCTAAGATCTATAAATCTTTTTTTACAAACTTTTTTTTTTATCAAAACTGTGGGTTTAGAGAGTTTTGTACCCAATAGGTGCCAATGGACCCTGTGCATCTCATGATCTCACAGACCTTAGTGAGAGGTAGAAAGTTGAAATTTTCACAGAATGTTTATTTCTGTTACCCCTACAACAAAAAATACATTAAATGAAATAAAATTTTATGGTAGTACCCATGCAAGGAACTTCAGATTTTTGTCATTTTTTGGAAATTCATAGATTGTGGCCGCTATAATAAATATTGAAAACAAATTAATATCTGAAATTAAAAATTCATACAAGAAAATAGATTTTTTCTTTGGTGGTAGGAACCCTTTATTTGCAAGTCCGACACATACTTGGCCAATTTTTTGGGTTTTGAACTTGAAGGGTAAAACAGGACCCCTCTACTAAGGGTATGCTGTGCATCCGTCTGTCTGTATGTCTTTTTTTACAAAGAATATAAGCAATGCTTTTTCAAGGCATTACTAATATTACATTGCCCATCCAAATAAGCTCGAAGCTTGCCTAGGAGTGGGCATCACAGTAGCCCAAGGTGGTCAGGGTCAAACCTGCAACACTCATGCTAACAGAGCAAAGTCAGCCCTTCCACTGTTGAGCTATTGATGCTTCCAATAGGTGTCTGTAACTATGCTGTATCTCATAAACAATGATAGACAGTTGAAATTTTTGTTTTTAATTTTCAAATAACATTAAAATAAATTATATATATATGTCATTGCCCTCTTATCTTGAAGTATTGTATAATCAGAGATATATTGATATATGCTGTGTAATGTATTGATATTTTATTATCTAGATATCGTAATACTGTATCGTCTATAGCAATAGTGAAGAAAGATGGTAAAGCCCTCGGCACTTCCCATGCAAGACTTTTTTTATGTGAGAGGGGGCAAACGTGCAGGAGGCTCACCTGATGTTAAGCGATCACCGCCGCCCATGAACATCTTCAGAAGGGGAGGGGGTTAAGTAGGCCTCCGAGCCTCTCACTATACGAAACGTGACAATTGTCAATTTGTGAGTGAGTGGTGCTTCCGACTGCGACTCTTAATATTGCTGGATCTCGTTCAAGAACCAAATTTTATAATAAAGAATACAATTGTAAAAACATATAATTGAAAAGAGTAACTGTCGAGTTTCTTGTCGGTTCTTCTCGATAGAATCAACCTTCCAAACCGTCAGTAGCGTTTGACTATTCAAAAGTACTTTTTAAAAGTCTACTTGAATAAAAATAATTTTGATTTGAATTGATCTAACTATTACATTTCCTAAGATACAGCCCGCTGACGGACAGGCGGACGGCGGGGGCTTAGTAATACGGTTCCGTTGCCACCCTTCGGGTACGGAACCCTAAAAAACGGTCGTCAGTTTAGTCACACATAATCATCGTGAAGGTCAGGGTACCGAATCGTTCCCCGGCCAATTTAACACTTACGTTCAATAACTGGTGGGCTGTGCGAATTTAGCCTTTAAATCTATGGTTATAAGGCGATAAGTAATTATTGTATTTGGGTTCGCGTGAGACCGTGCTGTTATCACATGATGAGACAGACAGAGGCTATAGGGATGTGCAAATGAAAAATATATCGATAGATTTTGAATCGATATTTTACCTTTTTTTTTACATAAGCCAGTACTTTTAGCTTATGTTGGTCGAGGCTTGGTCCAAAAAAATATCGAATTCTAGGTATTTTTCGATTATTTTATTTCTCGGCCGGGGAAGTACAACCCTCTCATATTCGGCGTCAAGTAACAGTATCAGTAGGTACTGTTGCGTTTCGTGCGATGAGTGAGAGTGCCGGAGGCCAAATCTCCCACCTTCTCTATTCACTACGCTCCTATCCCTCGGATACTTAAAGTATCGCGCGCGTTCATAGGTGCGGTGATTCCTTACCATCAGGACCCATTCTTTTTTTGTATATAGTACACATAACGCACTATTGGAAAAAATACGACCAATATGGGATTAAATAAACATTAAATATTAAATAAACATTGCACACTCAACGGCCCCCATTAGGATAGTAATATCCTGTGTCGGGGGTCCGGAAACATTCACAATGACAAGGACAAATACACCCAGACCGGAAAATATGCTTGCATGGTCAATACAAACATATTATACTCCGAGCGGGAATCGAACCCGCGACCTTTGGCGTTTTAAGGCAGGTTCGCTACAAGTGGCAATGTTCAACTTTTCTTCCGTAGAGCGTATTATATATTTTTTTACGATGAAAAGATCGCTTTTAGTCGCTGGTACGAGGGATAAACATACGGTTGCTAGGTTACCGGGAGGTAAATGAGTTCATTGGTGTAGTCTTGCCAGGAGAGAATGGGGCACACACACCTTCGTACCAGGGCAAAGGCGTTATTAATTTAGGGTTCAGAGGAGGGCAGAATTACTATTACTAATATTCCTATTGCCCCTCAAAATAAGCTCGAAGCTTGCGCTAGGAGTGGGTACGACAATAGCTCTAGGGGGTCAGGATCGAACTCACTTGCGTTGACGGAGCTGAGTCCGCCTTTCTACCTTACCTCTCCCATGTACCAGGAACTAAAAGCAAACGTTTCATCGAAAAACGTGTTATTTTCTTTTACAAAACAATATTATATAATGGAGCCTTTATTTATACAGTACAATGATAAGACGACACTCACCGGCTATGTAAATTCAAAATTATCATAAAAACTTAGAGATTACACTTATCTATGGAATATAATCTTTATAAGTGTTGTATAATGAGTTGGATTGTTTTATTGTTCATCAAGGTTGACGGTTTTAATGAAAGACTCAATAGCTCAACGGTAGAAGTCACACTGGTAGGTCTTTTGTTGTAAGAGGCCGGCTAGGTAGGTACCGCAGTGTCAAATAATCTGCCGCCAAATAGTAGTGCTTAGGCATTACTGTGTTCCGGTTTGAAGGGCACTGTAGGCTAGTGAAATTACTGGGCAGAGGAGATTTATGAACCAATATCTCGAAGTTGGTAACGCGTGAGTGGCACCTACTAATGGTGCTGCAAGCGCTCATAGGCTACGGCAACCACTTACTATCGAGTGGCCCGTATGCTTGTTACCCAACTTGTAACATAAAAAAGTGTCGCATTCGCTCCGTTAACGCTCAGTCGCGGGTTCGATCCTAGCGCAAGTTACTAGTTTGAATAGTAGAACATTAGAATATCAGTGGTATATAGTTTGAATAGTAGAATATTAGAATATTAGTAATGCCTTGAAAAAGCAATTAGATATAACACTATTTAAGGGTTCCGTACCCAAAGGGCTGTATCTCATGAACAGTGATAGTTAGACAGTTGAAATTTTCACAGATGATGTATTTCTGTTACCACTATAACAACAATTATTAAAAAAAAAACAGGATTAAATAAAAAATTAAAGGGCTCCCATACAACACTTTCACTCGCTTTTCCCCAGTTCAGCGGCTACTCAAAATCAAAATCAAAATTATTTTTATTCAAGTAGACTTTTAAAAGTACTTTTGAATAGTCAAACGCTACCGACGGTTCGGAAGGTTGATTCTATCGAGAAGAACCGACAAGAAACTCGACAGTTACTCTTTTCAAATATATGTTTTTACAATTGTATTTTTAATATAAAATTTGGTTCTTGAATGAGATCCAGCAATATTAAGAGTCTCAAACATTTTTATCGGAAAAATATTCCTCTAAATATAAACGTCTACTTGTAAACGCTTGAAATATACACAATATTTAGTTATATATTTACTTCCCATCGTGCCTCGGAGAGCACGTTAAGCTGTCGGTCTCGGTTGTTATCATAACATCTGATAATAATCTTATCCAATGAGTTACTGGTTCGCCCTTAGGGTTGCGGAGGTCAGAACAATCGCTCTGTGGAAAAACTGACGCTGAACAGACCCTGGGTAAATACCGGGAATAATTCTAAATACGGAACAATGTACGTGTTATTTATTAAAGCTTATATACGTTCTTAAGATTATTGCAGTCAATATAAAAGTGATATTTCACTTCGTAAATCACAATGAACAATTACGTGGTGATAAAATCTAAAGTCACGTAGTACTTGTATGACTATAAAGATAGGATAAAGTTACGTAACGAAATGCCGTATGCTATTTTTTTATGTTACAAGTTGGCAAACAAGCATACGGCCCACCTGATGGTAAGTGGTTGCCGTAGCCTATGAGCGCTTGCAGCACCATTAGTAGGTGCCACTCACGCGTTGCCAACCTCGAGATATTGTGCCCTTCAAACCGGAACAGAGTAATGCCTAAGCATTACTATTTGGCGGTAGAATATTTGACACTGCGGTGGTACCTACCTAGCCGGCCTCTTGCAACAAAAGACCTACCACCAGTGTGACTGATTGCACTGGTGGAATAATCTCTGCTGTGACAGAAGTTATATGGTTATGAGCCCACGAGAAAGTGAGTGCGCAGCCGGGTGCGCAACTCTCTCTCTTTCTCTCTGTATCTATCTCTTTTATCATATAACCTATTGAAATATACAGATTTCATTTCGAATTACATTCAGAGTTAAAGAAAAAACGTAAAGAACTTCGGTCTTGACCACAAGATCTTTTTATCATGACGGTTGTCAAAGAAGCGTACGGTCCGCCTGATGGTAAGCAGTCACCACGACCTATGTATGCGCGTGATACTTGAAGTATCACATGCTTTGCCAACCTTAGGGATAGGAGGAAAGAATGATAAGACAAAGATGAGAACAGTAGGACGGCAGATTGGGGGTCCGGCGACCTCACTGCTCGCACGAAACAGCACTGTCACCATGAGAGGGTAGTACTTCCTCTATTTCTACTGGGAGGAGTATGAAACCAAGCAAGGTCTCCGGACCCTTTGAGTACGGAACCCAGGTCGAGGGTTCGATTTCAGCTCGGTACAGATGTTTGTATGGACCATGCAGGCATGTGTTCCGATCTGGGTGTGTTTGTCTTTGACCTTGTGTATGTTTCCGGACCCCCGACACAGGATATAACTATCGTAATGGAGTGTGTAGCGTTTATTTGGACGCAAATAAGCAATACCATGTCAACCCACACGAATGTCATTTCGAGAAAAACGCGTTTGAAAATTATGAACAACTTTCTTTATATGAATTTTTTTATGTATTGGTCAAGTTTTTGGCAATTTCAAGATGTATGTAAGTTATTTTACTTATTTTCACATAATATAAATATACAAACTGCATATTTCGTATATAATATAATCCAAAACGTTTAAAATAATACATAAATTGCATGATTAAAAAATGGCTTTTTTGAAGTTTTAAAGCTTAAAACGCTACAAATATTAAAGAAAAATGTTCTTCAGCCATTTAGCAACACTTCTGCATATATAACTCAGTTTTTTCAATTTCGTGGGTTGACATGGTATTGCTTATTTGCGTCCATATACGAATAAATATTTATTTATATTTACTTATTTTTAGCTCTCGGACCCTTGTTACCACAGATCAATGTTTTCGGGAGACAGCTGGGCGTATCTCCAGCTGTTATGGGCCTGGTTACAGCTGTGCTGCCCCTTCTGTGGGCAGCTGCAAAACCTCTTTTCGGTTATATCGTGGACTTTTGGCCGGTGAGTGAATGTATAAATAACACTACATAGTGTAAAACAAAGTCGCTTTCTCTGTCCCTATGTATGCTGAAATCTTTAAAACTACGCAACGGATTTTGATGCGGTTTTTTTAATAGATAGAGTGATTGAAGAGGAAGGTTTATATGTATAATAACATCCATTAAATAGTGGAGAAAAAAAAATTTTGAGGTCTAATTTGATGTCGTAAATAATTACATTTAACGCGTGCGGGCCACGGGCAGTAATGAATAAATCAAAACTACTGGATCGATTTTAATCATTTTTTCAGTGAATGACATAGGCTATATATTTTATACTCGTGCGAAGCCGGAGCGGGCCGCTAGTATATAATAAACGCTACACACTCATTCATTAGGATAATTATATCCTGTGTTGGGGGTCCGGAAACATTCACAATGAGAAGGACAAAAAAGCCCAGACCGGAAAACATGCCTGTACGATTAATACAAACATCTTCTCCGAGCGGGAATCAAACCCGCAACCGTCGAGGCTAAAGGCAGACTCGCTACCCACAACGCCACAACGGTGTCTAAATAGTCAAAGACTGGACCTCTAATTGGACCTCTGTTTATTAAGCGTCCGTCCGTCAGCGGGCTATATCTCAGGAACCGTAATAGGTAGACAGTTTAAATAAAAGGATACTTGAAGTGATACATGCGCGTTGTCAACTCAAAGGATACCCCTATCCTTCGGAAGGGATCATAAGGAAATAATTAGCAGTCAAGTGTGTTGTGGACCATGCACAGTTGAAACTAAAGGGTTCCGCAGCTTGGTTATGAGGAATCTTAAGGCATTTAAAAATAATAACGAATTAAAATCGACTGCAAAAATAAGTTGGTAATTTCCTAGTAAATTAAAAGTTATATGAAAAACAAAGTTATGGGAAAAACTTATATATCTCTTAAATTTGTAGACCTATCTTCTTCAAACCAAATGTGGTTTAAATTTTATTTGATATCCTATAAGCTCAATTTTTTTCAGAATTTTAAATTACATAGTTCAAAAGTTAGAGGGGGGACATACCATTTTTCTGACTTTAGGAGCTAATATCTCAACAACTACTGACTTAATGAAAAAGTCAAAATCAAACCTCCTTATCATTTTGAAAGACTTTTCCAAAGATATCTCACACGTTGACATACGTTGAAATTTTTTTTTCAACACTCAGTTACATGTATGGACTGCTACCCTTAATTCTTATATATTTAAAGATTTCATTACAGAATCGTTGTGCGGTTCATAGAATACACCTATTTAGTAAATTTTGTATAGATAGAGCCAATGGTCTCCGAATAAAATGACTGTGACATTCGGACGCACGGACGGACAGACGGACATGACGAAACTATAAGGGTTCCGTTTTTGCCATTTGGCTACGGAACCTTAAAAAGGAAACGAACAGAAGGGGACGGAGATTGGGCCTCCGGCGCTCACTCTTCGCATAAAACGCAACAGGATCTGATCTATTTCTTTGCGCCGATTTTCTTTAAGAGGGTAGTACTTCCCCGGTCCATTTGTGCTGAAGGGAACCTAGGGGTGTGGCGTGAATACATGCAATACGGCTAAAGTTTATTTTTTTCATTTCAGCGCCAAAGAAAGCTGGTGTTTATGCTGTTAATAACAATTATGACGGGGTCCTATTGTGGTTTATGGTTTTTACCGATGCCCGAGGAACCCGAAACCGTGGAACCAATACTCGAATCGGTATACCAATTGAACGACACGGTCTACGTAAGGAATTACGAAAATAACACGGAGGCCATCTTGAAAAAGTACATCTGTCATTGGAATTGCACAACAGATTACAAATTCCAAGTCTATCTGTCAAATACGACGTACATAAATACGATATTCACAGACGCGAACGCGTCTTGCTCGCTTTTGCATATGAGTTTCGATGACGTGCGAGAGGGAGAGACGACATGTGTACCGAAGAAAGATTGCAATCTTATATGTTTCGATGAGATAGATACGAGCGAGATAGCGATATCGAATGTTAGTGATGTGTTAGAAAGGGATGGAGATATGTTTCAAAGTACAGTTGCAGTCAGTTTTTACATGACGTTTACATTCTGGGCTTTCGTAGTACTGATGTGTATCGGTACTGTCGCTTTTAATGTTGCCAACTGTATAGGTGATGCTGTTTGTTTTGATGTTTTGGGTAAGTATATATACATATTACATATCCCAGCAAAAATGGGCTTTCGATCGGGGAAGAACTACCCTTTCACAGAAAATCGGCGTAAAGTGACAGTTTCAGTAATATTGTTGCGTTTCGTGCGATGATTGAGAGCTCTTGAGGCACAATCTCCTACCCCTGTATTCCCTTCTTTTTTTATGTTAAAAGTTGGCAAACAAGCATACGGCCCACCTGATGGTAAGTGGTTGCCGTAGCCTATGAGCGCTTGCAGCACCATTAGTAGGTGCCACTCACGTGTTGCCAACCTCGAGATATTGGTTCTTAAATCTCGTCTGCCCAGTAATTTCACTAGCGTACAGTGCCCTTCAAACTGGAACACAGTAGTGCCTAAGCACTACTATTTGGCGGCAGAATATTTGACACTGTGGTGGTACCTACCTAGCCGGCCTCTTGCAACAAAAGACCTACCACCAGTGTGACTGACTGCACTGGTGGAATAATCTCTGCTGTGACAGAGGTTATCCCAACAGCGGGCTATGGGGTCGTCACATCCCGACGCCGAAAAATTTCTCATCCATTCCCTCATATCCCTCGGGTTGACAACGCGTATGTGATACTTCAAGTATCGCGCAAGGTTGGCAAACAAGCATACGGTCCGCCTGATGGTAAGCAATCACCGCTATACTTGTTGCCAACCCAGGGATAGGAGGTAAGGATTGAGAGGGGAACAGAGTTGGTGGGAGATTGGGGCTCCGGCACTCACACTCATTTCTCGAAACGCAGTACGTAGATTTTCTGCGTGAGTGTAGTTTTTTACCTGTCAATCCAGTCCATTTGGGAAGGAGCATGGCTTGGCCGATTTTATGTACATCTTTGTCTTATGATACTAAGTTGGCAAGCAAGCATACGGCCCACCTGATGGTAAGTGGTTGCCGTAGCCTATGAGCGCGCGACACCATTTTTAGGTGACATTCACGCGTTGCCAACCTCGAGATATTGGTTCTAAAATCTCCTTTGCCCAGTTGCCCATGGCAAAGAGACTACTTATTTGAGGTAGGATATCTCACACGACGGTGGTACCTACCTAACCGGGCTCTTGGAATAAAAGACCTTCCACCAGTGTGACTGACCCACTGGTGGAATAATCTCATTTGTGACAGAGATTATCCCAACAGCGGGCGAGGGTCCCAAAAAAAAAAACTGGCTATCTAAATTGCAGGTCCCGATCGTGGTTCAAAATATGGTGCCCAAAGAGCTTGGGGTACAGCTGGTTATGGTGTAACCGCTCTTTTAGGGGGGTGGCTGGTTGACGCAATGTCTGGTACTATCAAGGATTTCACACCAGCTTTCATCATAGCTATGATAGCCACTTTCGTCGATTTGGGTGCTTGTAGAAGACTGAATGTAAGTACGCTTTTTAAAACTAGCCTCTACCCGTGGCTTTGCCCGTGTGTATAACATTTGCTTTCACCCCCCATTCTCTATTGTTATTTTACACCCTTGAGGGTAAGTTTTACAAACTCTGAATGTTATATTTATTTATATCGAATCAACATGCTAAAAACTAAAAACTCTGTGGAATCAACTTCCGCCGGCGGTCTTTCCGAACCGATACGACTTGGGAACCTTCAAGAGAAGAGCGTATTCTTTCCTTAAAGGTCGGCAACGCGCCTGCATGCCTTCTGGTGTTGCATATGTTCATGGGCGGCGGTGATCACTTAGCATCAGGTGAGCCTCCTGCCCGTTTGCCCCCTCTTACATAAAAAAAAAAAGTTTCAAGCTTCTAGGTCTAAAAATGACGATACTTCCACACAACTTACCATCCCCCTTTCAACCCATAACAAACCCTTTTTCGCATTAAAATGTTTCTCAGGCTCCGTTTGGTACACTCGCTCACGGTTGTTTTAGTTCTTTAAAAATAAATTATTAAAAATTGGATAATAGTGATTCCGATTTGGCGTTGAATCGACACCGTTGTGGCGTTATGGATAGCGAGTCTGCCTTTAGTCTAGACGGTTGCGGGTTCGATTCCCGCTCGGGCAGATGTTTGTTAAAATTTCTGTCTCGGTCTGGGCGTTTGTCCGTGTGTGTCACCCCACCGTGCCTCGGAGAGCACGTTGAGCTGTCGGTCCCGGTTGTTATCATAACATCTGATAATAATCGTTAACTCTTGATAAGTAAATTGCTCTTATCCAATGAGTTCCTGGTTCGTCCTTAGGGTTGCGGAGGTCAGATGGCAATCGCTTTGTAAAAACTAGTAACCTGTCAAATCCGGATAAGAGTGATAAGTAGACCGTGGGTAAATAAAATACCGGGAATAATGCTAGGATGAAGATGTGATTCCGAATTGGATTCCTCAACTGACATAGAAGATCTCACACACAATTCACAACTGCTGGCCCAAGTTCTGGTGCCATACCACTTAAAGGTGTTATCCCAATAAGTGACAGTGATTAAAAATGTACATTAACTATTGGAACGAAGTTCCTTATCGCGCGTTGTGAAAGGGGGCTAGACGGAAAAAATTCTTACGAAAAGTTGTCACGACACTTTTTGCTATAGTAAGCTATTGTAAGCTGTGCGGCGTCGCATGTTTCTCTGTCTATCTCTCTCTCTCTTATAGAAAGCAAGCCAGATATTTTCATTTCTATTTCGCATTGAACAGTGAGTGTGGTGTCGCGACGATTATTTTTGTTGAGTGTATACAGGTTTTTTGTAAATAATAAATAATGTTAATAATAAAAAAATATTATTATAACTTAAAAAAATAAAATTTTATTACAATTCCTTCACTAATTAATCGAAAGGAACTTCGTTCCATCCGGGTGTCCCTTGACACCTCTCAAGTTTTTTTTATATATATATCTTTTTTCTATCCTATTTATTTGTTGTATTCTATGTAAGTAATTAATATTGATAATGAATAAATAAGAAATTTACTTGTTACGACAACGTTGTGCCTAAAACGCCACAGGTCACGGGTTTCTTTTTTTTTCGGAATGTGTATTGCTGTTGGCCCTACTGGCCTTGACAGCGTCACCGGGCGAATGACCGAGTACAGAGACTCGTTCGTGATAAAAGAGCAGCCCTCACGGGGGCTCAAATTTGATTCCGTCCTTAGGGTGTCTCCTGTGAAGCCGAACCACGGCTAAGAATGTCATCGGAGATGGACGGGTCGCGGGTTCGATTCTCGCTCGGAGCATAATACGTTTGTATTGACCATGCAAGCATATTTTCCGGTCTGGGTGTATTTGTCCTTGTCTTTGTATGTGTTACCGGACCCCCGACACAGGATATCACTATCCTAATCCGTTGAGTGTGTCGCGTTTATTTATTAAAAAAAAAAATTGAATTTAGAAGAAACAATTACTATATTATATACTTAATTCCGTTTTCCCATTAAAAAAAAGATCTATTTAAATAAGACGAAATCAACATTTTTGTCCATGATTGTACATGTAGAAGCCGCCATTTTGGTTCAACTTAAATTCCGAACTGTACCATCAGGTGGGCCATATGCTTGTTTGCCAACTTGTAACATAAAAAAAATACAATATTGCAGTTGCCATCCTTGTCAAGTCCTGATGATTCTGGTAAAGCACTGTTGGAAGTCCTGAAGATACCACGGGTTGTGGTCTTCATCATATTCGCTGTGGTTGCTGGGACCTTCGACAGTTTTATTATATATTATATGTTTTGGTGAGTGCTTTTTGTTATTTTAGGGTTCCGTAACCCAAATGTCAACGGAGCCCTATTAGTAAACTACTGTTGTTTGTTTCCAGGTTTCTAGAAGAACTTGCAGAAGAAACTGGTTCGATGGGGAAGATTAAACTGATAGAAGGGGTTGTTGTAGCTGCTCAGAGTTTTATTGGAGAATTATTATTTTTTTTTTTCTCAGGTATTCTTGTTTTTATGTTACTACGTTGGCAACCAATCATACCCACCTGATGGTAAGCGGTTGTCGAAGCCTACTAGGTGTCACTCGCGCGTTGCCAACCTCGGGATATTAGTTCTTAAATCTCCTCTGCCCAGTAACTCCACCAGCTACAGTGCCCGTCAAACCGGAACACAGTAATGCCTAAGACACTACGGCTTGGCGGTAGAATATTCGACACTGCGGCGGTACCTACCTAGCTGGCCTCTTGCAAGAAAAGATTCTTGTAATATTGTTACACAGAACCTTTTTACTAGGGGTATAAGATTCAAAATCGCTTTCTCTATGGGCGTTATGAAGTAGAAAAGGGGAGGGGGGGGGTGTTTCAACTGCCCCCTCTAGGACAACAAATGGACGCAAATAAGCAATACCGTGTCAACCCACAAAATTGAAAAAAAACTGAGTTATATATGCAGAAGTGTTGGTAAATGGCTGAAGAACATTTTTCTTTAATATTTTATAGGGTTTTAAGACTTAAAACTTTTAAAAAAGCCAATTTTGGGTTATATTATATACGAAATATGCAGTTTGTATTCTTATATTATGTGAAAATAAGTAAAATAACTTACATACATCTTGAAATTGCCAAAAACTTGACCAATACATAAAAAAATCATATAAAGCAAGTTGTTCAACATTTTCAAACGCGTTTTTCTCGAAATGACATTCGTGTGGGTTGACATGGTATTGCTTATTTGCGTCCAAATATAATGCATTTTTAACTATTGAAAAAAAATAGTCATTTACACCCTTTGCTTTTTTAGTACATAAATCTTCTTTTCATAGCCCGCTGTTGGGATAACCTCTGTCACAGCAGAGATTATTCCACCAGTGCAATCAGTCACACTGGTGGTAGGTCTTTTGTTGCAAGAGGCCGGCTAGGTAGGTACCACCGCAGTATCAAATATTCTACCGCCAAATAGTAGTGCTTAGGCATTACTGTGTTCCGGTTTGAAGGGCACTGTAGGCTAGTGAAATTATTGGGCGAACGAGATTTAAGAACCAATATCTCGAGGTTGGCAACGCGTGAGTGGCACCTACTAATGGTGCTGCAAGCGCTCATAGGCTACGGCAACCACTTACCATCAGGTGGGCCGTATGGTTGTTTTTTATTTGAACTTCGGCAAATAACTGCGTCATTTTCCAGGTAGAATATTAAAACGCTGGGGTTATGGAACCACGATGACCTTTTGTCTCTTCTGCTACGGAATTAGAATGGTTCTCATATCGTTTATACAGCATCCCTGGCATCTCGTGTTCATTGAGGTATTTATATTTTTTAAAAGGTGGCAAATGGTGGCAAATGTTTAATAAAATATTTGTGTCAAAATTTAACGATGTGGCGTGCTGTAGCGAGTCCTCTTTGAGGCTCGATGATCGCGGGTTAGACCGAGCGTTTCTCCATGTGGGTCTACCCGCCGTGCCTCGGAGAGCACGTTAAACTGTCGATCCCGGTTTTTGTCACATCCAATGAGTTACTGGTTCGCCCTTAGGGTTGTCGTCAGGTGGGCATCGCTCCGTGTAAAAACTAGTAATCTGAAAAATCCGGATAAGAGTATCCGGTTTTTCACCATAAATTTTATTTAATATCTTAAACCTATGTCACGCCACCTTACTCCTAGCCATCCCTTATCACCCTTGGGCACCCCTTTCTCACGTCTTGCCAATCCCTACCAAATAACCCTTGCCACTCGCTGCCACCCCCCCAATCGTAACTTCGAACTTACAACCTCCTTTTTTGAAGTCGATGACTAAATTGACCATCTCTAATTGATTGGCAGAGTATAATGCAAGAACCGACATACGCTCTATGGCCGCCCCCACTCTGACATCCACACCCCTCCTTCCTCACGCCTTGCCAATCCCTACCTAATAGCCCCTTGCCACCCATTCCAAACCTTGCCACTCTTTGCCACCCATTTCAAAATTGCCACTCCTATCATAACTTCGAACTTACAACCTCCTTTTTTGAAGTCGATAACAAAATTGACCATATGTTAATTTAACAACGTATAATGCAAGAACCGACATACGCTCTATAGCCGTCCCACTCTGACATCCCTTACTCACCCCACCCCTTGGCACCCCTCCTTCCTCACGACTTGCAAATCCCTACCAAATAACCCTTGCCACTTTTTGCCACCCATTCGAAACTTTGCCACCCTTGCCACTCTTTGCCACCCGTTCGAAAATTTGCCACCTTTTGCCACTCTTTGCCACCCATTCCAATAATTGACCATCTGTTATTTATTGACAGGGAATAATGCAAGGACCGACGTACGCCCTATGCTATGCGACCATAGTCGGTTACGCGGCGCATGTCGCTCCCGAGGGTTACTCCGCCACTGTACAGGGTATTGTGGCCGGTATGGACGATGGTCTTGGTTAGTTGGAATGTATCAAAATATATATAAACTGCGTCTCTGCTCGCGTTTTGTATCGATTTTTCTTTATTGCAAGGAACCCAATTTTATTTAAAATAAACTAGCGGCCCGCTCCGGCTTCGCACGGGTATAAAATATATAGCCTATGTCATTCACTGAGAAAATGATTACAATCGATCCGTAGTTTTGATTTATTCATTACTGCCCGTGGCCCGCACGCGTTAAATGTAATTATTTACGACATCACATTAGAAACCTCAAAAATAACAGTATTTCTCCACTATTTAATGGATGTTATTATACATATAAACCTTCCTCTTCAATCACTCTATCTATTAAAAGAAACCGCATCAAAATCTGTTGCGTAGTTTTAAAGATTTAAGCATACATAGGGACAGAGAAAGCGACTTTGTTTTATACTATGTAGTGAAATACCCTAAGTTACAATTAAAGTCCCGTAAAATAGGTTTAGCCGTTTCAGAGTTTAGTCGGAACAAACAGACAGTATTTTTAAGCTTTTTTTAAAGTAGCTTTTAATTTGGAATTACATACAGACACTTCAATTTTAATAATTTGTCAAAAGAAATCTGTCTGATTGTTTGTTCCGGCTAATCTCTGAACGGGTGAAGAATTATGGTATTGCGTTTAGAAAAAAACCAAACTAAATTAATTATAAAATAATAATTACACTGGTGGTAGGTCTTTTGTTGCAAGAGGCCGGCTAGGTAGGTACCACCGCAGTGTCCAATATTCTACCGCCAAATAGTAGTGCTTAGGCATTACTGTGTTCCGGTTTGAAGGGCACTGTACGCTAGTGAAATTACTGGGCAGAGGAGATTTAAGACCTAATATCTCGAGGTTGGCAACGCGTGAGTGGCACCTACTAATGGTGCTGCAAGCGCTCATAGGCTACGGCAGCCACTTACCATCAGGTAGGCCGTATGCTTGTTTGCCAACTTATTAAATAAAAAAATAAAAAAATTATTTATAAAATAGGATATAAAAATCTAAAAGTTTTTTTTTTTTTCCAGGTTTCGCATTAGGTTCCCTTGTGGGGGGCCAGCTGTACAGCTATTCTGGGGGAAGGGGGTCGTTTAGAATGCTGGCCGGTTTGGCGGTAGTTGCTTCTATAACACATGCTGGACTCTTTGCGGTTGTTACTAGGAATGATAAAGGTAGGTTTTAGGGTACACCGTTGTGGCGTTGTGGGTTGCGAGTCTGCCTTTAGTCTCGACGGTTGCGGGTTCGATTTATAAATATCTGTTTCGGTCTGGCCGTTGTTGTGGGTCCGCGTGCCTCGGAGAGCACGTTAAGAAGTCGGTCCCGGTTGTTATCATAACCTCTGATAATAATCGTTAAATCTTGATAGGTAATTTGCTCTTATCCAATGAGTTACTAAGTTCGCCCTTAGGGTTGTTGAGGTCAGATGGCAATCTCTCTGTGTAAATAATCGTATAGCACCCGCAGTAATGCTAGGAAGAAGAAGTTATTGAGTTTATCTCGTACAAACAGACCGACGAATCGAGGAACTTTGTTTATAATATCTAGTAACAAGCATATCTGTCTATTAAATCCCATCGAAATCTGTTCAGCCGTTTTTGGATAATTTAGTAACAAACATACAAACATTCACATTTATTATATTAGTAGAATTATTTTAATATTTCCCACAGAACAAAAACAAATAGAAGAACCAACGCCGGAAGATGAAAAAATGTTGCCGCAAGAACAAATGTTCAACAACGCCATCTATCATGATACGGTTGTACCATTGACTGAGGAGAAACCGAGAAATGAGGATAGGTAACCTTTAAAAAAGCCTTTATTTTACCTTTCCCTGTGTCTCCTTCGTTTTCCCACTCTTATTCATCTCTTCCTTCAGTTGATTGATACTTTTCAACAAAAAAAGCACGTCTGAATAACTTAAAGCACCTCTGATTTGTTTTTGAATTCATTCATCGAAGGAAACCATGATGTCATGTCATGGCTTGTCAATTCTAAAATGGACGCAAACAAGCAATACCATGTCAACTCACAAAATTGAAAAAACTGAGTTATATAATATGCAGAAGTGTTGGTAAATGGCTGAAGAACATTTTTTTTAATATTTGTAGGGTTTTAAGCTTTAAAACTTCTAAAAAGCCATTTTTAATCATGCAATTTATGTATTATGTTAAACGTTTTGGGTTATATACGAAATATGCAGTTTGTATACTTATTTTTGTGAAAATAAGTAAAATAACTTACATAAATCTGAAATTGCCAAAAACTTGATCAATACATTAAAAAATTTATATAAAGCAAGTTGTTCAAAATTTTCAAACGCGTTTTTCTCGAAATGACATTCGTGTGGGTTGACATGGTATTGCTTTTTTGCGTCCAAATATAAATTCGCCTATATACAGTGAAGCAGGGTGTTGAAAGATGGAGTTGGTTAATATAGGACTATACTAAAGCGTTTTTGAATATTATAATCACTATATAATTATAAATACGTAAAAAAAATATACACATTTTTATATTCGTATATTTTTGAAAGCGGGTGCTTTTGTGATAAAAAAGAACAATATTTTTATATAAAATGTATTAATTAAGTAAGGAATAGAGGTCAGACATATCGCTTTTTGTGCCTTAATGGACCCAGAAGTAATTACTTCCAATTGACAATATTTTTTTATAAAGAATATTGCAATGCTATTTCAAGCCTACTAAAACTCCTATTGCCCCCAAAAAAAATTTATTGGCGCGAAAATCGATCAATTTGTAGTCTTAAAAATGGCTGACGCTGTGTTTATTGAAGTCGATTGTAAAGGCCGTAATGCAATTGATAATTTCTGGGTCATTTTAGTTATAGAATTAACACTGATAGTACATAAAGAACACGCAATAATTTATAATCTTGTATAATTAAGGTAATTTTGAAGTTTCTACTTTTGACAATACTTTTTCATTGTTGCCATATACTAAAATTTTGTTAAAAAAAGTATTTTTATCTTAACCGTTTATATTTAATGTTGTTATAAAAAAACAATTTAAATTGGTATTTTAATACGTACGTAATAACTTTTTAAACATTTCTATATACAAAAAGTACAAAAATTTTGTAATCGCATATTAAGAATATTCATATTTTTAATTAGATTTTTATATCTTCTAGTTTTTAATCATTAAAATAGAATATACTGATACTTAATAATAATTGTAATGTAAGCTTTACGTACAGACTGACAGTGCCATTTTTAATATAGATAGAGGCTATATTGTTTAATAATACTAACATAGACATACTATATACTATAGATAGGCCCTTCCATACAGGTAAAATGTCAAAGACTGGCGCCTTGTACATTCGAAACGAAACGAAGTTAGTCATAAGCTTTCAAAATGCCAAATTCCACCCACACCAACTCGATGTCTGGAAATCCACAACGCGATTTAGAAGATATTTTCTTCTTGGCACAACTACTCTTTGGAATCAACTTCCGCCCGCTGTCTTTTCGAACCGATGCAACTTGGGCATCTTCAAGAGAAGACCGTATTCTTTCCTTAAAGGTCGGCAACACATACATGCCCTCTGGTGTTGCAGATGTTCATGGGCGGCGGTTATCACTTAACATCAGGTTTGCCTCCTACTCGTTTGCCCCCTGATAAAAAGAGAGCTTGCGCAAATTTAGCGTGTGACTAAGGTCGTTTCGTTGTGTTGATATTGAATTAAAGGAACTCCAGCGAGTCTGGCATTTTGTCTGTATCCCTTCCATAGATCTTGGACTAAGAATCTCATGGACGGAGTCGTACGATGTTGACGCTCATGTAACGTTATTTCAAAGGAGATATTGTTATCTTAGTCTGTTGTTCAGAGCACTAATACGTGTAAAAGAAATAGATATATATAGGTTTGGTAACTTATTTTTTTATTTCTTAAATATAATATATGTTGGCATGTCTTATAACCGGTCAAGACTGTCAATTATATAGGTAATTTGACATTACGCACACATAAAATCCGGCGTCGGGATGCGACGACCCCATCGCCCGCTGTTGGGATAACCTCTGTCACAGCAGAGATTATTCCACCACTGCAATCAGTCACACTGGTAGGTCTTTTTGTTGCAAGAGGCCGGCTAGGTAGGTACCACCGCAGTGTCAAATATTCTGCCGCCAAATAGTAGTGCTTAGGCACTACTGTGTTCCAGTTTGAAGGGCACTGTACGCTTGTGAAATTACTGGGTGGATGAGATTTAAGAACTAATATCTCGAGGTTGGCAACGCGTGAGTGGCGCCTACTAATGGTGCTGCAAGCGCTCATAGGCTACGACAACCACTTACCATAAGGTGGGCCGTATGCTTGTTTGCCGTCTGTATTGGCACGCGGCTTTTAGCTGATGTTCCTTCTATCTTCTTTCTTTTTCTACGTCACACATCCCGTCTATATTATATTGTGTCTATGTAAAATGGTTTTATTGTTAACTCGTATGATTTTTTATAATAGCCTCATTAATGTGAATTTATTATAAATAAATATAAATAAATTTATATTTTGTATGAAATATATAAGTTTTATTGTTTGACGTTGTTTTTTTTATAATAAAATTAATAATTATTAATTGTTGGGTCATTTCAATGTTAAAAGGGACATATTGAAAAAAAAATATATATTTTATTTGTTTTTCGTAAAAATCTAAAGGTAAATTTTTAAAGTTCACAGTACATTATTAATACATTAAATTACATGTTTTTTACATTACGATTGTTGCAAAGAAGCGTACAGATTGTCCGATGGTAAGCGGTCACTGTAGCCTATGAACGCCTGCATCAGAGGGATCACGTGCATGTTGTCAACCCGTTAAAAACCTTCAAACTTATATATTATAGCGTGTTGGGAAAAGTTGTTGGAGTGTGCAAAGCAGTTCAAGAGTATCGAAATGCAAGTTAATTACCAAAATAATTAGTAGTTTTGATTTATTCGTTACTGCCCGTGGCCCGCACGCGTTAAATGTAATTATTTACGACATCACATTACAAACCTCAAAAATAACAGGTTTTTCCACAATTTAATGGATTTTATTATACATATAAACATACTTCCCCTTCAATCACTCTATTAAAAAAACCGCATTAAAATCTGTTGCGTAGTTTTAAAAATTTAAGCATACATAGGGACAGAGAAAACGACTTTGTTTTATACTATGCAGTGATTACCATAATCTAACAATATTTATTTATAAACATTAAAAAATTGAGAATAGAAACGGTGAAACTTTTGTTTGAGCGAATGAGTTTATATTTCGGAATTGAAGTTATTTTATTTTAATATATAAATTAGAGACATGGACACCTTTTTATCAACGGAAGAACATAACGAAATTTGATAAACAATCTTACAGTTAGTTGGTATTAAAGACACCATATTCTTAGAATTATTTTGAAAACCGGTGGTAGAATTACATATTCAATATTTACGTATTAAATAATTTAGTATTTTTCTATTAAGTCCATTTACATTTTTAGTTTCTTATAATTTCTCGCGTAATTATTCTGGCAACCCATTACGCTCCACAAATTTATATATCCGCAGATAACTGACAACTGTCAAAGACAAAACAAATTAAACATAATCCTATCGTTACCTGCCTGCACTGATGCACTCTGCAAATCTGCACCTTGCAACTCGTAAAGGACAAATCCTGCTATCCGCATTTACAGTGTATATAGCATTGTTTGCTTTCTCAGTGCTTAAAATTTTAAGTATAAGTTTAATTAAAGCGTTTTTTTATATAACTGTGTAATCCGTGGAAACTCAATTTTTTTCTGCAAAACCCAAATTCGACTGATAGTGAAAGCTTCTCTTCTTCCTGGCTAATATACAATTTTAATTGAGGTCAGTCTTCCTAGTACATCTGCGCCACCTCGTAATATTGTGGGGTGTGTCTGTTGTCTCGCTGGCTTACATATAATTCATTATTTCATTGTTTGCAACCAGGTTATTGGTGGTCGTCCATGTTTTCTTTTCCCTTCTTCCAAATTTAAAACTCTTACGTCACATTATGGCCATCATCCTGCCTCATCACATGTCCATATCTAATATTCGTATCTATTGTGGTTCAATAAAAATTACATAATTAAGTTCTGGTGTTAACATATTCCGATATTTAAATAAAAGGCGGAATAATAATGTGAAATTTTGTACCAAGTTGCTGTATCATTTTGTTACGGGCAGTGGTTTGTGGATTTGGTTTAAAACACCTGATGGCTTTTCAATCTCAATCAATGTTACAGTTCTTACAAGTCACAGGTCAATTGTATTCCAGAATAAAAGACGAGATCGCTAGGTTTCTCACTTGATCACGTATTTCTTGTAGTTTCGTCACTCCTTCTCGCCAACCTGTTTATATAAACAGGTTTCAAGATTGTTCTATCAATGAAGAGTTTTGCATAATAGATGTATGAATGGAAAAAGAACTAATCATTAATTGCATGTTCGTAAAATTTCACTGGCAGGAAAATGTGCTAATGAGCAAATATTTTTTATTCAAATAATCAATTTTAGAATGGGGTAGTTTGAAATTTCTTTATAGTTTTTTTCATATCTCAATGCAGTTAGATTTACATGATCTGAATTTGCTAATAAAAATATAATGTATAGTAAAAATAAAAAAAAAAATAATATATATAATAGTCTTTATTTAAATAATACAAAATTCATATAAAGTCTTCAGACTTCTGTCGTTATTTTCAAATAATAATACTGCTAAAAAGCGGAACTCATTGCCAACACATGTCATCGGTGGAAAAGAAAAACAAATGAAACCCCACTTTGGTCAAATCTTCATTTGTTTTCCCATTCCACTGTTGATGTCCCTCCTTCGTGTAATCTGGGCTTCTTCAAACAAGCCATGAAATGAGAGTCAAATAAATTGTCAGAGTTTTATGACTGCAATCATGATACGACTCTCCAGGGGTAAATCTCCTCTGGCAGATAAATTTTCAGTAGCTAAATATTGGAAATCATCCTGTAACTTTTTGGACTTTTTTATATAATGCCCGACACAATGTTTTCAGCTCCATTGTAAGAGCTCTTCCTTCTAAATTTTTGCCGATGGCTTAACCTGAATTTCAGTAAAAATGTTTGCTGATTTGGTCACATTTTTTGTGAATCTTTTGAATGCTTTTGGAGGGAGGAGATGCCAAGATGGATCCATGGAACCAGGCACTGTAAAACATAATTATTTGAGAACTTATTTATTTTACAATTTATAAAAGCTTGCAACAGTCATGAGTCTATTTCAACAAAATAAAATAACAGAAAACACAACAGACTATTGAGATGACTACTACTTATAGCTACTTACTAATTGTGGTATCAATTCCTTTGCAAACGAGAAGTTTGCCAGTTCTTTGGTTTGTCATACTTATAAAAAGTGAAACTCATTGCCTGCAAACATTCTCTCTTCTATAATCTAAGCTTCTTCAAACAAGCCATGAAATGAGAGTCAAATAAATTGTCAAAGAGTTTTATGACTTCAATCACAACACGTCTATCCTTGGGTAAATCTCCTTTGGCAGATAAATTTTCAGTAGCTAAATATTTCACTCCCCATTATGACCCACATTTTATTGACTTTTTTCAGGATTATCATGCTCTTGGGTCAAGTCAACTGTTTCATATATTGTACACAATACGATTTTAATACATTTTCTTCAATGTTGTTAGAATCTGTGTAAGACATATCTTTATTTAATAAGTTATTGTGAACTCCTTTGAGGTGAGGCACATCATAAATGGGTATTATTTTTGGTTCCCAATTTTGAAAATATGTTTAATCCAATCTCTGCCGTTTTTCATAAATGATTCTTTGGTATTGTCCACTAAGCTGTGTATAGCACTGATATTTATAGAGCTCTGGTCACACACTGCATCCTTAATTTTGTCTTGGTCACTTCATTAATAAATTTTTTCTATAATGTTTATAAAGGCTTTGTGTGTGATAATACGCCACAGGTTGCTTATAACTGGTTTGTTGAGGTTGGATAGTGGTAGGCATAGCGTTTATTACAAGCTATTCCACTTGCGCACATGTGGAACCAGCCTCGAGCCTCTTTGTGCTGCGTCTACATATTGCTTGTGCATAATATGCTATACATACATATTCATATTATTATTATACAATATATAATTTTATGTATCCTTACAATAAACCTAAAGGTTTTTATGCCTTTGACAAATTTCATTTCGAACCTTGGTTCACAAAGGCTTTTAATTCATCACTCACTCGATTATAATGAACTTACAATAGTGAAATCTTCGAAATTTGAAACAAAAGCTTTTGAATTTTTTATTCCAGGGCTGATGATTGGCTGAGGGTAATGTGAACATATTTGTCATCATCCCGTAAATTTTTGGACTTTTTTTATATAATGCCACAACAATATTTTTAGCTCCATTGTAAGAGTTCTTCCTTCTAATTTTTTAGCTGATTATTTTACCTGAATTTCAATAAAAATGCTTGCTCTTCATTACTAATTTTTGCTGTTGCAAGACGAGCCTTAAAATTTTTTTCTCCATCTTAACTCGAACATTTTTGATGGATGGATTTTTTGGATTTTTAACTGATAAATTGCTTGAGGTTTTGGAGGAGATGGCTGCCATGATGGATCCATGAACCAGGCACTGTAAAACATTATTTATAACTTTGTTAATTTCACTAATCTCGTGTGTGATTCAACTGAATGATCCCTTTTTTTCTGGAGCTACGTTCTGGTCTTTAACGGGTCTTTCCTCTACGGGTTCCCTTCATGACTTATTGTTGGTATGAAGGAAACTATGATGCCATCTTCTGCAAGTCTTAAAGGGAAGTTTCTTGCATGTTTTCATATTACAATGAATAATTTGGCGTAGCGTAGTAATTTCAAATGATATATATAAGAGTTTAAATTTAAAACCAAAAAAATTATCTTCTAATAATACAAAAAGTTTGTGTATACAGTGGCTATACAGGTAATAAGCTGTACTTTTGTGTAACAAATTTTCATAGCCTATCATGGCCAATCAATGGCGTTTTTAATTGATTGTTTTTATAAACTTTTCTGCTACATCAAGCCTTCACCCGAAGACAGTTTGCCAGCTTACATTTCAATTCTGCCGCTGTTTTTTCAGTACTCTGTGGCTTAGTGTAGATGTCGGAATTCCGAAGGTGTACGAAGCCGCGGAATACGACAGTTTCTTATTTTTATTATCTCTACAACATTTTTCACAGCTTTTTGGGTATAAAAAGTCGCTCACGATAACCTATACTTTGGCAGAGCTTAGTGAATCATTCATTTAAAAAAGTAATGCGAATATCACCATAGCCCAAAAGTTGTAGGAGAGTGAACAGCAAAAAAAACGTTATCGGAAAGCATTGACAGAAAAGCGTTACCTGGCGTTGTATGGTTTGTTTGGGTGAGGTTTTTTAATAACACAAGAATTAATATAGTATCTCCGTGAGTAAATCTCGCATTTCATATACCCCACTATAAAATATTTTAAAAAATTTAAGACCCTGTACGTTGTGTTCGCTTTCGGAATAGTTGCCGCTTTGAAATTATTTTCTGGCTATATCCTGTTTTGTGAACTCGTAAAAAAACCGGGTGTAAAGATATCTCTCTATTATGAGTCGCATCAAATTTGTTAGGTGGTGATGGGAACTTGTTCTACTGCAGTTTGAAGAATAGACCTACCACTGAGATTTTTTATTTACACGAGTAAAAGTTTAGCTTCCGATTTTTTTTCGAAATCGTTATTTTGTGCAATATTTTTCTGTAAATAATTTTCACAAATAACACAAATACGCAATAGTAGCATGGTCTTTTGGTTCTCGCCAAATCCTTGGTATTGCAAATTTCATGGACCTTTTTTCACCTCGATACCAACCTGAAAATCTAGAAATAAAAATTTCTCGCTTAGTTAAAAATTGCTTACCTCCCAAACATCTTTTACAGTAACTATAAGCAACATGGAGCCCATGGCTTGTCTTGATTCCGAACAGGAAAGTCAAAATATGCTTCACAGGCTTCACAGAGAACGTGAGATGTCTTAAATTCGTATTTCACGTCTCGAACTTTAATAAATTGACCACATATGAAACAAAATGCATCAGCATCGTATTTACACTTTCGCAACATTTTAAGTTTCTCTGGGCTTGTACAAAACACCTAATCGTTGTGTATGACTCGAATGCCATCTAGTGGCACTGTAAATGTAAACAGCCCACTCTCATAGTTTTTTTTCAAAGTATTAAAATTTATAAAAAAAATGAGTATTATTACTAAAACTATCACAAAAGCAAACTTTATACCAAAAAAAGGGATTTTATTTTCGTTTTTGAATGAATGAATGAATGAATGATACAGCGTCTGACAGCAGATACATTCCAGATTTCTTCATCATCTAGGAATCCGGTTATTATCACAGTTGAGGCCGTTCAATTCTTCACAAATAGCATTCTTCCAGTCACATACTTCGGTAGTACTCTAAAAAGTTGAAAAATATGAAGTTGTACATTTCCGCCAAGCTGAGATCAAATTGGGGGTGGATTACGGTGTGCTACCGGGTAGTGTGGTTATGATAAAATATGGTAAACTTGATAATTATTTTTATTATAAATAATAATTATTTATACCCACAAACGAAATCTTATGATTCTTGGCCAAATCATTCACCAAAGACACACTGGTGTACCAATTATCGATTGTTAGGCTTCTACCAGTGTAATTTTTAATGGAGTTTTATACAATCGGTTTGGAGATACCACACCGTTTCTTAGGATATTTCTTCGCTGTAGAAGTATAGACCACTCATCGACATACCTATATAATATTGATCCATCGGATAAATATTTAAGACCCCTAATGTCCACCACGACGGGATCTCTCTTCTTTTTGGCAGGCCGTATGGATTTTAAGATCGATTACAAATTGAGTTTTCTTCGAAATTGAGAAAGAAATCATAGTGAATGGATTTGACATCATAAGATTTTTGGGTTAGAGCTTTCCTCATCCGGGTGATTTAATCACTGGGAGCGGGTCGTCTGTCGGTCGGACACCTTCAGTCGGTCAGAAGAACTTCCAGAGATACCCAGTAACGACTCGCACAGCTACGTCTCCACGTCGACCTGAGCAGTCTTGGAGGGGATTTTCTGAGCGAAGCTTTTCTGTCATCGTTTTGCCTTACACAGACTCTGAGGAAGGGGAGTGCGTTCGCAATAATAGGAACAAGTTAGAATTGTAACAGAGCGTTTGACCTGCTGTCGGACGCTTTGTTACATACATACATTCCAGATTTCTTCATCGTCTGATAACGGAGTTATATTGATTATATATTGATAGTTTGCTATTGGATCATTATGAAAAATATTTGCTCGGTCGAGTAACACATACTTCGGTAGTACTCTAAAAAGTTGAAAAATATGAAGTTGTACATTTCCGCCAAGCTGAGATCAGCTTGGGGGTGGATTACGGGGTGCTACCGGGTGGTGTGGCTATAATAAAATATGGTAAACTTGATAATTATTTTTATTATAAATAATTATTATTTATACCCACAAACGAAATCTTATGATTCTTGGCCAAATCATTCACCAAAGACACACTGGTGTACCAATTATCGATTGTTAGGTTTCTACCAGTGTAATTTTTAATTGGAGTTTTATACAATCGCTTTGGAGAGACTGTTTCTTAGGTTATTTCTTCGCTGAGGAAATATAGACCTTATCCACATGTCTTAACCTATATAATATTGATCCATCGGATAAATATTTAAGACCCCTAATGTCCACCACGACGGGATCTCTCTTCTTTTTGGCAGGCCGTATGGATTTAAAGATCGGATAAGACCTTTAGTCGGTCAGATGAACTTCTAGAGATACCCAGTAACGACTCGCACAGCTACGTCTCCACGTCGACCTGAGCAGTCTTGGTGGGGATTTTCTGAGCGAAACTCAGTATCCTGTGCCACTTCAGTAACGATTCGTCTATGGATATCTCTATGCTGGTGGTGGAGATATAAGTAAAGAATGATTACTTCAATGACAGGTTTGAGTTTGTACAGTTAGTCCTGTGTGTCAGTCACATTCATTCCATTTGACTGCTAGTGAAAGAATTTTATCAAAACAATACGATTATATGACATTACTCTACTGAAATATGGCATTGTGGCGCAGCGGTAGCATTAGCGCCACTGGTCGCGGGTTCGATTACCGCTCGGAGCAGATGTTTGTATTGATCATACAGGCATGTTTTCCGGTCTGCGCCTGGTTGGTCTTGACATTGTATTTGGTTTCATGTTTCCGGACCCCGCGCGCGGCCTCTGGTCGTCGGGGTATCGGATCGACTGCCTAACGAAAACCGACGGCGTACGAGGCGCGACGATGGTCGACGAACGACGGGTTACTCGCATTCCCACAATATCTAATCTAAAATTTCTCTTATTTGGTTAGCTTTTTAATTTTCCTTCTAAGTTTTAAGGTTTTGTTTTTAAATTCGTTTAATTTCTCTGTCAATTTCCACTTGAACGAGACGATCCTGGTGTTGTTCGATTCGTCTGGATCAGCTGCACAATCTCGCCTTAACTCTCGAGGAGATCTGACAAAAGGAGAAAGTGAAACTTATTCAAAAAAACTAGAACTGTATTAAAATTTTTAACAGATCTATTCTAGAGCTCTACATCGTCGGTTAAAACACTAATATTATTTCCTCTTTGGTAAATGGGGTTTATTATCTCTTTTAGGGCGTTAATAAGATCTGATGTCAAGGGAGTCACAGACCTTCTGGTGACATATTTTTTCCACTTTTTTCCTTACCATGGGATATTATTACTTAAGGAGCAATTTATTTATTCCTTTTTTTTATAAATCTCTCTAATATATGCAATGAAAAGCTTCATCACGTTGCTACGTCCTGAATGGGGTTCTTAACCACCTTATTGGTCTCCTGCTGTAAAATTTAAGCCAGGCCACGTTACTCCGTTTGAAAAAAGAGACTATTTACTTTGTTAACGAATGCGCGTTGCAGGCGAAATGTTTTCAGTCTAGGACTTGTTATAACGGCTTTGGTCATATTGGCTCCGTAATCAGACACCATCAGCACCTGTATTATTAAAACTTAATAAATTTTCTTAGAATAGCTGGAGTATTCATTGCAGCGGTCACTTCCCGTATACACCTTGAAACGAATTTGGGACATGGGTGCTTCCATGTTATGGGCTACTTATTTGTATTTTGTACCAACGAAATGTAAAAAACAACAAAATGATTACCATCTGAACTATAATTAAGATTGTATGAGTATATTTCGATATTTCGTATTTCGATTTTTGATATTTCGTATATAATATAACCGAAAATGTTTAAAAATACATAAATTGCATGATTGAAGAAATGGCTTTTTAGAAGTTTAAAGCTTAAAACCCTACAAATATTAAAGAAAAATGTTCTTAAGCCATTTACCAACACTTCTGCATATATAACTCAGTATTTTCAATTTTGTGGGTTGAAATGGTATTGCTTATTTGCGTCCAAGTTAGAATTGTAATAGAGCGTCTGACAGCAGATACATTCCAGATTTCTTCATCTTCTTCTAAAAAAAAAAAATTTGGTAATTATTCTGTGGTAAATGGGGTTTATTATCTCTTCTAGGGCGTAAATAAGTATGTTTAAGAAAAATGATTTTTGTAATTTCCCATTGAATGTCGTGGGCGATCGAGGCGATCCTGGTGTTGGTTAATTCGTCTGGATCAGCTGGACAGTCTCGCTTTAGCTTTCGAGGAGATCGGGTAAAGGGAAAAGTAACATTTTTTCAAAAACTATAATTGTACTAATTTTTTTATCAGATCCATTCCGGATTTCTTCATCGTCGGTTAAAACACTAATATTATTTCCTCTTTGTTACATGGGGATTATTATCTCTTCTAGGGGGTTAATAAGATCTGATGTTAAAGCAATCACAGAGCTTCTAGTGATATACAAATTTTAGCTGCTCATTTCCTTGCTTATCTCTTCGTATTCTAAACTCATTTTGGCCCTACTGGCCTTGACAGCGTCACCGGGCGGGGGGCCGAGTACTGGGACTCAGCCGTGATAAAAGGGCAGCCCTCACGGGGCTCAAATTTGATACCGTCCTTAGGAGATGGAGGCAGCGCTCCGAGCGCATTCTATACGATAAACTCACCCGACGGTGTGAGCGCGACGCGACGTGCGAAACAAAGGAGCTCGTCCTCGCCGGCGAGGACGGTGTTGTGTGCGTATCTGTGCTGTGTAATTTTCTAATGTAATCCTATCGTCAGGGTCTTGCAGGTCTAAACTCATGTGGCCTTATTACAAAAGAAGGTTTAATCTTAGTCCGGAGTTTAAACTATGTTTTAAATCAGGCTTATCGTTTGCCGTATTACAAAAGGTTGTTTAGCGTTTAGTCCTATCTCAAGTCTAAACTTTAATCCCAACAACTTCCTACTTTAACTTATATTTGGTATAGGTTTAATAAATTTTCATTATTGGCACGCATCGTTTCTCCGGTTAGTCTTTCCCGTTATTTTAATTATTCCGTACCTTATATCTAGCTTGTGAAATTGGACACGGAAGCAGCGTTTTAAATGTCTCCTAAGAGGCCTGTATTATAACTTAAACACCGTTAAAAGTACAATTGTTGCATGTGCAGTTCAACACAATATTGCTATTGATATGAAAGAGAGCTTCTATCATGATATTTTTATTGAACCAAGACCAGAAAGAGAGCAACAACAAATCTCCGTGAGTAAATCTCGCATTTCATATACCCCACTATAAAATATTTTAAAAAATTTAAGACCCTGTACGTTGTGTTCGCTTTCGGAATAGTTGCCGCTTTGAAATTATTTTCTGGCTATATCCTGTTTTGTGAACTCGTAAAAAAACCGGGTGTAAAGATATCTCTCTATTATGAGTCGCATCAAATTTGTTAGGTGGTGATGGGAACTTGTTCTACTGCAGTTTGAAGAATAGACCTACCACTGAGATTTTTTATTTACACGAGTAAAAGTTTAGCTTCCGATTTTTTTTCGAAATCGTTATTTTGTGCAATATTTTTCTGTAAATAATTTTCACAAATAACACAAATACGCAATAGTAGCATGGTCTTTTGGTTCTCGCCAAATCCTTGGTATTGCAACATTCATGGACCTTATTTCACCTCGATACCAAACTCAAAATGTAGAAATAAAAATTAATATGTCTACAATACTTTATTCCTCGCTTAGTTAAAAATTGCTTACCTTCATCATCTTTGGCCATGGCTTGTCTTGATTCCGAACAGGAAAGTCAAAATATGCTTCACAGGCTTCACAGAGAACGTGAGATGTCTTAGATTCGTATTTCACGTCTCGAACTTCAAAGAATTGTCCACATATGAAAATGTATTTACACTTTCGTGACATTTTAAGTTTCTCTGTTGTTTATGACTCGAGTGCCATCTAGTGGCACTGTAAATGTCCCACTCTCGTAGCGCGGTTTTTTTTTCAAAGTATTAAAATTGAAAAATGAGTATTATATTACTATAACTATCACAAAAGCAAACTTTATACAAAAAAAAGGTATTTTATTTTCGTTTTTGAATGAATGAATGAATGATACAGCGTCTGACAGCAGATACATTCCAGATTTCTTCATCATCTAGGAATCCGGTTATTGTCACAGTTGAGGCCGTTCAATTCTTCACAAATAGCATTCTTCCAGTCACATACTTCGGTAGTACTCTAAAAAGTTGAAAAATATGAAGTTGTACATTTCCGCCAAGCTGAGATCAGATTGGGGGTGGATTACGGGGTGCTATCGGGTGGTGTGGTTATAATAAAATATGGTAAACTTGATAATTATTTTTATTATAAATAATAATTATTTATACCCACAAACGAAATCTTATGATTCTTGGCCAAATCATTCACCAAAGACACACTGGTGTACCAATTATCGATTGTTAGGCTTCTACCAGTGTAATTTTTAATGGAGTTTTATACAATCGGTTTGGAGATACCACACCGTTTCTTAGGATATTTCTTCGCTGTGGAAGTATAGACCACTCATCGACATACCTATATAATATTGATCCATCGGATAAATATTTAAGACCCCTAATGTCCACCACGACAGGGATCTCTTCTTTTTGGCAGGCCGTATGGATTTTAAGATCGATTACAAATTGAGTTTTCTTCGAAATTGAGAAAGAAATCATAGTGAATGGATTTGACATCATAAGATTTTTGGGTTAGAGCTTTCCTCATCCGGGTGATTTAATCACTGGGAGCGGGTCGTCTGTCGGTCGGACACCTTCAGTCGGTCAGAAGAACTTCCAGAGATACCCAGTAACGACTCGCACAGCTACGTCTCCACGTCGACCTGAGCAGTCTTGGAGGGGATTTTCTGAGCGAAGCTTTTCTGTCATCGTTTTGCCTTTCACAGACTCTGAGGAAGGGGAGTGCGTTCGCAATAATAGGAACAAGTTAGAATTGTAACAGAGCGTTTGACCTGCTGTCGGACGCTTTGTTACATACATACATTCCAGATTTCTTCATCGTCTGATAACGGAGTTATATTGATTATATATTGATAGTTTGCTATTGGATCATTATGAAAAATATTTGCTCGGTCGAGTAACACATACTTCGGTAGTACTCTAAAAAGTTGAAAAATATGAAGTTGTACATTTCCACCAAGCTGAGATCAGCTTGGGGGTGGATTACGGGGTGCTACCGGGTGGTGTGGCTATAATAAAATATGGTAAACTTGATAATTATTTTTATTATAAATAATTATTATTTATACCCACAAACGAAATCTTATGATTCTTGGCCAAATCATTCACCAAAGACACACTGGTGTACCAATTATCGATTGTTAGGTTTCTACCAGTGTAATTTTTAATTGGAGTTTTATACAATCGCTTTGGAGAGACTGTTTCTTAGGTTATTTCTTCGCTGAGGAAATATAGACCTTATCCACATGTCTTAACCTATATAATATTGATCCATCGGATAAATATTTAAGACCCCTAATGTCCACCACGACGGGATCTCTCTTCTTTTTGGCAGGCCGTATGGATTTAAAGATCGGATAAGACCTTTAGTCGGTCAGATGAACTTCTAGACATACCCAGTAACGACTCGCACAGCTACGTCTCCACGTCGACCTGAGCAGTCTTGGTGGGGATTTTCTGAGCGAAACTCAGTATCCTGTGCCACTTCAGTAACGATTCGTCTATGGATATCTCTATGCTGGTGGTGGAGATATAAGTAAAGAATGATTACTTCAATGACAGGTTTGAGTTTGTACAGTTAGTCCTGTGTGTCAGTCACATTCATTCCATTTGACTGCTAGTGAAAGAATTTTATCAAAACAATACGATTATATGACATTACTCTACTGAAATATGGCATTGTGGCGCAGCGGTAGCATTAGCGCCACCGGTCGCGGGTTCGATTACCGCTCGGAGCAGATGTTTGTATTGATCATACAGACATGTCTTCCGATCTGCGCCTGGTTGGTCTTGACATTGTGTTTGTTTTCATGTTTCCGGACCCTGCGCGCGGCCTCTCGTAGTCGGGGCATCGGATCGACTGCCTAACGAAAACCGACGGCGTACGAGGCGCGACGATGGTCGACGAACGACGGGTTACTCGTATTCCCACAATATCTAATCTATAAATTTCTCTTATTTGGTTAGCTTTTTAATTTTCCTTCTAAGTTTTAAGGTTTTGTTTTTAAATTCGTTTAATTTCTCTGTCCACCAGCTTATTTTTTCATCAAATTATGTTTTCAAAAATTTTGGTTTTTGTCAATTTCCACTTGAACGAGACGATCCTGGTGTTGTTCGATTCGTCTGGATCAGCTGCACAATCTCGCCTTAACTCTCGAGGAGATCTGACAAAGGGAGAAAGTGAAACTTATTCAAAAAAACTAGAACTGTATTAAAATTTTTAACAGATCCATTCTAGAGCTCTACATCGTCGGTAAAAACACTAATATTATTTCCTCTTTGGTAAATGGGGTTTATTATCTCTTTTAGGCCGTTAATAAGATCTGATGTCAAGGGAGTCACAAACGTTCTGGTGACATATTTTTTTCCACATTTTTTCATTACCATGGGATATTATTACTTAAGGAGCAATTTATTTATTCCTTTTTTTTATAAATCTCTCTAATATATGCAATGAAAAGCTTCATCACGTTGCTACGTCCTGAATGGGGTTCTTAACCACCTTATTGGTCTCCTGCTGTAAAATTTAAGCCAGGCCACGTTACTCCGTTTGAAAAAAGAGACTATTTACTTTGTTAACGAATGCGCGGTGCAGGCGAAGTGTTTCCAGTCTAGGACTTGTTTTAACGGCTTTGGTCATATTGGCTCCGTAATCAGACACCATCAGGACCTGTATTATTAAAACTTAATAAATTTTCTTAGAATAGCTGGAGTATTCATTGCAGCGGTCACTTCCCGTATACACCTTGAAACGAATTTGGGACATGGGTGCTTCCATGTTATGGGCTACTTATTTGTATTTTGTACCAACGAAATGTAAAAAACAACAAAATGATTACCATCTGAACTATAATTAAGATTGTATGAGTATATTTCGATATTTCGTATTTCGATTTTTGATATTTCGTATATAATATAACCGAAAATGTTTAAAAATACATAAATTGCATGATTGAAGAAATGGCTTTTTAGAAGTTTAAAGCTTAAAACCCTACAAATATTAAAGAAAAATGTTCTTCAGCCATTTACCAACACTTCTGCAAATATAACTCAGTATTTTCAATTTTGTGGGTTGAAATGGTATTGCTTATTTGCGTCCAAGTTAGAATTGTAATAGAGCGTCTGACAGCAGATACATTCCAGATTTCTTCATCTTCTTCTAAAAAAAAGTAATTTGGTAATTATTCTGTGGTAAATGGGGTTTATTATCTCTTCTAGGGCGTAAATAAGTATGTTTAAGAAAAATGATTTTTGTAATTTCCCGTTGAATGTCGTGGGCGATCGAGGCGATCCTGGTGTTGGTTAAGTCGTCTGGATCAGCTGGACAATCTCGCTTTAGCTTTCGAGGAGATCGGGTAAAGGGAAAAGTAACATTTTTTCAAAAACTATAATTGTACTAATATTTTTATCAGATCCATTCCGGATTTCTTCATCGTCGGTTAAAACACTAATATTATTTCCTCTTTGTTACATGGGGATTATTATCTCTTCTAGGGGGTTAATAAGATCTGATGTTAAAGCAATCACAGAGCTTCTAGTGATATACAAATTTTAGCTGCTCATTTCCGTGCTTATCTCTTCGTATTCTAAACTCACTTTTTTTTTCGGAATGTGTATTGCTGTTGGCTCTACTGGCCTTGACAGCGTCACCGGGCGGGGGGCCGAGTACTGGGACTCAGCCGTGATAAAAGGGCAGCCCTCACGGGGCTCAAATTTGATACCGTCCTTAGGAGATGAAGGCAGCTCTCCGAGCGCATTCTATACGATAGACTCACCCGACGGTGTGAGCGCGACGCGACGCGCGAAACAAAGGACTTCGCAAAGGAAAGGTGTTGTGTGCGTATCTGTGCTGTGTAATTTTCTAATGTAATCCTATCGTCAGGGTCTTGCAGGTCTAAACTCATGTGGCCTTATTACAAAAGAAGGTTTAATCTTAGTCCGGAGTTTAAACTATGTTTTAAATCAGGCTTATCGTTTGCCGTATAGAGAAAACTACTTTATTTTATACTATGTAGTGATTACCATAATCTAACAATATTTATTTATAAACATTAAAAAATTGAGAATAGAAACGGTGAAACTTTTGTTTGAGCGAATGAGTTATATTTTGGAATTGAAGTCATTTTATTTTAATATATAAATTAGAGATATGGACACCTTTTTATCAACGGAAGAACATAACGAAATTTGATAAACAATCTTACAGTTTGTTGGTATTAAAGACACCATATTCTTAGAATTATAGAAAACCGGTTATAGAATTTAATATTCAAAATTTACGTATTAAATAATTTAATATTTTTTAAATTTCTTATAGGTCCATTACAGTCTCCCATTTTTAATTTCTTATAAATTCTCGCGTAATTATTCTGGCAACCCATTACCCTCCACAAATTTATATATCCGCAGATAACTGACAACTGTCAAAGACAAAAAAATTAAACATAATCCCTGCCCACAGAGCATATAAGTAAGAGACTTAACTCCCATAGATTGAGGTGACCATAGTAAAATATAAATTCTTGTGGAACGCTCTCTTACCAACTATTAAAAAAACATTCAATTCTACCAACATTATAATATAGCAGACTAGTGACGTGCTATGTCGATAAAATATATCGATAAATAATACATCGATAGTGATGTTCCCTCCGCTGTTATTGTATTTTAGGGTTACTGGATTATTATTTATTACTGATTATTGGTAGTGGTTAATGTGTATAAAAATTTAGGATGTTATTTTGTTTTCAATTTACCACTAAACCAAAATCAGTAACAAATTGTTATGTTGATAAATAAATCGAATCGAATCAAACCATAATTTTATTAAAATAGAATTAGACGAAAATGTAACAATAGTCTCAAGATATCTAAGAATTGATATGGATTACAACAAAATATTTTGCGATTATATTTATACAAATGTGTATATATCATGAGATCTAATTGAAACTCTCTTTTATCCATTGATTTCTAGAATCTGAAAGAAAAGGGAAAAATGTAATAAAACACCTTACTGTAAATAATAAAAAGAGGAACTACATATGATACATTATTATATATTTTTCTCTGTAAGCCTTTGATACCTCTTCTTTTTTATCATGACTGGAGTGAAGACTAACAAAATTAACAGAAAAAAAGTCGAACAGTTGTATCATAATTTGCTTATTATATATCTTACATATTCTTATTATATCTTTATTTGTCAAATTTGGTTACATATCAAAGGGAAATTATTTAATTATAAATGTTTAATATGAAAGTTATATTAAAGTATAGAAGGTATTTTCAAATAAATGTTCACCTTTTTTGTTATATATAGGCCTTTCTTTAAATTCAAGAAACTATATGTTTAATTCAAAGAGATTTAGGTATAATATAAATTGGCAATTCTGCCATAATCTCATCTGTAACCCTTTGATATCTGATTATGGTGGAGCATTGAGTAACAGATATGGTTTAGCACTCTTTTTTAAAAATCAGTCTTTAAAATGTTTAATACACATTAACTTATTTTGGTGCACTCTCTGCATCTGAAAAAAAAGCATTGATTATTGTATTTTTATAGTTAAACCTTTTTTCTACGGTTGCAGCGTTTTCCTAAAAAGATGTTGTTTTTATTAAAAAATCATCTACTATAAAGACACATATATCATAATATAATAAATTACTATAACAATTTATAAGTATTTTATGTTTTAATAATATTAGTTCAGTAAAATTAATGTAATATTAGAACTATTAAGAAGCTTATATGTTCTCCAGAGATGATGTTCAATATGTATAAAACAAAGCAAAGGATTTTATTTAAGATAACTTTTAAATTTATATTTTTGATAAGCCTTTGAATGTAATTAATAATTCATAATGCCAGGTCACAAATTTAAGATGTCTAATACCTATATAAAAATTAAGTTATTATGAGTTTTGTGATTTTCGTTAAATAATAAAATCTTCAATGAATTAAATAATAATGAAATATGTAATAGAGCTACTTAATTATTTTTTTAGGTAGGTTAGGTTAGGGCATAATGATATTTTGTATACAGAAAACTTACCGAACTTTTTTCAATTAAAATGTGAAATAATCATTAATCACATTATTTCATAAAATACCTTCTTGAAAATCTTTTCTTTACGTCTCAAGCCTACATGTTTCACATTTTCCATTAACCATGTTTGTTTATTTTACATTACAAACGTAATAATATATTATATAATAAATAAATAGCAATTAAAAGACACATATGGACACATAATAACTTCTTATTTTTATCACAAACTAGTAGAACACAATTTATATTTCATAACAACAGCAAGTCAGCAAAAACAAGATGGAGAATTGAACTGATTGTGATTACTGAGTACTGAAGATAAAAATTAAAATAAATATTATTTATATTAAGAGAGCGAGACAGATAGCGTAAAGAGTGAAACGAATGAAGAAGTGTCAGACGCCATTAGAAAAGCCCATGTCTCAATAGATCGTTTTTTCTCGGTGAAATTTCAACAGACTGTCCCTGCCTGCCTGCACTGATGCACTCTGCAAATCTGCACCTTGCAACTCGTGAAGCCAAACCCTGCTATCCGCATTTACAGTGTATATAGCATTGTTTGCTTTCTCAGTGCTTAAAATTTTAAGTATAAGTTTAATTAAAGCGTTTTTTTATATAACTGTGTAATCCGTGGAAACTCAATTTTTCTCTGCAAAACCCAAATTCGACTGATAGTGAAAGCTTCTCTTCTTCCTGGCTAATATACAATTTTAATTGAGGTCAGTATTCCTAGTACATCTGCGCCACCTCGTAATATTGTGGAGTGTGTCTGTTGTCTCGCTGGCTTACATATAATTCATTATTTCATTGTTTGCAACCAGGTTATTGGTGGTCGTCCATGTTTTCTTTTACCTTCTTCCAAATTTAAAACTTTTAGTCACATTATGGCCTTCATCCTGCCTCATCACATGTACATATCTAATATTCGTATCTATTGTGGTTCAATAAAAATGACATAATTAAGTTCTGGTGTTAACATATTCCGATATTTAATTAAAATACGGCTGAATAATAATTTGAAATTTTGTACCAAGTTGCTGTATCATTTTGTTATGGGCTGTGGTTCGAGGATTTGGTTTAAAAAACCTGATGGCTTATCAGTCTCAATCAATGTTACAGATCTTACAAGTCACAGGTCAATTGTATTCCAGAATAAAAGACAAGATCGCTAGGTTTCTCACTTGATCACGTATTTCTTGTAGTTTCGTCACTCCTTCTCGCCAACCTGTTTATATAAACAGGTTTCAAGATTGTTCTATCAATGAAGAGTTTTGCATAATAGATGTATGAATGGAAAAAGAACTAATCATTAATTGCATGTTCGTAAAATTTCACTGGCAGGAAAATGTGCTAATGAGCAAATATTTTTTATAAAAATAATCAATTTTAGAATGGGGTAGTTTGAAATTTCTTTATAGTTTTTTTCATATCTCAATGCAGTTGATTTACATAATCTGATTTTGCTAATAAAAATATAATGTATAGTAAAAATAAAAAAATAAAAATATATATAATAGTCTTTATTTAAATAATACAAAATTCATATATAGTCTTCAGACTTCTGTCGTTATTTTCAAATAATAATACTGCTAAAAAGTGCAACTCATTGCCAACACATGTCATCGGTGGAAAGGAAAAACAAATGAAACCCTACTTTGGTCAAATCTTCATTTGTTTTTCCATTCCACTGTTGTTGTCCCTCCTTCGTGTAATCTGGGGTTCTTCAAACAAGCCATGAAATGAGAGTCAAATAAATTGTCAAAGAGTTTTATGACTTCAATCATGACACGACTCTCCTGGGGTAAATCTCCTCTGGCAGATAAATTTTCAGTAGCTAAATATTTGACAATTAAGACCCACATTTCTTGTTCTTTTTCAGTAATGTCATGCTCTTGGGTCAAGTTGGCTGTTTCATATATTGTACACAATACGATTTTAATACATTTTCTTCAATGTCGTTAGAATCTGTGTAAGACATATCTTTATTTAATAAGTTATTGTGAACTCCTTTGAGGTGAGGCACATCATAAATGGGTATTATGTTTTGGTTCCCAATTTTGAAAATATGTTTTATCCAATCCCTGCCGTATTTCATGTTTCTTTGGTATTGTCCACTAAGCTGTGTATAGCACTGATATTTATAGAGCTCTGGACACACACTGCATCCTTAATTTAGTCTTGTGTTTAATAAATTTTTTCTATAATGTTTATAAAGGCTTTGTGTGTGATAATACGCCACAGGTTGCTTATAACTGGTTTGTTGAGGTTGGATAGTGGTAGACATAGCGTTTATTACATGCTATTCCACTTGTGCACACGTGGAGCCAGCCTCGAGCCTCTTTGTGCTGCGTCTACATATTGCTTGTGCATAATATGCTATACATACATATTCATATTATTATTATACAATATATAATTTTATGTATCCCTACAATAAACCTAAAGGTTTTTATGCCTTTGACAAATTTCATTTCGAACCATGGTTCACAAAGCCTTTTAATTCATCACTCACTCGATTATAATGAACTTACAATAGTGAAATCTTCGAAATTTGAAACAAAAGCTATTGATTTTTCAAAAATTAAATTGTTTACTCCAGGGTTGATGATAGGATGAGGGTAATGTGGACATATTTGTCATCATCCTGTAACTTTTGGACTTTTTATATAATGCCAGACACAATGTTTTCAGCTCCATTGTAAGAGCTCTTCCTTCTAAATTTTTGCCGATGGCTTAACCTGAATTTCAGTAAAAAGGTTTGCTGATTTGGTCACATTTTTTGTGAATCTTTTGAATGCTTTTGGAGGGAGTAGCGGCCAAGATGGATCCATGGAACCAGGCACAGTAAAACATAATTATTTGAGAACTTATTTATTTTACAATTTATAAAAGCTTGCAACAGTCATGAGTTTATTTCAACAAAATTAAATAACAGGAAACAACAGACTATTGAGATGACTACTACTTCTAAAAAGTCATTTCCACATTCTCATAATTATTACTAATTATTAATTGTGGTATCAATGCCTTTGCAAACACGAAGTTTGCCAGTTCTTTGGTTTGTCATACTTATAAAAAGTGAAACTCATTGCCGGCAAACATTATCTCTTCTATAATCTAAGCTCCTTCAAACAAGCCATGAAATGAGAGTCAAATAAATTGTCAAAGAGTTTTATGACTTCAATCACAACACATCTATCCTTGGGTAAATCTCTTTTGGCAGATAAATTTTCAGTAGCTAAATATTTCACTCCCCATTATGACCCACATTTTATTGACTTTTTTCAGGATTATCATGCTCTTGGGTCAAGTCAACTGTTTCATATATTGTACACAATACGATTTTAATACATTTTCTTCAATGTCGTTAGAATCTGTGTAAGACATATCTTTATTTAATAAGTTATTGTGAACTCCTTTGAGGTGAGGCACATCATAAATGGGTATTATGTTTTGGTTCCCAATTTTGAAAATATGTTTTATCCAATCCCTGCCGTATTTCATGTTTCTTTGGTATTGTCCACTAAGCTGTGTATAGCACTGATATTTATAGAGCTCTGGTCACACACTGCATCCTTAATTTAGTCTTGGTCACTTCATTAATAAATTTTTTCTATAATGTTTATAAAGGCTTTGTGTGTGATAATACGCCACAGGTTGCTTATAACTGGTTTGTTGAGGTTGGATAGTGGTAGACATAGCGTTTATTACATGCTATTCCACTTGTGCACACGTGGAGCCAGCCTCGAGCCTCTTTGTGCTGCGTCTACATATTGCTTGTACATAATTTGCTATACATACATATTCATATTATTATTATACAATGTATAATTTTATGTATCCTTACAATAAACCTAAAGGTTTTTATGCCTTTGACAAATTTCATTTCGAACCTTGGTTCACAAAGGCTTTTAATTCATCACTCACTCGATTATAATGAAATTACAATAGTAAAATCTTCGAAATTTGAAACAAAAGCTTTTAATTTTTCAAAAATTAAATTGTTTATTCCAGGGCTGATGATAGGATGAGGGTAATGTGGACATATTTGTCATCATCCTGTAACTTTTGGACTTTTTTATATAATGCCACAACAATATTTTTAGCTCCATTGTAAGAGTTCTTCCTTCTAATTTTTTTGCTGATTATTTTACCTGAATTTCAGTAGAAATGTTTGCTGATTTGGTCACATTTTTTGTAAAATTTTTTGTAAATTTTTTTGTAAAATTTTTCTTTTGAATGCTTCTTCATTACTAATTTTTGATGTTGCAAGACGAGCCTTAAAATTTTTTTCTCCATCTTAACTCGAACATTTTTGATGGATGGATTTTTTGGATTTTTAACTGATAAATTGCTGGAGGTTTTGGAGGAGATGGCTGCCATGATGGATCCATGAACCAGGCACTGTAAAACATTATTTATAACTTTGTTAATTTCACTAATCTCGTGTGTGATTCAACTGAATGATCCCTTTTTTTCTGGAGCTACGTTCTGGTCTTTAACGGGTCTTTCCTCTTCCGGTTCCCTTCATGACTTATTGTTAGTATGAAGGAAACTATGATGCCATCTTCTGCAAGTCTTAAAGGGAAGTTTCTTGCATGTTTTCATATTACAATGAATAATTTGGCGTAGCGTAGTAAATATTTCAAATGATATATATAAGAGTTTAAATTTAAAACCAAAAAAATTATCTTCTAATAAGACAAAAAGTTTTTATATACAGTGGCTATACAGGTAATAAGCTGTACTTTTGTGTAACAAATTTTCATAGCCTATCATGGCCAATCAATGGCGTTTTTAATTGATTGTTTTTATAAACTTTTCTGCTACATCAAGCCTTCACCCGAAGACCGTTTGCTAGCTTACATTTCAATTCTGCCGCTGTTTTTTCAGTACTCTGTGGCTTAGTGTAGATGTCGGAATTCCGTAGGTGTGCGAAGCCGCGGAATAGGACAGTTCCTTATTTTTATTATCTCTACAACATTTTTCACAGCTTTTTAGGTATAAAAAGTCGCTCGCGATAATGTCCTGCAGTATTTTTTGGGCATCTCTAAGTAGAGTTTAATGTAAGCAATACTTTCACAGAGCTGAGTGAATCATTCATTTAAAAAGTAATGCGAATATCACCAATGTTTATTTTTTTTATATAACAACAGTAAAAAAACGTTATCGGAAAGCATTGACAGAAAAGCGTTACCTGGCGTTGTATGGTTTGTTTGGGTGAGGTATTTTAATAACACAAGAATTAATATAGTATCTCCGTGAGTAAATCTCGCATTTCATATCCTCCACTATAAAAAATTTAAAAATTTTAAGATCCTGTACGTTGTGTTCGCTTTCGGAATAGTTGCCGCTTTGAAATTATTTTCTGACTATATCCTGTTTTGTGAACTCGTAAAAAAACCGGGTGTAAAGATATCTCTCTATTATGAGTCGCATCAAATTTGTTAGGTGGTGATGGGAACTTGTTCTACTGCAGTTTGAAGAATAGACCTACCAATGAGATTTTTTATTAACACGAGTAAAAGTTTGGCTTCCGATTTTTTTTTCTAAATTGTTATTTTGTGCAATATTTTTCTGTAAATAATTTTCACAAATAACACAAATACGCAAAAGTAGCATGGTCTTTTGGTTCTCGCCAAATCCTTGGTATTGCAAATTTCATGGACCTTTTTTCACCTCGATACCAAACTGAAAATGTAGAAATAAAAATTAATATGTCTACAATACTTTATTCCTCGCTTAGTTAAAAATTGCTTACCTTCATCATCTTTGGCCATGGCTTGTCTTGATTCCGAACAGGAAAGTCAAAATATGCTTCACAGGCTTCACAGAGAACGTGAGATGTCTTAGATTCGTATTTCACGTCTCGAACTTCAAAGAATTGTCCACATATGAAAATGTATTTACACTTTCGTGACATTTTAAGTGTCTCTGTTGTTTATGACTCGAGTGCCATCTTGTGGCACTGTAAATGTCCCACTCTCGTAGCGCGGTTTTTTTTTCAAAGTATTAAAATTGAAAAATGAGTATTATATTACTATAACTATCACAAAAGCAAACTTTATACAAAAAAAAGGTATTTTATTTTCGTTTTTGAATGAATGAATGAATGATACAGCGTCTGACAGCAGATACATTCCAGATTTCTTCATCATCTAGGAATCCGGTTATTATCACAGTTGAGGCCGTTCAATTCTTCACAAATAGCATTCTTCCAGTCACATACTTCGGTAGTACTCTAAAAAGTTGAAAAATATGAAGTTGTACATTTCCGCCAAGCTGAGATCAAATTGGGGGTGGATTACGGTGTGCTACCGGGTGGTGTGGTTATAATAAAATATGGTAAACTTGATAATTATTTTTATTATAAATAATAATTATTTATACCCACAAACGAAATCTTACGATTCTTGGCCAAATCATTCACCAAAGACACACTGGTGTACCAATTATCGATTGTTAGGTTTCTACCAGTGTAATTTTTAATTGGAGTTTTATACAATCGCTTTGGAGAGACTGTTTCTTAGGTTATTTCTTCGCTGAGGAAATATAGACCTTATCCACATGTCTTAACCTATATAATATTGATCCATCGGATAAATATTTAAGACCCCTAATGTCCACCACGACGGGATCTCTCTTCTTTTTGGCAGGCCGTATGGATTTAAAGATCGGATAAGACCTTTAGTCGGTCAGATGAACTTCTAGAGATACCCAGTAACGACTCGCACAGCTACGTCTCCACGTCGACCTGAGCAGTCTTGGTGGGGATTTTCTGAGCGAAACTCAGTATCCTGTGCCACTTCAGTAACGATTCGTCTATGGATATCTCTATGCTGGTGGTGGAGATATAAGTAAAGAATGATTACTTCAATGACAGGTTTGAGTTTGTACAGTTAGTCCTGTGTGTCAGTCACATTCATTCCATTTGACTGCTAGTGAAAGAATTTTATCAAAACAATACGATTATATGACATTACTCTACTGAAATATGGCATTGCGGCGCAGCGGTAGCATTAGCGCCACTGGTCGCGGGTTCGATTACCGCTCGGAGCAGATGTTTGTATTGATCATACAGGCATGTTTTCCGGTCTGCGCCTGGTTGGTGTTGTCATTGTGTTTGTTTTCATGTTTGCGGACCCCACGCGCGGCCTCTCGTCGTCGGGGCATCGGATCGACTGCCTAACGAAAACCGACGGCGTACGAGGCGCGACGATGGTCGACGAATGACGGGTTACTCGCATTCCCACAATATCTAATCTATAAATTTCTCTTATTTGGTTAGCTTTTTAATTTTCCTTCTAAGTTTTAAGGTTTTGTTTTTAAATTCGTTTAATTTCTCTGTCAATTTCCACTTGAACGAGACGATCCTGGTGTTGTTCGATTCGTCTGGATCAGCTGCACAATCTCGCCTTAACTCTCGAGGAGATCTGACAAAAGGAGAAAGTGAAACTTATTCAAAAAAACTAGAACTGTATTAAAATTTTTAACAGATCCATTCTAGAGCTCTACATCGTCGGTTAAAACACTAATATTATTTCCTCTTTGGTAAATGGGGTTTATTATCTCTTTTAGGCCGTTAATAAGATCTGATGTCAAGGGAGCCACAGACCTTCTGGTGACATATTTTTTTCCACTTTTTTCCTTACCATGGGATATTACTACTTAAGGAGCAATTTATTTATTCCTTTTTTATATAAATCTCTCTAATATATGCAATGAAAAGCTTCATCACGTTGCTACGTCCTGAATGGGGTTCTTAACCACCTTATTGGTCTCCTGCTGTAAAATTTAAGCCAGGCCACGTTACTCCGTTTGAAAAAAGAGACTATTTACTTTGTTAACGAATGCGCGTTGCAGGCGAAGTGTTTCCAGTCTAGGACTTGTTTTTTGGCTCCGTAATCAGACACCATCAGGACCTGTATTGTTAAAACTTGATAAATTTTCTTAGAATAGCTGGAGTATTCATTGCAGCGGTCACTTCCCGTATACACCTTGAAACGAATTTGGGACATGGGTGCTTCCATGTTATGGGCTACTTATTTGTATTTTGTACCAACGAAATGTAAAAAACAACAAAATGATTAACATCTGAACTATAATTAAGATTGTATGAGTATATTTCGATATTTCGTATTTCGATTTTTGATATTTCGTATATAATATAACCGAAAATGTTTAAAAATACATAAATTGCATGATTGAAGAAATGGCTTTTTAGAAGTTTAAAGCTTAAAACCCTACAAATATTAAAGAAAAATGTTCTTCAGCCATTTACCAACACTTCTGCATATATAACTCAGTATTTTCAATTTTGTGGGTTGAAATGGTATTGCTTATTTGCGTCCAAGTTAGAATTGTAATAGAGCGTCTGACAGCAGATACATTCCAGATTTCTTCATCTTCTTCTAAAAAAAAGTAATTTGGTAATTATTCTGTGGTAAATGGGGTTTATTATCTCTTCTAGGGCGTAAATAAGTATGTTTAAGAAAAATGATTTTTGTAATTTCCCGTTGAATGTCGTGGGCGATCGAGGCGATCCTGGTCTTGGTTAATTCGTCTGGATCAGCTGGACAATCTCGCTTTAGCTTTCGAGGAGATCGGATAAAGGGAAAAGTAACATTTTTTCAAAAACTATAATTGTACTAATTTTTTTATCAGATCCATTCCGGATTTCTTCATCGTCGGTTAAAACACTAATATTATTTCCTCTTTGTTACATGGGGATTATTATCTCTTCTAGGGGGTTAATAAGATCTGATGTTAAAGCAATCACAGAGCTTCTAGTGATATACAAATTTTAGCTGCTCATTTCCTTGCTTATCTCTTCGTATTCTAAACTCATTTTGGCCCTACTGGCCTTGACAGCGTCACCGGGCGGGGGGCCGAGTACTGGGACTCAGCCGTGATAAAAGGGCAGCCCTCACGGGGCTCAAATTTGATACCGTCCTTAGGAGATGAAGGCAGCTCTCCGAGCGCATTCTATACGATAGACTCACCCGACGGTGTGAGCGCGACGCGACGTGCGAAACAAAGGACCTCGTCCTCGCCGGCGAGGACGGTGTTGTGTGCGTATCTGTGCTGTGTAATTTTCTAATGTTATCCTATCGTCAGGGTCTTGCAGGTCTAAACTCATGTGGCTTTATTACAAAATAAGGTTTAATCTTAGTCCGGAGTTTAAACTATGTTTTAAATCAGGCTTATCGTTTGCCGTATTACAAAAGGTTGTTTAGCGCTTAGTCCTATCTCAAGTCTAAACTTTAATCCCAACAACTTCCTACTTTAACTTATATTTGGTATAGGTTTAATAAATTTTCATTATTGGCACGCATCGTTTCTCCGGTTAGTCTTTCCCGTTATTTTAATTATTCCGTACCTTCTACCTAGCTTGTGAAATTTGACACGGAAGCAGCGTTTTAAATGTCTCCTAAGAGGCCTGTATTATAACTTAAACACCGTTAAAAGTACAATTGTTGCATGTGCAGTTCAACACAATATTGCTATTGATATGAAAGAGAGCTTCTATCATGATATTTTTATTGAACCAAGACCAGAAAGAGAGCAACAACTGTTTAATATAAATTAGGGGAAATATGACACGTAGAATATTTATTGAAACTTTTTTTTTCATTAATAAGTCATAACCATAATATTGCACCAGTAATATTTTATTATTTTAATTTAACAGAAATATTAATTTTAAATAGCTTTGTTATCAATGTTTTCAATTTTAAGGTATTTTTTTTTATAGTCAAATGTTTAATTTTCATATTACACTCATACTCTGATTCTAATATTTAAATTTCGTTCAATCATTTCCAGTTGCCTTTTTATAAAGCTAATTTTGGCTTCCATAACTGGAGCACTCCATCACTAGAGCAAGAAAAATAATTATTAAACTTTTTTTTGTGATATAAGCTGAGTAATTAAAATTAAATATTATAAGAAACTTGTAAATCAATTGTCATTAATATTTTAAAGAAACTATTTAAGGTTTTATTAACAATCTTATCATAATTCTTTAAAAAATCTGTTTATACGTAAATTAATAAAAATATTTAATAACATTACAATATTTCTTAACCTATAACTTCAGCCCATCACTATCATAAAAAATTTCATCTATAAAATAAAGTGTTGCAATTGATGCTATAGCCTGATCCGCCTGTGAAGGTGATGGTTGCTTTTTTCCTCCTCTTGTTGGGTTGCATTGTCTCTTATATTCAGAACATGTGGCTTTGGCAGCTAGCTTCATTCTCTTTCAAGCAAACGTTACTTCCTGAACATGTCTTTGTACGACTGTTAGTTCGGACAACCCGCAATTTTATTTTCAAAAGTTATAATTAGAATATCAGTGTTAAATACTTATTGAAAATTATTATAATTCTATATTGTCAATTAAATTATAAGAAACATAGGCTTCATTCATTAATGCTATAAGTCCAGCCATGAATAATGTATAATTAATTAGTTACAGCAATTAAATTACTTGTTTCTTATATTTCTGCGGAAGGGAGTGCGTCAGCAATAATAGGAACAAGTTGGAATTATAACAGCGTCTGACAACAGATCCATTCTAGATTTCTTCATCTTCGGTTAAAGCACTAATGTTGTTTACTCTCTGCTAAATGGAACTTATCTCCTCTTGGGCGTTAATAATTGTATCGTAAAATTAATCCTATGTGCATTTTAACTGGCGGGCAACTCGGCGGGATTTCAGCTCGGCTCCGTCTGTGTAGAACTTCTTCGTCTGCTTCGCTGGCTTTGCCGCAGATGATGATCGCCGAGATGGCGGTATGGGAGTATTGAAATCTATCAATGTAGGTGGTTCGTAGGAGTCCCTCATTTTACATTCTTCTTCAGTAAAATTTGAAGATCAAAATGGTGTCATGAGCATTAGCGTTATCATTGATTCTAGAGACAAGCTTTTCTATCATCGTTTTGGCTTTCACAGACTCTGAGGAAAAGGAGTGCGTTCGCAATAATAGGAACAAGTTAGAATTGTAACAGAGCGTTTGACCTGCTGTCGGACGCTTTGTTACATACATACATTCCAGATTTTTTCATCGTCTGACAACGGAGTTATATTGATTATATATTGATAGTTTGCTATTGGCTCATTATGAAAAATATTTGCTCGGTCGAGGCCGTTCAGCTCTTCACATATAGCATTTTTTCTGTCACATAGTTCGGTAGTAGTCTGAAAAGTTGAAGAATATCAAACTGTACCTTTCCGCCAAGCTGAGATCAGATTGGGAGTGGATTGCGGGGTAATATCTTGTTGTCTTTTTTTTTGACGCCAGCGGTTCATCATCGCATGTCATCATACGCACTTTTTATCGCTACCCCTATCCACCCCGATCCATTCCGGATTTCTACATCGTCGGTTAAAACACTTACATTATTTCTGGTAAATGGGGCTTATTATCTTATTACTATAACGAAATAAAAGATTATTTACTTTGTTTATTGTATTGAAATGCGTGCCGACGCACTCCCTCAGCTTTGTAGCTGAATAATAGGAACAAGTTAGAAATATAACAGAGCGTCTCACAGCAGATCCATTCTAGATTCCTTCATCGTCGGTTAAAGCACTAATGTTTATTCTCTACTAAATGGAACTTATCTCCTCTTGGGCGTTAATAATCGTGTCGTAAAATTAATCTTATCTGCATTTATAACTGGCGGGCGGCTCGGCATGATTTCGGCTCGGCTCCGTCTGTGTAGTGCTTCTTCGTTAGCTTCGGTGGCTTTCCCGCTGATGACGATCGCCGAGATGGCGGTATGGGAGTATTGAAATCTATCAATGTAGGTGGTTCGTAGGAGTCCCTCATTTTACATTCTTCTGCAGTAAAATTTGAAGATCAAGATGGTATCATGAGCATTAGCGTTATCATTGATTCTAGAGACAAGCTTTTCTATCATCGTTTTGGCTTTCACAGGCTCAGAGGGAGGCAGAGCGCTAGCAATAATAGGAACAATTGTAACAGAGCGTCTCACAGCGGACACATTCCAGGTTTCTTCGTCGTCAACAGACACTGTAATATTGATTATTTATTGATAGTTTACTATTGGATCATTATGAAAAAATATTTGCTCGGTCGAGGCCCTTCAGTTCTTCACAAATAGCATTCTTCATGTCACATAGTTAGGCCAGCGGTTCATCATCACATGCCATCATACGCACTTATTTCGCTACCCCTATCTACCCCGATACATTCCGGATTTCTTCATCATCGGTTAAAACACTAATATTATTTCTGGTAAATGGGGCTTATTATCTTATTAACTTTTAAAATAAGAGATTATTTACTTTGTTTATTGTATTGAAATGCATGCTAGCGTCTGCATTATAGCTGAATAATAGGAACAAGTTGGAATTGTAACAGAGCGTCTGACAGCAGACACATTGCAGATTTCTTCATCGTCGATCAAAGCACTTATGTTGATTAGCGTAGAATTTGCTATTGGATCATTATGAAAAAATATTTGCACGATTGAGGTCCTACAATTTTTCCTATTTGTGAAGAACTAAAGGGCGTCATATAGTTCGGTAGTAGTCTGAAAAGTTAAAGTTACAGTTTGATATACCTTTCCGTTAAGCTGAGATCAGATTGTGAGTTGATTGCGGGGTAATATCTCCAAATATGTATATATATGTTGTGAAATTTATTATTGTTTTTCATTTTACAATTAAAAGATATGTTGAAGATAATACATTAAAAATTGTATCCTATTGTAATATCATTTTATATCTAAATGTCTGTCACGAAATCTTTTACCGAATAAAAACATTTGTCAACCAACCAGTCATAAAGTAGTTTTTTAAATTTGTTTAATGTCAAATCTATAATTGTTGAGGGCAGTTTGTTGTAAATGACAATCATCATGTGGTAAAAACTTTTTGAACTAAGAACAGTTTTGGACTTTGGATAGTAAATTTTTTGCTTCTTCCTTGTGTTAAAAGATACAACGTTTCCACGTGTCTCAAAATAATCGTTTTCGTACTTTTTCATAAAAACATGCCACTTCATAAATGTAGATACGGTACTGTTATTAATAAAGCGCTTTGAAAAGGGACTTGCATGATTGTAATGGGCCTTTGTTGCCACTTTTTCTGAATCCAAGAAAACCCTATTTACTTCCGAGAAGTTACCCCAAACTGAAGTATCGTATCGTATATTAGACAATGTGGCGTTCGGATTTTACTTTTGTCAGAAAGCGATCCGCGCCAAATGTTGAGAACCACCAAAAGAGAGTTGAAATTGTGAATTGTGTATAAAAATTGTAAATTAGGTAATAAGATATAAAACCACTTCATTGGTGACCCCGACAAAAGCATATCAACCTTCTTCGAGTCGCGGTCCACCCTTCATCGGTGGCCACTTTCTACAAATCTATTGTCGCCTGCCTTAATTGCACAACCTGGTGACTACTTCAACTACGGCACTATTTTCTTAGAGTTTTTCGAGTTCACTTTCACTACTTTACCGTCGTGTTTTACGGATCCATCGTCAGCTCTGCAGTGACAAAGTAGTCACTCCGGTTACGACTGTTGAACGTCCTCCTGCATCCAGCAGCATCGTTCCAACCTAATGAGGAATCCTTTCTTTAACTCGGATTCTCTTTCTCCGTAGGGGAAGGTGGTGAGTCGTTTGGATTTTAATTGTATTATTTTAGATAGGCGTTTCCGAACGCAGCCGGGACTTTTGACAGAAAGAAATCCGCGCCAAATGGTGAGAAGCAACAAAAAAAGAGTTGAAATTGTGAATTGTGTATAAAAATTGTAAATTAGGTAATAAAAATATAAAACCACTTCAACACTATATACCCATGATAAGCAGAGTTGTGATTTGGTCAGCACTCCAAGACAACTTGACGCAAACACAAATTCATTAATTTTATTACATATACAATTAATAAGAGGACCCCATGTACAAAATTCATCCATATAATTGGACGAAAATAAGCAATACCATGTCAACCCACACGAATGTCATTTCGAGAAAAACGCGTTTGAAAATTGTGAACAACTTGCTTTATAAGATTTTTTTCAAAATATTGGTCAAGTTTTTGGACACATATAATCCTAAAAGATGTATCGTAGACACCTGCTCTAAATTTTAATTAGCACATGTCACCATGTCATTCTTAAATGTTATTTCTCTGTTTCTCAATAGAATATAATTACTTTTTAATTAAATTTAAGCATACGTTATTAATTTTTAGCCATTTATGGACGTCATTGGGAGTATTATTTATTTCGTCAGAGTCATCATTATTTTTCACCGACGGTATAATTATGGAAACGTCATCTGCGAACAAGATGCATTTGTGTTTGGTACAATCAGGAATGTCATTAATATAAATTATATTCATATTGGAAGCTAGGGTACTTGATAGTTTTGCCTATGGGAAACGCCAAAACCGCTCACGGATCTCAAGGCTTATCGCCTGATAACTCTTTTACCGGTGGTAGGGAAGATACTTGAAAGGCTCATTATCGCTTACGCTGCCTGCATCGCGCTATTTCGCGTTCACAGCATGGTTTTGTTCGTGTTCGCTCTACAGTCAGTGCACTGAATGCCGTTTTTGACGTAATCCGTCTTCTTAGACATCTCTAAAGCATCGATAACGCTTGGTGGCCGATGATACTCTTAAAGGCAAAAGGTGTCGGTATCGCTCCGAACCTATACCGGATATTAGTTAGCTACTTCTGTAATCTTCGCGTAGACTACCATCGGAAGCACGACTGCAACGAAAGTTTCCCCCATGGGATATCCGCAAGGCTCCGTTTTGAAATCTGCCATTTGCCAAGCGAGAACGGTGTTTATTTTTTGTTTGTTTTAAGAGGGAAAATACTGGCTGACATAATTATGTTGAACCAAAACACGCATGCAGTTGTTCAACACATTTCTTCATGTTCAATTATAGATAAAAATATAAATAATATTTCAGACTGAAAGGAATGGTAAGTCATCAACCAAAGCATTTCTTGGGATACTGCAGAAGAGAAAATGGGCGTTGGAAAATCTATGATGAGACCAATGAAAAAGTTAGATATGCTACGTCGTTAAAAACTAAACTAGTTCCATAAGCAGAAATGTTTGTTAGGGATGAAACAAAAATGGTATCTTTGATCCACAAATCGACATAAATATGAAAAAATTAAAATAACTACACCCCTTTTTAATGGAGTACTGAATGAGAACTTCAGACGTCTTTTGGTGCATAGAATACTTCATTATCATCCTCAGGTAGACCCTGGGTAAAATAAAATACCGGGAATAATGCTAGGACGAAGAAGATAAAGACGGCAGAAAAATCAGACATTAGTAATGAAGTTTGTAAAAAAAATTCAAAACAGTGCATGGTCAAACACATCCGCTCTTAAAATAAAACCAAAACAGCATTGTTGCCCTCAATAAATTCAAGACCACACACCACAGAGAACTCAACGAAAGAGATAGCAACAAAAAAGATCTCCAACTGTCTAATAACAGATTTGTCGTTCTTACGGTTGTAACTTGAATAAAATTCCTAAATATTTGACATTCCTATAAAAACAGACATTCAGTCTCATTGATCGCTTGATTTCCGCAGAGATCGACCGTGTCGCTTGATCCCCCGATTTATTCGAGCCAAGTTACGACGCAGCAAAAGTCGCGCGTTATGCGTCATGTACCTCGCGTTCGCGATGACGCAGATACGAACTTGAATAATCGAAACATTGTTAATGCGAACGTTAAACTTAAAACTTATTAGAATCACAGAAAATAACTCTTCAACAACAACTGAAGATACTGATGGAGCAGATAAAGACAGAAGCACCAACCAGACCAAAGTTTCCCGAAAAAGTGGAGTACGAAACAGATGAAGAGGAATTAGCCAGAGAGACGGAGTGGGTAAGACACCAAAATAGGAAGAAGAGGAAATTGAACGCGTCACTTACTCGGCCAACCCAGGAAATAAAGCTAAAAAAATCCGATGAAGCATAGAGAAAACCCAAAAAGTTCAACCACCTCCAATTGTGGCAGAAGGGATGAAAAATTATCAAAAAATTTAATACGGTTTGATCTCTAGTCAATCAGAAGACTCATTCACGATAAAAATGATGAGTGAGGAATGCGTTAAAATTAACGCTAAAGAGCATAACTGGTACAGAGACATAATTAAATACCTATCTCAAAATAATATTGTTGGCATTTTTACGAGACCCATAAGTGTGAGTGTGTGCAAAACAACTGCACTATTCCTGCGACCCTAACAAAATAGTTGTGTACTTGACAAACATAGGATTTAAAATAATTAAAGTTGTCAACAATCTGAAGTGGAAGACTAAAAAACCTCTCAATGCTTTCTTTTAAAAAAGAAGAAGACATAAACAAAATATACGGAATGAGATGCATTCTTAAATGTAGACTGGAAATCCGTCATTTGAAAACATATAAACTGATACCCCAATGCAAAAAATGCCAAACATATGGGCATACTCAAAAAAAATGTTCAAAGGGACCAAGATGTAAAGAGCACTGGCAAGCATCTGACTAAATAGTGCTCGAAACCAGAAGATGTGAAACCAAAATGTGTTCATTGTGGTTAAACACATCCAGCAAATTACTGAGGATGTATTGTAGCTAAAGAGCCACAGAAATTAAAGAATAAAAATACGTCCGTGAAACCACGCGATGGTAACAACCATGGGAACGTATTGCACACAAGACCAATACACAGGCTTCCCGAAAATTTTCAAATAATATCTCCTTTGCGCAGATAACAAAAACCCACCATCATCTCACAGAAAATAACTCTTCAACAACATCTGAAGACACTGATGGAGCAGATAAAGACAGAAGCACCAACCAGACCAAAGTCAAAAAGAGCAAAAACGATAAAAATTGTCATAATTTTTATGAAGGTTTGATCTCAAGTCAATCAGAAGACTCATTCACGATAAAAATGATGAGTGGGGAATGCGTTAAAAGTAACGCTAAAGACGATAACTCGATATCATAAAACACTTGTCTCAAAATAAATATTGTTGGCATTCATTTAAAAACCGACACACGAACACGACGGCGCAATTGAAACTTTTAAATTTTTTTAGTATAAATTCACCCGCAAATCGAAAGTCATCTCGCATTTCACACACGAATTCATCTGTCGAATTAAAAGTTACTATTTCTCGAGTGAATTCATAGCAAAGGAAGGGCAAATCGTATATATTTTTATACTCTTTAAATATTGAAACGGTGAGGACGAAATATGATTTCTTTTTATTGTAATCATCTCCAAAATGTTCGTTTTCATAATTTTCGTGTTTTTTTTCAGATGTCTTGATATTTTTGTTGGATAGCCTGCTGAAAGTCCAAGCACATAGTATTAGAAATTTACAATTAACTAGCGGTGGTCATGATTATGTGCATATATTACAACAGTTTTTTTTAAATATCACGACAGTTGGCAAATAAGCATACGGTCCGCCGCATGGTCAGCAGTCACCGCAACCTGTGAACGCTTCCAATACTTTTATTTCTTACGTTATTCTTTTATTTTATCCTCGTATCATTTATAACCACCGGAAACTACCAAATAATTATATCAAAAAAGTAAACACTTTATTATCCCAAATCTCACGCAGCCCTCAACAAATACTTAATGCATTAGACCATCTAACTATTATAGAGAACTATTCCCTTCGTTTTCAAAGAAAGCGGAAAGACAGGGACGGAAAGAAAGGTGTGATTTCTGTATTCATTTTATTTCAGTTCCTAACAAAAAATATTTATTTATAACTGGCGGGCCCGACAGACAATGTTTTCCGATCTGGGTGTTTGTCATTATCATTGTTTATGTTACCGGATCCCTGAAACTACTCTTTGCTCTTTATCATTTTATTTTATAGAATTTAAGGTCTGAAGTAATTGCAACTCAAGGTGCAATAGGAGCAGCCATTTATAATTCAATTACCAAGAGCTTTGAACATCGAAAAATTCCTTTATATAATGTAATTGGTTTTGCTTCTGATGGCGCTAGTGTGATGATGGGCCATCACAATGCACTAGCTAGTCTTTTTATGGAGAATAATTCCAGAATCATTCTTAAATGCGTCTGTCACTCACTATTAAGATTCTAACGACATTGAGGATAATGTATTAAAATCGTATTGTGCACAATATATAAAACAGTTGACATGACCCAAGAGCATGATAATCTTAAAAAAAAGTCAATAAAATGTGGGTCGTAATGGGGAATGAAATATTTAGCTACTGAAAATTTATCTGCCAGAGGAGATTTACCCAAGGAGAGTCGTGTCATGATTGCAGTCATAAAACTCTTTGACAATTTATTTAACTCTCACTTAAAAAATAAGTAAGTTCTCAAATAATGTTTTACAGTGCCTGGTTCCATAGATCCAACTTGCCAGCAGTCTCCATCTCAAACTGAAATCTAAAAAGGCAACTGATAAAGTCAAAGATAGAGCGACTATTTTGAAGGCTTTTCTAGCAACTGCAAAAGTTACTAATGAAAAAGCATTCAAAAGATTCACAAAAAATGTGACCAAATCAGCAAACATTTTTACTAAAATTCAGGTTTAACAATCAGCTAAAAATTAAAATGCAAAAAGACTTACAATGGAGCTCAAAATATTGTATCTGACATTATATAAAAAAAGTCCAAAAAGTTATAGGATGATGACAAATAGTTGCCACACGGCACCGACAAGTATCGGCGGCGCGTGGCAGCGAGTGAGACAAAAACAAAACTAGATATGTTTTGCCAGCGCGTCCGAGTGAGAAAGAAAACTGCGAAGAGTTTTGTTTCGTTTGATCATTTCACTACTTAGCGCCGGTGCTTAGAATGACGAGTCTTTTGTTTGTTTGTTGTTATAAAGATGTTTGTATAAAGAAGAGTGCAGTGTAATTAAGTGAGATAGAAAAAGTGTAGTGTGCAATGTACTGTGTAGCAATTAAAATAAAACCATATCATGGTTCGATTCCCGCTCGGGCAGATTTTTGTTAAAATTTCTGTCTCGGTCTGGGTGTGTCTTCTTGAATTTTGGCCAAAGAGTATCACTAAATACATCAACCAAACAAGTAATCTCTTCATTTTTTACGCCTTTACAATTTTATTGTACGTTACAACAACAGATTCCATGTAATCAAGAAAATTTTCAACGAAAATGTATGAGATGAGAGAAAGGTTTAATATCTTCGGATGTTGGTTAGGCCGAAGCCACAGTTTTGGATACTACAGCTTATGACTCCAAATATCAGCGGTAGTGTCATGATGCACAGCTACTTTATGCTGCAGCCGAATTAGACTGGCACGTCCGGGGAAACACCACTGCCTCACAGGCGTAAAGTGGCAACTGTCTCGTTTCGTGCAGTAAGTGAGAGTCGGGGAGGCCTACTACGACCCACCCTTCAACAATGGAAGTGCATATTGTGGTTCTTGTACCCTAGGATCAGCCAGGTTGGCGGTGGAGAATCCATCTCTGGGCTCAGGACGAACTATACCTGAGCATGGATGCCCAGGTTGCCCCCAAATTCTGGAGGCAATTTTGCGTTCAAAACTGTTCGGAGCAAACGAAACAGGAAATTTGAGACTACCCCTCCCACGCTCACTGTGAAATTTTGCAACATTAGAGGGCTGAATTCCAACTTGAACGCCGTCCAACACACTTTGAGACGGCGAAGCCGGCCTTGCTTTTTCTTACAGAGACACAGATATCTATCTTCTCCGGCTGATACTTCTTTGCCCACGTACATCCTCATCCTAAGAGCATTACATATAAGAATTATATCAGACGAAGGACGGCTACTGTTAGGCATAGGCCTACCCAAAGAGTGCCACAATGATTGAACACCACACCACCTACAATTTAAGGAAATACACAATTTTTCCTTATAAAAGATTTATCGTTCCTACAGTTGAAAATTTATTAAACTTGTGTTATTAAATTCAGAAATTTTCGATATTCCTAAAAAAATAGAGTGTAATTGTATTTTAGAACCGAAGCACAACGAATCACATTAAATATTCAGTATTATTGATGATGGATGCTACGTCAGATGGAGAACTAAAAATATTGTGTTTTTATCTTTTAGTTTGAAATTACGAACTAAATTAATTAACAATTTTTTTCTGTATACTTGTTTCTTTGAAAACGAAGGGAATAGTTCTCTACAATAGTTAGATGGTCTAATGACTTTTTACTATTCTTCTTATTTCTTCTCTTTGCCAGGCGATTCTTTTTTTTTTAAAGAATATTAGCAATTCTTTTGCAAGACATTCCTAATATTCCTATTGCCTCTCCAAATAAGCTCGAAGCTTGCGTTAGGAGTGGGTACGACAATAGCCCAAGAGGGTCAGGATCGAACCCGCGACTCTCGTATTAACGGAGCGAAATCGGCCCTTCTACCGTTTAGCTATTGAGGCTTAAAAGGATTTCCTCGGTCATAATGAAGCCAATCGTAAATCGTGAAGCAAATTTACCTGAAGCACACGATACAAAGCTTCACTCAACTGCCCTATTAAATGGGCTATTGGACTACTGAATGGGAGCTTCAGACGTCTTTTGGTGCATAGAAAGCTTCATTATCATCCTGACATATCATAGCCGGGTGCGGTTACTGATCAGTAAACTCTGACACTGTGTTGGCCACTAACCACTCGACAAGATTCTAACATGGTCTCAAAAATCGTAGCATGTTGTGTAAAAAAAAATTTGGAAATAACACCAGTAATTCGGTTACCAAGAACTTTGAAGATCGATATATTCTTTTACACACACACAAGCTTGCAAGAAATCGCCAAGGTGGTGCGAAATGTATTCTTTATGGACAGCACTCAATGCGAATTTGAATATGCCTTATTTTACTAACACCAAAATATTACACCCTTCCTAGACACGATGGCTCTCTCTTAGGCGTTGTTCATCAACTATTGGAACAGGGATTCTCTAAATCTTTTCTTTAACAAAAAGTGGCTGTTTGTGGCGCACAAAGTGAATGTTTCTACTGCGGGTTTGCAAGTTTTTGTTAAGGTGTTTTTACAGAAATTTTACAGGAAATTTACACAAAATTGAACGCTAATGTCATCCCTGTTTTTTGTGCCTTAAATCGCTCCAATTCTGGGCCTTCATCGATTTTTATATCGGATTCTAAAGCTAACTAACACACTTCGGCCGAGATTTCACACACCACAACATATGCCATGTAAACAAGACAATTTTCAACACTACTGTTTAGACCACCTTCAATTATTTTATTTTTTTCTAAGAAAACATTTATCGTTTCTTTGGTTGTTAATTCAATATCTCAGAAATATTCGATATACCTATTAAAACAGACACAGTCCTATATTTTAGGACCAAAAAACGGACAACGTGTAAAAAATCCATTATACCTTCATAGTCAAACCGGCCACAACTCCAGATTTCTTCAAAAACTTTTTTTTTATTCAGATTGTACCCCATAACATCTCTCACCATATCTGCTCATAATCTTTCGACCGATTGCATGATAAGACTTAGAAAAAAATTCAGATTGTACCCAACAATAATACGGCGTGACAAAAATTATTTCGTTTCTTTCCATAATTTCCATATTCGAAAACTCAACTCCACGTGTCATGGAACGTTACTACTTTGACAGCCAACTCCACTAAGTCCGCCATTTTGACTAAAAATCTTGAATTTTGGCCAAAGAGTATCACTAAATACATCAACCAAACAAGTTATCTCTTCATTTTTTACGCCTTTACAATTTTATTGTACGTTACAACAACAGATTCCATGTAATCAAGAAAATTTTCAACGACACTGTATGAGATGAGAGAAATGTTTAATATCTTCGGATGTTGGTTAGGCCGAAGCTACAATTTTGAATACTACAGCTTATGACTCCAAATATCAGCGGTAGTGTCATGGTGCATAGCTACTTTATGCTGCAGCCGAATTAGACTGGCACGTCCGGGGAAACACCACTGCCTCACAGGCGTAAAGTGGCAACTGTCTCGTTTCGTGCAGTAAGTGAGAGTCGGGGAGGCCTACTACGACCCACCCTTCAAAAATGGAAGTGCATATTGTGGTTCTTGTACCCTAGGATCAGCCAGGTTGGCGGTGGAGAATCCATCTCTGGGCTCAGGACGAACTATACCTGAGCATGGATGCCCAGGTTGCCCCCAAATTCTGGAGGCAATTTTGCGTTCAAAACTGTTCGGAGCAAACGAAACAGGAAATTTGAGACTACCCCTCCCACGCTCACTGTGAAATTTTGCAACATTAGAGGGCTGAATTCCAACTTGAACGCCGTCCAACACACTTTGAGACGGCGAAGCCGGCCTTGCTTTTTCTTACAGAGACACAGATATCTATATTCTCCGGCTGATACTTCTTTGCCCACGTACATCCTCATCCTAAGAGCATTACATATAAGAATTATATCAGACGAAGGACGTCTACTGTTAGGCATAAGCCTACCCAAAGAGTGCCACAATGATTGAACACCACACCACCTACAATTTAAGGAAATACACAATTTTTCCTTATAAAAGATTTATCGTTCCTACAGTTGAAAATTTATTAAACTTGTGTTATTAAATTCAGAAATATTCGATATACCTAAAAAAATAGACATAGTCTAATTGTATTTTGGAACCGAAGCACAACGAATCACATTAAATATTCAGTATTATTGATGATGGATGCTACGTCAGATGGAGAACTAAAAATATTGTGTTTTTATCTTTTAGTTTGAAATTACGAACTAAATTAAATTTTTTCTGTATATTTTTGGACTATTTTTTATAATCATTTTTACTATTTTAATTTTTTGTAATTATTTTAGATCTGCTCCTTATTTGTGATGTTTAGTAGTGGAAACTTGATTTGTGTGTGTTACAATATTATATACTATAGAAATTGATGACAAACAACTACACTTTAGAAAATATTCATAGTAACATACAATTACTCGTTTGTGGTGCACAAAGTGAATGTTTCTACTGCGGGTTTGCAAGTTTTTTGTTAAGGTGTTTTTTACAGAAATTTTACAGGAAATTTACACAAAATTGAACGCTAATGTCATCCCTGTTTTTTGTGCCTTAAATCGCTCCAATTCTGGGCCTTCATCGATTTTTATATCGGATTCTAAAGCTAACTAACACACTTCGGCCGAGATTTCACACACCACAACATATGCCATGTAAACAAGACAATTTTCAACACCACTGTTTAGACCACCTTCAATTATTTTATTTTTTTCTAAGAAAACATTTATCGTTTCTTTGGTTGTAAATTCAATATCTCAGAAATATTCGATATACCTATTAAAACAGACACAGTCCTATATTTTAGGACCAAAAAACGGACAACGTGTAAAAAATCCATTATACCTTCATAGTCAAACCGGCCACAACTCCAGATTTCTTCAAAAACTTTTTTTTTATTCAGATTGTACCCCATAACATCTCTCACCATATCTGCTCATAATCTTTCGACTGATTGCATGATAAGACTTAGAAAAAAAAAAAATTCAGATTGTACCCAACAATAATACGGCGTGACAAAAATTATTTCGTTTCTTTCCATAATTTCCATATTCGAAAACTCAACTCCACGTGTCATGGAACGTTACTACTTTGACAGCCAACTCCACTAAGTCCGCCATTTTGACTAAAAATCTTGAATTTTGGCCAAAGAGTATCACTAAATACATCAACCAAACAAGTTATCTCTTCATTTTTTACGCCTTTACAATTTTATTGTACGTTACAACAACAGATTCCATGTAATCAAGAAAATTTTCAACGACACTGTATGAGATGAGAGAAATGTTTAATATCTTCGGATGTTGGTTAGGCCGAAGCTACAATTTTGAATACTACAGCTTATGACTCCAAATATCAGCGGTAGTGTCATGATGCACAGCTACTTTATGCTGCAGCCGAATTAGACTGGCACGTCCGGGGAAACACCACTGCCTCACAGGCGTAAAGTGGCAACTGTCTCGTTTCGTGCAGTAAGTGAGAGTCGGGGAGGCCTACTACGACCCACCCTTCAAAAATGGAAGTGCATATTGTGGTTCTTGTACCCTAGGATCAGCCAGGTTGGCGGTGGAGAATCCATCTCTGGGCTCAGGACGAACTATACCTGAGCATGGATGCCCAGGTTGCCCCCAAATTCTGGAGGCAATTTTGCGTTCAAAACTGTTCGGAGCAAACGAAGCAAGAAATTTTAGACTACCCCTCCCATGCTCACTGTGAAATTTTGCAACATTAGAGGGCTGAATTCCAACTTGAACCCCATCCAACACACCTTGAGACGGCGAAGCCGGCCTTGCTTGTTCTTACAGAGACACACATATCTATCTTCTCCGGCTGATACTTCTTTGCCCACGTACATCCTCATCCTAAGAGCATTACATATAAGAATTATATCAGACGAAGGACGTCTACTGTTAGGCATAAGCCTACCCAAAGAGTGCCACAATGATTGAACACCACACCACCTACAATTTAAGGAAATACACAATTTTTCCTTAAAAAGATTTATCGTTCCTACAGTTGAAAATTTATTAAACTTGTGTTATTAAATTCAGAAATATTCGATATACCTAAAAAAATAGACATAGTCTAATTGTATTTTGGAACCGAAGCACAACGAATCACATTAAATATTCAGTATTATTGATGATGGATGCTACGTCAGATGGAGAACTAAAAATATTGTGTTTTTATCTTTTAGTTTGAAATTACGAACTAAATTAAATTTTTTCTGTATATTTTTGGACTATTTTTTATAATCATTTTTACTATTTTAATTTTTTGTAATTATTTTAGATCTGCTCCTTATTTGTGATGTTTAGTAGTGGAAACTTGATTTGTGTGTGTTACAATATTATATACTATAGAAATTGATGACAAACAACTACACTTTAGAAAATATTCATAGTAACATACAATTACTCGTTTGTGGTGCACAAAGTGAATGTTTCTACTGCGGGTTTGCAAGTTTTTGTTAAGGTGTTTTTACAGAAATTTTACAGGAAATTTACACAAAATTGAACGCTAATGTCATCCCTGTTTTTTGTGCCTTAAATCGCTCCAATTCTGGGCCTTCATCGATTTTTATATCGGATTCTAAAGCTAACTAACACACTTCGGCCGAGATTTCACACACCACAACATATGCCATGTAATTAAGACAATTTTCAACACTACTGTTTAGACCACCTTCAATTATTTTATTTTTTTCTAAGAAAACATTTATCGTTTCTTTGGTTGTAAATTCAATATCTCAGAAATATTCGATATACCTATTAAAACAGACACAGTCCTATATTTTAGGACCAAAAAACGGACAACGTGTAAAAAATCCATTATACCTTCATAGTCAAACCGGCCACAACTCCAGATTTCTTCAAAAACTTTTTTTTTATTCAGATTGTACCCCATAACATCTCTCACCATATCTGCTCATAATCTCTCGACTGATTGCATGATAAGACTTAGAAAAAAAAAAAAAAAACAATAATACGGCGTGACAAAAATTATTTCGTTTCTTTCCATAATTTCCATATTCGAAAACTCAACTCCACGTGTCATGGAACGTTACTACTTTGACAGCCAACTCCACTAAGTCCGCCATTTTGACTAAAAATCTTGAATTTTGGCCAAAGAGTATCACTAAATACATCAACCAAACAAGTTATCTCTTCATTTTTTACGCCTTTACAATTTTATTGTACGTTACAACAACAGATTCCATGTAATCAAGAAAATTTTCAACGACACTGTATGAGATGAGAGAAATGTTTAATATCTTCGGATGTTGGTTAGGCCGAAGCTACAATTTTGAATACTACAGCTTATGACTCCAAATATCAGCGGTAGTGTCATGGTGCATAGCTACTTTATGCTGCAGCCGAATTAGACTGGCACGTCCGGGGAAACACCACTGCCTCACAGGCGTAAAGTGGCAACTGTCTCGTTTCGTGCAGTAAGTGAGAGTCGGGGAGGCCTACTACGACCCACCCTTCAACAATGGAAGTGCATATTGTGGTTCTTGTACCCTAGGATCAGCCAGGTTGGCGGTGGAGAATCCATCTCTGGGCTCAGGACGAACTATACCTGTGCACGGATGCCCAGGTTGCCCCCAAATTCTGGAGGCAATTTTGCGTTCAAAACTGTTCGGAGCAAACGGAGCAGGAAATTTTAGACTACCCCTCCCACGCTCACTGTGAAATTTTGCAACATTAGAGGGCTGAATTCCAACTTGAACGCCGTCCAACACACTTTGAGACGGCGAAGCCGGCCTTGCTTGTTCTTACAGAGACACACATATCTATCTTCTCCGGCTGATACTTCTTTGCCCACGTACATCCTCATCCTAAGAGCATTACATATAAGAATTATATCAGACGAAGGACGTCTACTGTTAGGCATAGGCCTACCCAAAGAGTGCCACAATGATTGAACACCACACCACCTACAATTTAAGGAAATACACAATTTTTCCTTATAAAAGATTTATCGTTCCTACAGTTGAAAGTTTATTAAACTTGTTATCAAATTCAGAAATTTTCGATATTCCTAAAAAAATAGAGTCTAATTGTATTTTAGAACCGAAGCACAACAAATCACATTAAATATTCAGTATTATTGATGATGGATGCTACGTCAGATGGAGAACTAAAAATATTGTGTTTTTATCTTTTAGTTTGAAATTACGAACTAAATTAATTAACAAATTTTTTCTGTATATTTTTGGACTATTTTTTATAATAATTTTTACTATTTTAATTTTCTGTAATTATTTTAGAACTGCTCCTTATTTGTGATGTTTAGTAGTGGAAACTTGATTTGTGTGTGTGTTACAATATTATCTACTATAGAAATTGATGACAAACAACTACACTTTAGAAAATATTCATAGTAACATACAATTACCGGGAAATCGACCACCCACTGGCCACACTTGTGCTTCTTGCAACTTCCATCATGTTATCTTAATAATTCAACAACTCTTCAATAAGATCTTTACTCAAAATATTGCACTAAGAACGGTCTCCAGTGCTCATTGGTTTGTGGAGAAACACAGAAATACACGAGTACCTGAAAATACCCACTGTGAAAGAAGAAGTTAACAAATAAACCATATATACATGACCGCAACCTGCGATCAAAAGGAATTTTTTTACTAAAAATGCCTCCTCACTCCTCTTCCTTCTACTCAAAATCTTTCTCTGTCCAAGCTTTTCGTCTGTGGAATTCTCTCCCACTAAACATCAGATGTGCTAAATCTATTAATATATTTAAGAAGTTACTAAAATCCTTCTTATTATTTTATATTAGTATGTATTCTTTATGTATTATATGAGCTCTGCACATATTAATATTTATAAATGTAATCAAGTTGATATTTTGTATGCATGTATGTATTTTGTATTATATATATTTATACTTATTTATATGTATTTATTTGTAGTATTATTAAATATTTTATTTACTATATATGTATGTTCATTAGACTTTCATAGTACATCTCCTGACCGCTTGTACTATTCAAGTCCTGTAACAAAAAGTTGTCTGTCACAGATAAGACAAAGTCTGTCAAAGATAATACAGCAATACAAAAATGGTATGCCATTTTTGTATTGATGTATTACAAATAAAGTATATATTATTTTTATATTATTATAGTGAAAAATATAAAGAAAGACTGACAAAACATAAAAACCCACTAGCTAAAGATCTGCTAATGGAAAAACCAAACAAAACACCTCAAAAGGTGGCACATACTTGAACTTGACCAAAGAAACTAACAAGCTTGTACAAGCAGATGATCGTCAGACCTAATATAGTTAAAGGAATGAATAGAAATAGAATAAGATTTCATTTAATTGTAATTTATAAAATAATTAAATATATTAAAAATAATTTCAGTTGTTTTTTTAATCCTCTTTAGCAGCCGAGCATATCTTGTGGATTATTTCATTGTCATATTTCATTCTTGTTATTATCTATTAATTTAGTTAAAAGTTATGGAATATTATTGAAAATAATTTTATTATTATTAAATAAAAGATTAGACTAAGAAGTCAAAGAAGCCAATTTAAGTAAATACCCAACCCCAAATCAACAATTTAAGACCAGACTAGTTTTTTTTGTAAACGCTGCACACTGAACGGCCCCATTAGGATAGTAATATCCTGTATCGGGGGTCCGGAAACTCATACAAGGACAGGGACAAATACACACACACCAGAAAATATGCTTGCATGGTCAATACAAACATATGCTCATGGTGGGAATTAAAACCTGACCTGGAGTGTTTGATGCAGATTCGCTAGAACTCCACATCGACATGTCAACTAATGCAATGAAACAAAGTCAGTCACTGTCAGAATACATTACAAGCTTGTGACTAACTTCGTTTTGTTGCTAAAGTACGCATTTACGAAGGTACACCAGGTATTTGAACGTTTTGTGAATATAGAAGAGTCTGTCCATGCTTAATAAGTCTTTTGACTTTGAGATTTGGAAAACTGTTAAGGTTTCTTCAAAATTGAGACGAAAGAAGTCTAAAAGCTCAACTTATAACGAAAATGACTATACTATTGAGTATTAGAGTTACCTTATACTGTTTTCAAACATTTATCAGAGGTCAGAAACGTAAAGACATAATTAAAATATACAATGAGCATTATAATCTCTCCAGGATTTGAAAGACATATTTATATGCGACAACAATGCGTCTAAGGGATCACCATTGAACACCTGCATCTCACACAATAATCCACACAAACAGCTTTGTCAGAGCATAGAACAACCTCCGAGAATATGTTGTATCAATTTAAATAGTCTTGATAGTCTCAGAAATTGTATCTCAAAAAGAACAGATACCGGCATCTATCCGTAGAATCAAGTGCTAGACTGATAAAATATATACTTAATTTTGCAACAATAATTAAAAATTCAAGACAGAACAACGAATTTAAAATCAAAAGGATTTTGTGGATCAAGTTTATGGTTTCCATGTTACCACCAAATAAAATCACACAATCCAAAATTCCAAATTAAAGTCTTGACAAATGTTATAAGCTCTGTGGGTGTAGTGATGTAGTCACAGATCATATAAGGGTGTAGTTAAAAGCAAGACTAGGGATGTGATTATTTCCGAAAAAGATCGATTTCTAAATCGATTCAATTCGTAACCTTATGAATCGCTTAACAAAAATATCGAAGTGTAAAAGATCGATTTCTACTAAATCGATATTTTTTTAAGTTTGCATTTACGATGTAAATAATTTTAATTATTATTCCGTTTTTTTTAAAACAAGAAAGATAACCATATTATAAGTAAAATCGGTAAATCGATAATAACAATTTTTTTTTCCACACAATTGCCAGATCAGGTATAGAAGAAAATATTTATTTTGTATATTATTTTATTGTCTGAACAGTCTAAATATATTTTTTACATTAAAGATTTATTAAATTTAACCCTTTAATATATCTTTTTTTTATGAAAGAGAGGCGACTGAAACTAAGCATACAGCCATCTTGCGAGTTTTTGAGTAGTAAGCCTTTTAACCGTTTTTCAGTTTTATTGCCCGAAAAAAAGATTCTTCGTTTAATAGTTCCCAGATCTCCACCTCTACCATAGACAGTACATATAAACTTCATGTGTCAGTGTGAACTTTAAATTCCGTTTTCAATTTTTTTTTGTGCCGTCAATCGTCGCTTTTATTTTATGATTGCTTTACTATTATTTGTTACTAAAAGTATAAAATTAAACTATTAAAAAAAAACAAAATAGTATATGATCATAAGAATTCGGTGCCTTTTGTGCCGATATTTTATGATATATCACTTAAATATTATTCATCTAGCAATATTGAGCACATATTCTGCATATTAATGTTATAAAAAAAAAACAGGGAAATAGCATTTACAGGAATGCAAAATAACACTATTTATTATAGTTCGAAATTAATTCAAAAATGAACATATAGGGTAAATCCTGCAGTAACTGGCCACTTAAGGACATTGGCTCCTTTAAATAGTTACAGTTCTAATTTTCATCATTTAAATTATACTTGTATGCTATCGATAAATAGAGAAAACAGTCATAATTGAAAAGGGAATGATAAAAAACGTAAAAACATAGTTGTTACAGTTTTATAGCGCAGTTGTTATAGTTTTATAGTACATTTAGTCAAAACTATCCAATACGACCAGAAACTAGCCATCAAAATCAGAAACTGGCATGATGATCCTTTTATAAATAGCCACAGTTTAACTTGGTTAAAACAACAAAATAAAGGAAATTAAAAACAATTAATAAAAGAAATTAACGTGAATATGGATTTTATAAGTATCTGTTGTCTTAATAAAAATAATCTTCACATTAATTATTTTATATAACAATATTACTTTTAATAAGTAACTGGCCTCAAAACTGACCACCTATACTAGTTACTTAAAAAACTCCGAAAAGCTTAGTATCATAATCCATATAAACTAAGTCTTCTAAACTTTCAATGTACGTAGCTATTTTTTTAAAAAAGCAAAAAGTAGTTATGTTATTAACTAAAAATATACTATTTTTATTTTCAATTACTTGCCATCGTATTAAAAGATGTTCAATAAAATAAATAATATATGTTTATAATGTCAATATTTAATTAATATTGTTCAGTTTTAATCACTCACTGCAAAGCGAGATCGTCAAGAAAAAATTTAATGAATATTTCAAATGATCACTAACCCGAATTATTCCCGACTGTCGATAGAAAACGATATTTTTTTCGCATATTTTATTTATAGAAACGCAATTGTGATTTAAATGAAAACTTATAGTATAAATAATATTACAAAACGAAAACAGACAGATTCTGAGTATCTTATTTTTGAGAGTTTTAAGGATATTATTGCCAAAAAATAATAGTATGATCCTGAAAATCAAAAATCTGAAAATGGAAAAAATTAGTATATTTCGAATTATATTAAGTGTGTATGCTTGTGGTAAGTTAGTCTGTAAGTTTACTACTGTTAAATTAATTTTACTTCATTGAAAGTAGATTTTTTGCATATACCGATTTGAGATCCAAATATACCGATTTTTTAGAGCAACTCTACCCATTTCGCTCATTGGCGTTCGGGAATGAATCAGAATTATTGATTTCTTTCACAGTGCATATAAATTTCTTTTTTCTTCATTTTTATTTCTTATTTTCTTGTGGTTGTTCCTTGTAACATGGCTTCTATTGAGTAGGTAATATTCTAATATTTTTGTCTTGTAATACTCGATTGATATTGTGAATTTATCTAAACTCAAAATGATTTAATACATTCGAAAGAAATGATACATATAAGAAGTATGTGCGAGCTGCGATTTTTTCTTTCACAAAAATAACTACACAATTTGCTTTTGCATAATAAGTCAATAGTGCCACAAATTTTCTTGAAACTCGTTACTATCATGAGGTCGTCATATTGGTGCTCTTTTCTGTGGTTTTGTTCTTTGGCATCAGTTTTACTAGACGTAGATTGTTGAAAGTCCATTTTGGTTTCGTGCAAAAAAAAAAAACTATTTTAGAATGAAATTATTGTTGTACTGTTTATTTGACTCTTCTAAAGATATCTCCGATAATATTGTTGTAAAATATTAGTGGCAGTTTTTGTTCCATTTTAGAATTTGTGCATTTACATAGTGAAAGATTTTTAATTTTGATTGATTGGTAACATCATGTTTTATATGAAAAAATATGGAATTTTTGTATTAGAAGTGCAATTATTCTGTATTGATCGTCCAACCAATATCCTAATGGCCTTTACAAATCCTTAAATGAGTATGTAGTAGTTTTAAATCATCACAAATGTTTCTTAATTTAGTGGGCGCACTGTAATTCGATCATAATCCACTGTGAAAATGATGGTAATGTCGGTGTCCAATTTGCCTGTGTTGGTTGTATTATATATTGTATTAATCAAACAATGACTCTGATGAATATATTTTATTCACATGTTGTTACACACATATGGCATTAGGTGAGTTCGTATTGTTACTACAAAGTAATTCAAAGTTATGTTTGCAGTGTTCAATAGAGTAAATATTTATTTTACACTACATGCAGCAGGGACATGAATAATTTGGTAACCTTAATAACATCTGTTTGTACTAATCTGGCTTTTAGTGTATGTTATTACTTAGTTTAGATTCCGCTGAAGACATCTAGGAAAGTAGAATTTTTTGACTCCTCGAGTCAACAAATCCTACTTTCCTATTATGTCATTGTACTTATGTTTTTGAGTACACCATAATGTTAGCAGCATCATAGGTAGGAACCACCACAGTGTCAGGTACTGCAACGCAGTACTGTGTCTCGGTTTGAAGGATACTGTAGCTAGTGAACTGTGTTACTGGGCGGAGGAGCTTTTAGAACCAATAAAGGTTAGAAATGTGAGATTAACACAAATGAATGGTGTTGCAAGGTTATAGGTAGTAGTGACTGCTTACCATCAGGCGGACTGTACGCTAAAAATAAAACTTATCTCGCAATCAGTCAAATAACCAAGCAGGTTTGGTGAGAGATTTGATGACTGATGGTGGTGTTGTTTCAATTGGTTGTGGTTAGAATATGAAGCCTTTTCAGCCTATTCAAGTCTCAGGAATCAATGGTTGTCTAACCAGTCTGTTCGGGTGGTTTTTTTAGCCTTTGTTTATACTTAATAATGTGGTTTCGGATTTCATTGTTTACTGTGCCAATTTTTTAGATATGTGAACCTCAGAAGTTTTTTGTAAACCATGGGGTGTTGGAGATTTGTTTAAGAATTCTGGGTTCTTTGTATAATGCTTATACTGAAGTAACTAGCCGAACCCCAAGACTGGACACTGTATGTCCATATAGGTTTGAGAATAACATTATAGTTTTTTGTTCAAAGAAAGCATGTAGTTTCGCCCAAGTAGCCCAAAGAGCCTGTATTTGAGGTTTATTTCATCTCTCTTAGTGTGGATGGATTTGGAAGTGCCGGCTTCTATTCTCAATTTCTTTAGTCAATGTGTAATTTCATTGACGCTGTTCTGTAACATCTTTGACAAGGAATGGGTCAAAAGGGGAAGGAAGATGTGCGACCAAAGACACAAGGTGTTGTGCAACAACACCTACAAAGGACCTATCGTCCATTAGGCTCTGGAGTTTGTGTGCCTTGTTGCTAGTGCTCAGCGGTTTATTTCTTACTTTTTATCATAATGAAGAAGTTACTTGATTGAGGTCAAGAGCTTACAGAAATTTTGAAGTTAAAAAAAGTTATAATTATAAACAACTTTTGTGATTTTTAACAATTAATTTTTTTCAAAAACTGCCTACATCCGTCTGGTCATAGTGTTTATTAAATTGTCAATGAAACTTTGTGGTATTAAGTCCCATTCATCTTGTCTATGGGACATACTACAAGCTAGTATTGACGTATCATCAGCAAAGTTGCTGTTGACTTGCCTAATGGGGGCCGTTGAGTGTGTAGCGTTTATTTATTTATTGTTTTTTTATTTAATGAAATAAGGAAAATAGCTTTCATATAGAGTTTACAATTTCTTTTCTCGTTTCTGCTTTATTTCTCAAGACAATAAGTCACTCTCTTGTCTAACTTCTCGTCTGGTTAATTATTATTTATTATATGAGAGACCTTTCTTTAGTTGATAAAAAAATAATAATAATAATATATTAAAAAGATGTAACCCCCGAGTTTGTGAGTTTGTAGATAATAATTTGTATTCGTGACCTCCATAAGAATTCGTATTCATGGCTATCTCCGAAACATATAATAGTGCTGCCATCTCTTATGGGGTTCGTCTTTATTCGAGTCAAATAGGATCTTGTACTATTGATCCAACGTTTTATAAAACTCGTAGATGTACTTTTGCGAAATAGACACATTAAAAGGGTGATTTGAATAATAAAAAAATTATATTACAATTATATTGGTTATAAGAATAACCGCCACCGACACGGAGGGTGCACTCGGCGGTGCGCCAGTCACGTTGCCACCACCGAGCATGGTCAACATGCTCGGAAATTAATTTCCGGGGAGTAGTCCCCATCCCGGCATCTTCGCTTCGGTGGCGGAGGCTCCGTCGGGTCCGGCAAAGGCTGCGGTCGCTGTTTCTTAGTCCTACAAAATATATTTTTTTGTTTTAGTAAACATAAAATAAATTACATTAAAAATAATTTCCAGTAAAAATTATACAAAAAACGATTTTGTGGCTCAGAAAGCATGAAAACGTTAAAAATCATTTCACATCTAATCAAAAGAAAACATTAGTAATGTTGTTTAGAATAAAATATCAAAGTGCTGCTGTGTCCATGCTGAATAATAAAGGGTTTATTATTCAGCATGGACTTTATTACTAAACTATAGGAATATATTATTTGTAATTCCTGTTAATTTAAATTGTAGAAAAGTGTAAATTTATAGGAAGAAAAATACGTGAGCCACCATCTTGTTACACGTTGGCCGCTTATAATTTCAATTTTATATAAAGTTTACATCACAAAAGTGCTTTACTATATTACAATTAGTTACAATAATAAATGTTTTATCATAATTACTTACATGTTACCCACGTCTGGCTTGAAATATAGTTTTTACATAATTATGTATATTTCCACAATATAAATTATTATTTTGTGTCAAACAGACTTGTCAAAAATTTGAATTTATAAATGTCATTTTTTTAGATTATTGTCATGTTTTGATTTCTTTAAAAATTGATCGATTCTTTAAAAAAATGATTCTTTTAAACATTGAATCAAACAAAAACGGTTTTCTGCCTAAAATTTTCCTCTTCTTGAAAGTAGACCATTCAAAGTGAAGGTTCACTTTCGCTGTTCTCTTAGTCAGCGTTGCTCTCAACTCTGGCATCATCCCATTTTTCTATCTGTTCTTCTAACAACATCCATCGCCAACCACACCAATTTAGGAGAGGGGGTGGGGAACGCCCTCATCATTCATCCATATTTCAAACAGTGGGTGTCCCACAACGCAAACCCACCAATCTAACCCACTAAGGGTTTAAAACTTACTATCACTTCAGAAACTAATCCACTATTATAAGAATATAAAAAATAATAGATAAATACATTTTGGAGGAAAAAGACCACGCTACACTGGCAGGCCTATGTCGACTCCTGTGCGTCCATCGAACGAAAACCACACACACACACAGCCAGACAGGTCTGAATAATTGAAGTATTGATTCGGGATGTCGTTTGCATTGACTAGTCGCTTTTGTATATTCATACACACGAAATATAATAATACATTTATCTCTTTTGCTCATCAATGATGTTTCTTCATTACGCTGCGAGAAATGTGGCATGCTGAATAACTTTGAAAAAATTGCTGATGATAGTAATACATCGGTTGAGCAATGCTGTTCTATGGTCAAATGACGGTTTCTCGTCTTTAACTTGATTATTGCGAAAATTGTGACGGAATACCAAGCTTGTAATAGATAACCCTATAAAATTTATTGGTCATATCCACAATTAACGACGTAAGATCGTCGTCTAAAACTGTTGAAATCCGTTAAACTCTGTCTTATTTTCGAAAGGTTCTGAACGTATTCCGGACAGAAAGTTGTCAAAATTGATATGATAGTGATAGTCTCAAGCACATACACAGATAAGAGTCAGGACGAAAAAAGAAGTTATATTAAAGTTCACAGAAATTGAAGCAATAATACAGTTGCATTTCATATACGCAAAGGCACTTAGTTGACTTTAAAGTCCTGAGACCCCTAGGTGGGGCGTCCACAGTACGCCGCCATCGCGTTCTGTCTCGGGCTTCATGTTTCACTTCGAGTCTTTCACATTTGTCTTCAACTGTGATGCCTCTCTTGTTCCTTCAAATATTTTTTTCTTCTAATGGTGAAGTCTTCAAAAATAACTTTTGCTTAAATTTATTTGCACCACCTAAAAATTTCAAAAACAATTCATTTTCATTTGTTTACTCTTGACTGAGTACTATGTGTTTGAGTGAATTATATACTACGGCAGCGAAGGTTCCAAAAAAAAAAACAAAATTACTTAAATAACTTTAATTAAAGAAAGAATTTCCATACTAATTTTAAACTAAAACTATGTACTACTTGATCAATGTGAGAAGCAAGAGTGTGGTTAAATTTAAAGCAATATGTTAAATTTTACATTCAACGCGAATGAAATGAATACGGTAAATTCTGATTCAACACTTTTAAGTTTCTGATGAAATGGTTTATGCACTTTGATTATTACTGCGAAAACCCGGTGGTCTGTTACTTCGTTGAATCGGCGGAACGTGGGAACGTAACAAGTGTACATCATGTGTTTGTACTTGATTTAATGGTTACATCTGTCTTCTGGAGTACATTACTTGCGGCGATAATCGTATCACATTTAAAATCATTCTGACGATTGAGATATTCCAAAGTGTGCAGCTCAAGCGTGGATATTAAACTAACGAAAACAGACAAAATACATGTTTCCCCTCGAATTACCGGTGTCAGCACCCTACGAATTTACTACGGTGGCTACCTCCAAGGCGTTTCTATCGAGCGACTTCAAAACCAATCATTCTATCGGGAACCAAGTACGGTTCCGCCACTATCGCAACTTTTAATGTAGTAATAAAAACCCTTGCTATTTACCAATTTACAGATTGCAAGGAAATATAAATAAGTTTTATTTTTTACTGACAACATTAAAACATGCTTAATATATATATTTTTTTGTCTATTTGTCGACAAGTAAAGCATTGTATTCTTAAAAAAGTCTTATTAACTGTTGTTTATTCTAGATAATATTTACAACAGAGGGAACCATTCGACTTGAAAAGAGGCAGATGACATTTAGTGGAAGTTTTCAAATTTCATTTCATTAGATACGAAAATCGTCATAGGCCGAATTGAAAAGCTGAAAAGAATAAGTGCCTAAAGTTTTCCTCCTCACCTTGAAAGTACACCAGTCAAAAAAGGTTTTCTCTTTCCGGAGTTAGTGCATCCGTGGTCGAGGTATTCATCTTCATTTTCACTCTCGCTGCTCTCTTAGTCAGCGTTCCTCTCAACTCTTTCTTATATACAAGGGCACTTACTTGACTTAAGTCCTGAGACCCCTACGTGGGGAATGCGGTGTTCACAGTGCGCCGCCACCACCTTCTGTTTCGGGCTGCATGTGTCATTTCGAGCTATGATAATAGATAGATTTTTTGATGCAGCCCCTCGTTTCCTTCTCGAAGCGGCCGCGTTTCCTCGTTGAGAGTTTTTTTCGCCAGAGCTACGGAGTCCTCTGCTATGGCCTGTGCAGCCTCTTTCACACAAGGGCGTGCACAAAAGTTCCCTTAAGGTTGGAGGATCCTTTTGCTACCCTAATCACAACCTGGAGACGCCTCAATACGAGTAATTTGGTGGACATCGTGTCAAGGCCGCATATATTGGCAGACCCACGTAGACTTGGCTATGATTCAACCGTCAGCGACATGGCCGATCGGGTTCTCTTCGCTTTCAGGTATACTTGTTTGGCCGCTGCAAGACCGACGTACTCACCGGTGGTCGGCGGCCGACCTCTATCTTAGATTTGGGATCGCTCAAAGTGGGCACATCTGTTGCGCAGTCCCCACTTCTGCTCTCTCTGCCTCTTTTACGGCCTGCGCTACCGCTCCAAAAACGGCCAGGAATCCAAGAATCTCCTGGTCCAAGGACTCAAAAGATCTGACGATTATCAAATTATGCCTTAGAATATCGTCTAAAAATGTTTTAACACAAATAATTTCGAATACCTATTGATGCCAGATTCCTAGACGCCAAAGACATCGAAGAAAATCACTGCTCTTACGGACACCCATAAGCCGGATTTATTTGGGCCCTACTCGCGCCAGAAAAGGCGGCCGGGCTGCATTTTTCTGGCCATTCTTCGGTAGAAACATAAAACGCGAAATATAAATCTACTTATATTGTTAAAATTAGATAATGTTTCTTACTTTTTACTACTATAGCTTATTTATTTATATATAAGTTCCTAACTAAAAATAGTCTTATTGTTCAGAATAGTTAAATAAAAAACGAATCACATTAAACACGTATATTAAAGACACACACAGAAGGAAAGTACATATTGGTCAAGAAAGCGCAGAAATGATAGAATAAGTATAGATTAAGCGAAAGCGAAGCAAAGAACGTATATAAGATTTATAATTTCGTTATGCGCGCGCGCGGCCTTACGGAAACGGTAATCCGCTCGGCTCCTGATGCGTGCCGTGTGCATCGGCTGGCCGGTGACGTCAACTTCGCGTCACGCATAACGGTACTTTGACTATGCATGACGCGAAGTTTTGCGTTTAAGCGCCGCCACACTACAATATAAAATTAAGTTGGCAAACATGTAACACGTATAAGAATATAATTTGTTGTAAAGAATAAAGAAATATTCCTTCTGAAAACATTTTATTATTCACAACACAACACAGCGCCTAAAATTGCCCGCGTCCGCTGGACGAGCCGCCTACGTACGCCAACTGCCGGGCCGCACCACCACGATGCCGCCGCGCCCAATAGTGGTCATCCGCTCACCACTTGCCCGCCAACGACGCCAACCACCGAGGAGCTCCTGTGAGCTCCTAAAGGAAGAGGAGGAAGCGAAGGACTAAGAAGCGCCCAGCTCCCGGCGCCGCTGAAGCCCAATCTACCACCGAGGATTCAGTTGGACAGTAGAAAACCGCTCAGAGAAAACCGCCACAAGAAAATCTGTGTAAAAACTAGCAACCTGTCAAATCCGGATAAGAGTAATAAGCAGACCCTGGGTACATAAAAATACCGGGAATAATGCTAGGATGAAGATGACAGATTTCATTTAATTAACATCACAAGCTAATTAACATCACAATCATCATCTACAACGTCGAAGAAATCGAAAAAACTCCCTGTGCTTACACCACCAATAAGCTGGAATACATGCGCCCTATTCGCAAAGGCAGGCCGGGCTGCATTTTTTGGCCATTCTTCAGTGTAAACATTGGATGAAATGAGTATATAAGAGAAATTTTAAAGAAGTTCCATAACCATCTCTATGTACCCACCGCCTAAGCCACTACTCCCGATAGAAACGCCGCCGGGATGGCGGCATCACCTACGACACGACCATACATATTCACAAACGGATAAAGCCATTCAATTTCGTACAAAATTACAAAAATGATTTAGAAAAAAGATCAAATGGTCATGGGCTTGATATCGTATTTTTGTTTTTTGTTGTTTGTCTGGTGAAAGAAGTGCATATTTACGAAACGATAGAGCTATTTTTGTGGCCACCTACCATATATGTGTTATCTTAAGACTTTGGCAAGAAAAAACACGTAAAAAGTAATACATCTCCTTCTGACAAACTTCAAAATGTCAAACACTATTTTTGGATAATTATAATAGTTTACTAGAAAGTAGAAAGTAAAACTTACACAAGAGGCGCTCTAAATTATAAAATGAAAGGAAATCCTCGAAAAATTACATGAACGGACCACGGAGAAGTACTGGTAATCTCTAACAAATATATAAATTGTTACCAAAAATCTCGAAGCATTAAAAAAACCAAAGATTATTGGGACATTCTAAGCACTGAGATCAGTTGGTCATCATGACCTAATCATGTCTTTCCTACTCTTGGATTGAGCATAAAAGCTTAAGGTGGTACAAAAAGTCATAGTAAACACATTTGTATAACAAATTCAGCAATGATAAATAACATATCTTGGGTAATTCATCTGTTATTAATAACATACGATAACAAATAATACTACGTTTCTATTTTCACTAAAGATTTTTGATTCTTGCCGTCCGTTGAAAAATATACTTAAAGAAATGTATCTTTAGATCAACTTTTAGTTGATAGAAATAATTCTACTATCAGCAGAAAACCAAAACTACTAAGAAAATTGAACGTTTTAACACAAATACTTCCGAATACCTATCAAGAGATGGCGCTTTAATGTGCAAGATATATTTGCATCTGCCAGGTTCCAAGAAGCCGAACATATCGAAGAAAATCTCTGCGCTTACGGCCATAAGCCCGAATATGTGAGCCCCATTCGCGCCAGAAAAGGCAGGCCGGGCTACATTTTTCTGGCAATTGGCGGCTAAAACTTCAGACCAGACTGAATATGCCGGGGATAAAAATAGGACCTTGGAGAGGTTAGAAAGGACCCACTCAGTGCCACCACTGCCAGCGGTTTCGGCACTCGAGCCACTTATGCATTCATCAGCAAGCCTGCGGGCGCTGTGGAGAGGATCACAGCGCCGAAAATTGCCCGCGTCCGCTGGAGGAGCCCTCACGTGCGCCAACTATTTGGGGCCGCAATCATCTGTCCTGCCCTGTCATCTGCTCTCCAGCAGGCACTGTCGCCATCACGACCACCTCGAAACCGCCGCGCCCGATAGTTGTCATCCGCTCATCTCATGGCGGGGTCAACGACGCCAACCTCCGAGGAGACAAAAAAGCGCCCCGCTCCCCGCGCCCCGCTCCCCGCGCCGCTGAAGCCCAATCCACCACCGAGAAGCCAGTTGAACAGCAGAAAACCGCTCGGAGTGAACTATCTGTATCATGTATGTCTTGGCCATGGATAAACTGATTGATTTGAGTAATTCTGGGAATCGTCAACCAATGCCTGCTGTAAACAGAAATGTTTACACCATATAACTTAATGCTTCCGTTTGTTAATCGAGTTAATGACCACTGTTATGACAATTTTTTTTTTTCACATAAAACTGCTTGTGGATAATTACAATATCTGGCGCATGCATTTTGTATTCGTTGTATAAGTTTTTTAGTGCGTTTAAGAAGCCTAGGACCTATAACTGTATGTGCATAATTAAATTTAGATAATACCAATGTTCCACACAATTTTATCCTCATATCTTGACTTAAATAATCCCTTATATTGTGCAACACTTTTAATCGATAAAATACTAGCTGTGCTAATAGTATGCTTGGGGCCGCAATCACCTGTCCCGTCCTATCATCTGGAAGGAGAGCAGGCACTGTCGCCATCACGACCACCTCGAAACCGCCGCGCCCGATAGTTGTCATCCGCTCATCTCATGGCGGGGTCAACGACGCCAACCCCGAGGAGACAAAAAGCGCCCCGCTCCCCGCGCCGCTGAAGCCCAATTCACCACCGAGAAGCCAGTTGAACAGCAGAAAACCGCTCGGAGTGAACTATCTGTATCATGTATGTCTTGGCCATGGATAAACTGATTGATTTGAGTATTTCTGGGAATCGTCAACCAATGCATGCTTTAAACAGAAATGTTTACACCATATAATTTAATGCTTCAGTTTGTTAATCGAGTTAATGACCACTGACAATTTTTTTTTTTTTCACATAAAACTGTTTGTGGTTTAATATACTTAATAGGTTACTTAAAGAAATTTAAACGCGAAATATTAATCTACTTATATTGTTAAAATTAGAAAAACAAAACAGGAAAAAAAAAAACCAAAGATTATTGCGAAATAAAGAAGAAACTGTTTTTATAGATGAAAGGTTCTTTATCGAATACGGAATCTTACGGCCGTTTTCAATAACCTATCTATCGCTAGTTTCAGCTACTAAAGATAAACAAATCTATCGTTTTGTCCTTACTTGCTTTTCAATAACCCACTCAAGATAGGTGTTTCCTACCGAAGCTACGTATCTATCGTTGAGAGGACGGATAACCTACTAAGGATAAGGCTGCCAGTCCACCAGAGCGGAGCGAGGCAGCGGAGCCGAGAAACGGACTAATGCGGAGTGGAGTTGCGTACTGTGACTGTCCACCGGAGCGGAGCGAGGCTGCGGAGCGGAGTGAGGAAGTAATGCGGAGCGGAGTTGCTGTGTTTTTCAATATGCGGAGCTAGGCAGCAAGTACGCGACGAGTGATTTCGAGCTCCCGGCGTGGGGCGATTGGTTTAGTTCTACGCGAAATGTCAGTGATAGCAGACATGCCATCGAAAAAGTTGATACATTATTACCTTACATTGCTTGAGGAAGAAGAGTTGGAGTCAGAAGAAGCCGAAATACTTACCATATACCATTTGAACAATTCTATGAGGAAACATAGATTTTGGTTAAGAAATCATATCAAACATCGTTCAGAACACAGTGAATATTTTACTTTTTTCCAAACAGCTGATGAAGAAACTTTCGAAAATTCTTATAGAGTTTCAAGATGTACTTTTTATGAACTTCACTCCCTGATTGAACCATATATTCGGAAACAAGACACAAATTACAGAAATTCAATTAGTAGCCGTGAAAGATTAGCGGTGTGTTTAAAGTAAGTACACATTTTAAATCAAAGTAACTTTTATTTTTGCATACAGTTATAGAAGCCATGTTATATTAATTTAAAAATCGTAATCTGTCTCAAAATTGACCGCATTTTCATTGGGTTCTGTTGGCTCTGCTGCAGATGTTTCAATATCCTGGGTTGTTGGAATTTGTAAAGCGCTAGGATTAATGATACTAGTGTTAATATTATCTGAAGCACTAGGAATATTGACACTAGTGTTGGTATTATCTGAAGCACTAGGAATATTAAGACTAGTGTTGATATTATCTGAAGCACTAGGAATATTGATACTAGTGTTGATATTATCTGAAGCACTAGGAGTATCGATACTAGTGTTGATGTTATCTGATGTAGGTGTTGAGCCTGTAGAATAACCATAATTATTCGGAGAATACCAACTATGTTGAAGATTACTTTCTTCAGCTGACATTACCGCATTAAAGCAGGTTTTTTTAATTTGAAGTTGAAAATAATACGGCAGCTTTTTTGTCGATGCAGCCAAATTTAAAAAAAATAAGTCTATTTCATCGTATTTATCACTGGCTGACATCATGTTTTTAAGTTCTATCCGTTCTCGTTCCAACACTTCGCGACGTTCTTGATTTTTTTTTAAATAATCTGGAATTTCATCGTTCTTTCTTTTTTTGGATGTTGATGGAAGAGATTCCGAAGCTGTTGGATTCTTAGGATCATCGGCAGAAGGAAGATTATTTGAATTTGATGGCAAAAAATTGCATGATTCCCGTGAACTCTCTTCAATGGTATTTGGCGGATTTGAAGTTTCGCTTACTGAGTGGTCCAGGGGCGTAAAATTTGTTGACCGGTCTCTGTTACTCATGTAAGGCAATAAAAATGACATGGCTTTTTGATATTTCCATTCTTTTCGTTGTTTTCTAGCCTGTCCACTCCTTGTTGCATTTTGTCTTTTTAAGGCATCCCGATGGTTATCTCTCAGTTGTTTCCATCGCGACTTGGCAGTTGTAACTGAAACAATCAACAAACACAAAAATGTATTACATGGTCTATTTATGACAAAAATATTACATCACTTACGCGAAGTACAATTAAATACGTTTTTTTTAGGTATTTAGCAACCGGCCAGTCATTTACAACGATGGGAGAGAATTTTAGAATTGGATTGAAAAGTGTATCAAGAATTGTTGAGGAGGTTTGTGATGCTTTATGGAATATATTGCAACCTCTTGTCATGTCACAACCAACAGAAAACGACTGGAAAGAAATCGCAAAAGATTTTGATGAACTATGGCAATTTAAAAATTGTATAGGTGCTCTTGATGGCAAGCACGTATATATCAAGGCTCCCTCGAAAACCGGGTCCTCGTTTTTCAACTACAAAAAGAGATTTTCTGTAGTATTGATGTGTTTAGCTGATGCCAAAAGGAAAATCATAATGGCTGATGTGGGATCTATGGGAAGATTTTCTGATGCAGGAATTTTTGATAACAGCATTTTCGGAAAGAGTCTAAAAGAAAAGAGATTGAATTTACCTCAGCCGGTACCATTTTATCAAGGTGGAGCAAAAATGCCGTTCGTATTTATAGGAGACGAAGCTTTTCCATTAATGGAAAATTTTATGAGGCCTTACCCACGTGATGGACTTAACGCAGAAAAAAAAATTTTTAATTACCGATTATCAAGAGCACGTCGTATTGTTGAGGCAACTTTCGGTGTATTGACGAGAAAGTGGTACGTGTATCATAAAGATTTTGAATGCAAAATAGAAACAGTTGACAAGGTAATAAAAGCAACATGTGTTTTGCACAATTATTTAATTCAAAGACAACCTAATTATATAAACAATATTGAAAATAACATGGAGCAATCATTATTATCAGTTGGTGATATTATAGAAACACAACATTCTAGTAACGATGGTTATCAAGTTCGTGAAATGTATTGTTCATACTTTAATAATCAGGGGAAGGTACCATGGCAAGATACTCGAATTTTGAAAAGAATCTATAATAGTCAGTGATGTGAGACAGATATAGATAATTTGGCCAGCTGCGGACATTATTTAGGTATTATTTTGTTAAATAAAAAAAAAGATATCAATATGTACCTACTAGAAGGTATTATAGAATAAAGATACATATTATTTACCATCCGATATGTTTGTTTCAATGATAATTTGGTCCCACGCAGCATCTTTTGTTTCGTTGCATTTGTAAAATTCTGAAGATGTGTTCCAAATGCACGGAAACTTTTTCACACTTTCAATAAGTTTTTCATCCATTATCTTCGGTCACATACGCACTGGTCGGAATACGGCGGCACACTGCCGGCGCAAAGTGCGCCCGCGCCCGCACTCGCTTCCCCGCTCCGCATCCCCGCACGTTTCCCCGCTCCGTTTCCCCGCTCCGCTTACCGGTTTTATATGAAATTTTAAACTAGCTCGCAAGTCCCTGTCTACTTAAGAGGAGCGGAGATTTTGTGCAATCCTATTGGTTAATATTTCTCCGTTTCTCGGCTCCGCTGCCTCGCTCCGCTCTGGTGGACTGGCAGCCTAAAACCCTACAAATATTAAAGAAAAATGTTCTTCAGCCATTTACCAACACTTCTGCATATATAACTCAGTATTTTCAATTTTGTGGGTTGAAATGGTATTGCTTATTTGCGTCCAAGTTAGAATTGTAATAGAGCGTCTGACAGCAGATACATTCCAGATTTCTTCATCTTCTTCTAAAAAAAAGTAATTTGGTAATTATTCTGTGGTAAATGGGGTTTATTATCTCTTCTAGGGCGTAAATAAGTATGTTTAAGAAAAATGATTTTTGTAATTTCCCGTTGAATGTCGTGGGCGATCGAGGCGATCCTGGTGTTGGTTAATTCGTCTGGATCAGCTGGACAATCTCGCTTTAGCTTTCGAGGAGATCGGGTAAAGGGAAAAGTAACATTTTTTCAAAAACTATAATTGTACTAATATTTTTATCAGATCCATTCCGGATTTCTTCATCGTCGGTTAAAACACTAATATTATTTCCTCTTTGTTACATGGGGATTATTATCTCTTCTAGGGGGTTAATAAGATCTGATGTTAAAGCAATCACAGAGCTTCTAGTGATATACAAATTTTAGCTGCTCATTTCCTTGCTTATCTCTTCGTATTCTAAACTCATTTTGGCCCTACTGGCCTTGACAGCGTCACCGGGCGGGGGGCCGAGTACTGGGACTCAGCCGTGATAAAAGGGCAGCCCTCACGGGGCTCAAATTTGATACCGTCCTTAGGAGATGGAGGCAGCGCTCCGAGCGCATTCTATACGATAAACTCACCCGACGGTGTGAGCGCGATGCGACGTGCGAAACAAAGGACCTCGTCCTCGCCGGCGAGGACGGTGTTGTGTGCGTATCTGTGCTGTGTAATTTTCTAATGTTATCCTATCGTCAGGGTCTTGCAGGTCTAAACTCATGTGGCTTTATTACAAAATAAGGTTTAATCTTAGTCCGGAGTTTAAACTATGTTTTAAATCAGGCTTATCGTTTGCCGTATTACAAAAGGTTGTTTAGCGCTTAGTCCTATCTCAAGTCTAAACTTTAATCCCAACAACTTCCTACTTTAACTCATATTTGGTATAGATTTAATAAATTTTCATTAGTGGCACGCATCGTTTCACCGGTTAGTCTTTCCCGTTATTTTAATTATTCCGTACCTTCTACCTAGCTTGTGAAATTTGACACGGAAGCAGCGTTTTAGATGTCTCCTAAGAGGCCTGTATTATAACTTAAACACCGTTAAGAGTACAATTGTTGCATGTGCAGTTCAACACAATATTGCTATTGATATGAAAGAGAGCTTCTATCATGATATTTTTATTGAACCAAGAACAGAAAGAGAGCAACAACAAATCTCCGTGAGTAAATCTCGCATTTCATATACCCCACTATAAAATATTTTAAAAAATTTAAGACCCTGTACGTTGTGTTCGCTTTCGGAATAGTTGCCGCTTTGAAATTATTTTCTGGCTATATCCTGTTTTGTGAACTCGTAAAAAAACCGGGTGTAAAGATATCTCTCTATTATGAGTCGCATCAAATTTGTTAGGTGGTGATGGGAACTTGTTCTACTGCAGTTTGAAGAATAGACCTACCACTGAGATTTTTTATTTACACGAGTAAAAGTTTAGCTTCCGATTTTTTTTCGAAATCGTTATTTTGTGCAATATTTTTCTGTAAATAATTTTCACAAATAACACAAATACGCAATAGTAGCATGGTCTTTTGGTTCTCGCCAAATCCTTGGTATTGCAACATTCATGGACCTTATTTCACCTCGATACCAAACTCAAAATGTAGAAATAAAAATTAATATGTCTACAATACTTTATTCCTCGCTTAGTTAAAAATTGCTTACCTTCATCATCTTTGGCCATGGCTTGTCTTGATTCCGAACAGGAAAGTCAAAATATGCTTCACAGGCTTCACAGAGAACGTGAGATGTCTTAGATTCGTATTTCACGTCTCGAACTTCAAAGAATTGTCCACATATGAAAATGTATTTACACTTTCGTGACATTTTAAGTTTCTCTGTTGTTTATGACTCGAGTGCCATCTAGTGGCACTGTAAATGTCCCACTCTCGTAGCGCGGTTTTTTTTTCAAAGTATTAAAATTGAAAAATGAGTATTATATTACTATAACTATCACAAAAGCAAACTTTATACAAAAAAAAGGTATTTTATTTTCGTTTTTGAATGAATGAATGAATGATACAGCGTCTGACAGCAGATACATTCCAGATTTCTTCATCATCTAGGAATCCGGTTATTGTCACAGTTGAGGCCGTTCAATTCTTCACAAATAGCATTCTTCCAGTCACATACTTCGGTAGTACTCTAAAAAGTTGAAAAATATGAAGTTGTACATTTCCGCCAAGCTGAGATCAGATTGGGGGTGGATTACGGGGTGCTACCGGGTGGTGTGGTTATAATAAAATATGGTAAACTTGATAATTATTTTTATTATAAATAATAATTATTTATACCCACAAACGAAATCTTATGATTCTTGGCCAAATCATTCACCAAAGACACACTGGTGTACCAATTATCGATTGTTAGGCTTCTACCAGTGTAATTTTTAATGGAGTTTTATACAATCGGTTTGGAGATACCACACCGTTTCTTAGGATATTTCTTCGCTGTGGAAGTATAGACCACTCATCGACATACCTATATAATATTGATCCATCGGATAAATATTTAAGACCCCTAATGTCCACCACGACGGGATCTCTCTTCTTTTTGGCAGGCCGTATGGATTTTAAGATCGATTACAAATTGAGTTTTCTTCGAAATTGAGAAAGAAATCATAGTGAATGGATTTGACATCATAAGATTTTTGGGTTAGAGCTTTCCTCATCCGGGTGATTTAATCACTGGGAGCGGGTCGTCTGTCGGTCGGACACCTTCAGTCGGTCAGAAGAACTTCCAGAGATACCCAGTAACGACTCGCACAGCTACGTCTCCACGTCGACCTGAGCAGTCTTGGAGGGGATTTTCTGAGCGAAGCTTTTCTGTCATCGTTTTGCCTTACACAGACTCTGAGGAAGGGGAGTGCGTTCGCAATAATAGGAACAAGTTAGAATTGTAACAGAGCGTTTGACCTGCTGTCGGACGCTTTGTTACATACATACATTCCAGATTTCTTCATCGTCTGATAACGGAGTTATATTGATTATATATTGATAGTTTGCTATTGGATCATTATGAAAAATATTTGCTCGGTCGAGTAACACATACTTCGGTAGTACTCTAAAAAGTTGAAAAATATGAAGTTGTACATTTCCACCAAGCTGAGATCAGCTTGGGGGTGGATTACGGGGTGCTACCGGGTGGTGTGGCTATAATAAAATATGGTAAACTTGATAATTATTTTTATTATAAATAATTATTATTTATACCCACAAACGAAATCTTATGATTCTTGGCCAAATCATTCACCAAAGACACACTGGTGTACCAATTATCGATTGTTAGGTTTCTACCAGTGTAATTTTTAATTGGAGTTTTATACAATCGCTTTGGAGAGACTGTTTCTTAGGTTATTTCTTCGCTGAGGAAATATAGACCTTATCCACATGTCTTAACCTATATAATATTGATCCATCGGATAAATATTTAAGACCCCTAATGTCCACCACGACGGGATCTCTCTTCTTTTTGGCAGGCCGTATGGATTTAAAGATCGGATAAGACCTTTAGTCGGTCAGATGAACTTCTAGACATACCCAGTAACGACTCGCACAGCTACGTCTCCACGTCGACCTGAGCAGTCTTGGTGGGGATTTTCTGAGCGAAACTCAGTATCCTGTGCCACTTCAGTAACGATTCGTCTATGGATATCTCTATGCTGGTGGTGGAGATATAAGTAAAGAATGATTACTTCAATGACAGGTTTGAGTTTGTACAGTTAGTCCTGTGTGTCAGTCACATTCATTCCATTTGACTGCTAGTGAAAGAATTTTATCAAAACAATACGATTATATGACGTTACTCTACTGAAATATGGCATTGTGGCGCAGCGGTAGCATTAGCGCCACCGGTCGCGGGTTCGATTACCGCTCGGAGCAGATGTTTGTATTGATCATACAGACATGTCTTCCGATCTGCGCCTGGTTGGTCTTGACATTGTGTTTGTTTTCATGTTTCCGGACCCTGCGCGCGGCCTCTCGTAGTCGGGGCATCGGATCGACTGCCTAACGAAAACCGACGGCGTACGAGGCGCGACGATGGTCGACGAACGACGGGTTACTCGTATTCCCACAATATCTAATCTATAAATTTCTCTTATTTGGTTAGCTTTTTAATTTTCCTTCTAAGTTTTAAGGTTTTGTTTTTAAATTCGTTTAATTTCTCTGTCCACCAGCTTATTTTTTCATCAAATTATGTTTTCAAAAATTTTGGTTTTTGTCAATTTCCACTTGAACGAGACGATCCTGGTGTTGTTCGATTCGTCTGGATCAGCTGCACAATCTCGCCTTAACTCTCGAGGAGATCTGACAAAGGGAGAAAGTGAAACTTATTCAAAAAAACTAGAACTGTATTAAAATTTTTAACAGATCCATTCTAGAGCTCTACATCGTCGGTAAAAACACTAATATTATTTCCTCTTTGGTAAATGGGGTTTATTATCTCTTTTAGGCCGTTAATAAGATCTGATGTCAAGGGAGTCACAAACCTTCTGGTGACATATTTTTTTCCACATTTTTTCATTACCATGGGATATTATTACTTAAGGAGCAATTTATTTATTCCTTTTTTTTATAAATCTCTCTAATATATGCAATGAAAAGCTTCATCACGTTGCTACGTCCTGAATGGGGTTCTTAACCACCTTATTGGTCTCCTGCTGTAAAATTTAAGCCAGGCCACGTTACTCCGTTTGAAAAAAGAGACTATTTACTTTGTTAACGAATGCGCGGTGCAGGCGAAGTGTTTCCAGTCTAGGACTTGTTTTAACGGCTTTGGTCATATTGGCTCCGTAATCAGACACCATCAGGACCTGTATTATTAAAACTTAATAAATTTTCTTAGAATAGCTGGAGTATTCATTGCAGCGGTCACTTCCCGTATACACCTTGAAACGAATTTGGGACATGGGTGCTTCCATGTTATGGGCTACTTATTTGTATTTTGTACCAACGAAATGTAAAAAACAACAAAATGATTAACATCTGAACTATAATTAAGATTGTATGAGTATATTTCAATATTTCGTATTTCGATTTTTGATATTTCGTATATAATATAACCGAAAATGTTTAAAAATACATAAATTGCATGATTGAAGAAATGGCTTTTTTAGAAGTTTAAACCTTAAAACCCTACAAATATTAAAGAAAAATGTTCTTCAGCCATTTACCAACACTTCTGCATATATAACTCAGTATTTTAAATTTTGTGGGTTGAAATGGTATTGCTTATTTGCGTCCAAGTTAGAATTGTAATAGAGCGTCTGACAGCAGATACATTCCAGATTTCTTCATCTTCTTCTAAAAAAAAGTAATTTGGTAATTATTCTGTGGTAAATGGGGTTTATTATCTCTTCTAGGGCGTAAATAAGTATGTTTAAGAAAAATGATTTTTGTAATTTCCCATTGAATGTCGTGGGCGATCGAGGCGATCCTGGTGTTGGTTAATTCGTCTGGATCAGCTGGACAATCTGGAGCTTTCGAGGAGATCGGGTAAAGGGAAAAGTAACATTTTTTCAAAAACTATAATTGTACTAATATTTTTATCAGATCCATTCCGGATTTCTTCATCGTCGGTTAAAACACTAATATTATTTCCTCTTTGTTACATGGGGATTATTATCTCTTCTAGGGGGTTAATAAGATCTGATGTTAAAGCAATCACAGAGCTTCTAGTGATATACAAATTTTAGCTGCTCATTTCCTTGCTTATCTCTTCGTATTCTAAACTCATTTTGGCCCTACTGGCCTTGACAGCGTCACCGGGCGGGGGGCCGAGTACTGGGACTCAGCCGTGATAAAAGGGCAGCCCTCACGGGGCTCAAATTTGATACCGTCCTTAGGAGATGGAGGCAGCGCTCCGAGCGCATTCTATACGATAGACTCACCAGACGGTGTGAGCGCGACGCGACGCGCGAAACAAAGGACTTCGCAAAGGAAAGGTGTTGTGTGCGTATCTGTGCTGTGTAATTTTCTAATGTAATCCTATCGTCAGGGTCTTGCAGGTCTAAACTCATGTGGCCTTATTACAAAAGAAGGTTTAATCTTAGTCCGGAGTTTAAACTATGTTTTAAATCAGGCTTATCGTTTTCCGTATTACAAAAGGTTGTTTAGCGCTTAGTCCTATCTCAAGTCTAAACTTTAATCCCAACGACTTCCTACTTTAACTTATATTTGGTATAGGTTTAATAAATTTTCATTATTGGCACGCATCGTTTCTCCGGTTAGTCTTTCCCGTTATTTTAATTATTCCGTACCTTCTATCTAGCTTGTGAAATTTGACACGGAAGCAGCGTTTTAAATGTCTCCTAAGAGGCCTGTATTATAACTTAAACACCGTTAAAAGTGCAATTGTTGCATGTGCAGTTCAACACAATATTGCTATTGATATGAAAGAGAGCTTCTATCATGATATTTTTATTGAACCAAGACCAGAAAGAGAGCAACAACTGTTTAATATAAATTAGGGGAAATATGACACGTAGAATATTTATTGAAACTTTTTTTTTCATTAATAATTTATAACCATAATATTGCACCAGTAATATTTTATTATTTAAATTTAACAGAAATATTAATTTTAAATAGCTTTGTTTTCAATGTTTTTAATTTTAAGGTATTTTTTTTATAGTCAAATGTTTAATTTCATAATTCATATTACACTCATACTCTGATTCTAATAATTAAATTTCGTTCAATCATTTCCAGTTGCCTTTTTATAAAGCTAATTTTGGCTTCCATAACTGGAGCACTCCATCACTAGAGCAAGAAAAATAATTATTAAACTTTTTTTTGTGATATAAGCTGAGTAATTAAAATTAAATATTATAAGAAACTTGTAAATCAATTGTCATTAATATTTTAAAGAAACTATTTAAGGTTTTATTAACAATCTTATCATAATTCTTTAAAAAATCTGTTTATACGTAAATTAATAAAAATATTTAATAACATTACAATATTTCTTAACCTATAACTTAAGCCCATCACTATCATAAAAATTTTCATCTTCTATAAAATCAAGTGTTGCAATTGATGCTATAGCCTGATCCGCCTGTGAAGGTGATGGTTGCTTTTCTCCTCCAATTGGGTTGCATTGCCTCTTATATTCAGAACATATCTCTTTCAAGCTAACTTTACTTCCTGAAAATCTCTTTGTATGCGTACTAGCCCGGACAACCCGCAATTTTATTTTCAAAAGTTATAATTAGAATATCAGTGTTAAATACTTATTGAAAATTATTATAATTCTATATTGTCAATTAAATTATAAGAAACATAGGCTTCATTCATTAATGCTATAAGTCCAGCCATGAATAATGTATAATTAATTAGTTACAGCAATTAAATTACTTGTTTCTTATATTTCTGCGGAAGGGAGTGCGTCAGCAATAATACGAACAAGTTGGAATTATAACAGCGTCTGACAACAGATCCATTCTAGATTTCTTCATCTTCGGTTAAAGCACTAATGTTGTTTACTCTCTGCTAAATGGAACTTATCTCCTCTTGGGCGTTAATAATTGTATCGTAAAATTAATCCTATGTGCATTTTAACTGGAGGGCAACTCGGCGGGATTTCAGCTCGGCTCCGTCTGTGTAGAACTTCTTCGTCTGCTTCGCTGGCTTTGCCGCAGATGATGATCGCCGAGATGGCGGTATGGGAGTATTGAAATCTATCAATGTAGGTGGTTCGTAGGAGTCCCTCATTTTACATTCTTCTGCAGTAAAATTTGAAGATCAAGATGGTATCATGAGCATTAGCGTTATCATTGATTCTAGAGACAAGCTTTTCTATCATCGTTTTGGCTTTCACAGGCTCAGAGGGAGGCAGAGCGCTAGCAATAATAGGAACAATTGTAACAGAGCGTCTCACAGCGGACACATTCCAGGTTTCTTCGTCGTCAACAGACACTGTAATATTGATTATTTATTGATAGTTTGCTATTGGATCATTATGAAAAAATATTTGCTCGGTCGAGGCCCTTCAGTTCTTCACAAATAGCATTCTTCATGTCACATAGTTAGGCCAGCGGTTCATCATCACATGCCATCATACGCACTTATTTCGCTACCCCTATCTACCCCGATACATTCCGGATTTCTTCATCATCGGTTAAAACACTAATATTATTTTTGGTAAATGGGGCTTATTATCTTATTAACTTTTAAAATAAGAGATTATTTACTTTGTTTATTGTATTGAAATGCATTCATCATCGCATGTCATCACACGCACTTTCTTCGCTACCCCCATCGACCCCGATACCTTCCAGATTTTTACATCGTCGGTTAAAACACATTATTTCTAGTAAATGGGGCTTATTATCTTTATATATTTTTAATTAATTCCAGGACACGTTATTACTTTTGAAATAAGAGATTATTTACTCTGTTTATTGTATTGCAATGCGTGCTGACGCACTCCCTCAGCTTTGTAGCTGAATAATAGGAACAAGTTAGAATTGTAACAGAGCGTCTGACAGCAGATCCATTCTAGAGTCCTTCATCGTTGGTTAAAGCACTTATGTTGTTTACGCTCTGGTAAATGTGGCTTATTATCTCCTGTTGGGCGTTAATAATCGTATCGTAAAATTAATCGTATCTGCATTTATAACTGGCGGGCGATTCGGCGAGATGTGCGGCGTGTCCAAGGGAGCGAGCGTGTTGACTCTGTCTGTGTAGAACTTGTTTTTATGCGTCACTGCCATGTTTGTGTTAGAGTCTTCCCCTCTGGTTCCGAAGACGACCCGACGACGAGATTAGTCGCTTCTTCTTCTGTTTCGCTAGCCTCGCCGCTGATGGTGATCGCCGATCGCCGAGATGGCGATAGAGGAGTATTGAAATGTAATGAATAATAGGGACAAGTTAAAATTATAACAGAGCGTCTCACAGCAGATCCATTCTAGTTTCCTTCATCGTCGGTTAAAGCACTAATGTTGTTTACGTTCTGGTAAATGGAACTTATCTCCTCTTGGGCGTTAATAATCGTATCGTAAAATTAATCCTATGTGCATTTTAACTGGCGGGCCACTCGGCGGGATTTCGGCTCGGCTCCATCTGTGTAGAACTTCTTCGTCAGATTCTTTGGCTTTGCCGCTGATGATGATCGCCGAGATGGCGGTAGGGGAGTATTGAAATCTATCAATATAGGTTGTTCGCAGGAGTCCCTCATTTTACATTCTTCTGCAGTAAAATTTGAAGATCGAGATGGTGTCATGAGCATTAGCGTTATCATTGATTCTAGAGACAAGCTTTTCTGTCATCGTTTTGGCTTTCACAGGCTCAGAGGGAGGCAGAGCGCTCGCAATAATAGGAACAATTGTAACAGAGCGTCTCACAGCGGACACATTCCAGGTTTCTTCGTCGTCAACAAACACTGTAATACTGATTATATATTGATAGTTTGCTATTGGGTCATTATGAAAAAATATTTGCTCGGTCGAGGCCCTTCAGTTCTTCACAAATAGCATTCTTCATGTCACATAGTTAGGCCAGCGGTTCATCATCACATGCCATCATACGCACTTATTTCGCTACCCCTATCTACCCCGATACATTCCGGATTTCTTCATCATCGGTTAAAACACTAATATTATTTCTGGTAAATGGGGCTTATTATCTTATTAACTTTTAAAATAAGAGATTATTTACTTTGTTTATTGTATTGAAATGCATGCTAGCGTCTGCATTATAGCTGAATAATAGGAACAAGTTGGAATTGTAACAGAGCGTCTGACAGCAGACACATTGCAGATTTCTTCATCGTCGATCAAAGCACTTATGTTGATTAGCGTAGAATTTGCTATTGGATCATTATGAAAAAACATTTGCACGATTGAGGTCCTACAATTTTTCCTATTTGTGAAGAACTAAAGGGCGTCATATAGTTCGGTAGTAGTCTGAAAAGTTACAGTTTGATATACCTTTCCGCCAAGCTGAGATAAGATTGTGAGTGGATTGCGGGGTAATATATCCAAATATGTATATATGTTGTGAAATTTATTATTGTTTTTCATTTTACAATTAAAAGATATGTTGAAGATAATACATTAAAAATTGTATCCTATTGTAATATATATCTAAATGTTTTCTGTCACGAAATCTTTTACCGAATAAAAACATTTGTCAACCAACCAGTCATAAAGTAGTTTTTTAAATTTGTTTAATGTGAAATCTATAATTGTTGAGGGCAGTTTGTTGTAAATGACAAACATCATGTGGTAACAACTTTTTGAACTAAGAGCAGTTTTGGACTTTGGATAGTAAATTTTTTGCTTCTTTCTTGTGTTAAAAGATACGTTTCCACGTGTCTCAAAATAATCATTTTCGTACTTTTTCATAAAAACATGCCACTTCATAAATGTAGATACGGTACTGTTATTAATAAAGCGCTTTGAAAAGGGACTTGCATGATTGTAATGGGCCTTTGTTGCCACTTTTTCTGAATCCAAGAAAACCCTATTTACTTCCGAGGAGTTACCCCAAACTGAAGTATCGTATCGTATATTAGACACTGTGGCGTTCGGATTTTACTTTTGTCAGAAAGCGATCCGCGCCAAATGTTGAGAACCACCAAAAGAGAGTTGAAATTGTGAATTGTGTATAAAAATTGTAAATTAGGTAATAAGATATAAAACCACTTCATTGGTGACCCCGACAAAAGCATATCAACCTTCTTCGAGTCGCGGTCCACCCTTCATCGGTGGCCACTTTCTACAAATCTATTGTCGCCTGCCTTAATTGCACAACCTGGTGACTACTTCAACTACGGCACTATTTTCTTAAGAGTTTTTCGAGTTCACTTTCACTACGTTACCGTCGTGTTTTACGGATCCATCGTCAGCTCTGCAGTGACAAAGTAGTCACTCCGGTTACGACTGTTGAACGTCCTTCTGCATCCAGCAGCATCGTTCCAACCTAATGAGGAATCCTTTCTTTAACTCGGATTCTCTTTCTCCGTAGGGGAAGGTGGTGAGTCGTTTGGATTTTAATTGTATTATTTTAGATAGGCGTTTCCGAACGCAGCCGGGACTTTTGACAGAAAGAAATCCGCGCCAAATGGTGAGAAGCAACAAAAAAAGAGTTGAAATTGTGAATTGTGTATAAAAATTGTAAATTAGGTAATAAAAATATAAAACCACTTCAACACTATATACCCATGATAAGCAGAGTTGTGATTTGGTCAGCACTCCAAGACAACTTGACGCAAACACAAATTCATTAATTTTATTACATATACAATTAATAAGAGGACCCCATGTACAAAATTCATCCATATAATTGGACGAAAATAAGCAATACCATGTCAACCCACACGAATGTCATTTCGAGAAAAACGCGTTTGAAAATTGTGAACAACTTGCTTTATAAGATTTTTTTCAAAATATTGGTCAAGTTTTTGGACACATATAATCCTAAAAGATGTATCGTAGACACCTGCTCTAAATTTTAATTAGCACATGTCACCATGTCATTCTTAAATGTTATTTCTCTGTTTCTCAATAGAATATAATTACTTTTTAATTAAATTTAAGCATACGTTATTAATTTTTAGCCATTTATGGACGTCATTGGGAGTATTATTTATTTCGTCAGAGTCATCATTATTTTTCACCGACGGTATAATTATGGAAACGTCATCTGCGAACAAGATGCATTTGTGTTTGGTACAATCAGGAATGTCATTAATATAAATTATATTCATATTGGAAGCTAGGGTACTTGATAGTATTGCCTATGGGAAACGTCAAAACCGCTCACGGATCTCAGGGCTTATCGCCTGATAACTCTTTTACCGGTGGTAGGGAAGATACTTGAAAGGCTCATTATCGCTTACGCTGCCTGCATCGCGCTATTTCGCGTTCACAGCATGGTTTTGTTCGTGTTCGCTCTACAGTACTGAAAGCCGTTTTTGACGTAATCCGTCTTCTTAGACATCTCTAAAGCATCGATAACGCTTGGTGGCCGATGATACTTTAAAAGGCAAAAGGTGTCGGTATCGCTCCGAACCTATACCGGATATTAGTTAGCTACTTCTGTAATCTTCGCGTAGACTACCATCGGAAGCACGACTGCAACGAAAGTTTCTCCCATGGGATATCCGCAAGGCTCCGTTTTGAAATCTGCCATTTGTCAAGCGAGAACGGTGTTTATTTTTTGTTTGTTTTAAGAGGGAAAATACTGGCTGACATAATTATGTTGAACCAAAACACGCATGCAGTTGTTCAACACATTTCTTCATGTTCAATTATAGATAAAAATATAAATAATATTTCAGACTGAAAGGAATGGTAAGTCATCAACCAAAGCATTTCTTGGGGTACTGCAGAAGAGAAAATGGTCGTTGGAAAATCTATGATGAGACCAATGAAAAAGTTAGATATGCTACGTCGTTAAAAACTAAACTAGTTCCATAAGCAGAAATGTTTGTTAGGGATGAAACAAAAATGGTATCTTTGATCCACAAATCGACATAAATATGAAAAAATTAAAATAACTACACCCCTTTTTAATGGAGTACTGAATGAGAACTTCAGACGTCTTTTGGTCCATAGAATACTTCATTATTATCCTCAGGTAGACCCTGGGTAAAATAAAATACCGTGAATAATGCTAGGACGAAGAAGATAAAGACGGCAGAAAAATCAGACATTAGTAATGAAGTTTGTAAAAAAAATTCAAAACAGTGCATGGTCAAACACATCCGCTCTTAAAATAAAACCAAAACAGCATTGTTGCCCTCAATAAATTCAAGACCACACACCACAGAGAACTCAACGAAAGAGATAGCAACAAAAAAGATCTCTAACTGTCTAATAACAGATTTGTCGTTCTTACGGTTGTAACTTGAATGAAATTCCTAAATATTTGACATTCCTATAAAAACAGACATTCAGTCTCATTGATCGCTTGATTTCCGCAGAGATCGACCGTGTCGCCTGATCCCCCGATTTATTCGAGCCAAGTTACGATGCAGCAAAAGTCGCGCGTTATGCGTCATGTACCTCGCGTTCGCGATGACGCAGATACGAACTTGAATAATCGAAACATTGTTAATGCGAACGTTAAACTTAAAACTTTATTAGAATCACAGAAAATAACTCTTCAACAACAACTGAAGATACTGATGGAGCAGATAAAGACAGAAGCACCAACCAGACCATTGTATTGTAGCTAAAGAGCCACAGAAATTAAAGAATAAAAATACGTCCGTGAAACCACGCGATGGTAACAACCATGGGAACGTATTGCACACAAGACCAATACACAGGCTTCCCGAAAATTTTCAAATAATATCTCCTTTGCGCAGATAACAAAAACCCACCATCATCTCACAGAAAATAACTCTTCAACAACATCTGAAGACACTGATGGAGCAGATAAAGACAGAAGCACCAACCAGACCAAAGTCAAAAAGAGCAAAAACGATAAAAATTGCCATAATTTTTATGAAGGTTTGATCTCAAGTCAATCAGAAGACTCATTCACGATAAAAATGATGAGTGGGGAATGCGTTAAAAGTAACGCTAAAGACGATAACTCGATATCATAAAACACTTGTCTCAAAATAAATATTGTTGGCATTCATTTAAAAACCGACACACGAACACGACGGCGCAATTGAAACTTTTAAATTTTTTTAGTATAAATTCACCCGCAAATCGAAAGTCATCTCGCATTTCACACATGAATTCATCTGTCGAATTAAAAGTTACTATTTCTCGAGTGAATTCATAGCAAAGGAAGGGCAAATCGTATATATTTTTATACTCTTTAAATATTGAAACGGTGAGGACGAAATATGATTTCTTTTTATTGTAATCATCTCCAAAATGTTCGTTTTCATAATTTTCGTGTTTTTTTTCAGATGTCTTGACATTTTTGTTGGATAGCCTGCTGAAAGTCCAAGCACATAGTATTAGATATTTACAATTAACTAGCGGTGGTCATGATTATGTGCATATATTACAACAGTTTTTTTTAAATATCATGACAGTTGGCAAATAAGCATACGGTCCGCCGCATGGTCAGCAATCACCGCAACCTGTGAACGCTTGCAATACTTTTATTTCTTACGTTATTCTATTATTTTATCTTCGGTATCATTTATAACCACCGGAAGCTACCAAATAATTATATCAAAAAAGTAAACACTTTATTATCCCAAATCTCACGCAGCCTTCAACAAATACTTAATGCATTAGACCATCTAACTATTGTAGAGAACTATTCCCTTCGTTTTCAAAGAAAGCGGAAAGACAGGGACGGAAAGAAAGGTGTGATTTCTGTATTCATTTTATTTCAGTTCCTAACAAAAAATATTTATAACTGGCGGGCCCGACAGAAAATGTTTTCCGATCTGGGTGTTTGTCATTATCATTGTTTATGTTACCGGATCCCTGAAACTACTCTTTGCTCTTTATCATTTTATTTTATAGAATTTAAGGTCTGAAGTAATTGCAACTCAAGGTGCAATAGGAGCAGCCATTTATAATTCAATTACCAAGAGCTTTGAACATCGAAAAATTCCTTTATATAATGTAATTGGTTTTGCTTCTGATGGCGCTAGTGTGATGATGGGCCATCACAATGCACTAGCTAGTCTTTTTATGGAGAATAATTCCAGAATCATTCTTAAATGCGTCTGTCACTCACTATTAAGATTCTAACGACATTGAGGATAATGTATTAAAATCGTATTGTGTACAATATATAAAACAGTTGACTTGACCCAAGAGCATGATAATCTTGAAAAAAGTCAATAAAATGTGGGTCGTAATGGGGAATGAAATATTTAGCTACTGAAAATTTATCTGCCAGAGATTTACCCAAGGAGAGTCGTGACATGATTGCAGTCATAAAACTCTTTGACAATTTATTTAACTCTCACTTAATGCCTTGTTTGAAGGAGATTAGATTGTCTCACTCTTATTTACTCAATAGTCTGTTGCGTTTCCTGTTATTTTATTTTTTTAAATAAACTCATGACTGTTGCAAGCTATTATAAATTGTAAAATAAGTAAGTTCTCAAATAATGTTTTACAGTGCCTGGTTCCATAGATCCAACTTGCCAGCAGTCTCCATCTCAAACTGAAATCTAAAAAGGCAACTGATAAAGTCAAAGATAGAGCGACTATTTTGAAGGCTTTTCTAGCAACTGCAAAAGTTACTAATGAAAAAGCATTCAAAAGATTCACAAAAAAATGTGACCAAATCAGCAAACATTTTTACTAAAATTCAGGTTTAACAATCAGCTAAAAAATTAAAATGCAAAAGACTTACAATGGAGCTCAAAATATTGTATCTGACATTATATAAAAAAAGTCCAAAAAGTTATAGGATGATGACAAATAGTTGCCACACGGCACCGACAAGTACCGGCGGCGCGTGGCAGCGAGTGAGACAAAAACAAAACTAGATATGTTTTGCCAGCGCGTCCGAGTGAGAAAGAAAACTGCGAAGAGTTTTGTTTCGTTTGATCATTTCACTACTTAGCGCCGGTGCTTAGAGTGACGAGTCTTTTGTTTGTTTGTTGTTATAAAGATGTTTGTATAAAGAAGAGTGCAATGTAATTAAGTGAGATAGAAAAACTGTAGTGTGCAATGTACTGTGTAGCAATTAAAATAAAACCATATCATGGTTCGATTCCTGCGCCGGGCAGATGTTTGTTAAAATTTCTGTCTCGGTCTGGGTGTTTGTCTTCTTGAATTTTGGCCAAAGAGTATCACTAAATACATCAACCAAACAAGTTGTCTCTTCATTTTTTACGCCTTTACAATTTTATTGTACGTTACAACAACAGATTGCATGTAATCAAGAAAATTTTCAACGACAATGTATGAGATGAGAGAAAGGTTTAATATCTTCGGATGTTGGTTAGGCCGAAGCCACAGTTTTGGATACTACAGCTTATGACTCCAAATATCAGCGGTAGTGTCATGGTGCATAGCTACTTTATGCTGCAGCCGAATTAGACTGGCACGTCCGGGGAAACACCACTGCCTCACAGAAAACAAGCGTAAAGTGGCAACTGTCTCGTTTCGTGCAGTAAGTGAGATTACTACGACCCACCCTTCAAAAATGGAAGTGCATATTGTGGTTCTTGTACCCTAGGATCAGCCAGGTTGGCGGTGGAGAATCCATCTCTGGGCTCAGGACGAACTATACCTGAGCACGGATGCCCAGGTTGCCCCCAAATTCTGGAGGCAATTTTGCGTTCAAAACTGTTCGGAGCAAACGAAGCAAGAAATTTTAGACTACCCCTCCCACGCTCACTGTGAAATTTTGCAACATTAGAGGGCTGAATTCCAACTTGAACGCCATCCAACACACTTTGAGACGGCGAAGCCGGCCTTGCTTGTTCTTACAGAGACACACATATCTATCTTCTCCGGCTGATACTTCTTTGCCCACGTACATCCTCATCCTAAGAGCATTACATATAAGAATTATATCAGACGAAGGACGTCTACTGTTAGGCATAGGCTTACCCAAAGAGTGCCACAATGATTGAACACCACACCACCTACAATTTAAGGAAATACACAATTTTTCCTTATAAAAGATTTATCGTTCCTACAGTTGAAAATTTATTCAACTTGTGTTATTAAATTCAGAAATTTTCGATATTCCTAAAAAAATAGAGTCTAATTGTATTTTAGAACCGAAGCACAACAAATCACATTAAATATTCAGTATTATTGATGATGGATGCTACGTCAGATGGAGAACTAAAAATATTGTGTTTTTATCTTTTAGTTTGAAATTATGAACTAAATGAATTAACAAATTTTTTCTGTATATTTTTGGACTATTTTTTATAATAATTTTTACTATTTTAATTTTCTGTAATTATTTTAGAACTGCTCCTTATTTGTGATGTTTAGTAGTGGAAACTTGATTTGTGTGTGTGTTACAATATTATCTACTATAGAAATTGATGACAAACAACTACACTTTAGAAAATATTCATAGTAACATACAATTACCGGGAAATCTACCACCCACCGGCCACACTTGTGCTTCTTGCAACATCCATCATGTTATCTTAATAATTCAATAACTCTTCAATAAGATCTTTACTCAAAATATTGCACTAACAACGGTCTCCAGTGCTCATTGGTTTGTAAAAAACAGAAATACATGAGTACCTGAAAATACCCACTGTGAAAGAAGTTAACAAATAAACCATATATACATGACCGCAACCTGTGATCAAAAGGATTTTTTTAACTAAAAATGCCTCCTCACTCCTCTTCCTTCTACTCAAAATCGTTCTCTGTCCAAGCTGTTCGTCTGTGGAATTCTCTCCCACTTAACATGAGACGTGCTAAATCTATTGATATATTTAAGAAGTTACTCAAATCCTGTTTATTATTATTTTATATTAGTATGTATTCTTTATGTATTATATGAGCTCTGCACATATTAATATTTATAAATGTAATCAAGTTGATATTTTGTATGCATGTATGTATTTTGTATTATATATATTTATACTTAATAATGTATTTATTAGTAGTATTATTAAATATTTTATTTACTATATACGTATATTCATTAGACTTTCAAAGTACACCTCCTGATAGCTTGTACTAATCAAGTCCTGTATCAAGTGGTTGTCTGGCAGAAATCTCTGCCGTAGCGATAAGACAGCCATACCATTTTTGTATTGATGTATTACAAATAAAGTATATATTATTTTTATATTATTATAGCGAAAAATATAAAGAAAGACTGATAAAACATAAAAACCCACTAGCTAAAGATCTGCTAATGAAAAAACCAAACAAAACACCTCAAAAAGTGGCATATACATGAACTTGACCAAAGAAACTAACAAGCTTGTACAAGCAGATGATGGTCAGACCTAATCTAGTTAAGGGAATGAATAGAAATAGAATAAGATTTCATTTAATTGTAATTTAAAAAATTATTAAATATATTAAAAATAATTTCAGTTGTTTTTTTAATCCTCTTTAGCAGCCGAGCATATCTTGTGGATTATTTCATTGTCATATTTCATCCTTGTAATAATCTATTAATTTAGTTTAAAAAAAAGTTATGGAATTTTATTGAAAACAATTTTATTATTATTAAATAAAAGATTAGACTTAGAAGTCAAAGAAGCCAATTTAAGTAAATACCCAACCCCAAATCAACAATTTAAGACCAGACTAGTTTTTTTTGTAAACGCTGCACACTGAACGGCCCCATTAGGATAGTAATATCCTGTATCGGGGGTCCGGAAACACATACAATGACAGGGACAAATACACACACACCAGAAAATATGCTTGCACGGTCAATACAAACATATGCTCCTGGTGGGAATTAAAACCGTGACCTGGAGCGTTTAATGCAGATTCGCTAGAGCTGCACATCGACTCGTCAACTAATGCAATGAAACAAAGTCAGTCACTGTCAGAATACATTACAAGCTTGTGACTAACTTCGTTTTGTTGCTAAAGTACGCATTTACGAAGGTACACCAGGTATTTGAACGTTTTGTAAGTATAGAAGAGTCTGTCCATGCTTTAAGTCTATGAATGTTACATTGCATGGAGATTTGGAAAACTGTTAAGGTTTCTTCAAAATTGAGACGAAAGAAGCCTAAAAGTTCAACTTATAACGAAAATGACTATACTATTGAGTATTAGGATTACCTTCTACTGTTTTCAAACATTTATCAGAGATCAGGAACGTAAAGACATAATTAAAATATACAATGAGCATTATAATCTCTCCAGGATTTGAAAGACATATTTATATGCGACAACAATGCGTCTAAGGGATCACCATTGAACACCGGCATCTCACACAATCACAATAACTCACACAAACAGCTTTGTCAGAGCATAGAACAACCTCCGAGAATATGTTGTATCAATTTAATTTGATAGTCTCAGAAATTGAATCTCAAAGAGAACAGATACCGGCATCTATCAGTAGAATCAAGTGCTAGATTGATTAAATATATACTTAATAATAATTTTGCAACAAAAATTAAAAATTCAAGACAGAACAACGAATTTAAAATCACAAGGATTTTGTGGATCAAGTTTATGGTTTCAATGTTACCACCAAATAAAATCACACAATCCAAAATTCCAAATTAACGTAAAATGATTTTCTCTAAGGTCTAAGCTATCCCACTGACCTCTTGACAAATGTTATATGCTCTGTGAGTCTGTAGTTAAAAGCAAGACTAGGGATGATGATTATTTCCGAAAAAGATCGATTTCGAAATCGATTCAATTCCTAAACTTATGAATCGCTTAACAAAAATATCGAAGTGTAAAAGATCGATTTCTACTAAATCGATACTTTTTTAAGTTTGCATTTAAGATGTAAATAATTTTAATTATTATTCCGTTTTTTTAAAAACAAGAAAGATACCATATTATCAGTAAAATCGGTAAATCGATAATAACAATTATTTTTTGTTTCCACACAAATGTCAGATCAGGTATAGAAGAAAATATTTATTTTGTATATTATTTTATTGTCTGAACAGTCTAAATATATTTTTTACATTAACCCTTTAATAAATCTTTTTTTTTTATGAGAGGCGAATGAAACTAAGCATACAGCCGTCTTGCGAGTTTTTGAGTAGTTAGCCTTTTAACCGTTTTTCAGTTTTATTGCCCGAAAAAAAGATTCTTCGTTTAATAGTTCCCAGATCTCTACCTCTACCATAGACAATACATATAAACTTCATGTGTCAGTCTGAACTTTAAATTCCGTTTTCAATTTTTTTTTGTGCCGTCAATCGTCGCTTTTATTTTATGGTTGCTTTACTATTATTTGTTACTAAAAGTATAAATTTAAACTATTTAAAAAAAAAAACAAAATAGTATATGATCATAAGGATTCGGTGCCTTTTGTGCCGATATTTTATGATATATCACTTAAATATTATTCATCTAGCAATATTGAGCACATATTCTGCATATTAATCTTATAAAAAACAGGGAAATAGCATTTACAGGAATGCAAAATAACACTATTTATTTTGCATTCCTGTAAATGCTATATTCCTGTAAATGCTTATATTTATTATAAGTTCGAAATTAATTCAAAGATGAACATATAGGGTAAATCCTGCAGTAACTGGCCACTTAAGGACATTGGCTCCTTTAAATAGTTACAGTTCTAATTTTCATCATTTAAATTATACTTGTATGCTATCGATGAATAGAGAAAACAGTCTTAATTGAAAAGGGAATGATAAAAAAACGAAAAGCACAGTTGTTATAGTTTTATAGTATATTTATAGTATTCGAAACTATGCAATTCGACCAGAAACTGGCCATCAAAATCAGAAGTTTAACTTGGTTAAAACAACAAAATAAAGGAAATTAAAAACAATTAATAAAAGAAATTAACGTGAATATGGATTTTATAAGTATCTGTTATCTTAATAAAAATAATCTTCACATTAATTATTTTATATAACAATATTACTTTTAATAAGTAACTGGCCTCAAAACTGACCACCTATACTAGTTACTTAAAAAACTTCAAAAAGCTTAGTATCATAATCCATATAAACTAAGTCTTCTAAACTTTCAATGTACGTAGCTATTTTTCAAAAAAAAGCAAAAAGTAGTTATGTTATCAACTAAAAATATACTATTTTTATTTTCAATTACTTGCCATCGTATTAAAAGATGTTCAATAAAATAAATAATATATGTTTATAATGTCAATATTTAATTAATATTGTTCAGTTTTAATCACTCACTGCAAAGCGAGAACGTCAAGAAAAAAATTAATGAATATTTCAAATGATCACTAACCCGAATTATTCCCGACTGTCGATAGAAAACGATATTTTTTTCGCATATTTTATTTATAGAAACGCAATTGTGATTTAAAATTAAAACTTATAGTATAAATAATATTACAAAATGAAAACAGACAGATTCTGAGTATCTAACTTCTTATTTTTGAGAGTTTTAAGGATATTATTGCCAAAAAATAATAGTATGATCTTGAAAATCAAAAATCTGAAAATGAAAAAAATTTGTATATTTCGAATTATATTAAGTGTGTGTGCTTGTGGTAAGTTAGTCTGTAAGTTTCCTACTGTAAAATCATTTTACTTCATTGAAAGTAGATTTTTTGCATATACCGATTTGAGATCCAAATATACCGATTTTTTAGAGCAACTCTACCCATTTCGCTCATTGGCGTTCGGGAATGAATCAGAATTATTGATTTCTTTCACAGTGCATATAAATTTCTTTTTTCTTCATTTTTATTTCTTATTTTCTTGTGGTTGTTCCTTGTAACATGGCTTCCATTGAGTAGGTAATATTCTAATATTTTTGTCTTGTAATACTCGATTGATATTGTGAATTTATCTAAACTCAAAATGATTTAATACATTCGAAAGAAATGATACATATAAGAAGTATGTGCGAGCTGCGATTTTTTCTTTCACAAAAATAACTACACAATTTGCTTTTGCATAATAAGTCAATAGTGCCACAAATTTTCTTGAATCTCGTTACTATCATGAGGTCGTCATATTGGTGCTCTTTTCTGTGGTTTTGTTCTTTGGCATCAGTTTTACTAGACGTAGATTGTTGAAAGTCCATTTTGGTTTCGTGCAAAAAAAAAAAACTATTTTAGAATGAAATTATTGTTGTACTGTTTATTTGACTCTTCTAAAGATATCTCCGATAATATTGTTGTAAAATATTAGTGGCAGTTTTTGTTCCATTTTAGAATTTGTGCATTTACATAGTGAAAGATTTTTAATTTTGATTGATTGGTAACATCATGTTTTATATGAAAAAATATGGAATTTTTGTATTAGAAGTGCAATTATTCTGTATTGATCGTCCAACCAATATCCTAATGGCCTTTACAAATCCTTAAATGAGTATGTAGTAGTTTTAAATCATCACAAATGTTTCTTAATTTAGTGGGCGCACTGTAATTCGATCATAATCCACTGTGAAAATGATGGTAATGTCGGTGTCCAATTTGCCTGTGTTGGTTGTATTATATATTGTATTAATCAAACAATGACTCTGATGAATATATTTTATTCACATGTTGTTACACACATATGGCATTAGGCGAGTTCGTATTGTTACTACAAAGTAATTCAAAGTTATGTTTGCAGTGTTCAATAGAGTAAATATTTATTTTACACTACATGCAGTAGGGACATGAATAATTTGGTAACCTTAATAACATCTGTTTGTACTAATCTGGTTTTTAGTGTATTGTTATTACTTAGTTTAGATACAGCTGAAGACATCTAGGAAAGTAGAATTTTTTGACTTCTCGAGTCAACAAATCCTACTTTCCTATTATGTCATTCATAGTACTTTTGTTTTTGAGTAGATCAAAATGTTAGCAACTGGTGGTAGTCATTTTTATACTCATGATTGGCCTAGGTAAGCCATCTAGGTAGGTCAGAGATTCTACTGCAAAGCAGTACTGTGTTTCGGTTTGAAGGATACTGTAGCTAGTAAACTGTGTTACTGGGCGGAGGAGCTTTTAGAACCAATAAAGATTAGAAATGTGAGATTAACACAAATGAATGGTGTTGCAAGTTTATAGGTAGTAGTGACTGCTTACCATCAGGCGGACTGTACAGCAAAAATAAAACGTATCTCGCAATCAATCAAATAACCAAGCAGGTTTGGTGAGAGATTTTATGACTGGTGGTGGTGTTGTTTCAATTGGTTGTGGTTAGAATATGAAGCCTTTTCAGCCTATTCAAGTCTCAGGAATCAATGGTTGTCTAACCAGTCTGTTCGGGTGGTTTTTTTAGCCTTTGTTTATACTTAATAATGTGGTTTCGGATTTCATTCTTTACTGTTCCAATTTTTTAGATATGTGTGAACCTCAGAAATTTTTTGTAAACCATGGGGTGTTGGAGATTTGTTTAAGAATTCTGGGTTCTTTGTATAATGCTTATACTGAAGTCACAAGCCGATTCCCTAGACTGGATACTGTATGTCCATATAGGTTTGATAATAACATTATAGTTTTTGTTAAAAAAACATGTAGTTTCGCCCAAGTAGCCCAAAGAGCCTGTATTTGTATTTCTTAGTGTGGATGGATTTGGAAGTGCCGTCTTTTATTCTCAATTTCTTTAGCCAATGTGTAATTTCATTAAGGATGTTCTGTAACATCTTTGAGGCTGTTCTGTAACATCTTTGACAAGGAATGGGTCAAAGGAAGGAAGATGTGCGACCAAAGACACAAGGCGTTGCACAACAACACCTACAAAGGACCTATCGTCCATTGGGCTCTGGAGTTTGTGTGCCTTGTTGCTAGTGCTCAGTGGCTTATTTCTTACTTTTTATTACATGAAGAAGTTACTTGATTGAGGTCAAGAGCTTACAGAAATAAATAAATAAATAAATAATTATAACACATTATAACAACTTTTGTGATTTTTAACAATTAATTTTTTTCAAGGTGGGTATTTGGGTCAGTATTTGGTGTTGCCTCATTCTGAAAAAACTGCCTACATCCGTCTGGTCATACTGTTTATTAAATTGTCAATGAAACTTTGTGGTATTAAGTCCCATTCATCTTGTCTATGGGACATACTACAAGCTGGTATTGACGTATCATCAGCAAAAGTTGCTGTTGACTTTCCATTTGTTTGCAGTAGATCACATGTATTGTATAGAGTGAAACTTTTATTAAATAATCTTTTAAATGATAATATGTTGAAAATAAAAACATTTATTATTTATTTATTTAATGAAATAAGGAAAATAGTTTTCATATAGAGTTTACAGTTTCTTTTCTCGTTTCTGCTATCTTTCTCAAGACAATAAGTTAGTCTGTTGTCTATCTTCTCGTCTGGCTAATTATTATTTATTATATGAGAGACCTTTCTTTAGTTGATAAAGCTCTTATCTCTCAGTGTAAGTCTGGAGCTGAGACTAACTCTCCATGGCCCAAGATTTTCTACTGCAAACGGCCCAAAGATGTAATTTTGAAATAAGTGACAATAATAAAATAAAACCTAATCAGAATTTAATCAAAACTAACACATTCACTGCTAAACCAAAAGTCAGTAAGGTAGCCGTTCGGCTGTAAACACGCTGAGCGTGTTTTACGCAGTTACGTAAAGTCACACACTTTAACAAGACTACTATGCTACAAAACAAAATTTTAAATATTAATATCATTCTCAGTGGGTTTCGTAATAATATTGTACATAGACGATGAGTACTAATATCATTTTAAAATACTATTGTCTAACGCTATCTAGTTGTGGAATGTCGTAATAATTCGATTGAACAATAACAGAACGAGCAATGTAATGTTAAATAAAAGGCCTAGCCTGAACTAACGTTGTTCTATCATTTAATAAAAATAATCAAATTAACTTTACCGGCGTCGGGACGTGACGACCCCATCGCCCGCTGCTGGGATAATCTCTGTCACTGCAGAGAATATTCCACCAGTGCAATCAGTCACACTGGTGGGAGGTCTTTTGTTGCAAGGGGCCGGCTAGGTAGGTACCACCGCAGTGTCAAATACTCTGCCGCCAAATAGTAGTGCTTAGGCATTATGTTCCGGGTTGAAGGTCACTGTAGGCTAGTGAAATGACTGGGCAGAGGAGATTTAAGAACTAATATCTCGAGGTTGGCAACGCGTGAGTGGCTCGTACTAATGGTGCTGCATGCGCTCAAAGGCTACGGCACCACTTACCATCAGGTGGGCCGTATGCTTGTTTGCCAGCTTGTAACATAAAACAAAAAAAAACAACTGGTTTCGGTTAAATGAATTTGTATTCGTGACCTCCATAAGAATTCGTATTCATGGCTATCTCCGAAACATATAATAGTGCTGCCATCTCTTACTTCGTCTTTACTCGAGTCAAATAGGATCTTGTACTATTGATCCAACGTTTTATAAAACTCGTAGATGTACTTTTGCGAAATAGACACATTAAAAGGGTGATTTTATATTGGTTATAAGAATAACCGCCGCCGACACGGAGGGTGCTCTCGGCGGTGCGCCAGACACGTTGCCACCACCGAGCAGGGTCAACATGCTCGGAAATTAATTTCCGGGGAGTAGTCCCCATCCCGGCATCTTCGCTTCGGTGGCGGAGGCTCCGTCGGGTCCGGCGATGGCTGCCGTCGCTGTTTCTTAGTCCTACAAAATATATTTTTTTGTTTTAGTAAACATAAAATAAATTACATTAAAAATAATTTCCAGTAAAAATTAGACCAAAAACGATTTTGTGGCTCAGAAAGCATGAAAACGTTAAAAATCATTTCACATCTAATCAAAAGAAAACATTAGTAATGTTGTTTAGAATAAAATATCAAAGTGCTGCTGTGTCCATGCTGAATAATTTATTATTCAGCATGGACTTTATTACTAAACTATAGGAATATATTATTTGTAATTCCTGTTAATTTAAATTGTAGAAAAGTATAAATTTATAGGAAGAAAAATACGTGAGCCACCATTTTACACGTCGGCCGCTTATAATTTCAATTTTATATAAAGTTTACATCACAAAAATGCTTTACTATATAACAATTAGTTACAATAATAAATGTTTTATAATAATTACTTACACGTTTCCCACGTCTGGCTTGAAATATAGTTTTTACATAATTATGTATATTTCCACAATATAAATTATAATTTTGTGTCAAACTGACTAGTCAAAAATTTGAATTTATAAATGTCATTTTTTGGATTATTGTCATGTTTTGGTTTCTTTAAAAATTGATCGATTTAAAAAAAAAATGATTGAACATGGAATCAAGCAAAAAATTGGAAGGCTTACCTTAATTAACTAAATTAATTACAAAAAAAAAACGTTTCACTCCACGAGTGCACGAGTTGAGCAAAATAAAACGTTTGACCTTCCCCTTTCGATTTTCGCGGAGCACTGTCAGCACTGGCCTATATTTTAAGGGACTCAGCGCGGCAAAAGGGGAAGAGTTACATCCCGTAACAGACTATCTTGAACCGTATAGGACAGCGTCGCGTGCGATGGGGCCTTAAGGGTCGCGGCCCAGAAACAGCATTTGCTATAATACAATATTTACGCCGCTTACAGAATTCAGCTTAAGCTAAATAATAAAGCTGAAATAACAAAATCTCCTTTATTGACAGTGGCTTTAAGTTTCTGGCTCCTAATTCTCGAGAGACCTACAAAGCCCCTGTCCATTGGGATCAGGAGTTTGTTTGCCTTGTTTCTACCGCCCAGCGGCTTATTTCTGACTTTTATCATCATGAAGAAGTTACTTGATTGAGGTCAAGAGCTTACTCAATTTTGAAGTTAAAAAAAGTTATAATTATAAACAAGTTTTGTGATTTTTAACAATTAATTATATTGTTGTATTCTTTTTTTTTTTGCAATGTCAGTATTTGGTGTTGGCTCATTCTGAAAAAACTGCCTGCATCCGTCTGGTCATACTGTTTATTAAATTGTCAATGAAACTTTGTGGTTTAAGTCCCATTCTTCAACCAATGCAGTTTCGAGGTTCCTCAGGTTAACTGGTGCTGAATTTCTTTGTTTAATCTGTTTTTCCAGCTCCTCACAAACGTATTCTATATGATGTAGGTCTGGTGGACGTGCTGGCCACCCTAGAACCTGTATTCCGACCTCGGTGAGGTACTATGATACTAACGCCGCAACGTAAGGTCGAGCGCTGTCGTGCATCGACAGAATCATGAATCATTGTCATTTCTGGGAATACTTCTAAAAGTGTTACACCTCAATCAATACTATTGAAAAATTAATATTATTTTGTATCACATCATCTGCTAATAAATTCGTTTCATTTAATTTTCGCAAAGACCGATCTAACATAGTTCCAGCATGTTAACGATCTGTGATGGGTTTATGAAAAGCATTGATTATTGCGCCCGCAATTCTAAAATCCATAATGAAATGGGTAGCGGCATTATTATTAAAATCATTTCTTACTCATTTAAAATCTCTTAACCTACCATTTACCACTTCCACTACCCATCTACACATGGTTACTTGCCTTGCTTTAATTTCCCGCAACGTAGGCAACTTGGTCTCACCAGTTTCTTGGGGTACGATTTAATTTATGTTCGCACTTGAGAGGTCACTACACATTAGGCAAATGCACGGCACATGGTCTGTGCTGATCGGCCTCGATGATATTCCAACTTCGATTGTTCACGAAATGATGTAGCGATGAGAGGTCCGAATTCCTCCTCAGGACTCTATTTATTGCTTGGATGACAACTTGAACACTCGCGAAATAGGATATGATTTTGAATCCGATTATGACGTTTTATGATTAGCAACGTGCCCGCGAGCTCGCAGCGACGCTTGCATTCGATATGTGCCGGCAAGACAGATTGTAACATCCGTCACTGTCGTAGTACAAGAACATCAATACGAATAATTAATCTATGAAACATACGGTGTATTTCCATCTCTATTCATTGGTGTGTTAAAAAAATTACATTTAATAAAGTATAAAAATTAATGTAATAAAACCAATGAAACAATATTTTATGCTAGATATTTTCTCTTTTAATTGCAAGCATTAGCTCTGCCTCCTCTATCTTTGCTTGTTTGCAACGATGAAGCTCTTCAGCACTTTCGCTGCTTTCACAAGCCAACGTTTTTGAGCCATCAATAAATTGTACAGTTCTTCTTGCCTCTCTTGTTCTTTCAAATAATTATTTTTTGTAATGGTAAACTCTTCAAAAAACTAAACTAATATTAGAATTATCTGTCAATTTAAAAATAAAAGTGTTGAACATAACAGGCATTGTATTCGTAAAAAAGTCTTATTAACTGTTGTTTATGCCACCTACTTATTTTTCACAAAAATTCTCTACCCACAGGTAGTCTGTCAGAAATTGCTTTTTAGCAATAAGACCTGGTTGTACCAATTTATCTAATTTTGTAATTTTTTGTCAAATTTTTATGGTGTACAATAACGAATTTTATTATTTTGTTATTTATTCTAGATAATACTTACAACAGGGGGACCCTTTCGACCTAACAAGAGACATTTTAGTGGTAATTTTCAAATTTGGTAAATAGTTTTCATTTCATTTGAATAGGTACGATAAGCGTCATAGGCCGAATTGAAAAGCTGAAAAGAACCAGTACGCGCAGTGCTAAAACCTTCACACACACACACACTGCGCACATACGGTTTTCTGCCAAATTTTCCTCTCCTTGAAAGTAGACCATTCTTTTTATATATATTTTTTTATATAAACGCCGGAGGGCAAATAACTCCACTCCACCTGATGGTAAGTGGAAGTGGAGTCCACACGCGAAGGTGGCTAATATGGTTGCAGAAGGCGAACTGTACTAGCCATCCTCGCCCTGCCTACCCGCAAGGTGCCTCTTCACGCCTCGTTTGAAGGACCCCAGGTTGTAAGAATGAGAGAACACGTGTGCCGGTAAAGGATTCCATTTTTCAAAGCATTCAAAGTGAAGGTCACTCTCGCTGTTCTCTTAGTCAGCGTTGCTCTCAACTCTGGCATCATCCCATTTTTCTATCTGTTCTTCTAACAACATCCATCGCCAACCTCACCAATTTAGGAGAGGGGGGTGGGGAACGCCCTCATCATTCATCCATATTTCAATCAGTGGGTGTCCCACACGCAAAAGCACCAATCAAACGAAAAATGAAATACGTCATTACTTTGTTACCGGGGCGTAGGGGCGTAATAAAAGATTATAAACCTTATGAATTGTATTTATTACAATATGTAAAAAAAATAAAAATAATTATATGCATTTCTAATTTACAACTATAAGTTTTATTTTTATATAATTACTGTTGATTACGTTAAGAAATCAAACGCAATTTTTATGAGAAGTAATGTCCTTTAATGACGTGCGTACTTAGTGTAGGGTACAGAGCTTGTGTCGTAATGACAGGCAAAAATACATATAGTTCATTAGTGTAATATCAAATAAAAATTGTGATACATTTTTGATAGTACCGACGCAGCTGTTGCAACTGGTTAAAAATGTGAGATTGCTATTACAAAATCAACAGGCGCAAACATAGTCCCCCCTATTGAAGGCGAGCAGAATGTGAGTCTTCAATTTTCAACGAAGATCTTCTGGTGTAGGAAGCGGACATATCCGTATAAGAGGTCGTCGTACACATCCACGTACAGTGTCTATGTCAGCCACCCGTGACGTACCATCTGCGCCAGGGAATAAGCGCATGACGCGACCAAGGCGCCAATGGAGAGGGGCCACGTTGTCCTCTTGAAGCAAAACTAGGTCCCCAATTCTTAAGTTAGAATGGTTTGTTCTCCACTTGCAGCGTTGTTGAAGTTCGCTCACGTATTCCTTTTGCCATCGATTCCAAAAATGTTGGCGAATTTGTTCGATCCTTCTGAAGCGGTCTAGACTTGAAGGTTTGAAGTCTTGTAGTGCAGGTGAAGGCAGCGATGTCAAGGGTCGGCCGATCAGAAAGTGCCCTGGAGTCAAAGAAAGGAAATCGTGAGGAGAGGAAGACATAGGACACAGGGGTCGACTATTCAGTATAGCCTCGACCTGTGCAAAAAGAGTCGACAACTCTTCATAAGTTAAATTAGTGTTCCCTAATACCCTTTTGATATGATGCTTAGCTGACTTAATACCAGCTTCCCAAAGTCCACCAAAGTGAGGGGCATATGCGGGTATAAAATTAAATTTTATATTTTCATTAGCAGCATAATCAGAAAGAGATAATGAATTTTGTTTTAAAAAATTGCCGATTTCTTTAGCCGCAGCAATAAAATTGCGTCCGTTATCCGAGAAAATTTCTGACGGCTTACCACGGCGAGATATGAATCGGCGAAACGCTAATAGAAATGCATCTTTCGATAATTCTGTTACCGCTTCTAAATGAACACATTTGAAGCAAAAGCAAATGAACAAACACAAATAACATTTTGAAGTTGTAGCACCGCGACCCTTTTTATTTAATATACTAAATGGACCGGCGAAATCCATGCCCACTGTTTGAAAAGGAAATGCAGGTGTATTGATCGGGCCCTGCCGGAGGGGCCTTAACCAACACTCTGGGTCAGATGACTCGTAAGCCTTCTGCCGATATTAAAACGATGGAACCTGGTAGCAAGATTGGTACTTACAGGCAGAATTCTCCAGGTCCCCGACTGATGAGACGCCCTTCGTGTATCACTCTGAGCTGGTTCCAGTGGGTGACAAGGGTGGCAGAGTCACGTGGCTAGCACCTAATATGGCTGAATGCGTATAATGTCCACACACGTTCACACCGATCACACAATATTGTATTTCGAGTAAATTCAAATGGCGGCTGCGGCGGCGGCGCAAAGTCGACTCCCGAAGTCCGCGCGTGCGGTGCTTGTCTTTTTTTTTTTTCGTTCCGTTGCGGGTCGACCAATCGGAATGTCGAATCCGCCGTATGCTCGTATGATGAGCTCCAATCAGAGCCAACCAAATTCCATCGATAATGATATAGAAAATATTAGATTGAACGAATAGTGAACATACCGCCCACCAAAATACAGCTGGTATTTTCCGATAAAGAAAAAACTAAAATGACGAATAAAACGAATAACGAGTTAAATAAACCACAATACTAAAACAAGAATTATAGCTAGCGTATTAACGAATAAAACTAAGTTACAAATACGAATATACTATGAATTATATTAGGGACTAATTAGTTTATAACGAATTACTATTCTAGGGGAAGAGGGCATAACTTTACAAGAGGTCGTTTGACATTCCTGTCTTTTGTTTTAACCGTAGCCACCCGCACGATGCCATCGGGGCCCGGATGCAATTCGATTACCCTTCCCAAAGACCATTGCAAAGGTGTACGATTGTCATCTTTAATAATGACCACAGAATTTAACGGTAATGGTTTAGCTGATTTCGTCCATTTTGCACGCTGGGTTAATGAATGCAAATATTCATTCCTCCAACGAATCCAAAAATTCTGAAGGAACGATTGGATAAGTTGCCAACGGCTCAGACGGTTTATACTCGTATGAGAAAAATCCGCATCTGGCACGGCAGTAAGCGGTTCCAAGGTCAAGAAGTGACCTGGAGTCAAAACGTTTAAGTCATTTGGATCGGCACTCACAGGGCACAGCGGCCGTGAGTTTAAAACCGCTTCGATTTGTACAAATAAAGTGGTAAGTTCTTCGAACGTTAACACTTGATTGCCAACAATACGATAAAGATGCGACTTTGCAGCTTTGATCTGAATCTCCCAAGCACCGCCAAAATGTGGAGCGGAGGGGGGATTAAAATCGAATTTAATACGTTCAGCTTGCGAAGCCTGTTCTAATAATGAAAGATAATTGTTGGCACCGATAAAGTTTGTACCACAATCCGCATGAATTACGTTGCAATGTCCACGACGTCCTACGAATCTTCTAAGCGCTGCTAAAAAACCGTCGGTTGAAAGAGACGAAACTACCTCAAGATGAACGGCTTTTGTGACTAAGCACACGAATAAACATAGATAAGCCTTGTCCATCCTGGCACCACGATGTGTTCCGACTTTGATACGAAAAGGTCCACCGAAATCAACACCAACAATGGAGAACGGTTTAGCTTGGTTTACACGAAACGACGGAAGGTCACTCATGAACGGTTCTAATGGTTTTGGCTGCGTTCTAAAACACCGAACACATTTCGAAAGACAGCGACGAATAGCTCGTTTAGCGGATAATACCCAAAATCGTTGTAAAATCAAAAAATGTGTAGTATTCTGACCCGTATGGCAGTATTTTTGATGAATGGATTCGATTAGTTTGAACGTAAATGGATGATCGCTAGGTAAAAGAGCTGGGTGTTTTTGCTCGAATTCTAAACCAGAATGAGACAGCCGACCGCCCACCCTGAGAATACCTTCCTCATCTAAAAACGGGTTAAGCTTACGAAAGGGTTTGGGTAAGATTTGATTTAATGTTAACTGCTGAATTTCTTTTGAAAATGACGACTTTTGAACGAATTTAACGATAAACAATAACAAATTATTATTTTCAACTTCCGTTAAAATAGAATCCAGTTGGCGATTGCGGTGATTTCTTACGTTGTAAATAAAACGTCGGATATAAGACACGATTCGAGTTATTTTTTCGAGTGACGAAAATCGATTTAATAAGTTTTCTATTTCAGAACTAGAATTATCGTTTTGTGAAGCGAGAAGTGCTATCGATCGACGCTCCTCAGTACGAATGACGAAGTCCTCCTCACGAGTGGGTAACCTTGCGATTGGCCACTGATCCAATGGCTTGAGTCGTCGTTCAATGGCTTTGAATCGCCGTAACGCAATCTCTCGAGAACTGTCGAACGTCGGTTCGACTCCGTCTTTAAAGGGAAGACGGACTCCATATCTACCTGAAGAGTCGCGAAAATGTTCGATAGAATATTTAGCTTCACACGCAACCTCATCTGGGGTGAGCGGTGAAGCATTAGGGACACTATCAATTTCCCAAAAACGCTGTACCATTGACGCTAAGTCGTCTGATTTGGGTAAATATTGAAATAACGAAGACGTAACGAGTGGCATTTTACCAAGTAAAAGCCAACCGAAAACCGAATTTATCGCCAAGGGTCGATTAGCATTGCCCTTTATACGTTGATCGATAAGTGATTCCGCAAAAACGTCAGCACCTAATAAAATATCGATTGGACCAGGCACGTCGAAACCTGGGTCTGCTAACGGTAACGATTGTATGTGAGACCAACCTACGGTATTAAGTTTAGCTATTGGTTGATCACCACAAATGTTAGAAACGACATGTAAGTCGAGATCGAATGACGAGTTACTATTATTTGATATAATAGCACAACGAATTACGCCAATTATGTCTGCAGTAGTGCCTCCTAAGCCACTGATATTCGATGCGCATGGTAGTGGCTTAAGCTTTAGACATTGCATGGCCTTTTGCGTAATAAAATTACTCTGGCTGCCGGTATCGAATAATGCACGGAACGAATGAGATAAGCCGTCCGAATCTACAATTTCAACTATAGCTGTAGCAAGAAGTACGGTTGTATTCACAGATGGTGAAGGTTTAATACGCATAGGCGAATCCGATAGTTTAGCAACGAGAGACACGGATTGTGAGTCGGTACTATTTAAACGAGTGGGAGATTTATTTTCAACACGATCCTTATGAAGTAAGGTGTGATGTTTATGTTTACATTTTAAGCATCGAAAGATTGAATTACAATCTTTAATTTGATGAGATTGTTTTAAACAGTTAAAACACCATTTTTTGTCATGCGCGACAGACATACGTTCGTCGATTGACTTAGATAAAAACGTTTTACATTGGGAAATCGGATGCGAATCTGAACAAAAGGAACATTTATTATTTGAATGGTTTGTTCTATTCTTCGAAGCTAACTGTTTATCATCCTTGATCGAATTGCTTGCTATCAATGCATGAGACACGTATGAACGTTTCGTGTAGTTGGGAGCCGGCTTAGTTACATTTTTAATAGAAGAAATATTTTTTACATTTTCATTAAAATGACTATCACGAATCAACGCTTCACATTTCGAATTTAAAAACTCTTTTAGTTGTAAATATTGAGGAAATTCGGAATTACAAAATTTCTCCTCAAATTCGCGACGTAGCTTCGTGTCTAATTTCGATAAAACATGATAAACAATAATAAAATCCCAATGTTGAACCGGAAGATTGATTTTCTTTAATATACTTAAATTTTCATCAATACCATCTAACGTGCGTCGAAAGTCACTCGCGTTTTGAAATTTCAGATTAAGATTAAGGATGTCCCTCCAACAGCTAAATGCTAATTCTCGCTTATTTTGGTATCGAGCCACTAACGCACTATACGCGTCAGCATAATGATCAGTGGTGATAGGGAACACGCGTACAAGGGCTAACGCATCATCTCTTAACGACGAAGTCAAATAATGAAACTTTTCTATTTCCGTAAGCGAGGAACAGTTATGAATCAGCGCGTTATATGTATCAAAGAATTCCGGCCAATGTTTAATATTACCTGAAAACGTAGGTAATTGTATTTTAGGTAACCTAAGACGTGACAAGGGCGATTGACTATTGTTATCGATAATAATGTGTGACGAATTTAAGTCTGCCTTCGTTAAACTACGACGAATTGACATAATTTCGAAAAAAGTTTCATCAAAACGGGTCCGTATATTTTCATCCTCAAGACATTCCTCGGATTCGTCTAACAACTCAAGAATTGAAAAGTGCGCATGTTCGAATTCGTTTGTGTATTTGCCTAATTCCTCACAATATGATAAAAATAAATCGCTAGAAGCGTCTCCACTCTGCACGGAATTACCGACCTCTAATGCCTTTGTAAGACGATTTAAAGCTATTGTACGTTTTCTACGTAAAGACGGCAAATCATGAATAGTATAACTTTCTGTTTCAATATGTTTAGATTTAGATCTACTCGTAGAACTAAGTTTACGAGTAGCCCGCTTCGTATTGAATGACATGATGCTATTATGAATAAAATAACACAAATACTAAACAATTGAACAGACGATTAACGTTTTGGAAACAGGTTTTGATACCTACACAGCGCCCGGCACGCAACAGTGTAAGTTCGATAATGTACGTAAACAAGCAAACAAATGAAATAGTTGTAAAAAACGCAAAGCAACATACACGATGTATATGTAACGAGTTAAATGTTTACTTGTATAGACGATGATATAATATTGTCTATTCGAATATTTTAGAAACAATTCTGAAAAACGATTAATTAACAAAGAAAATACTAATTCTCTTCGTTACGTATGTAGGTACATTTAGTTCATGTAAACGAAAGGTACGATGACGATTTTATATTATTATTACAGCCGATAATTTTATATAAAACACCGATATTTGTATAAAAATGGTTTATGTATGATCCGTAATAATTATGAATAAACTATTACAGCCGCGAATTAAGTACATAACCTCGATACGCAAAAGATTGTTTTATATAAGATCCGTAACAATAACGAATAGAATGTGGCATAGGAATTTAGTACAGCCGAATAATTTACATGCATAAACACCGATAAAACTAAAATTGTTTGCTTATGCCTGCGAAAAGATCTGTACCAACACAAATTTCAATAAATATAAAATTGTCACAGCCGATAGATACATATAAACACCGACAGATAGATACTTAGATTGTTTATACGTGATCTGTAACAATTCAATATGTTTTGTGAACGAATATTAACCACCTAAAAGCCGCAAGTCGATAATTCGGCAGATATGTGCGTACGTACGTACATATAAACCGAAACGAATATTATAAGAAATATTTAATTTCTCATACGAGTATAAACGAATGAACGAATGGTACACCTAATGAGGGTATATTTTTTGATCGGTAGACCCGAGTGTGAACGATCGGATAATAGTGATAATAGTAAATTACAAATTGCAAAATGGCCGAATGAGTTTTTAATTCTATTATTTAACGTATTTAAGTATTGAATACGAATATACAAATTAATAAACGTTAAAACTAACTTGTAATAAGTAATTAAATGAATTTTAAACATAAAATATGTAATAAAACGAAATAATAACCTAACGAATAACAAATTAAATTACATATACGCTTTCACTATATAAACGAAAAATACCAGCCATATTGATTCTCTGAACAGCTCAAATTGACACTAATAGGGGGTACTCCTCCCGGGTTTCGGCACCATAAAGGTGTATTGATCGGGCCCTGCCGGAGGGGCCTTAACCAACACTCTGGGTCAGATGACTCGTAAGCCTTCTGCCGATATTAAAACGATGGAACCTGGTAGCAAGATTGGTACTTACAGGCAGAATTCTCCAGGTCCCCGACTGATGAGACGCCCTTCGTGTATCACTCTGAGCTGGTTCCAGTGGGTGACAAGGGTGGCAGAGTCACGTGGCTAGCACCTAATATGGCTGAATGCGTATAATGTCCACACACGTTCACACCGATCACACAATATTGTATTTCGAGTAAATTCAAATGGCGGCTGCGGCGGCGGCGCAAAGTCGACTGCCGAAGTCCGCGCGTGCGGTGCTTGTCTTTTTTTCGTTCCGTTGCGGGTCGACCAATCGGAATGTCGAATCCGCCGTATGCTCGTATGATGAGCTCCAATCAGAGCCAACCAAATTCCATCGATAATGATATAGAAAATATTAGATTGAACGAATAGTGAACAGCAGGAGTAATTCGCTGAGACGGGAGAGAACCCATCATAGGATACAGCGTTTTACCACTGAAGCGTCGGCAAGTGACACAATTTCTAACCACTCTTCGAGCGAGATTTCTACCGTTGATTGTCCAGACATATTCTCTTACGCAATATAATAGAAGTTGAGGGCCGGCATGCATATTTGAAATGTGTTCAAATTGAAAAATTAATTTTGTGAGATGATGAGATGAATGTAAAATTATTTGATGTTTTTTACAGTAGTCATAATCAGAGTGATTAATTCTGCCTCCTACGCGCATGACTTGATTGTCGTCTAAGAAAGGATGTAATGAAATTAAACTACTCTTACAATGAATTGGTTGATTTTTTATTAATAATTTTAATTCATTGGGAAAGCACTGCCTTTGAGAAATTTTACATAAAAAGTGAAAGGATTTACTTAATTCGTCGATTGTTATATGACCTATTAGTTTAGATTTTGGATATTTAAAATTGTGAATGGCTCTCAAAACATATGCAAAAGTTCTTTTTAATCTGCGAAGTGTGGAAAAGTTTTCAATGTTAATTACAGGCGTATCTAAATTGATTGATAAAGTTTTAATTTCAGGCAAATCGTTGTTTGTAGCTTGAGACGGTAAAGTAGGCCAAGTTGACTCCTCTTGCTGTAAAAAATTGGGACCCGACCACCACAAATGCGAATTCTTAAGAACCTCTGTTCTGGTACCTCTAGAGATGAGATCAGCAGGGTTGGCATCAGTGGGTACGTATCGCCAACATGACAGAGTAGTCATCTCCGTAATCTCAACAATTCTGTTTGCTACAAACATTTTTAAATTGCTAGGACTAGCATGTAGCCAGCCTAAAACGACACTAGAATCACACCAGTGAAAACTGCGAGTTATTGGAAGCCTTACAGACTCAACCACCGTTTTATGTAAACGAGAGGCGAGTAAAGCCCCACATAACTCGAGCCGCGGAATAGTAGTTGGCTTGACAGGTGCTACTTTTGATTTAGCACACAGCAATCGTACAAAGACTTGGCCTTGAGAGTTGGTGGATCGAGCATAAAGACACGCGCCATAAGCATTTTTAGATGCGTCACAAAATGTATGCAACTCAATTGAACAAGGATTGTCGCACAAGATAAAACGTGGAATTTTAATTTGAGAAAGAAGAGGGAAATTAATTTTTATTCTATCCCACTCCTTACTGAGTACTTCAGGAATTGTTTCATCCCAGTCTAACTTCCTGATCCAAAGTTGTTGTATAAGTAGCTTCGGTTGTATGGTACAAGGAGTTAATAATCCTAGTGGATCAAATATTTTTAGAGAAGTTGACAAAATGACTCGTTTAGTGACATTAGTGTGTTTGTGAGACGTAATATTGACAGTAAAATGTAAATCGTCGGTGTGTGGACTCCACCCGAGGCCTAAAGCACTTGATGACTCGCTAAGACTTAAATCGTCATGAAAATTAATTTGTGATGATTGAAAAATATCAGGAACATTGGATCTAAATTTGCGTAGATTAAAACAGCCAGCTTGAAGAGTAGAAGAAACAGAATTTAAAATGTGAAGCAGCTCCTGCTTAGAGTCCGCCCCAGTGATGAGATCATCACAATAAAAATCTTTCTGAATGACCGTTTTAATGATATCATCAGAGGACTCTTCTCCTAGTTGCCAGAGGCAGCGAGTTGTTAAATAGCTGGCACTGGCAAACCCATATGTTACTGTATTTAATTTAAACGTTTTTATAGGTTTGTAATCTTCATCACGCCATAGAATGAGTTGTAGATTCCTATCATCTTCATGTAACAATACCTGACGATACATCTTCTCAATATCGCCGGTAAGTACAAACTTATGTAGACGGAACCTAAGCAATATAGAATAAAGAGGGTCTTGTATGGTGGGGCCAACCATTTGAAGGTCGTTGACAGAGTAACCGGATGATGTTGGAGCAGAGCCATCGAAAACGACCCTACACTTTGTGGATTCACTCTGTGCCCGGAGTACAGCGTGGTGACATAAATAATAGGACGGTTCTGGCCTTATTATTTGAGACTCCGAACAGTGCCCGAGATTGATATACTCGTTAATAAATTGACAACATAATGTTTTTAATTCAGGTTGTTTTTGAAACCTTTTTTCTAGTTTTAAAAATCGTTGCTTTGCTAGATTGTATGAACTATATATATAACTCGCAGTTTTCACTGGTGTGATTCTAGTGTCGTTTTAGGCTGGCTACATGCTAGTCCTAGCAATTTAAACTCTAAGCCTAAGGCCATCAAATGTAATTTTTTAGCTTCTCACTCCACTTCTAACGAGAACCTGGAAAGGCAAATTGCCAGGTTTTGGGAGCTTGAAGAGCTACCCAAGCGTTCTTCATTGCTCAGTGACAGGGAGAAAGCTTGTGAGCAACATTTTAGTGCTCACACCAATCGCAATGAGTCAGGTCGTTTTATAGTGAAACTTCCTCTAATTTCCTCTGCAGACTGCTTAGGTGACTCATACAATCTACCAAAGCAACGATTTTTAAAACTAGAAAAAAGGTTTCAAAAACAACCTGAATTAAAAACATTATATTGTCAATTTATTAACGAGTATATCAATCTCGGGCACTGTTCGGAGTCTCAAATAATAAGGCCAGAACCGTCCTATTATTTATGTCACCACGCTGTACTCCGGGCACAGAGTGAATCCACAAAGTGTAGGGTCGTTTTCGATGGCTCTGCTCCAACATCATCCGGTTACTCTGTCAACGACCTTCAAATGGTTGGCCCCACCATACAAGACCCTCTTTATTCTATATTGCTTAGGTTCCGTCTACATAAGTTTGTACTTACCGGCGATATTGAGAAGATGTATCGTCAGGTATTGTTACATGAAGATGATAGGAATCTACAACTCATTCTATGGCGTGATGAAGATTACAAACCTATAAAAACGTTTAAATTAAATACAGTAACATATGGGTTTGCCAGTGCCAGCTATTTAACAACTCGCTGCCTCTGGCAACTAGGAGAAGAGTCCTCTGATGATATCATTAAAACGGTCATTCAGAAAGATTTTTATTGTGATGATCTCATCACTGGGGCGGACTCTAAGCAGGAGCTGCTTCACATTTTAAATTCTGTTTCTTCTACTCTTCAAGCTGGCTGTTTTAATCTACGCAAATTTAGATCCAATGTTCCTGATATTTTTCAATCATCACAAATTAATTTTCATGACGATTTAAGTCTTAGCGAGTCATCAAGTGCTTTAGGCCTCGGGTGGAGTCCACACACCGACGATTTACATTTTACTGTCAATATTACGTCTCACAAACACACTAATGTCACTAAACGAGTCATTTTGTCAACTTCTCTAAAAATATTTGATCCACTAGGATTATTAACTCCTTGTACCATACAACCGAAGCTACTTATACAACAACTTTGGATCAGGAAGTTAGACTGGGATGAAACAATTCCTGAAGTACTCAGTAAGGAGTGGGATAGAATAAAAATTAATTTCCCTCTTCTTTCTCAAATTAAAATTCCACGTTTTATCTTGTGCGACAATCCTTGTTCAATTGAGTTGCATACATTTTGTGACGCATCTAAAAATGCTTATGGCGCGTGTCTTTATGCTCGATCCACCAACTCTCAAGGCCAAGTCTTTGTACGATTGCTGTGTGCTAAATCAAAAGTAGCACCTGTCAAGCCAACTACTATTCCGCGGCTCGAGTTATGTGGGGCTTTACTCGCCTCTCGTTTACATAAAACGGTGGTTGAGTCTGTAAGGCTTCCAATAACTCGCAGTTTTCACTGGTGTGATTCTAGTGTCGTTTTAGGCTGGCTACATGCTAGTCCTAGCAATTTAAAAATGTTTGTAGCAAACAGAATTGTTGAGATTACGGAGATGACTACTCTGTCATGTTGGCGATACGTACCCACTGATGCCAACCCTGCTGATCTCATCTCTAGAGGTACCAGAACAGAGGTTCTTAAGAATTCGCATTTGTGGTGGTCGGGTCCCAATTTTTTACAGCAAGAGGAGTCAACTTGGCCTACTTTACCGTCTCAAGCTACAAACAACGATTTGCCTGAAATTAAAACTTTATCAATCAATTTAGATACGCCTGTAATTAACATTGAAAACTTTTCCACACTTCGCAGATTAAAAAGAACTTTTGCATATGTTTTGAGAGCCATTCACAATTTTAAATATCCAAAATCTAAACTAATAGGTCATATAACAATCGACGAATTAAGTAAATCCTTTCACTTTTTATGTAAAATTTCTCAAAGGCAGTGCTTTCCCAATGAATTAAAATTATTAATAAAAAATCAACCAATTCATTGTAAGAGTAGTTTAATTTCATTACATCCTTTCTTAGACGACAATCAAGTCATGCGCGTAGGAGGCAGAATTAATCACTCTGATTATGACTACTGTAAAAAACATCAAATAATTTTACATTCATCTCATCATCTCACAAAATTAATTTTTCAATTTGAACACATTTCAAATATGCATGCCGGCCCTCAACTTCTATTATATTGCGTAAGAGAATATGTCTGGACAATCAACGGTAGAAATCTCGCTCGAAGAGTGGTTAGAAATTGTGTCACTTGCCGACGCTTCAGTGGTAAAACGCTGTATCCTATGATGGGTTCTCTCCCGTCTCAGCGAATTACTCCTGCATTTCCTTTTCAAACAGTGGGCATGGATTTCGCCGGTCCATTTAGTATATTAAATAAAAAGGGTCGCGGTGCTACAACTTCAAAATGTTATTTGTGTTTGTTCATTTGCTTTTGCTTCAAATGTGTTCATTTAGAAGCGGTAACAGAATTATCGAAAGATGCATTTCTATTAGCGTTTCGCCGATTCATATCTCGCCGTGGTAAGCCGTCAGAAATTTTCTCGGATAACGGACGCAATTTTATTGCTGCGGCTAAAGAAATCGGCAATTTTTTAAAACAAAATTCATTATCTCTTTCTGATTATGCTGCTAATGAAAATATAAAATTTAATTTTATACCCGCATATGCCCCTCACTTTGGTGGACTTTGGGAAGCTGGTATTAAGTCAGCTAAGCATCATATCAAAAGGGTATTAGGGAACACTAATTTAACTTATGAAGAGTTGTCGACTCTTTTTGCACAGGTCGAGGCTATACTGAATAGTCGACCCCTGTGTCCTATGTCTTCCTCTCCTCACGATTTCCTTTCTTTGACTCCAGGGCACTTTCTGATCGGCCGACCCTTGACATCGCTGCCTTCACCTGCACTACAAGACTTCAAACCTTCAAGTCTAGACCGCTTCAGAAGGATCGAACAAATTCGCCAACATTTTTGGAATCGATGGCAAAAGGAATACGTGAGCGAACTTCAACAACGCTGCAAGTGGAGAACAAACCATTCTAACTTAAGAATTGGGGACCTAGTTTTGCTTCAAGAGGACAACGTGGCCCCTCTCCATTGGCGCCTTGGTCGCGTCATGCGCTTATTCCCTGGCGCAGATGGTACGTCACGGGTGGCTGACATAGACACTGTACGTGGATGTGTACGACGACCTCTTATACGGATATGTCCGCTTCCTACACCAGAAGATCTTCGTTGAAAATTGAAGACTCACATTCTGCTCGCCTTCAATAGGGGGGACTATGTTTGCGCCTGTTGATTTTGTAATAGCAATCTCACATTTTTAACCAGTTGCAACAGCTGCGTCGGTACTATCAAAAATGTATCACAATTTTTATTTGATATTACACTAATGAACTATATGTAATTTTGCCTGTCATTACGACACAAGCTCTGTACCCTACACTAAGTACGCACGTCATTAAAGGACATTTTTAAACTATACTGACTAGCTTTAAGAAATAGGATTTTTTTTTTTGTGATATAGAATGAGAAGGAAAAAATAGGAAATAGAAGGACACTTATCTGATTAGACCGGCAGTGCTGCTGATGTGCTGCACGCTGGAAGTATCCTTGCACGCCTCGAAGAACTGGGATTGATGTTGAATTGATGCTCGGCAAACTCCAAAATTCGTCTGGTTCTCGGTTGCTCGACCAGGGATCCAAAATACTTCGCCGACTTCGCCTCCGCAAACGCAATTTCAGTTCGAAATATATCACGGTCGCCACTTATGTTGATTACGTTAAGAAATCAAACGCAATTTTTATGAGAAGTAATGTCCTTTAATGACGTGCGTACTTAGTGTAGGGTACAGAGCTTGTGTCGTAATGACAGGCAAAATTACATATAGTTCATTAGTGTAATATCAAATAAAAATTGTGATACATTTTTGATAGTACCGACGCAGCTGTTGCAACTGGTTAAAAATGTGAGATTGCTATTACAAAATCAACAGGCGCAAACAATTACTCTTTATCAACTAAAATTACTTAGTTTATTAAAGTTGTGCCAGCTAAACCCAGCGGTGGGTCGGTATAGTAACAGTATGGAAAGTATAAGGGTTTAAAACTTACTATCACTTCAAGAACTAGTCCACTATTATAACAATATAAAAAAAAAAATAGATAAATACCTTTTGGAGGAAAAAGACCCCGCTACACTGGCAGGCCTATGTCGACTCCTGTACGTCCATCGAACGAAAACCACACACACACAGCCAGACAGGTCTGAATAATTGAAGTATTGGTTATGGTTGATACACACGAAATATAATAATACATTTATCTCTTTTGCTCATCAATGATGTTTCTTCATTACGCTGCGAGAAATGTGGCATGCTGAATAACTTTGAAAAAATTGGTGATTATAGTAATACATCGGTTGACCAATGCTGTTCTATGGTCAAATGACGGTTTCTCGTCTTTAACTTGATTATTGCGAAAATTGTGACGGAATACCAAGCTTGTAATAGATAACCCTATAAAATTTATTGGTCATATCCACAATTAACGACTTAAGATCGTCGTCTAAAAACTGTTGAAATCCGTTAAATTCTGTCTTATTTTCTAAAGGTTCTACATGTATTCCGGACAGAAAATTGTCAAAATTGATATAATGGTGATAGTCTCAAGCACATACACAGATAAGAGTCAGGACGAAAAAAGAAGTTATATTAAAGTTCACAGAAATTGAAGCAAAAATACAGTTGCATTTCTTATACGCAAGGGCACTTAGTTGACTTAGAGTCCTGAGACCCCTAGGTGGGGCGTCCACAATACGCCGCCATCGCGTTCTGTCTCGGGCTGTACGTTTCACTTCGAGTCTTTCAAATTTGTCTTCAACTGTAATGCCTCTCTTGTTCCTTCAAATAATATTTTTTTTCTAATGGTGAACTCTTCAAAAATAACTTGCTTAAATTTATTTGCACCTCCTAAAAATTTCAAAAACAATTCATTTTCATTTGTTTACTCTTGACTGAATACTATGTGTTTGAGTGAATTATATACTACGGCAGCGAAGGGTCCAAAAAAAAACAAAATTACTTTAATAACTTTAACTAAAGAAAGAATTTACATACTAAACTTAAAACTAAAACTATTTAAAGCAATATCTTAAATTTTACATTCAACGCGCATGAAATGAATACGGTAAATTTTGATTCAACACTTTTAAGTTTCTGATGAAATGGTTTATGCACTTTGATTATTACTGCGAAAACCCGGTGGTCTGTTACTTCGTTGAATCGGCGGAACGTGGGAACGTAACAAGTGTACATCATGTGTTTGTACTTGATTTAATGGTTACATCTGTCTTCTGGAGTACATTACATGCGGCGATAATCGTATCAAATTTAAAATCATTCTGACGATTGAGATATTCCAAAGTGTGCAGCTCAAGCTTGGATATTAAACTAACGAAAACAGACGAAATACATGTTTCCCCTCGAATTACCGGTGTCAGCACCCTACGAATTCACTACAGTGGCTACCTCCAAGGCGTTTCTATCGAGTGACTTCAAAACCAGTCATTCTATCGGGAACCAAGTACGGTTCCGCCACTATCGCAACTTTTAATGTAGTATTAAAAACCCTTGCTACTTGTCAAATTAGAGATTGCAAGGAAATATAAATAAGTTTTATTTTTTACTGACAACATTAAAACATGCTTAATATATATATTTTTTGGCTATTTGTCGACAAGTAAAGCATTGTATTCTTCTAAAAGTCTTATTAACTGTTGTTTATTCTAGATAATATTTACAACAGAGGGAACCATTCGACTTGAAAAGAGGCAGATGACATTTAGTGGAAATTTTCAAATTTCATTTCATTAGGTACGAAAATCGTCATAGGCCGATTTGAAAAGCTGAAAAGAATAAGTGCCTAAAGTTTTCCTCCTCACCTTGAAAGTACACCAGTCAAAAAAGGTTTTCTCTTTCCGGAGTTAGTGCATCCGTGTTCGAGGAATTCATCTTCATTTTCACTCTCGCTGCTCTCTTAGTCAGCGTTCCTCTCAACTCTTGCATCATCCCATTTTTCTGTTTCTGCTTCTCACAACATCCATCGCCAACCTCACCAATTTAGGAGAAGGGGTGGGGAACGCCCTCATCATTCATCCAATGGGTCACTTTATTACCGGGTGATGGTGGTGATAAAAGATGAAGAAACATTGTTCTGAAAAAGAAAACACGAAATAATAATACATTTATCTCTTTTGCTCATCAATCATTACGCTGCGGAAAATGTGACATGCCGAGTCATACAATATCGGTTTTTTGATATTAACTTAGAAAAAATTGGTGATGATATTAATACATTGGTTTGCCCACGCTCTTCTATAGTCAAATGACGGTTTCTCGTTGTTAACATTGTTATTGCGAAAAAAGTTCCGGTATTGTGACAGAATACCAAGCTTGTAATCGAGAATACGTCCTCAAGTCTACGTTCAATTTTTTTCAACACAAAATCCCTATGAAATTTATCGTCTAAAAAGTGTTGAAATATGTTAAACCCCGTCTTATTTTCTATAGGTTCTAAAAGTATTCCGGACAGAAAATTATCAAAATTGGGTATGACTGATGTATAGAGTCACAAGCAAAAACACAGATACACAGCGAAGGAGAAGAATTTATATTTAAAGTTGAAGTAAAAATAAAGTTGTATTTCTTATATACAAGGGCACTTACTTGACTTAAGTCCTGAGACTACGTGGGGAATGCGGTGTTCACAGTGCGCCGCCACCACCTTCTGTTTCGGGCTGCATGCGTCATTTCGAGCTTTGATAATAGATAGATTTTTTGATGCAGCCCCTCGTTTCCTTCTCGAAGCGGCCGCGTTTCCTCGTTGAGAGTTTTTTTCGCCAGAGCTACGGAGTCTTCTGCTACGGCCTGAGCAGCCTCTTTCACACAAGGGCGTGCACAAAGGTTCCCTTAAGATTGGAGGATCCCTGTGCTACCCTCATCACAACCTGGAGATGCCTCAATACGAGTAATTTGGTGGCGATCGTGTCAAGGCCGCATATATTGGCAGACCCACGTAGACTTGGCTATGATTCAACCGTCAGCGACATGGCCGATCGGGTTCTCTTCGCTTTCAGGTATACTTGTTTGGCCGCTGCAAGACCGACGTACTCACCGGTGGTCGGCGGCCGACCTCTATCTTAGATTTGGGATCGCTCAAAGTGGGCACATCTGTTGCGCAGTCCCCACTTCTGCTCTCTCTGCCTCTTTTACGGCCTGCGCTACAGCTCCAAAAACGGCCAGGAATCCAGGAATCTTCTGGTCCAAGGACTCAAAAGATCCGACGATTAGCAAATTATGCCTTATAATATCTTCTAAAAATGTTTTAACACAAATAATTCCGAATACCTATCTAGAGATGGGGTTTTATGGTGCAAGCTGTATTCGGCATTGAGGGGGCCAGATTCCTAGACGCCAAAGACATCGAAGAAAATCACTGCTCTTACGGACACCCATAAGCCGGATTATTTGGGCCCTATTCGCGCCAGTAAAGGCAGGCCGGGCTACATTTTTCTGGCCATTCTTCGGTAGAAACATAAAACGCGAAATATAAATCTACTTATATTGTTAAAATTAGAAATGTTTCTTACTTGTTACTACTATAGCTTATTTATTTATATATAAGTTCCTAACTAATAGTCTTATTGTTCAGAATAATTAAATAAAAAACGAATCACATTAAACACGTATATAAGCACACACACAGAAGGAAAGTACATACAGTTCAAGAAAGCGCAGAAATGATAGAATAAGAATAGATTAAGCGAAAGCGAAGCAAAGAACGTATATAAGAATTATAATACCGTTATGCGCGCGCGCGGCCTCACGGAAACGGTAATCCGCTCGGCTCCTGATGCGTGCCGTGTGCATCGACTGGCCGGTGACGTCAACTTCGCGTCACGCATAACGGTACTTTGACTATGCATGACGCGAAGTTTTGCGTTTAAGCGCCGCCACACTACAATATAAAATTAAGTTGGCAAACATGTAACACGTATAAGAATATAATTTGTTGTAAAGAATAAAGAAATATTCCTTCTGAAAACATTTTATTATTCACAACACAACACAGCGCCTAAAATTGCCCGCGTCCGCTGGACGAGCCGCCTACGTACGCCAACTGCCGGGCCGCACCACCACGATGCCGCCGCGCCCAATAGTGGTCATCCGCTCACCACTTGCCCGCCAACGACGCCAACCACCGAGGAGCTCCTGTGAGCTCCTAAAGGAAGAGGAGGAAGCGAAGGACTAAGAAGCGCCCAGCTCCCGGCGCCGCTGAAGCCCAATCTACCACCGAGGATTCAGTTGGACAGTAGAAAACCGCTCAGAGAAAACCGCCACAAGAAAATCTGTGTAAAAACTAGCAACCTGTCAAATCCGGATAAGAGTAATAAGCAGACCCTGGGTACATAAAAAATAACGGGAACAATGCTAGAATGGAGATGACAGATTTCATTTAATTAACATCACAAGCTAATTAACATCACAATCATCATCAACAACGTCGAAGACATCGAAAAAACTCCCTGTGCTTACACCACCAATAAGCTGGAATACATGCGCCCTATTCGCAAAGGCAGGCCGGGCTGCATTTTTTGGCCATTCTTCAGTGTAAACATTGGATGAAATGAGTATATAAGAGAAATTTTAAAGAAGTTCCATAACCATCTCTATGTACCCACCGCCTAAGCCACTACTCCCGATAGAAGCGCCGCCGGGATGGCGGCATCACCTACGACACGACCATACATATTCACAAACGGATAAAGCCATTCAATTTTGTACAAAATTACAAAAATGATTTAGAAAAAAGATCAAATGGTCATGGGCTTGATATCGCATTTTTGTTTTTTTTTTTTGTTGTTTGTCTGGTGAAAGAAGTGCATATTTACGAAACGATAGAGCTATTTTTGTGGCCACCTACCATATATGTGTTATCTTAAAACTTTGCCAAGAAAAAACACGTAAAAAGTAATACATCTCCTTCTGACAAACTTCAAAATGTCAAACACTATTTTTGGATAATTATAATAGTTTACTAGAAAGTAGAAAGTAAAACTTACACAAGAGGCACTCTAAATTATAAAATGAAAGGAAATCCTCGAAAAATTACATGAACGGAAAATCTCTAACAAATATATAAATTGTTACCAAAAATCTCGAAGCATTAAAAAAACCAAAGATTATTGGGACATTCTAAGCACTGAGGTCAGTTGGTCATCATGACCTAATCATGTCTTTCCTACTCTTGGATTGAGCATAAAAGCTTAAGGTGGTACAAAAAGTCATAGTAAACACATTTGTATAACAAATTCAGCAATTATAAATAACATATCTTAGGTAATTCATCTGTTATTAATAACATACGATAACAAATAATACTACGTTTCTATTTTCACTAAAGATTTTTGATTCTTGCCGTCCGTTGAAAAATATACTAAAAGAAATGTATATCTTTAGATCAACTTTTACTTGATAGAAATAATTCTACTATCAGCAGAAAACCAAAACTACTAAGAAAATTGAACGTTTTAACACAAATACTTCCGAATACCTATCAAGAGATGGCGCTTTATTGTGCAAGATATATTTGCATCTGCCAGATTCCAAGAAGCCGAACATATCGAAGAAAATCTCTGCGCTTACGGCCATAAGCCCGAATATGTGAGCCCCATTCGCGCCAGAAAAGGCAGGCCGGGCTACATTTTTCTGGCAATTGGCGGCTAAAACTTCAGACCAGACTGAATATGCCGGGGATAAAAATAGGACCTTGGAGAGGTTAAAAAGGACCCACTCAGTGCCACCACTGCCAGCGGTTTCGGCACTCGAGCCACTTATGCATTCATCAGCAAGCCTGCGGGCGCTGTGGAGAGGATCACAGCGCCGAAAATAGCCCGCGTCCGCTGGAGGAACCCTCACGTGCGCCAACTATTTGGGGCCGCAATCATCTGTCCTGCCCTATCATCTGGAAGGAGAGCAGGCACTGTCGCCATCACGACCACCTCGAAACCGCCGCGCCCGATAGTTGTCATCCGCTCATCTCATGGCGGGGTTAACGACGCCAACCCCCGAGGAGACAAGAAGCGCCCCGCTCCCCGCGCCCCGCTCCCCGCGCCGCTGAAGCCCAATCCACCACCGAGAAGCCAGTTGAACAGCAGAAAACCGCTCGGACTGAACTATCTGTATCATGTATGTCTTGGCCATGGATAAACTGATTGATTTGAGTCATTCTGGGAATCGTCAACCAATGCCTGCTGTAAACAGAAATGTTTACACCATATAACTTAATGCTTCCGTTTGTTAATCGTGTTAATGACCACTGTTATGACAATTTTAATTTATTTTCACATAAAACTGCTTGTGGATAATTACAATATCTGGCGCATGCATTTTGTATTCGTTGTATAAGTTTTTTAGTGCGTTTAAGAAGCCTAGGACCTATAACTGTATGTGCATAATTAAATTTAGATAATACCAATGTTTCACACAATTTTATCCTCATATCTTGACTTAAATAATCCCTTATATTGTGCAACACTTTTAATCGATAAAATACTAGCTGTGCTAATAGTATGCTTGGGGCCGCAATCACCTGTCCCGTCCTATCATCTGGAAGGAGAGCAGGCACTGTCGCCATCACGACCATCTCGAAACCGCCGCGCCCGATAGTTGTCATCCGCTCATCTCATGGCGGGGTCAACGACGCCAACCCCCGAGGAGACAAAGAAGCTCCCCGCTCCCCGCGCCGCTGAAGCCCAATCCACCACCGAGAAGCCAGTTGAACAGCAGAAAACCGTTCGGAGTGAACTATCTGTATCATGTATGTCTTGGCCATGGATAAGCTGATTGATTTGAGTAATTCTGGGAATCGTCAACCAATGCCTGCTGTAAACAGAAATGTTTACACCATATAATTTAATGCTTCAGTTTGTTAATCGAGTTAATGACCACTGACAATTTTTTTTTTTTTCACATAAAACTGTTTGTGGTTTAATATACTTAATAGGTTACTTAAAGAAATTTAAACGCGAAATATTAATCTACTTATATTGTTAAAATTAGAAAAACAAAACAGGAAAAAAAAAAACCAAAGATTATTGCGAAATAAAGAAGAAACTGTTTTTATAGATGAAAGGTTCTTTATCGAATACGGAATCTTACGGCCGTTTTCAATAACCTATCTATCGCTAGTTTCAGCTACTAAAGATAAACAAATCTATCGTTTTGTCCTTACTTGCTTTTCAATAACCCACTCAAGATAGGTGTTTCCTACCGAAGCTACGTATCTATCGTTGAGAGGACGGATAACCTACTAAGGATAAGAACGGTCATACAAATCCTCCTTACTTGCTTTTCTATATCAGTTTTTCTTACTCTCCGATAGACAGAGCTACCTCTCGGAACGTCATTTTACTTATCTGCCAAAATCGGCCGATAATAGGACGGATAACCTGACTTTCGACGCTATTATAATAAAAATATTTATTTTTATTATGGAATATTTTAGCAGTGATGATAGCGATATGGAGTTGTTTAAAATTATACTAGATTGTGATGAAGATAGCGATAGTAATCCCGGAAATATACCGTTGCAAAAGAAATACATACCACGTTTGAATTATATGGCGAAATTAAACGACTACGAATTTACGTACAGATTTAGATTAAGTAAAAATGCTGTGAATCAGTTAAATAATTTAATACAACCATATTTAAGTGTAAAATCAAACAGGTAAGGTTAATTTTAATAAACATAATAGTTGAGTTAAACAGTTCCTGAGTGTTGTCGCTATATTTTTTTACTTAATAAAATATCAAACATACGACCATTTTTTTTCAGGAATCATGGCATATCTTCCCTTCATAAAATACTTCTAGCCCTACGATTTTATGCATTGGGTACAATGCTGGTGTCTCTAGCAGATTTTGTCGGAGTGTCCATAACCTCTGCTAGTCGTATAATCTCTGATGTATCTAGAGCCATAGCAAGATTGTACCAAAACTTTGTTGTGTTACAAAATCACACACAACACGAGATTCACAACAACAGAGCATTGTAGAAACGTGTTTTGGTTTAGATAGCAGCTTTTGCTTTAATATATTTTATTCGTTCTACATTCATACCACACTTGGTACAAAATCTGAAGGTGTCAGCGGTTATGTTGTAACATTCGTCGCATCTTAATAATAATTTAATACAACCTGGACAGTTATTATTTTTGTTCTGCCATTCCATCCACTTTTTACAAAAGGGACAATGCATTTTAAGGAGTTGAGGGATATATAGCTTCACTATAACTTCTGGAAAATAGTTTTAAAATATCAACAATTTAAATATTATAGTTGTTTGAATTCTTTATTTTCTCGATGACAGATGTAGTTCTTCTTTTCCTAACCATGGCCACCGTCAAAAAGAAAAAACGACAGATGTAGTTTGATAGTTATAGTGTAAAGTCAAAAAAAAATTGTCTATGGTAAAATGTCACTTGAAATGTAAACGTCTCTTTGCTGTGCATCTATACCATAATTCTTTAATATTCCTAAAAATCTAAAAGCAAAAAATTTCAATAAAATTAAAAAAGTATTGTGTCGTGTGTTTGTGACTTACTAAATATGCCTCCAATAATTAGGCGGTACGAAGTCCGCCGGGTCAGCTAGTATATTAATACAATCACCAAGTAAGTTACAAGTAAACCAATCCACTAATTATAATAATAAAAGGAGATAAGAGTAGAAAAATTATAAATTAAATCTACATATTAAACTTAAACAGACTGCTTAAACAGATTCCAACATAAAGAATTTAAAAACGGGAAAGGAGCTATTAATGTACAAGTTGTGTGTAATGCTTCATTGGTGTTTCCATAGCTCAACGGTAGTAGGGCCGACTTCGCTCCGTTAACGCGACAGTCGAGGGTTCGATCCTGACCCCTTGGGCTATTGTCGTACCCACTCCTAGCGCAAGCTTCGAGCTTATTTGGAGGGCCAATAGGAATATTAGTAATGCCTTGAAAAAGCATTGCTAATATTCTAATAAAAAAAAAAAATGTTGCTCGATGGCCAGGATCCACACATGATGCAATTATCTCTCTCTATGCTCTTTAACAGATTATTGTGAACAAGGTGGACTCGAAAATCGCTGGGTACTTGGTGACAGTGGCTATCCATGTAAGCCCTACCTATTGACACCACTTCTTAATCCAAACACTTCATCAGAGCAACAATACAATGAATCACATATTAAAACAAGAAATACAATAGAGAGGTTGGGTTGTAGGGACGTATGCAATGAGGGAGACGACTTGGTTCTTTGACGTCTTTATTGTAACTGTTTAAATATACAATTGTTGGTGGGAGGCATACACACTACACCTCCCATGGTAATTTTTAAAAAAAAAATTTGGACAACAATTTTTTTTTTTTAACTATTGGATTATTTTTCCATCTTATAAAATACTCTAATACATATTATTTATAACTAAAAATAATATTTTTGAAAACACTATATAACATTACGAAAATTGTTTAAAAAGTCACACTGGTGGTAGGTCTTTTATTGCAAGAGGCCGGCTAGGTAGGTACCACCGCAGTGTCCAATATTCTGCCGCCAAATAGTAGTGCTTAGGCACTACTGTGTTCCGGTTTGAAGGGCATTGTAGGCTAGTGAAATTACTGGGCAGAGGAGATTTAAGAACTAATATCTCGAGGTTGGCAACGCGTGAGTGGCGCCCACTAATGGTGCTGCAAGCGCTCATAGGCTGCGGCAGCCACTTACCATCAGGTGGGCCGTAGGCTTGTTTGCCAACTTCTAACATAAAAAAAAATTATAATAATAATTAAGAAAGAGAATAATCAATATAAACTTAAAATAATAAACGCTAAAAAAAAAAAATAAGTTATATCCATGTTATTAAAGTTCTTACGTACGTATTCCTTTGTTGTATTAGTTTAATCCATTTTTTCTTTGTTCTAGGTACAGTGTAAACTGACAAGAGAAAATTGTAATACTTATTATAATTTCAGATGCATTGTAGTTTGGAAAAGAAGATTCCCCATATTGGCACTAAAAATGCGATTAAAACTACCCAAGCAGTTATTGTTGCAAGCTGTGTTGCATAATATAGCCAGAAATATGAATTTGGAAGAAGTAGAGCCTGAGATATCTATTCCAGATTTCCTACCCGAGGACATGAATATTAATAACAGACACCGTTGTGGCGTTGTGGGTAGCGAGTCTCCGCTCTTTCCGCTCGGGCAGATGTTTGTTTAAATTTCTGTCTCGGTCTGGGCGTTTGCCCGTGTGGGTCTGCCCACCGTGCCTCGGAGAGCACGTTAAGTTGTCGGTCCCGGTTATTATCAATAACATCTGATAATAATCGTTAACTCTTGATAAGTAAATTGCTCTTATCCAATGAGTTACTGGTTCGCCCTTAGGGTTGCGGAGGGCAGATGGCAATCGCTCTGTGTAAAAACTAGTAACCTGTCAAATCCGGATATGAGTAATAAGCAGACCCTGGGTACATAAAAATACCGGGAACAATGCTAGGATGAAGACATGAATATTAATAACAATGCAACTTTGGAATATACATCTGAACGGCAATTACTAATAGACAATTACTTTCATGTGTGAATTTTTTTCATTAACAGAAATTAAACAACTTATTTACTTAACATATTTTTATTTTTCATTACAAACTTACATCACAATATCAATTTACCCATTATGCAATACACAAACAATTAGTTATTTTTTAATTCAACCCTTCCAAAAACTTACAAACTACTTACAAAAAGAAAAAATTACCTATAATTACAATATTATATCTATTAACAATTTCTGGTCTAACATATACAATAACTTAATTATCTAACCTGTATTAATATCCTAAGATATTAGTTTTTGTACAATAAATTAACTAAGTTTAAAATCGGATTTTAGTTTTAAATTTTCTAAACGTGCATTTTCTAATTCTAACTTAAGTTTAGCTATACTAACTTCTTTTTCTTCATTTTCTAGATCTAGTAGTAGTAGTAGTAGTAGTAGGGCTCCCTTTTCCACAATTAGACTCATAGTTCGGTCCTTTTTGTGTATGGGATTGGCTGGTCTATTCCAACCAGCCCAGCTCCTTCCAGAAGTTCAGAACTTTCCTGCGACGTTCACAGACTTCTTGGAGCGACCTCATATCCTTGAGGATTTTTGCCCGTTGATCAGCCACCCCTGTACAGTCCAGGATTACATGAGTGACCGTTTCTGCCTCGTTTAGGCAGCCCCTGCACAATGGGCTGTCCGTTACGCCGATTGTAAATAGGTGTTTATTTAGTGATATGTGCCCCGTAAGGGTGCTCACTAAAATTCGGAGGTCATGTTTACTGAAGCTGAGGAGTCGTTTGGTCAGTCTTGGCGATTGTGCAGGCATCGCTTCTTTCGACTGTCTAATTTCCGCTTTTTAGCTATAAGATATTCCGCTAAAGCATTTTCCCTTAATATGTGGGCCTTACATTTTTCCTCCTCCGTTTTGTGTTTCCGCTTAGCTGTAAAAGTGATTAAGTTTTTAAAAATACTAAATAATCTCTATTTTTGACACACATCTTACAATATTTTCAGATTAAAGAAAACCAGTGGCAAATAATAAAATTGAAATGTAACATTCCACTTCCGCTGGCTCTATTATAAAAAAGTTTTTGTTTTGAAGGAGGTGTCTCAAGAATTTTCATTTCATTACCACCTCCACACCAACACCTTCACCAATAACACCATTTCCATCACCACATCCATCCCTATCTACACTAATATTTATTTCTTCACTTTCAATCACTTCGTTAATTTGTATGGTGGCATCTCCACCAAACTCCACACTGAAGCCTTGGCATGTGCTGCCTAAAAGTGAAGCAACTTTGTCCAACACTTCATCTGGTGGAAAGTAGTTCTTGCCACCTCCAGTCTATAACAAAAAAATATATTAAACAAGAATTTTAGTTCACAGTAAAATATTTACCCGTAATCACTAGTAACTAACCTTGTTGTGGCTGCTTCTTATGTTTGCGCAGCGTTTGCGAGCGGATTTTTTTAAGTTTTCCCACCTTAAACGAAGCTGCGCTGGAGTGCGTGGAAAACTTATAATTGAAGAATTAAACTTGTTACACAAGTTTAAACCAAGCCTCTTCTTTCATTTTATTATTTGCGGCATTCGTTGCTTTGCTGGTAAGAACGGAGTTTGGCGCCACAAGTTGCACTAGCAGCATCGTCTCATCCTTTGTCATAGGTGCCGCTTTCGTTGACTGAAAAAAATATGTATAAAAAGCTTGAAAGTATTTAAACAATGTAAACATCATCACTATTGTCGATACTTACAGAATTCATATTATTTCCTCTTTTAAGACTTCTTAACAGAACGTTAACAGTAAACACAAGAAGTGAACACTGAAATAACGCGCGAAACGAAATTGAAAAAAATACGCATCCCTCTGTCAATGTCGTTGTATTTCACGAAAGATTCCTGATTGAAATTGGCCAAAAAGGAGATAATTAAGCCAAGAAAAAAAAATTTATAAAATAAACTTTTTTTTATTTTAAGAGTCGCGTTGTTTAGTGATTTGCAAGGAACGAAACGTTTCAAGTGACTTGGATAGGTGGGAGGAAAAAAGTTATCCCTTGTTGACTACAGATACATAGCACTTATTCTTTATTGTGAAACGTAGGTTATGGATAGATAATTTCTTATCGGTAACCGGCGATATCAATCTATCCGCAACCTTAGATAGGTTATTGAAAACGGCCGTTAGTCTACGAATACTAAATCCTTCCTTTACACGAATCACCTCAGTGTCGAATCGCGCATATACCTTTGCGAATCTCTCATTTTATCTAATTATGCGGATGTCGTAATTGGGGATTGTTTATTGGATCGCACAAAAAAACTTACAACGGGTGCAAAACTCTTGCGCAAGATATAGATATTTCCCGCAGAGCTCAAGCATCTCCGTATCTAAATAGCCATGATCTAATGAACATGAAGACCAGACGTAACCTCGACTTTGCAGTACTCTTGTTTAGTATAATTAAGAATCAAAGTCCTACATATTTGTATAAAAAATTAATATTTACGCAGCTATCTTCCCGTAATACTGACCGCCTTATTTGCCCTAAACATAAAACACCAGCATTTGCTGGTGCTGGAACAATATTCCACACCCCATCAAAAATTCATTTACAATTGCAACATTCAAAAGTAAGCTGAGGAAGCATGTTATGGACATACAAGAGTCTTTAGGTTGCCTGGGAGAAAACGCTTTCAAGCGATAAGGCCGCCATTTGCACTACTGCTTTGTTTTATGTTTATTTGTGTATTTTGTGGTGTACAAAGAATGTATAAATAAATATACCAATATTTAAACTTGTGCTTTGCTATTTATATTTTTGGTGTTTATACTAGTTACGTATTGCTACAGCCGCCGGATGCAAAAGAAACTCCATTTTACTTAAATTAAATTTTATTATTAAAAGAATACATTTTTAACCTAACTAGCCTAGTGATTGCCGAGATTTTAACCACCCTCAAGGAGGAACAAAATCTCGCTAAGGAAGGCATAAAAAACACTCTGGAGGAGACCAAAGCCATAAGATCTTGGCTTGGATACGAAACCCGGGAGCCATACAGGAAAATAGACGAGACGCATGCAAAAATGCAGAGCGTTGAAAAAGGCATACAAGAGATCGTCAGTAGCATCTCGAAAGGCAAGCTGGAGAGGAAGGAAACAGCCGATCCCGACACACTCCAAAAGGAGTATGAGGAAATATCCAAAGGGATCAGAAATATCTCTAACCAGCTAGATGAGATGCGGCGGGAGATAAGTCAAATAAAAGCCGACTTAAAGTCCCCTTGTCCCTTGTCCTTGTCCCCCTTGCCCGTCTCGTCGACCCCGGACACCGACTCACGTTCACCCGCCAAGGCTGAAGTCAGAGGTCTGACGGAAGAGGACCTGAAAAAGATCGAGAACATTATTAAAGCATTGGAGATGACCATAAGTAACGCAATCACCGCCACTAGCGGCAACAATCTACCGCCTGAGCCGATAAAGCTGGACGAGCATCTCTTGCCCGTCAACGAAAAACTAGAGGCTATTTCATCAGAGATGAAAACGATGCGCGAGCAACAGAAGTATCAACCGCCACCCCCGCCAGCCATGAACATAGGAACGGAAATCGCGCTGGCGGAACTGGCAAAATCCGCTGCTATAACGTACGCGCAGGCAGCCAAGAAGACGCCGCCACCACCTCGGCCAAATCATACACTGATAATAAGTTACTTTTGCAAGTTCTTTTAAATAATACGGAATTGTACCTCTTTTCGGGGAAGACGTTTGTGCTAGTGAATTTATATTAGGATTTCTTTCATCATCCTGTATGGCTTTTGTCATTTTACGTAAATTGTAAGAAAGGTATTTATTATCGTAGTACATTTCATCAATAACAAGATTAATTTTATAACACAATTCGCATTGAGGAGCTAGTTGCACCCGATAAACAACTGTGTCAGCAAAATACCGCTCAGAGTGAACTATCTGAGTATGTCTTCGCCTTGGATAAGCTGATTGATTAGAGTACTTCTGGAAATCATCAACCAATGCTAAATGTTTACAGCATATAGTTTAAGGATTCAGTTTGTTCATCAAGTTTACGACCACTGCTATGACAATTTTAGTTTATTTTCCCATAAAACTGTTTGCGTTTTAAAACATTTAATAAGTTACTTGGAGAAAACATAGCGTGCATCTACACATATTGTTAGAATTAGAAAATTGTTCTTTTTCAATAAATTTGAGTAATAATGTTGTAACACAAATACTTCCGAATACCTATCAAGAGGTGGCGCTTTGTGGTGGAAGTTGCATTCCGCATCACGGTGGCCAGAGTCAACGACACCGAAGACAGCAGAGACACAGAAGAAAATCACCGCGCTTACGGCCTAAGCCGGAATATGTGCCCCCATTCGCGCCAGACAGGGAGGCCAGGCTGCATTGAAATTATTGAGTGAAAAGAGATTTTTCAATAAATTTGAGTAATAATGTTGTAACACAAATACTTCCGAATACCTATCAAGAGATGGCGCTTTGTGGTGCAGACTGCATTCTGCATCACGGTGGCCAGATTCTAAGATGCCGAACATATCGAAGAAAATCTCTGCGATTACGGCCATAAGTCGGAATATGTATGTCGGCCTAGTCGCGCCAGAAAAGGCAGGCCGGGCAGCATTTTTCTGGCTATTCTTATATATGGCATATTCTCTTTCGCGCCAACGACGCCAACCCCCGAGGAGCACCTGTGAGCTCCAAAGATAGGAGGAGAAAGCGGAGAACAAAGAAACGCCCCACTCCCCGCGCCGCTGAAGCCCAATCCACCACCGAGGAGTCAGTTGAACAGTAGAAAACCGCTGAGAGAAAAAATGTATGCTTTTAATAATTATTTACACACTGTCTCATATAGTAATTATTTGACATTGAATAACAGTAATTATGACTAATTTCATCTAATTGACATTTCGACATATCGCAAGCTTAATCATAAACCGATGGATTACCATTGAAGTCTCAAATTAGAAAATACAACAGGCAGCATTGTTTCGACGCCCTCTGGCAAAATTCGAAAATTTTTCTTACAGTTTTCATGTTTTCATAATTTGACTTTCCCCTTCCCGTTTGAGAGCGGACTGTTCTTTATTAAAAAACATTATCATTTTCAGCTATTTTTTATCAAAATTACAGTTTTTCGCGAATATTTTCCATACGCTAATCGAGTGCCAAACGCTGAAATAACGAGAAAATCGGCTTTCTCGCGACCTAGGGCAAGCCTGTGAAGCAAAATGTTTAACATAATCGAAGGATCATTATTATCAATTTCAAATATCCTGGATTTTATTCGCAAAAGCAGATATTTTACATCCTTACGTAATACCTCCTATTAGATTATATAATGAGTTATCAAATAACGTACAATTAAAAAGAACTTCCGAGGTCCCGGTCTTTTTTTTATGTTAAAATTTGCAAACAAGCATTCGGCCCACCTAAGTGGTTGCCGTAGCCTATGAGCGCTTGCAGCACGTTTAGTAGGTGCCACTCACGGGTTGCCAACCTCGAGATATTAGTTCTTAAATCTCGTCCGCCCAGTGATTTCACAAGCGTACAGTGCCCTTCGTACAGTGCTTAGGCAGTACTGTGTTCCGGTTTGTGGTGCCTAAGCACTACTATTTGGCGGCAGAATATTTAACGCTGCGGTGTTACCTACTTAGCCGGCCTCTTGCAACAAAAACCTACCACTGATTGATTGCACTGGTGGAATAATCTCTGCTGTGCAAGAGGTTAATCCACTCATACTACAAATTATTCTATCAGAATACCTATCAAGAGATGGCGCTTTGTGGTGCAAAATGCAATCTGCATCACGGTGGCCAGATTCCAAGACGCAAAATATATTGAAGTAAATCTCTGCGCTTACGACCATAAGCCGGAATATGTGCGGCCTAGTCGCGCCAGAAAAGGCAGGCCGGGCTGCATTGAATTTATTGAGTGAAGAGATTTTTTCAATAAATTTGAGTAATAATGTTGTAGTAACACAAATACTTCCGAATACCTATCAAGAGATGGCGCTTTGTGGTGCAAGTTGCATTTGGGTATAAATATCAGCTATCGGGTAAATTGTTCGAGATAGTTCCACTATTATAGCGCGTCGAGATAACTCCACCTCGACAGCAGTTTGGGACAGTTCCAACCCAATAGCACTTCGGGATAGTCACCAGCAAGAATAGTGATAGTTAAGCAATTCACTCGCAGGCGAAGTCAATAGAAGCTTTCTCGACCTCGTTTAGTAAATTCCAAAGATCTTATATCGATGGCTTTATTTACCTTACGGCGACAATCCGGTTTATAGGTGGGGATCCCACACACGGATAGATTGATATCGCCGGTTACCGATAAGAAATTTTCTATCCATAACCTACGTTTCATAATAAAGATTAAGTGCTATCTATCTTTAGTCAAGGGATAACTTTTTTCCTCCCATCTATCCAAGTCACTTGAAACGTTTCGTTCCTTACAATCACTAAACAATGCGACTCTTAAAATAAAAAAGTTTTTTTATAATTTATTTTATTATATATTTGATACGTCGTTTAAACATTAAATATTGTTCTTGTCTTAATTATCGCCTTTAGGGCAATTTCAATCAGGAATCCTTCGTTAAATAGAATGTTCTGACATTGACAGAGGAATGCGTATTTTTTTTATTTCGTTTCGCGCGTTATTTCGGTGCTTACTTACAGCTTGTGTTTACTGTTAACGTTCAGTGTAGTTAAGAAGTCTTAAAAGGGAAAATATATATCTTGACAATAGTGATAATTTTTACATTGCTTAAATACATTCAAGCTTTAATTTTTTTCAGTCAGCGAAAGCGGCACCCATTACAAAGGATGAGACGATGCTGCTAGTACAACTTGTGACGGCAAACACAGTTATTACTAACAAAGCAACGAATGCCGCTAGTAATAAAATGAAGGAAGAAGCTTGGCTAAGCTTGGGTAATAAGATTACTTCTTCTATTATAAGTTTCCCACGCAGTCCATCGCAGCTTCGTTTAAGGTTGGAAAACTTAAAGAAATCCGCTCGCAAACGCTGCGCAAACATGAGAAGTTGCCACAACAATGTTAGTTACTAGTGATTTCGGGTAAATATTTTACTGTGAATTAAAATTTTTGTTTTATATATTTTTTTTGTTATAGACTGGAGGTGGTAAGGACTACTTTCCACTAGGAAAAGTCTTGGACAAAGTTGCTTCACTTTTAGGCAGCACATGCCAAGGCTTCAGGGTGGAGTTTGGTGGAGATGCCACCATACAAATTAATGATATCGGTGAAGTGAATGTTGAAAATGAAGAAATAAATATTAGTTTAGATACTAAGTTTTTTGGGGTTCTTTAAGTAAGTAATATAGGTGGCCGGTTCTGTGGCTAGTTACATACTAAAAGTAATATTGTTATATAAAATAATTATAGTGAAGATTATTTGTATTAAGATTAAAAATTTGATAAAATTCACATTTATGTTGATTTCTTTTATAAATCGTTTTTTATTTCTTTTATTTTGTTATTTTAACCAAGTTAAACTGTGGCTAGTTACTAAAAGATCATCATGCCAGTTTCTGATTTTGATGGCCAGTTTTTGGTCGAATTGGATAGTTTTGACTAAATGTACTATAAAACTGTAACAACTATGCTTTTACGTTTTTTATCATTCCCTTTTCAATTATGACTGTTTTCTCTATTTGGCGATAGCATACAAGTATATTTTAAATGATGGAAATTAGAACTGTAACAATTTAAAGTAGCTAATGTGCTTAAGTGGCCAGTTACTGCAGGTTTTACCCTATCAAAGGAAAATTAAAAGTTTCAATCACTGTGTACTATGTTCAAGTACCTCGGCCCTGTCTTACAAAGCGACGGCGACATCAACCGTGAAGTTTCGAGTCAAGTAAATGATGGTTGGATGAAGTGGCGACAGGTCTCAGGAATTGCTTATAAGATAGTGGTAAGAAAAAGTGTATGTATCGTATTGTATGTATCGGAGTGCTGGGCTACGAAAGCTGAGGATGAAACGAAAATGCCAGCAGATGTGCGAATGTTGAGATGGATGTAACAAGAATGGATAACATTAGAAATGAGTATTTAAGGAAAATTTGAAAGCGCCAGTGTCTGAAAAATGACAGAGTGGAAAATAACCATCTCTATGCACCCACCGCCTAAGCCGCTACTCCCAATAGAAGCACCGCCGGGATGGCGGCATCATCTGCAATGGAGAAAATACTTACGAACGGACAAAGCCATATATGTGGCCACCAACCATATGTGTGTTCTTATCATATGTGTTCATTTCAATCCTTCCTTTATACGACAATCAATACAAGATTATTTTTAGTTATCATGTGAATTTAAAAGCGTATTCAAATTTCAAAATTTCTTAACTTTTTTTTTTAATTTAAAGATTTAATATCGTTTATTTCTCCTTCATACGCATATTTAATAAAAATACATCTCCCTCCTCTTTTTTGGTTTTTGTTCCTACAATAAACAGATGCCAATTTGTATTCGTTTAGTATGGCATTGGTTACTCAATTCGCACTTCAATTCATTCAAAACGCAATTTCCAAGGAGTCCTTTTTAGCTGGTAGGCTTGCAACATTTTGGTGTAGTAAGTTTATATAAGATATTTCCCTACTTTCGAAAAAAATGTTTGTTATTTTGGGTACGACGCACACGAGGAAAGTAATACCTTTTTGAGTTTTTTGATACCGATCTAGTCACTTGGGCCTGTACAGGAAGTTACTTTTGAAAGTTTTTTAAAATAATACGGAATTGTACCTCTTTTCGGGCAAGACGATTGTGCTAGTGAATTTATATTAGGAATCCTTTCATCATCCTGTATGGCTTTAGTCATTTTACGTAAATTGTAAGAAAGGTATTTATTATCGTAGTACATTTCATCAATAGCAAGATTCATTTGATAACACAATTCCCATTGAGAAGCTAGTTGCACCCGATGGACAACTGCGTCAGCAAAATTTGTGTCTAATGTAATTCCCAAAAATTTTATGGATTGGGACTCCATTATCTTATTGTCATAGTAATTAATATCAACCCACATATACACCCATGGCCATATTTAGAGCAACGCAAAAAGGTAGAATAAATGAAATAAGTTATTATTTTGTACTTGCCATCTTTACCAGTATTTTGTGAATCGAGAAAAGAATAATTTGAATAGAATTCTAGTCACAGCTTTTATTTGTTTTTTTTTTGTCTACCCGTTCATTTCTTGGATACGTAGTGTATGTCATTTTGCATGGTTTTGAAGTTTTTATCAAATTAACAATTTTTTTTTTTTGGATCACGTTGAAATTATTGAGTGAAAAGAGATTTTTTAATAAGTTTGAGTAATAATGTTGTAACACAAATACTTCCGAATACCTATCAAGAGATGGCGCTTTGTGGTGCAGACTGCATTCTGCATCACGGTGGCCAGATTCTAAGACGCCGAAGACATCAGAGAGACCGAAGAAAATCACCGCGCTTACGTCCTAAGCCGGAATATGTGCCCCCATTCGCGCCAGACAGGGAGGCCGGGCTGCATTTTTTTGGCCATTCTTCGGTGGAAACCTCAGACTTCACCGGATAAATACAGAATCGCGAAGACGCTGAATAAAAATATAAATATATATATAAAATTGGACCTTGGAGAGGTAAGAAAAGACCAACTCAGTGCCACCACTGCCAGCGGTTTTTGCACTCGAGCCACTTCTGCATTCGCTAGCAAGCCTGCGGGCGCTGAACACAGCGCCGAAAATGTGAGTGTAATTGTCAGCGTTCATTGTCAGGTTATACGGGGCTAATTTCCAAAAAAAAACACATTAGTCTCTGCCATTGGAGGATCACAGCATTTTCATAGTTTGACTTGCCCCTTCCCGTTTGAGTGCGGTCGGGACTATTCTTTATTAAAAATTATTTTCGGCAAATTTTATAAAAATTAGTTTTTCACGAATACTTTCCAAACACTAATCCTGATTTTCTCGCGACCTAGAGCGAACCTGTGACCCGAATGACACGAAACGGTCAGAGCAGGATCAAGAAGATGGCCGATGCATGTATTTCACAATATACTTGATTTAGCTTGTATAAACTCTTGGGCTAAATACAGAAAAGTATACAGGAAAAAATATATCCCGCCATAAATTCCTTCTTCAGCTCGTGAGCCAGCTTCATGCTGGGCATTCAAGTAAGAGATGAGTTTCGGCTGTAGCATGACTCTGTTGTTGGAAACGCTACTATAAGTACTTACTTTTATAAAAATTTAACAATTACTTACATATTTCCCACGTCTGGCTTAAAATACATTTTTTCATAAGACTTAAATGCTTTTTTCTTTTTGTTTAGTTTTAGGAAGTAAACAATGTCACTATCCAAAGAAAGTTTTTATGTCAAACATAAAAAAGATGAAGATGTTTCGTCAGTGTGGAGTCATTTTTAGTCGATAAAGCGGTTAGCTCAGAACAATAAGCGTTGTTTAGCTATTTTAAAGACCTTAGGAGGATCAACCAAAGGCCTACATACTCATCTATCTTCAAAACATTCTTTAAAAAAATATATATCCCGCCATAACTTCCTTCTGCAGATCGTGAGCCAGCTTCAAGCTGGGCATTCAAGTGAGAGATGAGTTTCGGCTGTAGTAGTTCTTGGGCCAAGCCAAGCCACCACTCTAACTATCGGACGTTATCAGTAGAGGGTAAAGCTATATAACGCCTCATTTGATCATTCATTGTAACCACATTATACGTTGTAAGTGGAAACGCTGGTCACTTGTATTTGCATAAATAATAAATCAGTGTGATTAAGCTGTTCTGCGTTTTTATTTATACACTCCTGTTTCAATATATAAAGCAGTTTTGTCAAAAGCAACTAGATTTCAAAGTGGCTCCCTTTTTTGCCAAGCATTGTTCTATTATAACACTTATACTTACTCAGTTACAACCTTCTTCAGGTGCTTTTAAATATGTGAAACTTCATCGTTGTAAGTATTTAATCTCAATAAAAAATGCAATGAACCTAGGACTTAATTTTGACAAGGAAGAGGTTCTACTATATTCAACAAACGAAACGCAGGAAAATCTTACTAATGAATGACGTTGGCAATCGTCATGAAGAAATTTGAAACTAATGAAGAATGGGTAACCCATCTCCGGAAAAAAATTCGTGGGACGCAAAATGGAACTCGGAAATGAAGCAATTGGTTATTTCAGAGCAATAATGACCACAAGTCCCCATTCCCGCCGACCACCGTCGGGAGAACACCGTTTATAGTAGAGCACTCGCTTTAAAATAGCTAAAAGTGACAAAAGTGTTCCGATCTGTGTAATATTTGTGTCAGAAGTTGCGTCTTAACGCCCCCTGTACAAATGCCCATATTCCCGTGATGTGAGGGGTGTGGGGCGTCAAAACTTGATAAATTACGCAGTGTAAAAAGTAGCATTCACTGCAGGGCTGTAGGCTATCATTCTGAGTAATTTTTTGTCAGATTAGAAATGATTTTAAAATAGATATATAATTAATGTTTTTTGTAATTTGACATTTCCCTTATAATTAAATTGTAGAAAAGTATAAATTTATAGGAAGAAAAATACGTAAGCCACCATTTTACACGTCGGCCGCTTATAATTTCAATTTTATATAAAGTTTACATCACAAAAATGCTGTACTATATTACAATTAGTTACAATAATAAATGTTTTATTATAATTACTTACCTATCTCCCACGTCGGGCTATAAATATAGTTTTTCCATAATTATAATTTATATATGTCAAACTGACTCTGATAAAAATGTAACAATTACTTACATATTTCCCACGTCTGGCTTAAAATACATTTTTTCGTAAGAGGTTATGTTTATGTTGTGCATAGACTTAAATGCTTTTTTTTCTTTTTTGTTTAGTTTTAGGAAGTAAACAATGTCACTATCCAAAGAAAATTTTTATGTCAAACATAAAAAAGATGAAGATGTTTCGTCAGTGTGGAGTCATTTTTTAGTCGACATAGCGGGTAGCTCAGCACAATGTAAGCGTTGTTTGTTCAAAACTTATATCTATTAAAAATTACGTAAGATCGAACACGTTGCGGCGTCCACACAGACATCGTGATAGAATAAACCCGTTTATCAAACTCGATGACGAAGTGACCAAATTCTTTGGTAAAACGTCTGCCTTCACCGCGAACAGACCTCCTTCTGCTAGGAACTGTCAGTTCGTTTTGTTTTAAAAGTTAGTTTAGGGTAGTAAAAAAAATGTAAAGGTTTAATAAACGCGTTTCGTGTATTCGTTGTTTCTTTTTGCTCGAACACCCAACTCATACGCCCACACAATGTCTGACGAAAGGAGCGAATAATGATGTCGCTCCGACATCAGAAGTGGGATCAAATCGAGCAAATAAGGAAACACGTAGCGATAGCCTCGAAACGTCGCAATGGCGGATGATGCTCGAAATGCAAAATGAACAAATGCGTGCGCTACTACAAGCCCTGAACGCGCCACGACCCAACGTGACCCTGCCCGAGTTTGATCCTGATAAGCGAGAAGCGGATCCTCAATCGTTGTGTGCAACGGCCGACCTGTGCCTTTCCGACATCCCGCTAGAAGGATGCGCGCTAATAGTCGCGCTCAGCAAAGCTTTGAAGGGAACTGCGTCAACATGGCTGTCACAAATTACCTACTCTGGAATCACGTGGCCTCAATTCAAGGAGCTCTTTTCGGCGAGGTTTGTGCCGACGGAGACCATCCCAGCTACGTTTATGCATTTGAACACCAGCAAGCCTAACGAGGGAGAAAGCTAGCCTACGGTAGCCGTTTAATGTCGTCATTGATGAATCGTTGGAAAAATGCAAGTACCGAGCAAATAGCCGTGTCGGTTGTGCTAGCTCATTTGGCACAAATCGATACTAGGTTACAACGACTCGCATTTACTACTGAGATTTCTTCACGCCATAACCTTCAACAAGAATTGCAAGCGTACTCTTATTTGAAACGCAAACTATCACAAGACGCAAACGACGCTTCGGACACTGACGCCGAGAGTCATCAGTCAGACATCGTTGGTGGGCCTTCCTGCAAGCGTTCGATTTCGACGTTGTCTACAGATGTGGTAAGAGTGGCACATGTTGACTTTTTCGCTCGCAATCATTTACCTCATCCCCAGGCAACAGAGGTGGAGCAGAAGCGCATTGAGTTAACGGAACTTACCGGTTATTGGCTTTTAGCGGAGCACAGCGTGACAAGGAGATACAAAACATCATTACTCAACTAAACAATGGTGAGTTGAAGGACGAAATTGCACAGACATATGAGATACGTTCTGGATTACTTCACCGTAAAATTCAACGTAACCGTAAGACCAAATGTTTGCCTGTGCTGTCAGTTGTTCACAACATACACGATTCTATCGTGCACCTGGGTTGGGAGAAGACACTTGAGAAGCTCTACGACTATTACTGGTTCGAAGGTATGTGTCGCTACGTTCGTAAGTTCGTGGATAATTGTGTTACATGTAAAGTAGCTAAGTCAAATTCAGGCAAGGTGCAAGCAGAGCTGCATCCGATTCCAAAAATTACGGTGCCCTGGCATACTGTGCACATCGATGCGACAGGTAAGCTCAATGGAAAGCGCGATAATAAGGAATACGTGTTTGTACTCATTGACCTAAGTTTGTGACTTGATGACAGTGATGATAAAGAGCGTGTCGTTGTTTGGCGCACCGGTACGTATTATCGCGGATCAAGGTAAGAAAGTAAGAACATTAAACTTCATTTAATAGCTACCGGATCATCGCGAGCTAACGGTCAAGTAGAGCGCACAATGGGCACGTTAAAATTGATGCTTACCGCGGCTGAATCGAGCAATGATAGGTCATGGCAGGATGCATTAGGAGGGGGGTTTGGATAATAACCTTCCCGCGGTGCCCCCTGTTAGTAGTGGTGTAGGTCCAACGAACCGTAACGGAGTTCCGGACCTACCCATGAACCAATACTATCCCCTTGGCGATCGAAGTTCTATTGTGCTTTCGGTGGTTTTCTAATGCGATTTGGATTTTTCTCACGACTGTTTTTGATTTTGGACTGGACTTTGATTGATTCTTTGATGGTTGACCTTTAGCGTTGTTATACGGATTTGTCTGCTTTTTGATTGGATTTTTATTTTGTCGGTTGTTTCGTGCATTATGTCTGCTTACGAAATTTTGGACTCGGATGACGAGACCGATGCTTCGGTCGGTACTCGAAAGAGGACCAACCCACTGCCTCCCTTGGGGAGCCCGGAGGGCTCGGAGACCGAGACGGAGGCAGGAGTGTCGGCTCGTGCCCGGAAAACCCGTAGGGGCAGAGGTCGCGGTACGGGCATTACTAATGCCCGTACAAAGGAGCTGACCAGAGAGGCTGAGAAGCGGGCCTTTGAGAAGGCCCTCCGTAAAGAGGTTTCTCAAAAACCTAGTTGGCCGGGTGAAATCTCAACTCCTGCACCACCAAGGGATATCTCCCGGTGTTCACCGGAGGAGCGTCGGCTGTTGGCGGACCGGAGCGTGACTGACGTGCTCGAGGTCGCACGCAAGTCCGGTCATCTCCAAGGTCCAATGGTGCGGAGGTTGAAGCTGGCGGCGGGCTCTCTCCAGGAGATAGTTTACTCCCTTGCACGGAGGTCCGTCTCCGAGGAGATGCGTCGTATGGCTGCGGATAACCGGAGGCTCCGTGAGGAGCTTGAGGTTGTCAAGGAGGAGCTAGAGGAGTACCGCTAACGGCTTTATGAGACGAGGCAGGCTGCGCCAGCCGTGGCCCCGGAGACGCCCTTCGAGGAGATGAGGGCGTCTCTTCTTGCGTCGATTGGGGGGATGATAGACGGAAAGTTCACCGGCATCGAGGACCGCCTCTTGCCGATAAACCGATACTATAATGTTCAATCGCGACCTCTGTCGCGCACCTTTACGTTTGACCACGAACGAAAGAGATAATTATATTAGCAATATTAAAGTAATTGTTATTGCTTTTATCTAAATTAAATAAGTTATGCATGAGTGATTGTGTTTATATCTAACACAACATGTAAGGCCGCCGGATGAAGGCTAGCGTCGGTACTGCGCAAGTTTAAGAGAGTGTTCCTGCCCCGGCTAAAGGTGCCGGAAAGGAAACCGTGGGGATTTAGGCGGTCGGAGTCCGGCATATAACAAGACTTAATTCAATTAAGTCAAGCAAATGATAATGTTAAGGATGATCAACTAGGGATCACAGGCTTCTCTTATCACGGAGACTGCAGTCCAATAACTTGGACTGAAGAGAATTGAAAACATCAGTGTCATATCTGGGGTGAAGAGTGGTAGTGATACATCACTCAAATCTAAGCATGTAGTTTTTATAAAACTGAAATCTATCCATGATCCCAAATTTATCGTTCTTGTTAAAGCTCCTTGACAAATTAACTTCATTTCTTCTTGAAAGACTACAACAGCAAAAGAGTCTACATACTGGTCTCCTGCAAAAGAGTTTTTTTATGACATCAATTAAGATTTATAATAAATTACCGGACACGATAAAGCAGATGCCAGTAAATAGTTTTAAAAATAGATTAAAGAAGTATCTAATAGTCAAGGCTTACTATCGAGTTGCTGATTTACTCCAATAAAATTGAAATTGATTGTTTTGTAATTTATATATTGATAATTTTATAATTCATTTCTTTATAATCATTTTAATCTTTTTTATGGTAATATATCATCACATCTTCCTTATTCTTTTAATGTTGTTCTATGTTCTGTAAATTCTATCATTGTATCATTCGTTAATTAATTTGTAATTTATTTTTATTTATATTATATTAATAATTTGATTAATTGTTATAATTGTTATTGTTAGTAACCTCATTACAATGGACTTTCAATTATCACAAAAATATTATATTTGCATGCCAATTTGTGGTGTGCTGTGGCTGGAACCACCAGTTTGAACTTCATCTTGCAAATAAATGATTTGATTTGATTTGAAAAAAGAAAGGAATTTAGTTGTCCATCTGTGGCCAAACTTAACGAAAATGAAGCTACCAGATCCTAAATTTAAACAAGTATGTTTGCTATAAAACAATCAATGACTCACTAAGTATCGTGCGAGCTTCATGGCACTAAGCGGAACGAAAGATTATTTGATTCAGAATTCACACTGAAGATTCACACAGAAGGATTCATAATCTGGGCTCCTTCAAACGAGGCGTGAAGAGGTATCTTGCGGGTAGGCAGGGCGAGGGTGGCTAGCGCGATTGCATTCCGCAACCGTGTTAGCCACCTTCGCGTTTGGGAGTTTACTTCCACTTACCATCAGGTGGAGTACAGTCATCTGTCCTACTTTTCAAATTAAAAAAAAAACAACGAAGGTGGTCATCCTCCTATTTATGACACATGATATTTTGAAATACGTCACTTCGGTGCAATAGAAAAGATTTTATGATGGAAGCTTTTAGCATATAGTATGACGCGAAACCAATTTATATGTTATGTTACGGAGAACTTTATCACATATAACGTATTAGATAACTCATACAGGATATTATTAGATCTGTGTTTACAGTTTGCACTAGGGTTGTCTATTACACGCAAAAGTCTCCGGGAAATAAAAAAAAAATTAACTTTAAGAGCGCCCAAAATTATTTCAGTGCCTATTATAGACAAAATAATTTTTATATGACTGTAATAATTTGCTTATTGTATTTTTAAAAATTCTTTACAATTAAAAAGAAAAACGGGAAATTGGCACCTGAAATTGCTTAAACCTGTTACTATTGTTACGGAGAACCTTATCACCGGGGCATAAGGTTCAAAATCGCTTGCTACTCCTTTTGTTTATTTCTACGACCGATGCGCGGGTTCGAGAAAGATGTATTCTCGAAACATGTAGAATAGCGTTCCGCGGACGGAGCTCTCTAGAACCCGTGTCCGCGTACATAAGCAGCCCGGCGCGTCGACTGATTCATTCAGTTCTGAGCAACAAGCGAAGACACTACAAGTGATACCAGTGAACAAGTGCGATAATTAGTGACCTCGGCTATTCTTTTGGACTGTGATTGACCTGTGATTTGTGAAGTTCTGTTGTTTAATCTAGACCTAGAATAAAGTCTTGTTTAGAGCCATCAGGTGTTTGTTTCCAAATTAGTGAACCCCAGCCCGTAACAGTTATAATATTTACGAATTCAATAATTTATCGAAATGGAAATGTAGGTAAGACATTAAGAGGCTCCGATTGCAATGTTTTCAAACCATAAGACTGGACTTCTAATTGTCGCTTCTAAGTAAATTGTATTATAGAATAGCATTTTTGTGATGTAAACTTTATATAAAACTGAAATTATAACCTGTCGACGTGTAAAATGGCGGCTTTGATATTTTTATTAGATGTGAAGTGATTGATTTTTAACGTTCTCTGAGCCACAATATCGTTTCTTTGTCTAATATTTACTGTTAATTATTTTTAATGTCATTTATTTTATTTTTACAAAAACAAATAAAAAAGCCTTCGCCGGACCCAACGGAGTCTCGACCGCCGAAAAGAAGGTGTCGAGATGCCGACTAATCAACGGAAGTTAATTTCCGGGAGTATGTTTTTATTATTATTATTATTTATATATTTAATTATTTATTTAAATATTTATTTATGTATATAGTGATGTGTATGTATATATATATATATATATGTCGGAGAATGGTCATTCTCGTCGACATCGTCAGTTATAGATTTAGTGGGCGTCATTTGGGTATGCAAGCACAAACACACTTTTATATTACTTTTTACTTTTAATCCTTTTAATACAATATTACAATTTTAACTGTAAAATGCCTGAGCAGTGGGTTCGGAGCACCGACCCGACTTCCAACTCCCAGCAAAATCGGAATGATCCAACTCGATCGTTTTAAGATTTTACAATATCTTATTCCCGTAAAACAAAATCATCTTTTTGTAAATTTTCTCTTATTCTATGTCAAGACGGTGTCTCGACCACACTAGAGGTTTCACTGTACTAAATACGGCCAGTACGATTACAACATTAATAAGAACTTAAACAATATTAAAAGGACAAATCAAATTAACAAAAAAATATTATGTTATTAATAAATTAAACAAAAATGAATTACGTATAAAACTGAACCAGCAATCAACTTAATATTATATTCCTCCGACATATATTTATCTTTTTTGTTTTTTTGTTTTCGTTGTGTCATATACATACAATTAATAAGTTAATCTCCTAGGTCCACAGTACACCTCCTTACCGCTTCTTTGTGACATGTCTTACATATATCTAAAGGTTGTCTGGCAGAGATCGCTACCTCAGCGATAAGACCGCCTTTTGTACCGATATCATATATATACATTTGGTGTACAAATAAAGATTATTATTATTATTATGTTGCACCTGCACGCAGGCTGCGGACCTGTCCGGCGCATCGCCGACACCACCATCCGTTTCGGTGAAAGCTTTGTTTTTAATTAAAATATTTATTATTTAAATCACTCTTTTAATGTGTATATTTCGCAAAAGTAGTACATCTACGATAGTTTTATAAATCATGTGCTCAATAATATAGGATTTTATGTGACTCATTAGTAGTTTGTTTTAGAAGTATTTTTCCCTTGATACAAAAACATCTTCATAATGGATGCATCATCCATGCGGGTAACTGGAAAACATACGACTGTCTTTTTGAAAATGGATACATATACAAAAAAACCAATCTTGAAACCAATTTGTGGCATAAGATGGCAAGCACACAAAAAAGGCTCAGTGACGTGAAATAAAAAATAATTTTTAATTAATTTATTATAGTATGATTTGTAATAGGAACACGAGATGGAAAAGACGAAATCTGAGTCATTGGAATGATACAGGAAGACAGCGATGACCTGCGATTTGAGGATTGCCCTGACAATTGTAGGTCTGCAGAAGTATTTATACTCTTAACACAAAAACAAATTCAGGTGCGCAGCATCATCCACACTGATTATTGGAAAGCGTATAACTGCCTGATAACGGATACATGCATACCAAGGACATGACTGGTCCAGACAAGACTTTTTACTCAGATGTAAAATTTTAAGCAACCAAAGGGTTTATGAGTCCTGATGAAAAAGTACTATTCTTATCAATGTGCCAAAAAGTCCCCAAGGTTATGGCGTTTTGCCAATTTTTTTTACTTTACCATCGGCAAAAGCAATAATAAGATTTTAATGTGGCATTCAAATAATATTGTTTGAAAAAAAGTAAGAAAATTGTGACTGATAGGCCGTTTGTGTTCATTGATATTCGATGTGATTTGTGTGGTAAAGGTTGTTATAAAATTGGTGAATACCTTGAAGACACCACGCCTTGGGAATGAGACAGTCACTCCAGGCTTTTCAGAGATTATAATATGTAACCCAATATCACTTTAAAAAATACAAAAAAAGATAAAACCCCTGAGTTTGTTTCGCCGGTTCTTCTCAGGTAGAGGTTTAATTTTGGAGCCAGTGGTAGAATCTGACTTTCAACAAATAAGTGTAATGCTTTTATGTTGAATAAAAATATTTGATTTGATTTATGATGAAATATCAATAACACCTCAAATACATTATAATGCATAGGACGTATTACAAACTTTTGCTGAGGGAGAAATAACATTTTAGTAATCGAGTACTTGTATTGAGGCATAATAACTTTAAAAAACCCGAGCACAATTTTTGAACAAATATGAACAAAAAAAATGTATTAAAATAGTCATTAAAAAGGATCAGAACACTGAACTTACTATTTTGAATACTCAGTGCGAGCGATCTGTGAAAGTTAGTTCAATCACAAATTTGATAGAAGATACGAAAAAATATTTCGAAAAAGTAAAGAGTGTCGCCATGATGTCATACAAATATGCATATATAAGAAAATATAATAAGCGTATTAATACATACATTTGAAATTGTGTTATTACCTTATTATGTTAATACATGATTTGTATTACGAACAACAGTGAAGGGCAATGGGATCAAAGGTATGATTCAAGAAGACAGTGATGACCTACGGTTAGAGCTATGCCCCGATAACTGTAGGTCTGCATGAGTCTTGATACTCTTGAAACAAAAACCTGTACATGAAGGCAGAATAATTCACACAGATCACTGGAAAGCTTAAGACTGTCTTGTAGTGATATAAGTTACAACTTACTTGTATAACAATCTATAGAACATAGCATGCGGAGTTTGTACTGATCAGTAATAAACTTTTACTCAAATGGAGCGGTCGTTTCATATTATTACTATTTTCTGGATACCAGAAAAGAACCACCATCATCATGAGTTACCAACGCAGAAACGATAATCGTAATCGTAATCCTCCCTTCCACCAGCAGTCGAATTATCGACCGCCACCCAGTCAGCGATGGCGCGATTTTGAAGATCAAGGGCCTTCCCAGCAGCCCCAGAACCAGCGTCGTTCACGTCCACCAAGTCAGAGGAAACGTGACACTGCTCGGCAGGATAAGTTTCGAGATCACCACCCGAAGACCCAACAAGCATTGAAAGATATAGAAACATACAATATTTATTCCGCTTCTACATGGCGACCCTGCCAGGATACTTATACAGAAACGTAAAACGTAGTGACCATACACACCATATTTCAGAAAGTGACGCAAATACTCAGAAAATTGAATCAAATAACGTGTTTGAGTCACGATGTCGAAAAAATATATAAAAACCATAACAAACGTAAGAATTTTAGTGACTTGATACAACAACGGGTTCATCATTCACACAGATCCAAGTTTATATTGAAAACCTCTGTCTTCCTGAAAATAGATTCCTCAGATTTCCCAGATTAAAAATGCTAAATTAAAAAAATACAGAATACCCTGGTTTTTATTTAAAAAAAGGGTATATTAAAAGTGTTGTTATCCGTGCCCTGAGTGCTCTATGTAAACTAATTTTTTGGCTTAATTGCTTGTTCAATTAAATAAAAGACTAAATAATAACAAAATTGCTAAAAAAATATTGCAATTATATATCTATTTTAAATGATACATTTTAATTAGAACCGTTAAGGTCTAGGTGTCACACGATTCTAAACGATACTTTCACTTCAAATGTGAATGTCGTATCGCCCAAAAATTACATTGTTGTTAAAGTCAGACAAAAGTTATAATACATAACTTTGCAACTTTTGTAAAATAGATTTTAACATTGCCTACTTTAAGCCCGACGTGGGAAACATCTAAGTAATTTGATAAAACATTTATTATTGTAACTAATTGTAATACAGTATAACATTTTTGTGATGTAAACTTTATATAAAATTGAAATTATAAGCGGCCGACGTGTAAAATGGTGGCTTACGTATTTTTCTTCCTATAAATTTTTATACTTTTCCAACATTTGATTCCCGTGAGGGCTGCCCTTTATCACGGCTGAGTCTCTGTACTCGGCCCCCGCCCGGTGACGCTGTCAAGGCCAGTAGGGCCAACAGCAATACACATTCCGGAAAAAACAATTTGAATTACCAGCAATCACTTATTTTCGTATTTAGTAGTAAAACTGATTATTGAATAGCACGAACATTATGTCAATGCTGAATAATAAAGGCCACTTTGATGTTATATACAAAGCGACATTAGTAATATTTTCATTTGATGAAATGTGAAGTGATTGATTTTTAACGTTTTCATGATTTCTGAGCCACAATACCGTTTTTTGTCAAATTTTTAGCGGTAATTATTTTTAATGTAATTTATTTTATTTTTACTAAAACAAAAAAATATATTTTGTAGGACCCAACGGAGCCTCGACCGCCGAAAAGGAGGGGTCGAGATACCGACTAATCACCGGAAGTTAATTTCCGGGAGTATGTTTTTATTATTATTATTATTTATATATTTAATTATTTATTTAAATATTTATTTATGTATATAGTGATGTATATATATATATATATGTCGGAGAATGGCCATTGTCGTCGACATCGTCAGTTATAGGTTTAGTGGGCGTCATTTGGGTATGCAAGCACAAACACACTTTTATATTACTTTTTACTTTTAATCCTTTTAATACAATATTACAATTTTAACTGTAAAATGCCTGAGCAGTGGGTTCGGAGCACCGACCCGACTTCCAACTCCCAGCAAAATCGGAATTATCCAACTCGATCGTATTAAGATTTTACAATATCTTATTCCCGTAAAACAAAATCATCTTTTTGTAAATTTTCTCTTACTCTATGTCAAGACGGTGTCTCGATCGCACTAGAGGTTTCACTGTACTCAATACGGCCAGTACGATTACAACATTAATAAGAACTTAAACAATATTAAAAGGACAAATCAAATTAACAAAAAAATATTATGTTATTAATAAAATAAACAAAAATGAATTACGTATAAAACTGAACCAGCAATCAACTTAATATTATATTCCTCCGACATATATTTATCTTTTTTGTTTTTTTGTTTTCGTTGTGTCATATACATACAATTAATAAGTTAATCTCCTAGGTCCACAGTACACCTCCTTACCGCTTCTTTGTGACATGTCTTACATATATCTAAAGGTTGTCTGGCAGAGATCGCTACCTCAGCGATAAGACCGCCTTTTGTACCGATATCATATATATACATTTGGTGTACAAATAAAGATTATTATTATTATTATGTTGCACCTGCACGCAGGCTGCGGACCTGTCCGGCGCATCGCCGACACCACCATCCGTTTCGGTGAAAGCTTTGTTTTTAATTAAAATACTATTTAAATCACTCTTTTAATGTGTATATTTCGCAAAAGTAGTACATCTACGATAGTTTTATAAATCGTGTGCTCAATAATATAGGATTTCATGTGACTCATTAGTAGTTTGTTTTAGAAGTATTTTTCCCTTGATACAAAAACATCTTCATGCAGGATGCATCATCCATGGGGATAACTGGAAAACAATGACTGTCTTTTTGAAAATGGATACATATACAAAAAAACCAATCTTGAAACCAATTTGTGGCATAAGATGGCAAGCACACAAAAAAAGGCTCAGTGACGGGAAATAAAAAATAAATTTTTAATTAATTTATTATAGTATGATTTGTAATAGGAACACGAGATGGAAAAGAAGAAATCTGAGTCATTGGAATGATACAGGAAGACAGCGATGACCGGCGATTTGAGGATTGCCCTGATAATTGTAGGTCTGCAGAAGTATTTATACTAGGGGTGTGCGAATATCGTTCGAATCGAACCGAATAGAATATCAATATTCGTTTCGGTTCGAATTTTCGAATTATTAGAAATTCCACGAATAATTCGAAAGTTCCCGAATAATTCGAAAAGCTTCGAATAATTCGAAAAGTTTCGAATAATTTGATACTTTTCGAATTAATGAAATATATCTGGATTTTAAATTGTTTATCACCCTATTCAGTATCGTATTTATTATTTTTAAACAAAAATTTGTAGAAAACTTTCAAATGTTGTATTTTTCAATTTGCAACGATGTAATTTCTGTAATTTCATTCTCTTTAGAATAAAAAATTATCAGTCAAGTGCGTTGTGGACCACGCACAGTCAAAACTAAAGGATTCCGCAGCTTGATGATGAGAAATTTAATATAGGACTTAAAAATAATAACAAATTAAATCGACCGCAAAATTAAGTTGGTAATTTCATAGTAATTATTAAAAGTTAATGAAAAACAAAGTTATGGGAACAATTTATGTAAATAACATTCTAACATTTGTAATTTGTATCTTCTTCAAACTAAAAGTGGTTGAAAGTTCTTCTGATGTTCTACAACCTCAAATTTTGCTAGAATTTTAAATCCCATAGTTCACAAGTTAGAGGGGGATGGACACAATTTTTATGACTTTAGGAGCTTATATCTCAACAACTACTGATAAAAGACAAAATCAAACCTCGTTGTTATTTTGAAAGCCCTCTCCAAAAATATCTCACACGTTGCCATACGTTGAAATTTTTTTTCCACCACTCAGTTACATGTATGTACTGATGTATGTATATTTTACAAATAATTTGAACAAATATGAACAAAAAAAATGTATTAAAATAGTCATTAAAAAGGATCAGAACACTGAACTTACTATTTTCAATACTCAGTGCGAGCGATCTGTGAATGTTAGTTCAATCACAAATTTCATAGAAGATACGAAAAAATATATTTCGAAAAAGTAAAGAGCGTCGCCATGATGTCATACATATTTATACATACAATATGCATATTTGAAAATGTTACATGCTGCTAACATGCTATTTATGGTAGATACATAAGACAGACAATTTTTGGCGGACCCAGTGGCGTGTCGTAAATGATGTACCAATTCAACATAACAATCGGGACATCAAAACAGATGTAGAAAGAAGTCTCTTATAACTTCAATTCATGGCCGCGTAGTACTTGGCAATATAATTTCCATAATTGGTCTTACGATCAAGTTCTTTTCGAGAATTATCGGAAAGTCCACTGTCTATTACATATAACTGCGAGTGATTGCAAACTGTCTTTTATACATTCGACAGTCAAACTATGAAAATAAAATTGAAGGTCCTGGAAAAGTTGTTCAAATTTGAAAAAAGAAAATATAATAAACGTATTAATACACACATTTGAAATCGTATTATTACGCTATTATGTTGATACATGATTTGTATTAGGAACAACAGTGAAGGGCAATGGGATCAAAGGTATGATTCAAGAAGACAGTGATGACCTACGGTTAGAGCTATGCCCCGATAACTGTAGGTCTGCATGAGTCTTGATACTCTTGAAACAAAAACCTGTACATGAAGGCAGAATAATTCAAACAGATCACTGGAAAGCTTATGACTGTCTTGTAGTGATATAAGTTGCAACTTACTTTTATAACAATCTATAGAACACAGCATGCGGAGTTTGTACTGATCAGTAATAAACTTTTACTCAAATGGAGCGGTCGTTTCATATTTATTCCGCTTCTACATGGCGACCCTGCCAGGATACTTATACAGAAAAGTAAAACGTAGTGACCATACACACAAATTTATTGCAGAAAGTGACACAAATACTCAGAAAATTGAATGAAATAACGTGTTTGAGTCACGATGTCGAAAAAAAATATATAAAAAACCATAACAAACGTAAGAATTTTAGTGACTTGATACAACAACGGGTTCATCATTCACACAGATCCAAGTTTATATTGAAAACGTCTGTCTTCCTGAAAATAGATTCCTCAGATTTCCCAGATTAAAAATGCTAAATTAAAAAAATACAGAATACCCTGGTTTTTATTTTAAAAAAAGGTATATTAAGTGTTGTTATCCGTGCCCTGAGTGCTCTATGTAAACTAATTTTTTGGCTTAATTGCTTGTTTAATTAAATAAAAGACTCAATAATAACAAAATTGCTAAAAAAATATTGCAATTATATATCTATTTCAAATGATACATTTTAATTAGAACCGTTAAGGTCTAGGTGTCACACGATTCTAAACGATACTTTCACTTCAAATGTGAATGTCGTATCGCCCAAAAATTACATTGTTGTCAAAGTCAGACAAAAGTTATAATACATAACTTTGCAACTTTTGTAAAATAGATTTTAACATGGCCTACTTTAAGCCCGACGTGGGAAACATGTAAGTAATTTGATAAAACATTTATTATTGTAACTAATTGTAATATAGTATAACATTTTTGTGATGTAAACTTTATATAAAATTGAAATTATAAGCGGCCGACGTGTAAAATGGTGGCTTACGTATTTTTCTTCCTATAAATTTATACTTTTCCACAATTTGATTCCCCGTGAGGGCTGCCCCTTTATCACGGCTGAGTCTCTGTGCTCGGCCCCCCCGCCCAGTGACACTGTCAAGGCCAGTAGTGCCAACAGCAATACACATTCCGGAAAAAACAATTTGAATTACCAGCAATCACTTGTTTTCGTATTTAGTAGTAAAACTGATTATTGAATAGCACGAACATTATGTCAATGCTGAATAATAAAGGCCACTTTGATGTTATATACAAAGCGACATTAGTAATATTTTCATTTGATGAAATGTGAAGTGATTGATTTTTAACGTTTTCATGATTTCTGAGCCACAATACCGTTTTTTGTCAAATTTTTAGCGGTAATTATTTTTAATGTAATTTATTTTATTTTTACTAAAACAAAAAAATATATTTTGTAGGACCCAACGGAGCCTCGACCGCCGAAAAGGAGGGGTCGAGGTACCGACTAATCACCGGAAGTTAATTTCCGGGGAGTATGTTTTTTTATTATTATTATTATTTATATATTTAATTATTTATTTAAATATTTATTTATGTATATAGTGATGTGTATGTATATATATATGTCGGAGAATGGCCATTAGATCGTCAGTTATAGATTTAGTGGGCGTCATTTGGGTATGCGAGCACAAACACACTTTTATATTACTTTTTACTTTTAATCCTCTTAATACAATATTACAATTTTAACTGTAAAATGCCTGAGCAGTGGGTTCGGAGCACCGACCCGACTTCCAACTCCCAGCAAAATCGGAATTATCCAACTCGATCGTTTTAAGAGTTTACAATATCTTATTCCCGTAAAACAAAAATCATCTTTTTGTAAATTTTCTCTTATTCTATGTCAAGACGGTGTCTCGATCGCACTAGAGGTTTCACTCTACTCAATACGGCCAGTACGATTACAACATTAATAAGAACTTAAACAATATTAAAAGGACAAATCAAATTAACAAAAAAATATTATGTTATTAATAAAATAAACAAAAATGAATTACGTATAAAACTGAACCAGCAATCAACTTAATATTATATTCCTCCGACATATATTTATCTTTTTGTTTTTTGTTTTCGTTGTGTCATATACATACAATTAATAAGTTAATCTCCTAGGTCCACAGTACACCTCCTTACCGCTTCTTTGTGACATGTCTTACATATATCTAAAGGTTGTCTGGCAGAGATCGCTACCTCAGCGATAAGACCGCCTTTTGTACCGATATCATATATATACATTTGGTGTACAAATAAAGATTATTATTATTATTATGTTGCACCTGCACGCAGGCTGCGGACCTGTCCGGCGCATCGCCGACACCACCATCCGTTTCGGTGAAAGCTTTGTTTTTAATTAAAATACTATTTAAATCACTCTTTTAATGTGTATATTTCGCAAAAGTAGTACATCTACGATAGTTTTATAAATCGTGTGGTCAATAATATAGGATTTTATGTGACTCATTAGTAGTTTGTTTTAGAAGTATTTTTCCCTTGATACAAAAACATCTTCATGCAGGATGCATTATCCATGCGGATAACTGGAAAACATATGACTGTTTTTTTGAAAATGGATACATATACAAAAAATTAAAACAGGGAAAACCAATCTTGAAACCAATTTGTGGCATAAGATGGCAAGAACACAAAAAAAGGCTCAGTGACGAGAAATAAAAAATAAATTTTTAATTAATTTATTATAGTATGATTTGTAATAGGAACACGAGATGGAAAAGAAGAAATCTGAGTCATTGGAATGATACAGGAAGACAGCGATGACCTGCGATTTGAGGACTGCCCTGATAATTGTAGGTCTGCAGAAGTATTTATACTCTTAACACAAAAACAAATTCAGGTGCGCAACATCATCCACACTGATTATTGGAAAGCGTATAACTGCCTGATAACGGATACATGCATACCAAGGACATGACTGGTCCAGACAAGACTTTTTACTCAGATGTAAAATTTTAAGCAACCAAAGGGTTTATGAGTCCTGATGAAAAAGTACTATTCTTATCAATGTGCCAAAAAGTCCCCAAGGTTATGGCGTTTTGCCAAATTTTTTTACTTTACCATCGGCAAAAGCAATAATAAGATTTAAATGTGGCATTCAAATAATATTGTTTGAAAAAAAGTAAGAAAATTGTGACTGATAGGCCGTTTGTGTTCATTGATTTTCGATGTGATTTGTGTGGTAAAGGTTATTATAAAATTGGTGAATACCTTGAAGACACCGCGCCTTGGGAATGAGACAGTCACTCCAGTTCTTCTCAGGTAGAGGTTTAATTTTGGAGCCGGTGGTAGAATCCGACTTTCAACAAATAAGTGTAATGCTTATTATGTTGAATAAAAATATTTGATTTGATTTGATTTATGATGAAATATCAATAACACCTCAAATACATTATAATGCAAAGGACGTATTACAAACTTTTGCTGAGGGAGAAATACCAATTTAGTAATCGAGTACTTGTATTGAGTCATTAAAAAGGATCAGAACACTGAACTTACTACTTTGAATACTTAGTGCGAGCGATCTGTGAATGTTAGTTCAATCACAAATTTCATAGAAGATACGAAAAAATATATTTCGAAAAAGTAGAATAATTCACACAGATCACTGGAAAGCATATGACTGTCTTGTAGTGATATAAGTTGCAACTTACTTGTATAACAATCTATAGAACATAGCATGCGGAGTTTGTACTGATCGGTAATAAACTTTTACTCAAATGGAGCGGTCGTTTCATATTATTACTATTTTCTGGATACCAGAAAAGAACCACCATCATCATGAGTTACCAACGCAGAAACGATAATCGTAATCGTAATCCTCCCTTCCATCAGCAGTCGAATTATCGACCGCCACCCAGTCAGCGATGGCGCGATTTTGAAGATCAAGGGCCTTCCCAGCAGCCCCAGAACCAGCGTCGTTCACGTCCACCAAGTCAGAGGAAACGTGACACTGCTCGGCAGGATAAGTTTCGAGATCACCACCCGAAGACCCAACAAGCATTGAAAGATATAGAAACATACAATATTTATTCCGCTTCTACATGGCGACCCTGCCAGGATACTTATACAGAAACGTAAAACGTAGTGACCATACACACCATATTTCAGAAAGTGACGCAAATACTCAGAAAATTGAATCAAATAACGTGTTTGAGTCACGATGTCGAAAAAAAATATATAAAAAACCATAACAAACGTAAGAATTTTAGTGACTTGATACAACAACGGGTTCATCATTCACACAGATCCAAGTTTATATTGAAAACGTCTGTCTTCCTGAAAATAGATTCCTCAGATTTCCCAGATTAAAAATGCTAAATTAAAAAAATACAGAATACCCTGGTTTTTATTTAAAAAAAGGGTATATTAAAAGTGTTGTTATCCGTGCCCTGAGTGCTCTATGTAAACTAATTTTTTGGCTTAATTGCCTGTTCAATTAAATAAAAGACTGAATAATAACAAAATTGCTAAAAAAATATTGCAATTATATATCTATTTTAAATGATACATTTTAATTAGAACCGTTAAGGTCTAGGTGTCACACGATTCTAAACGATACTTTCACTTCAAATGTGAATGTCGTATCGCCCAAAAATTACATTGTTGTTAAAGTCAGACAAAAGTTATAATACATAACTTTGCAACTTTTGTAAAATAGATTTTAACATTGCCTACTTTAAGCCCGACGTGGGAAACATGTAAGTAATTTGATAAAACATTTATTATTGTAAGTAATTGTAATACAGTATAACATTTTTGAGATGTAAACTTTATATAAAATTGAAATTATAAGCGGCCGACGTGTAAAATGGTGGCTTACGTATTTTTCTTCCTATAAATTTTTATACTTTTCCAACATTTGATTCCCCGTGAGGGCTGCCCCTTTATCACGGCTGAGTCTCTGTACTCGGCCCCCGCCCGGTGACGCTGTCAAGGCCAGTAGGGCCAACAGCAATACACATTCCGGAAAAAACAATTTGAATTACCAGCAATCACTTATTTTCGTATTTAGTAGTAAAACTGATTATTGAATAGCACGAACATTATGTCAATGCTGAATAATAAAGGCCACTTTGATGTTATATACAAAGCGACATTAGTAATATTTTCATTTGATGAAATGTGAAGTGATTGATTTTTAACGTTTTCATGATTTCTGAGCCACAATACCGTTTTTTGTCAAATTTTTAGCGGTAATTATTTTTAATGTAATTTATTTTATTTTTACTAAAACAAAAAAATATATTTTGTAGGACCCAACGGAGCCTCGACCGCCGAAAAGGAGGGGTCGAGATACCGACTAATCACCGGAAGTTAATTTCCGGGGAGTATGTTTTTTTATTATTATTATTATTTATATATTTAATTATTTATTTAAATATTTATTTATGTATATAGTGATGTGTATGTATATATATATATATGTCGGAGAATGGTCATTCTCGTCGACATCGTCAGTTATAGATTTAGTGGGCGTCATTTGGGTATGCAAGCACAAACACACTTTTATATTACTTTTTACTTTTAATCCTTTTAATACAATATTACAATTTTAACTTTAAAATGCCTGAGCAGTGGGTTCGGAGCACCGACCCGACTTCCAACTCCCAGCAAAATCGGAATGATCCAACTCGATCGTTTTAAGATTTTACAATATCTTATTCCCGTAAAACAAAATCATCTTTTTGTAAATTTTCTCTTATTCTATGTCAAGACGGTATCTCGATCGCACTAGAGGTTTCACTCTACTCAATACGGCCAGTACGATTACAACATTAATAAGAACTTAAACAATATTAAAAGGACAAATCAAATTAACAAAAAAATATTATGTTATTAATAAAATAAACAAAAATGAATTACGTATAAAACTGAACCAGCAATCAACTTAATATTATATTCCTCCGACATATATTTATCTTTTTGTTTTTTTTTCGTTGTGTCATATACATACAATTAATAAGTTAATATCCTAGGTCCACAGTACACCATCTTACCGCTTCTTTGTGACATGTCTTACATATATCTAAAGGTTGTCTGGCAGAGATCGCTACCTCAGCGATAAGACCGCCTTTTGTACCGATATCCTTGTATTAAAATTGTTTTACTATATACATTTGGTGTACAAATAAAGATTATTATTATTATTATGTTGTACCTGCACGCAGACTGCGGACCTGTCCGGCGCATCGCCGACACCACCCTCCGTGTCGGTGAAAGCTTTGTTTTTAATTAAAATATTTATTATTTAAATCACTCTTTTAATGTGTATATTTCGTAATACTATATACATTTGGTGTACAAATAAAGATTATTATTATTATTATGATGTACCTGCACGCAGACTGCGGACCTGTCCGGCGCATCGCCGACACCACCCTCCGTGTCGGTGAAAGCTTTGTTTTTAATTAAAATATTTATTATTTAAATCACTCTTTTAATGTGTATATTTCGTAATACTATATACATTTGGTGTACAAATAAAGATTATTATTATTATTATGTTGTACCTGCACGCAGACTGCGGACCTGTCCGGCGCATCGCCGACACCACCCTCCGTGTCGGTGAAAGCTTTGTTTTTAATTAAAATATTTATTATTTAAATCACTCTTTTAATGTGTATATTTCGCAAAAGTAGGACATCTACGATAGTTTTATAAGTCGCTGGCTCAATAAAACAGGATTCTAGGCGACACATTAGTAGTTTGTTTTGGAAGTATTTTTTTCCTTGATACAAAAACATCTTCATGCAGGATGCATCATCCATGCGGGTAACTGGAAAACATACGACTGTCTTTTTGAAAATGGATACATATACAAAAAATTAAAACAGGGACTCTTGAAACCAATTTGTGGCATAAGATGGCAAGCACACAAAAAAGGCTCAGTGACGTGAAATAAAAAATAATTTTTAATTAATTTATTATAGTATGATTTGTAATAGGAACACGAGATGGAAAAGACGAAATCTGAGTCATTGGAATGATACAGGAAGACAGCGATGACCTGCGATTTGAGGATTGCCCTGATAATTGTAGGTCTGCAGAAGTATTTATACTCTTAACACAAAAACAAATTCAGGTGCGCAACATCATCCACACTGATTATTGGAAAGCGTATAACTGTCTGATAACAGATACATGCATACCAAGAACATGACTGGTCCAGACAAGACTTTTTACTCAGATGTAAAATTTTAAGCAACCAAAGGGTTTATGAGTCCTGATGAAAAAGTACTATTCTTATCAATGTGCCAAAAAATCCCCAAGGTTATGGCGTTTTACCAATTTTTTTTACTTTATCATCGGCAAAAGCAATAATAAGATTTAAATGTGGCATTCAAATAATATTGTTTGAAAAAAAGTAAGAAAATTGTGACTGATAGGCCGTTTGTGTTCATTGATATTCGATGTGATTTGTGTGGTAAAGGTTGTTATAAAATTGGTGAATACCTTGAAGACACCACGCCTTGGGAATGAGACAGTCACTCCAGGCTTTTCAGAGATTATAATATGTAACCCAATATCACTTTAAATAATACAAAAAAAAAGATAAAACCCCTGAGTTTGTTTCGCCGGTTCTTCTCAGGTAGAGGTTTAATTTTGGAGCCAGTGGTAGAATCTGACTTTCAACAAATAAGTGTAATGCTTTTATGTTGAATAAAAATATTTGATTTGATTTGATTTATGATGAAATATCAATAACACCTCAAATACATTATAATGCAAAGGACGTATTACAAACTTTTGCTGAGGGAGAAATACCAATTTAGTAATCGAGTACTTGTATTGAGTCATTAAAAAGGATCAGAACACTGAACTTACTACTTTGAATACTTAGTGCGAGCGATCTGTGAATGTTAGTTCAATCACAAATTTCATAGAAGATACGAAAAAAATATATTTCGAAAAAAGTAGAATAATTCACACAGATCACTGGAAAGCATATGACTGTCTTGTAGTGATATAAGTTGCAACTTACTTGTATAACAATCTATAGAACATAGCATGCGGAGTTTGTACTGATCAGTAATAAACTTTTACTCAAATGGAGCGGTCGTTTCATATTATTACTATTTTCTGGATACCAGAAAAGAACCACCATCATCATGAGTTACCAACGCAGAAACGATAATCGTAATCGTAATCCTCCCTTCCATCAGCAGTCGAATTATCGACCGCCACCCAGTCAGCGATGGCGCGATTTTGAAGATCAAGGGCCTTCCCAGCAGCCCCAGAACCAGCGTCGTTCACGTCCACCAAGTCAGAGGAAACGTGACACTGCTCGGCAGGATAAGTTTCGAGAAAACCACCCGAAGACCCAACAAGCATTGAAAGATATAGAAACATACAATATTTATTCCGCTTCTACATGGCGACCCTGCCAGGATACTTATACAGAAACGTAAAACGTAGTGACCATACACACCATATTTCAGAAAGTGACGCAAATACTCAGAAAATTGAATCAAATAACGTGTTTGAGTCACGATGTCGAAAAAATATATAAAAACCATAACAAACGTAAGAATTTTAGTGACTTGATACAACAACGGGTTCATCATTCACACAGATCCAAGTTTATATTGAAAACGTCTGTCTTCCTGAAAATAGATTCCTCAGATTTCCCAGATTAAAAATGCTAAATTAAAAAAATACAGAATACCCTGGTTTTTATTTAAAAAAAGGGTATATTAAAAGTGTTGTTATCCGTGCCCTGAGTGCTCTATGTAAACTAATTTTTTGGCTTAATTGCTTGTTCAATTAAATAAAAGACTAAATAATAACAAAATTGCTAAAAAAATATTGCAATTATATATCTATTTTAAATGATACATTTTAATTAGAACCGTTAAGGTCTAGGTGTCACACGATTCTAAACGATACTTTCACTTCAAATGTGAATGTCGTATCGCCCAAAAATTACATTGTTGTTAAAGTCAGACAAAAGTTATAATACATAACTTTGCAACTTTTGTAAAATAGATTTTAACATGGCCTACTTTAAGCCCGACGTGGGAAACATGTAAGTAATTTGATAAAACATTTATTATTGTAACTAATTGTAATACAGTATAACATTTTTGAGATGTAAACTTTATATAAAATTGAAATTATAAGCGGCCGACGTGTAAAATGGTGGCTTACGTATTTTTCTTCCTATAAATTTTTATACTTTTCCAACATTTGATTCCCCGTGAGGGCTGCCCCTTTATCACGGCTGAGTCTCTGTACTCGGCCCCCGCCCGGTGACGCTGTCAAGGCCAGTAGGGCCAACAGCAATACACATTCCGGAAAAAACAATTTGAATTACCAGCAATCACTTATTTTCGTATTTAGTAGTAAAACTGATTATTGAATAGCACGAACATTATGTCAATGCTGAATAATAAAGGCCACTTTGATGTTATATACAAAGCGACATTAGTAATATTTTCATTTGATGAAATGTGAAGTGATTGATTTTTAACGTTTTCATGATTTCTGAGCCACAATACCGTTTTTTGTCAAATTTTTAGCGGTAATTATTTTTAATGTAATTTATTTTATTTTTACTAAAACAAAAAAATATATTTTGTAGGACCCAACGGAGCCTCGACCGCCGAAAAGGAGGGGTCGAGATACCGACTAATCACCGGAAGTTAATTTCCGGGGAGTATGTTTTTTTATTATTATTATTATTTATATATTTAATTATTTATTTAAATATTTATTTATGTATATAGTGATGTGTATGTATATATATATATATATGTCGGAGAATGGCCATTGTCGTCGACATCGTCAGTTATAGATTTAGTGGGCGTCATTTGGGTATGCAAGCACAAACACACTTTTATATTACTTTTTACTTTTAATCCTTTTAATACAATATTACAATTTTAACTTTAAAATGCCTGAGCAGTGGGTTCGGAGCACCGACCCGACTTCCAACTCCCAGCAAAATCGGAATGATCCAACTCGATCGTATTAAGATTTTACAATATCTTATTCCCGTAAAACAAAATCATCTTTTTGTAAATTTTCTCTTACTCTATGTCAAGACGGTGTCTCGATCGCACTAGAGGTTTCACTGTACTCAATACGGCCAGTACGATTACAACATTAATAAGAACTTAAACAATATTAAAAGGACAAATCAAATTAACAAAAAAATATTATGTTATTAATAAATTAAACAAAAATGAATTACGTATAAAACTGAACCAGCAATCAACTTAATATTATATTCCTCCGACATATATTTATCTTTTTTGTTTTTTTGTTTTCGTTGTGTCATATACATACAATTAATAAGTTAATCTCCTAGGTCCACAGTACACCTCCTTACCGCTTCTCTGTGACATGACATGTCTTACATATATCTAAAGGTTGTCTGGCAGAGATCGCTACCTCAGCGATAAGACCGCCTTTTGTACCGATATCATATATATACATTTGGTGTACAAATAAAGATTATTATTATTATTATGTTGCACCTGCACGCAGGCTGCGGACCTGTCCGGCGCATCGCCGACACCACCATCCGTTTCGGTGAAAGCTTTGTTTTTAATTAAAATATTTATTATTTAAATCACTCTTTTAATGTGTATATTTCGCAAAAGTAGTACATCTACGATAGTTTTATAAATCATGTGCTCAATAATATAGGATTTTATGTGACTCATTAGTAGTTTGTTTTAGAAGTATTTTTCCCTTGATACAAAAACATCTTCATAATGGATGCATCATCCATGCGGGTAACTGGAAAACATACGACTGTCTTTTTGAAAATGGATACATATACAAAAAAACCAATCTTGAAACCAATTTGTGGCATAAGATGGCAAGCACACAAAAAAGGCTCAGTGACGTGAAATAAAAAATAATTTTTAATTAATTTATTATAGTATGATTTGTAATAGGAACACGAGATGGAAAAGACGAAATCTGAGTCATTGGAATGATACAGGAAGACAGCGATGACCTGCGATTTGAGGATTGCCCTGACAATTGTAGGTCTGCAGAAGTATTTATACTCTTAACACAAAAACAAATTCAGGTGCGCAGCATCATCCACACTGATTATTGGAAAGCGTATAACTGCCTGATAACGGATACATGCATACCAAGGACATGACTGGTCCAGACAAGACTTTTTACTCAGATGTAAAATTTTAAGCAACCAAAGGGTTTATGAGTCCTGATGAAAAAGTACTATTCTTATCAATGTGCCAAAAAGTCCCCAAGGTTATGGCGTTTTGCCAAATTTTTTTACTTTACCATCGGCAAAAGCAATAATAAGATTTAAATGTGGCATTAAAATAATATTGTTTGAAAAAAAGTAAGAAAATTGTGACTGATAGGCCGTTTGTGTTCATTGATTTTCGATGTGATTTGTGTGGTAAAGGTTATTATAAAATTGGTGAATACCTTGAAGACACCGCGCCTTGGGAATGAGACAGTCACTCCAGTTCTTCTCAGGTAGAGGTTTAATTTTGGAGCTGGTGGTAGAATCCGACTTTCAACAAATAAGTGTAATGCGTTTTTATGTTGAATAAAAATATTTGATTTGATTTGATTTATGATGAAATATCAATAACACCTCAAATACATTATAATGCAAAGGACGTATTACAAACTTTTGCTGAGGGAGAAATACCAATTTAGTAATCGAGTACTTGTATTGAGTCATTAAAAAGGATCAGAACACTGAACTTACTACTTTGAATACTTAGTGCGAGCGATCTGTGAATGTTAGTTCAATCACAAATTTCATAGAAGATACGAAAAAATATATTTCGAAAAAGTAGAATAATTCACACAGATCACTGGAAAGCATATGACTGTCTTGTAGTGATATAAGTTGCAACTTACTTGTATAACAATCTATAGAACATAGCATGCGGAGTTTGTACTGATCAGTAATAAACTTTTACTCAAATGGAGCGGTCGTTTCATATTATTACTATTTTCTGGATACCAGAAAAGAACCACCATCATCATGAGTTACCAACGCAGAAACGATAATCGTAATCGTATTCCTCCCTTCCATCAGCAGTCGAATTATCGACCGCCACCCAGTCAGCGATGGCGCGATTTTGAAGATCAAGGGCCCTCCCAGCAGCCCCAGAACCAGCGTCGTTCACGTCCACCAAGTCAGAGGAAACGTGACACTGCTCGGCAGGATAAGTTTCGAGAAAACCACCCGAAGACCCAACAAGCATTGAAAGATATAGAAACATACAATATTTATTCCGCTTCTACATGGCGACCCTGCCAGGATACTTATACAGAAACGTAAAACGTAGTGACCATACACACCATATTTCAGAAAGTGACGCAAATACTCAGAAAATTGAATCAAATAACGTGTTTGAGTCACGATGTCGAAAAAATATATAAAAACCATAACAAACGTAAGAATTTTAGTGACTTGATACAACAACGGGTTCATCATTCACACAGATCCAAGTTTATATTGAAAACGTCTGTCTTCCTGAAAATAGATTCCTCAGATTTCCCAGATTAAAAATGCTAAATTAAAAAAATACAGAATACCCTGGTTTTTATTTAAAAAAAGGGTATATTAAAAGTGTTGTTATCCGTGCCCTGAGTGCTCTATGTAAACTAATTTTTTGGCTTAATTGCCTGTTCAATTAAATAAAAGACTGAATAATAACAAAATTGCTAAAAAAATATTGCAATTATATATCTATTTTAAATGATACATTTTAATTAGAACCGTTAAGGTCTAGGTGTCACACGATTCTAAACGATACTTTCACTTCAAATGTGAATGTCGTATCGCCCAAAAATTACATTGTTGTTAAAGTCAGACAAAAGTTATAATACATAACTTTGCAACTTTTGTAAAATAGATTTTAACATTGCCTACTTTAAGCCCGACGTGGGAAACATGTAAGTAATTTGATAAAACATTTATTATTGTAACTAATTGTAATACAGTATAACATTTTTGAGATGTAAACTTTATATAAAATTGAAATTATAAGCGGCCGACGTGTAAAATGGTGGCTTACGTATTTTTCTTCCTATAAATTTTTATACTTTTCCAACATTTGAGTCCCCGTGAGGGCTGCCCCTTTATCACGGCTGAGTCTCTGTACTCGGCCCCGCCCGGTGACGCTGTCAAGGCCAGTAGGGCCAACAGCAATACACATTCCGGAAAAAACAATTTGAATTACCAGCAATCACTTATTTTCGTATTTAGTAGTAAAACTGATTATTGAATAGCACGAACATTATGTCAATGCTGAATAATAAAGGCCACTTTGATGTTATATACAAAGCGACATTAGTAATATTTTCATTTGATGAAATGTGAAGTGATTGATTTTTAACGTTTTCATGATTTCTGAGCCACAATACCGTTTTTTGTCAAATTTTTAGCGGTAATTATTTTTAATGTAATTTATTTTATTTTTACTAAAACAAAAAAATATATTTTGTAGGACCCAACGGAGCCTCGACCGCCGAAAAGGAGGGGTCGAGATACCGACTAATCACCGGAAGTTAATTTCCGGGGAGTATGTTTTATTATTATTATTATTTATATATTTAATTATTTATTTAAATATTTATTTATGTATATAGTGATGTGTATGTATATATATATATATGTCGGAGAAAGGCCATTCTCGTCGACATCGTCAGTTATAGATTTAGTGGGCGTCATTTGGGTATGCAAGCACAAACACACTTTTATATTACTTTTTACTTTTAATCCTTTTAATACAATATTACAATTTTAACTGTAAAATGCCTGAGCAGTGGGTTCGGAGCACCGACCCGACTTCCAACTCCCAGCAAAATCGGAATTATCCAACTCGATCGTTTTAAGATTTTACAATATCTTATTCCCGTAAAACAAAAATCATCTTTTTGTAAATTTTCTCTTATTCTATGTCAAGACGGTGTCTCGATCGCACTAGAGGTTTCACTGTACTCAATACGGCCAGTACGATTACAACATTAATAAGAACTTAAACAATATTAAAAGGACAAATCAAATTAACAAAAAAATATTATGTTATTAATAAAATAAACAAAAATGAATTACGTATAAAACTGAACCAGCAATCAACTTAATATTATATTCCTCCGACATATATTTATCTTTTTGTTTTTGTTTTCGTTGTGTCATATACATACAATTAATAAGTTAATCTCCTAGGTCCACAGTACACCTCCTTACCGCTTCTTTGTGACATGTCTTACATATATCTAAAGGTTGTCTGGCAGAGATCGCTACCTCAGCGATAAGACCGCCTTTTGTACCGATATCATATATATACATTTGGTGTACAAATAAAGATTATTATTATTATTATGTTGCACCTGCACGCAGGCTGCGGACCTGTCCGGCGCATCGCCGACACCACCATCCGTTTCGGTGAAAGCTTTGTTTTTAATTAAAATATTTATTATTTAAATCACTCTTTTAATGTGTATATTTCGCAAAAGTAGTACATCTACGATAGTTTTATAAATCGTGTGGTCAATAATATAGGATTTTATGTGACTCATTAGTAGTTTGTTTTAGAAGTATTTTTCCCTTGATACAAAAACATCTTCATGCAGGATGCATTATCCATGCGGATAACTGGAAAACATATGACTGTTTTTTTGAAAATGGATACATATACAAAAAATTAAAACAGGGAAAACCAATCTTGAAACCAATTTGTGGCATAAGATGGCAAGAACACAAAAAAAGGCTCAGTGACGAGAAATAAAAAATAAATTTTTAATTAATTTATTATAGTATGATTTGTAATAGGAACACGAGATGGAAAAGAAGAAATCTGAGTCATTGGAATGATACAGGAAGACAGCGATGACCTGCGATTTGAGGACTGCCCTGATAATTGTAGGTCTGCAGAAGTATTTATACTCTTAACACAAAAACAAATTCAGGTGCGCAACATCATCCACACTGATTATTGGAAAGCGTATAACTGCCTGATAACGGATACATGCATACCAAGGACATGACTGGTCCAGACAAGACTTTTTACTCAGATGTAAAATTTTAAGCAACCAAAGGGTTTATGAGTCCTGATGAAAAAGTACTATTCTTATCAATGTGCCAAAAAGTCCCCAAGGTTATGGCGTTTTGCCAAATTTTTTTACTTTACCATCGGCAAAAGCAATAATAAGATTTAAATGTGGCATTCAAATAATATTGTTTGAAAAAAAGTAAGAAAATTGTGACTGATAGGCCGTTTGTGTTCATTGATTTTCGATGTGATTTGTGTGGTAAAGGTTATTATAAAATTGGTGAATACCTTGAAGACACCGCGCCTTGGGAATGAGACAGTCACTCCAGTTCTTCTCAGGTAGAGGTTTAATTTTGGAGCCGGTGGTAGAATCCGACTTTCAACAAATAAGTGTAATGCTTATTATGTTGAATAAAAATATTTGATTTGATTTGATTTATGATGAAATATCAATAACACCTCAAATACATTATAATGCAAAGGACGTATTACAAACTTTTGCTGAGGGAGAAATACCAATTTAGTAATCGAGTACTTGTATTGAGGCATAATAACTTTAAAAAACCCGAGCACAATTTTTGAACAAATATGAACAAAAAAATGTATTAAAATAGTCATTAAAAGGATCAGAACACTGAACTTACTACTTTGAATACTTAGTGCGAGCGATCTGTGAATGTTAGTTCAATCACAAATTTCATAGAAGATACGAAAAAAATATATTTCGAAAAAAGTAGAATAATTCACACAGATCACTGGAAAGCATATGACTGTCTTGTAGTGATATAAGTTGCAACTTACTTGTATAACAATCTATAGAACATAGCATGCGGAGTTTGTACTGATCAGTAATAAACTTTTACTCAAATGGAGCGGTCGTTTCATATTATTACTATTTTCTGGATACCAGAAAAGAACCACCATCATCATGAGTTACCAACGCAGAAACGATAATCGTAATCGTAATCCTCCCTTCCATCAGCAGTCGAATTATCGACCGCCACCCAGTCAGCGATGGCGCGATTTTGAAGATCAAGGGCCTTCCCAGCAGCCCCAGAACCAGCGTCGTTCACGTCCACCAAGTCAGAGGAAACGTGACACTGCTCGGCAGGATAAGTTTCGAGAAAACCACCCGAAGACCCAACAAGCATTGAAAGATATAGAAACATACAATATTTATTCCGCTTCTACATGGCGACCCTGCCAGGATACTTATACAGAAACGTAAAACGTAGTGACCATACACACCATATTTCAGAAAGTGACGCAAATACTCAGAAAATTGAATCAAATAACGTGTTTGAGTCACGATGTCGAAAAAATATATAAAAACCATAACAAACGTAAGAATTTTAGTGACTTGATACAACAACGGGTTCATCATTCACACAGATCCAAGTTTATATTGAAAACGTCTGTCTTCCTGAAAATAGATTCCTCAGATTTCCCAGATTAAAAATGCTAAATTAAAAAAATACAGAATACCCTGGTTTTTATTTAAAAAAAGGGTATATTAAAAGTGTTGTTATCCGTGCCCTGAGTGCTCTATGTAAACTAATTTTTTGGCTTAATTGCTTGTTCAATTAAATAAAAGACTAAATAATAACAAAATTGCTAAAAAAATATTGCAATTATATATCTATTTTAAATGATACATTTTAATTAGAACCGTTAAGGTCTAGGTGTCACACGATTCTAAACGATACTTTCACTTCAAATGTGAATGTCGTATCGCCCAAAAATTACATTGTTGTTAAAGTCAGACAAAAGTTATAATACATAACTTTGCAACTTTTGTAAAATAGATTTTAACATGGCCTACTTTAAGCCCGACGTGGGAAACATGTAAGTAATTTGATAAAACATTTATTATTGTAACTAATTGTAATACAGTATAACATTTTTGAGATGTAAACTTTATATAAAATTGAAATTATAAGCGGCCGACGTGTAAAATGGTGGCTTACGTATTTTTCTTCCTATAAATTTTTATACTTTTCCAACATTTGATTCCCGTGAGGGCTGCCCCTTTATCACGGCTGAGTCTCTGTACTCGGCCCCCGCCCGGTGACGCTGTCAAGGCCAGTAGGGCCAACAGCAATACACATTCCGGAAAAAACAATTTGAATTACCAGCAATCACTTATTTTCGTATTTAGTAGTAAAACTGATTATTGAATAGCACGAACATTATGTCAATGCTGAATAATAAAGGCCACTTTGATGTTATATACAAAGCGACATTAGTAATATTTTCATTTGATGAAATGTGAAGTGATTGATTTTTAACGTTTTCATGATTTCTGAGCCACAATACCGTTTTTTGTCAAATTTTTAGCGGTAATTATTTTTAATGTAATTTATTTTATTTTTACTAAAACAAAAAAATATATTTTGTAGGACCCAACGGAGCCTCGACCGCCGAAAAGGAGGGGTCGAGATACCGACTAATCACCGGAAGTTAATTTCCGGGGAGTATGTTTTATTATTATTATTATTTATATATTTAATTATTTATTTAAATATTTATTTATGTATATAGTGATGTGTATGTATATATATATATATATGTCGGAGAATGGCCATTGTCGTCGACATCGTCAGTTATAGATTTAGTGGGCGTCATTTGGGTATGCAAGCACAAACACACTTTTATATTACTTTTTACTTTTAATCCTTTTAATACAATATTACAATTTTAACTTTAAAATGCCTGAGCAGTGGGTTCGGAGCACCGACCCGACTTCCAACTCCCAGCAAAATCGGAATGATCCAACTCGATCGTATTAAGATTTTACAATATCTTATTCCCGTAAAACAAAATCATCTTTTTGTAAATTTTCTCTTACTCTATGTCAAGACGGTGTCTCGATCGCACTAGAGGTTTCACTGTACTCAATACGGCCAGTACGATTACAACATTAATAAGAACTTAAACAATATTAAAAGGACAAATCAAATTAACAAAAAAATATTATGTTATTAATAAATTAAACAAAAATGAATTACGTATAAAACTGAACCAGCAATCAACTTAATATTATATTCCTCCGACATATATTTATCTTTTTTGTTTTTTTGTTTTCGTTGTGTCATATACATACAATTAATAAGTTAATCTCCTAGGTCCACAGTACACCTCCTTACCGCTTCTTTGTGACATGTCTTACATATATCTAAAGGTTGTCTGGCAGAGATCGCTACCTCAGCGATAAGACCGCCTTTTGTACCGATATCATATATATACATTTGGTGTACAAATAAAGATTATTATTATTATTATGTTGCACCTGCACGCAGGCTGCGGACCTGTCCGGCGCATCGCCGACACCACCATCCGTTTCGGTGAAAGCTTTGTTTTTAATTAAAATATTTATTATTTAAATCACTCTTTTAATGTGTATATTTCGCAAAAGTAGTACATCTACGATAGTTTTATAAATCGTGTGGTCAATAATATAGGATTTTATGTGACTCATTAGTAGTTTGTTTTAGAAGTATTTTTCCCTTGATACAAAAACATCTTCATGCAGGATGCATTATCCATGCGGATAACTGGAAAACATATGACTGTTTTTTTGAAAATGGATACATATACAAAAAATTAAAACAGGGAAAACCAATCTTGAAACCAATTTGTGGCATAAGATGGCAAGAACACAAAAAAAGGCTCAGTGACGAGAAATAAAAAATAAATTTTTAATTAATTTATTATAGTATGATTTGTAATAGGAACACGAGATGGAAAAGAAGAAATCTGAGTCATTGGAATGATACAGGAAGACAGCGATGACCTGCGATTTGAGGACTGCCCTGATAATTGTAGGTCTGCAGAAGTATTTATACTCTTAACACAAAAACAAATTCAGGTGCGCAACATCATCCACACTGATTATTGGAAAGCGTATAACTGCCTGATAACGGATACATGCATACCAAGGACATGACTGGTCCAGACAAGACTTTTTACTCAGATGTAAAATTTTAAGCAACCAAAGGGTTTATGAGTCCTGATGAAAAAGTACTATTCTTATCAATGTGCCAAAAAGTCCCCAAGGTTATGGCGTTTTGCCAAATTTTTTTACTTTACCATCGGCAAAAGCAATAATAAGATTTAAATGTGGCATTCAAATAATATTGTTTGAAAAAAAGTAAGAAAATTGTGACTGATAGGCCGTTTGTGTTCATTGATTTTCGATGTGATTTGTGTGGTAAAGGTTATTATAAAATTGGTGAATACCTTGAAGACACCGCGCCTTGGGAATGAGACAGTCACTCCAGTTCTTCTCAGGTAGAGGTTTAATTTTGGAGCCGGTGGTAGAATCCGACTTTCAACAAATAAGTGTAATGCTTATTATGTTGAATAAAAATATTTGATTTGATTTGATTTATGATGAAATATCAATAACACCTCAAATACATTATAATGCAAAGGACGTATTACAAACTTTTGCTGAGGGAGAAATACCAATTTAGTAATCGAGTACTTGTATTGAGTCATTAAAAAGGATCAGAACACTGAACTTACTACTTTGAATACTTAGTGCGAGCGATCTGTGAATGTTAGTTCAATCACAAATTTCATAGAAGATACGAAAAAAATATATTTCGAAAAAAGTAGAATAATTCACACAGATCACTGGAAAGCATATGACTGTCTTGTAGTGATATAAGTTGCAACTTACTTGTATAACAATCTATAGAACATAGCATGCGGAGTTTGTACTGATCAGTAATAAACTTTTACTCAAATGGAGCGGTCGTTTCATATTATTACTATTTTCTGGATACCAGAAAAGAACCACCATCATCATGAGTTACCAACGCAGAAACGATAATCGTAATCGTAATCCTCCCTTCCATCAGCAGTCGAATTATCGACCGCCACCCAGTCAGCGATGGCGCGATTTTGAAGATCAAGGGCCTTCCCAGCAGCCCCAGAACCAGCGTCGTTCACGTCCACCAAGTCAGAGGAAACGTGACACTGCTCGGCAGGATAAGTTTCGAGAAAACCACCCGAAGACCCAACAAGCATTGAAAGATATAGAAACATACAATATTTATTCCGCTTCTACATGGCGACCCTGCCAGGATACTTATACAGAAACGTAAAACGTAGTGACCATACACACCATATTTCAGAAAGTGACGCAAATACTCAGAAAATTGAATCAAATAACGTGTTTGAGTCACGATGTCGAAAAAAAATATATAAAAAACCATAACAAACGTAAGAATTTTAGTGACTTGATACAACAACGGGTTCATCATTCACACAGATCCAAGTTTATATTGAAAACGTCTGTCTTCCTGAAAATAGATTCCTCAGATTTCCCAGATTAAAAATGCTAAATTAAAAAAATACAGAATACCCTGGTTTTTATTTAAAAAAAGGGTATATTAAAAGTGTTGTTATCCGTGCCCTGAGTGCTCTATGTAAACTAATTTTTTGGCTTAATTGCCTGTTCAATTAAATAAAAGACTGAATAATAACAAAATTGCTAAAAAAATATTGCAATTATATATCTATTTTAAATGATACATTTTAATTAGAACCGTTAAGGTCTAGGTGTCACACGATTCTAAACGATACTTTCACTTCAAATGTGAATGTCGTATCGCCCAAAAATTACATTGTTGTTAAAGTCAGACAAAAGTTATAATACATAACTTTGCAACTTTTGTAAAATAGATTTTAACATTGCCTACTTTAAGCCCGACGTGGGAAACATGTAAGTAATTTGATAAAACATTTATTATTGTAACTAATTGTAATACAGTATAACATTTTTGAGATGTAAACTTTATATAAAATTGAAATTATAAGCGGCCGACGTGTAAAATGGTGGCTTACGTATTTTTCTTCCTATAAATTTATACTTTTCCAACATTTGATTCCCGTGAGGGCTGCCCTTTATCACGGCTGAGTCTCTGTACTCGGCCCCCGCCCGGTGACGCTGTCAAGGCCAGTAGGGCCAACAGCAATACACATTCCGGAAAAAACAATTTGAATTACCAGCAATCACTTATTTTCGTATTTAGTAGTAAAACTGATTATTGAATAGCACGAACATTATGTCAATGCTGAATAATAAAGGCCACTTTGATGTTATATACAAAGCGACATTAGTAATATTTTCATTTGATGAAATGTGAAGTGATTGATTTTTAACGTTTTCATGATTTCTGAGCCACAATACCGTTTTTTGTCAAATTTTTAGCGGTAATTATTTTTAATGTAATTTATTTTATTTTTACTAAAACAAAAAAATATATTTTGTAGGACCCAACGGAGCCTCGACCGCCGAAAAGGAGGGGTCGAGATACCGACTAATCACCGGAAGTTAATTTCCGGGGAGTATGTTTTTTTATTATTATTATTATTTATATATTTAATTATTTATTTAAATATTTATTTATGTATATAGTGATGTGTATGTATATATATATATATGTCGGAGAAAGGCCATTCTCGTCGACATCGTCAGTTATAGATTTAGTGGGCGTCATTTGGGTATGCAAGCACAAACACACTTTTATATTACTTTTTACTTTTAATCCTTTTAATACAATATTACAATTTTAACTTTAAAATGCCTGAGCAGTGGGTTCGGAGCACCGACCCGACTTCCAACTCCCAGCAAAATCGGAATGATCCAACTCGATCGTTTTAAGATTTTACAATATCTTATTCCCGTAAAACAAAATCATCTTTTTGTAAATTTTCTCTTATTCTATGTCAAGACGGTGTCTCGATCGCACTAGAGGTTTCACTGTACTCAATACGGCCAGTACGATTACAACATTAATAAGAACTTAAACAATATTAAAAGGACAAATCAAATTAACAAAAAAATATTATGTTATTAATAAATTAAACAAAAATGAATTACGTATAAAACTGAACCAGCAATCAACTTAATATTATATTCCTCCGACATATATTTATCTTTTTGTTTTTTTTTTCGTTGTGTCATATACATACAATTAATAAGTTAATGTTAATAGGTCCACAGTACACCTCCTTACCGCTTCTCTGTGACATGACATGTCTTACATATATCTAAAGGTTGTCTGGCAGAGATCGCTACCTCAGCGATAAGACCGCCTTTGTGTACCGATATCATTATATATACATTTGGTGTACAAATAAAGAATATTATTATTATTATGTTGCACCTGCACGCAGGCTGCGGACCTGTCCGGCGCATCGCCGACACCACCATCCGTTTCGGTGAAAGCTTTGTTTTTAATTAAAATATTTATTATTTAAATCACTCTTTTAATGTGTATATTTCGCAAAAGTAGTACATCTACGATAGTTTTATAAATCGTGTGCTCAATAATATAGGATTTTATGTGACTCATTAGTAGTTTGTTTTAGAAGTATTTTTCCCTTGATACAAAAACATCTTCATGCAGGATGCATTATCCATGCGGATAACTGGAAAACATATGACTGTTTTTTTGAAAATGGATACATATACAAAAAATTAAAACAGGGAAAACCAATCTTGAAACCAATTTGTGGCATAAGATGGCAAGCACACAAAAAAGGCTCAGTGACGTGAAATAAAAATAAATTTTTAATTAATTTATTATAGTATGATTTGTAATAGGAACACGAGATGGAAAAGAAGAAATCTGAGTCATTGGAATGATACAGGAAGACAGCGATGACCTGCGATTTGAGGACTGCCCTGATAATTGTAGGTCTGCAGAAGTATTTATACTCTTAACACAAAAACAAATTCAGGTGCGCAACATCATCCACACTGATTATTGGAAAGCGTATAACTGCCTGATAACGGATACATGCATACCAAGGACATGACTGGTCCAGACAAGACTTTTTACTCAGATGTAAAATTTTAAGCAACCAAAGGGTTTATGAGTCCTGATGAAAAAGTACTATTCTTATCAATGTGCCAAAAAGTCCCCAAGGTTATGGCGTTTTGCCAAATTTTTTTACTTTACCATCGGCAAAAGCAATAATAAGATTTAAATGTGGCATTCAAATAATATTGTTTGAAAAAAAGTAAGAAAATTGTGACTGATAGGCCGTTTGTGTTCATTGATTTTCGATGTGATTTGTGTGGTAAAGGTTATTATAAAATTGGTGAATACCTTGAAGACACCGCGCCTTGGGAATGAGACAGTCACTCCAGGCTTTTCAGAGATTATAATATGTAACCCAATATCACTTTAAAAAATACAAAAAAAGATAAAACCCCTGAGTTTGTTTCGCCGGTTCTTCTCAGGTAGAGGTTTAATTTTGGAGCTGGTGGTAGAATCCGACTTTCAACAAATAAGTGTAATGCGTTTTTATGTTGAATAAAAATATTTGATTTGATTTGATTTATGATGAAATATCAATAACACCTCAAATACATTATAATGCAAAGGACGTATTACAAACTTTTGCTGAGGGAGAAATACCAATTTAGTAATCGAGTACTTGTATTGAGGCATAATAACTTTAAAAAACCTGAGCACAATTTTTGAACAAATATGAACAAAAAAATGTATTAAAATAGTCATTAAAAGGATCAGAACACTGAACTTACTACTTTGAATACTTAGTGCGAGCGATCTGTGAATGTTAGTTCAATCACAAATTTCATAGAAGATACGAAAAAATATATTTCGAAAAAGTAAAGAGTGTCGCCATGATGTCATACAAATATGCATATATAAGAAAATATAATAAGCGTATTAATACATACATTTGAAATTGTGTTATTACCTTATTATGTTAATACATGATTTGTATTACGAACAACAGTGAAGGGCAATGGGATCAAAGGTATGATTCAAGAAGACAGTGATGACCTACGGTTAGAGCTATGCCCCGATAACTGTAGGTCTGCATGAGTCTTGATACTCTTGAAACAAAAACCTGTACATGAAGGCAGAATAATTCACACAGATCACTGGAAAGCATATGACTGTCTTGTAGTGATATAAGTTGCAACTTACTTGTATAACAATCTATAGAACATAGCATGCGGAGTTTGTACTGATCAGTAATAAACTTTTACTCAAATGGAGCGGTCGTTTCATATTATTACTATTTTCTGGATACCAGAAAAGAACCACCATCATCATGAGTTACCAACGCAGAAACGATAATCGTAATCGTATTCCTCCCTTCCATCAGCAGTCGAATTATCGACCGCCACCCAGTCAGCGATGGCGCGATTTTGAAGATCAAGGGCCCTCCCAGCAGCCCCAGAACCAGCGTCGTTCACGTCCACCAAGTCAGAGGAAACGTGACACTGCTCGGCAGGATAAGTTTCGAGAAAACCACCCGAAGACCCAACAAGCATTGAAAGATATAGAAACATACAATATTTATTCCGCTTCTACATGGCGACCCTGCCAGGATACTTATACAGAAACGTAAAACGTAGTGACCATACACACCATATTTCAGAAAGTGACGCAAATACTCAGAAAATTGAATCAAATAACGTGTTTGAGTCACGATGTCGAAAAAAAATATATAAAAAACCATAACAAACGTAAGAATTTTAGTGACTTGATACAACAACGGGTTCATCATTCACACAGATCCAAGTTTATATTGAAAACGTCTGTCTTCCTGAAAATAGATTCCTCAGATTTCCCAGATTAAAAATGCTAAATTAAAAAAATACAGAATACCCTGGTTTTTATTTAAAAAAAGGGTATATTAAAAGTGTTGTTATCCGTGCCCTGAGTGCTCTATGTAAACTAATTTTTTGGCTTAATTGCCTGTTCAATTAAATAAAAGACTGAATAATAACAAAATTGCTAAAAAAATATTGCAATTATATATCTATTTTAAATGATACATTTTAATTAGAACCGTTAAGGTCTAGGTGTCACACGATTCTAAACGATACTTTCACTTCAAATGTGAATGTCGTATCGCCCAAAAATTACATTGTTGTTAAAGTCAGACAAAAGTTATAATACATAACTTTGCAACTTTTGTAAAATAGATTTTAACATTGCCTACTTTAAGCCCGACGTGGGAAACATGTAAGTAATTTGATAAAACATTTATTATTGTAACTAATTGTAATACAGTATAACATTTTTGAGATGTAAACTTTATATAAAATTGAAATTATAAGCGGCCGACGTGTAAAATGGTGGCTTACGTATTTTTCTTCCTATAAATTTATACTTTTCCAACATTTGATTCCCGTGAGGGCTGCCCCTTTATCACGGCTGAGTCTCTGTACTCGGCCCCCGCCCGGTGACGCTGTCAAGGCCAGTAGGGCCAACAGCAATACACATTCCGGAAAAAACAATTTGAATTACCAGCAATCACTTATTTTCGTATTTAGTAGTAAAACTGATTATTGAATAGCACGAACATTATGTCAATGCTGAATAATAAAGGCCACTTTGATGTTATATACAAAGCGACATTAGTAATATTTTCATTTGATGAAATGTGAAGTGATTGATTTTTAACGTTTTCATGATTTCTGAGCCACAATACCGTTTTTTGTCAAATTTTTAGCGGTAATTATTTTTAATGTAATTTATTTTATTTTTACTAAAACAAAAAAATATATTTTGTAGGACCCAACGGAGCCTCGACCGCCGAAAAGGAGGGTCGAGATACCGACTAATCACCGGAAGTTAATTTCCGGGAGTATGTTTTTATTATTATTATTATTTATATATTTAATTATTTATTTAAATATTTATTTATGTATATAGTGATGTGTATGTATATATATATATATGTCGGAGAAAGGCCATTCTCGTCGACATCGTCAGTTATAGATTTAGTGGGCGTCATTTGGGTATGCAAGCACAAACACACTTTTATATTACTTTTTACTTTTAATCCTTTTAATACAATATTACAATTTTAACTGTAAAATGCCTGAGCAGTGGGTTCGGAGCACCGACCCGACTTCCAACTCCCAGCAAAATCGGAATTATCCAACTCGATCGTTTTAAGATTTTACAATATCTTATTCCCGTAAAACAAAAATCATCTTTTTGTAAATTTTCTCTTATTCTATGTCAAGACGGTGTCTCGATCGCACTAGAGGTTTCACTCTACTCAATACGGCCAGTACGATTACAACATTAATAAGAACTTAAACAATATTAAAAGGACAAATCAAATTAACAAAAAAATATTATGTTATTAATAAAATAAACAAAAATGAATTACGTATAAAACTGAACCAGCAATCAACTTAATATTATATTCCTCCGACATATATTTATCTTTTTGTTTTTGTTTTCGTTGTGTCATATACATACAATTAATAAGTTAATCTCCTAGGTCCACAGTACACCTCCTTACCGCTTCTCTGTGACATGACATGTCTTACATATATCTAAAGGTTGTCTGGCAGAGATCGCTACCTCAGCGATAAGACCGCCTTTTGTACCGATATCATATATATACATTTGGTGTACAAATAAAGATTATTATTATTATTATGTTGCACCTGCACGCAGGCTGCGGACCTGTCCGGCGCATCGCCGACACCACCATCCGTTTCGGTGAAAGCTTTGTTTTTAATTAAAATATTTATTATTTAAATCACTCTTTTAATGTGTATATTTCGCAAAAGTAGTACATCTACGATAGTTTTATAAATCGTGTGGTCAATAATATAGGATTTTATGTGACTCATTAGTAGTTTGTTTTAGAAGTATTTTTCCCTTGATACAAAAACATCTTCATGCAGGATGCATTATCCATGCGGATAACTGGAAAACATATGACTGTTTTTTTGAAAATGGATACATATACAAAAAATTAAAACAGGGAAAACCAATCTTGAAACCAATTTGTGGCATAAGATGGCAAGAACACAAAAAAAGGCTCAGTGACGAGAAATAAAAAATAAATTTTTAATTAATTTATTATAGTATGATTTGTAATAGGAACACGAGATGGAAAAGAAGAAATCTGAGTCATTGGAATGATACAGGAAGACAGCGATGACCTGCGATTTGAGGACTGCCCTGATAATTGTAGGTCTGCAGAAGTATTTATACTCTTAACACAAAAACAAATTCAGGTGCGCAACATCATCCACACTGATTATTGGAAAGCGTATAACTGCCTGATAACGGATACATGCATACCAAGGACATGACTGGTCCAGACAAGACTTTTTACTCAGATGTAAAATTTTAAGCAACCAAAGGGTTTATGAGTCCTGATGAAAAAGTACTATTCTTATCAATGTGCCAAAAAGTCCCCAAGGTTATGGCGTTTTGCCAAATTTTTTTACTTTACCATCGGCAAAAGCAATAATAAGATTTAAATGTGGCATTCAAATAATATTGTTTGAAAAAAAGTAAGAAAATTGTGACTGATAGGCCGTTTGTGTTCATTGATTTTCGATGTGATTTGTGTGGTAAAGGTTATTATAAAATTGGTGAATACCTTGAAGACACCGCGCCTTGGGAATGAGACAGTCACTCCAGTTCTTCTCAGGTAGAGGTTTAATTTTGGAGCCGGTGGTAGAATCCGACTTTCAACAAATAAGTGTAATGCTTATTATGTTGAATAAAAATATTTGATTTGATTTGATTTATGATGAAATATCAATAACACCTCAAATACATTATAATGCAAAGGACGTATTACAAACTTTTGCTGAGGGAGAAATACCAATTTAGTAATCGAGTACTTGTATTGAGGCATAATAACTTTAAAAACCCGAGCACAATTTTTGAACAAATATGAACAAAAAAATGTATTAAAATAGTCATTAAAAGGATCAGAACACTGAACTTACTACTTTGAATACTTAGTGCGAGCGATCTGTGAATGTTAGTTCAATCACAAATTTCATAGAAGATACGAAAAAATATATTTCGAAAAAGTAAAGAGTGTCGCCATGATGTCATACAAATATGCATATATAAGAAAATATAATAAGCGTATTAATACATACATTTGAAATTGTGTTATTACCTTATTATGTTAATACATGATTTGTATTACGAACAACAGTGAAGGGCAATGGGATCAAAGGTATGATTCAAGAAGACAGTGATGACCTACGGTTAGAGCTATGCCCCGATAACTGTAGGTCTGCATGAGTCTTGATACTCTTGAAACAAAAACCTGTACATGAAGGCAGAATAATTCACACAGATCACTGGAAAGCATATGACTGTCTTGTAGTGATATAAGTTGCAACTTACTTGTATAACAATCTATAGAACATAGCATGCGGAGTTTGTACTGATCAGTAATAAACTTTTACTCAAATGGAGCGGTCGTTTCATATTATTACTATTTTCTGGATACCAGAAAAGAACCACCATCATCATGAGTTACCAACGCAGAAACGATAATCGTAATCGTAATCCTCCCTTCCATCAGCAGTCGAATTATCGACCGCCACCCAGTCAGCGATGGCGCGATTTTGAAGATCAAGGGCCTTCCCAGCAGCCCCAGAACCAGCGTCGTTCACGTCCACCAAGTCAGAGGAAACGTGACACTGCTCGGCAGGATAAGTTTCGAGAAAACCACCCGAAGACCCAACAAGCATTGAAAGATATAGAAACATACAATATTTATTCCGCTTCTACATGGCGACCCTGCCAGGATACTTATACAGAAACGTAAAACGTAGTGACCATACACACCATATTTCAGAAAGTGACGCAAATACTCAGAAAATTGAATCAAATAACGTGTTTGAGTCACGATGTCGAAAAAATATATAAAAACCATAACAAACGTAAGAATTTTAGTGACTTGATACAACAACGGGTTCATCATTCACACAGATCCAAGTTTATATTGAAAACGTCTGTCTTCCTGAAAATAGATTCCTCAGATTTCCCAGATTAAAAATGCTAAATTAAAATACAGAATACCCTGGTTTTATTTAAAAAAGGGTATATTAAAAGTGTTGTTATCCGTGCCCTGAGTGCTCTATGTAAACTAATTTTTTGGCTTAATTGCCTGTTCAATTAAATAAAAGACTGAATAATAACAAAATTGCTAAAAAAATATTGCAATTATATATCTATTTTAAATGATACATTTTAATTAGAACCGTTAAGGTCTAGGTGTCACACGATTCTAAACGATACTTTCACTTCAAATGTGAATGTCGTATCGCCCAAAAATTACATTGTTGTTAAAGTCAGACAAAAGTTATAATACATAACTTTGCAACTTTTGTAAAATAGATTTTAACATTGCCTACTTTAAGCCCGACGTGGGAAACATGTAAGTAATTTGATAAAACATTTATTATTGTAACTAATTGTAATACAGTATAACATTTTTGAGATGTAAACTTTATATAAAATTGAAATTATAAGCGGCCGACGTGTAAAATGGTGGCTTACGTATTTTTCTTCCTATAAATTTATACTTTTCCAACATTTGATTCCCGTGAGGGCTGCCCCTTTATCACGGCTGAGTCTCTGTACTCGGCCCCCGCCCGGTGACGCTGTCAAGGCCAGTAGGGCCAACAGCAATACACATTCCGGAAAAAACAATTTGAATTACCAGCAATCACTTATTTTCGTATTTAGTAGTAAAACTGATTATTGAATAGCACGAACATTATGTCAATGCTGAATAATAAAGGCCACTTTGATGTTATATACAAAGCGACATTAGTAATATTTTCATTTGATGAAATGTGAAGTGATTGATTTTTAACGTTTTCATGATTTCTGAGCCACAATACCGTTTTTTGTCAAATTTTTAGCGGTAATTATTTTTAATGTAATTTATTTTATTTTTACTAAAACAAAAAAATATATTTTGTAGGACCCAACGGAGCCTCGACCGCCGAAAAGGAGGGGTCGAGATACCGACTAATCACCGGAAGTTAATTTCCGGGGAGTATGTTTTTTTATTATTATTATTATTTATATATTTAATTATTTATTTAAATATTTATTTATGTATATAGTGATGTGTATGTATATATATATATATGTCGGAGAATGGTCATTCTCGTCGACATCGTCAGTTATAGATTTAGTGGGCGTCATTTGGGTATGCAAGCACAAACACACTTTTATATTACTTTTTACTTTTAATCCTTTTAATACAATATTACAATTTTAACTTTAAAATGCCTGAGCAGTGGGTTCGGAGCACCGACCCGACTTCCAACTCCCAGCAAAATCGGAATGATCCAACTCGATCGTTTTAAGATTTTACAATATCTTATTCCCGTAAAACAAAATCATCTTTTTGTAAATTTTCTCTTATTCTATGTCAAGACGGTATCTCGATCGCACTAGAGGTTTCACTCTACTCAATACGGCCAGTACGATTACAACATTAATAAGAACTTAAACAATATTAAAAGGACAAATCAAATTAACAAAAAATTATGTTATTAATAAAATAAACAAAAATGAATTACGTATAAAACTGAACCAGCAATCAACTTAATATTATATTCCTCCGACATATATTTATCTTTTTGTTTTTTTTTTTCGTTGTGTCATATACATACAATTAATAAGTTAATGTTAATGTTAATAAGGTCCACAGTACACCTCCTTACCGCTTCTCTGTGACATGACATGTCTTACATATATCTAAAGGTTGTCTGGCAGAGATCGCTACCTCAGCGATAAGACCGCCTTTTGTACCGATATCCTTGTATTAAAATTGTTTTACTATATACATTTGTTGTACAAATAAAGAATATTATTATTATTATGTTGCACCTGCACGCAGGCTGCGGACCTGTCCGGCGCATCGCCGACACCACCATCCGTTTCGGTGAAAGCTTTGTTTTTAATTAAAATATTTATTATTTAAATCACTCTTTTAATGTGTATATTTCGCAAAAGTAGTACATCTACGATAGTTTTATAAATCGTGTGGTCAATAATATAGGATTTTATGTGACTCATTAGTAGTTTGTTTTAGAAGTATTTTTCCCTTGATACAAAAACATCTTCATGCAGGATGCATTATCCATGCGGATAACTGGAAAACATATGACTGTTTTTTTGAAAATGGATACATATACAAAAAATTAAAACAGGGAAAACCAATCTTGAAACCAATTTGTGGCATAAGATGGCAAGAACACAAAAAAAGGCTCAGTGACGAGAAATAAAAAATAAATTTTTAATTAATTTATTATAGTATGATTTGTAATAGGAACACGAGATGGAAAAGAAGAAATCTGAGTCATTGGAATGATACAGGAAGACAGCGATGACCTGCGATTTGAGGACTGCCCTGATAATTGTAGGTCTGCAGAAGTATTTATACTCTTAACACAAAAACAAATTCAGGTGCGCAACATCATCCACACTGATTATTGGAAAGCGTATAACTGCCTGATAACGGATACATGCATACCAAGGACATGACTGGTCCAGACAAGACTTTTTACTCAGATGTAAAATTTTAAGCAACCAAAGGGTTTATGAGTCCTGATGAAAAAGTACTATTCTTATCAATGTGCCAAAAAGTCCCCAAGGTTATGGCGTTTTGCCAAATTTTTTTACTTTACCATCGGCAAAAGCAATAATAAGATTTAAATGTGGCATTCAAATAATATTGTTTGAAAAAAAGTAAGAAAATTGTGACTGATAGGCCGTTTGTGTTCATTGATTTTCGATGTGATTTGTGTGGTAAAGGTTATTATAAAATTGGTGAATACCTTGAAGACACCGCGCCTTGGGAATGAGACAGTCACTCCAGGCTTTTCAGAGATTATAATATGTAACCCAATATCACTTTAAAAAATACAAAAAAAGATAAAACCCCTGAGTTTGTTTCGCCGGTTCTTCTCAGGTAGAGGTTTAATTTTGGAGCCGGTGGTAGAATCCGACTTTCAACAAATAAGTGTAATGCTTATTATGTTGAATAAAAATATTTGATTTGATTTGATTTATGATGAAATATCAATAACACCTCAAATACATTATAATGCAAAGGACGTATTACAAACTTTTGCTGAGGGAGAAATACCAATTTAGTAATCGAGTACTTGTATTGAGGCATAATAACTTTAAAAACCCGAGCACAATTTTTGAACAAATATGAACAAAAAAATGTATTAAAATAGTCATTAAAAGGATCAGAACACTGAACTTACTACTTTGAATACTTAGTGCGAGCGATCTGTGAATGTTAGTTCAATCACAAATTTCATAGAAGATACGAAAAAATATATTTCGAAAAAAGTAAAGAGTGTCGCCATGATGTCATACAAATATGCATATATAAGAAAATATAATAAGCGTATTAATACATACATTTGAAATTGTGTTATTACCTTATTATGTTAATACATGATTTGTATTACGAACAACAGTGAAGGGCAATGGGATCAAAGGTATGATTCAAGAAGACAGTGATGACCTACGGTTAGAGCTATGCCCCGATAACTGTAGGTCTGCATGAGTCTTGATACTCTTGAAACAAAAACCTGTACATGAAGGCAGAATAATTCACACAGATCACTGGAAAGCATATGACTGTCTTGTAGTGATATAAGTTGCAACTTACTTGTATAACAATCTATAGAACATAGCATGCGGAGTTTGTACTGATCAGTAATAAACTTTTACTCAAATGGAGCGGTCGTTTCATATTATTACTATTTTCTGGATACCAGAAAAGAACCACCATCATCATGAGTTACCAACGCAGAAACGATAATCGTAATCGTATTCCTCCCTTCCATCAGCAGTCGAATTATCGACCGCCACCCAGTCAGCGATGGCGCGATTTTGAAGATCAAGGGCCTTCCCAGCAGCCCCAGAACCAGCGTCGTTCACGTCCACCAAGTCAGAGGAAACGTGACACTGCTCGGCAGGATAAGTTTCGAGAAAACCACCCGAAGACCCAACAAGCATTGAAAGATATAGAAACATACAATATTTATTCCGCTTCTACATGGCGACCCTGCCAGGATACTTATACAGAAACGTAAAACGTAGTGACCATACACACCATATTTCAGAAAGTGACGCAAATACTCAGAAAATTGAATCAAATAACGTGTTTGAGTCACGATGTCGAAAAAATATATAAAAACCATAACAAACGTAAGAATTTTAGTGACTTGATACAACAACGGGTTCATCATTCACACAGATCCAAGTTTATATTGAAAACGTCTGTCTTCCTGAAAATAGATTCCTCAGATTTCCCAGATTAAAAATGCTAAATTAAAAAAATACAGAATACCCTGGTTTTTATTTAAAAAAAGGGTATATTAAAAGTGTTGTTATCCGTGCCCTGAGTGCTCTATGTAAACTAATTTTTTGGCTTAATTGCTTGTTCAATTAAATAAAAGACTAAATAATAACAAAATTGCTAAAAAAATATTGCAATTATATATCTATTTTAAATGATACATTTTAATTAGAACCGTTAAGGTCTAGGTGTCACACGATTCTAAACGATACTTTCACTTCAAATGTGAATGTCGTATCGCCCAAAAATTACATTGTTGTCAAAGTCAGACAAAAGTTATAATACATAACTTTGCAACTTTTGTAAAATAGATTTTAACATGGCCTACTTTAAGCCCGACGTGGGAAACATGTAAGTAATTTGATAAAACATTTATTATTGTAACTAATTGTAATACAGTATAACATTTTTGTGATGTAAACTTTATATAAAATTGAAATTATAAGCGGCCGACGTGTAAAATGGTGGCTTACGTATTTTTCTTCCTATAAATTTATACTTTTCCACAATTTGATTCCCCGTGAGGGCTGCCCCTTTATCACGGCTGAGTCTCTGTACTCGGCCCCCGCCCGGTGACGCTGTCAAGGCCAGTAGGGCCAACAGCAATACACATTCCGGAAAAAACAATTTGAATTACCAGCAATCACTTATTTTCGTATTTAGTAGTAAAACTGATTATTGAATAGCACGAACATTATGTCAATGCTGAATAATAAAGGCCACTTTGATGTTATATACAAAGCGACATTAGTAATATTTTCATTTGATGAAATGTGAAGTGATTGATTTTTAACGTTTTCATGATTTCTGAGCCACAATACCGTTTTTTGTCAAATTTTTAGCGGTAATTATTTTTAATGTAATTTATTTTATTTTTACTAAAACAAAAAAATATATTTTGTAGGACCCAACGGAGCCTCGACCGCCGAAAAGGAGGGGTCGAGATACCGACTAATCACCGGAAGTTAATTTCCGGGGAGTATGTTTTTTTATTATTATTATTATTTATATATTTAATTATTTATTTCAATATTTATTTATGTATATAGTGATGTGTATGTATATATATATATATGTCGGAGAAAGGCCATTCTCGTCGACATCGTCAGTTATAGATTTAGTGGGCGTCATTTGGGTATGCAAGCACAAACACACTTTTATATTACTTTTTACTTTTAATCCTTTTAATACAATATTACAATTTTAACTGTAAAATGCCTGAGCAGTGGGTTCGGAGCACCGACCCGACTTCCAACTCCCAGCAAAATCGGAATTATCCAACTCGATCGTTTTAAGATTTTACAATATCTTATTCCCGTAAAACAAAAATCATCTTTTTGTAAATTTTCTCTTATTCTATGTCAAGACGGTGTCTCGATCGCACTAGAGGTTTCACTCTACTCAATACGGCCAGTACGATTACAACATTAATAAGAACTTAAACAATATTAAAAGGACAAATCAAATTAACAAAAAAATATTATGTTATTAATAAAATAAACAAAAATGAATTACGTATAAAACTGAACCAGCAATCAACTTAATATTATATTCCTCCGACATATATTTATCTTTTTTGTTTTTTTGTTTTCGTTGTGTCATATACATACAATTAATAAGTTAATCTCCTAGGTCCACAGTACACCTCCTTACCGCTTCTCTGTGACATGACATGTCTTACATATATCTAAAGGTTGTCTGGCAGAGATCGCTACCTCAGCGATAAGACCGCCTTTTGTACCGATATCATATATATACATTTGGTGTACAAATAAAGATTATTATTATTATTATGTTGCACCTGCACGCAGGCTGCGGACCTGTCCGGCGCATCGCCGACACCACCATCCGTTTCGGTGAAAGCTTTGTTTTTAATTAAAATATTTATTATTTAAATCACTCTTTTAATGTGTATATTTCGCAAAAGTAGTACATCTACGATAGTTTTATAAATCATGTGCTCAATAATATAGGATTTTATGTGACTCATTAGTAGTTTGTTTTAGAAGTATTTTTCCCTTGATACAAAAACATCTTCATAATGGATGCATCATCCATGCGGGTAACTGGAAAACATACGACTGTCTTTTTGAAAATGGATACATATACAAAAAAACCAATCTTGAAACCAATTTGTGGCATAAGATGGCAAGCACACAAAAAAAGGCTCAGTGACGGGAAATAAAAAATAAATTTTTAATTAATTTATTATAGTATGATTTGTAATAGGAACACGAGATGGAAAAGAAGAAATCTGAGTCATTGGAATGATACAGGAAGACAGCGATGACCGGCGATTTGAGGATTGCCCTGATAATTGTAGGTCTGCAGAAGTATTTATACTAGGGGTGTGCGAATATCGTTCGAATCGAACCGAATCGAATATCAATATTCGTTTCGGTTCGAATTTTCGAATTATTAGAAATTCCACGAATAATTCGAAAGTTCCCGAATAATTCGAAAAGCTTCGAATAATTCGAAAAGTTTCGAATAATTTGATACTTTTCGAATTAATGAAATATATCTGGATTTTAAATTGTTTATCACCCTATTCAGTATCGTATTTATTATTTTTAAACAAAAATTTGTAGAAAACTTTCAAATGTTGTATTTTTCAATTTGCAACGATGTAATTTCTGTAATTTCATTCTCTTTAGAATAAAAAATTATCAGTCAAGTGCGTTGTGGACCACGCACAGTCAAAACTAAAGGATTCCGCAGCTTGATGATGAGAAATTTAATATAGGACTTAAAAATAATAACAAATTAAATCGACCGCAAAATTAAGTTGGTAATTTCATAGTAATTATTAAAAGTTAATGAAAAACAAAGTTATGGGAACAATTTATGTAAATAACATTCTAACATTTGTAATTTGTATCTTCTTCAAACTAAAAGTGGTTGAAAGTTCTTCTGATGTTCTACAACCTCAAATTTTTCTAGAATTTTAAATCCCATAGTTCACAAGTTAGAGGGGGATGGACACAATTTTTATGACTTTAGGAGCTTATATCTCAACAACTACTGATAAAAGACAAAATCAAACCTCGTTGTTATTTTGAAAGCCCTCTCCAAAAATATCTCACACGTTGCCATACGTTGAAATTTTTTTTCCACCACTCAGTTACATGTATGTATATTTTACAAATAATTTGAACAAATATGAACAAAAAAAATGTATTAAAATAGTCATTAAAAAGGATCAGAACACTGAACTTACTATTTTCAATACTCAGTGCGAGCGATCTGTGAATGTTAGTTCAATCACAAATTTGATAGAAGATACGAAAAAAATATTTCGAAAAAGTAAAGAGTGTCGCCATGATGTCATACATATTTATACATACAATATGCATATTTGAAAATGTTACATGCTGCTAACATGCTATTTATGGCAGATACATAAGACAGACAATTTTTGGCGGACCCAGTGGCGTGTCGTAAATGATGTACCAATTCAACATAAAAATCGGGACATCAAAACAGATGTAGAAAGAAGTCTCTTATAACTTCAATTCATGGCCGCGTAGTACTTGGCAATATAATTTCCATAATTGGTCTTACGATCAAGTTCTTTTCGAGAATTATCGGAAAGTCCACTGTCTATTACATATAACTGCGAGTGATTGCAAACTGTCTTTTATACATTCGACAGTCAAACTATGCAAATAAAATTGAAGGTCCTGGAAAAGTTGTTCAAATTTGAAAAAAGAAAATATAATAAACGTATTAATACACACATTTGAAATTGTATTATTACGATTATGTTAATACATGATTTGTATTACGAACAACAGGGAAGGGTAATTGGATCATAGGTACTATTCAAGAAGACAGTGATGACCTACGGTTAGAGCTATGCCCCGATAACTGTAGGTCTGCATGAGTCTTGATACTCTTGATACAAAAACCTGTACATGAAGGCAGAATAATTCACACAGATCACTGGAAAGCTTATGACTGTATTGTAGTGATACAAGTTGCAACTTACTTGTATAACAATCTATAGAACATAGCATGTGGAGTTTGTACTAATTAGTAATTAAGTTTTACCTAAATGGAGCGGTCGTTTCATATTTATTCCGCTTCTACATGGCGACCCTGCCAGGATACTTATACAGAAACGTAAAACGTAGTGACCATACACACCATATTTCAGAAAGTGACGCAAATACTCAGAAAATTGAATCAAATAACGTGTTTGAGTCACGATGTCGAAAAAAAATATATAAAAAACCATAACAAACGTAAGAAGTTTAGTGACTTGATACAACAACGGGTTCATCATTCACACAGATCCAAGTTTATATTGAAAACGTCTGTCTTCCTGAAAATAGATTCCTCAGATTTCCCAGATTAAAAATGCTAAATTAAAAAAATACAGAATACCCTGGTTTTTATTTTAAAAAAAGGTATATTAAGTGTTGTTATCCGTGCCCTGAGTGCTCTATGTAAACTAATTTTTTGGCTTAATTGCTTGTTTAATTAAATAAAAGACTCAATAATAACAAAATTGCTAAAAAAATATTGCAATTATATATCTATTTCAAATGATACATTTTAATTAGAACCGTTAAGGTCTAGGTGTCACACGATTCTAAACGATACTTTCACTTCAAATGTGAATGTCGTATCGCCCAAAAATTACATTGTTGTCAAAGTCAGACAAAAGTTATAATACATAACTTTGCAACTTTTGTAAAATAGATTTTAACATGGCCTACTTTAAGCCCGACGTGGGAAACATGTAAGTAATTTGATAAAACATTTATTATTGTAACTAATTGTAATATAGTATAACATTTTTGTGATGTAAACTTTATATAAAATTGAAATTATAAGCGGCCGACGTGTAAAATGGTGGCTTACGTATTTTTCTTCCTATAAATTTATACTTTTCCACAATTTGATTCCCCGTGAGGGCTGCCCCTTTATCACGGCTGAGTATCTGTGCTCGGCCCCCCCGCCCAGTGACACTGTCAAGGCCAGTAGTGCCAACAGCAATACACATTCCGGAAAAAACAATTTGAATTACCAGCAATCACTTGTTTTCGTATTTAGTAGTAAAACTGATTATTGAATAGCACGAACATTATGTCAATGCTGAATAATAAAGGCCACTTTGATGTTATATACAAAGCGACATTAGTAATATTTTCATTTGATGAAATGTGAAGTGATTGATTTTTAACGTTTTCATGATTTCTGAGCCACAATACCGTTTTTTGTCAAATTTTTAGCGGTAATTATTTTTAATGTAATTTATTTTATTTTTACTAAAACAAAAAAATATATTTTGTAGGACCCAACGGAGCCTCGACCGCCGAAAAGGAGGGTCGAGGTACCGACTAATCACCGGAAGTTAATTTCCGGGAGTATGTTTTTATTATTATTATTATTTATATATTTAATTATTTATTTAAATATTTATTTATGTATATAGTGATGTGTATGTATATATATATGTCGGAGAATGGCCATTGTCGTCGACATCGTCAGTTATAGATTTAGTGGGCGTCATTTGGGTATGCAAGCACAAACACACTTTTATATTACTTTTTACTTTTAATCCTCTTAATACAATATTACAATTTTAACTGTAAAATGCCTGAGCAGTGGGTTCGGAGCACCGACCCGACTTCCAACTCCCAGCAAAATCGGAATGATCCAACTCGATCGTATTAAGATTTTACAATATCGTATTCCCGTAAAACAAAATCATCTTTTTGTAAATTTTCTCTTACTCTATGTCAAGACGGTGTCTCGACCACACTAGAGGTTTCACTGTACTCAATACGGCCAGTACGATTACAACATTAATAAGAACTTAAACAATATTAAAAGGACAAATCAAATTAACAAAAAAATATTATGTTATTAATAAAATAAACAAAAATGAATTACGTATAAAACTGAACCAGCAATCAACTTAATATTATATTCCTCCGACATATATTTATCTTTTTTGTTTTTTTGTTTTCGTTGTGTCATATACATACAATTAATAAGTTAATCTCCTAGGTCCACAGTACACCTCCTTACCGCTTCTCTGTGACATGACATGTCTTACATATATCTAAAGGTTGTCTGGCAGAGATCGCTACCTCAGCGATAAGACCGCCTTTTGTACCGATATCATATATATACATTTGGTGTACAAATAAAGATTATTATTATTATTATGTTGCACCTGCACGCAGGCTGCGGACCTGTCCGGCGCATCGCCGACACCACCATCCGTTTCGGTGAAAGCTTTGTTTTTAATTAAAATATTTATTATTTAAATCACTCTTTTAATGTGTATATTTCGCAAAAGTAGTACATCTACGATAGTTTTATAAATCGTGTGCTCAATAATATAGGATTTCATGTGACTCATTAGTAGTTTGTTTTAGAAGTATTTTTCCCTTGATACAAAAACATCTTCATGCAGGATGCATCATCCATGGGGATAACTGGAAAACAATGACTGTCTTTTTGAAAATGGATACATATACAAAAAAACCAATCTTGAAACCAATTTGTGGCATAAGATGGCAAGCACACAAAAAAAGGCTCAGTGACGGGAAATAAAAAATAAATTTTTAATTAATTTATTATAGTATGATTTGTAATAGGAACACGAGATGGAAAAGAAGAAATCTGAGTCATTGGAATGATACAGGAAGACAGCGATGACCGGCGATTTGAGGATTGCCCTGATAATTGTAGGTCTGCAGAAGTATTTATACTAGGGGTGTGCGAATATCGTTCGAATCGAACCGAATCGAATATCAATATTCGTTTCGGTTCGAATTTTCGAATTATTAGAAATTCCACGAATAATTCGAAAGTTCCCGAATAATTCGAAAAGCTTCGAATAATTCGAAAAGTTTCGAATAATTTGATACTTTTCGAATTAATGAAATATATCTGGATTTTAAATTGTTTATCACCCTATTCAGTATCGTATTTATTATTTTTAAACAAAAATTTGTAGAAAACTTTCAAATGTTGTATTTTTCAATTTGCAACGATGTAATTTCTGTAATTTCATTCTCTTTAGAATAAAAAATTATCAGTCAAGTGCGTTGTGGACCACGCACAGTCAAAACTAAAGGATTCCGCAGCTTGATGATGAGAAATTTAATATAGGACTTAAAAATAATAACAAATTAAATCGACCGCAAAATTAAGTTGGTAATTTCATAGTAATTATTAAAAGTTAATGAAAAACAAAGTTATGGGAACAATTTATGTAAATAACATTCTAACATTTGTAATTTGTATCTTCTTCAAACTAAAAGTGGTTGAAAGTTCTTCTGATGTTCTACAACCTCAAATTTTTCTAGAATTTTAAATCCCATAGTTCACAAGTTAGAGGGGGATGGACACAATTTTTATGACTTTAGGAGCTTATATCTCAACAACTACTGATAAAAGACAAAATCAAACCTCGTTGTTATTTTGAAAGCCCTCTCCAAAAATATCTCACACGATTTGCCATACGTTGAAATTTTTTCCACCACTCAGTTACATGTATGTAAAGGACGTATTACAAACTTTTGCTGAGGAGAAATACCAATTTAGTAATCGAGTACTTAAAATAGTCATTAAAAAGGATCAGAACACTGAACTTACTATTTTCAATACTCAGTGTGAGCGATCTGTGAATGTTAGTTCAATCACAAATTTGATAGAAGATACGAAAAAAATATTTCGAAAAAGTAAAGAGTGTCGCCATGATGTCATACATATTTATACATACAATATGCATATTTGAAAATGTTACATGCTGCTAACATGCTATTTATGGCAGATACATAAGACAGACAATTTTTGGCGGACCCAGTGGCGTGTCGTAAATGATGTACCAATTCAACATAAAAATCGGGACATCAAAACAGATGTAGAAAGAAGTCTCTTATAACTTCAATTCATGGCCGCGTAGTACTTGGCAATATAATTTCCATAATTGGTCTTACGATCAAGTTCTTTTCGAGAATTATCGGAAAGTCCACTGTCTATTACATATAACTGCGAGTGATTGCAAACTGTCTTTTATACATTCGACAGTCAAACTATGCAAATAAAATTGAAGGTCCTGGAAAAGTTGTTCAAATTTGAAAAAAGAAAATATAATAAACGTATTAATACACACATTTGAAATTGTATTATTACGATTATGTTAATACATGATTTGTATTACGAACAACAGGGAAGGGTAATTGGATCATAGGTACTATTCAAGAAGACAGTGATGACCTACGGTTAGAGCTATGCCCCGATAACTGTAGGTCTGCATGAGTCTTGATACTCTTGATACAAAAACCTGTACATGAAGGCAGAATAATTCACACAGATCACTGGAAAGCTTATGACTGTATTGTAGTGATACAAGTTGCAACTTACTTGTATAACAATCTATAGAACATAGCATGTGGAGTTTGTACTAATTAGTAATTAAGTTTTACCTAAATGGAGCGGTCGTTTCATATTTATTCCGCTTCTACATGGCGACCCTGCCAGGATACTTATACAGAAACGTAAAACGTAGTGACCATACACACCATATTTCAGAAAGTGACGCAAATACTCAGAAAATTGAATCAAATAACGTGTTTGAGTCACGATGTCGAAAAAAATATATAAAAACCATAACAAACGTAAGAAGTTTAGTGACTTGATACAACAACGGGTTCATCATTCACACAGATCCAAGTTTATATTGAAAACGTCTGTCTTCCTGAAAATAGATTCCTCAGATTTCCCAGATTAAAAATGCTAAATTAAAAAAATACAGAATACCCTGGTTTTTATTTTAAAAAAAGGTATATTAAGTGTTGTTATCCGTGCCCTGAGTGCTCTATGTAAACTAATTTTTTGGCTTAATTGCTTGTTTAATTAAATAAAAGACTCAATAATAACAAAATTGCTAAAAAAATATTGCAATTATATATCTATTTCAAATGATACATTTTAATTAGAACCGTTAAGGTCTAGGTGTCACACGATTCTAAACGATACTTTCACTTCAAATGTGAATGTCGTATCGCCCAAAAATTACATTGTTGTCAAAGTCAGACAAAAGTTATAATACATAACTTTGCAACTTTTGTAAAATAGATTTTAACATGGCCTACTTTAAGCCCGACGTGGGAAACATGTAAGTAATTTGATAAAACATTTATTATTGTAACTAATTGTAATATAGTATAACATTTTTGTGATGTAAACTTTATATAAAATTGAAATTATAAGCGGCCGACGTGTAAAATGGTGGCTTACGTATTTTTCTTCCTATAAATTTATACTTTTCCACAATTTGATTCCCCGTGAGGGCTGCCCCTTTATCACGGCTGAGTCTCTGTGCTCGGCCCCCCCGCCCAGTGACACTGTCAAGGCCAGTAGTGCCAACAGCAATACACATTCCGGAAAAAACAATTTGAATTACCAGCAATCACTTGTTTTCGTATTTAGTAGTAAAACTGATTATTGAATAGCACGAACATTATGTCAATGCTGAATAATAAAGGCCACTTTGATGTTATATACAAAGCGACATTAGTAATATTTTCATTTGATGAAATGTGAAGTGATTGATTTTTAACGTTTTCATGATTTCTGAGCCACAATACCGTTTTTTGTCAAATTTTTAGCGGTAATTATTTTTAATGTAATTTATTTTATTTTTACTAAAACAAAAAAATATATTTTGTAGGACCCAACGGAGCCTCGACCGCCGAAAAGGAGGGGTCGAGGTACCGACTAATCACCGGAAGTTAATTTCCGGGGAGTATGTTTTTTTATTATTATTATTATTTATATATTTAATTATTTATTTAAATATTTATTTATGTATATAGTGATGTGTATGTATATATATATATATGTCGGAGAATGGCCATTGTCGTCGACATCGTCAGTTATAGATTTAGTGGGCGTCATTTGGGTATGCAAGCACAAACACACTTTTATATTACTTTTTACTTTTAATCCTCTTAATACAATATTACAATTTTAACTGTAAAATGCCTGAGCAGTGGGTTCGGAGCACCGACCCGACTTCCAACTCCCAGCAAAATCGGAATGATCCAACTCGATCGTATTAAGATTTTACAATATCGTATTCCCGTAAAACAAAATCATCTTTTTGTAAATTTTCTCTTACTCTATGTCAAGACGGTGTCTCGACCACACTAGAGGTTTCACTGTACTCAATACGGCCAGTACGATTACAACATTAATAAGAACTTAAACAATATTAAAAGGACAAATCAAATTAACAAAAAAATATTATGTTATTAATAAAATAAACAAAAATGAATTACGTATAAAACTGAACCAGCAATCAACTTAATATTATATTCCTCCGACATATATTTATCTTTTTTGTTTTTTTGTTTTCGTTGTGTCATATACATACACATAATAAGTTAATCTCCTAGGTCCACAGTACACCTCCTTACCGCTTCTTTGTGACATGTCTTACATATATCTAAAGGTTGTCTGGCAGAGATCGCTACCTCAGCGATAAGACCGCCTTTTGTACCGATATCATATATATACATTTGGTGTACAAATAAAGATTATTATTATTATTATGTTGCACCTGCACGCAGGCTGCGGACCTGTCCGGCGCATCGCCGACACCACCATCCGTTTCGGTGAAAGCTTTGTTTTTAATTAAAATATTTATTATTTAAATCACTCTTTTAATGTGTATATTTCGCAAAAGTAGTACATCTACGATAGTTTTATAAATCGTGTGGTCAATAATATAGGATTTTATGTGACTCATTAGTAGTTTGTTTTAGAAGTATTTTTCCCTTGATACAAAAACATCTTCATGCAGGATGCATTATCCATGCGGATAACTGGAAAACATATGACTGTTTTTTTGAAAATGGATACATATACAAAAAAACCAATCTTGAAACCAATTTGTGGCATAAGATGGCAAGCACACAAAAAAAGGCTCAGTGACGGGAAATAAAAAATAATTTTTAATTAATTTATTATAGTATGATTTTTAATAGGAACACGAGATGGAAAAGAAGAAATCTGAGTCATTGGAATGATACAGGAAGACAGCGATGACCTGCGATTTGAGGACTGCCCTGATAATTGTAGGTCTGCAGAAGTATTTATACTCTTAACACAAAAACAAATTCAGGTGCGCAACATCATCCACACTGGTTATTGGAAAGCGTATAACTGCCTGATAACGGATACATGCATACCAAGGACATGACTGGTCCAGACAAGACTTTTTACTCAGATGTAAAATTTTAAGCAACCAAAGGGTTTATGAGTCCTGATGAAAAAGTACTATTCTTATCAATGTGCCAAAAAGTCCCCAAGGTTATGGCGTTTTGCCAAATTTTTTTACTTTACCATCGGCAAAAGCAATAATAAGATTTAAATGTGGCATTAAAATAATATTGTTTGAAAAAAAGTAAGAAAATTGTGACTGATAGGCCGTTTGTGTTCATTGATTTTCGATGTGATTTGTGTGGTAAAGGTTATTATAAAATTGGTGAATACCTTGAAGACACCGCGCCTTGGGAATGAGACAGTCACTCCAGTTCTTCTCAGGTAGAGGTTTAATTTTGGAGCCGGTGGTAGAATCCGACTTTCAACAAATAAGTGTAATGCTTTTTATGTTGAATAAAAATATTTGATTTGATTTGATTTATGATGAAATATCAATAACACCTCAAATACATTATAATGCAAAGGACGTATTACAAACTTTTGCTGAGGGAGAAATACCAATTTAGTAATCGAGTACTTGTATTGAGTCATTAAAAAGGATCAGAACACTGAACTTACTACTTTGAATACTTAGTGCGAGCGATCTGTGAATGTTAGTTCAATCACAAATTTCATAGAAGATACGAAAAAATATATTTCGAAAAAGTAGAATAATTCACACAGATCACTGGAAAGCATATGACTGTCTTGTAGTGATATAAGTTGCAACTTACTTGTATAACAATCTATAGAACATAGCATGCGGAGTTTGTACTGATCAGTAATAAACTTTTACTCAAATGGAGCGGTCGTTTCATATTATTACTATTTTCTGGATACCAGAAAAGAACCACCATCATCATGAGTTACCAACGCAGAAACGATAATCGTAATCGTAATCCTCCCTTCCATCAGCAGTCGAATTATCGACCGCCACCCAGTCAGCGATGGCGCGATTTTGAAGATCAAGGGCCTTCCCAGCAGCCCCAGAACCAGCGTCGTTCACGTCCACCAAGTCAGAGGAAACGTGACACTGCTCGGCAGGATAAGTTTCGAGAAAACCACCCGAAGACCCAACAAGCATTGAAAGATATAGAAACATACAATATTTATTCCGCTTCTACATGGCGACCCTGCCAGGATACTTATACAGAAACGTAAAACGTAGTGACCATACACACCATATTTCAGAAAGTGACGCAAATACTCAGAAAATTGAATCAAATAACGTGTCTGAGTCACGATGTCGAAAAAATATATAAAAACCATAACAAACGTAAGAATTTTAGTGACTTGATACAACAACGGGTTCATCATTCACACAGATCCAAGTTTATATTGAAAACGTCTGTCTTCCTGAAAATAGATTCCTCAGATTTCCCAGATTAAAAATGCTAAATTAAAAAAATACAGAATACCCTGGTTTTTATTTAAAAAAAGGGTATATTAAAAGTGTTGTTATCCGTGCCCTGAGTGCTCTATGTAAACTAATTTTTTGGCTTAATTGCTTGTTTAATTAAATAAAAGACTCAATAATAACAAAATTGCTAAAAAAATATTGCAATTATATATCTATTTTAAATGATACATTTTAATTAGAACCGTTAAGGTCTAGGTGTCACACGATTCTAAACGATACTTTCACTTCAAATGTGAATGTCGTATCGCCCAAAAATTACATTGTTGTTAAAGTCAGACAAAAGTTATAATACATAACTTTGCAACTTTTGTAAAATAGATTTTAACATTGCCTACTTTAAGCCCGACGTGGGAAACATGTAAGTAATTTGATAAAACATTTATTATTGTAACTAATTGTAATACAGTATAACATTTTTGAGATGTAAACTTTATATAAAATTGAAATTATAAGCGGCCGACGTGTAAAATGGTGGCTTACGTACTTTTCTTCCTATAAATTTTTATACTTTTCCAACATTTGATTCCCCGTGAGGGCTGCCCTTTATCACGGCTGAGTCTCTGTACTCGGCCCCCGCCCGGTGACGCTGTCAAGGCCAGTAGGGCCAACAGCAATACACATTCCGGAAAAAACAATTTGAATTACCAGCAATCACTTATTTTCGTATTTAGTAGTAAAACTGATTATTGAATAGCACGAACATTATGTCAATGCTGAATAATAAAGGCCACTTTGATGTTATATACAAAGCGACATTAGTAATATTTTCATTTGATGAAATGTGAAGTGATTGATTTTTAACGTTTTCATGATTTCTGAGCCACAATACCGTTTTTTTGTCAAATTTTTAGCGGTAATTATTTTTAATGTAATTTATTTTATTTTTACTAAAACAAAAAAATATATTTTGTAGGACCCAACGGAGCCTCGACCGCCGAAAAGAAGACTAATCACCGGAAGTTAATTTCCGGGGAGTATGTTTTTTTATTATTATTATTATTATTTATATATTTAATTATTTATTTAAATATTTATTTATGTATATAGTATAATATGTAGTATTTTAGTAGGCCGTTTGTGTTAATTGATTTTCGATGTGATTTGTGCGGTAAAGGTTATTATAAAATTGGTGAAGCCCCAAACACAATAGCTGAGAGAATAAAATGGTTTGACATTAACAACATTGTGCTGGACGATAATTGGTTAATCTTTGATACATTTTCAAATTAGTCCTTCTCCAAAAAATATTGTTCAGAACTGTAATGTAATGTAATCTCTAGTTTTAGGTATATATGTCTGTCTCATTTACAATTGTACTCAGTCGTCAATAATAATAATAATAATAAACGCTACACACTCAACGGCCCCCATTAGGATAATTATATCCTGTGTCGGGGGTCCGGAAACATTTACAATGACAAGGACAAACACAACCAGACCGGCAAACATGCCTGTACGATTAATACAAACATCTGCTCCGAGCGGGAATCGAACCCGCAACCTTCGAGGCTTAAGGCAGACTCGCTACCCACAACGCCACAACGGTGTCAACACAATAAGACGTATTACCGACACCACGCTGCCTTTTATTAACCCATTTAGATCTACCGTATCATATTTGATACAGCAAAAGTAATAAATTATTCTGAAGTATACTTAAATTTTTTTTTGTTTATGTTAAGTTGAGGTGTCAAGTGCAATGTTTAAGTGAACCAAGTATAATACTTTCATTGCCACTGCTACTGTTGTAAAGTGCATACGTCTAAAGTTTTATTTGTGAGTTTTTGTGCTCGGTTCCAAGATGTCTTCAAGCAGGTAAAAATTATTATTATATATAAAATAAGTTTTTGTTTTGTTAATTTATTGCAAGTTTGAATACCCTAGAATAGAGATATAATAAGTTTTAGAAGATTTTTTAAATTTTAAAATGAAATTGTGACGCTTTTAGAGGAAGAAGATAAAATTACACATAATGAGTCTGATATATTTATACTTCCTCCAGCAGATCCTTACGCAAATTTGACTGACGAGGACTCTGGTGATGAGGATACCGTACAAATTAATAATCTACCTCCAAGCTTACTCAGAGCAGAAGCTGAACTTAAATCAAATTTGGATAAGTGTGCAAATGACACAGAGATAGGCGAGCCGCTTTCTAAAATTATCAAAAAATATAATTGGAGGAAGAAAGAGTACAAAGAAGTAATTACAACTTGGAAACCAATATTCCATGTGCCACAAGAAAAATCGCCTTTAGAATGGGTTTCATTGTTTTTTACGGAAGAAATTTTTGAATTATTGACCACAGAAACTAACAAATATCTCAGCAGAAAAAATTTAACCGCTGACATCAAAACTGAGGAAATGAAATGTGCTGTTGGTATTTTATTAGTGAGTGGCTATAGTCAAGTGAATAGAAGAAGGATGTATTGGGAAAACGCGCCTGACTCGAGAAATGATCTCATTTCTAATGCTCTATCAAGGGGCAGATTTTCAACCATATTTACAAACATACATTGTGCAGACAATCATATTTTAGACAAGTCTGATAAATTTGCAAAAATACGACCAGTGATGCAAAAAATATCTCAGACGTTTCTTGCACACTGTCCTCATTTGGAAAATCACTGTGTTGATGAGGCAATGATACCATATTTTGGACGACACGGTTGTAAGCAATTTATACGGGGTAAACCGATAAGATATAGTTTCAAGCTTTGGGTGGGTGCCACATCAAGTGGCTATATAGCATGGTTTGAACCTTACCAAGGAGCTAATACAATTTTCAATTCAAAATATTCGGAGTTAGGACTCGGTGCCAGTGTCGTTTTGACCTACACTGATAAATTATTAGAGCTCCAACGTGGGCAGAATTACCATTTGTTTATAGACAATTATTTTACTGGGCAACCTTTAGCTGCGGAATTAACAAAAAGAAATTATCGTGTAACCGGTACCATTCGAGAGAACAGAACTTGCAAGTGTCCATTACCCGATAACAAAGAAATAAAAAAGAAAGACCGTGGCTTTTTTGATTATCGTGTCTGTGATGAAATTATAATTTGTAAATGGCACGATAATAGTATAGTATCGGTTTGTTCTAATACAATTGGTGTGAACCCATTGCATAAGACTGAACGATATTCGCAAAAACTCAAAAAGAAAATAAGTTTCCCAACCACATCTAATACATCAATACAACCAAAATATGGGAGGTGTTGATCTTTCAGATCAAAATATATCGTCGGTCAGAACCGGTATTCGTGGGAAAAAATGGTACATGCCTGTCATTTTGCATTGCATTGATATGTCTGTACAGAACGCCTGACTACTGAGTAGGTACAACGGCAGTAACACAGATTTATTGACATTCAGACGTCGTATTGCAATCGCGATCATAGAAGCATACAAGCTCCGCAGTAAACCGGGTCCAAGTCGACCGTCTTCAATAACGATGGATTCAGGTTCGATAACAAAGGTCACTTTATGATCAAACAGCCAACCGGCAAACGCACTCGATGTGGAGTATGCCATAAAGCTTGCCCTGCAAGGTGCATCAAGTGCGATATTGGACTCCATGTGGAATGTTTTATGGAATTCCATACAAAAAAATAGTGTACAGTATTAATTTTATATAATTTTAAGCTTTATCATTAAGATTTATTTACTTATAATTAGTTAAATAATATTTAAAACAATAAAGTATATGTTAACTCGTTGATTCATTTTAGTTCCCGTATGAGCCTACTGTATCATATATGATACGGCTAATTCCTAGCCCCCCAATATTCGAATATTTTTCAAATTATTTTTTTTATACTTTAATTAGGTTCTATCTGAGGGATTAATTATTCATTTTTAACGTTTTTAGAAAAAAAAAATATATTGGGGTCCAAATGGGTTAAGATATCTCAAGAGCCAACGAAGAAAGAATAACATTCAAATCAATTAAACTTTAGATCCCCTTAAGAAGTCGTGATGCCATCGTCTTCGGTCGACAATATAGTCCATATTGTCGATCGTGGACTATACAACAAAATGAATCCTAAAAATAACTTTCAGTCACGCAGTCTTGGCATAGGAGGAGAAAAATTTACAGCTGTTTATTTCACTGCAAATCTTTTTTTTTAAAGAATATTAGCAATGCTTTTTAAAGGCATTACTAATATTCCTATTGCCCTCCAAATAAGCTCGAAGCTTGCGCTAGGAGTGGGTACGACAATAGCCCAAGGGGTCAGGATCGAACCCTCGACTCTCGCGTTAACGGGGCGAAGTCGGCCCTTCTACCATTGAGCTATTGAGGCTTCAATCTGTTCCCAAAAACAAATACATACAGCCTCCATAATTTAGAAGAAAATTTTGCAATATCGTTTTTGTTTGGTTACGAGGTGGCAAGATCTTCATGCGTAAACTATTACCATCGGGTAGCGAACCTGTGATCCCTACAACAAAATTAATTCTTGTTTTAAGTTACCCAAAAATAATCCCTATGACCTGGATGTCACTTATACAACTGAAAAATTAGGTTTAAATTTGGACAAAGATGGATAACAATTAGTGACAACCTTAGACATGTACGACTAAGAAAACACCCCCACAAACATTATTTTACCAAAAATCTCTTTAGCTACATTTTTAGATCAAATTATTCGACTTAATGAAGGCACAACTCAATACTTGTCACGACTATTAGAGAGAACAGATTTAGGTTAAGAATTGACCAAAATGTGTTCAGCACTATGTAAATTTTTGAAATTACCAACCAACAGACTTCAAGCAAGTACCAAATCAAAGTTGCAATTATCAATATGGATGCAGTGCGCTAAGGTTATTTTTATATATTTTATTTATATTATATTCTTCATTTCCCTAATCCTTAATCACCAATAAATAAAAGAAGAACATGAAAGCATATCTAATAAAACAACATCAAAATCAATTTACAACCCAAAATCGAGCACCTTAAAAAGAGATTGAGAAAACGTGTTTTTGAGTGGACCGTTGCAAACGTAGCATAGTAGGACCCGTTCAGACTATGTGTATTTTTTGGCAATTCTTGGCCTTTTTTGAGGTTTTTTGCATTTTTCTCAAAACTGGAGGGTGACCGGGCGAAACAGACTTGAAATTCAGATTCAGCGAGTCGAAAAAAATGTCAGTAGGTAGGGTCCAAAGTACATTCCACTTTTGTTTTTGTGTGCCGGTGTAATTATCACTTCATTTATTTCAGGTACAAAAATGGCACAAAAAGAAAAAAGCCGTATTGACAATTTTTTGAGACAACATTAGCGATTCATTTAAAGCTATTTGCAAACTGTGTAACAAGTCATATTAGGAAGCCAAGAACCTAAAAAACAAACATTGCACGGAATAAAACTACATTTATCGAAAAATCATGACGAGGAGAACAGAAAAGAATCAAAAAGACAGTCAGAAATTGTTGAATTGAAATAAGAAAATAAGGCGGACCGATACAAAAATCACAGAATCATTTAGTTCAGATCAATCAAATCTTTACTTTTAATCCTTTTAATACAATATTAAAATTTAAACTTTAAAATGCCTGGGCAGTGGGTTCGGAGCACCGACCCGACTTCCAACTCCCAGCAAAATCGGAATTATCCAACTCGATCGTTTTAAGATTTTACAATATCTTATTCCCGTAAAACAAAAATCATCTTTTTGTAAATTTTCTCTTATTCTATGTCAAGACGGTGTCTCGATCGCACTAGAGGTTTCACTCTACTCAATACGGCCAGTACGATTACAACATTAATAAGAACTTAAACAATATTAAAAGGACAAATCAAATTAACAAAAAAATATTATGTTATTAATAAAATAAACAAAAATGAATTACGTATAAAACTGAACCAGCAATCAACTTAATATTATATTCCTCCGACATATATTTATCTTTTTTGTTTTTTTGTTTTCGTTGTGTCATATACATACAATTAATAAGTTAATCTCCTAGGTCCACAGTACACCTCCTTACCGCTTCTTTGTGACATGTCTTACATATATCTAAAGGTTGTCTGGCAGAGATCGCTACCTCAGCGATAAGACCGCCTTTTGTACCGATATCATATATATACATTTGGTGTACAAATAAAGATTATTATTATTATTATGTTGCACCTGCACGCAGGCTGCGGACCTGTCCGGCGCATCGCCGACACCACCATCCGTTTCGGTGAAAGCTTTGTTTTTAATTAAAATATTTATTATTTAAATCACTCTTTTAATGTGTATATTTCGCAAAAGTAGTACATCTACGATAGTTTTATAAATCATGTGCTCAATAATATAGGATTTTATGTGACTCATTAGTAGTTTGTTTTAGAAGTATTTTTCCCTTGATACAAAAACATCTTCATAATGGATGCATCATCCATGCGGGTAACTGGAAAACATACGACTGTCTTTTTGAAAATGGATACATATACAAAAAAACCAATCTTGAAACCAATTTGTGGCATAAGATGGCAAGCACACAAAAAAGGCTCAGTGACGTGAAATAAAAAATAATTTTTAATTAATTTATTATAGTATGATTTGTAATAGGAACACGAGATGGAAAAGACGAAATCTGAGTCATTGGAATGATACAGGAAGACAGCGATGACCTGCGATTTGAGGATTGCCCTGACAATTGTAGGTCTGCAGAAGTATTTATACTCTTAACACAAAAACAAATTCAGGTGCGCAGCATCATCCACACTGATTATTGGAAAGCGTATAACTGCCTGATAACGGATACATGCATACCAAGGACATGACTGGTCCAGACAAGACTTTTTACTCAGATGTAAAATTTTAAGCAACCAAAGGGTTTATGAGTCCTGATGAAAAAGTACTATTCTTATCAATGTGCCAAAAAGTCCCCAAGGTTATGGCGTTTTGCCAATTTTTTTTACTTTACCATCGGCAAAAGCAATAATAAGATTTTAATGTGGCATTCAAATAATATTGTTTGAAAAAAAGTAAGAAAATTGTGACTGATAGGCCGTTTGTGTTCATTGATATTCGATGTGATTTGTGTGGTAAAGGTTGTTATAAAATTGGTGAATACCTTGAAGACACCACGCCTTGGGAATGAGACAGTCACTCCAGGCTTTTCAGAGATTATAATATGTAACCCAATATCACTTTAAATAATACAAAAAAAAAGATAAAACCCCTGAGTTTGTTTCGCCGGTTCTTCTCAGGTAGAGGTTTAATTTTGGAGCCAGTGGTAGAATCTGACTTTCAACAAATAAGTGTAATGCTTTTTATGTTGAATAAAAATATTTGATTTGATTTATGATGAAATATCAATAACACCTCAAATACATTATAATGCATAGGACGTATTACAAACTTTTGCTGAGGGAGAAATAACATTTTAGTAATCGAGTACTTGTATTGAGGCATAATAACTTTAAAAACCTGAGCACAATTTTTGAACAAATATGAACAAAAAAAATGTATTAAAATAGTCATTAAAAAGGATCAGAACACTGAACTTACTATTTTGAATACTCAGTGCGAGCGATCTGTGAAAGTTAGTTCAATCACAAATTTGATAGAAGATACGAAAAAAATATTTCGAAAAAGTAAAGAGTGTCGCCATGATGTCATACAAATATGCATATATAAGAAAATATAATAAGCGTATTAATACATACATTTGAAATTGTGTTATTACCTTATTATGTTAATACATGATTTGTATTACGAACAACAGTGAAGGGCAATGGGATCAAAGGTATGATTCAAGAAGACAGTGATGACCTACGGTTAGAGCTATGCCCCGATAACTGTAGGTCTGCATGAGTCTTGATACTCTTGAAACAAAAACCTGTACATGAAGGCAGAATAATTCACACAGATCACTGGAAAGCTTAAGACTGTCTTGTAGTGATATAAGTTACAACTTACTTGTATAACAATCTATAGAACATAGCATGCGGAGTTTGTACTGATCAGTAATAAACTTTTACTCAAATGGAGCGGTCGTTTCATATTATTACTATTTTCTGGATACCAGAAAAGAACCACCATCATCATGAGTTACCAACGCAGAAACGATAATCGTAATCGTAATCCTCCCTTCCACCAGCAGTCGAATTATCGACCGCCACCCAGTCAGCGATGGCGCGATTTTGAAGATCAAGGGCCTTCCCAGCAGCCCCAGAACCAGCGTCGTTCACGTCCACCAAGTCAGAGGAAACGTGACACTGCTCGGCAGGATAAGTTTCGAGAAAACCACCCGAAGACCCAACAAGCATTGAAAGATATAGAAACATACAATATTTATTCCGCTTCTACATGGCGACCCTGCCAGGATACTTATACAGAAACGTAAAACGTAGTGACCATACACACCATATTTCAGAAAGTGACGCAAATACTCAGAAAATTGAATCAAATAACGTGTTTGAGTCACGATGTCGAAAAAATATATAAAAACCATAACAAACGTAAGAATTTTAGTGACTTGATACAACAACGGGTTCATCATTCACACAGATCCAAGTTTATATTGAAAACGTCTGTCTTCCTGAAAATAGATTCCTCAGATTTCCCAGATTAAAAATGCTAAATTAAAAAAATACAGAATACCCTGGTTTTTATTTAAAAAAAGGGTATATTAAAAGTGTTGTTATCCGTGCCCTGAGTGCTCTATGTAAACTAATTTTTTGGCTTAATTGCTTGTTCAATTAAATAAAAGACTAAATAATAACAAAATTGCTAAAAAAATATTGCAATTATATATCTATTTCAAATGATACATTTTAATTAGAACCGTTATGGTCTAGGTGTCACACGATTCTAAACGATACTTTCACTTCAAATGTGAATGTCGTATCGCCCAAAAATTACATTGTTGTTAAAGTCAGACAAAAGTTATAATACATAACTTTGCAACTTTTGTAAAATAGATTTTAACATTGCCTACTTTAAGCCCGACGTGGGAAACATGTAAGTAATTTGATAAAACATTTATTATTGTAACTAATTGTAATACAGTATAACATTTTTGTGATGTAAACTTTATATAAAATTGAAATTATAAGCGGCCGACGTGTAAAATGGTGGCTTACGTATTTTTCTTCCTATAAATTTATACTTTTCCACAATTTGATTCCCCGTGAGGGCTGCCCCTTTATCACGGCTGAGTCTCTGTACTCGGCCCCCGCCCGGTGACGCTGTCAAGGCCAGTAGGGCCAACAGCAATACACATTCCGGAAAAAACAATTTGAATTACCAGCAATCACTTATTTTCGTATTTAGTAGTAAAACTGATTATTGAATAGCACGAACATTATGTCAATGCTGAATAATAAAGGCCACTTTGATGTTATATACAAAGCGACATTAGTAATATTTTCATTTGATGAAATGTGAAGTGATTGATTTTTAACGTTTTCATGATTTCTGAGCCACAATACCGTTTTTTGTCAAATTTTTAGCGGTAATTATTTTTAATGTAATTTATTTTATTTTTACTAAAACAAAAAAATATATTTTGTAGGACCCAACGGAGCCTCGACCGCCGAAAAGAAGGTGTCGAGATGCCGACTAATCACCGGAAGTTAATTTCCGGGAGTATGTTTTTATTATTATTATTATTATTTATATATTTAATTATTTATTTAAATATTTATTTATGTATATAGTATAATATGTAGTATTTTAGTAGGCCGTTTGTGTTAATTGATTTTCGATGTGATTTGTGCGGTAAAGGTTATTATAAAATTGGTGAAGCCCCAAACACAATAGCTGAGAGAATAAAATGGTTTGACATTAACAACATTGTGCTGGACGATAATTGGTTAATCTTTGATACATTTTCAAATTAGTCCTTCTCCAAAAAATATTGTTCAGAACTGTAATGTAATGTAATCTCTAGTTTTAGGTATATATGTCTGTCTCATTTACAATTGTACTCAGTCGTCAATAATAATAATAATAATAAACGCTACACACTCGACGGCCCCCATTAGGATAATTATATCCTGTGTCGGGGGTCCGGAAACATTTACAATTACAAGGACAAACACAACCAGACCGGCAAACATGCCTGTACGATTAATACAAACATCTGCTCCGAGCGGGAATCGAACCCGCAACCGTCGAGGCTTAAGGCAGACTCGCTACCCACAACGCCACAACGGTGTCAACACAATAAGACGTATTACCGACACCACGCTGCCTTTTATTAACCCATTTAGATCTACCGTATCATATTTGATACAGCAAAAGTAATAAATTATTCTGAAGTATACTTAAATTTTTTTTGTTTATGTTGAGGTGTCAAGTGCAATGTATAAGTGAACCAAGTATAATACTTTCATTGCCACTGCTACTGTTGTAAAGTGCATACGTCTAAAGTTTTATTTGTGAGTTTTTGTGCTCGGTTCCAAGATGTCTTTAAGCAGGTAAAAATTATTATTATATACAAAATAACTTTTTGTTTTGTTAATTTATTGCAAGTTTGAATATCATAGAATAGAGATATAATAAGTTTTAGAAGATTTTTTAAATTTTAAAATGAAATTGTGACGCTTTTAGAGGAAGATGAAATTACACATAATGAGTCTGATATATTTATACTTCCTCCAGCAGATCCTCACGCAGATTTGACTGACGAGGACTCTGGTGATGAGGATACCGTACAAATTAATAATCTACCTCCAAGCTTACTCAGAGCAGAAGCTGAACTTAAATCAAATTTGAATGAGTGTGCTAATGAGAGATAGGCGAGCCGCTTTCTAAAATTATCAAAAAATATAATTGGAGGAAGAAAGATTACAAAGAAGTAATTACAACTTGGAAACCAATATTCCATGTGCCACAAGAAAAATCGCCTTTAGAATGGGTTTCATTGTTTTTTACGGAAGAAATTTTTGAATTATTGACCACAGAAACTAACAAATATCTCAGCAGAAAAAGTTTAACCGCTGACATCAAAACTGAGGAAATGAAATGTGCTGTTGGTATTTTATTAGCGAGTGGCTATAGTCAAGTGAATAGAAGAAGGTTGTATTGGGAAAACGCGCCTGACTCGAGAAATGATCTCATTTCTAATGCTCTATCAAGGGCCAGATTTTCAACCATATTTACAAACATACATTGTGCAGACAATCATATTTTAGACAAGTCTGATAAATTTGCAAAAATACGACCAGTGATGCAAAAAATATCTCAGACGTTTCTTGCACACTGTCCTCATATGGAAAATCACAGTGTTGATGTACGCAATTTATACGGGGTAAACCGATAAGATATGGTTTCAAGCTTTGGGTGGGTGCCACATCAAGTGGCTATATAGCATGGTTTGAACCTTACCAAGGAGCTAATACAATTTTCAATTCAAAATATTCGGAGTTAGGACTCGGTGCCAGTGTCGTTTTGACCTACACTGATAAATTATTAGAGCTCCAACGTGGGCAGAATTACCATTTCTTTATAGACAATTATTTTACTGGGCTACCTTTAGCTGCGGAATTAACAAAAAGAAATTATCGTGTAACCGGTACCATTCGAGAGAACAGAACTTGCAAGGGTCCATTACCCGATAATAAAGAAATAAAAAAGAAAGACCGTGGCTTTTTTGATTATCGTGTCTGTGATGAAATTATAATTTGTAAATGGCACGATAATAGTATAGTATCGGTTTGTTCTAATACAATTGGTGTGAACCCATTGCATAAGACTGAACGATATTCGCAAAAACTCAAAAAGAAAATAAGTTTCCCAACCACATCTAATACATCAATACAACCAAAATATGGGAGGTGTTGATCTTTCAGATCAAAATATATCGTCGGTCAGAACCGGTATTCGTGGGAAAAAATGGTACATGCCTCTCATTTTGCATTGCATTGATATGTCTGTACAGAACGCCTGGCTACTGAGTAGGTACAACGGCAGTAACACAGATTTATTGACATTCAGACGTCGTATTGCAATCGCGATCATAGAAGCATACAAGCTCCGCAGTAAACCGGGTCCAAGTCGACCGTCTTCAATAACGATGGATTCAATAACGATGGATTCAGGTTCGATAACAAAGGTCACTTTGTGATCAAACAGCCAACCGGCAAACGCACTCGATGTGGAGTATGCCATAAAGCTTGCCCTGCAAGGTGCATCAAGTGCGATATTGGACTCCATGTGGAATGTTTTATGGGATTCCATACAAAAAAATAGTGTACAGTATTAATTTTATATAATTTTAAGCTTTATCATTAAGATTTATTTACTTATAATTAGTTAAATAATATTTAAAACAATAAAGTATATGTTAACTCGTTGATTCATTTTAGTTCCCGTATGAGCCTACTGTATCATATATGATACGGCTAATTCTTAGCCCCCCAATATTCGAATATTTTTCAAATTATTTTTTTTTATACTTTAATAGGTTCTATCTGAGGGATTAATTATTCATTTTTAACGTTTTTAGAAAAAAAAATATTTTGGGGTCCAAATGGGTTAAGATATCTCAAGAGCCAACGAAGAAAGAATAACATTCAAATCAATTAAACTTTAGATCCCCTTAAGAAGTCGTGATGCCATCGTCTTCGGTCGACAATATAGTCCATATTGTCGATCGTGGACTATACAACAAAATGAATCCTAAAAATAACTTTCAGTCACGCAGTCTTGGCATAGGAGGAGAAAAATTTACACCTGTTTATTTCACTGCAAATCTTTTTTAAGAATATTAGCAATGCTTTTGATCAAGGCTTTACTAATATTCCTATTGCCTCTCCAAATAAGCTCGAAGCTTGCGCTAGGAGTGGGTACGACAATAGCTCAAGGGGGTCAGGATCGAACCCTCGACTCTCGCGTTAACGGGGCGAAGTCGGCCCTTCTACCATTGAGCTATTGAGGCTTCAATCTGTTCCCAAAAACAAATACATACCGCCTCCATAATTTGGGAGAAAATTTTGCAATATCGTTTTTGTTTGGGCACGAGGTGGATCTTCATGCGTAAACTATTACCCGATGGTAGCGGACGTGTGATCCTTACAACAAAATTTTTTCTTGTTTTAAGTTACCCAAAAATGATCCCTGTGACCTGGATGTCACTTATACAACTGAAAAATTAGGTTTAAATTTGGACAAAGATGGATAACAATTAGTGACAACCTTAGATATGTACGACTAAGAAAAACACGACCACAAACATTATTTCAACTTAATTCTTTTCAGCTAAATTTTTGGAACAAATTATTCGACTTAATCAAGGCACAACTCAAAACTTGTCACGACTGTTAGAGTGAAGAGATTTAGGTTAAGAATTGACCATTACATTAAGTAATTGGACTATTTTTGAAATCACCAACAAGAAGACTTCAACTACTAAGTACCAAATCAAAGTTACATTTATCAATATGGATGCAGTGCGCTAAGGTTATTTTTATATATTTTATTTATATTATATTCTTCATTTCCCTAATCCTTAATCACCAATAAATACGAGAAGAACATGAAAGCATATCTAATAAAACAACATCGAAATCAATTTACAACCCAAAATCGAGCACCTTAAAAAGAGATTGAGAAAACGTGTTTTTGAGTGGACCGTTGCAAACGTAGCATAGTAGGACCCGTTCAGACTATGTGTATTTTTTGGCAATTCTTGGCCTTTTTTGAGGTTTTTTGCATTTTTCTCAAAACTGGAGGGTGACCGGGCGAAACAGACTTGAAATTCAGATTCAGCGAGTCGAAAAACATGTCGGTAGGTAGGTCCAGTCCAAAGTACATGCCACTTTTTCTTTTGTACCGGTGTAAATATCATTTCATTTATTTCAGGTACAAAAATGGCACAAAAGAAAAAGCCGTATTGACAATTTTTTGAGAAAAGCATTACCGATTCATCTTAAGCTATTTGCAAACTGTGTATCAAGTCATATTAGGAAGCCAGGAACGTAAAAAACAAACATTGCACGGAATAAAGCTACATTTATCGAAAAATCATGACGAGGAGAACAGAAAAGAATCAAAAAGACAGTCAGAAATTGTTAACAAACCGATACAAAAATTACCGAATCATTTAGTTCAGATCAATCAAATCTTATGCAGTCGACGATCCCAAGTTGTACCACTAAATCTAAACTTTTACAATGGCCTGATGATCATGAAATTTCAAAAAAGATATATATAACAATCATCGATCTTATAATTGTGGACATGCTGCTCTATGCATTGGTGGAAGGCGAAGCATTTCGTCGACTCAACTTTACCGATCCCAAGTATCGAATGAAGTCAAAAAAATATTTCAGAACGTCATTAATGCCGAAAACATACGAAAAAGTGAAATTCTTAAGTAATGAATTTAATTGCAAACAGCGATTGGGTAAATGCTACCACTAATATCTGGACCAATGCATGTAAAACATTTTCACTTCTCAGCTTTAGAGCATTCATTCTATCATAAAACACCAACGTCTTAAAGTTGTTTTGGGTGCATCCTTGTCAGAATAAAATCATACTGGTAAATATATATAAAGCAAAAATTTACATTTTTTTTAATGTTATAATGTGGCAAACAAGCATACGCCCACCTGATGGTAAGTGGTTGTCGTAGCCTCCGAGCGCTTGCAGCACCATTATACTACCAGCACTACAAAAGACCTACCACCAGTGTGACTGATTGCGCTGGTGGAATAATCTCTGCTGTGATAGAGATTATCTCAACAGCGGGCGATGGGGTCGTCACATCCCGACGCCGGGAAACATAGAGGTGAATAAATGTAGTTTAAACGGCAAGCTTTTTCTAATCCTACGTGATAATGCAGCAAACATGATTTGCGCGTTTGCGATTGATGCGTACTAAATATGAATCTATAGGTTGTAACACACGTTGCAATTGGTTATAAAACAAGCGTTATCTTAAGACGAAGAAACCAAAGACTTGTTGAAAAAATGCAGAAAAATCGTAAGCCATTTCCAAAATGGTCCAGAATGTCAAAAACAATGCGGTCTGTCAGAACACGGCTTATTTTTATTTTTATTTATTTATTAAATCAATATTTATTAACAATATGTTTTATACTAAAGTCTTACAAAACCTGACAATTGGTTTGACTGTAAGATCAGTTAAAGTTAGTAGTACTAAGTCAAATAAATATACTAATAACAACAACATTTTATACATTTAACATAACAATAAAATATCACGTACCTATATCTAAGAAAAAACGAGAAAATAATTAGAATTATAATAATTAATATACATTCAAATAACTGTAACATAACTATGACAGTAAGAATGATAATAATAATAATAATAATAAAAAGAGTTATGATTTTTTTTTCTTGGTAGAAGATGTTCAAGTGAGGTGAAACTTAATGTTACAGATGCTTTTGGAGCAAGGAATGCAGTTAATTTGTACGAGTCTGACATAGTCTCCTGCTACCCTCGTAAAAGAGAGGCATCCATGAAGATTTCCACACTCACTTCTACTTCGTCACAGCATTATTCCCAGTATTTTATTTTACCCAGAGTCTGCTTATTACTCTTATCCAGATTTGACAGGTTACTAGTTTTTACACGGAGCGATTGCCATCTGACCTCCGCAACCCTAAGGGCGAACCAGTAACTCATTGGACAAGAGCGACTTACTTATGAAGAGTTAACGATTATTATCAGATGTTATGTGACAACAACCGGGACCAGTAGCTTAACGTGCGCTCCGAGGCACGATAGGGAGACCCAAAGACAAACGCTCAGACCCAGAGAGAAATTTTAACAAACATCTGCCCGAGCGGGAATTGAACCCACAACCTTCGAGACTAAAGGCAGACTCGCTACCCACAACGACACAACGGTGTCAAGTGAAACAACACAAAAACTTGGGACAACAGATATATGAAAATCAGGAGTTAAAATTGCACCAAAAAACCTTTTCCAACTAATTTTGTATTAACCAACTGATTCCTTTCCGAACTAAAATATTTCCATACCTGTTCTGGCTCAGATGTGAAACTGCAGACGCCGATGGCTTCTATTCCCGCTCGAGGTAGTTATTTGTATTGATCATACAAATTGTATGTGTTTCCGGATGCCCGACACAAGATATGACTATCCTTACGGAGGCTGATAAATGTGTAACCCAAAAACCAATCCCAAAAAGAGGTCCAAAATTAAAACAAAACACAAGTTAAAAATAATTTATTGGAATACAAAAAAAATCTCAACATGAATACTTTACATCTTACACTTAAATATTAACATGCAACATGCACATGTGTGCATGTATTTAATATAACATGTAACTCGCGGAACATAAGTTGAACTATGACCTTGAATACGCAGTAACACATTTTTGGGTCTCAATCGAAATGGCGGACGAGGGGACACGCGTAACTATGGTAACGTGGCGATGTTAGCCCTCAATCACAGTCGCATTGAGCCCTCGAGGACAGTTTTTTGTACAGATTTTTAAGTTATTTAAAATTTATATTTTATTTATCTATTGTTTTTTTTTTCGTTTTCATACTTTATAAAAAAACTATTTAAATAAGACGAAATCACGTTATTTTTTCCTTTAAGCATTGATTTAACATTTTTGTCCGTGACTGTACGGACGCCATTTTGGTTCAACCTATGTCCTTTAAAAAGTTTGAATTTTCCGGGCAACCCATAAGCATCCAACATTTTTGGCCATGACTGTACAAGCGCGGACGACCGCCATTTTGGTTCAACGTATGTTCCGCGAGTTATACATAACATAATTATGCATGTTAGGCACCATTCATACATTAAGTCACATATATAGCGCGTGTGTGTCTGATGGTACATTACCTGTGGTAATGTACCTGTACCTGTACCAGAAATTAACGGTAAGGATAGACGGAAAAGACTCAGCAGTAACGATACTGCTACCTCAAATATGTACTATATTCAGTATGTAGTACATCCCCAATTATGTTTAATACAAAAATTATATGAATTTAGACACCCAACTCTTATCTCGTCGATCAAAACGCAGCAGTAAGGTTACTGCTAGATCAAATCAATATTATCTCTTTTTTTTCTGACTATGTATTGCTGTTGTCCCTACTGGCCTTAAAAGCGTCACCAAGCGGTGGTGGCTGAGTACTAAGATCCGGCCTGAGAAAGGGACAGACTTCACGGGGCCTCAAAGTTGGTTTTGGTCCATAGGGTCTTCTGGGAAGACGAACCACGGTTATCCCCAATTATTATTTAGATGGGCGTAGCGACCATTTGGCCTAGGGGAGGGCGATTTAATTTAGGGTTTAGAGGGGGGCAAAATGACTACTTCTTTCAATAGTTAATATCTCAGTATTTATCAAGGTCCAGGAGAGACAGCTGAAATCCTCCCCCCCCCTTGGTCCTACCTCACTACGCCCAAGAAAGATGGTAAAGGCTTTGCGTCCCTTTTCTAACTCGTCAAACAAAACCCAGCAGTACGTAGTTTGTCATATATGTGCAAATGAACCAAACATACAAACACGCCTTAATTAAAATTTTAATTATTAAAATAAATTAATTTTTTCAGCTGCATTTTTTTATACAATTTTCTTTATTAATATATTAATTTAATAAGGATACATAATTGTTACAAAAGACTTAATCTATATATATATTTATATCAAATAAATAAAATTGAAGTGTCTGTTTGTAAGTCCAAATTAACAGCTTTTCACTACATGCATATGAAAGCATGCATGCTTACATTAAAAAAATTAAAAACTTTGACTGTTTGTCTGTTTGTTCCTACAATATAAGAGAATTATGGTTCGGTGCAATAAAGAAAAATCGGTACACGAGCAGAACCGCGGATGTAGTATATATAAAAAAAAATTTTTAACCGACATTGACTTCTATGTAATAAACATATGAAGCCCCCTCACCAAGATCAGATCAGATCTTGAGAAAATAGGCCAACTTAAAAATATACTCTTTCAAAAAAAAAAAACAATTTTTAAAATCAATTCACCATATGGGTGAACATACAAAACATACATACAGTCGAACATAGAACCACCTTATTCGAAGTCGGTTAAAACATCGCGTTAATTTGTCAGCATGATATTTTAAATCTCACAGATAATATTTAACAGCACAGATAATAAAAAGCATTATATATTTATATCTATAAAAACACAAGCGAACATCGCTTAAAACAGTGTTGCCAGTCGCAAAAAGATAATTGGAATGACCATTTTAAAACGATTTAGCAATTAAGAGAATAAATAAAAAAAAATACCTTTATTTAATTTAAGAGGCAACCCTAGAAAGTCTTGCGATGGACAGCCCTGTGACCTTCCTCGTCGTACTCCCTCTTCGAGACCCACATCTTCCTGAACGTATCCAACGAAGCGAGAATCGAACCCCCTATCCACGTTGAGTATAGACGCTCTTGTGGTGCTGAGATCTAAAAAAAAATCGTTTTTAAAATAATTAGCAGTCAAGTGCGTTGTGGACCAAGCACAGTTGAAACTAAAGGGTTCCGCAGCTGGGTTATGAAGAATCTTAAGGACTTTAAAAATAATAACGAATTAAAATCGACCGCAAAATAAGTTGGTAAATTCATAGTACTTATTAAAAGTAACATGAAAAACAAAGTTATGGGAACAACTTATATATCTCAAAATTTTGTTGACCTATCTTCTTCAAACTAAATGTGGATGAAAGTTCGTATGGTATTCTATAAGCTCAAATTTTTCCAGAATTTTAAATCCCATAGTTCTAAAGTTAGAGGGGGGACACCATTTTTATGACTTTAGGAGCTAATATCTCAACAACTACTGACTTAATGAAAAAAATCAACATCAAACCTCATTATCATTTTGAAAGACCTATCCAAAGATATCTCACACGTTGACATACGTTGAAATTTTTTTTTAACTTTCAGTTACATGTATGGACTGCTACCCTTAATTATTATATATTTTAAAATTTCATTACAGAATCCTTGTGCGGTTCATAGAATACACCTATTTAGTAAATTTCGTATAGATAGAGCCAATGGTCTCCGAGTAAAATGACTGTGACATACGGACGGACAGACGGACAGACGGGCAGACGGACAGACGGACGGACGGACAGACGGACATGACGAAACTATAAGGGTTCCGTTTTTGCCATTTGGCTACGGAACCCTAAAAACCGACCCCAAGTGAGCCAATTTTGATGAATTTTAGAATTAGTATAGATGGGACTTTGGGAAAGGACATATGGCTACTTTTTTTTCAAGGAAAAATACTTGAAGAGGGTGAAAGAGGGGATGACAGACTATTTCAAGAAATATGTATTTTAACCGACTGTAAAAAAACAGGAATTAGTTACATTTTGAAATGTTGACACCGTTGTAGGTCTACCTTTAGTCTTGACGGTTGCTGGTTTGATTCCCGCTTGGGCAGTTCATTGATCTCACAAATATCTATCTCTCTTATCCAATGAGTGCTCCGTGTAAAAACTAGTAACCTGTCAGATCTGGACAAGAGTAATAAGCAGACCCTGGGTAAATACTGGCAATAATGCTAGGAAAAAAAGATGTCATGTCACGTCACGTCACTTCGAAGCTCCAACCCCCCCAAAGACCAAAATCAACCAAAGACCCCCTCCCACCTCTTGTCACACTTCATCGGGGTGGCTAATACCGTGACAGAAGTCGAACTGCACTAACCACCCGCCCCCTGACTACCACCCACCAGCTACTAAGTTACACTTCACGAGTACGGTGGTAGCTTTAAAGACCTACCACCACCAGAACTTCAAAGCACTAACGAAAATTTACGACGCGCCATTTTTTTTTTATTTATATCATCGCAGAAGTCAAACTGTACTAACCACCCGCCCCCTGACTACCACCCACCAGCTACTAAGTTACACTTCACGAGTACGGTGGTAGCTTTAAAGACCTACCACCACCAGAACTTCAAAGCACTAACGAAAATTTACGACGCGCCATTTTTTTTTTATTTATATCATCGCAGAAGTCAAACTGTACTAACCACCCGCCCCCTGACTACCACCCACCAGCTACTAAGTTACACTTCACGAGTACGGTGGTAGCTTTTAAGACCTACCACCACCAGAACTTCAAAGCACTAACGAAAATTTACGACGCGCCATTTTTTTTTTATTTATATCATCGCAGAAGTCAAACTGTACTAACCACCCGCCCCCTGACTACCACCCATCAGCTACTAAGTTACACTTCACGAGTACGGTGGTAGCTTTTAAGACCTACCACCACCAGAACTTCAAAGCACTAACGAAAATTTACGACGCGCCATTTTTTTTTTATTTATATCATCGCAGAAGTCAAACTGTACTAACCACCCGCCCCCTGACTACCACCCACCAGCTACTAAGTTACACTTCACGAGTACGGTGGTAGCTTTTAAGACCTACCACCACCAGAACTTCAAAGCACTAACGAAAATTTACGACGCGCCATTTTTTTTTTATTTATATCATCGCAGAAGTCAAACTGTACTAACCACCCGCCCCCTGACTACCACCCATCAGCTACTAAGTTACACTTCACGAGTACGGTGGTAGCTTTTAAGACCTACCACCACCAGAACGAAATTGACGACGCGCAATTTTTTTTATTTATTTAAACCAACGCCAAGTAAATACACAGTCATCAAACTATATGGAACTCTGACTTCTAAAATAGGCTTAGCTTGTATCATAGAAGTCAGCGCTCTTTACAAAATTGAGTGTTAGATTTAGATACAACCTGAGAAGAAAAAAAGTAATTTAAAAAGTAGTAAAAATGGCAAAAATATATAAGATATTCTCAGGCGTCGGGATGTGACGACCCCATCGCCCGCTGTTGGGATAACCTCTGTCACAGCAGAGATTATTCCACCAGTGCAGTCAGTCACACTGGTGGTAGGTCTTTTGTTGCAAGAGGCCGGCTAGGTAGGTACCACCGCAGTGTCCAATATTCTGTCGCCAAATAGTAGTGCTTAGGCACTACTGTGTTCAGTTTGAAGGGCATTGTACGCTAGTGAAATTACTGGGCGAACGAGATTTAAGAACTAATATCTCGAGGGTGGCAACGCGCGAGTGGCACCTACTAATGGTGCTGCAAGCGCTCATAGGCTGCGGCAGTAACTTACCATCAGGTGGACCGTATGCTTGTTTGCCAACTTCTAACATAAAAAAAAAAAAAAAAAGAAAAAAAAAAAAAAAAAAAAGAAGATAATAAGTATACATAAAATCTTGATGGTAAATGGACGCAAATAAGCAATACCATGTCAACCCAGAAAATTGAAAAAACTGAATTATATATGCTGAAGTGTTGGTAAATGGCTGAAGAACATTTTTCTTTAATATTTGTAGGGTTTTAAGCTTTAAAACTTCTAAAAAACCATTTTTTAATCATGCAATTTATGTATCATGTTAAACGTTTTGGGTTATATTATATACGAAATATGCAGTTTGTATACTTGTTTTTTTGTGAAATTGTATGACATTCGTGTGAGTTGACATGGTATTGCTTATTGCGTCCATATAGTTGTGAAGTATGTATGGATATAGCGGGTAAGTGAGGCCGTGTGTGTGTATGTGTTTGTGTGTGTGTGTGTGTGTGTGTGTGTGTGTGTGTGTGTGTGTGTGTGTATGTCTGAGTTTATATGTAAATATATTATTTTCTTATACATAAAATATCTCGGTAGTTTAAGGTAAGTAACCACTTTTTAAGTAATAATTTCACATGTTTTTTTATATTCTATTTATGTAACAGCCACTTACCCTGATCTTCATATCCTTGGGGGCGAGCCTCCTTATCTCGGACAGCAGCCGGTCCCCGAAGCCCCTGAACAGAGTGGAGCCCCCGCTGAGGACTATGTTCTGGTAGAGCACCTTCCTGAGGTCCATGTCGGACTTCTGTATCGCGAACATGAGGACCTCGTGCAGACCTGGAGGAGTATTAATACTATACTTGAAACTATGTAATTTAATAGTAATTTCTCATAAATTATGACAATTTGCATGCCTCCCCGTGGCAAATGTGAGCGACTTAAACAAAATATTAAACCAACTATTGTAACTACATTTAAGCAAATAAAGTATCATTCATTCATTCACTCATCATTCATTCATCATTCATTCATTCATTCATTCATAAATAAATAAACCCCCATCAACACCCCATTAGGATAGTAATATCTTTTAACGGGGGTCACCAAGTCAATATTGACATGTACACTGTACGTTAGACGACTTTGTAGCGCACCGGTAGCGAACCTGCCTTAAGCGCCACGGTCGCGGGTTCGATTCGCGCTCGGAGTAGATATTTGTATTAACCATACAGCCATGTTTTCCGGTCCGGGTGTATGTGTTTCCGGACCCCCGACACAGGATATCACTTACCTAATGGTGGCCGGTGAGTGTGTAATGTTTATTATTACAACGTTTTCTATTTATTGACGACGTTGTGGCGCAGCGGTAGCGAACCTGCCTTAAACGCCACAGGTCGCGGGTTCGATTCCCGCTCGGAGCATAATATGTTTGTATTGACCATGCAAGCATATTTTCCGGTCTGGGTGTATTTGTCCTTGTCTTTGTGTATGTTTCCGGACCCCGACACAGGATATCACTATCCTAATGGGGCCGTTGAGTGTGTAGCGTTTGTAGCGTTTATTTTATTGCATGTAACTTTTTTTTTATTTTTTATTTATGTTAGAAGTTGACAAACAAGCATACGGCCCACCTGATGGTAAGTGGCTGCCGCAGCCTATGAGCGCTTGCAGCACCATTAGTAGGTGCCACTCACGCGTTGCCAACCTCGAGATATAAGTTCCTAAATCTCGTTCGCCCAGTAATTTCACTAGCGTACAATGCCCTTCAAACCGGAACACAGTACTGCCTAAGCACGACTATTTGGCGGTAGAATATTGGACACTGCGGTGGTACCTACCTAGCCGGCCTCTTGCAACAAAAGACCTACCACCAGTGAAAAGAAATGTAACTTATACTGAAGAATTACTGTTTAGTCATATTTTATTTATCATTCCTCCCTCCCCTTTCCATACAAGAACTACGCGTGCCGGTCTATGACGTCACCGTCTAACTGTGGAATCAATTCCTTCGCGGACAAAGAAGTTTGCCAATTCTTTTCTTTGTCGTACTTCCAAAAAGTGGAACTCATTGCCGGCTCACGTGTTCCCTCCTTACAATCTGGGCTCCTTCAAACGAGGCGTGAAGAGGCATCTTGCGGGTAGGCAGGGCAAGGGTGGCTAACACGGTTGCATTCCGGAACTCTGTTAGCCGCCCTCACGTTTGGACTTTATTTCCACTTACCATCAGGTGGAGTAGAGTCATCTGCCCTACTTTCCCAATAAAAAAAAAAAATCTTTGTCGTATCAGTGATAGTCCTGTCAAAATCTTTCCAGATTCGGAGACTAACGAGAACAAACAGACAGACTGATAACTTTCTTTTATAAGCACCATATATCATATGCATTCAGTAAAAAGCTGTTATTTTGACAGACACTCCAAATTTATTTATATGTATAGATTTTTTGCTGGGTTGGGTAAGAGATTAATCTAACCAACCCTCCCCCCCTTTTTTTAGAAATCTTGGAGGGGGGTTTAGTTCTTTGAAAAAAGGTCAAAATTGTATTTAAATAATGAATGGCCGCTACAGAGTACATACCTTCACACTCTTCCCCGATGAGGTCAGGCCGGAACAGTACCTCTGGTGCTCGGAATCTTGCCGGACCGATCTGAAAAGTGTTTAGAATATTAAAAGGGTTAAGGGTTCCTTACCACCGTGGCCCTACTTCAGACTTCACTTGACAACTTTTTTTTTTTTTTTTTATGTTAGAAGTTGGCAAACAAACATACGGCCCACCTGATGGTAAGTGGCTGCTGCAGCCTATGAGCGCTTGCAGCGCCATTAGTAGGTACCACTCACGCGTTGCCCACGAGCGATATTAGTTCTTAAATCTCCTCTGCCCAGTAATTTCACCAGCCTACAGTGCCCTTCAAACCGAAACACAGTAATGCCTAAGCACTACTATTTGGCGGCAGAATATTGGACACTGCGGTGGTACCTACCTAGCCGGCCTCTAGCAACAAAAGACCTACCACCAGTGTGACTAACTGCACTGGTGGAATAATCTCTGCTGTGACAGAGGTTATCCCAACAGCGGGCGATGGGGTCGTCACATCCCGACGCCTTTACGTAGACTTTACGTAGACGTTTTTGACGTAGTGAGCCCACTTTGAGCCTCGATGGTTGCCGGTTCGATTCCTGCTCGGAGCAGTTGTTTATCATAAAGTATGATAATAATAAATCTTGATAGGTTTGCTCTCCTTGCTTGATCCAGTGAGTTACTGTCTCACCCTTAGGGTTGCGGAGGTCAGATGGCAATCGCTCTGTGTAAAAACTAGCAACCCGTCAAGTCTGGTTAAGACTAATAAGAAGAGGCTAGATTCTTCTTCTTATCGAGTGGTCAGTGGCCAACCTAGTGTCAGAGTTGTTCAGGTCACCCGTATAGGCCTCTGACTTGACTTATCGACTGTCATCAAACTGATCAGTCGGGACCGACTTTTTACATGCCCTCCGAAGCACGGAGACGCTCAGTTGAAATACCACTAAACGATCACCCATCTAGTGACTGACCGCGCCTAAAGTTGCTTAACGCTTAACCCGGCTATGAGCGTCTTGACCGTGGATGACCAAAAATAATACTCACTTCCAATTGAGTTCCATCCGGTAAAGTATATTGTGCTCGTTCCGAGTCCAACGCCTCCTCTTTCAGAGGGTTCGGGGAGAGATAGCACGCTCTCTCCTTGATGGCCTTCACGATTTCAAGTTCCGCTGACGTACGGAGATTGACACCCTCTTTACGTAGAAGGAGTCTGTAATAAAAATATAATTATTTTTGGATTCTGTACTATAGAATATGTGGACGCAAATAAGCAATACCATGTCAACCCACACGAATTTTTGCTTCATATGATTTTTTTTTATGTATTGGTCAAGTTTTTGGCAATTTTAGATTTATGTAAGTTATTTTACTTATTTTCACATAAAATAAGTATACAAACTGCATATTTCGTGTATAATATAACCCAAAACGTTTAAAATAATACATAAATTGCATGGTTAAAAAATTGCTTTTTCAGAAGTTTTAAAGCTTAAAACCCTACAAATATTAAAGAAAAATGTTCTTCAGCCATTTACCAACACTTCTGCATATATAACTCCGTTTTTTATTTTATTTTGTGGGTTGACATGGTATTGCTTATTTGCGTCCATGTAATATATCTAAATATTTCAACTGAACTAATAGTTCAAATATTTTATTAATCACCTAATTTTCGAATTGTTGTTTCAGTTAAATCGTTTCTAGATGTAAATTGCAAAAATTATATCACGTCACACAAGTGAAATTCGTGTGACGTAATAAAACAAAACCGTTTTGACACCGTTGTGGCGTAGTGGGAAGCGAGTCTGCCTTAAGCCTCGACGGTTGCGGGTTCGATTCCCAATCGGAGCATAATATGTTTGTATTGACCATGCAAGCATATTTTCCGGTCTGGGTGTATTTGTCCTTGTCATTGTGAATGTTTCCGGACCCCGACACAGGATATAATTATCCTAATGGGGGCCGTTGAGTGTGTAGCGTTTATTTATTTATTTATTTATTTATTTAAAACTACCCACCTCAAGTATCTTGTGACATCTCTACCGGCCACATCGACCCTCATGATGCTGTGCGGCATCGCAAAACCTTCATATATCGGTACTGAATGTGTGACTCCATCACCGGAGTCGAGGACCACACCCGTTGTCCGTCCTGTTGCATATCTGTGAAAAAAAGAGTCATCTTCATCCTAGAATTATAACCTGTATTTTTATGTACCCAGGGTCTGCTTATTACTCTTATCCGGATTTGACAGGTTACTAGTTTTTACACGGAGCGATTGCCATCTGACAATCAACCCTAAGGGCGAACCAGTAACCCATTGGATAAGAGCAATTTACTTATCAAGAATTAACGCTTATTATCAGATGTTATTGATAATAACCGGGATCGACAGCTTAACGTGCTCTCCGAGGCACGGTGGGAAGAGCCACAGACAAACGCCCAGACCGAGACAGAAATTTTAACAAACATCTGCCCGAGCGGGTATCTAACCCGCAACCGTCGAGACAAAAGGCAGACTCGCTACCCACAACGCCACAACGGTGTCACTGTCACTGTGAAAAAAAGAGTATAGGTTTCTTAGCATTATTCCCAGTACCATACGAGTATTTACCCAGGGTCTGCTTATTACTCTTATCCGGATTTGACGGGTTACTAGTTTTTACACAGAGCGATTGCCATCTGACCTTTGCAACCCTAAATGTCAACCAGTAACTCATTGGACTTGGACCTTAACGTGCTCTCCGAGGCACGGTGGGAGGACAAGAATAAACGCCCAGACCAAAACAGATATTTGTAAGATCAATGCAAACATCTGTCCGAGAGGGAATCGAACCCGCAAGCGTCGAGGCTAAAGGGCTAAACCAGGTTGCAAAAGGCGTTCACCTTCCTAACATTAATCCCGGTACTTCGCCTTTTGTGCTGTTAGTCCCGGTTGTTATTATAACATGTGATATAGTTTCTTAAATGTAACTTGAACCAAAATGGCCGCTTCTGCGCAGGTACGATAATGGACAAAAATGTTAGACAAAAATATTAATTACTTTAACAGAATAAAATAAATAAATAGTATAGAAAAAAGGTATCTCTATACAAAAAAAAAGGTAATGTACATTTTTAATCACTGTCACTTATTGGGAAACGCCTTATCTTCTCAAATAAAATTAAATATTTACAAATCTGACAAAAATAAATTATATTTAAATTTAATATTTAATAATTTATTATTAAAGAACTAAAAGAACCGTGAGCAAGTGTACTAAACCGGGCCCCCTTCATACCGCATACGGTTGAGACCCAAAAACGTGTTACTGCGCAGGGTTCAAGTTACATTTAACAGACTATACCATTAACTATTGATAGGTTTACTCTTAATGAGTTACTGGTTCTCTTAAGAGTAATAATCAGAAGGGTATTAAAAATACTAAATATAATAATAAATACATAAACACTACACAATCAACAGGCCCCATTTGGATAGTTATATCCTGTGTCGGGGGTCCAGAAACAAAGATCAGGACAGACACACCCAGACCGTAACACATGCGTATGGTCAATACAAACATCTGCGAGCAGGAATTAATATAATACTTAAAGTCAACTCACAAACTAAGAACAGCCTGCATTGATAGAAACAGAGCCGGTACGTTGAAAGTCTCGAAGAAGACTTCAGCAGCTTTCTCCCTATTCCGTCTTGGGTTCAGCGGAGCTTCCGTCAGTAGAACTGGATGTTCCTCCGAGAAGGTTGATAGTTGGTCCTGGGAATTATTGATACAAATTATTTCATTTTCACTGGTCCTATTATTGTAAGAGGCCGGTTAGGTAGGTACCACCACAGTATCAGTTATTCAGTGTCGACTGTAAAGTATACTGTGTTTCGGATTGAAGGGCACTGTAGCTAGTGAAGATACTGGGCGAAGGACATTTAAGAGTTAATGTCTCTTAGTTGCCAATGCATGAGTGACACCTACAAGTGTTGTGACCACTTAAAGGCTACGACAACCGCTTACGATCAAGTGGGTCGTATGCTTGCTTGCCAACTTGCTTTTGCATGTCTGTCCAACAGTTCTTGTCTCAGGTCACATTACTCAGCCGATTCTAGTAAAATTTTAAGTTTTTTTATGTTGATTTTGCCACAAAACTTACTTAAAAAAAATATCGAAATTGCTGCATATAAAATTTTACGTGTTCTGTCGATTTCTCCAAAATTCCATTATCAGATCATGACCAAATTACAATGAGACAAAATTCAAAATATACTCTTTCAAAGAGTTATCAAAATTGGTTCACAATTGACTGTGTGATCGGTGAACATACAAACATAAAACAAAATATCATACTTTAATGTCTTTTATTAGTATATTATTATTTTTTTTCCAGAAAGCTGCAAATATAAAACACGGCGTCGGGATGTGACGACCCCATCGCCCGCTGTTGGGATAACCTCTGTCACAACAGAGATTATTCCACCAGTGCAATCAGTCACACTGGTGGTAGGTCTTTGTTGCAAGAGGTCGGCTAGGTAGGTACCACCGCAGTGTCAAATATTCTGCCGTCAAATAGTATTGCTTAGGCATTACTGTGTTCCGGTTTGAAGGGCACTGTACGCTAGTGAAATTACTGGGCAGAGGAGATTTAAGAACCAATATCTCTAGTTGGCAATGCGTTAGTGGCACTTACTTATGGTGCTGCAAGCGCTCATAGACTACGGCAACCACTTACCATCAGGTGGGCCGTATGCTTGTTTGCCAACATATAACATAAAAAAAAAAAGAATGTATGTATGTGTATGTAACTTACCTTACTGTAAATATAATTCCATACTCTTTCCATGTCATTCCAATCCGTGACGATACCATGTTCCATGGGATATTTGATACTGAGCAGACCTCTGTGCTCTTCTGCACGAGGTCCAACAAACAACTCTCCTTCTAAGGCACCTGCCATAACACGGATGTGTTTTGGGCTAATCGATACTGTAAGAAAATTTGGTTTAATTTTGTTACTATTGTGTTTTCCGACTAATATTTTAACTGTGAAAGTTGACATTGTTGTGGCGTTGTGGGTAGCAAGTCTGCCTTTAGTCTCGACGGTTGCGGGTTCGATTCTCGCTCAGGCAGATGTTTGTTAAAATTTCTGTCTCGGTCTGGGCGTTTGTCCGTGTGGGTCTCCCCACCGTATACCGGAGAGCATGTTAAGCTGTCGGTCCCGGTTATTATCAATAACATCTGATAATAATAATCGTTTACTCTTGATAAGTATTATAATTGCTCTTATCCAATGAGTTACTGGTTCGCCCTTAGGGGTGCGGAGGTCAGATGGCAATCGCTCCGTGTAAAAACTAGTAACCTGTCAAATCCAGATAAGAGTAATAAGCAGACCCTGGGTAATAAGCAGACCATAAAAATACCGGAAATAATTCTAGGATGAAGATTTTAAATGTGAAAATTTGGATGGATAGTCCACTGGTCTTTAATGCCAACAAGGCCTCCATTCCAGGAGTGTCTTGCTCCAAGACACTCCATCAGCACGACATGAATGGAAGCCATCCTATATGTATCCTGGTCATCCTGGTCAAAATCTTTGAACTGCCAATTTTTATAAAAATCCAATGCATGAACTTTCACATTAATAAAATTTGTAGAATGAGCAGAGGCATCAGAAGCCCAAAATCTTTAAAAGCACCCTTATTCCTTATCTTCAGCAGCAATTAGTTTTATAATGGATGATGATGTTGACAATAAACCCGCGGCAGTAGCATACCTGCCGTAAGCACCACAGGTCGAGGTTTCGATTCTCGCTCGGAACATATTTCCGACCCATAACCAATACGATCTGGGAACCTTCAAGAGAAGAGCCTATTCTTTCCTTTAAGGTCGGCAATACACGCATGCCCTCTGGTGGTGTTCATAGGCAGAGGTGATGCTAACATCAAGTAAGCCTCCTGTCCGCTTGTCTTACATCAAAATTAAAATAACCAGTTGCATCTCAAAAGTCGGCAACGCGTCTAAATGCCCTCTGGTATTACATAAGGCGGTGGTAAATCCTAATCATCATCAGGTAAGCTTCTTGCCCATTTGCCCCTCAAGTAACATGTTACAAACAATTAGGTGAATTGATAGCATGCTATTTGAAGTCGGATAAAAACAAACTTTTACACAATATCTTTCATCTCTTTCTAGTTCAACAAAACCGAATTTGGATAACAATAGAAAATTAGCATAAAATTACTCACTAGTTCGGAAACCGACATTTCGGTATCTGGTCACCGGCAAATCCAGCTTTAATTACGCCAGAGCCCTGTCAAAAGCAATATTCTTATACACAGATACGTAAAAACAGACGAAACTGGTCATGAGTCATTTTATGTGAAAATACTTGAAATATTAACCTAATCAACAATTTCAATTACACATGTGTATAATAACAAATGATTATAAGCTTTTATTTAAGTTAAACTTGAAGAATTATAAAATAATTTGGCTATACCGCTACGCCAGAACGACAAAAATCGATCGATAATTTCGTGTTATTACTCGTACTTACGTTGTCTATAACTACAGGTTGATTTACGATGACGTCGTTGAGCTCCATTTTTAATAATAAAACTGAATAAATATTACACTATATGAGATCTATAAATTTCTTATTTTATGAAAAATCATACGCTTGTGCTTACAACTATGACATCAGACTTGCAATGCTGCCATATGTCATGAATTCTAGAATCTATCGATCTAGCCATAGACGGATTTTATTGGTCAAAAAACATAGAACTGACAACATTTTATTGATACAAACCATAGAAATAATATAAAGAATCTTATATTATTTCTATGATACAAACACACCCAAATTGAAAATTTAATATATTTTTTGTACAACAGATTTTTTTAAAGAATATTACAATTTAAATTTTTCTCATTCTAAAGAAACGTTAGCATCCATTTACATTGTATAATAATAACGATAAACCTTATTTTATTGGAATTGTCCAAAAATAGCATATATATTCAATTATAACAAACCAAATTTCCTATCCTTCAATAGTGGATTGCTTTATATAAAACTTTATATAAAAAAATAAGTTAATGTTTATTTTGGTTTTATTTCTTTTCATTAGTTTTAGCAGCATTTTATATGTTTTTTTCTGCTGTGTTGTGAGCTATCTGTGACCATATAAGTAATATAAGAATAATAAATAATTTAATTATAAATATAATAATTAATATACCTAGTTCTTATAATAGTTCTATGTCTGCGAGTTGCTCTTTTTTGTCATGCTGGCAGTACTAAACAGCTGCCAATGTCAAACATCAATGTTAATTGTTAGCTGTCAAATAAGTTCAATTTTTTACAAACTTTTGATTTTTCTCAAATTTCGCTCGATTGATCGATCGATTTTGTGCAGTCAAGATTTTCGAATAAGTAAAAATTGTCAATGAGTTTAATTTTTATGTTCAAAATTATAATTATTATATTCAATTATGATATTGTTGAGTCTACTTCTCTTCTTTCTCTGCTTTGTTTTGACGAACACAGATAATATCGACGGTTATTGCGATAAGAATACGAAAACTTGTGATGATTTGAACAAATTTATATTTTACGATGTAAATCCACCCGAAGGTTTTAATTTAAGAAGAGATGTATACATGAGGTTCGCTATCATGTTGTCGGAAGCTAGAAAAAAAAATTGGAACTTAGTTTTGCCGCCATGGTACAGTTTATATCATTGGAAATCTGAAGAAAAACGCAATCCGATATTTTGGAATAAATTCTTCGATGTGGAATCTTTGAAAACATTCGCGCCAGTTGTTGAGTTATACGAAATATTTGCGAAAACTAATTCGAATGTTTTAAAAATTGATCGTTTATACATGCTAAAAAATTTTCCCGATCCCTTTGAAAATGGTGAATTTAGAGATAGATGGACGATAGAAGACGAATGTGATTACGATGGCAACTTTTGGGGATATAATAATGTAACCGTCGGTGAAGTAATATGTGTGAAATTTCAAGGAAGTGTCTCTAAACTTTGGGAATTGATTAGATTACATCCACACGATAGATTTGTTATGTTCGCACATGGCGAAATACCATTACATGATCATTACGGTACAAAAACCTACTGGGATTGTAGAAAAAGTATGAAATTTAATAAGAATCTTGTTAATACTGCAAAAAGTTTCATATCAAAACACTTTAATTGTAATAACGACAAATGCAATACATATATAAGTATCCATTGGAGACGTCAAGACTTTGCTAGATCACGTAAAAAAGATGTACCGTCAATAACTGGAACGGTAAGACAAATCGACAATGCTATTAAAAAGAATGCACCATATGTCGTTGATGTATTCATTTCATCTGACGGACAAGATTCAGAATTAAATCTATTAGAAAATATACTTAAAGATATCGGTTATAGAGTGCATTTTTATATACCAAGTCCATCAGATATAGAAACGTTCAGAGATGGAGGTATAGCTATTATTGACCAGATCATATGTTCCCACGCTGCATATTTTATTGGTACGTATGAAAGTACATTCACTTATAGGATACAGGAGGAGAGAGAAATTCTGGGATTCGACAGCTCGACTACTTTTAATAGACTGTGTCCAGATAGTGGTCGTTGTGAGAAACCATCAAAATGGACCATTGTTAATTAATGACTTTTTTATGTGAGACTGACTTGATGTAAAGCGATCACCGTCGCCCATGAACATCTGCAACACCAGAAGGTATGCAAGTGTGTGCCGACCTTTAAGGAAAGAATACTCTCTTTTCTTGAAGTTTCCCAAGTCATATCAGTTTGAAAAGACCGCCAGTAGAAGTTGATTCCACAGATTTAATAATTATTCATTAATTTAGAATTTCTTTAAATGCAGTTCAGAACTAAGTATAAACTTTAAAAGGCATTATTTTTTATGTCTTTGTATATCAGACCCTTGTTGGAATATGCTTTCCAGATCTGGAACCCATATTACAAAAAAGATATTGAAATTCTTGAAAATGTACAAAGAAGAATAACTAAAATACCTTTATGTCTTAAAAAAAATCATATCCTGAAAGTTTTAAGATTTTGAAGCTGCAAACTTTAACAGATGGATGTATTCGTGGAGACTTGATTGAAACATATAAAATATTGAGCATTAAATATAACTGTCCTGACTTGACTTCTATCTTTACTTTGAACCATCGTCAGAGACTAAGACAAAACCACAATTTAAACTTGATGAGAACTAGAGTATCCTCAAAAGCCGCATATCATATGCTTAGTAACAGGGTTGTGGCACTCTGGAATAGGCTTCCTCGTGAAATTGTTGAGGCAACTTCAGTAAACAGTTTTAAGAACAAATTGGATAGATGGCTCCAAACGACAGATTGCTAGCACAAATATAGGCACATCAGCAAATTGCTGCTCGCCTATCATTATATAATAATAATAAAGATCTCTTACAGTTGTAAGGAACAGTAGTGGTACAACGATGCTCCGCCCAGCACAAATGTATCCTCTCGATCAGGGATGCACTACCCTCTCACAAAATATATTATAGTTTTGTGTGATGAGTGAGAGAGCTGGAGGCTTAATCTCCCCCCACCTCTTTCCGCAACTTTCAAGTATCACTCACATTCATCAGTAGCGGTGACTGCTTACCATCACGCAAACCAAATGCTTGTTTGTGGTTAGTTTATAAGAAATCAACTTATAGTAAGTCAATGCTTATTTCTATATTTTTATGTTACCATAAGAAAAAGTAATATGCAACTGAATGTTTTTTATTAATTATGTGCCATAATAAAAATGTATAACCAAAGATTTGAATTAAAATTATGTAGAAAATTAATCATGATTTTCATTTATAAGTAAATAACTACCTCAAAAGAAGTAATCAGAAATTTGATGACGTCGTGGCGCAGCGGTAAAGAACCAGCCTTAAGCGCCACAGATTGCGGTTTCAATTCCCTGTTGGAGAAGATGTTTGTATTGACCATGCAGCCAAGTTTTTCGGTTTCGGTGTGTTTGTCATTGTGAATGTTTCCGAACCCCCGACACAGGATATAACTATCCTAATGGAGGCCATTGAGTGTATAGTGTTATGTTAATTAATTTTGTTGTTAGGTCTAAGATGATTGCATTACACCTGAAAATCTGATGATGCCACAAATCTGTGGTACAAATTCATTGATATAGGGCATGCCAGGACATTTCGTACTTCTTGTGCGCCAAAAATTAAAGTGGAAACTAATTAGAATGTGACAATAACTGTAATATTGTTTCTACTATTTATTATTTTTTAATACGTGGAGTAAAAAAGTTAACATTATTTACTTGCATACAAAATTATTATTCTTGTTTAATCGACGCATAGGTTGGCGTACATTAATAATTGAGGAATAATCTATAATACAAACACACATTATAATAATAAAATAGTGTTCAATATTTTTATGAGTAAGATAATGTGTGTTAAAAGTTAAAAATTATATTGGCAGCATTGTTATTCAAATTCATGTCATCGATTTGTATGTTGTTCATAGATGTGAAAAAAGTATAGATTGATGATCCAATGTATTAAAAAGGATATTATTTATTTGTGCTTATATGTAAGTAGGGGACACAGGATATTACTATCATTATTAATGGCAAATGAACCTTCTTTTTGTCCGGTAGTACATACTAATTTATGGTTCCCACTTCCCAGGTGACTATTTGATGGCTTGGACAGCGTGGTGCTGCAATATTAACGCTTTCATGTTGTTTTAATTTCTGGGGCATATAGAGTATAGACCCGCAATCCAGTGTCTTGGAAGTCAGTGATTTTGTTTGATATATTGTTGAAATCCAAAGTGATTATTTCAAAAATAAATATAGAGTTATTGAAATTTACATATTATTTCCGCGAATTTACATTTTACTTTTACTGTTTTCCTTTGCGAATTTTTGTAAGAACTCATAACGTTATAAAAGGTGCTTACAATCTTACATTCAATTTCATTTAAAATAATGATTTTATGATAATAAAGTTAATAAACAAGACAGTGTAACCAGAAAGAATACAACGGATATGGACAGACGATTTGATTTTACTGCAAACGGTAATTAAAAATAAACAATTATTTACACGAGAATCTATTTTACTTAGGTTACTATTATGCGTGAAGTTATCTTATTTTGGGTATGAGTGACGCGTTTGGATTTTTAGCGGCTTTCTAAGAATAAATGTAAATAAACTTGACACTTAAAAAGTCGGAAAAATCTTCTTTTTACAAACTTTTTCAGATATAGAAGTTGTTGAATTTGAGAATCTATAAATAATAGTAGTCAGAGTGTTTGTCGTGTCCTTGTGTATGTTTCCTGACCCCCTACACAGGATATAACTATCCTAATGAGCGGGCGTCGAGTGTGTAGCGTTTATTTACTTATTATTTGAAATTGCACTGTGTTGAATAAAAATATTAAATTACATTTTTCCTATAAGAAATCTCTGTCAAATCTGAATTCAAGATCACCTATTATTAAGGATAGAAAAGCCTTTATTTGCCGCTTTTACAAAGTGTGTCAAAAATTACTAATTTTTAAAAGCCTTAAATTGAACAACATGTTTATCAAAATAATAGTATTCTTATATTTCTGTGGGACTGTTATTTAAGTTTCATTAAAAAAGATACATATTTTTTTTTTTTTTTATGTTACAAGTTGGCAAACAAGCATACGGCCCACCTGATGGTAAGTGGCTGCCGCAGCCTATGAGCGCTTGCAGCACCATTAGTAGGTGCCACTCACGCGTTGCCAACGAGAGATATTAGTTCTTAAATCTCGTTCGCCCAGTAATTTCACTAGCGTACAGTGCCCTTCAAACCTGAACACAGTAGTGCCAAAGCACTACTATTTGGCGGCAGAATATTGGACACTGCGGTGGTACCTACATAGCCGGCGTCTTGCAATAAAAGACCTACCACCAGTGTAAATAATTAAACATATTAAATAATTAATTAAATTAAAATGAATATTGTTTCAGATTTTAGAAGTCGCTGGGTAAGAGAAGAATTTTACACAATACTTTTTAATGCAATCTTTTATTCTCAAAATTTCTGTATTATTGTAATCTCCGTATTTACCCAGGGTCTGCTTATACTCTTATCAAGATTTGATGGGGTTACTAGCTTTTACACAGAGCGATTGCCGTCTTACCTCCGTAACCTTAAGGGTGAACCATTAACTCATTGGATAAGAGCAAGCCTATCAAGAGTTAACGATTACTATCAGATGTTATGATAACAACCGGGACCAACAGCTTAATGTTCTCTCCGAGGCACGGTGGGTAGTCCCACAAGGCAAACGCACAGACCGAATAGATATTTTTATAAATATCTTATTATTAAACATCTCATTGTAATTAATAGATTGTAACTGTATGTAAAATCTAATTTTTATTACCTCTAGAACATAAATCAAGCACAAGTTAGCTCTTCAACGGACATTGTGATGCCGTTACTGCCAATAAAACGTTACCATGGAGGAAAACGAGGTAATATATAATTTTATATCACTACACAGTATAAAATAAAGTCGCTTTCTCTGTCCTTATGTATGCTTAAATCTTTAAAACTACGCAACGGATTTTGATGTGGTTTTTTTAATAGATAGAGTGATTGAAGAGGAAGGTTTATATGTACAACATCCATTAAATAGTGGAGGGAAAAAAACTGTTATTTTTGAGGTTTCTAATGTGATGGCGTAAATAATTACATTTAACGCGTGCGGGCCGCGGGCAGTAATGAATAAATCAAAACTACTGGATCGGTTTTAATCATTTTTTCAGTGAATGACATAAGCTATATATTTTATACCCGAGCGCAGGCAGAGCGGGCCGCAAGTCCACATAAAATTCCGGGATTAATAACTATAAATATTTTTTTTTTTATAAAAATTCCCAAGGTTTGCTAATATCCAGTCCTGAAAAATCACAAAAAAAAAATAGTAATGAAATTTTTTATAAACATATTATGCTCCGAGCGGGAATCGAACTTGCGACCTGTGCTGTTTAAGGCAGGTTCGCTACCGCTGCGCCACAACGCCGTCCATAAAAATGGTCTTCAGATGGTCAGAAAAAGTGGGTAGTTTTTTTATTTGCCTTACAAAGTATGTTAGTTGTGTCATAACGTTCATACAATACAGTTGTGTGTGTGTTTTATATGTTTAAATAATTATTTAAAGTTATTTTTTCAAAATTATTGATCAAATGTGTGAATATGATTATGGGGAATGCAATTTGCATGATGGTATGTATTTTTTTGGTTCTGAAGATTTTTTTTTAAGAATATTAGCAATGCTTTTTACAAGGCATTACTAATATTCCCATTGCCCGTCCAAATAAGCTCGAAGCTTGCGCTAGGAGTGGGTACGACAATAGCCCAAGGGGTCAGGATCGAACCCTCGAGTCTCTCGTTAACGATGCTTCCCGTTGAGCTATTGAGGCTTTAAAATATATAAAAAAAGAATGGAATTTATACGTGTTATATTTTCGTGTTATCAAAAAAGGTTATTAATTCGGTGTTATTAGGTTTTCGTAGCGATGGAGATCGGTAAACGTCTAGTGGTATTTCTACTGAACGTCTCCGTAAAAAGTCGGTCCCGGCTGTTGACAATTTGACAAACAGTCGATAAGTCAAGTCAGAGGTCTATACTTCTTCATCCTAGCATTACTCCCGGTATTTTTATGTACCCAGGGTCTGCTTATTACTCTTATCCGGATTTGACAGGTAACTAGTTTTTACACAGAGCCATTGCCATCTGACCTCCGCAACCCTAAGGGCGAACCAGTAACTCATTGGATAGGAGCAATTTACTTATCAAGAGTTAACGATTATTATCAGATGTTATTGATAGCTTAACGTGCTCTCCGAGGCACGGTGGGGAGATCCACACGGACAAACGGCCAGACCGGGACAGAAATTTTAACAAACATCTGCCCGAGCGGGAATCGAACCCGCAACCGTCGAGACTAAAGGCAGACTTGCTACCCGCAACGCCACAACGGTGTCGAAAAGTCAGAGGTCTATACGGACGACCTGAACAACTCTGACACTAGGTTGGCCACCACTTGAGAAGAAGTTTTCCGATATAGCGTAAAGTACTTACCGTTGAAATTGTGCATAACATGTTACGAATATTTGCTTACACGGGCTCGAGGCCTCTGTAGTTGGGGGCTGGGGCCCGTATCTTTGGTACGGCGGTAGCTACGCCCCTGATTACTCTTTTTAGCTTATCGATATGTTTTGAAAATGATTGATTGAGTAATAAATTAAATTCAAGTGTCCGTTTGTAATGTATAAATAACAACTCTTTACTAGGTTCATTAGAAAGTGTATTTGTCTATCAGTTTGATCCGGCTTATCGCAGAAACGGTTAGATCAGTTTTGACAGTACATTCACGTTGTGGCGCAACAGATCGCCAGTTCGATTCCCGTAGATGTTTGTATTGACCATACAGCAATGTGTTCCGGTCTGGGTGTGTATGTCCGACCCCCGACACAGGATATAACTATCCTAATGGGGGCCTTTGACTTTGTAGCGTAATTTATTTCTCACTAGCTTCTGCCAGCGGCTTTGCCCGCTTGAATAACGATTTTAATAAAAACTCTGAACACCCCTCCGCCCCCCTCCTTTTAGAAACTGAATGTCATATTTGGACGCAAATAAGCAATACCGTGTCAACCCACAAAATTGAAAAAACTGAGTTATATATGCAGAAGTGTTGGTAAATGGCTGAAGAACATTTTTCTTTAATATTTGTAGGGTTTTAAGCTTTAAAACTTCTAAAAGCAATTTTTAATAATACAATTTATGTATTATGTTAAACGTTTTGGGTTATATTATATATTAATTAGTATATTAATAAGAATTTATTTATTCATTTTGACTAATAGCTTTAAGAATTAGTAATTTAAAGTATAAAGAATTAGGCGTCCGTGCACTACACAGTTAAACAATAATCTAAAACGCGAGTGAAGTTGCGGGAATACCTAGTCTAAATATGAAACTTAATTATTTGACAGATGGTGAGCCCCTGGCGAAGAGGGCTGCCCCCTCAATACAGCTGGATGCTGGGTTCAAGTGGAATTTACAGGTAACCGTTTTCTTTTCCTCTAGTTCCTCCAGCATAAATGGGCCGGCCCACCAGGGAAGTGCTACCCTCACACAGAAGGTCTGCGTAAAGTAACAGTATCAGTGGGTACTGTTGCGTTTCGTGTGATGAGTGAGAGCGCTGGAGGCCCAATCTCCCACCTCTGTTCACTTCCCTCCTATCCTTTGTGATATTTCAAGTATCTCGCGCGTTCATAGGTAGCGGTGACTGCTTACCATCAGACGGATTGTATGCTTGTATTCCACCCCGTTTTTTTTCATGTACAAGTTGGCAAGCAAGTAGACGGCCCACCTGATGGTAAGTGGTTGCTGTAGCCTGTGAGCGCTTGCAGCACCATGAGTAGGTGCCACTCACGCGTTGCCAACCTCGACATATTAGTTCCTTAATCTCGTCCCCAGAAATTTCACTAGCCTACAGTGCCCTTCAAACTGGAACACAGTAGTGCCTAAGCACTACTATTTGGCGGCAGAATATTTGACACTGCGGTGATACCTACCTAGCCGGCCTCTTGCAACAACAGACCTACCACCAGTGTGACTGACTGCACTGGTGGAATAATCTCTGCTGTGATAGAGGTTATCCCAACAGCGGGCGATGGGGTCGTCACATCCCGCTGCCAGTACATTTTGAATTCCTTAATTAATAACTATTCAAGAAAATAGTGCTCTTATCCCTGATCCCTAATTATTGATTTTGACGCTCCCTTTAAAAGGGAAGTGGTAAATTTGGCAGTAGAATTCTTCAAACTTCTTATAACACAAATTTTTTAGGGTTCCGTACTTAAATGTTAAAATGTTAACCTAATAGTAAGACTCCGCTGTCACCAGGCTGTCTCCCAGATGATGTATTCCCATACAACAAACATGATTTTTTGCCGTTTTTATAGTTAACAGTACGGAATCCTTCGTGCCCTAGTCCGATTCGCACTTGGCCGGTTTTTCGTTTTGGTTACATTCTCAAATCTATACTTGATCTTTTTGATGGAGTTCTCCACGATTTTGACTTGCCATTATTTATTTACAAGGCATTGGCGAAGGCTGCGGAGTCCGTGGAAACCGGTGGCAAGTCTCCAGTATCTGCGCTTAATGAGCTGGGAGTACGGGTCTCCTACAGTGTGCTCAGACAAGGGGGACCGGCGCACTGTCCCAGCTTCTCCATCGCCGTCACTGTGAGTAATATTGAAGAAACTCATCAATTTTTTAATGCCCCTAGCGGAAATGGAACCGCGACCACTGTGGCACATAAAGCAGGTTCAATTTTGCTGCGCCAACACGTCGTCAATAATAGTATTGGAAGCCTCAATAGCTCAACGGTAGAAGGCTTCGCTCCGTTAGCGCGAGAGCTGGTTCGATCATGACCTCCCTGGGCTGTTGTCGTACCCACTACTACCTCAAGCTTCGAGCTTATTTGGAGGGGCAATAGGAATATTAGTAATGCCTTAAAAATTGGTAATACACTTTAAAAATGTTTTTTTCGCAGGTCGCTGATATGACATTCGAAGGTTGGGGTCACAGCAAGAGGGAGGCTCGGGCATCAGCAGCCAGGACCTGCCTCAGTGCACTACTCGCGAGGGCCGGAAGGGTACTCCCTAACCCTGGACTGCAGCTGGACTTCACGAGCGATGAGCCGCCGAGGTATCCTGGTAAGTTAGATAAATAAACACTACACAATCACGGCCCCCATTAGGATAGTTGTATCCTGTGTCGGGGGTCTGGAAACATACACAATGACAAGCACAAACACACCCATACCGGAAAACATGCCTGTATGGTCATTACAAACATCTGCTCCGTGCGGGAATCGCACCCGCGACCTATGGCGCTTAAGGCAAGTTCTCTACCGCTAGCAATAAAAGACCTACCACCAGTGTGACTGACTGCACTGGTGGAATAATCTCTGTTGTGACAGAGGTTATCCCAACAGCGGGCGATGGGGTCGTCACCTCCCGACGTCTTACTAAAACCTCCTCGGTAACCGACCTCAGTGCGTGCTAGAGGCTCTGAAAACTCCTGTGGAACGCACTCCAGGGTCTCTGAGCACATGGCTCGACTTAGCCCTTTCTGGGGAGAGCTGACGGTGTTGCTCTCACCCTGGGGAACTGATGGCATTGTCCCCCGTGTCCCCACACCACAGGTAGCGTGTCACATTCCCGCTTGGAGTGTTTGTATTGACCATACAGGCATGATGATGAACATATTTATTTACTATGTATAAACTGTATATTTTAATTATTTTGGTTATATCACTTCTTTAAATCTATGTATTCTATGTACACCTTCTTACCACCCTAATACTTTGGTATTTATGACTTTTACGCAATTTTTAATGGTTGTCTGGAAGAGATCGCTTGTTAGCGATAAGACCGCCACTTGTACATAATTTTATTCTTTCTCTCCGTGTCTGTATGTCTATTTGTTTTGTTTTTGGTGTACAATAAAGTGTTTTTATTATTATTTTTTTATTACTACAGGCATGTTTTCCGGTTTGGGTGTGTTTGTCCTTGTCATTGTGTATGTTTCCGGACCCCGACACAGGATATAACTATCCTAATGGGGGCCGTTGAGTGTGTAAGTTGCTTAACTTGATCGCTTACAAACTGTGGTTCTGTTTTTTTTTTCCCAGTATCAGAGTTCCAGTGTATGGAAACGAAAATCCAGCCACCGGAAGTGAACAACAAACCCACTCCGCCACCAGGTAACAACCACTGACTCTATTATACTAGCTTCTGCCAGCGGCTTCACCTGCGTATAAATGTTTTAATACAAACTTTGAAATTTCAAAACATTAAAATACTTAGCTTCTAGGTTAAAAAATGTTGAAAATCCCATACAAATTTTCAACCTTTTTTCAAACCTTTAAGGGATTACAAAAAAACCTTTCTTAAGGCTTACTTACATAACGCATCAAACACTTAAATTCTGACCGGGTCTAAAGTTGCTTAACCCGTAAATCGTTTCCAGGTCTTTTCGGTCCACCGGTGCCTCAAGTACAGAAGAGTCCCATAAATATGCTGTACGAGAACTATCCAGGTGTTGTCTTCAACTGTACATATGGAGATGGTACACCGCTGGAGGCTGTTCAGGGTAAGTTTTATGTATATGGCTTAAGGGGTTTTTAGAGTTTCGTACCGAATTGGTGCCGAAACCCGCCTTTTTCCGTCCGACTGTCAGCTGGCTGTATATCACGTGAATTTTTGTTGCCCATATAAAACACGATTTTTTTTTTCAAAGTTGGTACAGAATCTTTTATAATTATATGAATGATTTTTGACCCTCTACGCAAAAACGACGCTTTTAAGTTTGGCCTGTGTCTATGTAGGTCTGTGGCACCTGCCTTAAACGCCACAGGTCGCGGGTTCAATTCCCGCTCGGAGCAGATTGTATTAATCATACAGACATGTTTTCCGGTCTGGGTTTGTTGGTCTTTGTCATTGTGTATGTTTCCGGACCCCCGACACAGGATATAACTATCCTATCCGTTGAGTGTGTAGCGTTTAAAAAAAAAATTTAATAGATTTAAAATGAAATTTAAAATTGCTCATTCCAGCTCCTACACAGCTGAGCCACAGTATGCGATTCAAAGTCGTCTGTCTAATAAAGGATCAGAAGTTTGAAGGATTTGGTGAGTTATATACTTCATTACCAATAGCTCAATGGTAGAAGGGTGGACTCCGCTCCGGGTTCAATCTTGACCCCTTTGGGCTATTGTCGTACCCACTCCTAGCGCAACCGCAGTAGCTATTTGGAGGGGCAATAGTAATATTAGTAATGTCTTCTTCTTCTTATAGAGTTGTTAGTGGCCAACCTAGTGTCAGCGTTGTTCAGGTCGCCCGTAGGCCTCTGACTTGACTTATCGACTGTTGTCAGATTGTCAACAGCCGGGACCGACTTTTTACGTGCCCTCCGAAGCACGGAGATGCTCAGTTGAAATACCACTATGTCATCACCCATCTAGTGACTGACCGCGCCTAAAGTTGCTTAACCCACCGATCTCTTACCGATCAGTGTTTGCACTTTGCTATTAACGAGAAATTCCTAGAAAAAGCGTTGCTAATATTCTTAAAATATTAATTAATTTTAGGACAAAAAAAAGCCCAAAATCAAAATTCCTCCCATTTTATTATACCTTGAAAGATTTTTTCCAACCCCCAGTTACAAATTGTGAACCTTGTTTTGGATATATTTAAGGGTATCGTTAAAATCCTGTAGTGGTTCGGTAGAATATTTGACACTGTGGTGGTACCTACCTAGCCGGTCTCTTGCAACAAAATACCAACCACCAGTGTGACTGACTGCACTGGTGGAATAATCTATCCTAGGGTAGAGATTATCCCAACAGTTGGCGATGGGGTCTTCACGTTAAAAAAAAATACTGAATGAATGAAAGACACCGTTGTGGCGTTGTGGGTAGTGAGTCTGCCTTTAGTCTCGACGGTTGCGGGTTCGATTCCCGCTCGGAGCAGATGTTTGTATTAATCGTACAGGCATGTTTTCCGGTCTGGTTGTGTTTGTCCTTGTCATTGTGAATGTTTCCGGACCCCGACACAGGATATAATTATCCTAATGGGGGCCGTTGAGTGTGTAGCGTTTATTTATTATTATTATTTATTATTTTTATTTCAGGGTCAAGTAAGAAACTGGCCAAGTTGGCTGCAGCGAGGGCTGCTCTAGGGGAACTCTGTGAGAAGACCCTCACTCACATGAAGCCGGTATCATCTGACACACTTCCACAGCTATTGGCCGATCATATCGCTAAGTTAGTATCGTTATGATGAGATGATGAACTTTTTTATTCATCATCATCATTGTCATCATCATCATCATCATCTTCGTCATTATCATCGTCATCGTCATCATTATCATCGTCATCATTATCATCTTCCTAGATTTATTCCATATATTATCCCATGCTTATTACTCTTATCCAGATTTCACAGATTTGATTGACCTCCACAACCCTAAGGAACCAGTAACTTATTGGATAAGAGCGAACCTATCAAGAGTTAACGATTATTACCAGATGTTATTATAACAACCGGGACCGACTTAACGTGCTCTCCGAGGCACGGTGGGGAGATCCACAACAACAAACGCCCAGACCCATTACAAATATCTGACCCGAGCAAGAAGTAATCATATAAGTTAATTACATTCATCATCAATCCATCATCATTTTTGAGATTACATCAAATTGATTTCAAATTCAGTTCACCATAAGGGTAGATACTGCTGCAGATATGAGAGAAAATCTGTTTGTTACGTTTTAACTCAGAAACCCTTGAACCAATTTTGATAATTTTTGTATAGTAATAGACGAGACCCGGGATTAGAACTTAGTTGTAAGCTTTTGATCCCCTATTTCATCTTCTACAAATTTAGTTTTCGCGCCAAAAAGTGGTCTGTCACCGTCTTCATGGTCCCATCTATATACCCTAAATTCATCATAATAGTTTCAGCGGTTTATTTCAAAAACTCATTTTCCCCGATGGGTCAGTTCGACTGGGGAAGTACTACCCTCTCACAGTAACAGTGTTTTTGTTTCGTGTTAGTGAGAGTGCGGTAGGCCCAATCTCCCCCTATTTTCCCTTGTCATCCTTCTTCGTCCTAGCATTATGCCCGGTATTTTATTTTACCCAGGGTCTGCTTATCACTCTTATCCGGATTTGACGGGTTACTAGTTTTTACACGGAGCGATTGCCATCTGACCTCCGCAACACTAAGGGCGAACCAGTAACTCATTGGATAAGAGCAATTTACTTATCAAGAGTTAACGATTATTATCAGATGTTATGATAACAACCGGCACAGACAGCTTAACGTGCTCTCCGAGGCACTGTGGGATGACACAGACAAACGCCCAGACCGAGACAGAAATTTAACAAACATCTGTCCGAGCGGGAATCGAACCCGCAACCGTCAAGACTAAAGGCAGACACGCTACCCACAACGCCACAACAGTGTTTTCTTCCCTCCAATCCCTTGGGTTGGCAACACGCATGTGTTACTTCAAGTATCGTGTTGTTCATTGGTAGTGGTGACTGTTTACCATCAAGCGGATCGTATCCTTACTATCGACGACGTTGTGGCGCAGCGGTAGCGAACCTGCCTTAAACGCCACAGGTCGCGGGTTCGATTCCCGCTCGGAGCATAATATGTTTGTATTGACCATGCAAGCATATTTTCTGGTCTGGGTGTATTTGTCCTTGTCATTGTGAATGTTTCCGGACCTCCGACACAGGATACTACTATCCTAATGGGGGCCGTTGAGTGTGCAACGTTTATTTATTTTGTTTATTTTATCCTTGTTTGACAACCCTCATGAAATATATATAAAAATAAAATTAAATAGTGAAGCCTCAATAGCTCAACGGTAAAAGGGCCGACTTCGCTCCGTTAACGCGAGAGTCGAGGGTTCGATCCTGACCCCTTGGGCTATTGTCGTACCCACTCGAGCTTATTTGGAGGGGCAATAGGAATATTAGTAATGCCTTGAAAAAGCATTCCTAATATTCTTTAAAAAAAAAAAACCGGCTCGACTGGGGAAAAACTACCCTATCATAGAAAAAGTAAAAGTACTGTTGTATTTCGTGTTAGTAACCCCTCTGTTTCCTCCTCCTTAACCCATGGATACTTCAAGTACTAAAAAATTATATATATTTTTTTCTAGATTGGTTAACGAGAAATTCAACGATCTGATGAGGGGTGATCTCGTTCATTCCAAGAGGAAAGTGCTCGCTGGGATCGTTATGACCATAAACAATACTATAGAAGGGGCCAAGGTTTGATTCCGCTTATGTAATAACCAACATATTAATATTAATAAACGCTACACACCGAAAGCCCCCCCTTAGGAATTTTTTTTTTTCCGGAATGTGTATTGCTGTTTTGTATTATGGGGGGGCCGAGTACAGAGACTCAGCCGTGATAAAGGGGCAGCCCTCACGGGGGCTCCAATTTGATTCTGTCCTTAGGTTGCCTCCTGTTAAGTTATCGGAGATGGCCCATTAGGATAGTTATATCCTGTGTTGGGGGTCCGGAAACATACACAAGAACAAACACACCCAGACCGGACAACATGCCTGTATGGTCAATACGAACATTTAACCCGGGTGGGAATCGAACTCGCGATCTGTGGCGCTTAAGACAGGTGGACACTTCTGGTAGGGTCACAGAGTCAAAGGAAAGTATTAAGTTTCGTTGATTTGTATGACATACTCTTTTTTTTTAAATAAACGCTGCACACTCAACGGCCCCCATTAGGATAGTAATATCCTGTGTCGGGGTCCGGAAACATACACAATGACATGGACAACTACACCCTGACCGGAAAATATGTTTGCATGATCAATACAAACATATTATGCTCCGAGCGGGAATCGAACCCGCGACCTGTAGCGTTTAAGGCAGGTTCGCTACCGATGCGCCACATCGTCGTCAAATCTCTTTCAATATATTTAAATTATAGAAAACTCAAATTGCTGAATGGATTTTGATGTGATTTCTTTTGGGAATTAGAAACTATATAATTTCAAATATAAAAGATTTTTAAATGATAGATAGATATTAAAATCGGTGACACTTGTCGAAAGCAACGCTGCCTCTTCGTGTCTCAACCCATGCCACCGCTTGCCACCCCTTACCACCCCCCTCATGACAATCCAAGTCGCCCCAGCCCATGCCGCCGCTTGCCACCCTTACCACCCCCTCATAGCAATCTTAGTCGCCCCAGCCCATGCCACCCTTACCACCCCCTCATAGCAACCTTAGTCGCCCCAGCCCATGCCACCGCTTGCCAATCCTAAAGCCCCACTCTTTTTAGATTAGTTTGCATTTAGTAAAAAGTTAAATTGTATTTATTCGTATGTCTTGTTGTTACAGGTGATAGCGGTAACTACGGGTACTAAGTGTGTCTCCGGGGAGCACATGTCGGTGAGGGGGAGAGCTGTCAACGACTGTCACGCTGAGGTGAGGATGAATGGATCATACACACACACAAAGTAGTATTAGAGCCATGCTCCTCTCAGCACACAGCCTTGCTCTCCGGGGGAAGTACTACCCTCTCACAGTAAATAAATAATAATAATAAATAAATAAACGTTGCATATTCAACGGCCCCCATTAGGATAGTAATATCCTGTGTCGGGGTCCGGAAACATTCACAATGACAAGGACAAATACACCCAGACCGGAAAATATGCTTGCATGGTCAATACAAACATATTATGCTCCGAGCGGGAATCGAACCCGCGACCTGTGGCGTTTAAGGCAGGTTCGCTACCGCTGCGCCACAACGTCGTAAAATTAGTACTGTTTCATTGCATAGATCTCCCAACCCCTCTATTCATTTCCTTTTTTCCTTGTTGCGGTGATTCCTTCCCATCAGAAGGACCGTGGACCGTGTAGCGCCAAAGGTCGCGGGTTCGACTCCCGCTCGGAGCACGCTTGTGTCGACCATACATGCATGTGTTTCGGTCTGGGTGTGCTTGTCATTGTGTTGTATGTATCCGGACCCCGACACAGGATATAACTATCCTAATGGGGGCCGTTGAGTGTGTTGCGTTTTTTTTTATTTTTTTATTACATTCTGAGTTGTAGGTTCCGTAACCATATCCTACCAGCTAATTTTTTTTTTTGCCCACAGGTAGCCGCTCGTCGTTGCCTACAGAGACATCTATACTCGCAGCTACTGATGTATGCCAATTCTGCTGGTGAGTTCTATTTGTTACCACCAAACATGAGTAGCTTCGGCCCAGGGGAGGGGAGAATGGGGAGGAAGAATGAGGGAGGGGATTTCTTGAACGCTTTCACGCCTAAACTGCTGAGACGACTATGATGACAGGTGGGACTTTTTGGTGGGAGGGAAAATAGGATAAAGCTTGGTCTAGGGGAGGGAGAAATGTTAATTTAGTGTCCACATTTCTCAAAATGACTATTTTCTTCAATAGTTATTAGTCGAATAGGTTAAAATGCAAGAAAAATCTGGGACCCGTAAAAAAGTCTGGGACCTGTTAAAGAAGAAAGACCGGTGAACATAATTGAATTACTAATATCGCTATTAAAAAAATAGGGATGGATGGTAGAAGGGTGAAAATTGAGGGTTGTATGAATTTTTTAATGCCACGTCACAAGAAAATAAAAATATACATTTTTGTCCAAAAAATAAAAATTTTAAATTAAAAAAAAACCACCATTATCACTTAGGGTTATAAAAAAGATAACAACCTATTCTCAGATCTAATTAATATACTTATAAAATTTCATCAAAATCGTTTTTTTTTTTTATGTTAAAAGCCGGCAAACAAGCTTACGGCCCACCTGATGGTAAGTGGTTACCGCCGTAGCCTATGAGCGCTTGCAGCACCATTAGTAGGTGCCACTCACGCGTTGCCAACCGAGATATTGGCTCTTAAATCTCCTCTGCCCAGTAATTTCACTACAGCGTACAGTGCCCTTCAAACCGGAACACAGTAGTGCCTAAGCACTACTATTTGGCGACAGAATATTGGACACTGCGGTGGTACCTACCTAGCCGGCCTCTTGCAACAAAAGACCTACCACCAGTGTGACTGATTGCACTGGTGGAATAATCTCTGCTGTGACAGAGGTTATCCCAACAGCGGGCGATGGGGTCGTCACATCCCGACGCCGGGTCAAGCGTTTTATGGAACTAAAACTGTGACACAAGAATATATTTGGTAATAATAATTACCCCAGATCCAACGGTACCTATACCTGAATCGGACATCGAACCGGCCCCGGTGGGGGTATCAGCTCCGTCCGGACCGGAACCTGCACCTGTACGTGAGCACGGCGCCCTGCGGGGACGGAAGAATCTTCAGCCCCCACGAGCACCACGAGGCCGAGCCCGACAGGCATCCCAACAGGTGAGCAGGGATTGATGGCGTCATAATAAGTGACAGGGGCCGTTGAGGGCGTCATTATGTGACAGGAGCGTTGAGGGCGTCATTATAGTTGTCAGGGGGCGTTGAGGGCGTCATTATAGTTGTAAGGGGGCGTTGAGGTCGTCATTATAGTTGAAAGGGGGCTTTGAGGGCGTCATTATATGTTACCTGGAGGGGGCTTTAAGGCAACCTAAAACTTGACGTGTGAAGGTTGAGGGTAACCTTGCTACTGACATATGGGGGTTTAGGGCATCATAACAAGGGTCTGGAGAAAAGTGATTGATTATCGCTACAGGTGCCAGGGGCGTTGAGGGCATCCCAACAGAGTACGGAAGGAAGAGGGGGTGTTGTTCTGGATGGGCTTGTAATGAAATATTATAATTTATCGGTCAAAAGCGTAACTTATTTGTTGAAAAGTCATCTAGTAATCAAAAATGTTTGTATTGAGTATACACATAAGGACCTCAAAATACAATTATACATTATGTGTTTCTATATGGTTGTGTGTGTGTTTTTGCGTTATCGTGTAACAAACATACAAACATGTTATATTTTGGACAGATTGGCAAGAGGTCAGCTCCGTACGAAGATCGAGTCCGGTGAGGGTACTATCCCGGTGAAGAACAGCAGCAACATCGTTCAGACCTGGGACGGGGTCTTACAGGTGATATTTGTGACCTCTGTTTTTTGTTTCATGACGGGTGGCAAACAAGCAAACGGTCTAATGGGGAGAAGGGAAGGGATGAGAAGTAGAGAGGGTGGGAGATTAGAGATCCGGAGCTGTCACTCAAAACTTTTTATTTATGTCATGACGAGTGGCAAACAAGTATACACTCTGGCGGGGAGAAGGGAAAAATGGAAGGGAGTAGGAGTGGGATTAGAGTGCCGGTGCTCTCACTCATCGCACGAAACGCAACAGTACCTACTGATACTTGATGATGATTTTCTGTGAGAGGGAAGTAATTCCCCGCTCGAGCTGGCTGACTTGTGCTGGGGACCACGGTTCTACTACGATTGGTTTAATCCCCATTCGTAAACACCCCTCCCCACCACGATAGCCACTTTATACTCCCCTCCCTTCTCGGGATATGTGGTGAGGTTTCAGGCTAATCCCCATCTTTAGAGATATTAATTTTAGGCTTCCATATAAAATATCAAAAAGTCTCTGGTGCTCCTCCGTAAATTTAACACCAATCCAACGAAGGGGAAGTCACAAGCTTCCAGCTATCGAATCAAGGGTTGGTTGGTGTGCTTGCTTGCCAACTTGTCACCAAAAAAAAAATACAAAGGAGCACCAGCGAGTTTGGGACATTTTGTCTGTGTGTTGGTGGCATTATATTAACGACACCGTTGTGGCGTTGTGGGTAGCGAGTCTGCCTTAAGCCTCGACGGTTGCGGGTTCGATTCCCGCTCGGAGCAGATGTTTGTATTAATCGTACAGGCATGTTTTCCGGTCTGGTTGTGTTTGTCCATGTCATTGTGAATGTTTCCGGACCCCGACACAGGATATAATTATCCTAATGGGGGCCGTTGAGTGTGTAGCGTTTATTTATTATTTATTATTTCTGAACGCCCAGGGCGAGAGGCTGCTGACCATGTCCTGCTCGGACAAGGTGGCGCGCTGGTGCGTGGTGGGGCTGCAGGGCGCGTTGCTGGCGCGCCTGCTGCGGCCCGTGTACCTCAGCTCGCTCGTGCTGGGCTCGCTGCTGCACCACCACCACATGTACAGGTACAAGGGGGTGGCAAAAGGGTGGCAAAAGTGGGTGGCAAAAAGGGTGGCAAAAAGGGTGGCAAAGGGTGGGTGGGAAAAGAGGGGAGTGGCAAAGAGTGGGTGACAACAGACCGGGTGGCAAAGGGAGGGGTGACAAAAGGGGGTGGCAAAAGTGGGTGGCAAAGGGAGGGTGGGAAAAGAGGGGAGTGGCAAAGAGTGGGTGACAACAGACCGGGTGGCAAAGGGAGGGGTGGCAAAGGGTGGGATGGTCAAGGATGGTGTAAAGTGGGATGATAGAAGGTGGCAATTGTGGGGAATGAAATGTAAAAAGTGGGTTTTGATTTTTGGTTTGATATTTTATTATTGTGGTGGGAAACACTTGTTTGCAATTGTACTCTTAATTTAATAAAAAAAATCGTGTAGCGGTTCATAGAATACACCTATTTACTAAATTTCATATAGATAGAGCCTATGGACTCCGACAATAGAATTACTGTGACATACGGACGGAAATCCTGAAATTATAAAGGTTCCGTTTTTGCCATTTGGCTACGGAACTCTAAAAAGGACATAACCTTAAAATTTTTAGTTGCAAACATTTAAATATCTGTCACGGTCTGGACGCCCCACCGTGCCTCGGAGAGCACGTTAAGCTGCCGGTCCCGGTTGTTATCTGATAATAATCGTTAACTCTTGATAGGTTTACTCTTATCCAATGAATTACTGGTTCGACCTTAGCCTTAGCCCTTAGCCTAGTAACCCGTCAAATCAGGACCACAGTATATTATGTACTAAAGGTCCCAGCAGACGTTGTCTTGCAACGAAAATGAAAAAAGCTGAGACCTGATAGCAGCGCCCCCTACTGGGTCCCATAGTTAATCTAAACCATTCTCGAATCCACCGGGATACACACAAAAAATTTATCAAAATCGGTTCAGCCGTTTAGGATCTCAGTGACATACAAACGTACAGTAGAATTATATATATATAAAGATAAAAAAAAAACTAATTAAAATTAATTCTTTATTAACGAAAACATTTAAAAAATTAATACTAATAAACTTAATTAAAATTTATTCTATGGAGTATGGCGAATGTCGGTGAGTTGTTAAAAAGTATGAACCTCTGGCGCTGGAAAAAAAAAAAACGTTTCATGGACATAATTTTAACATGAAATTATTATAATCTTTGTTTAAAGTAGATCCGTAAAAAAAATTGTCTTTCTTTCACTAAGCTGAGCGTACATAGCGTTAAGTACGAAAGATACGACATTATACTTGCCTCTCTTACTAACATTATACCCATATAATAGAATCTTTACTGAACTTTTTTCTGATTGGCTAACTAATTGCTCATACATGCCTCTGATTTGATTTATAGATTATTTATTATCATTATCCATATACTGAACACGCCTCAAGCTACTTAACTGGTCACCCACCCACATAGTGATCTCACCGGAGATACCTAACTGGTCACCCATCCATATAGTGATCTCACCCGAAGATATCTAACTGGTCACCCATTCAAATGCAGACTACGTCTAAAGCTACCTAATCGGTCACCCATTCCAATGCTGACCACGCCTGAAGCTTCCTACTTAACTGGTCACCATTCCAATATTTACCTCGCCTGAAGCTATTTGACTTGTCACCTCTCCCAATATTTACAGTGCCTAAAGTTCTTTAACTGGTCACCCATCCAACTACTAATCCCGCGTGAAACTACATAACTGGTCACCCATCCATATACTGACAGCGCTTGATGCTGCTTAACCGGTCACCCAACTATATACTCATCGCTCCTAAAGCTGCTTATTACTACTAATATTCTCATGTTTCTTGACGCCAATTTTTTAAAAACCTATTTAAACAAACTCACCTTAATTGGAATAATTATTGACTAACAATACTCAAAGAGTTCTCTCTTAAACCGAAGAGCTTTTTAAAGAAAGCTTTTAATTTCGATTCGTTATTTATTTCTATATTATAATTTATCGGTTTTAAAATAACCGGATAATTTTCCGTAAATTCATTCTCTTCTTTGATCGAATGGTTTATGAAACTGTCGCCATTTTGTATTATTGTGTTGATCTCTCTGATAACTGTCAAAATCGGCACCATCTTGTTTCGATGGCGGAAAAGGAATTTTAAAGTTTTCACCAACATATTATCGTTGGTATTTTGAACTTGAATGAATCTCCGTTGTCTGTGGTTTCTTACATTTTTTTTTGGAAATAAAAGTCGTCTTAATGGAGTTCTTTTTGACAGTTCAAAGTTTGACTTTTTCACTTGTAAGTGATAGACGTAATGGCCGAGTGTAGTGTTGTTGTCGCCTGGAAAGAATAAGCCGTGCTAAAGTGCTGTACAATGGTGCATGTTTTAGATTACAAAGTGAAAGAAAACGTTCTCCAAATCTTAGAAATACTTTTGACAGATCCTTTTATCGTAATGTCAAAACGGAGTTTGCGTGGTGAAATTCTGCCAGCCCTGCTGACGTGCTGCTTTCAATTTTTATTTTTAAATGCAATTAATGTGTCATAAGTTTTTTTTTTTTAAAGAATATTGGCAATGCTTTTTCAAGGCATTACTAATATTCCTATTGGCCCTCCAAATGAGCTCGAAGCTTGCGCTAGGAATGGGTACGACAATAGTCCAAGGGTTCAGCATCGAACCCGCGACTCTCGCGTTAACGGAGCGAAGTCGACCCTTCTACCGTTGAACTATTAAGTCTTCCAAATAAGAAGCCCGTGCTGACGCATGTGGCGTTCGCGTATCGGGCACGTGTCGTTTTTAACGCACTCTAATTTGTAAGAAACATGATGAAGACTTGTTACCATAAATTATGTTCATTGGTAACAAAGGCATGACAGTGCATTGTAACCTGAGATGAGATGCAGGAGAGGGGTACTGAGAAGGGGTTGTCTTGTGCACTTGTGCCGTAAGCTTTACCAACTTTAACTGAAATAAATTATCGAATGAAACACGAAATTCTGTTGAAAAAAAGCAGTCCAAAACTGTGCAACTGTACAAATTGTGTAACAACTTCCCCAAGGCCAAAAATTGTCACAAATTGTGCACAATCTTCCATCAAACTTAAAAATGTCTTGTGCAATATCCTCAAATCCAAAAAATCTCACTTAAAATCAACTCCGAATCCCATATGGGTGGTTTCCTTCGAGCAGTAACCCTTGGAGAAATCGCGCCAGGACTGGCAGCGGGTTGATACGAATGAGTTAGGACGTAGCACAGATTCACTGTAGAACATGTAGGAACGCCAGTGGCTGCAGAAAACTGGGGGGAGAAGTTGACAGTTCTGAATTGGTTCAAACTTTTTGCGGTGGTACCTAACCAGCTGAATAATCTCTACTGTGGCAGAGATTGCTCCAACAGCGGGCGATGGGGTTGTCACCGCCCACCGCTGGTAAACTTTTAAAAGTTTATACAGCTGATCTAGCTTAAATTTTAACTTAAGACGATGTCCTGATGATGCGCCACATGTCTGGGTGTATTTGTGGTTGTCCTTGTGTATGTTTCCAAGACCTCGACACAGGATAACACTATCCTAATAGAGACCGTTGAGTGTGTAACGTTTATTTATTTACTTATTTACTTCTATTATTCGTTCTTACTAGAATTGGTGATACAAATTTGGTCATCCTGAAATTCTAACTTAGTCTTAGAGCAGAAGTCGAAATGGCAATAGAAAACTAAAGTAGCAGCCTGTTAATGTCCCACTGCTGGGCAAAGGCCCCAATACTGTCAAGGAGATGGATTTAGAATTTAATCCACCACGCTGCTCCACTGCGGCTTTGTGGATATACGTGTCACAGAATTTTTTACCAAGACGTATGTTTCTACACGTTGTTTTACTTCACTGCTAAGCACGAGATTTGAAACACGAAAATTCAAAGATTGAACTCGTGATCTTCGATTGAAGTCTACGTTTTAAAAAATATTGAATACTCACACTTTGGTAAGAACTGTTGCTGTGGTATAACAACTTCCAATTCACATCCGGGTTGAGGGCTTATGCCGCCGTTTGGATAGAAATCTACGTGACCAACTTGTTCATTGTATCCTGAAACAATATTAGGTTATAACAACTTCAAAAAAAGTATACTGTGCCATAACGTGTCCGAGCTATTTAACCGGTCACCCATCCATATACTGACCGCGCCTGAAACTACTTAACCGGTCACCCATGCGTATGATGATCACGCCTGAAGGTACTTGACTGGTCACCCATCAACATGCTGGCCGCGCCGGAAGCAACTTAACCGGCCATCCATGCGTATGCCGACCACGCCGGAAGTTTTTTTTTTTTTTATGTTAGAAGTTGGCAAACAAGCATACGGCCCACCTGATGGTAAGTGGCTGCCGCAGCCTATGAGCGCTTGCAGCACCATTAGTAGGTGCCACTCGCGCGTTGCCAACCTCGAGATATTAGTTTTAAATCTCGTTCGCCCAGTAATTTCACTAGCGTACAATGCCCTTCAAACCGGAACACAGTAGTGCCTAAGCACTACTATTTGGCGGCAGAATATTGGACACTGCGGTGGTACCTACCTAGCCGGCCTCTTGCAACAAAAGACCTACCACCAGTGAAAACCAGTGTTACCGTAGGTTAGTGAAATTGATGGGCAGAGGAGATTTAAGAAGTAATATCTCTCGTTGTCAACGCGCGAGTGATACCTACTAATGGCTACGACAAACCGCTTACCATCAGGTGGGTAGTATGCTTGCTTAGCAACTTGTAAAAACTCACCAAAAATCCCAGCGTCTGTATGTATGACGTCAACGAATTCAGCATCAGATGGATCCAATCGCTGCGTCTTTGGGAGTTTGTTGAATAGTGGCAAAGCCGGGTCCAAACCGGTTATACGGGATACACGACCTATGACAACATAATTCACGAGTAATAAGTGGGCTTATATCAGCAAATTAGCTTCTCCCAGCGGCTTCGCCCGCGTGAATAACGATTTCAATACAAGCTCTGGACCCTTCCCCCCTTAACAAACTTTGACCGTCATATGAATTAGAACGAAGTTTTGGAACGAAATTCTTTATCGTGCGTTGCGAAAGGGGGCTAAACGGAAAAAATTAAGACCAAAAGTTGTAACGACACTTTTTGCTTTAGTTGTAAGCCGTGCGGCGTGCGTGCTTTTCTTTCTCTGTCTCTCTCTCTCTCTCTCTCCCTCTTTCCTCTCTCTGCCTCTCTCTCTCTCTTTCCTCTCTCTCTCTCTCTCTCTCTATCTTATATAATATATATCGGTAATTGTAACTCATACCAGATTTAATGGAACTCCCAGCGACCCCGGCCGCCTGAGCTCCAAGGCTGTGTCCAATTAGATGTGTTTTCGATAGTTTTAATCCTCTGAAAATATAAAACTTCAAACTGGACCATTTTAAATTCACACAAAGGGATTGAGAAAAGAATAGGCTCTTCTCTTGAAGGTTCCCAAGTTGTATCGGTTCGGAGAGACCTCCGGCGGAAGCTGGTTCCATAGTTTTTGTGTAGTTCTGGTCTGTATGTGTTATGTATTGTGTCTGTGTTTTGCTATTCGACATTGTTATACGTGTTTGCTGCTATACATGCTTTGTGTTTATTACTTTTTCCTTATTTAAGGGCTTAACTTTCTGGTGGGTTTTAACTTTTTGGTGGTAAGATTTAAATGCATGCCTGGTTAGTTACCACCGTGAATTGGTGAAATCGTGAAGTGACTGCTCGTCAGCCGCTGTCGTGGGTCACCCAGTGGCATCTTGCGTGTAGGTGGCTAAGGGCAGCTAGGGCAGTTCGTAATGGTACTAGCCCCCTTTTTGCTACGACTCTACTTCCACTTATGAATCAGTTGGAGTAGAGTCATCTGCGCCCACTTCTTCCTTGCATTATTCCACAGATAGAGTGAGAGAGAGATTCCAATATCAAGTGGAGGTTATCAAGTGTTAACGATTATTAAATGTTATGATAATCAGGACTGATAGCTTAACGTGGAACCGTTCAGTCAGAAATAAATATCCGCTCCGAGCGGGAATTGAACCCGCGATAATTGAGGCTCAAAGCAGATTTAATTCTCCTTCCATTTTTACTATACATTACTATCAGATGTTATGATAACGTGCTCTCCGAGGCACGGTGGATCCCACAAACGCCCAGACCGAAACAGAAATTTAAACAAACATCCACCCGAGCGGGAATCGAACTCGCAACCGTCGAGACTAAAGGTGGTGGCCGTTGTGGTGTAAATATCTGTCCCGGTTTTGGCGTTTGTCCGTGTGAGTCTCACCACCGTGCCTCGGAGAGCACGTTAAGCTGTCGGTCCCGGTTGTTATCATAACATCTGATAATGATCGTTAACTCTTAATTAGTAAAATTGCTCTTATCTAGTTAGCTACTGGTTCGCCCTTAGGGTTGCGGAGGTCACATGGCAATCGCTCCGTATAAAAACTAGTAGCCTGTCAAATTCGGATAAGAGTAACAAGCAGACCCTGGGTAAATGAAATACCGGGAATAATGCTAGGACGAAGAAGAAGGTTACCACGGACTAAAATATAAATAAATACTCACCTCGACACCAAATAGTCTATAAACTGTGCGGCAATACGACCTATGTACCAAGTATTCTCAGCCGCTTTGAAGTACCACGGACCGGCTTCTAGACGCTGTGCGTCTACCATGATTACATTCGTATCGCCTCTGTGGGTGTATGCTGAAAGGTTTATTATGTGACTAAGTTGTCAAACAAGCGTACGACCCACATGATGGTAAGTGGTTGTCGTATCCTATGAGCGCAAAACACCATTAGTAGGTGTCACTAGCGCATTGACAACAAGAGATATTGGTTCTTGAATCTCCTTCGCCCAATAACTTCACTAGCCTACAGTGTCCTTTAAACCGAAGCACAGTAATGCCAAAGACATTGTTGCTTTGCGGTAGAGTATTTGATTTAGTGGTGGTACCAAGCCGATGCAACAGAAGACGTACCACCAGTGTGACTGATTGCACTGGTGGAATAATCTCTGCTGTGACAAAGGTCCCAACAGCGGGTGATGGGGTCGTCACGTCCCAACGCTGGTCGTATAGGTTTGGAAATACAGAATCCGGAAAAGCTTTCCAGAACTAATATCTCGAGGTTGTCACATGTGAGGGGTATCTACTAATGGTGTTGCAAGCGCTCAGAGGGCACGGCAACCGCGTACCTTTAGATGGGTCGTATGCTCTTCGAGGTGCGAGGACACAGGCTTCTCATGAGTAAGCTCGCTCCACCGTAGACCTCATCAAAGTTTTTGCGCTCGATGGAGGTCAAGAGCTTACCCAATTTAGAATTAAATAAAAAAAATTATTGGGAGATGTTTTTAAATGCATCATCTGTGCATGCAACCTACTAATTTTTTTTTTTTTTTATGTTAGAAGTTGGCAAACAAGCATACGGCCCACCTGATGGTAAGTGGCTGCCGCAGCCTATGAGCGCTTGCAGCACCATTAGTAAGTGCCACTCGCGCGTTGCCAACCTCGAGATATTAGTTCTTAAATCTCGTTCGCCCAGTAATTTCACTAGCGTACAGTGCCCTTCAAACACAGTAGTGCCTAAGCACTACTATTTGGCGGCAGAATATTGGACACTGCGGTGGTACCTACCTAGCCGGCCTCTTGCAACAAAAGACCTACCACCCTCAAGTGATGTACTACCCTCTCACAGAAAATCGACATTGAAAGTAACGGTATCAGTAGGTACTGTTGTGTTTCGTGCGGTGAATGAGAGCGCCGGAGGCCCACTCTCCCCTTCAGCTCCCAACCTTTTATCCCTTTCCTCCCATCCCTCGGGTTGTCACCACTTATTTAATACTTCCAGTATTACTACCATTCCTAGGTAACGGTGACTTACCATCAGGCAGACCGTATGCTTGTTTGCCAACCGTCTCTCTTATCGAGTGGTTAGTGGCCAAGCTAGTGTCAGAATTGTTCAGTTCGCCAGTTACCAACCCTCATGAAATGTAACCAACCTTGTCTTATAAGCAAACCGCTACCATCGTCAGGGGTCTCCATGAAGGCGTGAAAATATACAATTGTATGGTCATTGAGGTCAAGATTTGATGCGAACAGACCCTCATCGTCGTCTATCAGTAGACTATGAGCTACCGTAGGGTTGTGTCTGTGAATGTAAAAAAAAACTCAAAATATTATTGATTTTTAATAATCTTCTTCATCCTAGCATTATTCCCGGTATTTTTATGTACCCAGGGTCTGCTTATTACTCTTATCCGGATTTGACAGGTTACTAGTTTTTACACAGAGCGATTGCCATCTGACCTCCGCAACCCTAAGGGCGAACCAGTAACTCATTGGATAAGAGCAATTTACTTATCAAGAGTTAACGATTACTATCAGATGTTATTGATAATAACCGGGACCGACAGCTTAACGTGCTCTCCGAGGCACGGTGGGGAGACCCACAGACAAACGCCCAGACCGAGACAGAAATTTTAACAAACATCTGCCCGAGCGGGAATCGAACCCGCAACCGTCGAGACTAAAGGCAGACTCGCTACCCACAACGCGACAACGGTGTCTATTGATTTTTAATTATGCACCTTTAAAATAAAAATTCTTTGATGACCTATGTGGCTTGCTGGTGAGCCTTTTTTTACTTTGAGAAATGCAGCACCGGGACGGGTGCAATGGCGCAGGAGGTGCATGGACTCGGAGCTGGGCTCCCCTACCCACTAAAACTCCAAGGTCTCATCTAGCGCCATAGTGGGATGCCCCGGCGCTTGCCCAAGGGGCCCACCTTGCTTGCTGGTAGTGAGCCTTTTTTTTTTTTACTTGGAGAAATGCAGTTACGCACTCGAGCGCCGGGACGGGTGCAATGGCGCAAGAGGTGTGTGGACTCGGAGCCGAGCTCCCCTACCCACTAAAACTCCAAGGTCCCATCTGGCGACATAGTGGGACGTCGCGGAATCACCGAAGCATTCAACCGCGACGCCCCGGCGCTTGCCCCAAAGGGCCCGACTGGGGCGGCAACATAGTGCCGCCATACATACATATAATTACATACTAATACATATATATTATGTAAATATACCTTGGTGCCCGAACGCACCCAGGCCTTTCGGCCCCCGCCTGGGGCGGCAACATACTGCCGCCATATATATAAAATACGACAAGGCCTTTCGGCCTCCGCCTGACCGGGGCTGAAGCCCCCGGTTAAAACACCACCGGTGTCGCAGGAGCCGCTCGCAGTCCATTCTGATAATCAGAAAAGTACCGGAGCGACCCATACGACATCACCCTCCTGGGCGCGGTCTGACGTAAAACGCCCCACGCCCGAACCGTCCGACCCTGTTAGCTTCACCGGGCAGTCGAAGGTGCCACCTGCACAATCGACTCCCGGCTACTGAGCCCCCGGCACGACAAGCCCAGGGTACCGCAGAGTTTGACCTCTGCGGTTGGGGGGGCTGGTATGAGCCTCGTCGAGGCTTCAAATATCTGTTTAACCACTTGCTTCGGAGAGCACGTTAAGCCCGGTTGTTATCATAACATCTGATAATAATCGTTAACTCTTGATAGGTTTGCTCTTATCCAATGAATTACTGGTTCGCCCTTAGGGTTGCGGAGGTCAGATAGCAATCGCTTTGTGTAAAAACTAGTAACCCATCAAATCCGGATGAGAGTGTAAGCAGACCGGGTAAATACCGGGAATAATGCAATAAGAAGAATACAATAAGTGGCCTATTACTCTAAAGTGTCATCAATTTCTCTATCAAAATCAAAGACAGACAGACTTAGTTTCACATTTTTAATATTACTTTTTATCGGATTTTGAGGTCTGGAGACCTTGGGGCAACAAAAAGTATTGGAGGCCCCGTGGTACCTAATTATTTACCAATTTTTTTTTTAAGAATATTACCAAGGTTTCTTTCAAGGCATTTCTAATATTCCTATTGCCCCTCCAAATAAGCTCGAAGCTTGCGCTAGGAGTGGGTACGACAATAGCTCAAGGTCAGCATCGAACCTACGACTCTCGCGTTCTACCGTTGAGCTATTGAGGCTTTGTTTTTGAGAATATGAACAACTATATTCAGCCTGCCAGGGTAGATACCGTACCGTAGTTCTCTGCCCCATCTGTGACACTGTCAAGGCCAGTAAGGCCAATTATTTAGTTCATTTACCTCGTGTATAGCTGAAACACAACGTCACTATTGTCCCTCATGAAAGGACACTTCCCCTTGTCCAGTGGAGCTATTTGTAAAAGCGCATTCTCGAATTGTATGCCCGGTGGACCTGGAAGGCAAAAAGTGTGTTTTTATGTGCATAACTTTCTCTGGCGTCGCGATGTGACGACCCCATCGCATGCTGTTGGGATAACCTCTGTCACAACAGAGATTATTCCACCAGTGCAGTCAGTCACACTGGTGGTAGGTCTTTTGTTGCAAGAGGCCGGCTAGGTAGGCACCACCGCAGCGTCAAATATTCTGCCGCCAAATAATAGTGCTTAGGCATTACTGTGATCCGGTTTGAAGGGCACTGTAGGCTAGTGAAATTACTGGGCAGAGGAGATTTATGAACCAATATCTCGAGGTTGCCAACGCGTGAGTGGCACCTACTAATGGTGCTGCAAGCGCTCATAGGCTACGGCAACCACTTTGCCAACATAAAAAAATATATATAATATATAATATTTTATTATGATAATATAAACAAAATCGGGTCGTGTAACTAGTTTAATGTAAAGATTCGCTTCCTAAGGGTTGCGTAATATTGTTCATTTCGTTTTATGCGACCACAAGTACTGAGTAACATACGTTTTCCTTATGACTAGGACCTGTTTTTGACTGGAAAGTTGTGTTGTGTAATGCGAGAAAATAATTTAAATAAAACTCTGTAATCTCAAAGCTACATCTAATATAAAAAATTGTCGTGTCTCAGTGTTTATTTATTACTAGCGGCCCGCTCCGGCTTCGCACGGGTATTAAATATATAGCCTATGTCATTCACTGGAAAAATGATTAAAATTGATCCAGTAGTTTTGATTTATTCATTACTGCCCGTGGCCTACACGCGTTAAATGTAATTATTTACGACATCACATTAGAAACCTCAATATTTTTTTCTCCACTATTTAATGGATGTTATTATACATAAAAACCTTCCTCTTCAATCACTCTATCAATTAAAAACCGCATCAAAATCCGTTGCGTAGTTTTAAAGATTTAAGCATACATAGGGATATAGGGACAGAGAAAGCGACTTTGTTTTATACTATGTAGTGATTCCTTAGTGCATATTTCCCTAACAGCTTACATCGCGTGCACGGAGTTATGAAATGAGATATTTTTCGCGCTGAATGCTTACTATGTCGATCCATTGCACACTATTGCGATCGATAGATCATTTGGTATTATAATTAAAACAAAAAAAAAAAAAAAAAATTTTTGTGAATTTTTTTTTAATACTTTTTAGTAACGAAAAATACTTTAAAGTTACTCTGTCTCTGTCGCACTTTCACGCCTAAATTATTTAACCGATTTAAATGAAACTTGGTACACAGATAGTCTAGAGCCTGAGAAAGGACATAGGCTACTTTTTAATACGAAAAAAGGCTTTTAAGGAGTTGAAAATGGGGGATGAAAAGTTGTATGGAAGTATCGTCGTTTTTAAAGCTAAAAGCTTGAAACTTATTTTTGAAGTTATACTTCTTTTGGTGCGTTACGGAAAAATGATGGGAGTAAATTTTTACGATGCGCGCGCACACCGTCACAAAAACCGACACCCTGAAGTTAGCTATAGTCAACATTTTTTTTGTGATGTTTAAATAAACTTTATTTAACTAGATAATGCGTTAATAAAACGTTCAATGTATTAAATACCTTTTTTCTATTGTTAGTGTCGTTTTTCTACAAACGTAGAATAAGGCGAAAGATAAAAATTTTGAAAAGATTTTAATCTTGTCACGCCAAAGAAGTATAACTTCTAACGCGTGTACATAAGTACACACACACTTTTTTTAGGCTGTTGTTTCGATATAAATAAATATAACATTAAGTTTTAAAAGTTGAACCCCCAAGGGTTTAAAATAAAAATAGGGGATGAGTGCAAAGGTAGCAAGAAGCTGGTATTTTATATATAAAATTCTCAAGTCACAATGTTAGTTACAACACTCCTCTGAAACGGTTTGACCGAAACGTAATTTTATATGCATATTCAGTAGGTCTGAGAATTGGTTATTATCTATTTTTCATACCCCTAAATGGATGGAATGGATGTTATGGATGGTCCACCGCATTTTTTTTATTTTTTATTTATATGATGTGGCATTAAAAAATACATACAACCCTAAAATTTCACCCTTCTACCATCAACCCCTTTTTTTTAATAGCCATGTTAGTAAATCAACAACTTTCACCGGTGTCACTTCTAGATTCGGGTAGAGGGCGCTGCTATCAGGTATCGGGTCTGAAGGCCTGCTAGTTTTAAAATAAAATTAATATATAAAAATACTCACGTATTAAAGACAGGAAACACGCAAACGGTATTGTGGATGTAGCTATCATTATATATAAATTATAATATAAAAATATATAAATTATAAAAAAAAATTCAAAATGGCGTACCGCTGTCAAAAGCGCGCGCTTTCGCGGTTAAAATGATTCTGAAATGCAATGGCGTACTGTTACCACTACTTTCTTAGGTTGTGTAACATCGCGTAGCGGAAAATCTGGAAATACTGCATACATACACATACCATACCTTACATTTAGGATGAAAACGACGTAACTCAAAAAGCAATTTTTTGGGAATCAACAAAATAATTTACTAAACATTGACCCCTGCACAATCTTTCGTATATTATATTTTCTTCGTTATTTACGTCAGTTATTTACGCTCGATTATGACGACGTTTGGACTATTGTCACATTGTGAAAAGAGTACAAAATTTGACAATTTAATTTTTTTTTGAAGGCGTATTCAATAATTTGCCTGTTTATATAGAAATTGCTTGAGCATGCCTCCCTTAAAATCATAGTTAAAAAAAGTGTTATTTCTAAAAATATTTACGATTAAACATTAAAAAAATCTGTTCTTTTAGATTTTTATTAGTTTTTACACGGACCGAATGCCATCCGACCTCCGTTACCCTAAGGGCGACCCTAACTCATTGGATTATTACTTATCAAGAGTTAACGATTATAAGATGTTATGATAACAACCGGGGGCGACAGATTAACGTGCTCTCCGAGGCACGGTGGGGAGACGGACTGACTGATTTTTATGAAATTTTGTGTTGCTATCGAGTAGGTCCGACAATCGGTCAAAATCATACCTCTAAATATTAAGGGTGGTCCACCCCAATATTTTTATTTTTTGGACAATTTTTTTTTTTTTTTTTTTGTGTGATTAAAAAATACATACAACCCAAAATTTTCAGTCTTCTACCATCAACCCCTATTTTTTAATAGTGATATTAGTGATTCAATAATTATCACCGGTGGCACTTCTGTTCACAATTAGACTCACCCAGGGGGCTCTGCTATCTGGTTCCAGATTTTTTTCGGGGCAGGACAGCGTCTGCTGGGCTTTTAAAGACAACGATTGTCAAATCACCGGCGTCGGGATGTGACGACCCCATCGCCCGCTGTTGGGATAACCTCTGTCACAGCAGAGATTATTCCACCAGTGCAGTCAGTCACACTGGTGGTGGGTCTTTTGTTGCAAGAGGCCGGCTAGATACCAGGTATCACTGCAGTGTCAAATAATCTGCCGCCAAATACTGTGTTCCGGTTTGAAGGGCACTGTATGCTAGTGAAATTACTGGGCAGAGGAGATTTAAGGACCAATATCTCGAGGTTCGCAACCTATGAGTGGCACCTACTAATGGTGCTGCAAGCGCTCATAGGCTGCGGCAGCCACTTACCATCATGTGGGCCGTATGCTTGTTTGCCAACTTATAACATAAAAAAAAATCTTCCCCAGAGCGATCTGCGGTCGCATCGAAGGATCCATTTCAGCATTGCCACCCCCATACGAGCTCCAACGACCTCTGCTGGCCAGAGCGGCCAGCACTGAGGCCAGGACACCGGCAAGAGCGCCGTCTTTCAGCGTCTGCTGGTCTGTTACATCGGCGGTGAGTAATCTCCGATTTTTTTCCCAATAGGGCCGTCTCAACCGGGGAAGTACTACCCTCTCACAGATACGTTTTGTACGATGCATGATAGCGCCGGAGACCCAATCTCTCACCCCTCTGATCCCCTCTCATCCTTCCCCTGGACTTTAGGTTGACAACGCGCGTGATACTTCAAGTATCGCAAGCGTTCATAGATTGCGATGCTTAACATCCGGTGGGCGGTATGCTTGTTTCCCATCATGATATAAAAACTCCAGCTAAGTTAAAATAGAAACGTCATACATTTTGCATAAAATAATCAGCAAATTGTATATTTTGGAAACCACCCGAAAAACTTACCTCCTGCCTACGCCCATGACTTACCTTTAAGACATTCTTAGCCAAAATTAATATCATAAACGCAAATAAGCAATACCATGTCAACCCATACGAATATCATTTCGAGAAAAACGCGTTCGAAAATTTTTAACAACTTGCTTTATATGATTTTTTTTATTTATTGGTCAAGTTTTTGACAATATCAGGTTTATGTAAGCTATAATTATTTTTTGTGAAAATAAGTATACAAACTGCATATTTCGTGTATAATATAACCTAAAACGTTTAAAAATACATAAATTGCATGATTGAAAAAATGGCTTTTTAGAAGTTTTAAGCTTAAAACCCTACAAAAACCCTAAAAATTAAAGAAAAATGTTCTTCAGCCATTTACCAACACTTCTGCATATCAGTTTTTTCAATTTTGTGGGTTGACATGCTATTGCTTATTTGCGTCCAAATGTTAAATTTATATCGTGCCTCGGAGAGCACGTTAAGCTGTCGGTCCCGGTTGTTATCATAACATCTGATAATAATCGTTAACTCTTGATAGGTCTGCTCTTATCCAATGAGTTACTGGTTCGCCCTTAGGGTTGCGGGGGTCAGATGACAATCGCTCTCTGAAAAAACTAGTAACCTGTCAATCCGGATAAGAGTAATAAGCAGACCCTGGGCTAAATAAAATACCGGGAATTACTTACTTACATTTAGTTAAACTCATGTTTTTAATGTGTATGGTTTAATTTTTTCTGATCGTTTTTTTTTGATTGGTGTCTTTTTCCAAATAAATGATTCATTCTTTCATATATCTAACACCAACGTATCTAGTCTCCGGAGGTAATAAACGCGATGACTGGCAAGCTAGAGAACGGGCATCCATCGCTTTTGTGTAAGCAGAGTATGTTCGCACGATGGCAGTACCTCGTGAGACGGTTGCCACTATTACCTCAGGTAAGTTACCACCGCTGTGTCAAATATTCTACCGCAAACTTTCAAACATTTGAAGCGCTTATCGCAAAACTATTTCGATCAGACTACTTTCCAACCAAATCCTTTGATTAGACATGCTTGTATCTACACAGACCGATGTAACCAACCGACAATAGTAAGGCGTCCTAAGCACGTCCTGCAAGACCCTGACGATAGGATTACATTAGAAAATGCCCCTTACACAGCACAGACACGCACACAACACCGTCCTTTGTTTCGCACGTCGCGTCGCGCTCACACCGTCGGGTGAGTCTATCATATAGAATGCGCTCGGAGCGCTGCCTCCATCTCCGATAACGTCCTTAGCCGTGGTTCGGCTTCGCAGGAGGCACCCTAAGGACGGAATCAAATTTGAGCCTCCGTGGGGCTGCCCCTTTATCACGGCTGAGTCTCTGTACTCGCCCCCTCGCCCGGTGACGCTGTCAAGGCCAGTAGGGCCAACAGCAATACACATTCCGAAAAAAAACAAAAACATCTACCGCAAAACTCAAGGCGTCGGGACTTGACGGCCCCATCGCCCTGTTGGGATAATCTCTCTTACAGCAGAGATTATTTCATCAGTGCAGTCAGTCACACTGGTAGGTCTTTTGTTGCGACAGGTACCACCGCAGTGTGAGATATTCTACCGCAAATCAGTGGTGTCTTAGGCATTACTATGTTTCGGTTTGAAGGACACTGTAGCTGGTGAAATTACTGGGCGAAGGAGATTTAAGAACCAATATCTGTCGATACGATAGTCATATTCTCTGTCTGTGTGTGTAAAAATAAACCCATAATTGGACGCAAATAAGCAATACCATGTCAACCCACACGAGTGTCATTTTGAGAAAAACGCGTTTGAAAATTTTGAACAACTTGCTCTATATGATTTTTGGAACGAAGTTCCTTATCGCGCGTTGTGAAAGGGGGCTAGACGGAAAAATTCTTACGAAAAGTGGTCACGACACTTTTTGCTATAGTTGTAAGCCGTGCGGCGTGCGCGTGTTTCTCTGTCTGTCTCTCTCTCTCATAGAAAGCAAGCCAGTTATTTTCGTTTCGTCTTTCTATTTGTTTTGAACAGTGTGGTGTCGCGACGATTATTTTTGTTGATTTGTTTTTTGTACATAATAAATAATAAATAAAAAAAATATTATTATAACTTTAAAAAAATATATTACAATTCCTTTACTAATTAATCGAAAGGAACTTCGTTCCATCCGGGTGTCCCTAGACACCTCTCAAGTTTTTTTTTTAATGTATTGGTGAAGTTTTTCGCAAAATCAGACTTATGTAAGTTATTTTACTTATTTTCACAAAAAATAAGTATACAAACTGCATATTTCGTATAAAATGGAATTCTTTACCGGCACACGTGTTCCCTCATTCTTACAACCTGGGGTCCTTCAAACGAGGCGTGCAGAGGCACCTTGCGGGTAGGCAGGACGAGGGTGTCTAGTACAGTTCGCCTTCCGCAACCATATTAGCCACCTTCGCGTGTGGACTACACTTCCACTTACTTAGGTGGAGTAGAGTCATTTGCCCTCCGGCGTTATTAAAAAAAAAAAAATTGCATGATTAAAAACTGGCTTTTTAGAAGTTTTAAAGCTTAAAACCGTACAAATATTAAAGAAAAATGTTCTTCAGCCATTTACCAACACTTCTGCATATAAAACTCAGTTTTTTAATTTTGTGGGTTGACATGGTATTGCTTATTTGCGTCCAATTATAATGGCCAATTTTTTTATTTTGTTTTTTTGGTTTATATTCGTTTAAAATATTTAACACTCATTAAATACTTGTCCTAATTTAGGGCAATGTTTTGATACCCTCAAAAGCTTTAGAATCTCTTGAAATATTCCCAGGACCCCTCCGGCCCAAGTTTCCCACCAACAACGCAAAAGTTGGACCAGCTTTTGTACAATGAAGCCAAAAGCTTGTCGGCCACTTATCAGGTACGTATTCAACGATTTTTTAAATTTATTAGTAAGAAAACTTAATTTATCTCTACCAGTGAAGTACCACCCTCTCACAGAAAATCGGCGTAAAGTATCAGAAGGTACTGTAGCGACATCTACACGCAACACGACGTAACGTGATAGAAAGACAAGATTGTCACAATGTCGCATCAAGATACAACGACACCTACAGGGCATACTACGCAACGATACGGACGACCAACGAACGTCACGATCCTAAATCGCGCTATCAAAGTTTCCTACCCACTTGAGGTATATATACAACTTTCCAAAGTAAGTCGTCGGGCTTCGGCCCAGGGCTTCGACCCGCCAGGCAATATCACCCGCCTGGTCGGAGGATCCTTCCTTAGTGTTGGAGGGCATTTATAATGACGTAGCCCCCACAGTACTATTGCGTTTCATGCAATGAGTGAGATCGCCGGATGCGCAATCGCCCACCTCTTCTATTCACTTCCATTTTTCTCTTTTCATCCCTTCACTTCTATCTCTTTACGTTTAATCTTACTGGTGGTAGGTCTTTTGTTGCAAGAGGCCGGCTAGGTAGGTACCACCGCAGTGTCCAATATTCTGCCGCCAAATAGTAGTGCTTAGGCACTACTGTGTTCCGGTTTGAAGGGCACTGTACGCTAGTGAAATTACTGGGCGAACGAGATTTAAGAACTAATATCTCGAGGTTGGCAACGTGCGAGTGGCACCTACTAATGGTGCTGCAAGCGCTCATAGGCTGCGGCAGCCACTTACCATCAGGTGGGCCGTATGCTTGTTTGCCAACTTCTAACATAAAAAAAAAATCTTAGTTGCTGTAATTTATGAACAGTTTTGGAAAACTCTTTTTCAAACAAATTTTGATCAAATGTAGCTTTTGATTCGCAATATTCTGGAAAGTAGCCATTGAATTTATCAATCAAGATATGACGTTGGACTTAAGGTTTACTTGTATCTTTACTTGTATGTTTCCTCTACACGCGACATACTTTTAGTATTTGAAATGTGCTATTAATGTTATAAATAAAATTATTCCCGGCTTAAAATATCAAAACTATTGTGATACATTATTAAACTTAATGTAAAATTTAAACGACTCAAACTTTCGTTCAGTCGGTTTTATTACCGACTAGTTTCGGACTAATCGGAGGCCCTTCATCAGGGTGAGTCCGAAATTAGTCGGTACTTAAACCGATTAAACGTGAGTTCGAGCCGTTTAAATTTTACATTAAGTTTTTTCCATTCCCGGATCATATTTTACCACTGTTTCGGAACTACTGACGTAGAAACCTTTTCTTTTTTGTCCAACAGGTAGCTAAAAACAATCTGATAGATGCATTCGAACGCGCCCAATTAGGTAAGTGGATAAAGAAACCATTGGAACAGGATCAATTTCATTGCGAGATATTGGGAGCTGATCCCGACTTACTGTTCGCCTAGGCGGATGATACTCGTGGCCGTAACACTGTGCAGACGGATACTGGAGATAATATAGATATAGATAGAAGAACTGTAGTCGACGATATAGATAGTGATAGTTTTAATGATACAGGATTTGGTGATAGTAGTAATGATAGAGATGATAGTAGGGGTCATTGGAAACTAAAGAAACATCGGAAAAGATCAGTGGGTCAGTATATAAATGGGTGATGGGATAGATCAAAAGTCGGTTCTGGCTGTTGTCAATTTGATAATGGATTCGTAAGATAGGCAATGAGTTACAAAATTCAGACATTAGGTTTGTCACTAGACAAATGACAATAAGAAAAAGCGTGTATTGTCATAGAATTAAAAATTTAACTAAGGTGATGATAAAAATTTACTAGAAAGAGATGTAACGAGATACATCAGTTACTTTGAGTGAAATAGATAGATATAGTTCCTAATAATGCGAATGATAAAGATAATATTATTACTGATGCTTTTAATTGTATTGTCATAGGTAAACTTAAATTATCAAGTAATAAATTTCAGACGAGTCTTAAAAATATATCAGATAAAAGAAAATTAGTAAATCAATTCGATCTTTTTGAAGCTTTTGATCTACTTAAGATGTTAACTCCAATCCACTGTGAAATTAAAATAAAATTGAACTTTGATCGATGATTTCTTCTTTAAAAATATCGACCAATTCCATTTTCGATTTGTCAGGTGGCACTCTAAAGACGCCAAAAATTCTATTGACGCCAGATATCAAGCTATTTTATTTGACAAAATGGCGGTAGACGATAAGCAAAAATGAAAACTATTTGAAAAAAAATACTAATAATGGCGTATCAGATATTGCACACGAAGTTAGATATGATATAAATGATAGTCTTAGTATATATAAGTGAGACAACAGATGAGAAAGCTATAAGAGCAAAAGAGATAGAGATAATTTCGTTATGAAAGATTAGCTTGTATCGAAATTTACAGCAACACCAGATAGTAGTAGAAATATAAAGAATTGATGAATTTTGAAGAAGAATTTGGTGATTTTTTAATAATTACATAAGTGTATATTTAAAGTAGAACCGCTAGATGATAGACTTAAATTGTTCATACCTCATATATTAAATGTGCCTCAGCTTGAATTTAGATTAAATTTATCTGAAATTTTAGATCTGTAGGTAGATCGTAGTGTACTTATTACATAATGATCGACATTTTCATTTTTTTACAGTTTTTAAATTTGAGTTACCAGAGTAAAATTTTCCTTGACTTTTTTTTAATAATATTGGCCTTGTTGTCGAAATTCGACCAAAATCATTGTTGATTGCACTAAAGGTTTTTTTTTTAGTTAAAAGTGGCCAAACAGCCAGGACGGTCACCTAATGTTATGAGATTATCGCCTGCACCCAAATGCAGTATTGAGGGCAATATAATTTCCAATAATTTAAGTCTATTTATATAAATATAAACATTAATAACAGTTTTCCGAAATTTAACGTTCCACAATAATAGTATTAGGATTAAAGGCAAAACCGTAGTTATTTCTCGTAGAGAGCCGTTTAATAGACTAGCATTTCTTATTACATAATATTTAAGAAACGTGATTACCTCAATTTTATAATATCAGAAAAAACTAAAAATGCTTCAGACGTAGAAATAGGTATAGTTGTTTCATTTCACGAAGGCTAGTTGGTTTTAGGCCCAGTTGGTTTTTGGAATGAATATTTCAGCAAGAAACTTCAATAACTCAAAAGCAATTTTTAATAGATAAATAAAAAATAGTGCGTGGAGTGCCTCCGCGCGAAAGAATTGAATCTTCGTAATGTGGAAATGAAAATAAGAAGTGGTAGAAATTGATTTTTAGTCAAATCATATTGTTTCTTTAAGACAAACTTTATTAACATTGCTTACAATTCACAATTGATCGCATCATCCGACTCACTCTCTTTCTCCCTTCTACTTTCTACTTTTGTGTATTTTTCTTTCTCTCTCCCTCATGAGTTAAACTTTTAACGCAACCTTGTTGGAAGTAGCATTAGAAGTTTCACTTCAAAAAAACCACTCGCATTCGTCTTTCGTCCTTCGTCGTACGTCCTAGTATATCATACGTCACCTCGTCACGTCTTCTCTCGCACACCTCTTTCTAATCACTCACATGTCTTTCATTTCATGCATTCATCACTACGTTAAGTTCAGACTTCCACCATCCTACATACACATATCAAAATTGATGAGCATTCTATACAAAATCGCATGAATTTGCTGAAGCATGCGGAAGCATGCTCACAGATGTATAAGCATGCGTACGCAAGAATATATTAAAAACATGCCGAAAACCTCAGGTTTCTGAAAATTGTAATATCTAAGTTACTCCTTAGGCCCTCTCATGAGTTTAGAGGCTACTTTTATGTTAAAAAATTAAGTCCATTAATAATAAATAATTAATCAGGTATAAACCAAACTTCGTAAAAATATTTCTCTGTCTGCACTGTGTTACACGCCTCTGGGTGTCATCAATTCAGGCCACAGATTTTTTTAAAAATAATTATATATTAATTAATAACAATTGTGAAAAGTGAACTTTCTTTTAGCGTTAGAAATATAATTAAAGATCTTGTTTTAAAGAAATGCCAAAAAATAACACTCGTGCTAAGCGTAACGCCATGTACAGTTACCAAAGAAAATGATTTTTAAATTTTGAAAATAATCGCAAAAGAAATTTCACTTCTAAAGGGAGAAAGGGAGTGTTATTATTTCTCTCTTTATCTCTTATAATTCTTGTTTAAAACTAAAAAGTATTTGTATGTTTATTTTTTTTGGGCAATTCTATTTCAAATCTGAATTTAAGACCATCTTATTCTGTGTTAAACCATATTTTGGTATTTTCATTCGTCAATTATAACCATTATGTATAAGAAGGGAGGAATCTGGAAAAAGTATTTATTAATTTTAGTTTTAGTATGAGTTTAGTCATAGATAGAGGTTAGGGCCTATAACTTAAGGGGACAAGTACAATAAAAATTACGTACATTATAATCAGTACTTTTTGCAATTAATTTTGGTTTTGGGGTCTTTTGGCCTTGGCCGGTCATGACCTAGCTATAGTAGGTAGGGGCTAGAGTGCATAGCTTAAGGGTACATTAAAAAACTATCTTATATAATCAGTATTTCTTTGCAATAATTAAAATTAGGTATTTTGGCCTTTTTGGCCTCGGTCATGACCTAGCTATACTGAGTATAAGACCAATAGAGAACATGAAACATTTTTTTAGATTTAAATTATAACATATCTTAAAGAGCAATAGAAATTTTAGTGTTTTTAATTTTAAAATTAAAAATAAGGTCCATACTTAATAATAAAGGCGTGATAACATAGGATTAAGTATTCAATATTTTGAAATCGTTAAAAATTAATCGCTTATTATTGATTTTGTATAACAGTAATTTTGGTATAAATTGTTAAATAAATTTTGAATATCGACCCTTTTCAGGAAGAGCATTGTAAGCGGCAAATTATTTTTACTCGTTTTATGTTTACTGATTATATACTATTAAAGAGGTGTGGGCGATTTTTGAGTAACGACCGCTACACACTCAACGGCCCCATTAAGATAGTGATATCCTGTGTCGGGGGTCCGGAAACATACAATTCTCGCAGACAAACACTCCAGGTAGGGAACGGGGATGCCTGTGTCGTCAATTGCTGGCGCTTAAGGCAGTTTTGATACCGTTGCGCAACAACGTCGTCATACATATATAACATTTTCAAAAATTGTTATTTTAAAAGTTCAATTTTGATATTTTTGGCGCTTTCGCTGTTCTTCTTAATAATCTTATGATAATATAAGTTATTGATATCAATGTTTTGCCAAAAATTTTATGCTAAAGAGTATTTTTTAAGTATTACTAAAGCCATTGTTATAAATTGTTTAATGAAAAAGATTGTGAGACTAAAGTCTCGCAATCATTGTAGGCACATATGCCGTAGCATCCTCAAACATGCCGCGACGTGCTTAGGCAAGCTTGGTCTCCATCCAGAGTAAGGGAAAATACCCATATCACTGGTTCCTCGGTGACCACATGTACATGCCAAGACCCTTTCACTTAGTTATTAAAAATGGTTATAATTTTTGCAAGCAAAAAATGGCTCTATGTATATGTAAGGTAAACTTAAGAACTCCCCAATCTTTGACCAAAGGGGGGTATTTAGAAAATCCTTCTGAAGAGGTAATGTGTGGGTACATTTCTTTTTATGGACGCGGGCTTGGAATGCCTCGTCATCCTTCGGGATACTGAGGCATTCCAAAGACTGACGACACGGCATGTCTGAGCATACCGCGAGGTTGTATTTGTACATACGCTGATTAATAGTGGAATTTTAATTTTAGTTTACTAAGTTTTATTTATTTTTGTCGTATATTTTACAACATGCCGCCATTGGAAGTGGGCTCTTAAAGGGGAGGGATCGTTGTGACTGTTATTCATAAATTAGGGGTTGGTTGTATTTAAAATCTCTGACCAAATAACCTCTACAGATTTGAATGTTTTTTTTTGCTAAATAAATTGTTTTAATATTTTTTTAACTAATTTTTAAAAAATAAAAATAGTCAATTTAATTTGAATATGTACAAAATTCGTTTGTTTTTCTTTGTACCAATCATGATAATATTTTGTGCATATTCTATAGAAATTTGGTATGAAAGTTTGTGATAGTAGCGTTAGATAAGGACAGCATTTTTAATTAAAGATAAGTTTTAATTGTGATTTTATTAATAATTCCTAAAACGCACAAAATAAATTGTTTTCAATAATTAATTTATGTTTTATTTCTTCCATAATTAATATACACCGTCAGAAATATGTCATCTTCCATCACAGATATGCCGGCTCGACCGGGAAAGTACTACCCCCTCACAGGAATAATAGCAGTAATGTCTCTTGTTAGTGACAGCTCCAGGCGCCCAATTTCCCACCCTCTCTGTTCGCGTTTAAGAATCGCGCGTTCATAGGTTGCGGTGACTGGTGAAAAATATTGAATAAATCAATAAATGGACGCAAATAAGCAATACCATGTCAACCCACAAAATTGAAAAAACTGAGTTATATATGCAGAAGTGTTGGTTGGCTGAAGAATATTTTTTTTTAATATTTGCAGGGTTTTAAGCTATAAAACTTCTAAAAAGCCATTTTTTAATCATGCAATTTATAAATAAATGCTATAAACTTGACCAATACATAAAAAAAGTCATAAAGCAAGTTGTTCAAAATTTTCAAACGCGTTTTTCTCGAAATGACATTCGTGTAGGTTGACATGGTATTGCTTATTTGCGTCCAAATAAATGCTACACACTCAACGGCCTCTATTAGGATAGTTATATCCTGTGTTCAGTGATATTTTATTATAATATTTACTTTATTTAATAAAATACGCAAAATCGGACAAAACTCGTTTATTCTCCAGTAAGGACAGTCACTAAGTAGACAGCGAAAGGTGGTTACACATAAAAAAAAACATGATATTAAACATCAAATAGATTTCAGTGTTGCCATTAATTAATTTCAACATTCAGAAACAAACACAATGTCAAGGACAAACACCCTGACCGTGTTACGTTCCCACGTCTGACGGATTCAAGGAAATAACAGACCACCGGGTTTTCGCCGTAACAACCATTGCATCGGAAACTTCAAAAGTGTTTAATCAGAGTTCACCGTATTAGTTTAATTCGTTTCTTCTTCGTCCTAGCATTATTCCCGGTATTTTATTTTACCCAGGGTCTGCTTATTTGACGGGTTACTAGTTTTTACACGGAGTGATTGCCATCTGACCTCTGTAACCCTAAGGGCGAACCAGTAACTCATTGGATAAGAGCAATTCACTTATCAAGAGTTAAAGATTATTATCAGATGTTATGTGATAACAACCGGGACCGACAGCTTAACGTGCTCTCCGAGGCACGGTGGGGAGACCCACAGACAAACGCCCAGAACGAGACAGAAATTTAACAAACATCTGCCCGAGCGGGAATCGAACCCGCAACCGTCGAGACTAAAGGCAGACACGCTACCCACAACGCCACAACGGTGTCTATTAGTTTAATTCGTAGTAAATGTTAAATTTTAATTTAAGATATTGTTTTAATTTTATATACACTCTTGTCTCTCACATCGAGCAAGTAGTACTAGTTTTAAGTTTAGCAATGTAATTTCACTTTTAATTAATTTAATTAATTTTAAGTAATTTTGTTTTTTTTGGACCCTCCGCTGCCGTCTTACATTACCGGAAAACATGTCTGTATGGTCAATACAAACATTTGCTCCAAGCGGTAATTGAGCCCGAGAGTTGTAGCACTTCAAGTAGGTTAACTTCCGCTGCCTCAAAAGGTTGTCGTATGTATTAAATAAAATTGAAATAAAATTCCATACAAAAATAACTCTTTATTAATAATAATTACAACAATATAACACTTATAAATAATTTTAGCAGTTATTGCTAATGTTATATAGCATAAATTCAATTTGACATGTAACCGCATGCATATGCATGCACATGCGCATAGCGAGGTAGGATTAAAAAGGGGAGGCACCTGCCCCATCCTAGACCTTATCAACTACTAAGAGATACACGAATATAATACATTTTAAACTATTTAACTAATAACTATTGAATAAAATAGTCATTTGGCCCCCTAGACCTTAAATTAAGATCTTGACCTCCAAGGTCAAATGCTGGCTACGGCCATGTGCATGCATATGAAATGTAAATTAAAAACAATTGCCCGTCATGAGACGACCTAATGTAAAACATGTATGATCTAAATCTTGTAGAATTTATAACGCAATTCAATTTTTTTTTAATAACGTCGGAAGACAAATGACTCTACTCCACCTGATGGTAAGTGGAAGTGTAGTCCACACGCGAAGGTGGCTAATATGGTTGCGGAAGGCGAACTGTACTAGCCACCCTCGCCCTGCCTACCCGCAAGATGCCTTCACGCCTCGTTTGAAGGACCCCAGGTTGTAAGAATGAGGGAACACGTGTGCCGGTAAAGAATTCCATTTTTTTGACGTGCGACAAAGAAAAGAGTTGGCAAACTTCTTTGTTCGCGATGGAATTGATGCCACAGTTAGTCGGTGACAACGGAGACCGGCACGCGTAGTTCTTACGGAAGGGGGAGGGAGGGATAAGGGAAAATAATTCCTCTTTGTGTAACAAACACATACTCAACTCACACAGAGAAGTAGCGAAGTGTACACGCACGTATAAAGGTACGTGACGTCATAAGAGAGCGTCATGCCGTTTGCCGTCACGGCGTACAAGTCATTTTTACTACCAAGATAAGTCTTTAGGAGCTTTTTACGAAAAAGTCTGTATGTACTTAAGCGTTTTAGTTCGATTTTTTTTTGTTTTAAACTTGAATATAATCTAAGTCACAGAGTATATTTTCTTCTCTATATAAATAAATATAAGTTCAAGTTTTTTCCAAAGAAATTATGTTTTAAAATGATAAAAATTCATATTTTTTTCCTGAAAACAAAATGACTAGGGGGCTGTTTTTGTATAAAAATATGAAATATGGAAAACAAAAAAAGGCCTGGTTAGTTCTTATTTATATTAAAAATACTTTTAGTTATATAAATACAAGTTGTGGAATTTAGAAGTTTTTTTTAATAATAAAAAATATTACATTTCATTAAAATAAAACTACTTTTTTATACTAGAAGAAGAAAATGTTTAGCATTCTTATGCCTGACTGGTTTTTCATAAAGATTTACAAAATTACGTTTTAATACCTTTTAAGAAGAAAACCTCTTTAAAAATCGTAGAGGGAAACAACCTCATTAAAAAGTTAGTCTCGGTGGAGGGCTTTGGGGCCCCTGTATTGACAATCCAAAAAAAATGCGTCTTAGGTATGATTAAAAAAAACTATCCAATTGTTCAAAGATTATAATTAACGGAAAATATTTTTTACTACTAGCAACACTTATTGTTTATTTTTTAATCTGTATTTATTGAGTGCTGACGTCATAAGTGTCATGAGTTCTTGGTACAGTAGACACTTTCTACTCGAAGGCTTGCAAATCTCTCTGTGGTCAACGGACACGCCGTAGAGGGCTCCTATACCGGGATCTAGAAAAAAAATGTGATTTGCCATTCCTGTTTATTTATAAATTAAAGTTAATTGATGCAATTAACCTTTAAGCGTTGACAACGAGAGATATTGGTTCTTAAATCTCCTCTGCCCAGTAATTTCACTAGCTACAGTGCCCTTCAAACCGGAACACAGTAATGCCTAAGCATGCAGCTTGAGACTTGGAGTATCATATACGCGTTGCCAACCCAAGGGATGGGTGGGAATGGGTGAGGTGGGAAAAAAAAGGGTAGAGACGGGGTGGGAGATTGGGTATCGTACGAAAAGTAGAATCAAATTTGACACCGTTGTGGCCTTGTGGTTAGCTAGTCTGCCTTTAGCCTCGACGGTTGCAGGTTCGATTCCCGCTCGGAGCTGATGTGTGTATGTTTTTGGCGTCGGGATGTGACGACCCCATCGCCCGCTGTTGGGATAACCTCTGTCACAGCAGAGATTATTCCACCAGTGCAATCAGTCACACTGGTGGTAGGTCTTTTGTTGCAAGAGGCCGACTAGGTAGGTACCACCGCAGTGTCAAATATTCTGCCGCCCCATAGTAGTGCTTAGGTATTACTGTGTTCCGGTTTGAAGGGCACTGTAGGCTAGTGAAATTACTGGGCAGAGGAGATTTAAGAACTAATATCTCTCGTTGGCAACGCGCGAGTGGCACCTACTAATGGTGCTGCAAGCGCTCATAGGCTGCGGCAGCCACTTACCATCAGGTGGGCCGTATGCTTGTTTGCCAACTTCTAACATAAAAAAAAAATTGACCATACGGGCATGTGTTCCGGTCTGGGTGTGTATGTCCTTGTCATTGTATGTATCCGGACCCCCGACACAGGATATAACTATCCTAATGGGGGTCGTTGAGTGTGTTAACATAAAAAAAAAAACATGGCTTTCGTCTTCTGTTTAGTAGATGACCACAAATATCTACAAGAACTTCTCAAAACTACTAAATATTACACGGGTTGCGATACAATTAAGTATTCCAGTATTAAATTGTTAAATGCTTTTTAGTATAAAAAATATGGCCTGGTTATTTGTTAATAAAAATATTAAAAACATTCAGTTATATAAATACAAGTTTAAATAAAAAAAAATTATTAGGTTATATTAAAATAAAACTATTTTTTATATTAAATAGAAGGAAGACATAAAATGCTATTTAGAAAATTAGAAATAAATAAAAAATAAAATAAACGCTACACACTCAACGGCCCCCATTAGGATACTAATATCCTGTGTCAGGGGTCCGGATACATACACAATGACAAGGACAAATACACCCAGACCGGAAAATATGCTTGCGTGGTCAATACAAACATATTATGCTCCGAGCGGGAATCGAACCCGCGACCTGTGGCGTTTAAGGCAGGTTCGCTACCGCTGCGCCACAACGTCGTCAGAATTAGAAAACCGACTTAAAAATTAGTTAAAAAATAAAACACACCAGCCGAATCCACGCTCACTATCCTCAAATACAGGACCGACATGAGCGTCCGACAAGTCTCCACGAGGCTCCGGACAGCCGGTTGCGAGGTTGCCACCGCTTCTAGCCACCGATCTTGAAGGTTCAACACGAGGTTGCAATCTGGAAGATGCAATGCCTTAATCAATTCGCATTTTTTATGCGATAGTAAGTTGTGTGTGTTGTGGCGTTGTGGGTAGCGAGTCTGCCTTTAGTCTCGACGGTTGCGGGTTCGATTCCCGCTCGGGCAGATGCTTGTTAAAATTTCTGTCTCGGTCTGGGCGTTTGTCCGTGTGGGTTTCCCCACCGTGCCTCGGAGAGCACATTAAGCTGTCGGTCCCGGTTGTTATCATAACATCTGATAATAATCGTTCACTCTTGATAAGTAAATTGCTCTTATCCAATGAGTTACTGGTTCGCCCTTAGGGTTGCGGAGGTCAGATGGCAATCGCTCCGTGTAAAAACTAGTAACCTGTCAAATCCGGATAAGAGTAATAAGCAGACCCTGGGTACATAAAAATACCGGGAATAATGCTAGGATGAAGAAAGTAAGTTGTGTGTGTGTTTTTTTATATTGCCCTTTTTGGAACGAAGTTCCTCGACGCGACTTACGGGTAGTACGATTTAGTAGAAATCGTCACGTAACGAAATGCCGTATGCTGTGTGTGTGTGCGTGTGTTTATCGAGCAAGTTAGCACACAGCCGGGTTCGCAACTCCCTCTCTCTCTCTCTATCTCTGTCTCACTTTATCATATACTCAAGTGTTCTCACTCTTACTTTACGCTTTTCTGTGAGAACCCATTTGTGTACTTAATCATAATAAGAGGCGCTCCATTTTATAAAGGTGGTAAAAATAATAATAATAAACGCTCCACATTCTGATATCCTGTGTCGGGGTCACATATAAGGACAAGGACAATATGCTTGTATGGTCAATACAAACATATACTCCGAGCGGGAATCGAACCGCTACCGCGACGCCACAACGTCTTCCAATATAAATACCTTTGCATATCTCCATAAGTTCGATACTCCTCGCTGTTATGGGTGTCTTTATATCAGCCAGTGGTGATCCTCTGTGCGGTACCGAGTAGAACATGAACCCAACACTGTTGCTCCAAAGACTCGACCTTCTGACCAACATGTCTTCCGCTGAGATGAAACGAACGTAGATTAAAAAATAATTATGGTGGACCACGCACAGTCGAAACTAAAGGGAATCTTAAAGGCTTTAAAAATAATAACGAATTAAAAGTATTAAAACCGACCCCAAATTGAAGTTTGTAATTTCATTGTATCTATTAAAAGTATTCTTCAAATTAAATGTGGTTGAAAGTTTATTTGATATTCTACAACCTCCACCTTCCAGAATTTGAACTCCCATAATTCAAAAGTTAGGGGGGGGACACAATTTTTGTTACTTTAAGAGCTAATACAACTACTGACTTAATGGAAAAAGCAGAAATGAAACCTCTTTGTCATTTTGCAAGAATTATCCAAAATTTTTTACATATTTTAGGATTTCATTATAAAATCGTGTAGAGGTTCATAGAACCCCTTGGGCTATTGTCGTACCCACTCCTAACGCAAGCTTCGAGCTTATTTGGAGGGGCAATAGGAATATTAGTAATGCCTTGAAAAGGTGTCTTTAAAAAAAAACTACCTGTGTTCCAAATTTCATCAAAATCCGTTCAGTAGTTTTTACGTGAAAGAGTAACAAACGTACATACAAACTTTCGCATTTATATAAGTAGGATTTATAAAACTTACCATCTTCAGAAGGGACTTCTTCATTATTATCCAGTTCTGAAACTTCTTCCCCATTATTCTCCATATTATTCGTATTATTCACTAAATCTATATTATCACTTAAATTATTTTTATCATCAAAATTATCACAGTAATCTCTATCACAGTTCTGTCTGTCTGTCCGTTCGTCTATACAATGGTTTATCATATTATCGTTGTTGCATTGGGCTGTGTTTTTGTCTGTGTCTTCGTGACTGTTTGATATTCTCTTAAAGGCTTCGTATGCTGAAATATAATTATTTAATTAGAAAAAAAAATGTGGGATGATTAAAATAAAGCCCCGAATTCTGTATTAATTTCTTATTTTATTTCGTCTTCCGTCTTTACTCATTCGCACTACACTTTCAACTCCCCGCTCTCGTGCACACTTCTCCTAACCAACCCCATTCGCTCATTCATTCTCCATCGAAATTTCACCATTCATTCCATTCCACGCTTACAAACGTAACTTAAAATAATGGACGCAAATAAGCAATACCATGTCAACCCAAAAAATTGAAAAAACTGAGTTATATATACAGAAGTCTTTGCAAATGGCTGAAGAACATTTTTCTTTAATATTTGTAGGGTTTTAAGCTTTAAAACTTCTAAAAAGCCATTTTTTAATCAAGCAATTTATGTATTATGTAAAACGTTTTGGGTTATATTATATACGAAATACGCAATTTCTATACTTATTTTTTGTGAAAATAAGTAAGATAACTTACATAAATCTGAAATTGCCAAAAACTTGACCAACACATATAAAAAATTCATATAAAGCAAGTTTTTCAAAATGTTCAAACGCGTTTTTCTCTAAACGACATTCGTGTGGGTTGACATGGTATTGCTTATTTGTGTCCATATAATGTTCTTATTATTCCTAGCATTATTCCCGGTCTAATTTTTACTATTATCCAAATTTGACAGGTTACTAGTTTTACACAGAGCGATTGCCATCTGACCTCCGCAACCCTAAGGGCGAACCAGTAACTCATTGGATAAGAAAAATTTACTTATCAAGAGTTAACGATTATTATCAGATGTTATGATAACAACCGGGACCGACAGCTAGGACAAACCAGACCAAAACAGATGTTTGTAAGAATACATACACTGAGCGGGAATCGAACCCACAACTGTCAAGGCTAACGACGGACTCGCCACCAATACGCCACAACGGTGGAAAAACTTTGAAATTGAAATAAAGGATTAAATTATATGACATGCCATCATCAGTTTGACGACGTTGTGCCGCAGCGGTAGCGAACCTGCCTTAAACGCCACAGGTCGCGGGTTCGATTCCCGCTCGGAGCATAATATGTTTGTATTGTCCATGCAAGCATATTTTCCGGTCTGGGTGTATTTGTCCTTGTCATTGTGTATGTTTCCGGACCCCGACACAGGATATCACTATTCTAATGGGGGCCGTTGAGTGTGCAACGTTTACTATAAAATGATCAACTTATTTCTGAAAAAAAAAAGTTTTTTTGGACCCACGGGGTCGAGTATTGAGACTCGGCCATAAAAAGGACAGCCTTTTGAGACATTGTCTAATTTAGGCTGCGTTGCCACCAGAGATGTGTGAGGTAGCTGACTTTATTGGAGGTAGACCTTTTGTTGCAAGAGGCCGGCTAGGTAGGTAGGAGGCCAAAAGAGGCCGGCTAGGTAGTTAGGCTACTCACCACAGTATCAGGTCATAGTAGCTAGTGAAATTAATTTTAAGTTCTCATGTAATAAAGACTTTGTCGTAATGAGAATAAAGATCTTTAAACCGAAATGAGATTTAAGAACCAATATCTCTCGTTGTCAACGCGCGAGTGACACCTACTAATGGTGTTGCGCGCGCTCATAGGATACGACAACCGCTTACCAACTGGGTCGTATGCTTGCCAACTTAGTAACATAAAAAACGATTTACCTTCACAGTATATCTGCTTTATAAACAAACCGCCTTTGGAATGTCCGACCCAAATGATCGGTCGCTCTCCGACTCCAAGTTTGAGAAGCTGTGTTATCATCTGTTCAGCACGATCGTAAAGACGAAGTCTATAACAACAATAGAAAATAATTACAATTATTGGTAAAAATAGTGAGATGTTAATAGTCCTAGTCCATATTAGGGGATTAGTATCGTGTGTTGGGGGTCCGGAAACACACACACAACAACCCAGCCAAGACACTGCCCTATTTCGATCAAACTACCTTCCATCCGAATCCTTTAATTAGATATCTTGTATCTATACAGACAGATATAACCAATTGACTAAAGGCAGGCGTGCTAAGCACGTCCTGCAAGACTCTGAAGATAGGATTACATCAGACAATTACATTACATAGCACAGACACGCACACAACATCGTCTTCGCTGGCGAGGTCCTTTGTTTCGGACGTCACGTCGCGCTCACAGAGCTGCAGCTTAGACGGCTAAGGACGTCATCAGAACGTCTTAAGCCGTCTAAGGACGTCACCAGAGTAACCTATGGACGGAATCAAATTTGAGCCCACGTGAGGGCTGTCCCTTTTTTATGGCCTCTTTTTAGCCAGGCCACTGTATTCGACTCTCCTGTACTCCCCCGTTCAGTGACGCTGTCAAGGCCAGTAGGGCCAACAGTAATACACATTTAAAAAACCACATACCAGTATGGTCAATACAACTAGCCTTCATTTATAATTCTATTTAAAATTGTACTACTCTTGTAAGACTTATATATTTTTTAATTATAGTGTGTTAAATATAAGTACACTCGCTCACGGTTCTTTTAGTTCTTTAAAAATAAATTATTAAATATTAAATTTAAATATAATTTATTTTTGTAAGGTGTGTAAACATTTAATTATATTTGAGTAGATAAGGTGTCATCCCAATAAGAGACAGTGATTAAAAACGTACATTAACTATTATTATTATTTTTATATACCTTTTTTCTATACTATTTATTTGTTTTATTTTATTTAAATAATTAAATAATTAATTAATTGAATTAGAAGAAACAATAACATTATTATATACTTAATTCCGTTATCCCACTTTGTTATAAAAATCTATTTAAATAAGACGAAATCAATATTTTTGTCCATCATTATACCTGCGCAGAAGCGGCCATTTTGGTTCTTTTTAAATTTAAGGAACTATAATTTATCGTAAAAGTTAAAATTGAATGTTAAACGAAACCTTCAAGTAAACAACACCTTACTATTAATTTAACCAAGGCCGATAGAACAGGTTACACTTGTAACATAATAAGTTTGGTTTGATTAAACTAGTGTATAAACATGAATAATATTTATTATAATACTAGCGGCCCGCACCGGCTTCGCACTGAAAAAATGATTAAAATATATCCAGTAGTTTTGATTTATTAATTACTACCCGTGGCCCGCACGCGTTAAATTTGGAAAATTTAATGGGTGTTATTATACATATAAACCTTCCTCTTCAATCACTCTATCTATTAAAAACCGCATCAAAATCCGTTGCGTAGTTTTAAAGATTTAAGCATACATAATCACAGAGAAAGCGACTTTGTTTTATACTATGTAGTGATGATTACCATCGGCTCGTGGCTTCCCCGCGTAAATAATGATTTTTAATACAATATAGTAATAAGTTAAGTAATTAGTCAAGCCTATCTAGCTAAAAGGGTATTTTACCACCGTCGGGACGTGATGATCCTGTCGCCCGCTGTTGAGATAAACTCTGTCACAGCAGAGATTATTGCACCAGTGCAATCAGTCACACTGGTGGTAGGTGTTTTGTTGCAAGAGGCCAGCAGGTACACCGCAGTATCAAATATTCTACCGCCAAATAGTAGTGCTTAGGCATTACTGTCTTCCGGTTTGAGATTTAAGAACCAATATCTCTCGTTGTCAACGCGCGAGTGACACCTACTAATGGTGTTGCACGCGCTCATAGGCTACGACAACCACTTACCATCAGGTAGGCCGTATGCTTGATGCCAACTTGTAACATAAAAAAAATTAGCTAAGCTGATCAAGTAGCTAGCTAGTTATTTTAGAAAACTTTTTTAAACGGCAATTTTTTAAATTGTACAGCATAAATAATAATATAACAGTTCATAATGATCCAATTTGGCTCACCTTTTATTTTCTCTGATCCAAAGCGGCCTCCACAAATACGGATCACTTGTGTAATTTATCGACAAAACCCTCGCTTCGGGATAATCAACCTTGATCCAATCTCTCGGCCAACATGGCGAATAACACTCGTCGCAATTACAACCGCAACCGTTACACTTCTCGTAACACTTACAGTCGCTTTGCTTCACTTCACTCACTTCTCTCACTTCACTTTCGAACATATCCTTAACGAATTGCGCTTGCGTCTCATAATTATTAATATCGACATTCAATAACGCGTTATTATAAAAGTTCTCCGTTGTTAAATAGCTTTCACTTGGAAGTATTTTACGTGTTTTCGTTTCATCTGTCACTTTTGCTTCACTTTTAAGTGTTGTGTCTGTGTTGTCGCTACATTTTGTTGTGTCTGTTGTGCATTTACAACTTGTTGTTGAATGCGGTCGTCTTAAGGGTATTTTCGTCGGCTTCTTGTCGTATTTACTCATCCATTCCCCTTGTCTCCATGTATTGCTTAATGATCCTGTGAAGGAAATGATAAATCTTTACTAATTATTATAAATGTGAAAGTAACTCTGTCTCGCTGTTGCGCTTTCACGCTAAAACTACTGAATCGATTTAAATGAAATTTGGTACACAGATAGTCTAGAACCTTAGAAAGGACATAGGCAACTTTTCAATGCGAAAAAAGTGTTGTAAGGAGTTGAAAGAGTGGTTGAAGTGTTATATGGAAGTGTCGTTATTTTAAGAGCTAGAAACTTGAAATTAATTTCTTAGGTTGTTGATTCGATATAAATAAATATGACATTCAGAGTTTGTAAAAGGGGAGGGGGCGGTTTCCAAGTTTGTATAAAATTCGTTGTTCACGCAGGCAGGACCGCTGGTAGAAGCTATATTCGGGTATTGCGCGAGGCCGGCTAGGTAGATATCACCAGAGTCAGATATTCTACCGCAAAGCAGTAGGGTAGGGTAAAAGTAAGCGGTAGTAAAATAAAAATAATAAATTGGGCAAGTGCGAGTCGGACTCGCGCACCAAGGGTTCCGTGTCATTACACAATAGTACAATTTTATTTATTTTCTTAGAGGTTTTTGCCAAGTAAGCTACAACTCTAAATTGTAGCAGCGCCCATACAACTCAGAGGACTATCTTAATTGGCGTCAATTATGTATGTATGGGGACATCCTATATCTTTTTATATTATACACCTAATAGGGACTATAGACCTCAGTATCTGGTATGAATTTCCACTTCGAAAATCGGTGATGACACACATAAGGGTTGTTTTTTTACCTTTTAAGGTACAGCACCTTAAAAAATATTTTAACGGTATGCCATGCTATTCTCAGCACAAAAGGGCCGGCTGGATCAGGGAAGTACTACCCTCTCACAGAAAATCGGCGTCAAGTAACAGTAGGTGCGATGAGTGATAGCGCCGGAGGATCAACTTCCCACCCCTCTATTCACTTCCTTTTTCCCTCCTCATCCCGTCCCTTCTGTTCCTTAGGTTGACAACGCGCTTGTGATGCTTTATCATCTCCGATGACGTCCTTAGCCGTGGTTCGGCTTCGCAGGAGGCACCCTAAAGACGTAATCAAATTTGAGGCCCCGTGAGGGCTGGCCCTTTATCACGACTGAGTCTCTGTACTCGGCCCCCCGCTCGGTGACGCTGTCAAGGCCAGTAGGGCCAACAGCATTACACATTCTGAAGAAAAAAATGTGATGCTTCAAGTATCGGGCGCGTTCATAGGTTGCGGTGACTGATTACCATCAGGCATAAAAAAAAACACTTTTTTTAATTTTCACAACTTGCTTGTCGTTGGAAAACAGCAAAACAATACAACAATGTTATTTATAACATCTTACGTAATAATCCGCTTATATGAACCGACTGTGACGGTAATATAAGAAGGGTAATGTAATTACGCGTTTGTAATTGAAGCCGTAATATTATGCAACTCAATGCCATACAACCAATGTCATGGTTAACTGCATCAGAAAAGGCTTATATGTAAGAGAATTATAATGACCGTCTAAAAGTTATTTTTACACTCCAGTATCTGGATGACCGAGACCGTCTTTTTTTTAAACTTAGCAAACAACCATACGGCCCACCTGATGGTAAGTGGTTGCCGTAGCCTATGAGCGCTTATTATAACCTCGAGATATTGGTTCTTAAATCTCGTCTACCCAGTAATTTCACTAGCTACAGTGCCCTTCAAACCGGAACACAGTAATGCCTAAGCATTACTATTTGGCGGCAGAATATTTGACACTGCGGTGGTACCTACCTAGCCGGCCTCTTGCAATAAAAGACCTACCACCTTATTGGAGTATATTTTTAAACGCAGGTGGAGTTGCGGTTAAAGATAGTTAATTTATATAGTAAATGAAGCTTGACGTTTCCAAGTAGCGCTAATAACAACATCCTACCATTGTTACGGGTTCATAAGCGATTGATTCTTTTAAGAGAGTTAATATTTTTGCTACTAGCCCCAGATTTTTTAATAATTTTATTTTAAACTGCCATGAAGCTGACTTCGCTCCGTTAAAGCGAGAGGCGCGGGTTCGACCCTGATCCTCTGAAGCTATTGTCCTACACACTCCTAGCGCAAGCTTCGAGCTTATTTGGAGGGGCAATAGGATATTAGTAACGACTTGAAAAAGCATTGCTGATTTCTTTAAAAAAAAAACTCTACTCACGTTAAATTTGGGGTAACATAGATTTTTTCATATAAATTTTACCCCCTAAGTGGTGGGATTTTAACGTTAAAACACGTGTTTCGTTATCTTTGATTATTCGCGAAAATCAAAGTTTCACGTTTCTAGTTTCTAAAATCGGGCTTCCATACAAACTATCAAACCCCTTTCACCCCTTTAAGGGTTCAACTTCGATAAATCTTTTCTTAACACTCGTTTACGTTTTAAACACAACACTTGTGAAAACATGACCTTTCTAGGTCCAAGGTTTTGGGTTGGGAGTTGATGTGCCAGTTAGGTTTGAGGTCTTCTTCTACAATACAAGTCTACCAGCATCACAATTTGAAGTGGATTTGACCAAGGAATCCTGTTGTTCCATAAAAACTTCGCCCCTTTTCACCCCTAAGGGATAGAATTTCGGAATACCCTTTCTTATCGGATGCCTACGTCATACAAATAACACACCCTCCAAGTTACGATCGGTTTAGGCTGTGGGTTGATACGTCAGTCATTCAGGACAAAGTAATTTTTTTTTAACACTACACGCTCAACTGATGGGGCCATTAGGATAATTATATCCTGTGTCGGGGATCTGGAAACATACACACATGACAAGGACAAATATACCCAGACCGGACAACATGCATGGTCAATACAAACATGTTCCGAGCGGGAATCGAACCTTGACCCGTGGCGCCTACATAGTCAAAAAAAAAAATTTTACTCACCATAAAGTCCATGGACAAATATTACATCAATGGTCGGTTCGGTTGGCGTGTGTAGAACCACGCACTCCACTTTCGGTTCTGGGTGCAAGTGGTCTGAACTTGCCGGTCGTGGTTTTTGGGGTTTTGGTGCTGAAAAAAAAAAGTATAAAAAATAAGAAGATCCTAATTGTCTGTCGGAATGTCGCTCTTGAACATCAAAGGTTTCTCTTAATGGATGGCCTCAATTAAGGCGTCGGGATGTGACGACCCCATCGCCCGCTGTTGGGATAAACTCTGTCACAGTAGAGATTATTCCACCAGTGCAATCAGTCACACTGGTGGTAGGTCTTTTGTTGCAAGAGGCCGGCTAGGTAGGTACCACCGCAGTGTCCAATATTCTGCCGCCAAATAGTAGTGCTTAGGTACTACTGTGTTCCGGTTTGAAGGGCATTGTACGCTAGTGAAATTACTGGGCGAACGAGATTTAAGAACTAATATCTCGAGGTTGGCAACGTGCGAGTGGCACCTACTAATGGTGCTGCAAGCGCTCATAGGCTGCGGCAGCCACTTACCATCAGTTGGGCCGTATGCTTGTTTGCCAACTTCTAACATAAAAAAAAAAAAATAGAAACGGTTCTCCTTCTTATACATTGGTTAGTGGCCAACCTAGTGTCAGAGTTGTTCAGGTCGCCCGTATAGACCTCTGACTTGACTTCTCGACTGTTGTCATATTGTCAACAGCCGGGGCCGCCTTTTCACGTGCCCTCCGAAGCACGAAGACACTCAGTTGAAATACCACTATGCGATCACCCATCTATTGACTGACCGCGCCTAAAGTTGCTTAACCCACCGATCGTTTACCGATCAGTTGGTGCAAACGGCTAACTGATAGAAACGGTAAAGGGCCAGTTCCGCTCCGTTAACGCGAGAGTTTCAGGTTCGATCCTGACCCCCTTGGGCTATTGTCGTACCCCCTCCTAGCCCAAGCTTCGAGCTTATTTGGAGGGGCAATAGGAATATTAGTAATAATGATAATATTTATTTAAATCAGACGTAATGCCTTGAAAAAGCATTGCACAATATTCTTACAAAAAAAATGGAGGCTTGGTGATCCCGCCCAAGAACATCTGCAATACCAGAAGGCATAAGTTATATTAAGATACAACTGGTTATACAATACATGTCTTGTCATCAAACTCGTAACTTGCGATAGGGTACGACAACAGCCCAAGCGGGTCAGGGTCGAACCTGTTACTCTCTCCGTAACTGAGTCGGACCTTTTACTGTAGATTCTGAGGCTTCTTATTATTATTGGTAACTTAAAAAACACTAACCTGTGATTGGTGATGGTGTTGTTATTATTCTGTGTAAAATAACTGTAGCTGTCGTCCAGAAAGATGAGACACACCATCGCCTGAAAGAGAATTAAAAAAGTAATGATGATTAAATACCAACTTCTTTTTTAATTCGTGGCGGTTGGTAAACAAGCATACGGTTCGCCTGATGGTAAGCAGTATTACATGCGCGATGCCAACCCGAAGGATAGGAGAAAGGATACGAAGAGAAAAAAGGATGGGAGCCGTGGGTGTGGGAGATTGGGTCTTACAAACTAGTTATACGCTGGTTGACCTTGAAACTCGGCTGACTAGTAGTTTTTACTAAGGTACGGTTTCAATGGCGTCGGGATGTGACGATAGGTAGAACCTATATTAGAATTTCTTTCACGACATGCAGGTTTCCTCACGACATTTTCCTTCGCCCTTAAGCACGAGATACATTGAAACACTAATTAAGCTTGATCTTCGTTTAAAGTCTACATTTTCGATTCATTGGGCCATCTCGCCTTCATTTCAAAAGATAAGTTCACCCATTTCAGCTACCTAAGCTCGCCCACGAATCCCACGATGCCCAATGCCCAGCGATGGGACTGCCCACATCTGCCATGTTCATTACACAAATGGGATAATGCGACACAATTGAATATGATTGTCGTTAAATTGCTGACTATAGGTCAATTATTTAGACAAGCGATACGCCCTCATGTCGCTTCGGTTTTAAAAGACTTTTCGGTGCCCGTGGTTCAACTTGTTTTATGTAGTTTCTGATAGTCCCACGCAGTGGCGGATGTACCAGCAGGCGGAGCGGCAAATTTGGGGACTGAATTATTATTTTTCTACCTCATAGAAATCAAAAAGATTTCTGCTTTACGGTTTTCTGATGTTCCAGGTAGAAATCTACAATAAAGTTTCCCATGACTCACTTCTCATTGTACTCAAGCAGTAATTGGCCTCTGCGCCCTCTACCCATACTTTTTATTAGTGAAAAGAGCGAAATTGTAGCAAATGTATTTCCCTCTTCCCACTGTCAGAGGCAAGGGTGGCAAAAACCTTACAGCCTATACCTTGAAAATTTGTATATCCGCTCCTGGTCCCACAGGAAATGACCAAAGATTCTTCTTTAATCATTCTTTTCATATCTTTGTGTATGGTAAGACCGGTTCTTATTTTGTAGGATTCGGATTGAAGATAACTTTAAATCTTCTGTAAAAGTCTATGTTGCATTAGTTTATGTTACCAAGAAATCATACAGCGCAGCCTATGAGCGCTTGCAAAACCATTAGTAGGTGTCACTCACGCGTTGACATTTCGTTCTTAAATCTCCTTCGCCCAGTAATATCACTAGCCTACAGTGCCCTTCAAACCGGAACACAGTAATGTTAAAGACACTACCGCTTTGCGGTAGTATATTGACACTGCGGTGGTACCGAGACGGCCTCTTGCAACAAAAGACTTACCAGTGTGACTGACTGCACTGGTGCAATAATCTCTGCTGTTAGATTATCCCAACAGCGAGCAATGGGGTCGTCACGACCCGACGCGTACAAGTATGTATATAGGTACTCTATGTCCATATGGAATAATTACAATGATAAATATAACAATGGTCAATTTACATAAATTATAATTGATTTATTAATCAATTTAGATAAATACTGTTCATTACTAAAACAAGGTTGTGGCGTTTTAGTAGCGAGTCCGCCATTTTTCATCCGGGCAAATGTTCGAATTGATCTTATAGATATCAAAATCTTACAAATATCTGCTCCGAGCGGGAATCGAAACCGCAACCGTCTGCTAAAGGCAGAATCGCTACCAACACCCCACAACGGTGTATTTTATACTATCGTTCTTTCTAGCATTATTCCCGGTACTCGGATCTACCCAGGGTCTACATATTACTCTTGTCCAGATTTGACAGGTTACTAGTTTTTACACAGAGCGATTCCCATCTGACCTCCGCAACCCTAAGGGCGAACCAGTAAATCATTGGATAAGAGCAGACCTATCAAGAGTTAACGATTATTATCTGATGTTATAACAACCGGGACCGACAGCTTAACGTGTTTTCCGAGGCACAGTGGGGAGACCCACAAATACAAACGCACAGACCGAAACAGATATTTGTTCAGTTTGTACAGATCAATGCAAACATCTGGCCGAATAGGAATCGAACCCACAATGGCTGCTATAGGCGGAAACGCTACTATTTTATACTATTGTATTCTATAATTACGTTCTTCTCTACAGTGTCTGTTATCTCTTATCAGTCGAGCAAAGTTCAGTGACCTAACATGGACGCAAATAAGCAATACCATGTCAACCCAAACGAATGTCATTTCGAGAAAAACGCGTTTGAAAATTTTGAACAAATTGCTTTATATGACTTTTTTTATGTATTGGTCAAGTTTTTGGAAATTTCAGACTTATGTAAGTGTACTTATTTTCACAAAAACTAAGTATACAAACTGCATATTTCGTATATAATATAACCCAAAACGTTTAAAAATACATAAATTGCATGATTGAAAAAATGGCTTTTTTAGAAGTTTTTAAACTTAAAACCTTACAAATATTCAAGAAAAATGTTCTTCAGCCATTTACCAACACTTCTGCATATATAACTTAGTTTTTTCAATTGTTTATTTGCGTCCAAATATAATATACGTAGCTTATAGCATGTCTTTAATTTTGTAAATTAAATGTAAATCGGGATGTCGGGATGTGACGACCCCACCGCCCGCTGTTAGGATAACCTCTGTCACAGCAGAGATTATTCCACCAGTGCCATCAGTCACACTGGTGGTAGGTTTGTTGCGAGAGGCCGGCTAGGTAGGTACCACCGCAGTGTCAAATATTCTGCCGCCAAATAGTAGTGCTTAGGCCTTACTGTGTTCCGGTTTGAAGGGCACTGTAGGCTGGTGAAATTACTGGGCAGAGGTTGGCAACGCGTGAATGGCACCTACTAATGGCGCTGCAAGCGCTCATAGGCTACGGCAACCACTTACCATCAGGTGGGCCGTATGCTTGTTTCCCAACTTGTAACATAAAAAAATGTTACTTTGATACTTTAAGTATAGCGTTCAAGTAGCCCACCAAAGAACCAGTAACTCATTGAATATTAGAGCAACTTATCAAGGGTTAACGATTATTATCAGATGTTATGATAACAACCGGGACCGACAGCCTAACGTGTTCTCCGAGACACGGTGGGGGGTCACATAATGTAAAACGACCCACCAAATAACTATAAATATAAGTGGAGTTACAGGATAAAGCTTGTTCAGTATTACTTCCTATCACGTGCATGAACTCGTGAATGAACGCATGCTACTGATCTGAAGGCGTTATTACAATTATTCAGTCAGTAGTTTCACTCGCGTTAATTTAAGTACTTGTCATACCGGACTAGTTACTGACTGAGTTTTTTTTATTTTTAGGGTTCCGTATCCAAATGGAACCTTTATAGTTTCGTCATGTCCGTCTGTCCGTCCTTCCATCCGTATGTCACAGTCATTTTACTCGGAGACCATTGGCTCTATCTATACGAAATTTACTAAATAGGTGTTTTCTATGAACCGCACAACGATTGTGTAATGAAATTTTAAATTATATAATAATTAAGGGTAGCAGTCCATACATGTAACTGAAAGGTAAAAAAATAAATTTCAACGTATGTCAACGTGTGAGATATCTTTGGATAGGTCTTTCAAAATGATAAGGAGGTTTGACGTTGACTTTTTCATTAAGTCAGTAGTTGTTGAGATATTAGCTCCTAAAGTCATAAAAATGGTGTCCCCCCTCTAACTTTTGAACTATGGGATTTAAAATTCTTGAAAAATTTGAGGTTGTAGGACATCAAATAAACTTTCAACCACATTTGGTTTGAAAAAGATAGGTCTACAAATTCAAGAGATATATAAGTTTTTCCCATAACTTTGTTTTTCATATAACTTTTAATAATTACTATGAAATTACCAACTTAATTCTGCAGTCGATTTTAATTCGTTATTATTTTTAAAGGCCTTAAGATTCTTCATAACCAAGCTGCGGAACCCTTTAGTTTCAACTGTGCTTGGTCCACAACGCACTTGACTGGTAATTATTTTATTCTAGTATTTTTGCGGGGCCTTCGTAGAAGCTTACTTTTTTTTTTCTTTATGTTACAAGTTGGCAAACAAGCATACGGCCCACCTGATGGTAAGTGGCTGCCGCAGCCTATGAGCGCTTGCAGCACCATTAGTAGGTGCCACTCAAGCGTTGCCAACCTCGAGATATTAGTTCTTAAATCTCGTCCGCCCAGTAATTTCACTAGCGTACAGTGCCCTTCAAACCGGAACACAGTAATGCCTAAGCACTACTATTTGGCGGCAGAATATTTGACACTATATAAATATAAGTCTAAATGCTATAACTAACTTATTTCTATTAATATTACTATTTACAAACCAAGGACAACGAGGCATTGATTGAATTGTTTTATACCATATATCCTATATCAAGCGATTTTGCATTAAAATGTTCATTCCAAATAATTTATTTGGAAAATCAAATGATTAAAATTTGGAATTAATGCGGTTTTTTTTAATAGATAGACTGATTAAAGAGGAAGGTTTATATATATAAAATAGCGTAGAAAAAAAAAATAATTTTTGAGGTTTCTAATGTGATGTCGTAAATAATGACATTGAACGCGTGCGGGCCACGGGCAGTAATGAATAAATCAAAACTACTGGATCGATATTAATCATTTTTTCAGTGAATGACATAGGCTATATGGACGCAAATAAGCAATACCATGTCAACCCACACGAATGTCATTTCGAGAAAAACGCGTTTGAAAATTTTGAACAACTTGCTTTATATGAATTTTTTTATATATTGGTCAAGTTTTTGGCAATTTCAAGATTTATGTAAGTTATTTTACTCATTTTCACATAAAATAATACATAAATGGCATGATTAAAAATGGCCTTTTAGAAGTTTTAAAGCTTAAAACCCTACAAATATTAAAGAAAAATGTTCTTCTGCCATTAACCAACACGAAATTGTTTTGTTGAAATTGAATTGTTGCAGAAGCATATATAACTAAATTTTTTCAATTTTGTGGGTTGACATGGTATTGCTTATTTGCGTCCATATATTTTATACCCGCGCGAAGCCGGAGCGGGCCGCTAGTGTAGAAATAAAAGCATATAGTCCATATCGACATATTTTTGAGCGGATTAAAATCATTTTATTATCTTTTTTAATATTTTTTGATAATAAAGATTAAAAGACACTCCTAAAACGTTATCTATGCGGATAAGATACGAATATTTATTTTTGGCATAAGATTTAGGTCAAAACAACAACCATATTATGTAATTTTAAATCGCTGTATATACTAGCTTCTACCAGCGGCTTCCCCCGCGTATAATGATTTTTTTTTATGTTTTAAGTTGGCAAACAAGCATACGACCCTGATTGTAAGCGGTAGCCTATACCACTCACGCGTTGCCAACCTCGAGATATTAGTTCTTAAATCTCCTCTGCCCAGTTATTTCACTAGCCTATAGTGCCTTTTAAACCGGAACACAGTAATGCCTAAGCACTACTATTTGGCGGTAGAATATTTGACACTGCGGTGGTACCTACCTAGCCAGCCTCTTGCAACAAAAGACCTACCACCAGTGTGACTGACTGCACTAGTGCAATAATCTCTGCTGTGACAGAGGTTAGCACAACAGCGGTCGATGGGGTCGTCACATCCTGACGCCCGGAGAACTTTGAACCCTTATTTCACCCCTTCAGGGGCGGAATTTCAGAACATGTCACAACACGTGTTTGTTTATCTTTAATAGTTCAACAAAAAACAAAGTCTCATGCTTCTATTCAAGTTTTAAAAATAACATACATCCAATATTCAGTTTAAACTAGTTTACAAAATGGCGTAACTTCGTTCTATGAAATTATTACCAGTCAAGTGCGTTGTGGACCACGCACAGTCGAAACTAAAGGGTTCCGCAGCTTGATGATGAAGGATCTTAAGAATTTTTAAAATAACAATGAATTAAAATTGACCGCAAAATTAAGTTGGTAATTTCATAGTATTTATTAAATTTTCTATGAAAAACAAAGTTATTGGAAAAACTTATATATCTCTTAAATTTTTAGACCTTTCTTCTTCAAACCAAATGTGATTGAAAGTTCATTTGATGTTCTGCAACCAATATTCTGCATTTTTTCTGAGAATTTTAAATCCCATAGTTTAAAAACTAGAGGGGGGGCACAATTTTATGACTTTAGGAGCTAATATCTCAACAACTACTGACTTACTGAAAAAAGTCAAAATAAAACCTCGTTATCATTTTAAAAGACCTATCGAAACATATCTCACACGTTGCCATACATTGATTTTTTTTTTTTTCAACCCTCAGTTACATGTATGGACTGCTACCCTTAATTTTTATATATTTTAGTATTTCATTACAAAATTGTTGTGCGGTTTATAGAATAAACCTATTTACTAAATTTCGTATAGATAGAGCCAACAGTCTTCGAGTAAAATGACTGTGACATACGGACGGACAGACAGACGGACGTGACGAAACTATAAGGGTTCCGTTTTTGCCATTTGACTCAGGAACCCTAAAAATATATCCATCTACAATTCAAGCAAAGTAGGATGCAAAAGCTAGTTTATTTTTAATTGATTTATTTATAAAAATGGCACCCAGAAATTATAACACGTTTGTCGTGTAGTTTATTTTTAAACAATGTCGTTCATACACGCATGTCGGCCATCTTGGTTCGTTGACCCATTGACATTGAAATGGCGGACCGCCAATCGGTTAAACACGTGATTTCGTAAATTCCTTTGTTTCTAAATAGATTTTACACATCTGTGTAACGTGTTAAGTTACGAAAAAGTTATTATAATGAAATTATTTTTAATTATAGTTTTAGTTAAATTAATATTTTAGTAAATAAATTGTCGCTTTTTTTTGGGGTTCGCACCCAAAAGTCGCCTTCGGAACGCTATTACAAAGCCTCCTCAGATCCTCTGTCATCATCATGTATCAGCGGGCTGTATCTCCCAGATAGTAATAGGTAGAGGGTTGAAAGTTTTAACGAATTTGTATATCTGTTGCCACTAAAAGTACTACAATTTTTTTTTTTGAAGTAAGGGGATCCCATAAAAAGATCCTTTATGTCCGAGTACAACACGCAGTTGGGCGGATTTTTCTAAATTACCTCACTATACTTGGCCCTGTAAAAGGGTCAATCGTCGACCCTCGAGTTGCAAAGTACTTTAAGATTTCGTCACAGGTTACGCAACAGATTTTGTGTCAAGCTTCAAAGTACCTACGTTGTTTGAATGTTTATGTTATTATTTACTTACAGAGCAGTCATTCTCAAAGTGGGCGCAAACGCTCCATTGTGTGCGCTGGAGGAGAAGCCAACGAGATTTTTTTACATTAAATAAGTTTTAAAATCAAAATTGTGTTTTAAATTGAATAAAAGATACAGACTCATTGCCTCCACAGTTGACAGGAGGGCTGGTTTATTTTTTAACTGACTTCAAAGAGGAGGAGGTTTACAATTTGATTGGTATTTTTTTTAATGTATGCACGCCGATTACGCAGAGATTTGTGACCCGATTTAGGTGAATCTTCTTTAGTTTGATGTGAAATAGTTGCCATTTGGTCCCATAAAACTTAAACACTTTCACTGGAAGGTCTTTTGTTGCAAAAGGCCGGCTAAGTAGGTACCACCGCAGTGTCAAATATCCTACCGCCAAATAGTGCTTAGGCATTACTGTGTTCCGGTTTGAAGGGCACTGTAGGTTAGTGAAATTACTGGGCAAAGGAGACTCAAGAACCTATATCTCGAGGTTGGCAACGCGTGAGTGCCTCATAGGCTACGATAACCGCTTACCACAAGGTGGGCCGTATCCTTGCTTGTCAACCTGTAACATAAATAAAACATAGTTTGGCCCAGTAGTTTTCATTTTATGAACATTTCTTATGCTGAAGAACCTATTTATTTTTTGTTTTTAAGTTTTGAAGTCGGTACTTTTTTGTTGTCTAAAAACGTTCGCTCAAAGAATCGGGATTGCAATTCAGCAGTGTAATGCAGCTAGCATTCTCGCCACCATTCCCCGTGGACATGATTTGTGCAGTTTTAATTATTTGTAAATATAGTTAGTATTGAATTCTAAATAGGTTGTACTATTGGTTGTAAATAAAAGATATTCTTAATATTATTAAGTGTCATTTACATTGTCATCCCTGTTATCTCCTAGTTCCACAGTACACCTTGCCACTTCTCTTTCATGTCCTCTAGCCAAAGGTTGTCTGGCAGACGCTACCTTAGCGATAAGACCACATTTTGTATTACCATTCTTGTACTTTCATTGTTTATATTTTCTGTGTTTTTGGTGTACAAATAAAGCATACTATTATGATTAAAAAACTTGTTTATTTAAATTTAAACTTCAGACGAAACGAATATTATTTATAATTAGATACCCGGATAATCAAGCTTTGCTAAGTAATTTTTTGCGCTAAACCGTGGTTTTTGAAAAATTTCTGAGGATAAAGGAACTTGAAACAAAAAGATACACATGAACTTTACATTAAACCGGAGTTTTGATTGCGAGAAAACACGGATAAAACGATATTTTCTAAAAATGAATCCTAGCTAGAACGATTTATCGACCCCAAAACCTCTGCATACAAAATTTCATCAAAATCGTTACAGCCGTTTTCGAGATTGCTCATCTAAAGTATTAGATTAATGAAATTAGAATGTCATCGTGGTTTTTTATAGTAATAGAATGGGGGTGCGTGATTGATATACATAATGGGGGTTACTGAAATAAGTTTGAGAAACACTGTCCTAGAGCCTTGAAGACTATACACGTGACTCGTAATCTTGTCAAATAATACTGTACATATACATAGTCACGTGTGTTGTAAAACAGAACCATATTTCGTTTTTGAAGTGAAACTTCTAGTGCGACTTTCAACAAGCGATAAACGTTTAACACACGAGAGAGAAAGATATACACAAAGGTAGAAAGAAAGAGAGTGAGTCAGTAGATCCCAAACATATGTATGTGTGTGGTATTTTTACTTTTTACTATTTTTATGTATGTATGTTTGCTTGTATGCTCGCATGCATGCGTGTCATGTGCATCTTTAAAATTATTTTTTAAATTAATTTTTCAAATTGAATAAATAAATACAGTTATAAGATTAAATTCCGTCATAGTTTCATAAAACCACACAGTGTCATTTTTTCTGATTGTGTATTGCTGTGGGCCATAGAAAGAGGGAGCCCTTCTCTTTGTACAAGTATTACAACCTCTGTCACAGCAGAGATTATTCCACCAGTGCAATCAGTCACACTGGTGGTAGGTCTCTTGTTGCAAGAGGCCGGCTAGGTAGGTACCACCGCAGTGTCAAATATTCTGCCGCCAAATAGTAGTGCTTAGGCACTACTGTGTTCCGGTTTGAAGGGCACTGTACGCTAGTGAAATTACTGGGCGAACGAGATTTAAGAACTAATATCTCGAGGTTGGCAACGCGTGAGTGGCACCTACTAATGGTGCTGCAAGCGCTCATAGGCTACGGCAACACTTACCATCAGGTGGGCCGTATGCTTGTTTGCCAACCGTCATGACAAAAAGTATCTATACTGACTTACACTGGCAAATAGCTGGCGTAATAAGGAGTAGAAAAATACACATTACTTACACTAACGCAAGCAGATATGGGTGTTTGAAGTCGCCATCTCGAAACGTGACGTCCGGCAGCGCCATCTTGAATTAGTTACCTGGAAATAAGTAAAAATAGACTTATTATTTAAGTACAGGTCCTTTCATAATTATTACAAAGTTACCGAGTATACAATAAATGATTTTTATATCCACCATTCGATTGTACCACAATTGGACGCTAATAAGCAGTACCATGTCAACCCACAAAATTGAAAAACTGAGTTATATATGCAGAAGTGTTGGTAAATGGCTGAAGAACATTTTTCTTTAATATTTATAGGGTTTTAAGCTTTAAAACTCCTAAAAATCCATTTTTTATCATGCAATTTATGTGTATATACGAAATATGCAGTTCGTATACTTTTTTGTGAAAATAAGTAAAATAACTTACATAAATCTGAAATTGCCAAAAACTTGACCAACACATAAAAAAAAAACATATGAAGCAAGTTGTTCAAAATCTTCAATCGCGTTTTTCTCGAAATGACATTCGTGTGGGTTGACATGGTATTGCTTATTTGCGTCCATTTGTAAAAGATTGTACCACTTTTGAAATCGTTTGTACCTCAAAGGTGTAAAAATTTAGGGGGTCTGAAATTATAGTAGAAAACGAATTTTCGATTTCAGGATTTTTGACGATCTTTGTACCTCAATGATATAAATCGAAACACTTTTCTTTAATTTTTTATTCGAATTTTTCTAATTTCGAAGTTATGAATATAAGTAACGGAGAAACGAGTTCCATAATTGCTGTTGGTACAATCCGGTACAAACGATACTTAGGCATTACTGTGTTCCGGTTTGAAGGGCACTGTACGCTAGTGAAATTACTGGGCAGAGGAGATTCAAGAACTAATATCTCGAGGTTGTCAACGCGTGAGTGGCACCTACTAATGGTGCTGCAAGCGCTCATAGGCTACGGCAACCACTTACCATCAGGTGGGCCGTATGGTTGTCTGCCAACTTCTTCTTCATCCTAGCATTATTCCCGGTATTTTTATGTACCCAGGGTCTGCTTATTATCCGGATTTGACAGGTTACTAGTTTTTACACAGAGCGATTGCCATCTCACCTCCGCAATTTACTTATCAAGAGTTAACGATTATTATCAGATGTTATTGATAATAACCGGGACCGACAGCTTAACGAGCCAACTTGTAACATAAAAAAAAACTCTTTTAAATACCATCGTCACTTCATCACGTCATTCTACTATGATTTCAGACCTCCATAACATTTACACCTTTAATAATAATAATAATAATACGATTTATTTGATGGAAATATAGTAATACCAGGTCTTGATATATCTACATTTCATAAGTACCACATATTTTTCTGTCTCCAGCGTTCAAATGCTTAAAATGTTTAAAAGATTTGTACAATATTTTATCCAATTAACTAACAATATTTTAAATAATATAAGAATAAAAGAAAAGGATAGAATTACAATTTTGTTAATGAGATTATATAAAAGTTACATAATCAGTATTGTGAAACTTTTTGGTATAGTTCCTTAAATGTAACTTGAACCAAAATGGCCGCTTCTGCGCAGGTACAATAATGGACAAAATGTTAGACAAAAATATTGATTTCGTCTTATTTAAATCAATTCTAAACTTTATAAATAAAGTGAGAAAACGGAATTAAGTATATAATATAGTTATTATTTCTTCTAAATTCAATTAGTTATTTATTCATTATCGTTATTAATTACTTAAATAGAATAAAACAAATAAATAGTATAAAAAAAGGTACCTATATATGTATATAAAAAGTTAATGTACATTAGTAATAGTGAGACAGACTTCTTCGTATCTTCCGCAGTATTATTCAGGGTATTAGTTATATTATTTTTTTTTTAAATAACTATAAACGTCAAATACCATCCTTCTCTCCCGTCTCCTTAAAGTTGATTGTGGTCGCGGCATTATCTTGAAATAAATGTTAACACACTTGACAAAACTAATTTAATTTTTAATAATTTATTATTAAAACAACCGTGAGCGAGTGTACTAAACGCGGCCCTCTTCATACCGCATACGGTTGAGACCCAAAAACGTATTACTGCGCAGGGCTTAAGTTACATTTAACAGACTATACAAAAGATTTTAAAAGTGGTACAATCCGGTACAACCGTGGTACAATCGAATGATAGACATAAAAATTATTTATTGTATACTCAATTGCAACCTGCACATAAGTTCTTTCATACAAATATAATATCAGACTCAATGTTCAACATTTCAACATGAAGTTAGTCACAAGCTTGCAACGTAATCGAATGAAGTCAGCCGGTGACTAACTTCATTTAGTTGCACGAGTGTTCGCACAAACGTATATTTAATATATGAAGCCTCAATAACTCAACGGTAAAAAGGCCGACTCCACTCCATTAACGCGAGTGTCGAGGGTTCGATACTGATCCCCTTGGGCTATTTTCGCACCCACTCTTAGCGCAAGCTTCGAGCTTACATGAAACCTAATATTATTATTCTACGGTTGTATATGCTATTTATATTATTGTATTAAACTTAAAAGTTTTTGTGTGCGCGTCAAGCGAGTGGGTAATTAAAAAATTAAATTTATTTGGGTTAACAAACTTACAGAAATTATTTTACTCTTAACCGATATTAAATTAAACATTATCACTACATAGTATAAAACAAAGTCGCTTTCTCTGTCCCTATATCCCTATGTATTCTTAAATCTTTAAAACTACACAACGGATTTCAATGCGGTTTTTAAATAGATAGAGTGATTGAAGAGGAAGGTTTATATGTATAATAACATCTGTTAAATAGTGGAGAAATACTGTTATTTTTGAGGTTTCTACTGTGATGTCGTAAATAATTACATTTAACGCGTACGGGCCACGGGCAGTAATGAATAAATCAAAACTACTGGATCGATTTTGATCATTTTTTCAGTGAATGACATAGGGTATATATTTTATACCTATGCGAAGCCGGAGCGGGCCGCTAGTTAAGTTATATATCCCTCATGAAATTCAACGTATATTTAAGCATTAAGCAAGCATACGCCCCACCTGATGGTAAGCGGTTGTTGAGCGGTTGTTGAGCGGTCCTATGAGCGCGCAACACCATTAGTAGGTGTCACTCGCGCGTTGACAACGAGAGATATTGGTTCTTAAATCTCTTTCGACCAGTTCACTAGCTACAGTGTCCTACAAACCGAAACATTGCTTTGAGGTAGAATAACTGACACTGCGGTGGTACCTACCTAGCCGACCTCGCGCTATAAAAGTCCTTCTAGTAAATAATTTCTTCATTGCTCTAATTATAACACTTATAAATGGGTCATAGTTCAGAGATCAATAGAGCTAAGTCGATTGTTTGAAATGTAGTAATTTATTGGAATATTCAATTTAAAAAAAAAATATATATATACCTACATTATATACTAACGGCGCCCGCTGTTGGGATAATCTCTGTCACAGCAGAGATTATTGCACCAGTGTAGTCAGTCACACTGGTAGGTCTATTGTTGCAAGAGACCGGCTAGGTAGGTACCACCGCAGTAACAAATATTCTGCCGTCACATAGTAGTGCTTAAGCATTACTGTGTTCTGGTTTGAAGGGCACTGTAGGCTAGTGAAATTACTGGGCAGAAGAGATTTAAGAACCAATATCTCGAGGTTGGCAACACGTGAATGGCACCTACTAATGGTGCTGCAAGCGCTCATAGGTTACGACAACCACTTACCATTAGATGGCTCTACGTTTTTTTGCCAACTTGTAACATAAAATATTAACTTCTTCTTCCTAGCAATAATCCCGGTATTATTTACTCAGGCACCAAGGCGTCATGGTCGTTTGCGCAAGCGACCCAATGACGTCCCACTACTATATGTATGCAATGGTGGATTTACAAATTTTCAAGGTATAGGCTGTAAGGATTTGCCCTTGTCTCTGGTTGACAGTCTTTTGACTTATTTTCCTTTGTCCCCTAGCTGGGACAGAGGGCGTCCACAGTGCGTCGCCATCCCTTTCGGTCATGTGCTTCGTGCTTCATTACACTCCAGGTCTTCCCGATGTTCTTCGCCTCTGCGACGATGGTCCGCCGCCAGGTCTGCTTAGGGCGACCACGTTTCCCCTTTCCTTGGGGATTCCAGTCAAGAGATTGTCTTGGAATATGATCAGGATCCGTGTGGCCGATCCAGTTCCACTTCCGGCGTTTGATCTACTGGTCGATCGGGGTCTCACCACAGCATTTCCACAGATCTTTGTTGGACATTTTCTCGGGTCAGGTTGACAGTGGGAAGACGGAAATACACTATCTTTTCACCCATACAAAGTGTGAGAGAGGGCGCAGAGGCCGATTACTGGTTGACTGGTGTACAATGACAAGTGAGTGGACAAAAAATGACAATTTGACGCAGATTTCTATCTGGAACATCAGAAAACCGTCAAGTAGAAATGTTTTTGATTTCAACGACGTAGAAAAAAAAATTGGGTCCCCAAATTTGCCGTTGTAGGCCCAAGCCTACTCAGCCTTTGGTAAATCCTCCAATACCACTATGATAATGAGGATTCTAATGAATTTTAGTGGGTCTTGTCGCTAGACCAACATCCGGAGTCCCACACTAACACTACTTGGTGCACTTGACGAGTACGCTACGTGCAGTTTGCGTAAATGCATTTCTCGGCAAAAAGGGTCTGCTTATTACTGTTATCCTAATTTGACAGGTTACTAGTTTTATCCAAAGCGATTGACATTTGACCTCCGCAACCCTAAGTACGAAGGAGTATCTATTATCGATTATTATCAGATGTTATGATAACTACCGGAACCGATAGCTTAAAGTGCTCCACGAGGCACGAGCGGAAAAAACCCGCTAAAGCTTAAAGCATTCTCGCTACAACGGTCGTCGTGGGCTTGTATAGAAAGCTATGTGTTACATATGTTAGCGGTTTATAAGCCCAACTTGGGAGACTTCAAGTATCGCGCTTTCATAGGTAGCATGACTCACTGCTTACCATCAGGCGTACGGTCATGAAATAAAAAAGTATTTTATTCCAATATATTACTTCATGAGTTTGTATATTTATCAAAGAATACATACACGCCGAGGTTAGGAATACATTTTAATATTTAATATAACATAAATAAAATTAATTAAAAGCATAACTTATTATATGTAAGCAGACCCTTCAGTAAACTATATTTAAAGCTACTTCAAAAATCATGGTAGGTACCAATTTCAGTAGTTTTTTTTTTTGTTAATTGATTCAATTTATTGATTACTTTAAATTAGAATATGACTTTTTGTTTGTAATAGTTTCGAGCCTGCGCTAAACCGGCCATCAGAAAAGGCCATAGGATGACAAATATTATTTAGTATTTTATGTCAGAGACCAGCAATTTTTTTCAGACAATTTTGAATCTACCACTTATGAAATTTAAATCTTATATCAAGCGGTGTTTACTAAATAAAGCTTATTATTCCGTTAATGAATATATTGCAGATAATGTGGCATGGAATTAATATACGTTGAGTTTCATGCGGGATATATATCTTAATTGTACATTTGACAAATGTAATGTGATTATTTTTGAAAAGAGTAACTGTAGAGTTTCTTGCCGTTTCTTCTCTGCAGAAACTACCCCCCGAATCGGCGGTAGCTTCACTTAGGCGGACATAACAGACTGTATATTTGACGATTCAAAAGCGCTTAAAAGCCTATTTGAATAAAGAATATTTTGAGTTTGAGTTTGAGTTTGAGCAACACACCAACTTTGGTGCTCAAAACCCAAAACACCTAGATATAGATGTCAGTAAAATATGGAGTACGAAATTATATCAAATATATATATGGATTTGACAACCTCGCTAAATTCATGCATCCTAGGGCCGATCCTGTCAGTGACAATCTATTAAAAATATTTGAATACAGCTGTATATACTTGGTAAAAGTATATACTATAGAGCGAATTTACATACGCTACTGGTTTTATGAGCGAATTAGTTACCATAATTGACAAATATGTCAAAATATGGACAAGTAGGCGAAACGACAAGAAATCAAGAATGTGGCGCGGACTTTGTATAATAACTGGGATAAAACCATAAATTATATTATATAAAAGATAATATTTGAAAGTTTATTGATAAAAAACGTTAATCGCTTCCTGTTTTATTTATTATATCACTATTTACGTAATTTTGAAATTATGTAATAAAAATGTAAGGATTGTTTTTGTTATATACTTTTACCTTTTTTCATTATATATTTATTTTTTTAATATTAATTTTTAAAAAATAATTATAAACTAAATATATAATGAAATTCGTTTAAGAATACGATGAAAATTACAATTATTAAAAATAATAAAAAAACAAAATAATATTTTTAAACTATTAAAAAATCTATGTCAGATAATAATGGTCCAATAAAACACGTAATTGAATATTTACCTTCACGCAACAGCGCCCATACAGCCATAATCATTTCTCAAATTAACAACAACAAAAAAAAACACAAACTTTATTTTATTATTTACAAATATATAGAAAAAAAAAACATTTAAAATACTTTTTTTTTCAAAATACAATAATGTTTTAAACTTTTTCTGAACAAAGAGATTTTCTATTTTTACGTCTTGAACGTCAGACAACGCGCCTAAACGCGGCGCGCTTTCCCGCGCTACTAGTTGTCAAGCTTCAGTCCTGCATTATCAAAAGAAATTGAACACATACAAATATTAACCATAATACAATACGATAAGGTCTTATTTTACAAATTGTTTAAAGAATATTACTTACTAAAGAGATAATAGTATTCAATAAAATATAAACCTTAATACATTCGTATACAGTTTATTTCACAATAATAATCTCCAATATTACGCCATTTTGAAATGTGTCAATGCCTGTCAAACGAAAATTGATTTTATTCCATTATAATTAAGTCGGAATTTCTTTACAAATAAATATAAATTATTTTATAATAGAATCTTATTCGGAACGAGTTTATCAAATTATCGACTAGATAATATTCAATTTTAGACTTTATTGTTAATAATATTAATGTATATTGTTGTGTTTTTGCATGTTTTATCATAAAGTCATTACTCCACGAATGTTATTGGAGTGAATCATTTTTATCAATTTTGAAATAGTTAATAAATAATATTATTTATAAATAAAAACTGGCCATGATAGTCGTACTCGCACATAAAGGTTTCTTACTGCAGTAGAACATAATTTTCCAGTTCCGTGTTCTTGAAAATTAAAAGCGGCAAAATTAAAAACTTTATTGTTTATTATAGTAGCTAAAGAAATACACAATATAAAATAAAACCCACTATTTTGTATTACATTTCACGACATACAAAAAAAATTACGAAAATATGTAATGTCAAAAAATTCGTTGGTGCTCTTTCGTAAAGTACTAACGCAACGAGGTGAAGTTAGTCACAAGCTTGAAATGTAATCGAGTAATGTTAGCGTGTGACTAACTTAGTTTCGTTGAATTTACAAAGGAGCACCAGCGAATCTTTGAATGTTTTTAATGTATGGAAGGATTCCCTTTTTTTATATTTTATTTTAAGTTTAGTAAGTATTTGTTAACTTTCAGCGGCAAATAATTGCAGTTATAACAAGTAACTTATACTATAAGTTTGCATTATATTATACGTTTACAAGTTCTAAATTTATTTATATTAGAGTTCCGTACAATAAAAAAAATAAAAACCTCAGAAATAATTCTGTTGACCACACAAGCGCAGTCGCGGGCGTCAGCTCTGCTATAATAAAAAAAAAAAATTAGTTTATTTATATATATTTTTAAGGGGCCCAAAATTATACTGTGCCCCGATATTTAAATGAATATTAATTATTAAGTAAGAAAATAACATTCTAAGACAATGGTAATTATATATAAGTATAAGCTGAATTATATCTTAATACTCTAAGGTCTAATACATCTAAATGTAGAACTTTTGAATTCGATTTATAATTTTTCAAAGGCCAAAATTTTTTTTTTTTTTTTTCTCCAATGTTGGCTTTCAGTTGTGTCCTATAGGCACTTATTATCTCGCCAATGACACGTAGGATGGAGACGACACGTAGGATGGAGGCGACACGAAGGAGATTGATCAATGCGGATGAGACTACAAACTAATATAAGTATCTGACCGGTGAGATAGAAGAAGTAGTAAGTCCTTAACCTAAAAAGACACAAATAGTACAATAAATAATCATATAATACATAAAGGCCAAAATAAAAACATTTTTAAAAATTCCCGCTCATGCTCGAGTTCTTTTTTAAAACACTTGAATAGAAACAGAAGTTCAATTGTATTCTGCCGTGATAGATTCATATTATATGTGATAATAATAATAATAATTACTAAATAAGAATTATTTAATTCTATTGATATTAATAAATTATCCTTAATATAACTATTTTAAGTTTATCTAAAGATGACAATTCATATTTGGAAAACATAATGTTGCTATAAATGTATACTTCCCTTATTTTTTTGTAAATTAAATTAGCCAGCAAACTTGACTATGTAATAATGATTAAAAAATATATATTTTATATGATAAAAATTACAAAGATATAGGTAATAGAAATTATTTCACACTTAGCTCACCTGTTTAATGTTTTAATAAAACGATGTAACGAATGTATTACATAAATCTGTATAATTTATGTAATACATTTCTAGATATTATTTTAAGAAATGTTTAATATTATTTTGATATTAGTCACTTGTCTTTTCTTTATAAGTTGTGTATTTTATTTAAGATTCTACGCAAATAATAAAAAAAAAGGACGAAATAATGTTTGGAGTAATGGATATAATTTATAAAGTTTTGTAACTAGTAACATTTAATATGACTGCCAACGAACAGTCACGCGAAAAAAAATGTGAATTTGTGTTTTAAAAAACCATTGTTTTACAAAGTAAATAAGATTATATTGTTAATAATAGTGTATAAACATTAATAATGATGGTTTAGGTTAATAATAAAGCTGTGATAAGTGATGTGGTCGTTATGAAATGTTGATTTTTTAATCCATGTTATGTTGTGTTGACAAAAACTCGATTTTTTCGTGACGGCGGCCGCTGAGGTACATTTTTTATATTGATTAATTTTTTTCGTCGACGCAATGGAGTTGTCATAGTCCAAATTAGAGGTGTAGTTTTGTTTTCGAAGACATTATATTTAGAATTTATATCGTAATTTCACATTGTTTACATTTAAACAACTAAATTTATATTTAAAAATAAAACATTACAAAATAGTCTCGTATGGAAAAATATATTGTAACCTTGTTACTGATGTTTTATACATAATAGTGAATATTATATATATTTACTATAAAAAAGGCTTTAAATTTTTGTTTTTTTTTTTCTTAACTATGAAATAATAATTTAATCAATTAATTTTCAGATTTCAAAATGAATGATAACGTAGTGCCAGACGTCGACCCTTTAAGTACTTATAATATAAGTACTTTTCATAATTTTGAGACTTACGATAACTTACCGTACGGTCAAAATATTGGCTCCTGTCCATATCCAGTGAAACCGGAAAATTATCAAAATATCTACAATTACTATAACAATACACCTCAAGCGAATGAAAATAAGCAAAACACACAAAGTAGTAACGATAATGCTACGAATAACGATTCAAAAAGTAGTGATAAAGAAGAAACAAAGGCAGCTAGTTTGGTTAACGATAACAAAAATAAAGATGAAATCAAAAAAACAGAGGAAGATATCAAACCGGATATAACACAAAATGTAAATAAAAGAAAAATTAAGAAGGAAAGAAGTAAATACTTCTCAGAGAAAATAATGGAGAAGGATTTCCCATTCTACGGGTGTTCGGTTTGTAATGTATGTTTCACATCGTTACCAGAACTAGATACACATGTAACGATTCACAAAGATAGGATAACGAGTTACGATTTGAGAATAAAAAACCAAATAAGGAAGAGGAAATTAAAAAAAGAAATGAAAAAGAATAAGAAGAAAATTAAGAATATCGTTAAAAAAGAAATAGAAATAGAAATCAAACCGGAAGACGGTTACATTGGTAACGAAAAGGCATCAGAACATATCATGAACGCAGAATCGGATAACCAAAGCTCGAAAGAAAATAACGATAGTAGCAAAAACAAAAGTAACGAAACACAAAACGATGTAAATAACGAAAGCGGTACTAGTACAACATTAATGAAAACGATATCAAAGAATCCAGAAATTCAGAATCTACAAAAGATTTACAAATGCTTTGCTTGTCAGAAACAATTCACTTTAAGCTATTATTTAAAACTTCATGTAAGATCTCATACTGGTATGTATCTTTTTATGTTATGACGGTTGGTAAACAAGAATACGGTCTGCCTGATGGTAAGCAGTCACCGGAACCTAAGAACATGCGTTATACTTGAAGTATAACGTTAGGGATAGGTGGGATGGGTATAGAGAGGGTGGGAGATTGGGCCTCCAATGCTCCCACTTTTCGCATGAAATGCAACACTACTGATACTGTTACTGTGCGAGGGTAGTACTTCCCAGTCGTGCCAGCCCATTTGTGCTTAGAGGAACATGGCTGTACTGCTACAAACATTATTTTTAAAATTTCTAGTGTGTCCGGAAACATACACAAGAACATACACAACCAAACAAACACATGCCTTTATACAAACATTTGCTCAAGCAGAAATCGTCAGAGATATTGGTTCTTAAATCTCCTTCACCTAGTAACTTCACTAGCTACAGTGCCCTTCAAACCGAAACACACTACTGCTTTACGATAGAATATCTGACACTGCGGTGGTACCTACCTAGCCCTGCCAATAAAAGGCTTTTTTATGTTATAAGTTGGCAAACAAGCATACGGCCCACCTGATGTTAAGTGGTTGCCGTAGCCTATGAGCCCTTGCAGCACCATGATTAGGTGCAACTCACCCGAACCAACCTCGAGCTTTAAATCTCTTCAAACCGAAACACAGTAATGCCAAAACACTACCATTTTGCGGTAGAATATTTGACACTGCAGTGGTACCTACCTAGCCGGCCTCTTGCAACAAAAGACCTACCACCAGTGTGATTGCACTGGTGGAATAATCTCTGCTGTGATAGATTATTCCAACAGCGGGCAATAGGGTTGTCACATCCCGACGCTGTGAAAACCTACCACAAGTAACTCCTAGTATATATCTATATATATAATATCTATATCTTTATTACAGATGAGAAGCCATACACTTGCGCTCAATGTGGTCAGTCTTTTATAACGGCAAGCAAACTCGGGAGGCATAATAAGAGATTTCATCTCGCTATACGTTATCAATGTCGGATATGCTACAAGTATTTCTCAAGGTACGCTATTCTGTAGTTCCTTTTCTCACCCAGTCTGCTTATTACCCTTATCCGGAGACGGGATACTGGTCTCTGCAACCCTAATCAAGAGTTAACGATTATTATCAGATGTTATAATAACAACCGGGACCGACAGCTTAACGTGGTCTCCGATGCACGGTGAGTGGGCCCAAGGACAACGTCCAGACCGCAACAAATATTTGTATGATCAATACAAACAAATGCCCCAAGTGGCGATCAAACCCACGGCTGTTGAGGCTAAAGGCAGGCTCTCTACTATTGATAGTGATTTGCAACATTATAAAATAATGACAAAATTCAAAACAAAAAAGCCAACGGTTTGGACCGCGTGAATTTTAATTTTAATACAAACATTGAACCCCCCATTTCAACCCTTCAAGGGTTCCACCCTTTAAGAAAATGTTAAAACAATAATTGTTCTCCATATTTTCAGTTTTCATCGGTTCAGACCGTCTAAGTCCTAAAGGACTTCGTTCTAAAAAACATAAATAATTCTAAATAACATGATTAAAAAATGGCTTCTTTAGAAGTTTTAAAGCTTAAAACCCTACAAGTATTAAAGAAAAAGCCAGTCTTCAACCATTTACCAACACTTCTGCATATATAACTCAGTTTTGTGAATTTTGTGGGTTGACATTGTATTGCTTATCTGCGTCCACATAGCCTGAAGCCTTAATAGCTCAACGGTATAAAGACCGACTCTGCTTCGTTAACGCGAGAATTGCGGGTTCGATCTTGACCCCCTTCGGCGATTGTACCCACTACTGCAAGTGCAGACCTCATATGGAGGGGCAATAGGAATATTAGTAATGCTGATATGTAAAAAAAACCTCTTTTAAAGTGGGCTGAAAATGCTTGTATTTTTTTAATAAAAGGCCTTTATTTCAGATTTGAATTCTTGACCAGACATTTTGACAAGAAACATCCTGATGACAAGTTGGAAGGCGAGCCTTATGGTATGTAGAATGCTTGATACTGAACTTTCTTAGTAGAACCATGCTCCCACCACAAATGGGCCGGGTCGACCGGGGAAGTACTACCCTCTCACAGTAATAATATCAGTAATGTTGCGTTTCGTGCGATGAGTGTGAGTGCCTGACGCCCAATCTCCCACCCCCTCTGTTTCTCTTAGATACTTCAAGTATCGCGCACTCATAGGTTGCCATCAGGCGAACCGTATACTTGTTATACAACGGTCACGCAATAAAAAAAAATGATCATAGATTAAGCAACTTTAAGCGCGGTCATAATATAGATGGGTGGCCATATAAACATTTTTTTAAATACGCGTTTTGATTGTTTTAAAAGGTATATAAGAGGGGTTTGTGTTGAGCGAAACCGGATAAAATTCACTTGACATCTATTTTTTACAATATGGCGGATTTTTTTTGCCATAAACGTGAAAATGGCATATTTGTAATATATTTTTTTAATGTGACTAAGTTGTTAAGCAAGCATACTTACCTGATGGTAAGTGGTTGTCGTATCCTATGAGCGCTTGCAGCACCATTAGTAGGTGCCACTCACGCGTTGTCAACCTGAGATATTAGTTCTTAAATCTCCTCTGCCCAGTAATTTCACAAGCCTACAGTGCCCTTCATACCGGAACACAGTAGTGCCTAAACTCTACTATTTGGCGGCAGAATATTGGACACTGCGGTGGTACCTACCTAGCCGCCCTCTTGCAACAAAAGACCTACCACCAGTGTGACTGATAAAACCATTAGTAGGTTCTTAAATCTCCTTCGCCCAGTAACTTCACTAGCTACAGTGTCCTTCAAACCTTTTTTATGTTATAAATAGGATAGGTTGCAATTTTGCAATAAACCGGTTCCCATTTTGTAAAATTTAATTAAAAAAAAATATATGAAGAATTCTAAAAGATCATATTTATTATAGATTACAATGCCATATTACCATATTTAAAAGAACTGGAGGAGCAATTGCGTGAAAAGTCCGAAATTGAAAAAGCTAAGCCGAAAAATGAAGAACTCTGGTCGAAGGATTGGCCCAATGTTGAGACTAAAGAAGAAATCGTTAAAACTGAAGCAATTCATGTATCAGTGGAAGAAGTGAAGGTCGATTTTGATGTTGTCGTTGATGTGAAACAAGAGACCGAGTTTGAGGAGAAAATATCTGATAATGAATGTAAAGACGATGTCAAAGATGAAAAGTGAGTTTATATATTTTAGTGTTAGAATATATTGTATTTTGGATCATTCAGTATGAGACAGTTTTATGATCCAATGATATAACTATAAACTTAGTTAGCTACAAGCTTGTAACATAACCAAATGAAGGTAACGTGTGTTGGTGTTGAATTTACAAAAGGCCACCAACAGGCTGTGACATTTTGTCTGTATAAATGGTTCCGCCCCTATTATAAAGTAAATCAATGAAAAGATGAGTCTTTTAGTACTTTGAGCCAGTTTTATGATCCAATGATACAATCATACTTACTATATACGACAGACAGGCCCTTCCATAAAGATTAATGTCAAAGACTTGCTAGTGCTACTTCTACATTTGACACAAACGCAACGAAACGAAGTTAGTCATAAGCTTCTAACATAACCAAATGAAGATAGCGTGCGTTGGTGTTGAATTTTAATTTTTCTGTCTGTACAAATGGGCTGGTCCATAGTATATAGTAAATCTATGGAAAAAGTCACCAACATTTTAGTGTGACAATATACATATTTACGTAATACATTGTGGATCATACAAACTCATACTGCTATGAGCTAGTTTTATGATACATTGATCCAATTATAGACTTACTATATACTATAGACAGGTCCTTCCATAAAGACAAAATGTCAAAGACTCGCTGCTACTACTTCTAAATTTGACACAAACGCAACAAAACGAAGTTAAACACAAGTATGCAACATAACCGAATGAAGTTAGCGTATATACAAAAAAGAGTCGTTTAGTAATTTATATTTTGAAAATATGAGTATTGTGGATCATACACAATGAGCCAATTTTATGATCCAATCATATAAATATGTATGCAAATGAATTATGAATTTCTTATTCTTAATTACAGCCAATCGGATGACGACTACTTCCCATCGAACACATGGGCTTCAACCCCAAGATCGACAGCCCCCAACCCAGAAAGAGGGTTCCGATCGTCTCAAGTGTCCGATATGCGAGAAGAAGGTCAGCACGGCTTCATACATGCGAGTGCACATGCGGACACATACAGGGGAGAAACCTTTCAAGTGTTATATATGTGAAATGGGCTTTATAACATCAAGTAAGATGCACAGACATGTTCTGACACATCCCGAGTCCTGGGCTGGTGAGTTTTTATCGATTTGAATTTTTAGGGTTCTGTATATAAAGCCTAAAAACCTTAATAGCTCAACGGTAGAAAACTTAATGCGAGAGTTGTGGGTTCGATCCTGATTAGAGTATTAGTAATGAATTTAAAAGCATCACTAATTTAAAAAAAAATAATTAAGTTACCAATGGAACCCTATTTTTTTCAGCACATTTGTACTGGAAGTGACATGACTCTATTACCTACTAATAAGATACTAGTATCTGCTCCCATCTTCGCCCTAGTAAATAACGTTTTGCTTAACTTTTTTTCGTGACCAAAAATGACCTATACATTCGGGTTCAAAATTCCATTTTTTTCTATATCAAAAATCAGCATAATCGTACACCGTTAATTTATAAAAAGTTTTTATATATATATACATACGAACTTAAAAAAATTTTAGGATCAAAAATATCCTATGTGGTAATCCAGGTAACAATCTATTTGTGTGCCAAATTACATACAAACCCGTTGATCTGTTTAAGCATGATTGAGTAACAAACATACAAACATACAGATTACATTTATTATGTTATTAGGATAGTGATATTATTATTTTTATTTCAGATAGTAAAATAAAAGTTGAGAATATTGAAGTTAAGATAGAAAGAGAGACTGGTGACGAGGAAGACAAGAAAACGTAAGTTTTTCTTATTTCATGTCGGTTAGAAAACAAGCATACGATCTGCCTGATGGTAAGCATTCACCAAACCTATGAACGCTTGTGATACTTAAAGTATCACATGGGCCAACCCAAGAGATTCGAGGGATAGGATGGGAAAGGCAGAAGGAACGATACAGAGGGGGGTTGGTGATTGGGCCTCCGGCTCACTCATCGTATGACACGCAACAGGAGACAGATACTGTTATTATACGATTTTCTCTAATGGCTAGTACTTCCCCAGTCGAGCCGGTCCCTTTGTGCTTACTACTACTAAAACAGTCTTCTTCGTCCTAACATTATTCCCGGTATTTTATTTTACCCAATTTTTATAACTCTTATCCGGATTTGACAGGTTACTAGTTTGTACACAGAGCGATTGCCATCTGACCTCCGCAACCCTAAGGGCGAACCAGTAACTCATTGGATAAGAGCAATTTACTTATCAAGAGTTAACGATTATTATCGGATGTTTTTGTGATAGTAACCGGGACTGACAGCTTAACGTGCTCTCCGAGGCACGGTGGGGAGACAAACATTTAACAAACATCTGCCCGAGCGGGAATCGAACCCGCAACCGTCGAGACTAAAGGCAGACAGGCTACCCACAACGCCACACGCCATTTAGAATAGATAATATGTTTTGTGGCCTCCATAAATTAAGTCACACGAATTGTGTTATTTTGTGACGTCACAGTTTTTCTTTCAATTTTACATATAGAAATTAACTTTTTAGACTGTTTTTAAGTAAATTATATTTATAAACGCTGCACAACGTCGTCAAATTTTAAATTTCGCGTTAAAATACTTAGATAATTTAATTTTTAAACTCTTACCTCACCAACACTTGCGCTTGTCACACAATGTCAAGGCTAGTCAGGCCAATATTGCACTTTCAGAATGAGTCTTTTAAAATTAACAAACTTCAAAAACTAGAGTTTTTAATAAGCCTGAATTGTTTATTGTGTGTTTGTTACGCGATAACTTCGCATTTTTAGAACCACTTTTGATAATTCGTTCTTTGTTGATACACTTTCGTGGTGGTATATTTAAAAAAAAAATCTCAAAATATAATCGAATTTTTTTTATACATTCCACAGATTAAAAACGAAGAAGACCCTCGCTAATTTGAATAAACCAAGCGATTTGGCGAAGAAAAAAAAGCTCTATCAGAAACGACCGCACGCCTGTGAATTTTGTCATAAGAGATTTTTACATTTGGAAACTTTACGGGTAATTTAATCAAAGTATATATTCTGTAACCGAAACCCTAACCTTAGCTCGTAACTGGTTGCTCTCACTGATCAGTGACTAATCGGTGGGTTAAGAGTACAATATAGGTGATCGGATAGTGGTATATCAACTAAGTGTCTACGTGCTTCGGAGGGCACGTAAAAAGTCGGTCCCGGCTGTTGACAATTAGACAACAGGCGATAAGTCAAGTCAGAGGCCTATACGGGCGACCTGAACAACTCTGACACTAGGTTGGTCACTAACCACTCGATAAGAAGACTGAATTAGTTACTAGTAGGTTTGCCACCCGTATTTTGTATGTAATAAGGTATTGTACATTATTACGGGTAATTATACTCTAAAATGACAGCAATTTCCATACTTGTAAAATATTATTTTATTTATTTTTTAATTGTATTCCTGCGACAGCTTAGCTTTGGGCTTGAATAATATAGAAATAATTGGTTTCCCATACAAATTTTCATCCCCTATTTCACCCTTAAAGTTTTCTTTTCACGACAAAAAGCTACCTATACTGTCTCCATGGTACCCACCCATATCTATACCATATATCATCATAATCATAGTCACAAACAAACAAACTCACTTTGAATTCATAATATTAGTTAAGATTACATTCTGGCTCATAATGAACCAAAATACATTTCCTATTAAATAGGTCCACAAAAAGTCTCACGAGGGCGAAGCGATAGTTTACAAGTGTAACTTCTGTCTCGAGGAGCAACAGGACGAGGAGACACTCAAGACCCACGAGGCCACCCACGGTGGTCCGAAGCCCTTCATATGTACTATATGCGGGAAGGGATATAAGAAACGAGAAACCATGGTGAGTTTATTTAAAAAATATATAAATAAACACTACACACTCAAAGGCCCCCATTAGGATAATTGTATCCTGTGTCGGGGGTCCGGAAACATACACAAAGACAATGACAAACACACAGACAGGACGACATGCCTGTATGGTCAATACAAACATTGCCCGGAGCGGGAATCAAACCGGCGACAGCGTCGTCACTTCTCAACATATGACATTTCTACCATAATATCATGTCTAGTAAAAGTCATTCTTCTTCATCCTAGCATTATTCCCGGTATTTTTATGTACCCAGGGTCTGCTTATTACTCTTATCCGGAATTGACAGGTTACTAGTTTTTACACGGAGCGATTGCCATCTGACCTCCGCAACCCTAAGGGCGAACCAGTAACTCATTGGATAAGAGCAATGTACTTTATCAAGAGTTAACGATTAATATCAGATGTTATTGATAATAACCGGGACCGACATCTTAACGTGCTCTCCGAGGCACGGTGGGGAGACCCACACGGACAAACGCCCAGACCGAGACAGAAATCTTAACAAACATCTGCCCGAGCGGGAATCGAACCCAACCAAAAAGTCATTATTAAAAAAAAATCTTCCACAGATATATCACAGAAAGAATCACAAACCGGACAAGGAATTCATATGCGACATATGCACGAAGAGTTTCAACGCACAGTGCAAGTTACAACGGCACATAGTGAGCCACAGAGTTGATAAGTTCATCCTGCGCTACGAGTGTCCTGTGTGTGCGCACATGTTCAACACTAAATACCATGTGCAGATGCATCTAGCGACGCACCAGAAGGAGGGACTGTGAGTTACTCTTTTTATAGAATTTTAGAGTTTTTATTTTTCCCGTTGGACTCAGAAAAGAGACACACTCAGAATATCAGTGTGAAGTAGCAGTACTTGTACTTTAACAGTTTCGTTTGAAGATTGAAAGCATTTAAAGTTGAAGCTGTTCTTTTCTATCTTCTTTCTTCATCCCATCACGAAGAGTTATCGATTTGACGTTATGAATCGATTCACCAAATCAAAGAAACGAATCGATTCATCAAATCAAAGAAACGAATCGATTCGATTCATCAAATCAACAAAACGATTCGATTCGATTTTTCAAATTTGTAATATTTTTTATTATTTTAACTTAAGTAACAGTAATGAAAGTTAGTAATATGATGGGTGGTATTGAGATTTCTTTTTAATTACAGAATCCAAGAAGAAAATCGTAATGAAATATTAGCTATGGTTTTACAAAATGCACGTAAAATACCGAAAAGTTCAGACGCGCCGACGTCACTGACCGACATTGTACCGACGGACGAACGGAGTCGGGTGTGTAACATATGCGGGGAGGTTTTCCAACACTTCTACTATCTCGAAGAACATTTGAAGAGTCACGGGTCAAAAATAGCCATTGAGGACAGCGATAAAAGACGAAGAAAAAACACATATGTGAAGTTTGCAACAAGGGCTTCAAATTGCACTACTATCTGAAGCTACACAGTTTCACACACACGAAGGAAAAGCCGTTTATCTGTCAACAGTGTGGAAAGGGCTTTATAACTCGTGGCAAACTGAAGAGACACTTGGAGACCCATACGGGTCTCAAAAAGTACCAATGTCATATATGCTACAAGTTCTTCACGAGACCGAGTTATTTGAGAATTCATGTTAGAACTATTCACGGTACGCAGGATTATAATTTTCGTCTCGAAAAGAATTATGGTTTATCATCTGTGCCGATTGAACATGAATAAACAAAAAAAGGCGTTTTGTGTAAAATTCTAAGAACGGGTCACATGATTTTGTGTTGTCTTATTGTGTAAATAATTGTTTTTTTGGAATCAAACGACATTAAAATCACTGCAGAATCAAAAATTCGAAGAATTGATTCGATTGATATATTTGGTGAATCGATTCGTTTTATAACGATTCATCAAATCGAATCGATTCACCAACTTTGAGCATTTTTATCATAATTACTACGCACGATACTTTAAGTGATCTAATAAAATTAAAATTGAAGCCTCAGTAGCTCAACAGTTGAAGGGCCGATTTCCCTTCGTTAACGCGAGAGTCCCGGGTTCGATCCTAACCCCCTTGGGCTATTGTCGTACCCACTCCTAGCGCAAGCACAGAGCTTATTTGGAGGGGCAATAGGAATATTAGTAATGGCTTGAAAAAGCATTTCTAATATTTTTTTATACTAGATTCGTCATATTGTATAAAGAATTTACTTTTTATAATGTCGCGGTGAAGTTTTAACAAAACTATTTTTTACATAATAAGACAAAATTTATTTTTAAAAAAATCAGATTTTTATTTTGTGTGTTTTTGATAAATAAAAAATATTGTGAGACGATTATTATGATTCATATACATAGTGTTTTTAATGGGTAAAAAAATGCGGGTTTTTTTTATTTTTATCGAAATTTTGATTTTCAAAAAAAAAAAATTTTTATTTGAGTTACATTAAGTACCTTGGTGGTGGAAATTGGTGAAAGTTTTTTTTTTTGAAACTCAAAAAATCTGTCATCACAATTTTGGTGAAGGTTTTTTTGTACTTATTACGATTTAGGTATAATTGTAAAAAGCACCATTTTTTTGGACTGTGATGGTCGAGGAAAAAATATTGTTAAAATTCTTTTTGTAGTCTGTCAAACAGGCAGCTAATTTACAAAAAATGAAATTTTTATATATTAGGGATTTTTGGCAAAAAAATTTTTTTTTTTGAGATAGTAATAATATTGGCGGCTGTATATTTATTGTAAATAAAAAATGATTAAGTTTTTGTATGGTTTCTAATTATTACTGTACAGAGGTCCAAAAGTCAATTTTTAAAAATATTAAAAGAACCTGGTTGGCTACTTATTATAAAATGCCTCTTTAGACTCGCTGGTGCTCCTTCGTGAAATCAGTATCGACGCCACGGAACGAAGTTAGTCACATGTAAAGTTAGTGCGTGACTTTGTCTCTAGGTAGGTACCACCGCAGTATCAGATATTCTACTGGAAGTACTGGTGTTTCGGTTTGAAGGATACTCTAGTTAGTGAAGTTACCGGGCGAAGGAGATTTAAGAACCAATATCTCTCGTTGTCAACGCGCGAGTGACACCTACTAATGGTGTTGTGCGCTCATAGGGTACGACAACCGCTTACCAACATGTGAGTCGTTGGTTGCTTGCCAACTTAGTCGCATAAAAAAACTGCAAAAGAGCACCAGCGATTGGTCCTTTTTGTATACAAGAACTTTCCTTAGTTTATAATAAGTCAATGCTCAGTAACAATTTTTTCTGTAAAAAAATTGACACAAATAAAATGGCGTTTTTTCGATATAAAAAAGATTTATTTGGCATCTATGTCGGTACACGTTATGCCGTCTCACTCGCACAGTATTGCTGTCTATACTCACACATTTGTGTACTGTAGACAAAAATATTTTTGAAAGAGAAAAAATAATTTCACTAGTTTTTGTGTGAGCAATCTCTCTAATAAGCAATTTTTCACTAAAGTAATGCTTAGTACTTTAAATACAAAAAAAAAAAAAAATTGCTGATTTTACTGTCCAGTTCAAGCCGTCTTTTACATTCAACGCGAAACAACAATACTCCCCATTTATTTTAACAAATATCTACTTATGGATGATGGTACCTCTTCAACTGCCTAACCTAGTGTGGATAATTGTTATAAAATTAATGCTTTATCAAAAGTCACGCCATATTTGAAAGTTTTTTCGTGTATTCCGAACAAAATTTTTATTAATATTTTTTTGTCAATTTTTAACTTAATTGCCAATAATGCCCAATTGTGCTTTTATGAAATGGTGATCTCAAACATGTTTTAAATACATTAAAGTGCACGCTTTTTAATTTAAGTTATATTTAATTATGATGGTGTACTCAAACGACACTAGTTGGCTGGTCGGTCTGTCGGCCAGTGTGGTGAGTTAATATGTTGAGTAGTGAGTTAATCAATCAATGTTGAGTAGTGAGTTAAGACTCACCACATGTTACTAGCGTGATCAGCTGAGGGCTTCTCTACTTTATGAGACAACTACTACTTTTCTTATAAAATTACAATTTATGAATATTTCGGCTGGTTAACAATTGAACTTAAGACTAATAAATAGTTATAAAATTTAAAAGTAATGCAAATAAATTAACAAAAACTAAAAATTACATTTATGCTTCGAAAATAATTAAAACGGACTATTTGAGTGACGTTTGAGTATGGTATCTTTAGTCTTGTAGTGGCAAACTTTAAATTTCGTTTAATTTTTCTAAAATGAAACTACTAAATTGCTTTGTTACTTAATATCAAAAATATTTTAATATTAAGAGAAATGGGAAGTTTCATTATTTTTTAAAGTGACCATCATTAAAATAACTACAATTATTTTGCAACACAAAAATTACTACAATTATATAGTTCTAGAACCATAATTTATTTGGTACATATAAAGAGTCAGGTAGTTGAAATTTTCACATTTGTAACTATGATAAAGGGCACAGAAGTGCGGAACTTTTAGCGTGAAATTGACTCGCACTTGATCGGTTTTTGTAATAGCTTATTGTATTGTATGTTTCATGTGATGAACTTTTTCGTTTCGGTCATGTTAAGCAATAATTTTTCCTGGTGTTGTATATATCATTTTCTACTTTTGAAAAGTTGTTGATTTTGTAAAAATGAAGAAAATATATTAATAAATAAATTAAGTTTTTTATTTTGTTTTATTTTTAAACAATCCTGAAAATTTTACATGAGACTTACTCGGAGATTATTGGCTCTATCTATACGAAATTTAGTAAATAAGTGTATTCTATAAACCGCTACACGATTTTGTATGTATGAAATAATAAAATATATATGGTAGCAATCATGCTTGTGGCGCAGCGATAGCGAACCTGCCGTAAGCGCCATAGGTCGCGGGTTCGATTCCCGCTCGGAGCACATGTTTGTATGGACTATACAGGTATGTGTTCCGGTCTGAGTGTGTTTGTCCTTATCATTGTGTATGTTTCCGGACCCCGACACAGGATATAACTATCTTAATGGAGGTCTTTGAGTATGTAGCGTTTATTATAATTTATTTATTGTAACTGAAAAAAACAATCTAGTGAAAGGCATCTCTGGATAGGTCTTTAAAAATTAATAAGGTTTGATTTTGACTTTTTTGATTTGTCCCTAAATTTTGAGATATTAACTCCTACTAAAGTCGTAAAAATGGGGGGCCGACATGTGACAGGTTTTACTAACCCTACTTTTGAACAGTCATGTAAAATTATGGAAAAATTGAAGTTATATTGAAAACTATTCTATTAGTAATTTTAAAGATACAAAAGTTCTTCTAATTTTTTTTTAATAAAATTTTGTAATAATTACCACCTTAGTTTTGCGGTCCATTTTAATTTATCAATCAATACTTTTAGTCCTAAAGATTGTCCCCACTGTATTATTTTTGTCATATATGATTACTATAATCTTAAATAACAAAAATATAATGTACGAAAGATTGTGCAGGTGTCAATATTTCAAAACTTATTGATTCCCAAAAAATGCTTTTGAATTACGTCGTTTTCGTTCTAAAGGTGCCATTTGATGCTTTGGACTGAAAAATTCTATATAAAAATAAAATAAAATTGATAATAAATAATAAAACTTTATTACAAAAATCTACATCGAAAATTTTTTATAAAAAAATTACATTCAAGTTATAGTTTTTATTATTTACGTATATTCTTAAGCAGACAAATATAAACTTTTCTGAAAAACAAAATCGTTATATTCGCTAAAGCGAGTAGAAGGTCGCTGATTTCACCCAAAACATCACAAACATTGTTTCTATTATCTCCCTGTAGAGCTTTATATATTTCCTTTAACAGTTCAAAAAGCGTTGATAGACAGGCACAGCAGTTTCGACGACACGACAATTTCAAAAACTCCATAGAGGGTTCCGGAAGTGGTTTAGGTTTTTTACATTTCAATCCCTCCTTTTCGCTACCACATGTTTTCGATTTAGTATATTTACACGTAGTGCAAGGCAGTCTTTTGCCATTTATATAATCAGCTGTTTCGTCATTTTGTTTATTGGGTGTCTTGCCATTTTGATTTTTATTACTTTTTTGAAATAACTGAAAAAAAATTTGCTTTTTATTTTGATCCTGACACTTTCTGTTAAGTGTTAATTCTTCGAGTCTCGCCGGTTGTTATTAAATATCTGTTTCGTTCTGGGCATTTGCCCCGCCGTGCCTCAGAGAACACGTTAAGAAGTCGGTCCCGGTTGTTATCATAACATCTGATAATAATCGTTAACTCTTGATAATTTGCTCGTATCCAATGAGGTACTGTTTCGACCTAGACTTGGACAAAAGTTAGTAACCCGTTCAGGATAAGAGTAAAAGCAGACCCTGGGTAAATACCAGCAATAGTGCTAGGAAGATGTTTCTGTGAGCCTGTTACGCATCGACCGAGATATACAATAACCGAGGACCAGTCCTTCCATAAAAAAAATGTCCAGATACGCTGGTGTTTCTTTGTAAATTCAACGGAACTAAATTAGTTATACGCTAAGTTTTATACAAGCTGGTAACTAACTTCGTTCCGTTGAGTTGGTATTGAATGCACGAAGGCGCACCAGTGAGTCGGACATTTTATCTCTATGGCACGGCTTGTCCGGCTGTTCTTTACATAATAGTTAGCTTTGCAAGCGGCTTCGCTTGCGTGAATAATGATTTTAATATAAACTTTGAAACCCAAATTAGAACGCTTTAGGGGTGGAATTTTAGAAAACGTTTCCATACACTTTCCACCACTTTTTCACCCCCTTAAGGATTAAATTACGAAAAATTTCTACGTGCTCGTTTACGTTTTAAAAACACACGTGGAAAAATCATCTTTCTCCAAGGTACAAGGGTTTAGGCTAGGCGTCGATATGTCAGTCAATTCATCACCTTTTATATATATATAGATGAATATTACCTTAATTCTACAAACAGCGGCCGCTTCGACCATTTTTCAATTTACTTAATTTTGAACATTATCAATATATCCACATATAATTTTCTTGACAGATCAAAATTTTGACTTTAACTGATAGAAGAGAACTGTCATTTTTTCTTTTTATAATCTACTCGAATTTAGTTCTGGTAACATTAAAAAAGGTAAAAATAAAACACTAAGGTCCATAATAAACTTTCAAACAGCATATATTGTAGAAATAAAAAAATACAAGTTACAAATAAACTCTTTTAAGCTAAAAAAAAAACTTAAATCTATGCCCGCTAGTGACGTTGTGACGGAGGTGAAAAAAAAGTCCCGTTTGTTAAAACTAATAATTTATTCATTACAAATACAGAAATCGCTTAAAATGCCGGTGTCATAATTTCGAAGGTTACAAATACATTCTTAAAAATTATATACTTTTTTTTTTAAATACGGAACGCTTGGAACAGGCGATGGTCGAAATTAAACAGCCGTTCGAAACGTTCCCTTTTAAACTTTTTTTAACGTATCAATAAAAAAATCAACTTGTCATTTTAACAACTCTAGACATTCTCTAGGTAATGTCAAATTGATAAGGCCCTAAATAAAAAAATAATAATAAAAATAAAAATAGTATTAAAAATAAAACTTCATTAAAAACGGGCCTTATGCCTATAATAATGTGTACTTTCACCGTCTTATTAATAAAAAATACGTCAATTTTTTTAGAATGATTATATTTCACTTGTCAAAATTATTAACAAGACGGTCGTGTATCCGAAATGGCCGTTTTGAAAAAAAGGCGGATTATTTTCAATATGGCATACTTGAGGTATTTAAAGGAATTCCGAATTGCATAATTCAACTGATTACCTTACGCTATGGACAGGCCCTTGTATACAAAATGTCAGACTCACTGGTGCTCTTTCGTAAATTTAACACCAACGGAATAGAACGAAGTTATTCACACTATAATGCGTTTTAAATAAGGACTGAAAATCCGCCATTTTGAACCGGAATGGTAATTTTTTTCACTAAACAATCAGCGATTTTTTTTTAATTTTCAAATTTATTAATTTTATTTTATTTAGAATTTTATAGATTTTAATTAAATTATGCTATGTGAAATATGCTAATAATTAATATCCTATAAATAAGTAAAAAATTCTTCTTGGTTTATTGTGCTAACGCTACTTTTACTTTGTTATAAGTATGAAGTTAGCCACGAGTCCAGTCCTATTCTCATTTGAAACGCACACTATATGTAAGAGCCAGTCCATAGTTCATAGTAAAAGTAAGTCTAAGGCCCGCCATATCGAATACACAGAATTACGTCCGAAAGAAAATAAACAAATAATTTATAAAAAAATCTACAAACGTAGACAAATCCTTAAATTTACATCGATAGTGCTAATATATTAATTTATATTTTAATATTTCACGCTCGATGTCAAGCCGCCATTTTGTTGTAAGTGCTTTGGCGGGCTTTTCGAAAGAGCGGTAAAACTACCTTCGGAGCGCTAAAATGCCCTTCAGAACTTCGATAAGACGAAAAAAACCACCAATATTTTGAAAAAAAAAATATATTAAAATATAAGGAAAGACGGGGAGGAAGTATTGTTAAGTTTGGTCATTTATAAAGTATTTTTAACTCAATTTTTAACTCTAAATTACGAAAAAACTCAAAGGATTTTAGCGTTCGGAGGGTAGAAACTAACTTTTTAATTATATTATAAAAGCACGAATGGCGTGGGACATCCCCCTAACATGGAAAGCATTACATGCCATTATAAAAAAATAATATTTAACGCACCAAACACCCACTGGAGTATTGAAAATAAGTATTGCCACTGTCATTGAGCATTAAAAATTTAATGAACATTTTATAATTGAAATATGGAATTTTTGCACTGGCAACACTTTCGTTCAAAACTCAAAAGGCAGGGATTTTTAAAAAGTGAAATATCAATAATACGCTTGGCAAGTTATAAAGATAAGAGCATTTTATTAACGAATAAATAATAGAAAAAAATATTCTGAAACTACATTTCTAATACTAAATGCTCAGGTCCGAGTGTTGCCACACTGATCTCTATAATTTGTACAGAAAATATTTTAAAACACAATTCAAAATCTCAAAAAGCATTAATGCTACAAATTTGAACTTTTTTTAGTTTCATGACTCATATGGAACCCCCAAACCCCTAAAGATGTAAAAAAGGGGGTTGGAAAATTGTCTTTATGACAAAGTTTGTGTTTCTATCCGTATGTTTGTATTATTTGAGAGCATTTTCAAATCAATCCATCCACCATACAGAGATCAGTGTTGAGAACTGAGCGTATGCTCAGGCCTGAGCGTTTGCTCAAGCGATGCTGAGCGTTAACGCCGAGGTGGGTTACACACGATATAAATCTTTTTGTCACGTACATTTTTTATACAGAAACAATTTCAAAAAGCTTTTTGCGATTATTTTCGAACCCTTAAATTACGAATTTTTTACTTTCAAAGCGAGATGGCAGTGTTGTTTCTGAGTTTTATCTGAGGAACAAACAAACATTATTAATTTTTGCAGTTTTCGACTAGCAGTCATTCAGCATTCATACTTTCATACATGAGAATGCCATAAGCGCCGCAGGTCGCGGGTTCGATTCCCGCTCAGAGCATATGTTAGTATTGACCATGCAAGCATATTTTCCGGTCTGGGTGTGTTTATCTTTGTCATTGTGTATGTATCCGGACCCCCGACACAGGATATAACTATCCTAATGGGGGCCGTTGAGTGTCTTTCTTTTAAACAAATAGGTCGGCTCGACCGGGAAAAAACTAACCCTCTCTCAGTATTATTGTATTTCGTGCCATGAGTTAGAGCTCTTAATGCCCAATCTCCCACTCCTATTCCCACCCCTCATATCCCTAGAATACTTCAAGTATCGCGTTCATAGGTTGCGGTAACTGCTTACCATCAGGCCGACCGTATGGTTGTTTGACAACCGTCATCTTAAAGGCGTCGGGATGTGACGACCCCATCGCCCGCTGTTGGGATAACCTCTGTCACAGCAGAGATTATTCCACCAGTGCGATCACTCACACTGGTGGGAGGTCTTTTGTTGCAAGAGGCCGGCTAGGTAGGTACCACCGCAGTGTCCAATATTCTGCCGCCAAATAGTAGTGCTTAGGCATTACTGTGTTCCGGTTTGAAGGGCATTGTACGCTAGTGAAATAACTGGGCGGACGAGATTTAGGAACTAATATCTCGAGGTTGGCAACGCGCGAGTGGCACCTACTAATGGTGCTGCAAGCGCTCATAGGCTGCGGCAGCCACTTACCATCAGGTGGGCCGTATGCTTGTTTGCCAACTTCTAACATAAAAAAAAAAATCTATATATATATATATATATAAATGAATCCCTATATCCCTTGGTCACGCCATAACGCGTGAACGGCTGAACCAATTTCACTTTTTTTTTTTTGTTGTGTTTGTTATTGTCAGGAGAAGGTTCTTATGAGAGAAAATATTAAATATTAAATATAAATTTTAATTTGAACAGTAAATACCAGGTTTGTATGGTTTTTTTTTTCGGAATGTGTATTGCTGTTGGCCCTACTGGCCTTGACAGCGTCACCGGGAGGGGGCCGAGTACTGAGACTCAGCCGTGATAAAGGGGTACCCCCACGGAGGCTCAAATTTGATTCCGTCCTTAGGGTGCCTCCTGCGAAGCCGAACCACGTCGGCGGACGTCATCGGAGATGGAGGCAGCGCTCCGAGCGCATTCTATACGTATGTAATTGTCAAAACAAGGTTTGTATGGAATCGACGGGTAGGGAAGTGCGTATGGAAAAAAATGTATTACTAAATATTTTTATACAGGCTAGTTTATAAGTATAGCCGGGATAGACGGAACAATTTACTATGCACCCGGACGAAGTCGGGGCGGGTCGCTAGTGATATTTTTTTTTATGTTACAAGTTGGCAAACAAGCATACGGCCCACCTGATGGTAAGTGGCTGCCGCAGCCTATGAGCGCTTGCAGCACCATTAGTAGGTCCCACTCACGCGTTGCCAACGAGAGATATTAGTTCTTAAATCTCGTCCGCCCAGTAATTTCACTAGCGTACAATGCCCTTCAAACTGGAACACAGTAGTGCCTAAGCACTACTATGTGGCGGCAGAATATTTGACACTGCGGTGGTACCTACCTAGCCGGCCTCGTGCAACAAGAGACCTACCACCAGTGTGACTGACTGCACTGGTGGAAAGCTCTGCTGTGACAGAGGTTATCCCAACAGCGGGCGATGGGGTCGCCACATTATCAACTGATGATTTACCTCTAGGCGGGCTGGGGCGTGCTGGACTTGTCCTTCTTTTTTCCTTCTTCTTCTTGAGGAAGGAGGGAGTCCGAGACCCTTCTTCTTCTTCTTATCCTTCTTAGGGGACTCCTCCGTCGATACCTCCTTGGAGGGGGATCCCTGGATAAAACATATTTTTATATACATCCATTGACTTTATGAGCCCAAATAGTGCCTTTATGACAAAAATATATAATACTAGTGGTAGACTTTGTCTTGTCCCAAAAAATATTTGAAACCCGATATCGACCCCTATTGGGTCCAATTATTAAACAAAACCAATCTCAAATCCACTGAAACACAAACAAAAAATATCATCACAATCGGTCCAGCCGTTTAGAAAAAGTTCAGTCACCTATTACATAAGATGTTATTTGAAAAAAAAAAAAAAAAAAATTTTGTAAACCCCTAATGATAAGTCCGACTCGCACATAGCCAATTTTTTTTTCCATTATACTGCAATGCCTTGCACATTTTCATTTATAGCTTTTTTCGGTTTGTTATATGTAAATTCTTGTAAAAAAAAAGATTAATTATGATAATTGGACGCAAATAAGCAATACCATAAATAAGCAATACCATGTCAACTCACACGAATGTTTGTAACAACTTGCTTTGTATGAATTTTTATGTATTGCTTAAGTTTTTGGCAATTTCAAGATGTAATAATAATAATAATAATAATTTATTCCACACCACATACAAAAACATACAGACATGAAAATATAGGAAGCAAAAGTTATACACAAAAAGCGGTCTTATTGCTTACAAGCAATCTCTTCCAGACAACCTTTATGGTTGTGAAAAAGTCATAACTGCTAGGAGATAGGGTGGTAGGACTGTGTACATAGAAATATATTAGTTATATAACCAAATACTTATATTAACTAAATAAATAATAAATGAAATAAATATAGATAAATACAAATACACATGTTCAGTTTTATTTTTGTTTATTTGATTTTTATAATAATATGTTAAGTTTGGTTCAGATTACTGGCCATTTTAAACAAGAAAACTACTGGCCACTTTTAATAAAAATGTCGTAAAAAAAACATATATATATATATAAGATGTAAAAAAAGAGAATTAGAATTATTATTATTTTTGTGTATTTCTTTTCGTAATAAAAATAAATTTAATTTTTACTTTTAAATTTTCTTTTAATAATAAAAGCTATCGAACAAAATTGTACAAATATGTATATTATATAAATAACAAATACATATATACTTTTATACATACATAAAAAGACTTAAAAACGAAAGATAAGACAAATAAGGTTATAAGGATAAGTAGTGACTTTTAAGTAATTTTTTAAAAATAGACACAGATGTAAGTTATTTTACTTATTTTCACATAAAATAAGTATACAAACTTCATATTTCGTATATAATATAACCCGAAACGTTTAAAAATACATAAATTGCATGATTAAAAAATAGCTTTTCTTGAAGTTTTAAAGCTCAAAACCCTACAAATATTAAAGAAAAATATTCTTCAGCCATTTACCAACACTTCTGCATATATAACTCAGTTTTTTCAATTTTGTGGGTTGACATAGTATTGCTTATTTGCGTCCAATTGACAATTATAATAATTACCTCTTTACTGCTGTGTGAGAAAGTGCTCTGATGGGCATCAGAATGATCTCCGTTCACGGTATGCTCGCCTGGAAAAGTTATTATTTTTAAAAATAATTACAAAAATTCATCCAACATATTAAAAATCATCTTGTATATTTTTTTATAGAATCAACAATAATCATTATTAATTTTAATATTAACAAAAAAATTGTCAAAAATCTGATGCGTTAATTTAAGTACAAAAAAATTGTACCAAAAAAAAATTATTTTGTACCGATCAGATGACAATTAATACATCATCTAGGCAAACTAAAAAAATATTAAATTTCAACTATGCAAAAAAAAAAAATGGGGTATTTATTTAACATATCTAAGTAGGGTTGGTCGTTAAAAATGTTATGTATTCTGTATAGGAGGTAGCATGATTACTTGATATTACCAAAAATTAAAAAAAAAAATGTCTCTAAAAGTAATTTTGGACCACCCTAAATAATCTCATATTTACTCCATTATGAAATGTTTTCAGTTAGTCACTAAAGAATTTAAGCAGAACCTGACCACAGCCACAGAATACTAAAAAATAAACACAATAAAAAAAGTTAAAAAGCAATATTGCTATAACACAGCGAAGTTACTACCTTTACAGACTTAAAGCCTTATCATACAGACAGCTTTTCGTGAACTTAACCACAACTTGAAATGAAGTGAAACCGGTTACCACTTTTTTCTAAAAACACTTAAAAAAATCTGTGGTTTTATAAAACCACGAAGCAAGTGAAAGTTTAAAATTTTTTTATTATTCGATTTAGGTTATTAAAATTGCATTCTTAATGTTATAAAAAAAAGACACGCAAATATGCATGCGAACAACCATACAAACCAACAAATATACATACATAAAAATATTAAAAAATAAAATTTTAAAATAAATGAAATCTCCACGGACGGCTATAATCCGACATGGTAAAGATACACGAAAACATTTATTGCGATATAATAAAAGTTTCACTTTTTTTTCAAGTCAAGTCGCGATAAAAACTAGTCTAGCAATACCACTTTTTACTGAAGCAAAAAGCTTAAAACTCACCTAAACTCGTCAACACCACATAACTTCTCCTTCGGAACCAACCGAAAGCTGTGCATGCATTAATAAAACTAAAAATTGCAACCAGAATGGAAATTTGCGCTGCTAGTTTAGTAATAATAGTGTCTTTCACTGTTGGCCCTAGTGGCCTTGACAGCGTCACCGGAGGGATTCGATAGGCCCAGCCGAATTGTGTTCGGCATCTCAAATTTAAGACCCCCATTAAGGTTGCATCTTATTAAGGGGCCATCCATTAATCACGTGATGTTTTTCTTAGTAATTTTAATGGAGGAGGTTAAAGGAGGGGATGCCCTCCCCTTGGCGATACGTGGTAAGGTTTAAGACTAATGATAGTGATATCTTACGACTCCCCTCCCTCTTGATATTTCGTGATTTTTGCTCAATAAAACGTGATTAATGGACGGTCCCTAACCAACATATCCATCCACTTTTAACTGTTATCAAGATATATATATTGACCATAGTGAACATAAACAGTTAAATGTGGAGACCCAATTTTTTTTTTATAGTAATTAATAAAACACACATTCACATTAAATAATTATAATAGCAATACATGAGCGAGCACACACACACATAAGCATACAAACACAATGTTAAAATTTAATAGCACAAAATCAAAATGAATGCAAAAAAATGTCAAATATTATTGTATTAGTTAAGTGAATACTTAGTAATTAATTAATGAAAAATATTTTTAGTGAATATAATTTTGTGAAAATTGTTTGGAGTGTAGAAGATTGGAGGAGTTTAATGATTGAATAGAATACATTTGGTCTCGTGGTAAGTTTTGATGCCTATGTTCATTTATCGTGTCATAAGAGGAAGAGGAGAAGTAGAGGAAATAACCCCCCCCTCCAATAAATCAACTAAACTTTGATCATTTATATATCAAAATCTAGTCTGGATGGTAGTTAAGTTTTCTGAATGACTAGTAATACTTTTTTAAATTAACGTTTTTACAAAATAAAAGGATATGCCTAAATACAACAACAATGTGCACAATTCTATCTCTCTCTATCATGTAATGGCGCGTAACGTGACATTAAGCCTCTTTAACAACAGTAGCGCCATCTATATTTCATATATTCTTAGGAACACTTAGTATACACTAGTAACTCTACACTCCAAAATTAATTTTAAAACTAAGGTTATTTTCAACGTAGATGAAGAAATAACTTAGACAGAGCAATAGATATAACATGCTTGTTAATATCTTATGTTACCGTGGTCAAAAAAAAGCTGACGTTGCCATAGTATAGCTATCTCTTTTACTCGTACTGGTGCTGTGAGTGTTAGAATAGGATAACAATACCTCGTTTGAAATATCGTTAATGGCAACTTGGTATGCTACATCTATGTTATTTATCTTTTTAAATAATCTTCATATAATATTTAAAATTGTAACAACTCATAGTAATTAATCGTTTTTTTTTTGACAAAAAATAATTGATAAAAATTAAAATTAAAATAACACAATAAAAAAATACAAAACTAAAAATTTAACATGCATAAAAACTAAGAAACAACCCAGAGTACGTATAAATTAAAAACCTTAATGTAGAAATACACTATCTGAATAAAGAAAACCTAACGACCTATACAAACCTTACTCAATAATAAGATTTTCGAAATTATTACTACTTCAGTACTAGCGGTTTACGGCGGCAGATTTTTGGGGCGAATTTGAGGAGCTAATATTTTTTTTACTACGTCATAGAAATCAAAAAGATTTCTTTGATTTTTCTTGATTTTACAGGTAGAAATCTGCAACAAATTTGCTGATGACATCCCACTCTTATTTAGAGTAGCAAACTTCCATATTCTAGAGTAAAATGGCTACTTTGCCACCCCGCCCACACTGCCCACACTTTGTATGTCTGAAAAGAGCTAAATTGGAAAAAATAGATTTTCCTCTTTCCACTATCAACTAGAGGCAAGAGTGGCAAAAACCTTACATCATGTACCTTGAAAATTTGTAAATCCGTCACTGAAATTCAGCTTTATTAAAAACACATCTGCATCAGAATAACTGTACAAAGTGGACAGATCCTCGTAAAAATTTACCAGCAATTTTATATAACCTACCTCATTTAGGCAAAATATTTAATTTATGAAGCAGGTATCAAATAGGTAATAAATAATTGTGTAAAGACAACATTGCAATACAGCTTTCTTATTTGGGAGTTATAAATGGTCGGTCATCTTGACGTCAAAATGACTGATCATTTCCAACCTAAATAGTACGAAATATATACTAAATGCTGGTAAATTTTTACGGTGATCATTTTGTACAGTTCTGACGCACACAAAAATACTAACACCAACCTTTTTAGTAAGATCTACTCAATTTAGTGACGGATATGAGTGGTGATTGATTGATCATTATTTTCATGGAAAAACTAATCAAATCTTATTTTCCAATTGACTAAAATCGAAACTTTGAGACAGTTTAAAATTATTAACAATTCTATAATAGATGGAGTGGTCATACGGCGGCCATGTTGAATACAGACGTCTATCAATTCCCGTATTTACTTTAAAATCACTAAATTCTAAATTAAAATCACTTTCAGAATCACATGTTCTATAATTTGAAGTTGTATCTACAAATGTATCGGAAAATTCTTTAGAATTATCGATTTTACAATAATCATTATTCGATTTATCAAAATCGATTACTAAAAAACTTGGTGTTAGATTATCAGTGAATTTCGATACTCGCTTAAATGACTTCTTTTGTGGGAGAGAATCGTCAAACGAAACCCAATATTTTATGCCACCTCTATGACTTGTCTGGGACATCGTTAGTACATTAGCTTTTCTAACGAATGGTGACCCCAAAATGGCATCGTCTTTCTCGTAAAGTACACTCAAGTCATCACCAATGAAAGAGTCAGTCACGTGTTTTATCGGTGACTCGGTGCATACATCGAAAACATCTCGATGCGGTGATGATGATCTACAAAAGTCATCACTGATAACAAACGCCGTGTTCATCTCATCCCTATCTAATGTATAAGTTTCATTTTTCTTTTCATTATCTTTTATATCTTTAAAAGATATCTCTAATAAACTATTTAAGAGACGAACAGCTATCTCGGTACTATCATTCGTCTCTTTCGCACATTGACATTCATTAAGTTCTTTACACATTTCGTAGTAAGTAAATGACGTATCAACACTCTCATTAATGAAAGCTACATTATTATCATTAGTATCATTGATAGATGAATTATTATCATTATCATAATCATTATCACTATTAATTAATTTTAAATTATCATTAAAATAAAACCAGCTTAATGACGTAGTGTATAATATATCTTCCGTGTCAACAACAGTTACGACTTTTTTAGCTTCTCGTCTTTTAGAATCTTTATCTTTTTTACTACACAAATGATACGTAGAATCGAATATATAATATAGAATCGCTTCAACGATTCTAAGACCTTCATTATCAATGTCACTCATTTCAGTCGATTCTGTTACATCTAAGTTAAGATTTTCTTCAAATTGCCTAACGATTTGAGTTATAGAAAAACTTTCTGCATTATCGTCTTCAGCAGCCTTATCAAAATCTGAATGAGATACTTCAACTTTATCAATATCGTTAAGTTCGAAATTTAATATACGAGCAATAATATCAGCAATTGCTTCGTACTTTTCGAATTCGGCTATCGAATCAAAACTCACTACATTTACAGTACTCGAAGGGCTTAATGAACTGAGTCTAGTTTTTAAAACATTATCATTATTATCTTCTAGAACGTCATATTTTTCTATATTTTCTTGTTGATTGTTTACGGTAGAATCTTTTAAAATCTCTTCAACATTTCTATTAACTAACATTTCATTATTTTCAAATTCGGCTAATGAATCAAAACTCACTACATTACCAGTGCTTGATGTTAAAGAACTGAGTCTATCTTTTGATTTATTATCATTAGAAACGTCACATCTATTTTCATTTAAGTCAACCTCACGAATTTCTACATTTTGTTCCAATAAAATATCATTAACATCTCTAGAGCCAATACTTTGGAAATTATCATTTTCCGTTTCAAATGTTTCAGTTAAAATTTCCTCAACAACTTCATTAACCAGAGCTTCTGTTGTCGATTCTATTTTATTATTCTCATTAGAAGAATCGTCGTATGAACTCTTCGATTCTTCTAAAATAGGTTCGAGAATGTTCGACTTTAGATCCGTTCTCTTTTGAGGTGATTTCTTTGGACTTTTTTAACATCTTTCTTATTATAACCATCAAAGTATAGATCTATCGGTACTGAATAATCGCGTATGTCTTTGTCAACGAGATCTTTAACAGGACTCTCGTATGCTTCATCGAAATCCATTTCGTCTTCGAAACTTTGATAATCACCGTCATTTGAATCTAAAGTTAGATTTAATACATTATCATTTTGTTCAATAACAACATAATCAGCTCTAAATATACCTTGAGAATCATCATTAACATTATCGACCTGTTTAAAATCATTTTTATCATTTCTATCTGTTTTCGCGTTATTTACGTCATTAGTTTTTGTATCCAAATAATTGTTACCTATATCACCTAAATAGTTATCCTCATTAAATTCTTGACTTTCAACGAATTCAGTTACAGCTTTGAAAACAGGTAAAGCAATTTCTTTAACAGTAACAACATTGAATTCAACATCATCTATACACTTTTGTTGTAAATTATCCGCGGAACTACTACATCTACTTCTAGGATACGAACTGACTATTGTACCGCAAGATTTACACTTTGGAACATGATAATGTATAGGTTCAGGGTCTTTGATATATGAATTGATAAAACCGCTGTGAGATCTAGTTCTGTACAATCTATTGCCGTCTCTTTTCATCTGCCTCGGTAGAGAACGAGTGCGTAGAGGATAGTCGTATTTACATCTATCCCATTCCATAGACGATACGGACAACAAGCTAGAACGACTGCTAAAATTACTATTGTATACCGCGATTGCTTTAGACGCATCTAGTTTATTATTTAGACTAATTTTGCACCTGGGTTGTTTCTGAGTTTCGTATTTATCAATGGTATTCGTAAAGTTAGGATTTCTAGGGAATCTGTGGAGGTGACGCTTGTGTGACGACATAGCTTCATTGGATTCTATAAACTTTATACCTGTTAGTGGAAAGTTAGTTAGTTAGTGATATCGTGCACTTAAAAACTAAGTCAACGTAAGCTAAATAAATGGACAAGACCAAAATTTCAACATGTTTTATGACGTCACATGACAAACTAGCCACGAGCGATGATTTTAGCCTTATAACTAAGCGATAAAGATCTATATCCCATACCTAACAATATCAGACCCTATCTTCCATCTCGTTCGCTCAAAAGATAGGTCTTTTATATTTGTGTCTCAGATTGTTTATAACAGTTTTTCGCCATTTAAATCGAGTATGTACCGTACCACTCACCCCACAATTATTGGAACGGACCATTCACTCATCCACACACGCATGCACGCACACACACGTACTGGAACACACACATGATCACTCCCGTAAAACACAAACTCTCATACTTTCTTTTCGAAAAGTGTTACTCTTGACCTCCATCGAGCACGAAGGCATAGATAAGGTCTACAATGGAACGAGCTTACTCATGAGAAGCCTATGCCTAGAACTTTGAAGAGGTTCAAGTGGTATGCGTTCGGAAATATAGAAATTATTTTCTATAAGTACAACTATTGTTTTACCAACAAATTTGCTTACTTCACACAAACAAAAATACACCACAGACTATACTTACACACACAAATACATACACAACCCCCAACTGTCTCACAAAACAAACGCTCTTAACAACACAGAAAGCCCTCACACACACAACTACCGACCATCTTTTGACCCCTCTGCCCCTCCCCTTCTCACCTCTCCCCACAGTACCCTGCACAGCTGTGTACTGAGTGGTCGTCCGTACAACGATGGGACCATGAATCGGTATCGACGATGTACCAGACGGTACGGATGACGTCGAATCGAGGAACACTTCGTCGTCGGACAGCAGGTTCGGGTCCCGATTAGAATCTTTATCGAATGAAATCGATTATGACTCGATTAAAGTTTTGTACATGTGATGCCTTTTTAACAATTTTAAGATTTAATAGGAATAATAATGCAAACATTATAAAGCTAACTGTATTCATAAGTTGCAGTGAAATTGTAAAATTCGTCAAATTATAATTTCACTAGTTATATAATCGATATTTTGAATCGATTTTTGTAAATCGATACTTTTAGTAACGAATCGAATTTCAAGTCATTACTAGCACTCCTATTGCCCAAGGGGGTCAAGATCGAACGGAAAACTCTCGCATCACAAGTCGGACCCTTCTACGTTGAGCTAATGAGTCTTCATGAGTTATATAAGAATATTTCTTTAACAATACAGTAGCGAAATTATAATATAACGGATTTTACAATTTTGTTTGCGAAATATGAACTACCCTCATATTTAGTAAGCATATTACATGCTTTAAGAACATGCAATTAAAAGTGCATATTGGCATATTGCTGAGCGAATATCAAAACCCACTTGCAATTTTTTTAATGTAATTAAGTTGGAAAACAAGCATACGACCCACCTGATGGTAAGCGGTTGCCGTAGGCTATGAGATATTGGTTCTTAAATCTCTTTCGCCCAGCAACTTCACTAGCTACAGTGTCCTTCAAACCCGAACACAGTAATGTCAAAGACACTACTACTTCGCGGTAGAATATTTGACAGTGCGGTGATACCTACCTAGCCGGCCTCTTGCAACAAAAGACCTCCCACCAGTGTGACTGATTGCACTGGTGCAATAATCTCTGCTGTGACAGAGGTTATCCCAACAGCGGCCGATAGGGTCGTCACATCCCGACGCCAGAAAAAATATGTGACACGCTTCATTGAGCTTTTATGTGAACTTGTGACTAACTTCGTTCCGTTGCGTTGGTGCTAAATTTACAGAGTTATATTTGAAAATTGATATTAATTATCATAAAAAAATTGCAAGTGAGCATCAAAATATATATTTACAAAATGCATGTTAGTACGTCCGTGCGTTACGAGATAGACTCTAAACTAACCTCTAGTCCTGTCGGCGTGCTCGCGCTCCATATTCAAGAAGTCCGTCGTATCAACTATGGGGGTAGAAAAACATGCTATGTAGGGGGTAGCTAATAGGGGTATGGGGTACTTGACTGATATTTTAATAAACGATCAGTGAGTTAAGCAACTTTACGCGCGGTCAGTATATGGATGGGTGACCGTAATTATATTTCATTATCAGAATTATGAAGAAAATGTAGCTCGACGTTTGCGGATTCTATTCCCGCTCGGGGTAAATGTTTGTATTGATCTTACAAATATCTGTTTCGGTCTGAGCTTGTCCTTGTGGGTCCCTCATAAGCAGACCCTGCGTAAATACTGGGACTAACGCTAGGAAAGCTGCCTAAGGCTCTGCTTATTACTCTTATCCGGATTTGACAGGTTACTAGTTTTTACACGGAGCGATTGCCATCTGACCTCCGCAACCCTAAGGGAGAACCAGTACTCAAGAGTTAACGATTATTATCAGATGTGCTCTCGGAGGCACGATGAGAGGAGACATACAAGGACAAACGTCTGACCGAGACAGATATAACAAACATCAGCTCCGAGCGGGAATCGAATCCGCTCGTAACCTAAACGCCACAACGGTCGTCAATATTAGTCAAATACCCCTAGGAAATTTATAGAAAAAAAATTCATATGCAATTAGTCAATACTTAAAAACAAAACTAAACTTTGACTACACCTAATAGTTAGATTAGCTAACTAAACTATTTACACTAAAAACACACCCTATTTGAACTTTTTTAAATTTTATGACAGTTGGCAAACAAGCATACGGTCCGCCTGGTGGTAACCACCACAAACGCACGCGTTACTTGAAGTGTCACATGCGCGTTGCAAGCCCAAGGGTGGGAGGAAGCATGAGAAGGGAAAAGGGAAGGGAATTTAGGGGTGGGAGACTGGGCCTTCGTTGTTGACTCTATTTGCACGAAACGCAACATTACCTATTGATACTGTTACTTTACGCCAATTTTCTGTAGGATGGTAGGCCAATTGAATTTTCTACCACGATCCCTCTGGTTGTGGAATCCATACCGAGGTTTCCCCAACACATCACAGTATGGGGTTCTTCAAAGGAAGGTTGAAAAGGTTTTTAAAGAGTCGGCAACACGCATGCGATACCTCTGGGGTTGCGGGCGGGCCGTACGGTTATTTGCCACCATCGTGGTATAAAAAAAACTTCCCCGGTCGAGCACCTCCCTCCCTTTTTGTGCTGGGAGAATCATGGCTCTACTACCAGTATATTAAATAAATATAAACTTTATATCCGTAACCATTTTAATAACAGTAGTTATGAAACGAGCATCAAGTCATAAATAGTTTAGCCAAGTCACAAATAGTTTAGTCAAGTCATAAATAGTTTAGCCAACTAAACTAAATAGTCAAATCGTAAACACAAATTTCAGACGTAAATTATTTATAGAAGAAATCTAATAATACACATGCTCAAATTCTAAAAGTCAAAATGCTTTTTTTTATTTTTTTGAACTTACCATCGCTTAGGACGACTTCCGGTTGACTGCGAACCGGAACCTGCTTCGTCTCTATCCGTAGCACGCGTTGTTCTGAAAATTTTATAGATAAAATAATGATTAAATTTATTTTTTAATTTCTAATTAATATTTTTAAATTTATTTTCAATCAAATAAAAGGCAGAGGTGCTCAATACGTTTGCCTTTTTTTATAAATAATAAACGCTACACACTCAACGGCTCCCATTAGGATATTTATTTGCTGTGTCAGTGGTCCGGAAACATACACAATGACAGGGACAGACACACCTGTATGATCAATACAAATCTGCTCTGAGCGGGAATCGAACCCGCGACCTATGGCGCTTAAGGCAAGTTCGCTACTGTTACGCCACAATGAGGCTAATGATTGAGAGCGCATGTAACAATAAAAATATGACCTTCTGTAGGTATCTCCTCACCGAACATAAAGCAGTAGTATGAATACTACCACATCAAATCAATGTTCCGTGTGGTGGTCTCATGCCGGTGGTATCGTACTGGAGAAGTGGCACCCACAGAAAATCCCTTCCCATCCTTTTCCCCCTATACCTCGAGACGGACCGTATGCTTGTTTGCCAACCGTCATGACATGAAACATGGCGCAGCAGTCATCTGTCAATCTTGTACCCAACACCCCTCTCCCCCCCAAAGCTGCAATTCTAATCCTGCACCCCTACATAATAGAGACTCCAAAACACGTAGGAAACGCTTTGCCTCTACGTTCCTGTACGCACCGCAAAGGTCTGAAATACACTACCGATCTCTGTCATCCCCACCACCTACAATATCACACCTTCAAATCTAAAGTGAATAGGCATCTTCTAGGCAAGCGCGTCCCAACAAAAAAAAAAAAATTAAAAAAATTTATTAAAAAATTTTTTAAAAATTAAAAATATTTTTTTTTTTTTTTAAAGAAATTTAAAGTAATAATAACAATAATAATAAAAAACTACATACCGTCGCGCGACTCGTCCTCGGTGTCGGAGGGCGCGGTGTTGGGCGACGTGACCTGCGCCGCGCTCGCGCTCACCGCCTCCGACTCGGAGATGTCCGTGTCGTCTGCGGAGCATCGTTTACATTACAATAGCCTAAGGATCTCCAAAATACAATAGCCTAAGGATAGGAGGTCCAAAAGTATTAACATGGAGGTGGGGTCCCTTGTGTAACACGTGGGTCCATCGATTAGAATGCGCTGCGAACATTTCCGATGACGTCTGTAACGTCGACAGACCCAGTAGGGCCAACAGGGTCCATAATTAAAAGGTTTCAATATTATTTGAAATTTTCTTATGTTAACGAAAATAAAGTTACTTTTTATTTATTTATCTATAAACTTAAGGTTCCCTCTTATAAACAAAATGTTGCCGCATGTTTAAAAAATGTTCCCAGGTATAAACGAAAAGTTCCCACTTATAAAAAATAGATGCCTCCTTCATCAAGCATTGGGCGGCATTTGCACGTGAATGGAGGTATATTGCTGTGTCCATTTGTTTTTTTTTTTAATTGTTATTTTCCAATATTAAAATAAGCTTTTACTAACAAATTCTTATAGATCTTTGGTCTGAAATAAAATAATTTTAACAAAGGAAGGGTTCCCACGCTTAAAAATCAAAAGAATCCCTCTCATAAACAAAAGGTCCCCACGTATAAACAAAATGTTCCCACGTATCAACAAATGGTTCCTCTTTATAAACAAAAGGTTCCCACTTATAAACAAAAGGTTCCCACGTATAAACGAAACGTTCTTACGTATAAACAAATGATTCCTCTTTATAAACGAAATCTTCCAGCTTATAAACAAAACCTTCCCACGTATAAACGAAATGTTCCCACGTATAAACGAAATCTTCCAAGTCTTAAATATCGACTCACAGTCGTTTCTCTGCTTCCGCTCGACGATCCTCTTGTACTCGTCGATCTCGTTATCAGTGACGTGGTCGAAGGGGTTCCTCGCGTAGGGCGCACTATACACCGCCGCGTTGTGCTGGTAGCCACGCTGGATGATGCCCTTCGATGCGGCACCCATGAGGACCTGGAGACGAGGAGGTTCTGGTGATCTGCTTGTGAATACTAGCAATGGTTTTTCAAGGCATTACTAATATCCAAGTAAGCTCGAAGCTTGCGCTAGGAGTGGGTACGACAATAGCCCAAGGCGGGCCAGGATGAAACCTTCCACTCTCGCGGTAACGGAGCGAAGTCGACATTTCTACTAGAGGTGTGCGAATAATTCGAACTTACGAATTATTCGAATTTTCGAATTATTCGATTCTACTTTCGAATCTTAATATTATTAATATTGGATTCGAAAGTAGAATCGAATAATTCAAAAGTTCCCGAATAATTCGAAAATTCTCGAATAATTAGATTTTTTTTCGAATAATTCTAAGTTTTGCGAATTCTCTTATCCGGATTTGATCCAATCCGGTTTTTATACGGTGCTTTTGCCATCTGACCTCCACAACCCTAAGGGCGAACCAGTAACTCATTGGATAAGAGCAATTAACTTATCAAGAGTTAACGATTATTATCAGATGTTATGTGATAACAACCGGGACCCACAGCTTAAAGTGCTCTCCGAGGCACGGTAAGCCGCTGCGCTACAAAGTCGTCAATAATAAATTCAAGAATCAAAAAACAAACAAATGTTAGTCAGTCTGTCAGTCAGTTCAGACCTCAAGGTCAACTCACCACGTGGTCCCCGGTGTGGGTGTTGACCGCGTCCTCGCCGACGAGCTTGGAGGCCTCGTCCCACGTGACCCCCTCGAGGATGTGCGACTGGGGCCCGCGCTTATCTTATCAGCGCGACGGTTCTCCTTGATCTACAGTTTGAGAAACATTGGAAAGTCGAAACGTTTACATGTATATATAATATAATTATTAAGCTATTTCATCCAAAAGTTTGAAGAGCAATGGCTTTCAAGATGTTTTTAAAAGAAAATTTTTGCAAGCTTAGGTTTAAAAAAACACATAACATACACACATTCTCTTACAACAACTTCACACATACAAACACATATAATGGTTGTGTCTTTGTATAGTATTATATCATTCTACTGTGTTCCGGTTTGAAGGGCACTGTAGGCTAGTGAAGTTATTGTGCGAAGGAGATTTAAGAACCAATATTTCGTTGTCAACGCGCTAGTAACACCTACACAAAAAAATACACACACACACATGCCCTTGCATACTACTATAATCTTATAAACATCAATAGGCTAAAGACCTTGATTTATATACACCTAATAGGAACTATAGACCTCTTAGTATCTGGTATAAATTTCAACTTGCTAAGTCCACCCGTTTTTGATAAAATCAATCGTGACACACGGACATACAAACGGACAAGAGAGTGATATTATAAGGATTCCTTTTTTACCTTTTGTGATAAGTAGCCCTAAAAACTCACACACGCACTTCTCAATCATAAATGCGCAAGCACGCACATTCGCACGCACGCACGCACGCATAAATTAACAAAAAAATACAGTGTGCTTTAGACCATACGATTGAAGTAAAACTTCTTTAGCTAAAATTAGTCAGAGAGAAAAGGCTAAATCTGTCCGTCTGTCTTTCCGTCCGTCTGTCCGTCCGCCCGCCGGTCGATCGGTTATATTTCTGTCTCATTCATTCCTACACATTTTTGTATTTGTGTCACTTACCTGTCGTTTTTTCCGTTGCATCCGGTTTGAAATCACAACGATTCTAAAGAAGTTTCACTTCGAAAATGCAATTTATTTAATTATTATTTAAAAAGACTTGCCTGTTGCTGTAGCTTCTTGAATTCCTTCGGATTAGTATTTTTTGGAACGAATTGTAGTGTATCGATTTTGACCGGTGTACTGGAATGCGCAGGCGAGCCATCTTGAACCCACTTCACGTTTTAAAACGCCGTGTAGGGAAAGAGAGAGAGAAAAAATTCAATTAGTAAAATGTTGCCAGTAGTAAAAAATAAGCAAGGATTAGTGGTAGCGGTGTGAAAACGTGCGTAAAGCGTTAAAAAATCCTGGTCGTATCGAGAGTGTACAGTATAGGTTTTTTTTCATGCAAAAGCTCAGAACAAACGGACTTAGCAATTAAAAAAAAGTTGCTAGAACAAAAAAAAATGTGCAAGGATGGGAACGTACATGGCAACACTTTAACTAATTCATCTTTTCCCTACACTGTACAGACTCGATTTTAGGATAATAAATATTATCCTAAATAAAAAATAATAACCAGGGGTTTTTTGAAATGCTTTTGAATTAGAAGCAATTTTAAACGCTGCTTTTTGAAAATGTTAAAATGTTAAAAATGAAAAAATCCTTTTAATGAGACCCTTGGACTGATGTGTTGGGTAGTTGATTTTTTCAGAAGTACAACTTCTTAAAGTGCAAAATTTTTAGAACGTATCGCGTTAAATGAGAGAGAAGAAAAACAACGCAGAGTACTTTATCAGAAAGTTTGAGGGTGGTTACAGACCACCGAATTTTTTTCCAGAGTATAAAAACGCCGAACGTGAGCACACCGCCTTATGAAATAAGTTTCCGCTCTGAACCGGTGGTGGCAATAGCATATTTATAGCCTTCTAATTATTCCCATTACTATACGAGTATTTATCCAGGGTTACTAGTTTTTACACAGAGCGATTGTCATCTGACCTCCGCAACCCTAAGGGCGAACCAGTAACTCATTGGATAAGAGCAATTTACTTATCAAGAGTGAACGATTATTATCAGATGTTGTGATAAAAACCGGGACCGAGAGCTTAACGTGCTCTCCGAGGCGCGGTGGGGGGACCCACAAGGACAAACGCCCAGACCGAAACAGATATTTGTAAGATCAATGCAACCGTCAAGACTAAAGGCAGATTCGCTACTCACAACGCCAAAATTGTGTCGGTCTTTATATTAAGTGTTGATACAAGCTTATAAGTGCCCCGAGCGTATAAAACGCTGATCTGAAACCACCCTTACTTTGTAAATTTATTTAAGAAGTTTCACTTCTCTAACGTATATCGCTCTGAATATTTTTTTATTTACATATAAATGAAATAGAATACATCCCTGTATAATTTACGTTACAATAATAAAAATAACCATAATAATTAGAAAGAAATTCTCCCTTTTCTAATCATGGACGTACCGAGGAGGTATAATTTTGGGTCTTTTTTTTGGCCCTACTGGCCTTGACAGCGTCACCGGGCGGGGAATTTTGGGTAAGTCCATTGTTCTTAATAAGAGTATCATCAAAATATTTTTGTTATAATGCATAGTAGAGCCATGGTCCTCCCAACACAGATGGCTCGACAGGAGATGTACTACCTTCTCACAGTAACTGTATCAGTAAAATTGTGTTTTATTTGGACGCAATTAAGCAATACCATGTCAACCCACACGAATGTTATTTCGAGAAAAAAGCGTTTGAACATTTTTAACAACTTGCTTTATTTGAATTTTTTTTATGTATTGGTCAAGTTTTTGGCAATTTCACAAAAAACAAGTATACAAACTGCATATTTCGTATATAATATAACCCAAAATATTTAAAATTACATAAATTGCATGATTGAAAAAATGGCTTTTTTTGAAGTTTTAAAGCTTAACACCCTATAAATATTAAAGAAAAATGTTCTTCAGCCATTTACCAACACTTCTGCATATATAACTCAGTTTTTTCAATTTTGTGGGTTGACATGGTATTGCTTATTTGCGTCCATTTTAGCCAGTGATTTGACAAAAAAAAATTAAATAAATAACTCCTTACGAACTAATGAGCGGTTTTAACTTACACCTAATGAGCGGATTCAACTTACACTTAACCAACTGAAGTAATGAAAATGTACAATTAAAAAAATTTAAGCATTTTACATAAATTATATGTATATAAAAAAATTGTACCTTTACATTACTAAAGTTGTTATAAAAAATCAATTACCCAAAAAATAAAAGCTAGAAAGAGACCCAGATACCATGAACGAAAGAGATAGAAGATTATAGTAAAAACAAAATGGCGTCTCAAATTACCTCTTCGTTGTTAGCGTCCACCCACTGCAAAACATTATTATATTAGTCACGTATAAAACACAAACAGTCGGACACACAACTGTTAATTCAATAGCATTTCACTCGTGTAGCGAAAAAAATATTTTTATTTTGATAAATTCTTTAATATGCTATAGATATAATTTTATATAAGCGCTAAATTTACGAAGCGAATTTTTTTTTTTGACAAAAACTTTTCACTAACATGATGCCCTAAAAATAATATTTTTTATTTGAAAAAAAAAATTCAACATTTTTTTCCCAAAATTATACTTTATGGCTGTAATTAAAAGCCAACTCCATATTCGGAGAAATATTTTTTACAAAAAAAACCACAACTTTTTTGCTAGTGCAAATAACAAGTTCTTGCCAAAAAAATTAAAACCTTTAAATACACACAAGTCAGCGATTATTTCAAAATACTAGTGACGTTACAACAAGACATTCTTAAAACTATTTTTTTTTTTTTGCACAAAAATGTATAAAAATTCAGATACTTTGCGCGTTTACGAAGAATCACTATTTTTTCGATTAAATATAAAAAAGGAATGTTTTATTTTATAATTAATAAATTTGCACTATTTTTTAACAATAATTAGTATAATTTTTAAATGCCTTCTTTATATATGAATACATTTATTTAAAAAGAAAATGTATATGTATTTTTTAATTTTGGAAATAAACTTTTTTATTATAAACTTGTATCTTAACAAATACGAAAATGATACTTAAAAAAAGACTAAATATCAAATATTCATTACAGATTAAATAATTAATATTTCGTTGACAATAATCTCAATAATTATGTATTTATAATATGAACTATATGTAATTAAAATAAAACTACTCCATATACACAATTTCTAAACCTTTATTAAAAAGAAAAATAAGCATGCTAGTTGCTGTATCTTCCGGTACTCAAAACTATTAACATTTTTGTTCTTATTAGTTTTAACTTTATTTATTCAAAAAGGTTGAGAAACAGTGTTTCCAAAGAGATTTTCTAAATAGATTTTTATATGATGCCTAAAGTCTAGACTACAAGACTTCTAGTAATCTAGAAATTTCCATCAAAAAATTGAGAAGAAATTCTGAATTGAATATCAAGTAGTTATAGAATTATTAATAATATGTTGTTATTAAAAACAGGCATACAAGCTGAAAAACATGTTAGTCCAATAAATTACAGAAAAGAAAAAAATATTACATCTTTGGACATGATTTTACCTTTTAAAGATTACTTTAATAATAAACAAAATAAATGCTTACAATCAGAAACGAATTCCGTTACCCAAAATGCTACAACCTAATGCGATTTAGCTTCAAATTTAGAAATCCAAAAAAGTGGGCCATACCAAATCTTCAAAAATCGGAATATACAACAAATTTTAATGAAAAACATACTTTTTTTGGGAAAAAAGTAATCAGGACGATTCAGCATTCTGGCCCCGACATTCCCCACCAACCCGCCACAATTTCCCCCCACCCCACGCGATACCCCAGCACTTTAACCCACTACTCCGCCTCAACTCTGAGATATTCTACCTTGGTAATCTTCTTGGGATCGCTGGTTCCAGTCTCGAGGACCTCCACCTTCTGATACACGTTGGGTGAGTTCAACCAACGAGTGCGTTCTCCGGCTTTTCCTGTACCCTTCTTCCACAACCTGATTTAATACAAGTTCACTATTAATATACTGTTAAAAACAATATTTTAAAAAAGTATTACGTTGGTGAGCTTTGCTGGTGGGCCAGCTCGAACGGGGAGCTACTAACCTCCCACAGAATATTGACATGAAGTAACAGTATTATTGCATTAGTTTGTTTCGGTTTGAAGGACACTGTAGCTAGTGAAGTTACTGGGCGAAAGAGATATTTTAAGAACACATATCTCTCGTTGTCAACGCGCGAGTGACACCTACTAATGGTGTTGCGCGCGCTCATAGGGTACGACAACCGCTCACAGAAGAATAAATTTTAAGTCAGATTTAATTATTATTAATGACGAGGTTGTGGCGGATGTCGCGGATTCGATTCCCGTTCGACAATACAGGGCATGGGCCGATTTCGGTTTTTTGTCCTTGTTCTTGTGTGTGTTTCGAGACTCCCGACACAGGATATCACTATCCTAATGGGAGCTCTACGAATGTGTAGCTTCTATTTATTATTATTTATGAATTAAATATAGTCAAAAGAAGACAATTTCACCCTTGTTTGTATAGTTCTTCTTCTTCTAGAAGATAACCAAGGGAAGATACCGCTGGTGGCACTTCAACGTCGTTCTTCGGTCTCGGCACATCGTTCTGTGGGTAAAATAAATATATTTTATATAATGTAGTTATTTTATGTGTTGGTAGCAGCCTGCTTTGAACTTCGACAGTCGCGGGTTCGATTCCCGCTCGGAGCAGATGTTTGTTATAAATATCTATTTCGATCTCGAAATTTTCCCTAGTGGGTCTCCCCACCGTGCTGCATAATCATTTTTGGGAAATCACATTTTTTGTTACATTAATTATTATCTGTTATACATACATCAGAGCAGTTGAAAATGTCATTTTTTTTAAACTCTTCCAAATAAGCTCGAAGCTTGCTCTAGGAGTGGGTATGGACAATAGCCCAAGGGGTTACTCTAACGTAGAGCTAATGTGCCTGTGTGTGTGTGTGTGTGTGTGTGTGTGTGTGTGTGCGTGTGTCACCTTGACGAGCGGGTGCCGGTAGATGTAGCCGGTGCGGAAGCCCGCGTTGTCCAGCATGCGCATGAGGGCCTCGAACTCCTCGCCGCCCACGCGCCACTTGGCAGCATCCGACGGCGGCTTGCGGGACGACTCGTACATCTGAAAAGAGATTTTTATGTGTAATGTCGGGTGGCAAACGAACATACGGTCCCTTTGATGGTAAGATGAAGAGGGAACAGAGGGAGTGGGAGATTGGTCCTCAAGCGCTCTCACTCATCGCAGGAAACGCAATCTTTTTTTCGGAATGTATATTCCTGGTTGCCCTACTGGCCTTGACAGCGTCAGTCCTCATGGGGTTTCAAATTTGATTGAAAACGCAACAGCACTCTAGTTACTTTACGCCGGTTTTCTGTGACAGGGTTGTACTTTTCTGGTAAGTAAAATTACGAAAGGGATGAGGGTATGCTCTGCCTTAAAAATCACGAAGAAAAGGTTTAAACTCACATTTGATCGTGTACCCTCATTTGGTGCTACGGCGAATTACCATAATTTTCTACCACATTCTCACTTCCTCATACACAATTGCATAACAAAAAATAGTCATGTAAACTCATGTAAAATATTTTTATTAACATTAGACTAGTAACTGTCAGCTGTCAAGTACCAGTCTGACGTATCACGTCACGTGAAGCATGTCGGTGACGCGAATCCATACGTTTATAAAATCGCTGGAAATCAATATGGCGACAAATCTAAACACTCATAACTCTTCAAAACTCGCCAGCTCCGAGTCCAACCAACCTGTCTCCTGGTCTCCTCGTCCAGCAGCGTGAGCTCGTCCAGCGGCATGGAGGCGAGGCGCAGCTGCACCTCGCAGGCCGTGTTGAGGTTCTTGGCCTGGTAGAACGCCTCCTCGAGGGTCGCTCCGCAGCAGAGCGCGCCGCTGCCACTCAGCATGAGCACCTTGGCGTGGGGTCCGAGGGCACGGACCAGCTTGTCACACTCCTCGTTGTCCAGCATTCCTAAAACGGTGTCTTAATTAGATTCTAATATACCAAAAATAGAATGAAGATTCTCATCGCCGTAAAGATATTTTTTGGTAAGCCCTTGTCGTAGCCGGTAGAAGGTGTCACTCACGCGTTGAAAACGAGAGATATTGGTTCTTAAACCTCTTTCAACCAGTAACTTTAGTAATACAGTAATGCCTAAACTAAATATTGACCAATGACATTCAAGGTTTTGGTAATGAAATACGATGGTGTTAAGTTCCCAATCACTTGTTAGATGGCGCTTCAATTTTACGCCATATAGACATGTGGTGGTAGGTCGAACTCACCGTTGGGCACGCGGTGATAGGCCACGTCACCGAGCAGCGCAGCCTCTCCACACAGTGGCAACAGCCCTCGGCGGGTGGCGGATACAGCGAGCGCGCCCGCGGAGCGCACGTGCAGCACGCAGCGGACATCCGGCCGCGCGGCGTGCACGGACGCGTGCAGGGAGAAACCTGGAACCGGTAAATAGAGGTTACACACTCAATGGCCCCCATTAGGATAGTGATACCGTGTCAGGGGTCAGGAAACATACACAATGTCAAGGACAAACATGCCTGTATGGTCAGTACGAACATCTGCTTCGAGCGGGAATCGAAAACTCGACCTGTAGCGTTTAAGGCAAGCCTGCTACCGCAGGCCACAACGTCCTCGAATTTTACATTGATATGCACCAATGCAACCTCTTCTTCTCCTTCCTGACGTTAATTCCCATCATTTTTGCCCAGGGTCTGCTTATTACTCTTATCCAAATTTGACAGGTTACTAGTTTTTACACAGAGCGATTCCCATCTGACCTCCGCGACCCTAAGGGAGAAGTAGTAACCCATTGTAAAAGACTCATAATCCCCTACCAAGAGTTTACGATTATTATCAGATGTTATGACAAAAACCGGGAACAGCAGCTCTTTAAGACTCGCAAGGACAAACGCCCAGACTCACCCTCAACGTTGACAGGGAAGTTGGTGGTACCCTGGTCCTGGACCACGCCCTGCATGTCCACCTTGACCAGCGACGAGGCGGTCACCTCGTGCGGCAGGAGACCACGCGGCGTCGTCAGAACTTGCTCGACAGCCGTGTTGAGGCGGGCGGTTATCTGACCAGAGATGCCGGCTGTGGAAAAAGACATTGCGCTAAAATTACTAGTGCTAGTTAATAGTAGTAGTCCTGCTCTTCTCAGCAGCAATGGGTCTTCTCACAGAGCGCCGGAGACACAATCTCCCACCCCTAATGGTTCTGTTCCTCCCACCATTCGGCTTGGCAAACATATCCATCAATTGGACCCTATCCTTTATATTGTTGCCCACTGTCAGGACATTTTTTTTCATTGATGCAAAAAGCAACCCCCTAATGAATTTATGGTCGAAGAGCCAGGCTCCTCCCAGCAAAACAGGGCGGGTTCAGCCAGCGAAGTACTACCATCTCACAGATAATCTGCGTGAAGTAACAGTATCAGTAGGTACTGTTGTGTCTCCTGCGAGCGACGGAATTTTCAGCTCCCTTCACTTTTCCCTTCATCATCCCTTCCTTCCTACTCATTTTTTTTTATGTTAGAAGTTGGCAAACAAGCATACGGCCCACCTGATGGTAAGTGGCGCAGCCTATGAGCGCTTGCAGCACCATTAGTAGGTGCCACTCACGCGTTGCCAACCTCGAGATATTAGTTCTTAAATCTCGTTCGCCCAGTAATTTCACTAGCGTACAGTGCCATTCAAACCGGAACACAGTAGTGCCTAAACACTACTATTTGGCGGCAGAATATTGGACACTGCGGTGGTACCTACCTAGCCGGCCTCTTGCAACAAAAGACCTACCACCATTGTGACTGATTGCACTGGTGGAATAATCTCTGTTGTGACAGAGGTTATCTCAACATCGGGCGATGGGGTCGTCACATCCCGACGCCTTTTAAGTAAGTTTTTCATGTAAGCAACAAGCATTTTTCAAGTATCGCACGCGTTCACATGTTCCGGTGACTGATCCATCAGGCGGACCGTATGCTGGTTTGCCAACCGCCTGGAGTAAACCAAGTTCAGCACTCACTCTGGGTCCATCCGAAGAGATCGACGAGTCGGTAGACGGCAGCCAGCTTGCACCGAAGTATCTTTTCCCCCTTCTCATAGCCCACACCCTCGATGCCACGGATATCGTTGATTGGGAGAACGCAGCTTGGACCCTGGACCGTTTTGGGATTAAGTATAGTAGCTATGACGAAGAAAACTAGCATTTTTCTAGTAAAGTATACTTTGTTAAGCCATATAGTATTCTATACACAATAAAGGAGAAGGCCAGACTGACATGACGCCCAGCCTAAACCCTTGAAACTAGAAAAAGGGGGTGAAAAGGGGTTGAAAGTTTAAAAACCATGAAACTATTGTTTTTTGGCGAACAATGTGGGATAATATTTTCTAAATTCCACTCCTTAAGAGGTCAAACGGGAGTTCAAAGTTTGTATTAAAAGCTTAGCAGTGGCGCTATCGTGCCCCCCCACTACACAAGAGCAAGCCTTTTGCTGTTACGCTGCAGAGAAGAACTTCCCTTTCCCACATGATAGATTTTAACAATTAGTACATCCATGAGCCAAATAAAATGTGTACCACTTAAAAGAAAAGACGGGAACCTGAGACCGGTTCGAGTAGTACCCGTACTCTCTACACCGGGAACTACTACCCTCTCACAAAAAATCGGAATTAAGTTGCGGTTCGTGATGCGATAAGTGAGAGTACCAAAAAATTAGGATATCAAATTCCCTCTGCTTCCTTCCTTTTTCCCCTCTTCTTCCCCCTTCTGTTCCTTGGCAGACCGTATGGTTGCTAGACAACCGTCATAAAATAAAAAAAATAACATTCTTCACTTTCGGAGATCATTTCAAATGCTCTTTTCAAGGACTCACCCTCAGACTGCCGGTGTGGAGACGTCCACCAACCATCTCCCTGATGCGCTGCAGCAAGGGGGCGTCGTTACCCTCGTTCAGCTGCTGGTCGAGTACACGCTCCAACTCCTCGCGGAACAGCTTCGAGGACATGAGGGCCTCGACGCGCTTCCGACGTTCCATCTCGCGTACATCCTGAAGAATTGAAAACATGCTCATGATAAAGTTCTAGCGCAGTGAAAGCCTTGGCTTGGATTCTCGATCGTGACAGGTTTGGGTGGTTGTGTTTGTATTCCCAGGCCCCCGACACAGGAATATCCTAACACACAACACATTAAGCTTAATGTAGAATTAATTATATTAATCAATGAAGATCGTCACCGACTAACATCTGCATGCGTCTTTTACTACGTTGAGCTTAAAATTGTCTCCAGAGAGAAATGAATCATTTTTGTAAAATACATTAAAAAAAAAGATATAACCCCCTGAGTTTGTTTCGCCGGCTCTTCTCAGGTAGAGGTTTAATTTTGGAGCCGGTGGTAGAACACGCTAGAGTATGGGTTTCTTCAAGGGAAGGTTGAAAAAGTTTTTAAGGGGTCGGCAACATGCATGCGATACCTCTGGGGTTGCAGGCGTCCATAGGCTACGTTGACCGCTTACCATCAGGCGGGCCGTACGCTTGTTTGCCACCATCGTGGTACACATAAAAAAAAAGAATCTGACTTAGAAGTGCAATGCTTTTTGTGTTGAATAAAAATATTTGATTTGATTTGATTTTTGATTTGTAAGTAAATAATATTTTTTAAGGCACATCGATTAAATATGTCCTGTAGCACGTTTTTTTTTTTAGGATTCAACAGGATCCTAACATTTTTGTTCTGGCGCAACGGTAGCGAACCTGCACTAAGCGCCAAGCATGTTTTCCGGTCTGGGTGTGTCTGTCCTTGTCGTTGTGAATGTATCCGGACCCCCGACTCAGGATATAACTATCTTAATGGGGGCCGTTGAGTGTGTAGCGTTTTTTATTATTTATTTTTCCGGAATAAAAACTATGTGTGCTAATTTTCATTTCAATCCGTGAAGTCGTTTGTGCGTGATTTTTTTGTTACAAGTTGGCAAACAAGCATACGGCCCACCTGATGGTAAGTGGTTGCCGTAGCCTATTAGCGCTTGCAGCACCATTAGTAGGTGCAACTCACGCATTGCCAACCTCGAGATATTAGATCTTAAATCTCGTTCGCCCAGTAAGTTCACTAGCCTACAGTGCCCTTCAAACCGGAACACAGTAATGCCTAATCACTACTATTTGGCGGCAGAATATTTGACACTGCGGTGGTACCTACCTAGCCGGCCTCTTGCAACAAAAGACCTACCACCAGTGTGACTGACTGCACTGGTGGAATAATCTCCGCTGTGACAGAGTTTATCCCAACAGCGGGCGATGAGGTCGTCACGTCCCCACGCCGCGTGATTTCGTAACAAACATCAAAACATCCAAACATCTCAACACACAATCTTTCACATTTATAAAAGCTCGCGTTCTCGGAAGAATTGACACCGTTGTGGCGTTATGGGTAGCGAGTCTACTTTTAGTCTCAACGGTTGCGGGTTCGATTCCCGCTCGGGCAGATGTTTGTTGTAAATATCTGTTTCGGTCTGGGCGTCTGTCCGTGTGGGTCTCCCCACCGTGACTCGGAAAGCACGTTACGGTGTCGGTCCCGGTTGTTATCACATAACATCTGATAATAATCGTTAACTCTCGATAGGGAATTTCCTTAGGGTTGCGGAGGTCAGATCGCAATCGCTCTGTGTAAAAACTAGTAACCCGTCAAATCCGGATAAGAGTAATAAGCAGACCCTAGGACGAAGAAGTAACGTCTATCAGTTATTGAAAGTTTCGTCAAAACCGATCAAACTGTTTCACAATACCGTAAAAATGAATTTACTATTAAATAAGTGAAGACTATTTAAAACTTTTAACTTGTAAATGTATGTATATTATTTACTTAAATTTTAAGATTAGTTTTAATGTGTTTGTATTATCAACGTGACGAGACCGAAGTGACAAATATCAACCGCTTATCAACCGAGGAGTCAACTTAATTATGATAATGGCAGCCTCAAAAATAAACAAAAGATAAGGAAATAATGGAGTATGATTTTTGTTGTATTGTTAAGAAATTTAGTGATTAATTAAAATCCACTTCAAACACTGTTAGGTCCATGGACGTGCGCGCAACACCATTAGTAGGTGTCAATCGCGCGTTGACAACGAGAGATATTGGTTCTTGAATCTCCTTTGCTCATTAATTTCACTAGCCTACAGTGCCTTGCAAACCGGAACACAGTAATGCCTAAGCACTACTATTTGGCGGCGGAATATTTGACACTGCGGTGGTACCTACCTAGCCGGCCGCTTGCAACAAAAGACCTACCACTAGTGTGACTGATAAAACCATTAGTAGGTGCCACTCGCGCGTTGACAACGAGAGATATTGGTTCTTAAATCTCCTATGCTCAGTAACTTCTAAAAAAAACTTTCGAGCGGGACCTGGTGGTCTTCTATTGCGGAAGACCGTCTCGTCAGGTACTACCGCAGTGTCAGATATCCTACCGTAAAGCAAGTATACTGTGTTCTAGTTTGCAGGACACTGTAGCTAGTGAAGTCACTGGACGAAGGAGATTTAAGAACCAATATCTGTCGTTGTCAACGCGCGAGTGACACCTACTAATGGTGTTGCGCGCTCATAGGATACGACAACCGCTTACCAACAGGTGGGTTGTATGCTACCTAACATTATCCCCAGTATTTTTGGCCAAGGTCTTCTTATTACTATTATCCAGATTTGACAGGTTATTGGTTTTACACAGACCGATCGCCATCTGACCTCCACAACTAAACCGAATTGACGATTATTATCAGATGTTATGATGACTACCGGAACCGATAGCTTAACGTGCTCTCCGAGGCAAGGGGGGAGAAACGCCCAGACTGAGGTAAATATTTATAAGATTGAAGATTGATCGAACCCGCGACTGTCGAGACTTAAGGCAGGCGTGCCCTCGGGTCGTCGACGTGCAGGGTGGGGAACCTGTGCGTCCGTATTGAGCGGCCTTGAGAAGGACTGCAGTCGATGTGGACCCGACTGCCGTACGCGCTTGCGCGGGAAGCGCTGGGGGCTTACCATCTCGCCCCCCGGGACCGAGCTCCACTAGGCGAAGCACAGTGCTTGTCAGGTCGCGTTGGTTAGTTCTACGAGAGTTCCCGTAACCTGACAATCGCACAGAGGTCGGCCACCGAGGAGGTTTTAGTGGGTCCTCATGACGTTATTGTCATGGAACCCCACATAACCTGGTTCTCCTCCCCAGGAAGCCGGGTATCTGGTAGCAGATTTCCTCCCCGTTAACAAAAAAAAAAAAAAAAAAAAAAAGGCTACCAACACGCTGCACCTGGGACCAAGCCAACATAGTGTTCGACATGGTTTTGAGTTCTCCAAGAGATCCCGGAACCCTCTCTCTCACTGAAGTCGGCTACCCAGGAGGTTTTAGTGAGTCCGTGACCGACCACCTGTCATGGAACCACACATAACCTGGTTCTCCAAAGAAAGGCTACCAACACGGTAGTCAATATGTTTCAAGATCACTCACAGCATCAATGTCAGCGGGACGCTGTTTTAATCTCTCCTCCTCTTCAGCCGATAGTGGTCCAGTACCGTTCGGCAGAGTCTCCGTGTCCGTGTCCGCCATTCTGCTTGCTTGTTTCCGCTGCGGACAAAGATGATAGATTTGAAAATTATAAATATCAATTTTATTTTGGAACTTGTTATTGAAATTTTTTGATTTTTTGATTGATTTGAAAATTATAAACATCAATTTCATTTTGGAACTTGTTATGCGAAATTCGTTAACGCGTAACTGGTAGTGCGATATAATAGACATCGTCACGTAACGAAATGCCATATGCTGTGTAAATCTTTAGGATATTACTATAGAATATAATAATAGAAAAAGAATTATAAGCGACCGCAAATATAAGTTTGTAAATTCATAGTAATTATTAAAAATAATGTGAAAAAACAAAGTTATTGTAAAAACCTGTATATCCATGAAATTTCTCAACGTACCTTCTTCAGAATAATTCGTTGGAAGTTCTTTTGATCTTCTTCATAGGTCAAAAGTTAGAGGGGGGTGCTTATATCAACAACTACTGACTTAATCAAAAACGTCAAAATAAAACCTGATTATTATTTTCAAAGACCTATTCAAAGATACCTCATACGTTGCCGTACGCTGAAAATTTTTGTTTTCAACCCTCAGTTACATGTATAGACCGCAACCCTTAAATTTTAAATATTTTATTATTTCACTACAAAACCCTGGAGCGGTTCATAGAATAAACTTATTTACCAAATTTCGTATAGATAGAGTCCATAGACTCCGAATAAAATGACTGTGATATACAGACGGACTATCGGACGGACGGACTAACTATAAGAGTTCCGTTTTTGCCATTTTTTATTTTATTTTTCATGTTAGAAGTTGGCAAACAAGCATACGGCCCACCTGATGGTAAGTGGTTGCCGTAGCCTATGAGCGCTTGCAGCACAATTAGTAGGTGCCACTCGCGCGTTGCCAACCTCGAGATATTAGTTTTTAAATCTCGTTCGCCCAGTAATTTCACTAGCGTACAATGCCCTTCAAACTGGAACACAGTAGTGCCTAAGCACTACTATTTGGCGGCAGAATATTGGACACTGCGGTGGTACCTACCTAGCCGGCCTCTTGCAACAAAAGACCTACCACCAGTGTGACTGATTGCACTGGTGGAATAATCTCTGTTGTGACAGAGGTTATCCCAACAGCGGGCGATGGGGTCGTCACATCCCGACGCCTGACATTTGGCTACGGAACCCTATTAAAAACCTTCAATTATGACTCATCCATTGCATAATAAAAGCTTTCACTATCCGACCTCGTTTCTACATTTTCGCAAGCTCCGTCTGTGTGAATGATAAAGAGATAAAGCTTTGAACAAAGCTTTCATTCAGGTTAATGATATATTGTGTAACATTGCAACACTTTAAAAATGTCAAAAGATCAAGGTTTTGATGATATAAAGTTCTTATTGTCTTCACTAGCTTCTGCCAGCGGCTTCGCCCGTGGGACGATTTTAATACAAACTCTGAACCCCCATTTCAACCTTTCAGGGGTGGGTAAGAAAATGTTAAAACACGTGTTTTTTATATTTAATTGTTGACTAAAAATAAAATTAAAGACGTTTGTATTGACCATACAGGCATGTGTTCCGGTCTGGGTGTGTTTGTCATTGTGTATGTTTCCGGACCCCCGACACAGGATATAACTATCCTAATAGGAGCCGTTGAGTGTGTAGTATTTATTCATTTATATGATTTAATATTAAAATGTCATGCATCTAGTTTTAAAAATGATGGATTTCCATACAAACTTAAAAATTTTTGCATTTTTTTTTACTAAAATCGTTAGCTTCAAATTGCTCGTTCGTTCAGTGTGTTTGTGTGTAAGTGTATGTGTAATTGTTCTACGCAAAAAAAATATTTTCTTGACCTTCTTTAAAAGTAGGTTAAACAATAAACCGTAAAATCAGTAATGGCTAAGATGCAGGAAAATATTTCACAATTATAAAAAAAAAAATAACCCCATTATGCACCGTTATGTATAAACATGAATACATCAAAAACCTACACGGAATTGATATTTAAAAAGGCACCACTTAAGATGTTGCCGTCTCTTTCGCGCTACGAAGTTTTGATATACGTCTGTCTCTGTCACACGCGACATTCAAACGTCAGTTTCGGATCAAATCAAATATTGCTAGGGCTGTCGCTGTGTTTGACACATTTTTTTTATTTCGTTAGAAAGCGATTGATTTTTTTATTAACCTCTCTACGCACCTGATGGTAAATGGAAGTGGTGTCACACGCGGAGGTGGCTAATATGGTTGCAGAAGCCGAATTGCACTACTAACCGATGACACAGTTAGTCGGTGACATCGAAGACCGGCACGCGTATTTCTTGAACGGAAGGGGGAGGGAGGGATATAGGAAAATAATTCCTCTGAACACTCACCGCGGTTGCGACACAGTTGTGGAGGTTCGAGGTTGTTAGAAACTCCATATCGCCAGAACTACGAAAGATTTTAAAGTGAAACTTTAATTATATCGCCTAAAATTTTTCGTTTCGGCCGCGGAGACTTCATTTATTTTACTTTTTACTATTTTTATGTATGTGCGTTCGTTTGTATGTTTGTTCGTATTTATGTGACCGTGTCTCCATTTACTCAAATACTTTCGTTTATCTTTAGCATGACGGATTACAGCCAGCCGCGGAGACTTAATTTATTTTACTTTTTTACAATTTTTATTTATGCATGTTTGTTTGTGTTTGTTCGCATGCATGTTTGCATATCTTCATTTTTTTTTAATGAAGATTAAGAACGCAATCTTAATACTCTAAATCGTTTCAATTGCGTCGTGGTTTCATAAAACCACATCCGATTCAATGTGATAAATCTTATTTAATTTTTCATCGTCATCGCCAACCCTACCCGTCAACGGGGTCAACGACCGGCACCGTGACATTTTGACACATGCCACATTGAAACACCATAGACGAGGCGTGTACGATTAAGACATGTATCATCGTAATTATTATCAAAATCTTAATACCCAACGGTAGAAGGGCCGACTTCGCTCTGCTAACGTGAGAGTCGCGGGTTCGATCTTGACCCCGACGTTGTGGCGCAGCGGTAGCGAACCTGCCTTAAACGCCACAGGTCACGGGTTCGATTTCCGCTCGGAGCATAATATGTTTGTATTGACCATGCAAGCATATTTTCTGGTCTGGGTGTATTTGTCAAAGACAAGCTTTGTGAATGTTTCCGGACCCCCGGGATATCATTATCCTAATGGGGGCCGTTGAGTGTGTAGCGTTTATTTATTTATTTATTTTTGTATGTATACTTTAAGCTTAAAATTGAAATCCGTTAATTGTTTTCTAAAAACGATCAATTTTTTTAAGATTTTTAAACAAAAAATTGTTTCATACAAAATTGCCATCCTCATTACACAGTTCAACCCAAAAACCTATTTAGTTTAACCATTAAGTTGGTAATTATGTTAAATGGCAAAAGTACGTGATTTTTGTTATTTCAAACGAGAAGTTAAAAAAAGTTTACAGACGAAAAATCTTTGCCCGCGTTTTAATACAAACATGTTAAAAACACCAGTTTCTTTTGTAGCGACATTTTTTTTTAATGTTACAAGTTGGCAAACACGCATACGACCCACCTGATGGTAAGCGGTTGTCGTACCCTATGATCGCGCAACACCATCAGTAGGTGTCACTCGCGCGTTGACAACGAGAGATATTGGTTCTTAAATGCCCAGTAATTTCACTAGCTACAAACCGGAACACAGTAATGCCTAAGCACTAGTATTTGGCGGTAGAATATTTGACACTGCGGTTGCACATACCTAGCCGGCCTCTTGCAACAAAAGACTTACCAACAGTGTGACTGATTGCACTGGTGGAATAATTTTTTCTGTAACACGATATTTTTTTTTTGGGGTAAAATTAGCAATGCTTTTTTCAAGCCATTACTAATATTTCTATTGCCCCTCTAAATAAGCTTGAAGCTTGCACTAGGAGTGGGAACGACAATAGCCCAAGGGGGTCATGATCGAACCCGTGACTCTCGCGTTAACAGAGTGTAGTCGGCCCTTCTACCTTTGAGCTTGAGGCTTCTATCCTGACTCCTGAGATTGGAATGGGCTCCCGCCGCTCCTACTCCTCTCACGAAACGCAACAAACAGTACCTACTGAAACTGTTCCTTTCCGCCGATTTTCTGTGAGAGGGTAGCACTCAAACTCAACTCAAACTCAAAATATTCTTTATTCAAATAGGCTTTTAAGCGCTTTTGAATCGTCAAATATACAGTCTGTTATGTCCGCCTAAGTGAAGCTACTGCCGATTCGGAAGGTAGATTCTGCAGAGAAGAAACGGCAAGAAACTCTACAGTTACTCTTTTCAAAAATAGTCACATTACATTTGTCAAATGTACAATTAAGATATATACCCCGCATGAAACTCAACATATATTAATTCCATGCCACATTATCTGCAATATATTCATTAACGGAATAATAAGCTTTATTTAGTAAACACCGCTTGATATAAGATTTAAATTTCATAAGTGGTAGATTCAAAATTGTCTGCGGAATTTTATTATAGAAGCGAACACCTTGCCCCAAAAAGACATACTCACTTTGTGAAGCCGAAAACTTGGTGTAACAAGTTTATCTTTTCTTCTTGTATTAAAGCACTACTAACGAAACTTCCTCCCCGTCATTAAAAAAAATAAGGTCACAAGGAAGCAAACAACACACAAATAACCCTCGAGGTCTATCTGACCTCTAAGGTACGGTTAACTGGACACCGGGTCAAGTTATCTCGGCCGGAGCGAAGCCGCATTTGTCAAGTCACTTGGAAACCGCGGTTCAGTGAACTATGTATAGGGCTTTGGTTGGAGACGTTGTTAACCGATTGTTAAAGAAGGAGGGTAATGGTTTTTGTGTGTACGTCTTGTACGTCGATTTCTTTTAAAGGCGTCGGGATGTGACGACCCCATCGCCCGCTGTTGGGATAACCTCTGTCACAACAGAGATTATTCCAGGTCTTTTGTTGCAAGAGGCCGGCTAGGTAGGTACCATCGCAGTGTCAAATATTCTGCCGCCAAATAGTAGTGTTTAGGCACTACTGTGTTCCGGTTTGAAGGGCATTGTACGCTAGTGAAATTACTGGGCGAACGAGATTTAAGAACAAATATCTCGAGATTGGTAACGCGTGAGTGGCACCTACTAATGGTGCTTCAAGCGCTCATAGGCTGCGGCAGCCACTTACCATCAGGTGGGCCGTATGCTTGTTTGCCAACTTCTAACATAAAAAAAAAAAAACTAAATTTTGAATAATGAGTTCTGCTTAGGAGACTTTCAGTAGGAGTAGAGCCATGATCTTCTCAGCACTGAAACCTTTTCCAGAAAATCTGCGTAAAGTAACAGAATATAGTGTGTTAAATTTAAGTTGAACCATGCGCAGTAACACGTTTTTGGTTCTCAACCGTATGCGGTGTGAAGGGGGCCGCGTTTAGTAAACTCGCTCACGGTTGTTTTAGTTCTTCACTTCTTCATCCTAGCATTATTCCCGGTATTTTTATGTACCCAGGGTCTGCTTATTACTCTTATCCGGATTTGACAGGTTGCTAGTTTTTACACGGAGCGATTGCCATCTGACCTCCGCAACCCTAAGGGCGAACCAGTAACTCATTGGATAAGAGCAATTTACTTATCAAGAGTTAACGATTATTATCAGATGTTATTGATAATAACCGGGACCGACGTTTTAGTTCTTCACTACATAGTATAAAACAAAGTCGCTTTTTCTGTTCTTACAAATATATGTATGATAAGATTAAGTACCATCGATTGCTGTTATTAATAGGATGGGTGGCTGTTGTTGAGTTTTTTAATAAAATAAAATTATTATCTTTAATAAGGAACGAAATTAGAAATGAGTTTTACTATCGACGAAATCCTATTTCTAAGGCTCCGTCGTCCGTCCGTTTTTCGGCCAGCTGTATCTCACGAACCGGACAAAATATGGTAGTTACGGAACCTTGGGCGTAGCCACCATTGGGCCTAGGGGAAGACAAAATCCTAATTTAGGGTCCGAAGGATGGCAAAACGTTTAAAATACCTAATATTCGTGTAAGTTTTCAGCATGATCCGGGGAGGGGAAGTACTGCCCCCTCTTACTCCAACCTCGCTACGCCTATGTACGGAACCCTTTAAGATAATCAGACCTGGTATTATTTAAATTACATGCTAATTCTAATCCGACCGCAGACATTTCGCGGTCAAGTTCGAAACGCGATACGGACGCCATCTTGGATCGCGTGTGACGTTTACATAATCCTGCGCACGCGCAGACGATAGATATTAAAATTTATTTAAATTTACACAATTTAAAATCTATTGTGCTTTGTATTGAGGACGATTGGTAATTCCTAGAAGCCATTAAAGCTGAGAATTGAATCGATTGACAGACATGTAAACAATTGACGTATGATTTATAAAAAGCTGCGCCCGCGCATCCACTCGCGTGTTTTAGAATTTTTTCTTTATTGCAAGGAACCCTAATCGTTTTTATTAAACTAAAGTTACTCCTTATAACATCAGCTATTCACCAGTGAAAGTGCCATTAAAATCGGTTCAGCAGTTTCCGAGATTAGCCGGTAAGAGACAGACAGACAAAGCTCTGCTCTCTTATTCTTAAATAAAAATAGCCTTCATTACTAATTACAATATCAGCTATCTACCAGTGAAAGTCCCGTTGTAATCGGTGCAGCTGTTTCTAAGATCAGCCGGAACAAACAGACAGACAGACAGACAAAAATTTTAAATTTTTTTTTTTTAATGTATACTTACATTAAAAAAAATATATTTTCACAGACGCTTCAATTTTATTTATTTTGTATAGATCTTTGAATAGGCTTTGCCCGCGTTAATAAAGATTTTTGATGCGGCACATTTAATGCAATACAGAAATTGGTCACACATACAAACTTTTATCACCGTTGCGGCGTGCTGGCAGTGAGCCTGCTTGAGCTTCGACGGTCACGGGTTCGATTCTCGGAGCACATATTTGTTATAAATATCTATCCCCAAAATCAAATTTGTTGTATGGGAACCCCCTTAAAAATTTACTTTTAGTATTTGTTGTTATAGCGGCAACAGAAATACATCAGTGAAAATTTCAACTGTCTAACTATCACGGTTCATGAGATACAACCCGGTGACAGACGAACAGACAGCGTACACTAAGTAAAAATCAACCCTTCAAAATATCAAATTCCTTATCTTCGCCCCTCTGAAAACAAGTACAATTCGTCATCGAACCCCGGCCCCCGGGTGACCGACGAGACCGCGACACGCAACACCGCCACCGACATCGAACCGAAGCCCCTCGCGGCCCACTTCCTCGTAATCCGATTAGCTCGACCGACATTTAGGGTAAGACTTCCAATAGCAAACGACTAGTTATTTGACCCGGTTTCGAATGTCTTTTTAATTCTAGACGTTTGATAAAGATTGGGGATGTCTATAGTCGAACCTTTTTGCCACTTGTTTTTTGGGGCAACACCCCACAACTTAACTGTGGCATCAATTCCTTCGCGAACAACGCAGTTTGCCAATTCTTTTCTTTGTCATACTTCTAAAAAGTGGAACTCATTGCCGGCTCACGTGTTCCCTCCTTCCTACAATCTGGGCTCCTTCAAACGAGCCGTGAAGAGGCATCTTGCGGGTAGGCAGAGCGAGGGTGGCTAACACGGTTACATTCCGCAACTCTGTTATCGGCCTTCGTGTTTGGACTTTATTTCCAAATAAAGAAATAACAACCACAGTGGTTGTTATTACCCCAGCCCCCAACGTTTTTGGGGGAAAAAATTGAACTTAATTATTTAAAAACATAATTTCGTTGAAAATAAAAACGTGTAAAAAATGAATCATTGTCAGCTACAGTACGGTGACAAACAGGTCTCAACCTCTCTTCAGTAGATCTCATTTTATTTATTAGGAAAATTTTGATCTATTAAATAAAAAATTGTAAAGTAATTATTTCTTTTTCAAATTGTTTTTTTTAAGCCATTTTCGATATTGTAGAAATTACCTTTGAGGGTGTGCCCCCACATAAAAACCCTGTCTAAAGTATCAGTAGAGTCGTGTTGCTCCCAGAACAATGGCCCATTGTCAGAAAATCTGCGTAAAGTATTGGTTTTAGTAGGTACTGTTGCGTTTCGGGCTATGAGTAAGAGCGCTGGAGGCCCAGGATCCAGATTTGACAGGTTACTAGTTTCTACAAATAGCGATTGGCATCTGACCTCCGCAACCCTAAGGGCGAACCAATAACTCATTGGATAAGAGCAGACCTATCAAGAGTTAACGATCAGATGTTATCATAACAACCGGGACCGACAGCTTAACGTGCTCCGTGACACGGGATTTTTTAAACAACATCAAAACGAAAAAAAAAATTATTTTAATTTTTAATTTTGAGGTCAGTATTTCTATTCAGAAACGTACGACAGAGAGAACCTGCAATATCCCGGCACAATTTTATGTGTCTATGATCTCAGAGTGACCTAATTTCCCGCGTCACCGCGAACAGTCTGACCTCACGTCCCCATTCGCCGATGACCCGGTAAATGCGTGTAAGGTCTTTTTCATTACCAGCCTTATACACACGTAGATTTGGCGGTGTAAGACTTATTACCGGGCCGGATGTCTATTTTTTTTTTCGAAAAATTATGTGTTTTTTAGGACACCAGGTGTACTGCAGGGTACCCAATATTAGCACCATGCGCTTCCGGTCATCTTTCATAATACGCACGGCCAGGGAGTGGAATGCACTTCCGGCATCAATATACCCGAACCTCTTCAAGGTGCGAGTAAATAGGCTTGTAATGAGTAAGGTTGCTCCACCGTTGCCCTCATCAATGCCTTAGCGCTCGATAGAGGTCATGACCACATGGTGGTGGACCACGCACAGTGGAATAAAATGGGTTCCGCAGCTTTATGATGAAGAATCTTGAAAATTTGACACCGTTGTGGCGTTGTGGGTAGCGAGTCTGCCTTAAGCCTCGACGGTTGCGGGTTCGATTCCCGCTCGGAGCAGATGTTTGTATTATTCGTACAGGCATGTTTTCCGGTCTGGTTGTGTTTGTCCTTGTCATTGTGAATGTTTCCGGACCCCGACACAGGATATAATTATCCTAATGGGGGCCGTTGAGTGTGTAGCGTTTATATTTATATATATCTTTAGAATATTAATGAATTAAAAGCGACCGCAAATATAAGTTTGTAATTTCATAGTAATTATTAAAAATTATATGAAAAAAACAAAGTTATTGGAAAAACCTTGTATGTCTCTGAAATTAATTACCGTATCTTCTTCAAAATAATTATCGTTAAAGTTCTTATGGTGCTTTACAAACTCAACTTTTTTTCAGAATTTTTAAACAACATAGTTCAAAAGTCAGAGGGTACCCCCCTTTCAAAAATTTTTATGACTTTAGAAGCTAATATCTCAACAACTACTGACTTAATCAAAAAAAGTAAAAATCAAACCCCTTTATAATTTTTAAAGACGGAAATGACGAAACTATAAGGGTTCCGTTTTTGCCATTTGGCTACGGAACGGTTGGCAACGCTCATGTGATACTTCAAGTATCGCGCGCGTTCATAGGTCTCTGTGACCGCCAACCGTCATGACATAAAAAATTACAAACACGCAAAAAATCAATCAGAATCAATCAAACGAACGAATCCAGGTGCAGAAGCTAGTGTCATTCCGAAGACCATGAGCTACGGTAGGCCTAAATGAGCACGTTCTGTACTGATAAGGGCAGCATCGATTGGACACGCCGCTGATAACATAAGCAATAATATTATTCCTTACCGCTACTTTGCTTTTACAACAAACGAAAACGGGCCTTATGATAACCAAAAGAGGCGCTTCTATAATAAAATACCACTTTTGAAATGTAAATCTTATATTAATGTTGTTGGGATAACCTCTGTCACAACAGAGATTATTCCACCAGTGCAATCAGTCACACTGGTGGTAGGTCTTTTGTTGCAAGAGGCCGGCTAGGTAGGTACCACCGCAGTGTCCAATATTCTGACGCCAAATAGTAGTGCTTAGGCACTACTGTGTTCCGGTTTGAAGGGCACTGTAAACTAGTGAAATTACTGGGCGGACGAGATTTAAGAACCAATATTTGATGACGTTGTGGCGCAGCGGTAGCGAACCTGCCTTAAAAGCCACAGGTCGCGGGTTCGATTCCCGCATGGAGCATAATGTTTGTATTGTCCATGCATGCATATTTTCCGGTCTGGGTGTATTTGTCCTTGTCATTGTGAATGTTTCCGGACCCCGACACAGGATATTACTATCCTAATGGGGGCCGTTGAGTGTGCAGCGTTTATTTATTGGAACGAAGTTCCTTATCGCGCGTTGTGAAAGGGGGCTAGACGGAAAAAAATCTTACGAAAAGTTGTCACGACACTTTTTGCTATAGTAAGCTATTGTAAGCTGTGCGGCGTCGCATGTTTCTCTGTCTGTCTCTCTCTCTCTTATAGAAAGCAAGCCAGATATTTTCATTTCTATTTCGCATTGAACAGTGTGGTGTCGCGACGATTATTTTTGTTGAGTGTATACAGGTTTTTTGTAAATAATAAATAATGTTAATAATAAAAAAATATTATTATAACTTAAAAAAATAAAATTTTATTACAATTCCATCACTAATTAATCGAAAGGAACTTCGTTCCATCCGGGTGTCCCTTGACACCTCTCAAGTTTTTTTATTTATTTAATATCTCGAGGTTGGCAACGCGTGAATGGCACCTAGTAATGGTGCTGCAAGCGCTCATAGGCTACGGCAACCACTTACCATCAGGTGGGCCGTATGCTTGTTTGCCAACTAGTAACATAAAAAAAAAAACAGATTTTTACCATCGCTTCCCGGGACAGATATTTTATGAAATCGGGTGGGATTTAGCTAAAGGTGTAAAATGTTTCCACCTTTACATGAAAAGGAAGGTCTAAGTTACCCCAATTCTAACGCGAGCGAAGCCGTTGGCAATAGCTTGTCTAAACTAAACAAACAAACGAGACGCTCATAGCCGAGTGCACCCGGTGATCGGTAAACGATCGGTAGGTTAAGCAACTTTAGGCGCGGTCAGTCACTAGATGGGTGATCGCATAGTGGTATTTCAACCGAGCGTCTCCGTGCTTCGGAGGGCACGTAAAAGTCGGTCCCGGCTGTTGACAATTAGACAACAGTCGATAAGTCGAGTCAGAGGCCTATACGGGCGACCTGAACAACTCTGACACTAGATTGGCCACTGACCACTCGATAAGAAGAAAAAGACTAAACACTATCAAATGAGTCAGGCGACTATTTTAATTCATCCACGTGGCGTCGAAAAAAACAAAACAAAAATTAAAATTCTCCAGAATCAACATCACGAGAGAGAATGAAATATAAAAAAAAAACAGCTGTCAAAACAGCCCAATCACAATGCGACGGTATTTCGGAATATAGAATAAGAAAAATACGGAGCGAATGTAGACACGTCCGAAATAGACGGCGTGCGATCGTGGAATGCGCTTCCGTCGTTCCAAATTTAAAATATTCACAACGGTTTTCTTTTTGTCTTATTATCGTTTCGTAAACGGCAAACGTATTGCTCTACTCTGCCAAATCTTTACGTATTTTATGATCGTAATTAACGGTTTTATTAACGACACCAGCGAGGTGTACTATATCAAACATAGGTTAATCGTCTCATCATCGCAGAAGAGAAAAAGTGAAACCGACTTTTTTTTTAATTTCTTTTTTATGTTAGAAGTTGGCAAACAAGCATACGGCCCACCTGATGGTAAGTGGCTGCCGCAGCCTATGAGCGCTTGCAGCACCATTAGTAGGTGCCACTCACGCGTTGCCAACCTCGAGATATTAGTTCTTAAATCTCCTCTGCCCAGTAATTTCACTAGCGTACAGTGCCCTTCAAACCGGAACACAGTAGTGCCTAAGCACTACTATTTGGCGGCAGAATATTTGACACTGCGGTGGTACCTACCTAGCCGGCCTCTTGCAACAAAAGACCTACCACCAGTGTGACTGTCGTCGTAGTGATAAAGATAAACAACCTTTTTAGTGAATAGTAAATTATACTTAGGATGACACCGTTGTGGCGTTGTGGGTAGCTTGTCTGCATTTAGTCTCGACGGTTGCGGGTTCGATTTCCGCTCGGGCAGATGTTTGTTAAATTTCTGTCTCTGTCTGGGCGTTTGTCTGTGGGTCTCCCCATCGTGCCTCGGAGAACACGTTAAGCTGTCAGTCCCGGTTGTTATCACATAACATCTGATAATAATCGTTGACTCTTGATAAGTAAATTGCTCTTATCCAATGAGTTACTGGTTCGCCCTTAGGGTTGCGGAGGTCAGATGGCAATCGCAACGTGTAAAAACTAGTAACCCGTCATATCCGGATAAGAGTGATAAGCAGACCCTGGGTAAAATAAAATACCGGGAATAATAATAAACGCTACACACTCAACGGCCCCCATTAGGATAATTATATCCTGTGTCGGGGTCCGGAAACATTCACAATTACAAGGACAAACACAGCCAGACCGGAAAACACGCCTGTACGATTAATACAAACATCTGCTCCGAGCGGGAATCGAACCCGCAACCGTCGTTGCTAAAGGCAGACTCGCTACCCACAACGCCACAACGGTTTCAAAGTTGCCGTTGAGTGTGTAGCGTTTAACTGGGAAAACGCGGATCAAAAGTAATTTTGCAAAAACGAATCCTAGCTAGATCAATTTATCGCTCCAGAAACCCTGCATACTGAGTTTCAAGAAATTATGCACATTCAATAGGTCGGAGAATCGCCTAATATCTATTTTTCATACCCCTAAATGTTAAGGGTGGTCCACCCTAAAACTTTTCATTTTAATATTTGAACACAATTTTTAATTTTATTTTTAAATCATGTGGCATTAAAAATACATACAACCCTAAATTTTCACCCTTCTACCATCAACCCCTATTTTTAATAGCCATATTAGTAATTCAACAACTTCCACCGGTGTCACTTCTAGACTTGGGTAAAGGGCGCTGTTATCGGGTCCCAGATTTTTTTTCGGGGCACGACTGCCGGGCCCGCTATTATATCACTACATAGTATAAAACAAAGTCGCTTTCTCTGTCCCTATATCCCTATGTATGCTTAAATCTTTAAAACTACGCAACGGATTTTGATGCGGTTTTTTTAATAGATAGAGTGATTGAAGAGGAAGGTTTATATGTATAATAACGTCCATTAAATAGTGGAGAAATACTGTTATTTTTGAGATTTCTAATGTGATGTCGTAAATAATTACATTTAACGCGTGCGGGCCACGCGCAGTAATGAATAAATCAAAACTACTGGATCGATTTTAATCCTTCCGGAGCGTGCCGCTAGTATAAATATATATACAAGAATGGCTCGTTTAAAGATATTAAATAGAAAAATTAGGCGTTCAAAACCGTGGGTAATAATTAGTTTCGTAAATCGCATACTGAGACGAGATGGCCTAGTTGATAAACGACGCGACTCACTAATCGTCGGGTCGCGGGATCGAGTCATTGTTCTGGTTAATTTGTATTAGCCTGCCTTTAGTCTCGGCGGTCTCGGGTTCGGATCTTTTTGTTATGTGACTTAGTTGGCAAGCAAGCATACGGCCCACCTGATGGTAAGCGGTTGTCGTATCCTATGAGCGCGCAACACCATTAGTAGGTGTCACTAGCTCGTTGACAACGTGAGATTTTGATTCTTAAATCTCCTTTGACCAGTAACTTCATTAGTCTACAGTGACCATCAAACCGTAACACAGTGCTTTGCTGAAGAAAATTTGATACTGCGCCCTCTTGCAACAAAAGACCTACCAGTGAGACCGATTGCACTGGTGCAATAATCTCCGCTGTGACAGAGATCATCCCAAAAGCGGGCAATGGGGTAGTTACGTCCCCTCGGCTAATACGACGTCCTTCACCCAGTAACTTCACTAGCTACAGCGTCCTTCAAACCGAAACACAGTACTACTTAGCGAATTTCGTAACTAAAAAAGCCTACGGAACTATAACAAACGAAAGCGCATCATTACAATGACACGTCCCCCATATTTAAATAAATAGACGCCCGTCAAAAGTTATTACGCATAATAACTTCCTCAATAGAACGCGCCGAATTCATAAGGAAATACACCCACGCAAAGTTTATTAAAGTTTATGGTTTTACGCCATGGGACCCCTATTGTACCATAGAGACGAGGATTAAGAAAGAGAGAGAGAAAGAGAGAGAGAGAAGTTTTAAGGAACTGATTTTATCTTTATATGTATTTTCCCGGCGTCAGGACGTGACGACACAGCAGAGATTATTGCACCAGTGCAGTCAGTCACACTAAATAGTAGTGCTTAGGCACTACTGTGTTCAGTTTGAAGGGCACTGTACGCTAGTGAAATTACTGGGCAGAGGAGATTTATGAACAAATATCTCGAGGTTGGCAACGCGTGAGTGGCACCTACCAATCGTGCTGCAAGCGCTCATAGGCTACGGCAACCACTTACCATCAGGTGGGCCGTATGCTTGTCTGCCAACATCTAACATAAAAAAAATAACATGAAAAAAAAAAATAAGGCTCCATAAGGCTTTAAGGCCTTATACGATATAAAGTTTAACAATTACTATACACTTTCATAATTCACAAATGAATAAACAAGTCTTTAAAAGAAATCTTATCAAACATATCCATCAAAACGACTTAAGAAACTAACGGTTTCTAATGAACGTCTTAAAGGAGACGCATTCCCATTGTTCTGATCCGATACCGGATGACGGACGGCACTTTGAGCTGCAGCATGTAACTTACTCCTGATACCAAAATATTTTTTTTTACATCAAAATTGTGGGAAAGTAGCTTACAAGCCGTTTCACAATAACTGTAGCCTACCGTCTGCAATACTAAAAGTTTAACACTTTGACCCAAGTGGTAAGAGTTAGTTAAGGGAATGGTAAACTCCATTTCCGACACTCCCAATCCTCAAACTACCATATCTTCCTACTCTTACTCGTAAAGAAGTCTTAAGAATGTTTATAAAGAAATCCTAAGAATATAGAATATCTAGTCGCATAATATTTACAATTTTACTCTAGCACCAGTTCCGAAATTAGTTAAAAGTATAATTTTTAACGAAATTATTTATTAATAATGAACTCTTCCCACCCCTTGTCACACTTCGTCCACACCTTTTTTACTTGCGACGTCATTATGCCCCGTATATACCGGATCGATGTTTACCGGATGCCGGACAAGAATAATGAAAACCCGTCTAAACAACGTCTGGATCTAAATCGAAGCCCACACATTTTGACACGCAAACATTAAGACATTTAAATACAATAGAAAAGATTATCTAAATACATATATAAAAACTTACAATTAGATTTAATATAATAGAAATAAAATATTAATAAAGTTACTAATACTCGCTATTATTTTGACGACCGTAAGCGCTGCGGGGCACGGGTTCCATTCCCGCTCGGATCAGATGTTTGTATTGACCATACAGACATGTTTTTCGAGGGTCGAAACGACTGTTATCTCCAATAGTCATTGGTTAAACAGTATTAAATGTATTATATCCTTCCGTTTCTGTGTATTTAACAAGGTCCAGGTTGGGGTAGCTGACAACCCCTCCCCTTGGTCCTACTACGCTACCCCATACATAAGTTAATAACAGCCGGAACCGGTAATTTAAGTAGCTATTTAAAATACCACTAAACATTCACCCATCCACAGACTGACCGCGCCTAAAGTTGCTTAACCCACTGATATTTTTTTTTAACCTTTAAAGCTAAATCGAACAGTCCCCAAATCTTAAGGTCACAAAGTTACAATGATGTCATCTCAAAACCAGTTCTACAAAGCTTAATGCAGCATCCCTGAACATACATTCGCTTTAACTTTCGACGTGGTACCATTCATAAGCGGTAGCGATTTAACGATTGAATACATAGATATACGTGAATTTATATACGGGGACAATATAAATATTATTAATGCTTTGGAAAAGCATTGCTACAAAAAAACTAACAGTAATTATAGTCCATACTGTTATCTATCGTTTATATACCATGTAAAGACGTTAAGGTCGTTTACGTAACAGCATCATCAAGATTATTTAGACGGGAAATAGGAATATTATTAATAACTCTTAAGACCCTTTTTTTTTTTTTAAATAAATGAGACCTGTTATCAAACACTAGGACCTCTGCCCGGCAGTACGCTTGTGCCAGTACACCCCAAAAGCAATACATATATTCACAAAGTATTGATCTCTTTTCACTTGGACCGTATTTATTATGCAATGGACTTTTGCATTTTAGCTTCGATCGTATTCATGTTTAATACACTTTTACGAGTACTTAAATGCATATAAAAATTATGGGTTTTTTTGGTTACGAGTCGAATCAAAAAATCGTTTTAATATATAATTGACTAGCTGTGCCCGCTCGGTTCGAGTGATCTGCAGAACTATTTTTAAGTTTTCTTTTATTGTACGGAAATCTTATACTTCTTTAAAAATAAAAGTAGCCAAGTTACTTCTAATAAAATTAGCTATCTGCGAATGACAAGTAACAGACAGGCAGATAAAAAATTTAAAAACCTATACAAGTATCATATTATGGGTTCCGTAGGAACCTTTTTTTGACATCACAAATTTCATGGTTTGTAATGTTTTAGTTTTTACTTCGCCAGAATTCCTAAACACGAGTATATACTTAGACATAAAAATTCAACCTACCACCTTACCTTTTTTTCTATAAAGTCGGTTAAAGAAAATAAAAAATATTATTAAAAAGCATTACGCGTAAATCGCATTACGCAGAATATCCGTTAGTAACGAATAAGAGTTAAATTTAACCGCTTTTAGCGTTACACTAACAATTTCATCATCGACCCGAACTAGGGTTGTCAGTAACCGGGACTCACGGGTTAGTTTAATAAACGCTACACACTCAACGGGCGCCATTAGGAGCCCGGAACACGCGACTATGTACTTACTTATCGAGTGGTCAGTGGCCAACCTAGTGTCAGAGTTGTTCAGGTCGCCCGTATCGGCCTCCGACTTGACTTATCGACTGTTGTCAGATTGTCAATTGCCGGGACCGACTTTTTACGTGCCCTCCGAAGCACGGAGACGCTCGGTCGAAATACCACTATGCGATCACCAATCTAGTGATTGACCGCGCCTAAAGTTGCTTAACCTACTGATCGTTTACCGATCAGTCGGTGCACTCGGCTATGAGCGTCTCACGCGACTATGTAATGGCAGGCTCGTTACCGCTGCGATACAACGGTTGTCAAATTATTTGTCCCGGAATATGAATGTCCCGGTTTCCCGTTCGAGATCAACGAAGGTATCAAACATACGATTTCGTCTGCGTAAGGTCAGTAATTCTTTTTAAGGGGATAGATATTCGCATCTTTAACAAAATTCCAGATTGCTTATTGGCACTGCCAATAAACTAGTCACAAATTTACATAAAAAAAAACTTATAAAAAAGCGTATTATCATCATTATTTCAGACAAAGGACGTCCACTGCTGCACATAGGCCTCCGCCAAAGAGTGCCACAATGACCGGTCCTGCGCCACCCGCATCCAACATCCGGAAGGCACAGCGTGGGCAGGCCCCCCACAAGGTGGACTGACAACCTGGTAAAGGTCGCGGGAAGCGTATTATACGTTAGAGAAATATTTTTCGTCCGATAAAAATGCTTGGGACTCTTAATATTGAAAAGAGTAACAATCGAGTTTCTTAACGGTTCTTTTCGGTTGACTTTTTAAAAGTCTAATTCAATAAAAATTATTTTGAATTTTGATTTTTTAATACCTGATAGTAAGCAATTATCGTGTTCTACATTCGTTGGCAATGCTTATACGTCATCGTCATGTAAATTTTTCTGTGTGATTTCATCCGGCCAATCTTTGCACAAAAATGTATTGGAATTTAACAGTCGAAAAAAAAAGTTTCACATACGGTTTAAGCTAATATACCAATTTGGTGTCCCGTTTTCCTTTTTATACAGATTTTTTAAAATAAAAATAGACAAATGAAAGTCGCATAAAAAAAGCTGTTTCATCTATAGATACAATAGGCTCAGATTTAAATAATTTTCGGCGCCTTGAAGTTAATTATTTTTTTTTAACTCTCCGGGGACTTTTGCGTGTAACAGACAACCCTAGTGCAAACTGTAAACACAGGTCTAATAATATCTTGTATGAGTTATCTAATAGATTTTTACGAGTGTTTTATACCTATTAGGCAAGCACTAGAGCCAAGATGGCGACGCGAATAGAAAAACAAACTATATGTAGATCGTATTATGCAGTACCTAAGCATTTGAAGTCAATATGTTATAAGTTGGCAAGCAAGCATACGGCCCACCTGATGGTAAGCGGTTGCCGTAGCTTATGAGCGCGCGTAACACCATTCAGTAGGTGCCGCTCACGCATTGCCAACCTCAAGATATTGGTTCTTGAACCTGCTTTGTCCAGTAATTTCACTAGCCTACAGTGCCCTTCAAACCAAAATACACTAATGCCAAAGACACTACTGCTTTGCAGAAGAATATTTGACACTGCGGTGGTACCTAGCCGGCCTCTTGCAATAAAAGACCTACCACCAGTGTAACTGATTGCACTGGTGGAAAAATGTCTACAGTGACAGGGATAATGCCAAAAGCGGCCGATGGGGACGACACGTCCCGACGCCGGTAAAATCTCTGGCAAGGTTGGATCAATTTTGACAAGACATGCACTGAGAGCTATCTAAAGTTGAAAAAGCAAACCTGTTTTAGATTATGGTGATGATGATTATTATAAAAATTTGAAACATAATTCTGTAGACCACGCTTTTTTAAAAACAATAATGATCGTTATATAAAATAATAATGATCTTCATCCTAGCATTATTCCCGGTATTTTTATGTACCCAGGGTCTGCTTATTACTCTTATCCAGATTTGACAGGTTACTAGTTTAATAAAATAATAATGATCATTTGCATAAAATAATAATGATCAATTGCGCATTAACCGAAAATCCAAGTTTTTACTGGTGGCAGGCCTTTTATTGCAAGAGCCCGGCTAGTCAGGTACCATGTACTAGCTACTAATGTTTTTCGGTTCGAAGGGCACTGTAGCTAGTGAAGTTACTGGGCGAAGGACATTTAAGAACCAACATCTCTCCTTGTCAACGCGCGAGTGACACCTACGAATGGTGTTGCGCGCTCATAGGATACGACAACCGCTTATCATCAGGTGTGTCATATACTTGCTTGACAGTCACATAAAAAACAGCATGCCCAAAATAGACATACATACAAATATATAAACGTATGGACATTCGAAAAACATTACCATCTGCATGAATAGCCTTTTAAGACAATATAATACTACAAACATCGAATATATATGTAATGCGACTTTTTAACGACATCTACAATGGTATTCTAAAAGCCAAAGTCCCAGACGACCTTCCCTCAAAGTAATAAATCGGTCCCACGTCGGGCGCCACTATAACCTTAGAACAAAGACAACACAGCCCATAGACGCCACACAGCCGGGCACCCCCGTCTTAGCAATGCATATAAACATTTAAGGCAATCGTAGGGGTCTTATTGGAAGTCACTTTCTTTCTTACACATATTCATATAACGCTATCTCACTCAATAAAATCTACCAAAGTACCACGTCGGGCGCCACTATGACCTTGGAACAAAGACAACACAGCCCATAGACGCCACACACCCAGGCACCCCCGTCTTACCAATGGATATAAACACTTAAGGCAATGGTGTCTTATTGGAAGTCACTTTCTCTCTTACACGTATTTATATAATGCTGTCTCACTCTATCATAACTACCAAAGTACTTTTGACTATTTACAAAAACAATAACCGATATCTAATGTTTTCTTGTCTGCTCTTGCTTTATTGTTGTATTTTGATAACCGTTATGGCGCATTGGTACTGACCCTGAGTTAAACACCAACGGTTGCGGGTTGACCTCCGGCACAGGGTAGCACTATCCTAATGAGTCCTTATCCATTGTTAGCATTTATTTATTACTTACTTCTACCTGCGGATTTGTGCACTTGAAATGTCAAAGTTTAACGTTTTTTTAACGAAACAAAGATTCATTCCCCGATTCACGATTTGTTTTCGCGACAAAAAGTACCATGGTTCGAACTTTATCTGTACCAAAATTCATCAGAATCAATTCAGCCGTTAAGACGAGAAAGAATTCCTAACAAACAAACTAACTTTCACATAATATTAATTAGGATTCATTTATTAAATATAACATAAATATACACGAAAAACATACCATATCTATGAAGGAATTTGCTAACAAAAAATGTTTATAGAGTATTACATTTCGTCACGCGTAGTTCATTATAAGTCCCACGTCGGGCGCCACTCCGTCCGTAGCAACTAGCGATCGATATGCGGTCTACTTCAAACGTTATAGCACAGATTCCATTGTCCTGTCGCAGACTATTTTTTATCTTTTGTATCGTAAGTACGTGATGTACTTGAAATCGTTTCGAGTTGTACAATAAAACTATGTATTATACAGTTTAATATGTATATACTTGCTTCATCCGACAAAGGTGATGGATTATTATTACATTTTGTTATAGTTTGCCTTAAGAGACGTGATATATCCTAGAGCAGAGGTCCCTATGAGGGTAACATATTCTGTAAAGAAAAAACCCTCAATGAATTTAAAGATAAAAAACAATTATACATGAAATTATTCTGGCTCAGGATAGCCAGATTCGTTCATCATTTCTGTAGGTTTTATATGCGTAACTTTTTTTAATCAGCAATGGTTTCGACCTATTTGGTGGGCCAGAGGAAGTTTAAGGTGCCCATGTTGTATCATATTCTCATGACACTCCATGAGTCATATGGGGTTTTATTGTGGTAAGGATTATGAGGGCAAGAGATTAAATAAAGAAGACGGACGGGGATGGAGGTTCGACCTCTGGTGCTCTAAAACCTGAATACACTATATTCATAAAAAGCCTTCGTTGTGAAAATTGTGATAAATCGACGCCATGTCAGCCGACACGGCGTAGCAACTACGGATCAATATAAGCTCTCACGCCATTTCAACATTTTCTATTAATTGGTTCTTGATGACTTTCCTCGGAAAAAAACTATTTCAAACCTTTTCTCAATTTAATGTTAGATATTTTTAAAACCTAAACAAAAACACAAAATACCACTGTCTGATTATGCACTAGTTACGTATACCAATTCTACATAAATCGCCTAGAGTGCATAAGTCCATATTTCCACATAAGAAATATTACCCGCCGTGTCAGCGTCGCAAGCCTCAAAAGGAGGAACCGACACCCGCCGGGTGCGGGCCGTGAGAAAGCATTCTTTGGTCCCACTTCGACCGGGAATCACTAGGCTAGTTAGGTTAAAAATGTATTCTTTTATTAATAAAATTCAATTTAAGTAAAATGGAGTTTCTTTTGCATCCGGCGGCTGTAGCAATACGTAACTCACTACATCTCAGGACATATTTTTATCTTCATTCTGAACCAAATTTTTAAGAGACCAAGTCAGGGGCAAATCCTAGATTATTTTTAAAATAATTTTGCTTTCATTTTGGTAGATTTGGTCATCGATTTTAGGGGTTAAAATTTTTGATATCTTGACCTTGATTCTATCCTCGAATCGAAAAGTCATTCATGTTTTTTGGGTTGGATCTCTTTTTCAATATAGAGGGACGAAGTATCGTCAAAATTATGTATAAGTACACTATACGGTAATAGTATAAAAACGAATACTTTTTACGCGTGACACAGTTTTGAACACGAAAAGCTTAGGCGTGGTCGCAAAAAAAAAGCAATTTAGGCATCAATGCAAACTCATCTTGGCCCTAAAAGCCGTGAAAGAATGTGAAACGACAGTATTAAAAAAACATACACTTGTGGAGCAAAAAATTGATAAAGTACTTTTTGACGTTTTATTATTATCAAACTACAGACGATTTTATTCAAAAATAATTTTGTTTTTCATAGCATTATTCCCTGTATTTATCCAGGGTCTGCTTATACTCTTACTCTGATGACGGGTTACTAGTTTTTACACCGAGCGATTGGCATCTGACCTCCGCAACCCAACTGAACCAGTAACTCATTGGATAAGAGCAATTTCCCAATCAAAATTTAACGATGATTATCGGATGTTATGATAACAACCGGGGCCGACAGCTTAACGTGCTCTTCGAGGCACAAATGGCAATGTATACAAGATGCCCGACGCTTTTGGTCTTTTGGCCGATCTTTTGGTGTAGCTGTTCCCGTAGCTACGGTAGCTCGAAGTAGTTTAGCTATGACTCTGGTTATAAAAAGGTCCCGTTGTACTAAGTTCATAACTAAAGTTCTTCGGACGAAAACTTTATATCGTCTACTGCAATGCGGGGTTTTCCTAAATCGTCCTATTTTGAATAAATTATTTTACAGTCTAAAAAACTGAGTGATATTTACGTAACCTATTTTTTTATTTACTTAATCGATAGTAAAAAAGAAGGTGTACTTTGAATACGTGTATGAGTGTGTATGTGTATCGTAATCTGACCAACGACTCCAGTTTTTTTTTCATGACGATTCTCCTGATGGTAAGCCAGTCACCGCAATCTATCAACGCGCTCGATACTTGAAGTATCACAGGGTATACGATTGGGCCTCCGAAGCTCTCACACATCGCACGAAACGTAACAGTCCTCTGTTACTCTACTTCATATCTAAAAAACGAAACTCCTTAAGCACTTAATCACACACATTATTGTGTAACTTTTTTCCAAACAATTCTGACTTGCGATACAACGAGGGTACCACCCCTATATCAATTATATTATGATTTTATCAAGAACTCAGGGTAATCGCGATCATTTCCAAAAAAAAAACAGCCTCATTATTTAAACCGTGAATGTTTTATTATGTTATCTATATATTTTATTTATATCTGAACCGTATTTGGACGCAAATAAGCAATACCATGTCAACCCACAAAATTGAAAAAACTGAGTTATATATGCAGAAGTGTTGATAAATGGCTGAAGAACGTTTTTCTTTAATATTTGTAGCGTTTTAATCTGAAATTGCCAAAAATACATACATATTTCATCGGAGCATACCTTAGAGGCATAATACGAGTAGTTATATGACTTTAAAGAGCGTGTAAAAAGTAGTTTCGATATTAACATAGTGACTGCTATAATAATTTCGTAAACCAGAAAGTCACAGCAACAGACGCAATTGCGTTTGCTATAAATTTTTTATGGGACAAATTTCGTATTCCTTTTACTAAAAAAATCAAATCAATTTATAAATTATGGATATCTAACCGAATCGAGAACCTTATATTTCGGTGTCAATTAAAAAGAAAGACGTGTGCAGACACGTGCAAACACCACACCGAGACCCTAAAACCACGTTACGACCGATTAAAGTCTACCCTCAACTAATTACACGCGAATTCGGCTACCGAGAAAACCACACCCCGAGACACCCCTCGTTGTTACCAAGTTTTTTGTGAATACGTGTCATCGACCCGACAATGTGGCGCCGGAGTTTTTGGATATACGTTCCTCGAATTTGTGTTTATGTACTACTAGATTGTCAGTTGAATCCAGACTATTATAAGCGGTAAGCACGATCTTCTTTAGGATAGGAATCACTTTTGTTATGGGTCCAAAAAACAACCACATAAGAACACGAGCCTTTATGGTTAATAAAAACATCTGCGTCCTGTGCCACTTTGCCACCATGTCGTCAAACGTCTGTCTGTTACGTATTCACACCTAAACGAAATTCTCAATGTAACAATAGTCCAAACATGGCCATATTCGAGCGTAAATAATCAAAAAATATAATATACGAAAGATTGTGCAGGTGTCAATATTTTAAAACTTATTTTGTTAATTACCAAAAAGTTGCTTTTTGAGTTACGTCGTTTTCATCCTAAAGGTGCGATATACTTATCTATTTAGAAAATATTTCGCAAAGAAAACATAGCAGACTGTTCCTTAAAAGATAAGTCATTTTTCCATCGCTGTCCGCCATTTTCTTTTGTCCCTTTGTGAAGGCAAATGGCGCAGCGTAATTTCGCGTTTTTATTTTCTTTTCACGAAAATGTTTCTTGCATCGGGCGATTGTTTCGCGAGTCCTTTTAAAAACGCTCTTGACATTTAAATAGTTTTGGATTTTTTTTTTATCATGACGGTTGGCAAACAAGCCTACGGTCCGTCACCGTTACCTATGAATGCTCGCGATACTTGAAGTATCATATGCGCTGCCAACCCGAGAGATAGGAGGGAAGGTATGAGAAGGAAAAAAAAGAAGGAACAGAGGGGGTGGGAGATTGGGCCTCCGGCGTTCTCACTCGTACCTACTGATACTGCCGATTTTCTGTGAGAGGGTAGTTCTTCCCGCATTGTGCGTGTAGAAGCACGGCTCTACTACCGTTAATTTAACCGACTTAAAAATAAATAGTTTCTTTTTTCTGTTGTTCATAAATTTGAATAATAAATATAGGAACACATCTCTTTGTTCAATATATAATATTTACTCCAAGCGGAAATTTCGAGGTATAAATGTATCGCATTGACTGGGAAAGTACCCTAACAGAGTATTCGTACCCTAATAAGAGTATCCCCCCCCATATATCCTCTCCTTTTATTTCCCCTCTCTGTCCCTTCCTGTAACGCGACTGGTATTGCAAGCCATATCCTTGTTTGCCACCTTTGTGGCAAAAAAAAATATTCAACACAAGCTATTCAGACCGATTCATTGAAAAACAAATTCATTCCAGTCTGAAGGACGCGAATACGATTTTTTCCAACCCTCAAAACGACCCTTACTAAAGCAGTACCTCCCTTAATTAAAAGAGTTGTCAAGTGACCCTTATTTCAATGCAATAGAACTCGTTATCGTACCAATGGTTCTGTATGCTTAAATCATTTTTAGCACTGACTTTTATTATGATTAAAATGTTATTATAAATATTTAAAAGAAATTGTTTACCAGAATTAGGTAAATTATAAACCATCGAGTAAGTTATCCCGTCTCCACCTGGTGAAGTATCTTTTTTTTTAAACAAATAGCAAGTTCTTGAAAAGTAAATGGTGCCTCAAGTAAACTATTATTGGAAATAAATGTAGGAGGGCGGTTTGCTACTGAATCAGGGGTAAGAGAACGAAGTAATTCTATTTGTTTATCATCTGAAGGAGAGAACTTTTGATAACGATGTCCCTTGTACCATTGCATTTTAGACCACATATCCGCAACCAAGATGCATTCATTAATGCTAGGATGCACTAGTTGAACCCACGGCTACGCTCGCGTTGTGTATCGAAATCGGTCCACAGATTAACCTGAATGGACAGACAGACAGATAGAAAAAATTAAAATCTTTTTTTTTGAAAAGCTGTTAATTTGGAATGAGATCGACGATGTGGCACAGTGGTAGTTAATCTGGCTTAAATGTCACAGGTCACGGGTTCGATGAACCCTTATAGTTTCGTCATGTCCATCTGTCCGTCCGTATGTCCGTATGTCACAGTCATTTTACTCGGAGACTGTTGGCTCTATCTATACGAAATGTACTAAATAGGTGTTTTCTATGAACCGCACACAAAAAAAAGATTTCAACGTATGTCAACGTGTGAGATATCTTTGGATAGGTCTTTCAAAATGATAAGGAGGTTTGATTTTGACTTTTTTCATTAAGTTAGCAGTTGCTGAGATATTAGTTCTTAAAGTCATAAAAATTGTGCCCCCCTCTAACTTTTGAACTATGGTATTTAAAATTCTGGAAAAATTTGATCTGGTAGGACATCAAATAAAATTTCAACCACATTTGGTTTGAAGAAGATAGGTCTACAAACTTTAGAGATATACAAGCTGTTCGCATATCTTTGTTTTTTCATATTACTTTTAATAATTACTATGATATTACCAACTTATCTTTGCGGTCGATTTTAATTCGTTATTATTTTTAAAGCCAAGCTGCGGAACCCTTTAGTTTCAACTGTGCGTGGTCCACAACGCACTTGACTGGTATTTTTTTTGCCTTCTCATCTTGTTCCTTGGGTTGGCAACGCGCATGCGTTACTCCATATCGCGCGTTCATAAGTCGCGGAATGGATGGATTTTGAATCGTATTAATTTGGTTTCAAAGCTTATGTTTGTTTGTAAACTTTTTGTTAAGTGGGTCTTTTCTATTTTTGTTCTTTATTACTATGATAATAAAGTTTATAATTAATTACGTAATGGTGACGGGGAAGAGTCCTTTGTCAACTTTATGGAGTCTATTAAGACTATTTTCACACGTATTTTTTTTTATGTCACTAAGTCTTCGTATCCTATGAGCGCGCGCAACTCCATTTTTAGGTGTCCCTCGCGCGTTGATAACGAGAGATATTGGTTCTTAAATCTCCTTCGCTCAGTAACTTCACTAGCTACAGTGCCCTTCAAACCAGATTACAGTAATGCCAAAGACACTGCTTTGCGGTAGATTATTTGACACTGCTGTGGTACCTACCTAGCCGGTCTCTTCACAATGGAGGTTTAAGAACCAATATCTCTCGTTGTCAACGCGCGAGTGACACCTACTAATGGCGTTGCGCGCTCATAGGATACGACAACCGCTTACCATCAGATGGGGCGTATACTCGCTTGCCAACTAAAATAATTATATATGTTGGCGCATGACGAAGTATAGAACCTATTTGGACACAAATAAGCAATACCATGTCAACCCACACGAATGTCATTTCGAGAAAAACGCGTTTGAAAATTTTGAACAACTTGCTTTATATGATTTTTTTATGTATTGGTCAAGTTTTTGGCAATTTCAGATTTATGTAAGTTATTTTACTTATTTTCACAAAAATAAGTATACAATCTGCATATTTCGTATATAATATAACCCAAAACGTTTAACATAATACATAAATTGCATGATTAAAAATAGCTTTTTATAAGTTTTAAAGCTTAAAACCGTACAAATATTAAAGAAAAATGTTCTTCAGCCAATTGCAAACACTTCTGGCTCAGTTTTTTCAATTTTGTGGGTTGGCATGGTATTGCTTATTTGCGTCCATTTAATACGTTGGATTAGAAAGACAATATTTGAAAAGATGTCATTCTAACGAAGCGTCACATTGATGGTTACTTCAATATTTCACCATACAGAAAATTATTGTCGCACCGCATTAAAAGGACGAATTGTTGAAATCCGACGTAGTAGTTACAGTGCTGTGCAATTAATTGTGTTATCTAGTAAAGGGATTAAAAGCATTGTTGATTAAAATAACTTGTTCATAATGTTAACCTACTTTAGGTTAACTTAACTTAATAAATGGACGCAAATAAGCAATACCATGTCAACCCACACAATTGGAAAAACTCGAGTTACATATGCAGAAGTGTTGGTAAATGGCTGAAGAACATTTTTCTTTAATATTTGTAGAATGATAAGCTTTAAACCTTCTAAAAAAGCCATTTTTTAATCATGCAATTTATGTATTATGTTAAAACGTTTTGGGTTATATTATATACGAAATATGCAGATTGTATACTTATTTTTTGTGAAAATAAGTAAAATAACTTACATAAATCTGAAATTGCCAAAAACTTGACCAATACATAAAAAAATTAAAATAAAGCAAGTTGTTCAAAATTTTCAAACATGTTTTTCTCGAAATGACATTCGTGTGGGTTGACATGGTACTACTTAAATTGAGTCCAATTAAAACCATACCCATGTAATCATACACCCAAACTATTACAAGAAACACTCACGACCCACAGACATTTTGACTTTCGCGTTATGGCGTACGGTGGGGTGGCGGTTCATTGAACTCTATCGATTTTTTTTATGCCTTTCTACCTTAAGGTCTGCACACATTAGCGGTACGACACCACATCCTTCACCATAACATACCGTGGTATCCTAAGCGAGCATGGAGCATCCCCACCCCCCAAACCACAGCAAACATAGCTTTTCTTAAAGCAGTTTGATTATTCATAACTTTAATTTTTTACTTTAATTTGAAGCCTCAATAGCTCAACGGTAGAAGGGCCGACTTCGCTCCGTTAACGCGAGAGTCGAGGGTTCGATCCTGACCCCTTGGGCTATTGTCGTACCCACTCCTAGCGCAAGCTTCGAGCTTATTTGGAGGGGCAATAGGAATATTAGTAATGCCTGAAAGAAATATTGCTAATATTCTTTAAAAAAAAAAAAAAAAAAAATTATACATCGCAAATAAAATAAACGCTACACACTCAACGGTCCCCATTAGGATAGTTATATCCTGTGTCGGGGGTCCGGAAACACACATAAGGACCAGGACAAACACACATCTACGGCAACCGCTTTCCATCAGGTGGGTCTGCTTGTTTGTCAACTTAGTAACATAAAAAAAGATTACCGGCGTCGGGATGTGACGACCCCATCGCCCGCTGGTGGGATAACCTCTGTCACAGCAGAGATTATTTCACCAGTGCAATCAGTCACACTGGTGGTAGGTCTTTTGTAGCAAGACGCCGGCTAGGTAGGTACCGCTGCAGTGTCAAATATTCTACCGCCAAATAGTAGTGCTTAGGTATTACTGTGTTCCGGTTTGAAGTGCACTGTACGCTAGTGAAATTACTGGGCAGAGGAGATTTATGAACCAATATCTCGAGGTTGGCAACGCGTGAATGGCACCTACTAATGGTGCTGCAAGCGCTCATAGGCTGCGGCAGCCACTTACCATCAGGTGGGTCGTATGCTTGGCAATTTAGTAACATAAAAAAAACATATTTATAATTCCAATGTAACCCATTCACACGCCTACAACGAACCATTGATACGCTGGCACGAGGCCAGTTGTGACCTCGACGATAATTAGCGCAACGGGAATCGAACCCGCGATGAGTCAGCCGCTAATTAAACTATCCTTGTACTTGGTAGATTAGCGTGTCTGTGTGTATGTTTGTGTGAAGATCGGAATGTTATATGGTTTTGACCGCGGCTTCACTCACGTAAGTAACAATTATTACCCCCTGAACGAGGTAAAAAATATTTTAAAAAGTAGCATAAGTCCTTCTCTGGTCCTATTTATTAATGTAATACTAGCGGCTCGCTCCGGTTTCGCACGCGTATAAAATATACATATAGCCTATGTCATTCACTGAAAAAATGATTAAAATCGATCCAGTAGTTTTGATTTATTCACTACTGCCCGTGGCCCGCACGCGTTAAATGTAATTATTTACGACATTACATTAGAAACCTCAAAAATAATAGTATTTCTCTACTATTTAATGGATGTTATTATACATATAAATCTTCCTCTTCAATCACTGTATCTATTAAAAAAACCGCATCGAAATCCGTTGCGTAGTTTTAAAGATTTAAGCATACATAGGGATATAGAGACAGAGAAAGAGACTTTGTTTTATACTATGTAGTGATACTAAAGCTTTTGACAGCGGCCGCGTGAATAACGATGTTAAGACAAACTTTGAACCCCCATTTCAATCCCTTCAGGGGTGGAATTTAAGAAAAGTGTTACACGCTTTTGTACTTTAATTTATCACCCAAAACAAAGTTTTATACTTCTTGTTTCAAAAATGACGAACCACTATACAAACTTTCAACCCCCATTTAAGGGGTTAAATTTAAAAGACTTGGGAACGTTCAAGAGAAGAGCCTATTCTTTCCTTAAAGGTCGGCAACGCGCCTGCATGCCTTCTGGTGTTGCAGATGTTCATGGGCGGCGGTGATTGCTTAACATCAGGTGAGCCTCCTGCCCGTTTGCCCCTCTTACAATAAAAAAAAAAAAAGAAAAAAAAAAGAAAAAAAAAGAGATGTCATGACACGCATAGCACCAACCCCTGCGATTGTCGTACCAAGCTAAACGTTTAAATATGGAGGCGAAAAAGAAAAATGAATAATGATTTACAAAAAAAACTTATAAATAAAAAACCTAGTATACATAAGTTATACGTCTGTGTTCTCAACGTGACACCCTAAATGTAACACGATAGGTATATTTCCCGTACGTGACGTCTGGTGTGTCTGCAGTCATATGATCTAGGTCATGTGGTCAGGTGACGAATACAACAATTTATCAAAATCAAAATTATTTTCATTCAAGTAGACTTTTAATAAGACCTTTTGAATGTCAAACGCTACGGTCGGTTCGGAAGGTTCTATTGAGAAGAACCGACAAGAAACTCGACAGTTACTCTTTTCAAATATAATGTTGTATACAATTGTATTCTTTAATATAAAATTTGGTTCCTGAATGAGATCCAGCAATATTAAGAGTCCCAAGCATCTTTATCGGAAAAATATTGCTTGAACGAATAATATTGATAAGTTACAATATATTTTTACAATCCCTCCAAAAGCATTAATGTGGAAATGGGACCGAAGTTCAGCGGTAGGGAACCTACCTTAAACGCCACTGGAAGCGGGTTCAATTCCCACTCGAAACAAGCATACGGTCCGCTTGATGGTAAGCAGTTACCGCTACCTATGAGCGATACTTTTTTTTTATTTTGTTTATTCACATATTCAGATATACATACGTATAATTATTAACCTAAATGAAATAATAATGAATGGGGTTACATTGATTGGCACAGATCGGCGTATGGACTAGGTGATATGCGATTTGATACATTAAACCCGGATGTCCACACGCTGAGGAGATTAATGGGATGATGTGATGAAAAGGTGATACAAATGGGGTTACAATAGGAGTGGAGTACAACTGTTACATTTTTGTATTATTATTTACATACTATTTTTTTTAGCAAAATGAAATGAGGTAAACATATATACAATACTAATAAAATGAAAAAGTTAGTGGGTCGTGGTCGGTTTGTTGAAGTTTTTGAGACTGCGAATGATGTGATTTGATAAGTGGATAAATGAGTCCAGATATGCTTGTTTCTCCATCAAAGTTTCGATGTTATAAGGTGATGCTCTGAGATCCTGACAGGTCATCTCATGATTATGTCGCAATACACCAAACCGTGGACAGTCCTCCAACAGGTGTTTGAGTGTCTGCGAGGTAGCTCCATCGCATGGGCATGTGTCGTCCTCAGTGATTTTGTATTTGTGTAAGTACTGCTTTGTGTATGAGTGTCCGAGCGATACTTGAAGTATCACATGCGCGTTGGCAACCCGAGAAACAGAAGGAGGAAAAAGGAGGAATGTGAATGGAAAAAGCAAGGGAACAGAGAGAGTGGGAGATTGGGCCTGCGGCGCTATCATTCATCGCACGAAACGCAACAGTACCTAATGATACTGTTACTTGACGCCGATTTTCTGTGAGAGGGTAGTTCTTCCCCAATCGAGCCGGCCCATTTGTGCTGGGAGGGGCATGGCTCTAAATTCACGGGCGTAGCGAGGTAGGAGCACGGGTCACGCCCCTGGTCCTTGTTAAAAACTGAGATATACACGAAATTAAGAGTTTGCCCTCCCCTAAGCCAAATGCTGGCTACGCCCATGGCTCTAATGCTAAAGGCTCTATGAACTTTACACAACCTATTAACGACTCTGTCGATATTTACACTCAAAAAAACCGAACAGACTCGGGTCTGTCCGTAAATCGCTACGGTAAGGCTGCGCGTGCGCCGGGTCAACGACCTCATGACTCACAGGCCCTTACGCGGTGTTGCGTGGGCGTTGGTCGCGTTTACGATACGTCGATTGGTTCGTGGTTTTATTGGCAGTGATTGGGTTTTTTGCAACCGGTTTTTGATATTTTTTTAATATTAAATAAATAAATAAACGCTGCACACTCCAAGGCCCCCATTAGGATAGTGATATCCTGTGTCAAGGACAAATACACCCAGACCGGAAAATATAAAAAAAAATTCCATGGTCAATACAAACATATGATGCTCCGAGCGGGAATCGAACCCGCGACCTGTGGCGTTTAAGACAGGTTCGCTACCGCTGCGCCACAACCTCAAATTTTTTGCAAATTATATTTAGATACGAATGACATAATGGTGAAATGTGAATATTATTTTTCTATCTTACCCACGTAATTATAAAAGAAATCTGGACTCGAGCCTGGGGCTTTCATTGCCAGAAAACACGAATCCTAGCTAGATCGATTTATTGATGATTATTTTACGTATTTTCACAAAAAAAAAAAGTATACAAACTGCATATTTCGTATATAATATCACCCAAAACGTTTAACATAATACATAAATTGCATGATTAAAAATGGCTTTTTTAGAAGTTTTAAAGCTTAAAACCCTACAAATATTAAAGAAAAATGTTCCTCAGCCATTTACCAACACTTCTGCATATATAACTCAATTTTTTCAATTTTGTGGGTTGACATGGTATTGCTTATTTGCGTCCATATAAAAATATAGAAATGAGTGTAGCGGAGATATGAAAGTTCGCAAATAAATATTTACCGAAACTTTCTACTCGTTAGATAAACAAGATTATTATTTACATATCTATATTTATACGAATACTTGATACTATACTACAATCTGACGCGACTTCGTCTTTTTTATGTTAATAAGTTGGCAAAAATACGACCCACCTGATGGTAAGCGATTGTCGTAGCCATTAGTGCGTGTCACTCACGCGTTGACAACGAGAGATGTTGGTTCTTGAATCTTCTTCGTTCAGTAACTTCACTAGCTACAAATAAAACTTCAGTTCCGGCTGTCTTCAACTTTATTATTAGTAAAGTCATAGGCCTGTATGGTAGGCCTGTAGGTTGGTATGCCTTTATTGAAAGAGGCCGACTAGGTAGGTACCACCGTTTTACGGTTGAATGCGCGAGCGATCCCGTGGCGTCCCAATTATGGCTAAGAGGTATCCGCAGAGTTTTAGTGGGTATTACCACCTGCTTCACAGGTGGTCGAGTCCCACACTACCACTCGCTAGCGTGCTCTTCGGAACACGCTAGGCGGAGTGGTGTGCGTAAATGCATTTCTCTGCGAAAAAAAAAAAAAAAAAGGTAGGTACCACCGTAGTTTTTAACAGTTACACTACTGGGCTGCAGTTTAAAAGACACTACAGCTAGTGAAGTTACTGCGCGCACTCATAGGATACGACAACCGCTTACCATCAGGTGGGCCGTATGCTTGCATGCCAACTTCTTCACATATAAAAAACAAAATGAAGTCTCGATCTGTTCAAAGTCGGTTAAATAGCGTTACAGTTTCCACCTGACGGAACCCCATCCGATTCCGCACACGGAAACAGTCAATCGGTTGACGGGAAGTGGTAAAATGGCGGAGGAATAAAATTATTTTCATTTATTCACTATCATCTGCCCATGACTTCGTCTGCGGTAACGTTAGAATTGGCTTCGAAGATAAATAAATCATTTGTAAGTTAATAATATTCCATAATATAGAGTTTAAAAAAATTGCTCAACGGTAGAAGAGCCGACTTCGCTCCGTTAACGCGAGACTCGCGGGTTCGATCCTGACCCCTTGGGCTATTGTCGTACCCACTCCTAACGCAAGCTTCGAGCTTATTTGGAGGGCTAATAGGAATATTAGTAATGCATTGCAAAATCATATTCATATTCTTTAAAAAAAAAATAGTGCTGTGACGCTATCGAGGTCAGTAAGGCCAGCATACAAACACCTCAATCAACGCAAGCAAAACCACTTGCAGACGGTAGTATTATACCACAGATGTATTCTCGTGGTAAAGCGCGAACCTTGACACAGTGTAGTTATTGGAGCGCCAACCGGAAGTGCAGTGTGTTTCAATAACGCAACGTACCGGATGTCGATCGTTGAGATGATGACGATACGAATGTTCTGACCGTATCGCACCTAGTTTTTATGGTTGTGTGTTTGTTCGGGTTAATCTCAAAAACTTATGAAAATACTATGTAATAGTCCGGAGATATTGTTTGTGATAACAGATTGTGTGTATTGAAGGCGAAGGTGGCAAAAGTACCTACGCTTTGCCATTAGAAGGAGAAAAAACAAATTAAAATGATTTCTATTAAATAGTTTGGACGCTACAAAGCCACATGCAGACAATTTACAATTATGAAAAAGGCTACGGAACTCAAACGAAATTGGGGCAACCTCAAATGCAAAGTCAATAACCTAATAAATAAATTTAATCAACGTCAAAACATATCACAACTACCCCCAAAAATAAACCATTGTTGCTCATTTCAAAATGATAAAAGAACAATACCGCCGACCCTTCGAAATTCAAAAATTCATGCTCACTCCGCGCCCGACTCTCAATGGGGGCGGACGTGTTTAATGACATTATAATTGCTTTTTAGTCTATTTTTATACGTAATAATCGTCCAGGGTAACGTAATTGTTGTTTCACGTATAATTATTATGTTCAAGGTTCTTTTTAAACGTAATGGATGGTTTTATTGGATTTTTCGTTGTTTTCATTGTTACTGTTATTATAGAATGGTTTATGGTTTGAACAGGAAATTAAATAGGCGTATAGCCTTGCTATTTGCGGCATCTATAAGCCGACTCGACCGGGAAAGGAAGTAAAACGTAAAGCAACTGTTCGTATGTGTAGCGTTTCTTGAGATAAGTATAAATATCTGAGGTCTTGGGCCGGCTCTACCGTGGGAGTACTACCCTTTCACAGAAAATCGACGTAAAGTAACAGTATCAATACTGTTACGTTTCGTGCGATGGGTAAGAGCGCCAGATGCCCAATCTCCCACTCCCTCTGTTCCCTTCTTAACCCCTCCCTCTTACCACTCGGGTACTAGTTTAACAACCGAGATTAAAGAAAAAAGGAACACAATTTCTTCTCTGTCTTTTCCACAAAGGTGGCAACGAACGACGATGTGTCCAACGTTGCTTATAAATATTAGCTGTGATAAGCTTGTTTGCCACTTCTTTATTTATTTTTAAAGTTAAAAACTTACTCAGTTATCACGTGATGAGACAAATCACAGCAGGCACCTTCGAATCATGCACGATCTATAACAATAGAAAAAAACATTACTGGTGGTAGGCCTTTGATTGCTCGAGGTCGGCTAGGTAGACATCGCAGTGTCAGTTATTCTACCGCAAAGCAGTAAAGTGTTCCGGTCTTTCATTGCTCGAGGTCGGCTAGGTAGGTGCCACTGTGTTCGTTATTCTAAGCAAAGCAATGTTTCGGTTTGAAGGGTACCGTAGGCTAGTGAAGTTACTGAGCGAAAGATTCAAGAAACCAATATCTCTCGTTGTCAACGCGCGAGTGACACCTACTAATGGTGTTGTGCGCTCATAGGGTACGACAACCGCTTACCATCAAGTGCGCCGTAAGCTTGCTTGCCAACTTAATTTTCGGGAATAATAACTAATCATTTACTGGCATAAATAAAGTAAGTACAACTTATTTCGCCCATAAAAGTTTAGAAAAGCGTCGCCTTAAAAACGAGACGATATAAAAAAACTTTTATCTGTCATGACGGTTGGCTAACAAGCATACGAACCACCTGATATGCAATAATAACAATAATAAACGCTACACACTCAACGGCCCCCATTAGGATAATTATATCCTGTGTCCGGGGTCCGGAAACATTCACAATGACAAGGACAAACACAACCAGACCGGAAAACATGCCTGTACGATTAATACAAACATCTGCTCCGAGCGGGAATCGAAACCGCAACCGTCGAGGCTTAAGGCAGACTCGCTGCCCACAACGCCACAACGGTGTCAAATGCACAATGCAGTCACCACAACCTCCTGATATGCCATGGTGAACAGTCACTGCAACTTATAGACGCGGGCTAATATCCCTATTGCCCCTCCAAATAAGCTCGAAGCTTGCGCTAGGAGTGGGTACGACAATAGCCCAAGGGGGTCAGGATCAAAGCCGCGACTCTCACGTTAACGGAGCGAAGTCGGCCCTTCTACCGTTGAGCTTTTGAGCCTTAAAGTGTCACATGCACGCTACCAACCCCAGGGAAAAGAAGGGAAAAATACAGAGAGGGTGGGACAGTGCAGTTACTTTACGCCGACTTTCTGTGAGAGGGTAGTACTTCCCCGAACGAGAAAAACATGGCTCTACAAAATGTTTTATGTCTCCCGATATCTCGAGGTCGGAATGTACGGGACTTAATCGAAAACAAGTCCCGATTTTTTATATAAAATTTTACCTGTCCCGATTTTCGTTGACAACACTACAACGTTAATAGGACGCAAATAAGCAATACCATGTCAACCCACACGAATGTCATTTCGAGAAAAACGAGTTTGAAAATTTTGAACAACTTGGTTTATATGATTTTTTTATGTATTGGTCAAGTTTTTGGCAATTTCAGACTTATGTAAGTTATGTTACTTGTTTTTCACAAAAAATAAGTATACAAACTGCATATTTCGTATATAATATAAACCAAAACGTTTAACATAATACATAAATTGCATGATTAAAAAAAAACATAATACATTAATTGCTTTTTTACAAGTTTTAAAGCTTAAAACCCTACAAATATTAAAGAAAAATGTTCTTCAGCCATTTACCAACACTTCTGCATATATAACTCAGCTTTTTCGATTTTGTGGGTTGACATGGTATTGCTTATTTGCGTCCAATAAGTAATTACTTAGTAAAGTAGCACTAATTAACGAAACCGCGTCACGAGTAAGGTGTGGTATATTGACCGTGTATATAATAAGGTCAGGTTAGCGGGTCAAAAAGTTACAATTTTGACTTCATTAGATAATTTGAGGTAACTAGCCTTTGCTCGCGGCTACGCTTGCTTAAATGACCTTAATAGCACAACGGTTTAAGGACCTCCGCTCTGTTAACGCGAGCGGAGTCCCAGGAGCATCTAGTGTGAAATAAAATCTTTTTTTTTAATTCGAAAAGCTTGGCAGATGACTCTACTCCACCTGATGGTAAGTGGGAATAAAGTCCAAACGCGAAGGTGGCTAAACACAGCTGCGGAATGCAACCGCGTTAGCCACCCTCGCCCTGCCTATCCGCAAGATGCCTCTTCACGCCTCGTTTGAAGGAGCCCAGATTGTAGGAACGAGGGAACACGTGCCGGCAATGACTTCAAATTTTTTCCTATTATTATAAATGCGATAGTAACTCTGTTTGTCTGTCGCCCTTTCACATCAAATTACTGAACTGTACAGGGGTGGCTGATCAACGGGCAAAAATCCTCAAGGATACGAGGTCGCTCCAAGAAGTCTGTGAACGTCCCAGGAAAGTTCTGAACTTCTGGAAGGAGCTGGGCTGGTTGGAATAGACCAGCCAATCCCATACACAAAAAGGACCGAACTATGAGTCTAATTGTGGAAAAGGGAGCCCTACTACTACTACTACTACTACTGAACCGATTTAAATGGAATTAATATACGTTGAGTTTCATGCGGGATATATATCTTAATTGTACATTTGACAAATGTAATGTGATTATCTTTGAAAAGAGTAACTGTAGAGTTTCTTGCCGTTTCTTCTCTGCAGAATCTACCTTCCGAATCGGCGGTAGCTTCACTTAGGCGGACATAACAGACTGTATATTTGACAAATTAAAAAAAAATGAAATTTGGTACAAAGATAGTCTAGGGCCTGAGAAAGGACATAGGCTACTTTTTAATTCGAAAAAGGTTTTAAGGGAATGAAAAGTTGTATGGAACTATCTGGAAGCTTGAAATAAACGTGGAGATTTCAACTTTACCTATCACGGTTCGTGAGATACAATCCACTGACAGACGGATAGAAAGTGCGAGTTTGCACCCTTTGGGTACGGAACCCAAAAAAACATTTAAACTAAATGATTATGTAATCTTAATGAGTACAATCGATAACGAATTACACAAATCGGACATCGAACCGATATTATCGAATTAAACATGGCGTCGAACAATGGTATCGTTGACGTCAGCCGGTCATCGAACCCCCGTCAACCCTAGACTTGACAGTGTTTAAAAACTGTTGCGCTTAATAAGACGGAACTTGAGATAATCGGATTTTAACAAATTAAAAAAGTTGTATTTTTACACTTTATTCTTAACTAGCTTCTGCTAGCGGCTTCACCCGCGTGAATAACAAACTCTGAATCAACCCCTCCCCTCTTTTTACAAACTTTGAATGTCAAATTTATTAAAATTAGATTAACAGCCTAAAAAATAAGTTTCAACATTCTAGCTCTAAAGATGAAGATACTTCCATACAACTTTTCACCCCCCACTTTCAACCCTTTACAACCCTCTTTTCGAATTAAATAGTAGCCTATGTCCCGTCTCAGTGTTTAGACTATCTGTGTACCAAATTTCCTTAAAATCGGTTCAGTAGTTTTGGCGTGAAAGCGCGACATACAGTCAGAGAGAAAGAGTTACTTTCGCATTTATAATATAAAATAAAGATATATATACATAAGAAGGTTTTCTCAGAAACTGTAACGTTAAATCTTAATTGCGTTCAAGTGATCCGACACGTGGTATCAACAGTCAATCGTCTATCTGTTTATCCTTACGTTCGCTATAAGCTCGTAAACAGAGCTGTCATTACTCATCGTTCGTTTGAATGTGTTGATATGTTGATTACATTACGGAATTATTAACCAAACCACCCCCTCTACCTAGCTAGCTTTACCACTTCTGATGGGAATTTCACTGGCAAATAACGGGTGTTATACGGTGTAAATTAGGATTGGACGCAGGGTGGGTAACCTGTGCGTCCCTGATGAGCTTTGAGGAAGACAGCAAGGGCCTTACCATCTCACCCCCCGGGACCTCTCCGTTAGGCATCAGGGCGCAGTGATTGTCAGGTCGCGTTTGTTCTCTCCCGCACCTGACAAACACACTGAGGCCGACCACCGGGGAGGTTTAAAGGGTCCCCAGGTATTACCACTACCATAGAACCCCACAGAACCCGGTTCTCCTCCCCAGGACGCCGGATATCTGGTAGCAGATTTCCTCCCCGACACCAAAAAAAGGGAGTCAATTAGTCTTTCCTTTATTTTAGAAAATGAATCAGGGTTTCGTGGAAAAATACTAAACAATAATGAGCCGCGGGAATAACTAGCTTTATATGTACACTAACATTATAAATGCGAAAGTAACTCTGTCTCTCTGTCTATCTGTTACGCTTTTAAGCACAAACTACAAAACCGATTTAATTGAAATTTGGTACACAGATAGTCTAGAGCCTGAGAAAGAAATATAGGCTGCTTTTTTTTAACCCAAAAAGGGGTGAAAGGGGGATGAAAAGTTGCATGGAAGTATCGTCATTTTTAGAGCTTGAAATTTAAGCTGTTGATTCGATTAAATAAATATGTCATTTAAAGTTCGTAAAATGGGTTTCAGAGTTTGAATTAAAATCGTTATTCAAGCGGGCAAAGCCGCGGGCAGAAGCTAGTAATTTACAAGAATTCATTTCAAGACATAAAAAATAGGACTGTCGTCTATACACGAGATAAATTGACCTTTTCTTTATCTATCTTTAAAAGATAAACGTTACAAGTTATCAGTTTCAAAAGTTGAGTTGATACGCTCATAGCCGGGTGCGCTCACTGGTCGGTAAACGATCGGTAGGTTGAGCTACTTTAGGCGCGGTCAGTCACTAGATGGGTGATCGCATAGTGGTATTGTTACGTGCTGGGGTTCACAGATTTGGAAACAAACACATGATGGCTCTAAATAAGACTTTATTAAGATCTAGATTACACAACAGAACTTCACAAATCACAGGTCCAAATCGCAGGTCCAAATCGCAGGTCAATCACAGTCCAAAAGCATAGCCGAGGTCACTAATTATAGCACTTGTTCACTGGTGTCACTTGTAGTTTCTTCGCTTGTTGCTCAGCACTGAATGACGCAGTCCACGCGCCGGGCCGCCTATATAACGCAGAACACGGGTTCGAGAAAGTTCCGTCCACAAAACTACTACATGTTTCGAGAATACATCTTTCTAGAACCCAGGCGACGGTCGAGGAAGTAAGCAAAGAGAGTAGCAAGCGATTTTGAACCTTATTCCCTTGTGATAAGGTTCTCCGTAACAGAATTTTCACCGAGCGTCTCCGTGCTTCGGAGGGCACGTAAAAAGTCGGTCGCGGCTGTTGACAATTTGACAACAGTCGATAAGTCAAGTCAGAGGCCTATACGGGCGACCTGAACAACTCTGACACTAGGTTGGCCACTAACCACTCGATAAGAAGAAGAAGTTTAAAGGTAATAATCACGGAACAAGGTTTTCTTTTATTTAACAAATACTAGCTGTTGCTCGCGACTTCATCCGCATTTAAAAAAACGCTACACACTCAACGGCCCCCATTAGGATAGTTATATTCTGTGTCGGGGTCCGGAAACACACACACAATGACAAGCAAAGACACCCAGACCGGAAAACATGACTGTATGGTCGATAAAGACATCTGCTCCGAGCGGGAATCGTAACCGAGACAGGTTCGCTACCGCCGCGTCAGATCATAGGTAACGGTGACTGCTTTCCATCAAGCGGACCGTATGCTTGTTTGCCAACCGTCATGATACAAAAAAATTGAATGAAATTCCTTAAAGAATAAAGACATACTTTAAATCCCACATACCTTACGTAATACATCAAATTTCAAAATCAACGTAAAAAATCTTCCATCTCTGTCCCACGCAGCCATCCATCCCGCTCCGAAGCATAACTCGCACACAAAAAAAGCCGAATTTGACTACCGCCTGGGCAACATTCTACGACCCTTTCGCACACGAAAACATACACATACGACCGTCTCGCTCGCACACCGGACCGGTCGGGTGAGTACCGGATTTTGGGTTAAAAAAAACCTAAAATGAGCGTTCTCGTCCTTAAATCTTACGTGGTGAATACAATTTTAAAGATTTAAAAATGTACAATACCGCATACACATCGCGTAGTAGGTAAAAGTGGTACCACCGCAGTGCCAGTTATTCTACCGCTAAGCAATATAATTTTTTATGTCATGACCGTCGGCATACAAGCATACGGTCCGCCTGATGGTAAGCAGACACCGCGACCTATGACCGCGCGTGATACTTGAAGTATCACATGTGCGTTGCCAACCCAAGGAACAGGAGGGAAGGTATGAGAAAGGAAAAAGGAAGGGATTAGAGGGGGTGATTGGGCCTCAGGTACTCTCACTCGTACGTATCTCAACAATACCTACTGATACTGTTACTTTACGCCGATTTTTCTCGGCCATATGGACGCAAATAAGCAATACCATGTCAACCCACAAAATTGAAAAAACTGAGTTATATATGCAGAAGTGTTGGTAAATGGCTGAAGAACATTTTTCTTTAATATTTGGAGAGTTTTAAGCTTTAAAACTTCTAAAAAAGCCAATTTTTCAATCATGCAATTTATGTATTTTTAAACATTTTGGTTTATATTATATACCAAATATGTAGTTTGTTTACTTATTTTTGTGAAAATAAGTAAAATAACGTACATAAATCTGAAATTGCCAAAAACTTGACCAATACATAAAAAAAATATACAAAGCAAGTTGTTCAAAAATTTTCAAACGCGTTTTTCTCGAAATGACATTCGTGTGGGTTGACATGGTATTGCTTATTTGCGTCCATTTATGGGGTGAGGAGCAAGACTCTACTACCATTAAAATAATGATCCGGTTTAAAAGACACTGGTAGCTAATGTAGTTACTGGGCGAAGGAGATTTAAGAACCAATATCTCTCGTTGTCAACGCGCGAGTGACACGTACTAATGGTGTTGCGCGCTCATAGGATACGACAACCGCTTACCATCAGGTGGGCCGTATGCTAGACAATTTAGTTTTCGTCCTAGCATTATTCCCGGTATTTTATTTACCCAGGGTCTCCTTATTACTCTTATTCGGATTTGAGAGGTTACCAGTTATTACACGGAGCGATTGCCATCTGACCTCCGCAACACTAAGGGCGAACCAGTAACTCATTGGATAAGAGCAATTTACTTATCAAGAGTTAACGATTATTATCAGATGTTATACCCGCAACTGTCGAGACTTAATGCAGACTTGCTACCCACAACGACACAACGGTGTGTGGCAATTTAGTAACATAGATAAACCTCACGCGAGTAGTTTAATAATCACTACATAGTATAAAACAAAGTCGCTTTCTCTGTCCCTATATCTCTATGTATGCTTAAATCTTTAAAACTACGCAACGGATTTTGATGCGGTTTTTAATAGATAGAGTGATTGAAGAGGAAGGTTTATATGTATAATAACATCCATTAAATAGTAGAGAAATACTGTTATTTTTGAGGTTTCTAATGTGATGTCGTAAATAATTACATTTTTTCCGCTTACATTGCAACAAACGCTGGCAGAACCCTACGAGGTTTATCAAAATAATATATTTTATACCCGTGCGAAGCCGGAGCGGGCCGCTAGTTTTATAATATATAATGTCAAATGTGAAGACTCAGCTCTGCTGCTTACGCGGTTAGGAAAGTTAGACAATTAACTGATATCGATACTGCTCGATTAGTTTACTTCAGTTATTTTCACAGTATTATGTCTTATGGCCTATTACTTTGGGGTAATGCTACAGACATTGAGACTGTATTTATTCTTCAAAAAGAGCTGTTCGGGCGATTTATAATTTGCAAGCTAGAGACTCTCTTCGGGATGTGTTTACTAAGGCAGGCATACTGACGGTTGCTTCGCAGTATATCCTTAGCAATATCCTTTATATTCATAAAAATGTTGATTTGTTTGACACAAACAGTGACAGACACTGCTTTAATACAAGAAGAAAAGATAAACTTGTTACACCAAGTTTTCGGCTTCACAAAGTGAGTATGTCCTTTTTGGGGCAAGGTGTTCGCTTCTATAATAAAATTCCGCAGACAATTTTGAATCTACCACTTATGAAATTTAAATCTTATATCAAGCGGTGTTTACTAAATAAAGCTTATTATTCCGTTAATGAATATATTGCAGATAATGTGGCATGTAATATACGTTGAGTTTCATGCGGGATATATATCTTAATTGTAGATTTGACAAATGTAATGTGATTGTTTTTGAAAAGAGTAACTGTAGAGTTTCTTGCCGTTTCTTCTCTGCAGAATCTACCTTCCGAATCGGCGGTAGCTTCACTTAGGCGGACATAACAGACTGTATATTTGACGATTCAAAAGCGCTTAAAAGCCTATTTGAATAAAGAATATTTTGAGTTTGAGTTTGTCACGGATAAATCTAGTTTAACAAGCGACGCTTATGCACAACAGCCTGTCCTTGTTATCACTTTAGCTAATACATGATGTCACGATCATTTCATACGTTCACAGCATCCCATTCGAGGAAACATCCTGCATGTTCGGATGAGAATTGAGAAAACTTACAATTTTGGCGCAGCGGTACCTGGCCTCGTGGGGGGAGGGTTATGTGGAGTTCCATGGAGACCCACTAACCTCCTCCGTGGCCGACCTCAGTGAAAGAGAGAGGCTTCGGGATCTGTGCTGATATGCCCCCCTAAGCTTCCCACGTAAGCGCGCACGGCTGTCGGGGCGCAAAGGTTCCACAGTCTGCGGGTCCTGAGGGTACGCCCTAGCGGCATGCCTGAAGGGCCACAGGTCGCGGGTCCGATCCCCGCTCGGAGATAATGTTTGTATTGACCATACAGCCATGTATTGAGGTCTGGGTGTGTTTGTCCTTGTTTCTATGTACTCACTATCCCAATGGGGCCCGTTGAGTGTGTAAGGTTAAAAAAAATATGGACAATGACTGAGACCTCTATTAGACTACAACGCATAATGGTATTCCGTGTCAGGAAACATGTGCTCATTCACACATCGTCGTTGGCAATTCGTACAAAATAACAATTCATTAGGACATATTCACATACTAATATTTAAGAAAAATACAGACTTGAAAGCTAAAAAGTAGTCAAGTGATACTTCAAGTATCGTTCATAGGTTGCGGTGACTGTTGTACCTGCAGGCGGAACGTATGCTTGTTTGCCAACCGTCATGACATAAAATTATTATCAGTCAAGTGCGTTGTGGACCACGCAAACTAAAGGGTTCCGCAGTTTGTTGATGTTGAAGAATCTTAAGGACTTTAAAAATAATAAAAAATTTAAATAGACCGCAAAAATAAGTTGGTAATTCCATAGTAATTATTAAAAGTAATATGAAAAACAAAGTTATGGTAACAACTTATATATCATTAAAATTTGTGGACCTATCTTCTTTAAACCAAATGTGGATGAAAGTTCATTTTGTGGTCAAAAGTTAGGAGGGGAGGGGGTGGCACAATTTTTATGACTTAAGGAGCTAATATCTCAATAACTACTGACTTAAAGAAAAAAGTTAAAATCAAACCTCTTTATCATTTTGAAAGACCCTATCTAAAGATACTTCACACGTTGCTATACGTTGAAATTTTTATTTTCAACCCTCAGTTATATGTATGGACTGCTACCCTTAATTTTTATATATTTTAGGATTTCACTACAAAATCATAGAATACACCTATTTACTAATTTTCGTATAGATAGAGTTTTCGCCATTTTTTTTTATGTTATAAGTTGGCAAACAAGCATACGGCCCACCAGAAGTGGTTGCCGTAGCCTATGAGCGCTTGCAACACCATTAGTAGGTGCCAATCACGCGTTGCCACCCTCGAGATATTAGTTCTTAAATCTTCTCTGCCCAGTAATTTCAATAGCCTACACTACCCTTCAAACCGTAACACAGTAATGCCTAAGCACTACTATTAAGTTTTTTTTTGTGGCTACGGAACCACATGTTTGGCACAGTTGATATGTATGTATGTATTAGCACTCGCGTAATATACAAACACGACTCTCGCACGACCCGAATATAATTCAAGGTCTTATCATTTAGATCTCGTCTCATTCAAGATGATTTTTATGAGCGCTTACGAAATTATATTTAATTTATTATTAGAAAAATTCTTATACTTATTAAAATTATAAATGCGAAAGTAACTCTGTCTCTCTCTCTCTGTATGTATCTCTCTCTCTCTCTCTGGTTGAGTGAGTGAGAGTGGTTAGTGGCGAACCTAGTGTCAGAGTTGTTCAGGTCACCCGTATAGGCCTCTGACTTGACTTATCGACTGTTGTCAAATTGTCAACAGCCGGGACCGACATTTCACGTGCCCTCCGAAACACGGAGACGCTTGAAATACAACCATCCGATCACCCATCTAGTGACTGACCACGCCTAAGGTTGCTTAACTTACGGATCCGAACCGAAAAAAAGAAAAAAGGTTTGAAAGGCGAGATGAAAAGTTGTATAGAAGTATCGTCATTTTTAAAGCTAGAAGCTTGAAACTTATTTTTTTATGTTTGTATTAACCATACGGGCATATTTTCCTATCTGGGTGTGTTTGTCATTGTGTGTGTTTCGGGACCCCCGACACAGGATATAACTATCCTAATGGGGGCCGATGAGTGTGTAGCGTTTATTGTTTTTAGCATTTATTTTTAGTTTTGAAGTCGGTTTTTAAATTAGTTTTTATACTTTTAATTACGAATTATAGTACTTAATCATTAATGCAAATTTAAGACTTAGCCTTTCTCATGGATGCCATTATCAGAACTGGATCAAATTGAAATGGGACACGGGAAGCACCAGTTTACACATAAAAAATAATCAAAATCGGTTCCCCCCCTTTTTTTGAAGTCGGTTAGAAATACTAACATTCGTTGTGGGTTATACTACGGGTTTAAGAGAATTGTGTTTAAAAAAACTTTATTAACTAAACATGCTTCATTCTTCGTCCTAGCACTATTCCCGGTATTATACCAGTATTTACCCAGGGTCTGCTTATTACTCTTATCCGGATTTGACAGGTTACTAGTCTTTACACGGAGCGATTGCCATCTGACCTCCGCAACCCTAAGAGCGAACCAGTAACTCATTGGATAAGAACAATTTACTTATCAAGAGTTAACGATTATTATCAGATGTTATGATAGCAACCGGGACCGACAGCTTAACGTGCTCTCCGAGGCACGGTTGGGAGACCCACACGGACAAACGCCCAGCAACAGAAATTTGACAACCAGAACCGTCGAGACTAAAGGCAGACTCGCTACCCACAACGCCACAACGGTGTCCGTTATTAACTAAACATGCGTACGCGCATAATGAACTCTGGCACAGCGCCAGAAAAGATGGCTTCCTATCATGAATGACTATTTTCTAATTCTGACTTATATATGGACGCAAATAAGCAATACCATGTCAACCCACAAAATTGAAAAAACTGAGTTATATAAGGTGTTTCACTTTAAAATGCGGTAACTTTGCGGGAAGCTTCTATAAGTGTAACAGATCAAATTCTAATTACGATATATGATGTATCTTTTGCTATATTTAAAAAAACTATTTTCATATCATCGCTCGAACTATGACTCTAGCTGAATAAAATCTATACTTCAAGCCGTGCGCTACGTCACATCACATATGACGTAACACATAGCGCGTATAGCGGCATTGACCTGAGTCACCGACCGCGCGCCCGGTGTGTTATGTGTTTATCACAAAGTACGTGGATACGTTATGACAGTAGTGTAGTATCTTGTATGTAGCTTGTATGTCGCTTAAACTATCCTTCGCCCTTTCAAAAGATCTTGTTCCAGCATCAATCCCGGTATTTTGCCCAGGGTTTGCTTATTACCCTTATCCGGATTTGACAAGATACTAGTTCTTACGCAGCGATTGTCATCCGAACACCGCAACCCAAGGGCAAACCAGTAACTCATTAAAAAAAGCAAGTTACTAATATTATCAGATGTTTTGATAATATCGACCGCCGACAGCTTAACGTGCTCTCCGACGCACGGTGGTGAGAACCACAAGGACAGACACCCGGACAGAGACAGATATTAATAAGATCAAACCAATATCCACCCCGAACGGGAATCGAACCCGGGACCGTCGAGTCGCCATAATTTGACTTCTTCAGAAACCACTATGATGAAATAATAAAATCAAACTGCGAGTTTTCGACCTACCCCACGTAAAAAGTCGTTCACTCCGTCATTTTTAAATAAGGTTATTGACCGGTAGCAGCGCTGGACGGTTTTGATGTCGCCGCTACTTGCCTTGCCTACTCAGCGCTCCACATAGATTCAAGACATCCCGCACCCCACACCTTAATCGAAATTTACTAATTTTTTTTTTAATAAATAAAACATGAATGGGTTCATCAATACTATCCGCCTCGCACGGGAATCGAACCTGTGGCTGTACCCAGACCGGAAAACATGCGTGTATCGTCAATAAAAACATGTAAGGCGGGTGTGCTTAAGGCAGGTTCGCCACCGCTGCACCAAAACGTCGTCTAATAATAATAATACGTGTGGTATGTATGTATGGCACACAAACATGTTAAGTCAGTAACCTACTTTGAAAGCGGTTTTTAAAGGAAAAAAAACTAAAAATTTAAATTGAAACTAAAAATTTAAACTTTGTTAAGGGAAAAAAATAAATAAAAAAGGAATCGCCAATTGCACATTTTATCATTAATGTTTGTAAGCAGCAAATTACCTAAAAACTATTAAATAGTAATTATCTTGTTACGATGACCGGAGCCTTAGATATAACAAAAAAACAAATGATATTTTTGATTCTTTCCGGTTGAAGTCGCGAGCGACCACTAGTATGTAATAAAAATCTGTCTTACAAAATCGTTGAAAAAATATGCCTTTTGAAATGCCGCCTTTCCTAAAGCGGCGCTCATACATTTTGGGAAATGTGAGTTTGTTTAGTTGTTACACTTTTACACCTTAACTACTCGACAATGACCAGCATTATCAAATTTTGTATAGACATGGTCAAGGGGTATTAGAAAGCATACAGGATGAATGAAAAATAGCTTTTACATGGTCGTCGAGCATAACGGTTGCGCATATAAAATTAATAAATTGCAATATGATAAATGGAGTACAAAGTTGAACTTTAACTTGTACATTAACCGATGTTTGTAACAAAAACTTGAATTGATTGACATTGAATTGACACAAACAAAATCACAGGTAAAATCTAATATGTATACCATATTCCGAAATCAAAAATAATTTTAAACGTCCAAAACTTTCTCGATGGAGTAGGTAAGGTACTTTAAACATTAACTGATAAAAGTATTTTTACAATAGAATTATAGTAATTACCATAACTAAAAAGAAATCTTCACGCTAAGCATATTTCAGAAAAAATAATCAATTCCCTACCGTACAAGTCTGGTCTGGACCAAGCTTAACTTGTCCTTGAAAGATAGTTACACGTGTAAAGTCTATCGCTCAGTGTTGGCAAGTTATAATAATAATAATAGTAATTTTATGAAATACTAGCGGCCCGTCCCGGCTTCGCACGGGTGGACATAAGATTTTTTATATTTCTTTGTTGATATTATTATTTATTTTATTGAAAATATGTTATTTAATATTTTAGAACATACTTTTGTTCTATCATCAATAGTTTCCGCAGCGCATGCGACGAAAGACGTTTTAGGGCAATTTTTACACTTTGGATTACGTTAGTTAAGTTTTAGTAAGGATCCCAATCTTTTCTAGCAATAAATATAGCCTATGTTACTCAGGGTGAATGTAGCTTTCCAATGGTGAAAGAATTTTTAAATAGTAGTTTTTGAGTTTATTTATTACAAACATACACACAAAAATTCAATTTTTTATCTTTATAATAGATTGTAAGAAATTACAGTGTAGAGTTTATAGAAAGAAGTAAATAATTATGATTCTTCTTTTCATGTTTTAAAATTTATAATTGAATAGAAACAATAATTTTCTACTAATATTTTTACATACAATAATTAAATATTTTGTCCCATTCCTATGTTTAATTCTTGTGTAAATTTATGAATACTTTTTAACAAAATGATATTTGAAGTAAAAGTTTCAAAATATTATGCCCATAGCATTACCACCAACATTCTAATTAAATTATTCTATTATTCTAAAAATTCTAAAACGTTACGGGAAACGCCCCAGTGAGCGAACCATTCTTGGCCCTGAACAAAGAATGAGGAGCTATGATAGCTTTAAGCCTCCAGTGTTAGATTCCAGGCGGACCCATTTAAATGTTTATTTACAAAAAGAAATTTTAACTTTTTTTTAAAATAGTCCCATGGCAAGCACAAGACGGGCGAGATACAAAACAGGACTTTGGTATTAGCCGTAGCACGGTGTGGCGTATACTTTACCAGGAAGGTATACCCCTGTACCATTATAATAATAATAATAATATACATAATGGAAATCCTCGGGCCGTTAGCCGAGCTGACCTGACTGGTCCGAAATTTTTATCCTCGGATTTTGAGAGTTGGGGATTTTAATAATTTACACAATGCGTGATAAGTAATAAATTGTGTTACGGGTTTACGTAAAATAAGACAGCAGATGCTGAGTATACTTATAATATTTATAAACCACTAGTTACTTAATCTTAAATAAATTGTTTGGTCGCCAGGAGAGTTTTTACAAATGATTGGAACTCAGCCAAAACCAGACCACGGCTAGCAAGTTCAGGGTCTTGGTGGTGTGCGGGTCAAAAAGAAATCTAAAACGCCTTTTGATTTAGATTTATCCACACAAACTGTTTATAACAATTTCAATACTTTTAGAACAGAATGAACACATCTGTCTCTAATTTACATATTAAATATGATGTACGCCTCGTCTCAATAGACAGTTGTTGGGTAATGCTCGTTCATGACCTCTTTACACGACGGTTAACTTAAAATCTTAAAATAAGAAAACACAAAAAAACAAAACTAATCTTAAAATAAGAATAAACTATTGTAAAGTGAAGATTCGAACTCAGGATGCCGCGTCACATACGGAGCCACAGAACCACTACGCTGTCGTTACTGTGACTGCATATGCGAATTAGTTATACCTAACCAGCTTTATTTATTTAGTATGATTTTAAATGCTGAATCATTATAATTGATTTAATTAAAGCATTTAATAGTAGTATTAAAACCTTTTTTTAATATTCATTTACTGTATGCCATACGATTACGCTCGTGTTTATTATTATTGTATTTGATGAATTTTGACGAATTTTATGTATCGATCGATCGCAGATAAATTTTTAATTTAATTTCTTTATCTGAATATCAAATTTGTAGCGCACTGAACGTCAAATCATTGATACGCTAGCGTTTAGTAGCGAGTAGCAATAGTAATAATAATAATACGTGCGCTATCATAATATGGCATACAAACAGAATGTTCATTTGAAAAACGCCAAACTGAAAAAAATAAGATGTTCAGTAGGTATAAGTTCCACAAAATAATTTTTATAGTAAATCAAGTCTTCAATATTTTTTCTACTAAAAATTATAATTAGTTAAATTAGAAAATAATAAAAAAATTGATCTAAGCAATGCTTATTTCTAGCAATGCTTTTTCTAATTATAAATAGTTGGTATTAATGGTCCTCCCTCCAAATAATCAAAAAGTAGACAAAAATGAAACTTCCCACACTCACGTTAAGAGCCAGCCCTTCTACCGTTGAGCTATTGAGGCTTTTATCTGTGGATGTATGTACTTCTGTCTGTAACTAAATTAACAAATACACCGTTGTGGCGTTGTGGGTTGCGAGTCTGCCTTTAGTCTCGACGGTTGCGGGTTCGATTCCCGCTCGGGCAGATGTTTGTTAAATTTCTGTCTCGGTCTGGGCGTTTGGCCGTGTGGGTCTCCCCACCGTGCCTCGGCTGGCGGTCCCGAATATTATCAATAACATCTGATAACAATCGTTGAATCTTGATAAGTAAATTGCTCTTATCAATGAGTAGCAACAAAACAATTACTTTTTTATTTTACGCGGGTAAAGTGTGAGCGACTGCTAGTATGTAATTAAAATACTTATGTCTTCAATTTACCCGCGTGAAATTAAAAAAAAGATTTGTTTTATTGCTATTATTAGGGCAAGGGTAAGCAAAGCTAATATGTACAATATTATGTAATGCAACATAATTCCAAACATTGAATACTTTTCGATGGAGTAGGATACTTTAAACATCAACTGATAAATATTTTTTTTACAAGAAAATAGTCCTAATTAACTAAACTAATAAAACCCGTGGTGTAGACCAAGCCTTTTTTTATGTTAGAAGTTGGCAATCAAGCATACGGCCCACCTGATGGTAAGTGGCTGCCGCAGCCTATGAGCGCTTGCAGCACCATTAGTAGGTCCCACTCACGCGTTGCCAACCTCGAGATATTAGTTCTTAATCTCGTTCGCCCAGTAATTTCACTAGCGTACAGTGCCCTTTCATACCGGAACACAGTAGTGCCTAAACACTACTATTTGGCGGCAGAATATTGGACACTGCGGTGGTACCTACCTAGCCGGCCTCTTGCAACAAAAGACCTACCACCAGTGTGACTGATTGCACTGGTGGAATAATCTCTGCTGTGACAGAGGTTATCCCAACAGCGGGCGATGGGGTCGTCACATCCCCACGCCTTATTTTTATTCTAGTCCCTCCCAAGATAGATATACGTGTAGCGCCTAGTGTTGGCAAGATATAAATTTTCGAAATATTTAAGGAAATTACGGTGTCGAGTTATAAAGCACGTTAAGATTTAGGATATTAAATACATGTGAAAATTAACTAAAACAATACGGAAAAAGAAATTTTTAATATAAAAAAATACTCGAACAAAGATGATATAACATTTTATACTAATATTTTTACAAACAATATTTTGTGCTTCTTTTGTATTGAATTCCTGTATTTGTGGAATTTTATTTGGCAAAATAATATTTGAAAGTGTAAGTTACAGAATATTAGAATTTTGGTTGTAATGACAAAAGTAGCACTTTTCTTGAAAAGTCTGGCAATACTAATTACTAATCTTTACTCCGCCTTTGCCCTCTTCCCCGCTTCCCTAGCAACAATGGCGTCAAAAATTCTTTAGTCGCCGGGAAATACCGGCGAGTAGTGAATGCGGTTATTATTACGTAGTATACGTAATTATGAAACAAAAACAAAAACGTTTGTCTTTAAAAAGTTATAAATTTAATTATTGTACTTTAACATTATAATTAATTAATTAGTTTATTATTAAAGCTGACTAAAAATTATTAGTACAGTAAAAGCTCTTAACAGTGAATATGAAATGGTATTTTATATGGCATTATAGGGGATACGTTCCTAGCTGACAAAATAAAAAACAAACATAAAAAAATAAATTTAATTGAAGTTTTTGACCATACTTATTACATTAAGGCTTAGGCAACGGTTTAAAGAATTTTGTAATTTTTTCTTGCTTGGCAGTTTTTTAAATCTCTTTCAGTTCACACAGATCTTCAGTAGTTGCATTAGCAATGTGCCTCTTGAAAACAATACTTCGTTCCATAGGCGGATCAATTTTCATAAAGAAATCACAAAGCTCATTTGCCATTCTTAAACCTTCACTAAAATTTTTCAGATTAAATACCACATTTCCAAATTGCTTGTTGAAGCATCTTCTTCAATGGGCTGTGAATTTAACATTTCCTCCAAGTCGGTTTCAGTCAAATATTAATGTTGCAATACAAGCAACTCCTGAATGTAACTTGATTCTATCTGTTCGTACCCATTTCGTCCTATTCCACTCGCAATTTCGGCTATGTTTGCAGTAATAGTTTGCATTTGCACAGATTCTTCGTCATTTTCCACAGTCAGAGCAGGCCACAGTTTTCTCCAGCACGAATTCAATGTGTATGGCTTCAGTTCTTCCAACGATGCATTTTGCTATGTCAAATTTCTTCCAGCATTCCATAACATTCATATCAGGATTCATATCACCTTCCATATTATTCAAAATGATTTTGAAGGTTCGTCTAATGTAATAGAGCTTAAAGACCTGGATTATTCCTTGGTCCATAGGTTGAAGCAAAGCCGTCGTGTTGGAAGGTAAAAATGTCACTTGTTTATTAAAAAAAAATGGAGGATGACCTGGTGAATTGTCCAAAACTAGAACCACTTTAAAGTCTGAATTCTTTTTTTTAAACAAATTTCAACTCCAGAAACATAACAATTCCGGAATTCACAGTCACAAAAAATGGCACTTGTTAACCACGCTTTCTTATTAGCACGCTAAAACACTGGCAGGTCGCCCTTGTTTTGATTTTAGCGGTCTTCGATCCATAATGACAATGCCACTTCCATTTTTCTATTGCTGGATCACGAACAATTTTCGACATTTTAAGTTACGAAGACAGCGGTAGAGACGTGTTACTCGATCAGAGTTTTTGTAACGAATGGAACGATGAAACAATAAGACACGCACAGCGGGTTTTACCAAAGAACGGAACATCTTATACGTGGTAGTCTTTAAAAATAAACTTTATGCACTGAGTAATAAGGTTACTTTAATTCTGTTTGTTTACATTTTCAAAAACACCGACCGCGGCGAAGGCGGTTTATGTCAAAGGCCGAAACAATACAGCGTTGAAGGCGGTTTATGTCAAAGGCCGAAAAATACAGCGGCGATATCACTTAATAACATACTTACTGTAGGGTTGTAATAAGGTCTTTTTACTTTTTTATTAGTCGATTTATCGGCGAGTTTAAAAGGATATTTAATTGGAAACATACGTATTAGAATTCTTTTTATTACTATGCATGTACTTTGTACCGATTAAATCCGCAAATAAAGAAATCTTCAGCCGCGATTATAGGAATTGGGTCACATTTTTTAAATTTGAATTAAGAAAAGAAAAGAAATTTTTAAGTTAAGATATTTTCGAATAATACTCTAAATAGGGTTATGATGTGTCAATTTACCATAAAATACTATTTTCCTATTTAGGAAAATTATTTATTATTAATATTTTAAAACGTAAATTTTGATCTGAGTTGGTTAAAGTAGGTAAAATTATTTCGTAATTTAAACACTCAAATGCAAAATAAATTCAATCGAATTGTAGAATGTACTCTGTAGCTATTAGCTAGGTACGTAATTTATTAGACTAATTATATCTTGATTAAAAATAAAATTAGTAATCTAACTAACTACTTATCTAACGATAAATAATAGATTTCTAGTTGGATGGATTGAATTATTTTTAACTGATATTTTTAAAGTGACAGGAGTGTGAAGAAAAATCAGTGAATAAATAGGGAGGTCAATGACTAAATGCTGATTCGCTTGCGTACCTACTTGTGTGAGCTGTAGTATAAAGTTAATATCGCAAACAGTTACCCCTCTTAAAGTTAGTTTTTAATAATAATCATTTGAGCTAATTCAGATGTACATTTCTGTTTACGTATGTTTTATTTAGTAATGTGTGATACTGAATTATAGCAGTATAAGTTTTATACATATTTTATTGCGTTATTTGTGAAGATAAAGATATTCCTTGAATTTGCTTGATTTTTCAACTGTATTGAAATTCAGTTAAAAATTAAAATAACATTTTTACAATCGATAATCTTTAATATTGCAAAAAAATAAAACAAATTTTAAGGTTAAGGAAAAGTTTTACCCTTTATTTGGGACATGCGATAATAGACAATAATTCAATTCCTTTTGAGACTACATTTACAGATTAATATTCATCTTGCTATTGTTTTTGTAGGCTACTCCACTGAGTTATGAAATACGCGTTATGAATACGGTCTTGGTAATTTTTACAGGTAAATATTGCATAAAATCGTTGTAGCGTGTAGGTAGCGAGCCCACCGATTCGATGGTCACGGGTTCGATTGCCGTTCGGGGCGGATATTTGTATTGATGAACCCATTCATGTTTTATTTATTAAAAAATTAAATTAGTAATTTCAATTAAGGTGTGGGATGCGGGTTGTCTTGAATCTAAGTGGAGCACTAAGTAAGCAAGGCAAGTAGCGGCGACATCAAAGCCGCCCAGCGATGCTACCGGTCAATAACCTTACTTAAAAAATGCCGGAGTGAACGACTTTTTACGTGGGGTAGGTCGTAAACTCGCAGTTTGATTTTATTATTTCATCATAGTGGTTTCTGAAGAAGTCAAATTATGGCGACTCGACGGTCCCGGGTTCGATTCCCGTTCGGGGTGGATATTGGTTTGATCTTATTAATATCTGTCTCTGTCCGGGTGTCTGTCCTTGTGGTTCTCACCGCCGTGCGTCGGAGAGCACGTTAAGCTGTCGGCGGTCGATATTATCAAAACATCTGATAATATTAGTAACTTGCTTTTTTTAATGAGTTACTGGTTTTCCCTTGGGTTGCGGTGTTCGGATGACAATCGCTGCGTAAGAACTAGTATCTTGTCAAATCCGGATAAGGGTAATAAGCAAACCCTGGGCAAAATACCGGGATTGATGCTGGAACAAGATCTTTTGAAAGGGCGAAGGATAGTTTAAGCGACATACAAGCTACATACAAGATACTACACTACTGTCATAATGTATCCACGTACTTTGTGATAAACACATAACACACCGGGCGCGCGGTCGGTGACTCAGGTCAATGCCGCTATACGCGCTATGTGTTACGTCATATGTGATGTGACGTAGCGCACGGCTTGAAGTATAGATTTTATTCAGCTAGAGTCATAGTTCGAGCGATGATATGAAAATAGTTTTTTTAAATATAGCAAAAAGATACATCATATATCGTAATTAGAATTTGATCTGTTACACTTATAGAAGCTTCCCGCAAAGTTACCGCATTTTAAAGTGAAACACCTTATATATGCAGAAGTGTTGGAAAATGGCTGAAGAACATTTTTCTTGAATATTTGTAGGGTTTTAAGCTTTAAAACTTCTAAAAAGCCATTTTTCAATCATGCAATTTATGTATTTTTAAACGTTTTGGGTTATATTATATACGAAATATGCAGTTTGTATACTTAGTTTTTGTGAAAATAAGTAAAATAACTTACATACATCTGAAATTGCCAAAAACTTGACCAATACATAAAAAAATTCATATAAAGCAAGTTGTTCAAAATTTTTAAACGCGTTTTTCTCGAAATGACATTCGTGTGAGTTGACATGGTATTGCTTATTTGCGTCCATATAAAACTCCGTTGTTACTATGTATATATGCTGGCTCGAACCGGGAACAAACCAAGCTTAATTTATTTTTTTAAATAGCAAGTCTTTAACCTCGACTGTTGCGGGTTCGATACCCGCTCGGACAGATGTTTTCATTGATCTTACAAATATCTATTTCGGTCTGTGCGTTTGTCCTTGTCCCGCCCACCGTGCCTCGGAGAGCACGTTAAGCTCCCGGTTGTTATAATAACATCTGATAATAATCGTTACCTCTTGATAAGTAAATTGCTCTTATCCAATGAGTTACTGGTTCGCCCTTAGGGTTGCGGAGGTCAGATGGCAATCGCTCTGTAAAAACTAGTAACCTGTCAAATCCGGATAAGAGTAATATTATAATTCGTATAGTGGTGGGAATAATGCTAGGAAGAATGATGACCATGATCAGAGGGACCATGGAGACGGTTATGGGTTATTCTTGAAACGAAAACACGAAGGGAGTGAAATAGGGGATAATATTTCATACTTCGCCCAGCGGTGGGACTATTGCCCCGTTATATTACACACGTGTTAGTTAGTTAGGTCAAAACGCGTATGAGAGATTTAATGCTTGTATATATGCTTGAAAGTACCAGTCTCGTAAAGTATGCTTTACACTGAATCTTAAGATATAATAAGTTTTAATTGACACCGTTGTGGCGTTGTGGGTAACCTTAAGCCTCGACGGTTGCGGTTTCGATTCCCGCTCGGAGCAGATGTTTGTATTAATCGTACAGGCATGTTTTCCGGTCTGGTTGTGTTTGTCCTTGTCATTGTGAATGTTTCCGGACCCCGACACAGGATATAATTATCCTAATGGGGGCCGTTGAGTGTGTAGCGTTTAATAAGCTAACCCATCGTCCTGAATTTTATATAGGGTTACGTAGCCAAATCCCAACCGATAGGCACTGAGAACCTTTAAGAGAAGAGCCTATTCTGTCCTTAAAGGTCGGAAACGCACCTGAATGCCTTCTGGTGTTGAAGATGTTCATGGGCGGCGGTGATCGCTTAACATTAGGTGAGCCTCCTGTAAGTTTGCCTTCTCTTACATTAAAAAAATGGCAATAAAAAACCCTTATGGTTTCGTCATGTCCGTCTGTTTGTTCGTATGTCACAGTCATTTTACTAGAAGTCTAATAGCTACAAGAAGTTTGGTAAATAGGTGTATTCTATGAACCGCTATAGGGTTTTGTAGTGAAATAATAAAATATTTAAAAATTAAAGGTAGCAGTCCATACATGTAACTGAGGTTGGAAAAAAATTTAAGAACAGGTCTTTAAAAATAAATAAATTTAAGTCAGTAGTTTCTGAGGTATTACCTCCTAAAGTCACCATGCATCCAAATCCTCCACGCACTTGACTGCTAATAAATTTTTTTTAGGCAGTCAAGTGCGTGGCGTATCGTATCGTATCGTTTGAGCGCTCGCAACACCATTTGTAAGCGTCACTCGCGAGTTGACAACGAGAGATATTGGTTCTTAAATCTCCTTCGCCCAGTAACTGCACCAACTACAGTGTCAAAGTCCAAAAGCATTCTTAATCTTCTTCCTAGCCTTATACCCGGTATTTTATATACCCAGGGGATTTCTGGATTATTACTCTTATCCGGATTCGACACGTTACTAGTTTTTACACAGAGCGATTGCCATCTGACCTCCGCAACCCAGAGGGCGAACCAGTAACTCATTGGATAAGAGAGTTTACCCATCAAGAGTTAACGATTATTATCAGATGTTATGTGATAACAACCGGGACTGACAACTTAACGTGCTCTCCAAGGCACAATGGAAAAACCTACAAGGACTAACGCCCAGATATTTGTATGATCAATACAGACATCTGCCCACAACGGTGCAAAGGCATTCTTAGTATTGTTACCAAGTTATAACTCTTTCAATATAAATTGAACTATGCGCAGCAACACATCTTTGGGTCTCAACCGTATGCGGTATGAAGGGGGCCGCGTAACTATAGCAACGCGGCGACGCTAGACCCGATTAGTACACTCACTCAGGGTTGTTTTAGTTCTAAAAATAAATTATTAAAAATTAAATTAAAATATAAATTATTTTTGTCAGGTGTGAAAACATTTAATTTTATTTCAAGATTTTATGTCAACCCAATAAGTGACAATGATTAAAAATGTACATTAACTATTATTATTATTTTTATATACCTTTTTTATATACTATTTATTTGTTTTATTCTATTTAAGTAATTAATAACGATAAAGAATAAATAAATAATTGAATTTAGAAGAAACAATAACTGTATTATATACTTAATTCCGTTTACACACTTGATAAAAAATCTATTTAAATAAGACGAAATCAATATTTTTGTCTAACATGTTTGTCCACGATTGTACCTGTGCAGAAACGGCCATTTTGGTTTATTTTAAATTGAAAGAACTATAAGTCAACCTAGTAATATATAGCAGATCTTAGCATCGATAGCTTAACTTCCAGTGGACTGTTGCCTAAGAACCAGTATATCCGGTCGATCAACTCTGAAACGGCAAAGTAACTCGGATTTACGCAACCCGGATAAGACGGTACACTTTAATACTAGCGATCCGCCCCCGCTTCGCTTCCACGATATTACTATAAAACAGAAAGCCTGAGTAGATCACTCGAATTGGATTATTATTAATAGGATGGTAGTTTTGCTATTAAGTTATATAAATAAAATAAAAAAAGCAGTTTTATTTTAATACAAACTCTGAACATGTCTCCGCTTACATAAAAAAAGTTGGCAAGCAAGTATACAGCCTTATGGTACCTTTATATCCGAAAAAACTTTTAAGATTCCTGTGGAATATTAAAAACGCAGACGCAAGCGTAGCCGCGGGCAGAGCTAGTAACTAAATGCCGCACATTCAACACTCAACTATTATCATGAACATGTATCCCGAAACGGTTGGACCGATTTTGATGGGACTTTCTTTGACAGCAGATGTTGTATGAAGAAATCTGTTGATTAGGCAAGTTAAGACTGAGGCACAGCTAGGTTAGAATAACAACGGTCTTGATCAGAGCGTATGTTTTTTTTGCCACCAGTTTTGGTCATGTGGTGCAACGGCTTCCGGTTTTTTTTCGATCGTTTAACTTTACGTTAGTCACACATGTTCGTAAAATATATAAAAAAAAATTGAAGTGTCTGTTTGTAATTCCAAATTTTTCACTAAAGGTGAAAGAAAGTATATACGGTACTTACATTTAAAAATATATAAAATGTTTGTCTGTCTGTTTGTTTCGGCTTATCTCTAAAACGATAACTGATGTTATAAAGAGTAACGTAGGCTTTTTCTATTTTAGAAAAATAATATGGAAAAGGCATCGGAAATAATCGATCCTTTTTGAAATTGGTTAAACACGCCCTTTGGAAACCTAAAACAAACTTATGCGCATTTATTACACAAACGCCCTTCGAACTAGGGTTGCCGAACGTACTTTATAAATATTTTACGGGTTCGATTCCCGCTCGGAGTCAATTGTTATAAATATCTGCTTCAGTCTGGGCGTCTGGGCGTTTGTACTTATGGGTGTGCCACTGCGCCTCGAAAAGCACTTTTAAAATCATTGTTAATTCTTGATAAGTAATTTACTCGTATCCAAAGCGTTACTGGTAAATCCTTAGGGTTGGGGAGGTCAGATGGCAATCGCCCTGTGTAAGAACTAGTTACCCGTCAAAGCCGGATAAGAGTAATAAGCAGACCCTGGGTTAATAATGGGAATAATGGTAGGATGAAGAAGACCTACAAAATTTATACTTTGAAAAAATAATTTAGTTTTTGAATATTGAAGATGCTTCAAAAAAATAAAAATAAAATAAGCAAAAATTTTTCTGTGTCAAAAATCATTATCATAATGTAAGAACTACAATTCTGAAAAAATCTTTTTTTAATTTTTCTTCACTCAAAATTAGTTGGCATCCCTACGTATGTATATATAGAATATAAACAAAATTAAATACCAGACGCCCTACGTATACGAGACACGCCCTAAAACTGTCAGTCGATGCGCGTGGGCAACGTGTTCCGGCGACCGGCATTTGTGTTTAGGGTTCCGTACCGAAAAGGTATCAACGTGCGCCTATCTGCTGTATCTCCCGAACTGTAATAGGGTTGAAATTTTCACAGAATTTTTATTTCTGTTGAGTTGGCTAAAACTATATAAAATAGAAGGACTCTCTTTAATTTAATAATAGTAATATTTTTTTAATGTGAGAGGGGGCAAGAGGGTGGGGGGGTGAGAGGAAGAGGCTATTCTGTTGAATGTTCCCAGGTCGTATCGGTTCGGAAAGATCGCCGGCAGAAATTGGTTCCACAGTGGTGAGAAGTAGATAGTTCCGATTAAATCGCGTTGTTGTGGATTTTTAGACACCGAGGTGGTAAGGGTGGAATTTCGAGTTTTGTCGCGATATCCGATGGTGAAATTCCACCGGAAAAATAATATATTACTCCAAAGAAAAAAAATTTTTACAACAAAAAACATAGTTTAAAACAAACAAAAAATAATGTTTTTTATTATAAAGCATAGTTGGCAACCCTTAAGCAACCATAATTGACGACGTTGTGGCGCAGTGGTAGCGAACCTGCTTTAAGCGGCACAGGTCGCGGGTTCGATTCCCGCTCGGAGCAGATATTTGTATAGACCATGCAGGCATATTTTCCCGACAGAGTCTATTTACTTCCGACAGAGGATATCCTAATGGACACCGTTGAGCGTGTAGCGTTAATTTATTATTTATTTATCACTACATAGTATAAAACAAAGTCGCTTTCTCTGTCCCTATATCCCTATGTATGCTTAAATCTTTGAAACTACGCAACGGATTTTGATGCGGTTTTTTTAATAGATAGAGTGATTGAAGAGGAAGGTTTATATGTATAATAACATCCATTAAATAGTGGAGAAATACTGTTATTTTTGAGGTTACTAATGTGATGTCGTAAATAATTACATTTAACGCGTGCGGGCCACGGGCAGTAATGAATAAATCAAAACTACTGGATCGATTTTAATCATTTTTTCAGTGAACGACATATGCTATATATTTTATACCCGTGCGAAGCCGGAGAGGGCCGCTAGTTTATTATAATAAAAAATAAAACTAGGCGTGTTATATTTAACTTGAAACGTCAGTACTACATCAGCGTTATCAGAGGCCAATGATAATTGATAAGAAACAGTATTTGTTATTCTAAATGATAACAGCTAAACTTAGTGCATAAAATTGATAACCAATTTTTACCACCAAAGATATAGGTATTATATTCTTTTTTATGTTAACAAGTTGGCAAGAATATGACTCCTCTTCCTAGCATTATTCCCGGTATTATACGAGTATTTAACCAGAGTCTGGTTATTAATGCCCGGATTTGACGGATTACTGGTGTTTACATAGTGTTTACACATTAGTAGGTGCCACTCACACATTGCCAACCTCGAGATATTGATTCTTGAAATCTCCTTTACCCAATAATTTCACTAGCTAGTGTCCTACACACCGTAACACTACAGTAGTACTTCTCTTATATTGCACTGAAGCCGCTGGCAGATGCTAGTATAATATATTATACACAGTTAAACATTAAAATAGTAACAACGTTTGCTTGTTATGTAGATATAATTTATTATAGGTAATAAATTAACCATTACAGACCTTGTATGTTACAAAGTTATTCATTAAGAGATTCAAAAAGATTTTATTTTAAATAACATTCAGCCAACATTAAATATAGCTAATTAGCCCTTAAGGCTAACAGACTTCGCTGGTTGGGTCATCTTGAAAGGATGGACAATGATCGGTCAACTAAAGGAGCATACCTAGAGCGAGCTACTGGTAAACGTCCAGTGGGTCGTCCGAGGTATCGCTGGAGGGATACAGTCGAAGCTGACCTGCGTGACCTTCAAGTCCATAATTGGCAAGAAGTAGCGCAGGACAGACAAAGCTGGAAATCTCTGATTTCGGAGGCATGACACACTTCGGGTCCCTGAGCCAGCGGAGTAAGTAAGTAAGTAAGCCCTTAAGAATTGGAATGTTCGGCTTCTATGACCTCTCTTCGGATTCTCTGACCAGATCCTAAAAACTTATAAAAACTTTCTAGACCTTCTATTCTATACTAAACTTAAAATAAGGGTAAATGAAATACTTATATTTTCAAAGTTCACAATTACTTGGGCCTACAGTGAACGATGAAATAAAAATATTTGCAGGTAATTACAAAGTAAGGCTGGACAACCAGCACAACCAGTTCGCTGTCCAGTTCACATTGCCTGACTGAAGATATCGGAAACAGTGCAGGAACTTGACCTTCTCATAAATAATAAACCTCTAACACATCCCACTTTTCCTGGCGTCGGGATGTGACGACCCCATCGCCCGCTGTTGGGATAACCTCTGTCACAGCAGAGATTATTCCACCAGTGCAACCAGACACACTGGTGGTAGGTCTTTTGTTGCAAGAGGCCGGCTAGGTAGGTACCACCGCTGTGTCAAATATTCTGCCGCCAAATAGTAGTGCTTAGGCATTACTGTGTTCCGGTTTGAAGGGCACTGTACGCTAGTAAAGTTACTGGGCAGAGGAGATTCAAGAACCAATATCTCGAGGTTGGCAACGCGTGAGTGGCACCTACTAATAGTGCTGCAAGCACTCATAGGCTACGGCAACCACTTAACATCAGGTGGGTCGTATGGTTGTTTGCCAACTTTTAACATAAATGGTGCAGAAACTTGACCTTCTCATAAATAATAAACCTTTAAAACATCTGCATATAGTCAAAAGGAATGCACCTTGCATAATATACTTATCCCACTTTCCCATTCAGTCAGCATAAAATATTTATAAGGACTTGATTGCGTGTGCAAGAGTTTACCTGTTAAGGGTAAAACAGCTCTATATGATAATATAAACCAATTCATGTCAATGTAAATCATTGATTTACTTGCATTTAGATTTAAGACTAACATAAATTAGTTGCCCGCTGCAGAGAGTGACAGTTTCAAGATCTATCCTCGCCTTAAGAGAAACAAGATTTTAAAATTACATATAACTGTCTGTCTGTCGTGCTTTCACGCCAAAAAACCACTGAACCAATTTAAATGAAATTTAGTACATAGATAGTCTAGAGCCTGAGAAAGTACATAAGCTACTTTTCAACTCGAAAAAATAGTTGTAAGTGGTTATAAGGGGGGGGGTGAAAAGTTGTATGGAAATATCGTCATTTTTAGACCTAGAAGCTTGAAACTTATTTTTTAGGCTGTTGATTCGATATAAAGCAATATGACATTCAAGGTTTACAAAAGTTTTACCCTCAAGGGTGTAAAATAAATAGGGGATGAAAGGAAAACGTTCTTCACGCAGGCAGAAGTTAGTAAGTAAAGAATGATAAGATTGCATCATTGAGTGCATCTCTGCTGAAGTTACATTTTCCAGTGAGAGATTATTGTTTGAAAGATAAAAAACAGATAAAGAAATTGAATGTAGCCATATTCTATATCTATGTAGATATCTTTATGACATGACAGTTGGCAAACAAGTATACCGTACTCCTGCTAGAGCAGTGATAAAGCTGCTATTCCTAGGCCTTTTGGGAAGGGAACAGAAGGGAAAAAAGATGGGGAATGATACTGTTACTGAGAGGGGAGAGGGTAGTACCCCCCAAGCCGACCCCTTTGTGCTGGAGGAGCATGGCTCTACTGAAAAATGTGTGAGACATCTGTTTTGATATTGAACAGACAAAAGATCTAAAAATACTTTTTCAGCCTTAATCTTCTTAAAATCTGTAAAAACTATATATTGAATGAGCACAGGCCCAGCTCAGTTCGGATAATAGAAAATTTAAATTTCTTTGTGTGTTAAACAGTTACCAGATTCAAACACATTTGTGTTACAAATGTATTGACCTATAAATTATGATGATTGCGTCAGTGACTAGTCATTGGCTCAAGGCTGTGGCCATATATACGTCTACATAGTATAAAACCAAATCTTAACGTCTGTCTGTATTTTGGCTAACCCAATGAATTTTAATATGATTTTTACTATCAGTTAGTGTGGTGTGCTGGTAATGAGTGTGCTTGGAGCCACAGTTGCGGGGCGCAATTCCAACTCGAGGGGGACGTTCGTATTCATCTTAGAAAACAGCTGTTTCAATCTGGACGTTTATCCAGGTGGGTTTTTTTTTAAGTTACAAGTTGGCAAACGAACATACGGAACACCTGATGGTAAGTAGGCGGGGCGTGGTAGCCTATGAGCGCTTGCAGCACCATTAATAGGTGCCACTCACGTGTTGCCAACCTCGAGATATTGGTTCTTAAATCTTCTTTGCCCAGTAATTTCACTAGTCTACAGTGCAATTCAAACCAAGACACAGTACTTCGAACCAACGTAACATAAAAAGAAACTGTTCAGTCAATTAAAATAGTGGCTTCATATCCAGTACAAGGAGAAGCACACTAGTTACTGGACTGAACATGACGACTGCACGCTGACATCGATTTTTATTTCTTTATCACATGAATATTTTACAGTTAATACACAGAGAAACGTGATGTTCTGAAGGATTTTAGACAGAATGTAATTCTTATCAGATAACAGATAATCAATAGTGATTAATACAAAATCTTTATCATTGAAATTTGTGTTGAATATTCAAACACAGAGCAGGAAATATTGCTATATAGCAAACACTTTTCTCCGATTAAAAATAGTTGCTTTTTCTCTTTGTTCTCCTGAAGAAAGTTCCGTTTTAAGTAGGCAAACCTTGTAATCTTATTGAGATTTGTATATCTAGTTTCTGCCAGTGACTTCGCCCGCGTGAATAACGATTTTAATACAACTTTTAGAAAATGTTAAAAGACATGTTTTTTTTTTCTCCAAAAGTTTAAAAAATGCCGGACCCATCCCCTACAATTTTTCAACCCCTTTATTAATTTTGAAAAATACTTAGTGCTAGTTTACGTTTTAAAAACAACACCCATAAAAAAAAAAACAGCTTTCTAGGTCCAAGGACTTAGGCTAGGCGTTTATATGTCAATCAGGTCTTCTTTTATATGTATAGATTTAATAAACATCGTAATTACGATAATTATTAAACATAATAACATATTTGTATCATAATACGTTACCGCGATGCAATATACGAATTTATCTAGACTAAAAATCGTTAAATCAAAGTCCAGATCGAAAAACATTTAAAAGATTGTAAAACGATATTGTAGTTGGCCATTTAGCCTCAATTAAAATCAGTTTTTGTCGATCAAATCACAACCAGAATTACTACTACACGAACTTCCAAGCTGTATAGCCGATCGATTTGAAAACACCCAGTTATTCAATACACGTAATACTTTGTAATAACCTTCTATCACGGGTCGGGTTATAAAGTCATCCGCGCCCTAGCGGGCCAGCGGTGACATCACCTCTATTGAAGACTGAGGTAGATAACAATTCAATGGTGGCACGCCCGATATAGAACGGTATACAAGTAAAATAGATAATAACAGGCAAATAAAATGATTATCTGTGATAGTATTATGTAAATTTATAGAAAAATCCGGTTACCGAAAATAAAGGATAAAATGTCGGAAGGTAACAAGGAAATGTCGTTTTTGCCGCGATCAGCGTCTAACGTCCCGAAATACGGCGAGTTAGTCATTAAGCGGCGTACGAGCTAAAAAAAACGACCCAATTCCCATCTACAACCTATGAAACCACACCCAAATCTTGGTCACTGTTTGGTACCGATATACATTTATTCCTATTACAAATTATCTTATTTGCGTGTAATCGTAAAGATTAAACGATACTCACCGGCTGTTAGCTCCAAGAGGGCGATAAGTCGACTTTTGTCACCGCACAGAATCACTCCACTTATGTGTAGCAATCTATCACACTAAGCACACAAAAGACGTAACATTACAATGAAAAACACGCACTAACGTTCCCTTTTCGTTTTAAACCACTAGCACCACAGACATTACGCGTTAGAGCGTTATTTCTTATTTTTCGTTCGTAAAAACGGGACCGTGTGTTCACACCGCTTCCATAAATCGATGTCGAAGTTTCTTTTCAGTGCCGCGGCTGTAGCGTCGCTGGCGTCGACTGTCGTTGGAACTACGATCCACCTTCGTTGAAAACAGATGGCGCTGTTGTGCTAGTGTTATCAGTTTATAAATATAAAATTCACCGTTCTTATTCAATTACAGTATTCATTTATTTTTTTTACCAACGACATTAATGGACGCAAATAAGCAATACCATGTCAACCCACACGAATGTCATTTCGAGAAAAACGGTTTGAAAATTTTGAACAACTTGCTTTATATGATTTTTATTTATGTATTGGTAAAGTTTTTGTGAATTTCAGATTTATGTAAGTTATTTTACTTATTTTCACAAAAAATAAGTATACAAATTGCATATTTCGTATATAATATAACCCAAAACGTTTAACATAATACATAAATTTCATGATTAAAAAATGGCTTTCTTAGACCGTTAAGAGAAGTTAGCTTAAAACCCTACAAATATTAAAGAAAAATGTTCTTCAGCCATTTACCAACACTTCTGCATATATAACTCAGTTTTTTCAATTTTGTGGGTTGACATGGTATTGCTTATATTTGTCCATTTATTTCTATTACATTTGACACAAAATATTCATTTGAAAACAATACACTATAGTGTATATGTATACAAATCTTAATGATTTATACGACTTAAAATAATAGACCATACAGCAAAGAATATTTAGGCAGCAAATTAATTGATAATTTAAGATTAGCAAACGACTTCTTTGTTATTACTCTTATTTTTCATATAGAGCGCATAATCTAAATAATACCTAACAGGGGTGGAACAGGTATTTATATCTAATAGCTGCAGCTGTTGTTAAAAAGTGTTTTTTTTTTTCAATCTAAAAGGCACAACATCTATGTAAAATTTCGAGTAGATAGGCCCTGTAGATTATTTTTTCCTTAGAACCTTAAAATTTTTCCGGATATAATGTATCCTATATGTTATAAAGTTTTAATGTAATAACAAACATTCATCCATCCATCATTATAAACATTCACATGTAAAACATTAGTAGGATTTTAACATTAGCAGGATAGTTTTCCCATAAAATAGGGGAATTTTTATTCATGTTATTACAAAAAAAACATTCCATTTTAGGCATTATTTTGTACTTAGTTTAAAAGTATATTTGAAATATTATAAACTAAAAAATTTAATTTTAAAATATAAAATCACAAATTTGTTACTGCTATAATGTATAGATATAAAAGCTTTATATAAAAATTAAGCTACATTTGTCTAAACACATTTACATTTTTTATTTCTAGATAATTGGGATAAAAATATTGAATGCTGAATTTTTTTTTCGATACAATCATTTGTATATTTTATAATAATTACATAGTATTTGGATATAATCATTTTTTTGTATGCATGAAACGAAACGATAACGTTCGTTACGTCGTTAAAAAAATTTATAAATTATTAATTTTCAAAATGGCGAACGTTTAGGTTGTGTGTTACTGTTACTTTTTGTTTTTTATAAATTTTACACGCTGTTGACTAAACATTGAGGTAAATATGCCGTAGAATATGTTAATTTAATAATTAAGTTCACAAGCAAGCTACAATTATTAATATTAATTATCTTACAGCTAATGGGTCGGTCGCCGAGTCCTCGGCGGCGTGAAGATCGACGTGATCGCCGAGAAAGAGACAGGGACCGTGATAGAGATCGCGAAAGGCGAAGGCCTAGGACCCGGTCTCGTTCACGTTCCTTAGACAGGCGGAGGCGCTCAACTGAACGCAGACGCTCGCCATCACCACGCCGGCGTAGATCTCGTTCAATATCGCCTACACCGACAACATCTTTCGCTCCAAAACCAAAGAAGAACTTCGGCGAACGACCCATAGTGACACCGGCTGATTTGGAGGGAAAATCGCCGGAAGAACAGGAAATGTTGAAAGTTATGGGTTTCTGCGGTTTCGACACGACGAAAGGTAAAAAGGTTGATGGCAATGTGGAAGGTGAGGTTCATGTTGTATTAAAAAGGAAATACAGGCAGTATATGAATCGAAAAGGTGGTTTCAACAGGCCTTTAGACTTTGTAGCGTAATGGTAACCCACAACCTACTTCTTGTTTCTGGCCTCAAGGGCCTGTGATGTGATATTTGTTCTAAAGCTTGTTCTCTCATTAACTAAGACTTATACAACAAAAATATTTAATTTCATAATTCTACACACATTCACAAATAATCCCGAGCGTCAATCAATCATTTTAGTTAATGATTACAAGCTTTAAGAACAATTTTATTAGTAATAAGTGTTAACTGTTTTCCATTTTGTATTGAAACTAGTTTTTGAGTTACGACTGTGATATACAAACACAAATGTTTTACACAACTATATACACACATTTCATTACCCAACAGAGACATTCAAATATTTTATACAATTTGATAGAAATAAATTAAAAGTAAAACTTGTAACAAAAAAAAACCTTCACACTATTACAGTCGTAACACAAAAAATGATTTTGCCACACAACAAATAATTGTAAATATCTGATAACTTTGAAAAAAAAAGGAGAAATCTTTTATAATTATTTTTACAATAACAAAAACGACAACCATTTTTGATTCAAATTGTTGATTCGTTGTTTTGTGGCATTTAGGTAAGTTAGTTATTAAGTCCGGATACCTCAGTGCCCGTGCGCAGCCAAGGCCCGCACGGGTTTATAGTCAAGCGCTCCGCGCACCAAGAAGTCTAGTGGAGTCCATTTGGAAACGACATGGTATGTGAAGTTATCGCCAACAACTATGGCTCGTAACTAAAAAATATACATTGTTTTATACAATTCTATAAATGAACACTACTGTAATGGTTCAAGTAACATCGGAAATTGGAAAACCTCTTCAGAAAGACAGAGCTACTGTTGGTAATAACTCCATAACCGTTTCATAAGACTGATTTATCGTAGCCAAGTTGAGAGTTACCCTCGTTAAGCGCCACACACATACCATAGATATATTTATACACTTTACAACCACCAACCCCCCCAAACCCCTATCCTCCACAATGTACAATAGTTAAAGAGCAATGAGCCAGAGTGTGATCTTCTCGATATTTTTGTTTTTGAATCATGAGATGTAACTATTTGTATATCAAATCTTACTTTTTTCATAATTTAACAAGTATTGAAACCTTGTTTTGTTACATATGAAATGAAAATAGAAAAATTAAAAATGTTATCCAAATATACAAGAACATAGGAAATATATTTGAAATTGAATGAATTGGGCAAAGGTAAAGATATCAGCAAATTGTCATAATTTAAAAAAATCATAAATCCAAGGATTTAATTGAACAACATACGTAAAGGAATAAAGGCTTCCTCCATTACCGATGATGTCCAAGGCCCTTGAAGGAGGCAAAAAATTTAAATTTTAGCCCCGTGAGGACTATCTATCATGGTTGAGTCTTAGTACTCAGCCCCCCCCTCATTCAGTGTCGCTGACAAGGCCATTAGTTTATATAATAACTTTAAATACAAATAGTTATACATCGTCAAAGTATTCTAACACAAATCAATATCAACAAGACTACACTCTGTCCCATCGTTCTCCATAGGCCATATACAATATACATATGTTACTTAAATGTGATATTAATTAGTCTAAGACGTTCAAACGCTGAACGAGGGAGCTACGATATGTTTACAACTCGTTTCCAAACTGACTCCATGTGACTTGTCACACCATCGCACCCCATGAATGAATCTAACACAAGCACTATGTTAGAAATACAAATTTTTTACATTCCGAAATGGAATTGAGGATCTGTCCTCTATTTTCATTTATCGTGTAAAGAAAGTCATAAATAAGCAATTTCTTTTCAACTCATTCAATAGTTCCCTCAATTTAAGTTGAACCAAAATGGCGCCTGCGAAGGTACAATCATGGACAAAAATGTTGACAGTTTTATAAAATGAGAAAACTTGTGCAACCATGAGTGAGTATACCAAACTAGTTACTATAGTTACGCGCCCCCATCATTTCGCATTTGGTTGAGACCCAAAAATGTTTTACTGCGCGTGGTTCAACTTATATTGAGGGAGTTATACTTTTAATTATGACAATTATTATTATACCTTTATTTCTCACACAGCTTTGTATAAATTCAAGTCATTTTATTAAGGTCCCTTGTGGTTAAAAGCCTCCACATGTTTCTAGCAATACTAATCCATCCTTTCCGTCAATCTTTAGAATAGGATAGGATTCGTCAGTCCATCTCTTCCCTTGTCTTCCCACTTCTTTTCCCTGATGGACCTGACCGTTTACTTGTTTAGGGTCCACCTCTCATAAAGACCAAAAGTATTCGCACTTACAATGGACTGGATCCATCTCATAATGCAATCGTTTTGTATGACTTTCTAATATACATTAAAAATGTATTAATTAAAAAATAACCATCAACTTGAATAAAAAAGCCAAAAAAAATAACTAAAATTTTTATGTTTTTTAAAGAAGTCACTATTAATTCTGGCTGATTTTTAAGTTAAAAATGAAACTTTTTTTTTTCATAATAACAAACACAGAATCTAAAAGATTCATTCCCACGTGTAAATACCACCAATTACTATTTATTTCCTAATTCAAAAGTGTACATTTTCTGGTGAAATTTAAATATTTAAGTTAAAACAAAATAATTTAGGTATAAAAAATGCATATCCTTGGATAGTTTTGTATTTATTTTAAGAAAATTTTTGACATGAGAACTGGTAAATTGCACTGAATGTTGGTTAAAAAAAAATTCAGTCTATGTCAAAAGCCTTCTACATAAAAGACATGTTAACCGGAAAAATATGTCAACAAATCTTAAATTTATATTACTATAAGCAAATTTAAGTAATATATTATTTAAGCAATCTTTTTAATATTCAACTAGCTAGTTGTCCGCGAATTCGTCCATTTGTAAAACTAAGAATTCCCTATGATGGCTGAAGTTCGTCCTCTCTGTATCCTAAGGACAGGAACAACTTTGTCACCCCCTTGGACTGCACCCTTTTCACGATCTTATGGGTCTGTTATAAAATTTTCGAAAAAAAACACGCAAATTCAAAAGTTCAATATTATTAAGATTGCTCAAATTATGAATATTGAAAATAATAATTATTGTTTTTAAGCTCACATGGACATTTGAAAATTACGACATCTTTAGAAAAAAAAATATTTAAAAATTTATGTTGTCACTAAAAAAAATATTTTATGTTATGAAACTTCTTTTAACAAAAAATTTTTGAAACAAGTCATAATTTTTAAGAGCTTTTTCATATGTAATTATAATTTAGTAATATATCCAAAAGAATTCTTATAGTTTGTTTTTAGTACTTAAATATGAAGAAAAATTATTTAATTTAGGAATTATGTTATAATATATGAAATAAAATTCATTAGTTTTGTGTTAATAGCTCAGAAAAAGGTTATATTTTCATTTAGTTGTAAAATGTATGAAATTTATAATATTGATCAGTTTTATTTCAATTTCGTTTCATATTGAATGTTAATCCAAGGATGTAAAAATTCAAAATAAAACTTATTTGGAACTCCTATTTTATTTGATTTAAAAAAAAAAACCTTCAAGAACTGAATTGAGATTACAAACATTTCTGTGATGTTTGGTATAAATGTCTCGGTCTGGGAGTTTGTCGTTGTCACCCCACAGTGCCTGTCGGTCCCGGTTGTTATCTGATAATAATCGTTAACTCTTGATAGGTAATTTGCTCTTACCCAGTTTCCCGCCTTCGGGATGTGACGACCCCATCGCCCGCTGTTGGGATAACCTCTGTCACAGCAGAGATTATTGCACCAGTGCAGTCAGTCACACTGGTGGTAGGTCTTTTGTTGCAAGAGGCCGGCTAGGTAGGTACCACCGCAGTGTCAAATATTCTCCCACCAAATAGTAGTGCTTAGGTGTTACTGTGTTCCGGTTTGAAGGGCATTGTACGCTAGTGAAATTACTGGGCAGAGGAGATTTAAGAACTAATATCTCGAGGTTGGCAACGCGTGAGTGGCACCTACTAATGGTGCTGCAAACGCTCATAGGCTACGGCACCCACTTACCATCAGGTGGGCCGTATGCTTGTTTGCCAACTTGTAACATAAAAAAAAAGTTGCTAGTTCACCCTTAGGGTTACGGAGGTCAGATGGCAATCGTCATGTGTAAAAAGTGGGCAAAAATACCAGGATTAATAATCAAAGAAGAATACTTGAGCTTGTGTTGCGAAATGGAATTTGCAACATAAAGTAGGTCTTTTGTTGCAAGAGGCCAGCTAGGTAGGTACCACCACTGTGTTAAATATTCTACCGCAAAGGAGTAGTGTCTTCGGCATTACTGTGTTTCGGTTTGAAGGACACTAGCTAGCGAAGTTACTGGGGAAAGGATTAAGAATCAATATCTCTCGTTGTCAACGCGCGAGTGACACCTACTAATGGTGTTGCGCGCGCTCATCCTATGAGGATACGACAACCGCTTATAGTTCCTTAAATGTAAGTTGAACCAAAATGGCCGCTTCTGCGCAGGTACAATCATGGACAAAAATGTTAGGCAAAAATATTGATTTCGTCTTATTTAAATAGATTTTTATAAAGTGGGAAAACGGAATTAAGTTTATAATATACTTATTATTTCTTCTAAATTCAATTAATTATTTATTCATTTTCGTTATTAATTACTTAAATAGAATAAAACAAATAAATAGTATAGAAAAAGGTACCTATATACAAAAAAGTTAATGTACATTTTTAATCACTGTCACTTATTGGGATGACACCTTATCTTCTCAAATAAACTTAAATGTTTAAACATCTGACAAAATAAATTATATTTAAATTTAATAATTTATTTTTAAAGAACAAAGAACCGTGAGCGAGTGTACTAATTGGGTCTAGCGTCGCCGCGTTGCTATAGTTACGCGGCCCCCTTCATACCGCATACGGTTGAGACCCAAAAACGTGTTACTGCGCATGGTTCAACTTACATTTAACAGACTATACCATCAGGTGGGCTGTATGCTTGTCAACTTAAAATGAAATAAAACAACAATAATTCACATAACATTTATTTATCTTAAATAATATTTTTAGGAATATAATACAATAGCTTACGTCTCTATGTCAAATAATATACTAGAAATAAAATCTTAGCTTACTGAATAGTAATTAGGCTGTATCAGGGAGTTTACTATGAACTCTTATTGCGGTTGAAATGATGATCTAAACTATTTTGTACCATGACAAATATATTTATACGTCATGCTCACATAAAATCAAAGTTAATGGTAAGCCCCCTGTACTAAAAGTTAATACTTTAATGTTGAGTGGCAACATTTGATATAAATAATTTAAATTATGATACAAGAACTTGCGGATTTCATGGTCGGTTACAAGAATTTAAGAAGCAATATACATAAACTTATAATACATGGACCGGCCCTTTCATAATAAACAAAATGTCCCAAGAGTCGTTGGTGCTTCTTCGTAATATTGCACTTACGCAAGCATGGGCGTAGGGAGGGGGCGGGGGCTTGTCATCCAGAAAGGATGACGGCAACCTGGTAAAGTTGATGATTACTACGAAGAGATGGCGTCGAGTAATCCGCGATAAACTCTTCCCGCGCGGTGGTCACGACCCTCAGCATTGAGGAAACCAGAGTGAGAAGGAAGAGATATGCCATTTGACCTATTTAACCAATAACTATTGAAGTAAATAGTCATATTGCCCCTCTGAACCCTAAGTTAAGATTTATCCTTCCATAGGCCAAATGCTGGCTAAGTTACTCACACATGAATATGTTGCAAGCTTTTGAAGCTAATTTAATTCTTGTGACTATCTTCGATTCATTGCGTCGGTTAAATTTACGAAGAAGCACCAGCGAGTTTGATATTTTGTATGGAAAGGCCTGTATATTATTTATTTTTAAACATATACAAAGGGGCTACGTTTTATCAGAAATTCTACTAAAAATTAGGTCGAAAATTTTAGTATTCCCTTAAATATTTATGATATGACGTCACACGATTTGAATGAAGCATTCTTGTCACATAATGTCACACATTCATGATAAGTCTGTGTGACGTATTTTAACCTATGAATAGATCCCAAACATAATGAGATTCAGAACTAAAAGGAACGAGTAAATATATTTAGGAACTTGTATTATAACCAAGCGAATCGGTTCGTATGATTTTAGATTTTGCTTTGACAAAATCGTACTCGAAATCGTATCGAATTTTAATATATTGTATGAATTAGATTTGTGCATTAAATTAAAATTTTCATTAGAACTTACACAAATTTTCAAAATATAAATTTTTTGAATAAAATTTATTTATATATTTTATGTATTCATAAAAAATTGTAATAAAAAAATTAAAATATTTCATTACATTTAAATACTAATTCTGGGTAAACAGAAAATAATTTGAGAACGTGTGACGTGTGACAAGTGTAGGTAATAGTTATGAAACGGTCACACGAAATGATTTGTGACAAGACTTTTTAAGTTTTTAGTAGCGAAATTTAAATTAAAACAAAACGGTGATCTTACTAATATAATAAAAGTGAAAAATTGATTTGTTACTCGTATACGGATCAATAGATTTAGATGAAATTCGGCATACAAATGTTTATTAATTGCATTAACACTTTTTGATTGGTAGGTTAAATAATAAGTAAGGATTATAAAAACAGAATTACATGACTTCTCCACTTGAAAATTGCATATATGTGTCTTTGCATTGAATATTAGTGTTTCTAGAAGACTAGGTCATTATTTTAGATTTTTGTTTTATTAAAAAAATATTGTCACAAAAATTTCTGTCACACTCTTTCATATTTAATTGCTTGTCTAAGAAATTACTGTATTAATATTTTTTCGTCACACCTCTCTTGTCACACGTCATTTTCGTGACGTTGATAAAATTTAATATTTATAATACGTCCATTTCCATAAAAGTTTTAAAATAACGATTGGCACATGGAATGTTTGTGATTAATAAAAAATATATATCCAATACATAGAAAGTATAAATATATATATTACTAAAAATTATATCATTAATAATAATATATACTTTTAAACTATTATCTTTTTAGAGTTTTGTACAAAAATAATATAGATATGTAGCTAAGTACTATTAACGCTCTAAGAGCCTTGAAACCGGTTTAACACTAACGGGTTAATATACGTCAAAATCGATTTTTCAATCTGCGTCATTGAAAGTACCGGTTTTTTTATGATTTTCTAAAGCTTTTATAAATTCTTTTCTGAAAACTTCTTTGGCCGATCTAATCATGGCTAATGAGCTTTACCCAGTTTATTTAAAGAATGAACCTTACTACCGCCGTCGGTACGTGACGACCCATCACCCGCTGTTGGGATAATCTCTGTCATAGTAGAGATTATTGCACCAGTGCAAATAGTCACATTGGCGGTAGGTCTTTTTGTTGCAAGAGGCCGGCTAGGTAGGTACCACCGTAGTGTCGAATATTCTACCGCCAAATAGTAATGCTTAGGCATTTCTGGTTTCCGGTTTGAGAACGTGTGACAAGTGGCGGTTAACAAAGTCACACGAATTGATTTGTGACAAGATTTTTAGTGACAAAACTTAAAACAAAACGAAGAAGTTTAGTTTGATACTCGTTTACGAATCAACAGATTTAGATGAAATTTGAATTAGAAGGTTAGGGTAGCAAAATTATTGGTAAATTTCTCCATCTTTCTCAAGTCTGCCTCCTCACAATTTTACCACCATTTTTTGTGACATTTTTAAATTAACCATTGACTCGATAAGAACTTTCATATTTTATTCTCACTTTAAGCGGTAATTATAGTCTTAAACCGGTTTCGAACTTTATTTCATTATTCTTTTTTACATTTTCACATAATATGATAATAAATATATCTTACGGCCGAGATCATTGACAAAATTTCGTTTGTCACTTTAAAAAAGCAAAAAAATACAACCGCAACCTGTCAGAACATGTCATATACATAGTATCCAGCATACGTCAGAACACGATAAATTATCAATAACACACACACATTATTAAATTACAAATACACACAAAAGAAAAAATACCCTATCATGATATTATATTGTTAGATATTTTTTCGATATACAGCACGAGAAGATAGAACATGTTGTAACTTGCTTATAACTTGTCATAACTTACTAGAACATGACTGAACGCGTCATAACGCGTTATAACGTTCTAGAACTCGTCATAGCATGTTATAACCTTATATATAACTCGTCATAACTTACTAGAACGTGACTGAACGCGTCATAACACGTTATAACGTTCCAGAACTCGTCATAACTTGCTATAACACGACAGAACGCATTATAACATCCTGGAATGTTACCATAACATGTCATAACAAGTTCAATCAGTCTAGAACCCGTCATAACATGTTATAACCTTCTAGAACGTGTCAGAACACGTCATAACGTTCTAGAACGGTGCCGCCTCGTCGAGAGTGTGGAGCCAGTTGAATATAATCATGTTTCTCTCGTATTTCGACAGAGGTCGTCCCCTCTCGCGCTCCAGATCAGCGGCGGTTAGTGCGAGGTTCGCAGCTTCTGTGTGAGTTTCATCGATTTGGGTTTATTATTACTGTACTTTGACATATTAATAAATAAATAATAAATAAACGGGAAAGTGCTACCCTCACACAGTACATTCAATTGAAGTAGCAGTTACCGTACTGCTACACATATCGTTCATATCGTTAAGGAGAAATCCTCTTTGTGGTAGGGGATCGAAGGGTTGTGTTACTAAGTGTAGGAAGGTTTTGTTTGTGTTGTGTGTGTAAAAAGTGCTTTGAACTCATATTTGTGAATCGTGGGTGGTGAGAAATGGGCAATGTTGTATCTTGGTGTATGAGGGAGCTAAAAAATTGGTCACATAATATGAATATTAGTAATGCTTTTTCAAGTCATTAGTAATGCTATTTCCCCTCAAAACTAGTAGTGGGTATGATAGTGTAAGGCGGTCGGGATCGAACCCGTAATATTAAAGTTTAAATGTCAAACATACCCGGGTGAACGAACTTAGTGTTGTGTTTCGTTGGTACCGCCAGTGTTGTCGGTCCCGGGTTCGATGTCACCGCTACCGATGCAGCAGCCTGGAAAAAAGTTGTGTGTCTGTCTGTACTGACTAATCACCAAAACATTATAATGCGAAAGTGAGTTTGTTTATTAATCCACTGAACCGATTATGATGAAATTTGGTATAGATATAGATGGGACTATGGAGACGGTTAAGCATCACAGGTAGCGGGTTCGATCTCGCTCGGTGCAAATGTTTGTATTGCCCATACATACGTATCATGGTATCATGGCCAATGTACAGCAATTATTAACAACATTAATTATTAATAGTATATAATTATTAGCTAAGTTACTTATATTCACTTCTTTTGTTTATATTTAAGTTATTAATAAATAATAATGACTACGTTCTTTAATTTGAGGGTCGGTAACATGTTGACAGGAGCAGTTTGTATAGAAAAATAAAATTATAAATTATTAATTAAAGTAAATTTTACTCGCATTTTTTTCCAAATTTTCTAACCTTGGACTTCTACAAATAATTCAAAATGAAAACTACCCAAATCGGTCCAAGCCGTTCCCGAGTTTTAGCGAGACAAACGAACAGAAATTGATTTATATATAAATAAAATAAATAATAATAAATAAACGCTACACACTCAACGGCCCCCATTAGGATAATTATATCCTGTGTCGGGGGTCCGGAAACATTCACAATGACAAGCACAAACACAACTAGGCGGGAAAACATGCCTGTACGATTAATACAAACATCTGCTCCGAGCGGGAATGGAACCCGCAACCGTCGAGGCTTAAGGCAGACTCGCTACCCACAACGCCACAACGGTGTCAAGATTAATGCGATCAAAGCCGCGGCCAGAAGCTAGTATTTACCTCAAGCTTGTCCAAATTGAACTCCGATTGGGACATTCTCTCCAAAGCGCGATACGTTGTCAAGAGACGACGCTTTATATAGTTCTGACGGACCTGGAATATGGAAAATATATATTAAAACAGTTAATAGAATCATAATTCATTTAATTTCTAACCCATGCCACCTTTTGACACCCTTTGCCACCCAAACATCGAACCTTTGCCACTGCTTGACACCCAAACCAAACCTGCAATTTTTTACCACCTTGCAAATTTCTTTGAAATTAATTTCATATAAAATTACAAAAATATGTGACGTCACACTAAGAAGTAAGTCACACACATGTGACTGACGAAGTCATGACATTCGTGTGACGTACTTTAGGGATGACAATTGAGAGTGAATGGATATTTGTTACTCTTTAACTCAAAAATTACTGAACGGATTTAGATGAAATTTGGCACACAGATCATACACGCATAGGATACTTCTTCTTCTTATCGAGTGGTCAGTGGCCAACTTAGTGTCAGAGTTGTTCAGGTCGCACGTATAGGCCTTCGACTTGACTTATCGACTGTTGTCAAATTGTCAACAGCCGAGACCAACTATTTACGTGCCCTCCAGAGCACGGAGACGCTCAGTTGAAATACCACTACGCGATCACCCATCTAGTGACTGACCGCGCCTAAAGTTGCTTTACACCTTTGGAATGGCTCCGCTAAGTACTTGCTCGAAGCCCCTGATAGGTTGCAGCGACGAGCGATTCGCATAATTGGCGATGAAGAGGTCTCCAACACCCTCGAATCTCTTCAACTGCGTCGTGAGATTGCCGCCCTAAGCGCTTTCTACCGAATGTATCACTTTGTCGTACTTCCAAAAAGTGGAACTCATTGCCGGCTCACGTGTTCCCTCCTTCCTACAGTCTGGGCTCCTTCAAACGTGGCGTGAAGAGGCATCTTGCGGGTAGGCAGGGCGAGGGTGGCTAACACGGTTGCATTCACCAACTCTGTTAGCCGCCTTCGTGTTTGGACTTTATTTCCACTTACCATCAGGTGGAGTAGAGTCATCTGCCATACTTTCCGAATACAAATACAAAAAAACCCTCCGATGGTTTACCGATCAATGAACGCACCTGGCTATGAGCATCTCTCTAATGTTGGGTTCTGCGGGATTATTAAAAAGCGAGAGCCAATACAGTCTATATAGTAGATTGTAACATATAATTATACATCTCATGTTGCCAATTAATTTTCTTCCATCAGACAGGTAATTCTGTTTTGCCACTTTTTGCCACCTTGTGTCAGACTCTCACATAAAGGGTACCGTAAATGAAATACACATTTTGTGAAAATTTCAACTCTACCTATTACAGTTTGTGAGGTATAGTCTGCTGACAGACGGAAGGCTAGCAGTGACTAAGTACAAGGGTTCTTTAGGTAAAAAGGCGTCGAACCCTTAGGTCTTGAGTGCTCAGGGTGAGGTCACCTGAGTCCCCATCACGTGGCCTGGAGGAAGATGAAGGTCAGACTAGTACCAAGTGGCGACAAGGGTGGGCAATGCCTTCAGTGTGAGGGCAACATCATCAGGTCACCCCGGGATGGGCCCTGAAGTGCGTTCCACAGGACTCTTGTAACAGGAGTTCCCATTGCCTTTAGCACGCACTAAAGTCAGCCACTGATGAGGTTTTAGTGGGACACGGAACCTTAAATAACTCGGTTCTCTTCCCCAGGAGGCCGGATATCTAGTTGCAGATTTTGGGTATGGAACCCTAAATGGACGCAAATAAGCAATACCATGTCAACCCACAAAATTGAAAAAACTGAGTTATATTTGCAGAAGTGTTGGTAAATGGCTGAAGAACATTTTTTTAAGGATTTTAAGCTTTAAAACTTCTAAAAAAGCCATTTTTTCAATCATGCAATGTATGTATTTTTAAACATTTTGGGTTATATTATATACGAAATATGCACTTTGTATACTTATTTTTGTGAAAATAAGTAAAATAACTTACATAAATCTGAAATTGCTAAAAACTTGACCAATACATTGTTGTTCAAAATTTTCAAACGCGTTTTTCTCGAAATGACATTCGTGTGGGTTGACATGGTATTGCTTATTTGCGTCCAAATACTACCTTCTTATTATCGCTGGGCAGCACTCTGTGTGGGGGCTGGACCGGATGTGACCTCTGCGGGGAGGGCAGCTGGGAGCCTCCTACTGGAATTATGAAATAGTTATGTACATTTTAACTTAGCAGACCTATCTGCCTTTGTCTGCGTGTTTTGGAGATTTCTCAAAATCAAAATTATTTTTATTCAACCATAACGACTACACCTAAAGTTATTTAACCAACCACGCATCCACATACTAACCGCACCTGAAGTTACTTAACCGGTCACCCATCCCCACACCAACCACGCCTAAAGTTACTTAACCGGTCACCCATACACATACCGACCACGCCTAAAGTTACTTAACCGGTCACCCATCAACTAACCGACTACACCTAAAGTTACTTCACCTGTCACCCATCCCCACACCAACCACGCCTAAAGTTACTTAACCAGTCACCCATTCACACACCGACTACGCCTAAAGTTACTTCACCTGTCACCCATCCCCACACCAACCACGCCTAAAGTTACTTAACCGGTCACCCATCCACACACCGACCACGCCTAAGGTTACTTAACCGGTCACCCATCCCCACACCAACCACGCCTAAAGTTACTTAACCGGTCACCCATACACATACCGACCACGCCTAAAGTTACTTAACCGGTCACCCATCAACTAACCGACTACACCTAAAGTTACTTCACCTGTCACCCATCCACATACCGACCACACCTAAAGTTACTTAACCGGTCACCTATCCACACACCGACCACGCCTAAGGTTACTTAACCGGTCACCCATACACATACCGACCACGCCTTAAGTTACTTAAACGGCCACCCATCAACTAACCGACTACACCTAAAGTTACTTCACCTGTCACCCATCCACATACCGACCACGCCTTAAGTTACTTAACCTGTCACCCATCTACATACCGACCACGCCCAAAGTTACTTAACCTATCACCCATCCAGATATCGACCACGCCTAAAGTTACTTAGCCGGTTACTCATCAAGATACCAACCACAATTAAAGCTTCCTAACCCACTGTTCGTTTATGTAACTGAATGTAGATACGTACCCGCTACCCAAGTGCTGCAAGATCTGGAGGCAGCACTCAAGGTCAAGGCCTCAAGAGCTGCACAGAGGCCCACTTCGGATGTAGCACTAGAAAACATATAATAGATTCATTATATATGACGACGTTGTGGCCACAGCGCCACAGGTCGAGGGTTCGATTCCCGCTCAGAGCAGATGTTTGTATTGACCATACATGCCTGTGTTCCGGTCTGGTTGTGTTTGTCCTTGTCATTGTGTATGTTTCCGGACCCCCGACACAGGATATAACTATCCTAATAGGGGCCGTTGGATGTGTAGCGTTTACATACAAATGAAAAAAAAAAAACACTTTTTTGATAATCTCACAGGAACCTAAAATTTTTCAGGATAAAATATCCTGTGTTAATCCAGGTAATAAGCTATCTGTATGATAAATTCCATCCATTTGAATGGATCCGTCAAGGACATTTCGTCAGCAGCCATGCATAATGTACGTCACACATAATTTCATGACTTTGTCATTGTCATATTTGTGAGATTAGGCAGTAGTGTGACGTCACATAATTTTTGTAATTTTACATTTATTATTACAAATTTTGTTCCGATCTATAACCTTCTCTTCAACGTGGGTGGGACTATTTCAGGCCCAATCTCCTACGCCCATCGGATCCTTTCCATTTCCCTCCACTCCTCATGACAATACTAGTGTTACAAACATCCTTATTGTAGTGACAACTTCCCACCAAATTATTTATTTGTCAATTTTGTAGTCATGGAGACATGGAGACTGCTGACAGTCACTTGAAAGACGCAGAGTGACGTCACTAGCATGTCGGTGACGCGAACCCATAAACTTACCGAAATCTCCCAACCCGGTTAAACAAGGTCTCAATTAAATACATTTGATGTGTGTGTTTACCTCCGGACAGGAGTGAAGCCAGGTGGCGAAGCGACATCACCAGCGCTGAACGACCTCCGGAGCCCTAACTGAGCGCACAGAGCTGCGCATCCGGCCAGAAGCTCCCGACAAGCGTCCCCAGTTTGGAGACTTGCAGATCCTCGCCTGAATGGAAATTCCACTTTTTCGTTTTGCCACCATGATAAACATGTGGCTATCTAGACTTCAAGATGACGATGAGAAGATACTTTAAATCAGGGATTAACGAAGTGATCCAGAGATACCCCAATGGGTCGATATTGATTTCCCGAAGGTCCACATAAACGAATTGATTTGAGGATTGATGTGGTCTAAAAATCTACCCATATTCATTAAAATAAGTTGGCATTTGGACTTGATTGGTTGTATTTTTATATTCGCTGAATTTAAGATAATTATTCCATCATTGTCATCAGTCACACTGGTGGTAGGTCTTTTGTTGCAAGAGGCTGGCTAGGTAGGTAACACTGCAGTGTCAAATATTCTATCACAAAGCAGTAGTGTCTTTGACATTACTGTTTTTTTGTTTGAAGGCTACTGTAGCTAGCGAAATTGGGCAAAGGAGGGAGGAGTGACAAGTGTTCATAGGCTACGGCAACTGCTTACCATCAGGTGGGCTGCAAGCCTTCTTGACAGGTTAGTAACATTAAAAAAATAATCATTTTGTAAAAGGGTTTCTTACCTAAAATAGTTTGGAAATCCTTGTCTTAATGAAATAAACTTCTACTTACTTAAGTTTGCCTTCAGGATTTGGACTGGCTACCCTTAAACTGGGGTCAGGTCCCTGACCAGCCTGCAAAAGATAAAAACTATTTTACAAATTGTAATTATATGTCAAGAACAGCCTAAATATGTATTTTAATTTCGATAAATTCAGTATAAATGGCCACAGACTGGGTAGGTTCCAATCTTCTTCTCACTAGCACTATTGAGTTATTCTGCCCAGGGTCCGTTTATTACTCTTATGCAGATTTTACCCACACCACAACTGAGTCATGCCACAAATCATAACACTAGCTTATGTTTTTAATTACCATAGTCAAGTAAATATAGAGTGTGATAAGGAAGGTTAGGCATGCTGATAGCGTGTCCGCTTTGTGCCAAAATTTGGTCTTGGCATCTGTTCTTGTGGGTCACCACACCATGCCTTGGAGAGCATGTTAAGCTGTGGGTTCCGGTTGTTATCAAATAATGTCTAATAATAATTGTTAACTTTTGATAAGTAAATTGCTCTTACGCAATGAGTTTGCCATAAGGGTTATGAGGTCAGATGGCAATCCCTCTGTGTAAAAACAAGTAATGAGGCCCTGGGTAATATTGGGGACAATGCAAGGAAGAAGTGTATACTAACTCACCTTACAGGCAAGTAATCTAAGAACTCTGGCATCGGAAGCTGCAGACGATACGCTAAACAAAGATAGCTCAGTGGTAACGGACTCGTGGGAGGGCGAGCGTGCCACCCCCACGCTCCGCCATGCCTCCCCCGTGCACATCTCCACTGGTGTAAAATAATAACAAAAATTATTAAAAATATATTAATGTCCCTATGGAATAAGATTTCCAATACTTGTATATTATATAAGGATTACTAATTCTCCTTTCTGTAAGAATATACGGTCCAAGATATGTAGGCTACTACAATAAATTGTAAAATAAAAAGACTAAGTAGTTTAAATTTCTATTATTTCGATTGAATTCGTCAATATTTCACGTCCTATTAATAATAAATAGGATCCTTTTTTAATTTTATAAAATATTTTTAGTAATAATAACAAATTTATAAGCCAAAAATAAATGTTTTTTTATTTAATACAATTTTACCATGAGCCGGGTTATGAAATACGATTTTTACCGTTTATGTTGGGATCCACGGCGAATATTTTTATTTACCGCTTCGTAAAATAAGTTTTTTCTTCCTCAGAATATTGTAAGTAATCTTATTTTCAATTATTTTCAAATATAAACATGATATGAAATAACAAAAATTTTGCGTCGATTAGTCGTAAACGTAAACGTCAAATTCACGAATCGTTTTAAAATATAAAGTTCTGAAAATTTTGAATGTTACATAAAAATACTTATTCATTGTAATACTTTATTTATAAAGTTCATATTTAATTTTATAACTAATTAATATATTATCATTTAATTTAAAGGTAAAAGGTAGTTGAAATAATAATATGGATTATAGTCCTACTTATGCCATCTATCAAGCATTTTCTTCATTAGTTAGTACCGAAATCAAATTATAGATGGCGATAGTTATACTAAAATTACACCAATGTATTTATTTCTAATAATTTTAACTAGTTTTATAAATTAAAGTTATAATTAAACATCATCATCATCATCATCAATAAAATTATTTATTGAGATCGAGTAAAAATATTATTTGGGTCTTTATAAAAACTATTTATTGTTGCATTAATAATTGATATCTACAACAATTAATAAAATAAAATAGTCAATTAAAACAGATAAAAAACAAAATGGCGTGTTAGTAAAATCTTCTTCATAAATATTATTACACTTATTGATTCTATTTGAATCGCTACAAGCCATCGTCCGCTCCGCATCATGTTTATCAAGGTATTGCTTATTTAAGATTGTTTTACATGGATTAATAATAAAATACAATAAAAAATTAAAATTACCTATTTGTGCTTATAACAAAAAAAAATGTCCATCTGTTGCTGTGATTTGGACTTACCCTAGCAGATATAGTTGACGTTATAAAGTGTAAAATAAGACACTTGTATTTTAGAAAAAAATTACGATTCTACGTAGGTAGGAAGCAGAACTTAAAAATTATTTACCTACTAGTATCTCTCTGCGGCTTCACTCACGTAAATAGTTTGTTTTTTTATTATGTTATAAGTTGGCAAGCAAGCATACGGCCCACCTGATGGTGATGGATGGAGACGCTCATAGCCGAGTGCACCCGCTGATCGGTAAACGATCGGTAGGTTAAGCAATTTTAGGCGCGGTCAGTCACTAGATGGGTGATCGCATAGTGGTATTTCAACCGAGCGTCTCCGTGCTTCGGAGGGCACGTAAAAAGTCGGTCCCGGCTGTTGACAATTAGACAACAGTCGATAAGTCAAGTCAGAGGCCTACGGGCGACCTGAACAACTCTGACACTAGGTTGACCACTAACCAATCGATAAGAAGAAGAAGACCTGATGGTAAGAGGTTGTCGTAGCCTATGAGCGCGCGCAACACCATTAGTATGTTACTCACACGTTGCCAACCTCAAGATATTGGATCTTGAATCCCCTTTGCCCAATAATTTCTCTAGCCTACAGCGGCCTTCAAACCGGAACACAGAAATGCCTAACCACTACTATTTGGCTGTACAATATTTGACACTGCGGTGGTACCTACCTAGCTGGCCTCTCGCAACAAAAGACCTACAACCAGTGTGACTCATTGCATTGGTGGAATAATCTCTACTATGACAGAGATTATCCCAACAGCGGGTGATGGGATCGAGACGGCCCGAATAAGTAACAAACATTAGATGTGTGTAAAGTTGTACATTTTTTGATAATCCCACGGAAACCTAACATTTTTCTGGGATAAAAAGTAGCGTTTGTGATATTCCAGACTACTATCTATCTCTGTTTATTTATTTATTTTATTTTCAAGGAAAACAAACAGTGTACTATTTCTTACTAGCTAACTTACAATAATAAAGAACTAACCAATAAAGTTTCCACTAATTAATAACACAAATATAAAACAAAAAACAAAAGCTAAACACCAACAAATTCACATACGCTTAAAATATAGAAAAATAAAAATAACTAAATACAAATTTAAGTAACTGAGCAAAATAAAATACAATTTCAAAATCAGCAACATTTCTCCAAGATAGTTTTTTTGAATTTGATAAGACTATGGTTAAACATATCAAGTTCAAAGAAGTTATTATTATATTTACTACAAGAACGTTTAATAAAATTATTTGCACAAAATTTAGTTCTTGACAAAGAACGTTGAACGTTTTCTTGCACTCATCCTCTGTGTCAAATTTCATTCAGATACCCTCAGCCGTTCTAGTGTGAAAGAATCCATCCATCCATTCATCTATCAATCCGTCCAAACTTTCACATTTATAATATTAGTTAGAAGTTAGATTATTAAAAAAAATATTATTATTATTTTCGCGTCATGTAAGACGATGTCAAATCCGAATCGTGTATATAAGGATATAATACATACAGCTTTGTCGTGTACTGTATATTATATACGTTACTGTTAGACACGAGGTCAGAGGCAATTTGAAAAACGACTGCTTTTTATAGTCAGCCTCAGTGGCGGATTTACAAATTCTCAAGGTATATAGGCTGTAAGGTCCTACATTATTTTCAAATAATGATAAAATCCATTTCGATAAAATTTCACTTTTAATGTTTTTTTGGGTATAATTGTATCGTCAAACAATACCGCATTGAGGAAAAAAATCATGCAGAAATCTTTTTGATTTCTATGACGTAGCAAAAAAGTCGTTCTCCAAATTTGTCGCCTCAAAAATCTGCCTCAATAACTCAAGCTTACTCAGCCTACTGGTAAATCCGCCACTGGTAAGCCAGAAATTGTCAAAATTATTATCCAATGGCTTTGAAATTACTGTTTTATGAATAGTTATTAGTTAAATGGTTCTTAAATTAATAAGACTATCATGAGAGATAATGGTCCTTCATGAGGGTGTATGGGTTACGTTCGAGGTCAAATTCTTCTTCTTCTTGGTAGCATTATTACCGGTATTATATTTACCGGATATATTTCTCCGGATTTGACACGTTACTAGTTATTACACGGAGCGATTGCCATCTGACCTCCGCAACACTAAGGGCGAACCGGTAACTCATCGGATAAGAGCAATTTACTTATCAAGAGTTAACGATTGTTATCAGATGTTATGTGATAACATCCGGGACCGGCAGCTTAAAGTGCTCTCCGAGGCACGGTGGGAGAACCCCCAATTATAAACAATTGAAACAGATAGGGAATCGCATCCGCAACCAAGATCAAACCCATAACCCTCGCACTAAGGTAGCGGATTCGGCTCTTTAACCGTTGAGCCATTGGCTGCAATATAATAATGAATAAAAATTGTTTTTTTATTTTTATTTTAAATACGCCATTTTCTGTATTTAACTGTAACATAAAAATACCTTGACTTGAATTCATTAAAAGCAACTACATTTCGTTTGCGACTTTGTTACTTAGTATAAATATTATATGTTGGTTTGTATGTTCGCTTTAATGTATAAATTAAAATATAGTTAAATATAAATGATATTTTGATATGACTTGACTGACATCAACGCCCAGCCTAAACCCTTGTTATTTTGTGAGGACTAAAAAAGGACTTTTCTTTTTTTTTTTTTTTCATGTTAGAAGTTGGCAAACAAGCATACGGGCCACCTGAGGGTAAGTGGCTGCCGCAGCCTATGAGCGCTTGCAGCACCATTAGTAGGTGCCACTCACGCGTTGCCAACCTCGAGATATTAGTTCTTAAATCTTCTCTACCCAGTAATTTCACTAACATACAGTGCCCTTCAAACCGGAACACAGTAGTACCTAAGCACTACTATTTGGCGGCAGAATATTGGACACTGCGGTGGTACCTACCTAGCCGGCCTCTTGCAACAAGAGACCTACCACCAGTGTGACTGATTGCACTGGTGGAATAATCTCTGCTGTGACAGAGGTTATCCCAACAGCGGGCGATCGGGTCGTCACATCCCGACGCCTTTAAAAATTAAACTCTTAAGGTGGTAAAAAACGGATTGAAAATTTGCATGGAAGTCCGTCTGTTTTGAAACAAGAATCTTTTTTTTTTAATGTGTATTGCTGTTGGCCCTACTGGCCTTGGCAGCGTCACCGGGCTGAGTACTGAGTCCCAGACGTGAAAAAGACATAGCTCTCGCGGGGTCTCAACTTTGATTCCGTCCTTAGGGTGCCTCCTGCGAGGGCGAACGAGTAAGGACGTCATCAGGAAAGAAAGAGAAGAAGTATGAAACTTTGTTTTTAGGCGAACAATTAGTTCTAAAAAACATATATTTTAACGTTTTCTAAAATTCCACCCTTGAAAGGGGTGAAATAGGTTCAAGTTTTGTATTAAAATCGTTATTCAGTCTAGTTAGAAATAATAAGGTCACGTCAGGACGTGATGACCTCATCGCCCGCTGTTGGGATAACCTCTGTCACAGCAGAGATTATTGCACCAGTGCAATCAGTCACACTGGTGGTAGATCTTTTGTTGCAAGAGGCCGGCTAGGTAGTTACCACCGCAGTGTCAAATATTCTACCGCAAAGCACTAATGTCTTTGGCGTTACTGTGTTTCGGTTTGAAGGTCAATGTAGGTTGGTGAAGTTACTGGGCGAAGGAGATTTAAGAACCAATATCTCTCGTTGTCAACGCGCGAGTGACACCTACTTATGGCTACGACAAACGCTTACCGTTGGGTCGTATGCTTGTTTGCCAACTTGTAACATACAAAATAAAGAAATGTCGTAAAATGGTGCATCAATGGCCGCGCCTCTCCCTATAACATTGTATAATTGGTAGCCATATTGGTATCTACACCCGTGCGAAGCCGAGGTGGGTTGCTAGTCACTACATAGTATAAAACAAAGTCGCTTTCTCTGTCCCTATATCCCTATGTATGCTTAAATCTTTAAAACTACGCAACGGATTTTGATGCGGTTTTTCTTAATAGGTAGAGTGATTGAAGAGGAAGGTTTATATGTATAATAACATACATTAAATAGTGGAGTATTACTGTTATTTTTGAGGTTTCTAATGTGATGTCGTAAATGATTACATTTAACGAGTGCGGGCCACGGGCAGTAATGTATAAATCAAAACTACTGGATCGATTTTAATCATTTTTCCAGTGAATGACATAGGCTATATATTTTATACCCGTGCGAACCCAAGACGGGTTGCTAGTATTGTTATAAATAAAAATTATCAGAAAAATACAATTTTTAGTGTATATTATTTAAATATGAATTTCGTAAGCCGTTCGTAAGATTTTAAAATTAAAACCTTTTGCTAGTGTGTGTTATATATACGTATATACTTGTGTATGTACGGTAGTAAGAATATTGTGGACATTAAAACTTCCTATTTTATATAATTATTATTCCACTAGTGCAATCAGTCACACTGGTGGTAGGTCTTTTGTTGCAAGAGGCCGGCTAGGTAGGTACCACCGCAGTGTCCAATATTCTGCCACCAAATAGTAGTGCTTAGGCACTACTGTGTTCCGGTTTGAAGGGCATTGTACGCTAGTGAAATTACTGGGCGAACGAGATTTAAGAACTAATATCTCGAGGTTGGCAACGCGTGAGTGGCACCTACTAATGGTGCTGCAAGCGCTCATAGGCTGCGGCAGCCACTTACCATCAGGTGGGCCGTATGCTTGTTTGCCAACTTCTAACATAAAATAAAAAAAAATAAAAAAAAATATAATATATTTCTTTTCATGAAGTTTAACGATTGGCAACCAAGCATTCAGTCCACTTGGTACCCAGCAGTTTCCGTAACCTATAAACGCGAATGATACTTTAAATATCACACGCGCTTTGCGAACTGAATCGATACGAGGAAAGGTATGGGTAGAGAAAGGTGGGAGTGGGAGATTGGGCCTCTGGTGCTCTCGCTCATCGTACTATTAGGGCTCCTGGTAAAAGTCGCTTTTTTAAAAAAAAAGACAGTTTTTATTTTCACATACAAAGTTTTATCAAAGAATATTATAGTAAATGTGAGTTTGGAAGTTTTGGTAAAAAGAAAGAAGTGGCACGGATGAGAGCTAAGACTGATCTGAGGAGAACGGTGGTCTACTTGGCTGGGAAAGGACCCTTTTCCTTTCGTAAAGCTGCGTAATCATTACATCCAGGTTTACAGGGAATGCTGTGGAAGGGAGTACAAGTTAGTGTTGTAACAGCACCCAACGCAACAGTACCTACTGATACTGTTACTTTACGCAGATTTTCTGTTAAAGGGTAGTATTACTTGAGCACACCCCTTGTTGCAGGGGGCAACATGGCTGTACTCCTACGAAAACAATGTTCATATATGGTTCATGAGACAGGAACGTGTTAAAGTGGAATAATTGTGGTAAGTTTCCTATTAGTCAGCAGAACCTGTGCCGTGTAATAGTCCTCGTATAACAAAAATAAGTGTTGTGTTTATTTATTTCTCCCATTAAATAAGAATCAGGTTAGGTATGTGATAAAAAATATACTAAGTAAGTCTTTTATAGCGTGAGGCTGGCTAGGTAGGTACCACCTCCGTGTCAGATATTCCACCGTAAAGCAGTATTTAAGCCTCAATAGCTCAACGGTAGAAGGGCCGACTTCGCTCCGTTAACGCGAGAGTCGATGGTTCGATCCTGACCCCTTGGGCTATTGTAGTACCCACTCCTAGCGCAAGCTTCGAGCTTATTTGCGAGGGCAATAGGAATATTAGTAATGCCTTGAAAAAGCATTGCTAATATTCTTTACCGCAAAAAAGTATACTGTGTTTCGGTTTGAAGGACACTGTAGCTAGTCAAGTTACTGGGCGAAGCAGGCTTAAGAACCAATATCTGTCGTTGTCAACGCGTGAGTAACACCTTTTTTTTTGTTGTTGGGGAAGAAGTCTGCAACCAGATACCCGGCCTCCTGGGGAACAGAACCGGGTTATGTGAGGTTCTGTGTTCGACCACGGCGTCCCACTAAAGCCTCCCTGGTGGCCGACCTCAGTGCGTGCGAGAGGCTCCGGGAACTCCTGACTAATGGTGTAACGCGCGCTCATATGATACGACAGCCGCTTACCATCAGGTGTGTTGTATAATTGCTTGCCAACTTAGTCACATAAAAAAAAAAAAACAAAATTCTTATCCATATTATTCTGTCCGCCTGTATTGTACTTGATTGTGGCGTGCGTGTCGGTGAACGGAATGCAAACTAAACGGGGCAGGGTTGCCGATACCGCAGAGAATATATTTAGTATTATTTTTCAATACTGTAACATTTAAAAATATATATGATCGATATTAGACCATCACACGATCATTTTTGAGCGACAAAAATACATTGCTTGCTTCAAAGTTCAGGTGGCACATATATGTCTCTGACTTGACTTATCAATAATTATCAAAATTAAAGTTTTACGTGTCTTAGGCACGGAGACGCTTATTTAGAATACCATCAAGCAATTATCCATCCATAATTGAGACTCAAGTTACTTAACTCATATAACGAATAGATGTTATTTGACTTTAAAATATACGAATATCATTCGCTATACTTGGAGTTCTCGAACACATGATCATCAAATTAATGGGATAAACAAGGACGGATTTAAAAAATGGCAATAAAAACGCTTCCATTTTTTAAAATGTTTATCACAATATTTTTTTGCAAGTTACGGCAACAATAGGATTTAAAATTAGTCTACAAAAAGGATCGGTAAATATGTAAAAATGTATAAGCTGTTCAAAGTTTGACCGTACGTTTTGACGTTAAATACACGTATTTTAATAAACTAATTTATACATAATAATGTTTTGCTCTTTGAGTAAAGTAATAGAAATTGCTCATTTGTATCACTGTGACATTCGACCGCGTCACTGACTGTAATGTTGGTCATATTAATTACTTTTACTTTTAGTTCTTTTAGTTATAAGCCTTATTTGTATATATTTCTCTAAGATCCATGTATATTTCAGTTTAAACAAATAAATACCTTATCTATCTATCTAATAATAATTATATAAGCGAGTGTCAGCCCTATCTTTATCTCGTCACACACAGGCAATCGTCTAACTCACACACACGTAACTAACGAATTAGGGTCGGCTCTATTTGGCATCTTGTCGAAGTTAGATAAGTAAAGAAAATATAATTTGAATGATATTAATTTATTTTTAACAGAAATAATGTATATAAATCCACGTCTGTAGTTTTATCAGTATTCATTTTGAATCAAACTAAGCTAAGGATAGCTATAAGGCTTTATCAATTTCATCCAAGTATGATAACATTATGAAAAACTTATTGTAACCAACAATTCTTTCAATCCCTTTACTAAATAACACAATAAATTGCACAGCACTGTAACTACCACGTCGGATTTTAACGATACATCCTTGTATATGCGTTACGACAATAATTTTCTGTATGGTGAAATATTGAAGTAACCATCAATGTGACGCTTCGTTACAATGATATCTTTTTGAAATATTGTCTATCTAATCCAACGTAATACATAATAAATAAATAAACACTTAACACTCAACGACTCTCATTAGGGTAATGATATGCTGTATCGGGGTCACGAAATATACACAAGGACTTTGACAAACACAACCAGACTGGACCACATGTTATGGTCAATACAAATTCTCCTCCGAGTGGGAATGGAACCGGTGATCTGTGGTGTTTAAGGATTATGGTACCGCTGCGCTACAACATCATCAAATATTTTATTATTTCTCTTATCATGTCGAAAGTGTTGTCTCCAGTCCAGGGTCCGTACTGAGGTACATCTTTGTCAAGTAACATTTTTACGACGTAAATTTTCTTTATTTACCCAGGGTCTGCTTATTACTCCTATCCGGATTGGACAGGCTACTAGTTTTTACACAGAGCGACTGCCATCTGACCTCCGCAACCCTAAGGGCGAACTAGTAACTCATTGGTTAGAGCAAGTTACTTGTCAAGAGTTAACGATAATTATCAGATGTTATGACAACAACCGGGACCGACAGCTTAACGTGCTTTCCGAGGCACGGTGGAAAGACTACACGGTCCGAAAAAGAAATGTTAACAAACATCTGCCCAAGCGGGAATCGATCACGCAACCGACTAAAGGCAGACTCGCTACCCACAACGCCACAACTTACGGTTTTTACGATGTAAATATGTTTACTAAAAACCTAACAAAGTGCACTTCGAATTGTCAAGGTCAGCTTAGGTTAAGGAGATAAAGAGAATGCAGACAACAAGTTTTTAGTTTATCGGTGATTGTACCTTAATAATTTTTTAATTACTATTGACAAAAATAAACAAATCTTAACAAGTACTTAAGTATATTAATCATATACTTTATATATTACAACCCTATCGTCCGTATGTGTCGTCTTTACAATGACATTGCAGCAACAAATGACAACATAGACATTTTTGATAATAACATTGCCCGATTTAAGAAAACTGTTCAGCAATACATATCCTCGTCGTGACGATTAATGTACAACTTTTGTTTCCTTTTAAATTGTACCCAACTTAATAATAAATTTACTCTATTTTTCTTTTTCAGCAACATTTAATTTAAGCTATTTTATATATTATTATGATTGTATATAAAAACAAGCAGTATATTAATAATCTTAGTATAAATAATTATGGAATCTTCAATTTCATTCGATTATAAGTAACTGTAGCTAGCTCAGTATTTAGTTAAGATGTGTACACATGTTCTTGGGTGCCAACTTTGTCTAAAACTTTTAACTCATGTTTATGTTAAATTATTTGTAGTTGTTACCTGTTTTGTGTGCCATACGAAATAAATAAATATAGACTTGTTGGTGGTAAGAAAATTCAACACCAGTCACCGCAATCTGTTAACTGTATACGGTTTTACAATAAGATCCCAGAAAGCCTTCAAAAACTTTCTATTAACAAATTTAAAAAAAAGGTCAAGGGACGTTTGTGTGGGGCGGGCTATTATAAAATTAGTGAATACCTTGAGGACACTACACCTTGGGAATGAGACAGTCACTCCAGGCTTTTCAGAGAACTTAATGTGTAAATTACTTTGACATTAAAAAAAATAATAATACATTAAAAAAAACCCCGAGTTTGTTTTGCCGGCTCTTCTCGGGAATAGGTCTAAATTTGGAGCCGGTGGTAGAATCTGACTTTCAACTAATAAGTGTAATGCTTTTACGTTGAATAAAAATATTTGAATTTTTGAATTTTGAATTTTTGCGCGATACTTAAAGTACCACATGTGCGTTACCAATCCAAGGAACAGGAGGGACGGGATGAGAGGGGAAAAAAGGGTACAGATAGGGTGGGAGATTGTGCCTCCGGCAGTCTAACTCGTCCCACGAACCCCAACAGTACCTACTGATACTGTTACTTGACGCCGATTTTCTTTGAGAGGGTAGTACTTCCCGGTCGCCGGCCCATTTGTGCTGGTAAAAGCATGGCTCCAATACTGCTATTTAGTCATACGCTAGCTTCATTTCATTTGCACAATATAACCAAATAAAGTTACCTCTATGAAAGGTCATATATGTAGTAAATATGAATCCTGTTTGTAATAAATAGTATAAGATAATTTTATCCCTAAAAAATGTTGGGTTCCCGTGGGGTCATAAAGAAACTCCATAAAGCGAGCAGAGCTGCAGGCACGGCTAGTGTAAATTGAACAATCACGCAATGAAATGAAGTTAGTGAAACGTTAACAGTATTCGATTCACATATTGTATAGACATCGCGATAAAACTCTAAATTCCATCCATACCACCTCGATGTCTGGAAATCCACAACAGCGCGATTCAGAAGACATTTTCTTCCTCGCACAACCACTCTGTGGAATCAACTTCCGCCGGCGGTCTTTCCGAACCGATACGACTTGGGAACCTTCAAGAGAAGAGCGTATTCTTTCCTTAGAGGTCGGCAACGCGCCTGCATGCCTTCTGGTGTTGCAGATGTTCATGGGCGGCGGTGATCGCTTAACATCAGGTGAGCCTCCTGCAAGTTTGTCCTCTCAAATAAAAAAATAAAAAATAGAGAGCGTTGAAGTATTACGTAACGCAATTGGAGATTTTCGGACCAACCTCCCCCCATGGTAACGCGTCGTAACGCTTTTCTATAACCAATATCACGAACGCGTAATTCAAACGCCCTCATCCCGCCTCTGAAACGCACTACAGAAGAATCACCCCTCCCTTCCACCAAATTCGTTACGTAATACTTGAACGATCCCCTATATAATAAATAAATAAACACTACACACTCACCAACCCCCATTAGGCTAGTTATATCCTGTGTCGGGGGTCCGGAAACATAGACAACGATAACACCAAATACAATCAGAAAAACACGCTTGTATGGTCAATACAAACATTCTGTCTGAGCCTGTCCGTATATCTGTCTATATTAAAAATATTTTTTACAAACTTACGCCATTTTGGATTCCGACGCCATCTTTTTTTCCCGACCAGCTAGATAGCGACGACACATTGTTTAGATGGGTATTTTCGTAAATTTATAAGTTTATTCTGTGATATTTTTATATAATGTATTTTCGGGTTATTAATTTTAGCAAGTGATTTAATTATATTTAACTAATTTAGGTAGTATTTTTCATGTTAAAACACGATAATTGTTGTATAATAAAAGTTGTTTACGATATATTTAGTATTAATAACGAGACGCTCATATCTGAGTGCATCCACTGATCGGTACACAATCGGTAGGTTAAGCAATTTTAGGCTCGATCAGTCACTAGATGGGTGATTGCATAGTGGTGTTTCAACTGAGCGTCTCCGTGCTTCGGAGGGCACGTAAAAAGTCAGTCCCGGCTGTTGACAATTTGCCAACAGTCAATAAGTCAAATCAGAGGCCTATACTTCAAAACACAGTAATGCCAAAGACATTATTGCTTTTTTTGACACTGCGGTGGTACCTACCTAGCGGGCCTCTTGGAACAAAAGACCTTTTTTTTTTTTTTTATGTTAGAAGTTGGCAAACAAGCATACGGCCCACCTGATGGTAAGTGGCTGCCGCAGCCTATGAGCGCTTGCAGCACCATTAGTAGGTGCCACTCACGCGTTGCCAACCTCGAGATATTAGTTCTTAAATCTCGTTCGCCCAGTAATTTCACTAGCGTACAATGCCCTTCAAACCGGAACACAGTAGTGCCTAAGCACTACTATTTGGCGGCAGAATATTGGACACTGCGGTGGTACCTACCTAGCCGGCCTCTTGGAACAAAAGACCTACCACCAGTGTGACTGATTGCACTGGTAGAATAATCTCTGCTGTGACAAAGGTTATCCCAACAGCGGGCGATGGGGTCGTCACGTCCCGACGCCTTGAGAAGCAACGATAAGAAGTTAGTCACACGCTACCATTACTCGATTATGTTGCATGCATATGCCACTAACTTCATGTTATATTGGAAGCTTGTGACTAACTTCGTTTCGTTGCGTAAATATTGAATTTGCAAATGAAGCAGTTCTGTCCAGCCCTACTCATATTATAAATGCGAAAGTACCTCTATCTGTTTGTCACGCCAAAACTACTGAACCGATTTAAATGAAATTTGGTACATAGACAGAGAGGTCACAGGTATACAATGTGGGGGGATGGAGTGGAGTAGGATGGAATGACCAACGATTGTAATGTTTTTTTATATCATAATGGTTGGCAAACAAGCTTACAGTCCGCCTGATGGTAATTACAGTCACCGTAACCTATGAACGCAAGCGATACTTGAAGTATCACAAGCGGGTTGCCAACCCAAGGAACCGGAGGGACGGGGTGAGAAGTGTCCGGTGCTCTCACTCAGCGCACGAAACGCAACAGTACCTAATGATACTGTTACTTGACGCGGATTTTCTGAGAGGGTTAGTACTTTCCCAGTCGAGCCGGCCCTTTCATGCTCAGAGAAGCGTGGCTCTACTACCGTAAGCTATTCTATTGCTAGTCTTAGTCTATTGCTGTTGGCCTTAGTGGCCTTGACAGCATAAACACCGTTGGGTTGGTAGACCTCGGCCGGTAAGATGAATCCCAAGGGCATGTAACAGTGTTGAAATTTGTGTGATAAATGAGAGTGCTGGAGGTCCAATCTTCTACGTTCAATCCCCTCAACCCTTAGGTTGGCAATGCGCATATGATACTTCAAATATAGGCTCATAGCACGCAGTGACTGTAACATCAGGCGGACCGTATGCTTGACAACCTTCATGAATAAAAAAAAATTGCGGCGTCGGGATGTGACGACCCCATCGCCCGCTGTTGGGATAACCTCTGTCACAGCAGAGGTTATTCTACCAGTGCAATCAGTCACACTGGTGGTAGGTCTTTTGTTACAAGAGGCCGGCTAGGTAGGTACCACCGCAGTGTCAAATATTCAGCCGCCAAATAGTAGTGCTTAGGCACTACTATGTTCCGGTTTGAAGGGCACTGTATGCTTGTGAAATTACTGGGCAGAGAAAATTTAAGAACTAATATCTCGAGGTTGGCAACGCGTGAGTGGCACCTACTAATGGTGTTGCAGGCGCTCATAGGCTACGGGAACCACTTACCATCAGGCGGACCGTATGCTGTGACAACCTTCATAAATAAAAACTTGAGAGGTGTCTAGGGACACCCGGATGGAACGAAGTTCCTTTCGATGAATTAGTAAAGGAATTGTAATATATTTTTTTAAAGTTATAATAATATTTTTTTAATTTATTATTTATTATGTACAAAAACCAAATCAACAAAAATAATCGTCGCGACACCACACTGTTCAAAACAAATAGAAAGACGAAACGAAAATAACTGGCTTGCTTTCTATGAGAGAGAGAGACAGACAGAGAAACACGCGCACGCCGCACGGCTTACAACTATAGCAAAAGTGTCGTGACAACTTTTCGTAAGAATTTTTTCCGTCTAGCCCCCTTTCACAACGCGCGATAAGGAACTTCGTTCCAAAAATTGGCTACGGAACCCTAAAAACTAACTGCTATAAGATATTGTTTCGTAGCGTACAATTCTCTATGTGTGGTCATAGGTTCGATCTTCGTTGAAGACAAATATTTATATAAGCCTCGTGTGTGTGTGTTTCCGGAATACGTATAGATGTAAGGCAATGTGAAACCATTATATATTGGCTATGCCCGCGGCTTCACTCGCTTAGTCTATAGAATTATTATTTATAATTTTACTAGCAGCCCGCTCCGGCTTCGCACGGGTATAAAATATATAGCCTATGTCATTCACTGAAGAAATGATTAAAATCGATCCAGTAGTTTTGATTTATTCATTACTGCCCGTGGCCCGCACGCGTTAAATGTCATTATTTACGACATCACTAGAAACGTCAAAAAATCAGTATTTTACAGAATGAAAGATTGTATAGGGAGTCGATTATTTCTATATAATAGTAATTTCACTAGCCTACAGTGAAATTCAGTACTTCAAACCGAAACACAGTAATGCTAAAGACACTACCGCTTGGCGGCAGAATATTTGACACTGCGGTGGTACCTACCTAGCCGGCCTCTTGCAACAAAAGATCTACCACCAGTTTGACTGATTGCACTGGTGCAATAATCTCTGCTGTGACAGAGGTTATCCCAACAGCTGGTGATGGCGTCGTTACGTACCGACGTTTTACGAAGTTTCACGCGGGCGTAGCCGCAGGCAGATACAAGTTAAGACCAATTATAAAATATATATTTTTTGTGTCAATTCAAAGTTTCAATGTTAATTAAAAAAAAACTCAAGGTAAACGACAATAAATCAAGTTAAAATCATTATTTTATGTTAAACTTAAGATAATTATTTAACTTTATATTAATAAAGCAATTATATTAATAACTAGCTCCTGCCAACGGCTTCACCCGCGTGAGTAACGACTTTAATAACTGTAAACCAACCCTTTCCCCTCCTCTTTTACAAATTTTGAATGTCATATTTGGACACAAATAAGCAATACCATGTCAACCCACAAAATTGAAAAAAAAAACTGAGTTATATATGCAGAAGTGTTGGTAAATGGCTGAAGAACATTTTTCTTTAATATTTGTAGGGTTTTAAGCTTTAAAACTTCTAAAAAGCCATTTTTAATCATGCAATGTATGTATTATTTGAAACGTTTTGGGTTATATTAAATACGAAATATGCAGTTTGACATTACATTGTGTACAATTTGGCGACTGAACGATCTTCATCAAAAATCGGAACGCATTTAGTGGAATGTGCCCAGACTAACTATATTCTTCAAAAGTTAAATAAAGTTACTTTGAGCCCCCGTGACGGCTGTCCTTTTCTCACGGCCGGGTCTCTGTACTCGGCCACGCCAAGTGTCGCTGTCAAGGCCAGTAGGGCCAACAGCAATACACAATCAGAAAAACAGTTAAATAGTTAATTTTTCAGTAGTTCGCAAAATGCCTCCTCCCTTTGCTGCTCGCTACGCCTATTGTGGCAGCTGTCCCCCTGGACCTCTTGAACATTTTAAGAAACAACGATTGAAGAAAATAGCCATTTTGCCCTCCCCTAGATGGCTACCTCCATTGCTGCTCCCCCTTGCTCACTACTACGCCCTTTTCAGTTGGATTATATACAATTTATAAATTGTAATTGAAGTCAAGAAAATTAAAATTCAAGTAATATATAAAAGCTTGATTACTCGTAAAAATTATCGTATTACATGTACCGTAGTGTGCGCGGTCTGTTACACGGACGGCACACAATGATGTGACTTGATCTATGCTTCAGGGTTGTCGCACGTTTTTATTCACTAAATAATTAAAATTAACATAAAATTTAGAGCCTACCTTGAGTTGAACATGTTTGTTACAAATATCTATTACAGTCTGGGTTTGTCCTTGCGGGTCTCGCCACCGTGCCTCGGAGAGCAGGTTAAGCTTTTGATCCCGGTTGTTATCATAACATCTGATAATAATCGTTAAATCTTGATAGGTAATTTGCTCTTATCCAATGTGTAAAAACTAGTAACCAGTCAAATCAGGATAAGACCCTGGGTAAAATACCCGTAATAATGCTAGGAAGAAGAAGGTAGGTTTGCTAGAGACTGTATAAACATAATACAACACACACAACACAACTATCCTGTATCTTATAACTTAACTACAATGATTATAATATGTAAATATATCTACTACACTGAAATGCAGTCGAAGTTGAAAATAATCATTTTTTTAATTAAAAACTTTTTTAGGCGCGGTAAGTTTTTGATATTTCCTATAGTATGGATTCGCAACACCAACATGCTTCATGTGGACACCGAGATGTGAGTCAATGCTAGTGGACTTCACTCTTTTGACGTTACTGAACTGAAGTTAATAATTTTAATTCATAAATAATGAAAGTTTAAATAATTCATACTATTATTAACTTTAAAAAAATACAGTAATTTCTAAAAGTGCAGTGTTCACGACTGCATTTTTTTACTGTATTGACTAAATACAATAAAAAAATATTGACAAACATAGAAAAATCATCAGTCATTTTAACTATAATTATGTCGGTTAGTTAAATATTTTTTGTGCACAATTATATTGTAATAATTAATACATAAAAAATTAAATAATAAAATCATCTACACATTTTTATTTCCTATTAATAAGACAAAGTTTTGAATTTACTGACGCAAGACACTGTGACCATGACGTTGCGCGCTGCCGCGTTGTAGTTTGAGGCTTCGAACTGGTACAGATTAATTATAAATTGTTATAACTGTTTTATCGCAACAAAATAACCCATTTCATGTATTACAATTAATAAAAATATATTAAATAATTTTTACCTTTTAAAATTCACAGCCCTGACTCACACAAGCGTGATTTTACGAACACATGTAAACAACGGATATATATGAAACCGAATGCTTGTCAAACTAAATGGATACGGTCACTAGGGAGGTGACGTTCTGGAATAATTATCGATATCGATATTTTACACTTTTAATATGCGCGATATGTTATTTTAATTTTCAGCGTTTTTTTTTCATGAAGCCGCAATAGCTCAACGGTTAAAGAGCTGAACCTAATTCGTTAACGCGAGAGTTGCAGGTTCGATTCTGACCCTGTATGTGACTGACTGTATTTGAGATAATAAGAGTATTAATTATGAACTCAAAAGGCATTGCTAATATTCTTTTTAAAAAATTAATATAAATTTTCTTCAGTAGGGTAAAATTTATTAAATATTGAAAATGAATTATTTAAAATAATTTTCATATAAAAAATTTCATCAAAAAATTCCACACTTAAAAGTATTATCAAATTATCAAGAAACAAGTTATTTCAATAAGGAACCGTTTAAAAAAATTAGGATTAAAATATAAATAATTTTATAACTTTATCGATAATGTATATCGATTTTTGTCAATCCCTACGCGTTAGCGGGGAGAGTCGCGCGAGGTATGCTCGTATTATTATTAGCAGTGTTAGGATTTGGATACACCGGTGTAGTTTAATATTTAATTTTTTTTACATAATTTTGTTTTCCATAAGTATATCCTTTTTAAGTATTCGTAATGAAGGAAATAACATTACACATATGATAGTTGAAATTATCATAATTTTTTGCTCTCTTAATTAATCTAACAAGCGAGAATAGAAAATTAAGTTTTTTTTTTAAATTTTATTTCATGACGGTCGACAAACAAGCATACGGCCCGCCTGATGGTAAGTGCCAATCCAAGACAAAAAGGGAAGGGATGAGAATAGAAAAAAGGTGAAAGATTGGTCCTCCAGCACTCTCAATCATCGCACGAAACTCAACAGTATTACTTTACGCTGATTTCCTGTGAGATGGTAGTACTTCCCCGGTTGAGGATGGCTCTACTTGTACTATTTAATAGTAGTAGTATTTTTTATAGAACAATGTCAACCTCTATTTAAAGACAGCGTTACTTATATTATAAGATGTCACTTTGCGCGTCTTTGTATATTTCCGCTTAATCCACTCAATGGATTGTGATGCGGTTTTCATCATCAGATAGATTATTTTACACGGATCATTTCTATATATAGTACCCAGAGCAAAGGGAAGACTGGGTGTAAGTTTTAAAATAAATTAAATATTCCGATCACGACAAAGCGCGTTATGTCCACAACCTAACGCATTCAAGGACCGGACGTAGAGTAGCTTGTTAATAGATAAAATATTATTATTATTACTTTATAATTTTTTTTACTGTTTCATATATATTTTTAACAGCAATTATAGGTTTTAATTTATTTAAATAGCTGTGTAAATCAATATTTTGATATGTTTGCTTCATTTTGTTTAGGCAGCCTTGTAGACAAGATATAAATAAATAAAAAAATAAACGCTACACACTTCAACAGCTCTCATTAGGATAGTTATATCCTGTGTCGGGGGTCCGAAATCACACAATGACAGCCCCAAACACAAACAGATCGGAACACATGCCTGTATGGTCAATACAAACATCTGTTCCGAGCCATTCCAGAACGTGACAAGTCCTTGAAATTTTATTCTCAATTATTGTCCAAAATTTATTAATAAAGAAATTAAGTTCTATCTATTGTTTCATTGCTCTATGGACATACAAAACAGTTTTTAAGAGCGAGCCAATTTTCTGTACGGAATCACTTCTGGGTTCCTTTGCTTTTTATAATATCAAGGATCAAAATTATTTAGTTGAGGTATGTTTATTGTGAGTGTTGGTTCATTTGTTCGCATTTATCACATCGATCAATGACTTTTTAATCCCTATTCAATACTAATATTGTAATATGAAAGTTTGTATGTTTGTTTGTTATACAATAATGCAAAAACCACTACAACAGATTTTAATGGTCAGACATATAATTTATAACTTAACACATAGGAATCGGAGATGTTTGAATACCAAATTTAGGTATACAGAAAAAGTCGGTGTGTTTGTTCGGTAAATCTCTAGATCTACAGTACATGTCCCATACTATGTTAAACTGTGTGGACTGTAGATCCATAGGTCGCTGGTTCATATCCGGCTCGAAGGACCAAAATGTATGATCCAGGGATGTGCTAGGTGTTGGAAATTGACCACGCGGAATATTAAGGTTTATATAGATGATTTATTAAGTTATTTACAAAGATATATGGTTTGAATGCTATTCCGCGTCGCTCGCTCGGTCAACTCACTAATATTTGCGCTGACGGTATAATTTATAGGTATAATGTAGGCCAAATTATATACTAATAAAAATGTTGTACGTTAACCGTACACATGTATTATTTTATTGTATATCTCGGTGGTCAACTCAACCCATTTAATGGTGAGTGGCTACCGTAGCCTATGAAGAGGGGCTTCGTCCGCAGTGACCTTATAATTGGCTACAGAGAGAAATTAATCATTTCTAGATTTTTCCATAAGACACATACCGAATTTTAATTGAATACGTCCTGTAGCACGTTTTTTGATAAACCTACAGTAACCTGATAATTTTTCGGGATACCCTACATGTTAATCAAGTACAAACTAATAAGCTATCTGTGTGCTCAATTTCATCTTAATCCGTTATGCCATTTATGTGTACTTGAGTAACAAACACCCAAACATCGAAATCATACAAACCTTCTTATCTATACCAATATTATAAAGTTGAAGAGTTTGTTTATTTCAACGCTCAAATCTCTGGAACTACTGATCGGATTTGAAAAATTCTTTATGCATTGATAGCACATTTTTTAAGGAAGGTTATGACGACGTTGTGGCGCAGCGGTAGCGAACCTGCCTTAAACGCCATAGGTCGCGAGTTCGATTCCCGGTCAGAGCATAATATTCATTTATTTATTCATTTATTTGAGTTACAGATCCATTTAGAATTATGTTTTACAGATTATATACAAGAATAAATGTCAGTTATATTCTATATTACATAATTACAATGAAACCCTGTGAGGGCGCTGTAACTAGATGGCTTTATTAGACGAATAACAATAATTGTGATAATGAACTGTATGGAAATTTCTTTATAAAACATGTCAATTATTCAGAGAGTAAGATATGTTTGTATTGACCGTCCAAGCATATTTTCCGGTCTGGGTGTATATGTCATTGTCATTGTGAATGTTTCCGGACCCCGACACAGGATATTACTATCCTAATGGGGGCCGTTGAGTGTGTAGCGTTTATTTATTATTTATATAACATCACAATACAATACTTAGTATCCGAGCCATAAGAAAGAAAGTGGGGGTGGATAAGATGCGGTTAGTTAGTGGAACAAGGCGTTCTCACCTGACGGGAGCGAAGCCGCGGGTGCATTATCTTCTTCGTCATCCTAGCATTATTCCCGGTATTTTATGTACCCAGGGTCTGCTTATTACTCTTGTCCGGATTTTACAGGTTACTAGTTTTTACACGGAGCGATTGCCATCTGACCTCCGCAACCCTAAGGGTGAACCTGTAACTCATTGGATAAAAGCAATTTACTTATCAAGAGTTAACGATTATTATCAGATGTTATGTGATAACAACCGGGACGGACTTAATCCACAAGGACAAATTCCCCGACCGAAAAAGATATTTATAAAAACTTCTGCTCGAGCAGAAATCGAACCTGCAACCGTCGAGGTTAAAGGCAGACAGTAGGATGATTCTCTTAGAAAAGAGTATATTTGTAACCAAGTAATAGTGGCTGTCCGCTGCGTCAACCGCGTGAAATTAGAATAATGTGCGGTTTTTATTGTTAGATCTGTGGCTTACCTCATCATAGTGATATAACATGCATGTCGCAGGTAAATTGTAAAATTCGCTAGTTATTTCAATAGTCGATAAATAACATAACAAATAATGAGCTTTTATATTATTTTTTCTATGTTCCAAGTTGGCAAACAAGCATACGGCCCATATGGTAAGTGGTTGACGTAGCCTATGACCGCGCACAGCACCATTAGTAGATATTGGTTCATAAATCTCCTCTGCCCAGTAACATCACTAGCCTACAGTGCCCTTCAAACCGGAACACAGTAATGTCTAAGCACTACTATTTGGCGGCAGAATATTTGACACTGCGGCGGTACCTACCTAGCCGGCCTTGCAACAAAAGACCTACCACCAGTGTGACTGATGGTACTGGTGGAATAATCTCTGCTGTGACAGGGGCTATCCCAACAGTTAAATTGTAATTTCACTGGAGACAATCACTATATTAAGTTTTGTGTTTTAATAGAAGCATTTTTTTTACTACCATTTAACTGCGACATATATGGGACCAGGACCATTTGTGATATTGCAAAAGCTATGTGACGTTACACTAGGAAGACTCCCGTTACAAATATGACCATCTATGACAAGGACGGGGGAGAGGTCAACAGTCACAAAATTCATATGAAATAATTTAAGAACCAATAATACAAATAATGAATATATAACCCAGATCCAGATCAACAAATGCTTGTATGGTCAATACAAACATTTCCTCAATCAATCCCGTTATCTGGCGTTTAAGGCAGGTTCGCTACCGCTGTGCCAATGGTATCAAATAATAATTTTAATAATTTCATAAAATAATTAAGTATCAAGCGATCACGGCCAAGGTATTTTTTTTTGAGAGTTTTTATTTCTGTTTTAACTAAAAAACTCATCTGTGAAGAGCTACATATATTTAGAAAAGACAGGATGTTTATGTTTGCTTAAAAATACAAATACTTTCTATTACGAAACTGAATACGAATATTAACTGCACTCTGGTCGCATGGTGTACAGATTTTTCTTTATTGCACGGACCCCTTATTATTTTTCTAAAATAAAAGTAGCTTAAATTACTCTTTATAATGTCAGATATATGCTTCCTTTAAAGTCCTGTTAAAATCAGTCCAGTTGTTTCAGAGATTAGCCGGAACAGTGCCAGAACAAAAAAATGGTTTTTAAATGTTATTACCGTTTGAACTTTCATATGTTTTTAGTGAAAAGCTGTTAATTTGGTTATTCCAAACAGAAAATTCAATTTCATTAATTTGTATAAATAATCATAATATTTGCGTATGAGACTATGAGTTATGAATTTCATGAATAATGAAATTATTTCGCTAAATCTAAAAAATTAAACAAAATAATAAATTTTGACGTATCGTATTTGACGTACGTTCACCAACGTCACACAATATTAATAATAAATATATTGATCAATTTTTCAAAAACAATATACTTTCTTCTTATAAAATATGATGTACATTACTTTATTACAATTAAATACGAATACGTCCGTAAAATTGTAGAAAAAAAATGAAATACCCTGTCTAAGCATTTATTAACTCTGTATTCATATGCGAGTGTTTACGAACGAAGGCTTATCTAGGTCTATATAACATGGATATGGCTTTATTATTATTATTATTTTTAATTATTATTTTTAATTATTAATTATGAAAGCTTATAGGGTTGTCGATTGCGAGTTCGATTACCGTTTCAGGACATTTTCGGCATGAATAAGTCTCGATAAGGCAAGTATTACGAAAGTAACAGTGCTATTTGTACACTATTTGCCTCCTTTACACTTACCCTTTGATGTTAAGCAGTCACCGCAACCTATGCGTGCGATACTTGAAGTATCACATGCGCTTTGCAAATCCCATGGATAGGAGGATCTTAGGCACTACTGTGTTCCGGTTTGAAGGGCACTGTACGCTGTACTGGGCGGACGAGATTTAAGAACTATACTAGAATATCTCGAGGTTGGCAACGCGTGAGTCGGGCCTATTAATGGTGCTGCAAGCGCTCATAGGCTACGGCAACCACTCACCATCAGGTATGCTTGTTTGCCAACTTCTAACATAAAAAAGGAAAGGGATGATAAGTGACGTGTGTATAGCTCAGGAGAGGTCTGATACTAGTGAACACACACACACAAATACAAGCATAGATAACGCCGTCGTGAGATAGAACAACTATATAATTATATATATTATATTTAGTACTACCCTCTCACAGAATTTCGCCGGAGACCTATATTCAAGCTAGAGTAGCTTCCCGTCTCATCCCTTAGGTTGAAAACTCTCATGTGATACTTCAAGTATCGCGTTTATAGGCTGTGGTGACTGATTACCGTCAGGCGGACCGTATGTTTGTCAACCGTCATGACGTAAAAAAAAAAAAAACAAAAAGTCTTATCCATATTTTCTAGCACTAAAGAGGAAAGACATTCCGGTTTCATACAAGTAACGCACACTTATGCAAAATTTATATCTATAACACACACATTGAAACAAATTCGAATGTGGAACTTGAAACATTCCAACATAAACATTAATGCAAAGAAAATTATACTTTATTACAAGTCGTTAAGAACTATAACCTATATTTTTGTATACATGTATTAATTTTGTTGAGATTGAATACGTTTTCCAGCTACGACTCTGTGTCGAATTTCGTATAACTAAAACGTGCACAATTGTATACGTAGTCAGACTACTTCGTACTTGTAATTACGATCTGTGTGCTTTTGTTTTCCAACACTCAGTACTGTGTGATAATTTGTAGGGTGGTTTTGACACAGTGTTCAGTTTTGAGCGTGTATTTCAAAGTTGATAGTGTTATGTATATACGTCTATAGATATATGCACCGTTGGCATAGACACAATATTGACCTGTTGTTGGATAAGGTTGATAAGTTTTGATACTTTTCGATTATTTTAAATAAATATAACAATTATAATATTTAGCGGCAAAATTGCGCGTCATATTTGTGCATACCTACTAACTATAGACATTTTTAAGATTTTTTTAATGTTTTAATTTGGCATTGGAAAATTCTCGCATTTGACTGAAAAATTGTAACATTTCTAAAGTTATATTATGAAAGCCTTATAACACAAAAACAAGATAAATAAATTAGAATTGTGTGTGAACAGTCATTATAATGATCATAAAGTAAGGATATAGCCTATAGACAAAATATAGACACTCTTGTTATCCTCATGGTGTAGACTTCTTGAAATAAATAATAAAGAATAACTAATAATAATTGAGGTTTAGGTGAGTGCGATACGGGTCGCTACCGTGAAGGTAGACCACTTACCCTGTTAAAGGACCTACTATGGGTCCGTACTCGATACCTAAACCTATTGAACGTGAGCTTTAGCCGTTTAAATTTTAAATTAAGTTAATTAATGTCTCACGAGTTTATTAATTTAATTGATAATATTATTGTGTATAACATAAATGTAGCACAAAATAAAATTTCATAATATTTTTATATACAAAATAACTAAAAAATATATCAAGTATCAACACATCACGGTCCGTGTACACTCAATTTTCCGATTTAGCACTAAACGTGGTCCCGCCATGAATTATATATTTTTTGTTTCATAAAATCACGTACTAGTATTTTAACGCGGGTTTGTCCGTTTTATTAATTTTCTTTTGTGATTTGATTTTTATTTTATTGTTAAATATAAAGTAAGTATTACACTCGAAGTTACATACAAATCTAAAAGCTAAATAGTAGTAATAGAGCCTGTCATGATTTTCAAATATTAATATGATGTTATTAAGATTTTATAGTTGAATAATGATTAGAAGTATGTTATTTGACTAAAATAATTTATTTAATAAGAAAATTATTTGACTTTAATAATAATGTTGCTGATTTGATTCAAACATGATGTATGAGTGGACTGCCTAGTTCTATTTAGTTTTCATCGGACGTTGAAACAAGAACGTTGTATTTGTTGTTTAGTGAAATCATATTTTGTCACTGTAACAGTTAATAATTATATTGTTGTTGAAGAAGGTGTTAAAAAGGTGTTTTTTTTACACTCCCAGCACAGGTCGGCTCGACCGGGAAAGTACTACCATCTGACAGTAAGAGTATCAGTACTACAGAGCTGGAGGCACTATCTCCACCCCCCTCTTTTCCCCCTCCTATCATTAATTATATGATAAATAAAAATATTATTATTATTATATTATGTAATTGTAAGGATCCTGTATGGGTGTCAACGGAACCGTATTACTATCCATCCGCCGTCTTTCCATCCGTCTGTCAGCGGGCTGTATCTTACGAACTGTAGAGAACAACAAGGGACTTTGCTTTTATCCAATGAGTTACTGGTTCGGCCTTAGGGTTGCGGAGGTCAGATGGCAATCGCGCTGTAAAAACTAGTAACCTGTCAAATCCGGATAAGAGTAGACCCTGGGTAAAATACCGGGATAATGTTACGATGAAGAGGCCCTTTTACAAGAGACTGTTTTTTTAAATATATAATCAAAGGATTTTGTCTGTATCTGTTTGTAATCTAACTGTCTAATATTATACATGTGGAAGTCTGGATGGATGAATGTTTGCTACTCTTTCACGCAAAAACTACTAAACAGATTTAGATGAAATTTTGCACACAGATAGCTTATTACCTGGATTAACATAAAGGATACTTTATATCGCGGAAAAATGGTGGGTTCCCGTGGGATCATCTAAAAACTACATAACGACAGTGGAGCCGAGAGCACAGTTGCATGGCCACCATTAAATACTTCGAAATAATATTTATCGAGGTATTCGTAATAATAACACTTGAAGAACAAACGAACGGACAGATGGTTTATTAATAATACATAAGGAACCCTAATAATATTTGTTTACGTTTTAAAAACTTTCAAGGAATAATGTTCTTCCTAAATCAAAGATGCAAGAGCGAGACGTACAGATCGAGAGCGAATAAGATATATGTAGATAAACTTGTAAGAGCGAGATGGGTATATAATTAAAAGTTTTGTCGCGTTTCTGAGGGAAAGGACTGTTGGGAATACGAAGTTATGTGGAGTCGAAATAATTTTTATATATTTTTAAATTAAATAGTTTTAACAAAAAGTTTTTGTGATTTTTAAAAATAGTTTTTAATATTTTATTTGATCATACGTTAATAAAATTACCACTATTATTTTAAATATTAATAGTACATCAAAACTTATAGCTTTAAAAAGATTTTTATACATTAAAAAGACAAATGAAGTATGCTGGGATGAAGAATTTTATTATTATCAATATTTTTCGATCTTGAAATTTTCGAAATTTTGTTTCTATCTACTATTTTTGTATACAATACAATTAATTATCATTAAAGGATATATATAATAATAATTGAATTTTGATACTGAAATTAAGTTGTTTTATAACTTGACTATCTCTTCCCACGGCTCCGCTAGCGAGGACTATGGAATTATTGTTAACCTTTTTTATTAATAAAATGTTAGTATTTAATATATTTATTATGACACTGACAGACGTTTTGTAACAAAATATATCCCATGACATAGCCATGAATAAAAATTATCTATGAGTAAGATTTGCTACATATTATGGACAAGCCCTTCCATTTAGAAAAAAGGTGTGTGTGCGATTCACACACAATAGAAGTGAAACTTTAGTAAATCGACAAAGGAATGAGATGAATATATTTAACAAGATATAAAAATATTCATTGTTCAACACTGTTATACTATATAATAATACACCACGCTGGCTTCTTACTAAAAAGCTTTAATAAACAGCCGCATACATATATATATACATACACACCGACATTTGCTCTCTCGCTCTGGCTCACTAAAGCATGGCGCAAAGAGGACACACCGATAATATAAAATAGTATGTATATTTCTGTCTCATTCTTCCTACACGTTTTTGTATTTGTGTCTCTTACCAGTCGTTTTTTCCAATGCACGATTGCAAATCACAACGATTTCAAAGAAGTTTCACTTCAAAAAAAAATTATAGTGAGACAGAAAGAAAGACGTCGATTCTTATTATGATATTCATTATATTTCATCCTAATTACTTCTAACTTAGTTAATTATGTATTTTAATTAAAGTAATAATACAAATGCAACTTAAATTAATTCTATTCATACAAAATTATTAAATGACCTTGAAATGTACATTAATTCATGCTTTTTTTGGATGAATGTTTTTTCTTATAAAATATCGTTGGAAAATTTAATTTTTAACCTAACTAGTAATTATGTTAGACTCACATCTTCCTAGCACTATCCCGGTATTTTGCCGAGGGTCTGCTCATTACTCTAATCCAGATTTGATAGGTTACTAGTTTTTACAAAGAATGATGGCCATCTGACCTCCATAACCCTAAGGGCGAACTCATTGAATAAGATCAATATTTTGATAGGACTATTATAACTCTTGAGTTAAAGATTATTATCAGATTTTACGATTACAACCGGAACGGCCAGTTTCACGTGCTCTCCGAAGCACGATGGGGAGTCTCACTAGGACAAACGCCCAGACCGAAACAAATATTTATTAACAAACATCATCTCCAATTGGGAATCGAACCCGCGAACGACGAAGCTTAAAGAAGGCTCATTACTAGCACGCCACAACGGTCGTCGTTGTCGTCGTATGTTCGACTAAGATGTAAAATATTTATAGAAAATAAAATCAATCAATCAATTTTAAATTTGCTTAAAACCATTAACAGTTAAAAAGTAAATCATTAAAAGTTAAATTGAAACTGTACCGAACTGTGGCAACAATAACTTATTATTCAGTGTAACTGATTAAAATTAGTCAGATTTACATCTAAATTTCGGTTAAGACATTTTTCCTAATGTGTGTTACAGTTGGCCCTACTGGCCTTGATCGCGTCACCATGAATGATTTCGAGTCTTCTCGTAACAACGAGAACAAAGAAGAAAGATTTTTTTAAAAGACTAATTTAATAAAAAAGAATTATACACCTAAGTCTACTCCATTCATTGCTATGTTTTGTTTTGAATGTGTTTCAATGAATTCTCTTTGTACCCTCGTTTTAACCGATTACGCGGAAAAGGGGATTGGATTTAATTTTTTATTTTATTACTTGTTAATTAATATTATACAGTTGGGGTATTATACTAAATAAATAATAATGCTACAAAAATAAATACTACAAAAAATGGCAGTACGGAACCTTTATGTTTGATAATCGTACAGACAATTAATATCCTTTCGGGATATAAAGTTCTTCTTCTTCATCCTAGCATTGTTCCCGGTATTTTATGTACCCAGGGTCTGCTTATTACTCTTATCCGGATTCGACAGGTTACTAGTTTTTACACGGAGCGATTGCCATCTGACCTCCGCAACCCTAAGGGCGAACCAGCAACTCATTGGATAAGAGCAATTCACTTATCAAGAGTTAACGGTTATTATAAGATGTTATTGATAATAACCGGGACCGACAGCTTAACGTGTTCTCCGAGGCACGGTGGGGAGACCCACACGGACAAACGCCCAGACCGAGACAGAAATTTTAACAAACATCTGCCCGAGCGGGAATCGAACCCGCATATAAAGTATCCTATGTATATTTGTGTGCTAACTTTCATTTATATCCACAAACATCCATCCAGCTCAAAAACGTTTTCATTTATAATATTAACAGGTTTAGATATTAAGTAAAATTAACTTATGCTACCCCGTTGTCTTCATTTTTTTTTTTAATTTTTTTTTTTTTAAGAATTTTAGCAATGCTTTGTCAAGACATTACTAATATTCCTATTGCCCCTCCAAATAAGCTCGAAGCTTGTGCTAGGAGTGGGTGCGACAATAGCCCAAGGGGGTCAGGTTCGAACCCTCGACTTTCGCCTTAACGTAGCGAAGTTGGCCCTTCTAACGTTGAGCTATTGAGGCTTCATTCGAGAATAATCAATAATAATTTTACAAAAGACTAATGCTCGTCAAATAGTGAGTAAGCAAAAAAACATTGATAACTGGTGGTAGGTCTTTTGTTGCAAGAGGCCGGCTAGGTAGGTACCACCGCAGTGTCCAATATTCTGCCGCCAAATAGTAGTGCTTAGGCACTACTGTGTTCCAGTTTGAAGGGCACTGTACGCTAGTGAAATTACTGGGCGAATGAGATTTAAGAACTAATATCTCGAGGTTGGCAACGCGTGAGTGGCACCTACTAATGGTGCTGCAAGCGCTCATAGGCTGCGGTAGCCACTTACCATCAGGTGGGCCGTATGCTTGTTTGCCAACTTCTAACATAAAAAAAAAAAAAAAAATTATAATAATAATAATAATAAACGCTACACACTCAACGGAACCCATTAGGATAGTGATATCCTGTGTCGGGGGTCCGGAAACATTCACAATGACAAGGACAAATACACCGGAAAATATGCTTGCATGGTCAATACAAACATATTATGCTCCGAGCGGGAATCGAACCCGCGACCTGTGGCGTTTAAGGCAGGTTCGCTACCGCTGCGCCACAACGTCGTCAATTAAGAAGTGGTTCTTGCTTAAGAATTTCATAAATCCATATCATAGGCTAGAAACATCAGATGGGTAATCCCAAATAATTGCTTAAGAGAGAGATAGAAAGATATATATATAGAGAGAGAGAGAGAGATATCAGCCAATATTGAAATATATTCACGAATATTTACGCTGTTTGAGAATACGTTCCCGTGCAGCATGAGCTGAGCTTCCAAATGGCAAAAACGGAACCGTTATAGTTTCGTCATGTCCGTCTGTCCGTATGTTAGTCATTTTACTCGGAGTCTATTGGCTCTATACGAACTTGTTAAATAGGTGTATTCTATGAACCACTACAGGGTTTTGTAGTGAAATAATAAAACATATAAAAGTTAAGGGTAGAACTCCATACATGTAACTGAGGGTTGAAAAAAAATTGCAGCGTACGGCAACGTATGAGGTATCTTTGAATAAATCTTTAAAAATAATAATGAGGTTTCATTTTGACGTTTATGATTTAGTCAGTAGTTGTTGAGATATTAGGTCTTAAATTCATAAAAACTGTGTCTCTTTTGTGTCAATTATGATCACATGTTATTAACGTGCTCTCCGAGGCACGGTGGGGACACAAAGACAAATGCCGAGACCGAAACGGATCTCTAACATCAATACAAACATCAGCCCGAGCGGTAATCGAACTCGCAACCGTCGAGCCCCGAACCCACAACGGTGTTTGTAAGTTATCAATAAATAAATATTTATATAAATAACAGAATCACCTAATGTGTTTCGGTCACGTGGCGTATCCATTTTGTCGGAATTGCTGTTAAGCCACGTTTACAATGTAAGCGTATTTATTTAAATTATATTATAAAATATTAATAAGCCATCTTTGACTAATATTGTCTGGTGATTTTACACGATTTTTAGTATAATGTGGATTAATATATAAATAATAAACATTAAATACTTGACGGACCACTTAGGATACTAACCACCGCAGTATCAGTTATTCTACCGCCAAGTAGTATACTGTGTTTCGGTTTGAAGGACACTGTAGCTAGTGGAGTTACTGGAAAGGACATTCAAGGGAACCAATTAATTCTGTATTGCATTAAAGTTGCCTCATTCACTCGGGCAAAGCCACAGGTGGAAACTAGTATAAAATGATAATAAATGCATAATATAATTTTGTAAATATAGAGTTATACTTTTTATTCTTTGAGGAAGAACCCCGCCTTTCTTGTATGTCAATGTTAATTTTATTTTGAGTATTAATTAAATTAAATTATTAATTAAATTGATTGAGACATTATTTAACTTTAACCGCTCAAACTCAAGTTCAATCGGTTTAGGTACTGACTAGTTTCGGACCCATCGGAGGTCCTTCTTCAGTGAGTTGGCTACGTTCGCGGTCGCTACCCATCTCGCTCAGTGCAGGAAATGTTAAAATAGGTATAATTAAGATTATATTACCAATACCAACCTTAAAAAGAAACTTTAAAGTATTAATTAGGCGTAGTAAACAAAAAACTAGGGTTTTCTTCGCTTTTAAGTATATCAATAAACATATGTTTAAATTATCATTTCACAAAACTTCTTATTTATCTATGCATAAACCATCACTATCAATAAAACAAACAAATAAAATCGAAAACACCCAAAAACTTTAACATTCAAAAAATCTGACGAAAAAATTATAACAAAAATATGTACCCTACTTTGAATGCAGAACCTTTACAATTATTTGTAATAAGTTTTTCAATACAAACGAAAATATACTTAAATGTTATAGTTTTAGAGTTTAATTTCGTATATACAATATTAAAAGTTATCGGTTTTACTATTTTATATGAAAACGAACTTAATTACGTACGTTTTAAGTAGAATTTTCTTTGAACCACAATAGCAGATATAATTCGTAAAAACATACATTAGAAAATGAGTTTTATTGTATTATAAATAAAGTCTATTTTCAGTTGTTTCTATCGAAGAGATTATTTGAAAAACATAAGTTTTCAAAGTGTGCTAAACCTTTATACATTAGGTGATTTTGTATTTTAATATTTTTTGATTTTCTGTTCGATCTCTTTTTTTTTGTTTGAATAAGAAAGAGAGAGGAATAACAATAGCATTAAGTTTTTTTTTATTAATATTTAGATTATAAAGAGCAAACAAATAAACCTGTGTCTTTTTTTTATAATCTTTTACGTATTTTTCTGTAAACATATGTAACTAAATCGGGGCAGTTGTTTGGTATAAATATCTGTTTTGATCTGGGTGTTTGTCGTTGTGTGTGGGTCTCCCCACCGTGCCTCAGAGAGCACGTAAAACTGTCGGTACCGGTTGTTATCATAACATCTGATAATAATCGTTAACTCTTGATAGGTTTGTCAGATGGCAATCGCTCTGTGTAAAAACTAGTAACCCGTCAGATCCAGATAAGAATATAAAGCAAAGTCTGGGTAAAACGCCGAGATAATGCTAGAAAAAGATATTGTATATTGTTGGCCCTCCTGGCCTTGAAAGCTTCCCCGGGCGAGGTGGAATATGAGACCCGGCCGTTTTCTTTCGTTCTTAATTGGAGTTTCATTTTCATTACGAAGACGTTTTTCTCGGAATCAAGTTACTAAATATAAACAAATTTATATTGAAATCACGATCCGATCAATATCACTAGTACCTACACACGGCCTTGATTATTTTCATTATCTAATATACCTTTAGTTTTGACTAGAGGTCCATTTTTGGGCTATTATCAACTTTAGTCATCTGTTACGAAGCCTCAATAGCTCAACGGTTAAAGGCCGTTAACGATTAGTTGTGGCTTCGATCATGAACCACTTGGGCTATTGTCGTGCCCACTCCTAGCACAAGCGAGCTTATTTGGAGTGGAAGTATTAGTCATGACTTGAAAATGTATTGCTAATATTCTTTATAAAAAAATTACTTTAGTGAGCCGTGACAAATTTTGTTGGTGAGATTTTTCAAAAATGCGTATTTATGACTTTTATTTGATCCCCGACTACCCACTACCCATGTGATATTGAGTTACATTCTGTTCGACCCCATTGTCCACTAAACGCCTTATTAATAGCTCACCATAGAGTTAATATAATTGTCATTATTAAAAAAAAAAAATTAACGAGCAAACCTGCGTGAACTTATATAGTTACATCGAGAATTTAAAATCCAACAAATAAGTAGAAATGACATAGTGTGTTTATGTATGTGTGTATTAGTTAGAAGTGTTAGGGCGTGTTCACAATTGTGATGCTATTATTATTATTAGTATTTTTACTTATTAATTTCTTAACGATGTTGTGGCGCAGCGGTAGCGAACCTGCCTTAAACGCCACAGGTCGCGGGTTCGATTCCCGCTCGGAGCATAATATGTTTGTATTGACCATGCAAGCATATTTTCCGGTCTGGGTGTGTTTGTCCATGTCATTGTGTATGTTTCCGGACCCCCGACACAGGATATTAATAACCTAATGGGGCCGTTGAGTGTGTACCGTTTAACTGTGGAGAATTTTATTCTTCTAACTAATATTGTAAATGTGAAAGTTTGGATGGATGGACATTTGTTACTCTTTCACGCAAAAACTATTAGACAGATATGTATAAAATTGGTTTCACACGTAGCCTATTACCTGCATTATAATATAGGATACTTTTTATCACAAAGAAATATTGTTCGCGTGGTATTATACAAAACATCATAACGATAGTGGAGTCGCGGGCACAGCTATGTTTCGGGTGTTCCAAAACATACACATGGACAAGGACAAACACACCCAGACTGGAATATTGTACAGGTACATGCTCGCTAACGCTACGGAACAACGTCTTCATTTAGTGTATTAACTTTTGAATCATAATGTTTAAAAGTTAGATAATAATGTTCCCAAGTAATTACAAGCAAATCAGATCTATATTACTTATAACGCTTCAAGTTATATTAATAATTGAATAAAAGAAATACTAACTTCCACAGTCGTAGGACAGGCTGTTCAATACAAACAATTGTCAAAGATTCGCTGATGCTGCGTCATACATTCAACAGTGACGCAGCGAAATGATACTAGTCACAAGCTTGCATTATAATGAAATGAAGTTAGCGTAAAACATTTGCTACATAATCGAATAATGTTAACTTGTGACTAACATCGTTTCGTTGAGTATTTTATAATATGGCATACAGATAGAAATTTTACTGCATTACGTTACGTTTTCGTGGGATAAAGACAGACTTAAATTTCGGTATAACAGTATACTAATATTTTTCATATTATTATTATAAATGTGAAAGTAACTTTGTCTGTCTGTTACATTTTTTTAGTTTACCCGACGAAACGATTTGAAGTTTTTTTTCTGTCGCGAAAATAGGTATGATAGTTTGTACCGGGGATCATGTCTATAGTAATAAAGAAATTAAAAATCTAGTTATTTGGGCGTTTGTTTCGGTTTGCGAGAGGTTTTTTTGTGTTTGTTTCTGAATAGACACAAGTTATTGCTATTATAGTGAGGTTGTATTATTAATTTATAATTGATAATATTTAAATCAAGAAAATAAATAAAAATAATGACTTAATTTAAAATTCAGTTTATCGTGCCTACGGCTTAATGTTGTTGAGATATTAGGGTTGTCGCAGCATATCTTACAATGAAATATTAAAATTATTATTATTATTACTTATTTTATTTATTAGAATATTTTTAGCTTATTTTATTATTTTATAGGGTTTAACGTAGAGATTATATGTACCACGATGCATTACATTGTATTTTCGTTTTTAATCACTATTCTTATACTCGTAAAATAATTTAAAATGAATATTGCTTGAAGTAAATTTTGATTGAAAATATTTTTGCTATCCGTAAAAAAAACATCTTTGATTATATCTTATCTATATAATTATGTACTTTAAATATCAATATAGTTGCTGATCATATTATATCATTTTATGAATAAGAAACACGATTGCTATATAGCCTTTCCAGTTGCTGAACAAATTTAAAAGCGAATAATTGAAAACTCATCAATAACTAATATTGGAAAAATAAATTAATATATATTTTTTAATTAATAAAATAATAAAATAAGCACCCACAACCCTTATAATCGCGTGTGAGAGAGAAGTACAACACAGACACAGACACGGCCCGACCGTTGTCCGGAGCGGGTGCGTGACGTTTTCGTTCCCGCGTTTTTTATAACAAAAAAAAAATTTCACGACCGCCATGTTTGTCGTAATGTATTGAAAAAAAAATATTTTAAAACAATTATCACAATATTGTTTCGCGTTCATTGTTCTTTACATTTGTTTGTGTTTTTAATTGTTTTAGTGAAATGTTATGCGATTTGATTTGAATAATATTATTTTTAGTGTGTTTAGTTCGATTGGAATTTTAAATTTTATTTTCATTTGTGAATAATAATGGTGTAGTGTTTTGGATTACATTATGGAGAAACCATCTTATAAGGTAATTATTCGTGTAATTACGCGTTTTAAATAAAAATTTTGTAATTTGATATTCGATTTTTGAATTTTAAAAGATATTGTTTTGACTGTATAATATTTTAATTATATTTAGATTTTTAATTACGTATTATTTTCTTATAACCGTTAACGTGACGTCACCCATTGTTCTCGTACAAGGAAGTTTATTATATTTGAAACAGTTTAAAAACATCTCTAATTTTAATTAAAAAGTAAGCGATAGTGATTCCAATTCTGCGTCTACTTTATCGATAGTGTTGTAACCGTGTTCGATATTATCGATATCGATATGTTTTTATATGTTTTTTTTTCATTTTGTTTATTATTTATACTTGTTAAGTATATGTAAATTTTTATTATCTGTTTTTTAAAGTTGGTTAGGACGTTGTAAACACAGCTTTAGTACATTAAACGGATTTAGATCGTCTATTTATAAACACACCTCATACAAGGATTTTATTATGAACTAAAATTTATTATGTTTGATATACAATATTCTCAAATTCGGTCATAAAGTGTCATTAATTATAGTTTTTGACAAAACGAGAAGACCTGACTGACTTAAACGCCCAGCCTAAACCCTTAGACCCTTAGAACTAGAAACCTCAACTGCTAAGTAACGTGATAATCGCGGTTTCGATCCTGACCCCTTGGGCTATTGTCGTACCCACTTCTAGCGCAAGCTTCGAGCTTATTTGGAGGGGCAATAGGAATATTAGTAATGCATTGCAAAAGCATTGCTGATATCCTTTTAAACAAAAAAATCTGATTTTTCACAGATGTTGTTTTTAAAACGTAAACGCGCAATAAGAAATGAGTTTTCCAAATTCAGTGGGTGAAAAAAGAGTTATATGTTATTATGGAACTTTTGTTTTTATGCGAATAATTAAGACAAAAATAGGTGTTTTGACATTATTTAAAATTCAACTCCTGAGGGGTTGAAATGGAGTTCAAAGTTTGTATTAAAATCGTTATTCATACGGGCGAAGCCGTGGCAGAAGGTAGTTTATATCTAAATCATATAACCCTTTAACTCGGATAAGTACAAATGTGTCCTTGGACAAAGAAAACATGTCATAAATGTCTGTAAGGACTGTTGTACTCATATCCCCTCCCCACCCCAAGCGGTAATCAAACTCGAGACCACCGGCGTGAAAGTCTATCGTTAAATAATACTAGTTTAATTACCAACGGTAATCGTCGTGTTGTGTTAGTAGCGAGCCTGTTTTAAGTCTCCACGGTCGCGAGTTCGATTCCCGCGTGGATATTTGTATTCATCATATAAATGTCCAATTATTATTATCCTCCGAATATGATTGATAAGTATGAAATGTATATAATACTTTTTTTTTATTATAATTTATTTTTCCTTTATAAAATACTAGCTTCTGCCAGCGGCTTCGTCCGCGTGAATAACGATTGTAATAAAAATTCTTAAATCAAACCCCCTTTTTCAAACTTTGAATGAATTTATTTATATCGAATAAACAGCCCTAAAAAATAAGTTTCAAGCTTCTAGCTCTAAAATGACTATTTTCAATCCCCCCCCTTGACAACCCTTTATTCGCCTATGTCCTTTCTCAGGCTCAGACTATCTGTGTACCAAATTTCATTTATATCAGTAGTTTTGGCGTGAAAGCGTGACAGACAGACACAGAGACAGAGTTACTTTCGCATTTATAATGTTAGTAAAGGTATTTATATTCGAGTGACGTCATATTCTCTCGATCTAAATTGGACCTTTTGATGTTATAAATAGACTCTTTATTTCATTGGGGTCTGTTTTCTTACATTTTGTAAATAAAAAATAAATTATACAAAAACAATTATTACGTAATTGTTTTTGATTAAAATTATAACAATTTCCGTCCATCCGTCTGTCTGTCACTATCAGGTTTAACAGATAGTTGAATAGGCTTCAGCCTAGGGTGGCACATTTTTGGGGTGGCGATTTTGGGGACCAAATTCTTTTCTGCTACCTCATTGAAATCGAACATCGGGACGCTCATAACCGTCAGGGGGTGACGAGGTGGGAAATGCCTCCAAAACAACGGGAGGATCCTCCGACCAGGCTGGTGATATTGCCTGGCGGGTCGAAGCCCCGGGCCGAAGCCCGACGACTTACGTTGGAAAGTTGTATATATAGTCGTTTCGCGTAGGTAACTTTGATAGCGCGATTTAGGATCGTGTCTTTCGTTGATCGTCCATATCGTTGCGTAGTATGCCCTGTAGGTGTCGTTGTAGCTTGATGCGACATTGTGACAATCTTGTCTTTCTATCGCGTTACGTCATGTTGCGTGTAGATGTCGCTACACCCGAGTTCACCCACGAATCGGTAAACGATCGGTAGGTTAAGCAATTTTAGGCGCGGTCAGTCACTGGAAGGGTGATCGCATAGTGGTATTTTAACTGAGCGTCTCCGTGATACGGAAGGCACGTAAAAAGTCGGTCCCGGCTGTTGACAATTTGACAACAGTCGATAAGTCAAGTCAGAGGCCTATACGGGCGACCTGAACAACTCTGACACTAGGTTGGCCACTAACCACTCGATAAGAAGAATCAGATGTTACGATAACAACCCTGACAGCTTAACGTGCTCTCCGAGGCACCCGCCAACAATCGCCGCTAAAGGCAGACTCGCTACCCACAACGACACAGCGGTGTCTGACAATTATCTTGGTTATTTTACTGAATAAAATCGTTTTCATGGTTACGAAACCAATTACATTATTATGACAATGTCTTGCGCAAGGTTCGATTCCGTGTCGAACAATTTCCCAACTTTGTACAAACATTATTACATTAGAGAGTTTTCTCTTCTGAATGTGTATTGTTGCCTATTGGCCTTGAGAGCGTCACGGGTTGGGGGCCGAGTATTGAGGCCAGACTGTAAAAAATACAACCCTGAAGTGGGCTCAAAGTTGAGGTTTTTGAAGTTATACTTCTTTCGGCGCGTTAGAGAAAAATGATGAGAGTAAATTTTTACGATGCGCGCGCACACCGTCACAAAAACCGACACCCTGAAGTTAGCTATAGTCAATATTTTTTTGTGATATTTAAATAAACTTTATTTAACTAGATAATGCGTTATAATAAAACTTTCAATGTGTTAAATACCGTTTTTCGTTGTTTTATTGTTAGTGTCGTTTTTTCTACAAACGTAGAATGAGGCGAAAGATAAAATTTTTGAAAAGATTTTTACCTTGTTACGCCAAAGAAGTATAACTTCTAACGCGTGTACATAACTACACACACACTTTTTTTAATGTAAGAGGGGCAAACGGGCAGGAGGCTCACCTGATGTTAAGCGATCACCGCCGCCCATGAACATCTGCAACACCAGAGGGCATGCAGGTGCGTTGGCGACCTTTAAGGAAAGAATACGCTCTTCTCTTGAAGGTTCCCAAGTCGTATCGGTTCGGAAAGACCGCCAGCGGAAGTTGGTTCCATAGAGTGGTTGTGGGAGGAAGCAAATGTCTTCTAAATCGCGCTGTATATGCTGAAACACAGTGTACTGCTTTACGGTAGAATATCTGACACTGCAGTGGCCTAGCTGGCCTCGCTCAATAAAAGCCCTACCGCCAAAAACGCCTACACTACGTAAAGTCTACTTTTTTCTGCTTATTACTATTATCCGGATTGAACAGGTTACTAGTTTTTATACAGAGCGATTGCCATCTGACCTACGCAACCCTAAGGGCGAACCAGTAACTCATTGGATAAGAGCAATTTACAAATCAAAATCAAGTACCATTATTATCAGATGTTATAACAATCGGGAGCGACAGCTTAACGTGCTCTCCGAGGCACGGTGGGGGAGACCCACAATGATAAACGCCCAGATCGAACAGGAACTGAACCCGCAATGTCACACTATCTAAACTACTATTTATAAGTAGTTTAGTATCCTTGTTGTAGAATAGTACAATTCAAATGTCCCCATATTTGGTGTTATCTTTATGAGAGATAACTTGTGATAACATGATAAGGTAATGTACAGATATACATTTAACCGACTTCCAAAACCGACAAAGTACGTTTCGGACTCGCCATTGAAGAGTTCCGTACTATATTTTTGAAATTAAGCGAGCAAACAGATGTCCTGCCCCGAATAAAATCTGGGGCCCGATAGCAGCGCCGAAGGGCCGACTTGGCCCCCCTAACGTGACAGTCGAGGGTTTGATGCTGACCCTCTTAGGCTATTGTCAAGCTTCGACATTATTTGGAGTGGCAATAGCAATATTAGTAATGCCTTGAATAAGCATTCCTAGTTCTTTAAAAAAAATTAACGCCATTATGTAGTATCATTACGTAACGTGTATCGGACAAGCCATGAGAGTGTTCCGTATTTGGTTTACCGTCTTTTCCTTATCGCACGGAACCCTAATTCTTTTTCTAAAATAAAAGTTAATCCGTGTAACATCAGCTATCTACCAGTTCACTTTAAAATCGGTTTAGGCATTTTGAAAAATTGTTTTTTTATGTAAGTACCGTATATACTTTCATATGCATTTAGTGAAAAGCTGTTAATTTAGAATTACAAACAGACACTTCAATTTTATTTATTTGTATATAGAGTATCTAGACATATTTTTTAGATTATCACTTCACATACATACATTTAAATAATCTAAATCGAGAACTTCCTTTTTGAAGTCGGTTAATAAAATTAGTAATTTATATTCGTCTAATGATACTGCCGTCTCGCTCGCACAGCGAGGTTATTACAAGTTTATACTTATTGATTCCGTTGCCGTAGTTGTAACGACAGAAAAAAATTGTAATTTTTATGTCATGATGGTTGGCACACAATAATTTAGTGGACCTCAGGCTCTTTCACTCGTCGCACGAAACGCAACAGTACCTTTACTGTGTATGGGTAGTGAAATATGGGATATGCAAAAGTTTCTACAGCGGCTTTTTTTGTTAGAAGTTGGCAAATAAGCATACGGCCCACCTGATGGTAACTGGTTGCCTTAGCCTATGAACGCTTGCAGCACCATTAGGTCAATCGCCAATCACGCGTTGCCAACCTCGAGATATTAGTTCTTAAATCTCCTCCGCCCAGTAATTTCACTAGCGTACAGTACCCTTAAAACCGGAACACAGTAGTGACTAAGCACTACTATTTGGCGGCAGAATATTTGACACTGCGGTGGTACCTACCTAGCCGGCCTCTTGCAACAAGAAACCTCCCACCAGTGTGACTGATTGCACTGGTGCAATAATCTCTGCTGTGACAGAGGCTATCCCAACAGCGGGCGATGGGGTCGTCACGTCCCGACGCCTAATATAAGTTGGTAATTTCATAGTAATTGTTAAATTTAATATATAAAACAAAGTTATGGGAATAACTTACATATTTCTTAATTTTGTTAACCTATTCTCTGCAAAATAAATGTAGTTGAAAGTTATTTTATATAGGTGAAAATTTTTCTATGAGCTCAAATTTTTCCAGAATTTCAAATCCCACAGTTAAGCTACTGTAGTGTAGAGTGTACATAGGATACACCTCTTTAATAAATTTCGTATAAATAGAGCCTATAGTCTCCAAATAAAATGAATGTGACATACGGATGGATAGACGGACTTGACCAAATTGTAAGGGTACCGTTTTTGGCCTTGATTACGGAAACCTAAAAGGATCAAGGCACAAATGTTTACAAAACATCACATGAGATGCTTTAATACAAACAGTATGCTGATTCAATAGTTATAAATAATAAATAAATAAACGCTACACACTCAACGGCCCCCATTAGGATAATTATATCCTGTGTCTGGGGTCCGGAAACATTCACAATGACAAGGACAAACACAACAAGACCGGAAAACATGCCTGTACGAATAATACAAACATCTGCTCCGAGCGGGAATCGAACCCGCAACCGTCGAGGCTTAAGGCAGACTCGCTACCCACAACGCCACAACGGTGTCATCAATAGTTGTTATTAATATTGTGATTCTTTTGTTGTTTTTAAAATGGCGATACTTAGATACAATTTCATCCCCCCTTTCAAACCCTTACAACCCTTTTTTCACATTAAAAAGTAGCCTGTCTTTTCTCAGGCGTGAAAGCGCGACAGGCAGAGTTACTTTCATTTATAATATTAAGACGACCTTATGGCGCAGCGGTATCGAACCTGCCTTAAGCGTCACAGGTCGCGGGTTCGATTCCCGCTCGGAGCAGATTGTTTTTATTGACGTACAGGCATGTTTTCCGGTCTGGGTGTGTTTGTCCTTGTCATTGTGTATGTTTCCGGACCCCCGACACAGGATACTATTATCCTAATGGGGGCCGTTGAGTGTGTAGTGCTTATTTATTTATTTAAGTATGGTAAGTAAGGTATATAAAACCACTAGCTTCTGCCAGCGGCGTCGCCCGTATGAATAACGATTGAAATACAATCTTTGAACCCCCATTTCACTCCTTTAGGGGTGGAATTTTAGAAAATCTTACAACATGTTTGTTTATCTTTAATTTTTCATGCTTATATTTTCAAAACTAACGGAGTTCTATACAAACTTTTAACCTTTTTGACCCCTTAAAGATTGATTTTCGTAAAATGGTGCTCGTTTACGTTTAAGAGTATAACCTTTGAAAAAATTAAGGTCTCTATTTGCAAGGGTTTGTATGTCAGTCAGAACTTCTCCTTTTATATGTATAGATTGCATTAAATGACATTTTTGGAACGAAGTTATCCTTATCGCGCGTTGTGAAAGGGGGCTAGACGGAAAAATTCTTACGAAAAGTTGTCACGACACTTTTGCTATAGTAAGCTATTGTAAGCTGTGCGGCGTCGCATGTTTCTCTGTCTGTCTCTCTCTCTCTTATAGAAAGCAAGCCAGATATTTTCATTTCTATTTCGCATTGAACAGTGTGGTGTCGCGACGATTATTTTTGTTGAGTGTATACAGGTTTTTTGTAAATAATAAATAATGTTAATAATAAAAAATATTATTATAACTTTAAAAAATAAAATTTTATTACAATTCCTTCACTAATTAATCGAAAGGAACTTCGTTCCATCCGGCTGTCCCTTGACACCTCTCAAGTTTTTTTATGTAAGTTCCGAAAAAAATAATTTTATTACCTATTTTACGGTTTCAATTATGTATTTCTATATATTTATTGGAAATGAATTTCAAGGACGTGTCCTGTTTCGGACATTCCTTTAGACGAAGAGAGATATAAGAGACGACTTTAGAATAGAGATATAACGTAGAGAGAAGTAGAAAGAGACTCTTTTGACGTGAACCGTGCTGCATGTAAATTTAACTTTGAAAAAAAAAAAAAACAACATTTTCATGAAGAAAAAAATAGTCTTTCACTTTGAAAAATTAGTGGTGTTGATAAAAATATGTCTTAAGGTCTTAGTGACCTCAATAATAAAATAGGTAAAAAAAATAAAATATAATTTTTTTTTTGTCAACAGTACAATTAAAAACGTCTACATCCGTTCGCAACCTGTGCATTTAGTGATCACGATTTCTTTAAAATAATATAAAAAGCCAATTCTTTTTTTTTTACTAGTGACTCACCCCATCTTTGCATGGGTGGCAATGAATAACATAGGCTCATTTAACTTCTATTGTTTTTGTAAAGAGCCCTTATAAAAAAAACATATATACCTTTAGAAAGAAAACGCCACAATAAAAAAAACGAAAATTTAGTTGGACGCAAATAAGCAATACCATGTCAACCCACACGAATGTCATTTCGAGAAAAACGCGTTTGAACATTTTGAACAACTTGCTTTATATGAATTTTTTTAATGTATTGGTCAAGTTTTTGGCAATTTCCGATTTATGTGAGGGAGTAATTTTGCTTATTTTCACAAAAAATAAGTATACAAACTGCATATTTCATATATAATATAACCCGAAACGTTTAATATAATACATAAATTGCATGATTAAAAAATGGCTTTTTAGAAGTTTTAAAGCTTAAAACCCTACAAATATTAAATAAACATGTTCTTCAGCCATTTACCAACACTTCTGCATATATAACTCAGTTTTTCAATTTTGTTGAGTTGACATGGTATTGCTTATTTGCGTCCAATTATTGGCGTAAAATGACTTAAAACAAATTTCTCAATGTAACAATAGTCCAAACGTCGCTATATTCGAGCGTAAATAACTGACGTGAGTAACCAAGAAAATATAATATACGAAAGATTGTGCAGGGGTCAATGTTTAGTAAATTATTTTGTTGATTCCCAAAACGTTTGTTGAGACGCTCATAGCCGAGTGCACCCGCTGATCGGTAAACGATCGGTAGGTTAAGCAACTTTAGGCGCGGTCAGTCACTAGATGGGTGATCGCATAGTGGTACTTCAACCGAGCGTCTCCGTGCTTCGGAGGGCACGTAAAAAGTCGGTCCCGGCTGTTGACAATTAAACATCAGTCGATAAGTCAAGTCAGAGGCCTACGGGCGACCTGAACAACTCTGACACTAGGTTGACCACTAACCAATCGATAAGAAGAAGATTCCCAAAAAGTAGCTCTTTTGAGTTACGTCTTTTCATACTAAAGGTGCGATTATAGAGCTATCTCGTATACTAGCTTCTGCCAGCGGCTTTGCTCGTGTGAATAGCGATTTTAATACAAACTTTGAACACCCATTTCAACCCTTCAGGGGTCGAATTTTGGAAAATGTTAGACCACATGTTCTTTTATCTTTAATTGTTCGCCATAAAACAAAGTTTCATCCTTCTTTCGGCCTTCCATACAAACTTTCAACCCCCTTTTCACAACTTTAAAGGATTGAATTTTAAAAGGCGTCGGGATGTGACGACCCCATCGCCCGCTGTTGGGATAACCTCTGTCACAGCAGAGATTATTCCACCAGTGCAATCAGTCACACTGGTGGTAGGTCTTTTGTTGCAAGAGGCCGGCTAGGTAGGTACCACCGCAGTGTCCAATATTCTGCCGCCAAATAGTAGTGCTTAGGCACTACTGTGTTCCGGTATGAAGGGCATTGTACGCTAGTGAAATTACTGGGCGAACGAGATTAAGAACTAATATCTCGAGGTTGGCAACGCGTTAGTGGCACCTACTAATGGTGCTGCAAGCGCTCATAGGCTGCGACAGCCACTTACCATCAGGTGGGCCGTATGCTTGTTTGCCAACTTCTAATAACATAAAAAAATAAAAAATTTTTTCATAGTTTCGGACCGACTTTTTGAAATACCACTATGCGATCACTCAGTCAGTGACTGACCCCGCTTAAAGTTGCTTAATCAGCGTTGGAACGTGACGACCCCATCTCCCACTTGTGGGATAATCTCTGTCATAGCAGAGATTATTCCACCAGTGCAATCAGTCACCCTGGTGTTCTTCTGTTGCAAGAGGCCGGCTAGGTAGGTACCAGCGCAGAGTCAAATATTCTATCTACACTTTGAAGGGCACTGTACGGTAGTGAAATTACTGGGCAGAGGAGATTTAAGACCCAATATCTCTCGTTGTCAACGCGCGAGTGACACCTACTGATGGTGTTTTTTTTTTTTTTTAATGTTAGAAGTTGGCAAACAAGCATACGGCCCATCTGATGGTAAGTGGCTGCCGTAGCCTATGAGCGCTTGCAGCACCATTAGTAGGTGCCACTCGCGCGTTGCCAACCTCGAGATATTACTTCAAATCTCGTTCGCCCAGTAATTTCACTAGCGTACAATGCCCTTCAAACTGGAACACAGTAGTGCCTAAGCACTACTATTTGGCGGCAGAATATTGGACACTGCGGTGGTACCTACCTAGCCGGCCTCTTGCAACAAAAAGACCTACCACCAGTGTGACTGACTGCACTGGTGGAATAATCTCTGCTGTGACAGAGGTTATCCCAACAGCGGGCGATGGGGTCGTCACATCCCGACGCCGGTAAAATGTGGTGTTGCGCGCTCATAGGCTACGGCAACCGTTTACCCAAGTATCCGTCCAGGAGTTGATTTGATGGATTCTAAATTTTTTTTCCATTCCAGCTGGTGGGAGCCCCTTGCGGTCAACATGGCCAATACACTTTCTACAAGGCGATCAGACTGACTGGACCCAAGGAGAAGATAGTAGCCATTGGTGACTTCTTCTTCGTCAGGATATGGCAGGATTCGGAGCTGGTTTCCATAGGTGAGGATCTCAATGGCTTCATCATCATAATCATGTTCCATAGACTCCCCTCTTACCTCTTTTGGCTATGGGTTATGGTATGTGTGGTCTTCTCCAACGAACCAGCGTGACCTGATAGGTACTGGCAGAGCCATGACTCGGCTTCCCTGGGAAGGGAACCGGGTTGTGTGGGGTTCCATTATAAGGTGTCATGGCCATCGACACCACAAAACCCCCTAGGTGGACGAAATCAGTGGGGATACGACGTCATACTCAGTTGATATGTCTATGATATGGTCACCCATCCATACTTTGACTGCTCTTGAAGTTACTTAACCCACTGGCTATCAAAATATATAGAACTAAACGTGTTATTCTTTTAGGTGAATTGCAACTGCTCTGGACGGACAGGGTCTCAGATCAGACCCTGGTCTCCCTTAGGTTGTACTTCCTGCCGGAGAACACGCCTGATGGTAGAAATACACACGGAGAGGTAAGTGAAGCATACATGCCTTTTGGTACCCTCTAGCAGTATTCATACTGCTACATTTTAACTCCCTCGCTTTTTACATTTCCTCTCATTCTAAGTGGTCTAGTTAACTCTTTGTCAATAGATTCAAAGTTTCGTCAAAATTAATGAAGCCGTTACGGAGATTAATCGGTATAAACTTACAGACAAACGCTGTCAAGGTCAGAAGGGCCAACTGCAATATTTTTACACAAACGCTACAACTTTAGGATAGGATACATTAGGATAGTTATATCCTGTGTCGGGTGTCCGGAAACATACACAATGACAAAGACAAACAAACCCAGACCGGAACACATGCCTGTATGGTCAATACAAACATCTGCTCCGAGCGGGAATCGAACACGCGACCTGTGGCGCTTAAGGCAGGTTCGCTAAAAAACTACAATTTAACTTGGTCATTAACATCATAACATAAAATTTTAAACTAAGAAAGTATCAAAAAATCTTAATAAAGTTATAATTAGTGTAATTAAAATAGTTTATAATTGTTTAAAACAAAAAAAAAAACGAATCAAACGACGCCATTTTGAATAATAAAATAAACACGACAATACGCGATCACTATCTTCAATAAAAGAAAACAATATTAATAATAAAACACATTTTGATCCTATTAATATAATAAACTAGTTGTTTTTGCGACTTCGTCCGTGTGATAATGTCTTTGGGTAGATTTTTTAATTATTTAGTCTTACAAAATTTGAATATCATATTTATTTTTATCGAATCAACAGCGTATAAAATAAGTTTCAAACTTCTACCTCTAAAACTGACGGATACCTTTCATATAAAACGATCCCCGACCAAACAAGCCAAAAATTACATTTATGACCATACAATAAAATTGTAATTAATTTTAAATTCAATTTAAATTCAAATAAACGTATATAAATTAATAATATTTATATATCATAAATAAAAATTAATTAATATAAATAAACTACAAAGACGCCATTTTGAATTAAAAAATGAAATAACACCAGGCAAAGATACAAACGCGAACGTAACAAAAAGTATTCTCCATTCTAAAACCTCAAAAAGCCGAGTTTCTACGAACTATCGCTGTCCCTCTCTCGCTCGCGGCGCCATCTCGCTCTAATCCCTATTTGGTAACGCCAACTATTTCATGGATGAAATTACTGGGGTTGGGGTGTAAGTTAAAAACGGTAGCGATTTTTTTAAATTTCTTAATAAATTTATAAAAATAAACTATATACAATAATGAATCTTCTTCTTATCGTGATGTTAATGCCAAAATTATTCAGGTCGCCTGTATAAGCCCCTGGCTTCACTATTATCAAATTGATAACATCCGACACAAGCTTTTTACGTACCCTCGTAGCATGGCATGGATGCGGTCACCCGTCTATTGATTGACCGCCCCTATAGTTGCTTAACCCACTAGTCGTTTACCGATCTGGCACCAGGCTGTGAACGTCTCCTATAATAATAATAATGATACAGTGTTGATAGTAGCATTAAATTAACATTTATTTATCTAATTTATCAAGTCTTTAACGCTTAAGTGAAAAATAATTGTGGCTATTCATATATTAGTGTAACGTTTGTAGACAATAATAACGTTTGTAAATCAAATTTTAAAAAAATCAATAAATAAATTAACAAGAAATAATAACGCATGCCTACGTAATATGATTGATATGATTAGTTTTGGTAAGAAAATAAAATGAAAATTCTTAATAAAATAACGCAAAGAAGATGATATACATTTAATTTTTTTTTAATTAAAATTTATTTAATAAATAAAAAAAATTAATAATTTTATTAAATATTTATTCATCACTTGGACCCCAGATCAACACGATTGCGAGACGGTCAACCGAAATAGCATCTTATCGCTTATGACGCAAAGTTGATTATTAAATGTACGCGTTTTCAAGTAATTGTGTAGTACGTTATGGGGCTATACCGGGAATAAGTTGTCTTGGTACTTAAGAATATACATATTTTGTCTGCGAAATTATTATATTAAAAAAATTATCTAAGTGATATTTTTTTTTGTATTGTGATTTAAAAAAACATATGTTAAGTCCAATGGCATATATTTAAATAAAATAGATGCAGGATTACATGGTGTGTTATCTGTCATCTTACGAATATCGGATACCACGAGAAACCTCAAAATCGGTTAAATGAAATTCACACTAGATAGAAAAAAAAAACAAAAACGATTAAAAATTGGCAAGTTGGTATTGCAATTAGTGGAATTACTTGTATTCGCCAAAATAACAAGAGTTGGCATCCATTTTAAACTTTGTCGAGATAGATACATTATTTTTGTTTGTCTTTCAAGTACACAAAGATATTTTAGATGATTTGGGACAAGTTTTTATATCCATATATATATATCAACGCAAATACAAAAATAGTATTCAATCAATGGTTGCATTTATGCATTTGGACTATTAGTTAATGGAGTTTACTAAAAATATATTTAAAAAATCTTTGTTTCAGATAATTACGGAAATCTATCTATCTATAGAAATAAATAAAATTGAGGTGTCCGTTTGTAATTCCAAATTAACAAGTTATCACTAAACATAAAAAATATATAATTATGGTAGTTACATAAAAAAAAATTCTATTTGTCTGTTTGTGCCGGCTAATTTCTGAAATGGCTGGACCGATTGTTACGAGACTTTCACTCTTAAAAAGAAGTAAGGTACGGAACCTTACTTCTTTTTTATATATTATATAAATTGAATATAAAATTACTAAAATCATTTTTTTTATTGATAACAATCGTATTGTGACTCATCAATATTTTTCAAAAGTTTTGTCTGTATTTGATTACATATTAATCTATTTAATGATATATAATCTAGACAGATAACAAAAGTAATCTATCATATAACGAGTTCGCCCTTGGCTGTAGATACGAGAGCTCCGTATAAAACTGGTGACTTGCCAAATGTATAATCGACAGCAGATTAATTAGAACAACCTATTAACATACCGGGTAAGATATAAGAATAGTTAATGAATTATCATAGTTAAAATTTTTGAGATAACTTTTAAAAATATTTTTTTCTATAAATATTATGAGTTTTTTTTATTAGTTTATTGTATCGATATCTATGTGTAATTATGAAACAATTTATTATTGTATATAATAGTTACTCACAAATCATAAATATGTATTGACCTATCATGTGCTCTTATCTTTAGTATATTGTTTATATATTTGCCTACGAATCTTCTCCCTTTTATATATTATATTATGTGCGTTATGCTTGTGCTTTTTTCGTAAATGGTCACCCCGGATTCACGATTCCATTTTTCGACGTGACTTTAAATTTGCTGCAAATATGCAGTAAAAAAATCTGTAATTTTATAAGATATGATGCAGTTATTTTATAATATTTAAGGAAGTAAGATTTTCACACGAATTGATAAAATTAAATTTAAGTTATATATTTTAATTACAGAAGAATTAATTAATATATTTTTAAGAAACCTTGACACAGTTAACAGCAAGTTAATTTTTAATGCAGAGGTCAATAATGATTCTTTGGTAATTTAAAAACCAGCAAGTTTATTTTAAAAACTTCCTTATTTATCGATTGACATTTCACATGCGATAAATATTATTCAAAATGATATTCCGTTCTTATATAACTAGAAAGTGGAGAATTGTGTTATTAAAAACATTATAAAATTTGTTTTAAAATACGTCTTCAAATATATTGACATATTTTTATGTAAATAAGTTAACAAACCATCCGATGGTAACTAGTTGTCGTAGCCTATGAGTGCTTGCAACACCATACAGTTATAGATGTCACTTACGCGTTGTCTACCTTGAGATATTTGTTCTTAAATCTCCCTTGGCACAGTGTATTTCAAACCGAAACAGAGTATACTACTTATAAACTAATATCTGACACTGCAGTGGTACCTACCTAGTTGGCCGCGTGCAATAATAGGCCTACCAGTGAATTAATATCATAGGAGAGGCATCTTCACTGACCTTTATGATTGTGCTGTAATAGATGACATTTTGATAGTAATGTATAGTTTGTTATCTATTTCACAAATATTGCTGTTTGAAATTTCATATTTGCTATCGGAAGAATTAAATTTTGAAATGATACACTAGTGTAATCGGTAATTCTAATACTATGTTACAACACATGACAAAAAGTCTTTGTAATTTTCTAAAACGTAAATCGAGCCTTTTAAATTGGATTTGTTAATACGTACACTTTTATTTATTGTTGACTTAAATAGTTGCTTATCAGAATTGTGACGTTTAAATTTGTAGGAAAATATTTTCATGACGTTCAAATCACAGTATGTGTTATACATTAATATTAATATTATAAGTCAGAAAGTTTGTGACGATGTATCTATGGATGTTTCTTACTCGTTCACACAAAAATTTCTTGACAAATGTGGATAAAATTTGGTAAACACATAGCTTATTACCTGAATTAACATATAAGATACTTTTTATCCCGTAAAAATGTTCGGTTCCTGTGGGATTATCAAAAAAACACACTACAGGACGTATTCAATTGAAATTTGACATCAATCTGTCTTATTTACTAACAAATGATTCATTTATCTTTGGAGCAAATTCTAAGGTCACTGCGAACGAAGTCGCGGTCAGATGGTAGTAAAGAATAAATATAAAAAGTCAACAGATATCTGTGATAACAACCGGAACGACGGGTCAACCTCCTTCTCAAGGTAAAATATCAATAATAAGCACACTTATAACAGTTTTTGTGACAATTTAAAGTTTATAACTAAAATAAACGTGTAATAAGTCTTTAATTTTAACGGATACATCAACGAAACAAAAACTTAACAGAATTCAATAAGCGTTTCGCTTAGAACGAAAAGAAACTTTCTTTTAAGGAAGTATGAAAAATAAAAATAATAAAAGATCAAGACCGTTCAACTGTGTACACAATACATTTGCTGCGATGCGCTCAAACCTTACGAACAGAAATGCATAGAGACATTTTATGACTATATTTTTTATATATTAATATTGTTGGTTTTCAAAAACTGTGACATCGTTTTGGCACTATCATAATCGTTATAAAATATAAATTTATAATACGATGCCTATAAATACTTTACAGTTTTTATGAACATTTTAATGAGAATTTAATGTCAATAATTCCTTTCTTATTATTTGTTAGAAATTAAAAAGAAAAAATTTTTTTGAGTAGTTGTAGGTCTATTACATGAGTCCAGGATCATGATTGACCTTCAATAATTATTATAATTATATTGAGACGCCCTTTCATATAAACAAAATGTCAAAAAATTCGCTAATGCTCCTTCATAAATTCGCTCTAACGCAATCTTGTGACGCTTATAACTTCATTCGATCTTGTGACTAACTTCGATAACACCAGCGGTTCTTGCGGTTGCCCCGTGAGGGCTGCCCCTTTATCACGGCTGAGTCTCTGTACTCGGCCCCCGCCCGGTGACGCTGTCAAGGCCAGTAGGGCCAACAGCAATACACATTCCGAAAAAAAAAGCGGTTCTTTGGACATTTTTTTCTATGTGGAAGGTCCAGTCCTCAGTTTATAGTAAGTCAATTTTCATTAACTAAGTATAATACTTTCGCTAGCTTAGGTACTTTAATATGTAACGAATAGTCGGACAACGTTAATGCTATTTTCGCATACATATTAGTGTGGATTCAAACATTTTTAAATATTCATCGTCAACAAATAATATAGATAATATTTATGAGGTTTTATTGCGGACGATAACGAAATGGTTGGAAGTTTTTGTTAATGAGATATTTAAGTAATTACCGAGTTTGAAATTACTTTATTGATATACTAATGGATACTTAAAAAACCTACAGCAGAATATATTCTTTGCTTGTGTGTTAGAGTAGTCAATTTTTTTATATAGTATTAAAAACATGTCTTCGTCCGCAGCATGATTATACCAACCCATAAATTAATAATTTCTATACAATGAACAGTAAATTTTGTCCATTCAAAGTGTTTCATTAGTAATTAAATTATCACAAAACATATATACTGGTGTCAAAAAACATCTATATGTACTGACAAATACTAGACGATTGTGGGATAATATTCAGTTGCCTGTAGTCAATCCCTCTTAGCAGCTTCTGTCGAGATTATATATTCAATGTATAAGATACTAGCGACCCGTTCCGGTGTCGCACGGGTATGAAATATATAGCCAATGTGATTACTCTTATTATTATATACGATATTTATATATTGTCGTTATTATTTACGACATCACATTAGAAACCTCAAAAGTAACAGTATTTCTCCACTATTTAATGGATGTTATTATACATATAAACCTTCCTCTTCAACCCACACTATCTATTTAAAAAAACCGCATCAAAATCCGTTGCGTAGTTTTAAAGATTTAAGCATACATAGGGATATAGGGACAGAGAAAGCGATTTTTATACTATGTAGTGATATGCATGTGTCAACAAAACCCCAAGGTTGTCTACTGGATTTAATGTTTTTAAAATCGTTAGTTTTATTTTCTTAAAATTGTATTTCAAAATCTTAAATATAATTATCAAGTAAAACCAAATCGTCCTTATTGACGAGTTTATATGTGTATCTTATCGCGGGTTCGTTCTGTGTAAATAACTGATAACGAAGTGGTACAGGCGAAGCGAAACGTTCATAATTTAATTGTTTTTTTATAGCCTTCGAAATGAAAATCTAATAACACAAAACAATGTGGGTACATTGTTACATAGAATTAAATGTGTATTACCATAAATTGTAATCTTTAATTGGACGAATATTGTTTATTAAAATTAAGTCCATTTGAAATTGAAGTTACAAAATTATAATACTTGATATTTGGCCCTCACACTAGGCAGTGCCTGTACGGAACAGACAGTGTGGGAGATTAACTTAATAAGACTGAGTTATTAGGTAATTAAATTTAAACTAAACATATTTATTAGGTTTAATTAAAATATTAACTTAATGATATTGAAATAAATATAAATGTGATAAGTATGTGTTGTAGTGAGCGTGTTACTAGTGTGTGTGTGTACTGTATTCAGTATTATATATACATAGTATCAAAATTAATATAAAATTTTCAAAATATAAATGTCAAAACTGGTTAAATTAATAGTTATCTGTTATCAACTTTTGTTCGTGGTTGTTCGACGAAGTAATAATAATGATATTTTGTAAGTCGAACGATATGAATACCTTTTTTTATGTCCGCGGAGATAAGCCGCGTCGAGCCGTGGTTCTCAAACTAATGTCACTTATTATAATTTCTATTGATTTATAATTTTTTATTACAATAGTAACAATAGAATCTGAAATTTTAACAGAAAAGTTGACTACCGCTATTTATACAAAAACACTTTTTCGCAAAGCTATGTTCAATACATATATTTTATAAACCTAAACTTAACCAATTGTACACGAAATGACAAACAAAATGTAGCACAGCTTAAAAACTTTATAAATGATTCTGTACAAAGTGACACCAAGAATCGATTTCTTATTTTGTAGTAAAACCATCGATTTTAGCGTAGAACAATTATTTATTTCAATATGAGTTTTTTACAGAATACAGCACTAATAAACGTCGAGACGAGTTCAAAAAATCATAAAACAAAAATTATTCGATCCGAATTGGGATCACATCACTAGTGCTAAATATACTGTTGTATCGTAAAAACGAAATGAAATATTCACCGATAACTTTACGAGGTCAATGACACAATTACAAGGTAGATACGAAGGAGTGAAATTAATATTATTTTTTTGTATATATCTATATTGAAAAAAAATGTTTTGTGACAATGAATTTTTTTTGTAAATAACATTTATTTTTACTTCAACAGTAAAACTTTATAACGTAAAAAATTGAATTTTCAGTCATATTTATTTCAAATTCTGTATGTAATAGAAAATAATGAAGACGTTTATAATTGTAAGAATTAAAAAAAAAAAATTTTTAATCTTCAATTCGTGGATTCGACTCCACATATTCCGAATTCAGCAATTATTTGACAGCGACACAGTACAGGGCTGCCAACACACGGATTACACTTTTAAATATAGAACCGAGATATCGTTTGAAATTCGAATTTCGAAATTTTGGAATTAGTCATATTCTCCAACGGTTATTTCGTTGGAAATTCGATTTTTGAATGCATTTAATTATTCGATTTTAGGTTGCGTCTATATTAGTAGGCATTTTATTTAAAACTAAGTAAGTAGTAGTGTCCTTCAAACCGAAACACAATCTACAGCTAGTAGATTGTATTTCGGTTTGAAGGACACTGTATGTAGCTAGTGAAGTTACTGGGCGAAGAAGATTTAAGAACCAATATCTCTCGTTGTCAACGCGCGAGTGACACCTACTAATGGTGGTGCGCGCTCATAGGATACGACAACCACTTACCAGCTGGCAGCACTGTTGACGTGTGCGAATATATTATAAATGCCAAAGTCTGCCTGTCTGTCATGCTTTCAGGCCTCAACAACTGAATCGATTTTGATGGGCATATGCTACATATTATTGCGAAAAATCGTTCTTCACGGGGTTGAAGCCGCGGGCACAAGCTAGTTATAAATAAATAAGTACCATTTAATCCTTACGATATGACGATACGATATTTTAATCGTACGATATAAATACCACCACTTCTTTATATGAATCGATCGGGAGCTTGTGATATGAAAGCTAATGTAATTGTGTTAACCGACTTTTAAGAAAAGAGTACTGATATTGTAAATAAATTCGTGAATTATATTAGCATTGTTCGCGACTCAGTCTTTAAATACATAAGCATAATATATATCTTATTCTGATATGTTCACGACCGTTGTGGTCGCGTATTCGATTCCCGCTTGGAGGAAATGTTTGTTATAAAGAAGATCTTATACTTATATGTATAAGTTGGTAACAAAATTACATACATATACTTTGTTGTTATAATAAAATTAAAGTTTCTGTTTGTAATTCCAAATTAACAGCTTTTCACTAAATGCATATGAAAGTATATACGATACTTGCATAAAAACATTTTTAAATGATTCTGTTTGTCTGTCTGTTTGTTTGTTCCGACTAATCTCTTAAACGGTTGGACCGATTTTAACGGTACTTTTACTGGCAGATACATGATGTTTTAATTTAGGCTTTTAGAAAAAGGATTGGGATTCCGTTCAACAAAGACAAAATAGGTAAACCACACGAGCGGAGCGACGTTCGCAGCTAGTTAATAAAGAATTAAATGTTAGACACTCAAAGACCTCCATTTGTGTGTCATTGTCTGGTAACACACAAACACATAACCCAAATTTTATATTTAAAGGCGAACATATAAATATATCCATTTTTTAAAGTTCCTGAGCTATTATCGCGTAAACAAACAGACGTGTTATATTTAAACAGATATTAAATAACTAAATGTCTTATAATATAGAATAAGATAATTGTTACAAGTTCTGACGCCACGAGTAAACTATGTCCTTGGCCGCGTTACATCTGTATTGAAAAAAATACCTACAATATATATTATATTTCCTTAAATTTACTTTTATTGTAGTTATTTTTACATAACACGTTCTTTCTTTGTATAAGTTTGTATATTTTTAGGGGTTTTTGAGATATAAGTATACAAAATAACATATAACATAACGACAAAATTAATCCCGTTTTAAAGTCAACTCAAAGGGTTTTAACGAAACCCTATTTTTAAGTGTCAGCTTTCCGTTCTGTGTGCGAGCTGTATCTCACGAACTGTTATAAGTTGAAATTTTCATACCTAGATTGTTTATTTCTATGGCCGCTGTAATATCAAATAATAAAAATTTAATTTCAAAATTGTAATATCTCTATAGAAAAAACTTGATATATTCTACAGTGGTATGGAACCATTTATGAGCGAGTCCGACTCACACTTAGCCGGTTCTTACAGTTTATGTTGCTGTAAAACTATTTTTTGATTATTTATCCTAATTATTTAATCTTGTCTTTTATCTCTGTCTTGCCTTCCCCTTCTCCTTACCTTCATTTTACGCTAAATATAGCGATGCTATCAACTACTAGCGTCTGTCAGTGACGTCGCCCGCGTGAATAACGATTTTAATACAAACTTTGAACCTTTATGAGAATTGTTTGTCAAAAAACAAAGTTTCATACTTCTAGTTTAGAAAATGACGGACTCCCATACAAGCTTTACACCCCTTTTTCACCCCATTAAGGATTGAATTAAAAAAAAATTCTTAATGCATCGTTTACATTTTAAAAACACCTGTGAAGCTAAGCTTTCTAGGTCCAAGGGTATAAACTGGGCGTTGATATGTCAGTCTGGTCTTTTCACATTTAATGTATTTAACAAAAGCTTTAAAAACATCTAATAAAATTATAAAAAATTAAAACTAGAATTAATTAATTGTTACGTCATCGGTTCAATCTAAACTATGCCTTATTTTAATGAAACCAAACAAATAACGCTTCAATTAAAGAAATATCGACTTTGTAGTAAAGTAATAAAGTTGAAAATCGTATAAAAGCAATCCTACATTCGACTCACGTTCGATACATTTGAAAATAGAACGCCATAACTCCATACGAAATTATATAAATTTCAACTTAACTTACATAGAAATAAGATTCATATTTGCTTGTGTAAAATTGGTGTAATATTCATTATATTTCATACAAATTTAAACTCTATTTTCTAAGGAATAAGGTTGATATTTCTATATGTATATATTGTTGTCGAGTAGTTGATGTGTGCGTGACCATAAAATTAGATGTTCCTGTGTGCGTATATTAAAGGTTGCTCGGTTAGTTCAATGGATATGTATTGTAACTCGGATTGGATTTCAGTTCTATTTCTTCGTAATTATCGGATAAGTCCGTTCTTTTTAAGTACGTTATTGACAATATTCTTAACTCCATATCCAATGAACAAGATTCTTCCGTATTAAAATTTGAATTTATTATTTATAGTATCTGCGGCGTTGCCCGTGCGAACAACGTCTTATAATAGGGCACCTTTATTGCAATAGAACTAAATGGTTCACAATAAAAACTTTAATCTCCTATATCACCTTCTTCAATTTTACCGAAAACCGTTCAGCCGTTTTTGCGTGATTATGTAACAAAATTCCACATTTACAACATTAAGTAATCACGAAGCTTATAAAATAAAAAGTTATCTTAAATTCTTCATAATTTTTTTAGATCAAAATAGGTAGGTAATAAATATAATTTAGTTATTTTTTATTAATATAGTGATTTTACTTTTTATTTCGTTGTGTTAATGTATTAATTTAGGTAACATTTTTGTGCTGCACGAAGAAAGAAACTAACAAGACAAACAAAAATATTTCTATAAAAAGTACAAAATTTGCCAATTTTTTTGTTAAAACATTGATCTTTTAACAAAAAAAGATATATCAAAACTAACACAAATAATAATAATAATAATAACGGGAGTTACAATAGCATTGTAGTGAATCGCATAAATATCAATGTACAATCGTGGTAATTTCACTTCGAGATACAGTACGTATCATTCGGGTTTACTCGTTTTTATTATTTAATTAATTAATTTTTTCAATTTTGGAATTAAAAACTGAAAAAATGTAATAAGACTTTTAGCCGACACTTTGGCCTTTCTAAAATTATATCAATGGATAGCTTTATATATATTTAATTCTAGTTAAAGTTGACCTCTAGATTTCTATTTTCTTTTCATATAGTTAGTTCAACGCTACACACTCAACGGCACATTAGGATAGTTATATCCTGTGTCGGGGGTCCGGAAACATACACAATGACAAGGACAAACACACCGAGACCGGAAAACGTGCCTGTAGGGTTAATACAAACATCTGATCCCAGCGAGAATCGAACCCGCGACCTGTGGTGCTTAAAGTATGTTCGCTACCAACGTTGGTCAATCATTACTAATATTCATTTTACCCCTCTTGCGCTAAGAGTTGGTACGACAACAAAGGGGATCATCGAACCTGCAACTCTCGTATTACAAGTCGGGTTTAACTTTAGCTATTGAGGCTTCTTTGTGAAACTTCTTAGGCTAATCGATTACTGGACGTAAATTTTGAGTTAAATTTCAAGGACTCGTCACTTTTAGGTCTATTTCGTGACATGAACGAAATACTTTTTTTATTTTAAATTTAAAAACAATTACTGAAGGTTATCACTGTGGAGGTACGACGTGAGAAATACCTCAAACACAACGAAAGGATCCTCCGACCAGGCTGGTGATATTGCCTGGCGGGTCGAAGCCCTGGGCCGAAGCCCGACGACTTACGTTGGAAAGTTGTATATATAGTCGTTTCGCGTAGGAAACTTTGATAGCGCGATTTAGGATCGTGACGTTCGTTGATCGTCCATATCGTTGCGTAGTATGCCCTGTAGGCTGTCGTTGTAGCTTGATGCGACATTGTGACAATCTTGTCTTTCTATCGCGTTACGTCATGTTGCGTGTAGATGTCGCTACAGAAATACTTCTTTATTTTAAATTAAAAAAGACAATTACTGAAGCGACTTTAGTTATTTTTTCGGTACTTTCCCAATAGAGCCGGTTCATTTGTACTGCGTGCGTTCAGCCATTTTCGCTTGATCGAATAACAAACATACAAACCTTCACATTTATTAATAATTTTTAGGTTATAAATATCTGTTTCGGCGTTTGTCCTTGTGTGTCTCCCCACCATGCTTCGGAGAGCACGTTAAGCTGTCGGTCCCGGTTATCACAACATCTGATATTAATCGGTAACTCTTGATAGGTTTGCTCTTGTCCAATGAGTTACTGATTCGCCCTTAGGGTTGCGGAGGTCAGATGGCAATCGCTCTGTGTAAAAACTAGTAACCTGTCAAATGACAAAATTTCTCAACTAACAACAAAATAAAAACCTCCAAAATTTTTAAAGACAGTCAAAAATAACAGTCTGTTCCAAGCAAACCCCAAGCATAAAGTTAGGAAAGAATTAAAATACGTATGACCGTTTTAATGTTCTGAGTAATCTTCTAAAATAGTATTGCAACGTTAATAGTCTATTTTAACACAAGCGCTCGCCTGTGGCTTCATTCGCTCGGAATAAAAATGCTACATCACTACATAGTATAAAACAAAGTCGCTTTCTCTGTCCCTATATCCCTATGTACGCTTAAATCTTTAAAACTACGCAACCGATTTTGATGCGGTTTTTTTTAATAGATAGAGTGATTGAAGAGGAAGGTTTATATGTATAATAACATCCATTAAATAGTAGAGAAATACTGTTATTTTTGAGGTTTCTAATGTGATGTCGTAAATAATTACATTTTTTCCGCTTACATTGCAACAAACGCAGGCTGAACCCTACGAGATTTATCAAAATAATGTACTAAGTATTGTACACATTGAAAAGGTCTACAGGAAACTACCTCATTTTTTTCATATACATATACTATATATTTTATACCCGTGCGAAGCCGGAGCGGGCCGCTAGTATCTAATATTAGAAATGTGAAAGTTTATTTGGATGGATAATAAACGCTACACACTCAACCCCCATTAGGATACTTATATCCTGTGTCGGGGTCCGGAAACATACACAATGACAAGGACAAACACACCCAGACCGGAAAATATACCTACGACAGGTTCGTTACCGCTGCGCCACAAAGTATTTATGGATGTATGTTTGTTACTCTTTCACGTGAAAACTACTGGACAGATTTGGATGAAATTTTGTACACACATAGCTTATTACCTGGACTAACATATAGGATACATTTTATTCCGGAAATATGTTAGGGTTCCGTAGGATCATCAAAAAACTATATAACGCGAGTGGTTCACAGGCAGGTTGTTAAGTCAATAATATTCTGTATTTTGGGTCACACACAATAAAATACTGAGCTCCGAGCAGGAATCGAACTCGCGACCATTGGCATATATTTATTGAAAGGTTTTTAAATGTGAAATACTCTGAATATACATAATTAATTAATTATATAATCTATATATACATATAATAAAAATGTTACTGATCGCTTACTGTACATGGAAAATATTTGAGAAAAACTATTATTGGGGGCCTTTATGTAAGACGTAGTGTCGCAGCGGTAGCGAAGTTGCCTTATGCGCCAAAGGTCGCGGCTTCGATTCCCGCTCGGAGGTTAGCTTGTATTGATTCTTGTCATTGTGTATGTTTCCAAACCCCCGAAACAAGATATAAGTATCCTAATGGGGGGTGCTGAGTGTTTATTTATTATAGCGGCCCGCTCCGGCTTCGCACGGGTATAAAATATATAGCCTTAGTCATTCACTGGAAAAATGATTAAAATCGATCCAGTAGTTTTGATTTATTCATTACTGCCCGTGGCCCGCAGGCGTTAAATGTAATTATTTACGACATTACATTAGAAACAACAAAAATAAATATTTTTCTCTACTATTTAATGGATGTTATAATACATATAAACCTTCCTCTTCAATCACTTTTTTTTTTTTTTTTTTCTTTTTTTTTTTTCTGTGGCAACCCAAGCAACAGGTTGTCATTTTTACTTCTCCCAATTTAAATTTAATTTAAAATTATTTGTTATATATTAACTAAGTTATTTATAAGAAATACTAAAACTATATATAATATACTTTGTAATTAAATAAGTAGTTACAGGAGTGCATAAGTATTTGTGAAAGTGTTGTGTTCATTGTTTTCGTCGGCTGTCAAGTACAGGTAACGAACTCAATTTAAAACTTTAAATCTTTATTTCATTGTCAACCCTTTACTAAAATACAGAAATTATATTAAATACAAGTATTCAAACTTAGTTTTTTTTGTTAAATATTTTTAACTATAACTACAGCTTATAAACAGCAGTATATTACACTGTGATTTTTGTTGTTTAACTTTTTTTTTTTTTTTTTTTTTTCTATTTCTAATTATTAATTGTAAAAATGATGACCCGTGGTTATAAGGTACGTCAGACTGAGGAACAACTTCAGCTGGCGTTACAGGAATTAAAAAGGTCTAAAGAACAGTGTGAAATATTGCTCAAAGAAAGGGATGAAAATGAAAAGGAAACATTAGAAATTATAGATAAAAATACTCAGTTAAAAAAAGAATTGTCTCGTTTACACAATCTGTATACAGATACATTAAAAGAAAATGAAAATTTGCAAAATATTGTAAATGGTTTTGATCAGTGCAGAGATGAGTATGAGGGTGCCCTCAGTCTCACCGCTGAACTGAATGTTAAGCTAAAAGAGGCTCAAGATCAAATATTATGTTTGAAATCGGAAATTTTAGATAATAAGGCCTCTCAAGGACAAAATTTATTTAGAGAATTGGTTGGGAAGACTTCTAAGATTTCAACGTGCACCACCTATAAAAATGACATTACTACTGTAGACCTGACTGGTGATGACTCCGTTGTTTCCCACCCAATTCTTAGCAAAAACAAATTAAAAAAATACATAAAAATTAAAATGTAATTAAAACACAACATTTATTAAAATACAAAAATATTTCAAAAATGAATATTCAGCTCTGTAAACAAAAGTACGCACTCAAATCTAAAGTTGACCTGTACTCAAATGAGATCAATAATATCAGGTCCAGTTATGAGGCTGATGTGAAGGCTCTCCAAACTGAGATCTCTTCTTTACATATGTCGTTGGATTATATAAATAAACAATATAAAATTGCTCAGAATGAAATATCTGAGCATGTCTTGGCACTGGATAAACTGATTAATTTGAGTAATTATAATGTGGAACGCGTTGAGTCTCTTAATAAATATGAGTGTAATTGTCAACACTCCTCATCAGGTTATACGGAGCCAAGGTCTAACACAACACATTTGTCTCTGCCATTGGAGAATCACATCAGTCCTATAACCTTAGAAAATAATAGTACACCCAAAATTCTTGACAGTTATATAAATATTTATAGTGATGAGATGGGAAAAAGTCTGGGTGTACTATTAAGTGACATGTGTCAGGGGCAGTCAGTTACAAACTATTGTATGCCGGGTGCATCTTATATTCAAATTATGGAAAAAATTATAAGAGGAACTCACTGTCCTAACACAACAATAGTACTGTTAATTGGGAGAAGGGGAAATGTGAACAAAAAACACATGAGACAATATTTTGATTTATTATATAATATAACCAATATTAAAAGTTATAATGTTCACATTTCTTACATTAAGAATATGCCGCAGGAAAATCAAAAATATATACTTTTAAATAAATATTTACATACTATCTCATATAGTAATTATTTGACATTAAATAATACTAATTATGATAAATTTCATTTAATTGAGATCAATAATATAATAAATTATAAATCTTATATATTGACTTATGATAGGTACAGCCTATCTAATTATTATATGAGACAGATAGCTTATTCGCTATCATATTATTTATTTTACAACTCAGCCAAGTATTTATTAATAAGACCACTGCTTCTATTGAGCAGTGTAATCATTTGACATATAAACATTTGGAATCTGTTCCAAATAATTTAAATTAAATTTTAAGACAATAGAGGCAGCCTCTTGCAATATTAGACGCAACCCATTTTTTCAGAATAGCAATAAGAATTATAAAAATAATATTCATTTATTTCATCAAAATATACAAGGCATAATGGGTAAAGACACTGAAATAGAATTATTTTTGAATTATCATAATATCAATATTTTATGTATTACAGAACACTGGCTTAAAAGATATGAAAATATGTTTAATTTTAGTAAACATTATGTAGCTAGTGCGTTTTACAGAGAAAATTCCATAAGGGGTGGCTCTCTAATTATAATTAATAAGACTTTGAAATGTAAAGAAAGAAAAGATATTGTGAGCCTCTCTGTTGAACGCACTACTGAAATAGCCTGTATCGAGCTTGATTGTTTCATTATTGTAAGCGTATACAGACCTCCCAGTGGGTTATATGATTGTTTTGAAAATATTATGGATGATATACTTAAAAAACTATCTGGATCTAATAAACATATTTTAATATGTGGTGATTTCAATATTAATTTGTTAGAAATTACTTCTACCACTATTCGATTCAGATCATTGTTAAAATCATATAACCTTGTAAATTTATTTTTAGAGCCGACTAGAATTACCCACTCGACAGCTACTTGTATAGATAACATTTTCAGTGATCTAGTACCACTCAGCAAATCAATAATTAATCAGCTTACCTCTGATCACTGTGGACAATTAGTTACATTTCAAACAAAAACTGTTAAAAATAACAATCAAAAAGTTATGTTTGTTCCTATGAATACAAAACGTATTGAGAAATTTAGAAGTAATATTCTGTCAATAATCCCATACATTCAAGATTATGACCATCCAAATTTAACATATAATAAATTATTCAAATTAATAAAAAATGAATTTAATAATATTTTTACTTCTAAAACAGTCTATGTAGGTAATAAAACGACTTTTGGTGAATGGGCAACAGTTGGAATATTTAAAAGTAGGCAAAAGTTATATGAACTTTATGCTGAAAAAACTATTAATCATAGCGTATCTTTTATCAATTATTTCAAAATGTATTCTAAAATTTTTAAACAGGTTTGCAACGCGCTAGAGTTCTACATATTAAAGAAAAATTAAAAATTCGCATGATAAAATTAAAGCAACCTGGCATGTGATTAATTGTGAAACTGTAAAAGTCAAATCTCGCAACACTAACTTTTCTTTAAACATTAATAATAAAATTATTTCAAGAGACCAGGATGTTGCGGCAGCTTTTGAGAAGTATTTTGCTGACATTCCAGCTTTGACAACTGAATCACTAATTTCTTCTCCAACCGTTGCTGAATCACTACTTATTAATAGTGTTAAAACATGTGAAACTAAGTTCAATTTCAGTTTTGTGAGCCCCAAGGACATTATTAATGTATTCAAAACGATTGATATGAAGAAAACAGCAGATTTATGGGGCATGTCTGTAAAAGTAATAAGCTCAATTATAGATCTTATTGCACCGTATCTCGCGACCATATTTAATGATTGTGTCAAGTGTGGAATATTTCCTGACTTAATGAAATATAGCAAAGTGATACCGTTATTTAAGTCTGGCTGTGCGTCAGATCCATCTAACTTTAGACCCATATCGGTGTTACCGACTCTTAGTAAAATTTTTGAGAAAATAATGTTAAATCAGTTGCTGTTGCATTTTAATAAATATAAATTAATGCATAAAAATCAATTTGGTTTTACCAAGGTCGCTCGACGTCTGACGCAGGTATCAAACTTCTTTCTAATATTTATGATGCCTGGGAGGAGTCACGGGATGCACTTGGTGTTTTTTGTGATTTATCTAAGGCTTTTGACTGCGTACAACACGAGACGTTAGTCAGGAAGTTGAAGCACTATGGTATACGTGACACTGCGCTCGATCTTCTTATTTCTTACTTGCAATATAGAATTATGAAGGTCGACGTAAACAGTAAAAGATCTTCAGGTACAAATGTAAATATGGGAGTCCCACAGGGCTCCATTCTCGGCCCATTTCTCTTTCTTGTTTACATTAACGATTTACCATATTTTGTGGAAGGAGCACAAGAAATAGTATTGTTTGCTGACGACACTTCTTTATTTTAACCTTAAAAGACATAGTATTAATTACGACGAAGTAAACAATGCTCTTTCTAAGGTACTTCATTGGTTCAGTGTCAATAACTTACTTTTGAATAGTAAAAAAACTAAATGCATTAAATTTTCAATGCCCAATGTGAGACAAGTTCAGTCTAATGTAATATTGAATGGAGAAGTATTAGAAGTTATGGAGTCTACAGTTTTTCTTGGAATAACTGTAGATTCTAAACTACAATGGGGCCTCTATATTGCTAAATTGGCGAATAGACTTAGTTCGGCAGCATTCGCAGTAAGAAAAATTCGACAATTAACAGATGTAGAAACAGCCAAACTAGTTTATTTTAGTTACTTCCATAGCATTATGTCATATGGAATTTTACTTTGGGGTAACGCGGCTGATGTAAATACAATTTTTGTGCTGCAAAAGCGAGCTATTCGTGCAATTTACAATCTTGGTTGTAAAGATTCCTTAAAGGAGAAATTTAAAGAAATTAATGTATTGACTGTTGCTTCTCAATACATTTTAGAAAATGTTATGTATGTACATAAGAACATCAATGAATTTACAAAATGTAGTGATAATCATAACATCAACACTAGGAACAAACATAAATTAACAATGCCAGTTACTAGACTGCATAAAATTAGTAACTCTTTTAAGGGTAACTGTATACGGTTTTACAATAGGATCCCAGAAAGCGTTCAGAAACTTTCTTTAAATAAATTTAAAAAAAGGTCAAAGAACGTTTGTGTGGTAAAGGCTATTATAAAATTAGTGAATACCTTGAGGACACCACGCCTTGGGAATGAGACAGTCACTCCAGGCTTTTCAGTGATTATAATATGTAAACTAATATCAGTTCAAAAAAAAATACATATAAAAAAAGATAAAACCCCTGAGTTTGTTTCGCCGGTTCTTCTCAGGTAGAGGTTTTTCCATTTTGGAGCCGGTGGTAGAATCTGACTTTCAACAAATAAGTGTAATGCTTTTTATGTTGAATAAAAATATTTGATTTGATTTGATTTGACTCTATCTATTAAATAAAACCGCATCAAAATCCGTTGCGTAGTTTTAAAGATTTAAGCATACATAGATAGGGATATAGGGACAGAGAAAGCGACTTTGTTTTATACTCTGTAGTGATTGTGTATTGCAATAAATCTGCTTTAAACGCAAGCGAAGCCGGGCCCAAAACCTTTTATATATATTTTGAAATGGTCTATTCTTTAACGACATCCATCTCGTTCTAACGCCGGCGTTAGAGCGAGACAGAACATTATCTTGTAATCCGTCACGCCTACAGATTAGATCCAGTATCGACAAGAGATATCAATTAAAAACGTAATAAAAATTGACCGACTTCATAAAAAATACTTTTTTATGTCAGAAATCCAAAAACGTCTGATATTTTCTCTTTTTTATGTTACAAGTTGGCAAACAAGCATACGGCCCCACCTGATGGTAAGTGGTTGCCGTAGCCTATGAGCGCTTGCAGCACCATTAGTAGGTGCCATTCACGCGTTGCCAACTTCGAGATATTGGTTCATAAGTCTCCTCTGCCCAGTAATTTCAGTAGCCTACAGTGCCCTTCAAACCGGAACACAGTAATGCCTAAGCACTACTATTTAGCGGCAAAATATTTGACACTGCGGTGGTACCTACCTAGCCGGCCTCTTGCTACAAAAGACCTACCACCAGTGTGACTGTTTACACTGGTCGAATAATCTCTGCTGTAACATAGGTTATCAACAGGGGGCGATGAGGTCGTCACATCCCGACGCTGGAAATTAATTTCTCCGAGACACATATGTCCCCTTCTGAGTGTTCTTCCTAGCACTATTCCCGGTATTATACCAGTATTTACCCAGGGCCTGCTTATTACTCTTATCCGGATTTGACAGGTTACTAGTTTCTACACGGAGCGATTGCCATCTGACCTCCTCAACCCTAAGGGCGAACCAGTAACTCATTGGATAAGAGCAATTTACTTATCAAGAGTTAACGATTATTATCAAATGTTATGATAACAACCGAGACAGACAGCTTAACGTGCTCTCTGAGGCACGGTGGGGAGACCCATATAGACAAAAGAAATGTCTCCATCTGAGTATCCGTACTAAACGAAACTAACCATGTATTATGCGACGTTGTAACGCAGCATAATATGTTTGTATTGACCATGCAAGCATATTTTCCGGCCTGGGTGTATTTGTCCTTGCCCTTATATGTGATATGACACAGGATATCACTATCCTAATGGGGGCCGTTGAGTCTGCAGCGTTTCATTATAAGTTTAGTAGTTAAGACGGGAAACAAACAAACTCACATTCGCATTAATATTAGTTAAGATTACCTTCTTCAGTCAACAGGATGTCAAACGCTAAAAATATTTTTCAAATATAACTCGTAGTTCCTAAAATAAACGCTTTCGGACATCATTTTTGAGTTTTATAACTCATTGTTGAAGATTTTTGATACGGTTAAACGTTTTCGCGTCACCGACATGCTTCATGTGACGTATGTCAGACTGGCGACGCGCGTGCATATTGGACTGTGTGTTACCGGACTAATGTTAAAATAGTTGAATTTAAAATTAAAAAAATTAGCTTCTGCCCGCGGCTTCGAACGCGTGATTATCGTTTTTCTTTCATCCCCTATTCCCTAATGTTATTTTACACCCTTGAGGGTAAAACTTTTACAAACTTTGAATGTCATATTTATTTATATATTATCAACAGTCTAAAAATATCTTTCAAAAAAGCTTCTAGCTCTAAAAATTACTATTTTTTTATTTTTTTATGTTAGAAGTTGGCAAACAAGCATACGGCCCACCTGATGGTAAGTGGTTGCCGTAGCCTATGAGCGCTTGCAGCACCATTAGTAGGTGCCACTCGCGCGTTGCCAACCTCGAGATATTAGTTCTTAAATCTCGTTCGCCCAGTAATTTCACTAGCGTACAGTGCCCTTCAAACCGGAACACAGTAGTGCCTAAGCACTACTATTTGGCGGCAGAATATTGGACACTGCGGTGGTACCTACCTAGCCGGCCTCTTGCAACAAAAGACCTACCACCAGTGAAAACTAATTCCATACAACTTTTCATCCCCCACTTTCAACCCCTTACAACCCTTTATTTGCATTAAAAAGTAGCCTATGTCCTTTCTCAGGCTCTAGACTATCTGTGTACCAAATTTCAATTTAAATCGGTTCAGTAGTTTTGTCATGAAAGCGCGACAGACAGACAGTCGCATTTATAATTGTTTTCTAGAACATTCGTATTATATATAAATAGCCACGAAGCAGATAATAAGAATTATGTTTTTAAAAAATACGTCATACAGTCACATAGTCTTCTTATTCAGAGTCAGAGTTGTTCAGGTCGCCCGTAGGCCTCTGACTTGACTTATCGACTGTTATCAAATTGTCAACAGCCGGGACGGACTTTTTACGTGTCCTCCGAAGCACGGAGACGCTCAGTTGGAATCACTATGCGATCACCCATCTAGTGACTGACGGCGCCTAAAGTAGCTTAATATACCGATCGTTTACCGATCAGCGGGTGCACTCGGCTATGAGCGTCACATAGTGTTGATGGCGTATGTTGCCTCTTGGTATGTAGCTGTCTTAAGAGAATAACTAAAAAATGTAATTTATTTCATGACGGTTAGTAAACAAGCATACGGTCCGCCTGATAGCAGTCACCGCAACCTGTGTACCCAAGGGATTGGAGGGGAGGGGTGAGAAGAAAAAAATTAAGGGTAGGGTAGGGGCCGCCGGCGGTCTTTCCAAACCGATACGACTTGCGAACCTTCAAGAGTAGAGCCTATTCCTTTCTTAAAGGTCGGCAACCCACCTGCATGCCTTCTGGTGTTGCAGTTGTTCATGGGCGGCGGTGATTGCTTAACATCAGGTGAGGCCTCCCGCTCATTTGCCCCCTCTGATATAAAAAAAGGGGGTTGTGAGATTGGGCCTCTGCTGGTCGCACAAAACGTAAAACTCTTCCTAATGAGAATAAATACACACTGAACTCCCTAACTCGAAAATTAATGCACCGATTTTGATAAAATTCCCACTGTTCCCTAAGTTGGACTAAACGTAATTCAATCAAAAAAACTGCAATCAACTTAAAATACAGACATACAAATATATATACAGTTACGAAATTTGGCTATGGAGTTCTGACAATTTTACATACATACATGTCAAATTGACGACCTCTATTTTTCAAGTCAATCAATAATCAGTAGTTAGTTCAGTAGTTTTAAAATATCCATTCAAAGCATTGTTGATGATCCATTTTATCGTTATTATTAAGATATATTTAGCGCAATTAATTATTATTTATCAACAAGGTTTATCATATATCTTATTGCGCCCAATAAAAAAACGATTTAAATAAAAAATGGCAAAATATATGTATATTACACACTCAACTGCCTCATTAAGATGGTTATGATCACGAACAGATCAATGAAAACTTTTGTATGGTCAATACAAACCTCTACTCCAAGCGAGAGTCGAACCCGCAAAAACACACAGACACTGACCCATAACTTACAAATATTATTGTTAAGAAACAATATTGTTTTAAAATAAAAATAAACTATCAATAATCATTTGTAAATAGCTACATACCGCAACGCGTCACCCTCTCGCGAGATAGGGACGGATGTATTGTTCGAGTGAGACAGACGATTGTTGTCAGAACACGTGGTGTGGAGTCGCTATTATACATTTTTACCGATACCTAAATTATGAACTATAATTAATTTAGGAATCAGGTTGAGACAATAGTATTTCTGGTATCATAAATATTGTGTACTTTTTTTATTATATAATAACATTTTTGTGAACAAAATTCTTTTCAATCATGTTTTGGTTTTAGAAGCCTCAATAGTTCAACGGTAAAAGGGCCTATTATCGTACTTATTCTTAGCGCAAGCTTCGAGCTTATTTGGAGGGGCAATAGGAATATTAGTAATGCCTTGTAAAAGCAATGCTAATATTCTTTAAAAAAATTAAAAAAAGTATTTCGAAAATATTTAAAAACAAACTTATTTATTAGGGAAATTAAAAGTATTTTTATTACTGTAATTAAAACAGTGCGATTGCAAAAAGCATGAGTCCCAGTCTCAAACATTTGTACCCGAAAGGGCTACATCTGTGTGTCACGGACTTTCTCACTAAATCAGACCACCCAAGATGACGTTGTCAAGTCCAGTGGGGTCAATGTATTTAAAAAAAAATTGCTTAAAATGCTAATTATTTTTGTTCTTAGCCACTAGATAGTGGCTAGAGAAAATCTAGTGTCAGAGTTGTTCATTTTTTTTTTTTTTTTTCGGAATGTGTATTGCTGTTGGCCCTACTGGCCTTGACAGTGTCACCGGGCGGGGGAGGGTTGTTCAGTTCGCCCGTATAGGCAAGTGATAATTAAAAATACTTAATTGAATAGAAAAAGTAAACTGGTATTGTGCCGGCGTATGTAAATAATGCTACCACATTTATCGAAATAATTTTAAAATAAAAAATTTAATAAAAAAAACTATTGTAATTCGACTCGACTATTTCCTGTTCTGCAGTGAAAAAATATCGGCCCGGCGCATACTTGCCAGGACAGGGTTGGCAGCTGTGTTCTATTAACGAAATTGGTTTATTTTATTTAAAACGATATTTTTTGTAAATATATATATTACATATGTATATGTATTTTATCCCCGTGAGGGCTGCCTTTATTACGGCTGAGTCTCTGTACTCGGCCCCTGCCCGGTGGCGCTGTCAAGGCCAGTAGGGCCAACAGCAATACACATTCCGGAAAAAAAGACAAAAAAATAATACATATTTTATATAAATAACATATTTATTTTTATTATATGATTATAAATATTATTTATTTTTATTTTTTATTTTTTTTTATTTTAGAAGTTGGCATACAAGCATACGGCCCACCTGATGGTAAGTGGCTGCCGCAGCCTATGAACACTTGCAGCACCATTAGTAGGTGCCACTCGCGCGTTGCCAACCTCGAGATATTAGTTCTTAAATCTCGTTCGCCCAGTAATTTCACTAGCGTATAATGCCCTTCAAACCGGAACACAGTAGTGCCTAAGCACTACTATTTGGCGGAAGAATATTGGACACTGCGGTTAGTTATTAGTTAATTGTAACTGCGGTTGGTTATTAGTTAATTGTATAAAACTTAATGTGAAAGTTTGTATGTTTGGATGTTTGGGTATTTTCGACTCAATATCGTAAAAACAGATGAACGGATTTGAATATCTTATTATCTGGATTAACACATAGAATATCCCATAAAATGTCCGTAGGATTATAAAAAAAACGTACAACAAGACGTATTCGCTTGAAATTTGTTATATGGAACATATTTACTTACAGATGATTCATTTCGCTCTGAAGCTATTTATAAGGTCATCGCGGACGAAGTCGCCGGCATATGCTAATAAAATCCTTATTATTTAACATCCTAATTTTAATATTGATAGTCTATTATTTGTTATCGAAATTATTTTCTACATATTAGTTGTAGTCATGTGAAAAATGAGTAATGATGATTTATTGAATTGAAAATTATGTTAGCTGAAACTAACAAAAATTCATAGAAATCGGCTTGAAGGTTTCAGATATTGACCTATTTGAACACACTGATACATTTTTTAAATATATTTAATCATTTATATACACTTAATATTGCCAATGTTACATACAAACAGATAATTTAATTTATCGTTATGAGTTAGTATAGATAATAAATGATAAATTTTATACAATAGCCAATTTCAAATATCTAAGCTTAAAGTCATTATCAGTTTTAATTAGTACACAAAAACAATGAAGACGCTGTGATAAAGGGCTATAGATAGTCTATAAAGAAGTTTTATTTATATCTCCAGAAAAATGATCAGACTCATTTGAACAAAGATTAATGATGCATTACATAAAAGTAGTATTATAAAATATATTGTTCTATCTGTAATTTTTTTAATTTTTCATTACTTATTTTTTTTTTAAATTAACAACTGAGTTCAATATATTATACTGTATTATGACGACTTATTATACAAATAAAATAAGTAAATAAAAAAACACCTGTTCAAATACGTGGTCAAATAAGTTCTGTTAAGGAATATTGTAAAATTATTTAAAAGTATCTAGTCATACATAAATTTGTTACATTTTATATATAACATTTGTCCGTTTGTAAGTTCGCTGGTAACACTTAAAACGACTTTTAACACTCTTAACACGCCCTTCTTTAATCGCAAAACACAGTAAAGCCAACATCGTACGTTGCCATCTTATGAAGGTGTGTGGTAAAGGGAGGGGTAAGAAGAATATAATGGGTACAGTTGTGATAATTTTTAAGCATCAGCTGCTTACACTTATCTATTTATATTGCTATTCACGTTCATATTTTGTTCTACTACCGTTGACTCACCATAAACTAAGGACCGGCTTTTCCATACAGAAAAAAATGTCCAAAGATTCGCTGAAGCTCCTTAGTAAATTAGAACTAACGCAACAAAATGAAGTTAGTCACAAGTTCCTTATAAAAAAAAAACGAAAAAGACTCACTTTTCACAAAAATATAATTATAAATTATAATATGTAATGCGACAACCCTGTGCCCTGAGTTTGCCTCGTTTGCTTGCTTTACTTAGTACTACCTGGATGTAGGTTGGTGTAACTGAAAATTTCTACTTCGTTCGAAATAATAATTATTATTTCATTATAATTTAACATATTATTACATAAATTATTTAAATATTGAAATTTAAATTACTTTGTACTACAATCATTCTATGTGATGAAAAATCAATTAAATCATTCCTCTATTGTAAAGAAAAAATAATTTGGACAATTAACAATAATTTTCAAAAATTTTAAACGCGCAGCACCGAACAGCTGTTTCGATTTCAATTATTTTTTTAAATTTGTATAGTAACAATGTATTATACAAATATACGCGTCCTTGAAATGTCACTCTGCAATGTTTGTAAATTCGAATTGCAGTAAAAAAAGTTTAACTTAAAAATATTATAAATTTTAAACAGAATTTTCACGTACAACACACTTCGTACAGACTCTTGTAACATTTCGTAAGCGACGCGCGACGTCGGATTCCGTCCTGTACAGCGACCAGATATCCTTGATACTTTACAATATTTATATTATTATTTTTTGTATGAAAATTTTAATTTTCTATAAATAGCCCTTTAGTAACTAATCCTTTTTTATTCATTTCAATAATAGTATTAAGTTATTTTTTTAAATAATCGATACAAATAAAATTCATGTATCGGTTTTTAATGTCAAAATAACTGCTTTTTACTAATAATATATATTAAATTATATATGATACTCATAACAACAAATATTTTGTTGAGCACGCGAGCAGTGTCACGGGCACAGCTAGTTCAATGACAACAGTTATAGTGGCACCTTTTAATATATTAATTTTATTTTAATGAAACTAGATCGACAGTTATAGACATTTTATTTTTTACATCTTATTTTTATATAATAGACTAGCCGCGCCCGCTGTTCCGTTCGTATGGTACCGATTTTTCTTTAGTGCACGGAACCCTAATTATTTTTCTAAAATAGAAGTAGCCTTAATTACTCCATATAAAATCAGCTACTTGCCAATGATAGCCCCGTTAAAATCAATCCAGGGTTTCTGAGATTAGACGGAACAAATATACAGATAAAATTTTAAAAATTGTTTTTTTATCTAGTAAGTAGTATATTTTATATGCATTTAGTAAAAAGCTGTTAGTTTGGAATTACTAATAAACACAAAATTTTTACTTATATTTAATGAAGATAAAAATATTTTGACATCTTTTTCTACCTATTAGCACTCCACCCTTTGCCACCCCTTATCACCCCACTCCAAAAATGACGAAACAACGAGATAGCGTTTTTCTGGTAATTGTATTAAATTTTGGTATAGAAATCGGTGGGACCTTGGAGGTAGACATAGGTTTTTTCTTTGAAAATAAAAATTCTCTATTGCTATAAAGTTACCTAACAACAACAGTAATTCTTCACGCGGGCGAAGCTGCGAGGAGAAGCTAGTATTATTTATAAAAATTTAATTGTCGAGGTTTCTAAATCAGTTTCTTGTGACCGTGAAAAAAAATGTAGAACATTTTTATAAGTGTGTGTATTTAACGAATTTAGATCACTTCCGGTTATCTGTTTGTCTTTACCTCATTAAATATAACCAGTTATTTATTAATATTTTATTTTTTGAGACAGTTGATGAAAAAATTGTCAACAGAATGATCATCTGAGCTCCATTTTATTTTTTTCACCACAAAGGTGACCAACAAGGGTACAGTCCACCTGATGGTACCACCTATCACCATTAACCACGTTGCTTACCATCAACTATCACGTATGTTGTAGATCTAATTCTTTTTCTAAAATAAAAGTAGCCTTAGTTAATCCTTATAACATCAACTATCCGCCAGTGAAAGTTCTGTTAAAATTTGGTCCAACCGTTTCGGAGATTAGTCGGAACAAACAAACAGACAGAGTAGAGAAAAGCTATTTCTTTATAATTACAAACAGGCATTTCAATTTTATTTATTTGTATAGATAGATATATATAATTTATATGTATATATGTATATATTCTCATTATATATCTTATTTCGTATGTAACAAGGTAATGATACTATTCAATCTTAACCCCTCTGTTTAACGAATATTCGTAAATCTAAAATCAACTGGGAACCGCCTTAATCCAGTTCACTCCGGCCGTAGCCGGTTTAATCGGTCCAATTTATAAGCGGTAGCGTTTGCTTATTTTTTGGTGACTATTACATTTTTATTATTTTCAAATGTATTAGAAAAATTTAAGTAGTAGTAGAGCCATGCTCCTCACTCACAGAAAATCAACTTAAAGTAATAGTATCACAAGACTAATACTTAGTGACACCTAACATGAGATATCTGCCATTGAAAGTCCCGTTAAAATCGGTTCAGCCATTTCAGCGATTAGAATGAGACAGACAAAAATTTAAAAAATTTCTTATTTATGTAAGAACTGTATAAAATTTCATGTGCATTTAGTGAAAAGCTGTTAATTTGGAATAACAATCAGACACTTCAATTTTGACGACGTTGTGGCGCAGTAGCGAACCTGCTATAAACACCACAGGACGCGGGTGTGATTCCCGCTTGTATACCCATAGTTGTCATTGTCTTTGTATGTGTTTCCGGACCCTCAACACAGGATATCGCTATCCTAATGAGGGCCGTTGAGTGTGCAGCGTTTATTAAACTTTCATCTCATATCGTTTTGTATCGAGAGATAGTAAGTTAGTGACTTGTACCATACGCTACGTGCTATTATTAGTTAGTACCAATCGATAACCAACTAAATGTGACATTATGTGCTCCGTACGACCGTCCGTTTGTATGATTACATGTATATTGTATTTGAATGTATCTTTTTTGAAAAGATAACCGATTTTAAAAAAGGTTTTTGAATTTTGTGATGTTGTGTTAGCAGGTTTGATGGTATATGGTTGTTGTATTATAGATGATTTGATTATAAAATTATAATTTATTATATAATATATATATATATATGTTTTTTTTTTTGGTAATTTTGAGAGAAAATATGTTTTGCAAGACGACCTTTCATTTAATAAGCAAAATTGCAATTTTTTTATGTCGTGACGTCACATAGCCTACAATGATACATTATTTGTTATGAATCGTTTAGAAGTTATGAGGGAACAGACGAACATACATTACATACATTACTTACCGCTGTAGTCGGATAAATAACGAAACGCAACATGACCTAGTACGGATACTTCATATCGTTTTTCTGTGTGAGGGAAGTACTTCCCCTACGTCCCTATAGTACAAACAAGCCTGATAAGTCTAAATAGAATCTGTAACTCTGATGTGGAAGGTGGTCTTCCTACCAGAAACTACTAGGGTTATTTAAAGTTGCGAAAGTAATTGGTTGTCTCGACAATCAATAAATCACGCAACCATGACAACCAGTCGTGTCTGAAAGGTTGTGAGCATAAACGATTATATTCTATAGATAGGCCCTTCACAGAAAAATGTCCAGTTGGTGCTCGACCGTAACTTGAATATAAGTGCATCGAAATGAAGTTAGTCGGGGACCTGAATTATACATAATGACAAGGACAAACACATCCAGACCGGAAGACATACCTGTATGGTCAATACAAACATTGACCCGAGTGGCAATCGAACCTGTGACCTGTAGCGCTGAAGACAGGTTCGCTACCGCTGCGTCTCAACGTCGTCGAAATAATAAAAAAAATATTATTCAAATACCATTATGTAATTCGTTTCTTAATACAATTTCCAAAAAACACGATTTACCAAAAAAATACCGGTCTTTATAATAATTAGAAGACAAAAACGTATACCTCAGCTAGTGATTATAATATTCATAAGCATATGAAATTAAAATTTGATTAAGAGCATTTTCTTATCAAGATTGGCGTTAACACGGGGACATACAATACATGAATAACTAACTTTTCCATGTAGCTTCACCCGCGTAAATAACCTTTGTTTCATCCCCTATTACACTCTTCAAGTTTTTCTTTTATTGGAGGTAGGCCTTTATTACAAGAGGCTGGCTAGGTAGGTACCATCACAGTGTCAAATATTCTACCGCAAAGCAAGATACTGTGTTTCTGTTTGAAGGACACTGTAGCTAGTGAAATTACTGGGCAAAGAAGATTATAAAATCTAATATCTCGAAGTTGGTGTCATCTGAGTGACATATACAAATGGTGTTGCAAGAGCTCATAGGCTACGACAATCGCTTACCCATTCCAGGATCGAATGCTTGTTTGCCACTTTAGTGGTATAATAAAAATACAAGCACTTGCCTACGAATGCGTTGGCGTGGCGGAATTCAAGGCTAAAAGTTATTTTTGTATCCTTGAGGTTTTTTTTTTGTTATAAGGTATATACAATTTCTTTTTCTATAACCCTGAAAAATGTAACAAACATATTGACATTTGAATTTTTAATATATTGGAATATATACAAGTAACATCGTGTTAAATAACTAGTTTAAATATACATAAAAAGGCCAAAAAAATACGATTTCCTAATCTTCAAATTCTATATAAGCCCGTATTAATAAGTTAAGCAAATAGAGATTTTAATTTATACTTTAAGTATAAGAGATAAGGTTTAAAATTGCTAGTAATATTATAACGCTGTTACACCCCTTTGTTATTCAAAACGTCGAAAACTTCGTGAACAGTTGTTTACAGCGGACGATAGGTTTTGATACTTTGATTATTATTATTATTATTTATTTCGAAGTGAAACTTCTTAACTGATAATTGGGCGAGGATTGAATGTAAAACTTCAAAGCTGCGTCACGTTTAGACATTGGATTTTTCGAATGCTGTCTATATTCGAAGTTTTACTTCTAGCAAGTGTACTGCACGTTGTTTTATATGTATTGCTTTTAGCCCTACTGGCATTGAAAACGTTACCGTCCTTTATGTATATTTTGAATATATATACATATATGATTAGTAACTTATTATTGATATTGTATTAATAATGTCTTATGACGTATTTTTGAATGAGAATTTAACCTTCATTATAAAAGATACTATTGAGGACTTAGTTGTCACGTAATTTCCACAGATATTTTTATTGGTATCTCATTTTTGCGAGTTTGTATGGTTTTTAGTCCCCGACGGATACTTGTATTTGCTGGCATGTATGTATAGTGTCTTGGACTGTTTTTAGTGTATTCTCTTGTTTAAAATTCAATTAATGGTTTCTTATATATTTAATTTTTACAATAATATTGTATCTGCTCTCCTTCCAACTATCTTGTAAAACAACATACATGTTTACAACATACATAGTATATAACCTTGACCTGTAGTTATAATAGAATATATCAAAAGCGTTTATATAGTTGAATTTTCGTAGAATAATACAAAATATGCGTTTACAGGTTACAATACATATGAGTTAAATCGTTGATATAGTTATTGACATAGTAAATACCTCTTAAATTACGTGATTAATAAAACAATTGATAGGAGAAATCTTGTTAGATGTTATTGTTTATTTTTTTGTCAATTTTGATAATGGTAAGCAGTCACTGAAACCAATAAACGCTTGCGTTGACTGAAGTATCATATGCGCTTTGCCAACTCCAGGAATAGGGAAGGAAAAGAAGGGAAAAATAAGGGAAGGGGTGTTAGATTGTGCCTACTGATGCTGTTATTTTACGCCGATTATCTATGAGAGGGTAGTAGTTCCCTCGTCGAACCGACCCTCAGAGGAGAATAGTACTCTACTACTACATGTACTGCTGTCTTTACTTATATAACTTTTCAGTGATATTGCTTAGTAAATTCATTTCGCATACAAAAAATATGTTGCGATGTCACATGTGTGTTTATTTTAAGAGTTTTTGTCCTGGCGTATGACAGACGGTAATGAAATCCAAATTTATATGACTTTTATGCTGTTTTGTTGTGTTATTTAAATATTTTTTTTACACAAATATATTATGTTATTACAATATTATGCAGTTTTATAGATGTTAGTAATAAAATTGAAATTATTTACTTCTTCGACACTTGAGTATTAAAAAAATATGTCTATTTACTTGATTCTATGCAAGTTTCGTATCCTGCTTAGAACTGTAATAAAAATCTTAGGCTTTTTTGATTAAAGCAATACGCTAAATAAACCTTCAAAATGTCGGAATATATTCTTTAATTAAACTTATTTTTAAAGAAGTTTTTTTATTAATCGTACTACAATAAGTACTGATTTAAATAAATAGCGTTTTATTATTCAAAATAAATTATTCATAAAGTAACAAAATTTTACGAATATTGACACATGAATTTTGTATAAAATGGTTTTACTTGTAAAGAAATTAAGTTTTATGAAATATATATAAAAGAAAGATAAAAAATGCACAACAAGGGTAGAAGATAAGTTACGGTTTCACATCTATTCTCATTTATTTAAATAATCTAGTGAGGAAAATTCATTGTTATATTTTTTTTGTATGAAGAATTAGTGAGTCATTTAAATTCGTCATAAAGACAGCTATCTATCAAGATATTTTGAAAGTGGCATCCACGAATATATTGCAAAGAATGAGCTACTGAGACATATTTAAAACCTTGCATACAAATTACACTAACTGTATCACTGAACACTGATTTAATGAAATATATGAGCCATTAATTAAAGTATAGTATATAATAACGCTAATAAAAATAATTCTTCAAAATTCAATTCCAAAGTAACTCTCAGAAACCTAACAGTACGACTTGAAACCCGAGAGTTGCAAGTTCGATCCTGACCCCTACGATTATTGTCGTACCCAATCCTAGAGTAAGGAATCCTTATTTGGTAGGGATATGGGATTTTTAGTAATAAGTTAAAACTTAAAATAAATTACCATATTGTGAAAGTTTAATAATTGTTTTCCATTAACGAGTTCCTATCATCATTTCACGATTAACATTTTTGTTAACGATTAATCCTAAAATAACTTAAGTAATGCTTTACCTTCGTAAATGCCATTTTTTTCGAAATGTATATTGTTTTTGGCCCTAATGGCCTTGAAGACGTCACCGAGCTTTTGAGTTCAGAAACCCGGCCGTGAAAAAGGGATAGCGCTCACGGAGGCTCAAATTCGGACTTTGATTCCGTCTTTAAGGTGCTTCCTGAAAGGCCGAACCACGGCTAAAGACGTCATAGGGCAATTGCCATCTCTCAATAACGAATTAGTTACCTATCGATATGTGTATTTATAACGATATGTGTAATAAAATAAAATAACTACTAAACTATTTTAGAATAATCAAACACAATCAACAATATTAAATAATTTTGCTAAGTATGTATTTATCCTATTTAGACGCTTTAACTCGTTTATAGTTCTTGTTAGCGTCACTTGTTTTTATGAGTCATTTTGTGAGGATTCGTAGAGAATATAATTAATACTGTTGTTATTACGTTAATCTGTCTGTTTGTCTATATAATTTAAAATAAATTTTAAAAAACTTTGAACTTCTTATTGTACTAAGTTAATCTTGCTTATTGTTAAAAATATAAATTGACTAAAGAGTTGTTCCATTTTATTAAGCTTTAACGGCATTAATTTTTAAATATTAATGTTGTTAATTTCTAGAAAAAAAATAATATGAAAAAAGCGTCATAAAAAATAGGATCTTTAATCAAATGAAAAAGTATCAAAACTCTCCCGTCACTGTTTTGACCCGCTCTCATCTTTCACTGCTTTCGCCAGGGACGAATTTCGGTCTATTTTATTTCCTAATAATAATTATTTTATTTCGAATATTTCATTTTATAAAAATATATGAAATAAAGTTGTCAATAATTGCTTATTCGTAAAAAGCGTAGTAAGTTTGTAATATGATTTTTTATTTTTCTTTGTTTAATCTTTTCCAGAGATTCTTTAAATATTTCAGATAAATTGATAATTGTGAAATAATTAAATTCTATAAATATTAGTTTTATGTCACTCTTGTAACATGTTTCATATATTTTATATGTTATTAATTATAGTTTTTACTATGTATTTTATAATTAACATAAAAATAGCTTATTATATATATACAAGATTATAAAATTAAAATATATGTAACTAATTTATTTCAATCTCCTAAATCTATTGTATACTTATTATTTCTCACGACACTTGAAATGTTAATTTTAATTTTCTATTTAACAAACAGATTAAATTAGGTATCGTTACAGAAAAATAAAATAATTTCCATTAATAATTATATTTTCTGTGTAATTTCTGTCTATACAAATCAATAAAATTTTTGTCTGTCTGCCTGTTTGTACCGGAACGCCTCTCTGAAACGGTTGGACTGATTTATTTATAAGGTGTAACTTAGGCTACATTTATTTTAGAAAAAGGATGAGTTCCGTGAAATAATAAAAATTTATGCACCACGCGAGCGAAGCTGTGGGTGGGAAGCTAGTATTAAATAAAATAAATTCAAAATAATTGTAACCACGTGGACTAGGTCCAAAAGGTGTAGAAACGATATAAAACATATTCTACTTTATTATACATGCGTATATTAAAATATTTTATATACAAATTTTTATTCACAAGAATGTACGCGTACATACTTGTCTATTCATTGACCTTTCTTTTTATATCTATATTTCAGGTCACTACAATTTTATTACTTAAAATTGAAATATATTCAATACAATTTAAAAACTTAAAAATAAGTAAAAAATGTAATGAGGCTCCCTTCGAATGGTTCTTGCATTTGGATTTTTTCTTGATCCTTTAACTTCTTAATGGAATTAGTGGTTTCTAGTAGATTGAGTTGTCCAACCTTGCTTTGTTTCGCGGTAGCTGTACAGGTCAAATATTACAGAAAATCGTGGTATCCGTATTGTTGCATGGTCGAGGAAGAAATGCGGTAGAGACAAGCCTCATCTCACTCTCGTCCTTAATTTTATTCTTCATACATACAGTTTTCATACATACAGTCGTGGAGCAGTCAGAACATGGAATCTCCTCTTTTTTGAAGCTAGTTAAAAATAAATATATCACGTGTAAGACTTCATAAATCGATACAAAGCAGTTCAATTAATAATTTGTCGAGTTTTGAAACTTAATTAATTTCCCGTTGGTATAGCGGATGTACGTTACATAATGGTTGGAATACAATGCGATGCTCGCAACATTTCTCGACTTCCTGTTGCGTTTATAATATTTTAGAAACCAATAGATTATTTATTTATCATAATGAACACAGGCAAAAAATAATGATCAATAATTATAAAATAAACAATTTATTTATTATTGTTGAACTTGAAATAACTATTTTATGTATAAAATATACCCACAGAAACCAGTGAAGCAATAGTATCATTATGTAAGGTCAGATTTTATTACTACATTAATATATTTATATTTTACGTTATGAATGTTAGATAAATTTATTAATTTATACTGAACTTAAAACTTAATTATGAATAATCAAAATTTTAGTTGTGAATACATTAATCTTACTCAAATCATAGTTCTGAAACTATATAATCTTTTTTAAACAAACGCCGAACGAAAATTAAAACATTCTTATTTCAAAATACAATACAAAAATTTGAGTTGAAATTAAAAAAAAATACATTCCATTAAAAAAATAATCACGTGTTATTGTTATAAAATAATAACAATAACACGTGAACTGAGTTCGTCCCTGTCAACCCCGCGCCCCTCCCCTCGCCGCCATTTTGCGTTATTGAGAATTTATGTCGCTAAGGCAGTGTACACAGAAAGGAAATTAATTATTTACTAAATATTATATAATATTTATAAGTATTTATTTTTAATGATTTTAGGTTTTTAATATAATTGCAATGTAACAAAATACTTATTATGTGGTATGGTTTTATGTTTTTAATGAAATCGTATTCAGAAAAAGAATTATCTTTGTTAATGACATCAGGTAAATAACATGATCGCGTTTACCCTTCTAACATGAAACAACTACACTAAATTCCTCTTAAAACGTACATTAATATTATAGTTATATACATAAAAAAGACTATTTGTCACTTTTCACAATCTATCTAATCAAAAAAAAGAAAGGTCAATCTCTATCTATAATCTAATTTTGACGACGTTGTGGCGCAGCGGTAGCGAACCTGCCTTAAACGCCACAGGTCGCGGGTTCGATTCCCGCTCGGATCATAATATGTTTGTATTGACCATGCAAGCATATTTTCCGGTCTGGGTGTATTTGTCCTTGTCATTGTGAATGTTTCCGGACCCCGACACAGGATATTAATATCCTAATGGGGGCTGTTGAGTGTGCAACGTTTATTATTATTATTATTATTATTATTATTAATCTCACAATTAATTAAAAATATACTTAAGAAATTGTATAGTCCAATCTAAATGCCTTTTAAAATATATATTAGCAATACTTTTTTAAGACATGACTAATAATCGTATTTCCCATCCAATTAAGCGTGTAGCTTGTGCCAAGAGTGGGTACGACAATAGCTCAAGGGGGTAAGAATCGAACCTGCAATTCTCGCATTACAAGTCGGCCCTTCCGTCAGCTATTGATGCTTAATATTGCAACATAACGATAAAAAGTATATCAATAACCGCTTCACCATGTGATGCCATTAGCTTAGATTTTAATGGAGTATTACGTAATAGGTCATTATTATTGTCACTATGTTGTAATTTGAATTAAATACGAATTATTATAAGTACAAGTAAGAACAACTTACGACGATCATAAGTACGTTTTATTCCACATTTATTACATTGGTACTTTAGTTATAAACGCAGTTGTAACAGCCAGAAAACGATAAAAAGAATTATCTTTGTTAATGACACATGATCGCGTTTACCCTTCTAACATGAAACAACTACACTAAATTCCTCTTAAAACGTACATTAATATTATAGTTATATACATAAAAAAGACTATTTGTCACTTTTTACAATCTATCTAATCAAAAAAAAGAAAGGTCAATCTCTATCTATAATCTAATTTTGACGACGTTGTGGCGCAGCGGTAGCGAACCTGCCTTAAACGCCACAGGTCGCGGGTTCGATTCCCGCTCGGATCATAATATGTTTGTATTGACCATGCAAGCATATTTTCCGGTCTGGGTGTATTTGTCCTTGTCATTGTGAATGTTTCCGGACCCCCGACACAGGATATTAATATCCTAATGGGGGCTGTTGAGTGTGCAACGTTTATTATTATTATTATCAATCTCACAATTAATTAAAAATATACTTAAAAATTGTATAGTCCAATCTAAATGCCTTTTTTTTAAATATATATTAGCAATACTTTTTTAAGACATGACTAATAATCGTATTTCCCATCCAATTAAGCGTGTAGCTTGTGCCAAGAGTGGGTACGACAATAGCTCAAGGGGGTAAGAATCGAACCTGCAATTCTCGCATTACAAGTCGGCCCTTCCGTCAGCTATTGATGCTTAATATTGCAACATAACGATAAAAAGTATATCAATAACCGCTTCACCATGTGATGCCATTAGCTTAGATTTTAATGGAGTATTACGTAATAGGTCATTATTATTGTCACTATGTTGTAATTTGAATTAAATACGAATTATTATAAGTACAAGTAAGAACAACTTACGACGATCATAAGTACGTTTTATTCCACATTTATTACATTGGTACTTTAGTTATAAACGCAGTTGTAACAGCCAGAAAACGATATATATATATATATATATATATATATATATATATTGATTTCACTTATAATAAATTAGCTTCAGCTAGTGGATTCGCCGGCGTGATTAACGATTTTAATATAAATTTTGAAGCCCCATTTTAACCCTTCAGTATTGGAATTTTAGGAAATGTTAAAACACGTGTTTCCTTATTTTTAATTGTTCGCTCTTTTTCACCTCCTTAAGGGATGAATTTGAAAAAAATCCTTTCTTAATGCTCGTTTACATATTAAAAACAACAACTGTGAAAATAATCAACTTTCTAGATTTAAGGGTTTAGTTGATATGTCAGTGAGTTAGGTCTTCTCCTTTTCTATATATAGACAAATAAATAAACGCTACAAACCGCTTCGATCAGAAATTAAACCTGCGACTAATGGCGTTTGCGACAGGTTGGCTACACCTGCGAAAACAATATCCGGTTAACGGTTATCAATATCCGTTTATATCCATTATAATTATGTAATTTTTACCAAAAAAAATCAATAAAAATATTATATTCCTGCCGTTAGTGTGTACCGATCCTTACCCAGGGTTGTTGCACCGAATAGATCGCTCGCTATCAATTCCGTCTGTGTGTGTATATACAGGCTGATCTGAGCTTAGTATATTATACTAGTTAAGTTATCCGGGTTTGTTTTAATTTTTTGATATTATTAGTGTTAAGAATATTTTACGTGTGTTTTCTATTTTTAAAATTCTTTGAAAAATCGATTTCATATTGTGAAATTCATTTATATTTAAAAAAATTATTCGTCTCGAGTTAACATCTAGAACGATCTATTAACGAATAGATATGAAATATTTATTTATACATTAAAATAAAAAATAAAAATGTTTTATTTACGTTCACAAATATAGATCTTATATATATATACATATTTATGTGTTGGAATCTGCTTTTAGGCAATTATTGATGCCTTTGCCAGAAGTTTCCGCTCTTTTTTATATCTTATTCTAGATCTTTATATGTATATAACACTAATTTACTTTATGTATTCAAATCTAGTTAGTGTTACTATAATATTAGCGGAAACAAGTTTATTAAACTCGGTTTTACATAATTCAAAGAAATCCTGATCCCTAAGAAGACCTGATCCTAGGAAGACCTGTAAGTTATCGGCCAGTTTCTTCTCAAACTTTTGCAAATGAAAACACTAAAACTCATTTTTGAATAAATAGCACTTAATTATGTTGTCGTCGCGTTGATTAATATATCATTAGCCAATAAATAAAAAATATAGATTTAATAAAGTCATAAGTAAAATACGTTAATTAAAAACAAGTAAACATTTTCCACACCAAAAGTCAGTGTTTTATACATTTTTGTTCTCTTAACTTGATGACATTCGCTTTTAGTACCCCGTGTGAGGGACAAAAGTGCCCGATTCTCTCCCGGCAAGATGACACTAACTAACTCACTTTACCTCCCGGTAACCTGGCAACCGTATGTTTATCAAAGCGCTTATAACAAGAATGTCCGTACAAAACCTCTCATTTGCACACAAAAAGATTGTATACGCACTACGTGAGATATGTAGGACATTGCCACCCATGATTGTCACCCTTGCCTTCGCGCCACAATAATCTACGTGCGTGCAATGTACATTTTTTATAAATAAAAAAAACAATGACCTTGCAAAAAAATAAATTAAAATTTCCTTCACCATCACGCTGTATATCACCTTGTTTGACTCGAGCACACATGCACACTTATATTAAAATCTATATCCGTACACAAAAATGTGTTCATGTGTGAGTTGAATATGTTAATGTATGCGTGTTTGTTTTCGAATAAAAAAAGGTATAGTGTTTGTTTGTTAAAAAATTTTTTGGTGATATTTATTTAATTACATAAGATTTGTATGTATGTTTAGTGTTACACTAAAACCATTGTCGCTAATATTTTATAAATGATCCTATATTCCATCCGTCCGTCTGTCAACGGGCTATATCTCACGAAACGTGCTAAGTAGAAAGTTGAAATTACAGAATGTGAAAAAAAAATAAAGCAATTCCCTTAGCAAGAAACTTGATGTTTTCTTATACGATGATACGGAACCCTTTATGAACTTGATACGCACTTGGCTGGTTTCTATATTTTATGAATCAACTTCAAAATAGGAGGAGCTCAGAAATCCAACATTTATGAGCAGATTTCGAAAATCATTTTTTGGCTTCAAATTGCTTTCTGTGTATAATTAATAAAGCCTCAATAGCTCAACGGTAGAAGGGCCGACTTCGCTCCGTTAACGCGAGAGTCGCTGGTTCGATCCTGACCCCTTGGGCTATTGTCGTACCCACTCCTAGCGCAAGCTTCGAGCTTATTTGGAGGGCAATAGGAATATTAGTAATGTCTTGAAAAAGCATTACTAATATTTTTTATAAAAAAATATCAAAAAAATATCAACCCTGAGGTTCAAAAATTAAGGGATGAAATTGAACATGGCCATGAATTGTTTTTAATACTCTAAGTTTTTTACCTCAGAACTCAGTCTTCAAGTTGATCTCATTGAAATTTCATTAAAATCGATTCAGTAATTTACGGTTTTTAAAACGAAGCTGGATGAATATGTCACCAATGTTAATGAAATTGAGTATATACCTTTTCTGAGAGTTTTCAATGTTATTTACGTCATTGGAAAAAAATACCTACTTCAAACGTAAAGAGCAAAAAATAAATCTTCTATATAAATCACTACATAGTATAAAACAAAGTCGCTTTCTCTGTCCCTATATCCCTATGTATGCTTAAATCTTTAAAACTACGCAACGGATTTTGATGCGGTTTTTAATAGATAGAGTGATTGAAGAGGAAGGTTTATATGTATAATAACATACATTAAATAGTGGAGAAATACTGTTATTTTTGAGGTTTCTAATGTGATGTCGTAAATAATTACATTCAACGCGTGCGGGCCACGGGCAGTAATGTATAAATCAAAACTACCGGATCGATTTTAATCATATTTTCAGTGAATGACATAGGCTATATATTTTATACGCTGTGAAGCCGGAGCGGGCCGCTAGTTGTATATACTTTTCGGTTCAAGGGTTATGTCATGACGGTTGACAAACAAGCATACGGTCCGCCTGATGGTAAGCAGTTACCGCGACCTATGAACGCGCGTGATACTTGAAGTACATGCGTGTTGCCAACCAAAGGAACAAGAAGGAAGGGATGAGAAGGGGAAAAAGAAGGAAATAGAGGGTGGGACACCGTTGTGGCATTGTGAGTAGCGAGTCTGCCTTTATCCTTGACGGTTGCGTCTTCGATTCCCGCTCGGACATATGTTTGCATTGATCTTACATATGGACGCAAATAAGCAATACCATGTCAACACACAAATGTCATTTCGAGAAAAACGCGTTTGAAAATTTTGAACAACTTGCTTTATATGAATTTTTTTTATTTATTGGGCAAGTTTTTGGCAATTTCAGATTTATGTAAGTTATTTTACTTATTTTCGCAAAAAATAAGTATACAAACTGCATATTTCGTATATAATATAACCCAAAACGTTTAACATAATACATAAATTGCATTATTGAAAAAATGGCTTTTTAGAAGTTTTAAAGCTTAAAACCCTACAAATATTAAAGAAAAATGTTCTTCAGCCATTTACCAACACTTCTGCGTATATAACAGTTTTTTCAATTTTGTGGGTTGACATAGTATTGCTTATTTGCGTCCAAATATCTTCTGTCTGAAGTATATTTCGGTCTGGGCGTTTGTCCTTGTGGGTTTCCCTCGGACCTCGGAGAGCACGTTAAGCTGTCGATCCCAGTTGTCATCACATAACATCTAATAATAATCATAAACTCTTGATAAGTAAATGAGTTATTCTCAAATCCGGATAAGACTAATAAGCAGACTCTGGGTAAATACCGGCGTCGGGATGTGATGACCCCATCGCCCGCTGTTGGGATAACCTCTGTCGCAGCAGAGATTATTCCACCAGTGCAATCAGTCACAATGGTGGTAGGTCTTTTGTTGCAAGAGGCCGGCTAGGTAGGTACCACCGCAGTGTCCAATATTCTTCCGCCAAATAGTAGTGCTTAGACATTACTGTGTTCCGGTTTGAAGGGCACTGTACGCTAGTGAAATTACTGGGCGGTCGAGATTTAAGAACTAATATCTCGAAGTTGGCAACGCGTGGCGCCTACTAATTGTGCTGCAAGCGCTCATAGGCTACGGCAACCACTTACCATCAGGTGAGCCGTATGCTTGTTTGCCAACTTCTAACATAAAAAAAAAATACTCGTATAATACCGGGAATAATTCTAAGCAAAAGAGGGGTGGGAGATTGGGTCTCCTGCGCTCTCACTCTTCGCACGAAACGCAACAGTACTGTTTCACCGCCGATTTTCGTCAATACGCCACGATTCACACTTGACCGTGGTTTTTTTTTGTTGTTTTTCCAAAACGCTATAATCAAATCGAATTTAATCCTTGTATGTATTACCATTTTAACGATTAAACGAAAAAAAAAAACTGAAAATAACAACTTTTTGTTCGACTAATTTTTTGTGACATAATGACGTCACATTATTTTGAAACTAGCCGTGTCTGCAGCTCCTCTCGTGTAAATATTTTTCAACTTGATTTACGTCACCGACATGCTTCATGTGACGTGTTACGTCAGACTGACAACGCGTGCCCATATTTGGCTTCTTGGATGGTATCGGACTTAACTAATTATGAAATTTTAATTATTCATACTATAATTAATTAAAAAAAAGTACAGTTATTTCAAATTAGAGTTTTCACTTATATCGCCATTCTCCCAGACTGCCTATTTCGGCACAACGGTTTCGGAGATTATTCGTAATGAACAGACATATGCATTAGGAAGATTATTACTAGCTCCTTGCCCGCGGCTTCGCCCGATTGCAACAATCTTTAATGACGCAGCTTTAATGTAGTATAGAAACAATATGGTTCCCCGTAAAAACTTTCACCCCCCTCAAATTTTCTTTTCGCAATAAAACCCTTAAACCGTCTCCATTGTCCTATATCTATAACATATTGTGAGGCACAAGGCAATGGCTGTGCCCGCGACCCCACTCGCGTTATGTAGTTTTTAGATGATCCCACAGGAACTCAACATTTTTCCGGGATAAAAAGTATCCTATATGGACGCAAATAAGCAATGCCATGTCAACCCACACGAATGTCATTTTGAGAAAAACGCGTTTGAAAATTTTGAACAACTTGCTTTATATGATTTTTTTGTATGTATTGGTCAAGTTTTTGTCAAATTCAGATTTATGTAAGCTATTTTACTTATTTTTACAAAAAATAAGTATCCAAACTTCATATTTCGTATATAATATAACCCAAAACGTTTAACATAATACATAAATTGCATGATTAAAAATGGCTTTTTAGAAGTTTTAAAGCTTAAAACCCTACAAATATTAAAGAAAAATGTTCTTCAGCCATTACCATACCAACACCTCTCCATATATAACTCAGTTTTATCAGTTTTGTGGGTTGACATGGTATTGCTTATTTACGTCCATATGTTAATCCAAGTAATAAGCTATGTGTGTATTAATTTTCATCCAAATCTGTTCAGTAGTTTTTGCGTGAAAGAGTAACAAACATACATCCATCAAACATTTCACATTTATAATATTGAGATGGAATTATAGATTTATTTACGACACCGTTGTGGCGTTGTGGGTGGCGAGTCTGCCTTTAGTCTCGACGGTTGCGGTGTTTGTTAAAGTTTTGCCTCGGTCTGGTTGTTTGGCCGTGGGTGTCCCCACCGTGCCTCGGAGAGCACGTTAAGCTGTCGGTCCCGGTTGTTATCATAACATCTGATAATAATCGTTAACACTTGAAAAGTAAATTGCTCTTACCCAATGAGTTACTGGTTCGCCCTTAGGGTTGCGGAGGTCAGATGGCAATCGCTCCGTGTAAAAACTGGTAACCTGTCAAATCCGGATAAGAGTGGTTAGCAGACCCTGGGTAAAAAAAATACCGGGAATAATGCTAGGACGAAGAAGAAGTATAGATTATATTATTATTTTCAATTCCAGGATGAAGTTCTCGCCATCAACGATAAGGTGGTACTCCGAGCTGAGGATCTTCTGAGCTGGGTGTGCAATGGTGGGGGTTGGAGATGGGGTTGAGGGCTGTATGGAGGGGAGCCTGCGCACCCCAGCGGCCCCTGCGTCACCGAACCCTTGCATCACACAAAGCTGGATTATAGCGATGTTGAAAAGGAAAAAAGTACTTTATGTAAGTGTAGCATACGATCCACCTGATGGTAAGCGGTTGTCGTATCCTATGAGCGCGCAACACCACTAGTAGGTGTCACTCGCGCGTTGACAACGAGAGATATTGGTTCTTAAATCTCCTTTAATAATAATAAAACGCAACACCGTCAACGGCCCTCAGATAGTTGTATCCTGTGACAAGGACAAATGGTCAATAGAGACATCTTCCCCGAGCGGGAATCGGACCCACGACCTTTGGTGCTTTAGGTAAGTTTTAAACTTTACTAAGTACAATGTCCTTCTAACCGAAAAACAGTAATGCTTTGCGGTCTCTTTTCTTATCTTATCGAGTGGTTAGTGGTCAACCTAGTTATCTCCGATGACGTCCTTATCCGTGGTTCGGCTTCGCAGGAGGCACCCTAAGGACGGAATCAAATTTGAGCCCCCGTGAGGGTTGCCCTTTATCACGGCTGAGTCTCTGTACTCGGCAGGTGACGCTGTCAAGGCCAGTAGGGCCAATAGCAATACATATTCCGAAAAAAAGGTCAACCTAGTGTCAGAGATGTTCAGGTCGCCCGTAGGCCTCTGACTTGACTTATCGACTGTTGTCAAATTGTCAACAGCCGGGACCGACTTTTTACGAGCTCTTCGAAGCACGGAGACGCTCGGTTGAAATACCACTATGCGATCACCCATCTAGTGACTGACCGCGCCTAAAGTTGCTTAACCTACAGATCGTTTACCGATCAGTGGATGCACTCGGCATTGAGCGTCTCGGTAGAATATCTGAAGAAAGAATATCTGAGCACTACGGTACCTACCTAGCCGGCCTCGCTCATTAAGAGGCCTACTATATTAAAACTATCATTTTCTTCCACAGCGGTAGACGTAGAGGACCCAGGTGTTGTAGTGTTCTCCTATCCAAGATACTGTCGCTACCGGGCACTGCTGGCAAGACTTGAGGGTATCCAAGCTAACTGGTTGCGAGACTCCTTGGTTGCTGCATTAGGTGGTTACGCGGCACCCACGAAGAACACCAGGATTTTGTACTGTAAGGTATGTAAAAACGTAATAGTACACTTTTGGTAGTATAAAAAAATAGTGTTACGTGCTGGGGTTCGAAAATTTTGAATAAAACACCTGTTTCTAAATGAGACTTTAATGAGATCTTCAAGGTCACAGAACAGAACTTCACAAATCACAAATCAATCGTAGTCCAGAAGGATACCCGGGGTCACCAGTTTTCACACTTGATCACTTGTATCGTTTGTAGTTTCTTCACTCGTCACTAACTGAATAACTCAGTCGACACTCCGGCCACTTATATAGTGCAGAACACGGTTTCGAGAAAGTTCCATCTACAGAATGTTACGTTACGTTACGAAGGAAAGAGATTTCGAACCTTATCTTCCAATAAGGTTCTCCGTAACAATAGTTGTCGTTAAGGTCTTTAACCGTTTTGGACCGTAAATTCAAAAGTGATTAGTGTAAAAAATATAACTACTTCTAAATTATTAATCGGCTTATATTATTCCTCATATAATTCTCTACCTATCTGTGAAAGTTATATTAAAACTATCGGGTCCGGCAGACGTTGTTCTGCCATGAAAAAATCTGGGACCCGATAAGCGCCCCTAACTAAGTCTAATTGTGAATAGAATTGACACCGATAATTATTGAATTACTAATATCGCTATTTAAAATAGGGGTTGATGGTAGAAGGGTGAGAAAAAAATTGGGGTGGACCACCTTTATACTATCAAACCTACTAAATATACATACAAAATTTCATCAAAATCTATCAAAGGGCTTCGGAATTGAATTGATAGGATAATTTAATTTAAACCAACGTAAAAATAATTCCAGGATACATTCGAGTATCCGGAATTGGAAGGACACGAGTTCGTCTGCAACCATCTAGCTCCTAAACTGAAGGGGAGGCCTCGCGGACGGCGGCGAAGAGCGGCGAGGTCGCGCGACAGATCGCCCGACCGGTCGCCCGACCAGTCGCCCGACTCCAGATCCAGCGACAGTGATGGAAACGCACCAGAAACTAGAGTAAGTTGGTAAACAATCAACAGTTAAGTCACTTTGAGTGTGATCAGTATATGGATGGGTGGTCGGTTAAGTAGCTTCAGGTGCGGTCAGTATGTGGATGGGTTACCGCTGATGATGATCAAAGAAAAAACCCAATAATTCGATGGTCCCAACTACATGGTTCAATTGTGAATCTGAACCATCCATGTACCTAAATACAGAAATAATACGACCCCATCGCCCGCTGTTGGGATAACCTCTGTCACAACAAAGATTATTCAACCAGTCACACTGGTGGTAGGTCTTTTGTTGCAAGAGGCCGGCTAGGTAGGTACCACCGCAGTGTCCAATATTCTGCCGCCAAATAGTAGTGCTTAGGCACTACTGTGTTCCGGTTTGAAGGGCACTGTACGCCAGTGAAATTACTGGGCGAACGAGATTTAAGAACTTATATCTCGAGGTTGGCAACGCGTGAGTGGCACCTACTAATGGTGCTGCAAGCGCTCATACGCTGCGGCAGCCACTTACCATCAGGTGGGCCGTATGCTTGTTTGCCAACTTCTAAAATAAAAATAAAAAAAAATAAACCCATCAAAATCGGTCCAGCATTTCAGTTCAGTCACGTAAACACATCTACCTTAAAAATACAACAGTCTCTTAAAAACCAGCTTAGAAATACATCAATCTCACAAAAACCAGTTTAGAGATACATCAATCTCACAAAAACCAGCTTAGAAATGTATCATTCTCACAAAAACCAGCTTAGAAACGAATTATCCATCTTCAGCAGACTCCAAGGAGGCTATCACTCCGCAACGGACCGGAGAAACAGAGCGAGGGAGACGAAGAAGACAAGAAACCAGAAGAACTAGCCAAAGACGAAGCCTTCTTGAGAACATTAAAACAGTTCCTTAAGGAAAAGAATGATACGCTCAAAATATCTCATTCTATTAAAAATGGTGAGTATTTTTTATGTCATGTTGACAAACACACATACGATCCCTCTAATGGTAGACAGAAACCACAATATTTAAAAAAATATATAAAATTATTTATATAAATAAACGCTAAACACTCAACAGCCCCCATTAGGATAGTTATATCCTGTGTCGGGGGTCCGGAAACATACACAATGACAAGCACAATCACACCCAGATCGGAAAACATGCCTGTATGATACAAACATCTGCTTCGAACAGGAATAGAACCACCGATCTGTGGCCCTTTAGGCAGATTCGTTTCCGCTGCGCTACTACGTATGATACTTGAAGTACCTGAGGGATAGGAAGGGAGGGAACTGGGGTGGGAGATTGGGTCTACTGCGTTCTCATTAACACGAAACGCAACAGTACTGATACTGTTACTGTGAGAGGGTAGTACTTCTACTGTTGGGATAACCTCTGTCACAGCAGAGATTATTCCACCAGTGCAGTCAGTCACACTGGTGGTAGGTCTTTTGTTGCAAGAGGCCGGCTAGGTAGGTACCACCGCAGTGTCCAATATTCTGCCGCCAAATAGTAGTGCTTAGGCACTACTGTGTTCCGGTTTGAAGGGCACTGTACGCTAGTGAAATTACTGGGCGGACGAGATTTATGAACCAATATCTCGAGGTTGCCAACGCGTGAGTGGCACCTACTAATGGTGCTGCAAGCGCTCATAGGCTACGGCAACCACTTCTGGTAGGCCGTATGCTTGTTTGCCAACTTGTAACATAAAAAAAACTTCTCTGGTCGAACCGGTCCATTTGTGCTGGGAGGAGAATGGCTTTACTACTACAGAAGAACTATACAGGCATGATTTCCAGTGGGTGTGTTTGTAGTTGTGTATGTTTCCGGACCCCCGACACAGGATATCACTATCCTAATAAGGACTGTTGAGTGTGTATCATTTATAATCATATTATTTATAGTGAGTCACATTGACTAATACTAACTTCCTCCTCCCCCAGTGCCCCTCCGCTCGCTGTACACGTGGGTGGTCGGTCAGGGCGGGCTGAGCGCGACTCGCGACGCGCTGTGGAGGCGCCGCTACGGGCACCAAGCGCCCAGGCTGCGCAGGCTCTACCAGCGGTGAGTGCATACACATGGGACATGGGACACGGGTTTTACACATGGGACATGGGACACGGGTTTTACACATGGGACAGGGGACACGGGTTTTACACATGGGACACGGGTTTACACATCATGACGGTTGACAAACAAGCATAAATTCCGCCTGATGGTATACAGTCACCGCAACCTATGATCGTGCGCCCTTGAAGTAGCCAAGGGATAAGAGGAGGGAACCCAGGGGAGATTGAGCCTCCAGCGCTCACTCATCGCACGAAACGCAAGTACTGATACTGTTACTGTGAGAGGGTAGTACTTCCCCGTTAAAGTTATAATATATACGGTCAACAAAAAACTTTAAAATATTTAGAAAAAAAACAAAACTAAAAGGCAAATTTTTTTTTTTTTGTTGACCGTTAAAATGAGATGATTGAGTTTTGTGTCCCACAATGTTCAAAAGAGGTAGTGTTTTGCAATCGCTAATTTTTTTTTTCTATTTTTAATTTCTTAATTTTTTTTTGCACACTGTACCAAATTCTGGTTGTAATATGGCGCATTATGGCCGATCGTATTCTTAATTTAATCGTATTGTAGACTATTTATAAGAAAAAAAAATACCGACTTCAAAATAGAAGGTTATTGTATGTATATCAGAAGAATTAATAGTAAATAAGTCACTGGACGAAGGAGATTCAAGAACCAATATCTCTCGTTGTCAACGCGCGAGTGACACCTACTAATGGTGTTGCGCGCTCATAGGATACGACAACCGCATACCATCAGGTGGGTCGTATGCTTGCTTGCCAACTTAGTAACATAAAAATACTAAACAACCCCAATAGGATACTACTATATTGTGTTAGGGGTCACCTACAAACACAAACCCCTACCCAATCTACATATAAATGTTTCTCAAACCCTACATACATTTACAGATACCTCCATCAGTTTGAGAATTACGAACGCTGGAACGGTAAATACCCGGTTATAAACGGTAAAATTGAACCAAAGACAATAGACACTATCGACGTCACAGACTCTCCTATACGAGACATAGACAAGAAATCCGACCTCCCGGATAAGAGGTTACGAACCCCAACCCCTAATAGGGGAGATAAAATTGTCCTTGATAATGAAACCGGTGAGATTTTGAAAGATGAAACCGGTTGCGAGGTAACTTCGAAACCGGCTGAGGAATTGAATAGAGAGTTCCTCGAATCCCTCCCCAAGGAGGAGGATAGGGGGAAGATCTTTGTGAAACCGGTTGAGAAATTGATCCAACCGAAGGTATTTGAACCGGAACCGGATAAGAAAAATGTTACGGATAAGAATGAAGGCAGTTCCGTGTTTCTGAACCAACTCGCTCAGACTTTGAACTTAGGTGAGTAACAAGAGTGTACAACTTTCTCATGCATTTAGTAAAGAATATATTATTGCAAAAAATACTTATGACAAAAATTTGAATTTTTTTTGTCTGTCTGTTTTTTCCGGCTATATATGCGTGAAAAGATATAGGATTTGATCGTGTTTTTTTTTATTAATCTTTTTTAGACATGGGCGCCATTTTGTATGTTTTTTTTCGATATGGTAAAAGAGTAAAAAAAATTAAAATTTTTGTAATTTTGGGACATTTTTCTAATCTATAAAAATATTAAAAATGTTATTTTAACTTTAAGATTGGTTTTGTTATTAATAAGACAAATATAATATTATTTTATTAATTATTGACGACGTTGTGGCGCAGCGGTAGCGAACCTGCCTTAAACGCCACAGGTCGCGGGTTCGATTCCCGCTCGGAGCATAATATGTTTGTATTGACCATGCAAGCATATTTTCCGGTCTGGGTGTATTTGTCCTTGTCATTGTGAATGTTTCCGGACCCCGACACAGGATATTACTATCCTAATGGGGGCCGTTGAGTGTGCAGCGTTTATTTATTTATTTATTAATATTCCAGGTAATAATGACACGAGGTTCCTCCATCAGCTGTCACAGACACCCCCCAGCGACAGTCTGTCTAGTCTATCGAGTTTAGGAGATAAATACACGAACGGACACACGAACGGCACTAATAATGATATGGTGAGTTTTGTTTAATATAAAAATAATTTTATTTATTGTGAGTTATAGTGACATTGCTAAATGGATGCAAATAAGCAATACCATGTCAACCCACAAAATTGAAAAAACTGAGTTATATATGCAGAAGTGTTGGTAAATGGCTGAAGAACATTTTTATTTAATATTTGTAGGGTTTTAAGCTTTAAAACTTCTAAAAAGCCATTTTTCAATCATGCAATTTATGTATTTTTAAACGTTTTGGGTTATATTATATACGAAATATGCAGTTTGTATACTTGTTTTTTGAGAAAATAAGTAAAATAACTTAAGCAAATCTGAAATTGGCAAAAACTTGACCAGACCAAAAGCAAGTTGTTAAAAATTTTCAAACGCGTTTTTCTCGAAATAACATTCGTGTGGGTTGACATGGTTGACAAAATATTTGTAAATTTCATATTTTTTTTTATTTTTATAGTTTTAATTAGTATATAACAAATTAAATTATCTAATTTTTACTTTATTTAAAATTCGTATTTTTATTTTTTATCAATTATATTTCACTTCTCAGTAACACAACCGACCCCCATTCAATCTAAGTCAATCTCAATAACACAACCTCCATTCAATCTAAGTCCATCTCAATAACACAACCTCCATTCAATCTAAGTCCATCTCAATAACACAACCTCCATTCAATCTAAGTCCATCTCAATAACACAATCACCATTCAATCTAAGTCAATCTCAATAACACAACCCCCATCCAATCTAAACACATCTCAAAGTCACCCACAGCTAATCTATATTTCTCCTATACCCGCAGGTAGTCTGGCAGAAATTGGTTTTTAGCAATAAGACCGCCTGGTTGTACCAATTTATCTGGTTTTGTAATGTCTTGTAAATTTTTTATGCTGTACAATAAAGAATTTTATTATTATTATTATATTTCCCCAGCGCGGCCGCCCCGCGCAGCTCGCTCCGCGCGGTGCGCGTCAAGCCGGCCCGCGCGCCGCCCGCCACCAGTCAGTATACATGTCACATATTATATTGAAAACTCATTCAAACTATTTATTGTTGACGACGTTGACGACGTTGTGGCGCAGCGGTAGCGAACCTGCCTTAAACGCCACAGGTCGCGGGTTCGATTCCCGCATGAAACATAATGTTTGTATTGACCATACAACCATTTTCGGGTCTGGGTGTATTTGTCATTGTCATTGTGTATATATCCGGACCCCCTACACAGGATATTACTATCCTAATGGGGGCCGTTGAGTGTGTAACGTTTATTTATTTATTGTTAGTAAGTCCACTCAATGTTCTTCCTATCGAGTGGTCAGTGACCAACCTAGGGTCAGAGTTGTTCAGGTCACCGGTATAGACCTCTGACTTGCAACTGTAGTCAAATTGATAACAGCCGGGACTGACTCTGTGTCCTCCGAAGCACGATGCTCAATTGGAATATCATTATGCGGTCACCCATCTAGTGACTGACCGCGCTTAAGGTTGCTTAACCCACCGGTCGCTTACCGATCAGCGTCTCAAGTGGTAATGGTAAGTGGTCACCGTTGTCTATGATAGCATTACTAGTGGTAAATGTGTTTTACCAATCGAAAGGAAAACAAAATGTGGGTTTTAGCTTTTGTCGTTGCCACCCAAAATTCTAAAAAATAATAATATTTTATAATTCTAAAAATTAAACCAGTAGCTCAGCGGTAGAAAGGTCGCAGGTTCGATCTTGACCCCCTTGGGCTATTGTTGTACCCCCGACGCAAGCTTCGACGATACTAATTGTATAAACATTGTTTCATCTCACAGCGCCGATCCCCATCCGAACTGACTCAGCGCCCCCTCCCCGCGCAGCCACCGACCCCCACCACCGCCACGACCACCATCAACAACTTCGGCATCCACCACCCGCCGCCGCCGACCACGCAGAGCGATGATGAAATCGTTGAAGTGAGTATTTAACAACCCCCAAGCACAACCATCAGCATAAAACATGTCTGCACAAGTCGATAATCGAATCCGCTCTCACCAGCATTTCCGATTTGGAATACCAGTGCTTGTGTGGATTTGAACTTGTGACCACTGTGTTTGTGTACACTTGGTCACAGAAAAAATGTCAAAATGTCAAAAACTCGCTGGTGCTCCTTCGTAATAACAACACCAACCCAATTCTGCTATTTTCTACAAAAAGTTCCCACAACATGCCGAAGTATCTTTCAATAAAGTATACAACTTCAAATTATTATTTCAGGTTCCGTACAAACCGAAAAGTCCAGAAATCATCGATCTGGACGAGTACCCTGAAAGTCCTCAGGGTATTAAGAAGAAAAAACTGGAAATCCTAAAAGAGAGGGGCTTGGAAGTGACCGCGGTGCCCCCTGTCCCCGTATGGGCCCCACCTCTCACTAATCCCATAACACCACTAATAAATCCCAGACCCATAATCCTAAATCCAGTGGTCCAACATCAAATAATGACCCAAGCTCAGATATTCCAAATGTATAACATAATCCCACCAAATTATCCAAACGGAGCACCAGCCCCGAAAGTGATCCAAGCCTCCAGCGCTTTTGGAACCGCTGGCCCAGAAAAAACTGTGTACGGCAACCCAAAAGACCCCTTCATGCCCCCTCCTCACGTGCTCCAAGGCACCCCGATAAAACCGCAGAGGAGCATTCAGACTCCAGCGGCAACTCCTCAAGACATTTTAGACTTAACCTGCAAGACCCAACCATCGCCAAGTCAGAAACCAGCCGTTGAAATAGTCAGAATACCCCCAGCGCCCTCCCCTCAAAACCCCCAACGCCCCCAGAATTTAAGCAAAAGCTACACCCTTCTAGATGGAAAAGCTGTGGTCGGATCCAATTTAGAAATAACTTTAGTCAATGCGAAATCCCAGACCCCACCAAAAAGACCACCACAAAAACGCTCCTCAAACGGCAAATTCGTCTCCGCAAAGACACCAACCCCACCCAAAGAATACCCGAAACCCTACCCGTCCCCGTCCCCAAAAAAACCACAAATCGTTGTACCAAATTACCAAATGCCCAATCGTGAAGACAATTCTCCGCCAACGTCTTCCAAGGAGCAAAATTTGCTCCAAAACGCTTACAAAAGCCAAAACTTGGCTCAAATGATGGAAATGCAGAAGTCCGTACCAAATTTGAACCCATTCATGGACCCCCTGTACATGAACGCGTTCTACAACAGCTTGGGGCCAATGGACCAACGCCAATTGGCCATGTATAGGGATTTGATGACCAGCCAGTTTAGGGGTTACAGCGGTCTACTCAACATCGGCACACCTACAACGAAAAATTAGTATAATCTAGTCGGATTAGTAAGAAATTAGTTAGATATTTAATGGACGCGGCTTTATTAGTGAAATTTCTGCACATTTTTGTCCGAAAACATGGCGAAGATTTGGGCCATAATTGTCGTGTTCGTTATTGAAATAATTTTAATTTTATTGTGATAATTATAATTATTGACGATCTCTGGTGTTTTAGGGATATTGGGAGCAAGCACGCTGTGTCCGAAAGAGACAGCATTGAAGAGTATATTCGTCTCTTTCTAGCACAAGCGTGAAGTCTTAGTTTGTAAATAAATTGTAAATACGGTTTTTTTCCTTTGCACTATCGACTTCGTGATGTTTTTAAATTGGCAACACTGAAAAAAATGTTTTTGGGTCACGTTCGTCGATTAGTTGAATTGTAATTTTTAATATGAATGTTGTTCTTAATGTAATGTTTTTAAAATTCGGTTGTAAATACGCCTTCGGGAGTTTGGCCGAGGCGGTGTCGCTGTACAAAATAAAGTATTGAAAAATTTTATTGTATTTTTATTTTTTAGCATCAGCATAAATAATATAAATTTTACCGGCGTCGGGATGTGACGACCCCATCGCCCGCTGTTGGGATAACCTCTGTCACAGCAGAGATTATTCCACCAGTGCAGTCAGTGGTGACAGTGGTACACTGGTGGTAGGTCTTTTGTTGCAAGAGGCCGGCTAGGTAGGTACCACCGCAGTGTCAAATATTCTGTTGCCAAATAGTAGTGCTTAGGCACTACTGTGTTCCGGTTTGAAGGGCACTGTACGCTAGTGAAATTACTGGGCAGAGGAGATTTAAGAACCAATATCTCTCGTTGGCAACGCGTGAGTGGCACCTACTAATGGTGCTGCAAGCGCTCATAGGCTGCGGCAGCCACTTACCATCAGGTGGGCCGTATGCTTGTTTGCCAAGTTATTCATTATAATAATAATTTAATAAATCATTCATTTGGTTTTTGGAACGAAGTTCCTTATCGAGCGTTGCGAAAAGGGGCTAGACGGAAAAAATTAAGACCAAAAGTTGTAACGACACTTTTTTCTATAGTTGTAAGCCGTGCGGCGTGCGCGTGTTTCTCTGTCTGTCTCTCTCTCTCTCTCTCTCATAGAAAGCAAGCCAGTTATTTTTGTTTCGTCTTTCTATTTCGTATTGATCAGTGTGGTATCCCGACGATTATTAAAATAAAAATTAATTAGTTTTAATAATTAAACGACGCGACGCGACACACATTCAGTAATTAATCGAAAGGAACTTCATTTCATCCGGGTGTCCCTTGACACCTCTCAAGTTTTTTTAATGTAAGAGGGGGCAAACGGGCAGGAGGCTCACCTGATGTTAAGCGATGACCGCCGCCCATGAACATCTGCAACACCAGGTTCTTTCAGTTGTGAATCGCTTACGGCTATAGCTTTTTAACTCTATATTCTTTCACATTACTTTTAAATAACAAAATATATATATATATATATATATATATATATATATATATATATATATATATATATATATATATAATATACTGACACCGTTGTGGCGTTGTGGGTAGCGAGTCTGCCTTTAGTCTCGACGGTTGTGGGTTCGATTCCCACTCGGGCAGATGTTTGTTAAAATTTCTGTCTCGGTCTGGGCGTTTGTCCGTGTGGGTCTCGCCACCGTGCCTCGGAGAGCACGTTAAGCTGTCGGTCCCCGTTATTATCAATAACATCTGATAATAATCGTTAACTCTTGATAAGTAAATTGCTCTTATGAGTTACTGGTTCGCCCTTAGGGTTGCGGAGGTCAGATGGCAATCGCTCCGTGTAAAAACTAGTAACCTGTCAAATCCGGATAAGAGTAATGAGCAGACCCTGGGTACATAAAAATACCGGGAATAATGCTAGGATGTAGAGAACAAAAAATATAATACTAGCTATTATTAGTAGTGACTCTATACTCTATAGTAAAAAGATGCGGTCTTTATTTTTGACTTTATTCATCTTTTTATTTTTGAAGTGAAACTTCTTTAGAATCTTTGTGATTTCAAGCCGGATGCAACGGAAAAAACGACAGGTAAGAGACACATATACAAAAATGTGTAGGAATTAATGAGACAGAAATATACATACTATTTTATATGATATATATTCATGTCATTCTTTTGTCCATTTACTGAAGACAGACAGACAGATCGACGGACGGACGGACGGACGGACGGACGGACTGACTACTTTTAGCTAAAGAAGTTTTACTTCAATCGTGTGGTCTAAAGCACACTGTATTTTTTTATTTAAAATTTTTGTTACGATTCAATACTTCTATGAGAATAATTAAACTTATTATATCTATGTATCAAATATATAAGTATATTTTTTATATAACTTATTAGGTGCGTACATAAGAGCCTACACACTTTTTTCATATTTAAACATATCGCCACCTTTAGGAAACGACGTAACTCAAAAGCAATTTTTTTCTATGTTAGAAATTAGCAAACAAGCATACGGCCCACGTCATGGTAAGTGGCTGCCGCAGCCTATGAGCGCTTGCAGCACCATTAGTAGGTGCCACTCACGCGTTGCCAACGAGAGATATTGGTTCTTAAATCTCGTCCGCCCAGTAATTTCACTAGCGTACAATGCCCTTCAAACTGGAACACAGTAGTGCCTAAGCACTACTATTTGGCGGCAGAATATTGGACACTGCGGTGGTACCTACCTAGCCGGCCTCTTGCAACAAAAGACCTACCACCAGTGTGACTGACTGCACTGGTGGAATAATCTCTGCTGTGACATACATTATCCCAACAGCGGGCGATGGGGTCGTCATATCCTGACGCCCAAAAAAAATTTATTGGGAATCACCAAAATAAGTTATAAAACATTGACACCTGCACAATCTTTCGTATATTATATTGTCTTGGTTATTTACGTCAGTTATTTATGATGTTAAATTTCATTTTAAGTCACTTTACGCTGGTAACTAAATTTTCATTTTTTAATTGTAGTGTTTTCGTTCTAAGGGCGGTGTATAAGTTAGGTATAAATAAAACTCAAGTGTTTTTCATCGACTCCATTTATTCATTTTACACTTTGTGTAGTTCCCATATGAGTATAGGGTCCCTGAATTTTAGGGCTTCGGGCTACTCCATTTTAATAAGGAAATATTATTTTTAAATTTATTACAAAAAAAAAAAATGTTTGATGTGTCTCTGCCATGTACCTAGGGCTCCCAATATATCTAGGGAACATTCGTCTGTCTAGGGTTTCTATAAGTTTAGGGTTCCTCTGTCCCTGCCTGAGCACAGCCCCGCTGTACGCGAGGTCCCAATAGTGTTCCACTCCGTGCTTCTGGAAAAACTCGCGCGCTTGTTTCTCTGTCGGCATCACCTGGAAATAAAATATTATAATTTATTCTCATTAAGTATATTTTAGGTTCAGTGTGTAAGGAGACATAACCGAGGTCAGTCTATGGATGGGTAACTCCAACTCCATATTAGTAAAGAGGGCACATAAAAGGTCGGTCTCGGCTGTCGTATTGATAATATGTAGGTAAGTCAAGTCAAAGGACTGTAGGATTCAAGAACAACTCTCGTTTTAGACGAGACGAAGTACAAAGAATTTAATTATACGTACACTAGCTTTTGCCAGCGGCTTCGCCCGCGTGAATAATGATTTTAAAACCACTTTTACAAACTTTGAATGTCATATTTATTTATATAGAATCAACAGCCTAAAAATAAGTTTCAAGCTTGTATAGCTCTAAAAAGACGAATTGTTTCTCTGTCGGCATCACCTGGGAATAAAATATTATAACTCATTCTGATATTGGAACGAAGTTTCTTAACGCGGCTAACGGGTACTGCGATTTAGTAGAAATCGTCACGTAACAAAATGCCGTATGTGTGTGCAACTACACGCAAATGAGAGAGTGGGCAGCCGGTTGCTCAACTCTCTCTCTCTCTCTTTCTACCCCTGGCTCTATTTGTCATATAACCTATTGAAATATACATATCTCATTTCGCCTGACCGCACAATTTTTTTTTAGTATATTTTAGGTTCAGTGAGATATGGAGACATCTGCCCGACCGGGAATCGAGCCCGCTACCGTCGAGGTTATAGGCAAACTCGCTACCCACAACGCCACAACGGTGTCAGTTTAATTATGTACACTATACAATATATTAATACCGTTAAAGCTAAAATATGAAACTAGTAACTATATAAAGTACAGAATCAGCAAATAGAAAAGTGGTGTTGATAATTCATATTAATATTAAAAGTCCCTAATAGGGACTCTCCATCTATATAGTACAAAAAAAGACTGTAAATGAACTGCTAACGTTCATGTTCATTAGATTGTACAAAAAAGTATGCCATCTCTTTCATACCCCCATGACGTCACCTTAGACATTTAGTGATGTGCTCAATGTAAGCAAAATCGTTTCAATCGTTAAGTCAGTAGGACTGTTTTTATTTTTTTAAATATCGGATTTTTAAATATATTAAAGTATAATAAGCGTATCAAATTTGTCTATTACACAAAGGGGTCATCCATAAATTGCGTCACACGAATTTGATGAAGACTCCCTACTGTGACGTCACATATTTTTTGCATTTGCAATTAGTTAATTAATTAAATTAAAGTTTTTCCTTAATAATTCAATTTCCCATTTCTCATTTCTATACTTAGTTTAATATTAAATTTTGCAATTTTTGAAATGTGACGTCACAGCCCCCTTACGTGTGACGTATGGATGACCCCAAACTTTGTCCACATGTGGAACTGACCTTAAACTTGATATCACCGAAGGCCCGCCTGGCGGTGGCGCCCTCCCACACGAGGTGGCAGCTGTTCCCGACCTGCTGCCCCTCCGCGTCCTTAACCGTCTCCTCTTCCCACTTGATGCGGTGCAGCATTAGCCTGGGGATAAAATAATTTAATTATAAAATTACCAGTCAAGTGCGTTGTGGACCACGCACAGAGGTAGAGGGTTCCGCGGCTTGATGATGAAGAATCATTAAAATCGACCGCAAAAATAAGGTGGTAATTCCATAGTAATTATTAAAAGTAATATGAAAAACAAAGTTATGGGATAAACTGATATATCTCTAAAATTTGTAGACCTTTCTTCTCCAAAAAAAGTATATTTGAGAGTTCTTAATGCTCTACAACTGCAAATTTTTCCAGAATTTTAAATCTCACAGTTTAAAAATTGTATCCCCCCTGGACACAATTTTTACGACTTAAACGATACGACAAAAAAGTCAAAACCAAACCTCGTTATAATTGGCTCATTGGCCAAATCAAATAGAGCTCGCTCATTGATCAAATCAAATAGCGCTGGCTCATTGGTCAAATCAAATAGCGCACGCACATTAGTCAAATCAAATGGCGAAATGTGAAGAAATCACTGCAAAAGATTGCAGGATAGGATATATAGTCGTAGATACTCATATAACATGTCTATGAGGCTTGGGAGAAGTCACAGAATGCGATTGGTGTGTTTTGTGACTTGTCTAAAGCTTTTGACTGTGTTGTACACGAGACGCTTTTAAATAAATTGAACCATTACGGTTCATTGCCTCATACTTATCTAATAGATTACAACAGGTATCAATTAATGGAATAAAGTCTTCTGGATCTGTACTAAAAATGGGCGTTCCACAAGGTTCAATTCTAGGCCCTTTTCTATTTTTGATTTACATTAATGATTTGCCTTTCTATGTAAACAGTATATGTGATATCGTATTGTTTGCTGATGATACTTCCCTAATATTTAAGGTTGACAGGAATAAGCATAATTATGACGATGTAAACAATTCTTTATCGCTTGTACAACAATGGTTTACTGTAAATAACCTAGTTTTGAATGCGGTGAAGACAAAATGTGTAGAATTTTCAATGCCAAATGTTAAGAAACAAGATTTTATTTTAAGTATGAATAATACAAATCTTGATATAATTGATAATACAGTATTTTTAGGAATAACACTGGATTCAAAACTTCAGTGGAACTCTCATTTAACATCCCTTGCAGGAAGACTCAGCTCTGCTGCTTACGCGGTTAGGAAAGTTAGACAATTAAGTGATATCGATGCTGCTCGATTAGTTTACTTCAGTTATTTTCACAGTATTATGTCTTATGGCCTATTACTTTGGGGTAATGCTACAGACATTGAGACTGTATTTATTCTTCAAAAAGAGCTGTTCGGGCGATTTATAATTTGCAAGCTAGAGACTCTCTTCGGGATGTGTTTACTAAGGCAGGCATACTGACGGTTGCTTCGCAGTATATCCTTAGCAATATCCTTTATATTCATAAAAATGTTGATTTGTTTGACACAAACAGTGACAGACACTGCTTTAATACAAGAAGAAAAGATAAACTTGTTACACCAAGTTTTCGGCTTCACAAAGTGAGTATGTCCTTTTTGGGGCAAGGTGTTCGCTTCTATAATAAAATTCCGCAGACAATTTTGAATCTACCACTTATGAAATTTAAATCTTATATCAAGCGGTGTTTACTAAATAAAGCTTATTATTCCGTTAATGAATATATTGCAGATAATGTGGCATGGAATTAATATACGTTGAGTTTCATGTGGGATGTATAGCTTAATAGTACATTTAACAAATGTAATGTGATTATCTTTGAAAAGAGTAACTGTAGAGTTTCTTGCCGTTTCTTCTCTGCAGAATCTACCTTCCGAATCGGCGGTAGCTTCACTTAGGCGGACATAACAGACTGTATATTTGACGATTCAAAAGCGCTTAAAAGCCTATTTGAATAAAGAATATTTTGAGTTTGAGTTTGAGATACGCTCGTGATGTGTGGAAGGCTTTCCTATGACGTGTGACCTGTGTATTTGTGAGACTGTTGTGGCGTTGTGGGTAGCGAGTCTGCTTTAACCTCGTCGGTTGCGGGTTCGTTCCCGCTCGGGCACATGTTTGCTTTAATCTTACAAATATCTGTTTCGGTCTGGGCGTTTGTCTTTGTAGATCTCCCCATCGCGCTTCGGAGAGCACGTTAATAATCTGATAATAATCATTAGCTCTTGATAGGTTCGCCCTTAGGGTTGCGGAGGTCAGATGGCAATTGCTCTGTGTTAGGAAGAAGTGTGTGTTGTGTTTGTGGTTGTGTGTGCCACCCCCCACTCACCGCTTGTACTTGGCGTGCTGCTTGGGCCCGCCCTCGACGACGACGACGCAGCAGCCGCGGTGCAGCAGCACGCAGCCCGTCATGTGCAGCTGTTGAGCGTTCACCTCCACCTTGAACTTGGCGGAGGCGCACTCGAAGAGATCCTTCACTCTGAACGGATATAGTGAAAATATAATGTAGTAGTGAGACCAAAGAAGTACTACCCTCTCACAGAGCAACTTTTTTATTTAAGCAAGTAAGCAGTTATCGCAACCTATATACGCACGCGATACTTGAAGTATCAGATGGGCGTTGCCAACCCAAGGAGCAGGAGTTACGAGATGAGAAGGGAACAGAAGGGAACAGAAGGGGTGAGCGCCACTCTCACTCATCGCAAGAAACGCAACAGTACCTAATGATAATGTTACTTTACACCGATTTCAAAATAAATAAATAATAAAAATAAATCGGCGTCGAGTAACAGTATCAGTACTGTTGCGTTTCGTGCGATGAGTGAGAACGGCGGATGCCCAATATCCCATCCCCTTGGATCCTTTTTTCCTTCTTATTTATTTCTTCCTATCTCTTGAGTTGCGGTGACAGCTTACAATCAGGCGGACCGTATGCTTGTTTGCCACTCGCATGTCATTACAAAAAAAATATGTAGCTGCGCCCGTTGCTTCGCTTACGTGGTTTAAGAATTTTTAAAAGTAGCCTAGGTTACACGTTATAATATCACCTATCTTGCAAGAAAAGTCACATCAATATCGACCACCATCACGAACAGGTGGATTTTAGAGATTAGCCGGAACAAACAGACAGGCGAAAATTTTAAAAGATTTTTTTATACAAGTACCGTACACGCTTTTATATGCAAGTTAATGTGTGCTAATGATATACAATGGTTCTCTATCTCTGTTTCTCTCTGTCTTTCTCTCTCTCCAGTCATTACATTTTACATAGAAACAATAGGAGTACACATTCTGTGAAAATTTCAACTCTGAATTTCGTGAGATAGCGGGGCCCTAATGATACGGTTTCCGTTGGGCACGGAGCCCTAATTATTATCAAGTCCATGTTAATGGCGCCCTAAATATTTGTGTGCCCTAATTATTTCAGTGCCCTAAATATTTGTGAGCCCTAAAAGATTTAAGATGGCCTTGGTCAATGCAAACAGAGCCACAAGGCATGACTAGTATAACATACCTGTACACAGCAACATGGACGCTCATAGATGTGTCCTCTCTAATTTTCCTATCGATCTGAAACAATTATTATTTTCAAATTTTCAACATTTTTACAGTCATGATAAATGGTACTAGTGGCGTAAATACTAAGAAATGGACGAATATAGTACATTTTGAACTGTTTAACTGGTAACTGGACGCAAATAAGGAATACCATGTCAACCCACACAATGTCAATGTCATTTCGAGAAAAACGCGTTTGAAAATTTTTATCAACTTACTTTATATGATTTTTAATGTATTGGTCAAGTTTTTGGCAATTTCAGATTTATGTAAGTTATTTTACTTATTTTTACAAAAAATAAGTGTACAAACTGCATATTTCGTATATAATATAACCCAAAAATTTAACTAAAAAATTGCTTTTTTGAAGTTTTAAAGCTTTTAAAGAAAAATGTTCTTCAGTCATTTACCAACACTTCTGCATATATAACTCAGTTTTTCAATTTTTTGGGTTGACATGGTATTGCTTATTTGCGTCCAACTATTGGTGAGAATGGTCATTTTGTCCCTCTCTAAGCCCTAAATTGAGATTTTGCCCTCCCCTGGGTCAAATAGTAGTCTTCGATTTCGGCGCTAGATGATACGAATATTTTGAACATAATCAGTGTTCACTCACCTTTTCTCTTTTCTGATCCTTGGTGAGAGCTCTGGCCTTGTTGGCCTCGAGGTGAGTCTTCTGCCGCTTAGCGATCTGCTCACGCACTTTCGCCTCTATAGCTGTAGGGTCTTGTACTGCTTCGGTTCCTAGAGCTCGCATCAAATTTGATATCCTATTTTTGAAAAAGTATGTAATAAATATTAGTTTTCCGTAAGGAGCCCTATTAAAGCCCTAAGCCATTTGTATCTCTCGTAGCTCGTTCTTTTAAGAAATTTTGCAGAATGCATATCTACGTGTGTATGTCTCCTAAACGGCTGGACAGATTTTGATGATTTTTTCTGTGTATATTCCGGTAGACTCTAGAATGGTTTAGATGAAAAATTGGACCCAGTAGGGGGCGCTGCTATCGGGTCTCACTTTTTTTTTTCATTTTCGTGGCAGAACAACGTCTGCCGGACCCGCTAATATTATATTTTTAAAATTAACTATCATCCTTACAAAATCGTGTGTCTTTTCTCATAGAACCTGACTGTTGTTATTTAACTCATAATAATAAGAATCCACAATCACAGGAAGATAGTATAGGATTATCTTTAGGGCTCCGTACGGAAACCCAGAAAAACCTTACTAATAAAGCCAGGTTTTTCTAGGTTTGTTATAAACTTAGCTTCTGCGATCGTGCGGCACGGCATGGGATTCCTAGTAACAATAAATTTGAAATTTAAACGATAATTATTGTAGGTACCAAACCAAAACCTATCAAGCAAAACATCAGTGAAAATTCAAGTTTTAAGTTTCTATACGTCGCATACAAATCCCTTGCCGTATCGAACCGCCAATTTGTGTAGGCCCTCACAGGAGGCACCCTAAGGACGTCATCAAATTTGAGCCTCCGTGAGGGCTGCCCCTTTATCATGGCTGAGTCTCTGTACTCGGCCCCCTCGCTCGGTGACGCTGCAATACACATTTCGAAAAAAAAAACCGGTGTGGGCCCTAAGCCTTACCTAAGTTTCGGTTCCGGCGGCGCCTCCAACCCGAGACGCACTTTCTCCTGTTCCTCTTTCCACGCCTCCCTCCTGCTTTGCCTTCTCAATTTCTTCCTCTCCTTCTTCGTCAGGAAGACCGGCATGTATGTCGGTTTTAACGGTTCGGCTATAATGAATATCACGTGTCCATAGTTTATTATAATTAAAATTTTACTTTTTGTGTGCTGCCATAATTAGTAACGAGTCAAGCCCAAAGTCTTTTTAATATTAATTTTGTAAATTTATTTTGTAAAAATAAATACGAATACAACTTTATATGACAGAGAGGACATTGAAGGCGTTGTGGCACAGGTCGTGGATTACATTCCCGCTCGGAGCAGATGTATTGTCCATACAGGCATGTGTTCCGATCTAGGTCTGTCCTTGTCATTGTGTATGTTTCGGGACTCCTAATGGGTGCTTTGAGTGTGTAGTGTTTATTTAATTTCTAACTTCAAAAAAATAGAGTAATAAGCAGACCCTGGGTTCTTCTATCGAGTGGTTAGTGGCCAACCTAGTGTCAGAGTTGTTCAGGTCGCCCGTAGGCCTCTGACTTGACTTATCGCCTGTTGTCAAATTGTCAACAGCCGGGACCGACTTTTTACGTGCCCTCCGAAGCACGGAGACGCTCGGTTGAAATACCACTATGCGGTTACCCATCTAGTGCCTGACCGCGCCTAAAGTTGCTTTACCCACCGAAGAAGACAATATTATGGGAAATAAATGATCTTAAACCGTAAAATGCTTAATCATATATTTATATAGAATTATATATTCTAATAATAAAATTACTAGCGAAATATATTTCGTGGAAACGTCAAGCGTCAACTTCGTTTATCTAAAACCACTTCCGGTACAATCGACTTCCATAAATATATATAAACTTATGCGAATGTTGGTTTGTTTGTAATATATTTTTTAAGCGTTTGAGCGGGAGGCTCATCTTATGTTAAACGATTACCGCCCATTAACACGTGTTCCAACATTTGCTGATGGAATGTGCCAAGAATCGAAAACAGAGAGAAATACTATTTAAAATCTTTAATTTTTAATTTTTTTGATGCGTAAAAGTTTGTATTGAAAACCAATTATTCTTGTATTACATTAAAGTTACTGCGTTAAAAATCGTTATCAACGCGGGTAAATCGGCGTGAAAAAGTTAGTTGACAATTCAAATTTTAATCTATACAAATAAATAACATTAAAGTGACTGTTTGTGTACAGATTAACAGTATTTCTCTAAACGCACGTCAAAGTATATACTTACATTTAAAAAAAAAAACAATTTACTAATTTCAGGTTTTTTAACGAAATTTTCACTGGCAGATACCTAATGTTATTATGAACAAATTAGCCAACTTTCATTTCAGAAAACGAATTAGGGTTCCGTGCGATAAAGAAAAATCGATCACCAGGCGAGCGAAACCGCGGTCTCAGCTAGCTTAACATAAAAAAAATACGAAAATCACAAAGCAAAGTCGCAGTCCTAAAACTGTATGATACATACAGATAATCCTAACATAAAAGGAACAAACAACGTATCAAACGCATTAGACGCGTTGTCATACACAGTACATACATACATACATACAAAATGATTATTACATTTGTTATAGCCGCGGCTGTACTTAACATACTCGCCAAAACCCACAACTATAATATAAAACTACCTAAAAATCCAGATTTTGATATTCGCGTAAGAAGAAATATAATTAACGGAAACAGTGATAATAAAATAGTGCCAGATGTGAATGATGATATTTTAGTGAAATATAACGATTTTGATGATTTAATTGATGATTTTAAATCGAAAGTTGATATTGAAAAATCAATAATGAAATACGAAAAATATATACCAGGTCATGATAGTGAAAAAGTCATAAATCGTAAAATTATAAAAGATTTTTGATAAAAGTTTTTGATGATTTTGTGAAAGAAATAAAAACGATGAGTTTTACGTAACGATGATCAAAAAGTGATGAATCAAGATGATTTTATAAGTGACAATTTGGAAAAAGAAAAAGTACAAATCAAAGATGAACAGTTTCAAAATGATATCGGAAAAGATAAAAAAGATTATATATCTATAATAAAGATATTAAAAAAGAATCGATTGAAGAGGAAAGCGGAACCCGAAGGCGGAATCACGGGTTTCTTTTCAAATATATACAACAAAGTATACAATTATACACATCCCCATCAGAAACGTAACGAAATAGACAATTTTAATGACAATTATTATAAAGACTATTACAAATATAACGGATTGAACAACAATAATAGTTTTAACGATAACGAAAGGAGCCAAGCGTATAAATACAACAACAATAACGATTTCAATATAAATAACCAACAATACAACAATTATGAATATCCGATTGCCACGCCTATTCATAACATGGATAATTCGAGATACAACAATATCTATCCATATACTTATGGATATCCCAACAATGCGTACAACAATAACAACAACGGAAATATAATTCATGATTTTAACGATTCGAATAATATTATTAATAACGATTACACAACGAGCACGGAAATGAATATCGTTCAGGGATGTGTTATATGTAATATCGGTTGTGCTGCGTCTTATAAAAGGGTGGGGTTTTTATGTATAAAAAAGAATTAATATTGTCTTGAATTTCTGTATTATTAATAAATTTTTTCTTCAATATTAATAAGTGTTTTTATTTAACCGATTTTGATTACTTGAATATGGTTGGACTCTTTACGCCGAATCTAATGATGGGATCTTGGAGGAATCTTCAAATTTTCAAGGCACATCTTTTACGATTTGCCTTTAGTCTCGACGGTTGCGGGTTCGATCCCCGCTCGGGCAGATGTTTGTTAAAAAATATCTGTTTTAAAGTCGTCCAGCTGTAATGCGACATGCTAAAGACAAATGTAAGAACTCACTCGGAGCCCTCAACTGCTGGGGGTGTTCCACGAGGTTGGTGATGGCTTCCTCGTTCACGTTGTCGACTATATCATCCGCCCCGACGTTGCACGCCAGCACGCGCTGCGTGTGCGAGCGCGTGTCTGCTTGACTGTCGACACGCTTCCTCTTGGCCTCCCGCTCGTCAGGCGTCATCAGAATCACACTATCCCACCTGGACAGATTATAGCGTAAATCAATAATTATTAAGCTATTGCATAGCTTTTATCGCGGCCTTTGAGCGCGGCGAGCGAATCAAGAAATTCCGTAACGTAAAAAAACCTAACACTCCACACAAGAAAAATTACTAGGAGAACATAAACGATAGAAGTGCAACGGGAGCTCAAACTATACTTGACGGAAAGTTAATTTGTATGAGACTGTCGCTTGACGGACAATTTTGTTGACCCCTCAGCCTGCGTACTTGTAAAATCACTTTTGTGCTTTCTATTGTTGCCTGGTTTAAACTAAGGTTTTTAAGATAATTTTTTTAGCAAATACTTCAATAAATTTATTGGAAAATTATCTTTAAATAATACGCTATAAAAAATAATGTTCAATTTTCAAAACCCTTATACATAATTCTTATATATGCAAAGGATTTTCGTCTTTAACTCATAGAGAATTAAGACGATTATTCTATAAAGTTAAAGTTCCATATGAAATGTATCTATTGATGATGTACTTACGTTCCAAATTCAAAAATTTGAATTAGTTACGAAGTTTCTTACTTTATTTCAATGAAATTTTGAATTATAGACGAAATTGTATCTTATTGGCTTGATAGTAATGTTCGATTTCATTTCTATTTTAACTTTTTGAAAACACACAAGATTTTATGTATTGCATAAGTTGATAATTTTTAAACATTTTTACCTTTAACTTACAGTGTATCTCCATTAATATATTATATATGACATACAATTCTAGTAAATTTACTATTTAGAAAGGGGGCTAGAAGTAAAAAATTAAGACAAAAAGTTGTAACGACACTTTGACACCGTTGTGGCGTTGTGGGTAGCGAGTCTGCCTTAAGCCTCGACGGTTGCGGGTTCGATTCTGGCTCGGAGCAGATGTTTGTATTATTCGTACAGGCATGTTTTCCGGTCTGGTTGTGTTTGTCCTTGTCATTGTGTATGTATTCGGACCCCGACACAGGATATAATTATCCTAATGGGGGCCGTTGAGTGTGTAGCGTTTATTTATTTAGTTTATTTATTTTTGCTATAGTTGTAAGCCGTGCGGCGTGCGCGTGCTCTCTCTCTCTCTGAGAGAGTTCTCTCTCAGAACTTCGTTCCATCCGGGTATCCCTTGTAACTTCTCAAGTTTTTTTATTATTATGATACTGATATTTATTAATGTTTTTACCTGTTTTATAATTTTTACTATAAACGAATTCTATTTTGACGGTATTTAACGAATTCTATTAATGTTATTGCTTTTTAATTTGTACTAGCTTGCACAGTTTTATACAAAATCAAAATTATAAATTAAATTATTCATGAATTATTTTTATCGATTATATATTATATTCACTGTATTCAATTTTGGATTAGATGATTTGTTTTTTTGCATGCTGTGTCAGCCTGTAAATAGAAGAATACTTGGACGCAAATAAGCAATAGCATGTCAACCCACACGAATGTCATTTCGAGAAAAACGCGTTTGAAAATTTTGAACAACTTGCTTTATATGATTTTTTTATGTATTGGTCAAGTTTTTGGCAATTTCAGATTTATGTAAGTCATTTTACTTATTTTTACAAAAAATAAGTATACAAACTGCATATTTCGTATATAATATAACCCAAAACGTTTAACATAATACATAAATTGCATGATTAAAAATGGCTTTTTAGAAGTTTTAAAGCTTAAAACCCTACAAATATTAAAGAAAAATGTTCTTCAGCAATTTACCTACACTTCTGCATTTTGTGGGTTGACGTGGTATTGCTTATTTACGTCCATTTAGTCATGTAACAGTAAGTCCATTAGTAATTGGTCAATGGCATTTATATTAAGTAACTTCCGTTGGTTGTCCTTGAAATAAATAAATAATGATGAAGATGATGACGATGATGATGATAATGATGACGAAGATGACGATGATACCGGGAAAGGGGAGTCTCGCAAAAATCATTAATTACCACTCGATGTCGGGAACCCGGTCGGAGTCGGGAGCATCAGCGGTGAGCAGCGCCAGCTTGGTGGCGGAGGAGATGCCGGTCTTCCGCGCTATCTGGGATATCTCGTTCTGGAGTTTCTCCAGCTGCGCCTGGAAATTGATAAGGATTTTTAAAGGCGTCGGGATGTGACGACCCCATCGCCCGCTGTTGGGATAACCTCTGTCACAGCAGAGATTATTCCACCAGTGCAATCAGTCACACTGGTGGTAGGTCTTTTGTTGCAAGAGGCCGGCTAGGTAGGTACCACCGCAGTGTCCAATATTCTGCCGCCAAATAGTAGTGCTTAGGCACTACTGTGTTCCGGTTTGAAGGGCACTGTACGCTAGTGAAATTACTGGGCGAACGAGATTTAAGAACTAATATCTCGAGGTTGGCAACGCGCGAGTGGCACCTACTAATGGTGCTGCAAGTGCTCATAGGCTGCGGCAGCCACTTACAATCAGGTGGGCCGTATGCTTGTTTGCCAACTTCTATCATTAAAAAAATCCTCCCCCTTAAACTCTCCCCTCAACTCACCTTCATCCTCAGCCGCTCCGCCATGAGCGTGAACTTCCCCGGCTCGTGGAAGCGGAGGGCCCGGCGGGCCCTCAGCGGGGGCTTGGAGGCCACTCTCTCGTCCACCCAGGCCGCCTCGGTCACGGGCTCCGGGACGTGACCACTCAGTTGTGCGCGGAACTCCTCACGACGCTTCGCGCGGATGTTCGCCTGGGAAAGGGGTTATTAAAAACATTGCACAGATTATAACTATACTATATAACTTAATAATTTATGTTTTTTTTTTAATTCAATATCAATAATTTGGTCTATGTAATAGTTTTATTTCCTAAGATTTTATATATAATTGGACCCAAATAAGCGATACCATGTCAACCCACACGAATGTCATTTCGAGAAAAACGCGTTTGAAAATTTTGAACAACTTTCTTTATATTAATTTTTTTTATGTATTTGTCAAGTTTTTGGCAATTTCAGATTCATGTAAGTTATTTTAGTTATTTTTACCGAAAAATAAGTGTATAAACTGCATATTTCGTATATAATATAACCCGAAACGTTTAACATAATACATAAATTGCATGATTAAAAATGGCTTTTTAGAAGTTTTAAAGCTTAAAACCCTACAAATATTAAAGAAAAATGTTCTTCAGCCATTTACCAACACTTCTGCGTATATAACTCAGTTTTTTCAATTTTGTGGGTTGACATGGTATTGCTTATTTGCGTCCAATTGTAGTATTTGTTTCCCATGAATAAATAAATAAAAATCATTTACACATTTTGTAATACAAATTTTATATGGCCCATCGATGTACCTTCATTGACAATCATACAACCTTACTAATATTATAAATGCGAAAGTAACTCTGTCGCACTTTCACGCCAAAACTACTGAACTGATTTCAATGAAACTTAGTACACCGATAGTCTAGAGCCTGAGAAAGGACATAGACTACTTTTTAATGCGAAAAAAACTTCCAGTAGATTGAAAAGGGGGATGAAAATTTATTTATTTATGCACCAAAAAAAATACAGTTACAAAAACAAGGGACACACAGAATGATGGTACAAAAGGATGACTTATCTCTAATAAGAGATCTCTACCAGAAATCCTGGGAAAAATTGAGATTATTTATATAGAGTATGAAAAGGTGGTGTAGGTGCAATAGATACAACATTAAATACAAATACCTTACATATATATCAATAATATAATGAAATATATAAAATATAACCATATATATAAATACATACATATACATATATAAATATCTATAAATACATAGAACTTACATATTAATAAATACATATACTATGTTATAATGATAGAGATAGGTAATAATCTTTTAATCTGCGCTTAAATGTAGTGAGGCTAGGGTTCATGTGAAAAATGTGGTCTGGCAAAGAATTCCACAGACGCGCAGCATGTACAGTGAAAGAATTGCCAAAGAAACCAGTATTGTAACGTGGCACCTCAAGCACCTTCAACCTTACACACGAACGCAGGGACCGATCTCTGTCCGGACAAATGTTGAAACTGTCTCGAAGGTAACTTGGCGAGTTATTATTATTAAATTTGTATGGAAGTATCGTAATTTTTGGAACTTGAAACTTGAAACTTATTTTTTAGACTGTTGATTCGATATAAATAAATATAACATTCAAAGTTTGTGAAAGTTTTACCCTCAAGGGTGTAAAATGACCTTAGAGAATAGGGTAGTATGGTCGTTCGGCATTACAGATACAATAATAGGCGTCGGGATGTTACGACCCCATCGCCCGCTGTTGGGATAACCTCTGTCACAGCGGAGATTATTCCACCAGTGCTATCAGTCACACTGGTGGTAGGTCTTTTGTTGCAAGAGGCCGGCTAGGTAGGTACCACCGCAGTGTCCAATATTCTGCCGCCAAATAGTAGTGCTTTGGAACTACTGTGTTCCGGTTTGAAGGGCATTGTACGCTAGTGAAATTACTGGGCGAACGAGATTTAAGAACCAATATCTCTCGTTGGCAACGCGTGAGTGGCACCTACTAATGGTGCTGCAAGCGCTCATAGGCTGCGGCAGCCACTTACCATCAGGTGGGCCGTATGCTTGTTTGCCAACTTCTAACATAAAAAAAAAAAAATTTTTTCAAGATGGCCGTCATCCTACATCGGGGCTAGGATAAGAAATATTTCAAGACCAAACCTTAAGTGTGGGTGCGACGTGGGTCAACTGGACCCTCTTCCCGGTTGTGTCGATGGTCCTCCCCTCTCGGTCCAGAATAAGCGGTGCCGGTCCCGATGCCCCAACCGCTGCTAGGGCACCACCTGTGTAAGGTTCATTAATAAATAAACGCTACACACTCAACGGCTCCCATTAGGATAGTTATATCCTGTGTCGGGGGTCCGCATACATTCACAATGACAAGGACAAACACACCCAGACTGGAAAACATGTCTGTATGGTCAATACAAACATCAGTTCCGAGCGGGAATCGACCCGCGACCTGTAGCGCTTGAGAATGGTTCACTACCGCTGCGCCACAACGTTGTCAAAAATAGAAATTTTTTTTTTGTAAGTTAACTAAATTAATTGCAAATTACTATGTGAAAACTTTAGGGATATGGGGGGGGGATAGGATAGTGATATCCTGTGTCGGGGTCCGGAAACACATACATGGACAAGGACATATACACCTGACCGGAAAATATGCTTGCATGGTCAATGCAAACATATTATGTTTTCTAAGTCCCTCAAGATAGGGAGCAATCGAATACATGGAACTCCACAAAAAGTTCATCCACATTGCGAAAGCTTCGGCTGGAAAAGCTTTCCTTATTCCCAAAGTTCACGAGACTTTGGGTAATATGGAGAAATGCAGACAAAATGGAGAATATACCAGCTAGTTTCCGCTGTATCCTGGCCTGTAGTTCTGCAATCTTCCTCTGCTTCTCCAATTCTTCAGCTGTCATCGGTGCGGCAACTAGAAAAAAAATCCTAATTTAGATGCTATACAAATATTGTCAAATCTTTTGGCACCACTTGTCATACTTTGCCACCCCTTGCCACCCTTTGCCATACTTTGCCACCCCTTGCCACACTTTGCCACCCCTTCCCGGCTATGAGCGTCTCAATTTAATAGGATATTATTATCTTACTAATATTTTAACATGTTGGTAAAAGTTGGTATGTTTAGGATGTATGGACATTTTTACTTAATACGGCAAAAACGGCTAAACCAATTTGGATGAAATTTGGCACAGATATAGATTATTACCCAGACTAACACATAGGATACTTTGTATCCCAAAAAAAAATTCAGTTCCTATTATCAAAACCCATGCACATGCTACAATGTCTGTGGATTAAAATAAACCCCATACACATGCCTGTATGGTCCATACAAACATCTACCTCAAGCGAAAATCGAACTCACAACTAGTGGCCTTTAAGATACACACAAATAATAAACAATAAATAAACGCTACACACTCAACGGCCCCCATTAGGATAATTATATCCTGTGTCGGGGGTCCGGAAACATTCACAATGACAAGGACAAACACAACCAGACCGGAAAACATGACTGTACGAATAATACAAACATCTGCTCCGAGCGGGAATCGAACCCGCAACCGTCGAGGCTTAAGGCAGACTCGCTACCCACAACGCCACAACGGTGTCTATAACAAATATGTAACATTCCAGAAGATTTATTAGATTCATAGGTTTTTTTTTTCACCAAACCGGACCACATCAAATCTAGCCCGTGAGGGCTGACCCTTTATCACGGCCGAGTCTCTGTACTCGCCGCCCCCCCCTGTCGGTGACGCTGTCAAGGCCAGTATGGCCAATAGCAATACAAATTCTGTAAAAAAAAAAAGGTTCTCTATACTCACCGGGTTTAGAATACAGCACGGGCTTGATGACACTAGGCGGTGGTATGACATTCCCCTGCTGCATCTGCGACTTGATCTGCTGTGCTGTAGCAGCAGCCGTTGTGACGTTACGAGGCTCCCCCTTAAGAACTAACAGTGCACGTTTCCTCTCCTCGATTTCCTTTTGTGCGTTCGCCATCATAACCTTGAAGAATGTACATTACTTTTAATTGGCGTCGCGTCGGGACGTGACGACCCCACCACTCGCTTACAGAGACACTGGTGGTAGGTCTTTTGTTGCAAGAGGTCGGTTAGGTAGGTACCACCACAGTGTCAGTTATTCTGCCGTAAAGCAGTATACTGTGTTTCGGTGTGAAGGGCACTGTAGGCTGGTGAGATTTCTGGACAAAGGAGATTCAAGAACCAATATCGTTGTCAACGCGCGAGTGATACCCACTAATGGTGTTGCGAGCGCTCATAGGGTACGACAACCGCTTACAACCTGGGGTCCTTCAAACGAGGCGTGAAGAGGCACCTTGCGGGTAGGCAGGGCGAGGATGGCTAGTACAGTTCGCCTTCTGCAACCATGTTAGCCACCTTCGCGTGTGCACTCCACTTCCACTTACCATCAGGTGGAGTAGAGTCATTTGACCTCCAGCATTATTTAAATAAAAAAAAAACCATCAGGTGGGTCGTATACTTGCAACTAGTACTTCACTTAAAACCAACCTTTCACAGCTTTTAGCTGTTCTCCTTTCTAGCATTCTTCTTCTTCATCCTAGCATTATTCCCGGTATTTTTATGTACCCAGGGTCTACTTATTACTCTTATCCGGATTTGACAGGTTACTAGTTTTTACACAGAGCGATTGCCATCTGACCTCCGCAACCCTAAGGGCGAACCAATAACTCATTGGATAAGAGCAATTTACTTATCAAGAGTTAACGATTATTATCAGATGTTATTGATAATAACTGTTCTCCTTTCTAGCATTATTTCCAGTATTTACCCAGGGTCTGCTTATACTCATATCCAGACTTGACTGGTTACTAGTTTTTACACGGAGCGATTGCCATCATCTCCTGACCCTAAGGATGAACTAGTAACTAATTGCATAAGAGCAAATTAACTATCCAGAGTTAAGCATTATAAGATGTTATGATAATAACCAAGACCGACATCTTAACATGCTCTCCGAGACACAGTGGAGAGATCCCCAAGGACCAACGCCCAGACCGAAACAGATATTTGTAAGATGAACACGAACCTCCTTAGCGAGAACCGAACCAGCAACTATCACAGACTGTATACTGCTTTACGGTAGGGTAACACTGCGGTGGTACCTTCACAGTCTGTACAAAAAAATTACCTTTATTTTATCAGCACTGAGTCCGGTCATTTTAGAACCAATCGTCTCTCCCTCTGGTATTGTTGAAGGTATCTCAATTCCATTGTCATCTTTTTTGTCTCTGTCCTCTTTGTCTCTATCTCTGTCTCTATCGCGTTTCTCTTCGCGGGGTTCATGTCTGTCGTCGTGGCGTGATCTAAAAAATACACATCACTACATAGTATAAAACAAAGTCTCTTTCTCTGTCCCTATATCCCTATAAATGCTTAAATCTTTAAAACTACGCAACGGATTTTGATGCGGTTTTTTAATAGATAGAGTGATTCAAGAGGAAGGTTTATATGTATAATAACATCCATTAAATGGAGAAATACTGTTATTTTTAAGGTTTCTAATGTGATGTCGTAGATAATTACATTTAAGGCGGATGGCCACGGGCAGTAATGAATAAATCAAAACTACTGGGTCGATTTTAATCATTTTTTCAGTGAATGACATAAGCTATATATTTTATACCCATGCGAAGCCGGAGCGGGCCGCTAGTACTTACTAAATTACAAATAGATAGAGCAGAAAAAATAGGCAAAAAGACTATTTTCTTCAATAAATGGGCAATACAATGGGCCCCTTGCTCCTACCCTGCTAGGCCCGTGGGTCCAATGGTAAGACCACAACTTACGAGCTACTGTTCTACAGATATACAAACAAATTACCTCTTAGAATCTTTTTCCTTATCCTTTTCATCATACTTCCGTTTTTGAGACTTGGACATGGAGACCAGCTCTTGAGCCAGTGCTATTGCCTTGTCTGCTAGCTTGCTCGCCTTCTTTGAGTCTATGTGTGATGATATCTTATCTATTATCTTTCGACGATCGTATCTGTAAAAGATATTTATATTTTTAGCCAACATCAAAAAAGAAGAAGGTTTTCAAATGTATAGTAGGCTAGTGATATCTGGTGTCGGTGATAGCACATGTCTGAAGCTTGTAGCTCAGCAGTATCAAACCTGTCTCAAGCGACATAGGTTGCAGTTACGGGTTTGATTCCCGCTTGGAACAGATGTTTGTATTGACCATACTTCACTGTCCACATCTTTGTGTGTGTTTCTGAACCCCCCACAAACGATTTTACTATCCTAATGGCACCTCTTGAGTGTGTAGCGTTTATTTATTTATTTATTATGGCCTTCATTGTACTAATCTTCGCTGTTGAACTCAATTTTAAATATATTTTTTAAGGTATTTATTTTATTGGGCTGCACACTCATCTAATAGGTTTTTGACTACTAATACGCATTGATTCACAACGCCAGTAAGCTTGAAGGTGAATTGTATGCTTTGAGATTGAAATGGTCAGTTTTTCCCTCTCGGAGCAGTTTGTATTGACAATAGAGGCATGTGATCTAGTCTGGGTGTGTTTTTCCTTGTGGTTGTGTATCTTTTCAGACCCCCAATATATGATATAACTATCCTAATGAAGGCTGCTGAGTGTGTAGCGTTTATTTATGTCAATTCGGGACGACCAGCGACTGGTAGTTCCATAGAATTGTTAAATAAGGCGAAAAATGCAGAAATCGCACTATTTATTAACACTATACTTATTACGACGTACGTTTATTGGTATACAACTCACCCATTAGTAAGACAATATGAAACCGTTGATAGTAAAGAACTATCAGATTTTCCGATTGTTCTATATATAGCACGGTCGAGAGACGACCGTAATTCCTCTACTTCTCTTCTTGATAATTGGAAAGCCATTTTTTAAACTTAAATAGTAACACAACACGAAATATTCATACACTTTATATATATATAGGTTATGTTTTCGTTCATATATAAATCAGAGTTGCAATCCTACTAGCGCATATTCTTTTTTGTAGAATATATTTATGTAGTTTATTTGTAATAGCCCATTTTAGTATGTAAATACATTTTTGGGAAATATTAGTTTAAATTAGTCTGATCTGACGTAAACATTAACAACAATCAGTCAAGCAGTTCACCATTTAGCCACAGGCATAGATGATACAGATATATTATAACAGGCCACAGAGAAACAAATTAAGCTCATATAAATTACCGATAATATTTTATAACTTAAGGATATAGGTAACTTAGCTTCATTACCAAATAGAGCATCTTATTTTTTTATTCAGATTTTTTTTTCTGAATTTTATTTTAATACTATTTGCAAGAATAATATTCAACAGTGGATGCGATAAACAGTAAATAATCCGCGTTTCAATTACAATCTTTGGTAAAAAAAACATAATGATAAATCTTATAATATGGCAATTGTCATTAGAAAATAATTTGGCAAGTTGGCAACTTTGATTTTTGTTTACTACCAAAGTGACAATCTTTGATGTTTCGACTCCTCGATTTACCGTTTAAATAAAATCATTACAATAATAATTACTAAACTAAACTAGTCATAAATCTGTATGTTAAGAGAGCACTGTTTATTAATTGAGTCGCTATCCTAACCTTAAAATGTCTGATGAGGAAGAAGTTGTTGTTGCAAAAAAGCCGAGACAAGTGCATTATGGGTCGCTTGAGGAGCAAGAGAAGGCAAGACTTGCGGCTCTCGCCGCCGCTGCCAAGGAGGGAGTTGAAGATAGTGGGAAGGAACTCGGAGATATACAAATATCGAATGGTATGTATAATAATATTAAAACACAATTTCCATCCAAGCTTATTAAGCTAGCTGCGCCCGTGTCTGCTCGCGTGGTGTACCAAATTTTCTTTACTGCACAGAACCGGCGTCGGGATGTGACGACCCATCGCCCGCTGTTGGGATAACCTCTGTCACAGCAGAGATTATTCCACCAGTGCAATCAGTCACACTGGTGGTAGGTCTTTTGTTGCAAGAGGCCGACTAGGTAGGTACCACCGCAGTGTCCAATATTCTGCCGCCAAATAGTAGTGCTTAGGCACTACTGTGTTCTGGTTTGAAGGGCATTGTACGCTAGTGAAATTACTGGGCGAATGAGATTTAAGAACTAATATCTCGAGGTTGGCAACGCGCGAGTGGCACCTACTAATGGTGCTGCAAGCGCTCATAGGCTGCGGCAGCCACTTACCATCAGGTGGGTCGTATGCTTGTTTGCCAACTTCTAACATAAAAAAAAAAAATTAGTTTTAGTTTTCTTAAATAAAAGTAGCCTAAAATCTGCCAGTAAAAGTCCTGTTAAAATCGGTCCAGCCGTTTCAAACATTATCCAGAACAAACAAGCAGACAGACAGACAATAATTTGAAATAATGTTCATGTAACTATGGTATATACTTTCAAATGCATTTAGTTAAAAGCTGTTTTTGGCATTACGAACAGACGCTATAATTTTATTTATTTTTCTATATTATGAAACATAGATGTTTCAAGTCCATAAATAAATAAACCGTACAGTCTCAATAGCCCCCATTACGATAGTGATATCCTGTGTTGGGGGTCAGTAACATGAACACACGTAAGCTCTACTGCCAAGACTTACAGTTAGTATAGTATTTAATAGTAGAGCTGGAAGTCTTGTACTATAAGAGCACGGTCCCTTATACAGGTCTCAAAACTCTGTCACAGTCTCCCTGACAATTCTGTCAAGGCAAATAGGGCCAAACATATATAAATAAACACTACATGACGGCCCCAGGTATTTCTAAGCTATAAAACCCTTTGTCAACAGAATATATGGAATTAGAAGATGAAATATCAAAAGATAAGAAAGCTTTACTGGAGGAATTTGAAAGAAGAAGGAAGGCTCGGCAGTTGAACGTCTCCACTGATGATGATGAGGTGAGCAATTTGCTGATGTGCTTATATCTGTGCTAGCAATCTGTCGTTTGGAGCCATCTATCCAATTTGTTCTTAAAACTGTTTACTGAAGTTGCCTCAACAATTTCACGAGGAAGCCTATTCCAGAATGCCACAACCCTGTTACTAAGCATATGATATGCTGCTTTTGAGGACACTCTAGTTCTCATCAAGTTTAAATTGTGGTTTTGTCTTAGTCTCTCACGATTGTTCAAATAATAATAATAATAAACGTTGCACACTCAACGGCCCCCATTAGGATATTAATATCCTGTGTCGGGGTCCGGAAACATTTACAATGACAAGGACAAATACACCCAGACCGGAAAATATGCTTGCATGGTCAATACAAACGAACGAACCCGTGACCTGTGGCGTTTAAGGCAGGTTCGCTACCGCTGCGCCACAACGTCGTCAAAAAATGATAATATATATACCATGTTTTTGATTGTCTTTCAATATGTCTGAACATTTGTTTTTTAATGTCCTCTTCTTCCTAGCATTAATCCCGGTATTTTACCCAGGGTCCAGTTTTTATATGGAGCGATTGCCATCTGACCTCCGCAACCCTAAGGGTGACCCTGTAAATCATTGGGTAAGAGCAAGTTACCTCAGAGTTAACGATTATTATCGCATGTTATGATAACAACCGGGACCGACAGCTTAACATGTTCTCTGAGGCACGGTGGGGAGACTCACAAGGACAAACGACCAGACCGGAGCAGATATTTGTAAGATCAAAGCAAACATCTGTCCGAGCGGGAATCGAACCCTCCATCATAGAGACTAAAGGCAGATCACATGTTATGATAATAACTGGTACCGACAGCTTAATGTGCTGTCCGGGGCACAGTGGGGAGACCCACAAGGACAAACGCCCAGACCAGTACCAATATTTGGACGCAAATAAGCAATACCATGTCAACCAACAAAATTGAAAAAACTGAGTAATATATGCAGAAGTGTTGGTAAATGGCTGATGAACATTTTTCTTTAATATTTGTAGGGTTTTAAGCTTTAAAACTTATAAAAAGCCATTTTTTAATCATGCAATATATGTATTATGTTAAAAGTTTTGGGTTATATTATATACGAAATGTGCAGTTTGTATACTTATTTTTGTGAAAATAAGTAAAATAACTTACATAAATCTGAAATTGCCAAAAACTTGACCAATACATATAAAAATTCATATAAAGCAAGTTGTTCAAAATTTTCATATGCGTTTTTCTTGAAATGACATTCGTGTGGGTTGACCAGGTATTGCTTATTTGCGTCCATTTGTTAGATCAATGAGAACATCTGACCAGCGGGAATCGAACCCGCAACAATCGAAGGCTGACACACCAGAATGGTACAAATTTTTGGTACTCTTTAAATATTATGACACTGGATGTCTAGATAATTGTTTTCTTGTATGGAAGAGTATACTTTCTAGATACATATTGTATGTATGTATTATGCCAGGTGAGAAGGAGTCTGAGACAGTTAGGAGAACCTGTCTGTCTGTTCGGTGAAGGTCCAGCTGAAAGACGAGTCCGACTGAGGGATCTGTTAAGCTAGTGAGTTATTTTGATATTTTAAATACTTTTGCTAGTGACTTAGTACTCCTGGAAGGAGCACCTGGATAGATCCAGCAGATTTAGAGTTGTTCTGGATAACTAATTAAATTTTTTATATTTTAAAATTAATTTGCCACTAAATGCCACAGGTTGATCCCCGCTCGGAGCAGATGTTTGTATTGACCATAGGCATGTTTTCTGTTCTGGTTGTGTCTGTCCTTGTCAATGTGTATGTGTCCGGACCCCCGACACACGATATAACTATCCTAATGGGGGTCGTTGAGTGTGTTTTTTTTTGTAATTATATAATCAAAATTGACAATTCTAGGTCAATCTGAAGTACTCTATAGTTTGTGGGTCAAACCATATAGGTTACGAAATTTGGCAAAAAGCAAGTCTTACAGCAAAAATGAAAGAAGTTGAAAATTAGAGGTCCCTATTGTTACATAGTTGACAGCGAGTAAGATAGTCTGAGTTGTATGGCTCATACAATTTAGAGGTCTAGCTTAATTGGCAACAGCCTCAAATAAAGGAAATAAATAAAATTGTACGGAACCCTTCGTGCGCGTATTGGAGTCGCGCTTGCCTGATTTTTTTTTTTCAATTCATGACACCGCAACCCATTGATGCTTGCGATACTTGAAGTATCACATGCGCGTTGTCAACCCGAGGAAAAGGAGGGAAAGGTTGAGAAGGGGTAAAATGGAAGGGAAGAGAGGTGTGGAGGGTGAGGATCACGTCGGAAGTCATCACTGTGGAGGTGCGACGTGAGAAACATATCTAACACGAAGGGAGGATCCTCCGACCAGGCGGGTGATATTGCCTGGCGGGTCGAAGCCCTGGGCCGAAGCCCGACGACTTACGTTGGAAAGTTGTATATATACCTCAAGTGGGTAGGAAACTTTGATAGCGCGATTTAGGATCGTGACGTACGTTGGTCGTCCATATCGTTGCGTAGTATGCCGTGTAGGTGTCGTTGTAGCTTGAGGCGACATTGTGACAATCTTGTCTTTCTATCACGTTACGTCTGTGTTGCGTGTAGATGTCGCTACAGAGGGATGGGAGATTGGGGAGACGTTGTAACTCATCGCACGAAACGCAACAGTACCTACTGATACTGTTACTTGACGCCGATTTTCTGTGAGAGGGTAGTACTTCCCCGGACAAGCTCTGACTCAGACTCTGCCGGCAGTAAAATAATTATAAAATGTGCAATTGTTTCTTCATACAGCCTTGGTGAAGATGCAATACACAAGAAATTAGAAGAAGAAGAGGCCAGGATAGAGAGGGATAGAGGACGTGAGGGCACCTGGTACCACGAGGGTCCACCGGACCTCCGGGATGCTAGGCTTTGGATTGCAAGATACTCCCTGCCAAAGGCGAAACATAGGTGAGGTTTATCAATGCACTAGCTTAACCAAGGACTTCATAAGCACTGACTTTAGATTTGGGTAAGAATCTCTTGGGATAACCTCTGTCACAGCAGAGATTATTCCACCAGTGCAGTCAGTCACACTGGTGGTGGGACTTTTGTTGCAAGAGGCCGGTTAGGTAGGTACCACCGCAGTGTCAAATATTCTACCGTCAAGCAGTAGGGTCTTTGGCATTACTGTGTTCCGGTTTGAAGGGCATTGTACACTAGTGAAGTTACTGGGCAAAGGAGATTTAGGAACCAACATCTCGAGGTTGGCAACGCGTGAGTGGCACCTACTAATGGCTACGGCAACCGCTTACCATCAGGTGGGTCGTATGCTTGCTTGCCAACTTGTAACTTTAAAAGAAAAGAAATTACTGGTCAAGTGGGTAGTAGACCATGCACAGTAGAAAAAAGGGTTCTGCAGCTTGATGATGAGGAATCTTTAGAACTATCGGTTATTTCATAGTGGTTATTAAAATAGAATACCGACTATAAAGAAAAAATAATCTTTTCTACAATGGAAGTCGGTGTCTGGAAACCGTTAGCTCCATAACTAAGTCTAATTGTGAACAGGTGGTTATATTTCGGAGAGTGTGCGGAGGTTTTGCATAACCTGATACCCTCTTCTCCGTTCCATCACCGAACAACAAGCGGTTTCACCCTTACGTCGTAGACATTCCTCCTTTACGCACGAAGCGTTTTGCCTCATCCTTCATTATGCGGACGGCTAAGGAGTGGAACTCTTTGCCTCCTCTTTCATTATGCGGACGGCTAAGGAGTGGAACTCTTTGCCTCCTCTTTCATTATGCGGACGGCTAAGGAGTGGAACTCTTTGCCTCCTCTTTCATTATGCGGACGGCTAAGGAGTGGAACTCTTTGCCTCCTCTTTCATTATGCGGACGGCTAAGGAGTGGAACTCTTTGCCTCCTCTTTCATTATGCGGACGGCTAAGGAGTGGAACTCTTTGCCTCCTCTTTCATTATGCGGACGGCTAAGGAGTGGAACTCTTTGCCTCCTCTTTCATTATGCGGACGGCTAAGGAGTGGAACTCTTTGCCTCCTCTTTCATTATGCGGACGGCTAAGGAGTGGAACTCTTTGCCTCCTCTTTCATTATGCGGACGGCTAAGGAGTGGAACTCTTTGCCTCCTCTTTCATTATGCGGACGGCTAAGGAGTGGAACTCTTTGCCTCCTCTTTCATTATGCGGACGGCTAAGGAGTGGAACTCTTTGCCTCCTCTTTCATTATGCGGACGGCTAAGGAGTGGAACTCTTTGCCTCCTCTTTCATTATGCGGACGGCTAAGGAGTGGAACTCTTTGCCTCCTCTTTCATTATGCGGACGGCTAAGGAGTGGAACTCTTTGCCTCCTCTTTCATTATGCGGACGGCTAAGGAGTGGAACTCTTTGCCTCCTCTTTCATTATGCGGACGGCTAAGGAGTGGAACTCTTTGCCGCGGTCAGTTTTTCCAGAATGCTATAACCTGGACCTTTAAGGCCAGAGTGAACAGACACCTAGGCATACGTGCTCCATCTTAGACCTTAAAAAAAGAACAGAAGTGACACCGGTTACAATTATTGAATTACTAATATCACTATTGAAAATGGAGGTTGATGGTAGAATGGTGAAAATTTAGGGTAGTGTGTATTTTTAAATATCACATCATTACAAAAAATTAAAAAAATTGGGGTGGACCACCCTTACCACTTGAGGTATAAAAGTATATAACATCCTATTCTGAAACTTACTAAATATATACATGTTACAAATATTTAAAAATATTGTTATAAATATTGAAATATATCGATTAGATAAATATAATAGCTTTTTTTTAAGTGGCTGCCGCAGCCTATGAGCGCTTGCAGCAGCTTTGTTGCAAGAGGCCGGCTAGGTAGGTACCACCGCAGTGTCCAATATTCTGCCGCCAAATAGTAGTGCTTAGGCACTACTGTGTTCCGGTTTGAAGGGCACAGTACGCTAGTGACATTACTGGGCGAACGAGATTTAGGAACTTATATCTCGAGGTTTTCAACGCGCGAGTGGCACCTACTAATGGTGCTGCAAGCGCTCATAGGCTGCGGCAGCCACTTATCATCAGGTGGGCCGTATGCTTGTTTGCCAACTTCTAACATAAAAAAAAAAAAAAAAAAAAAACATACAATTGTATCAAAATCGATCAAGTGTTTTCCTAGGAGTCCTCTTCGTCCTAACATTATGCCCGGTAGTTATTTACCCAGGGTCTGCTTATTACTCTTATCCGGATTTGAGAGAGTAATTTTCTTATCAAGAGTTAACGATTATTATCAGATATGATATGATAACAACCGGGACCGACAGCTCCCGAAACGTGCTCTCCGAGGCACGGTGGGGAGACCCACATGGAAATTTTTAACAAACATCTGCCCGGGCGGGTTTCGAATCCGCAACCGTCAAGACTAAAGGCAGACTCGTTACCAACAACGCCGCAAAGGTGTCGGTGGTTTCGGAGGAGTCTGTGTTTAAAACTGTGGCACGAGAAATATTAAATTACTTTATGACGAAGTTTTTTCGCAGCGGTAGGGAACCTGCCTTAAGCGCCACAGGTCGCGGGTTCGATTCCCGCTCGGAGCTGATGTTTGTATTGACCATACAGGCACGTTTTCCCTTGTGTGTTGTTCTTGTCATTGTGTATGTTACCGGACCCCCGACACAGGATATAATATCCGTTGGGTCGTTGAGTGTGTAGTGTTTTTTTTTTCCAGACTTAATAAAGCCCGTGAGGAGTTACAATTGGCTGGCAGTGTCCGAGCTGCTGCGAAGCAAGAGTCCCAGAGGAAGGCTTCCGCTGTCTCCATATACTGTAGCCAGGTCTGTATTGCTAGATATATATGGACGCAAATAAGCAATACCGTGTCAACCCACGAAATTGAAAAAACTGAGTTATATATGGAGAGGTGTTGGTATGGTAATGGCTGAAGAACATTTTTCTTTAATATTTGTAGGGTTTTAAGCTTTAAAACTTCTAAAAAGCCATTTTTAATCATGCAATTTATGTATTATTTTAAACGTTTCGGGTTATATTATATACGAAATATGCAGTTTGTATACTTATTTTTTGTGAAAATAAGTAAAATAACTTACATAAATCTGAAATTGCCAAAAACTCGACCAATACATTGCTGTTCAAAATGTTCAAACGCGTTTTTCTCGAAATGAAATTCGTGTGGGTTGACATGGTATTGCTTATTTGAGTCCATGTATTTTATGGGAAACGGAATAAATTTTTTTGAATGTATATTGCTGTTGGCCCTACTGGCCTTAACAGCATCACCGAGAGGGGACGAGTACAGAGACTCAGCCGTGATAAAGGACCCAGACCGGAAAACACACAAACCTGTATGGTCAATACAAACATGTCTCCGTGTGGGAATCGAACCTGCGACCTGTGCTTAAGGCAGGTTAGGTACCGCTGCGCCACAACGTGAAATAAATACTTTCATATTCCAGATCGGTGATACGAGGCCAATAAGCTTTTGTCGCTTCAGCGGTGACAGTCAGATGCTGATAACCTCTAGCTGGTGAGTCAAACTCTGAAACACCCCCTCCCCTTTTACAAACTTTAAATTTCATATTTCATAAAAATAAGTTTCAAGCTTCACTTTTTAAATCACTAAAAATAATGATAAATCCACACAACTTTTCACCCCCCTTTTTAACCCCTTACAACCCTTTTTTCAAATTAAAAAGTAGCCTATGTCCATTCTCAGGCTGTAAACTATCTGTGTACCAAGTTTCATTTAAATCGGTTTAGTAGTTTTGGCGTGCGAGACAGATAGATAGAGATACAGAGTCACTTTCGCATTTATACTACTAGTAAGGAAGTAACCCAGCAGTATATGTACTGCTGGTCTCTGTTTTTAGGTCATGACGGTCGAGAAACAAGCATACGGTCCGCCTGATGGTAAACAGTCACGGCTGTTGATTACGTTAAGAAATCAAACTCAATTTTTTTGGTGGGAAGTAATGTCCTTTAATGACGTGCGCACTTATATAGGGTACAGAGCTTGTGTCGTAATGACAGGCAAAATTACATATGGTTCATTAGTGTAATAGCAAATAAAAATTGTGATATATTTTTGATAGTACCGACGCAGCTGTTGCAATTAGTTAAATGTGAGATTGCTATTACAAAATCAACAGGCGCAAACACGGCGACTAATGAACGCTTGTGATACTTGAAGTATCACATGCGTGTTGCCAATACGAGGAATCGGAGGAAATGTATAGGAAAGGAAATGGTTGCTCAACGGTAGAAGGGTCGACTTCGCCTCCGTTAACTCGAGAGTCGAGGGTTCGATCCTGACCACCTTGGGCTATTGTCGTACCCACTCCTAGCACAGAGCTTATTTGGAGGGGCAATAGGAGTATTAGTAATGCCTTGATAAAGCATTGCTAATATTCTTTTAAAAATAAAAAAGTTATGTGTGCGATTTAAAGGCGTCGGGATGTGACGACCCCATCGCCCGCTGTTGGGATAACCTCTGTCACAGCAGAAATTATTGCACCAGTGCAGTCAGTCACACTGGTGGTAGGTCTTTTGTTGCAAGAGGCCGGCTAGGTAGGTACCACCGCAGTGTCCAATATTCTGCCGCCAAATAGTAGTGCTTAGGCACTACTGTGTTCCGGTCTGAAGGGCATTGTACGCTAGTGCAATTACTGGGCAGAGGAGATTTAAGAACTAATATCTCGAGGTTGGCTACGCGTGAGTGGCACCTACTAATGGTGCTGCAAGCGCTCATAGGCTGCGGCAGCCACTTACCATCAGGTGGGCCGTATGCTTGTTTGACAACTTCTAACATTAAAAAAAAAAAATAGATTCACACACGATAGCAGTGAAACTTTAGTACATCGACAAAAGAATGAGATGAAAATATTTACAAACACTGTTAAATAATAACACACCACGCTGACTTCTTACTAAAAAGCTGTAATACGCAGCCGCATACATATGTATATACATACACACCGACATTTGCTCTCTCGCTCTGGCTCACTAAAGCATGGCGCAAAGAAGAGAGACCGATAATATGAAATAGTATGTATATTTCTGTCTCGTTCTTTCATACACATTTTTATATTCGTGTCTCTTACCTGTAGTTTTTTCCGTTGCATCTAGTTTGAATTCACAACGATTCTAAAGAAGTTTCACTTCAAAAATGGCTTTTTGGGGTGGGGTTATGACCCCCATGACACTAAATACGCGGTAGGACTTATGACAATAAAATCACACCCTAATGGCTAAAGATGGTTCTGCACACTCCGCAGGTCTGGTCTGGTGAAGGTCTGGTCTATACCGTCCTGCAAGCTGCTGCAGACCCTCAAGGGTCACACTTGCAACGTCAGCGGGGCTGTCTTCCATCCGAACGCTGTTATTCCGGATCATTTCAGAGAAATGGTACGTTTGATTCCTATGTCTGACACCGTTGTGGCGTTGTGGGTAGCGAGTCTGCCTTTAGTCTCGACGGTTGCGGGTTCGATTCCCGCTCGGGCAGATGTTTGTTAAAATTTCTGTCTCGGTCTGAGCGTTTGTCCGTGTGGGTCTCCCCACCGTGCCTCGGAGAGCACGTTAAGCTGTCGGTCTCAGTTATTATCAATAACATCTGATAATAATCGTTAACACTTGATAAGTAAATTGCTCTTATCCACTGAGTTACTGGTTCGCCCTTAGGGTTGCGGAGGTCAGATGGCAATCGCTCCGTGTAAAAACTAGTAACCTGTCAAATCCGGATAAGAGTAATAAGCAGACCCTGGGTACATAAAAATACCGGGAATAATGCTAGGATGAAGAAGGTATGTTTGTTTCCTCGCCCGTCTGTCACTAGGGGTCTTCCATAATGCCCCCTTTATGTGTGACGTAAACACTTAATGGGGGGGGTCGACAACACAAGGTGGAAGTTAGTCACACGCTGATTTTATTCGAATATGCTTGTGACTAATTTCGGTGTTGATTTTACAAAGGAGCACCAGCGAATCTATGGACATTTTTGTTTAATATTAGCAATGTCTTTTAAGGCACTACTAATATTCCTATTGGCCCACCAAGTAAGCTCGAAGCGAAGTCGGCTCTTCAACCGTTGAGCTATTGAAACTTTCAATTTACAACTTTAGTTAAACTTCTGAGATATGGTGTCGTAAAAACAGAATAAATGTATACTCCACTTCAGCAAACATATTTGGTGCTCCCGGTGTTAAATAACTAGTGGATAGATGACCGGTTAAGTAACTTCAAGCGCGATCGATATTGGATGGGTGACCAGTTACGTAACAACAAGCGCGGTCGATATTTGATGGGTGACCAGTTACGTAACAACAAGCGCGGTCGATATTGGATGAGGGACCAGTTACGTAACTTCAAGCGCGGTCGATATTTGATGGGTGACCAGTTACGTAACAACAAGCGCGGTCGATATTGGATGAGGGACCAGTTACGTAACTTCAAGCGCGGTCGATATTTGATGGGTGACCAGTTACGTAACAACAAGCGCGGTCGATATTGGATGAGGGACCAGTTACGTAACTTCAAGCGTGGTCGATATTGGACGGGTGACCAGTTACGTAACTTCAAGCGTGGTCGATATTGGATGAGGGACCAGTTACGTAACTTCAAGCGCGGTTGGTATATGGATGGGTAATGGGTTAAGTAACTTCAAGCGCGGTCAGTATACGGATGGGTGTAAACTGATACTCAACATTTTTTGCTATAAGTATCTTAGTATATGGATGGCATTCAATTATTTATTTTCATAGATATCATCTCTCAAACAGACAGACATACAAACATTATCCTTTTCCAGGTCGAGCAAGAAGAGGATAAGGAAATTAAAATGGAGACAACAGACGAATCGTCTAAAACTGTCTCGATGGCGTCCTGCGCTTACGATGGTTCAGTACATCTGTGGAACTTCGCAAGGTAAGGGAGATCAGGTCTCCGGTGGTAGTGATACTGTGAGAGGGTAGCGCTAGAGATTAGCCTCACCGACACGCTTCATGTGACGTGTAACGTCGGATTGGTGACGCAGTCCGTCTGTCTGTTTGTTCCGACTGATCTCTGAAACGGCTGGACCGATTTTATTTGATTTTAACTGGAAGATAACTGATGTTATAAAGAGTAACTTAAGATACTTTTATTGTAGAAAAAGAATTAGGGCTCCGCATTAAATTTCAAGTTTTCACGTTTTTTCCATCCGTAACCAAATGTTACTAACTATATGCCCCCTCAGTGACTCCCCTCGCCTCCCTGGAGGGCCACGCTCCCTCGAGGGTGTCCTGCGTCGAGTTCCACCCTCGGGGCGGTTCCTGGCGACGACTGTCTTCGATCACTCGTGGAGGCTGTGGGACCTGGAGACGCGTGAGTTTATTGTTGTTGTATCACTGGTGGCAAAAGTGTAAATAGTGGTAACTGAGTTATTGATGGAAAACCAGATGGGCACAAAGACAATGGTGACAAATGAGACATTGGTGGTAAAAGAGTAAGTGGTACCTAACAGGGTAATAGTGGCAAACGGACATGAAACTTTTTTTTTAAGGCGGTTAAAAAATCGATTGTGTTCTTTTCATAAAATACAGATCAGGGGTTTGATTCCCGCTTGGAGCAAATGTATTGACCATACAGACATGTGTTCTTGTCTGGGTGTGTTTGTCATTGTGTATGTTACCGGACCCCCGACACAGGATATAACTATCCTAATGGCGGCCGTTGAGTGTGTAGCGTTTATTTATTTATATTTCAGAGAAGGAAGTCCTTCATCAGGAGGGTCACGCGAAACCTGTTTACAGCGTGGCCTTCCAGTGTGACGGTTCCCTGGTTGTTACTGGGTGAGTATTATGAGGTTTGTGAGAATGGATGGATGTTTATAAGTCTTTCATACAAAAATTACTAAACTAACTATCCCATTATCTAGATTAACACATAATTTTATTTTATTATTTTTTATTTATTTATGCAATAATGTTGCATGTTACCTACCCGTCTGGGCAAAGCAAAAAATGCATTAAATAATTATTATTTAAAATGATATTCCTTATAACTACGAGAAGACATAATTGTGTAATAATAAGTTATAGAAATGAAATTATTTCAATGTATAGTTCTTTCAATTTAAAATGAACCAAAATGGCCGTTTCTGCACAGGTACAATCAAGGACAAAAATGTGTAAAAATAAAAATATTGATTTCGTATTATTTAATTCGATTCGAAAAATATTGATTTCGTATTATTTAATATTTCGTATTATTTCGTATTAATAAAAATATTGATTTCGTATTATTTAAATAGATTTTTTATAAAGTGGGAAAACGGAATTAAGTATATAATATAGTTATTGTTTCTTCTAAATTCAATTAATTATTTATTCATTATCGTTATTATTTACTTAAATAGAATACATATTTAATTCCGTTTACACACTTTATAAAAAATCTATTTAAATAAGACGAAATCAATATTTTTGTCCATGATTGTATTTTTGAGAAGCGGCCATTAACATAACATTTTTTAAAATTATTATTAGCCTCTTCTTGTTACAAGTCCTCACAGTTTCCCACCACTGTCCCCAGCGGCATGGACGCGTTCGGTCGCGTGTGGGACCTGCGCACGGGCCGCTGCGTCATGTTCCTGTCGGGGCACCTCGGGCCCGTGCTCGGCGCGGACTGGGCGCCCGCCGGGCACGCCTGCGCCACCGCCGCCGCCGACCACCAGGTGAGACGGTCACGTCAACCTGAGTCATCTCGAGATAGCTTGGTTCATCTCGAGATAGCTTGTGTCATCTCGAGATAGCTTGTCATCTCGAGATAGCTTGTCATCTCGAGATAGCTTGGGTCATCTCGAGATAGCTTGTGTCATCTCGAGATAGCTTGTCATCTCGAGATAGCTTGTCATCTCGAGATAGCTTGGGTCATCTCGAGATAGCTTGGGTCATCTCGAGATAGCTTGGGTCATCTCGAGATAGCTTGGGTCATCTCGCGAAATAGTAGAGTTCGAGTCATGCTGCCAATAGCTTAGTCTAACTCGAGATAGTGAAATAAAGATAAACAAACGCTACACACTCCACATACAACACAGCCCAGCTAGTGCAGAAGTCTGGGTACTTTCTTGTTTATAACATGTTTGTGTGTAGTTATTATTATTACACTTAAGGTCGAGTCTCGGTAGCTCGGGTCATCTCGTTTTAGTTCGAGTCATCTCGTGATTACGTACCCTTATCTTGGGGTATCGTGAAGTTCTTCATGGCGTAGTTTAAGCTATCTCATAGTAGCTTAAGTATTTTCGAGTTATCTCTTATGATTCAAATTAACAGCTTTTCACCAAATACATATGAAAGTGTATACTGTACATATGTTAAAAAAAAATTAACATTTTTGTCTGTCTGTTTGTTTGGGCTAATCTCTGAAACGGCTGGGCCATTTTTTCAGGCGAAAATCTGGGATCTCCGAAGACGAGCTTCGATATACACGATACCAGCACATACGCATCTATTGAGTGGTGAGTTCATACAATAATGTAAGGGGTCATACATAAGCTACGTCACGCGTAAAGCGGGGAGGGAGGTTGGTGAGGTGACATTGTGTGACAAGGGGACTTGCAAAATTATGTCACGTCACACTAGGGAGGGGGGGAGGTATGACTAGCTGTGACAAGGGAGTTAGCGTGAAGGAAAGAAAGAGTCATTATCAGAACCCAGCATATTAATAAAATAAAATAAAACTTTTTTTTTTTGTCATGACGGTTGGCAAACAAGCATACGGTCCGCCTGATGGTAAACAGTCACCGTAACCTATGATGGCTTGCGATACTTGAAGTATCACATGCGCTTTGCAACCCAAGGAGCAGGAGGGACGGTATGAGAAGGGGAAAAAAGGAAGGGAATAGAGGGGGTGGGATATTGGGCCGGCGCTCTCGAGGTCTATAAATAAAACCTAGATAATGAGATAATACACAACAATAGCAAAGCTAATAATAATTTAAAAAAAAAACAATGTGGAAAAAAAAGTTTAATTAGGTACGATATCACAACTGTGTATCCCAAAATGGATACCATTCAGCGAGTGACTATTTTTGTTCGAATTAAGGGGCCCAGCGAGTATGTGACATCCTGATGGGTCTAAATTAGATCTTCACGGTCACAGAACAGAACTTCACGAAACAGAGGTCAATCGTAGTCCAGAAGGATAGACGGGGTCACCAGTTTTCGCACTTGATTCGCTCGTCGCTCTGATCTGAATGACTCAGTCGATTCGCCAGCCAGCTTATATAGCGTGGAACACATGTTCGAGAAAGTTCCATCCACGGAATGTATAGACGGCACTTTTCGAGAACACATATTTCTAGAAAGTATGCTTTATTAAGGAAAGAGGGAGAGAGACGAGCGATTTCGAACCTTATGCCTCTGGTAATAAGGATCTCCTTAACAAGAAAACTAAAAAGTGCATGTCTGTCTTTTGGTGGAGATTTTTTTTAGGGCAACTCTAATATTGCTATTTCCCCTCTAAATAAACTTTGTGCTTGCGCTAGGAGTGGGTTAGGTCAGGATCGAACTTACGACTCTCACGTTAACGGAGCGAAGTCTACTTCCCTTCTACCGTTGAGCTATGCTATAAAATATTATATTCCTATTACAGATGTGAGATATCAAAAGAGCAACGGACACTTCCTCCTGACGTCTTCTTATGACAAAACCGTCAAGCTCTGGTCGAATCCGGCGTGGCATCCGTTGAAGACGCTATCTGGACACGATAATAAGGTAAATATGCTTTGGGGCTTTTTAGTATATAGGGGAATAGGATGGGGCGAGATGGGATACCATCTCGTCTCCCCGGGACCGAGCTCCGCTACCAATCGGTACACTGTGATTGTCAGGTCGCGCTGGTTTGTTCTCCAAGAGTTCCCGTAACCTGACAAAAACACTGAGGTCGGCCACCAAGGAGGTTTTAGGGTCAGGTCATGGGGACCCACATGACGTTTCCACCTTGTCATGAAATCCCACATAACCCGGTTGTTCCTTCCCAGGACGCCGGGTATCTGGTAGTAGATTTCCTCCCCAACAAAAATAAAAAGTGGGGGGGATATGGGATGGTATATTGTCTTTAAATCTGAAATCACATTACCAACTATAGACAAAAGCTAATGAACCACCCGAACACACTGGCTTGACAATTTGATTCCTGAAAGCATGAAATCTGAAAAGAACTCTTACCGGGTCACTGTCAGCTAAACACCTCACTAATCCAGGTGTAACGGACAGCCCCCTTTGCAGGGGTTTCCTGAGTGAGGAGGGCGAAGTGTTCAGAGAGCCGAGGAGTGCTTTCGGTTTCCGGTGGGAGCTGGGGTGGCTGAGCTGACCACACTCTATAACAATGGTCCAATTGGATTAAGAGTGGAAAAAGGGCCCGGGAGGAAAAAAGAAGGCTGAGAAAGCTTGGTTAGAATAACCACAACCGACTGATATAACACCCAATTGAGATTTCCCCACTACCAACTGTCCCCAAATCCGCTCATAGTCTTTTGACTGATTGTAAGACCTGGAAAAAAAATTGGGTTTCCATCACGGAATCATAATGGATGGAAAGACTAAAAATAAATTTAATTTTTTTCTCCGTTGCCATATTTCTTTTGACATTTAGCTATTTTTATTGTATTGTTTTAAATAATATGCGAAGTACATGGCCTCGTAATTGGACGCAAATAAGCAATACCATGTCAATCCACAAAATTGAAAAAACTGAGTTATATATGCAGAAGTGTTTGTAAATGGCTGAAGAACATTTTTTTAAATATTTGTAGGGTTTTAACCTTTAAAACTTCTAAAAAGCAATTTTTTAATCATGCAATTTATGCAATATTTTCATCGTTTTGTGTTATATTATATACGAAATATGCAGTTTGAATATTTATTTTTGTGGAAATAAGTAAAATAACTTACATAAATCTGAAATTGCCAAAAACTTGACCAATACATAAAAAAAGTCATATAAAACAAATTGTTCAAAATCTTCAAACACGTTTTTCTCGAAATGACATTCGTGTGGGTTGACATGGTATTGCTTATTTGCGTCCAATTGATATACTAGAGCAAATCCTGTGGGACTCTATTGTAGTAAAAAGTAATAAAATAATAGAAACCCTTTTCGCACTTGTAATAATTATTCTTTGTTTCAGGTCATGAGCGCAGACATATCTATGGATAATAAATATATAGCCACGTGTTCATACGACAGGACTTTTAAATTATGGGCACCAGAATTGACGTAATAATAATTTATTATATGTACAATAAATACTGTTTTATAAAGAAATTACCTTGTTTTATTTTGTCATGAGGTTTGGTAAGCATTGCCAACCTAAGGGTAGGGATGATAAAGGAATAAAATAAGTCGGGATGTGACGACCCCATCGCCCACTGTTGGGATACCCTGTGTCACAGCAGAGATTATCCCACCAGGGCAATCAGTCACACTGGTGGTAGGTCTTTTGTTGCGAGAGGCCAGCTAGGTAGGTACCACCGCAGTGCCAAATATTCTGCCGCCAAATAGTAGTGCTTAGGCATTACTGTGTTCCGGTTTAAAGGACACTATAGGCTAGTGAAATTACTGGGCAGAGGAGATTTAAGAACTAATATCTCGGTCACAAACGCTCATAGGCTATGGCAACCACTTACCATCAGGCGGGCAGTATGCTTGTTTGCCAACTTGTAACATAAAAAAAAATTAAACAAAAAAACTCGACTGCATTATTGCGCAGTAATTCAATAAATACTGCTAAAGTTAAATGTAGAAGTATTCAAAAAATATAAATAAAAACCGGTAATTATAGTTTTTAGGTTAAAAGTTTCGGAAGACATTAAGGCTGCGTTTCCACCATAGTTGTGCGAGGATGTGTAGCGAGCAATGTCTTTGTTAAGAACTAATAGAATCGCTCCATTTACCTATCCCTGATTTATTATAATTTCATTCTTCATATAAATTAAAAAAGCTAATTACAATGACTATTTTAATGAGTATAAATATCATACCGTAACAAAATGTGCCATATAAAAATTGATTTTCCGTAGAAACTTAATTAGCTATGCCATTGTAACTTAGCAATAAAATAAAAAAAAAACGTTTTTCTAATCTAATTTTAGAGTCTATAAAAGTTTAAATGTATCTTTTTATAATCATGTATGTTCTAATAAAAATCTATATAGTTCCTTAAATGTAACTTGAACCAAAATGGCCGCATCTGCGCAGGTACAATAATGGACAAAAATGTTTGACAAAAATATTGGTGTCGTCTTATTTAAATCGATTCTTTATAAAGTGGGAAAACGGAATGAAGTATATAATATAGTTATTATTTCTTCTAAATTCAATTAATTATTTATTTATTATCGTTATTAATTACTTAAATAGAATAAAACAAATAAATAGTATAGAAAAAAGGTTAGGTATATAAAAAAAAAGTTAATGTACATTATTAATAGTGAGACCGACTTCTTCGTATCTTCCGCAGTATCAAAAATAATCATGAAATAAATGTTAACACACTTGACAAAACTAATTTATATTTTAATTTATTTTTTAATAATTTATTATTAAAGAACTAAAACAACCGTGAGCGAGTGTACTAAACCTGGCCCCCTTCATACCGCATACGGTTGAGACCCAAAAACGTGTTACTGCGCAGGGTTCAAGTTACATTTAACAGCCTATACTTTCAAGGAATTAATTAATTACTCAAACATACACATGAGAGAATTTGAAAAACAAGGCGGAAAAAATTATATTATCGTTTATTCTAATTTACCGCCATTAAGAGTCAATGCTGCTAATTGAAATAAAAAAAACGTAATTATAGACATGTTCAGTCAATTGAAAAAAAAATCCTTCATTTTATAGAAATTATAAGGAAAAAATAAATTTAATTTATATTGTCATATACAATTTACAGGGAAAAAATCGTAACTTTACAAAATAATCGTTCATTGACCTTTGCCAGTATTGCGAAACGTCAGATACAACACTAGTGCCGTACTACGAATCGCGATCCAAATGTCATTGACATCAGAATTCAGAGTCTGTGAGTGAGAGAATGTTGTTCATTGCATACGAAGAGGTTTTCGTTTACAATAAAAAGATTGCATAGTCGATTTGCCCGTTATAAGCCTCGGGGCTACGGCGAGTGATTATCGTGTCTAACATAAACACGAACACCATAGTTAATTAATTCTTTTAATCAAGTTTTTAATCGAAAATGATTCAGAAAATTTGCTGCCTCGGTGCTGGCTACGTCGGCGGGCCTACGTGCAGTGTGATTGCATTAAAATGCCCTAATATCAAAGTAACCGTTTGCGACAAGAGCGTGGAGAGGATAAATCAGTGGAATTCAGATAAATTACCTATCTACGAGCCAGGTTTGGATGACGTTGTAAAACAGTGTAGAGGAAGAAATTTATTCTTTTCAACCGACATTGAAACTAGTATTGTCGAGGCCGATTTAATTTTCATCTCAGTTAACACGCCGACGAAAACTATTGGTAATGGTAAAGGCAGAGCCGCCGATCTTAAATACATTGAAGGCGCAGCTAGAATGATAGCAGATATCGCTACAAGTAACAAAATCGTCGTAGAAAAGAGTACGGTACCAGTGAAAGCGGCTGAAATTATCATGAAAATATTACGCGCTAACACGAAACCCGGTGTCGAGTACCAAATACTGTCCAATCCTGAATTTTTAGCTGAGGGTACAGCGATTGTCGATTTGGTTGAAGCTGACAGGGTTCTAATTGGTGGTGAAGACACCCCTGAAGGGCAGAAGGCAGTTCAAGCGCTGTGCTGGGTTTATGAGCATTGGATACCAGCAAAAAATATTCTAACAACCAATACTTGGAGTTCAGAACTGTCTAAGTTAGCGGCTAATGCATTTTTAGCCCAAAGAATCTCCAGCATCAACTCCTTGTCCGCTGTATGTGAGGCTACGGGCGCTGATGTGTCAGAAGTAGCGAGAGCTGTGGGCAGAGATTCACGTATTGGTCCTAAATTTCTTGAAGCATCTATTGGGTTTGGAGGCAGTTGCTTCCAGAAAGACATACTAAACTTAATCTATTTATCTGAATGTCTAAACCTCCCAGAAGTCGCTGCATATTGGCAACAAGTCGTTAGCTTAAACGATTATCAGAAAACGAGATTCACTCGTAAGGTAATTGAATCATTATTCAACACCGTCGCAGACAAAAACATTGCTATACTCGGTTTCTCGTTTAAGAAAAACACTGGTGACACCCGTGAGTCACCAGCTATCTACGTATCAACGACTCTCCTCGACGAGGGAGCCAAACTCCACATATACGACCCTAAAGTTGAACATGATCAAATTTACTATGAATTATTGCATCCACAAGTAACGAATGAGCCTGAGATAGTACGTAAAAACATTGAAATTCACGATTCAGCGTACTCCGCTGTTACTGGGGCACATGCAATCGTTCTGTGTACTGAATGGGACGAGTTTAAAACCCTTGATTTTAAGAAGATTTACGAAGTTATGATGAAACCAGCATATATATTTGATGGAAGGAAGATTTTGGATCACGAGGTGCTGTTGAATATTGGATTCCACGTTCAAACGATAGGGAAGAGGCTGTCGAGGACAGGCAGTATCAGAGCACAGGGTAGCCAGACTATGCCATAATCTGACAATGTAAGTAGTCCTTATAGTAATATATATTATAATATTATAAATGTGAAAGTTACTCTGTCTTTATATCTGTCTCTCGTGCTTTGACACCAAAATTACTAAATTGATTTAAATGAAATTTGGTACCCAGATAGTCTAGAGCCTGAGAAAGGACATAGGCTACTTTTTAATGCAAAAAAAGGGTTGTAAGGGGTTGAAATGGGGGGACGAAAAGTTGAGTGGAAGTATTGTCAGTTTTAGAGCAACAAGCTTGAAACTTATTGTTTGTTTTTCGATATAAATAAATATAACATTCAAAGTTTGTAAAATTGGTTTTAGAGTTTGTATTAAATCTAGGTTAGGCTAGGTAGGTACCACCGCAGTGTTAAATATCCTAGCGCAAAATAGTAGTGCTTAGGCATTACTGTGTTCCGGTTTGAAGGGCACTGTAGGCTAGTGAAATTACTGGCCAGAGGAGATTTAAGAACCAATATCTTGAGGTTGGCAATGTGTGAATGGCACCTATTATTGGTGCTGCAAAGGCTCATAGGCTACGGCAACTACTTACCATACAGTTGGGCCGTATGCTTGTTTGCCAACTTGTAACTAAAAAAAAATACCAACTGAATATAGTATGTCTAAATAAATGGTTAGTTAGGTGTGATGCCAATATTAAAAATAGATAATCCACATGCACTTGTCAATAAAAATCTGTTGGATATAATTATGTCTCGGTCTGGGTGTTTGTCCTTGTGTCTCCCCACTGTGCCTCGGAGAGCACGTTAAGCTGTCGGACCCGTTTACTCTTATCCAATGTGTTACTGGTTCGCCCTTAGGGTTGCGGAGGTCAGATGCAATCGTTCTGTGTAAAAACTAAAGCCTACCCCCTCCAGGCCTGCAGCGCCTGAGACCCAATCTCCCACCCCCTCTGTTCTCATCTCTTTCCTCCTATCCCTTCAACTGGCAATTGTTTTTTTTTAATTTCATGACGGTGATCGGTAAAAAAAATATTTATTTTTCATTTAATAAGCTAATTATAAAATACTTTTTAAAATAAGCAGAAATAAACGCAAACCTTGGCATTTTATTAAACATATTTATGTTAAAATTAATAATATTACCTTTTGAAATATTAATTTAAAACTCGAAAAAATTTAAATTAGTTTTTAGCTTGTGTCGATTAAAAAATTATTTTCAATCCGTTTCAAAAAGGAGGAAGTTTCTCAGAACTCCTCTATTTGTAAACAGATTTTGAAACTACTTTCCTATTAACGCCGTAACAATTTCATCAAAGTCTTTTCTGTAGTTTCGTTGTTAAAACCAAAAATTGAAATATATGTTATCCTCGCATAATGATTTTGAATATTTTAAAACGCGATTTATTTATATTATGTTGAAGAGTACTACAAACACAAATGGACGGGCTAATTACGATTTTCAGATTAGTTCAGCGATAGGTTATAAAAACACAGCTTACACAAATTATAGTTTATTAATATTCTTCAAACTTATATTACTTAATTGCTACAAAATGACCGGTCGCACCGAAGTAAGGCTAGCGAGCAAGTGTCCGGGTTGCGTTTTGATCTGTGGGAATCGACTCGTGGCTTCGAGTGCAGGGATGGACTCGTAACAGGCTCGACTGGGATAGTATTACTCTCTCACAATAACAGTGTTGCGTATCGTGCGATAACTGAAAGCGTCGGAGGCCCAATCTCCCACCACTTCTGTTCCCATCCTTACTTCCCTTTTCACCCCTTCTCTTGGGTTAGCATGTGATACTTCAAGTATCTTACGCCATAGGTTACGGTAACTGCTTACCATCAGGTGAACCGTATGCTTGTTTGCCAACCGCCATGACATAAAAAAATATTTTAAAAATAATAACCCTTTTAGAAAAAAAAAATGTTAAACGTTGAACAGGTTACCGTTACTCAATCTGTGAGTAATATTTGACTCACAAAAAGTTATAGGACGTATAGTCAACGGAACTCTATGACGACGTTATGGCGCAGCGGTAGCGAATCTGCCACCGGTCGCGGGTTCGATTCCCGCTCGCAGATGTTTGTATTGATCATACAGCCATGTATCTCCGGTCTGGGTGTGTTTGTCGTTAACATTGTGTATGTATCCGGACCCCGACACAGGATATCACTATCCTAATGGGGGCCGTTGAGTGTGTAGCGTCATCATCACTACATAGTATAAAACAAAGTCGCTTTCTGTGTCCCTATATCCTTATGTATGCTTAAATCTTTAAAACTACGCAACGGATTTTGATGCGGTTTTTTTATTAGATAGAGTGATTGAAGAGGAAGGTTTATATGTATAATAACATACATTAAATAATGGAGAAAAAAAAATCGAGGTTTCTAATGTGATGTCGTAAATATTTACATTGAACGCGTGCGGGCCACGGGCAGTAATGAATAAATCAAAACTACTGGATCGATTTTAATCATTTTTTCAGTGAATGACATAGGCTATATATTTTATACCCGTGCGAAGCCGGAGCGGGCCGCTTGTTGTATATATAAATTTAATTTCAACATTTTATTTTACTGGTACGGAATCATATACGATTCCGACTCGCACTTGACCGCTTTTTAAAATCAATTCTTATCATAGTTAGAATCACGAACGCGCATTATTTTTAGCACGATTTACATGTATGACGTCATAGAACATGAAAAATATTTAATCAGTTTTTCGTTAGTAATAAAATCATTTTATTACCGCTTAAGCGGTTTATATGTGTGTGTTTATAGCTAAGCGATAAAATAATCGTTAAAATCTTGTAATAAAAATTAAAATATATCAATAAATGCACAAAAGCTCAACGGTAGAACGGCCTACTCAACTCCGTTAACGCGAGAGCTGCGGGCTCGATCCTGACCCCTTGGGCTATTGTCGTACCTACTCCTAGCGCAAGCTTCGAGCTTATTGTGAGGGGCAATAGGAATATTAGTAATGTCTTGAAAAAATCATTGCAATATCATAATAAAACATTTTATTAAATGCATATGAAAGTCTTTTATGGTACTAATTTGGCAAGCAAGCATACGGCCCACCTGATGGTAAGTGGCTGCCGTAGCCTATGAGCGCTTGCAGCACCATTAGTAGGTGTCACTCGCGCGTTGCCAACCTCGAGATATTAGTTCATAAATCTCCTCTGCCCAGTAATTTCACTACCCTACAGTGCCCTTCAAACCGGAACACAGTAATGCCTAAGCACTACTGTTTGGCGGTAGAATATGTAACACTGCGGTGATACCTACCTAGCCGGCCTCGCGCTATAAAATGCCTACAGCCACCATTTCATCTGTATGTATGTAAGGATAATAAAATATAAATAGTTACAGGCCATAATAAAACTTGTGACCTCAAATTTTGACCTCAATTTTGAAATATTACGTGCGCTTGGAAAGATAAGCACGATTGACATTTGGTCCAATGGATCGAAAACGTAGACTTTAAAAGAAGTTAGCGGGTTCAAACCCGCGCAAGCACCTCTCTAATTTGTGTTCATTGATCTCGTGCTTAACGGTGAAGGAAAACATCGTAAGGAAACCTGCATGTCGTGGAAAAAAATCTGAGACATGTGTATGCTGGTGGTAGGGCTTAAAGGTCCGCCTGGTGAGCTACCACCGTACGTTCGTGTAAAGACTCGTGAAGTGACTGCTCGTCAGTCGCGTTTCGAGGTCAGACAGCGTATAACCAGTTGTATCCTAAAAAGGTCGGCAACCGGCATGCCTTCTGGTGTTGCAGATGTTCATGGGCGGCGGTAATCACTTAACATCACGTGAGCTTCCTGCCGGTTTGTGCTCTGACATAAAAAAATAAGTGAATTGAACCATTGTGACAGATTTCGTAAGAAGAAAAATTGGCAAGCAAGCCTTCTTGGGGCGTAAGCTTGCTTGCCAACTTAGGCGTGTAAAAAATCCAAATCTTGAAAAAGTTGAAGCCTCAATAGCTCAACGGTAGAATGGCCGACTTCGCTCCGTTAACGCTCAGTCGAAGGTTCGATCCTGACTCCCATTGGGCTATTGTCGTACCCACTCCTAGCGCAAGCTTCGAGCTTATTTTGGAGGGGCAATAAGAATATTAGTAATGCCTTGAAAAAGCATTGCTAATATTTTTGCGTGAAAGATTAAGAAACGCTTAAATTTTAGTGGCAAAAAACCGTCTCCTAAAACTCTAAATTAAAACAAATCTAACTTCCAAGAATGTCTACCACATGCAACCCACATGTAGAGTGAAAAAAGCCGGACGCGTTTATCGTCGGTAAAAAAAACGATGTTTAAATAAATAAAATGTCTGCTTAGTATTTTAAACTTTATTGAGGTAATTTTAACTAGGGATGTTCCGTCGTGTTATTTCGTTTTCATTTTTAATTAAATAATTATATTATACTAGCTTCTGTTAGCGGTTTTGCCCGCGTGAATAACGATTTTAATGCAAGCTTTGAGAGGGGGCTGCCCCAACACACCCACCACTGAGAAATACTGAAAAATACACGAATATAACATTTTTAAATTATTTAACTAATCGAAAAATCATTTTGCCCCCTCTGAACCGTAAATTAAGATGTTTCTATGTAATTGCTTGTTTAAAGGTAGATTACCTTATTATTAAAATTAAATTAATTAGATTAAACGAGCCATTCTTGTATATATAATGTTAATCTTCCTCGCACAACCACTCTGTGGAATCAACTTCCACCAGGGGTCTTTCCGAACCGATACGACTTGGGAACCTTCAAGAGCGTATTCTTTCCTTAAAGGTGGGCAACGCACCTGCATGCCTTCTGGTGTTGCAGATGTTCATGGGCGGCGGTGATCGCTTAACATCAGGTGAGCCTCTTGCCCGTTTGCCCCCTCTTACATTAAAAATAAATAAAAAAAGACGGCTCCAACGATTTTCATGAAATTTAGTTAGGGGTTTCGGGGTCGATAAATCGATCTAGCTAGGATTCATTATTAGAAAATGTCGTTTGCCTGTCTAGTGAGAGGATTTGGATGGAAGGTAGTTTGATCGAAATAGTTTTACGATAAGCGCTCCAAATGCTTGGGGATCGAATCGATTTCAAAGTCTCAAGATATAGAACGCTTCAAAGCTTAAAAACTATTTATACACAATCGCTGTGTACACGTTTTTATGCAAATAATCAATTTATCTTACAAATATAATCGTGATCATAATTATCATAAATCCGAAAGTAACTCTGTATGTCTGTATGTCACGCTTTCACACCAAAACTACTGAACCGATTTCAATGAAATTTTGGTACACGGATAGTCCTGAGAGCCTGAGAAAGGACATAGGCTACTTTTAAATTGGGGGATGAAAAGTTGTATGGAAGTATCGCCATTTTTATATAAATAAATATGACATTCAAAGTTTGTAAAAGGAGGGAGGGGGTTTATTTATTTATTTTTTATTTTTTTATGTTAGAAGTTGGCAAACAAGCATACGGCCCACCTGATGGTAAGTGGCTGCCGCAGCCTATGAGCGCTTGCAGCACCATTAGTAGGTGCCACTCGCGCGTTGCCAACCTCGAGATATTAGTTCTTAAATCTCGTTCGCCCAGTAATTTCACTAGCGTACAATGCCCTTCAAACCGGAACACAGTAGTGCCTAAGCACTACTATTTGGCGGCAGAATATTGGACACTGCGGTGGTACCTACCTAGCCGGCCTCTTGCAACAAAAGACCTACCACCAGTGTGACTGATTGCACTGGTGGAATAATCTCTGCTGTGACAGAGGTTATCTCAACAGCGGGCGATGGGGTCGTCACATCCCGACGCCTTAAACGTTTAGGAGTTTGTATTAAAATCGTTATTGACGCGAGCGAAACCGTCGGCAGACGCTAGTCATATATAATCATTGGCCGATCGCTTTCGACCCAAGGTTGTTTAATCATCAATCGTACATCATAACGAGGCTATCGAGGCCTCGGTGTATTGTTTCCTGCGCTTGCGCAATACGTGACGTCACGGCGGTATCCTATACGGATAGACGATTTATTTTTATTACAAGCCCGTGACTTTGTCCGTGATGACCTTAGAGTATTGGCAATGCTCGAAGCTAGGAGTGGGTACGACAATAGCCCAAGGGGGTCAGGATAAAAAAAGACATACGGTCCTCCTGATGATAAGTCACCGTGACCTTGTACGCGCGATACTTGAAGTATGCATATACGATGCCAACCTAAGTGATAGGAGAGAAGGAATGAGACGGGAAAGTATCAGAGGGTGTAGGAAATTGGGCCTCCGGTGATCACTTTCAGGTAAAAAATGATTTCCACTTAAAAAGATTTTTACTTGTTTTTAATTGATTCTAAGGTGGAATGTTTTTATTTAACGAAAATAAAATATCCCGTTTCGAATTGTTTATTTATTGTAACAATGTATTGTAAATAATCACTACATAGTATAAAACAAAGTCGCTTTCTTTGTCCCTATATCCCTATGTATGCTTAAATCTTTAAAACTACGCAACGGATTTTGATGCGTTTTTTTAATACACAGAGTGATTGAAGAGGAAGGTTTATATGTATAATAACATCCGTTAAATAGTGTAGAAATACTGTTATTTTTGAGGTTTCTAATGTGATGTCGTAAATAATTACATTTTTTTCGCTTATATTGCAACAAACGCAGGCTGAACCCTACGAGATTTATCAAAATAATATATTTTATACCCGTGCGAAGCCGGAGCGGGCCGCATATAAATTATAAACTTTAAACATTTCTTATTTGACTCATTTTAACATTATAACATGAAAGTTATTTTGAAAGTAATATTTATAGATCAGGTTCGATTATTTTTAAAACAAAAAAATTAAAAATAATAGTAAGAACCATTTGGAAAGAAAAAATAATTTACGGGCGATCTGAGGTCGGGAAATCAGATCTCGATTTCCGGGAAACCTACTCGAAGTCGGAATTTAACGGTTTAATTAATTGGCTACAGTAGAAGGCCTCAGTTTTGATACAGCACCTTAACCACCCCTGCCCCTCTAGGGCAAGCTACGTAGCTTTTACAATTACAAACGTGTAACGGTCAGGGATTTATTTCGGGCGTTCAGATTTCCCCTCCCGGGCTGTGCTGGTTCGGATTTGAAGAAATACAACTTTTATACGTCTTGTTCTTTATTCACTAATATAATCCGACTGCGATACGGTGATACAAAAGTCATTATATAAATATATTATATTGGTTTCACAACTAGTGCGAGCATTGTCGCGGTAGTTTTATTGGCCGACCAATCAGCGCAATGTTGATTTCTGATCGTTTAATTTCTACTTAATGCTGATTGGCCGGCGCTCTCGAACCTGTCTCAACGTGTTGAGTCAGGTCCGTTGGCATGCATATACAAGTGTAATCCTATAATAATCTATTTATCTATTGAACATATTATACATAATGATATAAAATAATATTTACAAAGGCAGGAGTAACTTATCTATTACGTACATATAATTTACTTATTTTAATCCTATTTTAAACAATATTTATTATTTGTCGTATTACGGCGGCCACGTAGTTTTTAGGCGACGTAGTCAACAAAACGGGTTGTTTTATTTTCATTAAATTAAAACATGCCATGACAAAAACAATTGAAATTCTCATTTTACGTAGGGATCATTGTTTTCTTTTCCTTTGTGCCTTTTGCCTGATGGTAAGCAGTCAGTACTATAGAGTCTGAAGAGTTTTTAAGTATTACTTTTTTTTATGTTAGAAGTTGGCAAACAAGCATACGGCCCACCTGATGGTAAGTGGATGCCGTAGCCTATGAGCGCTTGCAGCACCATTAGTAGGCGCCACACACGCGTTGCCAACCTCGAGATATTAGTTCTTAAATCTCGTTCGCCCAGTAATTTCACTAGCGTACAATGCCCTTCATACCGGAACACAGTAATGCCTAAACACTACTATTTGGCGGCAGAATATTGGACACTGCGGTGGTACCTACCTAGCCGGCCTCTTGCAACAAAAGACCTACCACCAGTGTGACTGATTGCACTGGTGGAATAATCTCTGCTGTGACAGAGGTTATCCCAACAGCGGGCGATGGGGTCGTCACATCCCGACGCCTTTTACAGTGATTAGTCAGTATTAAAAGTGTTTTGCTAAGCGAAGGAGAAGTGGGGAGATAAGGAGATGTGATAATGCTACCAGGGAGGTAGAGGAAAAATTAGGCAGGGATGGGGGATAGAAGAATTTTAGCTTGCGAACAAAATTTATTGGTACTGAAACATGTTGATATTCTGTGCGACATTTCTTTTGTCGAGCCTTTATTTCCTGTCTGACCCTTTGTTCCTTTCCTTTCTTATCCCTTTCCTCTTACCCCTTGGGTTGGCAAAGTGAATGTATACATCAAGTATCGCGCGTTCATAGGTTGCACTGACGTAACTCTAAGAACACAAGGACAACTGTGTTTATAGTATTCATTATACACTCTTAATAATAAAAAGACCTCTATAAATAAAACTAAAGGTCATTAATTAGAGACCGTTTAGACCCACTTGCAGTTCCGCACACCTGTTTGACCATGACATATTCACCCGGTGACAAAATTGTCATAAAGTGTGTCGATTCTTGCTCGGACAGATATAATGTAATGATCTTACAAATATCTGTGTGCGGGCAGGATTCTTCCATAAACTCTTTGAAATGAATATTTTATTTCTTCAGTATATAACGTTTATTCTAAATACAAAATACAGTGTAAGTTTACCGGCGTCGGGACGTGACGAACCCATCGCCCGCTGTTGGGATAATCTCTGTCACAGCAGAGATTATTCCACCAGTGCAATCAGTCACACTGGTGGTAGGACTTTTGTTGCAAGGCCGGCTAGGTAGGTACCACCGCAGTGTCAAATATTCTTCCGCTAAATTGTAGTGCTTAGGCATTACTGTGTTCCGGTTTGAAAGACACTGTAGGCTAATGAAATTACTGGGCAGAGGAGATTTCAGAACTAATATCTCGAAGTTGGCATCGCCTAAGTGGAGTCTTCTTATGGTGCTGTAAGCGCTCATAGGCTACGGCAACCACTTACCATCAGGGAGGCCGTATGCTTGTTTGCCAACTTGTAACATTAAAAAAAGTTTTTTTCTACAATAAAAGTTCGCATTCAGTCCCTAGTACGAGGGATAAACATACGGTTGCTAGGTTACAGGGAGGTAATGCGAGTTCATTAGTGTCACCTTGACGGGAGACAATCGGGCACTTTTGTTCCTCGTACAAGGGACTGAAAGCGCATTTTCATCAAGGTAGGCAAAAAATTCTTTTCGGGCAATAATCTCGAGTTTTCTTCGAGTCGTTTTCTTATCAAACTCAAAACTCAAACTCAAAATATCCTTTATTCAAATAGGCTTTTAAGCACTTTTGAATCGTCAAATATACAGTCTGTTATGTCCGCCTAAGTGAAGCTACCGCCGATTCCGATGGTAGATTCTGCAGAGAAGAAACGGCAAGAAACTCTACAGTTACTCTTTTCAAAAATAATCACATTACATTTGTCAAATGTACAATTAAGCTATACATCCCGCATGAAACTCAACGTATATTAATTCCATGCCACATTATCTGCAATATATTCACTAACGGAATAATAAGCTTTATTTAGTAAACACCGCTTAATATAAGATTTAAATTTCAAAAGTGGCAGATTCAAAATTGTCTGCGGAATTTTATCATAGAAGCGAACACCTTGCCCCAAAAAGGACATACTCACTTTATGAAGCCGAAAACTTGGTGTAACAAGTTTATCTTTTCTTCTTGTATTAAAGCAGTGTCTGTCACTGTTCGTGTCAAACGAATCAACATTTTTATGAATATAAAGGATATTGCTAAGGATATACTGCGAAACAACCGTCAGTATGCGCGCCTTATTAAACACATCCCGAAGAGAGTCTCTAGCTTGAAGATTATAAATCGTCCGAACAGCTCTTTTTTGAAGAATAAATACGGTCTCAATGTCTGTAGCATTACCCCAAAGTAATAGGCCATAAGACATAATACTGTGAAAATAACTGAAGTAAACTAATTGTCTAACTTTCCTAACCGCGTAAGCGGCTGAGCTGAGCCTTCCTGCAAGGGATGTTAAATGAGAGTTCCACTGGAGTTTTGAATCCAGTGTTATTCCTAAAAATACTGTATTATCAATTGTATCAAGATTTGTATTATTCATACTTAAAATAAAATCTTGTTTCTTAACATTAATATCGATAAATACTGGTGTATTTTAAAATTTACTAATTAAATATTGTAAATTTTATCCTTTGATAGTGTTAAAGATTGTTATCAGTAATTATCGTGTGTAGTTGTACATGTTTTATTACAAGTTATTGTGTAGTTGTGACGTTTTTTTTGTTGGGGTTTTAACAGAGTTTAACCTTCTTCCTAGTATAATTACCGGTATTTAGGGTCTGCTTATTACTCTTATCCGGATTTTACGGGCTACTAGTTTTTACACACAGCGATTGCCATCTGACCTTCGCAACCCTAAGGGCGAACCAGTAACTCATTGGATAAGAGCAAATTACTTATCAAGAATTAACGATTATTATCAGATGTTATGATAACAACATACTCTCCGAGGCACGGTGGAGAAACCGAAACAGATATTTGGACGCAAATAAGCAATACCATGTCAACCCACAAAATTGAAAAAACTGAGTTATACATGCAGAAGTGTTGGTAAATGGCTGAAGAACATTTTTCTTTAATATTTGTAGGGTTTTAAGCTTTAAAACTTCAAAAAATTATGTACGAAATATGCAGTTTGTATACTTATTTTTTGTAAAAATAAGTAAAATAACTTACATCAATCTGAAATTGCCAAAAACTTGACCAATACATAAAAAAATCATATAAAGCAAGTTGTTCAAAACTTTCAAACGCGTTTTTCTCGAAATGACATTCGTGTGGGTTGACATGGTATTGCTTATTTGCGTCCATTTGTAAGATAATACAAACATCTGCCCCGAGTGAGTCTCGAACTTGCAACCGTCAAGAAAACACAACAACATTCCACAACAGCGTCCTCTTATTCCTGACTTAAAAGCTTATTTTTTTCACAAAAAGTAATATCGACTTCTAAATTAAAAAAACATTGGTGCCTTATGGTCGAGACGCTCATAGCCGGATGCGCTCATTGATGGGTAAGCGATCGGTGGGTAAAGCAACTTTAGGCGCGGTCAGTCACTAGATGGGTGATCGCATAGTGGTATTTCAACCGAGCGTCTCCGTGCTTCGGAGGGCACGTAAAAAGTCGGCCCTGGCTGTTGACAATTTGACAACAGTCGATAAGTCAAGTCAGAGGCCTATACGACCTTAACAATTCTAACACTGGGTTGTATTTTTTTGCTTTTCAAGTTTTTAATGGCCCCCACTCTGGGTATGTGCCCCGTGTGGGGCTTATTGTATTGTATGTTTATGATATACCAATGTACAGTGTATTTGTGGCAAATAAATATTTTTATGTTAATTTTTTAATTAGTCCATTTACATTGATTATTTACGAGACGTAAAAAATTATTTCGTAAAATATTCATTGATTTTAAATTAATATGACGTACACACATCCATTTTATTATGAACATATTAAAGTATGTACATATACTTTATATATAAAATTCTCGTGATACAATGTTAGTTACCAATACCTTTCCGTCAAACCGTTTGACCGATTGTTATGAAATTTTATATGTATATTCAGTAAAAATAAAAAATATATTTTTGTATGATGTGGCATTAAAAATACATACAGCCCTAAATTTTCACCCTTCCACCATCAACCCCTATTTTTTATTAGCCATATTAGTGAATCAACAACTTTCACCGGTGTCACTTCTAGACTCGGGTAGAGGGCGCTGCTCTCGGATCCCAGATTTTTTCGGGGCAGAACAACGTCTGCCGGTCCCGTTAGTAATTATGTTACTACACACGTGTTTGTTAGGTTTTTTTATGTTACTAAGTTGGCAAGCAAGCATACGGCCCTGATGGTAAGCGGTTGTCGTATCCTATGAGTGCGCAACACCATTAGTAGGTGTCGCTCGCGCGTTGACAACGAGAGTTCAGAGACTCAGCCGTGATAAAGGGGCAGCCCTCACGGGGGCTCAAATTCGAAGGAGAGATATTGGTTCTTAGATCTCCTTCGCCCAGTAATTTCACTAGCTACAGTGTCCTTCAAACCGAAACACACTATACAGCTTTACGGTAGAATACATTGCGATGGTACCTACCTAGCCGGCCTCGCGCAATAAAATACCTTAGTTTAGCAAACCGATACTATATTACTTGTATTGAAATATTGAAGTTTTTTTTTTCGAGATTTTTTTTAGTTCCCGTGATATTATAAAAAACTCAAATTTGGTATAAATGTCTTAAGGAATATAAAAATAACTTAGTTGGTCCAGCATAATAACATAAACGCGAGCGCAGCCGCGAGAATTGGTAGTATTATATAAAAATTAAATACCGTGATCTATATAAATTAATTATTTCATAAAATGATGATAAAGTTTCTAGAATTAATTAATAAAATTATCAACTTCCTTTTAAAGATATATTAAAATGTCAAATGTTTTGAAGGTCATATCTCGTAGATGAAAAAAGCATAGACATTGCATCCAAGGCAACGTATACATACTACGTGACCCATTTTTCCCTCCCACCTTCCGGGGAAATATAAAAATAATATTCTATATTATAGACAGTCCTCCCCTCTAGTTTTCACGCGGTAATTAATAAATATTTCAAATAATTTTTTCGCAAACCGAAAACGTAGAAAAATTGGTTCAGATTTGTCTTTTTTAATACGGCACTTGTCGCATTACTAAGGCGTCGGGATGTGACGACCCCATCGCCCGCTGTTGGGATAACCTCTGTCACAGCAGAGCTTATTCCACCAGTGCAATCAGTCACACTGGTGGTAGGTCTTTTGTTGCAAGAGGCCGGCTAGGTAGGTACCACAGCAGTGTCCAATATTCTGCCGCCAAATAGTAGTGCTTAGGCACTACTGTGTTCCGGTTTGAAGGGCATTGTACGCTAGTGAAATTACTGGGCGGACGAGATTTAAGAACTAATATCTCGAGGTTGGCAACGCGCGAGTGGCACCTACTAATGGTGCTGCAAGCGCTCATAGGCTGCGGCAGCCACTGACCATCAGGTGGGCCGTATGCTTGTTTGCCAACTTCTAACATAAAAAAAAAAAAATTACGAACTTCATTAAAAAAACTGTCTTTTTTTATTCACATATATTTTCCATTCTACAACTCCAATGACCACGCGTTGTATTTTGACAACCTTCTACAACATCTGACCTCTATTTTTTAATAGACCACGAATTTTCATAACTTAATTAAAAAGTTATACTAGATGTACTCGAAAAATGATTTTTTTTTAACCCAAGTTTCACTTATACATAATATTTCTGTAGACACCATCAACGCAGACATACATACGGTCAATTTGTAATCTGTTACAAATCCGAAAACAATAATTTACAATGTCCATAACAATAAAACACGAAAGACAATCAATGCTTATTTTTTTACTGATGTTATAAATTTGATAAAAATCTAATATCCTTTATCAATATTGTTATCACATATGATAATTCATGAAATAAAATAATATATATTTTTCAAAAGAAAGCGCTTTGATTTTTAACCGACTTCAAAATGAAGTTTACCAATTCAATTTTTGTTTTATTTACCCAACTGCATAAGGAGTCTATTTCTTTGTGATGCTCATTTGACGGATTTGAATTTTCAACATTTTTTTATGTTACAAGTTGGCAAACAAGCATACGGCCCACCTGATGATAAGTGGGTGCCGTAGCCTATGAGCGCTTGCAGCACCATTAGTACCACTCAGGCGTTGCCAACCTCGAGATATTAGTTTTTAAATCTCCTCTGCCCAGTAATTTCACTAGCGTACAGTGCCTTTCAAACCGGAACACAGTAATACCTAAGCACTACTATTTGGCGGCAGAATATTTAACACTGCGATGGTACCTACCTAGTCGGCCTCTTGCAACAAAAGTCCTACCACCAGTGTGACTGATTGCAATGGTGCAATAATTTACGCTGTGACAGTCATGGGGACCCCCTAAAACCTCCTCGGTGGCCTACCTCAGTGTGTTTGTCAGGTTACGGGAACTCTCGCAGAACATACCAACGTGACCTGACAATGACGATGCTCCGATTGGTAGCGGAGCTCAGTCCCGGGGGGTCGAGATGGGCCGCTGTGACAGAGGTTATCCCAACCGCGGGCGATGTGGTCGTCACATCCCGACGCCGGGATATGATAATGCAGTCGGGTTTTTTGTTTCATATAATAATTTAAGCTTGTTCTATTACTCGATTCCTTATTCCGATTATTACTCAGGTCAGGTTTTGATAATGGGATCCTGGAGAAATCGAGGAAACTCCAATTTTTTTGGCACACTGCGAATTGGGATAGGATATTTTTAAAGTAGCTATGTTTAAGTTTTTAAATTTTTTTTAAGTTTTAAATTTTTTTTTTTTCAGATTCATCTTACAATGCAGACCAGCGTATACCATCTACAGTAATTTGGGTAATAAACCAATTTATATATAATAAAATAGAATAATCAATATTTGTATGTCAGAAAACGGATTTAGAACAAAATGTATTTATTTCAAAAATCTTTTAATATATATAATTTTATATATAAAGGAAAAGACCTGATTGACATAAACGCCCAGTCTGAACACTTGGACCTTGATTTTTCGAAATTTCTCCCCTGAAATGGTGAAAAAGGCGTTTTAAATTTGTAAATCTTGTCATTTTTGACGATTGATCGCCATTTTTTATGACGTCATGATAAATAAGGTATAATGCGTTTCAAATAAGAATATGACTGACAAATCCGCCATCTTGAACCGGAATGGTCAACAACTTCAGGTTCTTTAGTACAGTGTGCAAAAAAAGTCAACGAATTTTAATAAATCATATTAATTTTATAATCATAGGACTAATTTAGGTAAATGTTCACTAATTTAGTAATTCTGTATAGTAATTACTTAATTACACTAAACAATCGACGGTTTATATTTTTTATTAACAGCTACTCCCAGATTCGGCAGAAAAGTATTGTTATTATTCAATTTAAAAATAGTCAGTGTTTGTATTGAAGATTTTTTTAAATTTTTATTTTAAATTTCATCTTTTTTTTTAAACTAAATTGTGCTATGTAATGATTTCAAATCAATTTTTGTTACATAAATAAGTAAACATCTCTATTTGTTTTAACCTAATTATTATGTATGATTTATTGTGCTTACTAGTGGCGTATTTACCAGCAGGCTTGAGCCTAGGGTGGCAAATTTGAGGACCGAATTTTTTCTTTTTTTACTACCTTATAGAAATCAAAAGGATTTCTAAATGACGGTTTTCTTATACAAACTTCCATATTCTAGAATAAAACAGCTAGTTCGCCGACCCCACATCAGTAATCGCCTTCTGCCTACACTTTGTATGAGTGAAAACAGCGAAATCGTATTTCCCTATTCCCATTATTAACCAGAAGTAAGGGCAGCAAAAACCTTACAGCCTTAACTTTGAAACATTTGTAAATCAGCCACTGGTGCTAACGCTACTTTTACTTGATTGTCAGTATGAAGTTAGCTACGACTCCAGTCCTATTCTTATTTGAAACATATACATAGCAATATCATGTGCTAAGCGTGTTTAGTTCGTGACAGTGACATTCGAACATGCGTCATTTTTTTAGTTCTAGCTACTTCGTTGGTGGCGCTAGTTTGTTCAATTTTCAACACATCTCTTCTCAAAATAGTGTTCACGTAATACTTTGAAGAGTGAAATTAAATTTTAAATTTATTTTTTATACAAGATTTGTCTTTTATTCTGTATTCAATTATAAAAGTATTTTACGAATTTTATTTTATAGAACAAATATATTATTTTCCTTGCCAAGTTATAATTATTAGCAATTTATTATTAAGTATATTTTTGTATAAGGCTATGCTTGACCGGTTTTTAGTGTTAAGAAACGCAAAAAAATATTTTCTTTATCGTCACCAATAGTTGCCATATATCCAATTTTCTTTTGACATAAATGTAAATTTATAGAATCATGGAGGTTGGAAGGAAACTCTAGCTTTTTTTATGGTGTTGCGCGCGGTCATGGGCTACGACAACCGCTTACCATCAAGTGAGTCGTATACTTGCTTGCCAACTTAGTGACGTAAAGAATCTAAAACTATAACTTTGACATTGCAATGACATTAAACATTTGACATATTTGAATAATTTGAATAATTTGGACTAGACAAAATATCACAGACTCGTCGTGCCCTTCTTAAATTTAACACCAAGCCGCACTTTCGGTTATGTTGAGCAAATTGTGTTTTATTTTCAAAGAGGCATGTACGAGTCTGTTCTTGTGTATGTCTGAAGGACCGATCCATAGTATATAATGTATCTAGATTGTATATTAGTTTATTGAAGTGAAACTTCTTTAGAATCGTTGTGATTTCAAACTGGATGCAAACGACATGTAAAAGACACAAATACAAAAATGAGAATGAACCGACGGACGGTCGGACGGACGGACGGACAGATTAAGACAGACTCGTTGACAAATTTTAGCTAAAGAAGTTTTACTTCAATCGTGTGGTCTAAAGCACACCGTATTTTTTTAATTATGTATTTATTTTTAAACCTTAATATACTTTTAAAATAATTTTATTCACATTTTATTGCTCGTAATAAAACTAACAATGAATAGACAGTCTTAAAACGTATTAATCAGCTTACAATTACATTAAAAAAACGATAGTTGGTTATGGAAGCAATAAGTATTAGTAAATAGATCAATATATTACTTAATTTGCATTTTATAATGACGATAAAGGTATTAAAAAGTTATTTTCATTACATTAAAGACTGGTCGACTTTGACACGCTTATTTTTTTATAGTCTCAAATAGGCACTAGCTTAAAATATCGCTCCTTTAGAATGAAAACGACTCAAAAAGGAACTTTTTGGGAATCAACAAAATAAGTTTTAAAATATCGATCCCTGCACAATCTTTCGTATATTTTCTTGGTTATTTACGCTCGATTATGACTATTGTTACATTGAGTCGTTTTAAGTCATTTTACGCTGATAACTAAATTTTCGTTTTTTTTTTTAATTTTGGCGTTTTCGTTCTATAGGTACGATATATAGACTCGCTTTTCCGTACTATCAAAATGTCCAAATATTCGCTGGTGCTTCTTCGTAAGTTCCCATAACGCAACGAAATGCGCATTATAATAATATAAACTTGCAATCAAGGGCTAAGTTAGGTCTACTATCGCTAAACTAAAGTGCCAATGGGCGGGGCACATTGCACTTAGAACGGAACCCTTGGGGCAGACAGGCCTTAGACCCCCACAAGGTGGACTGATGAACTGGTAAAGGCTGGAGTCTGCTCGATGCGGGTGGGGCAGGACCGACAATTGTGGCACTCTTTGGGGGAATTCTATGTCCAGCAGTGGACGTCCTTGGATATGATGAAGCTTGAAATATATAAAATAAAAAAGAATAACATCGTGTAACTAATTTAGTTCCCTTGACCTTACGAAAGAGCTCTAGCAAATCTTTTGACATTTTTCTTCTGTATGAAAGGTTGGTCTCTTAGTTTAAATATTTTATAAGAAATTGTATTTTATTCACCACTTAGTTCGTAAGATAAAGTATATTTTTCCTTTCAAAGTATTATTTTTTTATAAATAATTTGCATTTAGCCATTTTTATTAATGTATGAATCTGTATGTGCTCGAAAGATGTAACTATTTTTTATTTCACAAATTTATACTTAATTTAAATTATTATTTTTAATAAAATGTATCTTGTACCAATGTAATATAATGGTATTAAAATTTAAAATAAACATTTTTTGTTTCATTCCCAGTATTATACGAGTATTTACCCAGGGTCTGCTTATTACTCTTGTCCGGATTTGACAGGTTACCAGTCTTTACACAGAGCGATTGCCATCTGACCTCCGCAACCATAAGGGCGAACCAGTAACTCAGTGGGTAAGAGCGATTTACTTATCAAGTCTTAACAATTATTATCAGATGTTAGGATAACAACCGGGACCGATAGCTTAAAGTGCTCTCGGAGGTGTAGCAGCATCACCTACGTGCAGTTATAGGAAATAATTGTACGCAACACATCTTTTATTTATCTTTATTTTCTACGTCATCGTTCGGAATAGATGAACGTAGATAGCTCTGAAAAGAACTGTTTTTATATGCCTTCATTATAAGGCGTGGTTGGTATGCGAAACAGCGTCGCTCTGAAAAGAGCGTTTTTAAAATGCAGACACGAAGATCTAGTTTCTTCTTGCAATAAGAATCTTCACAGTACCACTTCAAACAATATGCAACGCGGACAACACGACCTCGCGGTACACGGCGCTTGGTGATTCTAAGGCGGCGCCGGGTTGAACGGTCAGTTTTATTAATCTCCGCGGGACGCGGTAGCAACATCCGCGCGTCCCCCCCGCACAGGCACACGAAGTGCGGGGCGCAGGACCAATGAGAGGCCCGCGTATTAAAGTAGCCATTTTTATTGGGATTTAATTTTACAATTTTATATTTTATTTTGTTTATTGTTTTCTCATTGGTTATTTACTTTTTAATTTTTTGTATATATACTCGTTCATTTTACCAATAAATTATTCCACTACATTCCACTGGAGAGTTTACTTATAACTACGAGTCCTCAACAATTAATTAACCACAACGGCACAGTGGTTAAAGAGGCATAGTGGGTAGACACAGAGGGACAAACGCCCAGACAGAGACAGATATTTGTAAGATCAGTGGCAAACCTCGAGGCTAAAGGCAGACTCCCTACCCACAATCCCACAGCGGTATCAAATGTTGATGCCTATATATTATAATGGCATTACAAGCAGAGAATATGTGACTCCTTGGTGCTCCTTTGTAAATGTAACACCAACGCAAAGTAATGAAATTTGTGACACTAACTTCATTTGATTATTATACACAGTTTAAAAAGTTTATCATTGTTATTTTATGCCAAAAAATTGATACAATTAAAGTAATAATGGAGCCATGATCCTATCAGCACAAATGGGCCGACTCGACTGGTGAAGTTCCCTTTAACAGAAAAAGGCGTCGGGATGTGACGACCCCATCGCCCGCTGTTGGGATAACCTCTGTCACAACAGAGATTATTCCACCAGTGCAATCAGTCACACTGGTGGTAGGTCTTTTGTTGCAAGAGGCCGGCTAGGTAGGTACCACCGCAGGGTCCAATATTCTGCCGCCAAATAGTAGTGCTTAGGCACTACTGTGTTCCGGTTTGAAGGGCATTGTACGCTAGTGAAATTACTGGGCGAACGAGATTTAAGAACTAATATCTCGAGGTTGGCAACGCGTGAGTGGCACCTACTAATGGTGCTGCAAGCGCTCATAGGCTGCGGCAGCCACTTACCATCAGGTGGGCCGTATGCTTGTTTGCCAACTTCTAACAAAATCGGCGTAAAGTATCAGTAGGTACTGTTGCGTTTCGTGCGATGAGTGAGAGCGCCGGAGGCCCAATCTCCTACCCCGTCTGCCCACATCCCTCCTATTGCTGGGATCGGCAACGCGGATGTGATACTTCAAGTATCGCTCGCGTTCATAGGTAGTGGTAACTGCTCCCCATCAGGCGAACCGCAAAAATGCTATCAATGTGGTACAAAAGTATGTGTGAATAAATAAAACAACAAATTAAATTACAAATTGCTATTCGTTTATTAAAAATTACACATAAACATCGCCCGTCGAAATTATATAAAAGAATAACATTAATTAAATATACAGAAATAAATCACAACTTATATATTTTAGGCTGCCGCTATCACAACAAAGTTCGCGCCATTTTGACGTATACAATCGCAAGATGGCGGATTTATAAACATGAAAATAAATGCTTTTCTGTGACCGTATGAGTATTATGAAATAAAATCGTTAAAATAATTATTTTATTTACATTAATATTTAAAATTCAAAGATATAAGAACTTAAAAATAATTTTGTTACAATGAATAAATCCATTCATGGCGGGTTATCATATTAAACATATTAAATTAAAATACCTGCAATTCTTTCGGAATTTATTAAAAAAAATCTATCGAGTTTATTTTATTGTTATAGTTATTTTTATATGTATTGAAGATAGAGATTGTCACTCAAAACATTTTTGGAAAAAAAAAAGTCAATACTATAGAATTATAAAGCATAGAATCGCAGCTTGGAACAAAATTCCTCGAGAAACGTAGACCAAGCGTCCACCAGCGTGAATACGTTGGCTGCTCAATTGATTATTGTGACAGCTAACAGTTCATTGGAGTCCAACTGTCATATTGTGACAGATTAAAGGTCTATATTTTATCATCTTCATCATTCTATGGGTTATAATTTTATGGTCAATAATGTTGACTGTTTTCTATGTTTTAAGCATTAACTTACTATAAACTAAAGACCAGCCTTTCCTTATAGAAAAAAATATGAAAAATTCGCAAGTGCTCCATAAAGTCAACAAAACTAAGTTTATTCGATTATAATGCAAGCTTGTGACTAACTTCGTTTCGTTGCATATTTACGAAGGAGCACCGGCGATTCGTTGGACATTTTGTTAGTATGGAAAGGCGTGTCTATTTATAATAAGTCAATGTATTTTAATAAAACATAAGTAATATTACTTATCTTTATACAATTTGTTAAAAGTTAAATGTCAAAATTACAAAAACATTTTAATCATCTGTGGTCATATTATCAAATTGAAAAAAGGCGGGACTAGAAAAAATTATAATTATTTTTACAAACAAATAATTATTTATGTCGCATAAATATGGGATACATGATACTAATTTATACGTTCTATAATAACTGCGATCTTTAACTCCCTGTTTCTCGTACGTTTATCAAATTCTCTGTCTCTCTCATTGGTCGCCGTAGAAAGAGAAAGAAGATAGAATGAACATTAGCTAAAAACCGTGTGCAAATATTTTACGTATGTCAAAAGCATCTATATCATTGACAGTCATGACCGGGTATAAAACATGCCAACTTTGACATTTTATAAATAAAAAAATAAATAAAAACCTATATATATCTATTTCTTTTACTCGTATTAGTACTCCGAGCAACAGAGTAAGATAGCGATATCTCCTTTGAAATAACGTTACAAGAGCGGCAACATGGTATGGTTCCGTCCATGAGGTTCTTAATCTAAGTTGGTTGCCTGTTGATCATAGGTTTTCTTCAACCAATGAGCAGCCTGTATTTGGTGTTTTAATATAAATTTGACAACCGTACGAAAAATCGGGGTTATGTGACAAGCAGTTTTTCAAATGTCAAAATTGACGTAAAAATATACTTTAAATACTTTATCAGGAATGACAGATTAAATAAAAAGCTTTATGGAATAAGTTGTTTAAGTATATTTAAGTTTGTGAAATGTGTTTTTAGGAGAATTCTTTGCAATTCTTTATTTCGTTACTACAAGAATGGCTTGTCAAAGACAATAAAAATATAGACTTACTAAATTCTATGAACGGCAACGCTGTGCTCAGTGAAGTTAGCTTGTGACTAACTTCGTTCCGTTCCATTTTTACTGAATTTACAAAGACACCATAGAGATGACATTTTGTAGTAAGTCTAGAATAGAAAGTAAGGCCATATATATTTTTTTATTAATGACGCTACAGATTAAAATTGTAAAAAAATTGGAGATACGTATAAAAAAATCTACAATATTAAGCTAAAAGCATTCTGATATGTCCAACCTAATTTAAAAACGCATAAATACTTTTTTTAAATCTACAGATTATACAAAATTCTAGGCTGTAGGGCGATATACTAAAAAAAATTATAAATATTTTTATTTATAGCTACGATCACTTACAATAGTTATTAAATACAAGTTTATTTACCCTCATACATAAATTCCAATTCACTGCTTTCTACGTATACGTTTTCCATTTTAAAGTGTGCTTCATTTTTTTAATAAAGCCACACATCCTTATGTTCAATCTAATGATTTTTAATCTGTATTTATTATTAGATACACTCGTAATTATTTTTTTTTAATACATGACAGTTAAGGATGAAGGTCATAACATTATGAAACGAAAATTTAAGAAAGGTAATCTAATATATAAAATTCTCGTGTCACAATGTTCGTTCTCATACTCCTCCGAAACGGCTTGACCGATTCCTATGAATTTTTTTATGCATATTCAGTTAGTCTGAGAAGCGGCTACTATCTATTTTTCAAACCCCTCAGTGATAAGGGGTGTCCACCCTAAAATTTTTATTTTTATTTTTTTATTATGTGGCATTGAAAAATACATACGACCCTAAATTTTTACATTTTTATCACCAACCCCTGCTTTTTAATAGCCTTATTAGTCAATCAAAAACTTTCACCGGGTAGAGGGCGCTGCTATTGGGTCCCAGATTTTTTCGGGGCAGGACAACGTCTGCCGGGCCCGCTAGTAATCTATATATATAAAAGGACCTGACTCACATATCAACGCCCAGCCTAAACCCCTTGGACCTACAAAGCTACATTTTTTGACAGGTGTTGTTTTTAAAACGTAAATGAGCACTAAGAAAGGATTTTAGAAATTCAACCTTTTAAGGGGGTTGAAAAAGGTTTTGAAAGTTTGCATGAAACTTTATTTTTCGGCGAACAATTAATTTCTTAAATTCCGAGTAGGAGTAAAATGGGGGTTCCAATTTTTTGTGAATTCACGCGGGAAAAGCCGACAGAAGCTGCTGTCAAAAACGTAGTGCCATAGACAATATTTTTTTAACAGAACAAAGTAAGTTAGCCAAATATCCGATTTATTTAGAAACTAATAAAAACATCTTCAGTCATTAAGAAAATTTATCCTAGCATTATTCCCGGTATTTTTATGTACCCAGGGTCTGCTTATTACTCTTATCCGGATTTGAAAACTAGTAACCGGTCAAAGCCCTGGGTACATAAAAATACCGGGAATAATGCTAGGATGAAGAAGTCATTAAGAAAATTTATATTGAATGAAATATAACGATTATTAAAAATTAATCAGTGAAATTACATTTTAGACTTCGTTAAGAATAAAATTCTGAAAAAAAAAACTTTATACATAAGTTAATTTAAGGTCTAAAATTGCTTAGTTTGCACACGGATTAGTAGATTAGTTATTACATCGGTGGGCCATAAAAAATGTGTACCATTATTTTTACTCCCGGTATTTACCCAGGGTCTACTTATTACTCTTATCCGGATTTGACAGGTACCTAGTTTTTACACGGAGCGATTGCCATCTGACCTCCGCAACCCTAAGGGCGAACCAGTAACTCATTGGATAGCAAACCTATCAAGAGTTATCAGATGATAATAAGCGGGACTGATATCTTTACGTGCTCTCAGAGGCATGGTGGGGACTCAATGACGGACATTTCTTTTCTTTAACAAAAATTTAAATCGCTTTTTTTCCCATGGGAGATACAAAATAGCATTTTAACTGATATTTTTTAAATAAAAATTTTAAAAGCTTGTGTGCATGTTATTATTTTAAAAGTAACGGAGATAATGACACATAATAATATGAAGGGGTTAATATATAAAACCAAAAAAATCAGGGTACTTTTGACCCCTAAATGCTTCGAGTTACGGGAAATGTCGCTGTAATAAAAAATAAATATCCTAAATAAATTTACATTTTCCGCCAAAAATATTGGAAAAAATCTCCATAATTTTTTCTGGAATAAAAAATAACAAAAAAAGATTTTTCTTTTTTTCGTCAAAAACTTTATCAAAATGATGACATACTTTATTATAAATTATTAAAAACTAGAGCACCTACCTAGCGTTCATGCTTAACTATACATACTGATAAATCTATACAAAAAAAATCCTAAAAATACAAGTATTATTTTACAAGAGACTAAAAAATATGGCGTTCCTAAATATTAAACTAATAATTGGCGTTATCATCATAATCGGTCTAGTCAAAATCTTTTTATTTTAATAATATTTCAATATAAAAACAATTAATTTTATTTTTCTGTAGATTCATGCCAGTCACAGGGACTATCTGTGTTATACCATTCAAAATATAACCGAAAAAAAATATAAGCCCATTTTTTTTATAATTCCTAGTAATATTTCTGGATAAAGCAATCTTTATATAAACCCAGGGACTATCTTTGCAAAAAAAATAATAAAATATAGTCCATTTTTTTGACTATAGATTCATCCCATTCCCAGGGATATTTCTGTATAAATCTTTATATTAACCCAGGGACTATCTTATGTAGTCCAATGAGTTGGAGAGCTATGGGGCATCTCCACAAACTTTATGTCGCAAAAGGAAACATTGGAGAGGAAGATAGAAATCTCAAGGGCTGTCCCAAATCGTTGCAGGAGAGCGGGTGGTTGAAGGTGGCGTACCTTATATTTTTTAGGCGTCGGGATGTGACGACCACATCGCCCGCTGTTGGGATAACCTCTGTCACAACAGAGATTATTCCACCAGTGCAATCAGTCACACTGGTGGTAGGTCTTTTGTTGCAAGAGGCCGGCTAGGTAGGTACCACCGCAGTGTCCAATATTCTACCGCCAAATAGTAGTGCTTAGGCACTACTGTGTTCCGGTTTGAAGGGCATTGTACGCTAGTGAAATTACTGGGCGAACGAGATTTAACAACTAATATCTCGAGGTTGGCAACGCGCGAGTGGCACCTACTAATGGTGCTGCAAGCGCTCATAGGCTGGGGCAGCCACTTACCATCAGGTGGGCCGTATGCTTGTTTGCCAACTTCTAACATAAAAAAAAAATCCTCCAACCACCATGATAGGAGCTCAGGTGACCAAGAAGGCAAAGAAACTAAAAATGTTTTTCACAGCACGACACACAAATGCTGGTTACGCCCAGTAGCATTTGGGGCAGGTGGCTTTGCTTCGGAGGAAAAGGGGCAAAATGAATATATTGCTAGAATAGTTTTTAGTTAAATAGTTTAAAATGAATTATATTTTGTAAATCCCTTTTGCAAATACTGGGGAACGCCATGCCAGTGGCATCTTTTTTTTTCTTCTTATCGAGTGGTTAGTGGCCAACCTAGTGTCAGAGTTGTTCAGGTCGCCCGTATAGACCTCTGACTTGATCTATCGACTGTCATCAAATTGATAACAGCCGGGACCGACTTTTTACGTGCCCTCCGAAGCACGGAGATGCTCAGTTGATTTAACACAATGCGATCACCCATCTATTGACTGACCGCGCCTAAAGTAGCTTTACCCACCGATCGTTTACCGATCAGTGAGCGAGTCTCAGTGGCATCATTAATAAGAGAGATACAAGACCTTGACAGTTGTGTAACGTGTAAGGGGCATTGTTTAATGTAATCCTAACGTCAGGGTCTTGCAGGACGTGCTTAGAACGACTAACTTCAGTCGGTTGGTTACATCTGTCAGTCAGTTGAACCCATGATAAGTTCCCATATAGATAGATGGAAAATATAACTATACAGAACCCATAATACCGTAATTAGACTCCATAAAAAATACTGTGCTGTTTTTTATTGAAATATTATTAAAAGCATTTAAAATAGTCAACAATAGTAAAAATAGTCAGAATTAGTTTAGTCGGCTAATGTAATATAAATTGTATATAAATTTTGGTAACTAAATAATAGTTATATTGACTACAACCTAAATCTATATGTATAGATATTTCTTAGAAATATTAAATTTAAAAAAAAATACTATTTTTGTCACGTGGTAGAGTCTACAGTCAGAGTTGTTAAGATCCCCAAGTCGTATCTGACTTCGACTACTACAAAATTAATAACAGCACTGAATTTTTGAGAACCTCTCCCCCCACCCCCCTAAATTACCATTCGAGATCAAAACGACCCACAAAACACATTTACTTACGATTCTTACAACAGCGTCAATGAAACCCAATTCTTTGTACTAATAAAATCCTTTTTGATCTGATAAACCAAAATCTTATATGCAAAAATTTAAAAGAGTAAGCTTTATATAGTTTCCGAGATATATCAGACTATGAACGCACACAAAGTCTAAAGCTAAGCATCCCATCAATTACCAGTGATGTATAAACAATTTTCTATTGCTATACCTATTTTTAGTTACAGATAGGTCTAACTTGACTACAACTTAGATTAGCCGACTAAACTAATTTATAACTAACTCATAAATGACTGTAAATAATGCTTAATATATATGCCTTGAGTGTTATATAAAAAAAAGCTGTTTCACAAAAATGTTAAAAAAAATTAATTAAACCCAAAATACAGACACGATTTAGAAACATTTTTAATTTAACATTAAATGTATTTAAAAAAAAATACTTGAAAAAACTAAAAAACACGCTTTTGTAGAAAACTAAACTCGAAATGGATAATAAATTTTTATAAATTTTGATTAAGAATAGGAAAAAAAAAAACAATTTATTGTAAAAAATAAAACGTGGGGCGCTTTTTAAGACATTATCAAAATGATAATCCTTTTACTCATACCTGTCAATTAAATATTTGGACGCCAATAAGCAATACCATGTCAACTCACAAAATTGAAAAAACGGAGTTATATATGCAGAAGTGTTGGTAAATGGCCGAAGAACATTTTTCTTTAATATTTGTAGGGTTTAAAGCTTTAAAACTTGAGAAAATTATATACGAAATATATTATATATGAAATATGCAGTTTGTATACTTATTTTTGTGAAAATAAGTAAAATAACTTACATAAATATGAAATTGCCAAAAACTTGAACATATAGAAAAAAATTCATTTAAAGCAAGTTGTTCAAAATTTTCAAACGCGTTTTTCTCGAAATGACATTCGTGTGGGTTGATATGGTATTGCTTATTTGCGTCCATTTATAACTATTGACTTTTTCAAGGCATTACTAATATTCCTATTGGCCCTCCAAATGAGCTCGAAGCTTGCGTTAGGAGTGGGTACGACAATAGTCCAAGGGCGTCAGGATCGAACCAGCGACTTAGCGGAGTCAGCCCTTCTACCGTCGAACTACTGAGGCTTCATATTAAAATTTATTTTCCATTTTTAGTTTTTCTATAGTCATCAGCGCTTGATAAGTATGAAAAATTTCAAAAAATTTATACCAATGTTTTGAAAGAGGTCAAAATTATGTTCAGATTCCGTTACATACAAATGGAGCTTGTGTCTGTCATTTATGTACCAGAAATCTTTACATAGAAAAAAGCATGGGCGTAGCTAGGTAGGAGCAAGGTGGGACAGATGTCCCCCCCAATGCATTCGTGACCCTAAATTAAGATCCTAGGCCAAATGCTGGCTACGCCCATGGAAAAAGTACATAATTTTTGAACGATCCTTTAATTCTCTACACTTATAAAAATAAGTCACATTTTTACCCAAAAAGTAAAATACAATAATTTAAATCATGGCACGTAATAGAAACAAAAAAATCACAATAAAAAATTATTGCTTTCAATCGTCAATAAAAAAAGTTCGCTGCACAACGCGGTCCATCTCCCGATGGCCCACGGCCCATAACGGGCCGGATCTGGTCCAATACATGATGTCTAACTCGACGACGATTACTAATATTTATCATACATTCTATATTGTTCATTATATATTTTTAATACGTACGTAAAATCCTATAATTATTTGGCAGTGGCGGACGCATTAAAACCTTGTCCTGTAAAGAGAAAAAAGAGTTTATAAAAGTCTTCTGCGATAAAATCAAATAACATGGGCTCATTGGTCAAATCAAATAGCGAACGCTCATTGGTCAAATCAAAAAGTGTAAGCTGATTAGTCAAATCAAACATCGAACGCTCATTGATTAAATCAAATAGCGAACGTTCATTGGTCAAATCGAAAAGCGAACATTATTTAGTCAAATCAAATAGCCAGCTCATTGGTCAAACGCTACACATTTAACAACCTCCATTGGAATAGTGATATCTTGTACCGGGGATACGGAAACATGCCTGTATGGTTAAAAGAAGCACCTGCTCCAAGGGAATCGAACCTGCGATCTCTGATTATTTTTTTAAGATCATGACGGTTGGCAAACAAGCATACAGTCCGCCTGATGGTAAGCAATCACTGATACTTGAAGTAGCCAAGATATAGCACCCCCATATGGGAGATTAGTACTCTGTTATTTGACGCCGATTTTTTGGGAGACGGTAGTAGTTCCCCTTGTGGTGGCAGGAGCATGGATATCACACTCAACAGCCCCCATTAGGCTAGTGATATCCTGTGTCGGGGTCCGGAAACACATACAAGGACAAGGACAAATACACCCAAACCGGAAAATACGCGTGGATGGTCAATACAAACATATTATGCTCCGTGCGGGAATCGAACCCGCGACCTGTGGCGTTTAAGGCAGGTTCGCTTCGCCACAACGTCGTCAACACTAATGGTAGGAGGAAGACAGACCGTTAGAGGAACAGCACGGGCCGGTCGTTGGCGCGGTCGGAGCCGCTGGAGTGCGAGTGCGAGCGCCGCGTGCCGCCGCCGCCGCCGTCCGCCGCCACGCTCGCTCCGGAACCACTCGACGCTGACTTCACTTCGTTCTCGCGGGTCGTCGCTGGGGACGAAAAAAAAAATTGTATTTCCTCGATATAACAAAATAAGTCTTGCTCCTATTAAGAAAATATCGTTCAATTTTGAGCGATTTTTATTGCACAAAAATTTTAATGGCCCATACGGTGACCTTAATTTGATTTTTTTTTTTAAGTTATACTTCTTCTAGACGTTCATATTAGAATCTTGAGGCATTAATTAATAAATTAACAATGCCAGTTACTAGACTGCATAAAATTAGTAACTCTTTTAAGGGTAACTGTATACGGTTTTACAATAGGATCCCAGAAAGCGTTCAGCAACTTTCTATAAATAAATTTAAAAAAAAGGTCAAAGAATGTTTGTGTGGTAAAGGTTATTATAAAATTGGTGAATACCTTGAGGACACCACGCCTTGGGAATGAGACAGTCACTCCAGGCTTTTCAGTGATTATAATATGTAAACTAATATCAGTTTAAAAAAATACATATAAAAAAAAAAGATAAAACCCCCTGAGTTTGTTTCGCCGGCTCTTCTCAGGTAGAGGTTTAATTTTGGAGCCGGTGGTAAAATCTGACTTTCAACAAGTAAGTGTAATGCTTTTTATGTTGAATAAAAATATTTGATTTGATTTTGATTTGATTATATGTAGCTACTGTATTGTTGTATTATTGCGTTATTTTTAGTCTTTCTATGTAATTTTTGCTATAACTGACTAAACTATTGATTGTTTTGATGGTAGTTCTAAAATAAAAGTATGAAAATTAAATTAAAAAATTATCACTCACCTGCCGGTTCCTTAGCTGTGAGATGATCCGAACCAGCACTCGAACCCCCGCTACCAGACAGGACGCTTTCTTCTCGATTATATCTGCAACAGAGACATTATAATATAAACGTTTTTTTGTCTTTATGGGCACTAGAAGAACCTCTTTAATCATGACAATTTTGTAAAACATGTCATAAGGATTTTTTTTTTTAAGAATATTAGCAATGCTTTTTTTAAGGCATTACTAATATCAAATAGCGTGCTTTCATCGGTCATCTCGAATAACTGGCGCTCATTTCTCAAATCAAATAACTAGCGCTCATTGGTCAAATCAAATAACTTGCGCTCATTGGTCAAATCAAATAACTTGCGCTCATTGGTCAAATCAAATAACTTGCGCTCATTGGTCAAATCAAATAATTTGCGCTCATTGCTCAAATCAAATAACTTGCGCTCATTGGTCAAATCAAATAACTTGCGCTCATTGGTCAAATCAAATAACTTGCGCTCATTGGTCAAATCAAATAATTTGCGCTCATTGCTCAAATCAAATAACTTGCGCTCATTGGTCAAATCAAATAATTTGCGCTCATTGCTCAAATCAAATAACTTGCGCTCATTGGTCAAATCAAATAACTTGCGCTCATTGGTCAAATCAAATAACTTGCCCTCATTGCTCAAATCAAATAACTTGCGCTCATTGGTCAAATCAAGAAACTTGCGCTCATTGCTCAAATCAAATAGCTTGCGCTCATTGGTCAAATCAAATAACTTGCGCTCATTGCTCAAATCAAATAACCTGCGCTCATTGGTCAAATCAAATAACTTGCGCTCATTGGTCAAATCAAATAACTTCTCGGATCCTGTTACACACTTCTCTCCCAATGGTCGCGGGGCAGCGAGAGGACAGATGTTACACATAAAAAAATATATCAATAATTTCCACAATTGCAGGGGTTGGAAGCATGTATAGGCAGATTGCTTTAACTTGTCACCACCTGTACCCAGCCGGTCAGTGAGTTATGGTGTTAAGCATGAGGAACATCAAGCTATCAGGTAGCCCAATAGCCCCTCCCTCTTCTAAATCGGCAACCCTCAACACTGATCTCACTTCACTGGTGGTAGGTCTTTTGTTGCAAGAGGCCGGCTAGGTAGGTACCACCGCAGTGTCCAATATTCTGCCGCCAAATAGTAGGGTTTAGGCACTACTGTGTTCCGGTTTGAAGGACACTGTACGCTAGTGATATTACTGGGCGAACGAGATTTAAGAACTAATATCTCGAGGTTGGCAACGCGTGAGTGGCACCTACTAATGGTGCTGCAAGCGCTCATAGGCTGCGGCAGCCACTTACCATCAGGTGGGCCGTATGCTTGTTTGCCAACTTATAAAAAAAAAAAAAAAAACTCTTTACCCCGGAATCAATGTTATTAAGTTTATCCAAGAACTGTGTCCCGTCCCTAGCACGGTCAAACTTTTGATTGACAGAACTTCTAAAAAGATAAAAAAATACTTACCCATAAATTGTATGTTCGCTGGTCACACAGGACGAATACTTGAAAGGTATAGGCTGGTAGCCGTACGAGCCAGCGTACGGCATGTAACCTGGACCCATCATGCTGGAAAAAAGAAACAAATGTTTTAACTTACAGACTTATTATATATACTTAGTTTTTAGCCTCGAGGGTCACGCGTTTGTCCTTTTCGGTGCCTCGGAGAGCACGCACCGTGCCTCGGAGAGCACGCAAAGTGGTCTCAGTTGTTATAACATCTAATAATACTTGACGACGCTGTGACGCAGCCGTAGCGAGCCTACCTTAAACGCCACAGGTCGCGGGTTCGATTCCCGCTCGGAGCATAATATGTTTGTATTGACCATGCAAGCACATTTTCCGGTCTGGGTGTATTTGTCCTTGTCCTTGTATATGTTTCCGGACCTCTGACACAGGATATCACTATCCTAATGGGGGCCGTTGAGTGTGCAGCGTTTATTTATTTATTTATATACCTTTTTTCAGATTTAAGAACCATTATCTCTCGTTGGCAACGCGTGAGTGGCACCTACTAATGGTGCTGCAAGCGCTCATAGGCTACGGCAACCACTTACCATCAGGTGGGCCGTATGCTTGTTTGTCAACTTGTCACATAAAAAAAATATATAGTGTGCTTTAGACCACACGATTGAAGTAAAACTTCTTAAGCTAAAGTTAGTCAGCGAGTAAAAGTTTAATCTGTCTGTCTGTCTGTGTTAAATGTGTGTGCGATTCACAAACGATAGAAGAATGAGATGAATATATATAATATAAAATAGTATGTATATTTCTGTCTTATTCTTTGCCGACTTCATCCTACACATTTTTGTGTTTTTGTCTCATACCTGTCATTTTTCCGTTGCACTAAAGAAGTTTCACTTCAATATTCGTCCTAGCATTATTCCCGGTATTTTATATTTACCCAGGGTCTGCTTATTACTCTTATCTGGATTTGACGGGTTACTAGTTTTTTCACAAAGCGATTGCCATCTGACCTCCGTAACCCTAAGAGCGAACCAGTAACTCATTGGATAAGAGCAATTTACTTATCAAGAGTTAACGATTATTATCAGATATTTTGTGATAATAACCGGGAGCGACAAACGCCCAGACCGAGACAGAAATTTAACAAACATCTGCCCGAGCGGAAATCGAACCCGCAACCGTCGAGACTAAAGGCAGACACGCTACCCAAAACGCCACAAAGGTGTCAAGAAGTTTCACTTCAATAAAAAAAAAAAAGAAGTTATACTGATTCGGGTTATAATGATTCCCTAGGGTTCCGGAGAGCAGGTGGACTCACTTGGGGTTGGGCAGCGGCGCCAGCGTGTCGGAGGCGAGGCTGTCGCTGTCGGGCGCGCGCAGGCGCAGCGCGGCCAGCGACGCGCACAGCTCGCCCGCCACGTAGTAGCACTGCTCGCTGAACGTGATCTTGTTCACCGTGTGACGGATGAAGCCGGCCTGGAAAATGGTAACATTTCTACGATAGCAAGAGCCACGGTTCCCTCGGCACAAATGGACCGGCTCGACCAAGAAATCACTAACTACCCTCTCACAGAAAATCAGTAGCGGTTTCAGTAGGTACTGTAGCGTTTCATGCCATGAGTGAGACCAACGGAGGCCCCGTCTCCCACCAATCTGTTTCCTTCCTTTTCTCACTTTTCATCCCTTTCCTCCTATACCATGGGGTAATAAATCCTACGGATTCAAATAAAGAAAATAAGTATACATACTCACCTTGAGCATATGCGATGCATACTTCCTGGCATCACGTCTATCAGCTATACCGGCAACGTGCTGCAGGATCCAGTCAACGACATCAGCTCCGATGAAAGCATTTGGTATTGTTATCTTTAGCCACATACGGTCGCGTATTTCAAGTCCTGAAACAAAATGTTTTATGTCAATAAAACAAAATAATAAAATAATAAAATGATAAAACAAAATAATGACACCGTTGTGGCGTTGTGGGTAGCGAGTCTGCCTTAAGCCTCGACGGTTGCGGGTTTGATTCCCGCTCGGAGCAGAGGTTTGTATTATTCGTACAGGCATGTTTTCCGGTCTGGTTGTGTTTGTCCTTGTCATTGTGAATGTTACCGGACCCCCGACACAGGATATAATTATCCTAATGGGGCCGTAGAGTGTGTAGCGTTTACTTATTTTTAAAAAAAAATAATAATAATAACAATAAACGCTGCACACTCAACGGCCCCCTACTCTCTATCTCTCACCGTATCTGTCTTTCTGTCTGTTTGCGATGAACTTGGATTTCTGTTTGGAAGTTATCAATAATAAAAAAAAATGGGTTATTCCAAGTTGGATGAATTTTGTTCAGAGCTTTTCTTTTACCAGAAAACAGAGTTCTGGCATACGAATTTTTTTTTCGAAAGTTAGACAAAATTCAAAATTTCAACATGTTTAAAATTTGTTAAATTTTATGCTATAATTTTTTTTAGTAACTCTAATTCAATACTATTTAATTCAAGACCTACGCGCCACATTTACCGAAGACCAACGCATCGCAACCAACCAGAAGAAAACTGGCAAAATAATTAAATTTTTTTAACACTATTATATTCACAAAACCGCTGGATGACCTAAAAAATTAATCCCTTAACTTCTTCTTCTTATCGATTGGTTAGTGGTCAACCTAGTGTAAGAGTTGTTCAGGTCGCCCGTAGGCCTCTGACTTGACTTATCGACTGTTGTCGAATTGTCAACAGCCGGGACCGACTTTTTACGTGCCCTCCAAAGCACGGAAACGCTCGGTTGAAATACCACTATGCGATCACCCATCTAGTGACTGAACGCGCCTAAAGTTGCTTAACCTACCGATCGTTTACCGATCTGCGGGTGCACTCGGCTATGAGCGTCTCATCCCTTAACTTAATTTAGATAATGTATTTAGTATCAGTAGCTCACCAGAATCAGGCCTCAGCATCGCCCGTACAACGAGCGCCATATCCATCCCGACCGACAATTGGGGCTCCGGCGGTATCGAGCCGGCGTCGGAGGCCCGCTCCGGGATGGAGGCCGCCGGGAGCGTCGACAGCGGGGGAGGGGGATACGCTTCCCGAAGCGCTTGTGTGTGAGCCACCCATGCACCTATTGAGAAAAAAGGGTTTTATTCATAGATATAGATACACTTGATAACTGGACGCAAATAAGCAATACCATGTCAACCCACACGAATGTCATTTCGAGAAAACGCGTTTGAAAATTTTGAACAACTTGCTTTATATGATTTTTTTATATGTATTGGTCAAGCTTTTGGCAATTTTAAAATGTATACAAATTGCATATTTCGTATATAATATAACCCAAAACATTTAAAATAATACATAAATTGCATGATTAAAAAATGGCTTTTTTAGAAGTTTTAAAGCTTACAAATATTAAAGAAAAATGTTCTTCAGCCATTTACCAACACTTCTGCATATATAACTCAGTTTTTTCAATTTTGTGGGTTGACATGGTATTGCTTATTTGCATCCAACTCTATATTATATACACATATACACATATATATATATAGGTACTATATTATTATAGCATTTTAGTAATAGTAGAGTGATACTCCTCCTAGCACAAACAGGCTAGCTCGACTGAAGAAGTACTACCCTCTCATAGGAAATTGGCGTAAGTAACAGTATCAGTAGGTAGTGGCTTTTCATACAATGAATGAGAATGCCAAAGGCCCAATCTCACAACCCCTCTGTTCCCTTCCATCCTTTTGGTATTAAATCCATTTATTATTCACTAACTAAACTATTGCAATAACCTCACCAGGATCAATCGGTCTGACTGGTTCTGTCCTTGGTATGGTGAAGTAGCCCTTGGGATTAGGATCCCAACATTTCGCCACCACCAGCTTTATAGGTCCAGGCTTTTGCACCACCTCACGTAGGACCCTAACAGCCTCATCATTTGTCATATCTTCGAAATTGACATCATTCACCTGAAAATCGTAATAAAGGGTTTTTTAATAAATAAAAACGCTACACACTCAACTGCCCCCATTAGGATAGTTTTATCCTGTGTGGGCAAGAACAATCATACCCAGACCAGAAAACATGTTTTTTTTTTTTTTTTTTTATGTTAGAAGTTGGCAAGTTAGAAGTTGGTAAGTGGCTGCCACAGCCTATGAGCGCTTGCAGCACCATTAGTAGGTGCCACTCACGCGTTGCCAACCTCGAGATATTAGTTCTTAAATCTCGTTCGCCCAGTAATTTCACTAGCGTACAATGCCCTTCAAACCGGAACACAGTAGTGCCTAAACACTACTATTTGGCGGCAGAATATTGGGCACTGCGGTGGTACCTACCTAGCCGGCCTCTTGCAACAAAAGACCTACCACCAGTGTGACTGATTGCACTGGTGGAATAATCTCAGTTGTGACAGAGGTTATCCCAACAGCGGGCCACACATCTTGACGCCTATAAATATCTTATCTTTTTGGTCAATACAAACATCTGCTCTGAGTAGAAGTCTAAGCTGTGTCATTCACTATTTTACACTTAATACTGATTGACCATAGAATATACACAGTAAGAGTTTCACAAATCACTGTTTTGGATCAGATATCTAACAAAGAATAGAGCTTGTCTGATGGCAGGTGGTGGTGGTAAGATATTGCAACCATCCATAAAAGAGTAAAAACTAGTAACCTGTCCTTTAAGTAAAAACTAGTGACCTGTCCTCTGAGTAAAAACTAGTAACCTGTCAAGTATAAGAGTATAAGCAGACACTGGGTAAATGCTGGTTATAAAGCTAGGAAGATGGTTAAATTAAATAAAACATCAACAGTTTACATTCAAACTGACAATTTTTTGTCCTGGTCCTTGTGTATGTTTCCGGACCCCTGACACAGGATATAACTATCCTAATGGGGGTTGCTGAGTGTGTAGCGTTTATTATTTAGTACTCCCAATTTCAAATACAATTATTTACTGCTATTTGATAAAATTAATAAATTACTGGTATCTTTGACTATAGTTATTATATTAAAAAGTATTCTAGTCAGTCTCTTAGGTTAAAACTATTTCCAGACAAAAGTTTTGTCTAGATCTGTACTGTTAAATCTCCTTTGCCCAGTAATTTCACTACTTATAGTGTCCTTCAAACAAAAACACAGTATACTTCTTTATGGTACAATAACTTACACTACAGTGGTACCTAGCCAGCCTCGCGCTATAAAAGTTGACAAACAGACAAGAGGTACTATGCATTTATATAGTAGTGTCTTTTATATGAATATGAATGAAATTTCCATGTAACAATCATATTTTCTAGATTACCTGTAGTATCATATCGCCCGGTTCAATCCGTCCATCCAAAGCTACGGCACCACCTTTCATAATACTCCCGACATAGATACCACCATCGCCACCCTTATTCGACTGCCCCACAATAGATATACCAAGAAAATTTACAGTATCCATATTCAATGTGACCGTTATTATATGCATTGACATGGTCGAGTCCGTTATTGAGGAGTAGGAAGACGTCCGTGACATGACCTGTGGTCGTTTCCGTCTCCGCTGTGGCCGTTTTCTTGAACTGACCTGTAAGTGGGAAACGCTGCTGCATTCGGTGAGTGCTCGATCAACAGAAGCGTTTGTGTGTCTCCCTGTTGTTGTTGTTATCTCTGATTGGCTGTCGAATAAGCTGGTTGAGTCCAGATCTGAACTGAGAACAGAGGCTGTCTCGTATTCCAGTCCATGATTACCGTATTTCGAATGACCATTTATTCTGAGGCCTCTGTATTTGTATTTGTCACACGAAGCCCTATGTCCCGGTCGGGAGCTTATTGTGCTGTCTGTATCCGTACAGGTATCTCTCGTGAGAGGCGCTGTGGGGGCTCCGTGGATGTTTTGTTTCGCCTTACCAGTGTTACTGTCAGTACACTGTGACGCTCCATCTGATGGGTTGGAACCTTCTGCCGACACTAGCCATGACACCACACGACCGTTAAAACACGGAAGATGAGCGTTATCATCAACAATTTCCTCTTTAACAACACCGAAATCATCGTCCATTGATTTAAAAAAAAACTTGTAATTCGGCCTGTTCAATTGATTTTTAAAGTCCAACAACGTCACTTTTTCCGGCGATATCGGTATTTTAACGAGGTACGGCGTCTCCTCATCGTCTATATAATAAATAACTTTTGTCTCCTCCATTTTATAACATTTATTATTGAAAACTAACAACACCCTTACGATCTATAAATATCGGCCGCCATCACAAAAATGGCCACAATGTTACTTCGTCCGATGACTATATGCAGCGCCACCGTCAGGCGTCAACTATATGAAATTATCCTGCTTTTCCTATTCCTGTTCGAGAAGCTTAACAATAATTCTTAATATAATGGCTTAGTTAATTTATTAAAATTTATACCAGAAATTATTAAAGTTACACAGTCGGTAATCTTTTTTCTTATCATTTTATCAGTGATAAGACTTCACTTTTTTGATTTGTAAGTTCAATGACATTATATAATGTTCAAATATTTCTTAAGTATCAATAGCCATTAATATTAATTTTAAAATTAAATATATACGTCCTACAACTAATTATTTTAAACTACTAATTTAGCTTTTGAATTTTTTTTATTCTTTCTTTTAATGGTATCACTACGAGAATTATTTCATATTGGTAACATTTAGACAATGTTGCTACTAAAGTTTTTATAATTTTGGTCATCAGTTTTAATTGAATAAATGTATCATAATATTTAATTAATTATCTGGACAAAACATATCAATTTATAATGTTATATAGGTAGATACCTAATATATTTTATAAAAAATAGGGTAATAGTTAATTTTTATTTGACAGAAAACAATTGAACAATTGTTGTGTAAATAGCGCTAGTACTGGCAACAAAAAGTTACTAAAGTCAAAAGTTCAAAACAGTCAATTTAGTTTTAAAAATTCAAATAAACGAATTATCCTTTAACAATTTTAAGAATATAATACTTTGTATATAAAATTAGTTAAAATGTCTTATCCAAATACAGATCCGAGATACCTACAAGTCATTCAAGAATTAGATGCGTTCTGTGATAAGGTTGACGGTAATTAAATATCTTTCCATAATACTTGTTAACATTTTTATTATCGTTATTTGAGTTTATAAACTCATTTAATAGTCAAATTATATTGATTTAAGGATTTTTCCTGCTAATTTTCTTCTTCTTAGTCATACCACTCCTGGCGGAGTGGTCATGACGCAGTGGCGGATTTACAAATTTTCAAGGTATCGGCTGTAAGGTTTTTGCCACCCTTGCCTCTACAATTGTCATGTCTTAGATAGTTTTTGAGCTCATCAATCAAGGCTCATGTACGATTTAGTAATCTTACTTTGCTATATGGGTACCATGGAACTGAGTGGGTTGATAGTGGGAAGACAGAAATGCATTTTCTACAATTTCGCTCTTTTCACTGGTTGGCGGCGAACGATCGATTTTATTCTAGAATACTTGCTTCTACAGATAAAGATTTCTACCTGTTAAACATTAGAAAACCGTTCAAATGCAGAAATCTTTGATTTCTATGAAGTAGCAAACAAAAATTAGGCCTCCAAATTTGCCGCCACAAAAATCTACTGCTCTAAGCTCAAGCCTACTCAGCCTGCAGGTTAATCCGCCACTGTCATGGACAGTCTAGTGAGTTGGTTTAGCACTGCGTTTACATTCAATAAGGGACACTTCATGGACAATTTAATAGGATCTTTCTATCTTTTTACTCTTCCTGCTAATAATATGTGCCAAAGTTGTGTTCTGGGATGTATATTACTCAAATACACAAATAAACGACTAAGCAGATTTGAATAAAAATTGTCACAAAGATTTGATTGAACTGTCGAATAACACTACACATACTTTTTATCTCTTTAAATGATATAATGACACGATATTATTAATTTCCCCAAAGTATTTGAAACCTTTCAAATAGTAGTAAAAAAAATTTTTTTTTTTAATTTTACACAATAATATTTTTTATTTCCGACAGAGGAAATATGCAAGAAACAGAAACTGTTGAAAGCTTGCAAGGAAATAAAGGAATTGGAGAATAAATTGGGACAGGAATTAAAGATAAAGGTGAGGCCACATTTATAAAAAAACGCAACACACTCAACAGCTCCCATTAGGATAGTTATATCCTGTGTTGGGGGTATGAAAACATACACAATGACAAGTGCAAACACAGCCAGATAAGCAAACAAACCTGTATGCTCAAATCAAATCGAATTGATTGAACTCATGACCAGTGGCGCTTATGGCTGGTTCGCTACCGCTGCGCAACATTATCAAGGATGCCCACACAAACCCAGACCGGATCATAAACCTGTGTGGTCAATACAAACAGCTACCCGGAGAATGATTGATGATGAACAGTCAAATGATCTTAATCATAATAATTTTCAGAAAGAGTTAACACAACAATTGTCAGACCTTTCCCGACGAGGTGGAGAATTGGAGAGAGTGTGCGCTGCTTTCGAAGCGAGATTGACAATAGCAGACAGTGATCAGCACAGACTAGACAATGCTAAGTAAGTGTTTCTTTATGTTACTAAGTTGGCAAGCAAGCACTGCAAGCAGTTGCCGTAGCCTACGAGCATGCACAACACCATTAGTAGGTGCCACTCATGTGATACCAACCTCAAGATAATTGACTCTTAAATCTTCTTTGTCCAGTAATTTTACTAGCATACAGTGCCCTTCAAACTGGAACACAGTAACACCTAAGACACTACTGCTTGGCGGTAGAATATTTGACACTGCAGTGATACCTACCTAGCCGGCCTCTTGCAACAAAAGACCTACCACCAGTGTGACTGATTGCACTGGTGCAATAATTTCTGCTGTGACAGAGATTATCCTAGCAGCGGGCGATGGGATTATACACATACCGATGTAACCAACCGACAAAAATAAGGCGTCCTAAGCACGTCCTGCAAGACCCTGACCCTGAAATTTAAGGGCTGCCCCTTTATAACGGCTGAGTCTCTGTACTCGGCCCCCGCCAACGACGCTGCCAAGGCCAGTAGGGCCAACAGCAATACACATTCCGAAAAAAAAAAAAAGGGCGATGGGTTCGACACTTCCCGACGTCGGCCAAACCTCCATTTCACTTGATAATGTACCCACATTTTTCTCTGATTTTTTTTTTAAATTTTTTAAAGAATATTAGCAATGCATTACTAATATTCCTATTGCCCCTCCACATAAGCTCGAAGCTTGCACAAGGAGTGGGTACGACAATAGCCCAAGGGGCTCAGATTCAAACCCTAGACTCTCGCGTTAACGGAGCGAAGTCGGCCCTTCTACCGTTGAGCTATTGAGACTTCAAATTGCGCAAAAAAATGATTGCGCGTCTATAGTATGAAAGTACAGAAAGCGTTTAATATTGAAGCACCATCTAAGAGGTTTCTGGGAACTAAATTAAATAATCGTACGTTTGCGCTGCAGAAATCTTCGCCATATGTCAATATCCCTCTTTCTTACAATCGGGACCGACAGTTTAACGTGCTGTACGAGGCACGGTGGGGAGAAAAGGAAAAACTCCCAGACCGAGACAGATATTTATAAGATCGATACACTTAACATCAGGTGAGCCTCCTGCCTGTTTGCCCCTCTGATATAAAAATGTGTATTTTATATTTATTCAGGGAAAACTATGAACTGGGTAAAGAGTTGACCGGTATCAGGTTTGACTACAGTGCACCAGCCAACATCGCTAAAGGATGTATCCTTTTCATAATTTTAATCTTCTCCCTAGCATTATTCCCGGTTTTAACTCGGGTCTACTTCTTACTGTTGTCCGGATTTGACATTACTAGTTTTTACACAGAATCAGTAACTCATTAGATAAGAGCAACTTATCAAGAGTTAACGATTATTATCAGATGTTATGATAACAACCGGGACCGACAGCTTAACGTGCTTTCCCAGGCACGGTGGCAACAAGGACCAACGCCCAGACCGAAAATAATGTTTATAACAAATATCCGTTCAGACTGAGAACCCGCAACCGTCGAGGCTAAAGGAGAAGTCACTACCAATACGCCACAATTTTGTCATACTGTCCATGATGGCTTCATCGGGTGAAGGGTTATATTTAAATGATACAGCCATAAGGGTAATAACAACCCCTCATACATAGGATTGTTTTTATGCGAAAAAGGGATGAAAGAGGGGGCTGAAAAGTTAAATGGAAGTACCGTGATTTTTAGATCTAGAAGCTTGAAATTTATTTTTTAGGCTGTTGATTTAATATAAATATGACATTCAAAGTCTGTAAAAGGGGGAGGGGGATTTAGTTTGTATTGAAATCGTTATTCAAATTTACTTAACCAAAAATAATAGATGTCAAAAATGAAGCAAGGAAGTTACTTCTGCCCTTTGAAATGCAAGCGGACAGCGAAGCTCTATGGCAGCTCGTGAGGACTGCCTGTGATCCTTCGTGGCCGGATCAGGAGAACCATAATATTAATTAAAGATTTATAAACAGACAATTGTTTTATTTTTTTCTTACATAAAAATCCAAATAATATAATAATTCGATGACAGTATTTTGTATTGACCATACAGGCATGTTTTCCAGTCTGGGTGTGTTTGTGCTTGTCATTGTGTATGTATCCGGACCCCCGACACAGGATATAACTATCCTAAACGGGGGCCGTTGAGTGTGTAGCGTTTATTTATTTTTATCCCGGAAAATTGTTTGCTCCCTTTGGGATTATCACAAAACACGCTACAGGACGTATTCATTCATTAGGTATAGATGTCTTATGAAACATTATTTACTTACAAATTATTTATTTCTCACTGGAGCCATTTCTAACGTCAGTCAAACGTCAATCAATAATAATAATTCGCCCATATAGTATGGTCATAATGTATCGTGCCTGGGCTTGAGGTCCAGAAACACAATGACAAGCACAAAATCTTTGTTATTATTTATTTTTTTGAGGTAGTATTTACTCTTGCTAATATAAAATAAAAATTTCATAAAACTTTATTATTCACTTGGGTGACCGCATAGTGGTATATCAACTGAGCGGTCCGTGCTTCTGAGGGCATATGAAAGTCAGAGGCCTATACGGGCGACCTGAACAACTCTGACACTAGGTTGGCCACTGACCACTTGATGATGACCACTTTATGATTTTACCTTAGAAAAATATTAAGCTCCTGACGATTTTTGAAAATGAACTACGAGACTAAAAAATAAATAAATTTAGTATTGAAAAGAAAAATCGCAGACATTTTAAAGGCGTCGGGATGTGACGACCCCATCGCCCGCTGTTGGGATAACCTCTGTCACAACAGAGATTATTCCACCAGTGCAATCAGTCACACTGGTGGTAGGTCTTTGTTGCAAGAGGCCGGCTAGGTAGGTACCACCGCAGTGTCCAATATTCTGCCGCCAAATAGTAGTGTTTAGGCACTACTGTGTTCCGGTTTGAAGGGCATTGTACGCTAGTGAAATTACTGGGCGGACGAGATTTAAGAACTAATATCTCTCGTTGGCAACGCGCGAGTGGCACCTACTAATGGTGCTGCCAGCGCTCATAGGCTACGGCAGCCACTTACCATCAGGTGGGCCGTATGCTTGTTTGCCAACTTCTAACATAAAAAAAAAGACAGCTAATTATTATAAATAAAACTATTGAAATTATTTAATATTTTATTCTAAGCATTATGAAAGACGCTCTTCGCTTTCTTCTCACGCTTCTTCTTTTCCATTCTCTTCTTCTGTTTCTCCGTGCTTCGCAGGAGTTTGACGATCGCGTCATCCTCCTCATCAGCGTCGTCTATATCTACGGTGCTTCCCTCTGTCGAAGGCTTCATCTTCTTCGCTTCTCCCATCTCTGTTGCTTCGGAACGCTTCTTTTGTTGTTTTTCACTGAAAATGTTAATTTTTAAAATAAATATATAAACGCTACACACTCAACGGCCCCCATTAGGATAGTTATATCCTGTGTCGGGGGTCCGGAAACATACACAATGACAAACACACCCAGACCGGAAAACATAATTGTACTGAAACCCGCGACCTGTAGCGATTAATGCAGGTACTGCTGCGCCACAACGTCGTCCAATTTTTAATATTTTAATTTTTAACTAACTTTAAAAAAGGTTACTCTCAGAGAATTATATATACTATAAAACTAAGAATACTTAAAAAACTAAGCAAAAACTCAGCAGTGCTCTCTGGCAAATTCAACATGTCATGACCTGTCTACAGTATAATGTAAGTTTCCACAAAACATATTACATATTTTATTATTTCTCAACAAAATTCTATTTACCAATAATTTATAATATAAAAAAACCAAAATTTTGTATAGATAGAGCCAATAGACTCCGAGTAATTTTTTTTTAAATGTAAAAGTTGGCAAACAAGTTTACGGCCCACCTGATGGTAAGTGGTTGCCGCAGCCTATGAGCGCTTGCAGCACCATTAGTAGGTGCCACTCACGCGTTGACAACCTCGAGATATCCGCCCAGTAATTTCACCAGCCTACAGTGCCCTTCAAACCGGAACACAGTAGTGCCTAAGCACCACTATTTGGCGGCGGAATATTTGTCACTGCGGTGGTACCTTTTTAGTCGGCCTCTTCCAACAAAAGACCTACCCCTAGTGTGACTGATTGTACTGGTGCAATAATCTCTGCTGTGACAGAGGTTATCCCAACAGTGGGCGATGGGGTCGTCACATCCCGACGCCGATATACATATAAATGACTGTAACATACAGACGGACATGACGAAACTATAAGGAATCCGTTTTTGCCATTTGGCTACGGAACCCTAAAACCCTCTGTATGGGTGGAGAGTAAAAAACAACAAAGGAGAGTCATCACTCACCCAACAGTCTCCATGGTTTCAAAGATATCATCCATATCCTCGTCTTTGACCTCAAGGATCTGATCTTCCACCTTGACGTCCACCTTCTTGAGGGGTGTTGTCGTTGCCGTCTGGACCAGGACTCGGGTTAGCTTCGATGTTAGATATTGCTGAAATAATAATTATATCTGTTTTCGTTTATCCTTATGGGTCTCCCCACCGTGCCTCGGAGAACACGTAAAGCTCTCGGTCCGATAATAATCGTTAACTCTTGATAGATTTGCTCATGTTCAATGAGTTACTGGTTCGCCCTTAGGGTTGCGGAGGTGAGGTGGCAATCGCTGGGTAAAACTAGTAACCTGTCAAATCTGGATAAGGGTAAGCAGACCCTGGGTAAATGCCGGGAATAATGCTAGGAAGAAGTATATGTAGCACAAATGGGCCGGCTGGACCGGGGAAGTACTATCTCCCATAAGCAGTATCAGTACTGCTGCGTTTCGTGCGATAAGAGAACTGGAGGCCACATTTCCCACCCCTCTGTTACCCCCTCCTATAACTTGGGTATTTAAGGTAGTATGCTGGTTTATAATCTATATGAAATTATATATAGTATTTAGATCAAAAAAAACAATTTTTGTCCGTCTGTCTGTCTGTCTGTTTGTTTGCTCTGACTAATCTCTGAAACGGCTGGATTGATATTAACGGGATTTTCAATGGTAGATAACAGGTGTTATAAGGAGTAACTTAGGCTTCTTTTATTTAAAAACAAAAAACAATCGGTACACCACGCGAAAAGAGCCTTAATCCGTACCTTATATAACATTTCTTTGCTCTCCCTCCCATGGACCCTCACGTGTCTGTCCAGACTGACGCTGACAACGTTGCCACCCACAGCCACCACGCTGGTGACCGCCCCCACCGCCCCCTTGTACCCCTTGTCCGGCTTCCCCCGTCTGAGGTCAACTTGGTGAAGCTGACCTCGTCCGAAACCCACCAGAACTTGACTGGAAATTAGAATAGAAAAGCAATTAAATAAACGCTACACACTCAACGGCCCCCATTAGGATAGTTATATCCTGTGTCGGGGGTCCGGATACATACACAATGACAAACACACCCAGACCGTAACACATACTTGTATGGTCCATACAAACATCAGCTTCGAGCGGGAATCGAAACCGCGACCAATGGCGTACAATTATTGTATAATAGTTTTTATTGTGATCTTGAATGCGCAGTAATACATTAGTGTGTCTCAATCGAAGTGCGGGAAGAAGAGGGCGCGCGTAACCATAGCAACGCGGCGACCCTAGCGCCCACTCAGGCGCATCCCGACCCTTGAGGACTATCGCGCACAGATTTTTTAAATTATGTATAATATATTTAATTTATTAATTAATTTATTGTTATATTTAATAACACAATCTTTTCCATACTATTGATTTGTTTCATACCATGTTAATAATTAATCCTAATTAAATTATATAATTAATTCCGTTTTCACAATTTATAAAAATAAACAATTTAAATAAGAAGAAATCACGTTTTGTCAGGTTTAAATTTCCCCAGCAACCGCTAAGCATCGGTCTAACATTGTTGTCGATGACTGTACTTGCGCGGACGACCGCCATTTTGGTTCAACTTACGTTCTTGAGTTATATGCAGGTGTGTTGCCGACCTTTGAGAAAGGAATGAATCTACTCATCATGGGCGTAGAGAGGTAGAAATACTGAGAAATACAGGAACATAATGCATTTTGAACTATTTAAGTAATAACTATTTATGATTGCTCGAAGATTTGCACGTTGTTCGAGAGCGGTCAAAATTACTCTTTTCAGAGCATATTGTTGTACTTTCTACACGGCCAGCCTATGGCTAAAGTATACACAGAAACAGTACAACGCTCTTCGCATCCAATACAACAACGCGTTTAGAGTGCTGATGGGGCTGCCTAGGCATTGCAGTGCATCGGGGATGTTCGCCGAGTCGCAAGTCGATTGTTTTTATACAACCATGCGAAAACGGTGTACGTCTCTGGTGCGCAGGGTCCGAAGCAGCTCCAACAACATTCTCAATATGTTTGCGTATAGGTTTGACTGTCAATACTTGAACCATTGCGGTACGGTTCATTTATTGACTACCATCAAATAATTATAAGTATATTATTTCTATTTTATCATTATATTTAAATCCAAAGTATATTAATTAATTTCTGTAATATTTATGATCCTAGTGATTGAAATAAACGATTATTATTATTATTATTGAAAAAATATTAATGTTGACCCCCTCGACCCTAAATTAAGATTTTGCCCTCTTAGCCTAAATGCTGGCCACACCCATGGCTCTACTACTATAAGCTACATTTTATATTATAAACACATTTGATTCACTGGATCTAGTGTAAAATGACTCACCGCTCATCAAAGCCCGGTGCAATACAAGAGGCCGCCATCTTTTCAAACTCAACGTTGCACACAGGCCGTCTCTGTGTTCTTGTATCGTAGAGCCTGTGAATAGGGATGCGAAAATGATACAAACTATATATCGATAATCGATTTTTGTACAAATTATTATTAGGAAAAAAATTTAGACATTTTTAGTAAAAATTGTGACTTTTTTGTACTTGTAGCAAGTTTTATGGAGACTCAAGAATATCGACAATATCGACAATATTACAATTTCGCTAGTGATGTAGTGATTTAACTGAAATATTGTAAAAAAAGTCAACATAATCTGTGTGGCCCGTGAAATTTTTTGAATGTTGTATCTGTCCATAAAGACAAAATAACTTATCACTAAATGCTTATGAAAACATTAAAAAAATATATATATACAAACTATGTATTTATGACAATAAAAAGTCAGTCTGTCTGTTGTAGCTAATCTCCAAAACGGTTACACCATTTTGATAGGACTTTCACCGATACTGCCAATCTCAACGACCAATCATAAGCAAGTAACTTGGTGGGGATAAGATTATAAAAGCGGGTGTTCGGGGATATTACCGGTCATTCGTTGTTCTGCCATTGAAGTCGATACTACGCTGTTAGAGTGTTTATATTAATCTGTACTGTTAAAAAGTAGTTGTAAATGTGATTAGTGAATGCAATATAATGTAGTTTCGCATTTAAATTGTCCCATTTTGAGTGATAAAGAAGCGTCGTTCACACACTAACCTGACATAACCATGTCTAGAACACACTGCAACCAGCTCCGGAGTCAGGAAGGTCAGGTCAGTCACCCATATCGATCTCCTGAGTTGTAACCAGTCATGGGGAAGGTTCTTCGCGCTGAATAAAGGCGCTTGCTCCCCTATACGCCACACTTTGAGATCATTCTCTTCACCACCTGGAGAAGATATGATAAGAATCAATTTTTTGATTTAGTTTCAGGCAACATGATTTAATTAAGACCGCTTCGAATCACCCTCGGAGCATTTTTTTTTTAAATAATCGCTACATACTCAACGGCCCCCATTAGGATAGTGATATCCTGTGTCGGGGGTCCGGAAACACATACAAGGACAAGGACAAATACACCCAGACCGGAAAATATGCTTGCATGGTCAATACGGACATATTATGCTCCGAGCGGGAATCGAACCTGTGACCTGTGGCTTTTAAGGCACGTTCGCTATCGCTGCGCCACAACATCGTCTTATATGTTTGTATTGGCCATACATGTGTTTTCTGGATGTGTATGTTTCCGGACCCCCGACACAGGATATCACTATACTAATGTTAATTGAGACGCTCATAGCCACAGAGTGCACCCACTGATCGGTAAACCATCGGTAGGTTAAGCAACTTTAGGCGCGGTCAGTCACTAGATGGGTGATCGCATCGTATTTCAATTGAGCGTCTCCGTGCTTCGCAGGGCTCGTAAAAAGTCAGTCCCAGTCTGTTGACAATTTCACAACAGTCGATAAGTCAAGTCAGAGGCCTATACGGGCGACCTGAACAACTCCGACACTAGGTTGACCACTGACCACTCGATAATAAGAAGAATCCTAATGGGGGCCGTTGAGTGTGTAGCGTAAAAAGAAGCAATATATGCCTTATTACATAAAGTAATTTAAAAACACAACAACATGACCATGTGAGAAAACTTAAAAGAACAAAAGCTTTTGAGTCAGTGTATTAAACTAGTGTAAATGATAGTTTAGTGAGTGCTACATATTGTTACGGGCTGGGGTTCGCGGATTTGGAAACAAACACCTGATGGCTCTAAATAAGACTTTATTGAGATCTAGATTACACACAAAACTTCACAAATCACAGGTCCAAAACGCAAGTCAATCACAGTCCAAAAGAATAGCCGAGGTCACTAATTATCGCACTTGTTCACTGGTATCACTTGTAGTGTCTTCGCTTGTTGCTCAGAACTGAATGAATCAGTCGACGCGCCGGGCCGCTTATATACGCGGACACGGGTTCGAGAGCTCCGTCCGCGGAACGCTATTCTACATGTTTCGAGAATACATCTTTCTCGAACCCGCGCGGCGGTAGTAGAAATAAACAAAAGGAGTAGCAAGCGATTTTGAACCTTATGCCCCTGTGATAAGGTTCCCCGTAACAATATATATATATATATACGCAAGAACAAAGTGTCTTCCCCTTAATACAGACTGTAAGAAAAGTGTTGATGGACACATTCTTAGTTTTACTCTACTTAGCAATTTATGTTAGATTTAAATTACTTATTAATCTTTCTAGGTTACATCGTATTATCAATGAAGTGTCTTTAAATAACTAAAGGGCACGTCATTAAAAGCAAAAAAACACCACTAACCAGTCGCAAATAATGTTGTATCCTGGTCACAGACCCTCATTGTATCCAACTTTCCACCAGCATTGATCACAGCGGTCTCCTTCTTGCTCCACACCTGTACAACACCGCTGGACAACGCAGCGAGGAGCCGTCTCTTGTGCTTACCGAGACCCACTATGTCTCCTGTACCGAAGTCTGCTTTGTATGTCTTCGTGAAGCCTTCCAGTGTGTTGTAGACTTGGATCTGTTGGAATACATAATAATGATATTTAATTGACATCAGAAGTGCTAGTTTGTAATACAGTTTTTCCCAAATTATTATTGGTATTTTTGATTGTTTATTATTATTATATTATGATAGGCGAGCAGCAATTTGCTGATGTGCCTATATCTGTGCTAGCAATCTGTCGTTTGGAGCCATCTATCCAACTTGTTCTTAAAACTGTTTACTGAAGTTGCCTCAACAATTTCACGAGGAAGCCTATTCCAGAATGCCACAACCCTGTTACTAAGCATATGATATGCTGCTTTTGAGGATACTCTAGTTCTCATCAAGTTTAAATTGTGGTTTTGTCTTAGTCTCTCACGATTGTTCAAAGTAAAGATAGAAGTCAAGTCGGGACAGTTATATTTATTGCTCAATATTTTATATGTTTCAATCAAGTCTCCACGAATACGTCTATCTGTTAAAGTTTGCAGCTTCAAAATCTTAATTCTTTCAGGATATGATTTTTTTTAAGACATAAAGGTATTTTAGTTATTCTTCTTTGTACATTTTCAAGAATTTCAATATCTTTTGTTTATTTTAGTTACTTCCACAGCATTATGTCATATGGAATTTTACTTTGGGGTAAAGCGGCTGATGTTAATACTATTATTGTGCTGCAAAAGCGAGCTATTCGTGCAATCTATAATCTTGGATATTAAGATTCCTTGAAAGAATAATTTAAAGAAATATATTGACTGTTGCTTCTCAATACATTTTTGAGAATGTTATGCAAGTGCATAAGAATATCAATGAATTTACTAAATGTAGTGATAATCATAACATTAACACTAGGAACAAACATAAATTAACAATACCAGTTACTAGACTGTATAAAATAAGTAACTCTTTTAAAGGTAACTGTATACGGTTTTACAATAGAATCCCAGAAAGCGTTCAGAAACTTTCTATTAACAAATTTAAAAAAAAGGTCAAGGAATGTTTGTGTGGGGCGAGCTATTATAAAATTAGTGAATACCTTGAGGACACCACACCTTGGGAATGAGAAGTCACTCCAGGCTTTTCAGAAAACATAATGTGTAAACTACTTTGGCATTAAAAAAATGATACATAAAAAATATATATATATAACCCCTCGAGTTTGTTTCGCCGGCTCTTCTCGGGTAGAGGTTTAAATTTGAAGCCCGTGGTAGAATCTCACTTTCAACTAATAAGTGTAATGCTTTTTACATTGAATAAAAAAAATCATAGAATTTGCTAGACACAAATAGCTTATCTGGGTGAACGTGCAACTATTGTGTTAACAAAGTCACCTTCTACAACTGAGCTTTTTGAGGCTTTAAAAGTTTTTATAATATTTTTAAGTAGCCTATGACTATTAAGCTACATATATTGTACACAGTCCCCTACAATAAGGCTTCCCTTTTTAACCCTTTTTTTACTTGGGGAAATGCAGTCACGCGCTCGAGCTCCGGGACGGTGGCAATGGCGCAGGCGGTGTAGGACTCGAAGCCTGGCCCCTCTACCCACTAAAACCACCAAGATCCCATCTAGCACAATAATAGAATGTTGTGGGATCGCTGACGCATTCAACCATGACGCCCCAGGACTTGCCGCTTAAATGGTCCACCGACCAGGACTCTAAAGCCCTGGCAAGCTGCCTTTTTTAACCTCAAATCTGCAAATAAGAAACAGTCACCTCTTGATTTTTATGTCCTATTAGAATTTCAGTTTGCTCCTCGTTCCCCCACACCATGGATGTTATGGCGTCGTCTTTCTGTAAGCCTTTGATTTCTACAAGATTTTCTATACATTTTTTGTTATTCTTCGTAGCGTCTGTATGATATTTTATATCTGAAAAATAAATATTATTTGTTAAAATGTTTACCATGTATTTTTATACCAAGAATAATAATTACCACAAGTTATGAATAATTGCAATGACACTAGTGTTGTATATGATTGACTAACTCAAGGGGACAAGGGACGGATAAGCAGGGAAGGTTATGAGTCAAAAATGCGGATGCATTTAAGAATTTCGACCTCCGACACTGAAAGTAATATACATGAGAATATGTTTCCCTAATTGATATTTTTTTATGAGATTGAAAGGAAAGGAACTGAGATCTGGCTATCATATCATTATATCTGGCTGTAAATAACAAATCATGTAAATACTCTTACCTCGATTCGCAAATGCAACTTATAAAGTGGAGATACTCTTTAAATTATATAGAAATACTATTATTATTTTTATAATAAAAAATGTAATCAAGGTAAGATTATTTATATGATTTGTTAATAATTCATAAATATTTGAAGACGATGTATCAAAGCATAACTCTTTTTCTTTTCGACAATAATATGGTATGACATTTTTGAGTATTATTAGTAAAGGACAAAAGAACAAAAATCTCGACTTTTTTAGAAAATCGTTGAAAATAAAAAGTATAATCATACTTTTCGTACTATGAAAAATTTGCCACCAAAAAGCCACTGCGATGTATAAATCGAAGTTCGAACACCTAATAAAACACGAGTCTGTTTTAATAATAATAAATTATTTCTACGATACATACGTTTAAAAGATCCTATTTTGCTAGCTACAAATATATCGATTTCTTTGTCTTCTGTGACCAACATTTTGATAAACAACAATTCACATAGTCTTTATACTTTTGTAACAAATTCAATATTTTTATTAGATAAACACGTGAAACTCGTGTTTGTTACACAAAAGTCAATTTGACAATTGACATATTGTATTATCAATTTGACAAATTTGTCACGCCGAAGGCGGAACAGTGTTCGAGTCGAATATCGATATAAATATGATCGACTATCAGTAAGACAAATTAAAAAAATATTACAGTTTTATTAAACTTAAACAAACTCCGATAATATTGTGTACAAAAAGAACGGTTATCATCAACATTTTTGTATTTAATATTGTTATATTTACGGAAAAATATGATTATTTATCATAAGCATTTAAATCATCTCGACATTTTATTACAACGATTTAATAGCCGATTAATCGCTTCATTGCTAGTTCCAATTTACGCATAATCACTCGTTTCCAATTATAATTTTCATTTACAGAACATATATAGCAGAAAGTTATTTCAGCTTTTTTTCACTAAAAATTTTGAATATAAAACTTACATAATTACCTACATAATTCTTGTTGATAATTAGTTCAATTATTATAGGCTTTTTATTACATTTTAAATTAGATAAGCAAACATAATGAAATGGAATTAACATGTCAATTGTTGATCAACTTGATCACAAAACAAAAACATTGATGATTGAATGTCGATATATGGATTTAGTTTTAAAAGACGATAGTATTTTTATTTTACATGTTTTCGGTTTTGTGATTTTGCTAACTGAATAGAATACTTTTCAGAATCCTATATACTAAAAATCAAATTTTTAATAAGCAATCGTCACAGAAAATATGGATTACTCAAAAATTTGCCGAACATGTTTATCTAAAGAAAATCTTAAACCTATTTTTTCAAAATTAATTATTGAGCATTGTTCTTTTGAGACAATTTTCGCGGCGACCGGTATAAAGGTAGGTTATTCTGAAAAAGTCCTATTTTTGTACCATCAAAGGTGGCAAAAATGAAAGGCATACCAAATGAAAAATTACATTTTCCCTGCATTATTCCCGGTATTTTGCCCAGGGTCTGCTTATTACTCTTATCTGGATTTTAGGGGCTAATTACTAACTACTTGGGGTGGAGTGGTCCCAACACATGGGATAGGAGGGAAGTATGATAAGAGGAAAAGGAGGGGTACAGAGTGTGTGAGAGGGGGTATACTCATTGCACGAAATGTAATAGTACTGTTATTTGATGCAGATTTTCTGTGAGAGGGTAGGACCCCCTTGGTCGAGCCAGCACATTTGTTCTAGAAGAAGCCTGGGTGATATAAATAAATAATAAATGAATGTATTTTTAAATTAAATTATTTGCTTTCAGATTGAAGCTAATGATGGACTTCCACATAAAATATATGCGAAGAATGTATAAAAATCGTGAAAAGTATTATAGATTTTAGGAAGAAGTGTAAAGACACTGAATCACATTTGCTTTGTACTAAAAATTTTACCGTAGCTGATCCTGAAATTGATATAGATAATATTAAAAATATAAGATTACAAAAAACGTCTATTGAATTAAATAATCTGGAAAAAGAAAATGGTGATACAACGGATGATGAACCGTTGATAAATTTAAGATTTCGGAGGAATATAATTAACTATAACAATTATGAAAACCACAAATCAAGAATTACATGTAAGTTGTGCCAAAAGGATTTGTCCAAGAGAAGCTTTAGTATGCATATGTTAAAATGTCATCTGAGTGCTGATGATTCAAGAATTAAGTGTGAGTTGTGTGATGAATATATACTTAAAGATAATTTTGATAGACATATGATGTTGCTACATGTTGATTTTAAATGTAAAGTGAGTATTTGCAGTCTTTATGAAGTCCAAGTAGTAGAGTCATGTATGTTAGCACAGATGGGGCGGCTCGACCGGAGAAGTTGGCAAGCAAGCATACAGCCCTCATTTGTTCCGAACCTTGAGATATTGATTCTTAAATCGTCTTTATCCAGTAAGTTCACTAGCTACAGTGCTCATGAAACCGGAACCCAGTAATGCCAAAGACACTACTGCTTTGCGATAGAATATATGGACGCAAATAAGCAATACCATGTCAACCCACGCGAATGTCATTTCGAGAAAAACGTGTTTGAAAATTTTACTCATTTTTACCAAACAATAAGTGTACAAACTGCATATTTCGTATATAATATAACCCAAAACGTTTAACATAATACATAAATTGGATGATTAAAAAATGGCTTTTTAGAAGTTTTAAAGCTTAAAACCTTACAAATATTAAAGAAAAATGTTCTTCAGCCATTTACCAACACTTCTGCATATATAACTCAGTTTTTTCAATTTTGTGAGTTGACATGGTATTGCTTATTTGCGTCCATTATGACACTGCGGTTGTACCCACCTAGTTGGCCTCTTACAACAAAATACCTACCACCAGTGTGACTGACTGCACTGGTGGAATAATCTCTGCTGTGACAGAGGTTATCTCAACAGTGGGCGATCGGGTCGTCACGTCTCAACTTTTTTTTTTTTTTTTATGTTAGAAGTTGGCAAACAAGCATACGGCCCACCTGATGGTAAGTGGCTGCCGCAGCCTATGAGCGCTTGCAGCACCATTAGTAGGTGCCACTCGCGCGTTGCCAACATCGAGATATTAGTTCTTAAATCTCGTTCGCCCAGTAATTTCACTAGCGTACAGTGCCCTTCAAACCGGAACACAGTAGTGCCTAAGCACTACTATTTGGAGGCAGAATATTGGACACTGCGGTGGTACCTACCTAGCCGGCCTCTTACAACAAAAGACCTACCACCAGTGTGACTGATTGCACTGGTGGAATAATCTCTGCTGTAACAGAGGTTATCTCAACAGTGGGCGATCGGGTCGTCACGTCCCGACACCACAAATTGTGTTTTGCCTCTTCTTCTTCTGCTATCGCTTGGGTACCGTACCGTTACTTGTCTTTCTAGCATTATTCCCAGTATATTATTTACCCAGGGTCTGCTTAATAATCTTATCCGGATTTGACAGGTTACTAGTTTTTACACGGAGCAATTGCCATCTGACCTCCGCAAACCTAAGGGCGAACCAGTAACTTATTGGATAAGAGCTAATTAGCTATCAAGAGTTAACGATTATTATCAGTTGTTATGATAACAACCGGGACCGACAGCTAAACGTGCTCTCCGAGACATGATGGGGAGACCCACAAGAACAAACGCCCAGACTGAAACAGATATTTGTAACAAACATCTGCCCAAGTGGGAGTCAAACCCACACCCTCGAGACTAATGACAGAGTCTTCCGTTACTTGTCCATGGCATGAAAATGTTTAAATGTTTTTACTTATTTTTTTTTTCAGTTCTGCAAAAAAGATTTTAAGACAAATGAAATATTGATAGAGCATGTTACTAATTGTAAATTAAAAAAGAAACAAAAATCACTTTCATCGGTAAGTAGGTTTTTTGTACTGTTTAATTCCCCCTTCCTCCTCCCCTGTCCTCTTATTGAGAAATATTCGAGAATAAAACACAGGTTTTTTAGTACGACGTATATTGGTATACAAGAGCGTTACAATTTATATTGAAATAATTATAAATCTACATCCCATTGTGTGTGTTGTATCATACCTTGCACTTACAAGTCCTATAGGTACACATTGGTGTAGCGAGGTAGGTAGCCTTGTCATCTACTCGTCCCATCAGGGCAGGTGTCCCTCAGGGCTCCGTACTAGCTCCCATCCTATTCTCTCTTTATATAAATGACATTCCGAGACCGACCAAAAGTGTTCATCTAGCACTCTTCGCGGATGACACCGCTCTTTACACGACTTCTGTATCAGCTTCCGCCCTTACCAGGCGTCTCCAATCTGCAGCCGATGCCCTAGGAAAATGGTTTAAATCTTGGAGGATTGAAGTCAATCCCGAGAAAAGCGTAGATGTCCTTTTTAACAAACCCCGCATTAGGACTTACTGGCGATCCGGTCCACCTGGAGTTATCACCTTGTTCGATCATCCCATTCCATGGAAAGATAAAACCAAATATCTAGGCGTCATACTCGACAACAGACTTACATTTGAAGCTCATATCCGCAAGGCACGCGATAAAGCAGCGTTCGTTTTGGGAAGATTGTATGCGATGTTGGGCAGGCGGAGTAAACTGTCCCTTAGAAATAAGGTGACATTATACAAAGCCTGTATACGTCCCATACTGACCTACGCGAGCCCTGTTTTTTCACACGTCCACGCCAGAAGAATTAATCAATTACAAATAATTCAGAACCGTTTCTTACGCATGGCCTCGGGCTGTCCGTGGTACGTTCGCAACGTAGACCTCCATAGAGACTTTGAAATCGATTCGATCCCCAAACATTTGAAGCGCTTATCGCAAAACTATTTCGATCAAACTACTTTCCATCCAAATCCTTTGATTAGACATGCTTGTATCTACACAGACCGATGTAACCACCCGACAAAAGTAAGGCGTCCTAAGCACGTCCTGCAAGACCCTGACGATAGGATTACATTAGAAAATGCCCTTACACAGCACAGACACGCACACAACACCGTCCTCGCCGGCGAGGACGAGGTCCTTTGTTTCGCACGTCGCGTCGCGCTCACACCGTCGGGTGAGTCTATCATATAGAATGCGCTCGGAGCGCTGCCTCCATCTCCGATGACGTCCTTAGCCGTGGTTCGGCTTCGCAGGAGGCACCCTAAGGACGGAATCAAATTTGAGCCCCGTGAGGGCTGTCCCTTTATCACGGCTGAGTCTCTGTACTCGGCCCCCGCCCGGTGACGCTGTCAAGGCCAGTAGGGCCAACAGCAATACACATTCCGAAAAAAAAAAAAGCGAGGTAGGAGTAAGGTGGGCAGTTGCTCCTATAGGTGGGCACCCTGAACCTTGTTAAAGAGTCAGTGTTGAAGGATATTTTAATTGAGCGCGTTGACGTCCGGCGTAGGCGTCTGCTCGCCTGTAGCGCAGCGGTGACTGTTCGGGGGACTGGGATGGGAGATCGGCTATCGGCTATCTATCGGCGAAGCTTCGTGCGTCTGCGGCTCACGGCTGACCGAGCGCCATCTAACCCTGTTGCTTTATCTGTGCAACTTCGTACAGCTACGTAACTCACGTACATTGACAGCTGTCACGGGAGCGAGACACGCACGCCCTCGCCTACGGTGCTTTTTATCATAGACAATATATTTAACAAATTAAATGTTGCCATTCCAATAGTCAGAAATGGAAGCGTATAATACATTGAACTATTTAACTGATAATTATTGGAGAAAATAGCCATTTTGACCCCCCCCTCCCTAAATTAAGGTACCCCTTACAATCATAATTTTATGACTTAAGAGTTAATATATCCAAAAACATCTGCCTTAATAAAAAAGTTAAAATTAAACTTTGTTATTTTTAAAGACCTATCCAAAGATATCTCACATGTTGCCATAATATGTTGAATTCAAGTGTCAGTTACATGTAATAAAATTAATTTTTTGCTACCTCATAGAAATCAAAAAAGATTTCTGGATGGCGGTTTTCTGATGTATTAAAGAAAGAAATCTGCAAGAAGATTGCTCATGATTTTCCACTAACTTGTCATTGTACATTCTGGGTCGTATATGGAAGTTCCATATTCTAGATTAAAACGGCTAGTTCGCCCTCCCAACCAGTAATCAGCTTTTTGTTGGATTGTAAAAATAATGTAGGACATAACAATTGTAGAGGCAAGGGTGGCAAAAACCTTACAGCCTATACCTTGAGAATTTGTAAATCCGCCACTACTGACATACATTTTTATTATATAGAGTCGTGATATAATAGAATACGACGTTTGTAACGGGACGAAATAGACCCCCAACCAGTAATCGGCCTTTTGTTGGATTGTAAAAATAATGTAGGACATGACAATTGTAGAGGCAAGGGTGGCAAAAACCTTACAGCTTATACCTTGAGAATTTGTAAATCCGCCACTGCTGACGTACATTTTTATTATATAGAGTCGTGATATAATAGAATGCGACCTTTGTAACGGGGCGAAATAGCCCCCCCAACCAGTAATCAGCCTTTTGTTGGATTGTAAAAATAATGTAGGACATAACAATTGTAGAGGCAAGGGTGGCAAAAACCTTACAGCTTATACCTTGAGAATTTGTAAATCCGCCACTGCTGACGTACATTTTTATTATATAGAGTCGTGATATAATAGAATGCGACCTTTGTAACGGGGCGAAATAGCCCCCAACCAGTAATCAGCCTTTTGTTAGATTGTATAAATAATGTAGGACATGACAATTGTAGAGGCAAGGGTGGCAAAAACTTAACAGCCTATACCTTGAGAATTTTTAAATCCGCCACTACTGACATACATTTTTATTATATAGAGTCGTGATATAATTGAATGCAACTTGTGTAAGAAAAGGATGCAAAAGTCAAGTCTGAGATTGCACAAGATGATCAAACATGCTGGCCTGGGACCCGTTTGTGAGGTAATCTATCTCTAAACTAACAAAAAATATCTGGGACCCCATAGCACCGCCCCTAACTGAGTCTAATTGTGAACAGAAGTGACACCGGTGAAAATTATTGTATTACTAATATTGCTTTTAAAAAATAGGGGTTGATGGTGGAAGAGTGAAAATTTTGGGTTGTGTGTATTTTTGAATGCCACATCATTAAAAAAAATATATATAAAATTTTACCCAAAAAAAAATTTGGGGCTTACCACATAGGGGTGTAAAAGATAAAAATCTTTATTCTCAGACCTACTGCCCGAGCGGGTATGGTCCCCGTAACCATTGAGGCTAAAGGCATATATTGCAATACATTTTGCCAGGAGCATTTTAATCCAAACTCTGTAGCACCATGTTGATGATTTAGAAGACATTTTCTTCCTCGCACAACCACTCTGTGGAATCAGCTTCCGCCGACGGTCTTTCCGAACCGATACGACTTGGGAACCTTCAAGAGAAGAGCCTATTCTTTCCTTAAAGGTCGGCAACGCGATTGCATGCCTTCTGGTGTTGCAGATGTTCATGGGCGGCGGTGATCACTTAACATCAGGTGAGCCTCCTGCCCGTTTGCCCCCTTACATAAAAAAAAAATGTTACAAGTTTGTAGCTCTAAAAATTACCATATTTCCATATAACTTTTAACCCCCTTTTTTAACCCTTTTTCACATTAAATAGTCACACAGACAGACACCTTTTCTTTTTTTACGTTGCACACTCAACGGTCCCCATTAGGATATTAATATCCTGTGTCGGGGGTCCGGAAACATTCACAATGACAAGGACGAATACACCCAGACCGGAAAATATGCTTGCATGGTCAATACAAACATATTATGATCCGAGCGAGAATCGAACCCGCGACCTGTGGCGTTTAAGGCATGTTCGCTACCGCTGCGGCACAACGTCGTCGTTCGCATTTATAATATTAGTAAGACTTGTTTTTTTTAAATTTTCAGTACTGTGGCAAAAGATTCGGAAATAAGTTTCGTCTGAACGAACACTACAGAGCCAAGCACGGCCATGAGAAGCTTAAGTGTACGTTTTGTGAATTCCAAAGTGCCAGCGTTATGGCTATGAAGGTTTTTGTTTTATTATCATTAATAACTAGCTTGAGCCTGTGGATTCACTCGGAGAGGTGGTAAACAACCTATTTTGTAGTTACCGTTATTATAGACGCGTTTAATCTAGCATTGTGGTATTACAAGCGTGTTGTCGAAACGAAGAAAAGAGGGGAGAGGGAAGGGAAAGGGAAGCTACGTAACCGGTAACCCATCCACATACTAACCAATCCTGAAGTTACTTAACTGGACCCTCATCTATACACACACAAGTCACTTAACTTGTCACCCATACACATACCGCGCTTTAAGTCACCTACCTGGTCACCCATTCATATACTGACCAGACTTGAAGAAAGTTATCTGGTCACCCATCTATATACTAACCACGCTTGAAGAAACTTAACTGGTCACCTATCCATAATACACAGTCCGCGTCTTAAGTTAACTGGACCTACCCATATATCCATATACTTTCAAACGAGGCGTGAAGACGCATCTTGCGGGTAGACAGGGCGAGGGTGGCTAGAACAGCTAGCTTTCTGCAACCATATTCCCCACCTTCGCGTGGGTTCCACTTCCACTTACCATCAGATGGAATAGTCATTTGCCCCCGGGGTTATAAAAAATACCCATCTTATCTTAAGTCACTTAACTATATACTGGCCACGCCTGGAGATACTTAACTGGTCACCCGTCGATATACTGACCTTGTGTTAAGTCATCTAACTGGTCACCCGTCAATATACTGACCTTGTGTTAAGTCATCTAACTGGTCACCCGTCGATATACTGACCTTGTGTTAAGTCATCTAACTGGTCACCCGTCCTCATACACTCCTCACCTGAAGGGCCTTTACTGGTCATCCATTCACACAGCGTTCTAAGTCACGTAACTGGTCACCCATCAGAATCACGAGACGAGGCACCGCGGCGAGAAGCACTATGTTTGCGAGTCCTGCGGGGCGAAGTTCCACGCCGCTTACCTGCTGGCTCAGCACAAACAGACACACAGCACAGAGAGGCGTTACAAGGTATACAAACTTTTAATGTGATTCATCTTAAATATTTCTTCCCTATTTATTCCCAACTTCCTCTTCTTATTAACATTTTTCCCGGTATATACCCAGGGTCTGCTTATTACTCTTATCCGGATTTTACTATCCGGGTTACTAGTTTTTACAGATTGGTTGCCGTCTGACCTCCGCAACCATAAGGGCGAACCAGTAACTCAGTGGATGAGAGCAAACTTATCATGAGTTGACGATTATTATAACGTTTTGTGATAACAACCGGGACCTACAGCTTAACGTGCTCTCCGAGACACGGTAGGGAGACTCGTAAGGATATTTGGACGCAAATAAGCAATACCATGTCAACCCACACGAATGTCATTTCGAGAAAAACGCGTTTGAAAATTTTGAACAACTTGCTTTATATGATTTTTTTTCAATTTATTGGTCATGTTTTTGGCAATTTCAGATTTATGTAAGTTATTTTACTTATTTTCACAAAAAAATAAGTATACAAACTGCATACTTCGTATATAATATAACCCAAAACGTTTAAAAATACATAAATTGCATTATTGAAAAAATGGCTTTTTAGAAGTTTTAAAGCTTAAAACCCCACAAATATTAAAGAAAAATGTTCTTCAGCCATTTATCAACACTTCTGCATATATAACTCAGTTTTTTCAATTTTGTGGGTTGACATGGTATTGCTTATTTGCGTCCATTTAGTCTGTGAATATTTCAATATCGAGCAACAACGAGAAATCCTTAAATATTTATTATATTCTGTTTTACGGTACGGTATCCTAAAAAACCTTGGGTAACCGGGAGTAATGTTTCGATGATTTTTGAAAAAGAATTTGGTATAATAAAATTTCAGTGCGAGCTCTGCCCAGCCGCGTACAGAGCGAACAACAACTTACACAGGCACAAACGATTGTGCCACAGCAACGCTCTATACTCGTGTACGATCTGTAATCGTTCCTATCGCGACAGACACTACGCGGCGAGACACATGCGAGTTGTACACAGATACACAGAAACTACACATAAATAAAAGTTTTTAGAAAACTGTTTCTCTCTCTCTTATACCATTGGGGTATAACTCTTAATATAAGTTGAACCATGCGCAGATTTTTGGGTCTCAACCGTATGCGGTATGAAGGGGGCCGCGTAACTATAGCAACGCGACGACGCTTGACCCGTTTGGTACACTCGCTCACGGTTGGTTTAGTTCTTGAAAAATAAATTATTAAAAATTAAATTATTTTGTAGAAATTATAATAGTTAATGTTAATGTAAAAATTATAATAGTTAATGTACACCACATTAACTATCATAATTTTTTTCATTCTATTTAAGTAATTAATGATGATAATGAATAAATAATTAATTGAATTTAGAAGAAAAAATAACTATATTATATACTTAATTCCGTTTACCCACTTTATAAAACATCTATTTAAATAAGAAGAAATCAACATTTTTGTCCATGATTGTACCTGCGCAGAAGCCGCCATTTTGGTTCAACTTAAATAATTAAGGAACTACACATAAAAAAGTTTTAGAAAACGATTTTTGCTTAACTAACTTCACCATCAAGCCTCGCTTGATTAAAGGACGGCCGCTTGAATATCATATTTATTAAGTTTCAAGCTTCTAATTCTAATAATGGTGATACATACTTTCAAATTGGATTTAAAATTCTGCAAAAATTTGATGTTTTAGAATATCAAAAGAACTTTCAACGATAGTTATTTTTTAAATAAGATACGGTAATAAATTTCAGTGATATATTTTCCTATAACTTTGTTTTTCATTATATTTTTTACAATTTCTATGAAACTACAAACTTATATTTGCGGTCGCTTTTAATTCTTTAATATGAAGTAAATAATAAATAAACGCTACACACTCAACGGCCTCTATGAGAAAGGTAATATCCTGTGTCGGAGGCCCGGAAACATACACAACGACATGGACAAACACATCAATCAATACAAACATCTGTCCCGAGCGAGAATCGAACCCGCGATATGCGGCAGGTTCGCTACCGATGCGCCACAACGTCGTCAAAGTTTTAGTGAAGTCCTAAATGTAAAGATTCTGCATCATCAAGCTGCGGAAACCTAAAAAAAGTGATCAAATCTCTGTCATCCCGGTGCTTTAGTATTATAAATGGTATAAATAAAATGAGAAATAGGGAATAAATTAAATTTTATTACACATCAAATTAAATACTTTAACACAGAATATATAACAATCTTCCACCGACATCGAAAAAAAAGCAAACCGTTTCCGCCATATTTGACTTATCCAATAAATACATTTTCTTTATCTACATTAATTTTTTCATAAACATAATTTAGCTAAAGGGTTATATAACATATTAGGGTTACCATATCAAAATTTGAAAATTCAGGACACAATTTTTTCTTGTTACCAAATAAATTACACATAAAACACATGTTTCAAAATATATAAAATAATTACATGACCATATTTTTATGTGACTAAGTCGGCAAGCAAGTATACGCCCTACCTGATGGTAAGCGGTTGTCGTATCCTATGAACGCGCGCAACACTATTAGTAGGTGTCACTCGCGCGTTGACAACGAGAGATATTGGCTGGAAATTATTGACCAAATTATATATAATCTAGACTAGACAAAGAAAAATAACTGTTTTAATAAAATATACAATAGAATAGTAAATCTAAATAAAATGAAACGAACTATATTTTATGTGTGTCTGTTACGAATTATTTTAAAACCAAACTATGGTGAGTAACCCTAAATACGTCATTTCAAGACTCAATAGTGTTGGTGACATAAAAATCTTTAATAGAGAAGTGAAGGGGAACATTAATCACGTGAGGTTGTAAAGACCCACCCCCTTTTCGGAAAAAAACACGAAATATCACAAGGGGAAGGAGTCCTTTGTTAGTGACATGTATCTTTTCATTGGTCACGCGACTTCTAAAGCGAAATATTTTATTATTTTTATGCCAATTAGAAATAACATGCAACCATAAAATGTTGCTAAAAATATCACTTGATTTGAGGTACGATCCCTAAGTGACGAAATTTATGGAGAACCTACTTTTAAATTAGTGTTATTTAATATAAAGTGCTATATAATTATAGATTTTTCCTACCTTGATGAAAAGTTCGCTTTTAGTCCCTTGTACAAGGGAGAAAAGTGCCCGATTCTCACCCTTCAAGAAGACACTAACTTTACCTCCCGGTAACCTAGCAACCGTATGTTTATCCCTCGTACCAGCGACTAAAAGCGAACTTTCCATCGTAGGAAATGTCGTATACGCACCACGGGAGATAAATAGGCTATTGTCACCCATCATCCGGAAGCAAGCCGGATATAGGGGAGTGCAACCGGGACGACAGCCCCAGGGTCTCCACAAAAGACGGGCCCACACAATAGAGATATCGAAAAATCTGGTTTCCGATTATATTTATATATTTTTGTGAAATACTAAAAGAACCTACTTGGTTCATTTGGTAAATTATTGATTGAAAAACTCGACTGAAAATTGTTCATTTTATTTGGAAAATAATTTGGGGTCAGGGGTATTTGGTAAATAATTTGGGCCCACCACTTCTTTGCTGCCCTGATGCCTCCAGACCTGTTAATCCCACCGTGTCCGCGGGTGAGAATGTCCTATTTATCTCGCTACGTATGTAATGTAGTACAACTTGAAATATCTAATAATGTAATTTCTGAAGGCGATTTTTAACTAGCTTTTGTAGACTATTCACTAAATAACATTTTGGTACATCTGTGATAAAGTAATAATTTTATTTCACATTCATGTTTTTTTATATTATGCCGATTGGGAACCGTCCATTAATCACGTGTGCTTGAGAGAGGGGCGGGGATGGTCCGTAGTTGTCTGTCATTGGCTTGTAGCGTGATCGTGTTTTTTCGTCAAAAATGCGATTTCTAAACCTGTTTCTGATATTGAAATTTATTCTGTATTTAAAGATGTTCTAAAAAATTTAAGATTCTTACCTAAATGGGGAGGGGGGGTTAATAATTGCTAAGAAAGACGTCACGTGATTAATAGACGGCCCCTTGGCAAATGGTAAACAGTCAAGCTTGTGACTAACTTCGTTTCGTTGCGTTGTAGTCACTAAACACTATCTTAATCCGACTTAATCCGTCTAATGGAGTGCTATTTTCGTAATTTAATTATTAAAACGAGTAATTAAAACGTTTAATTATGTGTCGGACATAATATTTTTGTTTTTTTTTTTTTATCGATTTTACATAATAAATGATACTTTCTTTGTATTATTGTGTGTAGTATGGAGAGGGGGCATATTAAGGCACCACGCTGAGCAATCTCAATAGTGTGCGAGGTTTGTGTAAAATAATATTTTTCATGTGTCTATGTGTATGGTTATTGTCGTCAGCTGATTCCAGTAAATTATTTGTGTATGTGTTATACTTCTGGAACATGCTTATATCTAACGTGCATGTGTATGACTCATAAAAAGTTCGTAAAAAAAAAGGGGACATCTGGCAAACACGTATACGGTCCGTCTGATCGTAAGAAGTCACCGCGGCTACGAACGCGCGCGATGATGCTTCGTAAAAACGCTAACTTCATTCGAATATAAAGCAAGCTTGTGACTAACGTCGTCACTAAACACTATCTTAATCCGACTTAATCCCTCTAATGGAGTGCTATTTTCGTAATTTAATTATTAAAACGAGTAATTAAAACGTTTAATTATGTGTCGGACATAATATTTTTGTTTTTTTTTTTATCGATTTTACATAATAAATGATACTTTTTATGTATTGTGTGTGTTGGTAAGGGGGATGGAGCCTATATTAGTTCCACGCTCAGCATTCTAAATGGTCTGTGATGTTTGTGTAAAACAATATTTTTCATGTGTCTATGTGTATGGTTATTGTCGTCAGCTGATTTTTGTGTTTATTTGTGTATGTGTTATAGTCCTGGCACATGCATAAATTCCACGTGCATGTGTGTGACTCATACAATGTTCGTAAAGAGAGAGGACCACCACCTGCTATGGCTTGCGATATACTTGAAGTATCACATTCGCTTTGCCTACCCAAAGAATGGAAAGGGGTGAGAAGGGAACAAAAGGGGAAGGGGAAAGGGAGATGACCAAGTTGGTTGTGATTCAAAGTGGTGGAACATGTAAAAGGATTGGGGTGGTTTTTGAGTATCCATATCCTATTTAGTAGTACTTCTCTCATAAAACGAAGGTGAAATGTGTAGTGAGAAGTAAGGGGGGGGCTGTTTTTGGTTATGCATGTAGCTGTTAGAGGCGTTTTTGTGTGTGTTCTAGCCGGTACTACGTTCTTCGTTATGTGTGTGTATGTGTGTATTGTTATCGCTGGTACTGCTGGAGTTTCTCGCAAGAGGGCATCCTGAGCTGTTGGGCGTCCGCGTTCCTCTTCGCGTCGCCAAAGTTCCTCGCCTTCCAAGCGACATTGTCACGGTAATTCCTCTCGCGCTGACAAGCGTGACGGAGACCGACTGGGAAGGAGAGATTAAGAAATAAATAAACGCTTCGCAACGGCCCCCATTAGGATAGTTATATCCTGTGTTGGGGGTCCGGATACTTACACAAAGACAAGGACAAACACACCCAGACTGGAACACATGTATGGTCAATACAAACATCTGCATCGAGCAGGATTCAACCCGTGACTCATGGCTTTTCTGGTAGATTTAAGGCGTCGGGATGTGACGACCCCATCGCCCGCTGTTGGGATAACCTCTGTCACAACAGAGATTATTCCACCAGTGCAATCAGTCACACTGGTGGTAGGTCTTTTGTTGCAAGAGGCCGGCTAGGTAGGTACCACCACAGTGTCCAATATTCTGCCGCCAAATAGTAGTGCTTAGGCACTACTGTGTTCCAGTTTGAAGGGCATTGTACGCTAGTGAAATTACTGGGCGAACGAGATTTAAGAACTAATATCTCGAGGTTGGCAACGCGAGTGGCACCTACTAATGGTGCTGCAAGCGCTTATAGGCTGCGGCAGCCACTTACCATCAGGTGGGCCGTATGCTTGTTTGCCAACTTCTAACATAAAAAAAAAAAAAAAAAGATTCACTAAAATTGGTGCACATGAGTTAACATACAAAAATATTGGTCATGTGCAAAATAAAAATAAAATTCTTGCCCATACAAGAGTTCATGGAGAGGAGCCGGAGGAGGCCCAATCTCCCTCCACCTCTGTTCCTTGGCTTGGCATAATACAACAACACTCATCAAAAATATCAAATTTTTCTATGGGTCCCTTTTCTAAATTTAATTTTAGTATTTGCAACATAAATACACATGAAAATTTCAAATCTCCATTATGGCATCCTAAAAAAAAAGAACTCAATTTTGAAGACCAAGCAAAGTCACAAACAGACACTAGTATAAAATAAAAATGCACTAACTTATATATTCCTCCTCGATGGCCATCTCAAGTCTTCTCATTGAACCCTGATATTCTGTATGGAAGTTATCCTTCACGTAGTACGGTACCTAGAACAAGCGGAAATGGCATGAAACATTTCGTTATAACAGTTGCAAATTCTGGCATAAATGGCCCGTCTTGGTAGTGAAGACCTTTAGTGAAATTTTTGAAATATTTTTTTATACAAAATAAAACAAATATAATTTTAAAACTAATCTAATGTTAAGAAAGAATCGCCCCGTAAACCACTTCAACATCCCCCAAAATTTTTTCTGGCCCCCTCTAGGCCTCCATCGCCCACAAGAAGTATCACAAGATATCATGTGTATTTTTCACTGAACATGGGTTTCAACGGTAGTCTTAAGATTATTATGTAATAATTATTTTGCAGCAACCTTTCAGTAGAATAACATCAGCAGGACTGACAGTAGGAATGCCATTGGCATCACCAGTAGCATCGCAAACACCGGCACCGGCAGTAGCAGCACAAACACTACCACTGGCATCAGCAACAGCAGTAGTATTACTGGTATCAGCAGTACTAGAACCACTACTGGCAGTAGAAGCACTAACAGCAGTGCCGGCAGCAGTAAAATTAAAACTGGCATCAATATCAGCAATGGTGAATATATCAGCAAGTCTGGTAGTAGATATACCAGCAGTGGAGCTGATAGTGGTATCAACAGCAGCAACAGTATTATTACTGGTATTATTAATATTGTTAATAGGGCCGGTAGAAGAAGCACTACAATCAGCAATGGCAGTAGCAGCATGAATATCAGCAGTGGTAGAATTAGCACGAGTACTACTACCGGTGTCAGCAATACCAGTAGAGGTAGACCGAGTAGAGTAGCAAGTAGAATCAGTAGTAGCACCGACAGCAGTAGCTACAGCAGATATTATAGTTAATTAAGATTAGTAGATAGATAGATAGATAGATAATTTTGAATATATGTGTGTGTATGAATGTATGTATGTATTTATTTGTGTATGTATGTGAGTTTCTTTACAACTGTGTGGGTCTAACAATTTACCTTGAGGTTGACAGTCTCCCTGGGTATGGGATACTTGGGTGAAGGTGTAAGGCTGTACACGGGTTCACTGATGAAGAACCCAGACATCATGGACAGGAAAACCAGAATGAGGACTGGGAGCAGTTGCATCATGCCGGCGTGGTTGTCGCGCGGTTCCGGTTCACGGGCGCGCCTCCTTGTGTATACGGTTGGACCACCTCCTGGGAAAGCTGGAGACATATATAAATGAACGCTGTGTACTCAATGGACTGATATTTAATAATTGTGTCAAGTGTGGAAAATTTCCTGACTTAATGAAATATAGTAAAGTAATACCATTGTTTAAGGCTGGCTGTACGTCAGACCCATCTAACTTTAGGCCCATATCGGTATTACCGATTCTTAGTAAAATTTTTGAGAAAATCCTTTTAAATCAGATGCTAATACATTTTAATAAATATAAATTAATGCATAAAAATCAATTTGGATTTACTAAGGGCCGCTCGACGACGGACGCAGGTATTAAACTTCTGTCTAATATTTATGATGCCTGGGAGGAGTCACGTGATGCACTTGGTGTTTTTTGTGATTTATCTAAGGCTTTTGACTGCGTACAACACGAGACGTTGGTCAGGAAGTTGAAGCACTACGGTATACGTGACACTGCGCTCGATCTTCTTATTTCCTACTTGCAACATAGAATTATGAAGGTCGACGTTAACAGTAAGAGATCTCCAGGTATAAATGTAAATATGGGAGTCCCACAGGGCTCTATTCTCGGTCCTTTTCTGTTTCTTGTTTACATTAACGATTTACCATTCTTTGTGGAGGGTGCCCAGAAAATAGTATTGTTTGCTGACGATACTTCTTTTATTTTTAATGTTAAAAACATCTAACAAATTATGACGATGTGAACAGTGCTCTTTCTAAGGTACTTCATTGGTTTAGTGTAAGCAATTTACTTTTGAATAGCAAAAAACCAAATGTGTCAAATTTACAATGCCTAACGTGAGACAGGTCCAGTCTAATTTATTGGTGAATGGAGAAGTATTAGATGTGATGGAATCTACAATTTTTCTCGGAATAACTGTAGATTCTAAACTACAATGGGGCCCCCATATTGCCAGGTTGGCGAATAGACTTATTGTCTAATTTTTCTAACAGCGAATACTGCCGAGAAAAATTAGACAATTAACTGATATAGAAACAGCCAAACTTGTTTACTTTAGTTATTTCCACAGCATTATGTCATATGGAATTTTATTTTGCGGTAATGCGGCTGATGTAAATACTATTTTTGTCCTGCAAAAGCGAGCTATTCGTGCAATTTACAATCTTGGTTGTAAAGATTCCTTAATAGAGAAATTTAAAGAAATTAATGTATTGACTGTCACTTCTCAATACATTTTTGAAAATGTTATGTATTTGCGTAAGAATATTAAAGAATTTACAAAATGTAGTGATAATCATAACATTAACACTAGGAACAAACATAAATTAACAATACCAGTTACTAGACTGCATAAAATTAGTAACTCTTTTAAAGTTAACTGTATACGGTTTTACAATAGGATCCCAGAAAGCGTTCAGAAACTTTCTATTAATAAATTTAAAATAAAGGTCAAGACACGTTTGTGTGGTAAGGGCTATTATAAAATTAATGAATACCTTGAGGACACCACACCTTGGGAATGAGACAGTCAGTCCAGCCTTTTCAGTCAACATAATATCTAAATTACTAGGACATTTAAAAAATAATAATATATTAAAAAGATATAACCCCGAGTTTGTTTCGCCGGTTCTTCTTGGGTAGAGGTTTAATTTTGGAGCCGGTAGTAGAATCTTGACTTTCAACAAATAAGTTATATGCTTTTTACGTTGAATAAAAATATTTGATTTGATTTGGACTCTATTATAGAGGTAATTGAACCCACCACCATCAGCATATTTAAGGAAGGTTCCTTGCCATTGTGCCATAACTTTATGGGAAACTCCCTTCCCCCCAGTTAAGTTTTAGCTAAAAGATATCTCAGGTATACTAAATATTATATTAATATACAGGTATAATCGAAATTATACTCTAGAAAACTAAGAACCATCATAAAAAATATAGACACAATCTCTAAGTATTTGAAGGGCGGGGAGGGGGCCTTGTTATACCCCTATTTCAAGAAGAAGAATGAAGAATAATCACCAGCAGCTCCAAAGAACATGTTGAATAGTTCTTCAGCCGTCAGATCAGATTCGAATCCTCTCGCGTAGAACTGATGATGTGTGTGTGTCGGATGAGCTGGTTCATCACCCCTCAAGTCATATTGCTTTCTCTTCTCAGGGTCCGTGAGGATGGCCGCTGCGTTACCTATCGCCTGTGAACAAGAGGATTTAAATGAGGCCTGTTTTTAAAGGCTTGGAAATGAAATCTGAACCTGTTACCACATACATTTTGATGACATTGTCATCAGTAGTTATTAAAATATGCTTTTTTATGTTACTAAGTTGGCAAGCAAGTATATGGCCCACCTAAACGTAAGTGTTTGCCACAACCTATGAGCCCTTGCAACATCATTAGTAGGTACCACATCTGCATTGCCAACCTCGAGGTATTGGTTCTTAAATGTCTTTTGCCCAGTAATTTCACTGGCCTACAGTGTCCTTCAAACTGAAATACGGTAATGCCAAAAACACTACTGCTTTGCGGTAGAATATTTGACACTGCTGTAGTACCTACCTAGCGGGCCTCTTGCAACAAAATATCTATCATCAGTTGCCGATAGGTTATTAATTCATTTTCATTTGTTCAATTGTATGGTGCTTCTTCTTAGCACTATCCCGGTATTTTATGTTTTGGGTCTGGAAGCACACACAATAACAAGGACAAACACCCAGACCTATACCTGTATGATCAATACAAATATCTGCACCAAGCTAGAATGAAACCTGCTGCGCCACAATGTCAAAGAAAGTTCCTTATGAAGAATGTATTATTTTTATTCAGGTTATAAATTTTTTGTATATTTAAATCAATTAAGTCCAATATTATATACCTTAAAGGCCTCAGCCGCTCCTGGAGCATGGTTCTTGTCCGGATGGAGCTGGAGTGCCAACTTCTTGTATGCCTTCTTTATATCCGAGTCTGTCGCCTCTTTAGTTACTCCTGAAACAATCATTAGGTTGAGCAGTTTATGTCAGATGGATGATCAAGTGACATTATCACTAAGCGTTCCGCATCTGTATGTCTGAATGCATACAACCTGAACCTCTTCAAGGTGCGCGTACACAGGCTTCTCATGAGTAAGCTTTCTCCACCGTAGACCTCATCTATGCCTTTGAGAGACTGTCTAGTATCATAGATTTTTAAGACCTCATGTATTAATAAGTTAATGCTTCTGTTTTAAAAAAAAATATTTGTTAGTCAAAAGTTACTTTTGACTAACCCAAAACTTTAATTTCTTTTTTCCACCTTTATTTTTTGTTGACAAAAGTAGTTATGACACTTTCGGTACTAACTATTTCAATATCAAAATACATAATATTAGTTTAGAAGTCTAGACAATCTAGACGTCTAGATGTCGACATAAAATAGGCCTCAATCATTATCGCTCGGGTACTTTTCTGTTTATCAGAAGCTGTGACTGTGAAGTGAAGGGACTGTGAGCAGCTCCTGTGCCAATAGTGTTTAACCAGGCGGAAAAGGAGAAAAACCTCTTTAAAAATCATCCTGATCGGTTGTAGAGGGAAACAACCTCATGAAAAAGTTTGTCTCGTTGGAGAGGGCTCTAGAGCCTAAGCGGCTAAGGTTGATTGCGCAAGCAAACCCATGACGTCTCACTAAGTTTTAGTGGGTAGTATTTAGCTCGATTAGGGGTGAGCCCCACACTATCACTACTTGTAGTGGTGATGTGGTATGACTATTATATCCATCTATTTATAAAGAATAATACTACAACATACAAACAACCTTGAAAAATATTTTCGTACTGACCTAATACTTCGTAGTAATCTTTACACTTGGTTTTAACTCTGCGTACAGCTTCTAACTGTTCTGAAGTATATTCTCTTTGAGGGGGCTGGTGAGTAGGAGTCTTTCTCCTTCGCAATTCATCAGGGTTTGGGCTGCTGGGCGGAGTACGTTTAGACGCATTTCCTGAAGAACCCGCAGCCCTAATACGTGTTAAAAGTTCCTTGGCATGTGCTGTGGGGTATAAACGTTCAGCTTTGAGCAAAAATCGCTCAGCCTTGTCGAGATTACCAGCGGAAAAAGCGATTTGCGCAATCTCAATGCACTTTTCAGCTTCATCTTTGTTGCCTTCGATCGTCATTTTACTAAGTTCACAAGTTGTGTTGCAATCAAACGAAACTCAGACGGATTGTGAAGCAGTCGTCTGGTGTAATGGGCAAATTTAATTAGTATAAATTGGTTTTACTTTGGTACTATCATTATTACAATCACATTATCACATTACAATAGCCAATAGAGACTAGAGTAGACATAATGCGTCAATGTAAATTGCACTTTGCACAGAGCAATGCAAAATTGCAAATCATAAATGGAATAAAAGCAGTACTACCAACAACAAAAAAAATTAGCTGTCACACTGCTGTCAAAACCCCTAAAATCACCTCAATTACTTGAAAATCGACCTAAAAAAATTACAGCGTGTAGTCCTGAATTACATTCGTCAGCCTCAACTTATATTTTATCTTTAGTCAATAGCTATTTTGTACCACGATGCGAACGCATCAATTTTCATTTCAGTATTGGAATCACATTTCGGATTTTTCAGTTTTAAATGCTTTTAAATTAAATGTAAAAGCATGTTACATGTTTTCCCCTAAATTTAGGATGAAGATAAGTGAGTTTGGATTTTAGGGACTTTATATTTTAAGGTGTATTTTTCAATCAAATCAAATCAAATATTTTTATTCAACATAAAAAACACTTATTTGTGGAAAGTCAGATTCTTTCAAGTAAGGAATATACATATAAAACCTTTGTCGTCGGACGGAATTATATTTATCAGCATTGATTCGTAATTATCTGGATGGTTCTGGAGACTTACAGGCATCGTATGTTAAAAGACGTTTTCGTATGCTTTCAGCAGCTGTATGCTATAATATATGCCTAATTGTTGTATTTTGTTTGGGGTATTTCCAAATAATTGAGGCGATTTCAAGGGTTTTTGACAGCAGTTTAAGGGTGAAATTTTTTACAATTAATATCATCATATCTATAATTTTTACCCCCGACGCAAAAAACGTTGCATGTATGTTCAATCTGTGTCTATGTAATAAAGTCCCTAAGTCCATCTCTTTTTTTAAGAAAGTCACTAAGTCCATCTTTTGCGACCTAAGTCGAACATTTTACCGATTTTCTCCAACAAATTTGAAAACGACATATTTATTTTAAGACTATACGGAAAAAGACCTTACGGGAAATATTTGGATATCATACATTTATTTCAAAGGCAAAGTAAAATCTATTATTGCACTTTTCTCAAAAGTGAAAAAACGGAATTAGGGACTTCTTGAACTGGACCATTGATTTGTTAAAGTATGCTTAAAAGTAAACTTTAACAGAAGCAATACGCATGACAACGGAAAAGCTTAACATAAGGTTAAAGAAAATTTAGTTTGTATTTTTAATTTTAAAATCGTTGAACTTCTAGATTAAACGTCCCTAAACATATGAAGCCCGTAAAAAAATCCCGACTCACTTATTTTCACACTAGATTTAAGGGGAAAGTCTTTATGTTGGGAACACTGAGCAAAAGACTGGAGCTGCCAATTATAATTTCAGTCCAAAAATGATTTATTTAGATATAAAGTAATTACAGCTGAAACTTAAGTTTTTAAATCAAACGAATGGTATAATTTTTGTGTAACGAATTATAACCATATATTATTTATAATTTTTTATCCTGTGAACAGAAACATTCATTACTCGTAAATATTTGACGCATTGTTTTTTTCTATGGTTTTTTCAGTAGCCGTCATATGACGTATGACGCATCAAAGTAGTAGTACATGATTCAATTGCAAATATATTTTACTAGACTTTAAGGCGTAATCGGTGAAACTAAGTGTAATTTTTACGAAATCATCTTAAAATATCCAGATATCTCATTAAAGTTTAAGAAATCTACATAGAACACAGTCAAAACATGGCAGCACCACCAATTTACAACCCGGTAAGAATTTTCGATTTTTGTGCATTTTTTATGAATATAACGTATATAGGTGGCCTATTATAATGTCTTTCGTGTTTCCAAGGGCATCGCTTCGATATCAGTATCTCGGTAACGTAATTTACAAAGTAAATATTATATGCTTATTGTTTGTAACGTAAGTTTTCGTATTTGAATCTTACTGAAACAATCCGATTTATATACCGTGCTAACAATTTTCAAGGTTCTTTTTCATTTTTGTCGCTCGATATCGTCATGATTCACCTATAAACGGACTTTTTCCTGTAACATTGTTAAAGTAGAATTTTTATTGTGAAATATGTAGCTAAAGCCTATTTTAAGTCGGATGTGACGAAACAGAAAGAAATACTCTTCTTTATCTTGTTTCCGTTTTATGTTTTATTAAAATTACTATTTAAATAAAAATTGACAAAAATTTTAATTTTTTTAATTTTAATGAATAAAATAGTTCTAAGGCATATATACTAATGACTAAATGACTTAAATATTTTGAATTGATAAAATGTTTTTAATGACATGAGAAGAAGAACTTTCTTCAAATTCTTTGAGCATTTGTAGAAGAATGTAGTGTTGCAGTCTCAATGGAACATATGACTTAGTTTTATTATGAACTGCTTATAGAAAAATATATAATTATTGAGGGGAAAACTTATAACTAAAATTTGTACCTATATTTCATAATAAATGTGGTTAAAAGTTCTGTAAATGTTCTGCAAAATTTAAGGTTTAAATTCCATACTTCAAAAGTCAGAAGGGGAGACATAATTTTTATGACTTTAGGAGCTATGGCAAAAACTACTTATTTAATTGAAAAAGTCAAAATCAAACCATCATATCATTTTGAAATACCTTTCCAAGGATAACCGACATATTACATATGTTCAAATACTTTTTTGAACCTTCTGTTACAAGTATGGACCCTTAATTTTTATATATTTTTGGGTTTTATTACAAAATTGTGTAGTGGTTCATAGAGCACACCTATTTACTAAATTTCATATAGATATATCCAATAATCTCAGAGTAAAATGGCAGTGAAGTACAGACGGTAAGATAGACAGATATGACGAAATAATGGATTCATTTTTGCCATTTCGCTACAGAACCCTAAAAATAAGACTTATATCAGACATTTGTGTCAATAAGAGTATTCTATTGTGGACTAGTTACGGTGAACTCTGTAACCGTAATAGACATCCTTGAATTTATTATAATGTGTTTCTGGAAATGTATAATCCATTGGCTGACGCAAGTTCTAATGTTATTTAAATTCATTTCTATTTTTTCATTTGTTTTTGAATCGAAAAAGTTTTTATTTCATGACGGTTGGCAAACAAGCATAATGTCTGCCTGATTGTAAGCAGTCAACACATTCTATTAACGTGCGATACTTGAAGTATCACATGCGCGGTGCCTATCAGAGAGATAGGACGGAAGAGAACAGAGGGGGGAACACCCATCTAGTGACTGACCACGCCTTAAACCACCGATCGTGTACCGATCACATACCGCACAGGGTGGGGAACCTGTGCGTCCATGTTCAGCGGCCTTGAGGAGGACGGCAGTAGGTGTGGTCCCAACTGCCGTGCGCGCTTGCGTGGAAGGTGCTTTTACCATCTCGACCCCCCGGGACCGAGCTCCGCTAGCCACCAATGGGGCACAGTGACTGTCAGGTCGCGTTGGCTCGTTCTGCGAGAGTTCCCGTAACCAGACAAACGCAGTGAGGCCACCGAGTAGGTTTTAGTGGGTTCACCTTGTCATGGAACCCCACATAACCCGGTTCGTCTATCCAGGATCGACTCGAATACGCCCTAAGCCGTAATAGCTCGTATCAACTTTGAGCTCCCGCGAGGGCTGTCCCTTTTCCAGTTGGTTCCAGCCAAGTCTCAATACTCGACCTCTCGGTATTTCTGATGTTGTTAGTGAACACAGGCTTTGGGAACTGGTGTGCATCACGCAGGCCGTTGGCAGTTGGCTGAACTGAGCTAATGCAGTTCCATTTTCACTTAAGACACAAACAAGAGGCATGTGACCAAGGCTTCCGGAATTCGGGTCCCCTAAATTACAACACATTTGCTTACATCATTAAAACAGTAGTCCATTTTGTAGATTATTTTTATAAAGGGGCCCAAATTTTGTGTTGCTAATGCCCTAGCATGGCTAAAAATGACCTGGAGGGCCTGAACAGCCCATTTATTATGTAATAATGCAGCAAAAACAATTTAACAGTATTTTATGTAAAACTTATGTTAGCTGATCACATCCGTAACTGACAAGCTTGCCCAACTTTATAGACCGAGTACTAGAGCCATCTCATTCCTCGCAGCAGAAATCGGCGGGCTCGACCTCGAAGTACTACCCCGTCAGTCGGTATCAGTAATGTTGCATCGCGATGAGTGCAAGCGCAAGGCTTAATCTCTTGCCCATCTATTCCCTTCCTTTTTCCTCTTTTCATCCCTTCCCTCTTATGGGACCGTCTATTAATCACGTGAAGCTTAAATGGGGTGGAGGGGGTTTAGCAAAAATCACAAAACGTCACAAGGGAGGAGTGTAGTAGCGCGATTTCTGAACCGAAAAGCGGCGTCGGGATGTGACGACCTCATCGCCCGCTGTTGGGATAACCTCTGTCACAGCAGAGATTATTCCACCAGTGCAATCAGTCACACTGGTGGTAGATCTTTTGTTGCAAGAGGCCGGCTAGGTAGCTACCACCGCAGTGTCAAATATTCTGCCGCCAAATAGTAGTGCTTAGGCATTACTGTGTTCCGGTTTGAAGGGCACTGTACGCTAGTGAAATTACTGGGCGGACGAGATTTAAGACCTAATATCTCGAGGTTGGCAACGCGTGAGTGGCACCTACTAATGGTGCTGCAAGCGCTCATAGGCTACGGCAACCACTCACCATCAGGTGGGCCGTATGCTTGTTTGCCAACTTCTAACATTAAAAAAAAGAGTAGTGTGAGGCGGCTTGATGAAACCAACATTGATCTTCAACGAAGCACATTGCCAACAAGGCAACAACTGACTTGCAAGATGCTTATTCTGTTATTAATCTTGAATAAAAGTCTTACCAATCCAGGGTCCGAAGACTTCTTTGGAGGTAATAAAAAATACACGTGATTTTTTGGGGGGTTAAAAATTGCTAAGAAAAACATCACGTGATTAATGGACACCCCTATCCCTTGTGCTGGCATGTGATACGTCATAGATTGCGGTGACTTGTTACCATCATGACCGTATGCTTGGTTGCCAACCGTCATGGCACAAAGAAACATGAGGGGTGCTGTAGATAGGGAGCGTTTTCGGATTGTATTGTGATTTTTGAACTATTGATTTTTGTATTATTAAAACTATCGTGAGACATTATTAACTTAATGTAAAAATCTAAACGGCTCACACTCACGTATAATCGGTGTAAGTACCGACTAGTTTCGGACTCATCGGAGGTCCTTCTTCAGGGTGAGTGGGTAACGTTCGCGGACGCGACCCGTCTCGCACTGCGCGCTTGCTATATTAGGTTCGATAAGGTCAAAGTACTGGCCCGCGAAAAGAATTTCGTATCGCGCAAATTTCGTGAGGCAATAGAAATCGACCGTCGTCCTAATTTTAATAGAGACAAAGGGTGGGCCCTGCCACCTACTTGGAAACCTGTGCTAATAAACGCGACGCCGAAGAGTATCGGAAGTGTTGATGAGTGTGTAGTGGATATTGTGAGTACATTCTGTGCGCCCGCGAACTCCAATTATGACACTAGTGCATCGGTCTCTTCTCCGGCTTCACCACCATCGCCGGCGCATCCCCCGCCCGCCACCCTGTCCAGCCGCGCGATGCGAGCACAAGCGCGCAGTGCGAGACGGGTCGCGTCCGCGAACGTTATCCACTCACCCTGAAGAAGGACCTCCGATGAGTCCGAAACTAGTCGGTACTTACACCGATTATACGTGAGTGTGAGCCGTTTAGATTTTTACATTATATTGATTTTTTCTTTCCAGGTAATACCATGTGTTCATCCCATCCCAGCGGGCATGTTCCCCGGTCGCATGATCCGCTTCCAGGGGAACGTACCTCCAGGAGCCCAAAGGTATTTTTTTATTGTAATTCTTTTTCTTCCCAAAGTTTTTCCGATCGTTAAATTTTTATTCTTACCTGGTAAGGTAACTGAGCCATGCTATTTACACAGAATGTATATTTTTTGTTGCCTCTACAACGACCCGTACTGAATATCAAATTTTAAAAATAAAGGGGACCCTTACGAGAACTTAATTTTTTTTTTCGTGTCATGACGGTTGGCAAACAAGCATACGGTCCGCCTGATGGTAAGCAGTCACTGCATCCTATGAACGGTTGCGATTCGTAATATCACACACGCGTTGCCAACCCAAGGAACAAGACGGAAGGAATGAAAAACGGAAAAAGGAAAGAAATAGAGGAGTGGGAGATTGGGTCTCCCGTGCTCACTCATCGCATGAAACGCAACAGTACCTACTGATATTGTTACTTTTTTTTTTTTTTTAATTCTGCAATTTAATTTTTTTTTTCACGATTGCCACCAGGTTTGCCATCAACTTCCAATGCGGTCCCAACACGGATCCTCGCGACGATATCGCTATGCATTTGAATTTTCGTTTCGTCGAGATGTGTATAGTTAGGAACCATCTCACTGCTATGAGCTGGGGTGTCGAGGAGACGAACGGGGGTATGCCACTAGTCAGAGGTCAGACGTTCGAGGCCCTCGTGCTCTGTGACCCGCAATCGTTCAAGGTACGTTCTATCCATAAGAAAATAATAGTAGCAGAAGTTCTTCGTTCTAGCATTATTTACCCAGGGTCTACTTATTCCTTCTATCCTGGTTTGACAGGTTACTAATTTTTACACAGAGCGATTGCCATCTGACCTCCGCAACCTAGGGGTGAACCAGTAACTCATTGGATGAGAGCAAATTAGCTACCAAGAGTTAACGATTATTATCAGTTGTTATGATAACAACCGGGACCGACAGGTTAACGTGCTCTCCGAGGCACGGTGGGGAGACCCACAGGGATAAACGCCCAGACCGATACAGATATTTGTTATAAACATCTGCACGAGCGGGAATGGAACCCGCAACGGTCGAGACTAAAGGCAGACGACTTTCTGTCAGAACGAATGAGGTGGCTCGATCGGGGATGTACTACCCTCAGAGAAAATCGGCGTAAAGTAACAGAGAACTGTTGTGGTCCGTTCCCTTACTCCCTTTTTTTATGTCAGAAGTTGGCAAACAAGCATACGGCCCACCTGATGGTAAGTGGCTGCCGCAGCCTATGAGCGCTTGCAGCACCATTAGTAGGTGCCACTCGCGCGTTGCCAACCTCGAGATATTAGTTCTTAAATCTCGTTCGCCCAGTAATTTCACTAGCGTACAATGCCCTTCAAACCGGAACACAGTAGTGCCTAAGCACTACTATTTGGCGGTAGAATATTTTACACTGCGGTGGTACCTACCTAGCCGGCCTCTTAGACCGACCACCATTGAAATCCCTTCTCATACCTACCCTCCTATCTTATATATTTCAAGTATTGGGTGGGTTCTTAGGTTGCGGTGACTTGCCATCAGGCGGACCGTATGCTTTTTTAAAAGTTACGGCCCCTATTTCTATATTAAGTCAAAATAAGGCGAAAAAATATATATTTGAAATCAAAAAAATTGCAGTGTGTTTGGGACATAAAAATGTAAGTCCTGGCTATGACCACCAGTTGCTGTGATGCCAATGACATCAATTTTCAGGTGGCACTGAACGGTGTCCACTTCTGCGAGTTCCCACACCGCGTGCCCTACCAGCGCATATCGCATCTGACCATCGACGGGGACGTCATGATGCAGTTCATCGGCTTCGAGGGGGAACAGCCACCACCCAGCCAGATGTACATGGTGAGCTTAAAACTATAAAAAGGCGGTATAAAAACTGCTAACAGAAGTAAAAACTTCGGAAAAACTTCTTTTGAATAATTAACATTTTCAAAATTTCTCAGCCCAATATGACGTCACACGTCACTTGAAAGATGGCGGTGACGCGAATTGATACCATTAGGCTCTACTAAAAATCGATAATACAATATGTGCACAACGTCACGACCATGTCGAGATCACCGGTGACGCGAATCTATAAGTTTAGGCTCTATAAAAATCGCTCAATGCTTCCAAAGAAGTTCTCACTTTAAAAAGGTCAAAACAGTTCTGGGCTCTTTCAAACGAAAAAAAAAGGCTAAAGAGGCGTCTTGCGGGCTTACTGGGAGAGGGTGGCTAAATGGTGGCATCAGGTGAAGTGAAATGATTTTATCATTTGCCTTCCATTACTAAAAAAAAGCACAATACGCCACGAGCATGTCGGAGTCTTTGGTAACTCGAAGCCAAACGTTTCTCGCCTGTCAAAAATTTCTCAACGCGGTGAAAGAAGTTTTTACTTCAATAAGCGTGATCACGTCACGAGCATGTCGAGGTCATCGGTGACGCGAATCTTTTTTTTATTTTAAAATGTCCAATATTATATCATTTCAGGCGGAGCCCCCTGCATATGGGGCTTACGGCGCCCCACCGACATACGGAGCCCCCGGCTACGGAGCCCCCCAAGGTAAGACTGACTATTACTTATAATGATTAAAATTACATTTATTTTACAAAGTGTAAACAAAAATATATCAAAAACCAACTGCATAAAAAGAGGATAATGATTTTTCAAATGTATGTCCGTCTTTTAAACATACTCTTGATATGATGATTTGAAAATTAAAAAATTAAGTGTACTCAATTAGGGTTATATCGGGTTTATACGGTTATATAGGGTAATAAGATGGGTGGTAATAATACAGACTCTATTATTTTGTGTGGTTGAAAATTATTTGGTCAGAGTGCCTAACAAACATACCTACAGCTATAATTTTGTCTACATTTTGTATTGAAATAAAATAAATTTGTGTGGTCATATGTCTTTAAATATATATTTTTTAAATGTATTGGATGTATGAATGTTAATTTTTCAAAACGGCTCAACGGATTTTGATGAAATTTTACAAAAACATGCTGTATTTAATAGATCAGATGTGTCTTCGGTACAGATGTGTCTTCGGTACAGATGTGTCTTCGGTACAGATGTGTCTTAGGGAACGTTATGAACTTGCGCTGCGATATGATTGTTAAAAGTAACCTTGAAGTTCTGGTGTAATCTGAAAATAGAGAAATGTTTTTAGCCTCAGAGTAGTGAACTTAAGAAATGGATCCATTAGACTACCTTAAGGTGCTTAAAACAAAAAAATAAATAAAAAAAAAACTGTTTTATATGTCAAGACTGAATTTAACAGTTAAAAATGTTGCAAAATAAATACCAACAGTAACTCTTCAAAAAAAAAAGCATTATTAACTTACAAAATCTAGTCTAATCCCCTAAAGGGGGTAAAATGACCATTCTCATCAATAATTTTTGGTTAAATAGTTCAAAATGTATTATATTTTTGCATTTCTTAGTATTTTACAAAGTCCGGATGGTGGGGGTAGGCTGCCCCCTTCATACCTCGCTATGCCCGTGCTTACAAATTCATTTCTCTCTGGAGCCAATTATAAGGTCACTCCGAAGTCCTGGGCAGATGCCAGTTTATTATATAAGTAGTTATATAATGGTAGTTTAAAATATACTAGCGGCCCGCTCCGGCTTCGCACGGGTATAAAATATATTATTTTGATAAATCTCGTAGGGTCTCGTAGTACCTGCGTTTGTTTCAATGTAAGCGGAAAAAATGTGATTATTGGAAACCTCAAAAATAACAGTATTTCTCCACTATTTAATGGATGTTATTATACACATAAACCTTCCTCTTCAATCACTCTATCTATTCAAAAAAACCGCATCAAAATCCGTTGCGTAGTTTTAAAGATCTAAGCATACATAGGGATATAGGGACAGAGAAAGCGACTTTGTTTTATACTATGTAGTGATGACATATTTAAAAACATAGAACCACACAATATATTTACTAACTTACTAAAATGTAAATAATCCATAGCTAATGTTATATAGCGGCTTTGCATGGTATACAATAATTATTATTAATTGGCAAAGTATAGTTCCATAAATGTAACTTGAACCAAAATGGCCGCTTCTGCGCAGGTACAATAATGGACAAAAATGTTAGACAAAAATATTGGTTTCGTCTTATTTAAATCGATTCTTTATAAAGTGGGAAAACGGAATGAAGTATATAATATAGTTATTATTTCTTCTAAATTCAATTAATTAGTTATTTATTATCGTTACTAATTACTTAAATAGAATAAAACAAATAAATAGTATAGAAAAAGGTACCTATATATATAAAAAAAGTTAATGTACATTATTAATAGTGAGACAGACTTCTTCGTATCTTCCGCAGTGTTACTCAGAGAATTAGGTATATTATTTTCTTTTAAAAAATAACTATCAAATACCATCCTTCTCTCCCGTCTCCTTAAAGTTGATTGTGGTCGAGGTGTATCTTGAAATAAATGTTAACACACTTGACAAAAATAATTTATATTTTAATTTAATTTTTAATAATTTATTATTAAAGAACTAAAACAACCGTGAGCGAGTGTACTAAACGCGGCCCCTTTCATACCGCATACGGTTGAGACCCAAAAACGTGTTACTGCGCATGGTTCAAGTTACATTTAACAGACTATAATTTCTATGGTTTCTTTTAAACATCTAAAGGTGCTTCTACACTGGAAGCCCACATGTTATGTAAATAAAAAAAGAAATATGTCATTTTATTGGTTATATTATTAGGGTTCCTTCCTCGTATTACTAATGGCACGCTGTCCGTCTGTCACCGGGTTGTATCTCATGAACCGTGATAGACGGTTGAAATGTTCACAGATGATGTATTTATGTTCCCGCTATAACAACAAATACTAAAAAACGGAATAAAATAAATATTAATCGTATCATAAACAGATAAAATAGAATTGAAAATTAAAAAAATATATATATTTACACGTTAATTTTTTTGGAGTCGTTAAAAAAACAATTTTTTTTTGGGATCATGGAATTATTATTTGATAATTATCAAGATATAAAATGATGTAATTGACATTTCTGACCCCACCCGTCTTGAGACAATATTAGTAGTTCATTCTCTCCTGGGCCTTTTGGGCTTTCTGGGCCTCCGTAACTGACTAGATAAAATCTTTTTGTGTTACTACAAACTAACAAAAGCATGCAATTTTGTGTTATTTAGACATTTTTGAATTTAGTTCTATTTTGTATATAACTAGGTTTTCCCTACGGCGTCGCTCGCATTAACTATGGAGTAGCATAGACCTACTTTTTCATATAAGGTTTGAAACGTTGTAGACCTTTAGGGGTCAAATTTAAAGAAATGTTAAACTTAAAAATAATCATGCTTCTAGTTAAAAAAATTACAGGCTTCCTTACAAACTTTCAAATCCCTTTTCACCCCCTTAAATTATTTAAACAAAAATTATATTAAAACAGTGTGGTGTCGCGACGATTATTAAAAAAAAAAATTAATTCGTTTTTAATAATTTAATTAATAAAATTTTATTACAATTACAAAATTAATCGAAAAGAACTTCGTTCCATCCGGGTGTCCCTTGACACTTCTCAAGTTTTAAAAATATAAATAGAATATCTGTAATCTGTAAATACGTGTGCACGGCTCACTTTTTTTATAAAATTATTTAAATGGCGTGACGTGTTAATACAATTTTTTTTAAGTTCCCACCCGACTACTTCACACAGGTGGTAATCTTAAAGTGAGTCAGCTGCTACGAGTAGGCTTGCTTCCTCGGATTACTTTTATTAATTCTTTCCCTTACCTGAAAGAGTTTGGTCAGAGCTGATCGTAGTCTATTTGAATAGTGATACGTGGGTTAAGCGGCTTTAGCCGCGGTCTCCTTCTGGATGGGTCCTGAACAACTTTGATTGGCCACTAAACGCAAGATACGAAGAACGCTTGCTTGTTTCTCTAAAACTAACTTAACGCTATCGGTTTTAAATCGGTTTTGAATGTCATAAGAAAAACCGTTAATTGAAACCGGTTATCAAGCCCAAGATGTGGCATAGACTATTAAAAGTTAAACCATAGATATTTTTTGATATGAATGGATGGTGGCAATCGGGTTTTTTTATAACAAATCGCTTTTTTGTTTTATATAATAATCCGTAAGTAAATAGCGGGTGTGTCTATACTTTATATATTATACAAGGTAAGTAGTGGTTGTATTTATTAATATCTATGCTATTGTTTATGGTTAAGGGTGTAGTATAATTTGTCTATGGTGAAGGTATTTTTGTTTTTTTTTAAATGTTACAAGTTGGCAAGCAAGCATACGGCCCACTTGATGGTAAGCGGTCGTAGCCATTAGTAGGTGTCACTCGCGCGTTGACAACGAGAGATATTGGTTCTTAAATCTTTGGCCAGTAATTTCACTAGCCTACAGTGCCTCAAAACCGGAACACAGTAATGCCAAAGACACCAGTGCTTGGCTGAATATTTGACACTGCGGTGGTACCTACCTAGCCGGCCTTGCAACAAAAGACCCACCACCAGTGTGACTGATTGCCCTGGTGGAATAATCTCTGCTGTGACAGAGATTATTCCAATATAAAACTAGAATTTCATTTTAATATTCAAAAATAGCTCCATCTATTAGTGGAATTCATAATTGGACGCAAATAAGCAATGCCATGTCAACCCACACGAATGTCATTTCGAGAAAAACGCGTTTGAAAATTTTGAACAACTTGCTTTATATGATTTTTTATGTATTGGTCAAGTTTTTGGCAATTTCAGATTTATGTAAGTTATTTATACTTATTTTCACATAAAATAAGCATACAAACTGCATATTTCGTATATAATATAACCCGAAACGTTTAAAATAACACATAAATTGCATGATTAAAAATGGCTTTTTTAGAAGTTTTAAAGCTTAAAACCCTAGAAATATTAAAGAAAAATGTTCTTCAGCCATTTTAACAACACTTCTGCGTATATAACTCAGTTTTTTCAATTTTGTGGGTTGACATGGTATTGCTTATTTGCGTCCAATTACGACCTATCGTTGCTAGTCGCTACGCTTATTGATATACAGATCAGGGGGCTTTACATTAACTCATATTGTTGTTCAAATGGCGACCAAAAACTGAGTTAAATCTTTATTTAGTATCATATGAGACGCTCATAGCCGTGCGCTCACTTATCGCTAAACGATCTGTGGGCTAAGCAACTTTAAGCGCGGTCAGTCGCTAGATAGGTGACCGGATAGTGGTATTTCAACTGAGCGTCTCCGTGATACGGAGGGCACGTGAAAAGTCGGTCCCGGCTGTTGACAATTTGACAACAGTCGATAAGTCAAGTCAGAGGCCTACGGGCGACCTGAACAACTCTGACACTAGGTTGGCCACTGACCACTCGATTAGAAGGAATGACATCTATGTTTATACGTCATGTTTATATAAAATTTGAATCGATTTACTGTGAAAATTGAATTGAATTGTTACTAGAAGTTAATGATCAGCCCGCTGGACCATTTGAAGTCAGGAGTCCTAACAACCCAGCCAATAAGATCACGTTAGACAATGCTCCATGACAGTGGTCTGATAATAATCGTTAACTCTTGATAGGTTTGTTCTTACCCAATGAGTTACTGGTTTGCCCTTAGGGTTGCGGAGGTCAGATGGCAATCGCTCTGTGTAAAAACTAGTAACCTGTTAAAACCGGATAAGAGTGAAAAGCAGACCAAATGGGCAGACACGAAAGGCGAATATTAATAGCCTCACACAGAAAATCAACGTGAAGTATGATAAATGTGGTCAGAGGATCAAATTCCTTCATTTTCCTCTCCTCCTTACCATCCTCTCCTTATATTAGTTGTTTGTTGTCGTTGGCTGTACAAAAATGTCAATATGTATATGTGTGGGCTTTATGAAAGCGACGCCATTTTGATTTTATGACAAATAAAATGGCGCGAATGACAGCTGTTGTATATTTTTCTTTTTCTTTCATTTCTTTTTGTAAATTATTAATATTACTAACATTTTTTTTATTAGCTTGGTCTGTTGTATTTTTTGAATTGGTATTTTTTATGATAATATTTTTTTTTTATTTGCAGGCTTCTACTGAGGGCTTATGTTAATTAGTGGTCGATACAGGTTGTCATGTGTAGGTATTGTATTATTTTTATTTATTTACTAGTATTAGTAATAAAATAGTAAAAATAAAAGTATTTTTTTTTAAATTTTGATATTGAAATATGATAGAAAATAAATATTCATTAGGCTGTACAATTTTTTATTTTATAAATTGCTTGTTTTTTTATATAATTTTTTTGTAGTATCCGAGATTAAACTTTTTTTTTCCTTTGCAGGTGGTTTGTGAAATATCCTGAATGCAATCAAAGATTATTTTATCATCTATATTATAGATATTGGCTTTGGCATCTTGTATTTTTAATCTGTATTTATTATTACGTTTTAATTATTAAAAACATTTAAAAATTATACTAATTTTTGTTTATTTTTGTAAATTGAGTCTCAATTATGACATACAAAAAAATGTTTCTCGTTGACTTAATATAAACTAAAAACCGGCGCTTTCGTACATAAAAAATGTCCAAAAATGTGCTGGTGCTCCTTAAATTAGCACCAATTCAACGTAGGTACATTTTGTCTTATATAGGATGATAATTTTGACAGCTTTAGGGATGGGATAGTGATCATCATAAATTCGATGATTGATTTTATAGACAGGGCCGGATTTAGAGGTACGGTAGGCCTCGCGGCAACAAAAGCGTGGAAGCCCCCTGGCCCAAATTATTTTCCAAAATGAAAAAAAAAAATTCCTATCGAGTTTTTAATTAATAATTTTGTGCAACAAAGTAGATTCCTTAAGTATTTAACAAACATACATAAATATAATCGGAAACGAAAATTATCTGAAATTAAATTTTAGTTTTTTTTCTTCTGTAGTCTATATTATGGGGCCTTTTTGTGGAGGCCCCAGGCCTCTCGCCCCGTTTGCCTTAAATCGTCGATAGTTTCAAGTTTAATGACAGGTTGTCGGTCATGGGGACTCACTAAAACCTCCGTGGCTGATAGGCTCCCCTTGTGCGTTCATGGCCCGAGGGCACGCCCTATTTAACTAGCCCCGGGTATAAGGGATGAGGGGCCGGGACGTTTAGCTGCATCAGGTTCCCTCCAGCGATACCTAAGACGTCCTACTGGACTTTTACCAGTAGCTCTAGATACCATCCTTTTATTGCCCGATCATTATCCAACCTATCAAGAAGACCTTTCAAGATAGTTTTTATTATGCCAATACGTGGAGATGTTAAGCCGGTTCGTACCCATATCCGCAGCAGGTCTCCAAGGTGAAGAGCCTCTAGTCGATAGAATAATGTATGTAAGGGGAGTCGGCAAATTGGATCCGTAACTTCGGAATAAGGATTGGCTCTGAGGACGGGGGCGTGTTGGGTTTGGACGGGAAGTGGATGCGGCCGGTGCAGGGCCTCGGGGCGTTCGGGCGGAATCCGGACCTGCATTCCGGCCTTCCGCGGAACTTCTTAGTCGTAAGGCCGCGTTTGTTTCGTTTCGTGCGCGATTGGCGCGGTTCTGCAATATTATGCCAATAATAAAATAATTTACATTAATTTTTATTGATTCTTATATCGATTTTTTATAATCTGTGATATTCGTTACTCGCAAGCACCTAGGCGGTACCTGTCAATGAAGTACGAAATTATCTCTAAGACATTTTTCCATAAAAATTACTAAACTTCATAGGCGTTCTGTTAAAATTATCATCCTAAATTAGACGAAGTTAATTTTATCTAATTATAATGCAAGATTAGGACATTTTGATAGTATGCTAGTGTCTGTCCATATGTCTCACCTTTAGGATGAAAACGACGTAACTCGAACAGCAATTTTTGGGAATCAACAAAATTAGTTATATAACATTGACACCTGTACAATCTTTCGTATATTATATTTTTCTTGTTTTATTTACGTTATTGGTGGTTATTTACGTTAGTTATTTCGACGCAAATAAGCAATACCATGTCAACCCACACGAATGTCATTTCGAGAAAAACGCGTTTGAAAATTTTGAACAACTTGCTTTATATGATTTTTTTTATGTTATGGGTCAAGTTTTTGGCAATTTCAGATTTATGTAAGTTATTTTACTTATTTTCACAAAAAATAAGTATACAAACTGCATATTTCGTATTTAATATAACCGAAAACGGTGAACATAATTCATAAATTGCATGATTAAAAAATGGCTTTTTAGAAGTTTTAAAGCTTAAAACCCTACAAATATTAAATAAAAATGTTCTTCAGACATTTACCAACACTTCTGCATATATAATTCACTTTTTCAATTTTGTGGGTTGACATGATATTGCTTATTTGCGTCCATTTACTCTCGAATGTGGCTATGTTTGGACTATTGTTACATTGAGTCGTTTTAAGTCATTTTACGCTGATAACTAAATTTTCGTTTCTTTTTTAATTTTGGCGTTTTCGTTCTAAATGTGGGATTATAATAAGTCTGTTTCTCGTTGCATTCATATAATCAAATTTTTTGGGGAAATTATATTTTTACTTTGATTACCCGTTTTTAGTCCCGGGACCTTATCCCGCTTTTTATATTATAAATTATTACTTTTAAACGAGGCTTGGAATTGGTTTAGAAATAACCGGTTAATAAATACGGTTATAAGTACTAACCGTAACTAACCGATTTATTCCGCATTGTAGCGGTTTTCGAAACGAAACCGATTTTACGAACTTTTTGCTTAAAACCGTCTAATTGTGTTCTTCATTTGAATTTAACTTTTTCCAGTTTCCAAGCCCTGCTATAAAAAATTGCACTTATGAATTAATTTTTGGTATCATTTTTCGAAGTGAAACTTCTTAATCGAATTAAGTGAAATTTCAAGAATGCGGCGTGTTTAGCCTCATTTTTACGAGAGAGAAGAGTAGAGAAAGAGTAATCATCGTACATTTTTAAGAAGTTTCACTTCTCTCATGTGTACGGTGATGCACGTATTTTTTTTTGCACTAAGCAATTTTCCGCACAGTTTATTTATCAATTTACATGTAGTATTATCATTTTAAGTATATTGCATTTTTTTATTATAAATGTATTCCTATATGTGAAAAATATTATCGTGGTTAATAAAAATACTATACACAGTTTTGAACACTTTTATTTTTTTAACCGATTTCAGAAAAGAAGGTGGTTTATGTTCGTCTGTTTGTATTTTTTTGTTTTTACCGAAATTGCTATTTAAAAAAAAATTAGTAAACTTATATACTAATTTAAGAAGTTAAACTTCTCTGTCCTAACAAAACAAAATCATGGTGTCAGGAAATCATGGAGCTTGTGCGTTCTTTGTAAAACAAATTACTCATATAGAAGTAAAACTTCTGTAAATAAACACGCTACTAACTTAACGAACCCCAATGAAGATAGTAATATTCTGTGTTGAGGAAACAAGCACCAACTTTTACAACAGAACACAACTTTATTCCGGCGTCGGGACGTGACGATCCGATCGCTCGCTGTTGGTATGATCTCTGTCACAACAGAGATTATTATTCTACCAGTGCTACCAGTCACACTGGCGGTAGATCTTTTGTTGTTAGAGGCCGTGTAGGTACCACCGCAGTGTCAAATATTCTACTGTCAAACAGTAGTGCTTAGGCAATACTGTTTCAGTTTGAAAGGCACTGTAGGCCCGTGAAATTACTGGGCAAAGAAACACCTACTAATAGTGTTGCGCGCGCTCATAGGCTACGGCGACCACTTACCATCAGGCGGGTCGTATGCTTGCTTGCCAACTTGTAATTTAAAAAAGACAAGTTTGCTATTTGTAAAAAAAAATGTCACCAAACACGCTTGTCCTATGAACCAAAATATCTTAGTAAAAGTGCTTTGCTTTTGAAAAAAAGCTGTTTCGGTCTGAAGGCTGTGTGGTTCTGATACTATTACTTTACGCCGATTTTCCGTGAGGTTAGTTCTTCCCGGCCAATTTATGCTCTGGCCAGTGGCGGATTCATCAGCAGGCTGAGTAGGCTTGAGGCAGGTTTTTGGGCGGCAAATTCGGGGCCGAATTTTTTTTTTTTACTACCTCATAGAAATCAAAAAGATTTCTACATGACGCTTTTCTGATGTTTTACAAACTTCCACATTCTAGAATGAAACAGCTAGTTTTTTGGCCTCAACCACTAAAATAATAACCACTATAATAATCGCCTTCGCACTCTGCTTAGACTTTGTATGAGTGGAAACAGCGAATTTGTAGAAAATGTATTTTCCTCTTCCCACTATTAACCGGAGCAAGGGAAGACAAATCCTAACAGCGCGATTTAGAAGACATTTTCTTCCTCGCACAACCACTCTGTGGAATCAATTTCCGCCGGCGGTCTTTCCGAATCGATACGACTTGGGAACCTTCAAGAGAAGAGCGTATTCTTTCCTTAAAGGTCGGCAATGCGCCTGCATGCCTTCTGGTGTTGCAGATGTTCATGGGCGGCGGTGATTGCTTAACATCAGGTGAGCCTCCTGCCCGTTTGCCCCCTCTTACATAAAAAAAAAGCCTTATACATTGAAAATTTGTTAATCGGCCACTGCTCATGGTTTAGTAATAAGTAGTTTAGTAACAGATAGCTACAGTTACTTTCACATCTCTCTCTCTCTCCGTGGCATTTATTATTCCCATCTGATGGTGGGGTCTGCCTTTCCGATCTTTCTTCTTCGCACTGTCGGACGCGTCTTCTTCGGTAACCTTGCGATCTTAGATCTTTTTTGACCACATCTGTCTATCTTGTCTTTGGCCGCCCTCTGGGTCTGGACCCCGTGATGTTCAGATTGGCCATAACATTTCCAACATAATCAGGAGGTCTTCTTTTTATGTGCCCATACCAACGAAGTCTGCTCTCTGTACACCGAGACTGACGCGGACGTACTCGTTGCGGATTATTCGAGTCTCGTCACTCCGCACATCCACCGAAACATTTGGATTTCGTCATTATAGCGACTTGGATTTCGTTGGTTTGGCCTGTTATACTAAGGCCCTTGATTTTGCCGTATCGGCGTCGGGATGTGACGACCCATCGCCCGCTGTTGGGATAACCTCTGTCACAACAGAGATTATTCCACCAGTGCAGTCAGTCACACTGGTGGTAGGTCTTTTGTTGCAAGAGGCCGGCTAGTTAGGTACCACCGCAGTGTCCAATATTCTGCCGCCAAATAGTAGTGCTTAGTAGTAAGTTATTTTACTTATTTTCACAAACAATAACTATACAAACTGCATATTTCGTATATAATATAACCCAAAACGTTTAACATAATACATAAATTGCATGATTAAAAAATGGCTTTTTAGAAGTTTTAAAGCTTAAAACCGTACAAATTTTAAAGAAAAATGTTCTTCAGCCATTTACCAACACTTCTGCCTATATAACTCAGTTTTTTTAATTTTGTGGGTTGACATGGTATTGCTTATTTGCGTCAAATAAATAATGCAATCCTTATAACGCCAAAATGTGATGACGGTTTCTTGTAGAAGCGTTTATCGGCGTCGGGACGTGACGACCCCATCGCCCGCTGTTGGGATAATCTCTGTCACAGCAAAGATTTTTGCACCAGTGCAGTCAGTCATACTGGTGGTAAGTCTTGTTGCAAGATAGCTAGGTAGGTACCACCGCAGTGTCAAATTTCCTACCACAAAGCGGTAGCTGTACGCTAGTGAAGTTACTGGGCGAAGGTGGCTTAAGAACCAATATCTCTCGTTGTCAACGCGGGAGTGACACCTACTAATGGTGTTGCGCGCTCATAGGATACGACAACCGCTTACCATCAGGTGGCCCGTATGCTTGCTTGCCAATTTAGTAACATCAAAAAAAGTTTGAAGGAGCTTTTATATATCCATCCTGGATTATCCTGGTTTTGCAACGGTATGTTTCCGGGATTACTAGCGCTATCTTCATCACAATCTAGTATAATTTGAAATAAGTCCATATCACTATCATCACTGCTAAAATATTCCATAATAAAAATAAATATTTTTATTATAATAACGTGGAAAGTCAGGTTATCCTTCCTATTCCTATTTAAAGGCGTCGGGATGTGACGACCCCATCGCCCGCTGTTGGGATAACCTCTGTCACAGCAGAGATTATTGCACCAGTGCAGTCAGTCACACTGGTGGTAGGTCTTTTGTTGCAAGAGGCCGACTAGGTAGGTACCACCGCAGTGTCCAATATTCTGCCGCCAAATAGTAGTGTTTAGGCACTACTGTGTTCCGGTTTGAAGGGCATTGTACGCTAGTGAAATTACTGGGCGAACGAGATTTAAGAACTAATATCTCGAGATTGGCTACGCGTGAGTGGCACCTACTAATGGTGCTGCAAGCGCTCATAGGCTGCGGCAGCCACCTACCATCAGGTGGGCCGTATGCTTGTTTGCCAACTTCTAACATAAAAAAAAAAAATATTATTGGCCGATTTTGACAGATAAGTAAGATGACGTTCCGAGAGCTAGCTCTGTGTATCGGAGTGTAAGAAAAACTTATATTGAAAAGCAAGTAAGGACGATTTGTATGACCGTTCCTATCCTTAGTAGGTTATCCGTCCTCTCAACGATAGATACATAGCATCGGTAGGAAACACTTATCTTGAGTGGGTTATTGAAAAGCAAGTTAGGACAAAACGATAGGTTTGTTTATCTTTAGCAGCTGAAACTAGCGATAGATAGGTTATTGAAAACGGCCGTTAATAACATTAAAATTTTTTTTTTTTTTTTTTTTTTTTTTTATGGAGGGTTTGTTCACAAATTCAACATGCCACCCTCATTGTTACATATACGTACTTAAGTCCGACGCTTAATACATAAATTTACTATTTTATATAAATGTCTTGCTTCTGACGAGTATGGAAGTCCAAGTATTGAGGTATATACACCTATATCTAGTGGGTTTACATTATATAAAATATTAAATAGCATTCTATCACATTACATTCTGCCAAAATGTGATGGACATCTTCTATGATTTCGCATTCCGCGCAATTGGGTGTTGTAACTTTGCCCATTAGAGAATCACATGCATTGAGGGGTATGTGTCCGGATCGAAGCCTGAAGGAAATGACTACATCCGACTTGCTCATGTTGGCATTGTCAAACCAAGGGCGATTGAATATACTAGGTTGCATTGTCTTATACCATACTCCGTTTGCTCGTGAACGTAAAAAAACTTGAAAAAGAAGAAATCTTAGATTTTTGGAACGAAGTTCCTTATCGCGCGTTGTGAAAGGGGGCTAGACGGAAAAATTCTTACGAAAAGTTGTCACGACACTTTTTGCTATAGTAAGCTATTGTAAGCTGTGCGGCGTCGCATGTTTCTCTGTCTGTCTCTCTCTCTTATAGAAAGCAAGCCAGATATTTTCATTTCTATTTCGCATTGAACAGTGTGATGTCGCGACGATTATTTTTGTTGAGTGTATACAGGTTTTTGTAAATAATAAATAATGTTAATAATAAAAAAATATTATTATAACTTAAAAAAATAAAATTTTATTACAATTCCTTCACTAATTAATCGAAAGGAACTTCGTTCCATCCGGGTGTCCCTGGACACCTCTCAAGTTTTTTTTTTCTTTATTTTTAGTATTTTTAGTGCAGTCGAGTTTTTTGTTTCATTTATTAATAGATGTTACATTTATTTGTTGCAGGTTTCGTTGGCGGAGCGGTGAGTTTTATAATTTAAAAATTCATTAACGATATTGTGGCGTAGCGGTATCGAACCTTTTTTTTTTTTTTTTTTTACTTGGAGAAATGCAGTTACGCACTCGAGCGCCGGGACGGGTGCAATGGCGCAGGAGGTGTGTGGACTCGGAGCCGAGCCCCTACCCACTAAAACTCCAAGGTCCCATCTAGCGCCATAGTGAGACGTCGCAGGTCGCTGAAGCATACAACCGCGACGCCCCGGCGCTTGCCCCGAGGGGCAACCTACTGCCGCCATATATACATATACTACATACTAATACATATATACTAATACATACCACCGCGCGCTTTCACCGGGCAGTCGAAGGTTCCACCTGCACAATCGACTCCCGGCTACTGAGCACCCCCGGCACGACAAGCCCAGGGTACCGCAGAGTTTGACCTCTGCGGTTGGGGGGGAGCGGTATCGAACCTACCTCAAGCGCCACAAGTCGCGGGTTCGATACTCTCTAGGAGCAGATGTTTGTATTGACCATACAGGGATGTTTCTCGGTCTGGGTGTGTTCTCATTCTGTATTTTTCCGGAACGTGTGCAGCGTTTATTTATTATTCTTTATAATAAATAAATAAACGCTACACACTCAACGGCCCCATTAGGATAGTTATATCCTGTGTCGGGGGTCCGGACTACCGTAACACATTCCTGAATTAATACAAAAATCTGCTCCGAGCGGCAATCTAACCCGCGATCGTTCAGCCTGTTGCAAGTTGCAAGAGGTCGGCCAGGTAGGTACCACAGCATATATCTGTTTTTAGGTCTGGGCGTTTGCCCTTTAAGTCCCCTACCGTGCCTCTGAAAACACGTTAGCTGTCTCTCCTCGTTGTTATGACATCTGATAATAATCGTTAACTCTTGATAGGTAATTTGCTCTTATCCAATGAGTTACTGGTTCGCCCTTAGGGTTGCGGAGGTCAGATGGCAATCACTAGTAACCTGTCAAACCCGGATAAGAGTAATAAGCAGACCCTGGGTAAATACCGGGAATACTACGACGACGAAGAAGAATGAAACTAAATGGTTTTCATTCCTTGGCATTCCCTCAGCAACCTCAAAGCTACGGTGGACAGTACGTGCAAGGCGAGCAACGCCGCGGGCTGGGCACTGGCGCGGCCGTGGGGCTGGGCGTGGGCGCCCTCGCAGCCGGTGGGCTGGCTGGTTACGCGTTAGGTGGCGGTTTCAGTAGCGACAGTCCCACTGAAGAGGTTGGTATATATAAAATAAAATAGAGTTGTCTGTTTGTAATTCTACTATATTTCTTAGTAAGAATATTAGTAATCCCACAAATCCCACTATCCCACTAATATTATAAATGTTAAAGTTTGAATGGATGTATGTTTGTAACTCAATCACGACAGAACGGGTGAACAGATTTGGATGAAATTTGGCACAGAGATAGATTATAGTCTGGAATAGCACATAGGCTACTTATATTCCGGTAAAATTTTAGAATTTTTTCTCTGAAGCCAATTCTATGGTCACTGCGGGCAAAGTCACAGGGAGATGCTTTATAAAGTGATGCCGCATGAAAAAGCTAGTGTCGAAATAAAGGCTTTAAAAATGTCAGAAGACTTTAACGCAAGGAAGGAGACAAGAGTTTCCACTCACCGAACAAAACGCAGAAGTATGGAAACTGCTAGCAGACCATACATGTAACTGAAGGTTGAAAAAAAATTTCAATCTATGGCGACGTGTGAGATATCTTTGGATAGGTCTTTCAAAATGATAACAAGGTTTCTTTTTGACTTTTTTTATTAAGTTAGTAGTTGTTGAGATATTAGCTCCTAAAGTCATAAAAATTGTGTCCCCCCTTCTAACTTTTGAACTATGGGATTTAAAATTCTGGAAAAATTTGAGCTTGCAGAACATCAAATAAACTTTTAATCACATTTGGTTTGAAGAAGATAGGTCAACAAACGTTAGAGATATAGAAGTTGTTCCCATAACTTTGTTTTTCATATTACTTTTAATAATTACTATGAATTTACCAACTTATTTTGCAGTCGATTTTAATTCGTTATTATTTTTAAAGTCCTTGAGATTCATCATCAAGACTGTGCGTAGTCCACTTGAATGATCATTTTTTTTTTTAAGGTACATGCGTCTTCGTTTTCGGAAAGTGTAGATTTCGGTGGTGACGACTGGATGGATTGATTTTTATAAATATAATATTTAATAAGCATATTATATATTAGAATTATAAAAATATAATTGTTTTTTATATATAAAGTGTGTTTATAAAATTCGTTGCAGTCAAAAAATAAATCGCATCTTTAGGACAAAAACGTCACAATTCAAATCGAAAATTTAGTTATCAGCGTAAATGAGACGCTCATAGCCGGGTGCGCTCACTGATCGGTAGACAATCGGTGGGTAAAGCAACTTTAGGCGCAGTCAGTCACTAGATGGGTGATCGCATAGTGGTATTCCAACTGAGCGTCTTCGTGCTTCGGAGGGCACGTAAAAGTCGGGTTTTTTTTTCGGAATGTGTATTACTGTTGGCCCTACTGGCCTTGACAGCGTCACCGGGCGGGAGTACTGAGACTCAGCCGTGATAAAGGGACAGCCCTCACGGGGCTCAAATTTGATTCCGTCCTTAGGGTGCCTCCTGCGAAGCCGAACCACGGCGGCGGACGTCATCGGAGATGGAGGCAGCGCTCCGAGCGCATTCTATACGATAGACTCACCCGACGGTGTGAGCGCGACGCGACGAAACAATGGACCTCGTCCTCGCCGGCGAGGGGATAAAAAGTCGGTCCCGGCTGTTATCAATATGATGACAGTTGATAAGTGAAGTCAGAGGCCTATACGGGCGACCTGAACAACTCTGACACTAGGTTGGCCACTGACCACTCAATAAGAAGAAGCGTAAAATGACTTAAAACTAAATTCTCAATGTAACAATAGTCCAAACGTCGCCATATTCGAGCGTAAATAACTGACGTGAGTAACCAAGAAAATGTAATATACGAAAGATTGTGCAGGTGTCGATATTATAAAACTTATTTTGTCGATTCCCAAAAAATTGCTTTTTGAGTTACGTCGTTTTCATCCTAAAGGTGCGATATTAAAAAACATGTTGATTCTATATAAATTATATTATTTATTTAATGATTAAATATGACCAAAATTATATAAAGTTAAAATGCCTTCAAGAGCCTTTATAAAAAGACTTGGCATAAAGAGTAGTCATAGTGTTACTGTGTATTCAGTGGTGCATTTACCAGCAGGCTGAGTAGGCTTGAGCCTAGGGTGGCAAATTTGTGAACCGATTTTTTCTTTGCGCCCCCTTATAAAAATCTAAAAGATTTTTACAAGACAATTTTCTGATGTTTAACAAGGAAATCTGCAACAATTTTGCCGATGACTCCCTCTCACTTGTCATTGTACTTTCCGAGTGGCAAACTTTGACGACATTGTGGCGCAGCGGTAGCGAACCTGCCTTAAACGCCACAGGTCGCGGGTTCAATTCCCGCTCGGAGCAGATGTTTGTATTAACAATGCAAGCATATTTTCCGGTCTGGGTGTATTTGTCCTTGTCGTTGTATGTGTTTCCGGACCCCCGACACAGGATATCTATAACCTAATGGGGGCCGTTGAGTGTGTAGTGTTTATTTAAAAAAATATCATATATCAACTTCCATATTCTGGAGTAAACACCTAATTCGCCCCCAACCAGAAATCGACCTTAGAAGAGAATCTAGGACATGACATTTGTAGAGGCAAGGGTGGCCTTACAGCCTATAAATTGAAAATTTTTAAATTCACCACTGTCTATATTATAGACCGGCCCATTCATATAGACAAAATGGCACAGATTCATTGGTGCCCCAATCGTGAATTCAACACCAACGCAATGGAACTAAGTTAGTCACACGTTAAGGGAACGTAACCACACTACTTGACCCATATCTTTTTCGTCCTAGCATTATCCCCATTATTACTATTGCATTAGTACTCTCCGGGGCACGGTGGGAAGACGCACAATGACAATCGCCCAGACCCCGTAAGATATTTATAACATCAATACAAATATCTGCCCCGATCGGGAATCAAACCCGCGATCGTAGAAACTTAAGGCAGGCTACCAACACACCTTAACGGTCTTCAAACTCGACTCATGTTTTTTACAATTTTTAGTTCCCTACTCATCTCGGTGACCACCTGAAGTATATTCCGCAACCCTCCATCCCCCTAGTTTTCACGTAGTAATTCAATTATGTTTTCAAATCGTTTTTGTAAAGAAAATTATTAAAATTGGTCACCCCCTAACAACAACACACCCCCCCCAACGTATCACATAGTATGATTACGTTTTTCATGTGGTGTTAAATTTACAAAGAGCCACCAATGAGTCTATGACATTTTATTGTATGAAACGGCCAGTCCATAGTATATAATAACTATATAGCATATATAAAATTATCAAAAATATATTTGTAGGGCGTCAATAAAATACTTTTATATATTGCAACAAATGTTAAATGTAAATATAAATAGTACACGCCAACCTTCTACGTCAGGGGGCTTACCATGAACTCTCATTGCGATTCAAATGACAACGTGACAGGCCGGGTCTCGATTCCCCCTCGGAGCGTATGTTTGTATTGACCATACAGGAATGTTTTCCGGTCTGGGTGTGTATGTGCTTGTCATTGTGTATGTTTCCGGACTCCCGACATAGTATATATTTATCGTAAAGGGGGCCGTTGAGCGTGTAGCGTTTATGCTCATAAAATTAGAATCGGTTTACGGTCAGAATTGAATTGGATCGAAATAGATTTGTTACTAAAAGTTCATGGTAATCCATCAGGGGGCCATTTAAGTATTCCACAAGCACTGAAAGGGCTCAGAGGGGGCTTCGCTTTGCTTATTTTAGATGTAGTTCATTGATTTTTGTTTTTTGGGTTTAAAGTGAATTTGATTTGGAGTAAAAATTGAAAACGATTTACACCCCTTTTTCAAGATGGTGGCTAACCCACAAGGGTTGTGACCCTCACGGTTATAACGTCACACTAACCCCTGTGACATTAATTGTGTTGTCTCACAAAATGTTACTTTACAATGGACTAATGGCGAACTAGAAGATTGAAATATTTCAGAAAAAAAAATTAAAATTAACCTAAAATCAAAGCATTATATATTTATTTTATTGACGGCCCTCAGTAATAAGAAATATTTTGATTATAATTAAATTAAATATATATTATATTGTTGTTCTTAAAATTATTGAAAGCTTTTCTATAGAATCTTTCGAATGAAATATTTTTAATAAAAATCTGTACGGATTGTCGGAGCTAGGGGCTTGTAGGGGCGTCTCTAGGGGGCGTCGCAGACCTTCGTACTTGGGCACAAGCACACATAACTTTAAAGTTAAAATTCAAATTATTTCAAATATTAAAGGTATTAGGGGACTATTGAAGTATTACGTAAAGGGGCCTAGGGTTTTTACGTTGCTTTTTTATGAGATGGGGAAGGGAGTCTGGGTGTAGATTACGTCAGCAATATTTTTTATATACTTTTAATAGTAAACTATATTAAATATGCATTAAATTGTTTCAAGAAAAAATAATCTGAAGAAATTGAAATATACGGATAACAATTATTTGTAAGCCTAAAGAGGAGGGGATTTTGCTTTGCACACTTTTGCTGACAAGAGCCTCCCCCTTAGCTAATGCGTAAGACTTTAAATGGCCCTCATACTGAAATATAATGGTACAAAAATTATTATTTGAGCTCTGTTACAATTCGGTTTTTGGGGGGCGCCAAATTCAAATCCCGCCCCGTGAGATGCATGACCTTAGCTACGACACTGTATAGGGTCTCGAATTTTTCATTTTTTTTTTATTTCACGTACAAATTTCGAATAAATTTTTCTTATTGTGTATTGAAAATGTAAAAAGTATTTTTGAATTATTTAAGAGCTAATAGCGTAGAAACACACATGCAAATAGCCTATAAGCTGTTAAAATTATTTATTACGTAAGAGATTTCGGGTTTTGAGTTATTATAATTCTTACTACCTTGTACAAAAATTGATAACCAATTTAAAAAAATCTTACGTAATACAATATTTATATCACAAAACCTTCTTACGTAATAAATAAATAATTATTTTTACCTACCTTTATGGAAATTTCGCTTTTAGTTCCTGGTACGAGGGACTATTATTATTATTACATTACGCATCTAGGGACATTCTCACCCGCGGAGTCATAGCCGAGTACATCCACTGATCGATAAACGATCAGTAGGTTAAGCAACTTTAGTCGCGGTCAGTCACTAGATGGGTGATCGCATAGTGGTATTTCAACTGAGCGTCTCCGTGCTTCGGAGGGCACGTAAAAAGTCGGTCCCGGCTGTTGACAATTTGACAACAGTCGTTAAGTCAAGTCAGAAGCCTACGGGCGACCTGAACAACTCTGACACTAGGTTGGCCACTAACCACTCGATAAGAAGAAGACCCGCGGATCAATCGCGGGTGGCAATGTCCTATTTTTCTCCCCTGGTACGATGGAAAGTTCGCTTTTAGTCTCTGGTACGAGGGATGAACATACGGTTGCTAGGTTACCGGGTGGTATAGTGAGTTAATTAGTGTCACCTTGCCGGGAGAGAATTGGGCACTATTCTCCCTCGTAGAAGAGACTAAAAGCGACCTTTTCATCGACATATAAAATTAATTACTGACATAGAAAAATATTGATTATTTGATATTTTGAATATGTATTTTTTTGAATGTTCAATCACTCGTCACAACCACGTGTTTTTTCTTAATAACCACAAGGAATGTAACACAGCGTACACAATTTTAATGCCATGTATTATTTAATTTAAAAGTTTCAAATATAAAAATGTTGAATTTAATTTTGTTGATTTATGGAAAATAAAAACTCAAAACAAAAGGGCCTTGTAATCGCTTTGCGTCTTCGCTCCGGACATATTACACTGGACAGCTTATTTAATGGGTAAAGTCTTCTTCTTCATCCTAGCATTATTCCCGGTATTTTTATATACCCAGGGTCTGCTTATTACTCTTATCCGGATTTGACAGGTTACTAGTTTTTACACGGAGCGATTGCCATCTGACCTCCGCAACCCTAAGGGCGAACCAGTAACTCATTGGATAAGAGCAATTTACTTATCAAGAGTTAACGATTATTATCAGATGTTATTGATAATAACCGGGACCGACAGCTTAACGTGCTCTCCGAGGCACGGTGGGGAGACCTACAGACAAACGCCCAGACCGAGACAGAAATTTTAACAAACATCTGCCCGAGCGGGAATCGAACCCGCAACCGTCGAGACTAAAGGCAGACTCGCTACCCACTACGCCACAACGGTGTATATTTAATGGGTAAAGTATTGTCACCAAACTGCATGGAATGTGGAGTCCCAGAAGACGTTTACCATGTTTCAGTGGAGTGTGTTCGGATTGAGTTGCAGAGACGTATTTTATTGGAAACAAACAATCTTTTTAAGAACTGGTGATATTAATGTAATACTTGCTAATCCATCTTCTATATCCGCAAAATTATTGTACAAATTATTTAAGCTAGTTATAAATGCTAGAACTTTAAATATTTAGATTTTTTTTTTTTTTTTTTTTTTTTTTTTTTTTTTTTTTTTTTTTTTTTTTTTTTTTTTAAGAATATTAGCAATGTTTTTTCAAGGCATTACTAATATTCCTATTGCCCTCCAAATAAGCTCGAAGCTTGCGCTAGGAGTGGGTACGACAATAGTCCAAGGGGGTCAGGATCGAACCTCGACTCTCGCGTTAACGGAGCGAAGTCAGCCCTTCTACCGTTGAGCTATTGAGGCTTCAAATTTTATTGAGGCTTCAGATTTAATATAATATTATTGTGTAAAAGCCATATGGTGCGACGTGGTCGCATTTGTGATAAAGCTCCTTAAATAAAGAATTAAAAAAAAAACGAAAGGTCCGGCTCGACCGGTGAAGTATCCTCTCACAGAAAATCGGCATAAAGTAGCAGTAGGTACTGTTGCGTTTCGTGCGATGAGTGAGACCGCCCGAGGCCCAATCGTCCCCACCACTCCTCCTTTTTCCTACTCATTCCTATCTTCCTCCCTTAGGTTGGCAACGCACATGTTGACTGGTTACCATCAGGTAGGTTTGATTTTTTGCCAACCGTCATGAAAAAAAAAAATTAAGCAGCACGCAGTGGTGAGATGAGAAATCGTCACTTAAGGTTTCTTTACGATTCTGTATTGCTGATGGCTCTGACTCTGACAGTGTCACCGGCCAGGAGTGCCTGAGTATGTGCGGAGGCTCAAAGTTGATTTCGTCCATCGTTTGCCTCCTGCGAGGCCGAACCAGGGCTTGCCATCGATTGCCATCTGACGTCCGCAACCCTCAGGGCGAACCAATAAGTCATCAGGTTATTATCAGATGTTAAGATAACATCCGGGACCGAAACCGATGGGGAGACATACAAGGACAAACGCCCAGACCGAAAAGTATTTGTAACAAACATCTGCTCCGAACGGGAAACGAACCTGTGACTGTTGAGGTTCAAAGCATGCTCACTAACTACACGTCACTACTGTTGTCATATTATAGTTTTTTTTTAAATAATATTAACTATTAATAAATAAGTATTTTAGCAAAAATAGTGATGTACATTCAGTTAATACTAGAAAAAAAACTAACTTTGTAATCCTAGCTTTCGTCTGCGTAAAGTCAGTAATTCTTTTAAGGGGCTAGGTATTCGCATTTTCACAAAATTCCAGATTGCTTATTGGAACTGCCAACAAGCAAGTTCCAAATGTACATAAAAATAAACTTATCAATAAAGCCTATTATTCGTTAGAGGAATATTTTTCTGATAAAAATGCTTGGGACTCTTAATATTGCTGGATCTCATTCAAGAACCAAATTTTATAAGAAATAATACAATTGTAAACAACATATATTTAAAAAGAGTAACTGTCGAGTTTCTTGTCGGTTCTTCTCGATAGAATCAACCTTCCGAACCGTCGGTAGCGTTTGACTTTTCTAAAGTATTTTTTAAAAGTCTACTTCAATTAAAATAATTTTGATTTTAAATATTTGGTGGATTCGATTCTACCGCGTTTTTACCCATACTAAGAATTTCATATTTTTATTCTACATTGGTCCGGAACCCTATATCTGTGAATCCAACATGCACTTGGCAGTTGGTCTGTTAACCCTTTGATACATGACAAATGTCATTGTCACTTTTGCTTAAACGCGCGAGATTATTCGGTTTGGATTCGCATTTCAGATAAACGCATAAATAAAAAAATCCAGACGACTTATCCATCTTCTGTGAAAAGTTTAAGATTTATGAAAAGTTTCTCTATTGGAAATATACCATACAGAAAAGTCATCATTACAATAAGATTATTTCATGGCGTTGAAACATTTAGAATTGTTGTGACGTATTTATATTGAAATAAAATGATTATCATATTCATAAGTATTATGAATACCTATGCAATGAATGCAGAAAGAACTGTGCTTCGAAAAAATAGTGCGTTATAGTAGACTCAATTGATAAAATATTTACAAAAACTACTTTGAAACTTGATTCCCTACATCAGAATTGTCGTGTACGTGTCACAAGTTTACAGTTGTTGAAATTATATTTAGATGAATAATTGACTACAAAAAAACTATGAAAAACTTGGTAAACTATCTATCTTTAGATCTTTTAGATAAAACTTTGATGTTGAATGAATAAAATATGGAAAAATGGTAAATAAAGTACGAGTAGGTCAAATTACAAGGTCCTGATTTATATTATTTTTTTATGTGAAATCTAATTATATTTTTGTTGAATTGTAGTGAATATTGATTATGAATAAATAGTTATCAGTTTCAAATAAACGTTTATGGTAGTTTTCATATAAATAAAGCAAAAAAATGTTATCAAAACATTGCATTTTTACGAAAATTTAGGTTACGTTATATTGACATGTAGTGCCGGACACTATTGTCGATAAACAATTTATTTTCTTACAGGATTTTCTTCTGTATTTATAAATAAAATTGTTTATATAAAATTTGGTTTTCTTTATTTTTCTTCGTATGTCAATTCTTATTTTCTCAAAATAACATTATTTTTTGTTTATAATTAGAATTATTTATTATGCACATAAACATGCCTGTTGTATTACATATAAAATATTTATTTTATTCTATTTTAGATTTATATTACAAACAAAAGTTAACTACTCATTGACATTGCCACCGATGTCAGTTTTACAATCTTCTTATTCTTTGTTAGACCATCCAGCGAACTATAGCGGTGCTAAGATTCTAAAATGCACGTTCTCCTCCAAGTCTGTCCGAAATCCCGAAATCCCTAGTCTTTGCCTGGTGAAACAAAATTTTTTAACGATGACGACTAAATGCTTATGCAAATTGCAAACAGTTTATAAACTATATCTATTATTTTACATATCAAATTTAGGGTAAATTTAACTGCAATCTTGCTTTAAAATATAAAATGTGATTTAAAGTAACTTTTTCCGCTTGTGTTGTTGTTGGCCCTACTGGCCTTGCCAGTGTCACCGGCGGGGTGATCAAGTACAAGACCCAGCCGAGAAAGACATTCCAGTTTGGAATAAGCTCGATGCAACGGACGGAAAAACTAAGACGACTACTGTCGGTACTCCCAACCCTGCGCCCTAACAATTTTATCCCTCCATCACACAAGGCTCATCTACCACTGACTTACAGCTGGTCTGCAAAATCATAGCTCAAATCGATATGGCTGAAATAAGCGCTTTCACCACCCAAATCAGAGATCCGCAAATAGGTAACGTAACTGCATTCGTAGACAAAATTATTAGGTTCAATGGCTCAAGCCGCTAGAATAAAACCCCTCTCTCTGAGCTTAGTCACGTGTAATGCAAAGGTCTTATTGATCAAATCGGGCAAGTTCGCGATTTCCTTAAGAACCACGAAGCTTTCGCGATCCATAAGTAGACTTATCCGAAACGACAGAGTCGGCAAGGCCAAGTGCTTAGCTGACAATAGGCCAATAGAACCCGAGCGCCTATTTAAGGTGAACACGAAGTTGAAAGCATATAAGATAAGTCTCCATAGCTCCTGCGGACGAACCATTAATCCTCACCACTGTAGAGGAGGTCGAATCGATAATCAAAGGCCTTCACGATAAAAAAATTCCAGGTCCTGATCCCATCACCAATAAGATTTTGAAAAGGCTCCTGATTCAAATTTTGAATATCCTAATTCTCATTTTCAATGCTCTACTATCAGAATGCTCATTCAGGAAATGAGTGAAAAGAGTTCATCAGTGAAAAGAGGCCATAGTATCGGTAGTATATTCACAAACCCAGTAAAGCAAGGAATCAACCCGCGAGTTATCGTTTGATCAGCATACTCTCTCTCGGGAAAGTCTATAAATATCCTGCTAGCATGAATCAAAAACATGATGATTTTAGTGGTAATAGATGAACAGTTTCGTTTTTGTAAAAATCATTTGTGCGTTAATCAGGTCCACCGCATAACGGAGCACATTTTAAAGGGCGTCACCCGTGCGCGAAAAAATACGACTGGGACTCTCTTCTTTGACGTCATTAAGGCTTTCAATAAATTCTGGCACACTGGCTTTACTTTTGAGCTTTATCGCCTAGGATTGCCAGATAGACTCATCATACGAGACTACTTATCAAATCGAACTTTTCGTTATCGAGTAGAAGGCATTCTGTCTTGCCCTCGTCTTATAAGGGATGGAGTCCCACAAGGTTCCGTTTTAGCTCCATTTCTATATTCATTATATATAAACGACATACCTAGACAGACCTACAATATCTATCTCTCACTCTTCGCGGACGTCTGTATCTGCTTCCGCTTTAACCAAGTGTCTCCAATCCGCAGCCGATGCTCAAGGCAAATGGTTTAAAATCTTGGAAGATTGAATTCAATCCAGAGAAAAGCGTAGGATGCCTATTCAACAAACCTCGCATTAGAACTTACTGGCGATCCAGTCCACCTGTAGTCATCACTTTATTTGACCGTTCCATCCCGCAGAAAGATAAAATGACAACTGACTATCGCTTGAAGATCATATCCACATGGTACGCAATAAAGCAGCTTTCGTTCTGGGCAGACTGTTTGCGAAGAAGGACTGGGCAGAAGGAGTAAATTGTCCTTATAAATATAAATAAATAAGGTCACATTGTACAAAGTCTGCGTACACCCTGGTTTTTCGCATGCACATGCACGAAAAACATTTCTTACGAATGTCCTCGCGCTGCCCATGTAAGGTGCAAGTCTCCATAAAGGTTTTAAATTCGACTCGATTCGAAGCGTTTATCGCAAACCTATTTCAATCAAACTATCTCCCATCCCGATCCTCTGCCTAGACAGGATAGTATTTATTAAAACAGAGTTGACAAACCAAACTAGATACAGACACGCACACAACACCGTCTTCGCTGGCGAGGACGGGGTCCATCGTCTTCGCAGATGAAGTCAAAGTTTCTTTCTTGTTTCGCACACCTGCGAGAAAGTCCATCGATTAGTTTGCGCCTCCATTTCCGACGACGTCCATTGATTTAGTTCAATCTCACAGGAGGCAACCTATGGACGAAATCAACTTTAAGCCCCCACCCGGTGACGCTGTCAAGGCCAGTAAGGCCAACAGCAATATACAATCAGATAAAAAGGGATATGAACGCAAGGATCCGAACACATTTTAATCGATGGACTCACCCGACGACGTAAGTGAGTCGCAGGTGTGCGAAAAAAGAGACTTCGACTTCATTTGCAAAGACGGTTTTAAGATTTATTCGATCTGCCCAACATAGCATACATTTTTCTCAGAACGAATGCTGCTTTTTTATGCGAATATGAGCTTCAAACGGTAGTCTATTGTCAACTAGATACTTGGTTTCATCTTTGTCCGGCATATGGGAGAGGATTTGCTTTTGCTGTTTCGCCAGATTATTTCGGATCATGACCTGTCGATAGAGGCGAGTTAGAAGAGAAGACAACTCAGGCGCACATGACCACAAGGCAATGCCAGTCAGGCCCATTAGCTTTTTTTTTATTCATATATGGGTAAGCTCTTGACCTCCATCGAGGGAGAAGGTCTACGTTGGAGCGAGCTAACTCATGAGAAGCCTATGTACTAATACAGACGCTGGAAGAACATTCCAATCCCGCCGTGCACCTTATGAATGAGGAACGAAAGCGCATAGTTTGGAATATTGGGGTATATCGACCAGATATGTAGAAGAACGGCGATGGCAGTATAAGTGTATGGAGCTCATCAGCACACTCCCTGAAGTAGAGTCTATAGAACACTGACAAGCAAGCGACTTTACGACGGTGCGGCAGGCTGGTATTTAGCTGAACCATCCCACAGGTGGGTACAGTACTCCATGCAGGGCCGGACTTGAGCTTTATATAGTGTTTCGGAAGCTGTTCTAGGCGTGAAGTACCGCGTCACCTTGTTGAGAATGCCCAGGTTTTTGGCCGCCGATTTGAGCCTTGGACTTGGCTGACGCCAAAATTGAGGTTAGCACTCAATTCCATGCCAGGAAGTTTAATGCGGCCGGTGAATTCTATAGACACCACGGTAGGATTCAGCTCGAAAGGACTTCTTTTTGCGGAGAACAGACAAACCTGCATTTTGGAGATGTTAAAAGCGACCAGATTATCGTCACCCCCTGGGAGACTCGGCTTAAGGTCACATTCGTCTGCTCCACCTCTCTTAAGGATCGTACTGTGTCCCCGTCGTCTCTTGCACTAGAAAGGTATCTCACCGTTACTGTACTGTCATCAGCGTATCCGACTATGCCTGGCACGAGCAAATCGTTAATGTGTAGTAAGAAAAGAATAACAGAGAGAATTGACCCCTCAAAACTCCAGCATTAATAGCCAAAAGGTCAGAAGAGCAGCTATCTATGACTACTCTGATCGACCGCTCACTCAGGATGTGACGACCTCATCGCCCGCTGTTGGGATAACTTCTGTCACAGCAGAGATTATTCCACCAGTGCAATCAGTCACACTGGTGGTAGGTCATTTCTTGCAAGAAATCGGCTAGGTAGGTTCTACCACAGTGTCAAATATTCTGCCGCCAAATAGTAGTGCTTAGGCATTACTGTGTGCCGGTTTGAAGGGCACTGTACGCTAGTGAAATTCCTTGGCAGAGGAGATTTAATAACTAATATCTCGAGGTTACATAGCCTTATTCAGATTTAGAGTGCTGAGTATTTGGAATATCTCTTTTTCCGAATATGTATCTGTCGGCAACACGGCTAGCAGCGTGGCAAATAAATGACGAAGTCATCGAGCGAAACAGTCACAGTCGGCGATACGGACACCGCACAATGCTCGAATCGCGCCGAGCGATAAGCTCCGCCCACAAATGGACGCGACCGGAGTCGGCAAGACGGGCACCCGCAGGCTACCATGTCCTGTCAAACGCTAGGCCCCGCCCACTAGTCATAACATAGTTATATTGAAAGTTTTGTATTTGTATAAAAGTAAAATGTTAGATAGATAAATATATAATAGATATAGATATGAAGGAAAAGGAAATAATTATATTAAATATAATATAACATTTTAGAATATTTTGGGAAATGATTAGGATAGCGTAATACGTATGAATATCTATCATTTGTAATGTAGAAGGCATAATTATTGTATAAATAAATCAAATTATGTTAAGAAATAAATGAATAAGGTAGATAGTAAGTCGTACACAGTTACAAAAATGTATGTTTTCGCTCGCTTGTTAATTACTGGATGATTGTTATGTTATTAATTATATGTTATTTGATAGGTTAGTTTCTAAGGAATCTAACGATGTATAATATGTGTATATTGAAATAAATAAAAGAAAAGTGGTCTAAGAAGGTCGGCTCATAGTGAAAATGAGAGTCGAGAGCGGTCGATTTTGCGCGGCTCTCGTTAAGGTATTGCCGAACTCAGTAGCCCGAGCCCTCAAATTCGACCAAGGTGTGCTCTTTCGACGAATACAACCGAGTATTATACGGAGACACCCGAAGCGAGCCGACCTTCGAAGATTATTCGAAGTTAAAATCGGAGTCAGTTGTTTAATTTACACTGAGCTGCAGGAACAGGGAGCAGACGACCGGCGCTCACGATAGTATCGTCTGCCCATTCGCGGAAGGGTCACGGAGGGAGAGGAGAGTCGGTGTTGGACCATCACTTACACCGCTCCCCGAGTGACTGGCACGCCGCAACAGTATCTCTTATATTGCAGAGTCACAACGAGGTAGCAAAAGGTAGGCAGTTACCAGCGGCATCTAATTGGTAATTCTTCGCAACTAGAAATGCAAATAGTTCTGCTTTCTTTCTTTTGGCGGTGTGAGCTAATGAACCATCTGACTTTTGCAATAGCGGTAAAGGAGACCAAAAGAAAAGGGACGAGTAAGATGGGTAAGGGTGGTTTGTCTAGCTCCAATGGTTGAAGCGGGCCTACGGAGGGCACATTTGTCAGACTTGGCAAAACTATTAAAGAGTCTTTTCAGTATCAAGACATTCGACGCATTGCGGGCTCGAGCATCCACACACTTCTGGTAGGCTAAGTGCTTACGTGCTTCGGCACTATCACGCTCGAGAGTTGAACCAAGGGGACGCTTTCGCATAGAGTAAGCCATCAGAATATATAACGACAAATTCCATAGCCTTTAATATCCTTCAGAAACACCATCTGCGCAGCACGCCGGGTCTTTGAAGAGAATCATATTTGCTGCCAAGGGTTAGAGACACAAAGAAATGAAGCATCTCATCCAACTCGGCTGACTTGTGTCAACATTTGCTCGAGTTCAGGTGGCGAGTAAGCAGACACAGATTTCATCAGATGGCGGTCGTAGCTACTTAACCTCGCCAACTGGATGCGGTCAGCCAGCGGAATACCGTGTTTAGGATCCTGCTAGCCTCCGCAAATAGTCACATTTAATCCTAGTAAATGTGTCTAAATGAAAAACATTGTTATAAAAATCCTTTTTTTTATTTACTATTATAATTATAATTCTCATAATCTGTACATATAACAAAAATATAAATTTCGTAGAATTTATTAAGTAATCGTATACTAGTCATGTTTTAAAAACCGTTTGATTTTTTTTTTATTTTCTTAGTACATTGCTATCGCTTTGGCAATTGCGACTCAAGCATCTAGTCAATACCAGCATGAGTTGTTGCAATTGGAGGTGGCTGAATAAATTCTTATAGTGTTCCCATTTACTTAATTTACAATTATTGTCTGTATGATGCTGTCATCCTAGGTAGAACAGTTATAAAAAGCCGGCAGCTAAACTGGCTCCGGTTCAAAAAATCTTCATACTGAAAGAAGAAGAAGAAAGAAAATCGAAAATCACTTAAAATTAAGCTCTTGGCCTTCCTACAGCCGGTCACTCCTTACGATTTCCAATGGTGTCATCTAAACAAATGTTTTCCAGCAGGGTCTCGTCTTCTACGGAAATTCACAGCCTGAAGTCCGAATACAGAAGTCTTAAATAGAAAGAATTAAAAAAAAAAAAAAAAAAAAAAGAAATATATAACATATAAGATATAACAAAAAGTTATAGAATAAAACCCTTTTGAATAATGTCGGTAAGAAAATATAATGGTTTGTGTCCTCATTTTGATCAATTCAAGTATGATTAGGCGTTATTCGTCAAAATTTCTTCTTGAAATAAATAAATTAATATAATTAGCACGTCCTTATTACACGAGTTAGTTTTTTCAAACTTACTATATTATGGCTAAAGTGGTGAATGCGACCTTCTCTTCATCCGTACCATAGCGGTGCCGCAGTTATTTCCGAATCGAGTGGCGCAGCTAGTGATTACAAGCGTAAGGTAGATGAGTTCTCCAAAATCAAAAAAGATAGGCTTAAATTTGTAATGCTTAAGGAAGACAAGTAGACCGTCGGGCATTTTTTTTCTGGAAACAGTATATAAAAAGCTATACTAAAAATAAAACCATGCTAAAATTTTTAAATAATAGTTAATCATAATTGGCTTTTATTAGTAGGAGAGCTATGCTTGTCCCATCATAAATTGGGCCAGCTCGAATGAGGGAGTACGACCCTCTCACAAAAAATCAGGCGTTAGGTAATAAGAGAACTGTTTCGTTTCGTGCAATGAATGAGAGCGCCGTAGGCTCAATCTCCCACCAGTCCCACATTTTTTTCCTTCTCATTTCCTACATCCTCTCCCTTAGGTTTGCAGCGCACATATTCTACTTTAAGTTTATTATGTTCATAGGTTGCGGTGAATGCTTCGAATCCTCTCGAGTAAAAAATTTCATTTATGAGTACCTTATTCATATCTAGTCAATGTTATAGGTATATAAATATGTGGCCTCCACTTCGTCCATGTCGTAGTCACAGATACGGTATACGGTATAGCAGCGGGAGAACAGTAGTTCTCCCTCGTAATCTTCGCCATACAAACAATGCGACCGACATTTGTATTCTTAGGAAATATATTTATAGGAAAAAAGATAATGAATCATGATCATGGATGGTGATTAGATACATTACAAAACAAATAATGGTTTATAAAATAATGAAATAATATATTATATCGATATCGATAAAATTTCCACCCGCCCTGTAGAATTTATTCTGTGAACAACTAAATAAAATGTTTTCAGCTGTCAATATATAATGATATACTATTATGAGACAAAACACTATAAAAATAAAGCATATCATTCTATATTGAAATTTGAATGACAGCAAGCCAATTGTTGGCAAATATGTACAACAAAATACTGAAGTTTTCCGTATTTTTTGTCGAATGATTTCTTCTTTTTTTTTCGGGGACAAGCATAGTTATTTGTTTATGTAAATACTGTAATTGCGTCTATGTAGAGTATTTGAAACGCATATAATTGAATTTGTAGAGGAAATACTTGAAAATAGCGTATAAGTGCTATCCATATTCGAGCTTGAAATTTTTGATAAATACGATAAAAGATAAAAGTCCAGTTATAGAAATAGCTTTATCGTTTCTAGACCAACATAAATAACACTAGTCTTTGGATGAAAATGCACTTACCGTCAATAAAAATGCTTACAAAAACGGAGATTACAACTTTCTGTTTCATAAACTAAATGACATTTGCCAACTCGTTTTTATCGCGGTAAAGACGATATTACTTTTAAGCTTTCTGCGTAGCGTAAAATTTAATATATTTTATTATAAACAATAAAATTTCGAAAAATTGAGTCACTTGTACACCGAAAAATAATATTTAAAGTTAGGCGGGATAATGAGACTATTTCTGTCAAAATCGCAAACTGACGGCCAGCCGGCTGCTCAATATGAATCCTCGATAGGTTAAAGAATCAAAACTATTTTTTATTATATATTTTTTTTTGGTACGTACTGGCAATAATCTTTTAACATATCCGTTGCTATGGTGACAAAATAAAAAACAAACTATTCAAAACAAAAAAGCAACTTGAATTTTGATAATTTGGAGTTCTAGAAAACAAAAACCATGTCTGGATTAAGTGGCTACGACAGTGAATCCGTTGGATTCGATTGTGTTATGGAAAATAAACGATCCCTCGCAACCAGTTCATCACAGACCACAGAGTTCAGTGAGTATGGTACAGGAACACAAACTAATATGTCCAAAGACCAGGGTTCTTTGATACGACCTGACGATGTAACCGCTGATGTCCCAAACGAAGTACCAGCTGGACTCAACGAGTTCCTGAGAAAAGTTGCACCAGCGATGATGGAGCAATTGAGCCAGAACGATCGTGAATTTTACAACGATTCTTCAGATTCTGACGAGGAAGATATGATTACTGCGAAATTATTACAGGAGATAAAAATTAAAGATACTTTAGGATGCGGCGATCATGGCGCATCAATACTTGGTGTAACATGGAGTAGTGCTGGTAATTCTTTAGCGGTCTCCATTGGGGCGATGCAGCACGAAACTTGGTGTGTGAACTCTGGTCTGATAAAAGTTTATACATTAAAAAGGAGTGAGGAAAAATTTGTCCAAACAATTGACGTCTCTGAGAAGAACTGCGTCAGTGTTTTGAAGTACCATCCGACGGTTGCCGCTTTGCTTGCTTACGGTACAACGTCTGGTGAGGTTGTGCTTTGTAATTTGAGAAATGAGAGCTTAGATGAAGGTACTCAATTGGCATCGCCGTCTGGTTGTCACGGGTCCCGGCGCGTGTCGGCTCTGTTGTGGGCTGATGCGCCATTATCAAATATATTTTTGCTGATGCAGATTACTAATAAGGGAAAACGACGTGGGGCTGCTGATCAGGTAAATAGCACACGCCAACTACATTCGTTTATAAAGGGCTCTTTTTGTGGGGGCACGCAATGCCCCTAAAGGAATTTCTGCAATATTGAAAAAAATGTCATAAAAATATAAACAAAATATTATTACAATTTTGTTGTATTTTATGGCAATTATTTCGATATTGTCACAATTTTCCTAATACAAAATCTAATCTACTAAACAGTTACCGTGTTGCCGCGTACCATAGAAATTCTCATACTAGTTGAGAGCTTGAGACTAGCCTGTCACCGTACTGTAGCTGATAATGATGCATTAGTTTATCTTTGTCTAAGTAGATAAAAATTATGGACTTACTTTCATGAATTATTAAATTTTCTTTTTTATGATACTAAGTTTGCAAAAAAGCATACGGCTCACCTGATGGTAAGCGGTTGCCGTAGCCTATGAGCGCTTGCGATGAGATGAGATGAGATGAGATATTGGTTCTTAAATCTCTTTTGTCCAGTAATTTCAAGAGCCTACAGTGCCCTTCAAACCGGAATACAGTAATGCCAAAGACGCTACTGCTTTGCGGTAGAAAACTTGTCAGTGCGGTAGTACCTACCTAGCTGGCCTCTTGTAACAAAAGACCTAAAACCAGTGTGACTGATTGCACTGGTGGAATAATCACTGCTGTGACATAGATCATCCCAACAGCGGGAGATGGGTTCGTAGCGTCCCGACGCCAATATAAAATTACTTTGGTTATATCATTAAAAATTATTTTTAGGTTCTATTTTCCGCTGGTTCCGACGGCACTCTAAACGCTTGGCAAGTCAACGTTAATAATAAAACATTCGAAAATATTATCTGTTACAATATAAATGGGACCCAAAAATTGGCCCCAGATATCACCTGCTTCGATTTCATCAAGAGTTACCCACTACGACCAGCTGATGAAAAGACCCCTGATGATATTTTCGTAGTGGGATCGAAGACGGGGAAGCTATTTTTGTGTAAGGTTAAGGGGGAGGAATTTGACCCTGTTTACGATGTTTTGGATGGGCACGCCACTTGCGTTCTAGATGTGGCCTTCAGTAGTCAAAGACCTGGTATTTTCGTGTCAATTTCTATGGACTCCGAGTTGAGGGTGTACGATGTCAACCAGGGGAATCTTTTGAAGGTATTGTTAATCTGATTGTAATCGGTTTTTTATGTCATGACGGTTGTCAAACAAGCATACATAAGGTAAGCAGTCACAGCAACCTGTGAACGCTTGCGATACTTGAAGTATCACAAACGCGTTGCCAACCCAAGGAACAGGAGAGACGGAATGAGAGGAAAAAAGGATGGGAACAGAGGGGGTGGGAGATTGAGCCTTCGGCGCTCTCACTCATCGCAGGAAACGCAACAACAACAACCTACTTGACGCTGATTTTCTGTGAGAGGGTAGTACTTTCCCGGTTGAACCGCCTCTTTTGTGCTGAGTGAACAATTATTCTCATTTGTAGATGTCACTAACGCGTTGCCAACGAGAGATATTGACTCTTAAATCTCCTTTGCTCAATGACTTCACTAGCTACTGTATCCTTCAAACCGGAACCCAGTAATACAAAACACTACTGCTTTGCCATAACCTACCGAGCTGGCCTCTTGCAACTAATGACCTACCTTATAGGTATAGATATTTTAATCTAAATTGAACAAACTTTCAGGTTTTCTGTCTCGATATACCCATATCCTGCATGAGCTGGTTGTCACCGCCGTGCGTGGTTGTCGGGCTGTCCGGTTGCGAGGAATCGCTGCGTGTGTACAACGCGAGTAGCGGACGGGTTGTACCCGTCAGAGGTATGACTGGTTGCGGTGACGTCACGTGCGCAGCAGTCAGTCAGTTTGTGTAAGTAGCGGTAGATTTATTTAATATATTTAAATGAAAAGGCTTGATTAGTAGAATACGTTTTTTTTATGTTTAATTTAATTTTTTAAATTATTATTTCCAGTTCATGTCGTATAGCTGCCGGCGACAGAAATGGTACTATAAGAATATGGGAGCTTCCAACGAGACGGATAAAGCTTACAGATGATGATCTCGACTTTTAAAAAAACATTCAGTGGCGGATTTAAAAATTTTCAAGGTATAGGCTGTAAATAGAGGTGTGCGAATAGTTCGAGCTTACGAATTATTCGATTCGAAGCTGGAATCGAATAGTTCGAAAGTTCCCTAATTCGAATCGAATCGAATATTGATATTTCATTCGATTCGAACGATATTCGCACACCCCTAGCTGTAAGGTTTTTCCCGCCTTTACCTATACAATTGTCATGTCCTAGATTATTTTACAAACCAACAAAAGGCCGATTACTGGTAGGCGGTGAGCTAGCTGTTTACTCTGGAATATGGAAGTTACTACTCCGTGTGTACAGTTACAAGTGAGAGAGGAAAATCATCGGCAAATTTGTACCTGTACAACATCGGAAAATCGTAAAAAAAAAGTTCAGTTCCCAAATTTGCCGCCCCAAAAATCTGCCGCTCTAGGCTCAAGCCTACTCAGACTTGCTGATAAATCTGCCACTGAAAACACTTAGTGATAGAAACATAAACCTAAAAGTATTTGTGTAACAATGCCCGCGGCTTTTCTCACGTTAATGTAGTTAAAAGTTATTTTTCTATTTCATAAGAAACCTGTTTTTTTATGGTCCTACTGGCCTCGAAGGTAACTAAAATTAAAATATACCCATTGTGACTATCAAGATAATAAACTATTTGTGTGCCAAATTGTATCCAAATCTGTTTAACGTTCGAACTTTCACATAATCTGGGGTACGGTAGTGCCCCACCAAGTCAAGCAAAAAAGTAGCACGGCCGTACCGTATCCTTTTCTTGAAGCATTTCAGGCAATTTTTAAACACCTAGTCTAGACTTTTCAGTAACCAAGCACGCATTATTACAGGCTTCATTTAGTTACTCACTGACTGACCGGCCATCAAAACTCTAAGGCGCTAAAGTATTTCAATGCTAAGAATATGTTGCCGTACAACTGCTAAGTTTCAGACGTAGTTATACATGAGATCTCAACACTTTTTGCAGTAGAATAACTGCTTTGCAGGACTTGGATTTTTTTACATTTTAGATAACGAGGGTTATACGTCCTGCAATCACTGCGGGTTATGGTTAGGAACGTTGTTTCGGGACTTTAGGGAAACTATTTATATTTTTACAACTGCTGGAATTAATTTGATAAATTAGACATATTATAACCAAAGCCATCTATTAAGGTAACTTTAGTTCAACTTTTTTTATGTTAGAAGTTGGCAAACAAGCATACGGCCCATCTGATGGTAAGTGGCTGCCGCAGCCTATGAGCGCTTGCAGCACCATTAGTAGGTGCCACTCACACGTTGCCAACCTCGAGATATTAGTTCTTAAATCTCGTTCGCCCAGTAATTTCACTAGCGTACAATGCCCTTCAAACCGGAACACAGTAGTGCCTAATCACTACTATTTACTTGCTCGTTAAAGCAATAATAATATTATTACTCGTCAACAGTTGTCAGGAAGAGTCCTATTTTTTCGAACTGAAGTTTTCATTGCCTGGAAACACGGATAAAACAGCATTTTCTAAAATGAATCCTAGCTAGATCGATTTATCGTCCCTGAAACCCCCAGCATATGAAATTTCATGAAAATCGTTAGAGCCCTTTCCGAGATCCCGATTATATATATATACAAGAATTGCTCGTTTAAAGGTATTACATAGACATAAGAATACACAAAAAAAAGTGGGTGCGATATGCGTTGACTCCTGAGACTAAGAATCTCATGGACAGAACCATACCCTGTTGCCGCTCTTGTAACGTTATTTCAAAGGAGATATTGCTATCTTAGTCTGTTACTCGGAACACTAACACGAGTAAAAGAAATAGATATATATTATAGGTTCGCCAACATATTTATGTTTTATATCCTGTCAAGACTGTCAATTGTATAGGTAATTTGACATTACCCACACAAAATGGACTTTTTAGCTAATGTAATGTTCTTTTTCAGTTTAAACCATAGAAAGTGAAATCTTCTTTCTCTTTTATATTTTTGATAGTTTTTAAGTTGGAGAATATAACTTAGCATGCTTGCTTATATAATATTTCCGTTTATGATCTCATTACTAGCGTGGTCTATTTTTTATATGTCTATGTATGGGAAGCACAAAAGTTACCAGCATACCCAGGATTGCCTACCATGATGTTTTAGCGTAGACATTTTTGTTTTAAACGACATATTATTTAGGTTTAAAAAAGTAGATTAAATAATAATTTCAGCCATTATTTTAATTATTAAATAAATTTTAGTTATTTAATTTAATAATTTACATTTAATTTAGTCATTAATAAAAATAAAGACTTAAATTAATTAATATCTAGATACATAAATCTGAATATTGTAATTTCTTTTTAATTTTAAATATTTAACTGTAAAATGATTTCTTTTAGTTAATGTGAAATAAATGCGTGTCAATTAAATTTTGTTTTTATTTTAAAAGCTACTTCAGATTGGATTTTATAAAATACATATTAAAGGACTTGCTTTAATTTTTTTTCATCCTAGTATTATTCCCGGTATTTTGTTTTACCTAGGGTCTGCTTATTACTATTATCGAGATTTGCAAGTTTTCTAGTTTTTACACGGAGCGATTGCCATCTGACCTCCGCAACACTGACGGCGAACCGGTAACGCATTGGATAAGAGCAATTTACTCATCAAGAGTTTAACGATTATTATCAGATGCAATGTGATAACAACCGGGACCGACAGCTTAACTTGCTCTCCGAAGCACGGTGGGGAGACCCACATGGACAAACGTCCAGACCGAAAAAGAAATTTTAATAAATATCTGCCCGAGCCCGGGAAATAGCAACATTTAAATTATTAAATATGTTGTCTATGATAAAAACAAATCTTATTATTTGTAGTCGTTGATTAGTTCACATGTAGTTAGTTCAGTAAACGAACGTAGGTGAGGGCGTGTGTCTCTCTCCCGTGACAGCTGTCAATGTGTGTGACATAGCTGTGCAGTTGCACAGATAAAGTAACAGAGAAAGATAGCTCGGTCAGCCGCGACCGCAGATGCACGAAGCTTAGCTGATAGCCGATCTCCCTTCCCAGTCCCCCGCACAGCCACCGCGCAGCGCTACCGGTGAGCAAGCGGCGGTCGACGCGCTCCATAAAAAATATCCTTCAACTGGTTCCGCAGCGTGGTGATGAAAAATCTTGACGACTTCAAATAAAAACAAATTAAACCTCCTTATCATTTTGAAAGACGTATGCAAAGATACCTCACACATACTTTATAAGTTTATATTTATTTTTTTAACCCTCAGTTACATGTATCACTGCTACCCTTAATTTTTATGTTTCCGGATTTCATTACAAAATTGTGTAAGGATTTATAGAATACGCCTATTTATCAAATTTTGTAAAGATATTGTTATATATCGGGCCTTCCGATATATTATGTAATAAAAGTAAAACGCCTTGTAAATTACTTTATTTATTTTGATTAAATTACAATGTGTGGTGTTCGTCACAGAGTTGAGAGATCGAGAGAGAGATCGGTTATCTGTCAAAATTTGACAGACCCAAAAACTTACATTGACAGATGTTTAATACATTACAGATATAGCCCATAGTTTCCGAGTACATGTGACATACGGACCGACGGATGGACAGACGGACATGACGAAATTACAAGGTTTCCGTTTTTGCTATTTGGCTACGGAACTCTAAAAAGGCTAAATTAGCGTCACCAAATAAAACGGCTCATTTACGAAGGTACGAATAAGAATGGAGCAGGTTGCCGGGTAGCCGATGCTGGTTATCCGGTAGCGAGGTGTATGGGCATGTATAGCAGCTTTAATACGTACCGGCGTAATTTTGCTTTGCAGGCAGTCGCCGGGTGCACAACGGAGTAACTAGTGTGTGTACGTGCTACTAGATACGAAAATTGTGTCGTTTGAAAGCGATATAATTTACCGGACAATCGACGCCGGATACCCGGCAACCGGCACATGTGAAAGACACTAAGGGAGATGGAATATCAACATTCAATTTTTTTATTTTTTATTTTTTTTTATGTTAGAAGTTGGCAAACAAGCATATGGCCCACCTGATGGTTAGTGGCTGCCGCAGCCCATGAGCGCTTGCAGCACCATTAGTAGGTGCCACTCACGCGTTGCCAACCTCGAGATATTAGTTCTTAAATCTCGTTCGCCCAGTAATTTCACTAGCGTACAATGCCCTTCAAACCGGAACACAGTAGTGCCTAAACACTACTATTTGGCGGCAGAATATTGGACACTGCGGTGGTACCTAGCTAGCCGGCCTCTTGCAACAAAAGACCTACCACCAGTGTGACTGATTGCACTGGTGGAATAATCTCTGTTGTGACAGAGGTTATCCCAACAGCGGGCGATGGGGTCGTCACATCCCGACGCCTTTATAATTATTAAATATAAGTATTATTGTATCTATTACCCATATGTTACTAAATCTATGCTATGATCAGTTTATCTGAAGCGTAGAAAGAAAAAGAAGATAATTAGGAGGATTATTAGAAGATTAGATAAAAACCGCGTGACAATATTTTACGAATTTGAAATGTGCGAAATGTCATTACAATAATAGACAAATGCACCAATTGACAGTCTCGACCGGATATAAAACATGCCAACATTGACATTTGGGAAATAAAAAATAAAGGGAAGGTGTAGAAATTAGTTTTTAGTGAAATCATATTGTTTCTTTAAGACAAACCTTATTAACATTGCTTACAATTCACAATTGATAGCATCTTTAACTTGTCATTTTCGAGTGGAGAAATATCCAAGTCTATAGCAACACTTTTTACTTCGCTGCAGAGCAAGAATTTCACGCCCATGTGCTTGGGATCTACCGACTCACTCTCTTTCTCTTATTAATAGTAAACTAGTCCAAGACCTGAAGAAAACGTCAGTGTCATTAATAAAGACGCTGAAACGGATGAGACTGATAGAGAATATGTTATCTGACACCGTTGTGGCGTTGTGGGTAGCGAGTCTGCCTTTAGTCTCGACGGTTGCGGGTTCGATTCCCGCTCGGGCAGATGTTTGTTAAAATTTCTGTCTCGGTCTGTGCGTTTGTCCGTGTGGGTCTCCCCACCGTGCCTCGGAGAGCACGTTAAGCTGTCGGTCCCGGTTATTATCAATAACACCTGATAATAATCGTTAACTCTTGATAAGTAAATTGCTCTTATCCAATGAGTTACTGGTTCGCCCTTAGGGTTGCGGAGGTCAGATGGCAATCGCTCCGTGTAAAAACTAGTAACCTTTCAAATCCGGATAAGAGTAATAAGCAGACCCTGGGTACATAAAATACCGGGAATAATGCTAGGATGAAGAGAGAATATGTTAGCAGTTCTGTCGATTTAAATTCACCACATAGTTATTATTCATATTTAGCTATCAGCATCGCATACGTAAAATAAATAACATTTTAAACAAATAAATCAGTCTGTTTACTTACTTACTCACACAGAACTTTTCTTCTAGAACAAGACTTTAATCTTGACCTCGTAAAAATAAAAATATCTGTTAAAATCAAGTCATACCCCATTTTTTTTGACAATAGTATAGATTTGGAACATTAATTCATAATGCAGATAAATCGAAATTTATAAATAATCAATAACTATATTACAGCTAGAGATCTAATAATAGGTAGTAGGCTAATAATAAGCGTGCATAATAAGGCGTGCGTGCAATTTTGCAGTTGAAATAACTATAAAACTAATATTGGCTGTGGTCTCTGTGTATTATTCATGTACTTTGCTTTTTTCTCTGCGTATTATTCATGTATTTTGCTTTCTTTCTGTCGAGATTGTGCTTTGCAGTGACTTTGTCTGATATAAATATTTCCACTTCCGGTGGTAATCTTTGGGCTACATAATATAAACACTCCTGGGCAAATTTGTAACAACCTATCAAAAATACAATCAATCGGCCACTTATCGATTTTTTAAATTTTGAACGAACGAACATTAAATGACAGTCCCAGTTATTTTATTTTTTATTTTTTAGTTGAAACCACTATATTGGTGGCTCTATTTCATTTTTCAGTTTTAACCAATTTCAATATACAGAATACTTTATCTATTGTCTTCTATATCTATGGTTTTAAAATAATATCTGTATTATCTGTAATAAAAAGTAAATAATTTTAGAGTAGAGGTGTGCGAAAAATTTGAACCTACGAGTTATTCCTTGTGAATCGAATATTAATATTCGATTCGAAACTCGAAAGTTCCCGTATAATTCGTAAAATTTCGATTTTGATTTTTTTTGCGAATAGTTCGATTTTTTTCCAAATTATCCGTAAAGTATTAAATTATTTGTGAATTTTCGAGTATTTCGAATTCAGGGTTTCTTATGTTCAATATTCAATTATAAAAAAAAAATGCTAAATTATTGAAACAATACATGATGTATTCAAACAAAATTTAATAAGTAATAAGATCGAAACAAATAGAAAATATTTTTTGCCAATATTACTATCTAGATTTTTTAATGATTACCGACAGAGATGAACATATATTGAAAATTAGCAATTGTTTTCTCTGTGTAAATGATTTTAAAACGAAAAGTATATTATTTGTAAGTAGAATATTTCGATACACGATTTCTTTAAATCATTTTGATCATTGATCATTCAATTGTTTTCATTTAAATTCAAAGGAATTTAAATGAAAACAATTGAAAATCCAAAGATATTTCATTAATTAGCGAATTATTAAAAAAATTGCAAATTATTTGAAATTTTTCGAATTAGTCCCTTTTTTTTCAAATTGTTCGATTTTTTTCGAAATTATCGATTTTTTTCGAATTATTCGACGAGTTTCGAACTATTCGACTTTTTTTCGAATTATTCGACGAGTTTCGAATATTTCGATTCGAATATTGATATTCGATTCCATTCGAACGATATTAGCACACCCCTATTTGAGATTTTGATAAATAATCTATAACTCGTAAGAGGGATTTCCCTATAAAAATGTGTTTTCATTTATATTGTGTAGTGATTAATTGACTGATATTTACTGGAATTTTGATATCTATCATTATACCGACACGTTATACGTTTATAGTTTATATTGTAACTATACTGGGTTAAAAAGTGAACAGCTAAGTGCAACAGAAACGTTTAAACAAGTAGAATTTATTATTTAGTAGGATAATAGTAAGTGAAATTGTTTTCTACTGATCCTGAAAATATGCCAGGAATATCTTATAATAAAAGAACTGTGGGCGAAATGAACATTCATTCGTTTTGGTGGACTGTGAACTTCTCAAAAGGTACAAACAAGCAATTGTATGCAGAACCGTCAAAAGACCTGTGTTTAAGCGATCCTGATGTTCTACGAATACGCTTTAAAGCGCAACTTTTAGGTCGAGATAATGATGTTATTGAATTTTATTACTTATCACACAGTACAGCATTTTGGAAAATGAAACTTACATATGGTACCAGTTATGATGGAAGAAATAGAATAATTGAAAAAGATTATCATACAGTCCAAGGTAATAAATGGCAATATCTTGATACAGTAATTAGGCAAAAATTTGATTATAGCAGCTTTGAAGTAGAATTGGAATTCGAATTTTGTACGCTGAATGGTAATGGTATCGAAGAAGAGCCATCTAAAGTTCGACTGAACAATGATTTAGAGATTCTGCTTGATAATGGTAATTTTTGTGATGTCACACTGAAATCTGTTGATGGAAAAGAATACAAGGCTCATAAGGCAATGCTTGCTAGTAGAAGTGCTGTTTTGAAAGCCCATTTTGAGCATAACACAACCGAGTGCCAGAATGGTATTGTTGAATCTCCCTTTGAGGCTGAAGTGCTCGCGGAAGTGCTGACTTTTATATATACCGACAAGGTTCCCAAAGACGACATACCTCAGAATTTGCTGGCTGCCGCTGATTACTACCAACTTAGCGGACTAAAGAGTCTGTGTGAGGGTGCATTACATAAAAAATTAACAGCAGAAAATGCTCTTGATATTCTACAGTTGGCACAATTGTACTCTGCGAAGACATTGAAACAATTAACACTGGACTTCATAAAGGATGGAGAAGCTGTGCACATTATTAAAACAGACGCATGGGCTAAGTTTGACTCAGTTGAACTTATGAAATCTATTGTAGAGCAAATTGTAGCGGACTAAAGAGTCTGTGTGAGGGTGCATTACATAAAAAATTAACAGCAGAAAATGCTCTTGATATTCTACAGTTGGCACAATTGTACTCTGCAAAGACATTGAAGCAATTAACACTGGAATTTATAAAGGATGGAGAAGCTGTGCACATTATTAAAACAGACGCATGGTCTAAGTTTGACTCAGTTGAACTTATGAAATCTATTGTAGAGCAAATTGTTAATGATGTTTATATTAATGATGATTAAGAAAATATGGGGAAAGAAAATAGTGAGACACCTAATTTAGAGAGACGTATTTGAACTACTTCTTTTTAAAAATAAGTAGGTTTTAGTGATTGAATTATTGTCATTGTCTTAAAAAAACTTGTGTACTTTAAGTGAAAATTATAAAAAGAATCTTAATTGAAATAAAAACTTTGATTTACGATCTGTCGCTTTTTATTATAAACTAGCGGCCCGCTCCGGCTTCGCTCGGGTATAAAATATATATGATCCAGTAGTTTTGATTTAGTCATTACTGCCCGTGGCCGGCACGCGTTAAATGTTATTATTTACGACATCACATTAGAAACCTCAAAAATAACAGTATTTCTCCACAATTTAATGGATGTTATTATACATATAAACCTTCCTCTTCGATCATTATCCATCTATTTAAAAAAAACGCAACAAAATCTGTTGCGTAGCTTTAAAGATTTAAGCATACATAGGGATATAGGGACAGAGGAAGCGACTTTGTTTTATACTGTGTTGTGATTAAAAAATTACAAAACTTTGTAAGGGTTATATTTTATTATAAGTTTTTAATTTTATATTTAAAATATCAACATTATGCAACTTATGCCACAAGTGGCGACTTTTTACTTAGAACAAACTTAAACATTTTAATTTTTTTGCTTTTTGCTTTTTAACTTTGAGAAGGGGAAATTGAGTTATAAACTGGCCACTTTCAATAACTGGCCAGAGCTTAAAATTCTCAAAAATGATAAGTTGGATATTAAAAATGTGTCTGTTTTTTAATATTATTTATACGAGGTATAAGTTTTCATTTTAATCCACAATTGCTGTGATTATACCTACAAAAGTATAAGGGTTAATGATTATTTAAAATTTTAATTTAAAAAATCGTTTTTTTATCTTTACTTTGTTAAAGTTTTTCATTACAAAGTTATCATGTCACCCTTATAGATACAAAATAACAATACATACACTTAAAACTCGATATAAATTGAACCATTCGCAGTAACATATTTCTGGGTCTCAACCGAATGCGGAAGGGAGCCGCGTAATTATAGCAACGCGGCGACGGTTGACCCGTTTGGTACACTCGCTCACGGTTGTTTTAGTTCTTTAAAAATAAATTATTAAAACTTAAATAAAAATATAGATCGTTTTTGTCAATTGTGTGAACATTTAATTTTATTTCAAGATAAGTTGTCATCCCAAGTGATAGTGATTCAAAATGTATATTAACTTTTATTATATTTTGTATACCTTCTTTCTATACTATTTATTTGTTTCATTATATTTAAGTAATTAATAACGATACTGAATAAATAATTAATTGAATTTAGAAGAAACAATAACTATATTATATACTTAATTCCGTTTTCCCCATTTATAAAAAATCTATTCAAATAAGACGAAATCAATATTTTGTTGTAACATGTCCATGATTGTACCTGCGCAGAAGCGGCCATTTTGGTTCATTTTAAATGGAGAGAACTATAAATGATGTACATTATACACACACATAAACACGGGATATAACTTTAGGGGGCGGTTGAGTGTGTACCGTTTATTTATTAAAGATATCTCGAAGTCAACACTGATTTTACTTCTTTTCAATAACAGTGCCAGTAACTTGTAGCCTCATGCGATGAGCATGTCTCCTTCTCTGAATCCCATCTCTGAACCGTAAGTGGTAATCTAAAGTGATTACCACTTATGGTTCCTATGGTTTCTATTGGTTGTCGAAACTGGCCGAAATCGAAACCGAAATTTTTGCCGGTCACTAATAATATAATGTACCCTTACAAAGATTTGTAATCATGACATAAAAATAATAAAAAGTCGCCACTTGTGGTATAAGTTGCAGAATGTTAATATCTAAAATACAAAATTTTATTATGTAATATAACCCTTACAAAGTTTTGTAATTTTTTCATTTATAATAAAAAGCGACAGCTCGTAAATAAAACTTTTTTAATTAAGATTTTTAATAATTATCACTTAAAGTACACGAGTTTTTTTAAAGACAATGACAAGAATTCAATCAATAAAACCTACTTATTTTGAAATAAAAATAATTCCAACACGTTTTTCAATATTCGGTGTCTCTTTTTTTTCTTTGCCCATATTTTCTGAAGCATCTTTATTGTAAGCATCATTAACAATATGCTCAACAATAGATTTCATAAGTTCAACTGATTCAAACTTAGCCCATGCGTCTGTTTTAATAATGTGCACAGCTTGTCCATCCTTTATAAAGTCCAGTGTTAATTGCGTCAGTGTTTGTGCAGAGTACAATTGTGCCAACTGTAGAATACCAAGAGCATTTTCTGCTGTTAATTCTTTATGTAATGCCACCTCACACAGACTCTTTAGTCCGCTAAGTTGGTAGTAATCAGCGGCAGCCAGCAAATTCCTGGGTATTTCGTCAACTTTGGGAGCCTGGTCGGTATATATATAAGTCAGCACTTCAGCGAGCACTTCAGCCTCAAAGTGAGTTTCAAACTGACACTCGGTTGGGTTACGCTCAAAATGGGCTTTCAAAACAGAACTTCTACTAGCAAGCATTGCCTTGTGAGCCTTGTATTCTTTTCCATCAAGAGATTTCAGTGTGACATCACAAAAATTACCATTACCAAGCAGAATTTCTAAATCATTGTTCAGTCGAACTTTAGATGGCTCTTCTTCGATACCATTACCATTCAGCGTGCTAAATTCGAATTCCAATTTTAGTTCACGCCCACAAAGAGAATTAAATTTTTGGCTAATTACTGTATCTAGATAATGCCATTTATTACCTTGGACTGTATGATAATCTTTTTCAATTATTCGATTTCTTCCATCATAATTGGTACCATATGTAAGTTTCAATTTGCAAAATACTGTACTGTATGATAAGTAATAAAATTCAATAACATCATTATCTCGACCTAAAAGTTGCGCTCTCAAGCGTATACGTAGAAAATCAGGATCGCTTAAACACAGGTCGCTTGACGGTTCTGCATACAAAATCTTGTTTGTAACTCTTGAGAGGTTCAAAGTCCATGAAACCGAATGAATAATAATTTCGCCCACAGTTCTTTTTCTATAATATATTCCTGGCATATTTTTTGCTTAGAAAATAATTTTTCTTCAATTACTATTATTCTACTGAATAATAAATTCTACTTGTTTAAACGTTTCTGTTGCACTTAACTGTTAACTTTTCAAACCTGTATAGTTACAGTATAATAATATATATCAAATTTCTAATAAACATTAGTCAAATAATCGCTAAACAATGAAATGGAAATACCAAAGAGATATAAAAATCGATACAATAGTGGCTATCAGAAGCAGTGTGACCAGATTAAATTTTAAGAAAATACCGAGGCACCTCAAAAAATACGGAAATACACCGACTTACACACGACAAATATATTAATAAAATTGCTGATTTTATCAAAAATGCTTTATTAATTAATCATTACAATCAATTCTAGAATTGTATTTAAACATTTTATTACAAGGATTAACAACAACACGACCTCAATTGAAAGATTAAGCCAAGTGCAGAACATTTTATCTGATTATTGTAACTGAATAAATTAAATAAAACGGATTTATTGGAGCAAATCCATGTCCTGAACACACTGATATGATGCCACTACCACCAAAATAGTATTGTTTATGTAAGTAATAAATAATATTGCAGCCACAATAATTATATATTTTCTTTTATCGATTTTTGACTTCGGCTTAGACCATTTAACAAATTGTTAAATGGTCTAAGGACTTCAGTCAAAAAATCAAGTTTTTAGTAATCGATTTTCATTGTAACATTAAGTATGTATAGGTACTTTAATACTTTCTTGTGATCACAATTTCCATATGTCTAAAATACAATAAGGAAGTTAATAAAGCATAGAATTAGTATTTTGCTATTGTTTCGACATATTTTGAATTATGGTTTGGTATATTTGTAAGCTCCTCTGCCAAGTGTGGCAGTTTCTCGAATTTGAAGTTGGTCACACTGCTTTGAAGTTTCAGAATAAATCTGTCAAATAGTGCTTTATTCTTTAGTCAGATAATTGTTTTGAAAACAAAAAGTTTAATTATAAAATATAAGTTCAAGGATTAGGAATTACAAATAATTTTTGTTATACACCATAACATTTATTAAAAGTAATGGTTTTAAACATAAAATTCAGTTAAATAGAGTCATAACATAATTGAAAATGCTACCTGTCTTTCTATTAATGAATCGTGTGGCAACACGTCGTAGGAATGTTCGTAAAGCAATTAAAAGTGTTAAACCTGAGAAGACAGTGCTTGATGTGGATTGCTGTAGGACTTGTTTGAGTACAGAGGGCCTAGAAGATATATTTAACAATAAGGAGTGCGAGAAAAAACGCTCGGAAGATTTACGACTCGTGACCGGCTTGGAGGTTTGTTAAGTATAAAGAGTCTTAAAATATCTGTTTTACCTATCAATTTATTATATACTGGCGTCTGCCCGCGGTTTCGCCCCCGTGAGTAACGTTTAACTTTCATCCCCTATTCCCTATTGTTATTTTACACCCTTGAGGGTAAACCTTTTACAAACTTTGAATGTCATATTTATTTATATCGAATCAACAGCTTAAAAAATAGGTTTCAAGCTTCTACCTCTAAAAATGATGATAATAACAATAATAACTTGTTTTTCTTAAAATTGTTGTGAATCACTGGTGGTTACGGTAGGTGTTTTGAAAAAACCTGTATCACAAATATTTGTAAGATCAATGCAAACATTTGCCCAAACGGCAATCGAACACGCAACCGTCGAGATTAAAGGCAGACTCACTACCCAAAAACCTATCTTACAACAAAACATCTTCTTCTTCGTCCTACCATTATTCCCAGTATTTTATTTTGCCCAGGGTCTGCTTATTGCTCTTTATCCGGATTGGACATGTTACTAGTTTTTACAGAGAGCATTTGCCATCTGACGTCCGTAACTCTACGGGCGAACCAGTAACTGATTGGATAAGAGCAGTTTATTGATTAAAATTAATGGTTATTATCAGATTCTATGCTATAACAACCTGGACCGACGCCTTAAAGTGCTAGTCTAGACACGGTGAGGAGACCCACAAGGTCGAGACAAACACTCAGACTGAAACAGATATTTGTAAGATCAATGCAAACGTCTGCCTGAGTGGGAATCAAACCCGCAACCTATCTCACAACAAAACATCATCATTTCCTACAAAGAAAACTGTGGTAACTTTTATATTATTTTAAAAAATAATTTCAGATTGCATTAAACGATGGGCTCTCACAACGGATCTGTAACGAATGCACTAAAGTTATACAAACAGCCTTACAATTTAGACGGACGAGCAAGAAGTCGGAAAAAACCCTCCTGAATATGATTTATGGAAAAAGGAAAAAGACTCAGCCAGTCCAAGTCAATAAGAGTATTAGGAACGTACCTAAGGAAATTGATAAAATAGAAATAGATATTGGGTATGATGATGGGTTCGACAATGACTTTGAAGATGATTTTGATATTTCATATATGGATAATGATTTTAAAGTTAAGGATGAGAATCAGGTAAGTTAGGTGTGAATTCTTCTTTCTTCACAGTAGAGTCTTTTCTCAGCACAAATGGGCCAGGGGACTGGGGAAGTTATACCCTCATAGAAAATCTGCCTAAAGTAACAGTATCAGTCGGTACTGTTGTGTTTTGTGTGATGAGTGAGAGCACCGGATTCTCATCCCTTCCTGTGCCTTGGGTTGGCAACACGTTTCAGGTGGACTGTGAGCTTGTTTGCCAAAAAATTTAGGTGCTTGTGCAGTTGACAGAATAGAATAATTACTAGTCAAGTGCGTTGTGGACCACGCACAGTAAAAACTAGATATATAGATATAACTAATTTCTTATAGATAGAGCCAATAGTCTCCGAGTAAAATGACTGTGACATACAGACGGACGTCACGAAACTATTTTTTTTATGTCATGACGGTTGGCAAACAAGCATACGGCCCGCCTGATGGTATGCATTCACCGCAACCTATGAACGCTTGCCATACTTGAAGTATCATAAGCGTGTTGCCAACCCAAAGAAAAAGAGAGACCGGATGAGAAGGTGAAAAAAAAGAAAGGAACAGAGTTTGAGATTGGGCCTCAGGCGCTCTCACTCATCGCACGAAACGCAACAGTACCTAATGATACTGTTACTTGACACTGATTTTCTGTTAGAAGATGGTACTTCCCCGGTCGAGCTGGCCCTTTTGTGCTGAGAGAAGCATGGCTCTAGTACCGTAAAATAATCCGTTTTTGCCATTTGACTACGGAACTCTAAAAACTATCCATATTAACAAAACTTACAGACAAGACAAGTCTTACCGGGTAAGAAGAAACAAGAAAGTATACCGAACGCTACATCATATAATTGCAATATCTGTGATAAAGAATTCAGAATGAAAGCTACTTATAAAGCTCATATGCGCTTTCACACCAACTACTGTGTTTGTGAGGTGAGCTTTTTTATTATTTTGGAAAGCTTTTGGGGTAATCTCTGTCACAGTAGATTATTGCACAGTACATTGCACAGTAGATTGTTGCAAGAGACCAACTAGGTAGGTACCACCACAGTGTCAAATATTCCACCGGCAAAGCAGTAGTAGCTTAGGCATTACTGTGTTCCGGCTTGAAGGGCACTGCAGGCTAGTGAAATTACTGAGCAGAGGAGATTTAAGAACCAATATCTAGAGATTAGTAACGCGCGAGTGACACCTACTAATGGTGTTGCAAGCGCTCATAGGCTTCAGCAACCACTTACCAGATATTCGATTACAGGAGCAGATGTTTGTATTGACCATTCAGATATGTATTCGGGTTTGGTTCTTGTGTGTTTTATTTCCGGAAATTGCATAGCATATTATACGTAGAGTTAACTTCCGCCGGAGGTCTTTCCGAACCGATACGACCTGGGAACCTTCAAGAGAAGAGTGTATACTTTCCTTAAAGGCACCTGCATGCCCTCTGGTGTTGTTGATGTTCATAGGCGGTGGTGATCGCATAACATCAGAGCCTCCTGCCCGTTTGCCCTCTCTTACAAAAAAAAGGGTGACCTTGAAATGTGTAACGTTTATTAATAATTATAATGCTGCCACCAGTCGTGCGGTAAACGTTGCCGTAACAACAACCAACTGCAAGAGCACAAGAGAGCCAGACACGGACTGGGGAGGATACACAAGTGTGCTTATTGCGAATATAGCTCAGCCACTAAGGAAGCTTTGACTGTGAGTTTTTATCTTTTGTTTTTTTTTTTTTTTTTATATGACATATATCGATAAAACTATCGTGAGATATTATTTAACTTAATGTTAAATTACGCTAAAACTCACGTTCAATCGGTTCAGGTACAGTGCGAGACGGGTCGCGACCGCTTATCTCACTCACCCTGATGAAGGATCTCCGGTTGGTCCAAAACTAGTCTGTACTTAAACCGATTAAACGTGAATTATAGCCGTTTAATTTTACATCAAATTTACGGTATTTGTTACTGGCTGACTAAAAACTTGATTTAATGATAGAGTAACTATCGACAAAATGGTTGATCAATGTATTTGTTCATTGACGAACTGATCTATTGATTGAACATCTTTGGCTTAGCGGACCAATTTTCCTGTTTTTGACGACGTTGTGGCGCAGCGATAGCGAACCTGCCTTAAACGCCACGGGTCGCGGGTTCGATTCCCGCTCGGAGCATAGTATGTTTGTATTGACCATACAAGCATATTTTCCGGTCTGGGTGTATTTGTTCTTGTCCTTGTATGTTTTATATATATATATATATAAAATGGGTAAACTCTTGACCTCCATCGAGCGTGGAGGCCTAGATGAGGTCTACGATGGAGCGAGATTACTCATAAGAATTACTCATAATTTCCGGATCCCCGACACAGATAATAGTGATCCTAATGGAGGCCGTTGAGTGTGCAGCGTTTATTTATTTAAATTTCATCACATTCTATCTGATGTTATATTACTCTGATCGACTTAATAACGACCTTATGATTGACCGACATAACAGGCCCTGGTTTAGTAACAAAGACAAAAACGTCCTAACTGTCACGAAATGTGGATGAAATGACTAAAGTATAATAAGTTCATATTCTCATTTGTAAGATACACGAGCGCCGGCATACTGGTGAGAGGCCATACGTTTGTGACCACTGTGGCGCGACCTTCCATCGAAGGTCCAACCTCGTTCAGCACATTGCTATACATTTACCTGAGAAGAATTTCCAGGTATGTCAAATAGACAAATGTCTTGTTAAGTTGGTGGCCAACATACAATTGTTGTGGCTTTTAAAGTTTAATCAAATGTTTGATTATTTTTGTATTAATTTTTGAAGTGAAACTTCTTTAGAATCGTGATTTAAATTCGTGCAACGGAAAAACGACAGGTAGGAGACACAAATACAAAAATGTGTAGGAAGAATGAGACAAATATACATACTATTTTATATTATCGGTCTCTCCTATTTGCGCCATGCTTTAGTGAGCCAGAGCGAGAGAGTAAATGTCGGTGTGGATATATATTTATATATATATGTATGCGGCTGCGTATTACACCTTTTTAGCAAGAAGTCAGCGTGGTGTGTTATTATTAAACGGTGTTTGTGAATATTCTTATAGCTTGTTATATATATTCATCTCATTCTTTTGTAGATTTAGTGAAGTTTCACTTCTATCGTGTGTGAATCGCACACACACCTTTTTTTTCATTTTTAATCAAATATTGGCCTAAAAAAATAAAACGTAACCAATCATTTGACAGTGCGATATGTGTCCAAAACGCCTGAAATCCCGTAAGTTTCTTCAAATACACAAGCACAACGCTCACACTGGCAAGAAATATGGTTACTTGTGTCCCGTGTGCGAGCACAGGTTCGAGAAGCCGAACAAGGTGCGAGCGCACACGCGCCGCGTGCACGGCCTGACCGACGAGCAGCAGGGGCCGATTGAGAGGGTGGACCTTTAGTTTGAAAAATTGAAAAATTGTTTTTTTTTTAAATGTTAATCGGTTGTGTTGCTGCAGCTTTAAATTTTTTTTTTTTTATGAAATCATCAATAATTATAAATATAATGCAATTTTAAGTGAAAAGGGATTCGATTAAAATAATATTTAATGTCATTTTTTCTTAAGATTTGACTAGTCGTGTGAGAAAAAAAAATAATATGTCGTTGAGCTGTTGAATTTTTGGTATAAAACAAAAAATGCCAACATTAGAAAAAAAGCGCGACAAGATTGAATTAAAAAAATTAAACTTTCATCTTCTTCTTTATTGACTTTATCCACACATTTTTCGAAGTACAAATATTAAATGACATCGTTGTGGCGTTGTGGGTAGCGAGTCTGCCTTAAGCCTCGACGGTTGCGGGTTCGATTCCGCTCGGAGCAGATGTTTGTATTCATCGTACAGGCATGTTTTCCGGTCTGGTTGTGTTTGTCCTTGTCATTGTGAATGTTTCCGGACCCCCGACACAGGATATAATTATCCTAATGGGGGCCGTTGAGTGTGTAGCGTTTATTTATTTATTTATTTAAATAAACATCCTAATTTTGTTTGGTAATAACATAATAAGAGAAAAAAAAAACAATTTTTTTTTGTACCAAACAATCGGTCCCGTTGTTTGAACATCCCTAAAAGTAAGGTAAGGCACTAGTTATCGACAGTACTCAAATTGACGTATAATACATAAATTATAATTGATGAATTTAATAAAGAATGCATGATTTTGTATTTAAATATTATTAAAAGCACTAGTGATTGACACAGCGTGAATGTTCAGTATCGAATGAATAACCAGCATTTATAATAAAACTAGCGGGCCCGCCAGGCGTTGTACTGTCCCGAAAAAATTGTCTAATTGTGAACATAAGTGACACCGGTGAAAGTTATTGAATTACTAATATCGCTATTAAAAAATAGGGTAGAAGAAAAAATAAAAATTGAAAAATTGGTTAAAAAAATAAAAATAGGTGTGGACCAACCTTAACATTTTGGGATATGAAAAATAAATGTTGACCGATTGTTAGACCACACACCGATATATATGTACACAAAATTTCATAAAAATCGGTCGAGCAGTTTCCGTGCCGTTTGGTAACAAACACCACCGGTAGAGATAATCTAAAATGGTGGGCCCTGTCACAAATTTTTTTATTTTTTATTATTTATTGATATATATACGTCAGTGACAAACACTAGTGTCTTTACCTTACTTTTATTGTTATTTTTATATATTTTAATTGTATTTTTATAAAAATTTTTTGTGTTTTTAAATGTCGAAATTAATTGAAAATAAAATATGTAATTTTATTGATTTTAAACTCCATATAAAAACCCTTATTTTATTTTCAACTATTTACTTAGATTTATTATTATTACAAAAAAAATGATTATGACTTGGACGTAAATAGGCAATACCATGTCAACCCACAAAATTAAAAAAACTGAGTTATATATGCAGAAGTGTTGGTAAATAAGAACATTTTTCTTTAATATTTGTGGGGTTTTAAGCTTTAAGACTTCTAAAAAGCCATTTTTTAATCATGCAATTTATATATTATGTTAAACGTTTTGGGTCATATTATATACTTATTTTTTGTGAAAATAAGTAAAATAACTTACAAAAATCTGAAAATGCCAAAAACTTGACCAATACATAAAAAAAATCATATAAAGCAAGTTATTAAAAATTTTCAAACGCGTTTTTCTCGAAATGACATTCGTGTGGGTTGACATAGTATTGCTTATTTGCGTCCACTTATTGTAATATTTTTTAAAAACTAAGTTATGGAGTGTTGATATCAGAAGGAATATCTTTGCACATACATATGTAATAATAGGGTAATCTTAAGATGTCTAAAGCTACATAGAAAAATGACCATTTACAAGGGAGCTCTTTGATGCTTTTTATTTTTTATATTTAGTTCCTTATACTGGCGACATTATTACATTTTAATTGGACACTTTTTGGTCGATCATCTTTCCTCTACACTCCATAGTTTAAAAAAAAAACGGTATTACGGCTAAGAAATAAACATTTTTTCAGTGCTCAATATGTCAAAAGCGAGAGAAATCTCACAAGCGTCTCCAAGTACACATATACAATAGGCATCAGAGGAAAAGATACAGATATGTCTGTCCAGTCTGTAGGGAGACCTTCGCTAAGCCGAGTAGTGTTAGACGGCATTTGATAAGGGCACATAACGTCCCTAGGAACGAACAGGGCCGTATTGAGAAGATTGAGGTTAGTAATAAAGGTGACTACGACAGACTTACATATATGTGAGAGTATTTGTTTGATTTATTGGAATGACATTAGTTAACGCAGCTTGCGGGTGCGATTTAGTAGAAATCGTCACGTAACGAAATGTGTGTGTGTGTGTGTATGTGCGTGTGTGTATCGAGCCGGCTACAAGCAAATGAGCACACGAGAAAGTGAGTGCACAACAAATTGAGGGGAGGGGAGGTGCAGAAGAGTATTTTAATAATGATAATAAATTAATAAATTATGCAAGAAGTTCCAATTTTTTTTTGAAAAATTCTATTTTCTTTTGTGAAAAAAAAAACCCTAGTTTAAATAGACTTCGGTCTGTCTGTCTATCTGTTGCGCTTTGACGCCTACTGAACGGATATGAAATTTGACCTACAGATAGCCTAGAGAATGTCGTTTTGATGTGAAAAAGACGGACGTTGAAAGGGGGTAAATGAAAACTTGTATGGAAATGGCCGTTTTGAAACTTTTTTTGAGACTGTTGATTCGACATAAAAATTAAGAAATACGTGTTTTCTTTTCTAAAATTCCTCCTCTGAAGGGCTGAAAGGCTTTAAGTTTGTATAAAAATCGTTACTCACGCGAGCGAAGCCGCTGTCAGAAGCTAGTTTTAAATAGATTTTTTTCTTCCAGAGAAACATGGCAGTATCGTCTGAGAGTTTAATCAATGCTAACCAGCAGTAATTGCATGATTATTTTCTTACAATATTAGTGGGTAGCGAGCCTGCCTTTAATCTCGACGGTTCGATGTTCGATGGGCAGATGTATGTCTTGATCTTACAAATACCTGTATCGATCTGGGCGTTTGTCCTTTTGGCTTTCCCCACCGTGAGCACGAGTGCACGATAAGCTGTCGGTTTCGGTTGTTATAACAACATAATTATAACATAACATATATTGTTATAACATAATATAATGATAATAACCATTAACTCTGGATAAGTAAATTGCTCTTATCAAATGAATTACTAGTTCGTCCTTAAGGTTGCGGAGGTCGGATGGCAATCGCTCAGTAAAAAACCCGGATCTGTGAAATATCCGGATAAGAGTAATAAGCACTTCCCGGGTGAATACTCGGAAATTACCGGGAATAATGCTAGGAAATAAATTTATAAATAATAAAAATGTATTAAAACGTTCCCTTTAATATTGTATAATATCATTTATATTAAAATAATATAACATTTAATTTGTGTTTTATTTCTTAAAAATAGCACTCGATTCCTGCTATTTAAATATTTGTACAAGTAAATTGTCAAGTTATCAAAGGTCTATAGCGTACGACACAATAACAGGACCGGATTTAGAGGTCTCGAGGCCTCGGGGCAGCAAAGGAGTGGAGGCCCCCTGGCTCCAAATTATTTTCCAAATAAAATTTAACTTTTTGATAATAATAATTTTAATTTATTGTGCAACCAAGTAGATTTTTTTACAAGATTTATCTGAAACTAAATTTACCTAAAAGGTATAAGTAAAACAGGTCGGAATTTGAAAGATTTTTTTTCAGCAGGCCCCAGAATTGTCGCCCCGGTTGCCCACCCCAAAATCCGGCCGTGACAGTACCTTAAATGCGGGTACAGCGAGCACAGCTGCAAGAGACAAAAATGGCCACATGGCGAAGGTGTGACGCTGACGTTATCATTCAAGATTCGCACAAATGATTTTAAATATAGTCCAAAAGTAGTCCAATGTATTTTTCTTCAAAAACTTTTAACTATTTTACAAGTCAATGACTAAAATTCACAGTTAAAAAAATATTACTTCATTAGATTTTCTTTATTACTAAAAGTAAAACGAACAAAAATAATATTTTTTTTATTGACAACATACTAGATGCGTACAGAATCATACTATTTGTTCTCGAGCGCCGATCACACGTTTTGCGTGTTTTGTAGCACAGATGCCTTGTTGAAGTGTGTGGCTTTACGTAAGTGCTGAAAACAGGCTCAACGTGCTTTTCGCTCGGCTGACTATATGTTTTATGGTTTAGCAGTGAATGTGTTTAAAAAAGTTGCTAAAACATCAAGAGATTCATAGATCATGAACCTATAAATATTATGCCACGCCTTGGGAATGAGACAGTCACTCCAGGCTTTTCAGTGATTATAATATGTAAACTAATATCAGCTTAAAAAAATACATATAAAAAAAGATAAAACCCCTGAGTTTGTTTCGCCGGCTCTTCTCAGGTAGAGGTTTAATTTTGGAGCCGGTGGTAGAATCTGACTTTCAACAAATAAGTGTAATGCTTTTTATGTTGAATAAAAATATTTGATTTGATTTGATTTATGGAAATTTGTATTACGGCATTAATTTTAAGACATTTAATAAAAGATTTAAATAATTCTGTGTGTGGGAATAATAGTCAATATAGGTATGTGGGATCTTATTACATTTTGTCTGTATTTACTTTTGACATTTATAATTAGTATCTGTTCACACTCAGAGCGAGTCTTGAAGTCTTTCAATTTCCAAAACAAAAACAATATCAATAGGAATAATTTTTAATCAATTTTGTCTTATAAAATAAACGAAGTATCTTATAAAAATACTTTATTTAAAAGACAATGCAACCGTGGAACTGTTGCAGGACCTGTTTAAGTGCTCAAAGTTTACATCCTATATTCCTAATGGCTCAATACAGCGATAAATATTCAAACATTGTATTTCTTACAACCGGCATAAAGGTAAAAGATAGGCCTTTTATTGAAATATCTTAGTGTAAATAGTTAAAAAAACAATTAGTAGAATTAAAAAAAAAAGTTTGAAACTAGAAATATTTAGAGAATAATTTAAAAACATCGTAATATTGTTTTTCGTTTCGTATAAAAGTTTTGAAAGAAAACTCTTTATTTTTAAATACATATCTATTAGAATGTCACAAACAAATATAGTTTTAGCTTTATATTAGATTTAAAACATTTATTAACATGATAATACAACAGGTTTGCATAAATGATACTCTGCCACAAGAAATGTGTTCTACGTGCATACATTTTATAAACGAATCAATAAAATTCAGAAGACGATGCGAAGATGTTCAGAAACAACTGCTTGCTAATAATTTCAATGGTATTAAAATAGAAAATTTGAATATATTTAAAACTGAAGAAAATTCAACAACAATAGACATAACGGAGGCTTTAGATGAAGATTTCAAAGACTTTGATGATAATATAACATTAGACACATTACAATTTAACGAAGTAGGTATTAAAGAGTACAATACACCTGAAAACAAAAATGTTGAAACAAAATCATTACATAATAATACTCGAGTTATAGAAATTGATGAAAAACCAACGGATATAATGTTTAACAGTAAAAAACGAAGACCGAGGAGTGTTAAAATGAAAAGAACAGAGAATAGTGAGAAAGAGAAGATGCAGAGAGTCAGGGAAGAGATTGAGTGTGAATACTGTCATAAGATACTGACTTCTAAATTGTCATTGAGGAATCATTATAAAATACATACAGGTTTTGATGTAGTCTGCGAGGTTAGTAATCTAAGCTCATTTTATTTATTTAGCGATAAATCCAAAAGAGGTGAGCTCAACATAAAATACTAAACCATTCTCTGGTTGCTCGAACGAAATAGCAAATTGTCCATAAACAATAAACTTCTCATCTACAAAATGCTCCTGAAACCTGTGTGGATGTATGGGATACAGCTCTGGGGAAGTGCCAGTAATTCTAATATTGCAGTGATACAGAGATCACAAAATATCGTTTTACGTACTCCAGTACTTATCTCTAGTGCTCTTTGGCCTAAAGCGCCACAGGTCACGGGTTTGATTCGCGCTTGGAGCAGATGTCTGTATTGACCATACACGCATGTTTTCCGGTCTGGGAGTGTTTGTCCTTGTCATTGTTTCTGTTTCCGGACCCCCAACGCATGATATAAGTGGACGCAAATAAGCAATACCATGTCAACCCATACGAATGTCATTTCGAGAAAAACGCGTTTGAAAATTTTGAACAACTTTCTTTATATTGGATTTTTTTTATTTATTGGTTAAGTTTTTGGAAATTTCAGATTTATGTAAGTCATTTTACTTATTTTCACAAAAAATAAGTATACAAACTGCATATTTCGTGTATAATATAACCCAAAACGTTTAAAAATACATAAATTGCATGATTGAAAAAATGGCATTTTTAGAAGTTTTAAAGCTTAAAACCCTATAGACATTAAAGAAAAATGTTCTTCAGCCATTTACTAACACTTCTGCATATATAGCTCAGTTTTTTCAATTTTGTGGGTTGACATGGTATTGCTTATTTGCGTCCAAGTATCCTAATAGGAGCCGTTGAGTGTATAGCATTTAATATTATTAAATATCCTAACAATTTTGTACTACATGTTACAGCACTGTGGCAAGAAGTTCATTACACGTAGACTACTACTGATGCACTGTCGAGCGAAACATGGTTATGAAAAGACGGACAAGTGCTCTTATTGCGATTATAAAGCATCTAATGCGGAACAAGTTAAGGTATTGTTACAGAGAACCTTATCATCGGGGCATAAGGTTCATAATCGACTATTTCGTGACGGGTAGGTTCTAGAAAGATGCGTTCTCGAAAAGTGCCGTATAACGTTCTTGGATGGAACTTTCTCGAACCCGTGTTCCGCACTATATAAGCGGCCTGGCGCGTCGACGGAGTCTTTGCTCAGAACTATTTAGTTCTGAGCAAAGAGCGAAGAAACTACAAGCGATACAACTGAACAAGTGCGATAATTAGGGCGTTGATCGCATTTGAAAAGAATATAAAATCAGTAGAAAACCAGGGACGGATCTAGGCGGGCCCCCGGTTGCTATTTAAGGGGGCGTCAAAATCTTTCTTAAATTAAAATTTTTAATTTTTTTTACTGGTCAACGAAAAAAAGTTTCTACTATAAATAGATTTACTTAATGAAAATTTCAGATACACGAACGGCTCCATACAGGCGAAAAGCCGTTTGTATGCAAGGAGTGTAACGCTGGCTTCCATCGTAAGAGCAGCTACTTACAGCACATTGCTATACACTTACCGGAGAAAACTGTGCAGGTATTAATATTTAACACTTTTTTCCTCGACGGGACGTCACGACCGCATCGTCCGCCTACCAACAGTGAAAACAGTTGCTCTGGTGATAGGTCTTTTATTGCAAGAAGCCGGCTAGGTATGTACCACCGTAGTGTCAAATATTTTACCGCAAAGCAGTCTTTGAAAAGAGATTTAAGAACCAAAATCTCGAGGTTGTCAAAGGGTAAATATAATAAATGTTTAAGGAGGCTGCCATACAACAAACGTGATTTTGATCGTGATTGCTGGTTTATGCTTGAAATATTCACAGAATATTTAGTTATATATTAACTTTAATATAAATAATTAGATTAAAATAAAACAAATATAAGTGGGAACCCATACAACAGATACGATTTTTTTTCGTTTTTATAGATAATGGTACAGAACCCGTCGTGCGCGAGTCTGACCCTCGACGGAGACTGTCATAATTTATTTTTCTATTGTATGAGACAAATTTATGGTATATTTCAATTTTATCAACTACGTATTACGAAATCACACCCTTAAAAACCCCTCTTCGGTCCGGCCCTGTGTGATATTTTTTTCTTCTATTCCAGTGCGATCAGTGCCCAGCAAGATTTAAATCGGTAACCCTAATGAGGATACACAAAAATCGTCACAGACCTTCACCTTACACATTCAAATGTGGCGTTTGTGACAACAGCTTTGCGAGACGGAGAAATGTAGCGAGGCATCTACAACGGGTACACGGACTACCGCCCGACCATCAGATACATAGAATCAAGATACATTGAAGCTTATATATGTTAATTATTTATGAGATTGCTAATAAAATCGTCAATGGATATTGTTGTTTTTTAATTTTGACGTTGACATAATTCGTAGTGGAAACGTCAAAGTCATTTTGAAGTGAAACGTCTTAAAAACTCACCGAAACAAATAGAAATGCAAAAATCAAAATTTTCTACAAGAGAAATTGGTGCCTCATATGCCAATTGTACTTATCATTAATTTTATTACAATACGATACGATAAGTAGTTTTTTTTTTTAAATAAAAAACTTCAAACTTCGTCAATATCTGGCTTTTTAAAATCACAAAAAACATCTAAACTACTTACATCATATTCGTACATTACTAATATTCCTATTGCCCCCCCAAATAAGCTTGAAGCTTGCACTGAGCGTGGGTAAGACTGTACGGTTTTATGTTAACTCGCACACCTTTAGATTGTTAAAGTAAAAGTATGTTTAACTTGTATGATGTTTATTAAAAGATAAAATATTATGTATAATGAAATGATTGATTCTTGTATAAAATGTTGTGAGCACGCGCGGTTTTATCGTGAACCGTGAGCGAACTAACTATTGAAGGTTTAAGCCGCGTGTCGCGTAAAATGCTGAATTACAAAAATGTACGGTGAAACCGTACATACTCCCAAGCCAGATGAATGAATGATGATGTATGTATGATGATGTAAATGTATTCATGGAGTTACAAGGTGATGCCAATAAATCTTAGTAACTAAGCTTATTGTCTCTAAGTGAATGATGTTCTTCTTGGCATTTGCGTAACACACTTATTCACTTTTTGAATTTCACTATAATCACTATAATTTGATTTGAATTTTAATGATTTCACAAAACACATGAGAGTCCGGTTGCTTCTACTGATGAGGAGCAGCTTCAGGCGGAATCGACTGTTCGACCCTCGCCACGGAACAAAGTACTCGCTAGATATCCGAAACCCTTAATAAGACTCTGCGCCGGCGCTTGTTGCGGCGCGTGTGGGAATGCTGATTGAGCGACAGATTATTATTGTAATCTAATTCCGCGTATTTGAGTTTTAATTGAATACAAATTACGTCACAATGGGAATCTCTTTTAAGTTTACTGTATTATTTATTTTGTTTATTTATTGTATGTTGTAATAATTCCTTGCCAATACGGATCCATACCATAGTATGAAATTATTTTCCATCTTGATAGCTTCCTCCCTTCATCCTTGATTGTCCTTCACCTGAGTCACATTATATGATCATTTACATAATACTTTATAAAATAATATCGTAAACAAAGAGATGTTATTCATCCTGCGAGGTTTGTTTATTCACAGGCATTACCGATAATTTAATGATGGGTCGTTTTATGATTCCATTTTTTTGTTTGTAATGTAACCACCCTCACATGGCCGTCGGATCCTGGATGTAGCTCAATGACGCGGCCCATGGCCCATTTGCCAGGAGGAAGGTTTGCATCGTTGATCGTCACTATGTCATTAATTTGTATGTTAGGTTGTTGGTTTCTCCATTTACTTCTAGCTGTAAGTTGACTTAGATATTCAGACCGCCATCGCTTCCACACATCTTGAACTATTTTCTGAGTAACATACCATCTCGTACGCATGTCTGTCTCAGTCTCTAAAATAGTATTGTCCTGATTTATGTTTATAAAATTAGAAGGTGTAAGAAATTCTAAGTCATTAATGTCCTCGCTCAACGGGCACAATGGTCTTGAATTAAGAACTGCTTCCACTTGTGCCAATATTGTAGAATATTCTTCGAAGGTCAGTCGCTGTTCCCCTATGACTCTCCGAAGATGATATTTAACACTTTTAACAGCTGCTTCCCACAGCCCGCCTGCTGTTGGCCAGGAAGGCGCATTAAAATGCCATTCTATTTCCATGCTGGTTAGTTCAGAAATAAAATCTGGATCAAATGTGCGTAATATGTGTTTATACTCCTTAGTTAAAATTTTGCTTGCGCCAACAAAATTAGGGCCGTTATCACAATAGATGATGCTGATGACGTCAGATCTGAGACGAGCTCTAGATGGACAAGTTTCGTAGTCATGCATATGAAAACTGCAATATATCCTTTCGTAGTCTTAATGCCTCTGCCTTTGTTGGCTTTTATCATTATGTGTCCAGTAAAATCGACACCGGTGTGACAAAATGGCTTTGTTATATTGCACCTTTGTGCTGGTAAGTCTCCCATTAGCTGCGACAGTTTGTTCGGGTTTTGTTTGCGACATGTTACACAAGAATGTAAACGCTTTTTTACAGATCTGTTGCCCCCGATTATCCAATATTTTTGACGAATATTAGCCAAGGTTACTCGAGCTCCACCGTGTAAAGTTAGCTTGTGAGCAAAATCTATTATTAAATCAGTTAACCGACCGTAATGAGGAAGTATTATTGGATGAATCATGTCTGAGTGTATGTTCGCTTTTTTCAACCTGCCGCCGACCCTCAGCAGTCCCTGGCTATCATAAATTGGATTAAGTTGTGACAGTTTACTTTTGAAGCTTATAGGTTTGTTTTGTTGTAAGTTACTAAATTCATCTGTGAATTCGTTCCGTTGAATATATTTTATTATATTATATTTTGCAGTATTTATTTCTTGTAATGTAAGGTAAGTTTCTGGTATACATTTTGTTTTCTTCAAGCACTTAATAAATCTTAATACCCACCCAAAAACTCTTGTTAGTTTCTGTAGGCAACTGTATCTTGTTAAAAGGCTGTCAATAATGCTGATGTCACACGTTTCGGCTGTTGTATAATTAACTTGTTTTGTATTTTTGATTTCTTTGTCAGTAGTGAAAATCATGTTTTGATCTTTTTGTTCATTGCACTCTGGTAGCCACGATGGTCCTCTCCACCAAAGTGAATGCTCTTTCAGTAGTTGAGCACTCATTCCGCGACTAGCACAGTCAGCTGGGTTTTCTGCAGATTTAATATATCGCCAGTTCTTTGAAGGCATTATATCGCATATTTGACGTACTCTGTTAGCGACGAATGACTGCCACCGCCCTGGATCACCTTGTAGCCAGGCCAGAACTACCATCGAGTCAACCCAGCCGAAGGTTTGAATATTATAATTAGAGAGACATTCCTGAACCTTGGACATCAGTTTCGCTAGTAGTAAAGCTCCACTGAGCTCTAACCTTGGCAATGAAATGTCTTTACTTGTTGAAGCCAGTCTTGCCTTTCCAGCCACTAAGGAGATTTTGACGTCATCATTACTTACTATTTTACAATAGATAACGCAAGCGTAAGCCTTCTTTGATGCATCACAAAATCCATGTAGTTCCACATGTTCACCTTCTCCTGATGTGCCTAGCCAACGAGATAATTCCAATTCGTTTATTATTGCTATGTCCTGTTTGATATCCATCCACTCCTTGATGAGCTTATCTGGAAGATGGTCATCCCATTGTATATGTGATATCCATACCTGTTGGAACAACAATTTCATTCTGGTTGATATTGGTGACAACCAACCGAGGGGATCGTACAGTTTGGATATATCTGAGAGTAAAGAACGTTTAGTCAGCTTTTTCGTAATTGGTTCCACCTGAGACTGAAATAGGAAAGAATCTTGTTTGGGATTCCATCGTAATCCTAAGGTTTTTGTTGATTCAGGATGCTTAAACTCAAAATCTATGTTATTATTTTGCTTATGTTCTGTATTTTGTATATGTAAAAGTTCTGGAGCGTTAGACTGCCATTTTCTTAGGTTGAACTTCCCCGCCTTTAATAAATTTCTCAAATCATTTTGTAGTTGTACCGCTGAATCTTTGTAATTCGAGCCATATAAAACGTCATCCATGTAAAAATAATTTTCGACGACGTGCGCAGCCTCTGGAAATTTATCCCTCTCGTCGTTTGCCAACCGTCTCAGAGTCATCATTGCCAAAAACGGCGCGGCCTTGGTGCCATATGTAACGGTGCAAAGTTGGTATTCTTTAAGAGGTAAATCTGGTGAGTCACGCCATACTATTTTTTGAAGTTGCTGATCGTCTTCATGAATCCAGATAAATCGAAACATCTTCTCAATATCTGCTGTAAAAGCATAACGGAACTGTCTCCATTTTAACAGCAAAGATTGAAGATCTTGTTGAAGATTCGGCCCTTTCATCATTACGTCATTTAAACTGCATCCCGATGTTGTTTTTCTAGATGCATTAAAAACTACACGAAGTGCAGATGTCGTAGAATCATGACGTAAAACACAATGGTGCGGTAAGTAGCACTCGGGTTTCCGATTACTGTTTGACGGTTTCATATGTCCTAATTCATTGTATTCGTTTATAAATAATTTATATTGTTTTTCAATGTTTTTATTGCGTTGTAACTTTTGTTCTATTTGACGAAATTGCGCAATTGCTGTATATTTAGAAGTTCCTAGTTTTTGTTCAAAATTGTCTTTAAGCGGTAATCTGACCTCGTATGATCCATCATACCGACGTTTTGTGGTAGAATTGTAATATTCAACGCATTGGCTGTCCTCTTCAGATAAATTCGTTGACTCTGAAATGTCTTCAATTTCCCAAAATTTCTGAATTTGGTCAAATTGATTTAGTGCAACGTAACAATTTAATGTTTTTACGTTCCCACATAAAATCCATCCCAAGCGAGTTTGCTGCGCTATAGGGACTGATTCATCTGATCTACTGATACCGTCCATTATAATATATGAATATACATCAGCACCTAATAGTATATCCACGGGGCGGCTTAAGTTAAAATCTGGGTCGGAAAGTTGTATGCCTTCCAGATGTGACCAAGATGGTTTGTTGAATGTTCTGCTCGGTAAGTTTTTAATAAGTGTACTCATGATATATACTTCTGTTTTAAATGAAAATTTATTATACAAAGATGCACATGTTATGTCCGTGACACCTTTGCAGATACTTTCCTTTGCTCCAATGCCCGATACGACCCCTTGACATCGTCTTCTAACTAAGCCCAAATTTTGTGCGGCCTGTTCAGATATAAGGGATACTTGAGAGCCCTGATCAATGAGCGCCCGCATTTGGTGATAGGAACCATCTCTTGCTTGGACCTTGATTTTTGCAGTCGCTAACAAAATTTCATTTATGTTGTTGCCATGTTGCAACACTGAAGTATCGCTGCTTGCTTGTTTGCAACTATTGACGTCAATGGTAATATTACACTTCGGGTTATTGAACGATTCATGTAGCAGAGTGTTGTGCTTGCCATTGCAATCTCGACATCGTTTTTCAGAAGTACAAGGCTTATCTTTATGGTCGTAAAGACAATTTTCGCATACGTTTAATTGTGAAGTTGTTTTGAGTTTTAATTGTGGTGTCATATTAAGAAATTTGTTGCAATAATATAATCCATGTTTTTCATTGCACAATGGACAAATTAATGTTTTAGCAGAAATTGTATTATGAAATTCTTGACTTGCTTTGTGCGCTGGTAGTGCCTGTTTTGCGGAAGAATTTTGATAATGAAATGGTCTAAACGGTTTAATATTAGATTTTGGGTTAATTTGTACATTACTTGATGGTTTGAAATATTCGTACTTTTTCCTTGATGATTCCAACGTAGTAAATCTATTTTCTAAATATTTCAAAAAATCTGATAAGTTAGGCAAGTCTCTCGGATTCTTTAGCGATTCTAAGTAGTTGTTATGTGACTCAGGATCGATTTTCTGCAATAAAATGTGAACAATCAATGGATCCCAGCTGGTGGTATCCACACCTAGATTTTTAATTGCATTTAAACATTCTAACGTTGTGTCATGTATTCTTTTGATATGGCTTACTAATGGTTGTTCCGTACTTGGTAAATTTAACAACGTATTGGCGTGTGACGTAAATAGTAATCGTATATTATTATAACGATTATTTAATATTTCCCATGCGGCGGAATAATTTTCTGTGCTTATTGTTAAATGCTGTATCAAACGTTCTGCCTCGCCTCTGAGTTTTCCTTTCAGAAATTGCATTTTCTGAGCGTTGGTAAGAGAAATGTTACTATGTATAGCTTCTGTGAATAAGTCCTTGAAAGATACCCAGCTTTGATAGTCGCCGCTGAATATAGGGATATCCATTTGTGGAGTCCAGCTCTCCTTGTGCGATACTGACCACATTTTTGCATTGATGCTCCGCTTTAACTCGTTGTAAGTCATCTCATGCTTAATAAAAGATCTTTCGTAGGACTCATCCGAACCTTGTAACTCACTATCAATTTCCAAATGTAGAGAGTCTACCATCGACCACCGTGATTGCAGAGTTCTCAGTGCATCCTCTAACTCCCATTTTTGTATGAGAAAGTCTAAATTTATACCTTTTACTGTACGGACAAAGGCTCTGAAGTTGCTAGATTGCCTTTTCAGCATGTCATCCAGCTTGCTTGTTGACCACCCTCTGGAGCGTGATGTTGAAGGTTGAATACCTCGCTCCTCCTCGTAAGTCTCTTTCTCTTGCTGAGGATTGACCTCCGACGAACTTCCTGATATGTTCTTTACATATTCTTGATAATGTTGATTTATGAAGGCTTTAGTTGACTTGTACGCTTCATAAGTCTTGTCGTACTCACCTTTGACAAAGTAGGGATGGGTTCTGCTAGCTTCCGTACAAAGGCGATCATGATTATATTGATAGTCAGACCAGTAGGATTCTAAGCTATCTAGACGTCTTTTAAAGTAATCTTGGGACTTACGTTCCGCGGGATCTTTTTTGATATTTATAAGAATTTTAGCAATAGCTTCAAAAATTTGCTTATCGGCTCGAAGGACCATTTAAAGATGTACGGTTTTATGTTAACTCGCACACCTTTAGATTGTTAAAGTAAAAGTATGTTTAACTTGTATGATGTTTATTAAAAGATAAAATATTATGTATAATGAAATGATTGATTCTTGTATAAAATGTTGTGAGCACGCGCGGTTTTATCGTGAACCGTGAGCGAACTAACTATTGAAGGTTTAAGCCGCGTGTCGCGTAAAATGCTGAATTACAAAAATGTACGGTGAAACCGTACAAAGACAATAGCCCAAGTGGGTCAGGACCGAACCCCGACTCTCACGTTAACGGAGCGAATTCAGCCCTACCGTTGAAGTATTGAGGCTTCAAAGGTACCTGGAAAGTATACCCTCTCAAACAAACAAGAATTATCCAAATCGGTGAAGCCGTCTTATAGTAATCGAATAACATACAAAAAAAACGTCTAGACACACTCACACCAGTGAGTCCATCGACTACAATGCGCTCGGAGCGTTTCCTCCATTCCCGATGACGTCCTTAGCCGTCGTTCGGCCTCGCAGGAGGCACCGTAATGACAGATTCAAAATTGAGCCCCCACGAGGGCTGTCACTTTCACCGCTTGGTCTCAGTACTCGACTCTCCCACCCGCTGACACAGTCAAGGCCAGTAGGGCCAACAGCAATAAACATTACCAAATTTTTTTTACATGAATTGAGTTTGTCAGCTATTTTGAAAGTCGGTTTAAAAAAAAAAAGAAAAGCATCATTTATTTTTTTTATTTAGTGCATAGATTTTTAAATATAAAACGTGATATAAATAAATAATTATAATTAATTTAATATAACATTAAAATATTTTTGAGGTGCCATTTTAAGTCAAGTGTATCATAAAATTATTTGTGTTGAGAAATTATGATTATTTATTTATTAAATTAAAATTATAATACTGCGTTTTAAATTAAAAATTAATTATTAATATTCGTCGTGGAAAGGATAGTCCGGATGATGAACACTGAAAAGAAACAAAATATGCGTTTTTATAAAAGAAAATCTTAACTGTAAGTGGTTTTAAACTAATTCAAAATATAGTTCTTAAATTATTTTTGATAAATAGTAATTTTAGAAAAGCCGTGCTCATCTCAGCACTAATGGACCAGATCGACCAGAAAAGTACTACCCCTTAAAGTAACATTAGTAAGTGCCAGGGCCGGATTTAGAAGTCTGTAAGCTCTGAGGGCAACAAAGGTGAGGCCCCCCTGGCCCCAAATTATTTTCTAAATATAATAAACAATTCTTTTCAGTCGACTTTTTTGTTTAATTTTATTTTGCAACCAATTAGATTCTTATAGTATTTAACAAACATATAATTAGAAACAAGAAAATATGTGTTTACGCCTGATGTAACTTCAATAGCAAAGACTAGACTTTGTAGTATTTTTTCTTGCCTTTTATAATCTAAAGTATAACGTCATATATTCACATTTTTTACTCACGATCTTGCTTGTTGGGTAGACGGTTGTACCAGAAATTGTTCTTGCAAAATTATCAATTAAATTATATCAAGACTTTAAAAAGGCCTTTCATTGTGTCCATACGAGACAATATGTAATTTACTAGTGTTTACTAGTCGGAATAATAATAGTGGGTTTCGTGCGATAAGTGAGAGCGCAGGAGGCCCAATCTCACACCCCCTCTGTACCTATCCTTTCCCGTTCTCATACCTTCCCTCCTATCCCTCGGGCAGATCCGAGGCACCGTGGGGTTACAAGGAAAAACGCTCAGACTGAGACAGATATTTGTAAGAATTTAATAGAAAACTCACTCTCCCATAGAACAAAGTCTGCCGTTGCACTCGAAGGTGGCGATCAGCTCGATATCCTCAGGGGACAGCTGGAAATCGAAGACGTTGAAGTTCTGGATGATACGGGTCTTCGTCACGGATTTTGGGATCACGATTAGGCCTCGGTCAATGGCGTATCTGTAGTGAAATAATTTGATATTAATAAACGCTAGACACTCAACCCCCCATTAGGATAGTAATATTCTAGGTCGGAGGTCCGGTAGACAATGTACACGCTACAGTATAGGGTTCTTTAAGGGAAGGTTGAAGAAGTTTTTAAGGGTCGGCAAAACGCATGGCATACCTCTGGCGTTACAGGCGTCTATAGGTGACCGCTTGCCAGCAGGCGGGCCGTACACTTGTTTGCCACTACCGTGGTGTAAAAAAAATATAAATTAACCGTAACTGCCGGATTAACTATAGTAGCAAAAGTAGCAATTGCTACGGGCCCCGCGTATCCAAGCCCGCCAACGTATCAAAAGTATATAAACACAGTTTCGGAAATAAAAATACGTCTTTATATATTTCAATAAAAATACGTCTTTATATATTTCAATAAAAATACTTTTTTAATAGCTCATTGTGCAAATAAACCTATTAAGTAGTGATTGTTCGTACCCATATTGCTAAGATCCAGACCCATAGCGGATCAAGGGCCCGGGCATAAAAATTGCTACGGGCCCCACGCTTGCTTAATCCGGCACTGTGGATTAACCCGTACGCCCCGTACTAATAATTGTAGATTTTTTATTAAGTTAGTAGTTGTAAATATGGTGATAAACACGTAAGTATAAGTTATGGGGCTGACATAGTTAAATAGCCAAAAGCCTCTACATAAATCAACAATATCCGTGTGAAGGAACATCTGTTATATTTTAATAACATCGATTAGCCATTATTAAAACTTTTAATATGCTTTCTAATAATCTACTTGAAGTATTCAATAGTGATAGAGATTTTTATTGGCATTATAAAATAACCATTATCTTATTTTATTATTGTTATTATTACGAGCCTTTTATGGAAACTAGTTTACCATATTTCAAACTAGCGGCCCGCTCCGGTTTCGCACGGGTATAAAATATATAGCCTATGTCATTTACTGAAAAAAATATTAAAATCGATCCAGTAGTTTTGATTTATTCATTACTGCCCGTGGCCCGCACGCGTTAAATGTAATTATTTACGACATCACATTAGAAACCTCAAAAATAACAGTATTTCTCCACTATTTAATGGATGTTATTATACATATAAACCTTCCTCTTCAATCACTCTATCTATTAAAAAACCGCATCAAAATCCGTTGCGTAGTTTTAAAGATTTAAGCATACATAGGGATATAGGGACAGAGAAAACGACTTTGTTTTATACTATGTTGTGAAGACCAACCCGTAACACCGACTCCCTGACATGAGGCGGGATCAATGTGTCAACGCAAGTGGCGTCCCAAAGAAGGCCCCGTCCCCTTTCCCAGGGATCCATTCCATCCCGTCCCATTCCATCCAGGATTCCACATGGTTCAATAAGAGCAGGAATGGAGCCCACTTTCCATTCCCACTTACCTGCTCCTCCTTTTTAATATCGGTTCTAAAAGATAAAACGATCTTTAAAATTGTCGAACATCTGACATTTCACATTAGCTAAGACCATTTAATGGTCTAAGCACCCCGGTTATAAGCAACAGTCGAGATGATGCCAAGAGACCTGATGCTGACGCTGGTTCCTTGGAAAAGGGGACCGGCTATTTTGTGTCACGCCACTTGCGTTGAAAGATTGTCCCCGTCTTATGTCAGGCAGATGGTGTTACGAGTGGGAGCCACTGCGGGAAAAGCTGAATTCTGCAAGCGGCGTAAGTATTCGTCACTTATTCCAAATTACACCTTTCTGCCGTTTACAGTAGAAACACTCACGGAGCGTTAGTGCAAAACAATTTCTATAAGATATTACAACCAACTCATTGCATCCACAGGTTACAGAAAGGATGGTTTGATAGGAAACATCACAGATTTTGCTAAAAAGCTGGGTATTAAAACACATAAACTTAACTGTTACCTTATAAGCACTTGAGCTGGACTCTTGCTGTATCTGTCAGCGATGGACTTCAACCTCGGGTCCTCAAGCAGCTGTGGGTCGCCGGGCTTAGCCCAGGGTCTGTCTGGTGATCCGAGTGGTGAGTACGCTGTGATTGTGATACCGAGAGACCGGCAGTACTCAATGAGTTTCTCTTGATTGAGGTAAGGGTGGACCTCGATCTGAAGAATGACATTAAAAACCCATTATTTCTGATGGTAAGCAGCCACCGCAACCTATGAACGCTTGTGATTGAAGTATCACCAACGTGTTGCCAACCCAAGGAAGGAAGCAAGGAGGGACAGGATGGGAAGCGAAAAAGGAAGAGAAAAAGGGGATGAGATATTGGGCCTCCGGCGCTCTCACTCATCGCACGAAACGCAACAGTACCTATTTTTTTTTTCGGAATGTGTATTGCTGTTGGCCCTACTGGCCTTGACAGCGTCACCGGGCGGGGGCCGAGTACAGAGACTCAGCCGTGATAAAGGGGCAGCCCTCACGGGGCTCAAATTTGATTCCGTCCTTAGGGTGCCTCCTGCGAAGCCGAACCACGGCTAAGGACGTCATCGGAGATGGAGGCAGCGCTCCGAGCGCATTCTATACGATAGACTCACCCGACGGTGTGAGCGCGACGCGACGTGCGAAACAAAGGACCTCGTCCTCGCCGGCGAGGACGGTGTTGTGTGCGTGTCTGTGCTGTGTAAGGGCATTTTCTAATGTAATCCTATCGTCAGGGTCTTGCAGGACGTGCTTAGGACGCCTTACTTTTGTCGGTTGGTTACATCGGTCTGTGTAGATACAAGCATGTCTAATCAAAGGATTTGGATGGAAAGTAGTTTGATCGAAATAGTTTTGCGATAAGCGCTTCAAATGTTTGGGGATCGAATCGATTTCAAAGTCTCTATGGAGATCTACGTTGCGAACGTACCACGGACAGCCCGAGGCCATGCGTAAGAAACGGTTCTGAAACAGTACCTAATGATACTGTTACTTGACGCCGATTTTCTGTGAGGGGGTAGTACTTTCCCGGTCGAGCCGGCCCTTTTGTACTAAGAGAAGCATGACTGTACTAACGTTATCGATATATAATAAGCACGACAGACCTTATCTTGACTTGAAATAAAATCTGGGACCCGATAGCACCGCCCCCTAAGTCTAATTGTGAACAGAAGTGGCACCGGTGACAATTATTGAATTACTAATATCGCTATTAAAAAATAGGGTTTGATTGTAGAAAGGTAAAATTTAGGGTTGTATAGATTTTTTAATGCCCCAACATGTATAATTTAAATAAAAAATTGGGGTGGACCACCCTTAACGCTTAGCGGTACGAAAAATAGATGTCGAATGATTCTAAGACCTACCCGATATACACACGAAAATTCATAAAAATCGGTCGAGCCGTTTCGGAGGAATTTGGTAACAAACACTGCGACAGGAGAATTATATATATTAGAAGATAAAACTGTTTGTTTATAATTTCGAAATTACGAGTTTCGTCAAAATCAAGCTTACGGTTCTCCTGATAGTAAGCAGTCACCGCAACCTATGAACGCTTGCGATACTTAAAGTATCACTTCCGCGTTGCCAACCCAAGGGATAGAAGGAAAGGGATGAAAGGGGAAGACAAGGATGGGAATAGAGGGGGTGGGAGATTGAGCATCATATACATTGAAAAAACTTTCAAATTTAAAATAATCAAATATATAATAAACTACCGGCCCGCTCCGGCTTCGCACGGGTATAAAATATATAGCCTATGTCATTCACTGAAAAAATGATTAAAATCGATCCCAGTAGTTTTGATTTATTCATCACTGCCCGTGGCCCGCACGCGTTAAATGTAATTATTTACGACATCACATTAGACACCTCAAAAATAACAGTATCTCTCCACCATTTAATGGATGTTATTATACATATAAACCTTCCTCTTCAATCACTCTATCTATTAGAAAAAACCGCATCAAAATCCGTTGCGTAGTTTTAAAGATTTAAGCATACATAGGGACAGAGAAAGCGACTTTGTTTTATACTATGTACTGATATATAAAATGTCTCTTATTTTTAATAATTAAATAATGGCTACACATTCCACGGCCCTTAAGATATTTATATCCTGTGTCGGGGGTCCGGAAACATACACAATGACAAGAACAAATACACCCAGACCAGAAAACATACTGTACGGTCAATACATCTGCTCCGAGTGGGAATCGACCCACGACTTGTGGTGCAGGTTTGCCACCACTGCGGCACGACGTTAAAAATTAAATTTTTATTTTATTTTTTTCATGTTAGAAGTTGGCAAACAAGCATACGGACCACCTGATGGTAGGTGGCTGCCGCAGCCTATGAGCGCTTGCAGCACCATTAGTAGGTGCCACTCACGCGTTGCCAACCTCGAGATATTAGTTCTTAAATCTCGTTCGCCCAGTAATTTCACTAGCGTACAATGCCCTTCAAACCGGAACACAGTAGTGCCTAAGCACTACTATTTGGCAACAGAATATTGGACACTGCGGTGGTACCTACCTAGCCGGCCTCTTGCAACAAAAGACCTACCACCAGTGTGACTGATTGCACTGGTGGAATAATCTCTGTTGTGACAGAGGTTATCCCAACAGCGGGCGATGGGGCGTCACGTCCCGAGGCCTAAAATACTGTACTTTTTTTCTAAATCAATAATATACCTGTATCACAGCAGGTTTAATTCTCGCGATCTCCCACACTCTATCAATTTGCCGTTTATTAAAGTTTGAAATGCCAATGCTCTTCGTGAGTCCAGTGTCGACGAGAGCTTCCATAGCTCTCCACGTGTCCACATAATCCACTGGTGATGGTAGAGCTTTGCCATCAACATCTTTGGGGAACTGTTCAGCTCCTTCCTGTAAAAGTTTTCGCAAGAGAAACCTTTATAACAGTCATTATCTAACTTGGCAAAAAATGATTATAATCTGTCAATTTATAATCATTGTTATTATAGCAATTGATTGATATTATAACAAGTTGAAATTATCTCTAATAAATAAAATTCTCGTGTCACAATGTTCGTTCCCATACTCCTCCGAAACGGCTTGACCGATTCTTATGATTTTTTTATGCATATTCAGTAAGTCTGAGAATCGGCTACTATCTATTTTTCAAACCCCTAAGTGATGAGGGGTGTCCACCGCAAATTATTTTTTTATTCTTGGGATAAAATTTTAATTTTTATTTTTTTATTATGTACCATTGAAAAATACATACGACCCTAAATTTTCACTTTTTTATCACCAACCCCAGCTTTTTAATAGCCATATTAGTCAATCAAAAACTTTCACCGGGTAGAGGGCGCTGCTATCGGGTCGCAGATTTTTTCGGGGCAGGACAACGTCTGCCGGGCCCGCTAGTTAAATTAAATAAAAAACCCGACTGCATTGAAAATACTAAAAAGAAAAATATTGGAATCAAAAATATCAAGCTTTAAACATCTTGAAAACCAAGCAATATATCGAAAAAAATATTCTTATTTTTACTTTACAAAAGTTACAGATTTAAGTTACCGACTTGCACGGTAGTCTCCAGAAGCTCATTTCGATCGTTCCTTGTAAAATATTCATAACAAAAAGTTCTTCGTAAAGTAATAAACGATCTTATAAAAGATTCAGCTAGTTGACCCGACTACTTGACTACATAGTTTATACATATTTATGCTATTGAAGGTCTTAGTTTAAATTTAGATTCAATAGTTATTTTATTGATCAATTTATTTATTTATTTTTTATTTGGAAATATAAAGTGCAAACGCGAAAGTGGCTAACAGAGTTACGGAATGCAACTACTTTAGCCACCCTTGCCCCGCCTACCCGCAAGATGTCTCTTCACGCCTCGTTTGAAGGAGCCCAGATTTTAGGAGGGAACACGTGAGCCGGTAATGAGTTCTACTTTTTAATGAATTATAGTTACAAAAATTAATGTGCCGCTTTAGTAACTGAGTTTAAAAGTAGAAATGACTTTTTAAGTATTAACTTCGTTCTATAAAAAATAGTTTTTAGTTTTTTGTCATAATGATCACCATACCTTGTAAGCTTGGGGCCAGTGGATCAAATATAAATCCAAGTACTCCAACCCGAGGTCCTGTAGGGTCGTCTTTAGGGCACCTTCGACAAGGTCCGGCCGGTGGGAGGTGCACCATAACTTTGAAGTTATAAATATATCCTCTCTATAAAAAAAAATACAAAATTATAGAAAATAGCTTCCTCTTCATCCTAGCATTATTACCGGTATTTTATGTACCCAGGGTCTGCTTATTACTCTTCCGGATTTGACAGGTTACTAGTTTTTACACGGAGCGATTGCCATCTGACCTCCGCAACCCAATGGGCGAACCAGAAACTCATTGGATAACAGTAATTTACTTATCAAGAGTTAACGATTATTATAAGACGTTATGATAACAACCGGGACCGACAGCTTAACGTGCTCTCCGAGGCACGGTGGGGAGACCCACAAGGACAAACGCCCAGACCAAAACAGAAATTTCAACAAACATCTGCCCGAGCGGGAATGGAAGCCGCAACCGTCGAGACTAAAGGCAGACTCGCTACCCACAACACCACATTGAACCATTGTACTTAGATGAAAGATCCGGAACCTCTAACGTTTAGAACGCTGAAGGCCGTGTCGTAAAAATGGCTTTAATAAAAACGCTTGTTTACAATCCGATAATACTCTTACAGCAATCAATCATACTACAGTATTATCTTGAACATTACTCAAATTCAAAAACGATACAATTTTTTACGGTACTGTAGCCAAATGGCAAAAACGGAACCCTTAAAATTTCGTCCATATGCGACAGTCATTTTATTCGGAGACTATTGGCTCTATCTATGCGAAATTTAGTAAATAGTTGTCTTCTATGAACCGCTACACGATTTTGTAGTGAAATCCTAAAATAAATAAAAATTAAGGGTAGCAGTCCATACATGTAACTGATTTATTTATTTGTATATAGATATATAAAAAAGATGTTTTTTGCCACCCTTTTTAGAAATCTGTACTTTTTTAAGTAATCGTTTTATATAACGGACGGACAGCGGAGGTTTAGTAAGCGGTGGGTTCCGTTGACACCTTTGGTTACGGAACTCTTAAAAAGTCGGTACCTAATACTAAATCTTTTCGACCGCTTGCTATATAAAATGTTAAGCTTACGGAACTCTAAATAATACGTACGGAACTTACCGTTTTACGATTCCTTCATCGAATTTCGCCTTCAAAGCTTCCCCGACCTCTTTCTCGTTACCATAAATGTGTGCGCAGTCAATATGGCGGTAGCCGGCGTCAATGGCGTCTTTGACTGCCTGTGTCACTTCGCCCGGCTTCGACTGAATTAAAATGTTTCTAACATCAATTCACGTCTACATTATTTTCTTATTATATAGCATTTGATATAGGTCTCTCAATTTAAAATGAACCAAAATGGCCGCTTCTGCGCAGGTACAATCATGGACAAAAATGTTAAACAAAAATATTGATTTAGTCTTATTTAAATAGATTTTTTATAAAGTGGGAAAACGGAATTAAGTTTATAATATTATTATTGTTTCTTCTAAATTCAATTAATTATTTATTCATTATCGGTATTAATTACTTAAATAGAATAATACAAGAAATAGTATAGAAAAAAGGCATATAAAAAAATAATAATAGTTCATGTACATTTTTAATCACTGTCACTTATTGGGATGACACCTTATCTTGAAATAAAATGTAATGTTCACACACTTGACAAAAATAATTTACATTTTTATTTAATTTTTAATAATTTATTTTTAAAGAACTAAAACAACCGCAAACGAGTGTACTAATCGGGTCGAGCGTCGCCTCGTTGCTATAGTTACGCGGCCCCCTTCATTCCGCATTCGGTTGAGACCCAAAAATGTGTTATTGCGCATGGTTTAATTTATATTTAGAGAGTTATAACTCGCTTCTGCTTGGTTCACCCGCGTGAATAACGATTTTAAAACAAATTTTTAACCCCATATTTCAACCTATCAGGGATGGAATTTTAGAGAACGTTAAACACGTGTTTTCTTATTTTTAATTGTTTCCTGAATGGCAAAGTTTCATGCTTCTAGTTTTTTTTTTTTTTTTTTTTTATGTTAGAAGTTGGCAAACAAGCATACGGCCCACCTGATGGTAAGTGGCTGCCGCAGCCTATGAGCGCATGCAGCACCATTCGTAGGTGCCACTCACGCGTTGCGAACCTCGAGATATTAGTTCTTAAATCTCGTTCGCCCAGTAATTTCACTAGCGTACAATGCCCTTCAAACCGGAACACAGTAGTGCCTAAGCACTACTATTTGGCGGTAGAATATTTGACACTGCGGTGGTACCTACCTAGCCGGCCTCTTGCAACAAAAGACCTCCCACCAGTTTCAAGAATGACTTATGTCCTATAGAAGATTTCACTCCTTTTGGGATGGCATTTCGAAAAATCCTTCCTTAGTGCGCTTTTACGTTTTAAAAACAACTGTGAAAAAAATCAGATTTCCAGGTCGAAGAGTTTAGGCTGGGTGTTTATAAGTCAATCAAGTGTTCTACTTTTATATTATCTAGATACCTATAATTCTTCCTCAATGTTCCAATTCCCACGTAATTCAAATAATCTTCTTCGTCGCCCTACCATTATTTCCGGTATTATACGAGTATTTACCCAGGGTGTGTATATTACTTTCGGATTTGACAGGTTACTAGTTTTACATAGAACGATTGCCATCTGACCTCCGTAATCATTGGATAAGTGAAACTTATCACGAGATAACGATTATTATCAGATGTTATGATAACAACCGTGAGCGACATCTTAACGTGCTCTCCGAGGTATTCTAATAATCTGATATGTATTAACAAATGTAACATTGAAACTACATTATCATGTAACTAAACAGTTTTTGGCCATGATTACATTACTCACTATAACAGCAAACACTTTCTTATGTTAGTAATTTACATCAGGTGGCCAGTGGATTTACTTGTAGGCTGAGTAGACTTGAGCCTAGGGCGGGAGATTTTTGGGGACCGATTTTTTTATACCTCATAAAAATCAAGAAGATATCTGCATGACGATTTTGTGCATGATACTGCATGAAATCGGCAACTAATTTGCTAATGATTTTCACTTTCCCTTGTCATTGTACATTCCGAGCAGCAAACTTCCATATTCTAGAGTAAAACCGTTTGTTTGCCGCCCCCAAGCCATTAATCGGCCTCGCTCTATACACAATTTGTAGGAGTAAAAAGAGCTCTTCCCACTATCAACCAATACTTGCCAGTCCTACCATTGGTTGGAGGTTAGTTGAGCTTTAATTACCTCAAAAATATACCCAAAAAATAGCCTTAGAGAAATTTGTAAATCCGCCATTGCTGGTGACAAACAAGTAACGTTCATCTGCGTAAGCCTTCACCGTAGTAAAGTCAAAATCAAAATCAAAATTATTTTTATTCAAGTAAACTTTTAAAAAGTACTTTTGACGGTTCGGAAGGTTGATTCTATCGAGAAGAACCGACAAGAAACTCGACAGTTACTCTTTTCAAATATATGTTTTTACAATTGTATTTTTAATATAAAATTTGGTTCTTGAATGAGATCCAGCAATATTAAGAGTCCCATTTTTATCAGAAAAATATTCTTCTAACGAGTAAATAGGCTTTATTGATAAGTTTATTTTTTATGTACATTTGGAACTTGCTTACTAGCAGTTCCAATAAGCAATCTGGAATTTTGTTAAAAATGCGAATACCTAGCCCCTTAAAAGAATTACTGACTTTACGCAGACGAAAGCTAGGACTACAAAGTTTATTTTTGTTTCTAGTGTTAACTGAATGTATATCACTATTTTTGCTAAAAGACTTTAAATTATTCCTAATATATAAGAGGTTAGAATAAATAAATTGTGACACCACAGCCATTATGCCTATATCCTTAAAAACATCTCTTAGAGAGGCCCGCGCTCCTAAATTATAAATTGCCCGAATTACCCTTTTTGAAGAATAAAAATAGTATTAATGTCAGCCGCCTTTCCCCAAAGAAGGATACCGTATGACATAATACTATGAAAATAACTGAAATATACGATTCTCGTTAGTAAATAAGAAAGTAGTAGTACAGCCATGCTCCTCTACTAATTCCCAATACTAGGGAAGAACTGCTTTCTCCCTGATAATCGGCCTAAAGTAACAGTATCAGTAGGCACGTATAAAGTCGACCAGCTGTTATCAATTAGACAACAGTCGATAAGTCAAGTCAGAGGCCTACGGGCGACCTGAACAACTCTGACACTAGGTTGACCACTGACCACTCGATAGGAAGAAGAAGAAATACATACTGTGATGTGATAGTGTCCAATCCCATCCCTTTCTTCCCATCCTTTTTCCATTTTCATCCCTTTCCTCATAACCCTTTGTTCGGCAATGCGTATGTGATACTTCAAGTATCGCGCGCGTTTTATACCACGATGGTGGCAAACAAGCGTACGGCCCGCCTGATGGTAAGCGGTCACCGTAGCCTATGGACGCCTGCAACCCCAAAAGTATCGCATGCATGTTGCCGACCCCTTAAAAACTTTTTCAACCTTCCCTTGAAGAAACCCATACTGTAGCGTGTTGGGAAAACCTCAGCAGGGAGCTCATTCCACAGCCGGACTAGTTTAGTTCATCGGTTCAAGTGACTGCTTGGCATCAGACAGACCGTACGCTTGTTTGCCAATCGTCATGATATAAAAGGAGCCTTTACTCGCTTGGAATACCAGTACCATCACGCGTGTTGGTGAAGGGGAATAAAAGGAAATGAAAAGAAGGATTTGAGCGTGGGGTTTTAGGCCTCCGGTGCTCCCACGCAACAGTTAGGATACTGTTACTTTACGTCGAAATTTTGTGTCGGGGTATTGCTTCCAAGGTCAAGGACTTTCACGATAAAAATAGCAAAGCTCTTTTCTATGTATATAAAAGGAGAAACCTGAATGACTTATAAAAGCTCACCCGAAAACTTTGGACCTAGAAAGCTGAATTTTGTCACAGGTGCTATCCTTCAAAGGAAAAACTAGCACCAAAAAGAATTTCTCGAAACTTAATCCTTAAGAGGGTGAAACGGTGTGGAAAGTTAATATTGTTAGTCCGTCATTTTTGAAACTAGAAGCATGCAACTTTGTTTTTTGGCGAACTAGCGGCCCGCTCCGGCTTCGCACGGGTATAAAATATATAGCCTATGTCATTCACTGAAAAAAATATTAAAAACGATCCAGTAGTTTTGATTTACTCATTACTGCCCGTGGCCCGCACGCGTTAAATGTAATTATTTACGACATCACATTAGAAACCTCAAAAAAATTGTTTTTCTCCACTATTTAATGGATGTTATTATACATATAAACCTATTAAAAACCGCATCAAAATCCGTTGCGTAGTTTTAAAGATTTAAGCATATATAGGGACAGAGAAAGCGACTTTGTTTTATACTATGTAGTGACAATTAAAGATAAAGAAATACGTGTTTTAACATTTTCTAAACACCCCTGAAGGGTTGAAACCACTAGTTCGGAAAACAGCTCCGACAAGAACCTCAATAGTAACTCCTTTCAAATATAGATTGGTTTACAATTGTGTTATAAAAAAATTATTTACAAAATATGAATCCTGAGAGATCCAGTAATTTACGAGCTCCAATAATTTTTATCGGAAAAATATTGGTCCAATGCGTAATATGCTTTATTAAAAAAGAATATATTTTACGTGAAACCGCGGGAGTCTACCCTTTAAAATTAAATAGTACTTCCTCCTTTTAAAATAATAGTTTATCTCAAAGAAGAAGGAACTTGAAAAAAGAAAGGAAAAATAAAACGACAATTTCAAAAAAAGATCTATCCCCGAAACCTCCAGCACACGTTCACGAAAATCATTGGAGCCGTTTCTGAGATTCAGATTTTATAAGAATTGCTCGTTTAAAGGTATTAGATAGATATTTATCTTTACACATACACACACACAGACCAACAAAAAAAATATTTTTACTTACTTTCCAAGTACCCAAACCGATGACGGGACAAGTCCTACCGTTGTTGAATACGATCAGAGGCACAGTCATGTTTATGTTTCGCGTTTAGCACTTACGAGTAACCAATAACTACTGAACGAGCGCCGTGAACTTATCGGAGTTTTATTTATAAATCTAGAGTGTTAAGGGTCTGCTTTGCTGATGCGATTGTGATGTGACTTTTGTGTCGCGTGTTCGGTTTTTGGGTTTATGAGTTCTATGTGTCTAAAAACAATAAAATAAATCATGAAACAAAAATATATTATGTAAAATAACAGTCTTGTTATAACTCTAACTATTTTTTCCAGCTAATTTTATGATGCCGGAAAATAATATAGTGCGCGAGTCTTTAAAATTCACTCCCATCACTTGTTTTACTGTAGCTTAAATAGTAATTAATAATTAAACATCCATGGGACTAGATCATTTTTCATCCGAAGAATATGAATTCAGATTCAGTGAAGACATTTTACTTCAATTTATTTTATAAGTTTTTGCGTGCTTGTTAATTACTTTATTATAACTTTTGTTTTATTTTATTTATATTTTTAGTTTTTACTCATTCTTTCTGTGTTGTTATAGCAAATAAATTTATTATTTATTCATTAATTCATTCAAACGCTACTAGCATTCTTACCACTATCTCACGTGGACACGATTTTAGTGTAATGATATATTATAGTTATGTTAATTACCAAGTGTAACTAAGACAGTCGCGTCTTAATAATGAAACTCAACCTTAAGTATTACGTGATAACTGAAATAAATTGGTTCGGAAAATTATGACAACCTTGAGGATGACGTGTCGCGGAAGCAACCTCTATGGAGGTTTTATAGGAAAAAAAATCTAGAAAAATTTCTATTTTCGGGGCATTACTAATGTAAATGGCGACCTGAACAACTCTGACACTTACAATGTTTTCATTTTAAAGATATTTTTGTATGTTTTTAAGGTAAGCCGTTCCCGAAGCCTATGAGCGCGCGCAACACCATTAGTAGGTGGCACTCGCGCGTTGACAACGAGAAATATTGGTTCTTAAATCTCCTTCGCCCAGTAACTCCACTAGCAACAGTGTCCTTCAAAGCGAAGCACAGACTTTACGTAGAATGACACTGCGGTGGTTGTCTTTTTGCTGGTAACGGTTCTTTCCCCGCCACTGAGGAGGTTAGTGGGTCCCCATGGCTTTGCCACCTTTTCATGGAACCCCACATTACCCGGTTCTCTTCCCCAGGAAACCGCGTAGCAGATTTCCTCCTGGTTACCAAAAAAAAGTCACTTCACGAGGTTTTCACAAACGTACGGTTGTAGCTAACCAGGTGGCCATTTAATGGAATAGAAATGACTTTTAGACGGTCGTCCAGCACAATTTTATAACGCGAAAAAAGCCACGAATGTTGCTACTAGAAAATAATCTTAATGGGGGCCGTTGGTTTGTAGTGAATTTTTAAGTTATTTCTGTAAGAGGGTTTTAACTTCCCAGATTGAGGTTAAGGTCTTCCAATAGAATTCTTTAAATTTCCGCATTATAAAAACCTTATAAGGAAATTGGATTTGTATGAAAAAGGTTTTTGTATCATGACGGTTGGCAAACAAGCATACGGTCAACCTGAAGCAGTAACCGCAACCTGAACGCTCGCGTAAACAAAATAAAGATTTGAAAATTTTAAATGTTATATTGTTTTTTATGTTATATTTTATTGTTATCAACATAATTTTTACGTTATAATGTAATATATTACATATATTACACCTTACATATTTCCAACAAACCTCATCCCCTATTCCCTATTGTTATTTTACTCCCTTGAGAGTAAAATTTTAACAAACTTTGAATGTCATATTTATTTCATCGAATCAACAGACTAAAAAAAATAATTTCCAAGCTTCTAGCTCTAATAATGACAATGCTACAACTTTTCATCCCCCTTTCAACCTTAGAACCCATTCGTATTAAAAAACTATGTCCTTTCTAAGGCTCCAGATCTGTTTACCACATTTTATTTAAACCGGTACAATAGTTTTGGCCTCAAAGTGCGACAGACAGACCAGACCGAGAGATGTCAATTTAAAGTAATAAGCAGAACTTTTTGTACGAGAAATGAAGTGTATTAAGATAGGAAAAATAAAACGAAAAGTATTTTACGAAAGAAAACGTTATTTTTTTGACGTTTTAAAATTTTTTGGAACCTCTTGCATAATTTAACAATTTATTATCATTATTAAAATATGCACATTCTAACCGACTTTTTATCGTGCCGGTTCTGTTTAGACACTTTAGACCCTAGAGCTAAATAGTTAACAATTTATTATAATATATTTTATTTTTTAAAAATTATTAGGAAAAAAACTAAATTATTAGTAATCATGGGAGTTTTCGTAACGACACTAGGTCTTCTTCTAATTGCTACAACGGCTTGGTCGGCAGATGCACCTAAAGGACCCAAGGTGACCCACAAGGTCACATTTCACATGAGCATTGGTGATGAGTCAATTGGTTCCATTGTAATTGGTTTGTTTGGTAAAACTGTTCCTAAAACTACTGAAAACTTCTACCAACTTGCTCAAAAACCTGTAAGAGAAGGCTACAAAGGCAGCAAGTTCCACAGAGTCATTGAAAATTTCATGATCCAAGGTGGTGACTTCACTAAAGGAGACGGGACTGGTGGTCACAGCATTTATGGTGAACGTTTTGCTGATGAGAACTTTAAGCTAAGCCACTATGGTGCTGGATGGTTGTCTATGGCTAATGCCGGCAAAGACACAAATGGTTCACAGTTCTTCATCACCACCAATAAGACCCCATGGTTGGATGGCAAACATGTTGTCTTTGGAAAAGTACTTGAGGGCATGGATGTTGTACGTAAGATTGAGAAGACTGACACAAAAACAAATGATCGGCCAGTCAAGGATGTTGTCATAACCAACACTGAAACTGAAATTGTACCCGAACCATTCAGTGTCACAAAAGAAAGTGCTCAATAATTAAATTAAGATAAACAATTCAATCAATAATAATTATATTTTGCATTTATGTTTAATTCTTATTATAAAAAGGATTTGTATTACAATTATGTCGTACTCCAGTTCTTAATACTTACAGAAAGTAAAATATTAACAAAAATAAACTTATGTTTACTTACTTTGCATTTAAAAGTTTTTAAAACTTCAAATACATTAATTATTTTAACATTTTACAGGGTATGACAGTATTGATTGTATTTACAGTTTCCTTTGTGATTAACAATAAAATGAAGCTATATATTCATATGACTCCCAAATTGTTATTTGTGCACTCACTTGCTCTTGTTGTCATTTTTTTGTATCTCTCGACTATCTGTAACAAATTTGATTGAAATCGGTTCAATAGGTTTTGGCGTGAATCGCGACAGACAGACAGCGAGACAGAGTTACTTTCGCATTTATAATGTTAAAGAGAATTATGGTGTTTGCATTAGAGGGAGGTAAAGAACAGTGGAACCTTTCTTTCGTATAGAAATGTTACTCCAATGAACTTTCTAGTTCTTATAATACTTCTAGAGTCAGAATATCTCTGGTTCTGACTCTATCAGGTTTTTGCCGTCAATTTGATAGACAGATGACAAAAAATATTAAAATATTTAGTTATTTATGTTTAAAAATGTCTTAAATTTCAATGTATTATTTTAAAATTTTATCGTTATATTATATAAAAATATGAGAAATGCTGAAGTGAGTTTTAAGTTATTGTAATTATATTTTCAATTTGTAACCTGGTTAGTTAAAATATATTGATTAGAGAATTGCTGGTAGCTTTTAGCGATATTTATTTTAATTTTATTTATAAGTTTGATTTAAAATAAATTATTTCTCCTATAATTACAGTCCACTCGTTTTAATTTTTCCCAAACACTTCTTAATTCTTCTCTTTTATATTCTTCTTGTTCGCCCACTTTTTTTTCACATTAATTACCAATTACTCAAGCGTCGGGTGACGAGTGGGGTGACGTGACGTGTTGGGATAATCTCTGTCACAGCAGAGATTATTCCACCAGTCCAATCAATCATACTGGTGGTAAGTCTTTTGTAGCAAGTGGCCGGCTAGGTAGGTACCACCGCAGAGTCAAATATTCTACCGCAAAGCAGTAGTGTCTTTGGTATTAGAAAGAAAGTTATTTGTCAAATCATAAAAATTAGACAAAGAGAGAAAGCTCAGCTGATGCTGTCACGGGAACGTATTCTCGAGCAGCGGTGATTTTCAGCTTTTTTTGCCGGAAAGTGTATTGCTGTTGGCCCTACTGGCCTTGACAGCGTCACTGGGGGGCCGAGTACAGAGACTCAGAGTAAAGGGGCAGCCCTCACGGGGGCTCAAGTTTGATTCCGTCCTTAGGGTGCCTCCTGCGAAGCCAAACCGGCTAAGGACGTCATCGGAGATGGAGGCAGCGCTCCGAGCGCATTCTATACGATGAATTCACCTGACGGTGTGAGCGCGACGCGACGTGCGAAACAAAGGACCTCGTCCTCGCCGGCGAGGACGATGATGTGTGCGTGTCTGTGCTGTGTAAGGGGCATTTTCTAATGTAATCCTATCGTCCGGGTCTTGCAGGACGTGCTTGGGACGCCTTACTTTTGTCGTTTGGTTACATCGGTCTGTGTGGATACAAGCATGTCTAATCAAAGGATTTGGATGGAAAGTAGTTTTATAGAAATAGTTTTGCGATAAGCGCTTCAAATGTTTGGTGATTTCAAAGTCTCTATGGAGGTCTACGTTGCGTACGTATCACGGACAGCCCGACAGGTTTTCAGCTTAGCATATTTTGGTTTGAAGGGCACTGTAGACTAGTGAAATTACTGGCTCAGGCAGTGGCTTACCATCAGGTGGGCCGTATGCTTGTTTGCCAACTTACTAAAATAAAATCGCTTCTGTTATACTAGGTAATAAATCACGCTGACAAGGCAGATCGTAAGCTTCCTTGACATTTCTATTATAAAAAATGCATCAGTTTGGGGGCCATGGCGCTCCATTCGGGGGCACTGGACAAGGCCCGCCACCTGATCAAGGATATGGAAATGTACCCGGAGCGAATGTCACCCCACCGCCTTATGGACAGGTATTTTAATTCACGGCCCATTCACGTAGCGAGACAGGAGCAAGAGAGGGCAGCTGAATCCCCCTCCCCTCCTTGACCTTGCTAAAAACTGAGAAATACACGAATGTTAGGTATTTTGAACGATTTCAATAATAATTATTGAAGACAATAGTTATTTTGCCCCTCCCCCACTTTCTGGACCGTAAATTAAGACTTTGCCCTCCACTACGCCAAATTCTGGCTACACCCACGAGTAGGCCTTTAATTGAAAGCAACCGGCTAGGTAGGTACCACCGCAATATCAGATATTCTACCTCAAAGCAGTCGTGTATTTTACACGACAAGAGATATTTGAAGACTACTATTTAAAAAATGTTAATATATCTTTCCAGGGTTATCCCCAAGGATATCCCCAACAAGGATACCCTCCACAAGGATATCCCCAACAAGGATACCCTCCACAAGGCTATCCTCCCCAAGGATACCCCCCACAAGGCTATCCTCCTCAAGGATACCCTCCACAAGGATATCCGCCACAAGGCTATCATCCTGGACAAGGTTATCCTGGACATGGAGGTAAGATTTTTTTTTAAAGACTACTAATATTCCTAGTACCCCTCCAAATGATCTCAAGGGGTCAGGTCAGGGGTCATTATCTAGTTAAACAAAGTTTATTTAAATATCACAAAAAAATGTTGACTATAGCTAACTTCAGGGTGTCGGTTTTTGTGACGGTGTGCGCGCGCATCGTAAAAATTTACTGTCATAATTTTTCCCTAACGCGTCAAAAGAAGTATAACTTCAAAAGAAATAATAACAATTCACAGGACCTCCGCAATCCGACATGGGTAAGATGGCGTTCTGTGCGTCGCTAACAGCGTGTCTGACATGCTTGTTCTGTTCCTGTTGTCAGGTAAAAATACCAATCTATTTCGGTAGAACGGTAGTAGATCCATGCTTCTCTTAGGACAAATGGGCCAGCTCGACCGGTGTAGTACCCTCTCACAGAAAAACGGCGTCAAGTAACAGTATCAGTAGGTACTGTTGCGTTTTGTGCGATGAGTGAGAGTGAGGCCCAATATACCCCCTGTGTCCAATCCTATTTTTCCCTTCTCATCCCGTCCCCATCGCCCGTTCCATCTGTTGGGATAATCTCTGTCACAGCAGAGATTATTCCTGGCATTGTAGGCACTGTACGCTAGTGAAATTACTTGGCGGACGAGATTTAAGAACTAATGCAACGCGTGAGTGTCACCTACTAATGGTGCTGCAAGCACTCATAGGCTACGGCAACCACTTACCTGGTTGCCGTATGCTTGTTTGCCAACTTCTGACATAAAAGAAATGGATGCTTATATTATTGTATATCACTTTCAGGGACTAATGGGAGCTGCAATGGGTCACGGCGGTGGACTTGCGGGGGAGGAAGGTGGAGAAGGAGTTGTCCCAGGCGGTACATCGAACGTGACCCCCCCACCTGGAGGGTCGATGCACTATGACGACCACGATGACGATTAAACATAGAAAGAGTTAACCATAGATATAAAAAGATATATTGCGCGTCTAAAAATGACAAAGTATTCAAAATTGCAGCGCCATCTAACAAGTGGCTCGGAACTAAAAAATACCGTCGTACGCTCCGAAAAACTTTGAATATCATTGGTCAATATCCCAGCGCCATTCTTACTCTTACTTTCGAGTAAGAGGCCTTATACCTTGACGCTAGTTCATAATTAAATTTTTACCAATTTCAATATAAAATTATATGAGATACTGAATTGTGACTTTCAAATAGACGCTACGTTGTTAGCAACCCCAAAACGACGAGATCAATTAACTTGAATAAAAATGAAATTATTTTTTCAACTATATAAAAAAAAGACCTCACAACTCACAGCAATTAAGTTTGAGCCCCTGCAAGGGCTCTTGTATCAGTTTCATCGGGTCTCAGTATTCGACCGGACCACCCAGTGTCTTTATTAAGGCCAGTAACGCCCACTTATGTATATTCTCGAAATACAAAAAAATATATATTTAAATAAATCACTGCACTTGGTAGGCAATTTTAAATGATTATTTGCTTGGCTTGTAAGTGAGAAATATTTATAAAAATACCTCCTTTTGCAGTGAAATTTTGTATATAAATAAATTGCCTTAGTGTTTTGGGAGTTATTCCATGTAAATATTATATCGCGATTCAAAATGTCGACTTTAGCGCTGCGATATTGCACAAATTTGGCAGAAAAGTGTCCACGAAAACATTTTAAAATAAATATGGCGCTTATTTCTATAACGATAAACAAAAATATATAAAAGAAATACAGAATAAAATCCTCAATTAAGTAATTTAATTTTTTCTTTTGTTGTTTTTATTAATATCCATTAACATAAAACAACAACCATTATTATAATCTTAATCTGAGAATTGGCGCGTTCCATAAAATGTATTTTAACGACAGCAGTGCCATCTTTCTTTATAATACTCTTGAACTTATAAAGATGTAAATAAACTTTTTACTGAACATTTTAAAATATGTATATAGAAATACGTTGAATTTTTGTTATTTGTATTAAATATTATTATTGAAACAAAATAAAAATCGCAAAATTGAATATTTTTTTATTTTAGTGTTAATTGCAATGTTTTAATAATTTAAAACCATCGTCCTGAGCATTTCTGCAATACGATCATTTTTCACCGATAGAGGTGAGACCTCATTCCTGATTTCCCGATGACGTCCCAAGACGTATTTTTTGTTTTCGCTGAGAAATGCATTTACGCATACCAGTGCAAACAACCGTGACGCTTCAGAGGATGACGTCCTAAGCCGTGGTTGGACCTCGAGTCCCGTGATGGATGTCACCTTCACGCCTCGACTCAATCCTCGGCGACATCACAATCAGGCGGACTGTATACTTGATTGCCAAACGTCATGAAATAAGAAAAATGCGAATACGGTTATTATAACAAAAAACCGATTGCCGTCTGTTTGCCTGCCTGTTTGTTCCACTTATCCCCTAAGCGGCTTGAGTGATTTTAAACAGTATTTTCACTGGAAGATAGCTTATGTTATAAAGACTAAGTTGCCTACTTTTATTTAGAAAAAGAAGTTTCATGAAATTAAAATAATAAATAGTATCTCCGCTTCCGTGGATGTAGATATATAGATCTATTCAAGAATGATTCTGTGAGACAGTTCAATCAATCAATCAAAGATGTAAGTGCCACAAGATCCCGAGCCATTTGAGCTGAGACTTAAAATTTTATGCTGCGTTCTCACCAGAGATGTGCAAAAATACGTATAGGCAGACTACGTTAAAATGGCGCGCCCCTCCAAATTATTGTTTCAATGTTTGTAGTCACATCCTTACGAAAGAGTTGATGGTTGAAGAAGTCGTCTTCAGTAGCAGCTTGTAGAATTGTTGGTCAACTAATCATAGCAAGCCGACTGCAGAAGACAATACACGTCATTTTCATAGAGTATGTCATTGCAGCGCCATACTAATGATTTTTTTATAACGGCAGTGGTTGAGCAACATGCGTTGCGAGTCTTTTTTTTTATGTAAGAGGTGACAAACGGGCAGGAGACTCATCTGATGTTAAGAGATCATCGCCGGTCATGAACATCCGCACCACCAGAAGGTATGCAGGTGCGTTGCCGACCTTTAAGGAATGAATAGTGGTGATGTTCCACCGGCGATTCCTCAATTCTTCAGAACATTCCCCGTGATAGATGCAATAGAAGACGCATAATTTCATAAATACATTCAAACATTTTGAAGCCTCAATAGCTTAACGGTTACAGGACCGACTCCACTCCGTTAACGCTCAGTTGCGTGTTCAATCCCTACCTCCTTGGGCTATTGTCCTAATGACCTTATCTGGAGGGGCAATAGGAGGAGTATTAGTAATAACTTAAAAAAGCATTGCTAAAATTCTTTAACAAAAACTGTATTTTGAAGATTCGCGCCGTATTATTATAGTTTATCTATAGCTAGAGTATGTAAAGAAGTTCTCCATAACAATATCTATCTCCGCTAAACCATTTCGAGGCTACGTAAATGAAGCGATTGAGAAACCAAACCAAACGCATTCATCGCAGAGCGCTGGTGGAAACGCAGCTTAGTACTTTAAGAGTTAGTCCTATACCTGTGGTACGCAGTGGACGGCAATAATATGGATAAACTGTTTTTTATTAATGAAATAGTTCATGCTGTTTTCAAGAGACTTAATATTATTTTTAGGGTTTTTTAAATATTATGTCTATGAATAAACTATATTACACCCCCATGTGTAGACGTAACATAACCATATCGAAAAAGTTTAAACACAAACTTGCCATCAAAACTTCTTGCATTAAAAAGAATATAAAAAGAAGAATAAAAATTTAAATTCGGATGTATTCACAAACATCTTTTGTTCCGACAACATCAAACATTCCATCTACCATGGCCAAAAATTTCAAGTAAACTGTAAAAAAAAATCAAAATTTTTCCAGTAATAAAATACAAATAATTCACAAAAACCGTAACTAACCGTAAAAATGGCTCTTGTATTAAGGAAGGCGGTTTTACCGAAAAACGTATCCTTGTTAAAATGTATAAAGGGGCGTTCACTAGCCACCGCCAATAATAAAAAATCATCTGCTCCATTATGTAAGTAAAACAAACTACGTATTTTTAAACATAATTTTACATCAGTAAAATATTTTGCTCATGTAGTGTTGTGGTAAGCCTTTTTATAAGTATCGGTTTTGTAGTATCGGTTTATTGAAAAAAGTTACATTTAGAAAAAATAGTTAATTTTTGTAGTTTATTATCATTGTATATCATAATTTTGCTTGAAACAATATTTTCGTCTGTTACTGCGTCCATTTTTTTTGTCTTTGACATTTCTTATAAATGTCTTCGGCCCGGCAAGTCGCTGGTGTCACGACCTGTGTTATTTCGGAGAACGGTGGCCGCTGCCGAAGGACCTCCATCTATAATACTCGACTCGACCTTCGTTCTTCGAATAGCACCCACCACCAGCTGTGTACCGGCGAGTATTATATGCATGGGTGTTCTTTGCAGTGGCTCACCGCGGCGCGACGTTCAGCAACTATGATACTCGGCTAACCTCCTGTGGCGACTGCTTCACACAAATTCGTGGCTATGCTGAGAAAAAGGGTGATGAGAAGAACGAACCGTGCTGTGGCTGCCCTTGCGGCCCATGTGGACCGTGCGGACCCTGCGGACCCTGCGGACCGTGCGGACCTTGTGGACCTTGCGGACCATGTGGACCGTGTGGTCCCTGCGGACCGTGCCGCTGTCCTTGTCCGTGCGGACCTTGTGGACCCTGTGGCCCATGTGGACCGTGTGGGCCGTGTGGACCATGTGGACCGTGTGGACCCTGCCGTTGTCCGGGACCGTGTGGTCCTTGCGGGCCGTGCGGGCCGTGCGGGCCGTGTGGGCCGTGTGGGCCTTGCGGACCATGCTGCCCGTGCCCCTGCCCGTGCCCACCCAAATGCCCACCGAAGAAGTGTGAAGGCGGAGTATCTTGTCCGATATGTGGAGGTCAGCCGTTGGCTGCGACGGTAGCGGCTGCAGCAGCGACACCACCACCACAAGGGTTCATGCCTCATGCACAGGCCCCTAAAGTACCACCAAGGGTCGAAATGAAAGAGAAAAAACCACGAATGGCGTCGAGTGCCATAAAAATAACACCATGATATTTTGAATATTGCTATTTTTATGTATATTTTTGTTTTAATAAATGTTTTATATATGCCCCAACTGAATTCTTAATAAATTCTCTTAATTATAATCACTATAGTTAGACCTTTTCAAAGATCTTTCGCTATCCGTTTAGTAGTTTGATATGTATGTAGAATGTACATAAGTAGTACTAGTTGCGTTGGGATGAGTGAGAGTACCGAGAGGCCCAATCTCCCACCTTTTTTCAATTCTTATCCCCCTCCCCTTCTATCACTTGGGTTGGCAAAGCGCAGGTGATACTAAGTATCGCGCGCCATGATAGGTTGTGATGACTGCTTGCCATCAGGCGGACGGTATGCTTGTTCGCCAACCGTCAAGACATAAAAACAAAAAAATAGAGTAGCCTTTTACTAATAAGCTTAGATTCATAAGTTTCGCTAACCAAATTAAATACTCATTTTTAAAATTATAGTACTTATATTAGCGTTTATCCGTGTAGTTTTTGATAATACCCAAAAACCTAACATTTTTTGGAATAAAAATATTCTATATGTTAGTCCAGGTAATAAGCTATCTGTGTGTTAAATTTCATCCAAATCCGTTTTATAGTTTTCGCGTGAAAAAGTATAAAACATCCATCCAAACATACCATCACGAGTTAACTTTTATATTATAAAGTAGAATGGTTTTTTTAATTAATAAGTATAGACTTAGATATAGACAGTTCCTTCCGTATAAACAAAATGCCACACTTGCTGTGTCTTTTCCGTAAATTTAACATCGACGCAAGGAAACGAGGTCACAAGCTAGTGACATAATTAAAAAATGTTGACAACGTTGTGACGTTGTGGGTAGCGAGTCTGCTTTTAGCCTCGATCTTGCAAATATCTGTTTCGGTCTGAGCGTTTATTCTTGCGGATGTCCCTACCGTGCCTCGGAGAGCACGTTAAGCTATCCCGAATGTTATCATATTTGATAATAATTGTTAACTCTTGGCAAGTAAATTGCTCTTATACAATTACTGGTTCGCTCTTAGGGTTGCGGAGGTCAGATGGCAATCGCTCTGTATAAAAACTAGTAACCTGTCAAATCATGACGAGAGTAATAAGCAGACTCTGTAAATACTCATATAATACCGGGAATAATGCTAAGAGGAAGTCTGCGTGTTGACTGACTGCGTTTTACCAAAGAATCTTTTGACATTTTTATCTGTACGGAAGGGCTTGTCCTTAGATTATCTTTAATTTTAATCATTTGGTTTTTAATTTCTTTTGAATTTACCAATTAATGAAGCATATAGCATATAAATAAAATTTTCAGTCGCGGCGGCTCGACGAAGCAACCGAGGCAGAACGTTTTCAACGGCTTTCAAGAGAATACGAAGATCCCAATTATCCTCCGTGATAAACAACAATAGAAATTACAACTTAAAACCAAGTCTATCATGCCCTAATATAGTACCTATAAAGACTTTAGTTAGAAAACTTAGTACCAATTTGACGCCGGTGAAATCTTCAAAATTTTGTTACGATTTACTGTCGAAGAGATCTTACGCGAAGTCCGCTGACTGTTCATGCCCATGTCCGTTTCCCTGTGGACCTTGCGGTTGTAAATCCGGTTGTAACTGTCTCCCCCCTCCATGTAATACACCACCACGTTGCATCCAATACATGACGGGATACTACTACTATCCATATGGTACGTGGTTTTGTGGTCCATATCACGTTGCGGGTACATGCTGTCCCGTTGGCGCGAAAGGCCCATGTCCGAAATGCTGTTGTGTATCAGCCGTTTGTCCCGCTTTTCAAACAGATGTCCCAAAACCTGAGAAGCGTCCTGAGCAAGTAAGAGATCAATCCCCCCAAATACCACGCTTCCAAGAAAAGCCTTGCTCTCCAAAATTGTGCACACTCGGCAATCCTGATAAAAGTAATGATATCACTAAAAAAACAATGTCACCAATTCTAGCGTCCATGATTCACACTTACGCACGCGAATCAAAAGCTAACTTAGGTAATAGAGTTCAAAGTACGTATCCATTATCGTTTTATTCGAAACCAAGATCAAATTCATATCACACTAAAGTTAAACATTTGATAAATCAAAATAAAACATCGGATAGTGAAAATAAATGTAATCGGAGTTTCATTTATCAAAGGAGATATATGACGAATAAATATGAAGGAATATTCTCAAATAAACCAAGACAAGACCCCTTGGAGAAACTAGGATCATTTGATAACCCAACCGCTTTTAAATATAGGAAATTCAATCGCAGAGCTCCTGTTGACGCCGATTTAGAACCGTTTGATTCATAGGAGTTAGGAATTTTCCCGTCAGACCCCTAACAAAGATATAATCAATGCAATTTTAAACCCCGATATTTATATTTGATTTTAACTTGATATTATTATAAACCTTTTATAAGATTGAAATGTAACATTAAATAAACACTGTTCAAACTTATACGGTTGTTTTATTTAATAACTTTAATATTATTTTCATAAAATTAATCAGTAAGTTAAGAACTATGTATATAATCTTAATATTTTGATACACCATTGAATCTTTTATATTTTTATACAAATAGTTGTTAAATTATTTAAAATTTTTATACATAAAACAATCTCCCTTCTGTGTATAGATTTACTATGTTTTTAAAGATACATTTCTTCAAATCGGATCTTAGGTAATTAGGTAGACCCATATATATTTAAGGTCGTTGTAATAGTTTTTAATCATAATTTCAGTTCGGAATATAATGAAGAGGACGGTCCCTAAGCGAATACAAAATGGATTTATATCAACGCCTAAGCCAAGATATTCCAAAATTCAGATCATCAAAGTTAACCGACAACCCATTACAATAAAAAGCAGCACAACATCAGCGCCACATCTTAAAAAGATTAGATTATTACAAGTTTATTTACGAAGAAACAATTCAGCAATAAATCTGAGAAATAAACTATTACAAAAACGTCCACAAGATAATGAGAGAATCTTACAGAGACGTGCGTTTTCTACGTGTCCTTCGGAAAAGCCATCTCCTAAGTGCTGCGCCTGTCCACCACCATGTTCTTGCCTGCCACCGCCATGTAACACACCAGCGAAGTGCATCCAATACATGACTGGCTACTACTATTATCCATATGGTACATGGTTTTGTGGTCCATACCACGTTGCGGGTAAATGCTGTCCATGTACCGGTCCTGTATGCCCCGGCGGTCCGTGCGGCCCGAGCGGTCCAAACCCTGGTGGACCGTGCGGCCCACCGAATATTGGACCGATCAGTTGCTGTGGAATATGTCTAGGCGTACCGTTGAATAATAACTACAATAACCCAACATATCATAACCCTTGGCAATCTGTTGGTCACGTGAATATGTATGATTATTACAGCCAATATTCTACAAATCCGTACATGCAATACCACAACCCGTATAACCCGTATTGTCAGTACGGTTATTACAGCGATTACAACGCTCAACACAGCTTTGGGCCGTGTTATAACGTCCCAATCGAGCCAGTACCAGTAATTCCTAGTCAAATCGATCCAACACCGTACTATCCGAAGCCAACCAGTGCAATATCATGGCCGGCATCTAATGTTAATATTAATCAACACCCAAAATTACCAACGCATGGATCAGCTGCTACAAAATACGTTCAATACGATACGCCTTGTTCGAAAAATCTTACCCCAAAAACGCTACGTTTCTCACGACCAACGTGTCACGACCCACATCCCTTGATACCTAAACCGAATTCCGGTACAAAGCCGAGATTAAACGGACGTTTTCTACAGCCATCCAATTTAAGTGGGATATGTTATTTTTCGACTAGAAGCACGACCGCAGTTAGGGAGATAAAATCGTTGGAGAGGCCACTTGGAAACCACGTCAACAATGAAGGAAATCCTTGGAATATTCTTGGTAAAGTTTTGAACAAGAGGTCGGGAAAAGGAAATCATTTGAGCGATGAAAATAAATGAACAGGCAGATGAATGAAAATATTAAGTTTTAATATAAAAAAATGTTAATAAAAATAGTAAAATGATTGGTGTTTCAATTCTTCCAAGATTTTGATATTTTTAGATTTAATAACTTTAAAAAAAAAGATCTCTTTAATTTTTATATTATTTATATTACAATTTCATACAATATTTTGAACAATTAATTAGTGTGTGTGTTGACTGAGGATTTTAGGTGGCATAACTATTTTATATATTCTTTACAAATTCTGATTTGCGTTTTACAAATGTTTCACAACTTCTACTAAAACCTTTTGTTACTCCATCTCCGCTGATGTCCTTAGCCGTGGTTCGCCTTCGCAGGAGGCACCCTGAGGACGGTATCAAATTTGCGGCCCCGTGAGGGCTGCCCCTTTATCACGGCTGAGTCTCTGTACTGGGCCCCCCCGCTCGGTGACGCTTTCAAGGCCAGTAGGGCCAACAGCAATACACATTCCGAAAAAAATTGGTAATACACATACAAAAAGCAATGCGGGCACTCAGTCTACACACACACATCAGTAGTTGTATAGCAATAATTTACCCAGGACAAATGGGCCGGCTCGGGGTCGTACTATCTCCAAAGAAAACCGCCGTAAAGTAACAGTATCAGTAGGTACTATTGCGTTTCGTGCGATGACAGAGACCCGGAGGCTCAATGTCCCACCCCTTCTGTTCTCTTCTTTTTTCCCTCTTCATCCTCCTCCTCAGGCAACGGGTTGGCAACGCGCATGTTACTTCAGGTATCGCTTGCGTTCTGTTGCTGTGATTGTTTTCCATAAAGACAACCGTATGCTTGATAGCCAACCTCTTGGCTCCTTCATCAGATCAACTCAATGGTACCAAATTGTCATCTGGATTACGAGTTCCATAGCTCATGACATTTTTTTTTTTTTTTATGTTAGAAGTTGGCAAACAAGCATACGGCCCACCTGATGGTAAGTGGCTGCCGCAGCCTATGAGCGCTTGCAGCACCATTAGTAGGTGCCACTCACGCGTTGCCAACCTCGAGATATTAGTTCTTAAATCTCGTTCGCCCAGTAATTTCACTAGCGTACAGTGCCCTTCAAACCGGAACACAGTAGTGCCTAAACACTACTATTTGGCGGCAGAATATTGGACACTGCGGTGGTACCTACCTAGCCCGCCTCTTGCAACAAAAGACCTACCACCAGTGTGACTGATTGCACTGGTGGAATAATCTCTGTTGTGACAGAGGTTATACCAACAGTGCCGTAAAAACGTCAAAAATATAATTTTCTTTTATGGCGACCTCCAAAATGTTTAGATATTTGATTTTTAAGGTTCCGTATCCAAAGGTTAAAAAGGAACAGTGTTACTTAGACGCCGCTGTTCCTCCGTCTGTCACCAGGGTGTGTCTCATGAACCGTGATAGACAGTTGAAATTTTCGCAGGTAATTTCTGTTACACTATAACAACACATACTAAAAATCAGAATCAAATAAATATTTAAGGAGGCTCACATATAACAAATGTGATTTTTTTTCTCGTTTTTGCTCAATATAACGGAAACAGGTAGACGCTTATAATATTATTTGTTATTAAGTGAAACAGAAGGGAAGAATAAAGTATAATTCTTCTATATCAATTTCATTTCACACTTTTTCATAAAAGCATAACGTAATGTCCGACAATCGAATATCACCGCTAGTTTTTTGTAGCAGCATCACCTACGTGCAGTTATAGGAAATAATTGTACGCTACACATCTTTTATTTATCTTTATTTTCTACGTAATCGTTCGGAATAGATGAACGTAGATAGCTCTGAAAAGAACTGTTTTATAGATGCCTTCAAGGCGTGGTTTGGTGTCAGAAAGAGATCGCTCTGAAAAGAGCGGTTTTAAGATGCAGATCCGAAGATCTACAGTTTGGTTAATTTTTTTTTTAATATAAAAATAACTGGCATTGTAAGTAGCTGGCGAGCTGGCTGGCTTGCTAGCTGGGTGACTGGCTGGATGGCTAGGTAGCTGGCTTTGCTAGCTGCCTGGCATGGCATGGCATGGTTTGGCTTACCAACAACGTGGCGTTACGCGTTACAATCGACCATTCTGTAACAATAGCTCCCGCAATGGGAGCAGGAAATATAATTAGCTTTCCAGTAAATCTATAAGGTCTCTAACTGCTCGTCTGAACAGCTGGCACTGTAAGATATCGAAGCTATACTACGATTCGGTATATTGTATATATACAATATACAATATACAATACACAATATACAATATACAATATACAATATACAATATACAATATACAATATACAATATACAATATGCAATATGCAATATACAATATACAATATACAATATACAATATACAATATACAATATACAATATACAATATACAATATACAATATACAATATACAATATACAATATACAATATACAATATACAATATACAATATACAATATACAATATACAATATACAATATATAGTATACAATATACAATATATAATAGTTCTGCGCTTTTAAAGTTTAATTATTTTAATAATCTACCTTTTTATATAATTATTCCGTATTATTTAATTTATAGAAAATACTTTAATTAATTATTTAAAAGAAAGAAAACCATTTGAAGCAGAATTGGCGAACACTCACAAAAAAATCAAACTTCAGTCATCGATATCTCGAAAACTAAGCAATATATCGACAAATTGTATACATACTTTTCGTCTTATTTTGTTGAGTTCTACGAGGAACCATCATCAGATCTTGGCTCTATACGAACTTTGATATTCCGCTTTGAATATCTTTGCTTCTGCGGAACCCATATTAAAATTATGTACTCATTAAACCTATGTCACTCTCACAACTGAGACGAATCTAATGATACCCCATAAAAGAAATGTTACATACAAACATACATACATACATACATACATATATACATACATATACGCACACGCACACACACACACACGCACGCACACACACACACAAACATACATAAAATATGCAACATCTTACCAATAAGCTTAATGCACAAATTTTTACTAGCAGTGAACAAAGCTAAATACTGAGAAACATACGAATACAATGCATTTTGTACAATTTTAGTAATAATTATTGAAGGAAATACGCGTTTTGGCCCCGTCTAAACCCTACCTTTTGTCCTTGTCTTTGTATGTGTTTCCGGACCCCAAGCACAGGATAACACTATCCTAATGGGGGCCGTTGAGTATGCAGCGTTTATTATTATTAGTACCTGGATGACCGAGCTTTGCTCGGTATTTTTTTTATAAATACATTGATAAAAAACTCCCAATAAGAGATTTTGTCACAAAAGTAAGAACTTACATTTCGTGTAGATAGAATCAGACGAGATAATAAAATTATAAGAATTCGGTTTTTGCCCTTTGGTTACGGAACTCTAAAACAATTTGACAATATTTACAGTGCTACACATATTATCGAACAGATGGCGTAGCTGGTAAATATATTTTAACACTAAATTATATTTTATTCATATTTAAATATTTATATATTTACATATTAACAAAGATTTCTTAATCTACTTATTTAATCTTACTTAAATATTTTTAATCATATTATTTTTCTACATGTTTTGACATTTTTAATTTATTTCGTTCATAATAGATGGCGTATCAACAACAGCCTGAAAATACGAATAAAACCACATTTTCTAAAAATAAATCCTAGCTAGATCGATTTATCGCCCCCGAAAACCCCTTCAGACCAAATCTCATGACAATCGGTGGAGCCGTTTCCGAGATCCCAATTATTTATATATATACAAGAATTGCTCGTTTAAAGGTATTAGATTAAAATAAGATCCCCCCTAGGACTAATGCTAGCCACGCCTATGGCTTAGGCATGAAAGATAGCAACTTTTATAAATGATTAGTAGTACTGCCGGGATCTTTCGCCTCGTGAAGAACAAGAAAAATTATACGGAATTCACTGCCAACCTTCACTAGTCGGAGAGGCATTCGAAGAAACTCTGCCCGCGGCTTTACTTGCGTTGTTTTGATGATCCCACAGGAACCCAACATATTTCCGGGATGAAAAGTAACCTACATTTTTTTTATTTTATAAGTTGGCAAACAAGCCCATGGCCAACCCACCTGATGGTAAGTGGTTGCCGCAGCCTATGAGCGCTTGCAGCACCATTAGTAGGCGCCACTCACGCGTTGACAACCTCGAGATATTGGTTCATAAGTCTCCTCTGCCCAGTAATTTCACTAGCCTACAGTGCCCTTCAAACCGGAACACAGTAGTGCCTAAGCACTACTATTTGGCGGCAGAATATTGGACACTGCGGTGGTACCTACCTAGCCGGCCTCTTGCAACAAAAGACCTACCACCAGTGTGACTGATTGTACTGGTGCAATAATCTCTTTTGGTCATAGGGTTGCCTTATTATAGACGACCGTTGTGACGTGGTGGTAGCGAGCCTGATTTGGGCCTCTAATTTGCTCTTATCCAATGAGTTACTGGTCCGCCCTTAGGGTTGCGGAGGTCAGATGGCAATCGCTCTGTGTAAAAACTAGTAACCTGTCAAATCCGGATAAGAGGTATAAGCAGACCCCGGGTATATACCGGGAATAATTCTAGGAAGAAGAGGAATGTGGTTGCCTTACTTTATATTACTTTATAAACTATTAAAGTTTGGAAACCAAATAAAAATCAATATACCAAAAAGGGGTTTTTATTTTAATATTATTACAAATTATTTTATCACTAATAAAACATATTCACAGACTCCACCATTACTTAAGAGTTTCTTTGACCAGACTCTTGCCGGTAATTAACTGGAAACAGAAAAAAAAAACATTATCTAAGAGGCAACGGTTAGCAATAATTAATGGTAACTGGCGTATAATTGTGAAGAAGAGATAGTGAGTTGTGTGTTGTAGTGATTGTGAAGAATGGAGATAGTCCGTAGTGTGTTGTAGTGATTGTGAAGAATGGAAATAGTGAGTGGTGTGTTATAGTGATTCTGAAGAATGGAGATAGTGAGTGGTGTGTTATAGTGATTGTGAAGAATGGAGATAGTGAGTGGTGTGTTGTAGTGATTGTGAAGATTGGAGATAGTGAGTGTTGTGTAGTAGTGATAGTGAAGAATGGAGATAGTGAGTAGTGTTTGATAGTGAGTTTTTAGGCGTCGGGATGTGACGACCCCATCGCCCGCTGTTGGGATAACCTCTGTCACATCAGAGATTATTCCACCAGGTAGGTCTTTTGTTGCAAGAGGCCGGCTAGGTAGGTACCACCGCAGTGTCCAATATTCTACCGTCAAATAGTAGTGCTTAGGCACTACTGTGTTCCAGTTTGAAGGGCATTGTACGCTAGTGAAATTACTGGGCGGATGAGATTTAAGAACTAATATCTCGAGGTTGGCAACGCGCGAGTGGCACCTACTAATGGTGCTGCAAGTGCTCATACGCTGCGGCAGTCACTTACCATCAGGTGGGCCGTATGCTTGTTTGCCAACTTCTAACAAAAAAAAAAAAAAGTGTGTTGTAGTGATTGTGAAGAATACATGCGATGTACAATACATACGATGAAGAGTTGTGTGTCGTAGAGATAGAAAGTGGTGGTTTTAGAGATGTAGTGGTGCCGATGGTTATGCAGTGAGGAAAGATGGTTAATAGTGGCAAGGTCACCCGTCACTGCTTGGCGCGGCGCGAGGGTTCCGTGGCGGTGGGCGGCGGCGGCGGGCCCTTCTTGTCGAGCTCCTCGAGGTAGCTGGTGATGATCTGCTGTCGCTCGTCAGCTATATGATCCAAGGCCGTGTACCTGTTGTACAACAGAAATTTATAGTACATATAAACACAACAATATATGGACGCAAATAAGCAATACCATGTCAACCCACACAAATGTCATTTCGAGAAAAACGAACAAAAACTTGCTTTATATGATTTTTTTATGTATTGGTCAAGTTTTTGGCAATTTCAGATTTATGTAAGTTATTTATACTTATTTTCACAAAAAACAAGTATACAACCTGCATATTTCGTATATAATATAACACAAAACGTTTAACATAACAGAAAAATTGCATGATTAAAAAATGGCTTTTTAGAAGTTTTAAAGCTTAAAACCTTACAAATATTAAAGAAAAATGTTCTTCAGCCATTTACCAACACTTCTGCATATATAACTCAGTTTTTTCAATTTTGTGGGTTGACATGGTATTGCTTATTTGCGTCCATATTTATGTCGCAGAATCCAATAAGTTAGGATCAGTGTGATTGATGTTTGTCTGCCATGATAATTTTATCAATCACTGCGTCGGTCGTCAGTTTTTTAAGTTTAACTTCGTCTAAAAAGTAAAACATTAAATATTTTCTAATTTCATCGAGCTGCACAAATTACAGATTCTAAACTAAATTGTCTATGTGACGGTGTGTCGTGTGTGACGTACCTGACGTTCGTCTATGTCTATATGACGATGTGTCGTGTGTGACGTACCTGACTTTCGTCTATATCTATGTGACGTTGGGTCGTGTGTAACGTACCTGACGTTCGTCTATGTCTATATGACGATGTGTCGTGTGTGACGTACCTGACTTTCGTCTATATCTATGTGACGTTGGGTCGTGTGTGACGTACCTGACGTTCGTCTATGTCTATATGACGATGTGTCGTGTGTGACGTACCTGACTTTCGTCTATATCTATGTGACGTTGGGTCGTGTGTGACGTACCTGACGTTTTTCTATATCAATGTGACGGTGTGTCGTGTGTGACGTACCTGACGTTCGTTTATATCTATGTATGTGACGGTGGGTCGTGTGTGACGTACGAGACGTTCGCCTATATCTCCGCGTGTGACGTACCTGGCGTCGTGCTTGAGCGCGTCGTGTATCTGCTGCATGGCGGCGGGCGCGTCGCGCACGGCGGCCAGCGAGCGGTGCGTGATGCTGCGCGTCTCGAGCAGCAGCTGCCGCAGCGCCGTCTTGGCGGCGGTCTGCTTGTCGCGCTGGTAGTCGCGGAACTCGCGCTCCATCTACACGTTAAGATATACACTATTAGTTAAATCTCAACCCTGAATTGCATTTATTACCATTGAGAGCACTTAGCTGGATGGTTTTGGACATTAATTTTTAATTTTTTTATTTGGAAAGTAGGGCAGATGACTCTACTCCACCTGATGGTAAGTGGAAATAAAGTCCAAACGCGAAGGCGAACACGGTTGCATTCCGCAACTCTGTTAGCCACCCTTGCCCTGCCTACCCGCAAGATGCCTCTTCACGCCTCGTTTGAAGGAGCCCAGATTGTAAGAAGGAGGGAACACGTGAGCCGGCAATGAGTTCCACTTTTTGGAAGTACGACAAAGAAAAGAATTGGCAAACTTCTTTGTTCGCGAAGGAATTGATTCCACAGTTAGACGGTGACATCGGAGACCGGCACGCGTAGTTCTTGTAAGGAAAGGGGAGGGAGGAATGATGGAGAATAATTCCTCTGAACACTCGCCGTGATACATTCGGTAGAAGGCGCTTAGGGCGGCAATCTCACGACGCAGTTGAAGTGATTCGAGGGTGTTGGAGACCTCTTCATCGCCAATGATGCGAATCGCTCGTCGCTGCAACCTATCCAGGTCAGCAGTGGCAGACCCATTTGTGCCGGGAAGAGCATGAGCAGGAGTGAGAGAGCCGGAGGCCTAATCTCCCTCACACTCTGTTCCCTTCCTTTTTTCTTTCTCATCCTTTCCCTTTTGTTCCTCGGGTTGACAACGCGCATGGGATACTTAAAGTATCGCGAGCGTCCATAGGTTGCGGTGACTGCTCACAATCAGGCGGACCGTATCCTTGTTTGTCATGTTATAAAAAAAATGCTTTTCAATATTATAATTTTAGCGCTTAAATTTGCGGCAACCGCTTACCATCAGGTGGCCCGTATGCTTGTTTGCCAAATTGTAACAAAAAAAAACCCTGCGGCACTCGGGGACTGCCGCGGTAAAGATATTGCATAGCATTTTTTATCAACTTATCCAATACATGAAATTTTGGCTGTTTTTAAAAAGTTAAAATAGAAATGAAATCGAACATTAATGTCAAGCCAATAAGATACAATTTCGTCTATAATTCAAATTTTCTTTAAAATAAAGTAAGAAATTTCGTAACTAATTCAAAATATTTGAATTTGGAACGTAAGTACATCATCAAAAGATACATTTTATATGAAACTTTAACTTTATAGAATAATCGCTTTAATTCTCTTTGACTTGAAGACGAAAATCCTTTGCATATATAAGAATTATGTATAAAGGTTATATATTATTTTTTCAAAATTGAACATTAGTCTTTATAGCGTATTATTTAAGATCATTTTCCAATACATTTATTGAGGTATTTTCTATAATTTTTCTTGTGGGTAGTGTTAGGTTTTATTTTCGTTACGGAATTTTTTGATTCGGTCGCCGCGCTCAAAGCCGCGATAAAAGCTATGCAATAGCTTAATAAAACTCACCTGCTGCGCACTCCTATAGGCGGGTGCTCCGGCATGTTCTGCGAGTAGTTTCTTCACGTCCCTCCAGTGCGCCGTGCAGGTGACGCCCAGCTCGGCGAGGAGTGCTCTGAACTTGTCGCGACGTTTGTTCGACTGGTTGCTTATGTGTTGACTGAAGAGACGCTCCTGGGGGTGGAAAAATATAATTACTACATCCACAGGGTTGAGGGTTCGGTTCCCGCTCGGAGCAGATGTTTGACCGTAAAATCTGGGTGTGTTTGTGCTCGCGTTGACAACGAGAGATCTTAAATCTCTTTCACCCAGTAACTTCACTAGCTACAGTGTCCTACAAACCGGGACACATACTGCTTTGCGGTAGAATAATTGACAGTGCGATGGTACCTACCTAGCCTAGCTAGAGGTCAAACTCAGTCAGTTACCACCAGGTGTTACGATCACGAAATATTAACAGTAGTCGCCTCTACGTTGTAGGCAAAAAAAAAACGTGTATAAAAATAAAAATATTGTATACTAATTTTCTTATATAATTTTTCTATATTTTGAAAGTAGGTTTTGTTAATAACAAAAAATAAAACTGTTATAACAACAGTAATGATAATATGTTTGTATTGATCATACAAGCTTATTTTCCAGTCTGATTTTATTTTTCGTTGTCCTTGTATGTTTCCGGACCCCCAACACCGGATGGTGGTCCGGAAACATATACAACACTACCCTAATGGGGCCATTAAGTGTGTAACGTTTATTTATTTACAAAAGCAAATACCAAATGTAGCTAGTTTTATTACGTAAATTTATGAGGAAGAATAAGAATTTTTTTTTTTTTAATTCAAAAATGGGTAAGCTCTTGACCTCCATCGAGCGCGAAAGCATAGATGAGGTCTACGTTGGAGCGAGCTTACTCATGAGAAGCCTATGTACTCGCACCTTGAAGAGGTTCAGGTTGTATGCGTTCGGAAATACAGACGCCGGAAGAGCATTCCAGTCCCTGGCCGTGCGCATTATGAATGACGAACGAAAGCGCATAGTTCGGATATTAGGTATGTCGACCAGATATGGATGGTACCCCGCAGTGCGCCTGGTATCCCGATAGAAAAACGGCGATGGCGGTATAAGTTGATGGAGCTCTTCAGCACACTCCCCGAAGAATATTTTTTTATTTTTATGTTAGAAGTTGGCAAACAAGCATACGGCCCACCTGATGGTAAGTGGCTGCCGCAGCCTATGAGCGCTTGCAGCACCATTAGTAGGTGCCACTCGCGCGTTGCCAACCTCGAGATATTAGTTCTTAAATCTCGTTCGCCCAGTAATTTCACTAGCGTACAATGCCCTTCAAACCGGAACACAGTAGTGCCTAAGCACTACTATTTGGCGGCAGAATATTGGACACTGCGGTGGTACCAACCTAGCCGGCCTCTTGCAACAAAAGACCTACCACCAGTGTGACTGATTGCACTGGTGCAATAATCTCTGCTGTGACAGAGGTTATCCCAACAGCGGGCGATGGGGTCGTCGCATCCCGACGCCGGAAAATAAGAATATTGAAGAATAAGATCAATTCACCTTATCGTCCTTACTCAGTTCTTCGGACAGCGCGTATCTGTGATCCTTCTTCAGTTGCTTCTTCGCTTCGCGCCACGTCAGGTCCGGATTCCGCACCAGATCAGCCAATAGAGCGTTGAAGTGCTACCGATTAAAAAAAGTATTTTCAAAATTGAAGACAATCTAAGTTTTTGGAAATGCCCCATTAAATGTGGAGATAAAGCCTAAACTTGACGACGTTGTGACGCAGCGGTAGCGAACCTGCCTTAAACGCCACAGGTCGCGGGTTCGATTCCCGCTCGGAGCATAATATGTTTGTATTGACCATGCAAGCATATTTTCCGGTCTGGGTGTGTTTGTCCATGTCATTGTGTATGTTTCCGGACCCTCGACACAGGATATCAATATCCTAATGGGGGCCGTTGAGTGTGTACCGTTTATTTATTTATTTATATAAACTCAAACTCAAATATCTTTATTCAAATAGGCCTTTAAGAAAGTTTTGAATTCTCAAATATCTGTTGTGTCTGTCTGAGACCATGCAAGTGTACATTTCGTTCTGGATGTATTTATCCTTGTCATTGTGTATGTGTATCCGGACCCCTGATATAGGATATAACTATCCTAATGGTGGCCGTTGAGTGAGCAGCGTATTTATAATAAACTAGCTGCGCCCGCGGCTCTGCACGCGTTGTGTACGATTTTTATTTATTTCACGGAACCCTAATTATTTTTCTAAAGAAGTAGCCTAAGTTACTCTTTATAACATCAGCTATCTGCCAGAGAAAGTCCCGTTAAAATCGGTCAAGCCATTTCAGAGGTTAGCCAACAGACAACAGACAGACAGACAGACAGACAGACAGACAAAATTTTAAAAAATATTTTTGTAAGTACCGTACATACTTTAATATGCACTTAATGAAGAGCTGTTAATTTAGAATTACAAACGGACACATGCATTTTATTTTTTTGTATAGATTATTGATATGTCATTATTATATTAATTAAATTATGCTATGAAATCATTTAAAATTAATTAAAATTATATAAAAATAAATAAATAAATATTCCCTTATCTAATAACTTTAACATAATTATTATGTATAGTTTATCGTGCTAACGCTACTTTTACTTCATTGTGAAGTTAGCCACGAGTCCAGTCCTATTCTTATTTAAAACGCACTATATAACAATACCTGCACAGCTTCGTCTCGTTTGTGGTACTCGCGTTCCTTGTCGCGGTCGCGAAGGCTGGTGGCGAGGGCGCGCTGCACTTGCCTCTCCCGTTCCTTGATCGAGGCCTGCGCACGCGCCTCGCGTTCCCGCGCCGCCGCCGCGTCCGTCTCCGCTTCCGCCTCCCCCTCCACCTCGCCCTCCGAATGGGAAGGCGACCCCGAGGCAGCTGGCTCCTGACGGTTTCATTTCACTTTAGTAAACTTTTCAAGGAAATTGAAGGTCTTTTATGACGGTTAGCCAACAAGAATATGGTCCGCCTGATGGTGAGTAGTCACCGCAATCTTGGGATACTTTAAGTATCACAGGCGTCGGGATACGGGAGCGCGAGTGGCACCTACTAATGGTGCTGCAAGCGCTCATAGGCTACGGCAGCCGCTTACCATCAGGTGGGCCGTATGCTTCTTTGCCAACTTCTAACATAAAAAATAAAAAAATAAAAAAAATAATCACATACGCCTTGCCAAGGGATAGAAGGGGAAAAGTAAGGGAACAGAGGAGGGGACGAGATCAGGCCTCCAGCAGTCTCACTACTCGTACGAAACGCAATAGTACCTACTGATACTTTACATCGATTTTAAGGTTTGTAAATTTTCAAATATTTTGGTTGTAAGAATATTATCAATGCTTTTTCAAGTCATTACTAATATACAACCTGGAAAAGTGCATGCAGCTTATGATAGGAGTGGGTACAAAAAAACTCAAACTATAAATCGCGTTACATACAGATTTTTGTATAAGGCATACAGGGGTCTACTATGAACTTTTTAAATCGATTTAGATTTTATATAGTAACATGACGCACGAAATAGTGATGCAGCCTTTAGGTCGTCACTTGAATCATTATCGAGAAACAGACCCCTAGCGCTACTTTGGTGCTAGCACTAGAATGGCTACAAAAGGTCGTCATTTAGACCCCTTCCCGACCCCCATGTCATAAAAATAAAAAACCACAGATTTTGTGCCTCTTTACGTTTTTTTACGGTAGTAGCGCCATGCTTCTCTTAGCACAAGAGGGCCGGCTCAACCGGGGAAGTACTACCCTCTCAAAGAAAATCGGCGTCAGATAACAGTATCAATAGGTACTGTTGCGTTTCGTGCGATGAGTGAGTTAGCCGGAGGGCCAACCTCCCACCCCTCTGTTCCTTTCCTTTTTTCCCCTCCTCATGCCTCCCCTCCTGTGACACTAAGTATCGCAAGCGTTCGTAGGTTGTGGTGACTGCTTACCATCAGGCGGACCGTAAGCTTGTTTGCCAACCGTCATGATATATTAAAAAAATTACGTAATACTTGAAAAGGAAATAAAAAACCTGATCATTACAACATATTTAATACCACAATCATGTCACAGAATTATTAGAATTAAAAAAAAACTATTTACAATATTAAAAATAAAAAATATAACATACAATGTACTAATATTAATAATAATAGTATTTGTGACGTAAAGTTCAGGATGCAGGTTAAAGAAGCACTCTGCAACGTCCCTGTCAAAGTGTAAGATCGTTTACTCTGTGTAAATAAAAAAAATTGTGTCTAGACAGATAAACAATTTCCTAATTTTGTTATAAAAATGAGTTGACAGTAAAAGTTGATCGACTTGATGTTGTTGGTGACGTCGTCATACTGACTGTTGATAATTTAATTCGTCATATTCTCAAAAATTGTAGTATTGTTGATGCGAGTTGTCAAAAGAACTAGAGCCCTCAAGTAATGAGAAATTTATATAAAATCCCACTCCACCGCGAAAGTTTGAAAGACCATCAATGACCTTCAAAAATGCTGTGGTGTTTTAGTTTTAGGTTTAGCCGGAAATTCCTCAGACTATTATTTGTGGAATTACCTTACCGACCTAGTGACGCTATCAGTACCAGTAGGGCCAACAGCAATACACAATCAGAAAATATTATTTGTAATTTTAAGCTTAAAATGGTATTTGTAATGTTAAGTAGTCAGTATTGATGCAGTTGTCATACTATTGATGCAGTTGTCATACTATTGATGGAGTTGTCATATTATTGATGGACTATTATACTGTCAATCAAATTTGATTTTATTTGAATTCATTATTTTTTTTATGTATGTCATAAATATATGTATACATAAATCATTGCAAAATGCTTCTCAATAAGTTAAAATAGTTACACTATGGATTTATATTGTTGGCTTAAAATGGTATTTGTAATGTTAAGTAGTCAGTATTGATGCAGTTGTCATACTATTGATGCAGTTGTCATACTATTGATGGAGTTGTCATATTATTGATGGACTATTATACTGTCAATCAAATTTGATTTTATTTGAATTCATTATTTTTTTTATGTATGTCATAAATATATGTATACATAAATCATTGCAAAATGCTTCTCAATAAGTTAAAATAGTTACACTATGGATTTATATTGTTGGCTTAAAATGGTATTTGTAATGTTAAGTAGTCAGTATTGATGCAGTTGTCATACTATTGATGCAGTTGTCATACTATTGATGGAGTTGTCATATTATTGATGGACTATTATACTGTCAATCAAATTTGATTTTATTTGAATTCATTATTTTTTTTATGTATGTCATAAATATATGTATACATAAATCATTGCAAAATGCTTCTCAATAAGTTAAAATAGTTACACTATGGATTTATTTTAAACATTCACTATTTTACGTTTAATATAGACACATATTTAGTAAAATCTTCACTTATATCATAAATTTTCCAACAACACATAGAAAGTTTACCGCCGGTATTATATAATTTACTTATAAGACATTATTTTATTTATAATTAACGTTAAACGCTCCGCTTTTAAAACATCGATGTTAGTGTTTTCACTGATATTGAATACATTGGGCGTGACCAGATCATGGGGACGACTTAGGGAGGGCAAAATCTTAAGGCCCTAGAGGGGTTGGGGAGGGGGTTGGTCGAAATGACCATTTTCACCGACAGTTATTGATTAAACTTAAAAAATGTTCCATTTATTAGTATTTTAGTAGGTCCCTTGGTCATACCTCGCTATGCCCATGCCTAGCCATACCACCCATTTTGTAAATTCTTCATCTATATTGACTATACGACGAAACCCTAATACAAGCCACCACCCCTAATCCTTTACATAACCTTAGAGGCCACTGCCGAGTCGAAATAAATTATTTATGGTTTCATGACTATTTTGACTCAATAAAAAAACAATATTATCTCTGGACATCGACTAATAAACGGAGCTACAAAATGTAGCTAAAACCTGTCGGGAGCGAAAATTAAATAAAATACAAATAAAAGTCCTACAAACTATTTTATTTAAAACAGTTTAGAGATGATTTAGCGACTGCAGTGTAAGGTTTTTAACCCACGGTATAAAGCTTAATGTGCTCTCCGAGGCACGGTGGGGAGACCCTCTGGGACACAAACAAGTAGCCATCGAGTCGTCAGGGTCTGAAAGTTTGTATCGGGCACAAATTACTTCTGTAATAAAGGTACCTTAAAAAAGTTCTTCAAGCGGGCAAAGCCACATGTAAAATGTTAGGCTCTGAATTTCATTTTATATAACACCCCTTTCCACCCCACCCCCATACAACCCTTAAGGTAAAGGTATTCCACCCCACCCCTTGGTACCTTTTAACACCACACGCTCAACCACCCGCACCGCAGACGCAAAAACATCTCCAAAACTGATTTTAACATTATTACATTAATATCTTAAAATACAATCTAAAAACTAATACTAATAATTATTTTACATTATTTTTTTATAGTTATTTACATTGGCCGAAGGTATATGATATAGAGGCGGGTAACCGAATGACGGCATTCTATTTTTTTTTAATATTGTGCAATATTACTACCATTAAAACGATTAATCACGTCTAAATCTAAGTGTATATTCAACGAGACGTCTTATCACGTCAAACGCTGCAAAGTTTCTATAGACTCATGTATACTATTATAGACCGGATTATAAAACAGAGAAAAGTCACAGATAAGTCGGTGTCCCTTCGTAAAATTGGACACCAACGAACGCTAGCCTCAATCGCTAGCGTGTGACTAATTTCGTTCCTGCACATTTCCTAGAGAGGTCGCTGTATTTTGTTAAGTGAACAGTGAAGGGAGTTAGTTCGTATTAAATTCTTTTTTTTTTTTTCAAAATGGCGTATCATAACTATCACGAATTCACAAAAAACTATTAATTTATTGATAAAGACAAAAATACATATATTACGTTCAAATATTGTAGTACCTATTGAATGATTTCATCGAAGAATGAATGTACGAATTGAGCGTATAAAAAATAGCTTAGATTTTATTATACATTGAGATTATTTGAGTGACTGAATGAAACTGCTTATAATTTATCTCAAAGTGAACGAGTGAGTGAAATTGTAAATCGTATGATTTATTAATATTTACACAAACAAATCATTTTTTAAAGAATGATTGAATGAAAGTATTTATCATTCGTTATGTACATAACTTAAAAACTAAGACAATTTGATATAATTTCATTTCAATTTTTTTATACATATAATTTCCAAACCGCCTTTCCGATTTATATTTACAAGAGAGTCCAATCGAAATCGTTTTATCATATCGAACTGTACATTATTTTTTCATTCAATAAATTATAACGTATATAGTCGTCATTCGGTCGATAAAATTCTTATGTTACATAATAATGGTTACATAAACGGATATATACTTTCGAGGTACGCCTCGCGTTATCAAAACGACGATATACATCAATAGAGACCGCTTCGTGACTTCGCACGGTAGTCAGTCACGGAAACCGCATTAAAATGTTCATAGTTTCCGCTATCAACACGAAAATCGTTTTTCAATACGCGAGGTTTATTTGAGGGTAGTTTTTACGTCTGTATCGAAAATATCGTCTCCCAGATCTCGTACAACACACTTCAAAAAGTTCCCATAACATTAAACAAAGAAAAAAAATCGAAAATCTCAAACTACCCTCCGGTGCGAGCATAAAAAAATGTCAATTGTCCCTTTTGCACAGTAACCTGCGCTGTTCTAAAGATCATCGTTTGAAAAAAACGTAAAGCAAACACTATTCCTTCTCGGACTTCTTCCGTTTCCTCTTCTCTGTCTTCTCAGCCTTCTCCGCCTTCTTCTTCCCCTTCTTCTCCGGCTCCAGTTCGGGCGATTTGAAGTCCTGGCGCCGCTTCTTCGGCGGCGACTTTATCGGCGATTTCTTCTCCGTCACAACGGCCTCCTTCTTCGACGATCTCAATTGCTTCGGCGATCGGATCTCCTTCTCCGGTGTCGGCGAGGGGGATTTTGTATCGCTCGCCTCGGAGGAATCCTGTTTCTCCTTCGAGGATTTCGTTGACTTGGACTCCTTGGAGTCCTCCTCGCCCGGTATACCGAGTATATCTGCCCACTGGTCAGGAGGAGGAGTCGGTTGCTTCTTCTCATCCTCCGTCGGTTCTGTCGGTTTCTGCGAGACAAATGGAGCGGTTTTAAACGAGGTACTTTTAAATTTAAAATTTTTTTAGGGAACATACCCAATACTACGTGACCCATTTTATATTTTTGAGTCGCCTCACCTCCCCCCTCCCTACCCCGACGAAGTTATTTACAAAAACAAAAGCCTTTTTTTTCTTTTATTCACATTTGGTTTCAAATATATTGACAATGTGACGTAATCCTAAGTATTTTGAAGATCACCTCCCCCCTACCCCTCCTGCACGGGTCACGTAGTATGGGTTCGTTCCGTTAGTTATTGTTAGAAAAGCGAACCTGCATCGGACACGAGTCTCATTTTTAAATATACATTATTATTCAATAATAATTATTATTTAGAAAAATCTAATGTAAAGAATACTACTATAAATAAATCTATATATTATAATAAATATATACTTTTATTATTTTTATCACGAAATATGTAATACCGACTCAATTTGCAAAAGTCCGATTTCTGCAATTGGGAAAAAAATGTTTTCGCAAAAATGGCGGAATATTGCAAATTGCAAAACAACAATTATATAAACATACATATATAAAATAGGACTAAATACATATAATAATAGAAAATTAAATCGCATCGCAAAAAAAAACGAGGCGCTCATAGGTTTTGGCCACATCTAACGGTACAGTGGCAAAGCGGGACAACTGTTAGTTTCAAAAATAAGTTTAGACGAAAAACTAAATTATAAAAACTTATTTAAAAAACCTTATAATAACTTATAGCAATGTTATTCTAAACAGTCAGATGTGCCCACACCCTACGCCTGTCATAATTCTGCGGGATGTCCGATGTAGGTTCCCTAATACTAGTACCTCACCGTTGCTCCGTTTGTCTCTCCACAGTTTGAATATAAATAAAAACTTAACAACGCACTGCAAAACCACACACTTTTTTTATAACTTATTTTTTATCACGCGGGGCAAAGACCCCCGCAGATTATGACAGTCGCCTGAAACACTGAAACTTTTACACCGCTATAATAACTCCACGTCGCCGTCGGGTTTAAATCGCGACCTTGCAGTTCTGCTGGAGAGTCAAGACAATAAAATATTGACCAGATGGTTTGTGACCTATCTTGCTGAAGCCTGTTTCTGTTAGATTTCAAATCGCTATTATAACCGAAATCCAATTTTTGGCACTAGAACCGTAGCGATAAACGCATTGTAACTGTTTTTAAATATGTACGCGACGACCCCGGCACCGGGACGTGACGACCTCATCGCCCGTTGTTGGGATAACCTCTGTCACAGCAGAGATTATTGCACCAGCGCAGTCAGTCACACTGGTGGTAGGTCTTTTGTTGCAAGAGGCCGGCTAGGTACGTACCATCGCAGTGTCAAATATTCTACAGCCAAACAGTAGTGCTTAGACATTACTGTGTTCCGGTTTGAAGGACACTGCAGGCTAGTGAAATTATTGGGCAAAGGTGATTTAAGACCCAATATCTCTTTTTTTATGTGACTAGGTTGGCAAGCAAGCATACGACCCACCTGATGGTGAGCGGTTGTCGTGAAATTATTTGCTAGTGAAATTACAGGAAAGGATTTATAAGAACCAATATCTCGAGGTTGGCAACGCGTGAGTGGCACCTACTAATGGTGCTGCTAGCGCTCATAGGCTACGGCAACCGCTTACCATCAGGTGGGCCGTATGCTTGTTTGCCAACTTGTAACATAATTTTCGCCGACTGCTAATTTATATAAGACTAACATGTCCCTGTGATACAGATCAAAATAGACGCAAAGGATTAACGTTACACTGGACCGTCCGATATTCAGCATGCACATAGTATGTAAATGGTAATCCATACTAAATAGTATGTACAATATTAATAAAATTAAAAATCCTGCGTGTCCGTCACAGATTTGCTTTTAAGAAAAAGATATAAGAAAATATAAAGAGCAACGAGTTTGAGATCTAAAAGAAATCTGAAAAGTACTTTACTAACTAAATTATATGATACTGTATTTAAATATTCAAACGTTCAAAAATTATGATGAGGAAATGCACTTAGTTTATAAATAAAAAATGGGAAAAATTCCGCAAGTAATATACATAATTAAAGTCGACAACTGCAATGTCAATAAAATATACATTGCAATAACATATTAGCTAAAGATATTTAACGTTAAACTAAATTTTCAATCGCGGAATTCCGCAAAGTCTCATCGGCGGAATTCCGCAAATATTGCAAATTATAAAAATCCGAGCGGAATAATTCATCTTTCTCTACTTACGTCACCGGCCTTGTCTTTCTTCTTATCCTTCTTGCCTTCCTTCTCCCCCTTGTCCTTGTCCTTCTCCTTGTCTTTGTCCTTGTCCTTTTCTTTCTCCTTGTCCTTGTCCCTCTCCTTATCCTTTTTATCCTTCTTGCTTATCCGCTCGCGATCTAACAGGAATAAATAAATTTAAAAAAAAATTGTTATTCCCACCATTCTGACACGTAATACTAAAATTGGTTCAGCGACTAAGACGAGAAGACGTACATACATAGTGTTAATTTTGCATATATAATACTAGCTTCTGCCAGCGGCTTTGCACACGTGAATAACGATTTTAATACAAACTCAGAATAAAGCCCCCACCTCCCCTTTACAAACTTTAAAAATCATATTTATTTATATTAACAGCCTAAAATTAAGTTTCAAGCTTCTAGCCCTAAAAATGACGAAACTTCCATACGACTTTTCATATCCCCTTTTAACCCTTTACAACCCTTTTTTCACGTTCAAAAGACCTTTCTCAGAGTCTTCAAAAGACCTTTCTCAGAGTCTTTCTAGAGTCTAGACTATCTGTGTACCAAATTTTATTTAAATCGGGCTCAGTAGTTTTGGCGTGAAAGCGGGACAGACAGACTACTTCCGCATTTATAATATTACTAAGGATTAGTCTGATTTATTACCTTTCTCCTTCCCGTCTTTCTCCTTCTTCCTCTCTTCCTTCAGCATCTTACAGTACTCCCTAAAGTAGTCCTCCCTCATGGAGCTACTCTCGACGGACTTGTATCGAGGGTCCGAATCGATTTTCTTCTTAACATCGATCCATCTCGAATGCCTATCGACCGACTTCTCCTTCAGGAGGGCAATGAACTCTTGCTTCGCCTAAAAAGGGGAGGGGGTTTAGTTAGTTTCTTGCGTGTGCTGGTGCGTGTTTTGGGGGTAGTAAGGCCTGGTTGATCGATTTGAGTGGAGGGAATTATTATATAAGTATTTTTGAAGTTCACCCCTTAAGATTGCCATTTTATGGAGCAAGTATGCAAATTTGTTTATATATGAAATTTCTGTATGTTTATGTAATGTTCTCACGCACAGTGTGAATAAAGATTCCGTTTGCTGTTTGTGGTATTATTCGACCAAGGAATATATTTCAAATTCAAGAATACAACACCCACGTGTCAAATTTCTTTTTGTAAAAATTAAAGAAATCAATATCAATTTTAATATCAAAATAATAAATTTTTCACAAATACAATCTAGTTTTTATTTTCTGGAAATTCAAACTCAAAAGTGCTGACTAATACAAATACTAAAAAGAGAAAAAAGTGTTTAAGGGGACTCCCACACAACAAATTTGATTTTTTGCCGTTTTTATTGATAACGGTAAGGAACTTTTCGTCCGACTCGCACTTGACCGGTTTTTATATATAATTTGCACATTAGAACCCTAAGGGTAACCTCCAGTGAGTCGGATCTGACGCGCACACTTTAAATTTTCAATCGCAAAGCAAAAAACCCAATACATCAACCAAACCTTACTAATATCCCTAGTTTAAGCGCTCTGTTATCAGCAACACCTGGAATAAAATATTACACTCATTATCAGCTGGAAAATAAAGTTTTTAAATTATTATTGTGCTGTGGAAATAAATATAAAATTATATGTCCTGAAAGGGAATTTATTAATTAGTTTTAATTTACAAAAGTGGAGGTACATTTAATATTCAAAATCATTCAGATTATGAATTATGCGTAAGAAAATCATTTAATTTCATCATTATCAATATCATTATCATCATCATTACTATTTAATTTTTTTTTTGTTTCTAGATTAAAAGAAGTATATAGATTTATTAGTTCAACGGTAGAAGTGTCTACTTTTAAACCGAGTTACAGGCTTGATGGTGTCTTTGGCTATTGTCATACTCCTACCTAGACCCAAGTTCGGTTCTAGGGAGGAGTATCAAGGGTCATGACCCCAACGATCACTTTTTTTTTTTTACATTAGTAGTAGAGCCAAACTCTTTCCAGCACAAATAGGCCGGGTCGACCTGAAAAGTACTACCCTCTCACAGAAATCGACGTAAAGTAACAGTTTCAAGGGGTACTGTTGCGTTTCATGCGATGAGTGAGAGTGCCGGGGCCCATTCTCCAACCCCTCTGTTCCCACCCTCCTATCCCATGGGTTAGCAACAGGCATCTGATACTTCAAGTATTACTATCAGTATGCTTGTTTGCCAACCGTCATGATATAAAAAAACTTTCGAACTTAATCTTACATTGCAAATATGGTGTGTATGAAACCCATACACACATACATTCCTGTTCTGTGCTTGTGCTTGTGTAGGTTTCCAAGCCCCAGACACATTATATAACTATGGGAGCGTTCAAGTATTATAATGGCAAATTTCTCCCACCCCTTCTTCATCGAGTGGTTGGTGGCAAACCTAGTGTAAGAGTTGTTCAGGTCGCCCGTATAGGCCTCTGACTTGACTTATCGACTGTTGTCAAATTGTCAACAGCCGGGACCGACATTTTACGTGCCCTCCGAAGCACGGAGACGCTCGGTTAAAATACTAGTATGCTTATCACCCATGTAGTGATCACCGATTGTGGAAAAGGTAAGAAGTAATATGTTTTTTGGCATTACTGTACTCCGGTTTGAAGGGCACTGTAGGCTAGTGAAATTACTGGGCAAATGAGATTTAAGAACCAATATCTCGAGGTTGGCAAAGCGTGAGTGACACCTACTAATGGTATCAAAAAAGCCAACAAAAACATCAGTTATATAGGCCACATATGAACCCCCTAAGTTTTGCTTAGGTAATACTTGAATGCACCCTTATCCTGGGCCGTTTGATGTGCGTTTACAAAAATAAATATAATTATATATTTTTTCTACCTCCACTTTTGTTATATACCTTATATACTTAACTAAATATATAGTGCTAGCTATAATCAGGCTTACGGGTATATAAAAAAATTAATAAATAAATCAATATAAATAAATCGTGATTATAATCACGATTATGATTATTAAAAATGTCGAAAATAAATTACTAAAAACCTAAACAGCTTTTACAATATGGCTATTAGCTTTGCCATAACCAAGCAGTATGACACTTATTAATAACTCACAAGCAAAACTTGTGACTAGCTTCATTTTGTTGGTGTTGAAAGTACAAAGTAGCACCAGCGACTCTTTGGACATTTTGTCATTATAGAAGGGTCTGTCAATATTATATAAGCCTCGGTCTTAGCTTTTGACGTGGTTACAAGTTCTTACACAGATTGACATCTGACCTTGACATCTGACATATTGACATGTGACAGATTGACATCTGACAGATTGGCATCTGACAGATTGACATCTGACATTGTTCCACAATCTCTATATCTGACCGCCACAAACCTAAGGGAGAACCGGTAACTGATTGGATAAGAACAAATTACTTATCAAGAGTTAACAATTATTATCGGATGATATAGCAAATGGGACCGACTGTTTAGCGTTCTTTTCGAGGTGATGTTGGGATACCCATAAGAACACGCTGAGACCGAAACCACGCCTGTCAAGGCTAAAGCAGGCTCGCTACCAATGCCTCACAGCGATCCGTCTTAGATTATGATTTAAAAAACCAGCTAAAAATGTCCCATTTAAATTAAAATGTCAAGCTTGTTATTAAAATCTATAGCTATTTTTATTATTGCCTATTAATCTTAAAGATATTACTGTAGTAACACAAACTGTCAACATGAGAATCAGTTTTCTAACACACATATTGACATTCGCACACATCTGTGCTAAATTGACACAACTGGAAGCCATTAACTTAAGAATTAAATTCATTGTCCTAATATTGATTAATTAAAGTTTTATTATGTAAAATAATGATTTTTATAAATAACTATTGACTTACTATACACAATGGACGGACCCTTTAGATGACAAATTTAAAACATTAATGACACGCCTAGCGACTCCACAACTTTATATATATATAGAGCGGTATCTCTATAAACTTTTTTTGTACCAATGCGATATTAAAAGTATTTTTAAGTAAGGGGGCAGATGAGTCTACTCCACCTGATGGTAAGTGGTCGCTGTCCGAGGGCTGATTACCACCAACATGCATCTGGTTATATACTGTCATTATGCCAACGTACGGTGGTAGCTCACCAGTAGTGACTATATAGGGACCCTATGGATATAGGGACCTTATGATTATATAGGGCCCCTTTAACAATATAGGGACCCTATAACAATATAGGGACCTTGTGATTATATAGGGACCCTATAACAATATAGGGACCCTATGATTATATAGGTCGCAGTCAATAAGAACACAACACAATAATTCATCAAAAAAATGTCAACGGTCGCGTTTTCGAATCCTCTTAAAAACTAAGGCCTTAAATAGCAAATTTCCTTATTCCATTTTTAAGCACATGAACCTTCCCCTCCTCCCCTTCCCCTGTGTTAAAAATTGAAATAGGCTACGGTGACTTTACAAGACGGAACTTACAATTATGTCCTAAATTAAATATATTTACCCGTAAGACTGCTATAGCTCAAAAATGATCTAACTTTACAATTATCGTTTTTTTTAAATTAACATTTAAATTTACAGAGATAACTTTTTTTTAGTAAAATTTATATAATTTAAATTTATTTTTATATTTATAATTTTTTCAGACAAATACTTGATTTCGATTACGTTTCGTGCTTTTTGGGAGTTCACGAAGAATTTTTATAAAAAAAAATAAATCGGTTCAGTAGTTTCGAGAAAAAAAAACAAAACTGTCAAAAATATTAACCAATGTCCTATGCATACTTACAATTACAATCAGTAAAAAAATTCTTCGCGACTCGTCAAACAAATAAAAATTAAAAAAACCTGAAAAAGAAATTATTAGTTGGTTTGGGGAGTGATTACAACGACTTTCGAAAAAGAAAAAATCGACTCTACAATATTTACATTTTCTCACGAATTTTTTTTTATTGGCAACCCAACACCATTTCTGTATTGCGTATGGCAACACTGTCATGCAAATCTCACAGCTCGGGGATTTTATCGTTATATAAAATTGATTTACGTAAATTTGCCAATAACTTTTTTTTTAATGAATTTAATTTATTTATATTTGCTTAAAATTACTTCTAACCTTATATCAGATCTCGTACATCGGGTAGGCCACTTGACGATTACTTTTACATAAAAAAAATTCCGAAAAATCACGATTCCGTTTTATAAAAATAATTAATTTTAAACAGCAGTGAAGCATCGTTAGACAAGTTTTTTTTTAATTTTATCAAAACCATATTACAATCGATCATTATAACATTATAGTTTATAAAGTTAATTTGAATTATTTTGCCCATTTAGATAAGAAGAAATCCGCAAGTTACTACAACAAAAAAATTCTAGAACATTCGCCATATACAACGAAAGTTAATGACTCTGATTCTAAAAAGAAATTACTATTAATAATATTAAAACAAAATTAATTAAAAACGAAACTTCACTGCAAAAGATCATAAGAAATCAACATACTTAGACATTGATCCCAAAAACTATTGGCCTCCGGGCACGGGTCAACTGGTGACCCAGGCCGGTTGAAGCCTAATCATGTTTGTCAGCTCCCAGGCATATCTTTCAGTTATTTAAATTCAGTCAGTCAGTCAGTGTACCGTCGCAAATCGCCAGTTACCTAAGCTATTTCGTCAGTGTACCAACCCAGTTCGTCAGTTACCTAAACTATCTCGACCGCATTCCAAACCTATTTGTCAGTTACCTAAGCTATATCGTCAGTGTCCCACCCAGTTCGTCAGTTACTTAAGTTATCTCGTCAGTGTCCCAGTTCGTCAGTTACATAAGCTATCTCGTCAGTGTCCCACCCAATTCCTCAGTTACCTAAACTATCTCGACCGCATTCCAAACCTATTTGTCAGTTACCTAAGCTATATCGTCAGTGCCCCACCCAGTTCGCCAGTTACCTAAAACTATCCCGTCAGTGTGCTATCTCAGTTCGTCAGATCTATCTCGTCAGTGTCCCTACTCAGTACATCAGTGACCCGAACTATCTCGTCAGTGTACCCAGTTACCCAAACTATCACATCAGTATTCAACCCAGTACGTGAGCGATATCGTCTATCTCGTAACGGTCCCGACCCATCTAATAACAGCGCGAGTGTCCGCGATCGTCAAGTGCCCCCCCGGCGTGGTCCGGTGCCGCCGCAACAACCCCCAGCCGCCGGCGCCGCTCGCCCCGCGCTGTGACACGTGTTTGCGTGACTTTGCCGTTATTATTCAATATAATAATATGGGTGAAAATATTAAAAACTATATCTATGTGAATGTGTTACAGCAATGTACGTTTTTTTAAAATATGCAAAGAAATTTTGAACGAAGCATATCCTATTTCTTGTCTATGAATTGTTATTTTGCAATGATTCCATTTTGTACTATAACAAAATACGTTTCTTCAACGGCATAATCATGAAACAGAGTCGCTTGATAGAAAATGGGGGGGAGAAAATTATCAACAATCATCAAAGTCATAAAAATCATCGTTATCATCCGTTTTGAAATGTTTTTACATTTACAAAAATTTGTATAAAAATTATTACATTTTTTCAAAACGCATAATATTATTGTATTGGTCTCATTTCGATATAATCTTTTTAATATAATAAAAAAATCATCAAAAATTTTAATTATGAGCAAAAATCTTTGATTTATAATTATATTTTTTGTTGATTATATCGAAATAAGATAAAAATTATCGCAATTATTAAAATTAAATATAAAAAATTTTATCCTAACAACAAATCGAATTTATAATATCAATTTCATCATAATTCGCATTGCACTTACAAGCGCTAGCAAGCTATTACGTAACGGGAATCGAACCCGAGAATATTTTTTTTTTCATTCTGTCTGGATTCGAACCTGACACTATATTATATTATAAAATCTGAAAACAAAATCAATGGGACATTATTATATTTTGAAAATGTATGTACATAGAAATAAAAAAATATTATTTATTAAATTGTATTAATTTTATCCAAAAAAGAAATCTGTCAAATATTTACAATGCTATGCAATTAGAGAATTCAATTTTAAATTTGAAAAGTGAAATTGCAATGATTTTGATAAAACTTTTCATAATAATCAAAACAAGCAGCAATTATTGTACGACTCGAAAGGCAATTTCAACAGACTACAGCAATATTACCATCAAAACTGGACAATCAAAAATAACAAACAAGTACGCCCAAATAAACCCCCAGTCGTACAGACCGTACGCCCCAAGAGACCCCCAGTCGTACAGACCGTACGCCCCAAGAGACCCCCAGTCGTACAGACCGTACGCTTCCAAGAGACCCCCAGTCGTACAGACCGTACGCCCCAAGAGACCCCCAGTCGTACAGACCGTACGCTCCAAGAGACCCCCAGTCGTACGAACCGTACGCCCCGACCCCCGACACCCACAACAATCGTACAATCCCCCACCCACCTGTTCCCTCTTCCTGTCCTTGTCCTCCTTCTCCTTCTTCCTGACCTCGGCGATGTAGTCGTTGAAGTACGCCTCGCGGTCGCGCATCTTCTCTATGCCCTTGAAACGCTCGTCGCGACTGAACTTGCTCGAGAAGTCCATGAACGAGGATCTAAAGGGGGAAGAAGAGAGGAATTAAGTAACAAAGATGACGTTGTGGCGCATTGGTAGCGAAGCTGCCTTAAACGCCACAGGTCGCGGGTTCGATTCCCGCTCGGGACAGATATTTGTATTGACCATACAGGCATGCGCTCCGGTCTGGGGTGTGTATGTCTATGTCTTGTATGTTTCCGGACCCATATTCAATCAAGTAAATCAATCAAGAATTAACGATTATTATCAGATGTTATGATAACAACCGGGACCGACAGCTTAACGTGCTATCCGAGGCACGATGGGGAGACAAGGACAAACGCCCAGACCGAGACAGATATTTGGACGCAAATAAGCAATACCATGTCAACCCGCAAAATTGAAAAAACCGAGTTATATATGCAGAAGTGTTGGTAAATGGCTGAAGAACATTTTTTTTTATTATTTGAATGGTTTTGTGAAAATAAGTATAATAACTTACATAAATCAGAAATTGCCAAAAACTTGACCAATACATAAAAAAATTCATATAAAGCAAGTTGTTGAAAATTTTCAAACGCATTTTTCTCGAAATGACATTCGTGTGGGTTGACATGGTATTGCTTATTTGCGTCCATTTGTAAGATCGATATAAACATTGACGGTCGCGGGGACCGTCGAGACTACAAACACATGTATTGTCCTCGATATCTCATAAACTCACTTGGAGTGTATCTTCGCTTCCTCCATCAGCGCTCTGAAGGCGAGCTTCTTCTGCTGGAGTCTGTTCTTCTTTTCTTTCCTCTCCTCCTCGGCTCGTTCACGGACGTACTTATCGAACACCTGCGATGGAAGTGTCAAATTAATATGAAGCCTCAATAGCTCAATGGTAGAAGGGCTGACTCCGCTCCGTTAATGTTCGATCCTGACCCTTTTGGGCTATTGTCGTACCCTCTCCTAGCGCAATCTTCGAGGTTATTGTGAGGGTCAATAGCAATATTAGTAATGCCTTGAAAAAGCATTGCTAATATTTAAAAAAAAAATCAATCACACACAAACATATACACACACACAAAGGGAACATGAGAGCCGCCAATCAGTTCCACTTTTTAGAAGTATAACTCACAACGGTAAACTTCTTTGTCCGCGAAGGAATCGATGGTACAGGAGACCGGCACCCGTAGCTCCTGCACGGAAAGGGGGGGGACCCACCTGCTTCCTCTCCTTGGAGTCGAGCAGCAGGTAGCGGCTGTCGAAGACGATCTTGTGCAGCTCCTTCTCCCACGGCGAGAACGCGGACACGTCGCTCTCGTGCAGCATCTGCAGGAAGGCGCGCACGCGCTGCTCGAACGGGACCACGGCGCGCTCGCGCGCCGCGCGCGACTCCGCCTCCATCGCGGCCGACGCGCCCGCGTCGATCTGCGCGCCGCGGCGACGCGACGCCGGCGCTGACGACGCTGGGGAGGGGAGGGGGTTGTGATATTAATAATAATAATATATTTTTTTATAATAATAATTTTTTTTTTGCTTTCTATGATGTGCCCTTTAGTTAAATAATTAGCGGCCCGCTCCGGCTTCGCACGGGTATAAAATATATAGCCTATGTCATTCACTGAAAAAATTATTAAAATCGATCAAGTAGTTTTGATTTATTCGTTACTGCCCGTGGCCCGCACGCGTTAAATGTAACTATTTACGACATCACATTAAACATCTCAAAAATAACAGTATTTCTCCACTATTTAATGGATGTTATTATACATATAAAGCTTCCTCTTCAATCACTCTATCTATTAAAAAACCGCATCACAATCCGTTGCGTAGTTTTAAAGATTTAAGCATACATAGGGACAGAGAAAGCGACTTTGTTATATACTATGTAGTAAAGACACTTCATTGATTGATCTAACATAAATTGCTAAGTAGAGTAAATCTAAGAATGTGTCCATCAACACTTTTCTTACTGTCTCTATTAAGGGGAAGGCACTTTGTTCTTGCGTATATATATATATAAGTAACACTAACTAAACTGTCATTTACACTAATCTAATACACTAACTCAAAAGGTTTGGCTCTTTTAAGTCTTCTCACTATGTATTTTTTGAAGTGAAACTTCTTTAAAATCGTTTTGATTTCAAACCGGATGCAACGGAAAAACGACAGGTAAGAGACACAAATACAAAAATGTGTAGGACGAAGCCGGCAAAGAATGAGACAGAAATATACATACTAGTTTATATTATATATATTCATCTCATTCTTCTATCCTGTGGTTCGATTCCCACTCGGAGCTGATGTCTGCGTTAACATACCGGCGTTTTCCAGTCTGGGTGTGTTTTGTCCTTGTCAATGTGTATGTTTCCGAAACCCCGACACAGGATTTCATCACAAACTACATAAAGCGAGCAGAACCGCGGACACAGATAGCATAATAAACATAATAATATCCTGTGTCGGGGGTTCTGTAACAAACACAATGACTTGGACAAACACACCCGGACTGAAAAACATGCCTGTACGGTCAATACAAACATCTGCACCGAGCGGGAATCGAACCCGCGACCACAATTGAACAACTTCACGTATTATAATACGATAAATTAATATATATACTAACTCTCTTCAGGCTTCGCCTTCTTAGCGGGTTCCGCGTCGGAATCCGACGACTCGGACTCGGCGTTGCGCTTCAGTTCCCCGTTCGCGCTCTTCGCTGGCGTCGTCGTTGTCTTCTCCTTGTTCTATAATAAGTATATAAAAAAATATATATTTTTAATACATGATATATATAGAAAAAATTTGTTCAAGGTCTTCAAAATTTCATCAAAATCGGTTCAGTGGTTTAAGTTTGAAAACGTGACACAGAGTTATTTTCAAATTTATAATATTAGTAGCTAAGTAGGGATATTTCTTATATAGGGATGAAAAATTAATATTCTGTGCTCACCAGCACACACAGACACGCAAAAATTCACCCACACTGGAAAACATGTCTGTATACAAATAACTGTCCCAAAACGGGAATCGAAAGTAATATTTTAAATTATACATTTTTTGTTGAATAACTGTTCTAATTACATTGCCATCTTCATAGTATCACGCGGCCCATACCATAACTACACCCCATTGCCACAGTATCACGCGGCCCATTACTCAATTCTAGCCCCACCCAACCCTCCAGTATCATGCGGCCCATAACACAACTCCAGCCCCACAGTACCACCCGGCCCATACCACAACTCCATTCCATCGCCACAGTACCACGCGGCCCACGTCGCATATTACACTCACCGCTGCGTCCTTCCCGCTCGGCGGCTGCGAGACGGCCTGGTCCACGTCAGCGCGGCCCACGAGCTGGGCCGGCCGCTCCCACACGGACAGACGCTCCGTCGGATTGAAGAAGAACACACGCCCGTCGCCGGTCCACACCACGCACCTGTACATCGTAATGGGCCATCAGCTTGAAAAGCTCTTACAGATTGCGGAAGTTATACGACCATAGAGATACGCAATCAATGAAAATTCCTAATAATTATCTGTAGTGGCAACAGATAATTCTACAGATTCAGTTCGTGAGATACTGGTCGCTGACAGACAGACGGACAGACACAACAGAGGTTGGGGGATTTGGCCTCCTGCACGCATTCGTGCGATGCGTGCAGGAGGAACACAACACTGTTACTGTGAGAGGGTAGCACTTCCCCGGTCCAGCCGGCCCATGATGTGGGATGCTTCACTCACCAGGGCGTCCCCGAGATGGGGGTGCTGGTGACGGGGCGGCTCTTGTCCGTCTTGGCCTTCTCCTTCTCGGCGCGCTCGCGCTCAGCTCGCTCGCGCTCGGCCCGCTCGCGCTCGAGCCGCTCCCGCTCGCGGCGCTCGTGCTCGGCCGCTCGCTCGCGGTCGAGCCGCTCGCGCTCGGCCGCCGCCTCCGCTGCCGCTGCCGCCTCCGCGTGCGCCTCCACGTCGATCACTGGCGAATAATTACAGATCAATGACAAATCTTTAATGCAATATATATTTATGGCGGTAGCGAACCTGCCTTCAGCGCTACAGGTCGCGAGTTCGATTCCCGATCGGAGCAGATGTTTGTTAGGTCCAACCTTTGAGAGTGTCTCAAAGAGCACGTTAAGCTGTGGGTCCCGGTTCTTATCACATAACATCTGATAATAATCGTTAACTCTTGATAGGTATTTGCTGTTATCCAATGAGTTACTTTGCACTTAGGGTCGCTGAGGTCAGATGGTAATCACTCTGTATAAAAACTAGTAACCCGTCAAATCCGGATAAGAATAATAAGCAGACCCGGTATTTACCCAGTAAATACCGGGAATAATTCTATCAAAAAGAATTAGTTAGACATTTTATAGAGTTACACAAAATATTTTTTTCGTTTTTGGTTTTTTTAATTACATAGTAATAGTATGTTGTTCAATGAGAAAAGCCGGAGGCCAAAAACCCCTTCCATTTTATTCCCATCTTATTCCCATCCCTCCATTCATAATGTGTGTGTGTTTGTTACAATAAATTACCTTCAATCTTACTGTCGTCAATTTCTATCCTCTCAATCTTATCTTTATTCCTCTCATAAGCGATTTTAGCTTGTATTTCTGGAATATAGAAAAATATTTATTAGTAAACAACTCCATAAATATTTAACAATTTTAGTACTTACTAAGCCCCCTCTAAGGTCAAGCTTTTACACCCCAATGCTTAGGGGCTTAACTTAAATTAAACAGAATTCCAAAATATTCACTGGAATTGCCAATAAACAAGTTTAAAATTCAATTTTAAAATTTGTTGCCAAATAGTAGTGCTTAGGCACTACTGTGTTCCGGTTTGAAGGGCATTGTACGCTAGTGAAATTACTGGGCGAACGAGATTTAAGAACTAATATCTCGAGGTTGGCAACGCGCGAGTGGCACCTACTAATGGTGCTGCAAGCGCTCATAGGCTGCGGCAGCCACTTACCATCAGGTGGGCCGTATGCTTGTTTGCCAACTTCTAACATAAAAAAAAAAAAACATAATTTTTTTTATTAACAAAGCATATTACTCAGTAGAATATTTTCCAATAAAAATGCTTTAGGCTCTTAAATTGCTGGTATCTCATCCATGTTTAAAATTTCGTAATATTTATAGCACAATTAAGGAGTCCGGAAACATATACAATGACAAGGACAAATACAACCAGACTGGAAAATATGCTTGCATGGTTAATACAAACATATTATGCTTCGAGCGGGAGTCGAACCCGCGACCTATGGCGTTTAAGGCAGGTTTGCTACCGCTGTGCCACAACGTCATCGAACATTGCACCATGGCATCAAAAATTAACATGGCAAAAACCCTCCACTCAAGCCAGTCAGGTTTGACGTAAGTTTTTAATGGCCCCTAATACAGAACCTCCGCTTAGCTTCAAAGGCATCATAGTTTCAAATCAGCTGTAGGAATAATCTCTGTCACAGCATAGATTGATGCACCAGTGCAGTCAGTTACACTGGTGGTAGGTCTTTTGTTGCGAGAGACCGGCTAGGTTGGTACCACCGCAGTGTCAAATATTCTACAGCCAAGCAGTAGAGTCTTAGGCATTACTGTGTACCGGTTTGAAGGGCACTGTAGGCTAGTGTAATTACCGGGCAAAGGGGATTCAAGAACCAATATCCCTCGTCATCAACCGGTAAGTGACACCTACTAATGGCTACGGCAACCACTTACCATCAGATGGGCCGTATGCTTGCTTGCCAACTTGGTAACATAAAATAGCTTGTAGCTCACCGTCCAACTCCTTCATCGGTGCCGGCTTCTCCCAGACACTCTGCTGTGTGCCCTCGTTGTAGTAGTACGGTCGACCGTCCGGGGCCCGATGCGTTGACCACTCAGACACTCTGGCCAGTAGCTCCGCTGTTATAGTCTGAAATAACTGTACAATTTTGAAACTGTAATGTATAAGCTTGGTACTATTTTGTCTTTTTAATAAAAAGATTAACTTAGTGGGTATTTAAGAATAACTTGTCAATTTGTCTACAAGTTTTGCTACTTAGCTCAATAAACGTGATTCCGTAATTGTTGTGTTATTTATACATATTAGAAACCAACCTTATTTTTACTCAAACCCTAGGGTTTGGTGACTGTAGCAGTAGTAAAAAAGGTAGTTATGTAGTCAATCGACTGTATGTTTGTTACTGGGTAAAATAAATTCTGGAGTAGTAGAGCTATGCTTCTCCCACCACAAATGAGCCTAATTGACCGGGGAAGTACTACCCTCTCACAGAAAATTTGCGTAAGGTAACAGTATCAGTGGGTACTGTTGCGTTTCGTGCGACGGTTAAACGCGTCGAAGGCCCAATCTCCCACCCCCACTGTTCCCTTCTTTTTTTCCCATCTCATTCCATCCCTCCTAACCCTAGCGTTCATAGGCTTCTGTGACTGCTTACCATCAGGTGGACCTATTGCTAAGTCTCCGCTTGCCATCCTTCCCATCTGTCAACGGGACATATCTGAAGAGTCATGGGCTACGGTGACCACTTACCATGAGAAGACCAAAACGCTTTTCTGCTTCATTGTATTTTTCAACGCAACCTATGAAACGCTTGCGACACTTGAAGTATCACGCCCGTCGCCAACCCAAAGAACAGGGGGGACGGGATGAGTAGAGAGAAAAAGGAATAAAAGAGGGTGTGGGAGTTTGGGCCTCGGGTGCTCTTAGTGCATCGTACGAAACGCAACAGTACCTTATGATACTGTTACTTGAAGCCGATTTTCTGTGAGAGGGTAGTACTTCCCCGGTCGAGCCGGCCCTTTTGTGCTGAGGGAAGCATGGCTCTACTACCGTAAAACTGTACTGTTTCATTGTGAGTGTCATTGTGTGAATATTAAAAACTTGATATTTTTAACCGACTTCAAAAAAGATAGTTATGAAGTTGACTGTATGTTTTTGTATGTTTGTTACTCGTTAACTTGTGATAAGTGTAATTTCCGGGTAGAAGGCTTGTTGTCAGAGTTACTCTTTGAGTACTGAAAGGGTGATAGATGATCCATCCATCCATCCAAACTTTCACATTTATAATATTAGTTAGATGTAGGTACCGTCTCCTCCTTTTTAGCGGGCACGGAGGGCTGCTCCGCGGGCGCTTCGCTGGCGGCCATCGGAGCACCCGCCTGAGACAGCTGCGTTGCCGCACCTTAGATAAAAATAAAATTAATAAATCTACACAATCAACACACAGAGCTCCCGATACTCAGTAGGGTTGCCACCCATACTTCATAATCGAAAATTTACTTTACGAGAACAATAATGTACGCGATAATACGTTATTTTGATTGATCGTAATTTTTTTTAATAAATAAACGCTACACACTTAACGGCCCCCATTAGGACAGTTATATCCTGTGTCGGGGGTCCGGAAACACATATGACAGGGACAAATACACCCAGACCGGAAAAGAAACCTGCATGGTCAATACAAATATATGATGCTCCGAGCGGGAATCGAACCCGTGACCCGTTTTTCTTGTTTTTTTTTTTTTTTTTCGGAAATTTCATTTTTATTGTCTATCCCTGCAACATTAGCATTCAAAGAGATAGCTTTTTCTGTTGTGAAATGGCGAGACAGAAAAAACCTCATAAAAATTAATTACTTATATTTGTAATGTACTTTAATTCCAAGAATAAAAGGTGGCAACCCTATTCCTTCGCCCCTCCAAAATTCCCACTCTACCCTTCTTTTAAATCATGCCTTACAACCACTACGATAGGCGGATATACAAGAATTTCCCACTCCCACCTCCTCCTCCCCCAGCAGGCGACTCACCGATGTCGGGCGCGGCGGCGGCCAGGCCGGGCGGCTGCGAGCCCAGCGGCGGCGCCCAGCCCCAGCCCCCCCACGCGCCTCCGGACCCCGGGGCCGACATCGTACCTGGGGACAGAGGGGACATTATTATCTACTAAATAAGTAATTAAATCTGTTTGTAATATTGGTAACACCGTTGTTGCGTTGTGTCGACGGTCGCCGGTTCGATTCCCGCTGGGGCAGATGTTTGTTATAAATATCTGTTTCGGTCTGGGCATTTGTTTTTGTGGGTCTCCCCGCCGTGCCTCGGAGACTTTAAGCTGTCCCGGTTATTATCATAATATCCAATAATAATCGTTAACTCTTGATAAATAAATTGCTCTTATACCAATGAGTTACTGGAATTATTCCAGTAAGTTAGGATGAAGAAGAAGTTAAAAAAGAATCTTGAAATATCACTTTAAAGTGTTCTTAGGGTGATTCTTAAAATTCATGAATTACGCTATAGTTTAAAACGGGCTATAAGATCTTGTTCCCAGCATTAATTCCAGTATTTTACCCAGGGTCTGCTTATTACTCTTACCCGGATTTGACGGGCTACCAGTTTTAACACAGAGCGATTGCCATCTGACCTCCGCAACCCTAAGGGCGAACCAGTAACTCATTGAATAAGTGCCACTTATCAAGAGTTAACAATTATTATCATATGTTATGATAACAACCGGGACTGACAGCTTAACGTGCTCTACGAGGCACAGTAGGGAGGGTATAGGTTATGAGATGAAGTTCTTCGGTTTCGATTATTTTCAGTAGAATTAGTTTTTCGAACCATCAGTAGCGTTTGACAATACTAAAGTACTTTTTACATCCCTATCACAGAAACAGCACCGCAGGCCCAATCTACCACCCTTGTTCTCTTTTCTCCTCTCTTATCCCTTCCTATCCCTTGAGTTGGCAAAGCGCATGTGGTAGGTTGCAGAGATTGCCTACCATCAGGCGGACCATATGATCGTGTGACCTTGTCATATTTGAATTGGTAACAAGCCATTTATAATTCTCATTACCCGGGGGCTGTGTGGGTTGCGCGGGGCTCTGCGGCGGGGCGGAGTCCCCGGGCGGCGCGTCGTCATCCGGGGAACTGTCCTTGTCATACTGCTTGGAGGTCATTTGATTATCTGTAATTCAAAATATAATATAGTTATTATAAGAAACCGTATCTTCAGAAGCTAGTAGTCAGCTCAACCAGTCAGTTAAGCGACATGAGGCGCGGTCAGTATATGAATAGGTGGCCAGTTAAGTGCTGAAGTAGTGAGCTCCCGATGCTATTTAACCGTTTACCCATCCACGTACCGACCACACCTGAAGCTACTTAACCGGTCACCCACCCCCATACTGACCGCAAATGAAGCTACTTCATTCCATACACTAGTTTAGAATAAAAATAAGCGAGCGCACACACACACACACACACATACCATATTCTATCTCATTCTCTCTCACACTTAAGCCTTTCGATGTATGCGTTTCACTTTTTAGTGTCGCTTTTTCGTCACATCGATTTGCAAATTATAACAAATCAATAAACTCAATAGCTCAACGGTAGGTCGCGGGTTCGATGCTGAGCTCTTGGCTATTTATCGTACCCACTCCTAGCGCAAGCTTCGAGCTTATTTGGGGGGGCAACAGAAACATTATTAATGCCTTGAAGAAGGATTACTTACTATCTTTGACCCAGGGCGGTGGCTGTGTCATGTACGGTGGCACGTTGTTGGGAGCCGGTCCAACTCCTGGCGGCATCATGCCCATCATCCCGTTCATCATGCCCATGGGCCCGCCCATCGGTGGACCGCCCATCGGCCCGTTCATCGGCATCGACTGGCTACTCATATTTTGCATTTGATCTGAAATAAAAAAAAACTTATAACATATGTTATATCCGGTGGATAGTGCTCGGGTTGATAAGGTTTTGCTGCCAGGCTGAAAGGCCCCCAGTGTTGAGGCAGGCTGAAAGGCCCCCAGTGTTGGGGGTTCTGAATAGAAGAGATGTGGATAGGATAATTTGGTTACCTGGCTTGAGGTGTTTCATGAAAATGAACCAAAATGGCCATTTTGGTTCATTTTAAATTCTTGCTCGGGTACAATCATGCACAAAAATGTTGATTTCGTCTTATTTATTATAAAAAGTTTTCTAATAAAGCGAGAAAACGGAATTAAGTATATAATATAGTTAATATTTCTTCTAAATTCAATTAATTATCGTTATTAATTACTGTTAGTTCCGGGGGACAATGCTTGGGTCGATCGATAAGGTTTCGATGCCCGTCTGAAGGGGGGGAGGTCCGCATATTCACATCTCCTCTAATCAGCACCCTCAACCCCCAGTATTGAGGGTGGAGATAATATGGTTACTAGAGGTTTGCGAATAATTCGAACTTACGAATTATTTGTTCCGGATCGAATATTAACATTCGATTCGAAACTCGAATCGAATAATTTGGATTTCTTCCGAATTATTCGTAAACTATTAAGTTTTTTGTTTGTTAAGAATCGCACGAAACGCAACAGTACCTACTGATAATGTTACGATTAATTAATGATTTTCTGTGAGAGGGTAGTCCTTCCCTGGTCGAGCCGGCCAAACCGTACCATAAAAAAACCTTTAAACATCCAAACATTCACATTAATATAAGTAGTACAACTTACTGCTGGATGCAGCCATCGTCTCCATCTCGAGTTGGGTGATCACCTTCACCGTCGGGCTCTCCTGGGGCCTCGTCCAGGTGGTCTCGCGGGTCCTCGCATGGTAATAATACGATTTACCCTCTTCCGTTTTCGTCTCCACCCAGAACTCTGGTGCAGGCTGTTTAAATTAAAAAAAGAAAATTAAGTTTTTTTTTTTTGAAAAATATTAATTTGATTTAACTAGAGGGCCCGGCAGACGTTGTCCTGCCACGAAAATGAAAAAAAAAAAGTGCGACCCGATAGCAGCCCCCTACTGGGTCCAATTGCTAATCTAAACCATTTTCGCCACCGGAACACACACAAAAAAATTATCATTATCAGCCGTTAATGAGTTCAGTGACATACACACGTACAGTAATAATAATAAAATAAATAGGCGTCGGGATGTGACGACCCCATCGCCCGCTGTTGGGATAACCTCTGTCACAACAGAGATTATTCCGCCAGTGCAATCAGTCACACTGGTGGTAGGTCTTTTGTTGCAAGAGGCCGGCTAGGTAGGTACCACCGCAGTGTCCAATATTCTGCCGCCAAATAGTAGTGCTTAGGCACTACTGTGTTCCGGTTTGAAGGGCATTGTACGCTAGTGAAATTACTGGGCGAACGATATTTAAGAACTAATATCTCGAGGTTGGCAACGCGCGAGTGGCACCTACTAATGGTGCTGCGTGCGCTCATAGGCTACGGCAACCACTTACCATCAGGTGGGCCGTATGCTTGTTTGCCAACATAAAAAAAAAAAAATGTAAAGATTAGACACAAAGCAAGAGAAAAAACCAGTCAAGTGCGTGTCGAATTCGGACATAAAGTGTTCCGTACCGACGTAGAATAAAAAAAAACAACTTATTTGTATGGCACCCTATTTTAATCGGACTGACTGCGCAAGCTTTGTAAAAGAGCAACAGGGCGTTGGATTACCCAAAGTAACCCTAACAACTAACTTTCAAACCGGAAATTGCACTTATCAAAAGTAAACGTGTAACAAACATACAAAAACATACAGTCGACTTCATAACTTTCTTTTTGAAGTTGGTTAAAAATACAAGGTTTTTAATGTACATAATGACAGCCACACAAAGAACACAGTACTAGGGCTTGGGTAAAAATTATCGATACATTTTCATAAATATCGTCGATAATTCTAATCAACAAAAATCGATGATCGATATTTATTTTGGAGTGTTTTTTTGCACCAAATGGAAAACCTTCGGACTAGTTAGGGTAAAAAAGCGGGTGCTTTGATTTGAAAAAAGAAAAGACCACCAGACGAGCTTCGATAGTCGAGCCATTCTAGTACTACCCTGTCACAGATAATCGGCGTAAAGTATCAGTATCCGTTTCGTACGATAAGTGAGAACACCGGAGGCCCAATCTTCCACCCCCTCTGTACTTTTATCCCTCCTTCCCTTTTATACCTTCGATTGGCAACAACCTTTTCTCATCAACAGCTTCGATTTGTAACTGCTTACCATCAGGCGGCCCGTATGCTTAAAATCAAAACCAAAATTATTTTTATTCAAGTAGACTTTTAGAAAGTACTTTTGAATAGTCAAACGCTACCGACGGTTCGGAAGGTTGATTCTATCGAGAAGAACCGACAAGAAACTCGACAGTTACTCTTTTCAAATATATAGTTTTTACAATTGTATTTTTAATATAAAATTTGGTTCTTGAATGAGATCCAGCAATATTAAGAGTCCCAAGCATTTTTATCAGAAAAATATTCCTCTAACGAATAATAGGCTTTATTGATAAGTTTATTTTTATGTACATTTGGAACTTGCTTACTGGCAGTTCCAATAAGCAATCTGGAATTTTGTTAAAAATGCGAATACCTAGACCCTTAAAAGAATTACTGACTTTACGCAGACGAAAGCTAGGATTACAAAGTTTATTTTTTTTTCTAGTGTTAACTGAATGTATATCACTATTTTTGCTAAAAGACCTTAAATTATTCCTAATATATAAGAAGTTAGAATAAATAAAAACCTTAAAAACATCTCTTAGAGAGGCTCGCGCTCCTAAATTATAAATTGCCCGAATTACCCTTTTTGAAGAATAAAAATAGTATTAATGTCAGCCGCCTTTCCCCAAAGAAGGATACCGTATGACATAATACTATGAAAATAACTGAAATATACGATTCTCGCTGTTTCTACGTCAGTTAGTTGTCTGACCTTCCTTATAGCATACGCAGCGGAGCTGAGCCTACCCGCTAGAGATGACAAATGAGCGTTCCACTGGAGCTTGGAATCCAAAGTTATGCCTAGAAATTTAGTTGTGTCAACTAGACTTAAGCTTTCACTGTTCATTTTCAAATTTGGACTAATTTGTTTAACATTAGGCATCGAAGAGTTCACACATTTAGTCTTCTTTGCGTTAAGAACTAAATTATTCATGGTAAACCAATGTTGAGCACGTGACAACGTATTATTTACCTCGTCATAATTTTTTAAATTTCTGTCAACCTTAAAAATTAACGAATGCTTTTATTGATATTGTATTAACGAAGCTTGATTGCCAAATGTCATAAAAAAAACGATATTTATTACTCGATAAAAATATCGATGCTATATTTATCGAAATTTTTTTTGCCCATCTCTACACAGTACATACATTATCAGGGTCAGAAGGTGATTCCGACGTCGCTCGAGGTCTCATAAATATTTGATAGTGACAGGGTTACTTGAACGACGCATTGTAATATATTTACAATTATTTAAAGCGGTCCATAGACATCGTCACGGAGAGGCCATTAAATAAATAAACGCTACACACTCAACGGCCCCCATTAGGATGGTTATATCCTGTGTCGGGAATCCGGAAACACATACAAAGACAAGGACAAATACACCCAGACCGGAACTGAAACACAATATGACTGTATGAGACAAGACAAACATCTGCTCCGAACCGGAATCGAACCCGCGACCTGTGGGCTTAAGCCAGGTTCACTACCGCTGCGCGTCGTCCACAATGACTGTGATATACAGATAGATAGACGGACATGACATATTATTTTAAGGGTTCAATTTTTGCCATTTGGCTACGGAACCCTAAAAAGTATAAAGCATCGAGAATAAAAATGACAAATATTCATTTTATTAAGTCGGTTAACTTCAAAAAATAAGATGGTTCTCAATCCATTCTTTTAACTGCAATAGTTTAATAGTGTAGTGTTAAAATATATAAAAACTTTAATTTATATAATGCATGCTTCTGTGTACATCCCTAAAATGTTTGTATTTTAATCTCTGTATAAGTGAACAGTATGTTCTTCGTGAGAAATAAATGTCTTTAAACCGATTGTGATGATTCTTTTTTTTATTTGAAAGCTGGTGCTTCTCGTGTGGTCCCATTTCAATTATGGCCCAGTTCTGACAATGGCATCCGAAAGACTATATAATTCTTAAATTTGCATGAAGGTTTATTGAATTCGTAGCTAAAAATTATAAAATAAAATATTTTTGCAAGAAAAAAATGACTTCGAAATGCAAAAAATAAAAATTATATTTTTTTATATAAAATGATCTTCTTTAAAATATCTTACCATATTTGGTGGAGGCATTCCTGGCGGGCCGAAGGGAGGGGGCTGACCCATCATATTTGGCGGCGGGCCCATGGGACCCCCGGGAGGCATCATACCGGGCGGGGGCCCAAACGGCGGCGGACCTCCCATCATACCCGGTGGCGGAGGACCCATCGGGCCCCAGTTGTTTTCAAAATTCGGTCCATTGTTCGGTCCGAAGCGAGGCCCACCGCGGCCTCGGAAAAAGCCGCGACCTCTCATCGGAGGTCCACCGGGACCGTAGCCTCTGCCGCGGAAGCGCATCGGCGGCGGGGGTCCGTTCATCCAACCCGGAGGGGGCCCACGTCCACGACCCCTAAAATGAAATACATGTCAAGTTTCAATAGGCACTAAAAACTACAATAAATAAACGCGCCCCCCCTTAAAACACAAGTAGGAAAACATCTGCATGTCTACCCCGAGCGGGAATCGAACCATTTGAACTCGCGACCACCAGCTACCATTGCGCTACAACTGTCCTCATTAAAGTTTTTTTTTATATATTCGCCAGTATGCATACGACCCACCTGATGGTAAGCGGTTGTCGTAACCTATGAGCGCGCAACACCATTAGTAGGTGTCACTCACGCGTTGCCAACCTCAAGATATTAGTTCTTAAATCCCCCTTTGCCTAATAACTTCACTAGCTACAATGTCCTTCAAACCGAAACATATAAGACTGATTTACGGTAGAATATCCTAACACTGCGGTGGTACCTACCTAGCTGGCCTCTTGAATTAAGGCTTACCACCTGTAAACACATATGCATAATTTTATAAATACATAAGTTTTATAAGTAATGTATTATTATTTCAAGTACCTACTGTGTAAACATTACACTAGAAAACAAGGCCAACCCATGGTGATAATATCGTTGAAACAAGCTTCAATTATTAAATGAAACAAAAAAACATGACTGCATTAAAAATAAATAAATAATAAATAGACGCTACACACTCAACGGCCCCCATTAGGATAGTAATATCCTGTGTCGCGGATCCGGAAATATTCACAATGAGAAGGACAAATACACCCAGACCGGAAAATCTGTTTGCATGGTCAATACAAACATATTATGCTCCGAGCGGGAATCGAACCCGCGACCTGTGGCATTTAAGGCAGGTTCGCTACAACTGGCGCCACAGCGTCGTCAAAAAAAAATTACGGCATTAAAAATACTAAAAAGAAAAAAAAAATTGGATCAGATCAGAATAAATCAATTTTTTCTTAGAATATTAGCAATGTTTTTTTAGGACATTACTTATATACCTATTGCCCCTCCAAATAAGCTCGGAGCTTGCGCTAGGAGTGGGTACGACAATAGCCCAAGGGGTCAGGATCGAACCCACGATTCTCCCGTTAACAGAGCGAAGTCGGCCCTTCTACCGTTAAGATATTAAGTCTTCTGACTTTAATAAAACCAAGCAATATTTCAAAATAGATAATGATTATTTTTTGTCTTATTTTATCAAGTTCTAAAAGGATTCATCATCAGATTTTGCCGCTATAAGAATTGTTATACTTATTACGTAATATCTTTTTTCCCACGGGCACCATTTTGAAATAATGTATGTCACTCTCACAACGGAGATGAATGTAATGATACTTCTTATATTAAAATTCATCAAAGGGTTATAGGCTGTAGAGTGTCACAAAGAAATAGACATAGCCTCCTTCGGCAGTCAGGTAAAAGGTATACATTTTCAAATCAAATCAAATATTTTTATTCAACGTAAAAAGTATATAACTTATTTGTTGAAAGTCAAGATTCTACTACCGGCTCCAAAATTAAACCTCTACCCGAAAAGAGCAGGCAAAACAAACTGGGGTGGTTATATCTTTTTTAATATATTAAAAATTAATATTAAATGTCCAAGTAAATTACATATTACGTTCACTGAAAATATATTATGTTCTTGAGACAGTCACTCCAGGCTATTCAGTGATTATAATATGTAAACTAATATAAAAATAATAATAAATAATAATATATAAAAAGATAAAACCCTGAGTTTGTGTCGCCGGTTCTTCTCAGATAGAGGTTTAATTTTGGAGCCAGTGGTAGAATCTGACTTTCAACAAATAAGTGTAATGCTTTTCATGTTGAATAAAAATATTTGATTTGATTTCAAGGTAATCACTAATTCAATTATTTTAAATGTATAAATGGACGCAAATAAGCAATACCATGTCAACCCACACGAATGTCATTTCGAGAAAAACGCGTTTGAAAATTTTGAACAACTTGCTTTATATGAATTTTTTTATATATTTGTCAAGTTTTTGGCAATTTCAGATTTATGTAAGTTATTTTACTTATTTTTACCGAAAAATAAGTGTATAAACTGCATATTTCGTATATAATATAACCCAAAACGTTTAACATGATACATAAATTGCATGATTAAAAATGGCTTTTTAGAAGTTTTAAAGCTTAAAGCCCTACAAATATTAAAGAAAAATGTTCTTCAGCCATTTACCAACACTTCTGCATATATAACTAAGTTTTTTCAATTCTGTGGGTTGACATGGTATTGCTTATTTGCGTCAAAATGTAACTAGCTTCTACCAGCGGCTACACCAACGTATAAGACATTCACAAAACCCTCACATATTTCCATACAAATTTTTGACCCCTATTCCCTATTGTTATTTTCAACCTATGAACTTTTACAAACTTTGAATGTCATATATTTGACTTTGAATGTTTATTTATGTCACTAGGGGGCCCGGCAGACGTTGTCCTGCCACAAAATAAAAAAAAAATTAGGGGCCCGATAGCAGCGCCCCCTACTCTAACCAATTGTTGACCTAAACCATTCTTGAATCTACAGGAATACACACAAAAAAATCACAAAAATTGGTCCAGCCGTTTAAAGTTGTACACACGTACAGTAGAATTATATATACATATAATATAAACATAACCCTGCATTTTCTATTTAAAATGATTCCAATGATTTTAACAGTCTAATTAAAACATTATATATGACGACGTTATGGCGCAGCGGTAGCGAACCTGCCTTAAACGCCACAGGTCGCGGGTTCGATTCCCGCTCGGAGCATAATATGTTTGTATTGACCATGCAAGCATATTTTCCGGTCTGGGTGTATTTGTCCTTGTCATTGTGAATGTTTCCGGACCCCGACACAGGATATTATTATCCTAATGGAGGCCGTTGAGTGTGCAGCGTTTATTTATTTATTTATTTATTATCAACACAAGCAATTATGATTAAATTTTACAAGATAATATCTTTATCACTAACTTAAACGTTATTCACAGAGCTTTGATTCATTCCATAACAACAGTAACAATTCAATAAATTCTATGTGATATTGATTTTGTTGGTAAAACAAATAACAATCAACCCCCAACCATGGACGTAGAGAGGTAGGAGAAAGGGGTGGCAAGCTATCACATTTCTTCGTCCTAGCATTATTCCCGGTATTTTATTTTACCCATTTTACCCAGGGTCTGCTCATTTCTCTTATCCGGATTTGACGTGTTACTAGTTTTTACTCAGAGCCATTGCCATCTGACCTCCGCAACCCTAAGGACGAACCAGTAACTCATTGGATAAGAGCAATTTACTTATCAAGAGTTAACGATTATTATCAGATGTTTTTGTGATAGCAATCGGGACCGACAGCTTAACGTGCTCTCCAAGGCACGGTGGGGAGACCCACGGACAAACGCCCAGACCGAGACAGAAATTTAACAAACATCTGCCTGAGCGGGAATCGAACCCGCAACCGTCGAGAATAAAGGCAGACACACTACCCACAACGCCACAACGGTGTCATGGCAAGCTATCACACTCTGGACCTTATTAATTTTAAACTATTTAGTATTTAAGCTGTAACTATTGGAGAAAATAGCCATTTTGGCTAAATTAAGATTTGCCCGCTCCTGGGCCAAATCCTGGCAACACCCATGCCCATAATATTAATTTTTAGTAGAAGTGTTCTTCTTCTTCCTAGCATCATTCTCCATATTTACTCAATGTAACAGTGTACAGAACGATTGCCACCTGATCTCCTCAAACCAAAAGGAGAACCAGTAACTCATTGGATAAGAGCAAATTACCTATCAAGAGTTAATGATTATTATCAGATGCTATGATAACAACTGGGACCGCTTATTTTGCTCTGTGGCATGGGAAGACCCACAAGGACAAATGCCCAGTCCAAAACAGATATTTATATCAAAAAACTGCTCCGATCAGGAATCGAACCCACGAACATCACCGCTCAAAACAGGCTCACTACCAGCATACCACAACGTTCATCACACTAACACTGCAAGAATTCTAAGTGAAACTGTATTTGTAGGTGAGTAATAAATAATAATTATCCCACAAAGCTGGAAATACTAAATTAAATATATATGAAACATCACAAACAAGACATATTTGTCATGTCCATTGACAAAATTCACACCTGTTAACACAGTGGCAGCTTATAATAATCACCGAGTATAATATGTTATTAAAACATAAATAAAAATCTATATAACATTTTGTCATATTAGAGTCATGCTCATCTCAGCACGAATGGGCCCACTCGATCAGCGAAGTGCTACCATGTCACAGAAAATCAGTAATAGTATCAGTAGGTACTATTATGTTTTGTGCGACGAGTGAGAGCACCGGAGGCCAAATCCCCGTCCTCTCTTTCTTTTTTTTCCTTCTCATTCCTTCCTTCCTAAAATTTGGGTTGGCAATGTGCATGTAACAATTCAAGTATCACAAGCGCTCATAACACCATTACCTTATTGCTTACCATCAGGCTGAACATGTTTGTTTGCCAACTGTCATGAATAATAAATAATAATACTCACTTGTCCCAATTGGGGTCACTTGGTGATAAAATATAGCCAAAATTATCTCAACATCTCAATTTGTGACACCTATTTCAGCCATTTAGCTATTTGTATTAACCTATGAAGCATGCAATGGACTTGGTAGACAAATTCAACGGCTTAATCATTTTTCAATATCACTATTTTACTGGATAGGCCTTTTATTGCAAGAGGTTGGCTAAGCAGGTACCACTGCACTGTCAGTTATTCTACCGTAAAGCTAGTGAAGTTACTGAGCGAAGGAGATTTAAGAACCATCATCTCAGAGTTGGCAACGTGCGAGTGACATCCATAAATGTATGATATTGTAATCACTCATAGGCTATGGGATAACCGCTTACCATCAGGTGGGTCATATGCTTGCTTGAGAACTCATTGAAGTATTCATAGCTTTAGCAGAACAGACGCTATAGAAACACTGTGTAAATAGTGATCTAAATAATTAGATCTACATAGCCAGCATAACATGTCATATTTAAATTAAAAGCTTAATTAATTGCGGCCTTAGAAATAACATGTTTCTTGATATCCATGAAAAGACTGCAATTTGCATAGGTACAGACAAAAGGCCTTGTAAATTAGCAATTAAGTATTTTAACTCCATTTTTATTTTAAAAAATGTTTTTGATTTGCATTTGTTACATCAATCTAGTTATTTATAACTAAAAAAATAATATGCGCAAGTTTTTATAACAGAAAAAGTAACAATAATGCATTATACACAAAAAAGGTCTACTTACATTCAAACAATTGAAAGCATTGAAAATTAAGCACATAGAATAGGACACACAGTATAAAATACACATTATCATTTCAAAATTACATTATTATACAATAATTTAATATTACATGCATGTTCCACAAATTACTTAACAAAAATATCTATAGAAAAATAAAATTTATGCAAGAAATAAAATTTAAAAAAAGAGACTTATTTTTAAGAACTATTTTTATGAATTTATATTGTATTAAGTGTAGATGGCATATTAAAAACTTAAGTTACCTTTTACCTAACAACAGTAGCAAGCAATGTTTAATCAATAAATTGAATTCATACGCAGCATGCGCCGGAAATTATTCTAGATATAGATATATAGGTAAATCTTAAAAATGTTTTTACGACAGTGATACTAGTCTACGTCGTAAATATATCTTTTTTAAGGAAAAATGATAATGCTTTAATGTAATATAGTTATATATCAAAATATCCGTTGTCTAAAAAATCAATAATCTATAGAATCCATTGACTGTAAAAATATTTTATTTCGTTTCAAATATTGAAAAAATTAAAATTATACCTGAAGTTTCCTCGTCCACCGCGTCCACCTCGGAAGCTGTTGGTCCCATCATCGTCTTCAAAGCCTTCTTCATAGCTAGCTGGATCAACGAAATCTTTGGGAGCTTCATTCATACTATCGTTTACTTCAGTCACACGATTTATTACATCGTGCAAGAGCGTAGAGTCCGGCGTATCCATATATTCGTCTTCCATTTTTAATTTTTGTCACTGAATATTCACAAAACACTTATGTCCGCATGCCTAAATTATATTCTTTTGGCAAACACTACAACCACATTTCGCAATGGCGGAATCAACATAGTTCCTAAAATGGCGGCCGGTGGCTTCACTAGTGATTGATGAGGAAAATTATAGATTAAAAATATCAAACTTCGCAAACTACGGTTTTCAAAAACCGTATTATATTATTAAAAATTGAGGTAAGTTTTATAAATATAAAACGTGGAAACTCATATGAAGCTATTTATACCTAACAAAAATGACAGGTAAGATAAATAATCATTAAAGGGAACAAATTATTTTGTCGAAATATTATACTGATCTATAGAAACAGCGGTGTTGTTAGCCAAATCTTGGGCCAATTATTATTTAAAAATATGATAGCCAGTAAGCTATGTCTCTTTAAATTTAATATTCAGTATTAGTACTTATCATTTAATAAATTTAACAAATTAGTAATAAAGTTAGTTAGTCATATAGTTGGGTATGCTTTTTTTAAACTTGTAGTTCCATGCGTTTGTCGATAACAACTAGGGTTGCCAAACCTTTTTTTTTTGTTAGCGGGGAGGAAATCTGTGAACTCCTGTGGAACCCACTCCGGGGCCTCTCAAGCATATCGCTCCACTAGGCCCTTCCCAGAGAGAGCTGTTGGTGTTGCTCTCATTCTGGGAGTACTGATGACATTGTCCCTTCGTGCTGGTGAGCAGCACGACAGTCGGTACCACTCCGACCGCTGTCTTCTTCTAAACCGCGTGATGATACCAACGACCTAAGGGTTCCGCGTCCTTTTTAAAGCTCTGGGCGTGAGGGCTTCACCAAGTCCCACCCACGCAGGCGAGAATGCAGGGCCGGAGACAGGGTTACCAACCCTACTATATATATAGTACTTACCCAAAAATACATTTTCAATTACACACCAAAATACAACCGTTTTTTTTTTTTTGGTATCGGGGAGGAAGTCTGCTCACAGATACCTGGCCTCCTGGGGAGGACAACCGGGTTATGTGAAAGAGCGCTAGAACGAACGCCGCCTCGTACGATCCGAATGGGCTGCATGCCACCCTGCGCTGCATGGCAAGGAGCTTAGTCCTGCAGCGGCGGACGCCAAGCCTGTGTGACCACACAGGCGCCCCGTAGAGGGCCATGGACCGTACGACCCCGCATAGAGGCGGCGGACTTCCTCCTCGGTCCCCGAGATTTGGCAGCAGTCTGTGCATGGCACCCACTACCTTCTTGATCCGGGGACTAACCAAAAATACAACCGTAATCTAACAAAGTAATGTTAAATATTAAAAAATTACGATCGCGCCTTTACATTAATCTTTGACTCGTGGAAGAAAGCCCTTCACTGAAAGGGCATTTCGGATTGATATCGCGAGAAGTGTGAAACAAAAGTATTATCTCGTTATAAAAAATGAGCCTTGATTTTACATAACTTTCTTTTTTTATAAATAGTATTTCTTTTTTAGCTTATTATATATTTAACCGACTTCAAAAAAGGAGAAGGTCCTCGATTCAACTGTATTTTTTTAAATGTTTGTAACCTCATAACTTTCGACTGGGTGAACCAATTTTGATGATTCTTTTTTTATTTAAAAACTGGCGCCTCCACGAGGAAACCATATATCTTAATTTACATAAATCTTTAAGTACTATCAGTCTTAACTAAAAACTATACGATTTGAGGCGCCTTTATTTTTACGGTATTACTACTTGCAAGTCACCATGGATGCTACAGACTTACGTATGATATAATTACCTATGATTAAAAAAGGCCACAATGTTACAAATAAAACGAACACTTATTCTTAAAATTTATTATTTATTTACACAGTTAAGAAAAAAATTAAACTTTTATACAAACTTTGTCTAGAGTTAACATTTTAACAGTCCTATGACCTCAATAGGGGTCGAAGCAATTATTTATATTAAAATGTTTATTGTCTGGACAGTGAATGTATTACATTACCAGTACAGTGTCACCAACTTATCTGTAGAACGCCGAAAAACCTTAGACTAAGAATATCATAGATGGAGCCATACCATGTTGCCGTCTTGAGACGCTAATAGCAGAGTTCACCCACTGATCGGTAAACGATCGGTAGGTTAAGCAACTTTAGGCGCGGTCAGTCACTAGATGGATGATCGCATAGTGGTATTTCAACCGAGCGTCTCCGTGCTTCGGAGGGCACGTAAAATGTCGGTCCCGGCTGTTGACAATTTGACAACAGCCGATAAGTCAAGTCAAAGGCCTATACGGCGACCTGAACCAGTCTGACACTAGGTTGGCCACTAATCACTCGATAAGAAGAAGCCGTCTTGTAACGGTATTTCAGAAGAGATATTGTTGTCTTACTCTGTTGCTCGTAGCACTAATAGGAGTAAAAGAAATAGATATATATAGGTTTGGCAACTTATTTTTTATTTCCCAAATGTCAACGTTGGCATGTTTTATATCCTGTCAAGACTGTCAATTATATAGGTAATTTGACATTTCGCATACACATCTAACGTACCTTCTATCTTCTTTCTCTTTCTACGACAAAAGCTGACGCCATTATGAAAACGTCTTAAAACTAATTTAATTAAAATGAATGTTGACAGTAATAGGTATTTTTATTTGATATGTAATTTTAATAAAATTTTAGAATAGTGAGGTCCGTTGTTTTATATATTTTACTATCATACCACAGAACTATAAAAGGCACGTACACGCAAGGGTAAGGGCAAAACATTTCGAACCTTCACGAAAACGCAACAATAAAAAAATCGAAAATTTAGTTATCAGCGTAAAATGACTTAATGGTTTTTTTATGTGAAAGGGGGCAAACGGGCAGGAGGCTCACCTGATGTTAAGCGATCACCACCGCCCATGAACATCTGCAACAACAGAAGGCATGCAGGTGTTGCCGACCTTTAAGGAAAGAATACGCTCTTCTCTTGAAGTATAGTATAATAGTCCAAATATAGTCCATATTCGAGCGTAAATAACTGACGTAAATAACCAAGAAAATATAATATACGAAAGATTGTGCAGGTGTCTATATTTTAAAACTTATTTTGTTGATTGCCAAAAATTTTTTTATTCACGTCGTTTTCGTTCTAAAGGTGCGAATTTTCATTATGTAGTTCGATTATAAAAAAAAGGTGCTTATTTTTGTTATAGATGGCAACATTTTTCGATCATGGCGCCATAACTACATTCTACAGATAAGTTGGTTCATTGGTTCACTGTGTAACCACGACGAGATACCGCGAGACCTGGTTTCGAATGACGACTACGAAAACCATTTATATATAAAAATTATACAAGAAACTTACTAATTTAAATCTTTGGTACAAAACTGATCAATAGCATAAAATACGAGCATTCTTAAATTACAAAAAAAAAAATATAGGTTGAGCACAACTGGATTGTAGCCATGGAGGGGATTTTGAAGGGAAAGGTTCTTAGCTAATTTAAACTTCAAAAGTAATTCTGTAACATGGACATACATTTATACCTGAGGTAATGGATATGGGGTCAGTTGCCCTTTGGGGGCAAAAGAGGGGGTGGGTTGGTTTTTCAAGGGTCCAAAGTTCCAATCTTACCCTCTGCAGTTATGACCTTAGCTAATTGACACTTCACAAGTAATCCTGTACCAACAAAATGTACGCACCAACTGGGAAAAGTCCTAAATCATCTCAGTTTTATGAACACCGCTATTGTGACATAAAGTTTGGTACTAAGTTTTTTAGAGTTCTTTTATTATGATCTTCAAATAAGTTCTTTAAGAAGTAAACCTGAAAAAAAAGATGTTTTTTTATGTCATGACGGTTGGCAAACAAGCATACGGTCCGCCTGATGGTAAGCTGTCACCGCAACCTATTAACGCTTGCGATACTTGAAGTATCACTAGCGTTCCCAACGCAAGGAACAGGAGGGAAGGAATGAAATGGGACAAAAGGAAGGGAACCGATGGGGTGGGAGATTGGGCCTTTGGCGCTCCCACTCATCGCACGAAATGCAACAGTACCTAATGATACTGTTACTTGACGCCGATTTCCTGTGAGAGGGTAGTACTTCCCCGGTCGACTGAGCCCAATTGTGCTGGGAATAAATGTTCTCAGTCCGTATCAAAATTGTCTATTGACCATTAGTCCTCAAGTAAAAACCCTCTAGTTCTTTCTAAACATTGTTCCCGATATTCACCCACAGACTGCTATCCGGTTATTACTCTTATCCGGATTTGACGGGTTAAGTTACTAGTTTTTTTTATGTTACTAAGTTGGCAAGCAAGCATACAACCCACCTGATGGTAAGCGGTTGCCGTAGCCATTAGTAGGTGTCACTCGCGCGCTGACAACGAGAGATGTTGAGTGAGAGTGAGTGAGTGAATGGATTAGTGAATGAGTGAATGATTATAGTAAGTGAGTGAGGGAGGGAATGGGTAAGTAATCGTTAAGTGAATTAGTGTGTGAATGAGTGTGTGAATGAGTGTGTGAATGAGTGTGTGAATGAGTGTGTGAATGAGTGTGATAATGAGTGTGTGAATGAGTGTGTGAATGAGTGTGTGAATGAGTATGTGAATGAGTGTGTGAATGAGTGAATGAATGAGTGGCATTTCTCTTATACAGATATAAAATTACCTGTGTTACACCAACAACTATCATTAATATGATCTGTCCCAGCGACCACTTCAGTACCCTGTGAAAGATAAAGTATAAAAGTTGGTCACTTTCTGCAAATGGCTTTGATGGTTACTAGCTAAGGTTGACCTTCAAACCGGAACACAGTATACTACATTTTGGTAGGATCTGACACTGCGGTGAAACCTACCCAGCTGGCCTCGCCGGCTTCTTATAACCTTTAGTCCCATTTCCCGTCAGTGACCACCCAGAGTATATACCACAACCTCTCCCCTATTTTTCACATAGTTATTCATAAAAATATAGTTTCTCCGATGACGTCCTTAGCCATGGCTCAGCTTCGAAGGAGGCACCCTAAGGACGGAATCAAATTTGAGCCCCAGTGAGGACTGTCTCTTTTTCATGGCCGGGTCTCTGTGGTCGCTACCCCCCTCAGCCACTCAGTGAGACTGTCAAGGCCAGTAGGTCTGTTGACATAGTATAGATAATCTGACCTGGAACACTTGACACCGTTGTGGCGTTGTGGGTAGCATGTCTGCCTTAAGTCTCGACGGTTGCGGGTTCGATTCCCGCTCGGGCAGATGTTTGTTAAAATTTCTGTCTCGGTCTGGGCGTTTGTCTGTGGGTATCCCCACCGTGCCTCGGAGAGCACGTTAAGCTGTCGGTCCCGGTTGTTATCACATAACATCTGATAATAATCGTTAACTCTTGATAAGTAAATTGCTCTTATCCAATGAGTTACTGGTTAGCCCTTAGGGTTGCGGAGGTCAGATGGCAATAGCTCTGTGTAAAAACTAGTAACCTGTCAAATCCGGATAAGAGTAATAAAGCAGACCCTGGGTAAAATAAAATACCGGGAATAATGCTAGGATGAAGAAGAATCTGACCTGGAACACATATCCTCAGCAAGGTTCCTGTCCCTGGCCTCGTGGGCTGACAGTAACTCCTGCAGCCGTCTAGCCGATGACACATTGTCCTTGAGCTTGGTGACGGACTCCGATATATCACTTACACGCATCATGTAAGTCTCTGCTGAGTTACCTGTAAAAAAAACCGACTTTGAAGCTTCAAGCTTCAATAGGTCAACTGTATAAGGGCCAACTCCGGTAACGCGAAAGTCGAGGGTTCGATCCTGACCCCCTTGGGCTATTGTTGTACCCACTCCTAGCGCAAGCTTCGAGCTTATTGTGAGGGGCAATAGGAATATTAGTAATGTCTTCAGAAAAACTTCAACAACTGTTTGTTCCGGATAAACTCCAAAAGGGCTGGACTGATTTTAATGGTACTTTCACTGGCGGACAGCTGATGTCATAAGGAGTAACTTGGGCAGTGGTGGGTTCACAAATTTTCAAGGTATAGGCTGTAAGGTTTTTGCCGCCCATGCCTCTACAATGGTCATGTCCTACATTATTTTTACAATCCAAAAAAAGGCCGATTACTGGTTGGGGGGCGAACTAGCTTTACGCTAGAATATGCAAGTTTGCTACTTGGAATATACAATGACAAGTGAGAGGAGAAAGTCATCGCCAGATTTCTACCTGTAAAACATCAGAAAATCGTCTTGCAGAAATCTTTTTGAATTCTATGAGGTAGCAAAAAAAAGATTTGGTCCCCAAATTTGTCGCCCCAAAAATCTGCCGCCCTAGGCTCAAGCCTACTCAGCCTGCTGGTAAACCTGCCTGTTTGAGTATATATATCAATAGATGGCATTATTAATGTCATTGAACATTTCTGAATCGCGCTGGCCAGAATCCCGGCTAGAAGTATAAGTTATTTTTTAATGTAAATATATTTTGATCTTTCGATACAGTACCTTACTTTGAAGTGGTGTTTTATTTTATAACAAAGTCGTAGGCAGTTATTAGGTAGACACTGCCACTAGACTTAGGATAGTTTTATTTTAGATAAAGAATTTAGGTTCCGTGCAAAGAAATATGGGCACAACACGCGAGAAGAAACAATATAAATTTTGTAGTAGTAGAGACTTCTGCCAGCACAATAGGCCGTGTCGACCCGGTAATATTTATCGATAATTTTTAACTTTTCCCATCCCTATTTTGATTCCTCAACTTTACTAAAGATCCCAAGTGATTTTATGACGACGCCTTCAAGAATCGTTTAACATTTATTTCATTACGGTTGGCAAACAAGTATACGGTCCGCCTGACGGTAAGCTGTCACCACAACCCATGAACGCGCTCGATACTTGAAGTATCCAAAGGATAGAAGGGAATAGGTTAGAGAGAATTGGAAGTTGGACCTCCATCGTTCTCTCATACGAAATGTAACAGTACTGATACTGTTAGTGTAAGAGGGTAGTACTTTCCCTGTCGAGCCGGCCCATTTGTGCTGGGAGAAGCATAACACTACTTCTAGAGAATATAACATTACTAAATGTAACAATATGTTTATATAACTAGCAGGCTTGGCGGAAGTTGTCCCAAATTTGTCGAATTTTGTCGAAAACAAAAAAAGACACGAGAATTTTATATATTAGAAGTATAGAATTGGCAAAATTATTGGTATAGGAAGTGTAATAGGCAAATACATAGATTATACGTCAGATTCTTAATGACTGACTGATTTAATGGCTTTTTGTTAATTGTTCATTAACAATTAACTCGGTGCGATACTTGAAGTATCACAAGCGCGTTCATAGGTTGCGGTAACTACTTACCATCAGGTGGACCGTATGCTTGTTTGCCAACCTTTGCCTTCGTCCTACCATTAGTGCCGGTATTTTATTTTACCCAGGGTCTGCGCTTATTACTCTTGTCTGGATTTGACAAGTTATTAGTTTTTAAGTAACTCATTGGATAAGAGCAATTTCCTTATCAAGTGTTAATGATTATTATCAGATGCTATGTGGTAACAACCGGGACCAACATCTTAACGTGCTCTTCGAGGCACGTTGGGGAGACCCCACAACGAACAAACCCCCAGACCGAAACAGAATTTTTAACAAACATCTGCCCTAGCAAGAATCGAATCCACAACCGTCGATACTAAAGGCAGACTCGCTACCCACAACGCCACAACGGTGTCATATGTAGGCAAATCATTCGGACTAAAAGTGTATACTTACCGAGTTCCATTTCCTTATCATCATAATCTTTCTCATTTGTCTCTTCATTTTCTATCATTAGATCAAAGAAGACCTGCAATATAATTGAAGCCTTAATATCTCCGTTAACTGGGTCTCAAGTACCGGGTTCAATCCTGAACCTCTTGAGCTGTTGTCGTACACATTCCTAGCACTAGCTTCGAGCTTATTTGGATTGGCAATAGGATATTAGTAATACTTTAAAAAGCATTTTCAGACACCCATACATTATGTCACACTAAAGGCGAGAGGGGGTAACGAAGTGTGACATTGTGTGACAAGGGGGTCATTCGTTTCGTGACATCATATTTAAAAATCAAACACCATCTAAATGTTTAATAAAATGGTAAGGAAAACCTGAAAAATACTAACTAGTTTCGGATCTGCTGTTTTTAATTTCATAATTGCTAAGTTGTAAAATGCCAAAAATAAAGCGACGTCACATTAGAGGGGGAGTCTCAAAAATGTGACAAACTGTTACGAGGACGGGGGACGTATCAAAGCATCGTAAAATTCGTGTGACGTAATTTACGGATGGACATCAAAAAGAAGATTATAATTTTTATGTATTGTTGTAACTCAATTACTCAAAGACTATACATTTGGACAATATATTTGGACTTATTTGGACTATATATTTGGACAATTCATTGCTTGAAACTTATAATCAACTTCAGATACAATCTGGTCAAGATCTGATTATAGGATTGTGATAAAATATTGGAGTAAAGCTCCAATAACTCAACGGTAGAGGCAACTCGTAAACGCTAGAGTTGCAAGATCAATCCTGACTCCCTTTGGCTAACAAATAATGACTTGAAAAAGCATGGCCAACATTTTTAAGAAACAAGTATTATAAGGGTATTATTATAATCCTAACTTATACAAATAATATCTTACCGTCTTCTCACTGAAAGTACTAAAGGTATTATCGAAACAAAATCTATAGTCTCCTTCTAGTAATGATTTATGTCTGTGTCCGTTCTCAGGTTTCTTATAATCAGTTACGATAACTCTGCCAACCGGATCCGATAGTTGGAAGGAGATATCCAGTTCACCGTGTGAGGCATCTATGACCTGAAAGAAGAAGATGACTTATAGATATGATTTTGTGACAGTTCGCAAACAAGAATACAGTCCGCCTGACGGTGAGCAGTCACCACAACAAAAATGTCATACTTGAAGTATCACATGCGTGTAGCCAACCTGAGGGATGAAGAGTGTGCTCTCAATCATTGGACGAAATGTAACAATACTGTTACTTTACGCTTTCATGGTCATGCCGACCCATGTGTGCTGGAAGAAACAAGGCGTTAAAATAACTATGGTTACCATAAAAATATAAACCATGTAATTATTTGGACTTTTGTGGAATTCTTTCTTAGTGGGTGTCTACATTGTAATTAGAGTCACAATACAAAATTTCTAGTAAATTTTTGTATTTTGTTGGATAAAAATTATCCTATAGGCAGGGCGAGGGTGGCTAGTACAGTTCGCCTTCTGCAACCATATTAGACACCTTTGCATGTGGACTCCACTTCCACTTACCATCTGGTGGAGTAGAGTCATTTGGCCTCCAGTGTTATTTTTAAAAAAAGGCATGTTTATAATGTATAGTAAAACTAAGGAAATAGGACAATGTATCAAAACCTCATTTGTGTTAGCTTATTTAAATAAAGTTTATCTATATTTTAAATAGCTCATTGTTATCATTTCATGGGAAATTTCATCATGTTTTTACGTCTTTGTAATATATAGTGCACTTTGAATGGAGCTGTTTTATTCAGCAAACAAGCGTATACCCGACCGGCGCTTAGAATCTATAACAGAGCTTCATTAGAACTTTATCTTGACTCGATAGAACGGACTTTACACGAATTTTGTTGCACGGCAATACGATCAAGCGATTTTGTTGCCGAACACATCAATTGGACTAGCGTAAGTTTGCATTAGTATTAAAACAAGTATTACCTGATATTCGATATCAATAGCATCGTTCACCATAACTTTTTCATAAAAACAGTCCATTTTCCCAGCCTGAACTGTAAAAGTCATGTCTTTTTCGTAGGCAAACACGACACTGAATATCGTTGTAAGAAAAATGTACCGCATTTTGTAAAGTACGCGAACCGAATCACCACAAAAGTCTTACGATCTTATATATATCAGAAGTGAGTAACAAAGATATTTATAGCATTGAAATGATGTTTGTTTTTATAAAAAAGATAAATAATATAAGTATCCGTACCACAAATATCAGTTACTGTCAAATTAATGGCGGGCATCCGGCCGACGAGCCGGTACGTTGACATTTTGTGACAATTGACAGTCATTCGAGGACACAGCACAGAACAGAATGATAGTCATTGTGTTTCATTTGATTTGTTGTTTAAAAAATTTAAATATATGGTTATACAAAATTATTTATCCTCAATAGGTTTCTTTATAACACCAAAATTATTTATAACAAGCTTTGCCCCTGACTCCACTCTTGATAGTGTAGTTTTTTTTTTGTTGATAATCCCAACTTAATATTTTTCCAAAAAGTATAAATCCCTATGTTGAGCATAACAATAAAGAAAGTAGAAAGACGGGTTAATATTTTTTAAAATCACCTGTCGTGCCGTGCCCTCAATGGGCGCAAGCCATAATAGTGATTTTTAGCAGTTGGCAGCACTGAATCACTTTGACAAAGAATGTCAAATTAAAACTAGTATGTACCAACACAAAAATAAAAATATAACAAATGGCGGACGCATAAACAGCGTACTGCTGTATATAATATATTTATTGAATCTAAATTTTAATTAAGGAATTTCTTTATAATTAAAGAATAGTTTACAATTATGTCTGGCTCGAGTGGTTCAAGTGGCGGTGTGGTGCGAAACAGTGCGCTGGCTTTCATTGCGTCTGCGCAAGCGACTATGAGTCCTGATCCTCCTACCACATTGCAAGTCCCTCAATCTGGAGATCAGATGAATCAAACAGGTTATTATTATAAGATAATTACTTATCCTACAAATATTTTTACGAAGACTGCAATTTATAAACTTTCCCTTCTTCATCCTAGCATTATTCCCGGTATTTTATGTACCCAGGGTCTGCTTATTTCTCTTATCCGGATTTGACAGGTTACTAGTTTTTACACGGAGCGATTGCCATCTGACCTCCGCAACCCTAAGGGCAAACCAGTAACTCATTGGATAAGAGCAATTTACTTATCAAGAGTTAACGATTATTATCAGATGTTATTGATAATAACCGGGACCGACAGCTTAACGTGCTCTCCGAGGCACGGTGGGGAGACCCACAGACAAACGCCCAGACCGAGACAGAAATTTTAACAAACATCTGTCCGAGCGGGAATCGAACCCGCAACCGTCGAGACCAAAGGCAGACTCGCTACCCACAACGCCACAACGGTGTCAAATTTTTTAAACTTTCCCATCTTCGTAAAACCCCTGTGATTGAGTAACAAACATCCAGACTTTCTCATTTACTATATTACTAGCTTCTGCCTGCGGCTTCGCCCGTGTGAATAACGATTTTAATACAAATTCTGAACCCCACAGCCTCAATAATAAGTTTCAAGCTTCTAGCTCTAAAAATGACGATACTTCGATACAACTTTTCATCACCCCTTTCAACCCCTTACAACCCATTCTTCGCATTAAAATACCTTTCTCAGGATCTAGAGTATCTGTATATCAAATTTCATTTAAATCGGTTCAGTAGTTTTGCCTTGAAATCGCGACAGACAGAGAAACAGAAGAGAAAGAGAGAGACAGAAGAAAAAGAGAGTTACTTTCGCATTTATAATAATAGTAAGGAAGTAAGAATTAGAATAGCATTTTTATTATCAGCACATATATTAAACAGTCATTTTTTGTCATGTCCACACCACCATATGTGATTCAGCACAAAGGGAACATGTTAATAATCTTCTTCTTCCTAGCATTATTGCCGGTATTATACAAGTATGTACCCAGGGTCTGCTTATTACTATTGTCTGCATTTGACAAGTTACGAGTTTTTACACAGAGCGATTGCCATCTGACCTCTGTAACCCTTAGGGTGAGCCAGTAACTCATTGGATAAGAGCAATTTACTTATCTAGAGTTAATGATCATTATCAGATTTTATGTGATAACAACCGGGCCTCACATGTTTATGCACTCTCCAAGGCTCTGTGGGGCGACCCACAAGGACATACATCCAGATCGAAACAGATATTTGTAAGATCACTGCAAACATCTGCCCGAGCGGTAATCAAACACGAAACCGTCAAGGCTAAAGACAGACTTTCTACCCACAACTGTGTCAGGTACAAGGAAGATGTTAATAATAGCTTTGTTTAATTTGCAGACCGTCTCATGCCGCCAGGATTGAAAGCTTTGTACGATGTTTGTTCCGAAGTGTATCCAGACCAGCCCAATCCCTTACAAGTCACAACACGGCTTAAATATTGGTAAGTCCCTAGTAATATATGTCTAAGAGGTAAGAAGCCTTAAAAGCTCAACAGCTAAAGGGCCAACTCCACTTCGTCAACACATGTTGCATGCTTGATACTGATCCTCTTGGGATATTGTTGTACCCACTTGTAGCACAAGCTACGAGGTTATTTAGAGGTGCAATAGGAGTATTAGTAATAACTTAAAGCGTGAATTCCACACCATTGGGTGAGTCCATCGACTAGAATGCACTTGAACGTTTTCTCCATTCCCGATGACACTGTTAAGATGGAATCAAATTTGAGCCCCCACCAAAGGCTGTCTCTTTTTCATGGCTTGGTCTCAGTACTTGGCTCCTCCACCTGTTGGTGCTGTCAAGGCCTGTAGAGCCAATAGCAATACACATTTTTTTTAATAATGGCTACACAACGGGCCCTATTAGGATAGTGATATCCTGTCCAAAAACACATACAAAGTCACCTGACCGGAAAATATACTTGCTTGATCAATACAAACATATTACACTCCGAGCGGGAATCGAACCCGCGACCTGTGGTGTTTGAGGCAGGTACGCTACTGCTGCCCCACAACGTCGTCAAAAAAAAAAAACATAACATAAGGGCTAATATTCTTCAACATTAATAATTGCCCTATTAAAAACGCTACAAATTTTCTAGGTTGGGTGGTCAAGATCCCCTAGACTATATCAGCATGTACTGGAACCCTGGTAGACCTGATGAGAATATCCCACCACACTGGCATTATGTAAGGTGAGTCTTCTCTTTCCTAGCACTATTCCCCATAGGTACCCAGAATCGGCTGATTACTAAACCTGATTTGACAGGATACTAGTTTTTACACAGAGCAATTTTACCATCTGACCTTTACAACCCAAGGGCTGAACTACACCTCATTGGATAAAAGCAAATTACCTATCAAGAGTTAACAATTATTATTGGATGTTATGATAACAACCGGGACTGACAGCTTAACATGCTCTCTAAGGCGCGGTGAGGACACCTGCAAGCACAAACGCCGAGACCAAAACAGATATGTATAATAAACACCTGCTCCGTGCAGAATCGAACCTGCAACCGTTAAGGGTCAAAGCAGGCTCACTACCAGAATTTTATTTATAACATTTGTTACCTCTGATCTCTGTCATTTATAAACCTCCTCTCCCTTGCCAGCACTTAATCCTCTAAATTAATATTACAGTTTTGGTCTGTCAGACCTCCATGGTGATGGACGGGTCCACCCTGAGCCGGATCCCAGTGAAGGTTGCTCCGGGTACGGTCTAGAGCTGACCTTCAGACTGGAGTCACAGGAGAGAGAACCTCCACTATGGCCCGCTACACTTCTTCAAGCACTGGCTAGATATATATTTACTACCGGTAAGTTTTTCTTACGTACTAAGTTGGCAAGCAAGCATATGGTCCACCTGATGCTTAAGCCGTAGCCTATGAGCGTTTGTAACACCATTAGTAGGTGCCACTCACGGGTTGCCGACCTCAAGATATTAGCTTTTAAATTTTCTTGGTCCATTAACTTCACTCGATACAATGTCCTTCAAACCGGAACATATATTACTTTACGGTAGAATAACTGACACTGTGGTGGTACCTACCTAGCCGGCCTCGTGCAATAGTAGACCTATCACCAGTAACAAAACAATGTTCTAGAATATTCTAACTCATTTTCCAGGTAACAGGTTCATGGCAGGTGACCACGTGTCCTGGCATGCATCGCTCGATGGGGGGAGAAGTCGTCTCAGGCACTTGCTGGTAGCCGCTGATCCAGGTCTCCCCCGGGCTCACACACCTCATGGTCCTGTCGTTTTTCTCCAGGTATGACCCCGATTTCACTGACCTGGTTACTTTAAGTGAAGGTCACGATGGCAAACAAGTTGCCAACCAAAGGGATAGGAGGAGAGGGATAAGAAAGGAACAGAGGGGGTGGGAGATTGGGCCTTTGGTGCTTTCACCAAAACAAAAAGTTTTTATGTGCAGATGTCGTAAAATGACAGAAAGCGTCTAAAATTAAAGCGCCATCTAACAAGTGGCTTGGAACTACATAATATCATCATACGCATGCGCTACAAAGACATTGGATGTCATCGGTCATCTCAGCGCCATTCTTACCCTTACTACCGCACATGCGCAATTTTTTTTTCGAACCAATTCATAGATGGCGCTAGTTCATACTTAAATTTTTACCAATAGCTTATAACTTAAAAATGTCTAAATCCGCCATTGTAAACGAAAAATTACCCCTACTCTTCGTTTCCAGATGGTCGGCTGTACGAGCAGGGAGCTCCGCGCGGCGCAGCGAGGCTCGGGCTTCGAGGTGCTGAAGATGATAAGCGAAGACCCTAAGTAAGTGTAATATTTGCCTTTTCCAATTTAGACGCAAATAAGCAATACCATGTCAACCCACACCAATGTCATTTCGAGGAAAACGCGTTTGAAAATTTTGAACAACATACTTTATATGATTTTTTTTAATATATTGGTCAAGTTTTTTGGCAATTTCAAGGTGTATGTAAGTTATTTCGTATATAATATAACCCAAAACGTTTAAAATAATACATAAATTGCATGATTAAAAAATGGCTTTTTAGAAGTTTTAAATCTTAAAACCCTACAAATATTAAAGAAAAATGTTCTTCGGCCATTTACCAACACTTCTGCATATATAACTCAGTTTTTTCAATTTTGTGGGTTGACATGGTATTGCTTATTTGCGTCCATTTGTACAGTCAGAAACACTGATGTTTCGTCCTATAGGATTGAGCTTTGGAGATCCAAAACCCAACCCCTTCTTACCCATTCGTTTCATCAGGGATCCGTAGCCTTCGTGTAAAATTACTGTGACTGTGGACGGACAGACAGACGGACTGGCTTAATTAAATAAATAAATAAACGCTACACACTCAACGGCCCCCATTAGGATAGTGATATCCTGTGTCGGGGGTCCGGATACATACACAATGACAAGGACAAATACACCCAGACCGGAAAATATGCTTGCATGGTCAATACAAACATATTATGTTCCGAGCGGGAATCGAACCCGCGACCTGTGGCGTTTAAGGCAGGTTCGCTACCGCTGCGCCACAACGTCGTCATAATTCGTCGTCGTCGACTTAATTATAGGGCTTCCATTTTTGCCATTTCACTACGGAACCCTACAAATGTCATAGTTACCTTACAGGGACTGTCTTTTCATGGACCTTCCGAAGTATAGGAGACGATGAGTTGAAATAAAATTATGCGGTCACCCATCAATTGACTCACCGATTCTAAGGTTGCTTAACCCACCAATCTTTTATCGATTAGTGGTAATAGAGGTGGCAAGTTACGAAACTGATGTCCCGCTGTCCCGCAGGTGCGGAGGCAGGTGGCTGGTGTCCCGCGTGTCCCGCCGCGTGTCGGCTCGCGTGTCGCCGCGCGCCAGCAGTGCGGCGCACCTCGCCGGCGTGTCCGCTCGCGTGCGCTGGCTGAGGGACACGAGCGCTGTGAGTATTGCGACACACCGGGGGTAGGTCCTTTGTTGCAAGAGGCCGGCTAGGTAGGTACCACCGCAGTGTCAAATATCCTACCGCCAAATAGTAAATATGATGACTCGTATTTGCTGGTCGGAATTTGAAAGATTTTCGAAGTGTCTATTGGGGGCCTTTTGTGGAAGCCCGGTTGCCCTCCCAAGGTCCGGCCATGGGTGAGGCGATTAGCGTAAGATGGTGCCAGAGAAAATTAAAAGTTATTGGAATACATAATTTGGCCGGCAACGCATTCTCGACCCCCTTGGTTTTGTGGAATTTCATGGGCGATGGTTGCCACTTACCATCAGGTGGAGCTTTCTGCTCGTTTGCCCCTATCATCATGTCAGCCGAAAGACGTCCACTGCTGGACATAGGCCTCCCCCAAAGAGTGCCACAATTACCGGTCCTGCGCCACCTGCATCCAGCGGAGTCCCGCGACCTTTACCAGGTCATCAGTCCACCTTGTCAGGGGTCTACCTACTCTGCGCCTTCCGGTACGTGGTCGCCATTCGAGAACCTTTCCGCCCCAACGGCCATCGGTTCTACGTGCAATGTGCCCCGCCCACTGCCACTTTAGTTTAGCGATTCGGAGGGCTATGTCGGTTATTTTGGTTCTGCTACGGATTGCCTCATTTCTGATGCAATCACGCATAGAGACTCCCAGCATAGCCCTCTCCATTGCCCTTTGGGTGACTTTGAGCCTTCTCATGAGGCCCATAGTAAGCGGCCACGTTTCAGTTCCATATGTCATCGCTGGCAACACACACTGGTCAAAGACTTTCGCCTTGAGACACTGCGGAATATTGGACGAAAAGATGTGCTGTAGCTTCCCGAACGCTGCCCAACCGAGTCGGATTCGACGATTAACCTCTTTCTCGAAGTTGGACCTACCTAACTGGATGGCCTGTCCTAGGTATATGTAATCGTCAACAACTTCGAGTGTAGAGCCTCCGATTTTAACGGGAGTTGGTGCTACATGGGCATTTGACATAATCTTCGTCTTACCCATGTTCATCCTTAGACCAACTCGCTCGGAAGCTTTACTGAGGTCATCGAGCATCGTACTCAAGTCCTGCATGGTCTCAGCCAAGACGACTATATCGTCAGCAAATCGAAGGTGAGTGATGTACTCGCCATTTATGTTGATGCCAAGCCTTCTCCAGTCCAGAGTCTTGAAAACATCCTCCAGTGCAGCGGTGAATAGTTTAGGAGAAATAACATCTCCCTGCCTTACTCCCCGCTGCAATGGAATAGGCTTCGAACTCCGGTCCTGGAGTCGGACTGACATGGTGGCGTTCTCGTACAAACATCTCAGCACTTCGATATAGCGGTAGTCCACTTGGCACCGCTGGAGAGATTGTAGTACAGCCCAGGTTTCTATCGAATCAAAGGCTTTCTCGTAGTCCACGAACGCCATACAGAGAGGCAGGTTATACTCCTCAGTCTTCTGTATAACCTGACGGAGCGTATGGATGTGGTCTACGGTTTGCCCCTATATGACCTACTAATGGTGCCGCGCGCGCTCATAGGCTACGGCAACCACTTACCACCAGGTGGGCCGTATGCTTGTTTGCCAACTTTTAACATTAAAAAAAATGCGTGTTGTCGTAAGCGAGCCGACATAATGAAAACGCTATCGGGAACTGTTGACATTAAAGAGTTACCTCGCGTTGTTTTTTACGGTTTGGTTGGCAAGGTATAGCAGGCTCTGGCATGGGATGGGGTGGCAAAGGGTGGTTGGCATTGGCAAAGGGTGGGGCGGCAAGGGGTGGTTGGCATTGGGGTGGGGCGGCAAGGGGTGGTGGGCATTGAGGTGGGGTGGCAAGGGGTGGTTGGCATTGGCAAGGGTGGGTAGGGGTGCTGGGCATTGGGGTGGGGTGGCAAGGGGTGGTGGGCATTGAGGTGGGGTGGCAAGGGGTGGTTGGCATTGGCAAGGGTGGGTAGGGGTGCTGGGCATTGGGGTGGGGTGGCAAGGGGTGGTGGGCATTGAGGTGGGGTGGCAAGGGGTGATGGGCATTGGGGTGGGGTGGTGGGCATTGGGGTGGGGTTGCAATGGGTGGTTGGCATTGGGGTGGGGCGGCAAGCGGTGGTTGGCATTGGAGTGGGGTGGCAAGAGAAGAGGTGGTAAACATTAGCATTGAGTGACAAGGGGTGGCAAGCATTGGCATAAGCTGGCATTTTTATGCAATGCAATTGATGATGAATAAGTGATATTAAGAAATGTAATGAAGGAATTTCGCTACTGTCCCCTGTCCCACGATGCTTTAACATTTATTTTTTATAAAATTTCAGAAACTTGGTGATCCCAGTCAGCTGTCCCCAAGCTTGGAGCAACAAATCAAGGAGACCCTTCAGAGGGGGCTGAGTAGTATGAGCGAGAGGGGGACTGAAGGTAAGGTAACTTACATACATACATACATGACTAATATAAAATACAATAATGGTTAAGTTTGTATGTTTGAATGTTTGTTGTCGACTTTGTGGCGCAGCGGTAGCGAACCTGCCTCAAGCGCAGGTCGCGGGTTCGATTCCCGCTCGGGGCAGATGACCATGCAGGCATGTGTTTCGGTCTGGGTGTATTTGTCCTTGTCATTGTGTATGTTTCCGGACCCCGGACACAGGATATATCCTAATGGGGACCTTTGAGTGTGTAGCGTTTATTGTTTAATTATTATTATATCACGCGAAAATAGATTTTATTTTATGTTACCTGAATTATCAAATAAGTAAGGGGGCAGTTAACCGTGGATGTGGTGGGGGTGTCATGTAAGAATACGGCTTGCACGATACTTGAAGTATCACATACCCTTCTCCAAGCTAAGTGAGAAGGGGAAAATGGAAGGGAACAGAAAGGTGGGAGATTAGGCCTCTGGTGCTCTTTTGAGAGTGCAAAAGGTGGTAAGGGTTATTATAAAATTAATTAGTGCAGACTTTTAAATTATATTTTATTTCCCAGGTCACAACATGTCAACGGACAGTTTCACAATGACGAGCATGGAACAAGCTCTACCTCAGTTACCGGAGATAATGCAGGTAGGTTGACCACACTAGCCTGGTGGTAGATTTCTAAATAGGTTGTGTTGCAAATTGTGGTAACCGATCTAGTCTCAGAGTTGTTCAGGTCTCCCGCACAGGCCTTTGGCTTCACCCATCCATATAATGACTGTGTCTGTAGTTACTTAACTGGTCACCCATCCATATACTGATCGTGCCTTTAGTTACTTAAACGGACAACGCCTCTGAAGATATTTAATTGGTCACCCATCAATGCACTGACCGTCCTAAAGTTACATAACTGGTCACCCATCCATATACTGACCGTGCCTGTAGTTACATAACTGGCCACACATTTGATTGTCTTTAAATATATATATTTTTTAATTTTCATCTTTCCCCAGGGTTCCTGGCGAGGTGACGAGGAGATAGAATACCTGGACGGAGTCCACGTGATGCTGAACGCGGAGGGAGCCAGTCTGCTACCGCTGGCGATCGAGTAAGTTACCATTTATTAGGGTTCCGTAAATTTGCCAATGGAACCTTATTACTAAGCCTCCGCTGTCCGTCCGTCTGTTAGCGGGTTTTATCTCACGAACTGCAATTATTATTTTTATTCATGACTGTTGCCAAACAAGCATACGGTCAGCCTGAAGGTAAGTGGTCAAGTCAGTAAAGATCCTAACCCGAGGAACAAGAAAGAAGGGAAACAGTGGGGGTGGGAGATTGGGCCTCCGGCGCTCCCACTCATCGCACGAAACGCACCACAGTTACTTGACGCCGAATTTCTGTGAGAGGATAGTACTTCCCCGGTCGAGCCGACCCGTGTGTGCTGTAAGAAGCATGTTATAACTAATAATAGGTCCAGAACTGTAACAAGTATTTTAATATTTTTTGACAGTGTATATCAAAATAGTATTGAATAAAGATTAACAATTTTTTGAATTAGTTTTTTTAATAACCCCTACACACTCGACAGCCCCCATTAGGATAGTGATAAACTGTGTCGGGGGTCCGGAAACATACACAACGACAAACACACCCAAACCGGAGCACATGCCTGTATGGTCAATACAAACATCTGCTCCGAGGGCGATCGAACCCGCGACCTGTGGCGCTTACTGCAACAACTCTGCTACTGCGCTACAACGTCGTAAAATCTGTAAATATTTGTGAATTCTTTCAGCGGCAGGGTCCTTCACTCCCACCACTTTACATGGAGACAGGGTCCCAGAGCTGTCACCGTGCTGCCCCCTACCGTGGGAGGAGCCTTTGTTACCTTAGATAGGCCATACGCTGTCAAGGGGGCCTGGCTACAGGTGAGATCACTAAATTGTACTTTTTTTTAAGAATATAAGCAATGCGTTTTTTAAGGCATTACTAATATTCCTATTGCCCCCTCTAAATAAGCTCGAAGTTTGCGCTAGGAGTGGGTATAACAGCCCAAGGGGGTCAGGATCGAACCCTCGACTCTCGCGTTGACGGAGCGGAGTCGGCCCTTCTACCGTTGAGCTATTGAGGCTTCAAATACAAACCTTGGACCCCTATTTCACTTATTCACACACATTAGGGGTGGTATTTTAGGAAATGTTAAAACACGTGTTTCTTTATATTTAATTGTTCGCCAAAAAACAAAGTTTAATGCTTCTAGTTTCAAAAATGATGGATATCCCATACAAACTTTCAACCACTTTTTCACCCCCTTAGAGATTTTATTTATTTATTTATTTATTCAAAGTCAGTCAATACAAACATATCCTCTACCGGAAATCGAACTTGCGACCTGTCTTGAATAATATTTTATAACTAAATAATGTTTATTTCAGATACTAATACCTCCAGACCTAGCACAGGAGATGTCGAAGCAAGTATCGAAGCTGTCCCATCTAGCTGAGAGCGACTCCGAGGAGAGCGACTCCAGCTCCGAGAGGCCACCGAAGCCCACCCTACCCATCACGCTCAGCTGGCCTCGCCACAGACTCACTCTATCCGTCTTGCACGATATGGAAATACTATAGCTTATACCGATTTGAACTAAAAAATATGTTAATTGTTTTGTTATTGAAGAATATATTATTAAAAAAATATATATTTTTGTGTCTTTTTAATTATGTTCATATGATATAAAACAATGTTAGTTTTGTCTGTTATTCTGTCGGATCGTCGAATCGCCTATACCTCCGACAAATCGCCTATACCTCCGACAAGTCAGCTATACCTCCGACAAATCGCCTATATCTCCGACAAATCGCCTATACCCCCGACAAGTCAGCTATACCTCCGACAAATCGCCTATACCTCCGACAAATCCCATATACCTCCGACAAATCGCATATACCTCCGACAAATCGCATATACCTCCGACAAGTTAGCTATACCTCCGAAAAATCGTCTGCTTCTCTGGTAAATGATTTGCTCTTCCGTCCGATGTTCTGTAAATCCCGAAATTTCTGTCTTCACAAGTTTATTAATCTTCTAAGTTTCAAGCCTGGTTTTATATTAATGTAATTCGATACTTATTATGTCATGAATCGTTACTATTATATTAGATATATCGCGAGCTTCCATTTAAAAATGCGCTCGCACATCAAAAATAAGTATTGTTGCGTGTCTGTGCTTAGGGACATTGCCTTAAGCGTAACGTTTTACGGAGTAGCCGCTCTATATATTGAAAGGTGAGAACACCGTTAGCGCGATTTAACTGAGTACAGTGCCATCTAGTTTAATAATTTTGAACTTATTTTTCTTGAGTACTAAAGGAAAATTCTTGTCTTTTCTATTATATATATTTCATTTCATCAAGTATAAGACCACTTTATTGCAGAATAATGTTGGTATTATTTTCTTTTTTATATCTTTATGTTTTGTTGTTTCTTTTCAATGCCCACCATATATGCATGCACAATATTATATTTTATGATTTTTTTTGCCTTTGAAGTTATTACGTTATTTTGATATAAAGAGCCGTGGCGGTAAAGCCTGCCGGAACTCCTAGGTACCACAATCTGCAGTCATGTGAATAGATTGAATTTCCTTGATTTTTTTGGAATTGAAAGAAACTAGACCTTCATTTTCATTACCTAAAGTCTATTTAGTTAATCTTGCTTAGTAAAATCATGTATATATGATTTAAGAACGACGCGATAGTACCAAACCTCTTTTGATCGATTTTTACTTCGGCTATAGTTTTTAAGTTGTTTCGTTAGTTTTTTTTTGGTACCTATTTTCACAGCAATGCTTGTAACTGTTTTTTTTCTTTATTCTGGAATAATGAGTATACGTAAAAAGAGGCCCCTTCACGGCACTTTAATCAATATCATAATTGTATCGCCATCTATATTTTTTTAACTATAACTAAGTGCTCGTAATTAAAAATTATCTTTGCAAAAAACTTGAAAATACACAACATTTTCGAGGTTTTCACTAGATGGCGCTGTAATATGTAGGTTATGTCCACTAAAAATTCCAACATAATTTTACACGCCAGATGGCAGTGGTTTTTACAATTCTAAACTTTTTAAACAACTGTTTTCATGTCACTAAATTAAAAGAAGGAAGTATTTAAAATTAAAATTTATTAATGAATTAAACATATTATTAACTGATATAATTATCTGAACAATTTTTAGAAGTAGCATTTTTTTTTTTTTAATTAGGATCACTCCGAAGTGAATTTAAAAACCCGACTACGGCGAAGCTAAAAAGCGAGGGTTTCGTGAAACCAAACAACTAAACGCTTTTCTAAGTATTTCTATTTCACACAAATTTCACATCTATAATTTTACACACACATTCAAAATTTCTAGTTGATACGTCCTGTAGTTCGCTTCTTATAATCCACCAAAAACCTCAAATTTTTTTCGAGTTAAAAAGTATCCTATGTGCTCACCCAGGCTATAAGCTATCTGTGTGCCAAATGTCATCCATTTAGCCGTCTTTCCGTGATTGATTTTCAAACATACAAACTATCATTTATTATATTAAGTACCTTTGTCTGCGGCTTTGCCCGCGTGAATAATGATGTTTAATGAGGAAACTTTTATTAATGGACTACAGAAACAATTGGTTCCCCATACAAATGATGATCCCGTATTTCACCTATTTCTAGGTATCACCTATACCAAAGTTTATCATAATTGGTTCAGCGGATTAGGCGAGAAAGGGTCACAAACACAAAAAACAATCTCATTAACAAACAACAAACATTATTATTAGTTGGGATTATTATAGTAAGATAGAATGTTATGTAGTTTTTATTTAGATAGACACCTAATTCAAGTTTTATAACGTTTTTCCGAGTTCAAACTATGTTTAAGTTTATGTTAGCTTAGGTTTATCGTTTGCCATAGGTATTAAAAAATGTTGGCTAACGGCGAATGACTAATTGACCGCATCCAACGTAGAGCGGCTCGAATTGTCGACGATCGAGCCCAAACCAAGGCTGGGACTTGCCTCCGATGGGCACTGCAGAAGCCGGAACAAAGAGTTCCATGCCCTGGAGTACAACATTGGCGACAGAGTTGGCAACGACGTCCGGATCATCCGGCGAGAAGCAGATCTGTCCCCATGGGTAGGACGCAAAGAAAGAACGCATCCCATCCCAATCAGCCGACCTGTAGTGCCAAACGCGCCGATAGGCCATAAAGCGGGGCCGTGCTGGGCGCGAGACCGGCACTGTACTCCGAACAAGGCAGTGGTCCGACGAGCCTAGAGGAGGATCGACGGATACCTAATAGTTTTCCGGATGAGAGGTCAGCAGAAGATCCAACAGTGAAGGTGTATGATCCTCTACATCTGGGATTCGCGTTAGCGAGGTTACCTGTTGTGTCAGATCATATAGCAAAGCAAAGTCGAGAACAGATCTCCCTGCGTGATCGGTGGTACATGAACCAAGCCATTCGGCGTGGTGGGCGTTGAAATCACCAAGAATCACGATCTCAGCGGATGGGATCTGTTGCAGCACGGAATCTGTAGCCATTTGAATGCTCAATGAGTCGGTCAGTTTCGGCATTTCCGCTATGGGACCTATAAAGGCATGCGTAGATTCGCGGATGGTCATCGCAGTCTACGCGTAGCCAAAGAATCGATAGGTCCCCTACTTCAAGACTGCCGAGGCGACGAGAGCAGACATCTTCTCTGACGTACACGCACACACCAGCCCGGGCTACAAAGGAATGTTCCAAATTGTATCCAGGGTAGGAGAGGAAAGAAGTATCAGCCGGAGAAGATATCTGTGTCTCTGTGAGGAAAAGCAAGGCCGGCTTCGTCGTCTCAAGATGGAGGTGGACGGCGTTCAGGTTGGAATTCAGCCCCCTTGTGTTGCAGAAGTCCACAGTAAGCGTGACAGGGGTAGCCTCAGATAGCCTGTTTTGTTTTACCCCGAACAGTTACAGAGCGCGCAAAATTGACCAGTTCTAGTTTAATATCGGCTTTTCTTTTGTAATAAGACCCTTTGAGTTTAAATATTCTATCTTACGACTTAGCTATGAAATTACGTGACTATAGGTCGCCATAACAACATTTTATACCGACAAATATCCTTCAAGCCATTTTCACTGTTATCACTTGAGACTTATAAGATAAAATTGCTTGAATAGTTAGATTGTTTACATTGTCATTGCATTGCGAAAGGTCAGGATTAAATTACATTGTAATACAAATCGTATAACCATATCTTAAAGTTGAATTTCATTTGTATAGTCTCCAAATCAACAAGATGGCCGCCGATGTTTTCGATGGAAGAGCGGCAACGTCGCATCGGGTTTATATTGATCTAATTCTATAAATGGAAATGTTACCTGGACGCCCGTCGGGATATTATGATTATATATTCATTCCATCATTTGGGATATGGAAAAACTGATTTTTTCATCTGTTGTTTTCTAATGGCACTGGGTTATTGCAACATATAAGTAGATGGCGTTAGTAGTTTTACGCTGTTAGTTGAGTCTTTATTTAGTTAAAAGAAAGGCACGTTCATTTTATTTTATACTAGTGTCTTGCTTCGGTTTAACACCAATTTAAATTTATTTGTTTAATATATTACATTTAATACCTGAATTCCCATTTATAAGAACCAAATCGAATAGAGTCAGTATTCGATTTGGTTCTTAAAATAGAAGCTTTTAATAAAAACATTAACGGGTATTATTTAATTCTAAGAGTATTATGTACATAATATACTCCTGATGACGTCCCAAGCTTGGGCTCGACCTGACAGAAGGGTACGGATTCACCTTGAGTCCCGCACGGGCTGTCAATCTTTACCCAGCTGAGGTCTCCTGACCCAGCCCACCACCGGTGACGCTGTCAAGGCCACTGGGATCATTAGATTAGATATAGATAAAAATGGTTTATTTCAGAATAATCACAAGGGAAAATCAATCAAAATAAATGGTATTGCTTGCTATGTTCCATAATTAGGTACCTACCTGCTGATCAAAATAGGTATACTAAAAATTATATTCTACTATTCTATAATTAAAAAATAATGGCAAAAGAGATTTAATTTACAAAAAAATAACAAAAATTAATAAAATTTGAATTCATTGGTTTTTTTGATAGACCAACATTTTGAAATAAGCATCAGTGATTTACTTAATATGTTTAGGTTAATATATTATGATTATATACATTTAAATTAATATTTTTAAACGCCATATTAGGTAACTATCACCCGCGGCTTCGCCTACATAATATAAATAGCCTGTTTCTGCTTTCTAATAACTTGTTTGCTTCTACCGATTATTAAAACCATACTAACGTGGATACAGTTTAACCTACTTCAAAAAGATGGTTCTCTCTTTAGATTTATGAGTTTTTGTGTGTATTCTTTACGAAATTTTAACCATTTGTAACAAATTAACAATTATTTTGGTGTAATTAATATACCAGTTTATAGAATTTATATATATGTCAGGTAATTTATTTGTTCTAAGTTACATCCGAAATGGTTCAACTGACATTATTGGAGACAGCTTATCTTCGCCTAAAATAATATGTTAAAATTTAAGATTCAAATATAAATAGTTATACAACGTCAGCTAATCGGACACAGCTAATCTAAGATACAAATAAATAATAATAATCGGCTAATCTCTGAAACAGCTGGTCCGATTATAGCGGATTTTTCAGATAGCTGATAGCTTAGGCTAATTTTATTTTAGGAAAAGAATTAGCCTTCAATGCGACAAAAAAAATCGTTGCACCACGCGAGTGGACCCACGGGCGTAGCTAGTAGATAATAAAATTCAGTCGACGGGGTTTATATCCCGTTCCTGTCATTGTAAAAGACATTAAAATTTTATTATACGATATATTTTAAACCTGTAATGTGTAACTAGTTTATTGAATGCCGGGAAGCTGCGGGAGACATCTAGTTTAAAATGGACGTGTAGGCTAATAATACACCCTTCATCGTCACCAGACTGAATAATAAGGGTTGATACACAGAGCAGCGTCAAAGAGAAGTGTTATCAAATTATTATGCCAAGTTTGTACCTCGAGTAAGTATTAGAATATCTTTTATCTTTAATATTAAATTGCGTTTATAAATCTTTCATTTATCGAAAATTGAATATGAGAAAAGAAATTAGATTTATTAAACTAACTTATGGGTACAATTAAGCTATTGTTGATTTGGGCAAAGATTTTTTAAATGTGACTAAGTTGGCAACTAAGCACACGACCCATCTGATTATAAGAGGCTGTCTTTTGTAGGTGTCAATCACACGTTGCAAATCTCGAAATATGCTTCGCCTAGTAACTTCTAACTTCACTAGCTAAACCGTATCACAGTATTGCTTTACGGTAGAATAACTGACACTGCGGTGATAACCACCTATTTATATCTACTATATAATAAAGAACATGCCACTTTTGAAGTATATGTTCTGTGGATTGAACTTGGAATACAATGGACCTGCATTATAGCATGGGGTACGTTTACAATCGGTAAAAGCTTCCATTGTTAATAACCAGTTTCGTCTACATCTTTATTGCATGGGATCAAAATAATTAAATATATTTTTATAATTTTGGAAATGTCTGACTTTTGTTTTGATTACGCATCACTGCTAAACTACAAAGTTTGGTTAAAATTCCGATTAACGATATATAAAGAGACAAATATATATATAAAGAGACAAAAAAACAGGCAGACAGATATAAATTCAAACAATTGTTATTTTTTAAGGAACGTATAACGTATAATTAATTGTAGGAGTAAGAAAAATAGATTCTTCAATTTTATTTAAGTAATTTTTTATAGATGCTTGTAGTGCTTCATTCCCGATGACATCCAGACCAGGCACCCTAAGAACAGTACCAACTAGGAGCTACGAAGGCTGTTTCTTTCAAAGCCGGATATCAGTGTGACGGGGACGGGGAGGCCAACAGGGCCACTACATATTTAGAAAAATGACGAAAGGAGTCAGGGTCGAACCTTCAACTATTGCGTCAACTCGCCCTTCAACAATTGAATTATTGAAGATAAAAATTTTAAGATTTAACGAAATTATTTTAAGTTAACTCCAACCTTATCTGCATGTACCAATTTTTATCAAGATCTCTTTAGTATCGAGGTCAAATGATAAAGTATTAAAAATAATTAAGGAGTTCTTAAATTTCGGTTCTGTGTCCCACAAAAATTGACGTCCTCGTTCCGTTGAGTTTAGTTCGATGAATGTGAGCTCTAGAGGCTCCATACCTAATCTTCTTTAACAAATCCTTTCATTCCTCACCCACTCCTGCCCCTCATCTCAAATGGCAACGCAAGTCGATGACAAATGTTGCTAGTGAACACATACCTAGGTATAATATAATTGAATTTTTAATGACACTGTCGTCAATGAAACGTAACACAATTATGGAGTTTGTTATTTTAAAAATGTAGGTACTAATTATAACCAACTTTAATAACCTGAAAGTAACGGTACGCAAAAATATAGAATTTAATTCAGTGATCGGGGTCAATATTAAAATTACCTACTTTTGCAATGTGATAGACATTTCAGGGTATATCTCTACGTAATATAAAAGTTGTTTTCTACGTCTGTTTGTATTACCCATAACTCGTCAGATGCACAGACTAGATTAATTTTTAGTACCTAGGTAGGTACTAAAAATTATATACTGAGTCTATGTCCTAATTCAATTTGTTTAAATTAGTGTAAAACATTCTAAATGAGTAAGTAAATAAGTAGTACCTACCTACAACTTCCAATTAATTTACTTAATTAAAATGATAAATTTTAATTAAACACAAGCAAATCTGGGCTTTAATGATTGAGATAAAAGAAAGTTCGCTTTATCGTCGTGCACGTTAGCTGCAAACATTTTATTTCGAATGTAAAAGTCAATTAATAAAATACCAAAAACATTTTGTTTACTTAAAAACACAAAACTATTTTCGACAAGGTACCTATATAATCTTTTCAATAAAAAGACAATTCTATTTAAAAAAAACTTATTAACGAAATAAACCTATTTAGGTTCTAAAACTTTCTAGAATAATCTTTTAAAAAAAAAAAAGATTTCTTAGTATTCAATTCTAGAATATTCTCAGTGATAAAAAATATGAATTCATCTAAGACGAAATTAATGCTATGCTCTGAAGTCTGAGCCTCCGAGAACCCGTTGGAGAGAAAGGCGGCGTTGCCGCTCCGTGCACCACAACAAACCAGCTACTAGCTAGCCCGACCAGACGTATTTAGGTACCTATTATGTATACAGTTGACACGTGTAAATTCAAGTTTAGGCAGTTATTTTTTTGTTGTTTAATCACATGATTTTCTTATTTAGAATTTGATATTAAAAATACGAATATGCATTTAAACGTTAATTATTAAGGTAATAATAATTATTGTTTGAAAAAAAATAACACTTCAATAGAATTCAAACGCCTAAGCTGTTAGTAAAAATTTTAAAATATTAAACTTCAAACCGACTTAAAAACTTCTTTCTCTTCCTATTATTATTCTCGGTACCCAGGGGCTGCTTATTCTTATTATCCGGATTGGAAAGGCTACTAGTTTTATACAGAGCGATTGCCATTTGACCTCCGCAACCCAAATTACGCAATTACGCATCAAAAGCTAACGATTATTATCAGATTTTATGTGATAACAACCGACATCTTAACGTGCTAACATGTTACGGACTTGGGGAGACATAAAAAAAAATTCCAGACCGAAGATTTTAAGAATAATCCATACATCCGCTCTGAGAGGGAATGAAACCCGCGACTGTAGGTTTTTAGCAGCCTCGCTACTAATACATACGCCACAACGGTCGTCATAACCGACTTCAAAACTAAAAAGCAAAAAAATATAAATTTTCTATAACAAGTCAATGTAAGTTCCTACCTACCTAGTTAGAACACCGGTATTATGGCTGGTCTGGTATGATGGAGTGCTGCCTCCATCTCCGATGACGTCCTTAGCCGTGGTTCGGCTTCGCAGGAGGCACCCTAAGGACGTAATCAAATTTAAGCCCCCGTGAGGGCTGCCCCTTTATCACAGCTGAGTCTCTGTATTCGGCCCCTCCGGTCGGTGACGCTGTCAAGGCCAGTAGGGCCAATCAGCAATACACATTACGAAAATAAAAGGTATTATGGCACCCATGAAGTTTGAAGAATTCTCTGGATTTCTCCAACAACTCATCACGAGATCCACACCAGATTACAATGGGACCACGACCTCGAGTCTTTACCCTTTTATACAAAAAGAAACTCCAAATCTACACAAAGCACGCAACCAGATACACAAACGCACATATACATAGACACACTCTTAGGCACACAGACGCGGCTCACTTAAAATTATAATCTAGGTTATTTTTATAACATAAAATAAAATCTAGATAGTATTAATTTAAAATACTACTTTAATTTTTTTTATAATTTATCAAACTTCTTCATCCTAGGATTATTCCGGGTATTTTTATGTACCCAGGGTCTGCTTATGACTCTTATCCGGATTTGACAGGTTACTAGTTTTTACACAGGGCGATTGCCATCTGACCTCCGCAACCCTAAGGGCGACCAGTAACTCAGTGGATAAGAGCAATTTACTTATTAAGAGTTAACGATTATTATCAAATGTTATGTGATAACAACCGGGACCGACAGCGTAACGTGCTCTCCGAGGCACGGTGGGGAGACCGACATTGACAAACGCCCAGACCGAGACAGAAATTTTAACGAACATCTGCCCGAGTGGGAATCGAACCGGCAACCGTCGAGACTAAAGGCAAACTCACTACCCACAACCCCACAACGGTGTCAATTTATTATAATTTATCAAACGTTGACATAATATTCTTCGCTTCCTAAGTATGATAAAGAACATTAATTGTAACAAAAATCTGGGAAGGAAATTCCAAAAGGCAGTAAAAATGTTGTATGGAGTTCAAGGCTTTTATGAGACTTGTGAAATAAACTTTTGTGTTTATAATAAACTAGCGGCCCGCTGCGGCTTCGCACGGGTATAAAATAGCCTGTGTCATTCACTGAAAAAATGATTAAAATCGATCCAGTAGTTTTGATTTATTCAGTACTGCCCGTGGCCCGCACGCGTTCAATGTAATTATTTACGACATCACATTAAATACCTCAATTTTTTTTTCTCCATTATTTAATGGATGCTATTATACATATAAACCTTTGTCTTCAATCACTTTATCTATAAAAAAAACCGCATCAAAATCCTTTGCGTAGTTTTAAAGATTTAAACATACAATATAAATATATATAAATAGTGTCCTTCTTTCTTTTCCACGAAATAATTAATTAAATTAACATCAAAATTAAAACTGCGAAATTTTGCCACGGTCACACAGTCAACTTAGTTATTACAGTAATACTAGTTGTGCTCGCGACTTCATCTGCGTGGAAAAGTGTCTTTGGGTAGCATTTTTAATTATAATTATAGCCTAGCTTTTTTACAAATAAAACACAATACGTATAAATACTTAAATAAACTATATATAAATACTTAAATGAGCTATAAGTAGTATTTCCTTACAAACTTTCATCCAGGTTGATAAGCAACCCCTTAGAACCCTCTTTGCACAAATATAGTAGCCTATGTCCTTTCTCAGGCTCCAAACTATCTGTGTGCCAAATTTCATTTTAATCGGTTTAGTAATTTTTGCGATAACGCGTGACAGACAGACAGACAGCTACTTACCTACGCATTTAAAATATAAGTAATGATAACGATATTTTCATTAGCATATTAACTCAAAATCACGTAAAAAACAACAAAACAAATTTAAAACGAGTTAAGTCTAAAAATGGGGAATGGAAAAAGAACAAGTATTTCTGAATACATTTTATTCCGATTTTTTTGACAGCAGATCGTGATTCCTTACATGACAACACAGTAAAAAGGCGGTAAATAAAACAATTAACCACCGTCTATTAGTCAATTAAATATGTCAAAATCGTGTGTCAACTGTCAAAGTAAGAAAGACTAGGCATTAAGATTCGGTTTTTGTGGTGGTTTAATGGTTTTTGTGTTCTATTTAAAGGTGAGCTGTAATTTTGAATATTATTCATTATAAGTGCAAGTTCTGAAAAACTATAATTGGAGATCCCGTACTTAAGAAGGTAAGCAGATACTTCGGTAATTGTTTGGCCTAAACTTAAAATATGTAGTTTTTTTAAGCTTTTGAATTTATAATTACTGTAAATTTACACGACATTAAAATATAGAAAAATAGGGAGAAGATGAATGGACGCTGATATAACTGGTGACACTGGGGTAAATAGATACAAGCAAGGGGTGTTTAGAAACGGCAATGCTAAGTGGGAATACGATAGACTTCAACCTAAAATTTATGTTTATTATGTTATATTTATATTTTTATATCTATATTTATTTATTTAATTTTTTAATTTACATAAAATTTATTTATTTATGTTTCATTTTAATCTTTATTTTGTAAAGCAGAACTTGGTCCTGCAAGTTCTAAAGCTCTATGTGTATAAAGAAGTTGCTTTTTGGCATACTTCTTAGAAGATTTTATAAAATTTTAGCGAACTTGAAACAATTTGTGGGAACATTAAAATTAACTAATACGAAAACAAATTAAACATCTATTTATATAAATTCCAGAAGCAGTTCTGAATTACTTTAATTCTTAATGTAATACTAATTAATACCATAAAATGTCTGTAGTGAGTTAGCTGCTACAAGGAAGGTTTCCAAGGATTAATTTTATTAATTGTTATTATGCTGAAAGTTAATTTAATTTTAAATAGTAGTGGGAAACTAGTTCTTGTACAGCCATTATCTTCATGTGACTTACTTTTCTAAGAATTGTTCCATTGTATCAAGTCTGACATTATTACCTGTGTATAAAAATAGTAAATAATCTACACACCGTTGAGTCTGTAGCATTGCTTTGTTTTGTACCCATAGTTTCTACTAATGCTGTATACAAAGTATATAAAGATATTTAATTTTGTGTTTATATTATACTATATGAGAATTGCAGTTTTTGGGCTTTTTATATTATGTATTAAAAAATTACAGTCTTCCCACATTGTTTAATTTTCATTGTTTTTAGGTATATATTGTAAGAAAATTTCAATAGTGCTGCTAACCTTAACTCGTTTTTTTTATGTTCTTCTTTGCTACGAGTCAATCAGTCCCAAGACAAGCCACTGTGTTGTCAAACTGCTCGTCTGGTTAATTATTATTTATTAATATGAGAAATCTTCCATTAATTTAGAGCGCTCTCATCTCTCTGTGTAAATCTGGAGCTGAGGCTGGGGATGTCATATCTCTTCAGCCTCGTGTAATATTGTCCTCTTCATCCACTGAGCAGTAATGCTAGTTCATCTTTTCTGATATTTAATACTCCTTTATTTCTTGGCTTACCGTCCATAAATTGAGGGTTAGATACATACATTTTTTGTTGATACTATATGGTTGATAATATATTCAATATATGGGGTATATTGAATATATTCCTCAATGCCTTGGTCTAATATCTCTCTAAGATATCTGTTGCTATTACTTGCATCCCCAAAGTTGCCAAAACTAACCAGTGAAACTACATATTTAAAGAAGAGCTTGGGAGTATCAAATGCTCCTGATGACTTCGCAAGCCACGGCTCGACCTCACAGGAGTGACCCTTCGGAGGGATTCAATTTGGGCCTCGCGCGGGCTGTCTATCTTTTACCGACTGAGGTCTCTCGATCCGCTATCCCACCGGTGACGTTGTCAAGGCCACTAGAGCCAACAGTAATAGACACTCCGAAAAAAATAAGTCTCAAATATAGAATTTGTAACTCTAGTTCAGACAGACATGATTGCATTGCATGTTGACTTATTTGTGTACGATTGCATTGTACAATTTAATTGTTTAAAATTGTAATAAATATATTGTTATTATTATTATATTGTATTCTCTTATATTTCTCTCTTTGATAAAAGGTTATCTTAAGACTCTGATTAGACTTATTTATACTTTATTTTTTACATGTCCCCTGAAGCACAAAGACGCTCAGTTAAAATACTAGGTGGTCACCCATTTATTAACGGGCACCCCTACAGTTGTTTAACCCACAAACTGTTTGCCAATCAGTGAGCAGTGGTCGAATCCGTTTTTTTTTTTTTTTTTTTATTTTTATTTTTATTTTTTTTTTTTTTTTTTTTTTTTTTTATGTAAGAGGGGCAAACGGGCAGGAGGCTTACCTGATGTTAAGCAATCACCGCCGCCCATGAACATCTGCAGCACCAGAAGGCATGCAGGCGCGTTGCCGACCTTTAAGGAAAGAATACGCTCTTCTCTTGAAGGTTCCCAAGTCGTATCGGTTCGAAAAGACCGCCGGCGGAAGTTGATTCCACAGAGTGGTTGTGCGAGGAAGAAAATGTCTTCTAAATCGCGCTGTTGTGGATTTCCAGACATCGAGGTGGTAGGGATGGAATTTAGAATTTTGTCGCGATGTCCGTTTGTTTAATTTAAGACTACATTAACCTATTCTTTTCAGAATTAAAACATGCCAAGAACATACAAACCACGGACGAATAGGAGATATAAGAGATACGATGAGATGACGATAAAAGCAGCACTAAGAGATTATAACAACCGGAAAGGTTCCCTTGCGGATATATCAAAGAAATACGCCATCACGAAATCCGTACTGCATAGACATGGAACACGGGTTATGAAGAAGCAGGGCGGGCAACCTGTCATCAGCCCAGAAATCGAAGAGTCTATAGTTATTAATATAAATAATTATTCAGATAAAGGTTACACATTAAACAGTAACGATCTTAGGTTCTTTGTTAAAGTATTCTTAGATCAATTTGGGTTCGTCGTTAAGAGGTTCCGTGATAATTTACCAGGACCAGATTTCATTCGGGGTTTTTTGAAACGGAATGATTCGAAAATAACAGCGGATATACGTCGTTATAATAAACAGAATAAGGACAAGGATTTTGTTGAAGAGTATTTTGAAGATTCTGACAATTCTATAACTGATGTAACGGAAGCTGATACTATTTATTATCTTTCTGATGACTCTGAAGAACAAGAGGTAAAATACAGACTACACAACATATGATAGATTTAAACGGTGTTGGGATCAATACAATCTCATGACGAGATTGGAAATCCAACTCGTGCTTTGTATGCTGGTGGTAGGAATTATAGAAGGCCCACCTCGTTGGCTACCACCACATGTTGAAGGATATTTTTGTTGAGCGCGACAACGTTCGGCGTAGGCGTCTGCTCGCCAGTAGCGCTTCTTTCGTTTCTAATACGCACCGCTAAGGTCTGGAATACCCTCCCGACCTCTGTCTTTCCCACCACCCACAGTGTAGGTACCTTCAAATCAAGAGTGAATAGGCATCTTCTAGGTAAGCGCGCTCCACTTTAGGCTGTGTTAACATTTAACATCAGGTGTTAACAACAGCCAAGCGTTGGCCTATACATTTAAAAAAAAAAAGCGCTGCGTAGTGACACTGCGGGGCTGCGGGGATTGGGATGGGAGATCGGCTATCGGCGCGAAGCTTCGTGCGCCTGCGACTCGCGGCTGACCGAGCGCTATCTTTCTCTGTTGCTTTTTCTGCGAAACTTCACACAGCTACGTCACAGACACATTGACAGCTGTCACGGGAGCGAGACACGCACGCCCTCATCTACGTTCTTTGACTGAACTAGCTACTTGTGAACTAATCAACTAATAAATAATAAGATTTGTTTTTTATCATAGACAATATATTTAATAAATTAAATGTGGCTATTCCAATACCATACGTTGGTGTAAAACTCGTGAAGTGACTGCTCGTCAGCCGCGTTTCGAGGTCACACAGCGTATAACCAGTTGTATCTTAAAAGAGGTCGGCAGCGCATCTGCATGCCCTCTGGTGCAGATGTTCATGGGCGGCGGTAATCGCTTAACATAATAAAAAAAAACTCGTAGCTAGTCATAGTTGCGGTGACAAGGTCATTCGGATATGCCACTTTCAAGTTCTAGTAAATGATTTTTTTGAATGAAAATGACAGCCCCAGCTTTACAGATTAGATACCCAATTATTAAGTCATCTCTATTTACCCCAATGTTAGGGTTAATGGAGACTACATATATATATTTATATTAACTAGCCAATTTCGCTGCCGTATTCGACAGAATTATTGTAAAGGTTTTTGAACGTTATAATAAATATTTTTTGAATAATCTTCTTCTTCTTATCGAGTGGTTAGTTGCCAACCTAGTGTTACCTACCGGAGTTATTCAGGCCGCCGTACAGACCTCTGACTTGACTTGTCGACTGTTGTCAAATTGATAACAGCCGGGACCGATATTTTACGTGCCCTCCGAAGCACGGAAACGCTCTGTTGTAATACCACCGTGCGGTCACCCATCTAGTGACTGACCGCGTCTGAAGTTGCACCCGGCTATGAGCGAAATAATAGTTACTCCTTATAACATCAGCTATCTACCAGTGGAAGTCCCGTTGAAATCGGTCCAGCAGTTTCAGAGCCGGAACAAGAAACAATTTTTTTGTATGTAAGTACCGTATATACTTTCATCTGCATTTAGTAAAAAGCTGTTAATTTGGAATTACAAACAGACACTTCAATAATATTATTTGTATATATGTGTACATTGACAACGTTGTGGCGCAAGCGCCACAGTTCGCGGGTTCGATAGCCGCCCGGAGCAAATGTTTGTAATGACCATACAGGCATGTTTTTCCGGTCTGGTTGTGTTTGTCCTTGTCATTGTGTATGTTTCCGGACCCCCGACACAGGATGTAACTATCCTAATGGAGGCCGTTGTGTGTGTAGCGTTTATTTATTTATTATTTATAGAACGCGGAAGCTAGCTTTACGGAGACAGGAAGGAGTCTTGCCCTTCTATTTTACAAGGAAGTTGATTCTTCCTCGTGTAGAGAATAAATACATCATTCATAATAATTAAATATAAGTTTGTTAATAATTCTTTACTGTTAGGTCTTTTGTTGCAAGAGGCCGGCTAGGTAGGTACCACCGCAGTGTCAAATATTCTACCGCAAAGCAGTGTCTTAGGCATTACTGTGTTTCGGTTTGAAGGGCACTGTACGCTAGTGAAATTACTGGGCAGAGGAGATTTAAGAACCAATATCTCTCGTTGTCAACGCGCGAGTGACACCTACTAATGGTTACAACAACCGCTTACCATCAGGTGGGTCGTAAGCTTGCTTGCCAACTTAGTAACATTTAAATATTAAATATGGCAGCCAAGTGCGTGTCGGAATCACAAATTATAGGGTTTCGTACCATAACTTCTTCTTCATAGCACTATTCCCGGTATTTTGTTTACCCAGGGTCTGCTTATTACTCTTCTCCGGATCTGACAGGTTACTAGTTTTTACACGGAGCGATTGCCATCTGACCTCCGCAACCCTAAGGGCGAACCAGTAACTCATTGGACTTAACGTGCTCTCCGAGGCATGGTGGGGAGACCCACACGGACAAACGCCCAGACCGAGACAGAAATTTATAAGATCAATACAAATGTCGGCCCCGAGTGTAAATCGAACCCGCTACCGTCGACACTAGAGGAAGGCGCGTTACCAACACGCCACAACGGTCTTCAAACCCTACCGGTTTCGTACAATAACATATTTCAACAATTTATCTATTAAAATTTAAAATTCATAAGATAAAATACGTCATAAATAATTGTTTTTTGATATTGTTGAGGTATTTCGCTATATTAACATAAGCATCGGTGGTTCAGTGGTAGAATGCTCGCCTGCCACGCGGGCGGCCCGGGTTCGATTCCCGGCCGATGCATCGACTTTTTTAATTTTGATTTTTGAATAAACTATATTGTACAAAAAAAATATCTTTATTTTTGTAATTTTTTTTATAAACACTATCAATTTAATATTAAAATTGATTCATGAAAACCGAAAATATAATATAAAAACTCAAATACAAGTAACTATTTCTACAGTAGTAGAGCCATGGTTCTGCCCGCACAGAAGGGGATGTATTACCCCCTCACAGAAAATCGGCGTCAAGGAACAGTATCAGTAGGTACTGTTGCGTTTCGTACGATGACTGAGAGCACCGGAGGCCCAATCTCTTTCCCCTTTATTTCCTTCCCATTCCTTCCTTCTCCTTCGTTGATTTGCCAACGCACATGTGATACTAAATATCGCGTGCATAGATTACGGTGACTGTTTACCATCAGACGGATCGTATGCTTGTTTGCAAACCGTCATGAAAAAAAAAACTAAATTTAGCAAACCCTTTTGAAAATCGTCATAAAAGTTCTAAAATAATTTCGATTATTCTCGAAATAAACGCCACGTAATTCTTAAACTATAAAAAACGTGAGTTGTTTATTCTCAGAACTTGGACGCCATATTGCGAGTGTCGTGACGTATTTAAATTATTTATATACAAGTATCTGCCCACGACTCCGTCCATGGACTTTACAATTATACTGAACACGAAACTCCACTCACGTAGTAAACTGATTTATCTATTGTGCACGTAACCCTAATTCTTTTTTCTAAAATAAAAGTAGCCTAAGTTATTCTTTATAACATCAGCTATCTGCCCATTTATGAACAAAGAATTATTATTTTTTCGAAGCAGTTTAGGGCATCTTTTTCCCTGTAACTTCGTTGTGGATAAAACTTAAAGCCTGAATGTTCAATAACCAAGCAATCTTTGTATAAACACGTTATATTTCAATTTCATTCAATTTGAACCACTAGTTTAAGAATTATAACTAATCAAAATTCCTTAATTTTGTCCGATCATCAAAACTCTTAAGTTAAATACTTACTTAGTAATAAGCTATTAATTTGTAATTACAAACAGATACCGCAATTTTTATTATATATTTAAAAATATTAAAATTATTCGAACTAATAATAATGAGTGTTTAATTTGGTTGCAAGACAAAAAACTCCGCGTCCTAATTTTTATTTGTGTTTAGTACATTCAAAAGTTTTATCTAAAAATAACCAAATAGGAGGATAGCTTTGTTGAGTCAACCGTTAATAAAATTTGCCGCGAATTTATCCGTGTCTATACCATAAACTACAATATGGCGCGCCCCCCGTAATTACTATTATTATTAAGCAATTAAAATGGTTATGTTAAGGAAAAACTTTACAAAATTACTTAATTTAACTAATTTTATACAGACCAGACCGAATATTAATAATTAAGTAATAGGTATTAATTATTAAAAAAAACATCATTACAATATGGAAAGAAAAAAAGAGATAGATATATTTCCATAAGAACATATAACGAATTTCTACTATAGGTCAACTTAAACTGGACGATAGCAGAATATATGTGAAGCTGCCGATTGATACTATTTTAGAAAGACCTCTGGTGACAGACACTCCCATTTATAGTTATTTAAACTTACAGCTAAGAATAAAAATGTTATTCATAATGAACGTGGGTTAGTCTACAGTATTCTAAGTGAGTAATATTGACTTCCGAATCTGACTCATGATCTAATCTACAACCACAGACGTACTATTTACTACGCTCAGGCCTTTTTACACAAACAAAATGTCACTGACTTGTTAGTTACCTACCTACCGAATCTAGTCACAATACACACGCTAACTTCATGCGATTACAAAAATTTTGGTCGATTTTTTTTAAGCCAATTAACTGCTAATAATTATATAAATTCTATACACATAATAAATTAGTTTCTAAACACAAATTCTTTTGTAAATACTTCACAAATGTCAATAAAAAGTTATTTAGTTAAGTAGGAGTCCTACTAGGACTCCTTGACAAATAAATAAAAAAAATAACCTGAAATAAATTAATGGCTTTTAAACTAGTAATTAAAAAATATGTTGTTATTATTAACTTGTATTCAAATTTCAGCCTTTTAGCTTTTATAAACAATATGGATGCAATGAGCGTGGATAATTAATTAATCCGATTAAAAAATCTATGTTTACCTGAAATTCTAAATAAAGCTAATTTTATTTAGTAACAACAAAGAAAAAATTTTGAAAATCTTGCGTCATTTAAAAAAATTGAAACTATACACTATAAATTAAAAATGGTTAAAAAGTAATGGGGCAAAGAAAAATATTAATCTTCCAAGGACTGAGTATTATCTTTAAAAATGAAAGCGCAAACTATTAACCGGTACCGATAGAATACCGAATACCGGTTAAATGTAATCTAAAACAGTACTAGTACTCACACGGACCATTTATTCATTTTGAATTCTGTAATTCAAGAAATAAAGTTCAATTTAACACAATAAAAATAACTAAGTCTGCGTAAATTAAAAGCAGCTGTGACAAGTTTAGTTGTTTCACTCATTCATTGTCATAATGAATTGAAGCGAGAAAAGGACAGGACATACTAAATTCTTAGTAGCGTGTTATGAACAGTTGTTTCTCTCACACCTTTGAGTTTGACAATGTAAAAGAACGAGATAGAAATCTATCGTCGTCCTAGTTGTTCAGAGCGTCATTGATCGTTCGTCTTTAGCAGTGAAAATATCGTTGTCACTAAAATAACCTTTAAAATACCGATTTGTAAGTGTTGAAAGGGATATATATCGGTTGTTAAAGTTTCAAATAGAAATGCCACGGCCAAAATCTAATTCAGTGTATAAATATTATAAAATTGATAACGCATTAAAAAAGCTTATTACTTGCATGATATGCAATAAACAATTTAAAGTGAGTATATAATTATTCTACATAAGTATGATATTATTAGTAGTAGTGTAGTCATTCTTCTCCCAGCAGAAATGGGCTGGCTCCATCGGAGAAGTATCGTATCGACGAAAAGTATACTTCTCTCAATTTAACATGAACCAAAATGGTCGCTTCTGCGTAATGGTACAATCGTGGAAAAAATTGTTAGACATATTGCTGTCGTCTTATTTAAACAGATTTTTTATAAAGTGGGAAAACGGAATTAAGTATATAAAATAGTTATTATTTCTTCTAATTTCAATTAATTATTTATTCATTATCGGTATCGATTACTTAAATATAATAAAACTAACAAATAGTTTAGAAAAAGGTATATAAAAAAAAAAATAATGTACATTTTAATCACTGTCACTTATTGGGATACCTTATCTTGAAATAAAATGGAACTTCCAGTGACAGTTAGGTTAATTAGGTTACTTTTATTGACACAGGTTATAACTATCATAATTAGACAACGTTGTGGCTCAGCGGTAGCGAACCTGCCTTAAGTGCCACAGGTCGTAGTTTCGTTTGACGCTCGGTGCAGATGTTTGTATTGTCCATACACGCATGTTTACCGGTCTGGCTGTGTTTGTCGTTGTGTATGTATCCGGACCCCGACACAGGATATAACTATCCGAATGGTGGCCGTTGAGTGTGTAGCATTTATTTTATTTTAATTTTTTTTTGTAGGGTATCCACGCAACTAACTTAGCAGCACATCTCAAGGCGATGCATCGAACAGAATATTTAGATGTTGAGGAACTAAATAAGATGAAGAAGAAACGAAAAGATAGCGATTCTAATACAGTGGACAATGATGGTACGTACTAATTTCGGTGGTAAGTGGCACTGGGTGGCAAAGGCAAAGGGTGGTGAACCAAGGGGTTGTTATGGACAGGGATGGTATAACCTGTACGTATTGAGCGGTTCCTGAGGAGCATGGCAGCCGGTTCTTCTTCTTCTTATCGAGTGGTTAGTTGCCAACCTAGTGTTACCTACCGGAGTTGTTCAGGTCGCCCGTATAGGCCTCTGATTTGACTTGTCGACTATTGTCAAGTTGATAACAGCCGGGACAGGCCTTTTACGTGCCCTCCGAAACACGGAGACGCTCAGTTGAAATACCATCACCAACAACATCAATATCACCCATCTGGTGACTGACCGCGCCTAAAGTTGCTTAACCCACCGATCGTTTACCGATCAGTGAGCGCACACGGCTATGAGCGTCTCAAAGTCTGCAGTCGGTGTGGCCCTGACTTGCGTGGGAACCTTAGGGAGGCATTGATGCCCACCCACACGAGATGCAGCGGTCTTCAGTTCTCTAAGTGATCCCGGAGCCCCCCTCCTTTACGGAGGTAGTTTATGAAATGTAATGATGTTGAAAAATTTTGGTGGGAAATGAAATGTAATGAAGAAACTTCATGCCTTCTTTTCCTCATTACTATATCTATAAAAAATATAAGTACGTTGATTTAATCTTAATTCTATTCTATAGACTAGCACGGTAGCATCCATTATAATATGTGATTTAAGGCATTTATTTTGTTTTTCAAAATAAATATTGTTTTTTTTGTTATAAATTTCCAGATATTTAATGTATTTTTTACGCTCCAGGCACTTGACTAATACTTTATGCGATTTTTGTTTGTATTTAAAAATTAAATAAAATTGTCTCATTTTTGGAAATTCACGGCTACGATTGCCTTTTTGTTCCCTGCAATTAAAGTAAATTGGTGATTACAAGAAAAAAAGTACATAGTGTCAAACTAAAGTATCATTTATTTTTCTTTAGCAAGGTTTATCAAATATTTGTAATTATTTCTTATAATGTTCAGAGAGTTATTAAAACTGCTTCACGTAAACTCGGAGTACAAGGTGCGGCGTTTCTTCACGTCACAACAACTGTGCCTGCTGTATAAAACGCAGGTACTGTCTTGCGTTGAATATTGACTATACACTATACCACTATATTGACTATACCACGGCGAGTGTTCTGAGGAATTATTTTCCCTTATCCCTCCCTCCCACTTCCATTCAAGAACTAGGCGTGCCGGTCTCCGATGTCACCGACTAACTGTGGCATCAATGCCATCGCGAACAAAGAAGTTTGCCAACTCTTTTCTTTGTCGCACTTCCAAAAAATGGAATGCTTTACCGGCACACGTGTTCCCTTATTAAGAATAAGGGAACACGTGTGCCGGTAAACCTGGGGTCCTACAAACGAGGCGTGAAGAGGCACCTTGTGGGTAGGCACGGCGAGGATGGCTAGTACAGTTCGCCTTCTGCAACCATATTAGCCACCTTCGCGTGTGGACTCCACTTCCACTTACTATCAGGTGGAGTAAAGTCATTTGCCCTCCGGCGTTAAATAAAAAAAAAGAGAAGCTTTGTTTCTAACTCTGTGTAAATGCTGATGTTGCAAGACGTTAAAATTAATATTATTTTATATAAGTGTCGTCAGTATTGCATCTATTTTTGTGTAGTAAATAATATCGAAAAACCATGAAAAATGTAATCAATAAAAATAAATCATTTTCGCGTATTTTATTATTCTCGTAAAGTATAGTGTACAATTGCCAGTAATAGCGTACAGTTCTTTATTATAAAGTACGGTTGGTAACCCTATTTACGGCACTCATTGCAAATCGTAAAGCTATTTACGCCATTGGTACCATTAATTAAATAAAACAAAGTTTAAACTTTAAACAGTTGTGTTAATGTATAAACGCGTCACGCAAGATGGCGGACGGCACGTCACTGTGACGCACGCTGTTTCCTTGATGCGTCACACAACATAATATCGGTCAAGATGAAGACAGTTTTATATCAATAGGTATTTTGTATTTATTTTATTTTTCGAAAATATTTTATAACTTAAATAAGTGTTTAAATCTTTTTGTCAATAATTTAAAGCGTTGTCTAAACAAGCATTGATCTAGTTCTAGAGGATGTATCACAGGGTCATGACCTTTGATTTAAAAAACAGAATAAGATTTAACATAAAATAAAGCTTTTAAACTTTTTAATAATATCTATAATAATTATAGTCTCATGTAAATTTTTCGATATATCACATTTAGGATTGAAACGACGTAACTCAAAAGAGCAACTTTTTGGTAATCAACAAATTACTTATAAAATATTGACACCTGCACAATCTTTCGTATATTATATTTTCTTGGTTATTTACGCTCGAATATGGCTATGTTATATTAAGATTTTTTGGACTATTGTTACATTAAGATTTTTTTTGAATGGTGGCGTTTTCTTTCTAAAGGTTAAATATATTGGCATAATTTATGAAAGTCGATTAAAAAAAAAATCGTTAGGTTTATATTTTGTATGTAAAAATAATATATTTAACATAAAAATTACGCCAATCGTTTATCAATGTTCACCACGGTACCCTCACTACTACTACTACGGTACTACTTTTAAAGTTTTAACGGGATTCCCTGTTTTAAGAATAATTATTGTATGTGTGATGTTATAATACGGACAATATTTCATTTTTACATGCCTTTTTATCATACCATATTAAAAAGGTACATATTAGGAATTGGTAATGCGACCACCTTACCTACATTATACATATATGTACCACTCAAACACACATTCAATAAATGCTACAGTCTCGTTGCCAACCTCGAGATATTGGTTCTTAAATCTCCTTTACCCACTAACTTCACTAGCCTACAGTGCCCTTCAAACCGGAACACAGCCATGCCTAAAGACACAGCTGCTTTGCGGTAGAGTATTTGACACTGCGGTGGTACCTACCTAGCTGGCCTCTTGCAACAAAAGACCTATCACCATTTTAAAATATATCCGACACGGTGTCTGCTAGCATCAGCAAAGTGTAAAGTATAGATTCCTCTACCCACCTGGTGACGCTGTCAAGGCCAGTAAGGCCAACAGGAATACACATTTCGATGGTACAAAGATGTATTTTACTCCAGGTGTAGATGATGAATCAAGTACGTCGGAAAGAAACGACGTCTGGTGTAACTTCCAGAAGGAGGCTGAAGGCGCGGTGACCTGCAACATCTGTAACACGACCCTGCCTGATACCAGGCATGAGTTGAAGAAACATATGAACGACAGACATAATAAATTAATGAAGGTAATTATATTTAGCTTCGGCGGTGGCGGGTTCGATTCCCACTCGGAGCAGATGTTTGTTATATCTGTTTCGGTCTGGGCGCTCACCTGATGTGAAGCGGTCACGCCCATGAACATCTGCAACACCAGAGGGCATTCAGGTGCATTGCCGACCTTTTTATTTATCGGTTCGGAAAACAATATCGTCATGTAATACTTGAACGCTCCCTAAAGGTCTTTAACCTTTAATACGTAATTTGTTCTCACCCAATGGGTTCCTGGTTTGCCCTTAGGGTTGCTGAGGTCAGATGGCAAACGCTCTGTGTAAAACCTAGTAACCTGTCAAATCCGGAGAGTATAAGCAGACTGGGTAAATATCGGGAATGTTTTTCTATGTTACTAAGTTGGCAAGCAACCCACCTGATGGTAAATGGTTGTCGTAGCCTATGAGCGCGCGCAACACCATTAGTAGGTTCACGCATTGCCAACCTCACAGTAATTTCACTAACTGTAGGCTAGTGAAATTATTGGTCAACGCAGATTTAAGAACCAATATCTCGACGTTGGCAACGCGCGAGTGACACTACTGCTTTGAGGTAGAATATTTGATCTTGTTGTACCTACCTAGCCGGCCTCTTGCAACAAAAGACCTACCACCAGTGTGAGTGATTGCACTGGTGGAATAATCTCTGCTATGACAGAGATTGCAACAGTGAGCGATGTGGTCGTCACGTCCCGACGCCTGCTAGGAAGAAGACAGTCCACTAACATTATTCATCGTATTGTATTTTTTTTTGATATATTTAATTTGTGTTAAAATCTGTTTTTATATTAATTATAGTTGTTTATATTTTTAATTTTTTATACAAACCGCTTGTTATTAAATCATTCCACTATAAACCTATGTTATGTAACAGTGTATATATATATATGCTGTGTCAATAAAGTTTTTATTATTATTATATTATTAACATAATTAAAACACTCCACAGGAAACAAAAACAGATTCTGACGAAGAACAGAACTGTTACACGGAGATTATTTATCTAGAAGACGAAGGGAACACCCAAAACCTCAAATCTGATCCATCTGATACAACTAGGGATGTTAAACCAAAAACGCAGGCTTTTGATGAGGTTGAGAACTTTGGGAAGTATATCACGAGTCTTCTGAAACAGTTACCGGAAGATCTCTGCTCGCAATTACAAATGGACATTATAAATTTGGTAATGAACGCCAAATTAAAGAAGATGAAGCCAGCGAAATCAACTAAAACGTCAAACGTTATAACACGGCCAAAATAATAAATTATTAATAATGAAATGTCTTTTTATTTTTTGTTTCATTTTGCAAAACGCTGCTTGGGTGTAGTTCGGAAAAATTATAGCTAAAATTGGCGTAAATTTTATTTACTTTTTCTATGGATGGACAAAAAATATCCTATGGATACTTTTATATTAAAAATCCGATCTAAAACGTAGAAAATATTAAGTATGAAAAATGGTTTCCATAATAAATTAATTTTATTAAAATAAACCGTGTACCTTTTTAGATTCTGATTTTATTTTATGTCCAAATTTTCACCCAAAGGAGTAACTACCCTAGCTACGTTTATGTACACTTTTTAAGGAAATAAATCACTAAATTATTAGCAAATGATAAAAAGTTGACGCATAAGTATATCAAACGCATATTAAATGAATAAGCCTTATAATCGCTGACACATGCTGACGACCATCAAAAATATAAGCCACGCGTTAGAAAAGTCAAGACACTGACGAGATAAGGCAAGATAGGAGTCATCAAAAACGTCACACATTTAACGGCCCCCATTAGGATAGCAATATCCTGTGTCGGGGGTCCGGAAACACACACTAGGTCAACCATACAAAACGAACATATGTATGTATGATTCATACAAACATGTGCCGTGTGTTTGTTCTATAGCGCCACAAGTTCGTTAATCTAAATTATAAGTTAAGCATCATCGTGGTTTCGCCCGAGTGAATAACGTGTTGCTTCCATCCCCTATTGTTATTTTACACCCTCGAGAGTAAAACTTTAACAAACTTAGAAAGTCATATTTTTTATATCGAATCATAAGCCTAAAAATAAAGTTTTAAGCTTCTAGCTCTAAAATATACGATACTTCCATACAACTTTTCAATCCTTTCTTCGCTTTAAAAAGTACCCCGTGTCCTTTGTGAGGCTCTAGACTACCTGTGTACCAAAATTCATTTTAATCGCTACTATGATGTTGGCGTGAAAGCGCGACAGATGGAGTTACTTTAGTAATTATTTATAATATTAGGAAGGATTACAAGTAGTTTTTGCATCCAGCGTGAATAAAGTTTGTTAATTAGGCAACTTTAATAATAATAATAATAATATTCTTTATTGTACACATACACACACAAAAACAACAAAAAGTTCTATACGACTAATACAGTAATATGCACAATCAGGCGGCCTTATTGCTAAAGAGCAATCTCTGCCAGGCAACCTGAGAGAACAGAGATATTAATAAATTAACTTAAGGAAGGTAGGTGGTGTACAATAGATAAGACATAAATAAACATTTACAGACATAGATAAATATATGTATACACATAGATAAATTAAGTAATAAGTAAATCATAAAATAAATAAATAGATTACTAATAAATAATTATAAAATGATATACATATATATATTTAGACATATATAAATACACATACATACACATACATATACATACATACATATATATATATATATATAGTATATAGGAGACCATTGCAAGGAAATTGGTTAGGCTTTGGACATAATTAATGTTATTCATTTAGCAAGTGTTCTTTTAATCGTTTTTTGAATATGCCTAAATTTTGAGAGCGTCTAACGTGAATTGGCAGCTCGTTCCACAGTAGAACAGCTTGCACTGCAAAGGAGCTTCCATAAAATTTTGTGCTATGCTGGGGTATACGTAATTTGAGATTTTCAGACGATCTCAAAATTTCAGATCTAACGCCAAGAAATTCAAATTTTTGTTTTAAGTAGGAAGGTGTAGATGGAAGAAACAGAATACAGTAAAGAAGAGTTAAGATATGAGAATTCCGGCGAAGGCGAATAGGTAGCCACTTGAGTTTTTTACGAAAATCTGAGACGTGGTCATATTTGTGCAGGCCAAATATAAACCGAATAGCAATATTCTGAAGGCGCTCAAGTTTATTTAGCTGAATTTGGGAAAGATTAAGATAGCTAGCGTCAGCGTAGTCCATGATAGAAAGAAGAAGTGATTGTGCGAGTGCAATTTTAGTGGATATTGGGAGAAAATTACGTAATCGCCGTAGCGAACCTGTAACCGCAAACATCTTCCTGCTCACTTCGCTAATCTGGTTGGTCCATGAAAGTCCACTTTATTGCAATAAAAATGATTGGTTCAAACAAAAAAGTACTTTATGACTGTTTGGTTGACAAATTTTGTTATTCGGTAAAAGCTACCTGTTATAAAATGATATTTTATACGAGGGTAAAATTTTAATGTATACCTTTAATTAACATAACTTTAAATTGTATAATTATTGAAAATGCGTAATGTATTTTTATATTATTATGTTATCTTTTTTAATAAATTAATGTAAAATTATTGATTGTAATTTGATATTGAATTAAAAGTTAAAATCTTTCAAATCTGCTGTGTTTTTAGGGTTCCGTAGCCAAATGGCAAAAACGAAAGCCTTATAGTTTCGTCATATCCGTCTGTCCGTCCGTATGTCACAGTCATTTTACTCGGAGACCATCGGCTCTATCTATACAAAATTTACTAAATAGGTGTATTCTATGAACCGCACAACGATTCTGTAATAAAATCTTAAAATATATTATAATTAAGGGTAGCAGTCCATACATGTAACTAAAAATTGAAAAAAAAAAATTTCAACGTATGTCAGCTTGTAATATATCTTTGGATAGGTCTTTCAAAATGATGAAGAGGTTTGATTTTGACTTTTTCATTAAGTCAGTAGTTGTTGAGATATTAGCTCCTAAAGTCATAAAAATTGTGTCCCCCCTAACTTTTGAACTATGGCATTTAAAATTCTGTAAAAATTTGAGCTTATAGGACATCAAATAAAATTTCAACCACATTTAGTTTTAAGAAGATAGGTCTACAAATTTAGGAGATATATAAGTTTTTCCCATAACTTTTAATAATTACTATGAAATTACCAACTTAATTTTGCAGTCGATTTTAATTCGTTATTATTTTTAAAGGCCGCGGAAACCTTTAGTTTCAACTGTGCGTGGTTCACAACGCACTTGACTGCTAATTTTTTTTACTTATATTATTAATAGAATTGACATGGACAAAGATGGGGTTTTTATTATTAACTTTACTGTTTCACTTAAGACTTAAATTTTGTTAATAAAATACATATTTCAAACATTAAATTTTTACTTCCTTCCTTTAAACATTATAATTCATTAATAACAAAAAGTAGTCTTTAGTTGAGTTCCCATGGTTCATTCTAAGAAATACGGGCCTAGACTCCATAGTGTTTGTGTAGTGCAGTACAGTTCATATCATCAAGCTTCAGCATCTGGTCGTCATATACCATATTACGAATTCCCAGCCCAGTCACAAATTGTTCTAAAAATTTTCTAAATAATTATTGTTACAATTTCCATTCTTCTGTCTGAAAAATAAATTATTATTTTTACGTTGCTGTTTAATGTTTAGTATTAAGTAATAATAAAATGTTTACAATATATTGAAAATATGACAATCGCCTTACAACATTTTATTATTAAAGTTTAATTATAGGGATCTCAAAGGTACTGCAAAATTTATCAAACAAAAGAATTAAGGCACATGTATCTTTTTGAAGTCTGTTAAAAAAGCATTATTTATTTGTTAATTTTATACTATTATTTCAAATAGTAACCATTAATAGTTTTAACAATAATGATAAAATTATATTCACTCACCATTTTTCACGCAAATATGGCGCTTTGACAACATTTTTGAGCCAGAAATACAAGAGTCCATTATGCTAATTCCCAGTTCCAAACACTTACCAAAGCTCTTAGAGTCTTCAGTGTAAGAATTATATCAATTGAAGTCTTCTTTCCTAGCATTTTTCCGGTATTTACCCAGGGTCTGCTTATTACTCTTATCCGGATTTGACAGGTTACTAGTTTTTACATGGAGTGATAGTCATCTGACCTCTGCAACCTAAAGAGCTAACCAGTATCTCTCTAGATAAGAGCAAATTACATATCAAGAGTTAACGATTGGACGAAGACAGACAAAGAGTGACCGAGACACGGTGGGAAGACCTACAAGAAAACGCTCAGACCGAAACAGATATTTGGACGCAAATAAGCAATACCATGTCAACCCACAAAATTAAAGAAAACTGAGTTATATATGCAGAAGTGTTGGTAAATGGCTGAAGAACATTTTTCTTTAATATTTGTAGGGTTTCAAGCTTTAAAACTTCAAAAAAGTCATTTTTTAATCATGCAATTTATGTATTATGTTAAACGTTTTGGGTTATATTATATACGAAATATGTAGTTTCTATACTTATTTTTTGTGAAAATAAGTAAAATAACTTACATAAATCTGAAATTGCCAAAAACTTGACCCAATACATAAAAAAAATTCATATAAAGCAAGTTATTCAAAATTTTCTAACGCGTTTTTCTCGAAATGACTTTCGTGTGGGTTGACATGGTATTGCTTATTTACGTCCATTTATAAGGTCAATATAAACATCTGCCCGAGCGGGAATCGAACCAGCAACCATCGTGTTTGAACACGCCACAACGGGTTCTTATTATGATGTTTTGACTTACCACTATCTATTCTATGATCCATTTAAGAAATCTGTAAAGATTTTATATAAGACAAATTTAAATAAATAATTTTATTACATGCTCAACAATCCCAAAGAAAACCCATTTTAGGTACAGATGAGGTACAGAAATACTCCTAAATTCAACAACCCAGATTGTACCACATGTGTCTATCCAAAGACCTCCTTGAAAGGAAAACAGACTCCCAACATTTGGCGTTGTAATGCAGGCTTTCCTAAAACTTACCTAGTGATTGGAGTTCTTGATCAAGGTACTTTCAGTGACACCCATGGTCGTAGAGGGGTAAGAGCAAGAGGAGGCAGGCAGGTGCCCAACCTTGGACCTTGTAAAATACTAAGAAATAGAAATTTTTTTTAACCAAAAACTATTAGTGAGATTGGTCATGTCTTGGCCCTAAAATGAGATTTTGCCCTCCCCTGGGCCAAATCCTGGCTACGCCCATGGCCGACACCTATTGTATGGTCACTGAATTACAGGCTACAGACTGCTTTCTACAGTCCATACGATTCATTGCAACCTTAGTAGAAAAAAATAAAAGTTATAATTATTATTCGATATGCTAAAAATGATTATAAAAAAAATACCTAATAATAACGAGTTTCATTACATTTTAATTATTTTAAATTTTGTCATATAGAAATTAAAAACAACAAATGTTTGTAACAAATTTTATAATAATAAATAATGGAAGACAATTGATCAATGTAAAGACTACATATTTAAAAATCTAAATGACTGAATAACTTTTTAAAAAATAAGATTTTAAAAAAATTACCCATTCTTACAGAAAATACAAACATTTCAATAGACTTACCTGTAATAATTCTTACTAATATTATAAATGCGAAAGTAACGATCTCTGTCTGTCTGTCGCTCTTTTACGCCAAAATTACTGAATCGATTTAAATGAAATTTCGTCCACAGATAGTCTGGCGCCTGAGAAAGGACATAGGCTACTTTACAAATAAAGGGTTGTAAGGGGTTGAAAGGAGGGTATAAAACGCTTGACTTATTTTAAAAATAAATATAACATTCAAAGTTTGTAAAATGGGAGGGGGCGGGTTCAGAATTTGTATTAAAAACGTTATACACGCGGGCGAAGCCGTTGGCAGAAACTATTAAAAATATAAATGCTTTAATCATGAGTATATTTACTCTGGAGTTCAATTCCTTCTAAAGACCTTGTTTCAAAAAAAAATGGAGTCACCTGCTTTTTTAAATTGGTTAAAAAGTTGGGGTTATTTTATGTGTGCAATATATTATGTTTATTTGTAATTTAAATACTTTAGTTACATAATAATGTTCTTTGGATCAAACAAAGTTTTATCAGTGACCTTACACTGAAAGATAACCCAGGAATCAAATGTAAAATGGGAGTCTTCAAATGGTAAGTACAGTTAGGAGACCACACCCCACACCCCACAAGATTTATGACCTCTGAAGTAAACTTTTATTTTCTTTTTGGTGTGTAATGAGAATTAATAATAAGGGATCAGGATAAAAGAGTCAGGTTCTTTTTATTAGTGTTACAACTCACCCAGATCTTGATATCTTCTCTGCTGTGATGAACACCAGCTTGAGTACTTTTGTTTACTGCTCTTTTCAAGAATCTTCTTTCTTCTATGTACCTAAAGCTGAAAATACCACGAGAAGTGGTTTGTTTTGACGTTCATTGTTTTGAAACATTGAAACATTTGGCGGGCTCCAAAGAACCCTGGGATAGGACGGGAAGAAGGATGGGTCGGGGTGGGACAAGGATGCTGCGAGCGGCAAGGCACGACGGATCACCATCGCACCACCATCTTCACTTAAAAGTATACTTTACAAACTAATATTATAAAAAACTTGTAAAATTCCAAATATTTCTTCACATTTTTTTTTCTTTGTACATCACAAAAGCTCCTACGACAGGCCGCAGACGCCCGCAGCTGAGATCAATATAACTATTCTCTGTACAATCATATATAATATTCCAATTTTTTTAACAGTCGGTTTCGTCACCGTATCGTTAATTTTTATTTCTACATCTAGAATTAAACACGTCGGGCCGACGCTTACTTAATAATTTTTTTAAAGCTCTCTGGCAGCGAGGATAATGTGAGTGTTGGACACGGGTTTGTACTCTCGCCGATGCGCGACCCGACGTTTACAAAATAAAAAATACATTGGTCTCGATAAATAAAACGATACGACTAGTGGGGTCGCCCCCGGCCCGGCGCGACGAGCCTCATCGCCAGGGACACTCAAAAAATATAATATAACGCGTCATTTATAAAAGAAATGCAACGTTTCGTGCGCCTTGCAACGGCAAGCAGTGACACGCGGCGCGGGCTCCGAGTGGAGGCACTGCGTCCTCGCGAAGTACAAACCTAACCAGTTATACATCAGTCAAGACAAGAGAACTCAATATCTTTTTAGAGCGAGGGCACAGCGCGACGCAGGGAGCCCTAATAAAAAAATCACAGGAGCACCCTAGTGCCGCTTGAGGGTGCAAGGCGATGGAGACGAGGGTCGAAGCGCCGGGCTTCACGCCACCGCGGGCCCGCCGCCGCTACGCTAATCGCTCCCGCTATTTTTTTTTGTGTTTTTCTCGTATTTTAAAAGGGAGACGACTTGCGTTGTGGCGACGGTGCCCGCGGGCGCGCGTCTGCACTTATCTACTAAAATTTTCACAAAATAATACCTAACGCCGGAATTTTGTCGACGCCGAGGCGGAGTTGCGCGGATCAGACTGTGCGACGCCGCCAGTCGCGCGTCGGCGACGCGCTTCGCGTTATGAAATAAAAAACTTAGCACGAGAGAGGCGGGAGCGCAGCCCTACGCGTAGCGGCGTCGGGCTGCGCCCCCGGGCACTAACACTAGAGTCCGTACGGGGTGTCTATGCTGTGATGCTGACGTTGAGAAGGAGCTTGAGCGGTAGAGCGCGGTCGGGCTCCGGTCGGCAGCGGCCCTCGCGGCGCCAGTGCGTGGGTGGAGGCGGCAGCGCTGCCGCAGCGGGCGCGGCGCCCCACTTGCTTCCTGCATAGCGCTCTTCGCGACGCTCGCGCTCCCTTTCACGCCGTGCCCCCAGCGTCGGCGGCAATGGCGTTCGGGTTGAGCGTCTTCGCCCCCTGACTTGCTGTTGCCCCTGGCAGTTCATAACCCCGCTCGGCACGTATATTCTAATAGGATATAGACTACGGACAGTTCACTTATCACTTTAGCTTGGCGTGGCCGTCGGAGCAGAGCGCGACGTGCACGAGATTGCACAAGATGGTTGCCGTATGCACGCTTGTTGACTCCGCAATCTGCCGTATCTCGGCCTCGAACCGCTGTCGATCTACGCGGATGACACGTCGAAACACTTAACTGCTTCACTTTCACGACTAAAACGTCGACGGTCGCACTGCTAGCTCCGGTGATAATCGATTAATTGAACAAAACATGGACGCCACCTTTCCATTATTCGCACCTTCGCCTCTCGGTTTCGACTACGTGACGTCGATGGCGCTCACGAGTTTTATACGGTAATGGCGGCTGCGCATGTTCGATGCGCAGAGGGGATTTAAGGCGAGCCATAAATGACACGACCTAAATTAAATGTGGATAATAAATTTAGATATTAATAAAAGTATATTTATTCTATTATTCATTATTAAAACAAAAACACTAATGGTTTCATTATCTACTTTAACAAAACTTAAAGCATAGAACAATAATATGAAAGAAATAAAGCTTTAGTACAATTTCATTGTAAATTCCCTAATTTGAAATAAAATTTTCAATTATCTTAAGTATAAGATTATTTATACATCGTGAAAGATTTTTTTTTTTTTTCTCTTTATTTATTTTGGGATTTTTATTCGAGACGAACATGTCAATCCCATTGTACCCTATCTAACATATTTGACAAACACACAAAAGAAAAAGTAATTTTAATCAAACATCAAAAAAAGCCGCTTTTTTAATGTAGTCTACATAGATAATCGTGAAAGATAGTGTACTAGTATCTTCTGTCTTCGGTTTATCTTAAACGGCTTAGTTTCTTACTCAAAACAGATTGTATTACATAGATCCTTTTATTTAATCATTCCAATACAATTTTAAAACGCAATAAGATCCTATATAATATACTTTAAACGAATCTGGCCATGGCGAACGGGGACTATTGTAGTAATATTTTGCCATAATTTTTTCAAATAAGGTAATAATTCTATTTTTCTAACTTAGTTGATCTAAAATAGCTATCTCTACACTGTATTGTTAAAATAGCAACTAACTAGCTTTATCAGTTCTAACATTTTAACTCTGTAAAATTAAGATACACAGACAGTACTCGGTGGTGGACTGTAGATTATAATTTAATTATCGTTATCCTAATACAACTTACCCTTAAAATTCCTTCTCATTTCTCTTATTTTATGGTGAAACTGTCTTCAAAAAATTTAAAAACTTAAGACATTTTGTCAACTATTCGCTTTTACTTTTTTATATATGAATGTTTTTTTTTATGTTAGAAGTTGGCAAACAAGCGTACGGCTCACCTGATGATAAGTGGCTGCCGCAGCCTATGAACGCTTGCAGCACCATTAGTAGGTGCCACTCACGCGTTGCCAACCTCGAGATATTAGTTCTTAAATCTCGTTCGCCCAGTAATTTCACTAGCGTACAATGCCCTTCAAACCGGAACACAGTAGTGCCTAAACACTACTATTTGGCGGCAGAATATTGGACACTGCGGCAGAATATTGTAGGTACCACACCTACCTAGCCGGCCTCTTGCAACAAAAGACCTACCACCAGTGTGACTGATTGCACTGGTGGAATAATCTCTGTTGTGACAGAAGTTATCCCAACAGCGGGCAATGGGGTCGTCACATCTCGATGGCTTTGTTTTGTATATGTATTATATATATTAATGATTATTATGATAAGTAGTATATTTTATTATATTTACGTTATTTTATCTCATCTTATAGCAGATAAGTTGTATTCACAGTTCTTTATAGCCTATTTTTAAGTTTTACGCAATGATTGTGTAGCGAATTTCAGCGATAGCTGATAAGACTACCTTTTGTACCTAATTCTTCTTTGGTTGGTTCTTATCTATGTTTTGTTTTATTATATGTGGTGAACAATGAAGGATATTATTAATTTTTACAACTGCTTAGAAAAAAGAATAAAGGCATTTATATTCTTCTGGTAAGTGATTACAGTATATAGGAATTGCTTTCCATTGTTCTTAATTAAATGGCCATAATAATTTTGATGAAATGTAGTTAACGCTTAAAACCCAATAAATTTGTATTAAAGCCTAAATATAGGAATAAAAAGAATTCTATATACATGATAATCTCAAGATTACTAATTTTCTTTTAATAAATAAAAACATACATTGTCGCAATATCGTCAAGTGAATAGAGACTTTAGTGTACGTGCCGTGCCTATTGCCGCGTAGCGAGTTGCGTGAAAAAAAAAGAAACGATGAAAACAAGGAGGTTGAGTACATAACCCGACCGTATTAAACGACCTAAAAACACAAAGATATCCAATACGTAACCATGACTCCCGAATTCGGTTACTTTACTTGCAAATGGCGTCGTGTTATTTTCGAATTCAGCTAGAAACACGATAACGCCTTTGTTTGTTTTTGTAATTACAGTCTCTAAAGTTATCGCAGACAATTATAATTCGCTTTTTTTATTATTCATTCGACAGAAACGATGTTATCGCTACCACAGTAATAATTGCGCATTAATATATCTCGTATTATGCAACCCGATTTGGGAGTCACATTTCGTAATTCAGTTACTACGTACGAAAACAAAATGTTCAACTCGGACGTATAACAATTACTAAAACAGGCCATAGGCCATCAACAGACGCTTCATATCACCACGCATTCTATTTCATTATTTTTATTTGTTAACGTTTTAAATTACTGTATGTTTTAATCTAAAATACTTTTATATTATTACGTTTCTATATATTGTATATTATGAATTGAAAGCGTAAATAGACTTGTTTATTGCCTGAATTGAGTTATTCGAAGGTCAAATTTACTACCTAGTCAGTAGTCACACAATTTGATACGTTTTAAAGAATGAGATATTTTATAATACTTTTACCGACTTTAAAATGCAGGAATCCATTACGTGGTAATTTTGCCTACTATAGTATAAGAGCTATTTAGGTTTCCGCCTTGTTTTCTGTACTTACTATAGCAGAGCTTAGGTGGTTCATCAGTTAGTTTAGTTGATTTTTTTAATATAATGAAAATTATTAAATTTTTAAAAAATATCTGAAACAAGATGTACCGATTTTGACGGTATTTCTATTTAACTAATCTAAAAGCATAACATTTATAATATTAAAAAAATTGGTTTTAAAATACAGAGTTCTGAGGTATTAAAAAAGTACAACCAAATTGAAATCGGCTTTTTTAAGTCAGTTAAAAATAGGTGTTGGCATAGGAATAGCGAGGTAGGAGAAAAGAGGACCGCTGCCCTCCCCTGGACCTTGATAAAAACTAATAAATACACTAATACGTCTTTTGAACGTTTTAACTAACAACTATTGAAGAAAATGGTAATTTTGCCCCTGCTAAAGATTAAGATTTTGGCAAATTTTGCTACGCCCATGGGGGTTGGTTAAGATTAGATTCGAAAAGATCTACAGGTATTATTAGTTAGTTAATATCATATAGGTTTCTTTCTGAATAATTATTTATTATGAATATAGGTAATTTAATGTATGATTTTAAAGTATATTTTGTCTTGACAAGACTACTTATATGAAACGAGAATGGAGAATATAATAAGGAAGTAGATATATAATGGTTTTTGTAACTTCCGGATCGCGCGAATTTATGCAGTTTGACAATTGACATCCATTTTTGTGCTATTTTAATTATTACGCAGAATATTCTGTAATGATGAATCGATGTTATTTATTCTTTAACCTACTTTAAAAGGAGGTTCACAAGTTATATTTTTTTGTTTCTGTACCTCAGAATTTCGTCATTTAGAAACCGAATTGAAAAATTTCTCTTTTTTTATTTAAGATTGGTCATTCATCAAAATAAGTTTATAGTTTTTTTTTAATCAAAATAACTGAAAAAAATGTTAAGGCTACAATAGCTATGGCCTCCCTATTTTAAATTTATACACATTAAAATACTCCCACGCCAAGAAATTCTTTCCCCTACAAAGCGCGCAGCCATCGCTTTCGCACACGCTGATATTTTTTGCGATGGAAAGAGAAAGAAGATTCATATAAAAACAAGCGTCAGCTGTTTGCCGGGTGGTTTTTTTCAACCCACTTTAGTAAGAAACAGGTTGCCTATAGTCTAAGAGCTAGTCTGTTATTGTTATAAATTATTATACAAATAAATAAAATTAAAGCGTCTGTTTGTAATCCAGATTATAAGCTTTTTACTAAATCCATATTAAAGTACTAGCTGTGACCGCGGTTTCACCCGGTTTAATGGTTACTGTGACGTAGCTTGATGTTATAGAACCAAATTGATTATCAATAAAAATGTTATAGTATGTTAATCTTTAAAGATAGACTTTTTTATACTTTCAAAGGTGAACAATTCCATTATAAATTTTTAACTGTTTACGCAGCGCATGCAACGGAAGTTCTGGAAAGGAATATTTTTTTCCGTTTTTGCCACATTTAAACAAACAATTTTGTTAACAAACAAACTCTTCAGCTTTATAAGATTGGTATAGATATTGGTATTGGTATAGAAAAAGTCAATTTTTATTGTCTGTACGTCTGTCTGTTTGTTCCGGCTAATCTCTGAAACAACTGGAGCGATTTTAATAGGGCTTTCATTGGCAATGATGTTATAAGGAGAAACTAATAGAATTAGGGTTTCGTTAAATAAAGAAAAAGCTCCCTCACAATAAAACATCTCATTGTAAGCGATAAAAGAAAAGGAAATAAAATTAATTTAAAAAAAAAAATTAAAGAACTATTATAATTATTTCTTAATCCTAGCATTATTCCCGGTATCTTTATGTACCCAGGGTCTGCTTATTACTCTTATCCGGATTTGACAGGTTACTAGTTTTTACACAGAGCGATTGCCATCTGACCTCCGCAGCCCTAAGGGCGAACCAGTAACTCATTGGATAAGAGCAATTTACTTATCAAGAGTTAACGATTATTATCAGATGTTATTGATAATAACCGGGACCGACAGCTTAACGTGCTCTCCGAGGCACGGTGGGGAGACCCACACGGACAAACGCCCAGACCGAGACAGAAATTTTAACAAACATCTGCCCTAGCGGTAATCGAACCCGCAACCGTCGAGACTAAAGGCAGACTCGCTACCCACAATGCCACAACGGTGTCAACTATTATAATTATTTACTTATGGTAAATCTAACTCCAAATGCATTACACACTCTCCGACTATAAAAAGCAGCTGATCGTCCGGAAACATGTTTTTGAGAATCAGGCGGATTATATAAAAAAAATAAGAATACGTACTAAAAAGTACACACTCAAAGCTTTTGCAAAAATTAATTTAGGTAAAATCATAGTTAGGTACATTACGCGAGACGACGAGACGAGACGCTGATACCCGAGTGCATCCACTGATCGGTAAATGATAAGTAGGTTAAGCAACTTTAGGTGCGGTCAGTCGCTAGATGGGTGATCGCATAGTGGTATTTTAACCGAGTGTATCCGTGCTTCGGAGGGCACGTATAGTCTGTTAAATGTAACTTGAACCCTGCGCAGTAACACGTTTTTGGGTCTCAACCGTATGCGGTATGAAGGGGGCAGGGTTTAGTACACTCGCTCACGGTTGTTTTAGTTCTTTAATAATAAATTATTAAAAAATAAATTAAAATATAAATTAGTTTTGTCAAGTGTGTTAACATTTATTTCGAGATAATGCCTCGACCACAATCAACTTTAAGGCGACGGGAGAGAAGGATGGTATTTGACGTTTGTAGTTATTTTTTAAAAGAAAATAATTTAACTAATTCTTTGAATAATACTGCGGAAGATACGAAGAAGTGTGTCTCACTATTAATAATGTACATTAACTTTTTTTTTATATATAGGTATTTTTCTATACTATTTATTTGTTCTATTCTATTTAAGTAATTAATAATGATAATAAATAAATAATTAATTGAATTTAGAAGAAATAATAACTATATTATATACTTCATTCCGTTTTCCCACTTTATAAAGAATCGATTTAAATAAGACGTAACCAATATTTTTGTCTAACATTTTTGTCATTATTGTACCTGCGCAGAAGCGGCCATTTTGGTTCAAGTTACATTTAAGGAACTATAAAAAGTCGGTCCCGGCTGTTGACAATTTGACAACAGTCGATAGGTCAAGTCAGAGGCCTATACGGGCGACCTGAACAACTCTGACACTAGGTTGGCCACTAACCACTCGATAAGAAGAAGAAGTAGGCGACCTACATTGGAGTCTCGATGAATAGGGGGTTTGAATTAAAACATTTTGCTATTCAAATGATGATCTAAAATATGGTAAAAGCTGAGTTACACCTTTATTTCGTAACATGACATACGAGTATATATTTGGACGCAAATAAGCAATACCATGTCAACCTACACGAATGTCATTTTGAGAAAAACACGTTTGAAAATTTTGAACAACTTGCTTTATATGAATTTTTATATGTATTGGTCAAGTTTTTGGCAATTTCAGATTTATGTAAGTTAGTTTACTTATTTTCACAAAAATAAGTATACAAACTGCATATTTCCTATATATCATAACCCAAAACGTTTTAAAGCTTTAAACCCAACAAATATTTAAAAAAAATGTTCTTCAGCCATTTACCAACACTTCTGCATATAAAACTCAGTTTTTTCAATTTTGTGGGTTGACATGGTATTGCTTATTTGCGTCCATCTATACGTCATGCTCATATAAAATTTAAATCGATTTACTGTCAAAATTGAATAAAATTTTTTATTAAAAGTTAATGGTAAAACCGTAGGACTAATTAATTATTCAATTATTGTTTCAAGGATTTACCCAGGGTCTACTTATTTTGTTATACAGATTGGACGGGTTACTAGTTTTTACACAAAGCGATTGCCTTCCGTCATCCGCAACCATAAGGGCGAACCAGTAACTCACTGGATAAGAGCAAATGACTTATCAAGAGTTAATGATTATTTTGAGATGTTATTTGACAGCAATCGGGACCGAAACACCTACATATTTGTAACACAACACAGTTACACAACCGTAGCACGTCTGCAGAACCTAATTAATACGTTGGATTAGAAAGACAATATTTGAAAAGGTGTCATTCTAACGAAGCGTCACATTGATGGTTACTTCAAAACTTCATCGTGAAAAAAATCATTGTTGTAACACTTATAGATCAATCGTTGATATCCGACGTAGTCACAGTGTACAATTTATTGTGTTATATAGTAAAGGGATTAAAAGCATTGTTGGTAATAAGTTGTTCATAAAGTTAACCTACTTAAACCTACAGAAATGATGGATGAAATTCATAAAGGCTCAAGGCTATCCTTTGCTTAGTTTGATTTAAAATATTTACTGATAAAACCACAGGTATGGTTTTGTAAAGTTAAGTTTTGAATTGTAGTTAGCATGTTATATATGGTAAATGGAAATAAAGTCCAAACGGGAAGGTGGCTAACATAGTTGCGGAATGTAACCGTGTTAGCCACCCTCGCCCTGCCTACCCGCAAGATGCTTCACGCCTCGTTTGAAGGAGCCCAGATTGTAGGAAGGAGGGAACGCTAGAGCCGGCAATGAATTCCTCTTCTTGGAATTACGACAAAGAAAAGAATTGGCAAACTTCTTTGTTCGCGAAGGAATTGATGCCACAGTTAGACGGTGACATCGGAGACCGGCACGCGTAGTTCTTGTAAGGGAAGGGGAGGGAGGAATGAAGGTGAATAATTTCTCTGAACATTCGCCGTGATACATACACATGTTACACTGTAGGTATCAAAATTAAAGGAAAAATGTGTTGTAAGTTAGTAACAGGAAGTTGGCTATATTATAACAACTATAATACAATAATTGAAAATAGAATTATTGAATCACGATGATTAACAAAATAATTTATTAATCATAAATTATTTTGTTAAATTTTGACCAAATAAAGGATCATTAATTTTTTTAGCAATGCATTTTCAAGTCACCAATACTCCTATTGCTTCACCAAACAAGCCTGTAGCTTGCGCTAGGATTGGGTCCTACAATAGTCCAAGGGTCAGGATCGAACCAGCAACTGAGCGTTAACGGTTGGTCTATTGAGGCTTCTATATGTTTCATATTTCTTGTAAACGTAAAAAAAGTTTTACGTGATGCATAGCTAACCTCGAAGAGTGGTCCGTATTGAGACCCAGCCGTGAAATATTAGTTGAAGATCAAAGTTGATTCATTCCTTAGCGAAGGGGACTACTAAGGTGGCTTTGAATAATAGGTAATAGGGAATAGAAACAGAACTCCGAGGACGTGGGAAGTACTAGTCTGCCACAGAATGTCGTAAAGTAACAGTATCAGTAAGAACTTTTGCGTGTCATGCGACGACTGAGATCGCCGGATGTTCAATCACCCCCTCTGTTCCCTTCTCAACCCTTCCCTCCTGTTCCTTGGGTTGGCAACGCGCATGTAATACTAATAAAAGCCCACTCCGCTCCGTTTGATTGTATGACCCCATTGGGATATTGTCGCTTTTTTATGTTACAAGTTGGCAAACAACCACACACGCGTTGCCAGCCTCGAGATATTATTTCTCAAATCTCCTCTGCCCAGTCATTTCACTGACCTAGTGTCCTTCAAACTGGAACACAGTAATGCCTAAGCACTACTATTTGGCGGCAGAATATTGGACACTGCGGTGGTACCTACCTAGCCAGCCTCTTGCAACAAAGACCTACCACCAGTGTGACTGATTGCACTGGTGGTAGGTCTTTTTGTTGGGGCAATATGAGTATTAGTAACGCCTTGAATAAGCATTGCTAGTATTCTTTAAAAAATACTTTTGTAGGCTATTTGCTTTAATTTGTATTGTTATTGTATTTATGATAATTTCTGCATTACTTATTATCAAACGGGAAATGATACGTCAGTATCGTAAGTGATAGTAAATAACGCTTGAATCAGTGGAAACTTTTAAACGATTACATAGTACGATAACTTTAATCTTTTGTTTATGAAATATATTTTGTAAGAGATTAAATATATCTTTATATAAACATTCCATTTTTGCTGTGTGCGTTTTTGTTGACAATAGTCATAAGTCATAATATTATTATTTACTAGCGTCTGTTCACGACTTCGTCCGTGGTAACCTTCGAATTGGCTTGAGAGCAACTGTTCTCCAACCTCCAGTGGTGGATTATGCCTGCCTATGGCTACCATAGATAATCAGCGTTGAATGAATGAATGAATGAATGAATGAATGAATGAATGAATGAATGAATGAATGAATGAATGCATGAATGAATGAATGAATGAATGAATGAATGAATGAATGATACTTTATTTGCTTAAATGTGGTTACAATAGATTGGTTTGTTAACAATATTTTGTTTAAGTCGCTCACATTTGCCACAGGGAGGCGTGCAAATTGTCATAATTTATGAGAATTACTATTGAATTACTATTAAATTACTAAATTACATAATTTCAAGTATATATACATATCAAATTACATTAATTTAAATTTAAATCTTATTGTAAATAGTAGAATAATATAATGTTATTGAATACAATTTCCAAAGTGCAATCGTTAGTTGCATGGTTTTTAACAAGCTATTTTTATTATCAAAACAATTTGAGTCCTTAATTCAAAAATTCATTTAGACTATAGAAACACTTTTTGAGTGCGTTTGATAAGCCTTCCTAACAAATGCTGAATGGTACGCCATTTTGGAACACAGCATGGTGGTTTTGTATTCTTAATAGCTTAAGTTTACTTTTTATTTTAACTTTTGTTTTATTGCTTTTTCAATTTATTATTATTTATTATTATTATTTTATTATTAAAAAAGGATTTTTATGTTAAGTAGTTCATGTTTATTATTATTTGTATTTGTATTTTTATTATTTTTTTTTTTATTTCTTAGGGCGGCAGATTTTGTACTACCTCATAGAAATCTTAACGATTTCTTCATGAAGGTTTTCTGATGTTTTACAGGTGGAAGTCTGCAACAAATTTGCCGATGACTTCTCCTTTCACTTGTCACTGTACCGAGTAGCAAACTTCCGTATTCTAAAGTAAAACAGCTCGTTTCCCACCCTCCAACAAGTAATCGGCCTTTTGTTGGATTGTCAAAATAATTTAGGAAATGACAATTGTACAGATAACGGCGGCAAAGACCTCGAAAATTTGTAAATCCGCCACTGCCTACCTGGCTACGCCCTTTTTTTTTTTTTTTTTTTTAATGTTAGAAGTTGGCAAACAAGCATACGACCCACCTGATGGTAAGTGGCCGCCGCAGCCTATGAGCGCTTGCAGCACCATTAGTAGGTGCCACTCGCGCGTTGCCAACCTCGAGATATTAGTTCTTAAATCTCGTTCGCCCAGTAATTTCACTAGCGTACAATGCCCTTCAAACTGGAACACAGTAGTGCCTAAGCACTACTATTTGGCGGCAGAATATTGGACATTGCGGTGGTACCTACCTAGCCGGCCTCTTGCAACAAAAGACCTACCACCAGTGTGACTGATTGCACTGGTGGAATAATCTCTGCTGTGACAGAGGTTATCCCAACAGCGGGCGATGGGGTCGTCACATCCCGACGCCGGTGCCCATGCTACCCTTCTGCTTGGCAACGCACTTGTAATCCTTTAAGCAACCGTTCATTCGTAGTGGTGACTGCCTACCATCAGACGGACCGTATGCTGTTTTGACAACCACCATGAAATAAAATAAATATAAAATAATCGCTTAACGCATGTTGCATGTTTTTATTATTCGTAACTACAAAGTATAAAATAAAAATATTAATTTCAGAGAATAATATTGACTTCAAAGCAAAAAACAAATGCGGGTGATTACTGACACTCGGCCATGAAGTAGCGGCAACCCTCAAATTTTACTTGGCCTTGAAGATCGAATCGATTTCAAAGTTTCTATGGAGATCTAGGTAGGTACGTAGTGCACGTTTCACGCCTCACGGACGTCTCAAGGCTTTGCGTTAGAAATGGTTTGTAACATCAAAAAAGGAGGAAGTTATGCCGATATGAGTAGGACCGATGTCGTAACAGCCTTAAGGCTTAGTTCCGGACACATTCATTTTTTTTTTTTTTTCGGAATGTGTATTGCTGTTGGCCCTACTGGCCTTGACAGCGTCACCGGGCGGGGGCCGAGTACTGAGACTCAGCCGTGATAAAGGGACAGCCCTCACGGGGCTCAAATTTGATTCCGTCCTTAGGGTGCCTCCTGCGAAGCCGAACCACGGCTAAGGACGTCAACGGAGATGGAGGCAGCGCTCCGAGCGCATTCTATACGATAGACTCACCCGACGGTGTGGGCGCGACGCGACGTGCGAAACAAAGGACCTCGTCCTCGCCGGCGTGGACGGTGTTGTGTGCGTGTCTGTGCTGTGTAAGGGGCATTTTCTAATGTAATCCTATCGTCAGGGTCTTGCAGGACGTGCTTAGGACGCCTTACTTTTGTCGGTTGGTTACCTCGGTCTGTGTAGATACAAGCATGTCTAATCAAAGGATTTGGATGGAAAGTAGTTTGATCGAAATAGTTTTGCGATAAGCGCTTCAAATGTTTGGGGATCGAATCGATTTCAAAGTCTCTATGGAGATCTACGTTGCAAACGTACCACGGACAGCCCGAGGCCATGCGTAAGAAACGGTTCTGAATTATTTGTAATTGATTAATTCTTCTGGCGTGGACGTGCGAAAAACAGGGCTCGCGTAGGTCAGTATGGGACGTATACAGGCTTTGTATAATGTCACCTTATTTCTAAGGGACAGTTTACTCCGCCTGCCCAACATCGCATACAATCTTCCCAAAACGAACGCTGCTTTATCACGTGCCTTGCGGATATGAGCTTCAAAGGTGAGTCTGTTTTCGAGTATAACGCCTAGTTATTTGGTTTTATTTTTCCATGGGATGGGATGATCGAACAAGGGACACATTCCTCTTAATAGCTTTGGACACCTTATGAGAAGAAACCGTCACTATATTGCACTGAATGCGGAGTAATAGAAGATGTGTTCTACATAATTATGGAATGTGTACGAAACGAAGCAGAAAGGATTCAGGTAAAATTAAAGCTAAACATTTTTGATTTTGCATCATGCACTAGTAGGTATTTCCGAACCGATACGACTTAATTAACAAACCCCTTAATAGAACAAACCTTAAAATAATAAATAGAAAAAGAGGTTTCTCGATTCGACCGTATATTTTTTGAATCTGTATTCGCGGATAACTTCGTCGTTTATTAACTGATTTAGGTGATTCTTTTTTTGTTAGAAAGGAGATATCCCAAGGGTATATAACATAACCAGGATATGGTGATGGCATCACAGAGAAATGGAGGCAAACTTTCGAAAATCGTAGTAGCGACTTGTGCGTTTTTGAAATTCGTAAATTAAAAGTAAAAATAATTTTCGAAAAAACAATAGTATCAAAATAAAAAGCAAAAAATACAACGGCCCCATTAGGATAGTAATATCCTGTGTCGGGGGTCCGGAAACACAAACAATGCCACGGACAAATACACCCAGACCGGAAAATATGCTTGCATGGTCAATACAAACATATTATGCTCCGAGCGGGAATCGAACCCGTGACCTGTGGCAGGTTCGCTACCGCTGCGCCACACCGTCGTGAAACGTTCTTTTTCTTGAAAAATAAATGAAATGATAAAAAATATTCTGTATAAAATATCATGCAAGTATTTTTTTTTTGACAAAGGATCTTATGGACGCATACTTTGTTGGCATTCTTGTAACCTTATTTCAAAGAAGATATTGTTATCTTTGTCTGTTCCTCGGAGCAATAATGCGAGTACAAGAAATAGATATACTTAGATGACTTTGGCGACTTAATTATATAGGTTTCATAATTTGAGGCCTTTTTTGTTACTCGCTTTTTTGGGGGCACGCTAATTCTCGAAAGTTGTAAGTCCATAATTTTTTATACAATATCACCGAAATATAATATATGTATAATTTCGATATTTTCGAAACTTCCTATGGGGGCACTGCATGCCCCGCGTGCCTCCACAAAAAAAGCCCTGTATCATTTGAATACAATTGTTGTACTATTTTATGTGCTATTATTGTAAAAATATGTCGTGTAATGCTGTATATTATATGCCCAGAATAACAAGAGTGGACGTAGAAGATCCAGAATTGTCGTTTAATTTGTAAGTTTTTAAAACCCATTTTATTGTTAACAACCGCGATTTAGAATGTAGAAAATGAAAATCAACTTTTCAAAGTTTGTACTTGTTTTTGTAATGCCCCTAAGAGTCCCAACATTATTACTGTCTTGAATACAAAAAAAATCGTAAAATCTAAATATTATGATCTTAATTTTAATCAACATTAATTTTAATAAAGAGTTCAATCAGGTAGGTATAAAACGAAGTTAATATGCTTTTATGAGGGTCGCAAAAAGTATAATTATTTTTCGAAAAATTAGTTTAGTTCACTTAAAATCTACCAGATGGCAGTAGTTCTAAAATACAAAATGCAGTTCTCAAAATGAAATAATATAATTATATGCTAAACGATTTCTGATTGTTATTTTTAACTAAATAACCTGTTACAAGAGGAGGAAGAGGGTAGCCAACCTACTAAAGAACGCAATAACGTTTCAATAGTATTCTGAACGTGCGTTCGGACATTTCCAAATTATAAAGACATTTTATCCGAATAATGTGTAGATATTAAGATTTTAAATATTAAGTTTATTTTTTATTGTAGGTAGGTATTATTTATTGATTAAAATCTATTGTTTTACTAACCCATTTAAAATAAGAAATTGTGTTAAGTACTAACTTGATGTCTTTAATAAAAGATTATTATTATTATTATGAATATTATGTTATTTTGAATAATTTTATATTTTATTAAACAAATGACTAAATTTAATTAAATTTTTAGACGCAACCAATATGTCACATCACTACATCAAGATGACACTTGACAGTGTCAACAAACATTGACCATTTCATACTACAGAGCGTATTTTGCAAATTTCATCGCTTAAACTAAACAATGAGAAAAGAATTAATAATTGTATTTCTAGGTATTATTAGTGTGTCAATGATGACATCATACAAGATGATACCGAAATATTTTAAAAGGCTTTTGCCAGAAGTACTAGATGAAATCTATTTAGATGTCGTTTGGGGGACCGTCACTGCTGGATACTTTTCATTTTGGGAATTAAGTCACAAGGGACCAATTGTTATAAAATTAACATCACTTACAGGTGATGCGGACTTGTACGTCTCTGATTCTAAGAGGTATGTGCATAAATTATGTATTACACGCCTATAAGTATCGTAATAGATGGCTAACTATTTATAATTTTCAAATAAATAGACTTACGAACCTTGGGGTCCTTCAAGCGAGGCATCTTGTGGGTAGGAAAGGTGAGGGTGGTTAGTACGGATCGCATTTTGCAACCATATTACAGATATTGGTTTTTAAATTGTCTCTGCCCTGTAATTTCTAGGCTACAGTGCCCATCAACACAGAACACAGTAATGCCTAAAGCACTAATATTTGGCTGCAGAATATTTTACACTGCAGTGGTACCTACCTAGCTAGCCTCTTGCAAGAAAAGACCTACTACCAGTGTGACTGAATGCACTGGTACAATAATCTCAGCTGTGACAGAGGTTATCCCAACAGCGGACGATGGAGTCGTCCCGATGCTGGGTAACACACACACACCAAATTTAAGATAACAGTGATACCTACATAAGAAATGGTATTTTTTAAACATCTGCTCTGAGTGGGAATAGAACCCGCAACTGTGGAGGCTCAAAGCCGCAACACTAATCTAAGGCATAGTATTTCTTTTCAGACCGAGTTTTGAGTTTGATAAGAACAACTTTAGCTCTGTGACGTGTGGAATTGATGTAGTTCACATACCTAAGGACTTCCCACGACCCATCGGTAAATATGAACTTACTAGTATCTGCCAGTGGCTTTGCTTGCACGATAAACATCTAGTGAGGCATTTTTATGACAATTAAATTTTGGCCTACTAATCTTGTCCTAAGTACCGCCTATTACTTTACCAAAATTTATCAAAATCAGCTCTGTGATTTTCGTATCCTATGAGCACATTAGTACGTGCCATTCACGTGTCGCCAACCTCAAGATATTAGTTCTTAAATCTCCTCTGCCCAGTAATTTCACTAGTGTACAGTGCCCTTCAAACCGGAACACAGTAATGTAAGTAAGTGTTGTGAAGGTTACTGGAGAGTTTTTAAGGTCGTTTTTGTATGTATTTAAGTACCACCGCAGTGTCAATTATTCTATTGCAAGGCATTAGTGCCTGACATTACTATTTCGGTTTGAAGGGCACTGTAGGCTAGTGAAATTACTGGGCAGAGGAGATTTAAGAATCAATATCTCTCGCTGTCAACGCGCGAGTGACACCTACTAATGGTGTTGCGCGCGCTCATAGGCTACGGCAACTGCTTATCAGGGGGCCGTATGCTTGCTTGCCAACTTATAACATTAAAAAAAAATTGTGTTATTTCCTTTTTCGATTAGATGGATTTTTGACCTTATCCAGGTATCGGTGTCTTCGGTGACTGGTCGCATGCGTCATCAAAGTACAAAATCTACGTTTATTTGGAGGCGTCTGTGTTGCGCAGTGAAGAGGAGCAGGCCGCGCACATGTCCCAAACCTACCCTGAGATGTCTGGTGCGTATACCACGAAAGTAGGCTCACCTAATTCTTCTTCTTATACGATAGTTTCCAACCTAGTGTCAGAGTTGTTCAGGTCGCCCGTATAGGCCTCCGACTTCACTTGTCGACTATCATCTATCACCCATCTAGTTACTGATCTCGCCTAAAGTTGCTTCACTCACCGGTTTTCGGTTCCGGCTGTTATCAATTTGACAAGAAAAGTCAAGTCCTCGTCCTATACGGGCGACCTGAACAACTCTGACACTAGGTTGGCCACAAACCACTCGATAAGAAGAAGAAGTCCTCCGCCCATGAACCTTGTGTGTTGCTGACCTTTATGATGAAACGGGTTATACGCTGGCTGACCTCGAAATGCGGCTGATGAGGAGACAGCACACGAATTTGACCACCAGACTGGTGTTATTTTTTTATGTCACATGTTGGCAAACAAGCATACGGCCCATCTGATGGGTAGTGGTTGCCTTAGCTTATGAGCGCTCGCAGCACCATTAGCAGATGGCCCACTAATTACTCTAGCGTACAGTGCCCTTCAAACCGGGACACAGTAATGCCTAAGCACTACTATTTGGCGGCAGAGTATTTGAAACTGCGGTGATATCTACCTAGTCGGCCTCTTGCAGTAAAAGACCTACCACCAGTGTGACTGACTGCACTGGTGCAATAATCTCTGCTGTGACAGAGGTTATCCCACCAGCGGGTGATGGGGTCGTCACATCCCGACGCCGGGTGGTGGATGGTAGATAGACATTCATAGAATTTCGTCCACGACATGCTGGTTTCCTCTGATGGTCTAATTTCACTGATGATACACGTGATAAATACCCTAGAAGACCGTTGTGGCGTGCTGGTAGTGAACATGCTTTGAGCCTCGACAGTTGAGGGTTTGATTCCCGCTTGAAGCAGATGTTTGTTATAAATATCCGTTTCAGTCTAAGCGTTTGTTCTTCTTGGTCTGCCCACTGTGTCTCGGAAAGCACGTTAAGCTGTAGGTCCCGGTTAGGCTCTTAACCAATGAGTTACTGTTTCGACCTCAGGGTTGCGGAGATCAGATGGCAATCGCTCTGTAAAAACCGATAACCTGTCAAATCCGGATAAGAGTAATAAGCAGACCCTGGGTAAATACCGGCGTCGGGATGTGACGACCCCATCGCCCGGTGTTGGGATAACCTCTGTCACAGCAGAGATTATTCCACCAGTGCAGTCAGTCACACTGGTGGTAGGTCTTTTGTTGCAAGAGGCCGGCTAGGTAGGTACCACCGCAGTGTCAAATATTCTGCCGCCAAATAGTAGTGCTTAGCATTACTGTGTTCCGGTTTGAAGGGCACTGTACGCTAGTGAAATTACTGGGCAGACGAGATTTAAGAACCAATACCTCGAGGTTGGCAACGCGTGAGTGGCACCTACTAATGGTGCTGCAAGCGCTCATAGGCTACGGCAACCACTTACCATCAGGTGGGCCGTATGCTTGTTTGCCAACTTTTAACATAAAAAAAAAAAAAAAATACTCGTATAGTACCGGGAATAATGCTAGGGACAAGACGGAATTCGGTTTGTAGGGCACTGTAGCTAATGAATTCACCCGACATTCCTTTTTACAGACAACGAAGTTAAGGAGAACGTCATCGCCAAGAAGACTGATGAGGGGAAACCAAAATTCCTTAAACTACTTAATATACTTGATGTGATTTTTGAAATGTTGGCCTTATAGATCGTATCGGGCCCGGGGCGATTAGTTCAGATGTGTTCAAGGCCCCCGCAGGCCCCCTTGGAGATGGGCGTAGCGAGGTAGGAGCAAAGGGCAAACCAAAGTCCCCCCTTGGACATAGGCATAGTGAGGTAGCAGTAAAGGCAAACACCGCAGTCCCACGTCCCCTTGAACAATGCTAAAACTAAAAGAAGATAGTCATTTTCACGCCCTCTATACTCTAAATTAAGATTTTGCCTTCATCTAGGCCAAATGCTGGCTACGACCATGTCTTTGAATATAAAAAAAGTTGTGTGTGCGATTCACACACGATAGAAGTGAAACTTCTGAAAATCGAGAAAAGAATGAGATGAATATATATAACAAGATATAAAAATATTCACAAACACTGTTAAATAATAACACACCACGCTGACTTCTTACTAAAAAGCTGTAATACGCAGCCGTATGCAGTGTACAGTAGTATTAGCTCACGTTCTTTTCACATATACTAACACATGTTAAATGCTCAAATACAAGCAAGTATTAAACAGTGTGCAATACACATACACACCGACATTTGCTCTCTCGCTCTGGCTCACTAAAGCATGGCGCAAAGAGGAGATACCGGTAATGTAATTAGTATGTATATTTCTATCTCATTCTTCCTACATTTGTGTCTCTTGCATGTCATTTTTTCCGTTGCATCTGGTTTGAAATCACAACGATGCTAAAGAAGTTTCACTTCAAAAATTATTTATATTTGACAAAATACTAGTTGCGCCTTCAATCAGCTATCGGCCAGTGAAAGTCCCGTTAAAATCGGTCCAGTTTCAGAGATTAGCCGGAACAAATAGTCAGATATATTTTTTAATAACTAAAATAAAACAAGTTGGTAAATGGCTGAAGAACATTTTTCTTTAATATTTGTAGGTTTTTAAGCATTAAAACTTCTAACAAAGCCATTTTTTAATCATGCAATTTATGTATTATGTTAAACGTTTTGAGTTATATTATATACGAAATATGCAGTTTGTATACTTATTTTTTGTGAAAATAAGTAAAATAACTTACATACATCTTGAAATTGCCAAAAACTTGACCAATACTTTAAAAAAATCATATAAAGCAAGTCGTTCAAAATTTTCAAACGCGTTTTTCTCGAAACGACATTCGTGTGGGTTGACATGGTATTGCTTATTTGCGTCCATATTTTCATCAATCAATCATCAATCATGCATGCAATATTTATTATTTAATTATAGTTAGAAAATGTTGTTATCTAGTCATAGTTTTTGAACTTAGTTTTAAGATATTTTTTTTTAGGAGTTGGTTAAAATTTCTTCTTGGTGAAAGAACAGGTTTATAATCAGCTCTTAGGGTTATTTACTCTGGTAATTAACGCATATAAGCATTAAAGCATTATAAATCTCGATTCGTTCTCTAAATAAATGAAAAAAACCCTATAACTTTTTCGAGAAAGCCCTATCCCATCCGAACCCTCTCGTCAGACAGGCGACCTTGAGGTGACATACCAACAAGACTCAGGCTTCCTGCAAGACCCAGGCACAACAAAACTCAGACGTCCCAAGCACGTCGTGCAAGACCCAGACGACAGCATCACAACAGCTAACGCCCCATACACAAACAACACGACCACAGTCACACATGCTGCAGCGTGCATGTTGTTTCAAATCGCTTGACGGGAGAAGTTCTACGCTCGCAGAAAATCGGCGTAAAATAATATCAGTAGGTACTGTCTCTCGATCAAACTACTTTCCATCCAAATCCTTTGATTAGACATGCTTGTATCCACACAGACCGATGTAACCAACCGACAAAAGTAAAGCGTCCTAAGCACGTCCTGCAAGACCCTGACGATAGGATTACACTAGAAAATGCCCCTACACAGCACAGACACGCACACAACACCGTCCTTTGTTTCGCACGTCGCGTCGCGCTCACACCGTCGGGTGAGTCTATCGTATAGAATGCGCTCGGAGCGCTGCCTCCATCTCCGATGACGTCCGCCGCCGTGGTTCGGCTTCGCAGGAGGCACCCTAAGGAAGGAATCAAATTTGAGCCCCGTGAGGGCTGCCCCTTTATCACGGTCGAGTCTCTGTACTCGCCCCCCCAGGCGGTGACGCTGTCAAGGCCAGTAGGGCCAACAGCAATACACATTCCGAAAAAAAAAAAAAAAAAAGGTACTGTCTCGTTTCGTGCGATGAGCGAGAGCGCCGGAGGCCCAATTTCCCACCCTCTCTATTCCTTTCCCTCCTATCCCTCAGGTTGGTGACGCGCATGTGATACTTCAAGTATCGCGCGCGTCCATAGGTTGTGCATGTTTGTAAAAAATATTTTAACACGACTTAGGGCTTTCGTTGCGATTTTGTCAGCGGTTATCTGTCAAGATGTTTGTCAGGTTAACATGGGGTTTGAGACCGCCCTCTACGTCATGATTACTTAACACTGAGAACGAGTATAGTATATTTTGAACGATCTGCAATAAAAGTGATTTTGGCACCTACTTCTGGGTCCTTTTTTTCGGAATGTGTATTGCTGTTGGCCATACTGGCCTTGACAGCGTCACCGGTTGACCGGTTGGGGGGCCGAGTACAGAGACTTAGCCGTGATAAAGGAGCAGCCCTCACGGGGCTCAAATTTGATTCCGTCCTTAGGGTGCCTCCTGCGAAGCCGAACCACGGCTAAGGAGTTCTGGGTCTTGAATTTGCCTTCCTCCGTAGCCTTATGCCCATAGTCCAGCCTCCATGTTTATATGCATTCAACGAGAAAGGGTTTAACATAAACTACTTTGGAGGGGTCAAAAAGTGTCATAACGTGACGAGAATCGTAGAATCGCGGTATTCTAAAGTATTGATTTTTAAAAGGATTATTTGCATTGTTATTAATTTTGTTTTAGTGAATTTTGTGACGTCACAAATGTGACGAGAAAATGTCAAACGTGTGACGTCACGGTTGTTTATGTAAGTTATAAAGATTTGTAAATAAAATTCTATATTTGTAATTGTTTTTTAATTTATATTATTAATCTATAATAATAAACGCTACACACTCAACGGCCTCCATTAGGATAGTTATATGGTCCGGAAAAATACACAATGGCATATACAAACACAACCAGAGTGGAGCACATACCTGTAGGATACCTGTAATATTGCTGGATCTCATTCAAGAACCAAATTTTATATAAAAGAATACAATTGTAAAAAACATATATTTGAAAAGAGTAACTGTGGAGTTTCTTGTCGGTTCTTCTCGATAGAATCAACCTTCCGAACCGTTGGTAGCGTTTGACTATTCAAAAGTACTTTTTAAAAGTCTACTTGAATAAAAATAGTTTTGATTTTGATTTTCGATTTTGTATAGCCAATGCAAGCATTTGCTTTGAGCGGGAATCGAACCCGCGACCTGTGACGCCTAAGCACCTACTAATGGTGCTGCAAGAGTTCAAGAAAAGAAAAAGCTCGAAAAACCATTTTTAAAAAAATCATGGCTAGGGGCCCTAACCGATGCGTGTGTCGTAGGCAGTTTTTAATCCAGCCCTGGTTCAGATAAATGTGAAAGTTTGGATGGATGGATGTTAATCTTTCACGCAATAACTATGGGAGAGATTTGAGATGAAATTTGGTACACACATAGTTTATTACCCGGATTTACATATATGATACTTATTATCCCTGAAAAATAGATTTATTGTAAATATTTTATAATAAAAATGCATAAAGTTTTTTATATTATTTAATCTACAAAATCAATACTCTATATTAGTAACAAATATAAAAAAACATTATACACAATTCTTTAATTAATAGTGCAAAAAATATACTTAAAAATCAGATCTACAACATATAGTAACGAATCACGCATACAAAACCACAAGGGCTTTAGACACCACATTGAAATTTTTTTTGACAACGATGGTGGCAAACAGCGTACAGCCCGCCTGATGTTATGTGATCACCGCTGCCCATTAACATCTGGTGCGTTGCCTTTGAGAAAGGAATCGGCTCTTCTCTTGAAGGTCTCCAACTTCTCCGAGTGATTGGGGGGAAGGGGGATGGTATCACCAAAGCAGGTTTGTTGGGTTACCTTTGAGAAAGGAATAAGCTCCTCTGATTGAAGGTTCCCAACTTCTCCGGTGAAGACTGACTGGGGGAGAGGGGATGCTGGTAAAGCTTTAGTTGTTTGTGTTACAGTAATCATCCTTGAACCATTCCACTTCTAAAAGTTATTATAAATGCAAAAATTGACTTTCTTAAACAAACTCCTCAACATGGACCCACTCTCCTATAAAAGTCAATGGCAACGGTGGGACTTTTTTTTTTTTTTTTTATGTTAGAAGTTGGCAAACAAGCATACGGCCCACCTGATGGTAAGTGGCTGCCGCAGCCTATGAGCGCTTGCATCACCATTAGTAAGTGCCACTCGCGCGGTGCCAACCTCGAGATATTAGTTCTTAAATCTCGTTCGCCCAGTAATTTCACTAGCGTACAATGCCCTTCAAACCAGAACACAGTAGTGCCTAAGTACTACTATTTGGCGGCAGAATATTGACACTGCGGTGGTACCTACCTAGCCGGCCTCTTGCAACAAAAGACCTACCACCAGTGTGACTGATTGCACTGGTGGAATAATCTCTGTTGTGACGTTACCTTAGTAACAGACAAAGTGTCTGAAGAAGTCACAAAACTGAAAGACTGCCAACTGGTGAATCAGACACAGTAGAAAAACTATCCATTATCGCTGCCATATTAAAAAACTTCATTAAAAATAAATTAAAGCATTTTATGTGCAATACAACATATAAAAACATTCCACTTAATATAAAACACTTTGGTCTACTCCGGTCTACTCTGGTCTACTATGGTCTATTCCGGTCTACTCGGTCTTCTTGTTTGATTTAGCATTAGCTAGCTTCTCCTTACACTCCTGGTAGATGCCATCAAGATCGAACACTGCCTTCATGTTATCTTTTGAGAATAGGAATCTATAACAAAGTGAAAGTGTTTTAGTGGTAGTAGAGCCATTGCTTCTCCCAGCACAAATTGGCCCGCTCGACTGGAGGCAGACTACCCACTCACATAAAATCGACGTAAAGTAACAGTATGAGTAGGTTGCGTTTCGTGCGATGATCGAGAGCGCCGGAGGCCCAATCTCCCACCACATCTGTTCCCCTCCTTTTTTTTCTATTCTCAACCCTTCCTTCTTATCCCTTGGGTTGGCAAGGCGCATTTTTGCCATCAGGCAGAACGTATGTTTATTTGCCAACCAACCGTCATGATATAAAAAAACAAAATTATACTATCGTTTTTCACGAGACTCAGCTTAAGAAATTAATGAAAACGTTTATTGTTTCGGAGGGCATGTTCAAAGTCAATCCCGATTGTTAAAGTATATGTGGTATAAAAAAGCCATTGAGATTCAATCAAAACTTTAAGCCTTAATAGCTCAACAGTAGAAGAGTCAGACTTCACTTCGATAGAGAGTTACGGGTTCGATCCTAGCGCCCTTGGGCTATTGTCGTACCCACTCCTAGCACAAGCTAAGAGCTTATTTGGAGGAGCAATAGGAAGATCAGTAATGCCATGAACAGGTGTTATTATTTTACAACATCATTATCATTAATTAATAATAAAGAATTAACATAAATAAATCTTACTTTTGTAATTTACCAGTCGAGTCTGGATGAGGCCTTCTCATCTTCTCCTGACCCTCGCTTAGTAACAAAACAGTTGGTAACTGTCGGCTGGTCGGCCCGTCCTGTATTCTATATTTAACAGCTGTTTCTGGATATCTGAAAAAATAATTATTGCTACATTTTTTTATGTTTGAGGATGTATATGGGCTTTTGCCCATCATCATCATCTCGTCTGATGCAAAGCAATTGCCCACTCAAGAATATGAACATCTGCATCACCATCAACACACTCAGACCGAAAAATAAGGCTGTATGGTCAATACAAACATCTGCTTCAAGCGGGAATCAATCCATTTACGACATCACATTAGAAACTCCAAAAATAACAGTATTTCTCCACTATTTAATGGATGTTATTATTCATATAAACCTTCCTCTTCAATCACTCTATCCATTAAAAAAACCGCATCAAAATCCGTTGCGTAGTTTCAAAGATTTAAGCATACATAGGGATATAGGGACAGAGAAAGCGACTTTGTTTTATACTAAATTAAACATCCTCTTGAAAATCGTAAATCACTCATGCAAAGACACTGCTGCCAGTGTAAAACTAAATGAAATAAAAACTATACTTGATATAACTAATATAAAAAATGGACAAACCTTCCAATATCAAGTTTGCCGAATTTAAAATTATCGAGGCTATAACTAGCTGATAGTTCGGCAAATACAGGTGCAAAAGTCACGCAGGCTGGGTGCCAGGCTGCATATAAGCATATCAGCCAAGTTGTGTTCCTGTGGTGCTTCAGTTCTTCCTCAAGTACTTGTGGGCCTCGGAAGTAGACTACAAGCTCCGGGCCATTATACGTTGGCTCAGGGAGTAAGAGCGAGCATAATATTAGTATAGCACCAAAAGGTAGGCCATATCTGAAAGATTTTATGTAAATAATTAATATGAAAACAAAGAACTTAATAAAAAATTACTTGTTTTTTTTTATAAAATTAGGTCAGAATTATAAGAAACCTTTTACTAACCTTACATCTGCGTATAACCAAAGAATTAAATTAGCTATTTTCGTGTATACGAATGATGATGATAAATAATTGACCATAGTCACACTGCCTGCCTTTCTTGTCCTCAGCATCACAACGATAATTAGGAAAAAAAGTATTTCCGTTTCTCGGCTGTCTAGCTCACAGTCGGTGTCGGGAAATAAATAATTACATATTATGCTAGTTCTCTTCGATATTACATACGAAATGCTTAGTATAATGTTCACCCAGTAATACGGTTTTAATAATTGTTTTAGATCTTTGTTGAAAGACATTATTTCTGTTATATTTCGGATTATTAAGGTTTTGGATTTTTCAAAGCAACTAGCACCAAGACCAATTCCGAAATCCGAATTAGCTTGTCAACTTGTCAAATTGACATTGACAGCTTGACAACAAAACGTCGGCAAGTGACAACGCCCCATTGACCTTCTGACTGTTTGCCCTCTGTAACATTTTAAAAAACATATTTTTTGTACCCCAAATTCAGGCTTTGGCAAATAAGTATAAGGAAACTTTATGATAAGTAGTCATTAGATATTCATCACCGCAGCCGGCTATGGACGGTTGTAATTTCTGTTTATGAAGGGAGAGGAGTTCAGGATTTTAGCGCTTTTAATCAACGAAAGAAACTCATATTACCAAAGACAGGCAGGTAATCAAGAGGAGCCATTATTTGGCCTAGGAGAGGGTATAATCTTAATTTACCGTCCGGAGGGGAACAAAATGACTATTTCCTTTAATAATTATTACTTAAATCGTTCAAAATGCATTATATTCTTGCATTTCTGAGTATTTAGCAAGGTCCAGGGGGTGGCGGCGGTCTGCTGCCAATTTGAGTCATAACTATTATATTTACTACTAGCTACACCTGGCATGCCACAAAAAGAAAAAATGTTGTTTTTGACGGAAATTTAGTACGTTTAAAGATTTATTAAGGTAATAAAATTTTATTATTCAATATATCCGATCTTTTATGTGGCCTATTGGCCATGACAGCGACACCGAGCGGAAGAGCCGGATGAAAAAGAGTCGGCCCTCACCGAGGTTCAAATTTGATTCCCTCTCTAGCGCACCCTAAGCCAAATGGTATTTTAATTGGTGGCCATAATTTAAATATATTTTGCACTCACTAATTAAATGAACATTTAAATACCGCCATTTCATTCTTCTTCACTTCACACTACAACTGTCATTTTTGTTTACGCTTTGCAAGAATCTGTGGCAACGATTTCATGAACGAGAAGTGTAGGTGGATTTTTATATTTAATTTTCATAACTACAAAACATATACGAGAGGACTCGACCGGCGAAGAAGAAGAAGATGAAGTAACTGAGTACTGAATGCGTGCTATGAGTGAGGGCGCCAGAGACTTAATCTCCTACCCCCTTAGTTCCTTTCTCACTCTTTTCTTTCTACCTCTCCTCCTTCCCTTGGCTTGATCGCCGGCGTTTAGAGGTTGCGGTGACTGTATATCATCAGGCAGAGCATGTGCTTGTTTGTCAACCGTCATGAAATATAATTAAAAAACATATTTTTCTATAATAATATAATTTTAATATTGCCTATACACACACATGTTAAGCACCTACTGTAAGGCTTGTTTCGTGTTTTTATAATTGCTAAAATTATATATATAACAGTGTCTTGCTTAAAAATTTAATATATTAAAAATTGCAACAAATCATTTTATAAGAATGACATACAACAATAAAAGTTATTAATAAGTCCGGCCATGCTTCACTGCGGTTTTGTCTACTATATTTTCCGTTTCTTCGGAAACTTCAGGATAAAATGCAACCATCTATCTAACCTTACGAGTTAATCCATTGACGATATTTGAAGTTTTAGGATTTTTAGCAAACTACATTTTTATGTATGAACATTTGATTGGTTATTATTTTAAGCTTTAATAAGTTATTAGTACAGCACTTTTTTCTATGCCAAGTGTTTATTTTCAAAAAGAGTAAACATCAAAGACTTGGAGATGAGAGCATAGAAACATTCTTTTCTTTTTTTATTTTCACAACTAACGGATTGTCTGGATTGTGCACTTTGTCCATATGCTTATTTAATTCATAATTTCTAACAAAAGTGGCATGACACTCGGGACACTGGACACGTGAACCTCTGTTGTGTCTACGTTTAGCGTGTTCTGATCTACGCGATGACGATATAAACTTTTCACCACAATCCTCACACTCATACGGTCTTTCACCTGTATGCCTTCGTCTGTGATAGACAGCCGCCATTTTCGAAACTAATTTCACACCACAAATATCACATTCAAAGTTCCTAACACGCGTATGTACCACTGTATGCTCTGCTAGACGAGCTGGCGTGTAAAAACGTTTTCCACACCACTGACACTGGTGTGGTCTTATATCCATATGTATCCATAGAATATGGTTCTTTAGTTGAGGACGGGAATGGTAATTTTTGCCACAGTAATCGCAAGTGAATGTCGCCGGATCTCGAATGTTCGATCGCCTGTTTCTGGGAAGACTTTTCAAATCAGGCTTAGCGTTTGGTTCACATTTCGATCTGTGTTCTCTATAACAGCCCCGGTTCGTGAATTGGGCTCCACAAGATCTGCACGTCCTCACCGTGTGCATCTGTGAGTGGACTTCGAAGGATGCCTGTCTTTGGAATGTCCTGCCACAATCTGAGCACGTCAAAACACCTGGCCCGTGACACGTCTTCATATGCTTTTTTCTTTCAAGCTCACATTTAAACAATATCGGGCACTCGGTACATAGGAACATTTTAGTCTTGTGGACACGTGCTAAATGATTTCTCATATCCTTACCCCTGATCAACATAGCACCGCAGAGCCAGCAAGCTTCTTTTTGGCCACTATTCCGTAAATGCATATTCAGGTAGTACGGACTGAGGAAACTTTTTCCACAATCAATACAACTACATGATGGACCAGCCCTTGGGAGTCTTGGTTTCCTCTCTGTCGATACTTTCGGTTTCATAAATCGGTTTGCATGACTTTCCAAAAGATCTTTAGCATTCCCCTCAAAATGGCTTACTGTTTTAATTAATAGATTTTCTCTTACAGTAGCGTAGAGAGATTGATGCGATGTCGCCGAATTTGGAAGAGTCTCAATCGAGTTTACACAGTTAGTCCATAATTTTTGTGATTTCCGAACGAAAACTTTAAACTCGAATGAGACAATCGCCAGATTTGTGCAAGACACACAGAGACCCTTTGGAAAGAATTCCTCTTCTTTTATCTGAAACGAAAAAAAAAGTTATTAACATAACATCAATTTTAACAACTGCCACACATTCGCGATCGCAATTACGAGGTCGACGAAGAATGACATTCCGCGACGTCACATTTCAAAATCTAATATTTCTGTTAAACCAAACTTTTACATGTATCGGGGAACAATCGATCCTGTCTGATGTTCTCAAAACATCTGTTATTACACAACTATTTTAAAATTGTTCAAGACATTTATCGAAAGGATATTTATGGAACGTAGCACGATTAACTTAATATCATTATTGCTTTATTTATTTATCCTAAACTTTTGAGTCTCAAGTGCGTTGACTACTTGATACTATTCTAGTTCATTACATTAGAAATTATCAAAAAATTTGTGCTAGTGTGTCACAGACTTATTTAAGACTAAAAATACTGGAAGTATTAGCGCAATCGCAAAGGCTATATTTTATTTATAAGTTTTTTCGAAGGTTTCGCGTCTGAGCCAAATTAGCAAACCAAATTTTACGAATTTTCGTCTGTTATTTGATCGTATCATGTCGTACGTTTTGATAAACTGTATAATATGTGACAATTCATACAATTTACAATTTTCATTTGTATTGTCTTCCATTTCATAAGTGGTACACATATACACATACATTAAATTACCAACCTTTTCTTATCCTCTATTTCCATGTTATTGAATGAACAACTCGATAGTGTTTCCTTAAATCCGACGGCCTAATGAACCTCCCATCACATTTATCGCAACCGTGAGCCGATTCTTTGCTTCTATGCTTCCTCTTCACGTGGTCCAACCTTCTAGAAGAAGATATAAACTTTTCACCACACTCACCACACACAAAAGGTTTTTCGCCAGAATGTATCCTCTTGTGCATGCTAAGTCCAACCGCAGTCGTCATTTTTGCGCCGCAGTAACATTTATAAAATTTCCTCTCAGTCGTGTGGACCAGTTCGTGGGATTTGTGATGACTTTGCGTTGCGCTACGCTTACCGCAAATTTGGCAAACGAATGGCAAAATATTCAAATGCTTTTGTATAACGTGGACTCTCAATGATGGCTTTTTCGAGTAAACGTTACCACAGTCATCACATTCGTATACACCCTCGATTGAAGATTTTGAACCTTTGCAATGTTTACTGTGATAGAAAAAACATTTCCGATTCTCGAAGCTCGCGTTACACGAGCTACAATCAAACAAGGTGTGATTACACATGTGAGCGCGCAACGATCTTTCATTTTTATAGCCATTTTTACATATACTACATTGGAACGCCCTTGGACCGTGATATTCTTTATTATGTTGTTCCAGTTTCCTATGATTATCAAACAATTGATAACAGATATCACACTGTACAACTTTTTTGCTGTGATATTTATCCAAATGTTTGGCAAGACTATCTCTCGATACAATCTTACCACACAGAGTACAGGCTCTTTTCTTCGTACTAATCAAGTGATAGTTTAGAAAATAGGGTAATGCAAATTCCTTTCCACAATCTCTACATTTAAATTTTGTGTTTTTTTTAATCCTCTTCTTCGTATATTTGATTTTAGACTTTTGATTTGAGCCGATTAGAAAATTAAGTCTATCTATTGCGTCTTTTGTGGTATTATTTTCAACACTGTCTGTTAAAAGCGTGTTATAGCCGATGTACAAGGTTCTATCCTCAGGTTGAACGTCAACTTTTTTCGATAAGATAAAGGCAGTTTTTTTCCAATGTGTGTCCGATTCGAGGCATAGATTTTGGAACTGCCAGGATGATAGAGCGTTGTTTATACAGTTGCTGCACAAGCCTGATGGTAGTTCGGTTTCCACCTCGACCTGAAACGATGGGAGCAATCAGCAGTTCTTCTAATTCTTTAATTTTGATTTGAACATTTTATTTGTAACTTCTTCCACTTGTTAATTAAGCTTCAAACATTTTATATTACTTATTTTTAAATTCTTGAGAAAAATATCTAAGATCTGTTCTAATCATTTATTGCAAACACACAAGCAATCATTTTATATAAAAAATAATATACACATTTTATAAACAAATTCTGCATATCACAAGTTCTGTTTACATAGTAAGGCCACTGGTAAAAGTTCAACCAAAGCTAAGCTTGTAAATAAAACAAAAACAGTAATTGGAACGAAAAAAAAATTATTTTCATTTAAATTTCTTCATCATCATTATTAGATTTGGTCAACACTTTAAACATATTAGATTTCTCAGACCGCTGCATGGAGTAATTCAAGTTTTGATGTTTCCTACTATGATGGAGAAGTCCTCTACAAGAACCAAACTTCTCATGACAATCTTGACATTCAAACTTCGGTAACTTCTCATTGACATCATTATGAACAGACTTCAAATGTTTCTTCAATCGATACGGTAATCTAAACTTCGCTGGACATAAATGACATTTTTGCTTCAAAACAATATCTGATCTTTTGTGAGTTCTACGAATATGTTCTGACCGTCTAGACGATGCTGAGAATGATTCCCCACAATACTTACATTTATACGGTCTCTCACCTGTATGGAGACGTATATGCTGTGTGTACCCTAGTTTAGTCTTCAAAATTAAATTGCAGTGCTGACATTTGAAGTTTGAATCTGTTTCATGTATTTTAACATGTTGTGTCATGTGTGCCGCTGCTAATAATTTCCCACAGTAAACGCAAGGGCAGTGGGTATTCTTCATATGCACAATTTGTATATGTGCGGCAACAAACTTTTTCCAGCAAACTTTTGCCGCAGTAATCACAAATACACTCTCTATTAGCGCTCCCTCGGAGACCTACTTTTATATTACGTTTACTTTTTTGATTTTTGACTTCTTTAGTTACTTTTTGCTTTATATTATTTATGTCTCTACTTTTATCTAAATTACAGCAATTTCTAACATGATATACATAACACATTTGGTTCCGGAATAATTCGTCACAGCTCGGACAACTCTTCGATCTGTGTATTGAGATGTGTGCATTTAAAGCATTGAAAGACTGGAAACTACGTCCGCATTCAATACATGTACTAGTACCGTTTGTATGTGCTTTTGTTAAATGCCGCATATAATTATTATGCGACAATAACAAAGCAGGACATTTCTCACAATTATACGGCTTTTGTTTGTGTACTTCCACCATATGTAGTACTAAATCATCCCGGAACATGATTTTGGCACAAATATGGCAAGCCCGTTTAAAATCAGTTGACTCTTTCAAATGACGACTCAATTCTGATGGATATTGAAATTCTTTACCACAATTTGGACATTGACACAAAGGTATAAAATCCTTTTCAACTTCTTTCGGTTTCACATGGTTTTTTAGTTGTTGAATTTTTGAATTTTTACCGAACATACTATCCATTAAATTATCATCGTTGATTATTATCATTTTATTTTTATCTATAATGGCAAATATAGCTTGACCCTGATTATTGTACTGACTGGGTAAGTTTTGCAAGAGTTGGAGGGAAAGATCCCATTGACTCACGGCTTGGTGGCACAGTGTTCTGAATTCTGCAGCATTTACAGCACTCTTAGAGCAATCTGTGCATACTCCGTTCGGCAAGTCATCATCATGCTGCATCTGTAACCACCAGTCTAGTCAAAAGGCCACAATATTGTCTCTTGTATACATTAGATCTACCAGAACCTTAATTTGTAAATTCTTTTATACTTTTAGACATTCTAAAGTTTATCTTTGCCATTATTATGTTATTGTTATATTTAATAAAATAAAAACTAAAAATAAAACTACTATATCTTTATCTTAAAATATACAAAATTTTTTTTAAATTTTTGATAAGTGTTAAACTGCCTAAATAAAACTTCAGTTTTACGCAAGGTTTTTATTATTTGTGTATGGATTAAGAATCATAAAAAATTAAATAATTTCATTAAAAAAAGCATAATTATACAAAAAAATAACAATATTGATATATTGTGTGGTAAATTGTAATATATCAAAGAGTTTATTACATAAAGTTTTATAAATTTAGGACATAACAGTCCGCCATTTTGGTGAAACGAAACAGCGTTCCGTTATCCGCAGAAGTCTGAATTATAAACAATACTTGCATGTCAACATACCTGTAATCCAGATACGATTTCTAGGAGTTCAGAGAGCGTTACAGGCTTTTCTCCATCCATTAAAACAGTGTCGCTCAGATGTATCTGCCCTTCCGAAGTATCACCCATACATATTCGGCACTTGTTTATACCGTCGCCGCGAATAACATGAGATACGAGAGCTTTTATATCTACTTGACGTTCCATGTTTGATTCCTTCTGCTTCTATTGATAAATGAAATATTTTGTGCAATATTCATGTGAACACATGCGTTAAGTTTTATTTTACGGGGCTATCGAAACATTAAAAGTTATAATTATCAAATCACAAATGTCAAAAATCATAGACAAAGTTTTTATTCTTAGATTTGAAATGTATCGATATGTCATCGTATTAACTCGTAAAACTGATTCACATTAATTTTAAAAAGTCTACATTTTTTAAATAAATGAACTAATATTAAAGTAATAAAAATATTGTATTTTCAAATTGTTTTTCACTAATCTTACTTTAAGCAATTACATTTTTATCTTATAAAATTACATATAAGCACTAATGTTTGTTCCGACAAATCCGATTAATAATCGACTTAATCATAAACAAAAGTCACTTGACTTTTTCATTTACCCTTATGAATTTTAGTCTGTGAATTTGTTTTGGTTCAAAATATAGAGAGATATTCAAGATGGTAAATAAATTTCTTTTTTCTAGTGTAATCTCATTAAATTTTGCCTTCAAAATGCAATGAATTGCTTCTATGTAATGTTAATATTTAGATTGTTAAAATATTTCATTTGCCAAAAATGTACTTTTTGCGAAAAATCCTCTCAAAACAATAGGTTATTTACTCGAGAAGTTTCAGTATTCTATTAATATTTCAAACAATATTAATATTTAATGTTTTATTTCGTTAAAAATCATTACATTTTATACAAACTTATTGCCTTTATTATTTATAATTATTTATTTCAAGTTTTTATACATGAAAAATACGATGAGTAATCATATCAAAAAAGGTTCGATTTTAAAGTATTTTCTTAATCTAAATGAATAAAACTATATATTAGCAGTTATTTTATATCTAAAATATACATAACAATAAGTTTTATCATATCACCGTGGAGATATATCTAAATTTATGGATTTATCAAAACAGGTGGTATTTCGACAATGATGGACCTGGTAATAGATAGAAGTTAGTGGAATAATTATTATTTTATTCGGCCCAAATTATTATTTTAGTTGGCCCATTAACCATTGTGCACTTCTAGCGCAAGCAACGAGCTTATATACGACTTGAAAAAGCATTGCTTAATATTCTTTTGTCGTATTCATACCAAGTTTAGTGTATACATGTAAATAATTATAATTTTCGTCTCACAATTTCAGCAACCACAGATTTTAGTCTTGAAAGAGGGTACAGACCAGTCCCAGGGGAAGCCTCAGCTGATCTCCAACATCAATGCATGTCAGCTGGTTGTGGACGCAGTAAGTGTGTTATAGGAAACACTAAGATAACTTAGATTAGCATTATTGTACTTAATAAGCCTTAAGAAGAGGGTGTCACTTATTTGGAGACATTTTGTCACAGACCAATGAAGTAAGAAGATTTTTAGTCTCTAGATTATTTCTTCTTTCTAGCGTTAATCAGTATTTTGCTTATTACTTTACTAGTTTTTACACGGAGCTACTTCCACTCCGAGCTGGAATTGAATCTGTGACCGTGGAGGCCATAGGTACTACTAACATGCTGCAATGGTGGTCAAGACAGATTATTTAAATGATACTTATTTTTAATTTATTTAACAGTGTAACCAGGCTGGTTGCTGGTTTGTTTTTATCTATACTAGTAATATAATTACAAAAGTAACTCACACCAAAACCACTGAGCTGATTTTGATGAAATTTGGTAAAGAGATAGATTAAACCTTGAGAAACGAGTGGCCATGGCCAGTTTTAATTGTGAAAAAAAGGCTAGAGGTGGTTAAATATTGAATGATTTTACATTATATACAATACTTATTACTTGTAATTTTATGTATATGTTTTTGTCTCAAGGTCCGTGCGACTCTCGGCCCCGGGTATGGACAAGCTGGTTGTGGACCACAACGGCAAGGCTGTAATTTCTAATGATGGAGCTACAATCATGAAGGTAATCTTACTTACATAATAAACATGTAATTTCCACGATTTGGATGGTTTTGCATTAACCATGGAAAAGTGGCTGAATAGATTTGTATGAAATTTGGCATAGACATAGATTATCAGGATTAACAGATAGCTGTCCTATCTATTTTTTTATCCAAAAAAATGCTTAGGTTCCTGTGGGATTATTGAGGGTATGGTGGGTATGGGTGGTGGCTATCTCTGTCCTTCTTAAGGTGTGCTTACTAGAAAGTTTTGATCTCAAAAAAATCCCACAAGATTCCATGGATGGTACTTTCTTGAAACCTAGTTCCGCATTATATAAGTGGGTTGGCGAGCTATCTAAGACTCAGTTCTGAGTGACGAACAACGAAACTACAAGGGATACCAGTGATCAAGTGAAAAAACCAGTAACCTACGACTTGGAAGTTCACTTCTGTAACCTTGAAGACCTCATTAAAGTTACACTTAGAGCCATTAGGTATTTTAATCCAAATCTGCTGACCTCACTGTGTAACAACATGTTTATTGTATTGCACCTACATTGTGTATGTGCACTTATCGGCTTGATGCTTTGGAAATGCTTAGATATATTGTATCGCTCTGCATCTTCTACCGCATCCAACATGGCGATTATTGGGACTGATCACTCCGGTAGAATTTCATCATCAGACATCCCATCAAAATGCCAAATTCCAACCTCATCACCTATGTCATATATATTAACTACGTATGGAAATCCACTACAGCGCGATTTACGAAATATTTTCTTGCTCGCACAACAGGACAGCAACGCACCTGCACGCGTTTTGGTGTTGAAGAAGTTCTTGGGCTGTGGTTGCTCCCGGCTGATATAAAAATAAACTTATTTCTAAGCTCCAAGTAGTTTTTATGAAACGTGATTGTAAAGCTTGTCTCTTTTTCCTCAGTTGCTGGATATTGTTCACCCCGCCGCTAAAACTCTCGTTGACATAGCCAAGTCTCAAGATGCTGAGGTATGCTATGTTTTTTGGACCGTTATTGACATTTTTTAATACTGTGCACTACATAATTATGTTATATATGTTCAATGCCCTGGAATTCCAGAAACTTAAATTTTGTATATAATATGGATAGATGTAGATAAATAGATAAACTCTACGCACTCAACAGCCCCCATTAGGACAGGATTATCCTCTGTGGGGGTCACAGGATACTCCTATCCTAATGGGGGCCGTTGAGTGTGTAGGGGAAACACAATGACAAGCACAAACAATCAGAGCGGAACACAAGCCTGTACAGTCCGTCTGATGGTAAGCAGTCACCGTAACTAAAGTATGCTTGCAGTAACGACGACGACGACGTTGTGGCGCAGCGGTAGCGAACCTGCCTTAAACGACACAGGTCGCGGGTTCGATTCCCGCTCGGAGCATAATATGTTTGTATTGACCATGCAAGCATATTTTCCGGTCTGGGTGTATTTGTCCTTGTCATTGTGAATGTTTCCGGACCCCGACACAGGATATCACTATCCTAATGGGGGCCGTTGAGTGTGTAGCGTTTATTTATTTATTTATTTAATACTTGAAGTATCACATTCACATTGCCACAAACGAAACAAAAGGAGGGGGTTGAGAAGGGTACAGAGGGAGTAGGAAATTGGGCCTCTAGTGCTCTCTCTCATCCCACGAAACATAAAAGTACTACTACTGATACAGTTACTTTATGCCGATTTTCTGTGAAGCTTTTCCCGGTCAAGCCGGCTTATTTGTGCTTGGAGGAGCATGACTACTACTACTAAATTAATTTAGAAAGATAAAAAATATATTTGAAAATCCAGGAATTTTACCTAACCTAGGTTGGACATGACAATTGTCAATGATTATAACATACGGATCCAATTTCTGAACGACCGTGAGGATATATGTATTCACAATGAGGCTATATAATAAAACTCGAATGATAATACCTAATTAACACAACATTCATATCTATAACTATTTTTCAGGTCGGTGACGGTACAACGTCAGTGGTCATCCTCGCTGGTGAGCTTTTGAAGAGATTGAAACCTTTTGTCGAAGAAGGCAAGTTAATATTTATATTGTTTAAATTTCTTTGTGGCTACTTGGACGAAATAGCAGATTGTCAGTAGACAATTATACTTCTCATCTACAAAATGCTCCTGAAACCTGTGTGGATGTATGGGATACAGCTCTGGGGTAGCGCCAGTGACTCCAACATTGCCATGATACAAAGATCACAAAATATCATCTTGCGCACTATTTCCAATGTTCCTTGGCTTATCACAAATGTCGAAATCCATACGAACCTAAAAATGACAACAGTTAAGGAAGAGATTAGAGCTGCCTCCAAAACATACCAACAACGGCTTGCCTTGCATCCCCACCAATTGGCAACCCAGCTTACCACCCAAAAACATCTTGGGCGCCTCAAGAGGCATGATGTACTGCAGCTGCATGAGAGGGTGTAGTAACATCCTCAAAACATGAGAAGTGCCATCAATGGAGGGCACCCTCATCACGCCAACCCTCACACCACATATCCGCTCATAGTCACAGGACTGATTGCAGATAAAACCAATCACAAAAAAAAAAAAATTTGTTTGTATAAGTTATCCTTGCGGCTTCGCATGTGGAGGAAAGGAGAAGCCTAATCTCCCACTCTCTCTGTGATCTTCCTCTTTTTCCCTTTGCATTCTTTCCCTCTTACGTTTTCCTTTTGTTCAATGTTTTTTTTTTCTTTTTAATTTTGGCCCTAGCATTTCGATCTCCACATCGTCTCAGAGGATAGTCTCCTCACCACCAATAACCAGAGAGATGGTGGTAAAAAGTTCCTTTTTCAAGTAAATGTTGTTGCTCGGCCGGTTAGAACGACTAAGTACCTCTGGCAGTGAGAGCGCTGGAGGTCCTATCTCCTGGAGGCCCACTCTCTTTGTTTCCTTCCACCGCTCTCTTCTCATTCCTTCTCTTCTATTTCTTGGGCTAGCAACGCGCATGTGATATCTAAAGTATGCCCGTTGATAGGTTCCATTGACTGCTTACCATCAGGCGGACCGTATGCTTGTTTGCCAACCGTCATGAAAAAAAAAAGCTTAATAATAATAGTTTGCCAATGATTATAAATATGGATATAACAACTGAATCAAAATATGTGGTTTAATGATAGTAGACATGAGGCATTACGCACTATATACTGGATGGACGGACTTTCCATTCCATACAATGTTATTAATATATAATAATTTCCAGGTGTCCATCCGAGGATAATAGTCCGTGCTGTGAGGACAGCGGGGAAGCTCGCCGTGGACAGAGTCAAGGAGTTGGCTGTGAAGATTGAGAATAGGTCACCGGAGGAGCAGAGGTATGTGTGTTTGAAAACAAGTGTCCGTAACTGCCTGATGATAAGAGGATCAGAAATGGTGCTCCTACTTATGGAACAAAACGCAGCAGTATGTATAATATTACTTCACGTTGATGTCGGAGGGTAGAATTTGCCAATGGTTGCAGGTTTTATTCTCGCTTGAGACAGATGTATGTATGTGAAACATTTATTATATTTAAAAAATGTCTATTGGTCCAACACTAAGCAAAGTATGCCCTGTGGTTGCCCATTACTAGTGACAAAGTATAATAATAATAAACGCTACACACTCCAACGGCCCCCATTACGATAGTTATATCCTGTGTCGGGGTCCGGAAACATACACAATGACAAGGACAAACACACCCAGACCAGAATGCTTATGCCTTCATGGTGAATACAAACTCCGAGCGGGAATCGAGCCCGCGACCTGTGCAGCTTCGGGCAGGATCGCTACCGCTGTGCCATAACATCATCATAAAACTATGATTATAACAAACGGATCCAATTACCGAATGCAATGTGGACATAACCTATATGAGACTTTACATCCGCACCTAACTTCACACATAAACCAAAATTATTCTAATACCAATGTCAATATCCCAGGGACTTGCTGACGAAGTGTGCGGCAACTGCCATGTCATCTAAGCTGATACACCAGCAGAAGGATCACTTCTCCAAGATGGTCGTTGATGCTGTACTGTCGTTGGATGCTCCGTTGCTGCCGTTGGATATGATTGGTAAGATCAAAATATATGACCTCATCGCCCGCTGTTGGGATCTCTGTCACAGCAGAGATTATTCCACCAGTGTTATCGACTGCACCGGTGGTAGGTCTTTTGCAAGAGGCCGGCTAGGTAGGTACCAGAGGTAGCAGTGTCGAATATTCTACAGCAACGCATTAGTGCTTCCGAAGCCTCAATAGCTCAACCGTAGAAGGGCCGATTTCACTCCATTAGCACTCAGTCGCGGGTTCGATCTGACCCCCTTGGGATATTGTCGTACCCACTCCTAGCGCAAGCTTCGAGTTTATTTGGAGGGGCAATAGGAATATTAGTAATGTCTTGCAAAATGCATTGCTAATAAAAAAAAAATTTTTGTTTGCCATTGGCTTAAAGGCCACTGTGGGCTAGTGAAGTTACTGGGCAAAGGAGATTTAAGAACAAGTATCTCGTTAGCAATGTGGGAGTGGCCACCGTGTAACATCAGGTGAGCCGTATGCTCGCTTGCCAACTTAGTCACATAAAAAAAAATTTAAACTATTTTGATTCTGAATGTCATTAAAATTATATCAATTTAAATATCTACAATATACTGTTAAACTTAAGAGTGATTTGTGAGTGAATAACTTGAGTGCCCGCTAAAACTAGTATTGATAGGAAAGTTGCCGATGATTATAAAATACGGATCCAATTTCTGAACGACTGTGAGGATCTATGTATTGATAATGAGGCAGTAAGAAACTTTAAACATAATCCCAGTAAGTTTTTGTTAATCCCACGGGAACTTAATATTTTTCCGGGATAAAAAATATCTTATGACTTAATTCCAGGTGACAATCTATATATGTGCCAAAATTCATCCAATTCTGGACAGGCATTTTTGAATTATGAATTAATAAACATTCAAACATACAATTTTTTAGAAGTAGGATTTTGCAATATTTAAAACAATGAATTTTAGACATCCCAAAGCGTCATCTTTTAAAAAAATCTCAAAATTCTTATACCAAAATACCGTTATTTGTCACCAGGTATCAAGAAAGTTGCGGGAGGTGCATTGGAAGATTCGTTCCTGGTAGCGGGTGTGGCATTCAAGAAGACGTTCTCGTACGCTGGCTTCGAGATGCAGCCCAAGAGCTACGAGAACTGCAAGATTGCTCTCCTCAATATCGAGTTGGAGCTTAAAGCTGAGAGGGATAACGCTGAGGTTAGAATGGTTTTATAGATATAGTATTTTGGTACTTGTCCGGTCGGTCTGGGCGTTTGTCCTATTGTCTGACACCGTTGTGGCGTTGTGGGTAGCGAGTCTGCCTTTAGTCTTGACGGTTGCGATTTTAAATCCCACTCGGGCAGATGTTTGTTAAAATTTCTGTCTTGGTCTGGGCGTTTGTCCGTGTGGGTCTCCCCACCGTGCCTCGGAGAGCACGCTTTTAAGCTTTAGGCTGTCGGTCTCGGTTATTATCAATAACATCTGATAATAATCTTTAACTCTTGATAGGTAATTTGCTCTTATCCAATGAGTTACAGGTTCGCCCTTATGATTACGGAGGTCAGATGGCAATCGCTCTGTGTAAAGACTAGTAACCTGTCAAATCCGGATAAGAGTAATAAGCAGACCCTGGGTACATAAAAATACCAGGAATAATGCTAGAATGAAGGTCTGGCCTTTTGTGCTTGTGGGTCTTTAAACTGTGCCTCGAAGAGCACATTGAGAGCAAATTAAACATTAGGAGTTAAATACGGACAAGAGTAATAAGCAGATCCTGGCTAAATACTCATTTATTAGGGAGTAATGCTAGGAAGCCGAAGATATTGGTTGACTTTCTGCACAAAGGGGCTGTTTTACCCCGAGATGTAGTACATCAGTGTGATTTTACTGTTTGACAAAGTCCTCCGCTAACTCCCCCAACTACGTATGCTCTACGTATGCGGTGTAATAGAGCATGTCACTCATTGCAATGGAATGTGCCCGAAACGAAGAGGAACGAAAACAGTTTCGAAGTATATTTAATTTACATTTTGGTGTTGGAGTCTGCAACAGTATTTTAGCGAATCCTGTTTCAAACGAAGCAAAATGTTTATATAAGTTAGTTAACTTAGGTTTAAAACGTAGGCAATAGTAATAATATTGTATAGTATATAAGTCAACTTTATAAGGGTGGCATGGTCAAATTATGATCAAACCCTTTTAAATATATGATTTAAAAAAAAAGTCCTTCGCTGACAATAACTGAGTATAGGAATGACTTTCGGCCATTTTGTATGATAAATACAAAAATAATATAAATGTAAATGTTACATAAAAAATCTAAATTAAAAATTCTGTCTGTTAGTTTCGTCTAGTTTCTCAAACGGTTTAACTTCGGCTTAAAATTAAAAAACTTAGTCTAATTTTATTGTAGAAAAAAAGAGAATCTGTACAAAATATCGATCTTTCACATCTGCCAGGCTTCCACTAATGGCACATATTTTTGGAACGAAGATCCAACAAAAATTACGTAATAACAAAACGAAATGTCATTCCGTTGTGTATGTGTTCGTGTGTAGTATTGAGTGTACTACAAACAAATGATCACACAGAAGTGCGTGTGCTACTCTCTATCTCTCTCTCTCACTCCTTCTCTCTCTATCTATCTATCTCTCTCCCTCTCACACACTTATACCTTTTTTACAAATCTAAAATTAAAATTCCAGGTCCGTGTGGACAACGTGACGGAATACCAGAAGGTGGTGGACGCCGAGTGGCAGATCCTGTACGAGAAGCTGGCCGCCCTGCACAAGAGCGGTGCCCAGGTGGTGCTCAGCAAACTACCCATCGGTGATGTTGCTACGCAGTACTTTGCTGACCGGTGAGCTTTTTTTTACTATGTTTGAATGTTATACTTATTTTGCACTTTTAAGTCTATTTTAATATTTTTGTATGTTAAAGTTTTCGTTTTTTAGGGTTTCATATCCAAATAGTTACAACTGAATTAAATTAACTGTCCGTCGGTACTGTATTTGTGTAAATACCCAGAAATGGAAGAATATAATAGTAATAAAATAAACACTACACACTCAACGGCCCCCATTAATTATATTATAACGGAGTTATAATATCCTGTGTCCGGGGTCCGGAGACATACACAATGACAAGGACAAACACACACAGAAAAACGTGCCTGTATGGTCAATACAACCGTCAAAAATTTGTCGTCCTGGCCCACCCATGCCGATGGGCCATATACAATGTGTACCTCAATACTAATATCTCGTAACCCCGTCCCCCAGCGACATGTTCTGCGCGGGGCGCGTGGCGGAGGAGGACCTGCGGCGCACGCAGCGCGCGTGCGGCGGCGCCGTGCTCAGCTCCGTGCGCGACCTGGCCGCCGGCGCGCTGGGCAGCTGCCGGGGCTTCGTCGAGCGGCAGGTCGGCGGCGACAGGTTCAATATATTCACCGGTGAGTGGGGGTGGGGGGATGTTAGCAGGTGTCCCCCCACCGTACCTCGGAGAGCACGTTAAGCTGTTGATTCCAGTTTGTTATCACAACAACTGATAATAATTGTTAGCTCTTGATAAGTAATCTGCTCTTATCCAATGAATTACTGGTTCACCCTTGGGGTTACCGAGATCAGATGGTAATTACTCTGTGTAAAAACTAGTAACCTGTCAGATCTGGACAAGAGTAATAACTACTGTTTGACGGTAGAATATTTGACACTGCGGTATTACCTACCTAGCCTGCCTCTCGCAACAAAAGACCTACCCCCAGTGTGACTGACTGCACTGGTGCAATAATCTCCGCTGTGACAGGGATTATCCCCACATAAGGTCATCACGTCCCGACACCTGAAAAGATCCTATAATAACCTACTAATCCTTTCACTCCTCATCCAAATGTTTCTGTGATCAGGTTACTATGAAAGAAAAGCTCCGGACGGTGAGAGAGTTGTCCGATCACAAATTTGGTTTTAACATTTTAAATTTTTTCATTAATTGTAGTAGTTTTTGTACCATTATCATATTAGAATCTTTCAAGTATGAGTATTTTCATAATGAACTTTAAAAATATAGTTTCTTAAAATACTTTCTAGAAACAGGTCGGTACTTCTGAAGACCATCCTTCTATTACTTAATAATGCAGTACTGAAAAATAAATTGTGAATGCCTTTTTGTTTTAATTATTAAAAATTTTTATTTGGAAAATTTTACCCTTTTATAACTGCCTCATATAAGTTGAACCATGCGCGGTAACACGTTGTTGTGTGTCTCAACCGCCGCGTAACTATAGCAACGCGACGACGCTCGACCCGTTTGATTGACCCGTTTGACCCGTTTGAGCGGTGTGCACACGGTTTTTTTAGATCTTTGAAAACAATTATTGGGAATTAAATTTAAATGACTGAAGAATTTATAATACGAGTTTGAGATATTGAAAATAGTGATTCTGAATTGGATTCCTCAACTGACACAGAAGATCTCACACACAAGTCACAACTGGCCCAAGTTCTGGTGCCACACCACTTGAAAATCGTATAGAAGGTGTCATCCCAATAAGTGACAGTGATTCAAAATGTACAGTAACTATTATTATATTTTTTATATACCTTTATTTCTATTCTATTTATTTGTTTTATTCTATTTAAGTAATTAATAAATAAGGAATTGAATTTAGAAGATACAATAACTGTATTATATACTGAATTCCGTTTTCCCACTTTATAAAGAATGGATTTAAATAAGACGAAATCAACATTTTTGTCTAACATTTATTGCGCAGAAGCCGCCATTTTGGTTCAACTTAATTTGATTTACTACCCTAACATATATTTTGGACATGACCAAATTTTTAACCAACTTCAAAAAGGAGATCCTCCTTTTTGAAGTTGGTTAAAATTTCAATTCAATTGGTATTTCTTTTCTCATTTACGTAAATCTTTATGATTTATTTTGATGCGGAATAGATGCCATTTGGTCCCATAAAAATTAACGTAGCTAGTAGTTTTTATTTTATGAACATTTTTGTTTTCGTGGATGATGTAATTTTAGTTTGTGTACAGCATTTTTAAGAGTTTTCATTTAGGTTGATGTATTATTATTAATATAATTTTCACAAAAAAAAATAACATAAACATAATCAAAATGTAGGAAAATTTTGTTCAGAAGTCGATGCCTTCTTTGCCAAAATTTTACTCAGCAGAAACTTCTGAAGAAATTCTTAAGGACTTTGAAAAATTGTCAACTTTGAGATATTGACTCTTAAATCTCCTTCGCCCAGTAACTTCACCAGCTGCAGTGTCCTTCAAACCGAAACACAGTATACCGCTTTATGGTAGAATAACTGACATTGCGGTGGTACCTACCTACCAGCCTCGCCCAAAATAGGCCTACCACCACAATTCTAAATATATCGGTTCCCCAGGTTGCCCGGCCGCGAAGACCTGCACGCTCATCCTCCGCGGTGGTGCGGAGCAGTTCCTCGAGGAGACGGAGAGGTCGCTGCACGACGCCATCATGATCGTCAGGCGTACCATCAAGAACGATGCTGTCGTCGCCGGTGAGTTCTGTGACCGTTTAGACGGTACATAATTTATATGGCCTGTAGACTACAATTATTTAATTAATTATTAATGAAAGATTGCAGTTTATTTAAGGATCCGTATTCAAAGAGTCCTAAAGAAACCCTATAACTGGACGCAAATAAGCAATACCATGTTAACCCACACAAATGTCATTTCGAGAAAAACGCGTTTGAAAATTTTGAACAACTTGCTTTATATGAGTTTTTTTATGTATTGGTCAAGCTTTTGGCAATTTCAAGATGTATGTAACTTACATATTTTACTTATTTTCACATAAAATAAGTATACAAATTACATATTTCGTATATAATATAACTCAAAACGTTTGAAATAATACATAAATGGCAAGATTTAAAAATGGGTTTTTTAGAAGTTTTAAAGCTTAAAACCCTAGAAATATTAAAGAAAAAGGTTCTTCAGCCATTTAACAACACTTCTGCATATATATCTCAGTTTTTTCAATTTTGTGGGTTGACATGGTATTGCTTATTTGCGTCCGACTAACTTCCATCCGTTCATCTTATTCATCAGACTATACGACTGAAGTAAAACTTATTTAACTCTTTCTATATGTATTGAAATTACGAAACAATCAAGAGATCACCGTTCGCGTAACGCTAGCAAACTCGCAAACGAACTACTCACTGAGATATACATTTATATCATGCACTAGCTATGAGAGGAAGAGAGAAAGAAAATTTGCACGCGCACATCTCTCTTACCCGTACATATACGAATAATATATGAAACGTAACCATCTCTATCACACCCAAAGTCAAGCGTGCTTAAGGAAGTTTAACTTCAAAACTAAAATGGCTTATATGGTGACCCCGTACAAAAAACTTGATATTTTTAAAACTATGGTGGTACAGAACCCTCCATTTGGGAGTCAATTAACAACATATTTCACACAGGTGGTGGTGCAATCGACATGGAGATATCGAAGCACCTCCGAGACTACTCCAAGTCCATCGCTGGCAAGGAGCAGCTACTCATAGCGGGAGTGGCTCGGGCCTTCGAGGCCATACCGAGACAGCTCTGTGACAATGCCGGATTCGATGCTACCAATTTGTTGAACAAGCTTCGACAGAGGCATCACCAAGGTAAGACGCTGTTTGTAGTGTTTTTAACCGACTTTAAAGAGGAGTATTGCAATAACCAACATCTTTATAGGGTTTGGTACCTAAAGGGTGCCCTTTTACTAGGCCTGTGATGTCCCTCCATCTATCTGTCTGTCTGTACCTCATGAAATGTAATTCAAATAAATGTAATTTGAAAATTCAAGGGCGTGAGTCTAAGTGAGTTAGTGTGAGTGAGTGTGAGTGACTTTTTACAACAATTCAGTAACTTTTTTAAAAATAGCTTGAAACGTTATTTTTGGACTAGTCAGAGATATCAGTAACTTCTCCTAGTAGTAACTTTCTCCTTTTTAAAGTTGGTTAAATTTTTTAAATTTTATTATATGATTTTATTACATTATAGCCGATGATTATAAAATACGGATCCAATTTCTGAAAGACTGTGAGGATCTATGTATTGATAATGAGGCCATAAACAGTTCACTTATGGAGATACGGTATTGCCTAGTATTGATAGTCTTATGGGCTGGGATCCATAGATTTGGATGGAAAACACCCGATGTCTTAAGACTGATGGCTTAAGGTGGGTTTTCCCACCGTGCCTCAGAGAGCATTTTCAGCTGTCGGTCCCGGTTGTTATCATAACATCTGATAATAATTCTTCGCACTTGTGAGGTAATTTGCTCTTAAAACTAAACTAAACACTAGTAACCTGCCAGATCAGGATAAGAGTAATAAGCAGACCCTGGCTAAATACCAACTTTGGATGAAATCAACTTTGAGCTTCCGCGAAGGCTGTCCCTTTTTCTCATCTGGGTCTCAGTACTCTGCCACCCCCGGCCCGGTGATACTGTCAAGGCCACTAGGGCCAATTGCAATACACAATCAGAAAAAAACAAACAAGCATACTTTTTAATGTCACCAGGCCGATGCTAATTAAGTAATTTTTGTGTTGTGATCACCAGGTGGCACGTGGTTCGGTGTGGACATTCAGAAGGAGGATATATCTGACAACTTCTTGGCATGCGTTTGGGAGCCTGCCGTTGTCAAGATCAATGCCATCACCGCAGCATGCGAGGCCGCTGCTCAGGTGAGTTATGGGGCCTTGAGGGCCTGTGTTTTATTATAGAAGATCAATTTTTGGGAGGGTAATTTTATAAAGTACCAGCTTTCGTCTTTTTGTCTGGTGCTTAGAATAACTTTTGTTAATAGGAATTTTTTATTATAATATACCTGAATGGGGGTCCCGATAACAAAAATAATACGCTCTCTAAGGGTTCCGTACTACATATATGTAAAAACGCAAAAAAAAAAAAAGATTGTTGTATGTTGAGCCTCCTTAAATAAGTTTTGTATTGTCTTTTTTGGTATTTTTGTTATAGCGACAGCAGAAATACAGCAAAATCAAGAATCTGTAAAAACGAGATACAGCCTAGTGACAGACGGACGGACAACAGAGTTTTAGTAATATTTGCTTTGCTGAGATTTGCTTAAATCAATTTTTTTTAAATAGTCAAAATGGATTTTTTTCCATGCATTTCTATTAGTATTCAGCAAGGTCCAGACCAACATGACACTCCCCCTCCCACCTATGCCCATAGAATCCTACGTTCCCCAGACACTATGAAAGCTGATTTAAAATATGTAATTTTTTCCTTTCAGATTCTATCAATCGATGAGACGATAAAGAACGTCAAGTCCGGAGGCGACATGCCCCCCCAGGGGCGCGGGATGGGCCGCCCTCGTATGGGATAGTACCCCAGCACCACTACAATAACAGACTCCGTGGGATTATGGGCCTCACTGCCTTGTCTTAGCGCATTCGCGTATACCGCTGTCTCGCTCACTCCAAAAGGCAATATAACACTTTAACATCTATGTATAATGCTGTCTCTCTCACACTCAAAGGATATTTTGTATACTTTTGACAGCGGAAAGTCTTAAAGGATTTTGACATGGGGAAGTACCTAATTGTTCTTTTGTCTTTTTCTTTCTTAACGCGTTATAAGCACTCCAGTGTCTTCTCGCTCTAACATTTGCAAATTGTAACAAATATTAAGTGTCAAAACCCTCAAAAAAGTTTGATATATTTTTCCGATGTGTGACCGAGATAGTTGCCTTTCAATATTACTTTGTCCCTTTCTATCACATGTAAGAAGGAGACGCCGATACTGGATTTCAATTGAACAATAAATTTATAAAACTAATAATTTGCTGTCGTAATCTAGTTTTGTTATAAAACAGCATTAAAATCGACTCAACGGTTAAATTTTATGATTTATAAATTGTTTTATTACAAATAATATTCCTTTCTTACAAACAAAATATCCAATGATTCGTTGGTGCTCCTTCGTAGACCGAACATTCACGCTACGTAACGAAGTTAGTCACAAGCCTGCAACAATACGTGTGACTAACTTAGTTTGGATAATCTCTGTCACAGCAGAGATTATTGCACCTGTCCAATCAGTCACACTGGTGGTAGGTCTTTTGTTGCAAGAGGCCGGCTAGGTAGGTACCACCGCAGTGTCAAATATTGTACCGCCAAGCAGTAGCGTCTGGCATTACTGTGTTCTGGTTTGAAGGGCACTGTAGGCTAGTGAAATTACCGGCTAAAGGAGATTTAAGAACCAGTATCTGGAGGTTTTCAACACGTGAGTTGTACCTACTAATGCGTATTGCTAAACGTAACGTACGTGCGTACGAAGGAGCACCAGTGAGTCTAGACATTTATTTCTGTATGAAAGGACTGGTCCTTAGTTTATACTAATTGTAATGAGTATTCGCTAGAATCTTCGCTATGGAACGCTTCACAAAGTTAGATAGTAAGTTATTTTAGTTACGGATTTAATAAATTAAAAGTATTAACTGAGATTTTTGTTTTATTTATTAATAACTTCAGTTTAATTACATTGTATATAAGACCCGCAACAGCAGTAGTAATGCCATGCTTCTTCCAGCAACCCTAAACCCTAAGACCGGGGAAGTATAACCCTCTCAAAATCAGCGTAAGGTAACAGGTACTCTTGCGTTTCATACGGTGAGAGAGCGCCGGAGGCCTAATCTCCCACTCCTTCTGTGTTCCCTTTCCTCCTATCCCGTAGGTACTCTGCGAAGGGGCACCAGCAAGTCTGACATTTTGTCTGTATAAGAGTGCCGATCTGTCGACACATTTGTAGCGTTGTGGATAGCGAGTCTGCCTTTAGGTTCGACGGTTGCGGGTTTGATCTTATAAATCTGTTTCGGTCTGGGCGTTTGTTCTTGTGGGTCCAGCACGCAGCAGCACGTTAAACTGTCGGTCCATGTTACTATCACAAACATCTTGACTATAGATAAGTTCATTGCCCTTAACCAGGAAGTTTCTGGTTCGCTCTTGGGGTTGCGGAGGTCAGATGGCAATCGCTCTGTGTAGAAATTAGTAACCTGTCAAATCTGGACAAGAGTAATAAGTAGACCCTAGTTAAATACTCGTAAAGTAACGGGAATTAAGCTAGGAAGAAGAGGTCTGTAAGTTTATGTCCACAAGAATAGACAATATCTTTTTCTTTTTTGAAGTTCGTTACATAAGCTTAAGCTATTGTCGTACTTACTCCTAACGCAAGCTACGAGTTTATGTGGAGGCAAAGAGATTTAAAGATATATATATATATATTAGTAGTATGTATACATTGAATGTCTATTTGGAGTGCAATAGCAGTATTAGTAATGACTTGCATTGCTACTTTTTTTCAAACTAAAAGACAAGAAAAATAATTAAATATTATTATAAGTTATTAATAACAGGAATGGAACTTGGCAGTTACTTTTTTGAAATGTAGATATGAAATTAGAAACTACAATTCGTATTCAAGCGTAGGGTACAATGACCCGAATACAGCGGAAACAATGAAACTGTCCGACAAACCTTCAAAGTCGCGGGAAACATTTAATTGCATCAAAAAAACATCCGTTTGTTTCCTAACAATCGTAACCTACCCAGTCTTAGATTCACAGCCTTTGAAATAATACATTATATATGTGGTTTCAAGAATTATATTACCTCAAAGAATTATTTACAGAGAAAACAATGTTTATACAAAAATAATTCAGTTTAATTGATTGACAGTCGGATGTTAACCAAAAAATCAACAATACAGTTTTTTTTTAACTTATTGTATTTCGATAATTGTAAGCATAAAGCCAACTGAAAAAATTAAAAAGAAAAAATTGTTACTAAAAGAATTTGTAGATTAAAAATAAAAGTATAGATATTTTCTATGAAAAAAATTTGAAACTGAAGAATGATTAAAATATTTTTCGGTCTATGCTTGATATTTTTTCCTATGGTGTCGGCATGGACGGTGGATTTGAGTGAAGTGAAAAAAATTCTTATCGAAAATGAAGTTCAACGTAACGATGAATTAGGAAATGATGAAAACGATATAGTTAATGACGAAAATTACGCAAAGAATTTTGGATACCAGAGCTATAAAGAAAAGGATGTGAGTATTGTCTTAGACTATGTGCAACCAGCTTTATTTTATTTCTTTGCCTATATTCTTTACAAAAAAAGAAAACCAAAAAAACAGAAAAATTTAGATACGAACTAACTGAAAACCGTATCAAAATCTTTATTAACAATGAAGACCTCATTCATAAATTACATTACAATCTATTACGAGGTTTATTAAAATTAATAAAAAAATAAAATAAAGAAATAGTTACCCTTGATTTCATTTCCTAATACATAATATTTATTCCGAAACTAGTAATGCCTTGAATTGAGAACCTTCTTTGGAGGAATATGATATTTATCATCAAAATCGATTAACAAAAAAAAAGACAAATATATCACCAACATTTTTAAATCAGTTAAAAAAGTTCTTAAATTTCTTATAGTAAGAGGTATTGAAAATTTTCAGGTAACCACTATTATACAAAATGGAAGTTTCTATCTCGAGGGTCTGAGCAAAGCGTTAATGTCGTATAGACTTACACTGAGAAACTGTAGCATCAATAATTCTACAGAAGTAAGTATTTAAAATCGATACATATTCAGGCAAAGACGGCTTATTTTTGTCCTCTTTTTGTTTTTGTAATAAACCCGAAAATTTGGCTACAATGTTTTTACAAAAAAATTTGAGACAGAAAGAGTTATAAAATGTCCCGCAGTTCGTCGTGCCTTTTGGCATAGGACTCCCCCAACTGTCTCCATTGTATTCTATCATTAACAACTTCTTTTTTGTTTGCTTCTTCTTATTATTATACCCGGTATTTATGGGTCTGTTTATATTCTTATTCAGATTAGATAGATTAGATAGTTTGTACATAGAGCGATTGGCATCTGACCTCCGCAACCCTAATGGCGAAACAGTAACTCATTGGATCAAATTATATCAAGAGTTAAAGATTATTATCAGATGTTATGATAGCAACCGGGAGCGACAGCTTAACGTGGTCTCCGAGGCACGGTAGGGAAATTCATAATGACAGACGCTGAGGGCGAAACGGATATTAATACAGCAGACTTGCTACTAACACGCCACATGCCAAATAACGGTTTCTTTGGTTTGCTAAGGAATGAAAATTTTTCATGACAGATACTGGTCGAACTTCATCAACGTGGTTATTACTGAATATACTGAAATTCACTCAGCGAGCTATGAATCAAGCTGATAGCAATTATTTTTTCGAATCAGGGCAAATACTTTGATATTGGTTGAAGACGAATAGAATATTAATAAAAAAATATTTTTCAGTCTAAAAACTCAACATCAGATCTACCAAAAGTATCACCATCTTGTAGGACCGCTGTTAACAACAGCGAGAACGTCAAACGTTTGTCTGAACTCGCACTTTTGACAGCCAACAAGTTGAGGGACAAGGCGTATGATAAGAAGTACAAGGTTGGTTGCATTTCACAAATTTTGCAGTCACTGCGGCAAAAAAATAAACGCTGCACACTCAACGGACCCCATTAGGATAGTTATATACGGAAACATACACAATTATGAGGACAAACACACCCAGACCACATGCCTGTATGATCAATATCTGCTTCGAGTGGGAATCGAACCCGCGACTTGTGGTGTTTAAGGTAGGTTTGCAGGTGCCCCAACGTCTTAAAAAAATAGTAAGCATAAAATTATTTTACGCCACTTTACGTACTATTTCATTTGACTTTGAATTTTTGGCTTTTCAGGATGACGATAGAGACGAAAATGAATTAGTCCTACAGTTGGCCTGGCTGTTGGACCGGCTCGCGTATTTGACGGGTTACGAACACAACCCGAGACGGTACAACGACAGAGGCAAGTATACGCGGGATTATTCAACGAGTTACAGACATCCCTTATTCCCATATTCCGTATCTCTTATTGCTGACTCTCTCCTTCTCCGCCTACTCATCATTTCCTTCTCCTAACGCCTCAGTCCCCTCCTCAACCCAGTCTCGATCCATCTTTGCGTTTTAATCACCCAGTCCTTTTTTTAAAATGACTAAACTCAAGAGTCCCGTAACATTTAGTGGTAGCTAAAAGGATTTAAAAATCCCCGATACCGTGTCGAAGGTCTTCGATTTGCAAAGTTTATAAACTCCAATACTAGTGTTGAATTATGTGCCTATCAGCACAGAAAACTTCGTTATTGATCACCATACGCGCTAGCGAAGTTGTCTACGCAGATAAGTGCGTATATATCATCGATTTATTTAAATAAATATTCTAATTATATTTAATACTTTAATTTCAATATAATTTAATTTATTTCATGTCATCTAATATATATTAACATAATATTAAGAAAGTTGTAACTAACAAATGTATGGATTTTAAATCTGAAATAAAAGATTATTATTTTTATAAACAAAATAGATACGGGCGAGCGAATTCATTACCTGTAACCTAGTAAATACTACAACGTCATCTCTAAGAAATACAATCTACATTACGAACTTCACCCGCTAACTTCATTCGGTTACGATTTGCACAAAATAACCAACGAACTTAGTCACAACGTGTAAACGTCTATTATATACGATTAATTTTATTTATTTTTGCAGAAATTACAACATCGACACCGATAACTAAAAGTAAAAAAGAGAAAGTCGACACGGAATCATTAGAAATCCTCGAACAGACAGAAAATGGCCGCCCGCTGTTAAAACTCCCGCCAAAAACTTTATCACCTGTCAACATAATAAAGAAGCGTTCCGTCAACGATCCTCTACTAAAAGTTATGAGATATTACGTAAAATATAAAGTTTAGAACAACTCTAATACTGTAAGTGATAATATAAATAAGAATATTAATGAAAATAATAATTTTGATGTTGAGAACGATTTGTCAGTAAGACCTATAATCAAGTCTCGGGGCTCTTTAATAAGAAAAGCTAATTTCATTGATAAGCAAAGTATACATATTGTAATAAAAGGAACATAGGCAAGTTGAACCAAAACGGTCTTCCGCGCAATCAGTTAAGGACAAAAATGTTAGACCAATGCTTAGCGGTTGCGCGGGACATTCAAACTTTTAATTGAAACTAAAAACTATGTGATTTTTTTCGTATTAAAATACTTATTTTTTATATAAAGTTAGTAAATGGGATATTTAATATAATATAAATATAAAATAAATGTAAATATAATAAATTGGTTTAGTGATAAACGTAATTTTAATTCTTTGTTCGTCTCGCCTCGGTACGACGTAACTTCATTCTGTAAAGTTGCAAGCTCGTGACTGACTTCATTCCGCTATGGTCTATGGTGTGAATCCATTTTACTGATCAGCCTGCCTAGCAACTGTCCAGTTGTTTCAAGTGTTACTAGTTTCAGAAAGAATAGGACTGACTAATTGAAAATTAATTAATTATTTAATTTAACTGAAATAATAAATAATATTATGATCTTGCGGTCGACGCTATTATCTTTGGTTTTGTGACTGTTATCTAAAAAATTTTAAACTTTTAAAGAATGTAATAAATAAACAAATCAATAATCCACCATCTAGTTAGTAAAACGTGCAAAAAAGTCAATGAATTATGAAATATAATCATAGGCCGAAAAAACCGAAAAAAAACACGCCATTATTATGCAAAATATATTTTATTAAAATGTAATTACGCTGAACAGATAACATAAGACAATGATGGACACGTTTCGAAAATCACTTAATTCTTAAAATATTTAATCTCTTATAAACTAATCATACATTTTGTCGAAACAATTATTTCTTAACTTATCCATTTTGACAATTTCCCGCTTACAGAAAGAAAAATAACGTAGAGGGCGCTGAAGTTATGAAAAAATTTGAAAAAAGTGACGTAAAAGGAGTAAAATTTTTGATAAACCTTTTTAATACGTAACATTTTTCTGATTATTAAACACTAAAGAGCCGAAAAAATTCTAGTCCAACGCGAATGACACATCAGTTTAATGCAATAATGTAAACCCCATTGTATGTAATGTAATTATCAATTATTAAAGAAAATATTTAGGGATGTATATTTCAAATCATATATCGCATATGAAAATATATTTCTACGATTTAAAAATATAAATGTCCACACAAACCTTATGTGAAAAAGGTTTTTGGACATCAAGATAAATGTATTGGTCATTATGTAAACTGATTAACTAAATAAAAATAAAAAAATAAAAAAAAGGTTAAATTAATTTTTGTACATTTTCTTGCAACTGGCGCCCTCTACGCGAATGACGTTTTTCCTCCCAGTAGTTTTTTTGTATTTTTGAGCCGAATTTAATAAATAACATTGATAAACTTGGTAAAAATCAACGATTATATTGTTATAGTGGTTGTACTTTATGATTTTTTGAATATTAAAAACGAAAACTGCGAGATCATTAGAAGGGTTGATCGAGCTAATAAAGCGCCATCTTGGGATTTCAAAAAGACAACATTACAAAATATTGTTTTTTAAGTAACCTTAAGCAGTTATAATTCTCCTTATAATGATCTGCGCAGTTTATATTATTTCATTATGCAAACGAATAAACACACTTAAAACTAATTTATTGTCGATTTTTTCAATACTTTTCGATTTTCATATCTAATGGAATGTTCTCGAAAAATCCCAATAAAAATCTCGAAAAATCTGGTCCCAATTATTATGCCGATTTGTGACTTAAAATAACAAAGAAAAAAATCATCTAAAAACTAATTCATGATGGAAGCGATATATAAATAAATTTAAAAATCCAAAAAATTGAAGGCACTTTATCTTACACCTAAAGACCGAAAAGATCTTAACATATAAAGGCACGAACAGACAAGAATGCGAATTTTAATAAATTAACAATAAGTAGAATTGGCAACACTCGATAAATGTTGCCATTAAAAAAATTATGATTTCTTGAGGTAAGTTTACATGTGGCTCTGAGGTCTCTTCTTTCTGCTGAAGAGGCCTCCGAAGACGCCCTTCTTATCTTTCTTCTCTTTCGTGCCGCCGACTGATAATTCTGACTCTCCCGAAGACCTGTGATGAAAAAATCATAAAAAAATTCGGTTCGAATCTCAATATTCTCAATAGCTCAACAGTGGAAGGGCCGACTCCGCACCGTTAAAGCTCAGTTGCTGGTTCGGTCCTGACTTCGAGCTTATTAGGAGGGGCAGTAGGATTTTTTTAAAAAGAATATTACCAATTATTGGATCGCAAAAGAAGACCGCCATCTATTGGCATTAAATATTAACAATTTTAATAAATTTTAAACAATTAAATTTTTGTTTTTCTACCCACAATTATGTAAGTTTTGTAGCGCCTTTTGTTGATGAATTTTTAAATTATAATATAATTTAATGGTAATAAATTTTTTTTAAATTCTATTAAAAACAGAAAGATTTATGAAAACTAGTATATATAAAAGACGTTGATTGTATTATAGTAGACAGTTTAGATTCTGCTCTTGAAGAGGAATACAGTATTTAAAACAAATAAAAAATAAAATATTTGTTACTATTATGGAGTTTCGAACAACCCCGGCTTATCGCCAATATATGCTTCCTTGCCAACTCACCGTGATGCTGGCCTCTGGTCCAGAGCTGGTGACCCTCCGCTCCCGGCGACGGAAGCTGGTCTGGTGCTTCCTCCACTGCTACCACCATACGCTGTTGTGAAAACTCACGTTGTTATATTGGTACTCATATTTCGGTAACCACAACCCACAAGCTTGGTATATGCGATTTTAATCCATTGTCCAGATTAATAAATAAAATTTAAGTGTCTCTTTGTGTGCAAAGCTTTTTATGTGCATAAGAATGTAATGAGTAAGAATAATTACTTTCCTATGCATATAGAAAGCTTATAATGAAATGCGAAAGTAACTGTGTCTCTGTCTGTCTGTCACACTTTCACGCCAAAACTACTGAACCGATGAACTTCTTTTTTAGGCTGTTGATTCGATATAAATAAATATGACCTTCAACGATCCTAAATGCTACGGTTTAGATTTTGTATTAAAATCGTTATTCACACGATGGACAAATGAAATAAAAATTTTATCTCTAAACCGATTTTAAAGGAACTTACTCTCAGAGATAGCTAATGTTGCAAGAATTAACTTGGGCTACTTTAATAAAAAAAAATAACTTTCTGGGAAGTTTAAAAAGACGAAAACTAAATATTGATTTAATGAGTATTAGTAATGCATGAAATAAGTGCTAGTTTTTGGGTTGTTTGTGACGATTGAGCTACAAATTTGGGGAGAGGGGGTTTGTAGGTTTGGGGTGGGGGTGGTACAAATAGACACTACAATTTTGCTTACTAGTTTGGATTATGAAGTATAAATACGACACGCATATACCAAAATATATTAATAAATACAGTACATAAAGAAAAAACCACACAAAGCTAAACTAACGACATTATATAAAAGCTAAAAAAAACTACATACATTTTGAAAACCTTAAAAGAAGTCTTTTCATAATTTCATAAAAAAAGACTTCCATATTAGATAGAATCATAAATAGTTCTGTCTCTTTCTAACACTGATAAATGAGAGAGACAAACAATATTATGATCTGACTTACAATAAGCTTATATAGACGCACCGCCATTCCCAATTTTCAATAGAAAATATACAAAATATATAAATCTATGCAAAAGCGAAGCTACAGACAAATAAACACAAAAACTAAAACACCCAAAGCTTACAAAAATATCTAAATAAAACTAATAATACATAATATAAAAGAAATATGCTTATATCTAAAGATATCGAAAAAAATCTAAGTACACCGAAGTTATACTTCTCTGTATTAACATGAAAGGAACCTCATGGTATCGGAATAAAAACAAAAATCATCTGTGATTGTTCCGCCATCTTGTTTCTGTCATAACATTATCGACAACTTCATGGTGTTGACAGTCGTGTCGCGCACATTATACAAATTCACTCTCATCAGTTTTCCAACACGAATAAAGAGAAGTGTAACTTCAATAAAAATGATATAAAATTATTGTAGAAGAAGAAATAACGCAGACGGAGCGAGCTAAAAATCAGGGCCTTTATATGTGCATATGTCAAATTGTCAGTAGTCAAAAAAAAAAAAATATTGAAATGTTTACCGAAAACTATTAAAATGACACAAGTGACAAAGTTAGACATAGGGTGCGACGGTGCCAAGCTATCTCTTTTACTCGTAGTGGGTTTTTGAATGATAAATAAAGATAGCAATATGGTTTGACATTTCGATACCAGCGTGGCAACTTTGTAATACTCCATCTATGTTTTTCTGTCTACGATAATTATAAATATAAAGCTAAAAGTTTAAAGGAAAAATATTTATAAAGTAAATTATAATTATATAACGTAAATTAATAATTTAGCAATAGCTAAGTATATAATAAACAGTAAAAACTTCCTACATTGCACTTTATGTAATACATAAAGTAGGTGATTGTTTCCTGTTCAGCATTGAAAAGAGAGAGAGAGATATTAGAATTTAATATTTATATTGAATACCAATAATAATAAGAAATTCCTCTACTAGTCTTCCCTCTTTTAACCTTCGGAGACAAAACGCAAATTTACGGTGATAAAGCAGTGTCTGTAGGCTACACTGACCGCTTACAAGATTGATTTTACCACAAATTTGAGTCTCATATTTCAGTATATTATACAAATGAAGTGCAAAGCTTTAAGCCGTGTTAAGTTTACACTACGCTACGCTACAATCACGAAGTCCCCATCTATGTCTGTCTTTCAATCAAAATATCAACAAAAACACACCCAGACCGGAATAAATGCGTGTATGGTCAATACAAACATCTGTCAAAATCTTGCAACATAATCGAATGGAGTTGTCGTTTTTGTTTGTATAGAAGGCTCTGTCCATACAAGTCTTTATGCTCTTTGAACTTTAAAATTGGTTAATAGGAACATAACTTATTATTATGAAAAAAAAAAAATCATCTCAAATTTTCTTTTCGAATACCCATATTCTTACTAATATTATAAATTCGAAAGTAGCTCTGTCTCTCTGTCTGTCTGTCTGTCTGTCGTGCTTTCATGCCAAAAGCAAAGAGCAGATTGAAATGAAATTAGCTACACAGATAACAGTCAGTCTAGAGCCAGAGACATAGACTATATTTTAATGCCAGAAAAAGAGCTGTAAGGGGTTGAAAGAGGGGGGGTGAAAAGTTGTATGGAAGTATCGTAATTTTGAGAGCTAATTTTTAGGCTGTTGATTCGATATAAAAAGTATGACATTCAAATTTTGAAGGGAGAGGAGGGGGTGTGTCTAGGTGATTTAGTTCAGAGTTTGTATTAAAATCGTTTTTCACGCGGGCGAAGCCGCTGGCAGAAGCTATTTGTATTTTGTCATGTCGATATTTCCAAATAAAAGACACATCTGGAAGGTTAAACTGACCAAGTTCGCTCGCTGAATAAAAGTGCGAAGTTTCCACGCCCTGCCAATTATTATTCTGCCTTTCGTAGTTTTGCCAACCGCTGGAATTCCTGTTCGGATCAGACTTCTCCTGGTAACTCTTCGACATCCTCTGCTGGTAGCTGTTCACCAGAGCGGTTACGGACTGCTTCTCGCCAGGATTTTGTCTCTCCATTGAACTCTTGTCGAAATTGGATCTCTCCGAGGAACTCCTATCATATCTATCGTTGTTCCCTCTTTCGAGTCTTTCTGGTACATTTGAGTTCCTATCCGGGATGTTGGAGTTTCTTTCCGGTATGTTCGGACCCCGTTCAGGAAGAACTGGTGCTCGTTCAGGTATAGACGGTGGTCGTTGCGGTGGACCCATTGCGGGTACTGGTGGAACGGTTTCAGCTGCTTTTTGGGTATAAATTGAAGATAAGTTAGACGCTAAATTATTTGGGTAACAGCTGATTTTATTGATGAATTTAGTGCCAGACTCGCTTTTTATAATCTATATGACTTTCGCACAAATTTAGGAGTAATATTTAAATTTTTCCATATCAGAAAAAGTTTTTCCAGATGACATCAATATATTCAGCTATTTTACCAAATAATTAAATTATAGAAACAGCGACGAACACAAGTGCACTGACGACACATTTAAGCAGAGACATATTGAGACAGCATAACTAAAAATCTAAATGAAAATTTTGGAAAAAAAGAATTCCTGTCAAATTTTTAGAAAACTAAGAAGGTCCAAAAAATAATATTTAAACACAGTTTTATAACTTTCTGGTTTATCGAGAATATAGCAGTCAAAATATTTAATATTTCAGGGTTCCTTACCTTCGCGTTGCGACTTGATAAACTCCATATTCAGGTCGCGCCCGTTCGAGAATCTCGTCCGACCCCAAGTGTGAGAGGTCTGCTCTGAATTTCTGTAAAATATTAATAACTAACGTTACTCAATGATCCTTTAGTATCAGTCTGTATGGTCAATACAAACATCTGGCTTATGTCCGGATTTAGAGGTCTGAAACCCTGGCCCCATATTATTTTCCAAATAAAATGAACACAATAAGATTGTTGAGTATTTAACAAATATAATATTCATAATATAAAAAAATTATCGGTAATTAAATTTAAGTAGGTAAAGGTAAAACAGCAAAAAAAAAATTCAGAGGAAAATTTTTTACTACGTGTTTACTAGTTTAGTAGTATACGAAAGATCTTTTTTAAGTTTCTATTGTTGGGGCCTCTCTTTTGTGGACGTGGGTGTCTGAAACCCGGTTGCCATCCCCTAAAGCCGTGACCTGGCACAAGCGGGAATAAGGGATGTTTTATTAAAACTACAAAGTGTCTACCGAAGAATATAGAAGCCCGTACTTCCAGGCTCCAGTTCAAAAGAATGAGGTTTTTAAGTTTTCATTTACCAATTTTAATAGTTAATTTCTTATAACATAGACAAAGACCTATAAGAAATTTAATAACATTTGTTTTGGTTATATTTAGGTCAAATATGACCAAACTTTATGGTAAATAGAACAACTTCATAGACAGAAAACGAAACTTGTAATGAAATAAATAGTCAGTGGAGCATACCTGAACACAACCTCTGCTGCTTCGTCTGCGACTGGTGGGGGTTGACGCGGCGGTAGGGATGGTAGGACTGATGATTCTGGACAAAAATAAGATTTTTTTTAATATATGAGTCGTTATTTGTCGGTTTAAAGGACAGAAAAATGTATTTTTGTGGTTTTAAATCTTAGCTTGAGAAAGTTTAAAAGCTACTTTTTGATGCGAAAAAAGGGTTGTAAGGGGTTCTTAAGGGATGAAAAGTTGTATGGAAGTATCATCATTTTTAGAGCTAGAAGCTTGAAACTTATTTTTTAGGCTAATGATTCGATATAAATAAATATGATATTCAAAGTTTGTAAAAGTTGCGGTTCTGGCGGTGGTATGGTCTGAGTTGATATTTCATTCATTCCGCTTGATACCATACTCATCGGCCACCCTGAAGAGCATTGTACGCTGAAAAATATTTTTAGAAAAATTAAGTATGTTAATATCTGCTACTCTATAAAATTAATTTTAAAACAGGACATTCCATCAGACGGATACGGGTTGACTTGTTGTAGGTTAATTTTCTGACCATATATATCGATGCGGAGCACGAACCGGCCACCCATCCATCCAGTGTCCACGCTCAAATGCACCTAACTCACCGATGTTCCTGTCGGGCGTGGCGGAGGCGCGCTGCGACTCGCGGTGCTCCTGCAGGATCTCCGCCTGCGTGCGCGTGCGCCGCGCCGGCTCCGGCGACGACGCGGCTGATGATGATGATGAAGCGTTCCTGGTGGTGATCATGACTTGGTGAACACATTGTTATGTCAAGACATATGGATGAAGTATTTCTTGAGACGGGTGAAATGATCGACCTACTTTATACAGAATTTTTAAAATAAAAATAAAAATGTAAAAAAATATGTAATCTGCCATTTTGTGGCGGTTCAATCTTGGTATGATCATAACTAAGAACATTTCAAACACAATCAAACGCATCCACGCACGAACGCACCTAGGTACGCACGCACCCACATACGTACCCAAACACACACACACACACACACACACACATATACACACGTCAACTTTATAACACCCCGTCTTTTTGCATCAGGAGTAAAAAAGAGATTATATTTTTATCTATATTACGTTATATATTTCGGTTGGTTGGTTAATGTATTATAAGGGTATGTTTTTAATATGATCTGTATACGCACTGCTGCAATCGTCTCCTGATGTCGGCGGTGGGCGAGTCCCCGGGCGGGCTGTAGGGCGTGAGCTGCAGCTGCGGCGGCAGCTGCGCGTGGAAGGCGATCTTGGCGACCCAGTCCTGCATCAGCTCCTTGCTGGCGCACGCGAACAGGTACTCCGCGCCGTCCGCGCACGACAGCCGGAACACGTTCGCGCGCTTCGTGTAGTCGCCGGCGGGGTCGCAGCGCGCCTGCAACGTCACGCGAGCGTCACCGACATGCTAGTGACGTCGGCCTGCCAAACTGGCCACTTTCTTTTGTCGCAAGAGGCCGGCTAGATAGGTACCACAGTAGGTAACGCAGTGTCAAATATTCTACCGCAAAGTTTGAAGGGCACTGTAGGCTAGTGAAATGAATGTGCAAAAGTGATTTAAGAACCAATATCTCGAGCAACGGCAACCGTTTACCATCAGGTGGACCGTATGCTCGCTTACCAACTCATGACCGGGTCTACTATCTAAGACCACCAGTGACGCTGTCAAGGCCACAAGTGTCAACAGCAATAGATATAAAATACAGGTTTAGTCTGACACCTCAGCGGGTATCATCAGTAGGTCGAAGGGGAGTGGGGGAGGGTGCCGGTGACTCACGTTGAGTATGGCGACGGGCGGCGCGGCCGCCTTGCTGTTGGCGAAGTCCAGCTCGTCGCGGAAGAAGCACAGCAGCTGCCCGCACAGCACGGCGTGGTAGCCGCGCCACGAGCGGACCGTCGCGCGCTTGCCGCCGCAGCCCGCCTCCTGCTTGCGCTCCAGGTAGCCTGCCGGGGAGGGGGTTAGTCGTGTAGTTCGTGACGTTTAGGTCTGTCCGTGAGATCACGTCCTGCGAGGTCATGTGTCGAAGTAAGGAACAAGATGTCACAAGTAACGACGGGGTCACTTCCGGGGAGGCTGGACTTTGAGGGGGGAGGTGAGGTTGGTGCTAAGAAAAACAGTAGCACATAGAAGCACCGACTTTTGTTGCAGAAATAATTTAATCCCCAAACCAATAACATACAAATTTGATGTGATCTGTATGTCCGTCTGTAGCATCGTAACTCCTAAACGGATGAAGCGATTGTGATTTTTTTTATTCTGTTTGAAAGGTGAATTGGTCGAGACTGTTCTTAGCTTGATGTAAATCGGTACAAGATGTCAGATTAGATATGTTCTAACAACTCCCTCAATATGGGTATCAAATGTAAGTCCTTGACAAGTAGAATACACTATGATAAATTTCGAATCTAAGATGGCCGCCACCACAAAATGGCGAATTAAATTTTTTAAGTCGAGGATTACTTAGGAATTTTAATTTTATTATTTTTAATTTTTTTAGTGAATGTAAAACTTATAAGAAGATAAAATTTCTATGGAACCAAACTGAAAAAGTGTTCTTATAAATAATAGAAGAGTGAAGAACGGAACGGAATTCTGAGATAAAAAAAAATACAACGGAATTGAGAACCTTTTTTAAAGTCAGTTAAGAATGGTATATTTCACCTTCAATCTCCACGGGTGGCAGCTCGTCAGGCCGCCGATGTCTGCGGAAGCTCTGCGTCCTCCTGCGCGTTGTGAAGGACGGGGTGCGTTTGGGAGTCTTCACCACCTATTGGGATATCATTGTAATTCAATTATAATTAATTATAAAAGATGACATTTTCCAGATTTTTAGGCTGCGGGACGTGACGACCCCATCGCTCGCTGTTGGGATAATCTCTGTCACCAGTGCAGTCAGTCACACTGGGGGTAGGTCTTTTGTTGTAAGAGACCGGCTAGGTAGGTACCGCCACAGTCTTTTTCATCTCTTCCATTCTTTCCCTCGGCTTGGCAACGCGCATGTGACACCTCAAGCGACTGCTCACCATCAGGCGGCCCGTACGCCCGTTTGCCACCCGTCCTGAAATGGAAGGTCCATGTGGTCAACTCACGCTCATGCTCTCGGCGCGCTTGACGTGCACGTCGGGCTTGGGCAGGCGCTCGAACTGCGGCGCCGGGCTCAGCGTCTCCTCGGAGGACGCCACCACTGCGCCCACGGCCGCCGTGCCGCTCAGCTGACGCTCCACCTGGGTGGAGAGAGGAGGGGGGTGAAGGTTAATGCTTCTTTTTGAAGATATACTCCTTCAGGCGTGTTGGGGCGAAGTGAAGAGTAAATTTTTTGGGTTCATTTGATTTTTAATTGGCACGATTTTCAATAGTATAAAGTTAGATGTGTAGCCGTTTTTGCCATTTGGCTACGGAACCCTAGAAATAAGATGGCGGAAAAATTAGTGGTATTTGTTTTCCAAAACTATTACTCATTGCATAAGAACAGTTTACTTATCAAGAGTTATCGATTATTATCAGATGTTATGAGGTAGCAATCGGACCGACAGCTTAACGTGCTCTCCGAGGCACGGTGGAGGAGGGGGACTCACAAGGACAAGCGCCTGGTGATATTTGTAAGATCAATGCGAACAGATCAGGTCAGGTGTCATTTTGCCTCCTCATTTAGGCCTTAAATTAAGATTGGCTCTCCCATGAGTACAGACCCTTGTTCGCTGAATTGGTTTAATTGTACAGACTAAATATACAACAATCGACGTAAAAAACTCTGATAGCGCGATTCAGGATTATGACCATTTTGGACCTTCAATATCGTTTGCGGAAAGTGTCGTGTCGCTACTTCTTTTCTTTGTTAAATTGAAACTCTTTGGGTATTTTCGGTGCCTTTTTTCTTAAATTTTTTACTTATATTTATTTCTTGCTACGTAATTTATTCATTTCGTAATACACAACCAGTTTGATTAATTGTATTAAATTATCAATATCCGATGCCTAACATAATATAATGAATTACATCACTACATAGTATAAAATAAGTCGCTTTCTCTGTCCCTATATCCCTATGTATGCTTAAATCTTTAAAACTACGCAACGGATTTCGATGCGGTTTTTTAATAGATAGAGTGATTGAAGAGGAAGATTTATATGTATTTAACATCAAAACTACTGGATCGATTTTAATAATTTTTTCAGTGAATGACATAGCCTATATATTTTACACCCGCGCGAAGCCGGAGCGGGCCGCTAGTACATATTCATTTTTGTCTTTTATTTTCATGGCTATATAAATAAATAAATAAACGCTACACACTCAACGGCCCCCATTAAGATAATTATATCCTGTGTCACATGACAATGACAAGGACAAACACAACCAGACCGGAAAACATGCCTGTACGATTAATACAAACATCTGCTCCGAGCGGGAATCGAACCCGCAACCGTCGAGGCTTAAGGCAGACTCGCTACCCACAACGCCACAACGGTGTCGAATAAAATATGTTTTATAATAAACATATGTTTTATATGTATATATGTACATACATATATATGGTTCCTCTTTTGTTTTTTTTTTTACAACAATCGCTACTTTTTTAACAATAGTAAGCTCACCAGCGCCGGCCTCTGGTCCTGCAGCTGGCCGGGCCTGGCCTGCTGCAGCTCGGTCTCGCGGCGCCGCTCCTCCGTGAGGCGCTCCATCTCGCGCCGCTTGACCTGCTGCAGGCGCTCCGCCTCCTGCCTCTCGGCGAGCCTCTTGCGCGCCTCCTCCTCCTCCGTCAGCTGGTCCTTGAACGCCTTCTCGATCTGGGAGGACAGGTTTTGGATATTAGTTTTTTAATTGACGATTCTGTGGCGCAGCGGTAGCGAACCTGCCTTAGGCGCCCCAGGTCGCGGGTTCGATTCCCGCTCTGGATGTGATTGTCCTTTTCCTTGTGTGTGTCTCCGGACACAGGATTATAAAGAAAGAACAAACAAAAAAAGTCTCAATAGCTCAACGGTAGAAGAGCCAACTTCTCGTGACCCACTTGGGTTATTTTTGTGCCCATTCCTAGCGCAAGCTTATTTGGGGGGACAATGGGAATATTAGTAATGCAAAATCAGAGAAACATTATCTTCGCATCGACATAAAGTCTCGTTTCTTTTTCCAAGCTCCCCTCCCTGACCCTCACGTTACCCCCCCCCTCCTCACCAGGGTGATCCTGCGCAGCGCGAGGAACTTGTCCCGCTGCGCGTCGATGGTCTCCTCCAGGTCGCGGTGGCGGTTGATGAGCTCCTCGGTCTGCGCCAGGCTCTCGCCGTACTTGCCGTCGCGCACCAGCGGCACCCTGGGGACGAGGACATGCTTGTTGGTTATGGATGGCAAACAAGCATACGGCCCACCTCATGGTAAGCGGTTGCCGTAGCCTTAAAGCACCGTTAGTAGGTGCCACTCGCGCGTTGACAACGAGAGATATTGGTTTTTAAATGTCCTCTGCCCAGTAACTTCACTAGCCTACAGTGCCCTTCAAACCGGAACACAGTAATGCCGGACACTAATGCTTGGCGGTGGAATATTTGACACTGCGGTGGTACCTACCTAGGCGGCCTCTTGCAACAAAAGACCTACCACCAGTGTGACTGACTGCACTGGTGGAATAACCTCTGCTGTGACAGAGGTTATCCCAACAGCGGGCGATGGGGTCGTCACAACCCGACGCCGCGAAATTGTATTATTTTTGGGATTTTAGATACAATAATTTTGACACGCGTAAAGGTCAGACTTATGTCTTATAAATAGGTTTGTAACTAATTATTTATCTATGTAAAGGCAAAATTTCAATTTGTAAAAATAAAAAAGGAAAAATAAAAAGTATCTAGAAATTTTCGAATTAGGTTTTTCAAAATTTGTAGATTTTTTTGAAAATGTATATTCTTTACATTTCCAATTCAGTAAAGGTAAAATTTAGACCCCTGGTCATATTTTCACATTTTTATCGATCACGTAATATTTATTTTTACCTGCTAGATATCCACTGATCCAGAGCATCAGCGTCCCTCAAGAACAGCAAGGCGTCGAGATGGTGCTCGTAGATCCGAGCCCGCGCCTTCCACACCCCGTCCAGGGCTCCTCTGCGGGACTTCAGAGTGGATATGCGCGTCTCCACCTCCTGGGACATGAAGTGACCTTCGCTGACCAGCTTCTCGCCTGTGGGGAAGAATTTGATAAGCATTTGTCAAACAATAATAAAAATTAGCAGTCAAGTGCGTGGTGGATCGCGCACTAAAGAGTTCCGCAGTTTGATGATGAAGAATCTTAAGGAATTTAAATATTAACGAATCGAAACCGACCGCAAATATAAGTTTGTAATTTCATAGTAATTATTAAAATAATATGAAAAAGCAAAGTTATAGAAAAATCCTATATATTTCTGAAATTCTTTAAGGTATCTTCTCCAAAATATTTATTTTGAAAAATGTTTTTTTTTTGATTCGTTGAAATTTCTATTACTGTTCTACTATGGCATTTAAAATTCTGGCAAAAATTTGAGCTTGTAGGACATCAAATAAAATTTCAACTACATTTGGTTTGAAGAAGATAGGTGTACAAATTTAAGAGATATATAAGTTTTTTCCATAACTTTGTTTTTCATATAACTTTTAATAATTACTATGAAATTACCAACTTACTTTTGTAGTCGATTTTAATTCGTTATTATTTTTAAAGGCCTTAAGATTCTTCATAACCAAGCTGTGGAACGCTTCAGTTTCAACTGTGCGTGGTCCACAACGCACTTGACTGCTATTTTTTAAACTACAATCATAAAACTTTGTACATGTTTCAACATTTTTTAAAATTCCCCTCTGAAGGGTTGAAATGGGGGGTGCAAAGTTAGTATAAAAGTTATCCACGCGGACGAAGCCACCCGCAGGGGCTGGTGCAGTAATATGCTCTCACCGTCCGCGTAGAAGGTGAGGAAGCTCTCGTCCTTGGCGTCCATCTCGGCGGCCACGTCGCGGTGGCGCGCCGCGAGCCGCTCCGCGCCCGCCACGTCCGCGCTCAGCTCCGGCGCCGTCACCTTGGCCAGGGTCTCGTTGGTCCACGCCCTGGGGTGCGCCGGGGTGTAATGTACTCGTTATACGTGACGTTTTTTGGAACGAAGTTCCTTATCGCGCATTGTGAAAGGGGGCTAGACGGAAAAAATTCTTACGAAAAGTTGTCACGACACTTTTGCTATAGTAAGCTATTGTAAGCTGTGCGGCGTCGCATGTTTCTCTGTCTGTCTCTCTCTCTTATAGAAAGCAAGCCAGATATTTTCATTTCTATTTCGCATTGAACAGTGTGGTGTCGCGACGATTATTTTTGTTGAGTGTATACAGGTTTTATGTAAATAATAAATAATGTTAATAATAAAAAAATATTATTATAACTTAAAAAAATAAAATTTTATTACAATTCCTTCACTAATTAATCGAAAGGAACTTCGTTCCATCCGGGTGCCCTTGACACCTCTCAAGTTTTTTTTTTTATATATAAACGCCGAAGGGCAAATAACTCTACTCCACCTGATGGTAAGTGGAAGTGGAGTCCACACGCGTATATACGGTTGCAGAAGGCGAACTGTACTAGCCGCAAGGTGCCTCTTCACGCTTCGTTTGAAGGACCCCAGGTTGTAAGAATGAGGGAACACGTGTGCCGGTAAAGCATTCCGTTTTTTTTTATTTCTTTTGACGTACTCATAATTGACACGTTGTATATGACCCACCAGTGAGGGCAAATCTGCTACGCTACGCTACGCTCTAAATAAGACTTTATTGGGATCTTTTAGATATTACAAAAGTAACTGTTTCGGTCGGAGCGTTTGTCTTTGTCCTGGTCGGGTCTCTCCACTATGTCTCGGAGAGCACGTTAAGCTGTCAGTCCCAGTTGTTATCACATAACATTTGATGATATTCGTTAACTCTTGAAAAGTAAATTGCTCTTATGGTTGCGGAGGTCAGATGGCAATCGTTCCGTGTAAAAACTAGTAACCTGTCAAATCCGGATAGGAGTAATAACTAGACCCCCCGTTCATGCAAAACTGTTCATCCAACAGAAGTACATATAAAAATACAAAAAAAAAAGTTTTACACAATACTTAGATGCACCCCCAATTAATGTAGAACACAACATGCCATCAAATTAAATAGTGTTGATAAACGAATAAAATAAACGATAAAAATTAGACTAAAACAAAATTATAAACATTAAAAAAATAGAAAAAACTTAACAAAAAAAAAAAAAAATAATGCTAATAAAAGAAGAAGTTGTACGTGTGTCTGTGTGTATGTATGTATGTGTGTGTGTGCGGCACACTCACATGAGGTCCTGGTAGGTGTCGAAGTAGGCCTGCAGCTGGTCGGCGAGCTGCAGCTGCTGCTCGCTGCGCGCCGCGCGCTGCTCCAGCGCCGCCAGCGCCTCGGACACGTCCTCCAGCTTGGCGAGCACGTGCTCGCGCGCGTCCGGGAACGCGCCGCCCAGCCTGAGCGGCACGAGCACGCACAGAGCACGTATTGAGCGTTTATTGACAACTTTGAAGATGCGTTTATTGATTTTCAAAAATAAAAAGTCGATAAGCGCTTTTATTTTCTCTTTCGTTTTCATTTTGATTTTCTAACAATTATTATTATACTTAAAATATATATATATCTATAAATAAATCACTTTTTCATGTTCCATGTGTAAAATCTAAATATTATATACATAATACCTTTATATTTCGAGCGTAGTAAATTTTCCACATTGATTTTTAATTAGTTTGTACAATTTTTAACTAGTTTGTATGACGACGATGTGGCGCAGCGGTAGCGAACCTGCCTTAAACGCCACAGGTTGCGGGTTCGATTCCCGCTCGGAGTATAATATGTTTGTATTGACCATGCAAACATATTTTCCAGTCTGGGTGTATTTGTCCTTGTCATTGTGAATGTTTCCGGACCCCGACACAGGATATTACTATCCTAATGGGGGCCGTTGAGTGTGCAGCGTTTATTTATTTATTGATTTTTAACACTGACACGATTATACAATGCAAAAGGTTAATCAGAGAACAGTTTTAATTTTTTTTTTAGTTTTAATTTAGTTCATTTTTTTTTAATCTTTCTCTGTCATTATTACTGCTCGTCACATGTGAAAGACGTCAGTGGAAACTTAATTGGTGTATGTACCATTTTTCATTTTTTATTGTAAAACTACCTCAGTACTGTATGTTACCGAATACAAAAAAAAATGGCTAAAAAATCGTGGCCAAGTTTAAGCTCAATCGGCCAAATCGAATGCCCATCGGAGCTGGTCACCCCGGTCGCACCTGTCGGCCTCCGCGGCGAGGTGCCGGTGCTGGCCCCGGATGGCCCGCAGGTCGGCCCGCAGCGCCCGCAGCTGGTGCAGCGCGCGCGGCAGCTGCAGCGCCGCCTCCTTCTCCGCCACCCACGCCAGCGTCTCCTCGGCGCAGCGGTCGAACTCGTGCACTTGGCGCGCGCCGGCCAGCGCCTGGAACGGTATCGCTCATCAGATTGTTTCATGGGAAGAAATAATAAGCATCATTCATTCCGCTCCATTAACGCGATAGTCGCGGGTTCGATCCTGACCCCTTAAGGCATTGTCGTACCTACTCCTAGCGAAAGCTTCGAGCTTATTTGATGGCACAATAGGAATATCAGTAAAAAAAATGCCTTGTAAAAGCATTTCTAATATTCTTAAAAAAAATTCAAACCCATGCACGCACACATGCACGCATGCACGCACGCACGCACACATACACTTAGTGAGACTAAGTCACATATTTTTAACTTTTTTTTTTAAATTTTACTCTTAATTCGACGTTATCAGTTAAAGTAAAAATCAACCAATAGACCCAAACAGACACACACATTTTTCTAAACCTCACCTCTTGCCTAGCGATCGCCAGCTCCTTGAGGTCATCCCAGAGACCCCGGATGTCTTCTATCCTCTGCTTCACTCTGTCAGCCTCCGGGGTGTTCTCTTCTAGAAGTACGTTGCCAGCCTCGCATACGGCTTCTATACGACCTTCGTTTGCTGCACACATAAAAAATGGCGGTAAATAGACAATTTGGTCACTATAAAATTATTGTAACTACCGGTGCCAGGGGCTATGTTGTTTTTTTTTGATAATCCCACAGGAACCTTACATTTTTCCGGAATAAAGGTATCCCATATGTTAATCCAGGTAATACCCTATGTGTGTACCAAATTTTATGAAAATCCGTTCAGTAGTTTTTGCATTAAAGAGTAACAGACATCCATTCAATGAAACAAAACGGACTCACTATCAGCGGCCGCCAATAGCCCTGCCCTTGTCACCCCCTTCCTTTCTCCCCCTTGTTTTCCCTAAAGTCTTGCAGATTGTATGTACGTTTGTCACAATCGTGACACACAACACGTACCGTGCAGCTGCGTGAGGAAGTTGTCGAAGGCCTGCTGCAAGGTCTCCACGTGCTCCACATCCAGACCGTACTCCTCGCTGGCCGCAGTGGCCATCTGCTCGCTGATCCACTCCTGGACTTCTTCGAACTCCTGGACGAACCTGGGTATGGAGTGGTACACATTGTATATGGCCCAATAATAAACGTAACACACCCAACGGCCCCCATTAAGACAGTCATATACTGTGTCTGCGGTCCGCAGATATATACACAATGATAAGGACTAATACAGAAGACCGGAAAACATGCCTGCATGGTCAATACCAACAACTGTTTCGAGCGGGAATTGAACCTGCGATATGTGGCGCTTAAGTTAGGTTCGCTACCGCTGCGCTACAGCGTCCAGTTTTCCATTGTACGTCTTACTGGGTCCTCGCGAACGAAGATTGACGAAAGGCCATACATATATATTTTGTGTAGTACCTACATATACATCAGTCGAAGAATTTATTTTATTACATGACTTTCTACTTATTTGTTTATATTCCACGTCAAAAACTGTCGATAGAAGTGAAGATAGCCATCGTCACCCGTCTGACGTAACATGTCACATGAAGCATGTCGGTGACGGGAACACGTTTAGCATCTATCAAAAATCTTTCAATGCGGCTTCAAAAAGAAAACAATTCACAGGGGCTTAAGTTATTTTTCACAGAGTCTTAAGACGGGTTGAGACTGTCATAGCAGACTAAGCTCTAAGGTTTTTTTTTATTTGAAAAGTTGGGTATATGAATCTACTCCATTTGATGCTAAGTTGCAGTAAAGTCCAAACGCGAAGGTGGCTAATTCAGTTGCAAAAGGCAACCACGTTAGCCACCCTCCCCCCTCACTACCCGCAAGATGCCTCTTCAGGCCTCTTTTGAAAGTCTAGATTATGGGAAGGGGGAAACACGTGAACCCGCAATGAGTTCCACTTTTTAGAAGTACAACAAAGAAAACAATACAGTCTGTTTTAGACCACACTATTGAAGTAAAACTTCTCTAGCTAAAATTAGTCAGTGAGTAAAGGCTTAATCTGTCTGACTGTCTGTCTGTCTGTCTGTCGGTCAGCCTATCCGTCGGTCGATCGGTCGGTCGTTGTTTCTTACCTGTCGTTTTTTCCGTTGCATCCGTTTTGAAATCACAACGATTCTAAAGAAGTTTCACTTCACAAATTGGTAAATTTATAAGTGCACAGTAATCAGTACTAACTTGAAGTATTTCAGGCTCTGCTGCAGGCGCTGCTGCCTCTTGGCGGAGAGCAGCTTCGTCTCCTCGTAGTTGGCCTTCAGCTCGTCCAGCTTCTTGCGCACCTGCGGGTCCTCTTGACTCCGTTCCTGGAAACAGGTTTTATTACGTCACGACGGTTGGCAAACAAGTGTACGGTCTCGAGGTATAGGTAGGAATAGATGAGAAGGAAAAAAGGGGAGGGAACAGTGGGGTGGGAGTTTGGGCCTCACGCTCTCACTCATTGCACGAAACGCAACAGTACTTACTGATACTGTTACTTTACGCTGATTTTTAAGAGGAGGTAGCACTTCCTCGGTCGAGCCTGACCATTTGTGCTGGGAGGAGCATGACTCCACTACTACTAATATATATATTTAATTATAAGTAACACCAGAAAAGGGTTTTCTCTATACAATATTTTTTTTTTGTCTATTTATGAACTTATACCTCAAGAGACACATATTTTTTAGTATGGAGATGTGTTAGATTTGGGTTAGATTTTGTAATTCTCAAAGACTGATAAAAAATAATTTATAATGAACAACAACCACTGACTTTTTAAAATTTAATACTTAAAAGTTTATTTTTTTTGTGTAAAAAGGCTCTTTAGCTCTGTTTATACATATATTGAAATTACGAAATCATCAAGAGATCACCGTTCGCGTAACGCTGGCAAACTTGCAAACGAACTACTAACTGAGATATATATATATAATATTTCATATACTGGTTATGAGAGGAAGAGAGAGAACATGTGCGCGAGCACTGCTCTCTCTTGCTCCTCCGTTCGCCTCGCCCGATCACACTTTTCGTAACGCTCTCGCCACGCATTCCCCACACTTCCCAAGTCAAGTCAGCTTCACTTTGTTGTAAGGCCCCCCCGCCCCGCGCAGCACGCACCTGCAGCGCCTGGTCCAGCTTGCTGAGCGTGGGCAGGAAGGCGGCCAGCTCGCGCTGCTGCGCCTCCAGGCGCCGCATGAGCGCGCGCACGGACTCCTCGTCGCGGCCCGCCTCCGCGCCCGCCAGCGCCGCGCGCCGCTCCGCCAGCCACGCCTCCGCCTCCCACGCCTCGTTCAGCAGCTGCTCCAGAGAAGATTATATGTTATAAACTAGGCTTCGCACGTGTTAAATGTTACTAAGTTGGCAAGCGAGCATACGGCCCACCTGATGGTAGCGTTTGACTTTTTTTTTTTTTTTTTTTTTTTTTATGTTAGAAGTTGGCAAACAAGCATACGGCCCACCTGATGGTAAGTGGCTGCCGCAGCCTATGAGCGCTTGCAGCACCATTAGTAGGTGCCACTCACGCGTTGCCAACCTCGAGATATTAGTTCTTAAATCTCGTTCGCCCAGTAATTTCACTAGCGTACAATGCCCTTCAAACCGGAACACAGTAGTGCCTAAGCACTACTATTTGGCGGCAGAATATTGGGCACTGCGGTGGTACCTACCTAGCCGGCCTCTTGCAACAAAAGACCTACCACCAGTGTGACTGATTGCACTGGTGGAATAATCTCTGTTGTGACAGAGGTTATCCCAACAGCGGGCGATGGGGTCGTCACATCCCGACGCCGGTAAAACAAAAAGTACTTTTTAAAAGTCTACTTGAATAAAAATAATTTTGATTTTGAATTTGGTAAGATGGTAGTTGGTGTCATTCACACGTTGACAACAAGAGATATTAATTTTTAAATCTCTTTATTTTTTTTTTATATAAACGCCGGAGGACAAATAACTTCACTCCACCTGATGGTAAGTGGAAGTGGACTTTAGCCTAGTAACTTCACTAGCCTATAGTGCCGTTAAAACCGAAACACAGTAATACTGCTTTACGGTAGGATAAATGACACTGCAGTACCTACCGGTGATACCTAGCTACAATATATAAATTGTTTTTTTTTTTAATTAGGGTAATATTTAATAAACCGTGGCACTCTACGTATTTAACACACAGATACCGTTTAGGTGTTGTGGGTGGCGTGTCGGCCTTTAGTCTCGACGGTTGCGGGTTCGATTTCCGCTCGGGCAGATGTTTGTTAAATTTCTGTCTTGGTCTGGGTGGTCTGTGGGTCTCCCCACCGTGCCTCGGAGAGCACGTTAAGCATTCGATCCCAATCGTTATCACATAACATCGGATAATAATTGTTTACTCTCGATAACTAATTTGCTCTTATCCAATGAGTCACTGTTTCGCCCTTAGGGTTACGGAGGTCAGATGGCAATCGCTCCGTGTAAAAACTAGTAACCCGTCAGATCCGGAGAAGAGTAACAAGCAGATCCTGGGTAAAATAAAATACCGGGAATAATGCTAGAACGAAGTTAATATTTCCCTAAGACAAAGTGGAGTGGAGGCGGCCTCACCTGCAGCAGCTCGGTGCGCTCCCGCAGCGCGGCGCTGCGCGCGGCCGCCACGTCCAGCAGCTCGCGCAGCGCGCCGCGCAGCTCGCGCGCGCGCGCCTCCAGCTCGCCGCCCGCGAAGTGCCCGCGCCGCGCCAGCGCGCCTGCGCGTGCGCACACCGCCGATATCGTTGCCTCTCTACGACATTTACTTATTAGTAACTGAAGAATACACATCATATTGTCGTGATCTTAATGCAAAGATATAAAGACCAAATGGATAGCGTATCACATATTTTGAAATGGGTAAAAATTGATAGATGAACCAGCGCCATCTATGAAGTGACTGGAGCTAAAAAAATTAAAACGACGAATTTGCGAAGGGATAAAAAATTCGATGGTATTATTTAAGTCCTTAGCATACCTTTTTAGATGGCACTGAATTTTTAACTATTATATCATTTTACGCTATACAGACGCACAATCTAGTGTTCTCTATATCTATGTCTTAATGGACAACCTAGTGATGTCCCCAAAGATGACGTCACAACTTTTGTTTTTATTCAAAAGTGAGACAGATGACTTTATTCCACCTGATGGTAAATGGCAGTAAAATCCAGGCGCAAAGGCGGCTAATACAGTTGCTGAAGGGAACCGCGTTAGCCACCCACAGGCTGTCTCTTCACGCCTCGTTTGAAGGAGCTCAAATCATAGGAAGGGAACACGTGTGCCGGCAATGATTTCCACTTTTACCAAAAAAAAAAAGCTTGGTACCAACCTGCCGATGATCTCGGCCTCCAGCGCCAGGTGCTTCTTGAGCAGCGCCTGCGCCTCGGGCAGGGACGCGCCCGCCTCTTCCGAGCGAGCGGCCGCCGACCTCTCCGCCAACCTGCCACACGATACATACATTGAGATACTTGTGTCCCAACTGTGGACCTCATAAAAGCCTAACCTATCTCGAATGATGATGAAGGAATCAGGATATTGAAAGACCCACAGGGTAACCAAAAAGGTGGGCTTTTTTTAATTCATGACTGTTGGCAAACAGGCAAACGATCCGTCTTATGGTAAGCAGTCACCGGAACCTATGAACGCTTGCAATATTTGGAGTATCACGGAATGAGAGGGGAAAAATGAAGGGAACAGAGATGGGAGATTGGGCCTCCGGCGCTCTCACTCATCGCAACAATACCTACTGATACTATTACTTGATACTGTGAAAGGGTAGTACTTCCCCGTTCGAACCAGCCCTTTTGTGCTGAGAGAATCATGACTCTACAGAATCTACAAACTATAAGGTTATCAAGTATCAACCCTTCTACCGTCTAGGGTATAAATCTATAAAAATCACTAATCTGGATTTTTTATTTATTCTTCATATATAATATAACATTTTTTTTTAATTAAATCAAAATTTCCAAAATTACCATTTCGTCATTAAAAATGATATTTTTTTAACTATATTTTTTTATTTATTTATTTAAAATCACAGGTAAATCGACAGGGCCCATACATATATACCTTACAGACTAACATACATACAACAATAAATATTATAAACAACTAAATCTAACACCTCATAACATAACACTGGAAATCTTTTTATTCACTTAGGAGATATAATATATAAAATACGTCTAATTTTATCAAGTGAAATATAAGTATGTCTCACCAGCTGAACTCCTCGTCGGCGTCCCTCTCCCAGCGGTGCAGCAGCGCGGCGTCCTCCAGGTTGTCGCGCCGGATCTGTATCGGCTCTTGCAGTTGGCGGTAACTGGGGACGAGTTAATATAAATAAATAACACACCCACACCGGAACAGATTCATGTAATGTTAATACAAACGTGTGCCTCGAGCGGGAATCGAACCTGCGACCTGTGGCGCTTAAGGCAGGTTCGTTACCGCGCTACAATGTCGTCCTAGGGGTCAGTTGCTAAAAAAATTAAATTGGACTCCCAGGGGTTTTTATTTATGGTATTTTATCATTGAGGTTCAGTACGTTTATGGTAAGTTTGGGAGCCCCGTTTTCTTTCCTAGCATTATTCTAGCGGTACTATATAAGTATTTACCCAGGGTCTGCTTATACTCTTACCCGGATTTGACGGGTTACTAGTTGTTACACACAGCGATTGCCATTCGACCTCCGCAACCCTAAGGGTATATCAGTAACTCATTGGATAAGAGCAAATTACCTATCAAGTTAACGATTATTATCAGATGTGATACCAACTGGGACCGAAAACTTAACGTGCTTTACGAGGCACGGTGGGGACACAAACGTCTAGACCAGAATAGATATTTATAACAAACATCAGCTCTGAGCGGGAATTGAACCAGCAGGCTACGGTTACCAATAGTTTGGGAGCCTCTTTGCAGTATTGAAGAATTATCGATAATTTTATTATCGATTGTTGACTTTGAAAACCATTCGAGATATCGATATTACTATCGATAGTATCGATTGCGGTGTCTTAAAAAATAGTATCGATTGTTTAACATCCAATAGTATCGATACTATTACGTCATTAGACCTATCGATACTATCGATACTATTAACATGTGGCAATACTATCGATAGTTTATCGATAATATTACTTTTGATTTAACTATCGTACGTTATCGATAGGCAATACTGCTTCTTTTTGCGTGTCGGGGAGGATTATGTGAGGGACGGTTACGTGGGGTCCCGTGACAACGTCCCCACGTCACGACCTCAGAGCGTTAGTCAGGTTACGGAACTCGCAGAACGCAACGCGACCTGACAACGATTGCCGCGACGGCTAGGGGAGGTCTGTCCCCTAGGGGTGGAGGGGGTTGGTGTTTATGGAGGCTACGTGCTCTCACCGCTGCACGGCGCCGTCGGCGCGCTGCAGCAGCTCGCGCGCCATGAAGTGTCCGCCGTCGGCCAGCGCGCGCGCCGTGTCGCCCAGCGCCGCCGCGCCGTCCGCCTGCGCCGCCGCCGCCGCCTCCAGCCGCGCGTGCCGCTTCAGCAGCGCCTGCACCGACGACAGGTCCTTGCCTGCGGGGGTTGAGGGTTTGAGATTCATTCCCCACTCGCCCGCCACGGTCACTCACGAGTTACATAGTGCATTTTTAATATAATTTTAGTTGGCGAAAATAAACCAGCTTCGTACAGTCCACTGTGTTTTCCCTACCATTTGTCAACGCGCGAGTGGCACCTACTAATGATGTTGCGCGCTCATAGGATACGACAACCGCTTACCATCAGGTGGGTCGGATGCTTGGTTGCCAACTTAGTGATATAAAAAAACAAAAAGCTGGCTCGTCCGGGAAAAACTACTCTTTTACAGTGACAATATCTGTTATTTCGTGCGATGAGTGACAGCACCAAAGGCCCAATCTCCCACCCTGTGCACCGTTCCTCTTTTCCTTCCCACCCCTTTCCCTCCTATTCCACAGTTTGACAACATTTATGGCACTTGTCTATAAGTTGCGGTGACTGGTTACCACCAGACGGATCGCGTACTTAATTGCCAACCACCATGATGAAAAAAAAACTTGTTCTTGACCGAGGCAATACCTTTACAATAGCGCCCCCTAGTACTCATTTAATTCTTGTGACATAAAATTAAATATAGAAAACATAAGCCCCTGAATCTGCCGCCCTGTGTCTGACCCCTGAATCTGGACAAGTGTTCCGATTTGAAAGCTCTATTTGTTACGCTTTCATGCCTAAACTACTGAAGCGATTTTAATGAAATTTACTACAGATAGATAGATAGATTACATAGACAGATAGACAGATAGATAGATAGAGATAGATTACACTTTAGGAAATGACGTAGCCTAACTTTTATCGTGAAAAAAAAGCTTAAAGGGGTTGAAATTGGGGATGAAAATTTGTATTGAAAATTTTAGTTTATTAAAGATAAAGAACACAGGGCTCCGCCCCCCCACCGTGGTCCTCGCTGAGCAGCTGCGCCTCCACGTCGTCCAGCCACGCGGTGAAGTCGTCGAGGCCGCGCAGGTACACCCGCGCCTGGTAGGCCTCCTGCAGCCGCTCGCGACGGAGCTTCGCTGCCGACTGACATGGAGATACAACTCATTAGCATTCAATCCTTCTTTTCTTAGCAATATCCGGGTATTTACCCGGGGTCTGCTTATTACTCTTATCCGGATTTGACAGGTTACTAGTTTTTACAAAGAGCGATTGCCACCTGACCTCCGCCACCCTAAGGGCGAAGCAGTAACTCATTGGATAAGAGCAATTTACTTATCAAGAGCTAACGATTACTATCAGATGCTATGGAAAAGCCCGGGACCCACAAAAATAAACTTCCTCAAGTAGGAATCGAACCCGTGACCGTCGAGGCTAGAGGCAACCTCGCTACCAACACACCACAACGGTCTTCAATGGTCGTTTCAATTATACTACTAATATTATAAATGTGAATGTTTGTTAGAATGAACAAATGTCTGTTATTCTATCACGCAATAACTATAAAAAAATGATGAAATTTGAAACACACATAACTTATTGGAATGACACACGAGATACTTTTTATAAAAGAAAAACTTAGAATTTCCATGGGATTATAAAAACGAATTCCTAGATTAGACAAAAATTGGCCTTCACGTGCAATAAAAACGTATAGCTCGCGAAACATAAGTTGAACCAATAGCGTTGCCGCGTTGTCGCGTTGCCATAGTAACACCCCCTTGACTCGCACTTCCATTGATACCCACGAATGTGTTACTGCACATTCAAGGTTTTAGTTCAACTTATATGCCGCGAATATAGTATAGTCTGGTCAGGGTAAGGCCTGTCCTTTTTTTGCACCCAGAATGTATTTTAAAGTGGGTTGGAGTGCCTATTTTGAAGTGAAACTTCTTTAGAATTGTTGTGATTTCAAACCGGATGCAACGGAAAAAACGACAGGTAAGAGACAAAAATACAAAAATGTTGATGATGAAGCTTGCAAAGAATGAGACAGAAATATACATACTAGTTTATATACATATTCATCTCATTCTTTTGTCGATTTACGGAAGTTTCACTTCTATCGTGTGTGAATCACACACACACCTTTTTTTTTAAATTTTAGGAGTAGGAAAAAATTAAAATATTGTTTTTTTCTCACCATAAGATCCCTCCACAGGTTCTCCAGGTCCTCCACGTGTCTCGCGATCTCCTGCGACGCGTAGTGCTTCGCCTCTGTTAACGAAAATATTACGTATAACAATAATGGGACCGTTTATAAAAGAGGTAGAAATTAAGATTCTTTTAGGGTACCGTACACGAAAATTGCCAACGGAACACTATTAATTAGCCTCCGTTAAAGGATTTTATCTAGCGAACCGTAATAGGTAGGCAGTTGTAAAAAATAAAATGAAATTTAAAAACAAAGAGGAGTTCAAATACCAGAAACTTGATATTTTTATTCTATGGTGGTATGAGACCCTTTGCAACAATGCTTGCAACACTACTACTTTGATATTCTGTGGGTATGAGGTGCGAATGTGCAGTATCGGTAAGTGTTTGGTGGTAAGTATGCGATGGTGGTAAATGTTCGGTGGTGGTAAGTGTTCGGTGGTGGTAGGAGCGGTGGTGGTGTTTGATGGTGGTAAGTGTTCGGTGGTGGTAAGTTACCGATGAGGTCCTCCCCGGTGGCGACGACGTCATCGATGCGCTTCTTGTTGGCCGCCAGCTCCGACTCGAAGGCGGCGTGCTTCTGTATCTTGCTCTGGAGGTTCGACAGTTCTCTGCAAATAGATATAAATATCAATATTTGTAATATCAGGTTGTGTCTTATCTTTGTTTATATGTCTACACTTCTCGTAAGCAACTGGATCGATTTTGATGAAATTTTTTGTGTGTTCAAGTGCATACGAATGTTGTTGTTGCTGTTGGGATAACCTCTGTCACAACAGAGATTATTCCACCAGTGCAATCAGTCACACTGGTGGGAGGTCTTTTGTTGCAAGAGGCCGGCTAGGTAGGTACCACCGCAGTGTCCAATATTCTGCCGCCAAATAGTAGTGTTTAGACACTACTGTGTTCCGGTTTGAAGGGCATTGTACGCTAGTGAAATTACTGGGCGAACGAGATTTAAGAACTAATATCTCGAGGTTGGCAACGCGTGAGTGGCACCTACTAATGGTGCTGCAAGCGCTCATAGGCTGCGGCAGCCACTTACCATCAGGTGGGCCGTATGCCTGTTTGCCAACTTCTAACATAAAAAAAAAAAAAAAAAAATACGAATATGCTTTAAATTCAAAATTGGACCCAATAGGTGGCACTGCGAAGTTTCTGGTTATTTTTTGATTTATTCAGTTTTTTTCGCATACCGTCATCCCCTCCACACTTTGTCACTAAGCATTTCTAAATAGGCTGGACCGATTTTGATAATTTTTTATGGTTTTTTTAATGTCTTTTCTGTGAGTCTGACATGCTTATGTTGCGCATATCTGTTTGTGTGTGTGTGTGTGTGTGTGTGTGTGTGTGTGTGTGTGTGTGTGTGCGTGTGTGTGTGTCACCTGTAGTTGGTGTCGGTCGCTATCTGCATCTTGAGCTCGATCCACTCGCGCTCGTGCGTGAGGTCCCTCAGGAACTGGTGCAGCTGTTTGGACTGCTCCAGCTTCAGGCCGCGGAGCTTGCATCTCTCCTGGGATATTAATACATATTATTTTATTAGTAGTAGATAGAGCCATGCCTCTCACAAATGGCTTGACCGGGGAAGTACTGCCCTCCCACAGTAACTCGAAGTAAAGTAATAGTATCAGTAGGTACTGCTGAGTGTTGTGCAATGAGTGAAAACGCCGGAGGCTTAATCTCTTTTTTCCCTTTCGCCAGTACAGGCCTCTGACTGGACGTACCCCCGAAGCACAGAGACGCTCAGTCGAAATAACACTATGCGATCACCCATCCAGTGACTGATCGCACCTAAAGTTGCGTACCCCACCGATCGCTTGCCCACCCGTGAGCGTCTCACGTGTCTCGTGAGTCACATGTACCTTGAGGCGGTCGGCGCGGGCGCGCGCGTCGCCCACCCGGCCGCCGATGTAGGCGGCGCGCCGGTGGCCGCCCGCCAGCGCGCCGGCCGCGAAGCTCTCCAGCTGCACCACGCGGCCCGCCTGCGACTCCAGCAGCTTGCCGAACTCCGCGTGCTTGCGGATCAGCGTCTCCACCGCTGCAAGTATTCCACAACATCAGTCTGTACGCTCGGCGGGGTACACATTTGTCCCGGACATTTTTTTTCTAAAAATGGCGAAGGTTCCCATTTCACAATGCTATTGTATTTGTTTTTAGAATTTTTTTTAACATTTATATGTATCAGAGTTTAAAATGGATTCTTTTTCAACCGATTTAAAAAGGTGTTTATCAAGTCAATCTGCATTTAATATCGTCAGAATTACATAGTTTTTGTATACGTTATTGCAAATTTCACAAGTGTATGTATATTTTATATATCTATATGTTTGTCAACACATATCTCGAAAAGTCGGATTGCAAAATTCTTTTTTTTTTCCATTTTTCACGATTCCAATATAGATCAATGGATATATTGCTCGTTGACAAGCATCGAGGTCAACATGAGAGGTAAAGGCTCACCATCCAGGTTCTCCCCGAGGTCGTCGTTGTTGAGGAAGGCCTCCTTCGCCGCGAGCCAGTCCTCCACCAGCCGCGCCTGCTCCTTCCAGCAGCTGCAGCTCGTGGGCCTGGAGGGGAGGGGGAGTATGTGTAAGTATATTACTAATTGCTAATTTTTAGGGTCCTAAAAATCCGTTATCACTCTCTTATCCGTCTGTCTGTCCGTGTATCACCACCGATATTCTCAGGAACAGGTGGACATATTAAGTTGAAATTTATACCAGATACTGAAGTCTATAATCCCTATTAGGTATATAAAAATCAAGGTCCTGAGTAAACACTATAAAAATAATATAGACTTTCAAGAAAACTTTAAAGTATTTTAATTTATTTTATTTTCAGGATTTTTTCCAATTTAACCAAAATTGAAAATTGTAGGTGAACCGCAAGTAACCTATAAGTTTTGGGTCGAAAACCTAAATGATAGTTCCCCATTGACCTAGCTATAGTTAATAGTACAGAACCCTTCGCCCGCAAGCCCGCATCTCAATTTTTAATAAATTGTAAAATAAATTAGAAAAAAATTGAAACTTGTTCGATAAAAACGACAAATTTGCATACACTTGTCAGCTCAATACAGTCATCCAACCATCCATACATCCAACCAACCATCTAATGATCTATTCACCTATCCCCAAACCGAGTACATTTTATACCCAGAATGCGAGACCTTGAAATGTCATCAGCCACCTCCATAATCCTCAATTCCAAGTCCTACCTGAGTGAGGTACTGCTTCCTCTGCAGCCAGGCCTGGTCCAGGCTCGAGGAGAGCTTCTCGACGCGCTTCTGCTTCTCAGTGTCCTTGGCCTGCTCGGCCTCTTTCAGGAGTGAAGCGATAGCTTTCTGACGTCCGTCGATTTCCGCCTGCGAGTTATATAGTTTTAATACATATGCATATCCCAATGCATATAAAACGAGAAATTTAAGTGAAAATTCAGTAAAATCCAGGGTATCTTTGAGTTTCTTTCAGGGTATTCTTGACGACGTTGTGGCGCAGCGGTAGCGAACCTGCCTTAAACGCCACAGGTCGCGGGTTCGATTCCCGCTCGGAGCATAATATGTTTGTATTGACCATGCAAGCATATTTTCCGGTCTGGGTGTATTAGTCCTTGTCATTGTGAATGTTTCCGGACCCCGACACAGGATATCACTATCCTAATGGGGCCGTTGAGTGTGCAGCGTTTATTTATTTATTTTCAAATTTTTTTTTGCACTTCGAACAGGTCTCGTGTTTTAATGTGAAAGGGAATATAGTAAGGAGAAGAAAGGTGGTGGAAGCTTCTAATCCTTGTCCTTAAGAGAAGAGACTTTTGGCCAGCAGTGGGACATTAGTAGGCTGTTATTTTTATTTTTTTATGTTAGAAGTTGGCAAACAAGCATACGGCCCACCTGATGGTAAGTGGCTGCCGAAGCCTATGAGCGCTTGCAGCACCATTAGCAGGTGCCACTCACGCGTTGCCAACCTCGAGATATTAGTTCTTAAATCTCGTCCGCCCAGTAATTTCACTAGCGCACAGTGCCCTTCAAACCGGAACACAGTAGTGCCTAAGACACTACTATTTGGAGGCAGAATATTGGACACTGCTGTGGTACCTACCTAGCCGGCCTCTTGAACAAAAGACCTACTACCAGTGTGACTGATTGCACTGGTGGAATAATCTCTGCGGTGACAGAGGTTATCCCAACAGCGGGCGATGGGGTTGTCACATCCCGACGCCTATATATTACATATATACGACACTGGTGACAGTTCCATAACGGGGCATGACGTCACAGCAGCACAAAAAGTCTAGCTGGTGACGTCACCAGCAGTTCCCACCCACCTTCCTCTCGTGGTGCTGCTCGAGCTGGGCCTCCGCGTCGGCGACGCTCTCCGGCTCCGCGCCGTCCATGCGCTTCACCGTCTCCGACACCCACAGCTCCAACTCCTGGTGATGAAACGGTGATGGGTTAGAACACGATATATACATACATAGACAAAAGACAGTGCGCAATTATGATAGGGGACGCAACCGTCACTCGTAAAGGGGGGGAGGGAGTTAATTGTGTGACAAGGTGTCTTAAGATTTGTGACGTCACATTCTAAAATATAATAAATTTAAACATTTAAACGCGAAATTTGGTCAGATAACAAAAAACTTCAAATTTTATCTTAGCAATTTCAGCAAAATCAAAAATTATATGACGTCACACTAGAGAGGGGGTGGTGATGGACTTCTGTGATGGTCTTTATTTATCAATTTTTTTTATTTGGCTTGTATAAAAAGTGATTTTCAGAGTTCTTTCAGAAACGAAACTGGAGAGTTTTGGATGGATTTTTCCTATGGTTCTCAAACCTTGAGGTTCTCCTCGAACTTGTGCTCGGCGATGGCCTCGTCCAGCACCCTCGTCCGCTGCGCCGCGAGCTGCTGCAGCTGGTCCCACGCGCCGCCCAGCTCCGACAGGCTCGCTTCTATCTGCTCCGCTTGCTCTGGGTGACTGCGGACAGAATTAAATGTCAAAATGGCGGAAATGTCTGCCATGTTGTTTTTTTTTTTTTTTGAAAACTAATTTGCCACAAATTCGATTCCTAATCTAGGTAATTTTACTGGTATGTTTTCTTGAGCGATTTATATTTAATATTATCCTCAAAAATAAAAAATCCTGTCAATATAGGAATACGGCAGAATGGTATTATGGCGGATGACAACAAAAAATTAATTTCATTTAGACAATAGTGGTGGCGCAGTGGTATCAAACCTGCCTTAAAACGTCAATGGTGACAAGTTCGATTCCCGCTTTGAAAAATCCTGTTTTTGGAAATTATATTTAGATATAATGCAATAATGAAAAAGGAATAATATTTTTTAATATTCTTAAAGAAAAAATATGAAAAAATCGGACAGGCGACATTTGGACTCGAACCCAGGCCTGAAAACACGGACAAAACGATTTTTTTTAAAAATGAATCCTGGCTAGATCGAAGTTACACCTTCGAAACCCTCTGCATACTGATTTATATATATAAGAATTGCATCTTGTAAAGTTACCTGGTGGCGAGCCTCGCCCCCTCCTTCCTCAGGTCCTGCACGCGGCCCGCGATGGCGGAGGCCTCGGCGGCCCGGGCCTCGTGGCGCCGCCGCAGCTCGTGCGCCGCGCTCAGCTCGCGGCCTCGCTCTGCGCGCGCGAACTGCGCCGCCTTCGCCGACACGCGCGACCTCGTCTCCTGGACGTCCCTGGGGGTGAGGGGGTGTGGTTACAATACATTATATCACATACTTATTATATGTTTATTTTTATTTATGTATTTATTTACTTATTTTAATATAAATATACACAAAACATATATATTCTCCTATAGCCACAAGTTGTCCGGCAGAAATTGCTTTTTAGGAATAAGACCGCCTGGTTGTACCAATTTTTCTGATTTTGTAATGTGTTTACAATAAACAATTTTATTATTATTATTGTTAAAACTAGCGTTAAACGATGCAAAACCCTATGAGTGTACGCAACACCATTAGTAGGTGTCACTCACGCTTTGACAACGAGAGATATTGGTTCTTAAATATCCTTCGGCCCGTAACTTCACTAGCTACAGTGCCCTTCAAACCGGAACACAGTATAGCTTTGCGGTAGAATAAGTGACACTGCGGTGGTAGCTACCTAGCCGGCTTCGCGCATTAAAAGGCCTACCAGTAGAACCTAGCTACCTCGTGAGTAATGGAAACTTTTATACTAACCTTTAACTTTAAATAAAAAATAAATAAGCTAATTTAGAGAGTTTCTGTTGTTGCGCCATTTATAATAACAACAAAATGGACGCAAATAAGCAATACCATGTCAACCCACACGAATGCCATTTCGAGAAAAACGCGTTTGAAAATTTTTAACAACTTGCTTTATATGATTTTTTTATGTATTGGTCAAGTTTTTGGCAATTTCAGATTTATGTAAATTGTTTATGCTTATGTACACAAAAAAGTATACAAACTGCATATTTCGTATATAATATAACCTAAAACGTTTAAAATAATACATAAATTTCATGATTAAAAAATGGGTTTTTTTGAAGTTTTAAAGCTTAAAACCCTACAAACATTAAAGAAAAATGTTCTTCAGCCATTTACCAACACTTCTGCATATATAACTCAGTTTTTCAATTTTGTGGGTTGACATGGTATTGCTTATTTGCGCCCATTAATATCCCCACACCTGTCATGTGTCATGTGAGCTGTCACCGCAACATATGAGCACGCGATACTTGAAGTAACATGCGAGTTACCCGAGGGATAGGAGGGACGGATTGAGAAGGGCAAAAAGCCAGGGGAGATGGGAGATTAGGCCTCCGCCGCTCTGACTCATCGCACGAAAACGCAACCTACTAGGTAGTACTTTCCCAGTCGAGCCGGCCTATATGTGCTGGGAAAAGCATGACTAGAACTTCTAAAAAATAAGGCTCAAATTACCTGTTGAATGAGTGCAGCTGTAGTGCAGCAGTTAGTCTCTCCCTGTACTGCTGTAGGGCTCCGCTGAGCGCTCGCCACTTGCTGAGGAACGCGTCCCGTCTCGCCGACACCACCTCCGCCTGCTGGGTTGGACCCTGGGAGAGAACACCATGATTAGAAAGAGGGGAAGATGTCAAACGTATCACCCACCCTAAATGATCTGTCCCGATTGGGTATCAAACCCACAGCCGTCGGTGATAAAGCATAGGTAGTTGTCATTGCGCTTGAACAGATGTAAGCGTATTATTTTATTATTTACTGGCAACAAACAAAATAACTTAACACCTGAAGAAACTGCGAAGTTATACCCGGTCACCCATCCACATACTGACTGCGGCTGAAGTTACTTAACTGGTCACCCATCCAGTAGCTAATTAAAATTTAATAAGCGACCGCACCTACACGTACTAATATATCCTCTCTCATTCTCTCGTACGCTTAATCCTATAGATGTATGCGTTTACTCTTTTAGTATCGCATTTTCGTTTTAACGAATCGATTCTAAAAAAGGTGTTTCAATAAAAAAACGTAATAGAATCGAAATAAAGATAGGCTACCAGGAGCACATGACTCGCAGGCAAGTATATCGAACGGAGATTCGTGTGTGAGAGAAATTTTTGAATATAGAAGGTCAATCACCTCGACGTCTCGCTAACGGGTTCAATGAACCCATAATGTACGAGATATACTCCTATAGATTTCTAAGTGCCTGGTACTTTCAACTCGTTCGTGATGATAGCGGGCTCGTTGTGCGCGTGCGCAGCGACGATTTTAAAAGTTTTTTTTTTTTTTTCGAATCTGTTTGCTGTTGGCCCTACTGGCCTTGACAGCGTCACCATGGGGGCCGAGTACAGAGACTCAGCCGTGAAAATTTTAAAAGTTGAATCCATTATAGACCCTTGCATAGAGAAAAAAATGACCAAAGATTCACTGGTGCTCTCCTTCGTAAATCCGCAAAACACACGTTGTTGCAAGCTTGTGACTGACTTCGTTTCTTTGCGTCAGTGTGGAATTTACCAAAGAGCACCAGCGAATTTAAACATTTTTTTGTTTGGAAGGGCTGAATAGTTCGGTTCATTCGCATAATTTTTCCAAAACGCGCCCAAAGAAGAAGTTAAAAAATGTAATTACCTGTTGCAACAGCTTATGCGCAAGCGCCTGTATGGTCCGCACGTGTTTGTCGTCGACCTTCATGTCGCTGTCAAGGTCGTCCAGTTTCCGCAGCAGCGCTGTGCAGTGCTCGTAGTCGCGACCCGTCTCGTTGGCTTGCACCTGGACCGATTGAAAACATTCTAGAAGGATCGAGAAACTTCTAGAAGGATCGAGAAACTTCTAGAAGGTTCTAGACAGTTCACTGTTTGTGACAGTTGATTAAACATTTTGACATCTGTTACGAGTATGAAAAATCTGTACCAATGAGAGATCGATTTTTTATGATAATTGTTTCGGGGGTCCTGAAACACAAACACAACCCAGAGCGAATCACAGTCCTGTATAAGTGAATATAAAAATCTGCTTTAAGCGGGCATCGAGCCTGAGACTTTTGACGGTTAACACATTTGAATTCTATTGAATTTTCTAACGATGTAGGGAATGTTAAAATAGATAAATAAAATTCTCTAAATGCGTTGTGTTTTTGTACCGTCACCTTTTTTTTCTAATTGTATATTGCTGCTGGCCCTACTGGCCTTGGTAGCGTCATCGGACGGGGATGCCTGAGTACTGAGACCCAGCCGAAAAATGGGACAGCCTTCGCGGAGACTGAAAGGTTGTTTTGCAGTAGAGGAAAATCAGCTAAATCTAGACATTTTGAAGTCAAATAAACAGGCATACCATCATCTCCTTATCCCTGATCCAGGCCTCGATCTTGTCCAGATGTTGGTTGAACTCGAGGATGTCCTGAGCCTCCTCCAAGCCACGACCTGGGAATTTAGTGCAAATAAGTTATAAATAAAACAAAATCCATAAACGCATTTCTTATATAAAAATGCTATATTTTGCACGCGACTTCACCCACGTTGAATAAATTCTACTTTTTCTACTCATCTATAAATATGAAAGTTTGTTTGGATGGTTGTATGTTTGTTACTGTTTCACGCAGAAACTACTAAACAGATTTGGATGAAATTTGGTACACACTTAGTTTATTACCTAGATTTAAATATAGGGTACTTTTTATGCCGGAAAAATATTGTGTTCCCGTGGGGTCATCAAAAAAATTACATAACGCATGCGGATCCGCGGGAACAGCTAGTAATTAATAATTGAAACAGTTTTCTTTTGTTTATAAGTGATTGATGATTTTAAAAAAAAATTAATAACTTTTTTTTTAAATGAAAACAAAAAGATTAAAACAAACGTACCTCGTTGTTCAGTGGCCGTCTCAAGCGTCTCCCAGTCTCTGTGCAGCTGTTCCAGCTGCTTCTCGACCTCGGGGTCGGGCGTGAGCTGGGTGGCGAGCTGCTGGATCTCCTGCAGGCGGGCCTTGTTCGCGACCAGCTCGGCGGTGAACGCCTGGTGCTTCTGGAGCTTCTTGATCTTATCCTCGAGATTCGTTACTTCACCTGCATTGAAAAATATTCTGTGTAATGTCTCAGATACCACCTAAATAATAATAAGTAAATAAACGCTACACACTCAATGGCCTCATCAGGATAGTCATATCCTGTGTCGGGACTCCGGAAACATACACAATGGCGAGGACAAACAGAATCAGATCGGAAAACATGTCTCTATGGTCATTACAGACATTTGCTCCGAACAGGAATCGAACCCGCGACCTGTTGCTCTTAAGGCGAGTTTGCTACGGCTGCGCCACAACGTCGTCAATATATATTTTTATGATTTTTATTGCAATGTTTTAGGGTCCCTTATTATGGCTGTCTTTTCTACTTTACCCTTGCAAGTGTGAGTAATTGATGTAATTACTTCATTAGAATGTGTGTGTATGTTCAGTTGATCCATAGATCACAGGTCCATATCGGCCTCGAAGGACCAATAATATGAGAGCGTGTTGTTTTTTTATATAAATGTTAAAAATGGTCACCATGATGCGCGGGCAGCTGCGCCAGCTTGTCGGCCACCCAGCCGCGCGCTTCCGCCGCGTCGCGCGCGAACTGCGCACGCGCACGCGCGCGCCGCAGCGCCTCGCGCCGCGCCGCCGCACACTCGTACAGCTGGCACACACACAGACACACATTATACTTATGAATGTGAAAGTTTGCATGTTTTTTATTGTAGTAGCACAAATGGCACCCCGCTAGACCGGGGAAGTACTACCCTCTCACAGAAAATCGTAAAGTAACAGTATCAGTTGGTACTGTTGCGTTTTGTGCAATGAGAGTGCCCGAGGACCAATATCCCACTTCCTCTGTTCCCTTAACTTTTGAACTTCTCATGACTTCCCTCTTGTTCCTCGGGTGTGGCATATGATACTTCAATACAAATACCCACCCCGAGCGGGAATCGAATCCGCGACTGTCGGGTTCTCTAAGGGGGTCTTAGACCTACCTTCTTCCTCCTGTCGTTGATGTTCATCAGCTCGTCAGCGATCCGCTGGCTCTCCACGTGGTTCTGCTGCAGCAGCTTGTCGCCGTGGCTGTTCAGCGTTGTCAGTTTCTCATCCTGTGCACAATCATAGAATATAACGCAGCACAGACACACACACAATGTGTGTGCAGTGCGCTTTTATTAGTTTTAATGTCGAGGATAAATGGATTCACCATTATGCCACCATCTCAAGATAAGTAAGTAGAAATAGACAACTGTTTGTTTTTTTTAAAACGGTGACATTCGGTGACAAGCACAAGCACACCCAGACCGGAGCACATACCTGTAGAGTCAACACAAACATCTGTCTTCTACCGGGTATCGAACCCGCGACCGGGGGCGCTTACCGCTGCGCCACAACGTCGAAGCAGTGTATAAATACATTTAAAACTGTACCTGTGTAGCGAGTAACTTCTCGAAGGCCTCGTGCTTCTTCAGCTGGTTTTCGACTTCCTCGACGCTGCTCGTGGGAGATATTTCACTACCTGTTACAATATTATAGTTTTGGTATTAAAAGTATAATTAGTATTATTTAGAAATTATACCTTCTGCCAGAGGCTTCGCCCGCAATAATAACGATTTTGATACAAACTCTGAATTCACAAAGTAAAAAAAAGTAGCCCATATTCTTTCTTAGGCATCTGTGTACTAAGTTTTATTTAAATAATTTAAACCGATTTAAATCGGTTCAGTAGTTTTGGCTTGACAGCGCAACAAACAGAGACACAGAGCTAGACTTTCGTATTTATAAAGTTAAGTAAAGATTTCAGTGTTTGAAATAAATAATTCAGCGTCGACAGTGAAAAAATCCTTGAAATTGACTATTAAAAATCCATAGGTCACTGGTTCATATCGGACTCGAAGGACCAATGTTAGGGGAGGGCGTTGGGGAATGGAGTTTCCATTTTCCTTTTGATTGCTATCGGTTTATCGATATAAATGACAAAAATGCGCGTGTCTGCACGCGTGTACGTACTGAGTGCGGCCTCCTGCGCGGCGCACAGGTCGTGCAGCTGCTTGGCGTCGCGCAGGAAGCAGTGCCAGTCGATGAGCTGGTCCAGCGCCACCTGCCGCGCCGCCCACGCGCCCTGCAGCCGCGCGCGCTCCTCCAGCAGCGCCGCGCAGCGCTCCGATATCTCCTGCGACCACACGCCACGTGACCACCACACCATAACTTAGCCAGGGCCAGCCTGCGGAACTGGGGAATCCTCTGGCCTAATACAAGACAGACATACGCCAAGCCACTGACGAGGCTGTAGTAGTGACAACTTTTTTGTACAATATATTGAACCATTAACTGGATAAGAGGAAATCTTCGTTAGGACCGAATGGCACTAATGTAATTATGACGTCACTAGTATAATCTGATTGGTCAGCTGATACTAATGACCTTTTAGTGGTACATTAATTCAGTTATGAGTTACATTTTAAAACCCATTTCCAAAGTTAGCGCGAAGTCTATACTGGTTTTGGTCACTGGGTACCTGCGCGGCCGGGTGTCCCTCGGCCACCAGGCGCTGGCCGGCGTCGAGCGCGGCGCGGAAGCTGTCGTCGCGCGCGTCGAGCTCGGCCCGCAGCGCGTCGTGCTGCGCCCGCTGCGCCTGCGCCGCCGCCGCCGAGCGCGCGCCGCCCGCGCCGCTCATCTCGCCGCGCAGCGCGCTGGACCAGCACGTCAGGTCGCGCACCTGGGGCGGAGGGGGAGGAATGTTTACATTGTTCAACATTATTTATTAAAAATAATTAGTTATACGGTAATATATGTAGTTCCAAGTAATTTAAAACTACCCTCACCTCAGAGAAGAACTGGTGCAGCTGTAGATGCTGGTGCAGCAGTCGGCGGCGCTCGTCCGCCGCGCTGCGCAGAGCGGACCACGCCTCGGACAGCGCGCGCTGGCGCAGAGCTATCTGCTGCTCGTTGCCGCCGGGGCACAGGCGTTGGAGACGAGCCCCTTCCTCTTGTAACACCTGGAGATGATCATGTCATTATTACTAAAATTTATTGAGATATTACTGAAGTTCAAAAATAAAGGATATATATTTTCTTTCAACATAAATCTTAAGAATACATATTATCTCTCATGATAAAAAAATTAGATAAAATATTTTTTTTTATAATTTAGTTACTTCAGAATTTCGTCATTTACAAATCAATTATTTTTTTACGGTCACTAAAATATATAGGATAAAAAATAGAAAAAAATACAGACTACAAAATTAAAAAACATAGAATAAATATCTGCAGTCGGTGCCTTATGCGGTAAGCACTGACTTCTGGCACAGAAAGTTCGAATATCAAATATCGTTTTAGCGGATGGAGGAGGGCTGGGGGCGCAGCTGACCTGCATCTGCGCGTCGATGGCCGCCAGGTCGTTCTCGGCGGTGTCGTGGTCGCGCAGCAGCGCGGTGGCGGCGCGCAGGTCGCGCGGCGCCGGCGCGGGCTGCAGGCGCGCGCGCCGGTCCGCCGCGCGCGCCTGCAGCTCGCTCGCGTCGCGGTGGAAGCGGTGGATCTCGCCCGCCGCGTGCAGCCGCGCGTTGCGGGACGCGATCTGCTCCACGAGGCGCTGCCACGACTCTCTGGAGGAGAGGAGGGGGAAAGTGCATTATAAATCAAGTGCCCCATTAGTTTCGTGAAATCTGAAAATCTGTGTTTGGGAAGTCTTTCCCAACAATGCTGAGAGGGGTCACCAATTTCGTACAACACACTGTACAGATAGGTAATAAATATATTGTTTTCTTAAGTCTTCCTTGGATTTGTATCTTTTGCTTAGAATTTTTAACCTTTAAATAGGTACATAGACAGCAAGTTGATTTATTACTCTATGTTTTTTATTTTTACTCGTAAATCATGATTACTCTGTATAGTGTGTTCGTATAGTTCGCGCAATGTAAGTTGAATGTTCCTTTAAGAAATATAATTTTCCCGGACAATCACTAACTATTGGTCTAACATTTTTGTGCATGATTGTACCTGCGCAGACAGCCACCATTTTGGTTCAACTTATATCACACGAGTTATACCGAATAAACATTTCTTTCTTTTCACAAGTGCAGATGTTCTCACCCGAGCGCCTCCTGCCTCTTCTCGATGTCTGCGATGTATGGGCTGTCGGAGGCCAGCAGCTTCTTCGCCAGCTCCTCGCACTGGTTGAACCTCTCCGCGCCGCTCTCGACCCTGTGGCGGAGCTCCTCGAACTTGGACCTTAGGATCTGGAGACATTACGTTGTTAGACTGTGCAATATAGTGATCTGTATCGGTCAGGGAGTTTGTGCTTGTGGGTGTCCCCACCGTGCCTCGGAGAGCACGTTTAGTTGTCTGTCCCGGTTGTTATCATAACATCTGGTGATAATCGATAACTTTTGATAAGGAAATTGGTTTTATCCAATGAGTTACTGGTTCGGTCTTAAGGCTGTGGAGGTCAGGTGGCAAGACCAGCATACATATAATAATAAGGGCCATACAAATCATAGTTATTTTTTAAACACAACACGTAGGAATGGACGCTCACTTGCGTAAGCGCATAAACACACTTACGCACACACAGACACACATTAACTCACACACACACAGACAAAGACTAGAGGTCTATGTAGATACAGAATAGATTATAATCTTCATATTAAATGGTAACTACCAACGTCTAGTAAACCATCGAGTCCTTGAGGCTTGGAAGACCAGTTATCTCAGGTCTTCTTCTTCTTCTTATCGAGTGGTCAGTAGCCAACCTATCCAACCTAGTGTCAGAGTTGTACAGGTCGCCCGTATAGGCCTCTGACTTGACTTGTCGACTGTTGTCAAATTGATAACAGCCGGGACCGACCCCTCCGACCCCCGAACGGTGCCCTTCGAAGCACGGAGACGCTCGGTTAAAATACCACTATGCGATCACCCATCTAGTGACTGACCGCGCCTAAAGTTGCTTAAACCTTGAACATGACCATGATTATCAACAGGTTGTTGTTATTACCAGCAGATGTTCGTAATCCTGTCCGTAGTCCTCGCTGGAGGCCGCCGCGTACTGCTCCTGGATCCAGCTCTCCAGTTCTGCACTCTCGGCTAGGTATTCGTGTCTGAGGAAATAGATGTTTTATTTAGGGTTCAAAATTACAAAGGTCAGGGTACAGCTGGAGAAAGGTGAACTGACCTGCAGACGCTCTCGACGAGCGCGGCCTGGCGCAGCGCGGCGCGGCGCTGCAGGCGCGCCAGGCTGTCGGCGAGCGCCGCGTGGCGCTCCAGCAGCGCCTCGCCCTCGGGGTGGCCGCCCGCCGCCATGGAGCCCGCCACGTGGCCCATCTCCGCTATGATGGCCGCGTACGTGTCCAGCTCCAGCTCCACCGCCTGCGGGCACCAGCATTACATCACTCGCGGTGGCTCTACTGGCCTCGACGGCGTATAGGGCAGGAGTGGTGGGAGACTCTAAGTTGATGACGTCATGGAATGGAGCGCATTCCAAACAATGGTCTCGACCAATGGTGTGGGCGCATCGTGTTGTGAAGATGGTGTAGTGTGCGTGTCTGTGGTGTGTATGAAGCATTGTCTGATGTGGTCTTATCGTCGAATAGCAGGACGTTTTTAGGAAGCATGACTTTAGCCAGTTTATATGATATAGGCAGTAACCGTACTCTACACTTAGGTTGTGGCAATAACCTGATGTCATTAACCACATATAAAAACGACAACCATCTATCTCTTCAAGATCATGAAAAGCCGTTGTAACTTCTTTACTATGGACAGTATTTACTTAAGTTATAGGCTGTGATAATTGCTTAAGAAACGCCACAAAATGAGACTAAAAACAATATTCTAGGACACCTGGAACACCTGGAACCCTCACCTTATGTCTTGTAAGCAGTTGTGTGGCTCGGTGTCTGTCGTTGCCGACGTCGGCCGAGGCGAGCGCTTCAGCCTTGTCCGCGAGCCAGGAATCCACCTCCAGCGCCTCGTGGAGGAACTGCTGCGCTTTGAGCGCCGCTTCCAGTCTCGTGGCTCGCTCGTCCGCCACTCGGCACACTTCCGTGTAATCTTCTTCTAATTGCTTGCAGAGTTCTTTGATCTGTAGAAAAAATTAAATTATAAATTTATTTGCCCGACTATTGGTTTATCCCGGTACCTTTTTTCTGCAAGAGGCCTCATTAACCCTTGCAGTTTTATTTGAGGCCTAAACTCATTACTCAATAATTCTTCCTCCTCTTCCTCTCCTTGTCCTCTTTCCCGTGTGTTAGCTTCTATGTTAGTTAATAATGAAATTGGTATTTCGAGTGTTTATAGGCTATAGCAACACGCTTATGGTCAAGTGGACCCTACATCTGTCTGGCACTTGTGTGGTGGTATATCTTTGAGTGAAGTTCATACGTTTTTAAGAATTCTTATGAAATTGAAGCTAATTGGATAAGTTCTGTAGTTTGTGTTAAGTAGCAGCAACTGTACTGCTGCACTTAACTTACTAACGAAAACGTTTTGCTCTCTTTTATCTAAAAATTATCTGAAAGGAATGCCAGTTTGTTGACGGTAATTGTCCACCATCAAGCACACCGTATACATAATCCCCAAATTTTTCACAAAAAAAAACTATGTCGTCATGGCGACTGGCCATACAAGTGAAATGTCAACTGTCAGTTTGACGTGTTACGTCACACGAAGCATGTCGGTGACGCGAGTCACACATTATTCAAAAAGCGAACTCCTCACCCTGAGCCCCTGCGGGTGCTGCTCGGCCCGCAGCGCCAGTCCGCGGTCCAGCACGCGCGCCACGACGGGCCCGCGCCCCGCCAGCTCGGCGCGCAGCTTGGCGTGCTTCTTGACGGCCGCCTGCGCCGCCAGCAGGTCGCCCGGCAGCGCTGTCGAGGACGCTGCTGCGGAGCGCTCCGACACCCACGCCAGCTCGCCCGAGACTTCGGCCGCGAACTTGTGCAGTCTGGGGAGTGAGGGACTTAATTATTATATGGACGGAAAAAAGCAATACCATGTCAACCCACAAAATTGAAAAAAAACTGAGTTATATATGCAGAAGTGTTGGTAAATGGCTGAAGAATATTTTTCTTTTATATTTATAGGGTAACTTATAAGGTATTTATAGGATATAAAACTTCAAAAAACCTTTTTTAATCTTGCAATCTATGTATTATGTTAAACGTTTTGGGTTATATTATATACAAAATATGCAGTTTGTATACTTATTTTTTGTGAAATTAAGTAAAATAACTTACATAAATCTGAAATTGCCAAAAACTTGACCAATACATAAAAAAATAATATTAAAGTTTTCAAACGCGTTTTTCTCGAAATGACATTCGTGTGGGTTGACATGGTATTGCTTATTTGCGTCCATATATGATAGTAAATCGTCAACTCTTAATAGGTAATTTGCTCTTATCCAATTACTGGTTCGCCCTTAGTGTTGCGGAGGTCAGGTGGCAATGGTCAAATCAGAATAAGAGTATAAGCACACCCTGGGTTAGTACCAGGAATAATATTACGAAGAAAAAAAACCTCAATAGCTCAACGGTGCAAAGGTCGGCTTCGCTCCGTTAACGCGAGAAGCGGTAGAACCTAACCATAGGGCTATTGTCGTCCCCACTCCTAGCTTTGAGCTTATTTGGAGGGGCAATAGGAATATTAGCAATGCCTTTTCAATTACTAGTATTCTTTAAAAAAAGTGTATTTTTATATTTCATCGGTAAAGATTAAAATTAAGAATGTATTTAAATTTTTAAAAATCAATATTTCAAAGTTTTTTTTTTATAATAAAATAGTAGTGACGCTTTTTGCCTCTCCAAATAAGCTCATAACTTGCGCTAGACCAAAACGAAAGCTCATATATGGACGCAAATAAGCAATACCATGTCAACCCACAACATTGAAAAAACTGAGTTATATCGATACCACCACTTCTCTATAGAAGTGTTGGTAAATGGCTGAAGAACATTTTTCTTTAATATTTGTATTGTTTTAAGCTTTAAAACTTCTAAAAAAGCTATTTTTAAATCTTGCCATTTATGTATTATTTTAAACGTTTTGGGTTATATTATATACGAAATATGTAGTTTGTATACTTATTTTATGTGAAAATAAGTAAAATAACAATTACATATATCTTGAAATTGCCAAAAACTTGACCAATACATAAAAAAATCATATAAAGGAAGTTGTTCAAAATTTTCAAATGCGTTTTTCTCGAAATGACATTTGTGTGGGTCGACATGGTATTGTTTATTTGCGTCCAAATGTGACGTCATCAGCATGACGCAGTACTGACTGCAAGCTGGCCTCGAGCGCCTGGCGCCGCTCGGCGGCGCGGGGGCGCAGCGCCCGGGCGGCGTCCAGCAGCAGAGCGCAGTCCCTCTCGATGGCGGGCGCGTCGAAGTGCCCGCCGGAGACCAGGTCGGAGCCCTGCGCCGCCAGCGCCGCCGCGCGCTGCTCGCACTGCGCCAGCTCCTGCTCCAGCGCCTGGCAATGACAGACAAACACACGAGAGATAACACGGCTGTACGACCAGTACAAACATACGCTGCGAGCGGGTTCGAACCCCCGGCCTGTAGGGCTTAGGGCAGGTTCGTTGCCGCTGCGCTACAACGTCGTCAAATTCGTTGTATATTTTACGTCAATTTTTTTCTTCGGCAACAGAAATACAATTCTTTGAACATTTCAACTCCTTACTTATCACGATTCGTGAGACACAACGGACGGACAGCTGAGACATAGTAATAGGCACTGACTCCAATCATTTGGCACCATTTTGTTACGAAATTTTAACATTAAAAAAAACAAATTTTTAATCTGTCTATTTTTATATGTCCTTAATGTATGAACTATTTTTAACAATCCAGCCTAGAGTCTATTCCCACCTGATGCTGCACGAGGAGCCTCTTGCACGAGCGCAGATCCGAACCCAGCTCCTGACTGGTCAGAGATCGCTCCAGCTCCAACAGACGAGCCTTCGCGTCCTCCACGGACCTGGAGACAAAAAAAAAAGAATTATTTAGAAAAAAACAGTTTGCTTTAGACAACACGATTAAAGTAAAACTTCTTTAGCTAAAAGTAGTCAGTAAGTAAAGGCTTAATCTGTCTGTCCGTCGTCCATCCGTCCGTCCGTCCGTCGGTCGGTCGGTCGGTCTGTCTATGTACAATGTGTACACACACGACACAAGAATGAGATGAATATATATAATATAAAATAGTATGAATATTTCTGTCTCATTCTTTGCCGGCTTCGTCCTACACATTTTTGTATTTTTGTCTCTTACCTGTCGTTTTTTCCGTTGCATCCGGTTTAAAATCACAACGATTCTAAAAAGTTTCACTTTAAAAAAGTACAAAATTATTTTTTAAATTTAGTGATCAAAAGTTTTACGAAAAATATTAACTCTGAAGAGTTTTTACTTTTGTCTATATTAATTAAAGTGTGAATAATTAAAATTTCATAATTTTTAAATTGAAAGTGTCGGCAGTTTGACGTAACACGTCACATGAAGCATGTCGGTGACGTGAATCCATAAGTTTGGCACTTATCAAAAATCGCACAGACAAACAAACACGCACACATGATTGAGCAATCACGTTAATCAATCTCACCGTCTCAGCAGTCGTTGCTGCGAGGCCTGCCTCAGCTTGCCGCCCTTGTCGCGCGAGGCCGCCAGCAAGGCCCCCCAGGCCTCCTGTAGCCGCGAGAGCCTCTCCGCCACTTGCGACGCTCGCGCCGCGTCCGACTTCTGCAGCGACTGACCGATCTGAACATGAAATATAAACAAATAAATGAAATTGAAGTGTCTGTTTGTAATTGCAAATTAACAGTTTTCCAATGCATATGAAAGTATATGCTTAAATAGAAAAAAATGTCTGTCTGTTTGTTCCGGCCAAACTCTGAAACGGCTGGACCGATTCTAACGGAACTTTCACTGGCAGTTAGCGAATGTTATAACCAGACCGGGAAATATGCTTGCATGTTCAATACAACCATATTATGCTCCGAGCGGGAATCGAACCCCCGACCAGTGGCGTTTAAGGCAGGTTCGCTACCGCTGCGCCACAACGTCATCATTAATTTAGTTATTTATATATTAAAAAAAATAGTTTCGATAACACATACACTCTCAACGTTCCTCAGCTGTTTCTCGTTCGCTTGTAACTCCCTTTCGAACGCCTCGTGCTTCTGTAGTTTCCGCTCCAGATTAGCTAAATCCCTGAAAAATGAAATTATAAATAAATAAATAATACCTACATCTAGCTACACACTCAACAACACCCACTAGGATAGTATAGTGGTTAGTGGCCAACCTAGTGTCAGAGTTGTTCAGGTCGCCTGTATAGGACGAGGACTTGACTTATCGACTGTTGTCAAATTGTCAACCGCCGGTACCGACATTTTACGTGCCCTCTGAAGCACGGAGACGCTCGGTTGAAATACCACTATGCGATCACCCATCTAGTGACTGACCGCGCCTAAAGTTGCTTAACCTACCGATCGTTTACCGATCAGTGAATGAACTCGGCTATGCGCGTCTTGCATGTGTCTGGTGTACTATAGATATAGAGGACTTTGAAGTATGAACTAGCGCCATCTATGCAGTGGCAGGAACTAAAAAAATTAAAATAGCGAATGTGCGAAGGCAAGAATAAGAATAGGGATAAGAAATTAACCATAATATCGTTATATAGTTCCCAACCACATGTTAGAGGGCGCTTCAATTTTAAACACTTATAGACGCGCAATATAGCGTAACCTTTATATCTATGCCAGTGAATGTCACTTGATTGTTTAGAAGTTGGCAAACAAGCATACGGCCCACCTGATGGTAAGTGGCTGCCGCAGCCTATGAGCGCTTGCAGCACCATTAGTAGGTGCCACTCACGCGTTGCCAACCTCGAGATATTAGTTCTTAAATCTTTTCTGCCCAGTAATTTCACTAGCGTACAGTGCCCTTCAAACCGGAACACAGTAGTGCCTAAACACTACTATTTGGCGGCAGAATATTGGGCACTGCGGTGGTACCTACCTAGCCGGCCCCTTGCAACAAAGACCTACCACCAGTGTGACTGATTGCACTGGTGGAATAATCTCTGTTGTGAGTCGTCACATCCCGACGCCTTAAAATTATTTTATTGTAAATTATTTTTTCTTTATTATTAAAAAAACTATAGTCAAACGATGTATACCTATAGCTCTGATCTTTGGCTGTTCTTGTCTTGTCTTCAATCCATGTCTGTAGTTCCTCAGATGCCGCTATGAACTAAAATCAAATATACAATTAATAATTATATATATACCTAAAATAAATTCTACAAAAAGACTAAAACGAAAGAATATATATTTTTTATACAACAGAAGTATATGCCGTATCTGGTGAGGTTTTACTTAGCACTGAATTTTGTTTTATTTTTTTTTTAATGATTTTATTTAATACTTTTTCAGTTACTAATGATAGTGCTTAATGGTTAATGCAAATTTAAGACTTATATGGTCCAAATTGAAAATTTATGGTGGTTCCATTCACGGAAAGCCAGCTTTCAAATAAAGAAAGATTCAACAAAATCGGTTCACCCACACGAAAGTTATAACAAACATAATAAAAGAAAAGAATGACGAATTAAGAACTTCCTTCTATTTTTGAAGTCAGTTAAAAATAATAAGGAGATTCCATTGTGACTATTTTGTAACATATTTGCTCCTAAACTCGTAAAATCCAAGCAACAACGTCTCGAAACTAATTAGAGTGTATATAGGGCTTCGCCCCCTCACCTGCTGGTGCGCCAAGCTGGCGAGAAGCGCGCGGCGCCGCTCGGCCGCCACGTGGCGCAGCGCCTCGCGCCGCTTCAGCACCGCGGCGCAGCGAGCCGATATGCTGGGGGAGGACATCAGATGTGGCAATGGAATATATAGAGTGGGGAGGGGAGAGTGTCAGAATCTCAACTAGCATCTGCCCGCGACTTCAATTAAGTAGTGCGAATACTGTTACTTGACCTCGATATGCAGTGAGAATGCTGCTTTACCTCTCCCGAGTGGACCAACCGAGATCCGGAGAGAAGATCTTATAATACATCCGTATGAAAAGCCACGAGATAATAGGTGCTGACGGCAAGGCGGTGCTGCTCGAGCGTGTCAGTGTCTGTGCGTGCGTGTGTGTGTCGCTCACCGCTCGGCCGCGTAGTGCTCGGGGCGCTGCTGCTCGAGCGTGTCAGTGTCTGTCTGTGTGTGTCGCTCACCGCTCGGCCGCGTAGTGCTCGGGGCGCTGCTGCTCGAGCGTGTCAGTGTCTGTGCGTGTCTGTGTGTGTCGCTCACCGCTCGGCCGCGTAGTGCTCGGGGCGCTGCTGCTCGAGCGTGTCAGTGTCTGTGCGTGTCTGTGTGTGTCGCTCACCGCTCGGCCGCGTAGTGCTCGGGCGCTGCTGCTCGAGCGTGTCAGTGCCTGTGCGTGTCTGTGTGTGTCGCTCACCGCTCGGCCGCGTAGTGCTCGGGGCGCTGCTGCTCGAGCGTGTCAGTGTCTGTGCGTGCGTGTGTGTGTCGCTCACCGCTCGGCCGCGTAGTGCTCGGGGCGCTGCTGCTCGAGCGTGTCAGTGTCTGTGCGTGCGTGTGTGTGTCGCTCACCGCTCGGCCGCGTAGTGCTCGGGGCGCTGCTGCTCGAGCGTGTCAGTGTCTGTGCGTGCGTGTGTGTGTCGCTCACCGCTCGGCCGCGTAGTGCTCGGGGCGCTGCTGCTCGAGCGCGAGCGCGCGCTGCGCGAAGGCGGCGGCGCGCTCGTCCTGCGCCGCCAGCCGCGCCTCCAGCTCCTCGTGCCGCTTCAGCAGCGCCTCCGCCTCGTCCACCGACGACTGCGCACAGAACACGAAACTTGTAGGGAGTTTGGGTAACCGTAAGGTAGGTGGGGCCGTGGAAGGTGCTAGGTTCTCCACAGAACACACATTAACCACCACACCATGTTTACACCCTCAATCGGTGTGGTGCCACCCCGAAAAAAAAAAAACATAATTCGTCAAATTAATGGTGGCCATCTTGAATAAGCAATTTCTCATAGTGCATAGTAATCCATTTGCCAAGCCCTTTCATTCGATACCAATATTGAACGTGTTGTTAAAAGAAATGGCATCCGCCATTTTGTGGCGGCGGCCATTTTGAACCGATTTTCATCAAACATAACTAAGAATACTCCCGACTAAATAACCTTTCAAGCAAAATAAGAAAGCAAAATCAAAATTTATCCATTCGGAAGGGAATGCCACATACAAAAACCCACCCCCACAACCACGTCAAACTTATATAAACTCCGCCGCTTTTGCGTTATCTAGCAAAAAAAAAACTTTCTTCACGTGGCATTGCAAAACATGCCTGTACGATGCTAAGCGTCGCACATTAGGTAATGCAGTGTCAGCGTTTACGCCGGCCCGCGTTATTCCATTAGTTATAAGCTCAGTTCACGTCTAATCGCCATTCGGTTCGCGTGTCCTCATAACCATTTAACCATTTTACCATTTTCTACCATTTTTACCATTTTAGTAGTTAAGTTTAATAAAACCATTTATCCTTAACTCCTATCTTTAAATAAATCCCTGTACGGCGACCATAACCCGTACATCTTGGTCCTTCGAGCCGGATCGTAAGGCGGAACACGCGGTCTTTCGTGCCTTGAATCGTGGCAAAACCAGCGCGAGTCAAAGTGTACACGTGTCAGTGTGACTGTCTTAGGATTTTTATACCAGTGCTTAACAATTTGAACAATAACCAGTGTTAGTGGATAACCCACTCCGCTAACAACCAACAACCAACATACATAGATAGAAAAACAGTTAAACACGTTAGCTGCCTATTGGACAGAATTTCAAACCAACCATACGCGTTTATGTGCGGAGTTTGACGATCCCAACCATGAATACTTCAGGGATCGTTATTACGAAAAAGCACATAAATTTTACCAAGACATAAAAAATTTCATAGAAAAATACGTGACCACTGAACCAACCAAACCATTGCTAAGACCTGTGACACCATTATCGCACGGCTCCGATATCACCACAGCTAGTACTTCTCAGGCTTTCTTTCAAACAAAATTTACCAGTCAGGGCAATCCAAGTAGAGTCGAAGAAATGCTACGTAAACAAAAAAGTAATTTTAAGGCGCTGTCACGTACCTTAGAGACCATAGACCTTGACAGCATTTCAGAACGTTGGGAGTTCGAAGACCACTTAAAAACCATTCAGTCTAGGTGGTCTGTCATAGATTCTCTCCATTGGGATATTGACAGTGAAGGCCTGCTAGACAACGAAGAATATGAAGTGGCTTTCACAGAAATGGAAAATAAATATCATACCATCAAGAAGTTAATCAACAGCAAGATGTGGTCGACTTCCTATAGAGAGCACTCTACACCAAAAATGGATATCCCTTCCTTCAGTGGAAACTACCAGGATTGGATTTCTTTTAAAGATTTGTTCTCTGAAACCATTCACAATAACAAGTCCTTACCAAAAGCTCAAAAGATGCAGTATTTGAAAAGCAAACTTCGGGGAGAAGCTGAAAAATTAATTCACCATTTACGTATTAGCTCAGAAAATTATGACACTTGTTGGGAAATACTAAACCATAGGTACAATAATATGAGATTAATATTTAACTCGCATATTAGTTTATTATTATCGATGCCAACTATTCACCAACAATCAGCTGTGGCCATTAAAAGGTTACACGACACCACCAACGAGTGTCTAAACTCAATTAAATCATTGGGCATAGATATATCTAACTGGGATCCACTCATTGTATATATTTTAGCTCAAAAACTTGATTCAGAGACACACCATGATTATATAGAATCGTTAAAGAATCCCAGGGATCTACCTACTCTAGCAGAATTTATTAATTTTCTGGAAATTAAATTTACATCATTGGAGAGCTCTCGTCGCAAACAAGACTCGAGCAAACCCATGCCTAGTTCATCCAACATGCAGCATAATTACCAAAAACCATGGAATAAATTACCACAAAACAACTACAATAATTTTATTAATAGAAATTTTCAACAAAGACCAGTAATTAATAATGTCATTACGAAACCTGCCAGTATACAAAGAAAATGCTTACTCTGTAAACAAAACCAGCATGCCTTATTTCAGTGTAAAATGTTTTTAGATTCGTCACCACAAAATCGGCTTAAAATAATTGAAAGAAATAATTTATGCAAAAACTGTTTGGTTACGCATTTTGAAAAGGAATGTTCATCGGAAAAAACTTGTCGATTCTGCAATGATAATCATAATACGTTGCTACATAATGCATATGTTACTTTTGCACCATCTACTTCAAAGAAAAACGAGACAGAAAAGACAACACCAAAATCTAACATATGTGTTACCAATTTACCATTTGAACGTACCCCTAAGTTATTAGCGACAGCAATGATCAACATAAAAGGGGTGGACGGCTCCCAGCATACCATGCGCGCTCTTATCGACCCGTGCGCGGAATCATCACTCATCACCGAGAACGCAGCTCAAATATTAGGTTTACCACGGATCAAGCGCAACTGTGTGGTAGTAGGAGTAGGAGCCAAGGCGAACAATAGCAGAGGAGTTATACAACTTACCATCTCTTCTCTTACCAGCAATTTTATATTCACGACTGAAGCTTATGTTATGAAACACATTGTCGGAAACTTACCAAGTGAATCATTCGAGAAACCAACATGGCCACACCTTCAGAAGTTGTCACTAGCGGACCCTGAATTCTACAAAAGCAAACCAGTAGACCTTATTTTAAGTGTGGATACGTATGAACTAATAATTTTACCAGGAGTTATCCGTAATAATATATCGCAACCGATTGCACAGAACACCAAGCTCGGTTGGATTCTAAGCGGCACTGTAAAACCTGTTCAATCAAGATGCAATGTCGTCAGGATTGATTTAAAAGACATTCAGCGGTTTTGGGAGATTGAAGACGTGGCAGATAACTCTATAAAAATGTCCGATAATGATAACCAGTGCATACAACAATACCAAACACATACAAAACGTCAACCAGATGGGCGTTACGTTGTAAGATTACCCCTCAAACCAGAGGTGACTAAAAAATTGGGAGAATCTAAAACCAAAGCCGTTGCCCAGTTTCGTCAGCTGGAGAAAAGATTTACCAAAAATAAAGTTATCGAAGAAAATTATAAAGGTTTTATAAATGAATATATAAATTTAAACCATATGATTAAATGCACGAGTAACCTGACACTTGAATGTTATTTACCTCACCATTGTGTGTTTCGAGCCGAGTCAATGACCACTTCAACGCGCGTCGTTTTTAATGCATCAGCAAAGACATCGACTGGATATTCGTTGAATGACCTCATGTATAGCGGCCCTAATTTACAAGAAGACCTTTTCTCACTTATCATGCGATGGAGACAATATAAAATAGCTTTCACCGCTGATATTGAGAAGATGTTTAGGCAGATTTTAGTTCATCCAGATGACCAGGCTCTTCAGAAAATTATATGGAGAGATTCGGAAAACCAACTTTTGCAGGAATACCAATTAGCGACTGTTACGTACGGTACCAAGGCTGCACCATTTTTAGCCATGATGACTTTAAAACAGCTCGCTAAAGACGAAGGTCATCGGTTTCCAGAGGCAGCAGAGGTTCTCACCAACAGCTTTTACATGGACGACCTTCTCTACGGAGACCATGATCTCGAATCTGCAAAGGGTTTAATAACTGACCTAATAAATCTTTTAAAATCAGGAGGTTTTAATCTGAGGAAGTGGTCTACCAATAAACCAGAAATACTAGAAAACCACCACTTCATGAATGAAAACCAGGCCTATATATTTAAACACCAAGAATCGACCAAGGCATTAGGAATTAAGTGGTATCCACACGAAGATCATTTTACATTTCAATTGAAGACGGAACCATCCATCAAACTTACCAAAAGAACCCTACTTTCGAATATATCGAAAATATTCGATCCCCTTGGATGGCTTTCGCCCGTTACAACCAAACTAAAATTAATTTTTCAAGAAGTTTGGCTTCAAGATTTACAGTGGGACGATAACTTACCAGATACCATCGTCACTAAATGGAAGGCTATTGAAGCGAGTATTATTAAAATTAATAACATCACCATACCAAGATGGCTACAATGCTACAAAACGGACACCATCGAATTACATGGTTTTTGTGATTCCTCGGAAAAGGCCTACGCATGTGTAGTATATTGCCGAGTCAACGATATTTCTAAAAGTCAACCGTCAGTAGTTATCGTTGCGGCCAAATCTCGCTTAGTCCCTATCAAGAAAAATGTATCTCTACCAAGACTAGAATTATGTGCAGCTGTTTTACTTGCAAAACTTATAAAAATAACTTGTCAATGCCTATCAAATTACCATATTAAAATCTACGGTTGGTCTGACTCGACAGCAGTTCTCGGCTGGCTAAATGGCGATCCTAGCCGGTGGCAGCCATTCATCGCGAATAGGGTTAAACAAGTCACTGACGTCATACCATCCATCAATTGGCATTATATGTCGACCAAAGATAACCCCGCAGATTGTGCCAGTCGAGGAATCAAACCTGAACAACTAATAAATCATCCTACGTGGTGGAATGGACCAACATGGCTTTCGACATTTGATGAGACAAAAATTACCAAAACTAATTACTCAACAAACGAAGAACTTAAGAAATCAATGCAAATAAATATTTCAACATTAAAATATAATAACGAGGTCGTTGACGCTATATTGTGCAGATACAGCAATATTACACGCGCAACTCGAGTACTGGCTTGGATGTTTCGAATCACATTACGTTCAAAAAATAAACCACCATACCTTACTATATTAGAAATAAGAAAAGCAAAAAATATATTAATTAAACATGTTCAGCAATTGGAATTTTTAGAGGAAATTCAATATATTAAAAAATATAACCAACCTAATCCTAAAGGAAATTTATTAAAATTAAGACCATTTATTGATGACCAAGGAATTTTGAGAGTGGGTGGACGAATAACAAATGCTAACATACAAGACCAAATGAAACATCCTTGCATTTTACCACATAATCATCACCTTACCAGCATGATCATTGACCAAGCTCATAAAATGACCTTCCACGGGGGTGCACGTTTAACCCTCTCGTGGTTGCGTCAGCAATATTGGATTATAAGTGGTAACAGCGCTGTAAAGAAAAGGCTCCGGCAATGCGTCCTTTGTAGAAAATATGATCCCGTCAAACAAAACCAGTTGATGGGAGACTTGCCAGCAGCTAGGACAAATATGTCTCGACCATTTTACCATACAGGTGTTGATTTTACCGGCTTTGTAGACGTGAAATCGGCTAAAGGCAGGGGTGTCAAATCTACAAAAGGATATATCGCGGTTTTTGTTTGTATGGCAACCAAGGCCATACATCTAGAACTCGTATCAGACCTCACCGCTTCAGCATTTATAGCAGCTCTTCGTAGACTTTCCGCTAGAAGAGGAGCTCCCGGCCATATTTACAGTGACAACGGGACAAATTTCATCAAGGCGAATAGGATATTACAAGAAGAGATCGTCAACCTAAAATCAATATTAGACGAACAATTCTATTCGGAACTACTGGATATGCAGATTGAATGGCACTTCAACGCACCATCATGGCCTAGTGCAGGGGGCCTCTGGGAAGCAGCTGTGAAAAGCCTGAAATACCACTTAAAGCGAGTGATAGGGGAACAAAGACTAACATATGAAGAATTCTCAACATTGTTAGCTCAGTTAGAAGGTTGTCTCAACTCACGACCTTTATGTCCATTGAGTGAAGACCCGGATGACCTGGAATTTCTTACACCAGCGCATTTTCTATCAGGTGGACCTACATTGACCATTGTCGAGTCCGAAAAGGATCTGCGCACCAGATGGCAGCTCACTCAAAAAATATACCAAGATATTTGGAAGAGATGGCGGACAGAGTACCTAACCCAGTTAAACGCTCGATCTAAATGGCGGCGCTCGCAGCCAAATTTAAATATTGGAGACATTGTTGTCATCCATGAGGCGAACCTACCACCGGGAAAATGGACTCTAGGTAGAGTCGTGGAGCTTCATCCAGGTCAAGATGGACTCGTAAGAGTTGTATCTGTAAAAACCAAAACCGGAATCATCAAGAGACCAATAGTCAAACTATCCATATTACCAGTTGACCACAACACAAATACCAAGGAGTGCAACCAAAATAAAAACCACGAAGTTTCAAATGCTAAACCAAGACTGAAAAGAGGAAATAGAAAAGGCATTTACAATTTTATTACCATGGCCCTTATGATGTTTACTATATTATTTTCTCCAGTATCATGTGCTCATAAGGTCATAAGCTTTAACAACAGCCAAAGCTTGTATTTTGATAAAATATCTACCGTTCATCTAGTCAGAGACGAATGGAAGCTGGTAGTGTATTACAATCTGGAACCATACTGGCAGGGAAACAAATTAATTTTAAAATACTTAGACCGTTTAGAAGATATCTGCGACTCAGGCATTGCAAAAAATTATTGCGAACCAATTATAATTCAACTACGACATGGCTATACGGAGTTACTTCATTATAATAATATTTTGTCGACGCAGCAGTTCCCACACGGGCACGCGCGGCGCCGACGCGGCCTTGTCAATGCGGTGGGTAATGTTGCACACTCGCTATTCGGTGTACTTGATGACCAATTCGCCGAACAGTATTCTAAGGACATCGAATTAATTAGGAACAACCAAAACCATTTGACAGCGCTATGGAAAAACCAAACTTCTGTGGTAGAGGCGGAATATAATGTATTAAAAAGGATGAAGGACTCTATCGACAAACAACATAAAATATTTAATCGCTATTTAAACCAGTTAAAAAACCAGACCAACTCATTAAGCAATCAAGTCAAAGATGTTGAATCCACAAATGAATTCTTGTTATCTTCAGTCGCAGCTAACAGTTTGGAGTTAAACTTAAAAAATATACAAGATGTTTTATTAGACACAGTTTCTGAAGTTTACTATGGAAAATTTAATATACACCTTTTAAGACCAGACCAGCTATTACAAGAATTGAACACTATTTCAGGAAAATTGTCCAAGGATTTAAGCTTGCCGATAGAAATCACCTCCTCAGAATTACCAAAAATCTATCATTTATTGAAGGTGAAAGCCAAATTATATAAGGAATTTTTCATTTTCGAAATTACCATACCACTCGTGAGCAAAGATAATTACGAAGTATATAAAATAATTTCAATTCCAAAGAAGACGGACAAAACCATGGTCACCCTAGTCCCAGTTTCAGATTACATAGCGATTAACTTACGAAAGGACTCATTTATAACATTATCGCAGATAGAACTTCAACAATGCGTTCACTTTGATTCAGACACGCAACTTTGTCCTTTACAAAAACCAATCTTTCGTTTGAAAAATGATGACCGGTTGTGTTTGATAAACCAAGAAACACAGCTTTGCAAGACAAAATCTGCTCAATGTCAAGATTCATTGATTCAATTGAATGACGGTAACTCATACTTCTTCTTCTATTGTGACCTTCATTCTATCCGGATTATATGCGAAGACATAGTCTTATCTGATCATCTTTCCGGCGCCGGTATTATTAAGCTCAGTGGTAATTGTGTTGTCAAAGGCAGGGATATAACCATCCATACCCAGAAACACCAGACCAATAACTTTACAACACAGGTGGATATACCAATAATAAATATACCACCAATCAACCACATCTTTCACCAGTACGATAATATGTCAGATTTACCGCTGACGGAGCCAGTGTCGATAATGAGTGGTCACGAAAGGGATTTATCAGGTATAAGGTCCAATATCAACCAGATGAATTCGGAGGCTGGCCTGAGCACATCTATATCCTATCACGACGTGCACCATTACGTTGTGATATACTTGGTGGCGAGTGCGGTAGGAGCTGGAGCAGCTGCGTACGGCTTGCGGCGGTGGCGGGCGCTGCCGCGTCACCTGATATTGGCGGCCCACCGGCCGCCTCCTGCGTGGGCTGCGAGCCTGGAGCGACAACAACGATGCCTGCGCGCCCCGCGTTGCGCGGGCTAACCAACGCCGCGTACCATTACAGTGCTAGTGACCAGTGCTTAAGTGCAAGTGTTAGTGGTCAGTGTACTAAACCAGTAAGTGTGAGTGACAAACCAAACCGTAGTGACGAATCCACGTCTCCCATTATACATCGGCATAGTTTTAGTGACCATTCCAAATAATAGGGACATTAGAATTTAGTTTAAGAAATAAATTGTTGATCACCTTGTCTCACCATCATGCATAACCATCACCATCCTTTGCTTTCTCTCGCGGCGGCAGCATGTACGATGCTAAGCGTCGCACATTAGGTAATGCAGTGTCAGCGTTTACGCCGGCCCGCGTTATTCCATTAGTTATAAGCTCAGTTCACGTCTAATCGCCATTCGGTTCGCGTGTCCTCATAACCATTTAACCATTTTACCATTTTCTACCATTTTTACCATTTTAGTAGTTAAGTTTAATAAAACCATTTATCCTTAACTCCTATCTTTAAATAAATCCCTGTACGGCGACCATAACCCGTACAATGCCCATGCCAGTTTTAAAAAGTCTGGCTGGGTTTAAAGTCTCGAAAAATTAATCATATAATTACCGAAATGATAAAAAAACTTGATAAACTCGGAGATATTGTTATAACAAAAAAAGTCCATCAGTCTCTTCTCACCCCACAGTGCTGGTACTCCAAGAACGCCTCGTGAGCCCCGCTGGACGCGTCGATCTGGTCCGCCTCGCGCTGGAAGCTCTGCAGCTGGAGCACCTGCCGGAGGTACTGGTCCTTGTTCTTCCATTCTGGAGGGCGAGAAAAAACTCATAAAAATATAAGTAGTAGAGGCTTTCGGCATGAACAGACTGGCCCGATGAAGGAAGTACTAAGTTCTGATAAATAAGACCTGGAAGCCCAAACTCCCACTCCTTATGTCACCTCATCTCCTCCGTTTCCTCCATCTCACAGTTTGACGTTAGCTCAGAGGTATTGGGCGAAATCCACAAAGAAAATCGTCCAGACCGAAACAGATATTTGAAAGATCAATACAAACATCTGCCCCAAGCGGAAATCGAACCTGTGACCGTTAGCGCTTACAGACTAGTGAGAGATTTGAAGGTAGTAGCATACCCTTAGCGATGGCGGCTTGTTCAGCGGCGAGAAGCTTCGCAGTCTCGGCGACGTCGGCGAGCGCCGGGTTGCTGGCGACCAGCTGGTGACCGAGACCTATCACCTCCTTGAACCTGGTGATCACCGTGATCATTAATAAGGCTATTCTATATATTTTTTTTATACTAATTTGATAAAGCTGAAGAGTTTGTATGTTTGGTGGAACGCGTTAATCTCTGGAACTTGGCAAGTTTTTCGCTACATTTATACAAACCACTGCACGTATAACTCGTATAGTTTGGGACTCGGCCGCCTGTTGCTCTAGCGGTAATACTGACAAAGGGTCCCCGGGTATCGCAGAGCACGCTAGGGTGGTGGAAGCAGGCACGCAAAGTGACGTCCCCTACCTCCAGACATCGTTCTTCAAATCAGCTTCAGCCAGATGACGGTCTCGCAGAAGGAAACCATAAGAGACCAGGACCTTTGGTTCCGGAGCATGCCCCCACCACACTCGGCATCGAGAGGTCTCACGCACTATCACTATCAAGACATGGCGCTAGGGTGCCCATGCGGCACATTCCGCAAGAGAAGCAAGCATACGACCCACCTGATGGTAAGCGGTTGTCGTAACCTATGAGCGCGCGCAACGGCATTTGTAGGTGTCATGCGTTGCCAACGAGAGCTACGGGTTCTTAAGTCTCCTTTGCCCAGAATCACAAGCTACAATATTAAGTTAGTACCCCCACATTTCAGTGCTAGAGAACTCACTCGTCATCGTGGGCCTTGATGTCATCCTGCAGCTCCTGGTGCTGCTTCAGCAGCGCCTCCGCCGTCGCCACGTCCTTCGCGCACACCTCCGCCGACACCTGCTCTCGTACTTTCTGCACACAAAAATATACATTAATACTACGTGTATGTGTACATACACACACATACAAAACGTGCTCATACGTGAGAACCTAGACAAGCATGCAAGACATACACATTTATATATACAAACAAAGAGTTCGCAGGAACGAACGCACACACGCATGCACGCAAGGCCGCAATCACGCACGTACTGTTATCACACACCCACACTTTTTTTTATTTCATAAAGGTTGGCCAACAAGCGCACATGAAGTGTCACATGCGCGTTGCCAACCTGAGGTATAGGCAGGAAGGAGTGAGAAGTGAAAAAAAGGAAGGGAACAGACGGGGTGAGAGATTGGGCATGCTCTCACTCATCACACGAAACGCAATAGTACCTACTGATACTGTTTCTGTGAGAGGGTAGTACTTCCCCGGTCGAGCCGGGCTATTTGTCCTGAGAGAAGGAAGCTCTACTACTACAAAAGCATTCAAGTGTCACCTGTATCCAGTCGTGCAGCTGCTTGGCGCCGTTCTCGAAGACCTGGTGGCCCACGGCGCTCTCCAGGCGCTCGCGGCGCTCGGCGGCGCGGTCCCGGCAGCGCCCCCACGCCGCCTCCAGCTGCTGCTGGCGAGCCTCCACGTTGGCGCGCTCGGCGGGGTACTGGGACTTCACGCTGGGGAGGGGAGGAATGTTCAGATACTTATGTTTATAGTACGTGAAATTATATAAGTCAATCTTCTTTCGTACTAGCATTATTCCGGTATTTACCCAGGGTCTGCTTATACTCTTTGCCATCTGACCGCAACCCTAAGGGCGAATTAGTAACTCATCAATCTTCTTATCAAAAGTTATGATAACAACCAGGATCGAAAGCTTCCGAGGCACGATGGGGAGACCCACAAAAGCAAACACCCAAGCCGAAGTAGATATTTATAACATCAATACAAATATCTGCCTGTAACCCGGGACCGTTGACACTTAAGGCAGGCTTGCTACCAACGCGCCATAACGGTTGCTAAATTATATAAATAAATAACTTATTAAAATCCCATTTAAATAAATAAAAAATAAACGCTAAACACTCAACGGTCACCATTAGGATATATCCTGTGTCGGGGGTCCGGAAACATACAACAAAGATAAGTACAAACACACCCAGACCGGAACACATGCCTTAGTGGTTAAAACAAACATCCGTCCTGAGCGGGATACGAACCGGTAATATTAACAATTCTGGTTCGCCACCACTGAGCCACAATTTTTTATTGGTCTTTTCCTCTTTGGTAAGGGGTTTTTTTAAATAAAATAAAATAACCGCGTGACCGTCACTTAAAATAAAATAATAAAAACATTTAAAACCCTCCTAACGTACCAATTAACACGTAACCATCCTATGACGCTGCATGCAACAGAAATAATATTGATTCTGTCGTAGTAACAACAAGATATATCGTTGTGAGGAAACACTGCGGAGGAGGAGTGTGTATGTGGTTGTGTTTGTGCAGGGCGGTGCGGGAGGAACCCTGCGGAGGGTCTGGTGAAAAGGGGGCGGTGCGGGGAGGTACTCACTCGTCGGCCAGCAGCGCCACGGTGCGCACCTTGTCGCGCAGCGGCTGCAGCTCGCGCTCGAGCTGCGCGTGGCGGCGCTGGAGGCGGGGCGGGGCGGGGCGGGGGGAGGTACTCACTCGTCGGCCAGCAGCGCCACGGTGCGCACCTTGTCGCGCAGCGGCTGCAGCTCGCGCTCGAGCTGCGCGTGGCGGCGCTGGAGGCGGGGCGGGGCGGGGCGGGGGGAGGTACTCACTCGTCGGCCAGCAGCGCCACGGTGCGCACCTTGTCGCGCAGCGGCTGCAGCTCGCGCTCGAGCTGCGCGTGGCGGCGCTGGAGGCGGGGCGGGGCGGGGCGGGGGGAGGTACTCACTCGTCGGCCAGCAGCGCCACGGTGCGCACCTTGTCGCGCAGCGGCTGCAGCTCGCGCTCGAGCTGCGCGTGGCGGCGCTGGAGGCGGGGCGGGGCGGGGCGGGGGGAGGTACTCACTCGTCGGCCAGCAGCGCCACGGTGCGCACCTTGTCGCGCAGCGGCTGCAGCTCGCGCTCGAGCTGCGCGTGGCGGCGCTGGAGGCGGGGCGGGGCGGGGCGGGGGGAGGTACTCACTCGTCGGCCAGCAGCGCCACGGTGCGCACCTTGTCGCGCAGCGGCTGCAGCTCGCGCTCGAGCTGCGCGTGGCGGCGCTGGAGGCGGGGCGGGGCGGGGCGGGGGGAGGTACTCACTCGTCGGCCAGCAGCGCCACGGTGCGCACCTTGTCGCGCAGCGGCTGCAGCTCGCGCTCGAGCTGCGCGTGGCGGCGCTGGAGGCGGGGCGGGGCGGGGGGAGGTACTCACTCGTCGGCCAGCAGCGCCACGGTGCGCACCTTGTCGCGCAGCGGCTGCAGCTCGCGCTCGAGCTGCGCGTGGCGGCGCTGGAGGCGGGGCGGGGCGGGGCGGGGGGAGGTACTCACTCGTCGGCCAGCAGCGCCACGGTGCGCACCTTGTCGCGCAGCGGCTGCAGCTCGCGCTCGAGCTGCGCGTGGCGGCGCTGGAGGCGGGGCGGGGCGGGGCGGGGGGAGGTACTCACTCGTCGGCCAGCAGCGCCACGGTGCGCACCTTGTCGCGCAGCGGCTGCAGCTCGCGCTCGAGCTGCGCGTGGCGGCGCTGGAGGCGGGGCGGGGCGGGGCGGGGGGAGGTACTCACTCGTCGGCCAGCAGCGCCACGGTGCGCACCTTGTCGCGCAGCGGCTGCAGCTCGCGCTCGAGCTGCGCGTGGCGGCGCTGGAGGCGGGGCGGGGCGGGGCGGGGGGAGGTACTCACTCGTCGGCCAGCAGCGCCACGGTGCGCACCTTGTCGCGCAGCGGCTGCAGCTCGCGCTCGAGCTGCGCGTGGCGGCGCTGGAGGCGGGGCGGGGCGGGGCGGGGGGAGGTACTCACTCGTCGGCCAGCAGCGCCACGGTGCGCACCTTGTCGCGCAGCGGCTGCAGCTCGCGCTCGAGCTGCGCGTGGCGGCGCTGGAGGCGGGGCGGGGCGGGGCGGGGGGAGGTACTCACTCGTCGGCCAGCAGCGCCACGGTGCGCACCTTGTCGCGCAGCGGCTGCAGCTCGCGCTCGAGCTGCGCGCGGCGGCGCTGGAGGCGGGGCGGGGCGGGGCGGGGGGAGGTACTCACTCGTCGGCCAGCAGCGCCACGGTGCGCACCTTGTCGCGCAGCGGCTGCAGCTCGCGCTCGAGCTGCGCGTGGCGGCGCTGGAGGCGGGGCGGGCGGGGCGGTGCGGGGAGGTACTCACTCGTCGGCCAGCAGCGCCACGGTGCGCACCTTGTCGCGCAGCGGCTGCAGCTCGCGCTCGAGCTGCGCGTGGCGGCGCTGGAGGCGGGGCGGGGCGGGGCGGGGGGAGGTACTCACTCGTCGGCCAGCAGCGCCACGGTGCGCACCTTGTCGCGCAGCGGCTGCAGCTCGCGCTCGAGCTGCGCGTGGCGGCGCTGGAGGCGGGGCGGGGCGGGGCGGGGGGAGGTACTCACTCGTCGGCCAGCAGCGCCACGGTGCGCACCTTGTCGCGCAGCGGCTGCAGCTCGCGCTCGAGCTGCGCGTGGCGGCGCTGGAGGCGGGGCGGGGCGGGGCGGGGGGAGGTACTCACTCGTCGGCCAGCAGCGCCACGGTGCGCACCTTGTCGCGCAGCGGCTGCAGCTCGCGCTCGAGCTGCGCGTGGCGGCGCTGGAGGCGGGGCGGGGCGGGGCGGGGGGAGGTACTCACTCGTCGGCCAGCAGCGCCACGGTGCGCACCTTGTCGCGCAGCGGCTGCAGCTCGCGCTCGAGCTGCGCGTGGCGGCGCTGGAGGCGGGGCGGGGCGGGGCGGGGGGAGGTACTCACTCGTCGGCCAGCAGCGCCACGGTGCGCACCTTGTCGCGCAGCGGCTGCAGCTCGCGCTCGAGCTGCGCGCGGCGGCGCTGGAGGCGGGGCGGGGCGGGGCGGGGGGAGGTACTCACTCGTCGGCCAGCAGCGCCACGGTGCGCACCTTGTCGCGCAGCGGCTGCAGCTCGCGCTCGAGCTGCGCGTGGCGGCGCTGGAGGCGGGGCGGGGCGGGGCGGGGGGAGGTACTCACTCGTCGGCCAGCAGCGCCACGGTGCGCACCTTGTCGCGCAGCGGCTGCAGCTCGCGCTCGAGCTGCGCGTGGCGGCGCTGGAGGCGGGGCGGGGCGGGGCGGGGGGAGGTACTCACTCGTCGGCCAGCAGCGCCACGGTGCGCACCTTGTCGCGCAGCGGCTGCAGCTCGCGCTCGAGCTGCGCGTGGCGGCGCTGGAGGCGGGGCGGGGCGGGGCGGGGGGAGGTACTCACTCGTCGGCCAGCAGCGCCACGGTGCGCACCTTGTCGCGCAGCGGCTGCAGCTCGCGCTCGAGCTGCGCGTGGCGGCGCTGGAGCGCGCGCACGGTGCGCAGGTCGGCCGCGGTGCCGCCGGACGCCGCCAGCTGCTGCTCCTTCTCCGACATCCACTCCAGCGCCTCGTCGCAGGTGCGGTTGAACAGCTCCACGCTGGAACGATCAAAATATCAAGTTTCGTGTATCCCTTTTTTTTCGTGAGCCCCTTTCATTTTAAAATAAATACATACAAATTTATGAACTCCAATTATTTGTTTAGTACATGAGTTATAGCCTAAAAATATCAAAAATATCCAATCGCTTGTATGGTCCCACTGTTTGCGCCTGTTGATTTTACAATAGCAATCTCACACTTAACTAGTTGCAACAGCTGCGTCGGTACTATCAAAAATGTAACACAATTTTTATTGCAATTACACTAATGTACAATATGTAATTTTTGCCTGTCATTACGACACAAGCTCTGTACCGGACATTACTTTTCATCAAAAATTGAGTTTAATTTCTTAAACGTAATCAACACCCACTTTGTATTTGTTGTTGAAGCGGATCATGAGATACAGCCCGCTGACCTTCCTTTCGACACCTTTTGGATACGGACCCCTAAAATTAACATAAAACCGCAATCGACTCCTTTTATACCTGGAAGCACCCTCGAGACTCTTCTCCTTCTGCTGCTTGAGTCTGAGGAGCCTCTCCCACTGCTGGCGCAGCTGCTGCCTCCTGGCGGTGGCGCGCGCGGCCTGGCTGTGGTTGGCCGCGACCAGCTCCTCGGCTGCGGCGTCGATGCTCTCCAAGCGCTTGGAGGCGGCTGATAGATCCGTCACGAATTTCTGGGGACAAGTGGAATTCATACAAAAACAGCCATGATTTTAGCGAATTTGACGAGAAATAAGATTTTGGGCGACTACTCCAAAGTGACGGGCATTATATTTGTGTGTATTAGGAACCACAACCACCCAGACCGGAACACATTCCTGCATGTTCAATACAAACTGCGCAGAGCAGGGATCGAACCAGCGACCTTCACACTTTAAAAGGGTTCCAATTTCCAGCGGCAGTCTTTCCGAACCGATAAGACCTGGGAACCTTAAAAATCGGCGGTGATCGCTTTACACCTTCTGACCGTTTGCCATTTCCTCCATCATCAAATGCATACATACATTTCAATATCCTGGAAATTCCATTTGGATCCGCAATTTTTTCCAATGTACTGACCTCATACTTCCTCTTGGCCGTGTCGACGCTGTCGTCCCCATCATCAGTCCGCAGCATCTTCTCCTTCTCCCGTATCCACTTGTCGAAGTCGTCGCACTCCGCGAAGAAGCTGTACAGCTTGATGGCGTCCTCGAGCTGCAGGCGACGAGCCTCGGACAGCTTGAGGAGTTCAGCTGTTGAGGGCAATGGAACATAAATTAATAGTTTCTGACTATTGGATAGCGTCTGACCTGTAAACTCAATAGCTCAACGGTAGAAGGACCGACTTCGCTCCATTAACGCGTGAGTCACGGGTTCGATTCTGACCGAACCCACTTCTAGCGCAAGCTTCGAATTTATTTGGATGAGCTATTGGAATATTCGTAATGCCTTGAAAAAGCATTGCTGAATTACAAAAAAAAAATTAAAAGCTACACACTCAATGGCTCCCATTAGGATAGTTATATCCTTTTTCGAGGGTCCGAAAATATGCACAATGAAAAACACTCAAAAACCGGAATACACGCCTGTATGGACAATACAAAGATCTGCTCAAAAAGCGGGAACCGAACCCGTGACCTGTGACGCTTAAAAATGATTCACTACCGCTGCGCCACAAGGTCTTACAGAAATTATGTTCACTTGATATTAAGCATTATAAATTTCAGCTTTTGGCTTAATTCGACTTGAATTTGGTTCGGTCGGATTCTAGGCAAAAAATATGACAAAAAAAAATTCATCGCTACAATTTTTTTATCTCAGACATTCTTCTCACGGAGAGGTTTCATTATGAATCAAGTGTCCGACAGCACAGATATTTTATAAGCAGATCGCGTGCTCACCGTACTCGTCCTCGATGGTGCGCATGCGCGCCGGCACGGGCGGCGGGCGCGCGGGCGGGGGCGCGCGGGCCCTCCTGGGGGGGGCCCCGCGCCGCACCTGCACCACCTGCTTCACCAGCACCGTCTTCTTCACGCGCTGCACCGAGCGCACCTTCTCCGGCCGCCGGACTTGCACCTGCCATATTATAGCTCATATTAGGATACCGACATTTTGATTTAATAAATGTCAAACTTTGTATGTATGGATGTTTGTGAAAATGAAATTTGGCAAAGATACAGACTGTTACCTGGATTGAAACATGGGATACTTTTTTACAAAAACTAACTACAAGATTTGAATTTCAATAAGACGAATTTTATGTAATCCAGACTAATTATTATTATTATTTTCACATCTAAGTCACTGAGCCGATCTTGATGTATTTTGCTAAAGAAATAGATGGGGTTTTGAACAAAAACGTAAGTCACTTTTGTCAAGACAAAAGAAGTGAAGATTTACTTGTAATTCAATTAAAATGCCATATCGAAAAATTATTATCACGAGGGCGAAGCTGCAGGGCTTATTAAGCAACACATCGACAATAGGACAATAGCCTTTAACTCAGGTCGCGGGTTCGATTTTTGCTCGGAAAAGGTTTGTATGGACATTACAGCACGTTTTCCAAACACCATCTGTAGCTACATGCAGCAGGCAGCAATGGGAGAGGCTGCCGTTCACGCTTGCGTGGAACTCGTAGGGGGGCATTTCATCTCGCCCCCTCGGAATCGAGCTGCCAGCATAAGGCTCGAGATGATGAGGTATTGAATTCTCCAAGAGATCGAAGACCCTCTCTCTTTCAATAAGGTTGGCCATCGAAAAGGTTTTAGCAGTTCTCCATGACTGACAATCCGTCATGGAATCCCACATAACCCGGTTCTCCTCCCCAGGAGGCCGGGTGTCTGCAGGTGTACGAGACTCACCGCCACCACCCGGGGCTCGATCTCCCGCACGTAGTTGGCGGGCACGAACCCGTCCGTGCGGTCCGCCTTGCGCACCGACCACCAGTCGGGGTTGGTCTTGCTGATGAGGAACATCACCTCGCCCTTCGCTATCTGGATGCCCTGCCCGCTGAACGCGTACAGGGCTTTCACCTGAGGACATGATTTTATTTTTCGGTATAAAAAACGGGAACAGCTCCACGAGGACTCAAAATTTATTTTCATTCACTCATTCTCGTCTCCTTCCTCCTGCTGATGGCATGAAAATAAGAAACCCTCAATAGCTCAACGATAGAAGAGCCAACTCCACTCCATCCTAACCCCGTTGGGCTATAAATTTCACTCTATTTTTGGTTATAAGAAATTTGTTTGAGGAAGAGGATCCTTTTATGTATGTGAGACCCTCAGAAAGCTGTTCAAGCTGACCTAAAGATCTCCTCCACAAAGTTAGCCAGGTCCTCTCAAACAAGAGTTCGGTTCAAGGAGAGAAGGTTGAGTTTTTAACAGGAGAGACGGAGCATTTAATTACAGACCTGCGGCACACTCCTCTGCTCTGTGACGGTCCTGTGTTCGAGTCTCTCAACGGGCTCCTCCTCCCACACTTCGGTGGGAACGAGTCGGGACTCGTTCACCCACTCCTCTTCCTGCTCCAGGCCGGCGTTAGCCTCTACTTCTGTTGGGAGCTGAAACCATTACAAATATTAATAAAGATCTTGATAAGTGTGGTTTCATGATTGATTATATCTTCAGGCGTCGGGATGTGACGACCCCATCGCCCGCTGTTGGGATAACCTCTGTCACAACAGAGATTATTCCACCAGTGCAATCAGTCACACTGGTGGTAGGTCTTTTGTTGCAAGAGGCCGGCTAGGTAGGTACCACCGCAGTGTCCAATATTCTGCCGCCAAATAGTAGTGCTTAGGCACTACTGTGTTCCGGTTTGAAGGGCATTGTACGCTAGTGAAATTACTGGGCGAACGAGATTTAAGAACTAATATCTCGAGGTTGCCAACGCGTGAGTGGCACCTACTAATGGTGCTGCAAGCGCTCATAGGCTGCGGCAGCCACTTACCATCAGGTGGGCCGTATGCTTGTTTGCCAACTTCTAAAAAAAAAAAAAAAATTAAGAATAAGAAATACTCTGTCATGTAAAAACTACTGGACATATTTAGATGAAATTTGAAACACACATAGCTCATTACCAGGATTCACATATAGGATACTTCGTATATCGAAAAAATTATGGATTCAGTTTTAACATGAAAATTAGCGTTGGTCCTTCGAGACCGGATAGCCTGTGACGTCACACACCTGCAGCGTGTCGATGCCCGCGTCGGCGAGGCGCTGCGCGCAGGCGGCCAGCGCGTCGAGCTCGGCGCGGTGCGCGCGCAGCTCGCCGTGCAGCACCCGCTGGCGCGCCAGCAGCGCGCCCGCGCCCGCCGCGTCGCGCCCGCTGTCCGCGCTGGCCACCAGCGCGCGGCGCTCGCGCATCCACGACTCCGCCTCGTTCGCGTCGCCGTAGAACTGCGGGGAGAGGGGAATCGACTCTAGTTATGACCGTAAATAGGAGCATATTAATCGGCTAACCGGAAACAATATATCATTCAAGAAAAGGGATTGTCTTCACTTTAGGCTACTGTATAGTCGATTAGTTACTTTTTTTTTGAACAAAAATTATGGGGTCGGGGAAACCCTGTTAAGAACGAAGTTCTTTATATTTTTATTCAACTCTGAATTTTAATTCGAAATGAAATCTGTATATTTCAATATATATTTATATGATAAAACGTGACAAGGACAAAGAAAGAGAGAGACAGAGAATTATACACCAGGCTGCACACTCACTTGCTCCAGGGCATGCAGTAGGCTCGATACACACACGGCATATGGCATTTCAAGTCACTTTACTTACGGGAGCCACGTTAAGAAACTTCGTCAGATCTTTTCCACGGATACAAAAAGAGAATCCTTTGAATCAACGCTGACCTGGTGAGCCTCGGCCGCGTCCGCCAGCTGCTTGTCCCGCGCGTCGGCCAGCTGCCGCAGCAGCTCCCACTGCGCGCTGAGCGACGCCAGGCGCCGCTCGATCTCCGCGCTCTTCGGGTGCTTCGCGTCGATCAGACTGGCGGTTGGAAGGGTTTTTATTGTAGTGTTCATTCTAGAATGCCTAATTCTTAAGGCCTCTATAGCTCAAGGGCCGACTTCGCTACGTTAGCGCGAGAGTCGCCGGTTCGATCCTGACCCCCTTGGGCTATCGTCGTACCCACTCCTAGCGCAAACTTTGCGCTTATTTGAAGGGTTAATAGGAATATTAGTAATGCCTTAAAAATCATTGTTAATATTCTTTAGAAAAATCAGTTTTATGGGAATTTAGAATTTAAAATTTAATGTTACTTTTTAGGGTTCAAATTTCTATCCTCTTCCCATCATGTTTTTAGGGTCGGGTAAAATCTCTGATTTGTAGACTATATATTATTGTAACTACTATAAGTGCCGAATAAGCATGCCTGATGGTAAGCAGTTACCGTAATATATGCTCAATAGTAACACCAGATCATTTGAGCCATCGTCAGATATAAAGAATAGGGGAGAAGAGATCATCAATCGCAACCGACCTTTCTGGCCTTTCTTATCTGTATTGTCTTCTTCTTATCGAGTGGTTAATGACTAACCTATTGTTAGAATTGTCTGACTTGTCTGGTTGACAACAGTCAAGTCAAGCCATTCGTATCAGACTTACGTGCCCTCGGAGAAGCTCAGTTGAAGTACCAGTATGTGGTCACCCATCTAGTGAGTGACCGCACCTACAGTAGTTTAACCCACGGATGGTTTGGGCACGTCCTCCGGTCTGGCCCGGAGCCAGCTCACCTGTGCCCCTTGGCGCGGTGCCGCTGCGCCACCAGGTCGCGGGCCCGCAGCTCGTGCAGCAGCGCCGTGTGCTTCTGCCGCAGCGCCTGCACGGCGCGCAGGTCCTTGGCCGCCACGTCCGCGCGGCAGATGCGCTGCCGCTCCGTCACCCACCCTGCACCACGACACAACATGATATTATAATACCTGCCTGTTTATGTTCCACGGCTAGTTAAAGACCTCACCTACTAATCTCTTCCAAAACGCACGTTTCGCAATGATGTCAGAATACAGCACTACAATATAAAACTCAGAGGCATTTATTTTGTTTTAATTTTTTTAAATTCCGTAGCCAAATAGTAAAAACGAAAAGCTTATAATTTCGACATGTCCGTCTGTCCGTCCGTATGTTACAGTCGTTTTACTAGGAGACTATTGGCTCTATCTATACGAAATTTAGTAGATAGGTGTATTCTATAAACACGATTTCGTGATGAAATCCTAAAATATATAAAAATTAAGGGTAGCAGTCCATACATGTAACTGAGGATTGAAAAAAAAATTAGCGTATGGCAACGTATGAGATATCTTTGAATACGTCTTTCAAAATGATAAGGAGGTTTGATTTAGACTTTTTTCATTAAGTCAGTAGTTGTTGAGATAGTAGCTCTTAAAGTCATAAAAATGGTGTCCCCCCTCTAACTTTTGAACTATGGGATTTAAAATTTTGGAAAAATTTGAGCTTGTAGGACTGTAAATTAAATTTCAACCGCATTTGGTTTGAAGAATATAATTTTATTTTTTATTACTTTTAATAATTACAATGAAATTACCAACTTAATTTTGGGGTCGATTTTAATTCGTTATTATTTTTAAATGTCTTAAGATTCTTCATCATCAAGCTGCGGAACCCTTTAGTTTTAAAATTAAAATACAAATGACATTTTTGTACAACCCACCTTCCTCCTCGTCGTGATCCTCCAAGAACTGGTAGAGGTTCCTCGCGTCCTCTAAGCGCGCCTTGCGGTCTTTAGCCGCCGCCACCAATCTATGGAACACACATACATACAAATTTTAGTGACGCAAATAAGTACAATATAATTTTATTTATATAATTAATAGTTTCTCCCCGATATAGTGATTTTGATATCAAATTAAAGCGATTGTGGAAAACTCGTCAAGTATTTATAGAAAAGGAGTTCCTGTCTAGTTTGAGGTTTATGAAAAAACGCAGCAGTATACATACTGCTACATCACGTCGTAACAGGTCGTAAGAGGGTAGTCATTTCCCGGTTGCATTATACCATATAGCCATGTCTTACCCAGTATAGTCGTCTTCCAGCCGTTGCAGCTGGTCGTGCAGCTGCTGGGTGACAGCTGGCGGTCCGTCGGCGGCTGCCCGCTGCCGCACGAGGCGGCGGATGCTCTCGTCCAGCGCGCCCAGCTGCAGCTCCTGCAGCGCGTGAGCTTGCAGCAGGCGCTCCACGTCCACCAGGTGTCTGCCGACCTCCTCGGACTGGAACTGCGCCTGGAAACGAAGACAATAAAGATCTGCAGGAGTTATATAACTCATGATAGCTCCATATCTCAACAGTCGCATTATTTGCTTTGTTAATGCGAGTTGCAGGTTTGATCCTGACCCCTTTGAGATATTATTATAACCATAAGCTAGACAATCAGAGAAAATAATAGAAATAAAATAGAAAATGTAAGTAGCCTCTGACAAAAAAATGTAATTCGCCATTTTGTTTTGGCGGCCATCTTGGATTTCAAATTTATCAAAGTTTATAGTATTCTACTTGTCAAGCCGTTTCGTTTGACTAATTCACCTTAAAAACAAAAAAAAATCTAAATCGGTTCATCCATTTGGGAGCTACGATGCCACAGATAGACACATACAGCCACTTTTTTTTAACGTCGGGGTTAATTCCATTTTCCAAAATTCGAACCTTCATTTCATTCAAAGTATGCGCCACTGCTTCCGCTTCCCTCAGCAGAGCCATCAGGTGCGCCAGCTTCGCGAGCGACGTCCTGTGCCGCTCCAGCAGCTCCAGCAGCTCCTTCCAGCGCTGGAGGACGGCTTGCTCGGTGCGGGACACGCTCTCCGCGCCGTGGTACTTCTCCTTCACCAGCTCGGCCGCCATCGCCGACAGGTCTTCGAAGCGCTCCGTCCTGAAGATGGTTACCAAAAAATTTAAAACAAAAAAATAAACCCTACACACTCAACGGCCCTCACTACACACCCAGACCGGAAAACATGGTCAAAACAAATATCTGCTCCGAGCGGGAATCGAACCCACGACCTGTGTGATAGATAATTTGTTCTTATCCAATGAGTTACTGGTTCGCCCTTAAGGTTGCGGAGGTCAATCGCTCTGTCTCATTATTTACAAGCGGAACCCCGAAACAGCGACGACGGAAACATTCCATTTACTATTTTATTTCAAACTCGAGCCAGCCAGCGTGCAGTGCCCGGCGCGTGCGCACGCTCCGACAACGCTACTGCGTGTGTGCGCGCGTACTGTGCATGTATAAGAAGCCGAGTCTCATCCCTCACCTAGCCAATATGTCCGCAGAAATGGCCTCGTGCTTCTTGACCGTGGCGTCCACCTGCGCCAGGTTGGAGCCGTAGCGCGGGTCGGACAGCACTTGGATCATCTCTTTGAGGTAGCCCTTGCGGAGGACGGACTGTAATAAAAATAATATTTCAATATTTTTTTAAGTGAAACTTGTTTAGAATCATTGTGATTTCAAACCGCAACGGAAAAGACGACAGGTAAGAGACAAAAAATACAATAATGTGTAGGCTGAAGCCGGCAAAGAGTGAGACAAATATACATACTATTTTATATTATATATATTCATCTCATTCTTCTGTCGTGTGTGAATCGCACACACATTTTACAAAGACAGACAGAATGACAGACAGCCCGACCGACCGACCGACCGACGGACGGACGGAGGGATAAACGGATGTACGTTTAGCTAAAGAAGTTTTACTTTAATCGTGTATTTTTTTTATTAAGATTTTTTCTAAAGTGAAAAAGCTTGTGGAAGAAGTTTTGCAAGTTTTGACACTTTTGGCATAATGGATGTTTCACTCCTTGACCTTTCTATTTACAAAATGCTTGGTTACGATGCGCTGACTGACCTAATATACGGGATAGGAGGGAAGAGATGTAAAGGGGAAAAGGAAGGAAACAGATAAGGTGGGAGATTAGGTCTCCGGCGCTCCTCACCACATGATACACAACAGTATTTGCATTGTACGCTAGTGAAATTACTGGGCGAACGAGATTTAAGAACTAATATCTCGAGGTTGGCAACGCGCGAGTGACACCTACTAATGGTGCTGCAAGCGCTCATGGGCTGCGGCAGCCACTTACCATCAGGTGGGCCGTATGCTCGTTTGCCAACTTCTAACATTAAAAAAAAAAAAAAAAAAAAAAAAAAAGTATTGATAATACTCCGATCTGTGAAAGAGTAGTGTTGTCACGGTGGAACCGCTCCATTTATACTGAAAGATAATGGCTCTACTACCTTTAAAACATACCGAAGTTTTATATTAGTACGCGTGCGATACTTTAAGTATCACATGCGCGTCGCCAACCAGGGGAAAAAGAAGGAAGGGTTGAGGAGGGAAAAAAATAGAGGAATAGGATAGATCACACTAAACGCAACAGTACCACACTGTTACATGACACCAATTTTTTGGGAGGGTAGTGCTTCCCCGGTCGAGAAAGCCCATTTGTGCCAAGTAACAAGCGGTTACCACATGTCTGAGAACGTCTTCTACTGTACCTTGGTGTGGAACTTGTAGGCAAGTTGCTCGAGTCTCTGCTGTCGCAGCAGCTCCGTCCTCAGGGCCAGCTCGCGGGCGTGTTCCGCCTGGAAGGGAGAGGTTCAGTGAAATACAGAACGTAACAAACAGATATACAAACAAAATAAAATTGAAGTGTCTTGACGACCTTGTGGCGCAGTGGTAGGTCGCGGGTTCGATTTCCGCTCGGCACAGATGTTTGTATTGACCATACAGGTATGTTTTCCCGGTGTTTCCGGATCCCCGACACAGGATATAACTATCCTAATGGGGGCCGTTGAGTGTGTAGCGTTTATTGCAGCGTCTATTTGTAATTCGAAAATGACAGCTTTTTTAGAATTTTTGTCCGTCTGTTTGTTCCGAATAATCTCTGAAACGGCTGGACCAACCTCAACAGGACTTTCATTGAGACAGCTGAATAAGGAGTTATTCAGGCTACTTTTATTTAAAAAAAAAAATTAGAAATAGTTAGAATAATAAAATGTTTTTGAGTAATCATTGGTTACTAACATTGTGTTATAATTCTAAAAAAATCGTGCAACCATATAGAACTTAAAAGTAATAATATTTTTTTCATAAACTGTTTAGAATATAGCTTAATAATATGCTCTTTTATAATTTTATTTTTTTTTATTTTATTTTTTATTTTTAGGATAACCAACAGTAGATACATTAATTAGACATTTCAATTAAGATCAGGAGTTATTCGATAAATGTTCTACTAATTATAGGTCATCACATCATTCATTAGAAAGCATCACATTATAAAATATAGTCAGTTATTACAAGTCAATAAAAATCAAAATACATAATGATCATTAAAAATTAGTAACAAATTATAAAATTATTAAATTTCAATTTCATTATAATATAAAGATTTACATAATTTAAAAAAAGTAGAAAATGTCACAATTCTTGTAAATAAATACAATAATCAATAACTGGGTCGATTGCTATGTTGAATAGTATACGTTTAAGTAAATTTAACCGATGCCTCTTTCCGATTTTGCAGACTACTTTGAAATATTCATTGTTACTGAGACTCTTATTACTAGGGTTATAAGGTTCGAAATCGCTCTCTACTCTCTCTTTCCTTCGTAACGCGTACGTTCTAGAAAGATATATTCTTAAAAAATACCGTATAACATTCCGTGGACGGAACCTTCTCGAACCCCCGTGTTGAGAAAGAAAAGCGACTGAGTCATTCAGTTCTGAGCAACGAGCGCAGAATTTTTGGAGGAAATTCTGGTCTGTAACCTTGAAGATCTAATTAGTCTCAATTAGAGCCATCAGGTGTTTTAATCCAAATTGTCGAACCCTGGCACGTAACTGTATTATATTATGTACGTGACAGTTCACATGCTACGATAGCTCACCATCAGGTAATTTGCAGGTCAAAGTCAGCGTATAATGGTTCTCACCTGCTCCAGCTTCTGCCAGGCCCTCTCCAGGTCCTGGGGCAGCTGTCCTTCGAGCGGCGCCCACGGCTCGCCCACCAGGCTCTTCTGCATCGTGTTGATGTGGAAGTACAGAGCTTCGATCTCGGAGCGCTCCTTGTACCTGGAGGGGATTTGACGAGGAAGACGTTAAACTTAACAAACTATTCTTTCTACCAGGGGAGATCGAGGATTGAGCTCGCGGGGGCTCAATGTTGTGATCATCCTTAGGTTGCCTCCTGTGAGACCAGGCCACGGCTAGAGAGAATGTTATCTCAATGATGGTTCTGGTATTGCAAGCGGTCATACGAAATAGTGGCCACTTAGCATCAAGCAGGCAAAGAGGGGGGAGCATTATCTTCATCAACCCCGCCCCCCAGGACTGAGCTCGCCACAGTGCTTGGCAGGTCGCGCATTGTCTCAATTTACGAGAAACTACTACCTACCACTGGCTGGTGGCTCTAGCCACCAAGGTTATTGTGAGTCCCCATGACGTACCATCTTATCATGGAACCCTACATAACCCATTTCTTCCTAGCAAATTTCCTCGGCAGGAAACCCTCTCGTTTGCCACCTATTTAAAAAATCGACTCACTTGGGTGGTTTTTCCACAGTTCTATACTGCTTGAAGGCCAACAGCAGTCTCTGTATGCCGTCGAGGGCGTTGGGCAGTTCCCTGCAGTTCAGCTCCTCGATCTTGATCCGGATCCACTCGAGCAGGGCGGACACCAGGCGGCTGTACTCGTTCTTGCGGCCGTCGCAGTCCATCAGCTGGCCGATGATCTGTTGGTGATCGTGGAAGATCATCAGTTGACTTCGATCAGTCTGTATGTTACACTGTATCGTCCAGAGCATTTCAAGTATAAGACCATCGAATTGCATCGATTGATCGACCGGGGAAGTACTAACTTCTCACAGAAAATGTCTCTTTTTTTAATGTTAGAAGTTGGCAAACAAGCATACGGCCCACCTGATGGTAAGTGGTTGCCGTAGCCTATGAGCGCTTGCAGCACCACTAGTAGGTGCCACTAACGCGTTGCCAACCTCGAGATATTAGTTCTTAAATCTCGTTCGCCCAGTAATTTCACTAGCCCTTGCTTCCAATGCCCTTCAAACCGGAACACAGTAGTGTCTAAGCACTACTATTTGGCGGCAGAATATTGGACACTGCGGTGGTACCTACCTAGCCGGCCTCTTGCAACAAAAGACCTACCACCAGTGTGACTGATTGTACTGGTGCAATAATCTCTGCTGTGACAGAGGTTATCCCAACAGCGGGCGATGGGGTCGTCACATCCCGACGCCTTTACCCTTTTTTTCCCTTCTCGTACCTCGGGTTGGTAATGTGATACTTCAAATGTCGCATTTCCATAGGCCACGGTGACTGCTTACCATCAGGCGGACCGTATGTTTGTTTGTTACTGAACACATCCGAAGTGGCTGAACCGATTTTGATGTTTTTTTGTGTTTTCCGTAATAGAGACCTTCATAAACAAATGCTCTCACTGGTCGATAGTCCAACAGTGGGTTAAGCAGTTTTAGCCACTATTTGAACGTCTCCCCAATTATTATATGGTCAGTATAAGAGCGACCTGAACTACTCTGACAGTTTTGCCACTTACATCCCGACAAGTTATGGACATTCGATTTTAAGGCCTAAGGGCCTTGACCGTATCACCAGTCGGATCAAACCGGGTCAGAAGACCGGGGCTGCGCGGGGGTCATCGGGAGGGAGGGAGCACTCCTGAGCGCAATCTAACGAGGGACATTCGAGGGGCATCTCAGCCGTATGTGTGTATGTATGTATGTATGTATGTATGTATGTATGTGTAGTACTCACGTTGGCGATCCTCCGTCCGCTCTTCTGCTCGTTCTTCATGCGCGCGAAGGTGTGGTAGTAGCTGGCCACGTACGTCATCACCGACTTCTCGTCGGGCCGGGTCGTGTCCACGTCTGGTGGTCATTCAGACATGGTTAGTTAGTCTCTTCAAGTCGTTATTTTAGTATGAAATTATGGAATGCCAAAGGCTGGGGTAGGAAGGGGTGAGGTGGCATGGATTCACTGTGGCACACAAACACACTACAATAGGGCGGTTATGGGGTTGTGTGGAAGCATGGATTGGCTGAGAGTGTGATGGTATTGGGTGCCTTTTTATGGGGTGATATGGGCTAGCATGGGGTAACAAGAGGTGAGGTGGTAAAGTGCGGTGTGACATAGTTTGGCATGGAGTGCGGTGGCATGGCAAGGGTAGAGGGCGGTATGTCATGGGGTGGTATATGAAATTGAATCACCTTTTTAAATTTTTTCAAAGTTATTTCAGTTTTTATATTTATATCACTCACTAATATAGGGCTTCTTTAAGATTTTTAATTAATTAAAAAGTACTGAACAAAAACATAGACGGCATACCCTCAGCGTCGAGAAGGCGAGGGATCCCGAGGTGGTTGTGCGCCACGTCGAAGGCGTGGTTGAGGGTCTCCACGTGGTCGTTGGTCGGCAGCTCCGCCCAGCGGAACAGGTCTGGTCTGTAATCAGATAATATAGCATAGGTATATATTAGAGCCGAACACCAAATGGCCTCTCTGGTCCCTCAGCCTCTTTACCAGGGGCTATATGAATAGGGCGTGGCCTCGGAACGTGGGTGATCAAATCAAATCAAATCAAATATTTTTATTCAACATAAAGTCAAAGTCAAAATATACTTTATTCGTGTAGGCATTAATAGGCACTTATGAATCGTCAAAATACAACACATTAATGTAAAAAATATTACACATAAAAAGCATTAAACTTATTTGTTGAAAGTCAGATTCTACCACCGGCTCCAAAATTAAACCTCTACCTGAGAAGAACCGGCGAAACAAACTCAGGGGTTATATCTTTTTTTTTTTGTATTTTTTAAAGTGATATTGGGTTCCATATAATAATCTCTGAAAAGCCTGGAGTGAGTCTCTTATTCCCAAGGCGTGGTGTCTTCAAGGTATTTGTCTTCAAGGTAAGGTGAGATTTAGACAGTTGACACATTGACAATTGAATCATGGACAGTGACGTCACAATTATCCGAAAGTTACATAATATATGTTACTCCAAGTTGAAAACTTCGATAGCGCGATTCAGGATTGCGACGACATTGTTTCTCAATATCGTTGCGTTGTATTACAAGTAGATATCGCTACACGCAACAATGAGAAAATGTAACGATCCTGCAACAGTTTCCTTTACTGACAATTCCCCCACAATTCCTGAATCCTTTTAGGATTCACCCTTTGTGTTGAAAGGATATCTCCTCTCAAGTGTATATCTCACCTGTGGGCATGTATAAGGGCGTTGAAGCCGAGACCGGAACGCCAGGAATCGGTGAAATTGTGGATGTGGACTCCATGGTAGCCGCTGGTCTTCCGCTGACACCAGAGCAACAGGGCATCCTTGGCGGATTTCTTCTCTGATGATTCATTCTCTTCGTCCTGGGGGCAGATTGTATTAAGATCAGACCTCAATGAGAAAAAGTGACCAAGTCACACTCCCACACCAAGAATCTTAAATAAGATAGCATCAGTTCATGACAGTGGTGACAGTAGTGGGCATAGTAATGAGCATACAACCTTGTCACATACAGACAGATAGAAGAACATGTGCATAAACAAACTAACAACTTAGCAGAGGATTCCAGTTGAAATTGGTGACCCCACAATTGGTGACCAATAGTGCGCAATAATTTTAAATTTAATAATTGGGACTAAAAACAAGGAGACATTGGCATATACCGCTAAATTATTAGATATTTAATTTCAAAAATAAATCAAAATAGAGCTGAGGGTTAAAGATAATAGTTTTTTGAGTGATCTATCTACTAAACAATTACTAATTATTGGCACAAAAGTCGTTTAGTTTAAAAACAATCCGCTTACCACGTCGATCTCGATCTCCTGGATCTGGAACCGCAGGATGATGGTCCAGATGAGACCGAGAATGAGGCGAGGGTTGCCGTCCACTATGTCCTCCGCTCCGATCGACTCTAGGCGAACCTGGTGGAAATGTTACTATTAGTTTCACATAAAGAGCTCCACTTGTCATCGGAGCACAGCGATTGTCAGGTCATGTCGATTCATTCTGCGAGAGTTCCTTTAACCTGACAAGCGCACTGAGGTCGGCCACCGAGGAGGTTTTAGCCCTATGACGCTACCTAGGTGGTAACGTGGTCACGGAACCCTACATAACCCGGCTCTCCTTCTTCTTTAGGTAAACATGCTATTTTGTTTGTGTATGTTTGACACCGTTGTGGCGTTGTGGGTAGCGTGTCTGCCTTAAGCCTCGACGGTTGCGGGTTCGATTCCCGCTCGGAGCAGATGTTTGTATTAATCGTACAGGCATGTTTTCCGGTCTGGTTGTGTTTGTCCTTGTCATTGTATATGTTTCCGGACCCCCGACACAGGATATAATTATCCTAATGGGGGCCGTTGAGTGTGTAGGCGTTTATTTATTTATTATTATTTATTTATTTTTTCTAGAAAGTTTGTTAGAAAAGGCCGATTTTAGAGTTTTAGAATGATATTCTTGGGCGTAGCGAGGTAGGAGCGGGGGAGGGGAGGAGGATGCTAGCTGTCCCACCTTCGACCCTTTTATATACTCGGAAATGGAAGAATATTATATTATATATATATACATTTTGAACTATTTAACCAATCCTATCTAGGCCCTAAATTAAAATTTTGGCCTCCCCTGAGCCAAAACCTGGCTACGCCCATGACGATACGCACCATATTTTGATATTTTTTAACGAACGTATTAACATTCATTAGATAAATAAGTAATTATTGATTATGTTGTTGAAAAAAGGTTTTTAATATTATTGACAAGGCGAAGTCTCTAACTAACGCATTCCTGAAGGAAGCCATATAGAACTTCTGCGGCTATAATTCTAGTACTTCATTTGTTTGTTGGACTATTTAAAGAAAAACTATAGTCTGTTAAATGTAACTTGAACCCTGCGCAGTAACACGTTTTGGGTCTCAACCGTATGCGGTATGAAGGGGGCCGGGTTTAGTACACTCGCTCACGGTTGTTTTAGTTCTTTAATAATAAATTATTAAAAAATAAATTAAAATATAAATTAGTTTTGTCAAGTGTGTTAACATTTATTTCGAGAGAATACCTCGACCACAATCAACTTTGAGGCGACGGGAGAGAAGGATGGTATTTGACGTTTGTAGTTATTTTTTAAAAGAAAATAATTTAACTAATTCTTTGAATAATACTGCGGAAGATACGGAGAAGTCTGTCTCACTATTAATAATGTACATTAACTTTTTATATATATAGGTACCTTTTTTCTATACTATTTATTTGTTCTATTCTATTTAAGTAATTAATAACGATAATAAATAAATAATTAATTGAATTTAGAAGAAATAATAACTATATTATATACTTCATTCCGTTTTCCCACTTTATAAAGAATCGATTTAATTAAGACGTAACCAATATTTTTGTCTAACATTTTTGTCCATTATTGTACCTGCGCAGAAGCGGCCATTTTGGTTCAAGTTACATTTAAGGAACTATATCAGACTTTAATTACCTAAGGTCTAAGGCAGTGTTTTTCAATCTTTTTGAATACGCGACCCCTTAACAGTTGGAAAAATTCTGGTGACCTTGTGGTTTCTTTTGGCCTCAGCTAAAACTATTTGTTAAGTTGTACCTGTCTGCCTCTATTAGACTTGTTTGTTTAGATTCTTCCATTCGCCGGCGACCCTCCGTATAAGGCTTTAGGACCTTTAGGTCGCGACCCACAGGTTGAAAAACACTGGTCTAAGAGATATCACATGCGCGAGCCCAGAGAATAACAGCGAAGCGATGATAAGGGAACAGGTGGGAGATTGGGCCTCCGGCATTCTTACTCATCGTGCGAAGCGCAACAGTAAGCTTGTAAGCTCCGAAACATGGATACCATCAATTGAAACCAGTATGCGATTGCCCATCATTTAACGCTGTTCAGCTTATTATTAAAATGAAACTTTCATTACATCGCCTCAAATTTTTCGTTTAATAATAATAATAAACGTTGCACACTTAACGGCCCCCATTAGGATATTAATATCCTGTGTCGGGGGTCCGGAAACATTCACAATGACAAGGACAAACACACCCAGACCGGAAAATATGCTTGCATGGTCAATACAAACATATTATGATCCGAGCGGGCATCGAACCCGCGACCTGTGGCGTTTAAGGCAGGTTCGCTACCACTGCGCCACAACGTCGTCGTTTGTCTTTAGCATGTCGGATTACAGCCGACCGCGGAGACTTCATTTATGTTTTTACTTTTTACTAAATTTATGTATGTATCTGTGTAAATCAAGATTAAAAACGCAATTTTAATACCTTATATCGAATAATAAAAAAAGTTAAGTTTCATTTGCGTCTTGGTTTCATAAAAGGTTTTTGTTTCTTTTTACTATAAGCCTCTCTTCTAATAATAATAAATTTCATAGTAAATATCAATTTACATAACTCAAGATAACTAATCACAGTATTTAGATAGACCGATACACTATCTCATACGGCATTCTACAAATCCGCTTCGAAAGGTATATTTCTTATTTTTTTGACGACACATGTTGCATGCTGGTAGCGAATCTGCTTAGTCGAGGCGGTTGCGGGTTTGAGTCCAAAACGGAGCAGATTTGTTATAAATAATTGCTTCGATCAGGGCGTTTGTCTATCCACCGTGCCTCGAGACCACGTTAAAGCTGTCGGTCCCGGTTTTTATGATATCGTCAGATAATAATCGTTAACTCTTGATAAGTATTTTGCGATTACCCAGTGAGGTACTGGTTTGACCTTAGGGTTGTATACCCTTTCTTCTTCCTAGCATGACTCCCGGTATTTTACCCAGGGTCTGCTCCCTTCCGGATTTGACGGGTTACTAGTTTTTACACTGAGCGATTGCAATCTGACCTCCGCAACCCTAAGGGCGAACCAGTAACTCATTGAACAGCAATTTAGTTATCAAGAGTTAACGATCATTATCAGATGTTATGTGATAACAACCGGGCCCGACAGCTTAACGTGTTCTCCAAGCCACTGTGGATAGACCCACATGAACAAACGACCGGACCGAAACAGATATTTATAACAATCGATTCCCAACCGTCGCTAAAGGCATACTCGCTACCCACAATGCCACAACGGTGACAGGGCACAAGTGCGTCAGACGCTCATAGCCGGGTGCGCTCACTGATCGGTAAACGATCGATGGGTAAAGCAACTTTAGGCGCGGTCAGTCACAAGATGGGTGATCGCACTAGTTTTATTTCAACTGAGCGTCTCCGTGCTTCGGACGGCACGTAAAAAGTCAGTCCCGGCTGTTATCAATTTGATGACAGTCGATAAGTCAAGTCAGAGGCCTACGGGCGACCTGAACAACTCTGACACTAGGTTGGCCACTAACCACTCGATAAGAAGAAGTAATTATACAATAGAATTTAAAAGTATGTTAGTAAGCAATTATCTAGTTTATTATCAGATAAGAACAGCTCCCGGCCTTGTGGACGCGATAGACGATGTCGGGAAATAAAAATTTTGATAATTTCGTTGATAATATCGTAATAAATTAGCGTAATTTGGAAAACTTTTTTTATGTTATAAGTTGGCAAACAAGCATACGGCCCACCTGATGGGAAGTGGTTGCCGTAGCCTATGAGCGCTTGCAGCACCATTAGTAGGCGCCACTCACGCGTAGACAACGAGAGATATTGGTTCTTAAATCTCCTCTGCCCAGTAATTTTACTAGCGTACAGTGCCCTTCATACCGGAACACAGCAATGCGGTGGTACCTACCTAGCCAGCCCCTTGCAACAAAAGACCTACCACCAGCGTGACTGATTGCACTGGTGGAATAACCTCTGCTGTGACAGAGGTTATCCCAACAGCGGGCAACAGGGTCGTCACATCCCGACGCCTCACAACTACAATAAAATAATGGAGTTCTGAATTCTTTTGACAAAAACGTTTTTAATACAAACTTCAAACCCTAATTTCGCCCGCGTGAATAGTCTTTTAATGACGCAGTTTTTGATAAGTGGATTGATTCTCCACAAATGGGCCGGTGAAGTATCGACCTCTCGATTAAAGCTCGTCTTTCCATGCAAACTTAGGTTGCAGTGACTGCTCACTTTTTAACCACACTTAGGGGTTGAATTTCGAAAAATCATTCTTAGAGCATGTATATAGGCGTGAAAAGGTGCTATAACAGATTTGGAAATAATATTTTCTTATTTATTTCTTGGTTTTTAAATGAAAAATAACTGAATAATAATATATATGTAAGAGGAATATAATATTAAGTTGGTTGCTGGTTCAGTTTTATACGTAATTCAATTTACTATAATTGTTTATGTTAAATTAATTTAATTTGATTTGTCCTTTTAATATTGTTTAAGTTATTATTAATGTTGTAATCGTACTGGCCGTATTGAGTAGAGAAATAAATAAATTAATTTAATATAATTCTTTTAATTAAATTTTATTTTAGAAATTTGTTTATAGAGTCGAGTTGGGTCATTCCGATATTGTTAGGATTTGTAGTCGGGTTTGTACTCCGAACCCATATATTTGTGTTATATAACTAAGTGAAATCGGACTTTTTATTGGTGTTTTAAGTTTACAAGACTGACCTGACTATCCAAATATCATGCTACAAAAATAACCCACAATTTTTAACAATGATACAGACCTTAGTGTGTAGGAAGCTGAGGGATTTGTTGACGTTTTCTATCTTGTGGACTCTCATGCGTCCCGAGTTCGGTCTCGGGAGCCGCTCGCCGCTGATGATCTCCAGAAGTTTGAGGAGCCGCCGACCGTCCGCCAGGTCGACGAACAGATCCTCGACCTCCATACGGGCCTGGAAGATAATTGGAAAAGTTATTTTTTTAAAAACGAATTTTTTTATTTTTTTTATTTTCGTGATAGTGTGTCTTTGATGTTCCCGATACTGATTTTGATAATACCTTTTTTATCCGCCTCCAAAAAGAGTAGAGGCTTCTCAATTCGGTTGCATTTTACCTGAAAACTCCGACATTTTTGAACTGATTTTGAATTTTCTTTTTTTTGCTTGGATTTTTGAGTCTGCTTCGCGTTTGATCCTATTTAAATTTCAAGAAAAAATACCAACCTTAAGGATGAAAAATGAAGTGATGATATTGTTATGTATTTTGACTCTGTACTGGTATTTTCAATAACTAAAACGATAAAAATTTTAAATTGAATAAGTGCCTCGTGTGCTACTGTTAACAGCCGGGAACGACAGCTTAACGTGCACTCCGAGGCACGATTGGGGACAAGGACAAACGCCCTGACCGAGACCGAAATTATGATTTATAACAAACATCTGCTCAGAGCGGGAATCAAATCCGAGACCGTCGGGGCTTAAGCCAGGCTAACTATCACGCCACAACTCAAGATATATAAACATTGTTTTGTTTTTTTTCTAAGTTATTCTTTATTACGGTATTCTTTTTTAAGGTTCCGGGGTCAAATGTTAAAACCTTTATACTATGTAATATAATGATTGAATGTAACGACAACCTAATCCCGGGTTGGCTCTTAAAGTTTTTTCACAAAGACCCATTTATCTTTATCCCTAACAAAAGGCTTCCTCCCCTAACGACGTCCTGCGCACGCGCATACTTTTAGACCAGTGGTTCCCAACCTTTTATCGACCAGGGAGCACCGTGCTATAATATATAATTTTAGCTTTTATTTAGGATTTTTGGGAAACAGCGATTTGTTTTTGTGTTACAAAGTTGACAACAAGAATTCAGGTGGGCCTGATGGTAAGTGGTTGCCGTAGCCTATGAGCGCGCAACACCATTAGTAGGTACCACTCACGCATTGTCAACGAGAGATATTGGTTCTTAAATCTCCTCTGCACAGTAATTTCACTAGCTACAGTGCCCTTCAAACCGGAACACAGTAATGCTAAAGACACTACTGCTTTGCGGTAGAATATTTACAACCGATTTTTAGATACTGCGGTGGTACCTACCTAGCCGGCCTCTTGCAACAAAAGATCTACCACCAGTGTGACTGACTGCACTGGTGGAATAATCTCTGCTGTGACAGAGATTATCCCAACAGCGGGCGAAGGGGTCGTCACGTCGAATATAATGTTATAGTTTTCTTGCATATTTGGTCTACTCGCGTCATACAGGTTGGGAACCACTGGTTTAGATAAAGGAAACCGATGACGTAAGGCTATATTTAGCACATCACCCTATCGCAGGGCGCTCGTTATCATCACTCGAGACTGACTCACTGGGGCACGTACTTTGTGAAACTTTTATTACGTGCTTTATCATTGTAAGTTACATTAAGACATTTATTAAACGACGACGTTGTGGCGCAGTAGTGAACCTGCCTTAAACGCCAAAGGTCGCGGGTTCGATTCCCGCTCAGAGCATAATAATGTATTGATCATACAAGAATGTTTTCCGGTCTGGGTGTGTTTGTCCTTGTATATGTTTCCGGAACCCCGACACAGGATATCAATATCCTAATGAACGGTTGAGTGTGAAGCGTTTTTTATTTTATTTATTTATTAAAAACTATCAGTACCCGTGGTTCCGTTTGCGTGATCTACAGAAGTATTGCACGGAACCCTAATTTTTTAAATGCAATAGTAGTTTAAGTTACTTTCCGTTATTATCGCTAGTGAGTCCCGTCAAAATTACTACGACAGTTAGTTTCGGAGATTAGTCGGAGCAAACGAACAGACACACTTCAATTTTATATATTTGTATTGATATAGGTTATATACCTGGAATTACGATTAACAATTTTAATATAGCGCATGTAATGTGCGAAATAAGAATATTACTGGTGGTAGGTCTTTTATTGCTCGAGGCCGGCTAGGTAGGTACCACCGCAGTGTCAGATATTCTACCGTAAAGCAGTATACTGTGTTCCGGTTTGAAGAACACTGTAGTGAAGTTACTGGGGGAAGGAGATTTAACCAAGCAGCGGTAGCGAACCTGCGCCACAAATCGTGGGTTACTACCGCTCGGAGCAGATGTTTGTATTGACCATACATGCATGTGTTCTGATCAGGCTGTGTTTGTCCATGTAGTTGTGTATGTTCCCGGACCCCCGACACAGGATCCTACCTATCCTAATGGGGGCTGTTGAGTGTGTAGCGTTTAATATCTCTCGTTGTCAACGCGTGAGTGACACCTACTAATGGTGTTGCTCGCGCTCATAGGCTACGACAACAGCTTCATCGTCATCAGGTGGGCCGTGTGTTTGTCTGCCAACTTACTTACATAAAAGGCGTCGGGATGTGACGACCCCATCGCCCGCTGTTGGGATAACCTCTGTCACAACAGAGATTATTCCACCAGTGCAATCAGTCACACTGGTGGTAGGTCTTTTGTTGCAAGAGGCCGGCTAGGTAGGTACCACCGCAGTGTCCAATATTCTACCGCCAAATAGTAGTGCTTAGGCACTACTGTGTTCCGGTTTGAAGGGCATTGTACGCTAGTGAAATTACTGGGCGAACGAGATTTAAGAACTAATATCTCGAGGTTGGCAATGCGCGAGTGGCACCTACTAATGATGCTGCAAGCGCTCGTAGGCTGCGGCAGCCTCTTACCATCAGGTGGGCCGTATGCTTGTCTGCCAACTTACTTACATAAAAAACTTGGTCAATTATCAATAAATAAATCTTTGCGATCATACGTACAAAAGATTTTTAAGATCGAACGCGCCACTCTCTCGTTAACGGACCGGAGTCGTCCCTTCTACCGTTGACCAATTGAGGCTTAGTTACAATAATATGCAAATATAAACAATGATCAATTAATATTATATATAAATTATTTATTGAGCAACATCCGTTTCGACCATTTTAAGGATTGCATCGCGAACATTAATTCACATGTCGCGCATGCGAGAGTGAGTATTGTTTAGCACTCTCTTGAAACTATTGAGAATGTCTTACTAATTGGTCGTTCTGGGTTATTTAAATAGAAAAATACATCAGTCAACTGCGAGTCGGACTCGCGCACGAAGGGTTCCGTACCGTGATCTATAACTGAGTCAACTGTAAATAGTAGTATATGGTAGTTATATAAGTTTTCGATTCAAAACCTATAGGGTACGTCCGGTTGACCCAGAATTGTCAATTTTGGTTAAAAGCAAGATCTTATTTTCAACTTGCTAGATCCACCCGTTCCTGAGAAAATCGGTGGTGACACACGGACATATTGACAAGAGAGTGATTTTTTAAGGGTTACTCTTTTTACCTTGCGAGGTACGGAACCCTAAAAAATCTTTACAACACAAGGCAGTGCTAACAACATTTTTATTTTATTTTACTTTCGGAACATACCTTTTTAAACAAAAAAGAATTATCTAAATCGTTCGAGCTGTTGTCGTGAATTCCAGTAACAAACATCATAAAAAAACCCGGTGAAAATGACATTTTGACGTGTCATTTCATTAAAAAATTATAGAATAAATAATAAGAGGCGTCGGGATGTGACGACCCCATCGCCCGCTGTTGGGATAACCTCTGTCACAACAGAGATTATTCCACCAGTGCAATCAGTCACACTGGTGGTAGGTCTTTGTTGCAAGAGGCCGGCTAGGTAGGTACCACCGCAGTGTCCAATATTCTGCCGCCAAATAGTAGTGGTTAGGCACTACTGTGTTCCGGTTTGAAGGGCATTGTACGCTAGTGAAATTACTGGGCGAACGAGATTTAAGAACTAATATCTCGAGGTTGGCAACGCGTGAGTGGCACCTACTAATGGTGCTGCAAGCGCTCATAGGCTACGGCAACCACTTACCATCAGGTGGGCCGTATGCTTGTTTGCCAACTTCTAACATAAAAAAAAATAATAATAATAATAAACGCTGCACACTCAACGGCCCCCATTAGGATAGTAATATCCTGTGTCGGGGGTCCGGATACATACACAATGACAAGGACAAAAACACCCAGACCGGAAAATATGTTTGCATGATCAATACAAAGATATTATGCTCCGAGCGGGATCGAACCCGCGACCTGTGGCGTTTATGGCAGGTTCGCTACCGCTGCGCCACAACGTCGTAGAATAAATAAACGGCACAATATGACCTCTCTTATCAAGAAGCAATGAACTTCTGAAAACAGCATCGTAATCGGCAAAGGCACCGCTCGCATAAATCAATTCAATTACGCACGATAAGTATGATTCTATTAATAAATGTTGTATCGTCGCTTGACCTATCGCACTCTGTGTAATGATCGTATGCGCGGGCGCATCGATCGATACGACTTTACTTAAGTGACACTCAAATATATGAGTCTTAACCATAGATATAGAATAACTCTCTCAATATGAATTGAACCATGCGCAGTCACACATTTATTGGGTCTCAACAGAATGCGGAATGAAGGGGGCCGCGTAACTATAGCAATGAGGCGACGCTCGACCCGATTAGTACACTCGCTCACGGTTGTTTTAATTCTTAAAAAATAAATGATATTATAAAATAAATAAAAATAAAAATTATTTTTGTCAAGTGTGTGAACATTTAATTTTATTTTAAAGAAAAGTGTCATCGCAATTATTATACCTTTAATATATTTTTTTCTATACCATTTATTTGTTTTATTCCATTGAAATAATTAATAACAACAATGAATAAATAATTAATTGAATTTAGAAGAAACAATACCTATATTATATTATTAATTCCATTTTCCCACTTTATAAAGAATCTATTTAAATAAGACGAAATCAATATTTTTGTCTAACATTTATGTTCATGATTGTACCTACGCAGAAGCCGCCATTTTGGTTCATTTTAAATGGAGACAACTATACACTAGATTACGCGGCCATATGGCATATAAAGGCGTCGAGACTCGACGACACCATCGCCCGCTGTTGGGATAACCTCTGTCACAGCAGAGATTATTTCACCAGTGCAGTCAGTCACACTGGAGGTAGGTCTTTTGTTGCGAGAGGCCGGCTAGGTAGGTACCACCGCAGTGTCAAATATTCTACCGCCAAGCAGTAGTGTCTTAGGCATTACTGTGTACCGGTTTGAAAGGCACTGTAGGCTGATGAAGTTAATGGGCAGAGTAGATTTAAGAACCAATATCTCGAGGTTGGCGACACTTGAGTGACACCTACTAATGGTGTTGCACGCGCTCATAGGCTACGTCAAAATAAAAGGGTGTGTGATTTACAAAGTTTGTATTAAAAACATTACCACGCGGACAAAGCCGCTGGCAGAAGCTAGTTTAACATAAAAATCCTATTTGACGATAAATTTATTACAGATTCATACGGATTTCAAACAAAACTTCCTCTTTAGGTCTATTTATTGTTATAACAATATTTACGCGTAACAGAAATGACGCGACGTATAAATATAGCCATTACACACGGTATGACACATGTTTATTAAATACTTTGTGTTTTATTGACATTGGACATGTCACGACTTGGCATTTAAGTTTAGCAGAGTGGACTTGTGAGCGGCCCGTGCGGCACCGGAGCCTTAACCGGGTCCCTTAGTTCCGGCAAGGCGGAAGAGAGAGGAAACCTTTTTAAAATATCACGGCGACCGGTCGTAGACTAAAACAACCTCACTAAAATTTTGTCCCGGAGAAGAGTGCCTTGCGCCCTGGTCTATCGATCGCGTCGGGGTATCCCATTAAAGCACAGGTGGTTCGTTTGGATTTTAGTAATACTTAGCATTCTTTGTTTTTGAGTCGCAATGCTCAGAACCGTGTTGTGCGAGGTCAAAAAGGGAGACGAAGGAGGAGCCGAATACTTGGATTCGGCCGTGAAAAAGACTTTTGAACCCCTGGGTTGGGTAGATCACTCCACCTGATGGTAAGTGGTGGTTAAGTCCAACACAGTACAGAAGGCAAACTACATTAGCCTCCTTTGCCTTGCCTACCCCCGCAACATCCATCGAAAGCTGAGTAGTCACTTGTCAAGTTTTTGACTGAAACCAAAAACTCAGCTCGGAGTACTACCACTGTGACATTCCAACATCTAAAACCTGGTCCGGCCTCGCAGGACTGACCCCTGGTGCCGTAGGGCCTGCCAAAGAGTACTCAGCCCCAGTTGAGTGGGTTCGATTGCCAGAGTATATTTTGCGTAGAGCTTAACGTAATGTAGGTAGTAGGGTGACTCTATCGTATAGAATGCGCTCGGAGCGCTGCCTCCATCTCCGATGACGTCCTTAGCCGTGGTTCGGCTTCGCAGGAGGCATCCTAAGGACGGAATCAAATTTGAGCCCCGTGAGGGCTGTCCCTTTATCACGGCTGAGTCTCAGTACTCGGCCCCGCCCGGTGACGCTGTCAAGGCCAGTAGGGCCAACAGCAATACACATTCCGAAAAAAAAAAAAATAGGTAGTAGTGTAAGTGTACCCACCTTCTGCAGGAATGAGTTGACCCATTTCGTGAACGTCTTCTTCTGTATGTGCAAGCGCTCCTCCTGGAGGGCCTTGATCCTCCCCTGCTCGAACTTGAGCGCGTCCTCGCGCTGCGTCATGTTGCTACGCTGCTGTATTGCCGCCGCGTAGCCGCCGGGCTCATACTGCGGCCCTGTACCGACAAAAGATTCTTATTAGTTATGGACATTATCGCCGTTCGAGTGTTTGATAATATATGACATCCCACACTTTTTTTAATGTTGGGAAACGCATTTACGCGCACCGGCAGTGGCAGTGTAGTGTACTCACCGCTCGGTAGTCGTGCTAGGTAATATAGTGGGACGCCACGGGCTCACTTGCGAAATCAGCCAGGACGGTGCTGATCGTCATTAAAGGGGAGCCTTCCGGGACTCTTTGGCCCCGTCAAATGTCAAAGCAGGGTGCCTTAAGAGGTCGGGTCGGGTCGGGTTGGGTCGGTCGAGAACGAAATTCCTTACTGGTTTTCTTCAACTCTGGATGTAATTCGAAATGAAATCTGTGATAGAAAGAGAGCTGCGCACTCACTTGCTCGTGTGCCCTTTAAGTAGGCCCATATATGGATACCCAGACGCACACATACGCAGCATACGGCTTTTCGTTACGTGACGATTTCTACTAAATCGCACTACCCGTAAGCCGCGTTAAGGAATTTCATTTCGGATTCTACATTTTGAAAAATGGTAATTAAATTCCAGGAACTTTTTTATTTTTAATTTTCAGCGCAGAACAACTTATGCTAGGCTAGTATCAAATATATATTCAGTAAAATATACGTCAGAACACTGAAATCAAAATGATTTTTCCTCATGAACTATAAAATAAGTATGAGTCAGGCTGTAATAACGGAGCACGACAATTTATTATGTAGAATTTTTCCTCAACTCGTTTCAGTGTTACAATATAATTAACGTGCGCTGTTATTATTAAAAGTTATCTTTAACCAGGTGTACATAAAAATAATGGCATATTAGGGTTCCGTAGGCAAATGGCAAAAACCCTTATAGATTCGTCATGTCCGTCTTTCCGTCCGTCCGTCCGTATGTCACAGTCATTTTACTCGGAGACTATTGGCTCTATCTATACGAAGTTTACTAAATAGGATATTAGCTCCTAAAGTCATAAAAATCGTGTCCCTCCCTCCGTAACTTTTGAACTATGACATTTAAAATTCTGGAAAAATTTGAGCTTGTAGGACATCAAATAAAATTTCAACCACATTCGGTTTGAGGAAGATAGGTCTACAAACTTAAGAGATATATAAGTTTTTCCCATAACTTTGTTTTTCATATAACGTTTATTAATTACTATGAAATTACCAACTTATTTCTGCAGTCGATTTTAACTCGTTATTATTTTTAAAGGGCTTAAGATTCTTCATAACCAAGCTGCGGAACCCTTTAGTTTCAACGGTGCGTGGTCCACAACGCACTTGACTGCTAATTTTTTTATATTTAGTTTCATCGAAATAAGAATTCAGGTACTGTCATTATAAAAATATTTTTAGAAAACATAATAAATTAATATCATTACTTTGTGATGTGACGTCACATATTTTTTGAAATTTCACTCAGCTCAAATTCTGCGTTTTAGATATTCTACCGCAAAGCAGTAATGTTTTCCGGTTCGAAGGACACTGTAGCTAGTGAAGTTACTGGACGAAGGAGATTTAAGAACCAATAGCCGTCGTTGTTGGCAACGCGGGAGTAGCGAATAGGCTATGGATAGCCGCTTGCCGTCAGGAGGGTTGTTGTCTTTGCCAACTTAATGAAGCCTCAATAGCTCAACCCCCCCATGGGCTATCGTCGTACCCACTCCTAGCGCAAGCTTCGAGCTTATTTCGAGGGGAAGTAGGAATATTAGTAATGAAAAAGCATTGCTAGTATTCTTAAATGTCCAATGTTATTTAAAACCTAGTGTAATATGGAGAAAGGTAACCATTTAAATCTAATTACACAAATGAGTACGCATTGTATTCATGGCGGGTTGAAAACTAGAATCCATGCGATTGTAGAATCTTAAAAGGAACTTAAACTCGCCTCTAATTGTGATTCATATCACAAGATCCGTCTCTTGAAAGAGATGACACATGGCATTATACAAACTTTTAGCCCGACGCTGACATACACAATACGACCCCTAACCCATACCCTCATAGCCGGGTACGATGACTTAAGCAGCTGTAGGTGCGGTCAGTCACTAGATGGGTGACCGCATAGTGGTATTTATATATAGAACGCTTAGTCGGACAGCTTGCGACATCTACCCTTTTTTATTTTTGAGTGTGTAGGCGTTTATTTTCTGATGGTTGTCAAACAAGCAACCCCAGCGTCGGCACGTGACGACCCCATCGCCCGTTGTTGGGATTGCAGCAGTGCAGTCAGTCACACTGGTGGTAGGTCGTTTGTTGCAAGAGGCCGGCTAGGTAGGTAAAATAAACGCGCGCGATACTTGAAGCCAACCCAGGCGATACGAGTATTAGAAGGAAAAAAGAGGAGGGAATCGAGGTGGGAGATTGGGTCTCTAAATCTGTGGGTAGAACCAATACTGAGTATATTTACCATATCGTCTCGTCGGCTGGTACTCCTGGTAGGAGTGTATACTGACGTTGCTCAACTGTCTCTGCATCGCGACATTAGCACTGACACTTCGTTACACTTACTACACTTTTAACACTTTCCACTTTCTATCACTTGCGCTCTTATAAGTGTTTCTTTATAATTCATTTATTTTCTTAAGTCTAAAAACGATTTTAAAAATAGGAGTTATTTTATGTAACTAAGTTGGCAAACAAGCATACGACCTCTCCGTTAAGCGGTTGTTATAGCCTGAGCGCTTGCAACATCACAGGTCGGTGGCAAAGGGAGGCAAAGAGTCGTAATGACAATGTAGCAACTTGAACCAGTAGTGTAGAACTAGGTTCCGTAACCAGAGGGTATGCCGGGAACCTGTAAGTAAGACTCCATCCGTCTGTCTGTCTATCTATCACCAGGCCTGTATTCCATGAAGAGTAAATGTATTTCTTTTGCCACTATAACGAGAAAAAAAAATAAGGGGGCTCCCATACAAAAAACGTATTATTGTCTTTTTTATACATAATAGTACGAAACCCTTCGTGCGCGAGTCCGAGTCGCACTTGGCCGGTTTCATTCTTTCATGTGCCTTAGGCATTTTTAATATACCTCGTGTCTGTGTTCAAAAATTGCAATATACAGTAACGGTACATAGAGTTCAACAGACAGACGTACGTTTAACTGTACGCTGAGTAATTAAACGCACTACACGTGGAACTGGGGGTCTACCATTAACTTTTGGTAACAATTCTATTGCGATCCAATTCAATTTTTTTTTTGGTAAATCGTAAAATATACTTAGATACGAATTAGATGCGTTGATAAAGGTTTTCTAATAATAGATTTTATCACGAAAACCTCAAATAAAAGGAAAAAGTCGAAACGGAACTAAATTCATGATAATAGTTGGAGCTGTTGCAGAGATTTAGATTATATATACAAAAGAATTGCTTTTTTAAAGGTTTATGCCATGCTGTGATATCAGCTCAGTTTATGTCGTCATTTGAATCGCAATAAGAGACCATGGTATGTCCCCTGCGGGCTTACCATTAACTTTTAGTAAAAATTCTATTTCGATCCAATTCAATTCTAACAGAAAATCGTTTCAGTTTTTATATAAACATGACGAATAAATATACGTCATGGTACGAAATAACGATGCAACTCAGTTTAGGTCGTCATTTGAATCACAATAAGAGTTCATGGTAGACCCCTGTACGATTCTATTTTGTACTATTCCGCTAAATACAAATAAATAAAATCGAAGTTTCTATTTGTAATGTCAAGCTCTTTACGGAAAACAACTTTTATTTGTCCATCTACTTGTTCCGATTAATCGCAGAAACGGTTAGAGCGAGACGACTTTATTTTATAAATGAAAAAATGGCTTTGTAATGTCAAACATAAGTCTAACATTCACAAATCATTTTATTGATACATAGTGGTAATAGTGGGTCGCCAGTTTTTAGGGTTCCGTACTAAGCCTCAGTTAAGTTAAGTAAGTTAAGTAAGTTAGCGCTTTAGCGCCGCCTGAAACTGGACGTGTATCTTTTTTTTCCTTTAATTATTATTTTAAAAGTGAAGTTAAAGACAATAAACCGACCAAATCACTAGACACCGACTAACATTACGTGCTTAGAAACTTTCAAAATGATTAAAAAGTGAATTATGACGACTGTTAAACATATTTATTACATGTAAATTGTCGTTCGTTGCTTAAATGTTGTGTTCGGACATTGCATCAAATGTGTTTATTTTTATAACTGCCCACATTAAATTAAAATAACTACATATAGCATTGCATAATTTCAACAATATTAACTAATTATCCGTAGCTCAGTGGTCAATGCTTGGAATTAAAAGACGAAACTTCAGGATTCAAACCCCAACAGCGGATCGTCTTTTTCTGTTTTAAAATTTATTAATTGATATAACAGAATAGAAAATTGTTAAATATTGAACCCTTTACGAAGACTAAGGATTAAGTTGAGTATAAAAATGTCAAAAACGTATTTTAATTGCTGTAGTGAATTGAAAGATAATGAAGAATACATACGTTGTACGAAATGTAAGAAGGGCTATCACCACGAATGTTTACTGTCGACCGGGTCGTCTAGCGCTTTCTTAGAAACTGCCACTGACTGGATGTGCCCTGTCTGCACACCAAGAAGTATGAAAGGCAACAATGAGAATACACCAATTCGTAGCAAGGACTTGGTATTATCAAGCGATCAAAACAACATAACAAAAAGGTCGAATAAGAGAGTTGCTTCTTCGTCACCGGAATTCACAAATTTCATACCGCAACACGACATTCGAGAAATAATTGGGAAGACTGTAAAATCTGAAATGAAAGAAATGCTTGCGCAAATAACTGATTCTATTAAAAATACACTAAATAGCGAATTAAAGATTATTAGGGAGGAAATCTCAGACATGAAAATATCAATAAATTTTATAAACGATCAATATGAGGATTTTATGAAAGAACACCGTGAAAATAAAATCTCTCTGAAGGATCTTAAGGAGCGTAATATTAAGTTGGAATCTACCATAGATACCCTAAATGCGCGCATAAATGACCTTGAGCAACGATCTAGATCAAATAATCTGGAATTGCAATGTGTGCCTGAAAAAAATAATGAAAATCTCGTAAAAATAGTAGAGAAGTTAGGGAGCGTCATCGGTTTCGATATAACATCTGAAAAAATTACGAATATCTCCAGAGTTGCTAAAGTAAATCGTCAGAATGCTCGAGCCAGATCTATTATCGTACAGTTCAATTCGACTTTGACTAGGGACAGTGTTTTGGCGGCCGTGATAAAATATAACAGAAATAACCCAAAGGATAAATTGAATACGTCACATATTGGTTTCAAAGCAGATGGAGAAAGACAACCCTTCTATGTCGTTGAACATCTGTCACCAGAAAACAAGGCTCTTCATGCTGCAACGAGACTAAAGGCGAAGAAAAGGCTATAGATACGTTTGGGTTCGGAACGGTCGCATATTCATACGTAAGGATGAGAGCTCTGACTATAAAGTGGTTAAAAATATGGACTTTTTAAGTAATTTAATTTAATATGTCAATTATATAAGGTTGAAGTCAAGTATTGGTGTCATAACGTCTATAATTCGCGTCGATAAGAATCTTTTACCAGAATGTTCGTGGACTCAGAACCAAGACGCAAGATGTTTACAGAAATGTGGTTGTTTCTAATTATGACATCATTATTTTGACGGAAACGTGGTTAAATAGCTCAATTGGAAGTAGCGAACTTTTCGATTCACGCTATAATGTATATAGAAGAGATAGGCAGACCTCTAAATTTAATAACAAGACTGATGGTGGAGGAGTCCTAATTGCTGTAAAAAAATGTATTATTTCAAATCGAATCAGTAAATGGGAGAGTAATTGTGAGGATTTGTGGGTGGTTGTTGATGTGCCTTTTCTTAGCGGTATTCGTCAAATAGCTTTTTGTGGTATTTACCTTCCCCACCTTTAAATAAAAACCTGTTGAGTTACATTTTAAAAAACTGTAATCGTGTCTCAGAACTGCATAATATGTCATCATGCATTATAGGTGATTTTAATTTAGGTTGTATTGCCTGGAATGAATCTTTAGATCAAAATAATGTTAACACAAACCCAGCAGCGCAGTTATTTTTAGATTTCATAGCCGAAAACGGACTGCGTCAGTGTAATTACATACCCAATTGTAACCAAAAAATATTAGATCTTGTTCTCGTAAGCTTACCTGAATGTTTTGTTAATTATTGTCACAATCCCATTAGTAAAGTCGATTCACACCACCCTCCGCTAGAAATTAATATACCTAATGTAAGTCAAGATAGACTTATGGTTAATTCGTCAAAGGAACGGTATAATTTTTATAAAGCCGATTATGACAGTATTTATGAATATTTGGGGGTGGTTGATTGGAAAAAGATATTTAACTTTAATGATGTAAATGAAATGGTTAAATCACTTTACGAAATTTTGCAGACTGCCATCACGAAATATGTACCTTTAAAACAAGTTAAAAACAATAGGTTCCCTACATGGATTAATAATAACATTGCTAAAAAGAATAAAAGAAGAAACATAAAATACTAAAACGTTTTAAAAAATATAATAATCCTATAGATGAAATTGAGCTTAGATTACTTAGTGATCGTTTAAATAAAATAACGCGAGAAGCTTATAATAATTATCATATTAACCTTGAGAAAGAAATTCAGAGAAATCCTAAAGCATTTTGGACGTTTTTAAAAAGTAAACGAAAAAATTCCAGCTCATACCCAGCTGCCATGAGCGATGGCGATAAAATCTCTACTAATGGAGCTGAGATCTGTAATATGTTCCTTAGTATTTTTGCTTCGGTATACAATAATCATAATAATTATAATAATTCAAATTATGTCAAATATCTACCAAAAATCCCTTATTTAGGTAATAATACAAATCTAGCAGCTATAGAAATAAGTCTGAATGATATTTTAATAAAACTAAAAAGTCTAGATACTTCAAAAGGTGCAGGACCAGACAATATACCTCCAGTATTTATTAAACGTAATGCAACGTTGCTAGCTTGGCCCTTATACCAGATCTTTAAAGTTTCATTAAGTTCTGGTACCTTTCCATCTTCGTGGAAAAGAGCTAAAGTTGTACCGATATTCAAGAGTGAGGATGAAAATGATGTACGCAATTATAGACCCATATCTATTCTTTCAGTTTTTGCGAAAATTTTTGAATCTTCAGTCTGTCCAGTTGTTCAGAGGCACTTAAAGCATTATATCTCCGAACATCAACATGGTTTCTTGCCAGGCAGATCCACTGCGTCTAATTTGGTCACTTTTACTTCATCGTTATCTGAAGCTATAGACTCACAAAAGCAAGTAGATACCATATATACTGACTTTAAAAAAGCGTTCGATAAAGTACCACACAGAATTCTAGTCGAAAAGTTATTATACTATGGGATTTCAGGTTCATTATTACAATGGCTCTCATCATACTTGCAAGATCGCTCTTTTTATGTAGTTGTAAATGGATTTAGTTCTTTATCCAATATTATCACATCAGGTGTCCCACAAGGTTCGCATCTTGGACCTATCTTATTTAATGTATTTATTAACGATATAATCTTTTGCTTCAAACATTCCACACCATATTTATATGCTGATGATCTGAAATTTACTAGAACTATTTATTCACCAAGTGATTCAATCTTGCTACAGAAGGATCTAAATAGTCTAATAAATTGGTGTGAATCATATGGAATGCAACTAAACATTAACAAATGTCTTCATATCAAATTTACTAGAAAAATAAATATCACACCCACGCATTATAGTTTGAACGACAATATTCTTAAAGAAGTTGAACTAATAACAGACCTGGGTGTTGTTTTAGATAGAAAATTAACTTACCTTAACCATTTAGATAGTATAATAAACAGAGCTTCAAAACTGTTAGGGTTTATCATGCGTCAAGGTCGAAATTTTAAAGAAGCAAAAACTAAAATTTGTCTTTACAATAGCCTTGTTCGCAGTAACCTTGAGTACTGCAGTGTAGTTTGGCGTCCGCATTATGCTACTCATCAGTTAAGACTGGAGCGTATCCAGAAAAGATTCATGTGGCACTTATCATACTCAGTAAAGGTAAACAGAACAATAGTTTCCTACAAAAATAGGCTGAAGCACTTTGGAATATTGAGTCTTGAACAAAGAAGAGATTTGCTGGATATTATGTTTTTATACAAATTGTTGAGGAATATTTTGGATTGCCCCAGATTACTTGAAAAAATCAATTTTAGAGTTCCACATAGATATCCCCGTACGGTTATTACCCCCGTTGTTCCTCCACTTACTAGAACTGTCTTTGGCGCAAACTCTACGATTCCAAGGCTATGTAAACTATATAATAAGTTTAGTACTTTCATTGATATCAACACCCATCCACCTGTCACTTTCCGTAAAATCATCATAGATCTCTTGCCACATGAATGATTTTATTCTTTATTCCACGATATTATTTTTTTTCTTTTTTGTGAGTGAATATAGTGTACAAATTTTATTTTATTTTTAAATGAATGAACTTATTGAAATTAACTTATTGTATTAATTATTATTTGTTATCTTATTTAATTTTCATATCTAATGCTCTTATTTAATTTTAATTTTTGAATTTTCTTTTTATGATTTTTCAGTAAATTGTATTTAACTTTTTTTAATGTATTTTGTAAACTCAAATTAATAATGTGCATGTAGTGTTTGCTTTAAACTGATTTTACATAATTATGTATACATAAATTGAAACCTTATATTTGCATGTACTTAAAATGTAAAAATCGCTAGCAAACCAATAAATAAATAAATAAATAAATAAATAAGCCTCCACAATCCGTCCGTCTGTTGATTGTATCTCACGAACCGTAGCAAGTAGAGAATTGAAATTTTCACAGAATTTTAATTTTGAAATTATCCTATACAAGAACCTGCTTTAAACCCCACTTGCCGAGGGTTCGATTCCCGCTCGAAGCAGATGTTTGTATTGTCATTGTGTATGTTGCCGGGCCCCCGACACAGGATATAACCATCCTGATGGGAGCCGTTGAGTGTGACGGTGGTACGGAACATATATAAGCGAATCCGACACACGCTTGACAGGTTTTTAAATACTACTCAAACAATCGTAAAACTGTATAATATAATAATTAGATAAAAGTTAAATAAACCGAAAGCGCCATGAGCGTGGAGCGTAAAATAAAAACAACACTTCACTTTACGCTTTACGGTTATCAACACTATTGAAAAAAACCGGCCAAGTGCGAGTCGGACTATGGATGACGCATGGAGGGTTTTGTACCATATAAAAAGGTAAAAAAAAATAATTTTAAGTATTTGTTGTTACAGCGGCAACAGAAATACATCATCTGTGAAAATTACAATTGTCTGCCTATCACGGTTCTTGAGATACAAGCGTGGTGACTGACGGACGGATAGCGTAATAGAGTTCCGTTTTGACCCTTTGGGTACGGAATCCTACACATAACCTTTTGTATGTAATGTTTTTAACACGACTTCCCTGCCCTTAACCCGACTTCCCTGCCCTTAACCTCGACAGTCACGAATTCGATACCTTTTCGGGCCAGATACTAGTGATCTTGCAAATTTTTACCCGGTGTCTCGGAGAGCACGTTAAGCTTTCGATCCCGTTTAATATAACATCTGATAATAATCGTTAACTCTTGACAAGTAAATTGCTCTTATCCAATGAGTGACTGGTTCGCCCTTAGGGTTGCGGAGGTCAGATGGCAATTGCTCTGTGTAAAAGCAGACCCTAGGTAAATACCGGGACCAATGCTAGAAAGAACAAGTGTGTGCGACCAATCGCGGCTTCGATTCCCGCTCGAGAAATGTTTGTATTGACCATACATGTGTCCCGGTCTGGGTGTGTTTGTCCTTGTATGTGTTTCCGGACAACCGACACAGGATATCACTATCCTAATGGTCGTTGAGTGTGTACAGTTTCAGTTGAAGTAGGTTAAAAATGGTATGTTTAGTATGTCCGTCTGTCCCAGATTGGAAAAAATAAACGCTACACACTCAACGGCCCCATTAGGATAATTATATCCTGTGTCGAGGGTCCGGAAACATTCACAATGACAAGGACAAAAACACCCAGACCGGAAAACATGCCTGTACGATTAATACACACATCGGCTCCGAGCGGGAATCGAACCCGCAACCGTCGAGGCTAAAGGCAGACTCGCTACCCACAACGCCACAACGGTGTAAAAATGGAATGGAATGTCACGCCATAGAACAATACCTCTTTCAAGTACTTTCTCCATACTGTATTAATTTACTTACCCGGTTATGATAAAGATTCTATTGTTACGAAATTATAAAAAAACATTGAAAAGAATCAGTCAGTATGAACGAAAATTTGTATGCTATAACCTAGCATTAGGGTTCCGTAGCCAAATGGTAAAAACGGAAACCTTATAGTTTCGTCATGTCCGTCTGTATATCACAGTTATTTTACTCGAGAACTATAAGCGAAGTCTCAATAGCTCAACGGTAAAGGGCCGACTTCGCTCCGTTAACGCGGGAGTCGAGGGTTCGATCCTGACCCCCTTGGGCTATTCTCATACCCACTCCTAGCGCTAGCTTCGAGCTTATTTGGAGGGGCAATAGGAATATTAGTAATACCTTGAAAAAGCATTTCTAAAATTCAATAAAAAAAATCTATGAACCACTACAAGGTTTTGTGGTGAAATAGTAAAATATAACAAAATTGAGGGTAGCAGTCCATTACAGGACAAAATTTTAGGGTTGTATGTATTTTTAATGCCGCATCATATAAAAATAAAAAATTTTGTTCAAAAAATAAAATAAAAAAATTTGGGGTGGACCACCCTCAACATTCATTTAAAATTTCGTAATAATCGGTCAACCGTTTCGGAGGAGTAACTGACATGGTGACAAGAATTTTTTTATATAGTGATACCTGTCTCTCTGTACGGTTCTGTATAGGCGCGTCTTATCACTGATAAGCCCTTATCAGCCGCTCCGTAAGTGTCTTACAACACTGTACCTTATTCTACTTATTTTATAGTCTAAACTCGTATATATATAAATTGATAGCAGATTTATATATTATATATAAAGTGATATTTACTTCGTTATTCTCAAAAACACAATTTCGTATTAAACGTTTTTAATATTAAATTTTGAGGCACTCATGATTGTTGATTGGTTCACATACACGCACACACACACATATATACGCACTTGACTGATATTTTTTTTTAAGAATATTAGCAATGCTTTTTCAAGGCATTACTAATATACCTATTGTCCCTCCAAATAAGCTCGAAGCTTGCGCTAGGAGTGGGTACGACAATAGCCCAAGGGGGTCAGGATCGAACCCTCGACTCTCGCGTTAACGGAGCGAAGTCGGCCCTTCTATCGTTGAGCTATTGAGGCTTCTAAATAATTATCATGGTAATCAAATTAGTTCTAACACGCTAAGACACAGTAACCATAAGCGCGGGTGAAACCGCGGGCACAGCCAGTCAGCAATAAACTATAAAATAAAATTGAAAAATGTATGTCAATTCGTTCGCGATTATCACCAAAACATATCCGTAGATATGTCAGAACGTAAAAACCGTCACACGCCCCAATCTAACAGCGCGTACTGATAGTAGCTAAATGTTCTCACCGGAACCGGTTCGAACCGGATTCCAGTACTTGTTAGCCTTAAAATTTCGGTGCAGTGATGTTAAGGTCACTAGTAGGGGCCTAGTTACCGCCGTATTAACGATAAGGGGCGCCCAGGGGCCTCGGAACTGTGTAAGGAAAAATTCGTAAAATGCTATCCAAACTCTATTCGCTAAGCTATACAAGTATACATCCGTGCGTAATAAATAAATCCCATTAAAAACACAAAATATAAAAAGATCCAAGTCCCGCAAAGTAGTTCTTCTACTACAACGGTGACTGAAACTTGGCAGTTGTACGGCAACATATTCTACACATTGAAATACTATAGTGTCGTAAGCAGTTAGCTTTCAGTAGGCTCAATAAACACACACAGACACACACAGCTTACGGCATTTCGTTACGTGACGATTTCTACTAAATCTCACTACCCGTAAGCCGCGTTAAGGAACCTCGTTTCAAAATAATATTTAGTCAAAATTCCTCAAAGCGTTCACTTAGAGGTCCGACAGCGTTGAAATAACAATAGCTCCATTCATATCGATGTGACCTCTGCGAGGGTCGCGCGTTGAGTCGCGAATTGTACTATAATCAGACCGCGGCTTCGCTTGCTCGAACGCGGTACTAAACGATACTTTTATTAAGTTCACCATTTTTTTAAGTTACAAGTTGGCAAACAAGCATACGGCCCACATGATGGTAAGTGGTTGTCGTAGCCTATGAGCGCTTGCAACACCATTAGTAGGTGTCACTCGCGCGTTGCCAACCTCGAGATATTAGTTCTTAAATCTCGTTCGCCCAGTAATTTCACTAGCGTACAGTGCCCTTCAAACCGGAACACAGTAGTGCCTAAACACTACTATTTGGCGGCAGAATATTGGACACTGCGGTGGTACCTACCTAGCCGGCCTCTTGCAACAAAAGACCTACCACCAGTGACTACTGTGTGTGTTTCTAGAACCCTAATACTGGATATTACTATCCTAATGTTGTCCGTTACTATGTATCTATTAGTATCTTATTTAAGCGATGTAGAAAGGAGGACTTTCTTGCATTGAGTTCCAGCAATATATTATAATTTGCGTATACCGGCCCCCCTAGGTAGTTTTGATCTCTTTGAAATTACTATGGAAGATGTGTTAAAGAAACTTTGCTCACATAACAAGTCTGTTATAGTGTGTGGGGACTTTAATGTCGACATTCTACAATTATCCTCGTATAGTACTAGATTATTAGGTTTATTTAAATCTTTTGGATTAGTTAATTTGTTTTGTGAGCCTACTCGCATTACTGATAAGTCTGCAACATGTATAGATAATGTTTTTAGTCAATGTGAAGTTTTAGATAAAGTAATTATAAACAATCTTAGTTCAGACCACTGCGGACAAAAGTTTTCTTTAGTGAGGGAAGAAATAAATAAACCAAATAAAGTGACATGCAGACCAATTACTTTAAATAAAATTAATAATTTTAAAAGCCTAATTAGTCAAAATATCCAAAAATTAAATATGAATCAGGATGATCCGGATAGACTTTACAATTCACTCTTTTCTTTGATAACAAATGAATTCAATAAAGTATTTAAACTGAAAACTTTTGAATCTACCAATACTTTAAAATTCAGTGACTGGGCTACAAAAGGCTTGTATAAAAGTAGAGATAGATTGTATGAATTATATGAAATGAAACAATACAACCATGATTTATCTTTTATAAATTATGTTAGGAAATATTCAAAACTTTCAAGTCTTTGTATTTACGCAGAAGGCAATGCATATTAAAAACAAAATTATGAACTCAAGAGATCCAGTTAAAAGTACTTGGAATGTAATCTCTAGCATTTCAGGCAAAATAAAAAAAAAAGAAATGCCAAATGAATTAATAATTAACAATGTGAAAATAAATTCGAATTCAGATATTGCAAATACCTTCGATACATTTTCTCTAATATCCCAGTAGAAATAACTAGTGCTCTATCTTCCTCACCTGCTAATGCTTTGACTTTGCTTCGGGATAGTGTTTCAGAGTGCAATGTCTTATTTAAATTCAATCGCATATTTCCGAATGATATAATTAAAACTTTTAAATCCCTTAATAACAAAAGAACCGGTGATTTATGGGATATTTCGGTAAATTTAATTAGCAATGTAATTTATGATATTGCACCTGCTTTAGCTTTTATTTTTAATAAATGTTTAGAATGTGGTAACTTTCCGGATTTAATGAAACATGGGAAAGTTCTACCCTTATTTAAGTCTGGCAATCGAAATGACCTCAGTAATTATAGACCGGTCTCAATTTTACCTTCTTTAAGTAAAATCTATGAAAAAATTATATTAAATCAATTACTGCAATTCTTCAATGATAACAATATCTTACATAACCAACAATACGGTTTCACCAAAGGAAAGTCAACGACTGATGCAGGTGTAGCACTTCTAAAACATATTTACGATGCCTGGGAGCGGTCCCAGAATGCAATAGGCGTTTTTTGTGACCTTTCTAAGGCTTTTGATTGTGTAGAACACAGAACCCTTCTCAGTAAACTTAACTTTTACGGTGTCAGGGGTAAATCTCTAGAAATTCTAAAATCATATTTGACTGGCAGAATTCAAAAGGTTTCAGTAAGCGGAGTGATGTCTTCCGGCTCTTCCGTGCAAATGGGTGTTCCACAGGTTCCATCTTAGGTCCTTTTTGTTCTTAACATATATTAACGACCTTCCATATTTTTTTTAAAAGAGCTGTGTGATATTGTGTTATTTGCCGATGACACTTCATTAATTTTTAAGGTTGACATGAATTTAAAAAATTATGACGAAGTAAATAATACGTTGTCACGTGCTCAACATTGGTTTACCATGAATAATTTAGTTCTTAACGCAAAGAAGACTAAATGTGTAAACTTTTCGATGCCTAATGTTCAACAAATTAGTCCAAATTTGAAAATGAACTGTAAAGAAAGCTTAACTCTAGTTGACACAACTAAATTTCTAGGCATAACTTTGGATTCCAAGCTCCAGTGGAACGCTCATTTGTCATCTCTAGCGAGTAGGCTCAGCTCCGCTGCGTATGCTATAAGGAAGGTTAGACAACTAACTGACGTAGAAACAGCGAGAATCGTATATTTCAGTTATTTTCATAGTATTATGTCATACGGTATCCTTCTTTGGGGAAAGGCTGACATTAATACTATTTTATTCTTCAAAAGGGCAATTCGGGCAATTTATAATTTAAGAGCGCGGGCCTCTCTAAGAGATTTTTTTAAGGATATAGGCATAATGACTGTGGTGTCACAATTTATTTATTCTAACCTCTTATATATTAGGAATAATTTAAAGTCTTTTAGCAAAAATAGCGATGTACATTCAATTAACACTAGAAACAAAAATAAACTTTGTAATCCTAGCTTTCGTCTGCGAAAAGTCAGTAATTCTTTTAAGGGGCTAGGTATTCGCATTTTCAACAAAATTCCAGATTGCATATTAGAACTGCCAACAAGCAAGTTCCAAATGTATATAAAAAAATAAACTTATCAATAAAGCCTATTATTCGTTAGAGGAATATTTTCCGATAAAAATGCTTAGGACTCTTAATATTGCTGGATCTCATTCAAGAACCAAATTTTATATGAAAGAATACAATTGTAAAAAACATATATTTGAAAAGAGTAACTGTCGAGTTTCTTGTCGGTTCTTCTCGATAGAATCAACCTTCCGAACCGTCGGTAGCGTTTGACTATTCAAAAGTACTTTTAAAAGTCTACTTGAATAAAAATAATTTTGATTTTGATTTTGATTTTGGAAGTTATCAATTCGTCTTACTTGTTTGTATGTTACGTGATAATTACGGTGTCTGTAAATCTTTGATAATTTTAATTAAATATCATATAATTAAATAAATAATAATAATAATAGAAGCTTGCGCTAGGAGTGGGTACGACAATAGCCCAAAAGAACGGATTCGGTCCTTCTACCGTTGAGCTTTTGAATTAAGTTTGCACGGAATTCCGACATTAAAAGTAGAATTAGAGTAACACGTGTTTTAATATTTTGTAAACATCGTTGTTCACGCGGGCGAAGCCGCTGTCTGGAGCTAGTTATAAATTAGTACACGATCGACAAGCAAAGCCGATGAGCGCGTCTAGTTAACTAGCGATGTTTAATCACGCGAAACTTGTATCGGAAGTCAAAAAAAGACAAAAACGTCGCCCCACCACGTACCCGTCTCAAGGTCAGTTTAAAATTCAGAAACACGCGCTAGCCGATTTCGAAGTATTTTTAAAAACTGTACGATCATGGGACCTCTGTTTATGAATGAAGGTTCTTGCTTAATACATGATTTTGAAAAAAAATCATAGGACCTGAAAGTATATTGTATAAATAAAAAAATCGGTTTATAAGTGACGATGGCGTGTTGGTAGTTAGCATGTCTTTAGCCTCAACGATGGTGGGTTCGATTGCCGCTCGGGGCGGATATTTGTATCTTACAATCAAATTCTCGGTCTGGAAGTTAGTGTTTGCGGGTCTCCCCACCGTGCCTCGGAGAGGCCCACTAGGACCACTCCCAGACTCCTTTTCATTTATTTTTTCGGAGTGTCTATTGCTGTTGACCGCAATGTCTTTGACAGCGCCATCGGGAGGTAAGCGCCGGGCGGGAATCTAACCCGTGAACGCTGAAAGACCGCTCACTACCTATACACCATAACGGGCAACAATAGTTATTTTGATCAAAATTTTACTAAAAAATACCTTGAATGAAACGATCCTTATAATAGAAACAACTTTTGGCTACCATCTTTAAATCTGGTTTGTAACCAAATTACCGGTTCCCGCGTGTTGTTTTTATTGCGTCATCGATACAAAGTGTTTACTACAAAACCTGTAACCCGTTACAACAGACCTCAAGCTATTCTATTTTTTGTACCACGATTTTGAAAAACAAGCGTAAGATTAAGTTCTAGTAAGCGACAGCCGTTAGACGTAGTAACATTAGTAGTTTTTAATGTATTGAGTGTGCAAGTTAAACTCTTAGCAGGTCGCGTTTGATGCGGTCAATATATGGATGGGTACGGTCTTTATGTATTATATGTATTAGTATGTATTTATGGCGGCAGTAGGTTGCCGCCCCAGACGGAGGCTGACGGCCTGGGTGCGTTCGCGCACCAAGGTGTATATATATATTGTATTTATGTATAGTATGTATTATTATGTATGTATGGCGGCAGTAGGTTGCCGCCACCGGTGGGCCCCTCGGGGCAAGCGCCGGGGCGTCGCGGTGGTATGCTTCGGTGATCCCGCGACGTCCCACTATGGCGCTAGATGGGACCTTGGAGTTTTAGTGGGTAGGGAGCTCGGCTCCGAGTCCACACACCTCTTGCGCCATTGCACCCGTCCCGGCGCTCGAGTGCGTAACTGCATTTCTCCAAGTACAAAAAAAAAAAAATGGATGGGTACGGTCAGTGATCGTATGCCTATTGCTAGAGGCCGGCTAGGTAGGTGTCACCGTAGTGTAGGTGTCTCTATACCATTATTCCCGATATTTACCCAGGGTCTGCTACTCTTACCTTGATTTGACGGGTTAATGGTTTTTCACGGAGCGATTTCCATCTGTCCCCGCAACCTTAAGGGCGAACCAGTAGCTCATTGGATAAGAGCAAATTCCTTATCAAGAGCTAACGATATTTACCAGATGCTATGATAACAACCGGAACTGACAGATTAACGTGCTCTCCGAGGCGCGGTGGGGAGACCCACAAGGACAAACGCTCAGACCAAAACAGATATTTGTAACAAACATCCGCCCGAGCGGCAATCGAACGAGCAACCGTCGTGACTAAAGACAGACTCGCTACCCACAACGCCACAACCTATTATATTTTAATAATATTAAATGATATTTATTTTGACCTTATATAAAAGATGCGCATAGTTTCCACCGGTTTCTTAAATAGCCTTGACATATTAAAGTTGCTGTGTATCGTTTTAGAAAAATAAGTTAATTATTAGCCGAATTTTATACAAATAAAAATAATTAAAGTGTCTGTCTGTAACTCCAAATTAACAGCTTTTCACTAAATGCATATGAAAGTATATACGGTACTTACATAAAAAATCAATCAAATCAAATCAATATGTATGTCTGTCTGTTCTGAAATGGCGGGATTTGAACGGGACTTTTAAGGGCTTAATTTTTTTTTTTAATTTAGGTTCCGTGGAAGAAAGATTGTCTCAAATTATGAAGTTCTATCCTGTTGCTTCTTGAGGAGATATAAATAAATATCTTAAAGTCTAGAATGAATAAGCATCTTCTAGGTATCCGCGCCCCAACATAGACTGCTTTCCACGAGAAATGATTTTGGTCAAGCGCAAGGCTATCATTACAAACAAAGATCCAAGCCATCACCTCACTTACAACTCATTAACACCCCCACTCCCCCTCCTTGATTTCTGAAGTCGACGCGCTTTTGAGACAGCCTGTATCCACAAAAAAGGGGTACGCGAATTTGTGGTCTTGACGGGCTATGCAGATAAAAGTATTTGAAAACCAATGGCCTACAGGCGTCGGGATGTGACGACCCCATCGCCCGCTGTTGGGATAACCTCTGTCACAGTAGAGATTATTCCACCAGTGCAGTCAGTCACACTGGTGGTAGGTCTTTATGTTGCAAGATACCGGCTAGGTAGGTACCACCGCAGTGTCAAATATTCTTAGGCATTACTGTGTTCCTGTGGCACTGTCTACTAGTGTCATTACCGGGCAGAGGAGATTTATGAACCAAAATCTCGAGGTTTGCAACGCGTGAGTGGCACCTACTAATGGTGCTGCAAGCGCTCATAGGCTACGGCAACCGCTTACCATCAGGTGGGCCGTATGTTTGTTTGCCAACTTTAACACAAAAATAATCAAGGCATTACTAATATACCTATAGCCCCTCCAAATAAGCTCGAAGCTTGCGCTAGGAGTGGGTACGACAATAGCCCAAGGGGTCCAGCATCGAACCCTCGACTCTCGCGTTAACGGAGTGGAGTCGGCCCTTCTACCGTTGAAGTAATTATAAGAATTACATTTTGTTTTGAAATTGGTAAATTATTACCGAGTCGCAAGTATATAAGCAATTGTATTTTATTCGTGTTTATGTAAAACGATACCTCTTTGCATGTTGCTCAATCCAACGCCTGACGTCACCTGCAGGTGTGACGAGCGTTTGTGTGTATTGTTTAAGAGTTTTTGTATCCGAAATTCTATGTATGGTAATGTTGTATTATTTCCATTAGATGTTTTTAAGTAATTAACAAATAGTCTTTTTGTTTCTGTCTACGATTTATCACTACATAGTATAAAACAAAGTCGCTTTCTCTGTCCCTATGTATGCTTAAATCTTTAAAACTACGCAACGGATTTTGATGCGGTTTTTTTTAATAGATAGAGTGATTGAAGAGGAAGGTTTATATGTATAATAACATCCATTAAATAATGGAGAAAAAACATCTTTTTTGAGGTTTCTAACTTTCTAATGTGATGTCGTAAATAATTACATTTAACGCGAGCCACGGGCAGTAATGAATAAATCAAAACTACTGGATCGATTTTAATCATTTTTTCAGTGAATGACATAGGCTATATATTTTATACCCGTGCGAAGCCGGAGCGGGCCGCTAGTTATTCATATATTAAAGTAAGAAAAGAAATCTTTTTAGTACTTTGTATATTACCTATCCAAAAATTTATCATCGATATCCTTTAAATTTTCAAAACCATCCTATTAACACAAACAAAAAACTTGAGAGGTGTCAAGGGACACCCGGATGGAACGAAGTTCCTTTCGATTAATTAGTGAAGGAATTGTAATAAAATTTTATTTTTTTAAGTTATAATAATATTTTTTATTATTAACATTATTTATTATTTACAAAAAACTTGTATACACTCAACAAAAATAATCGTCGCGACACCACACTGTTCAATGCGAAATAGAAATGAAAATATCTGGCTTGCTTTCTATAAGAGAGAGAGAGACAGACAGAGAAACATGCGACGCCGCACAGCTTACAGTAGCTTACTATAGCAAAAAGTGTCGTGACAACTTTTCGTAAGAATTTTTCCGTCTAGCCCCCTTTCACAACGCGCGATAAGGAACTTCGTTCCAAAACCATTAGAAAAATTTGTATGAAAATTGGTACACACATATTACCGTATAGGATACTTATTATCCCGAGAAAATTAGGTTCCCGTAGGATCATCGAAAAACTACATAGCGTGACCTGTGTTCGCGCGCGATACTTAAAGTAACAGATGCACGTTGCCAGGGACGGGAGGGAAGGGATGATAAGGGAAAAGGAAGGGGGCAGAGGGGACGGGAGATTGGGCCACGCAATAGTACATACTGATACTGTTACTTTACACTGATTTTCTGTAAGATAGTCATACTTGCCCGGTCGAGCCACTATATTTGCGCTGGTAGAAGCATGGTTCCACTACTATTAGGTCATGCCATGTGCAAACGCTTCGCTTCGGTGTTTTCCACCCATCCATATACCAACTGCGCTTAAACTAACAGGAGAGCCTTTCGTATGAACAGACAGACAGACGCACGCCGGTCTCGCTGCGCGGGCGCATCAAGAAACCTCTCCACGTGCGAGCGCTGCGCAATGCGCATGTGAAAACTTTCACAGTGAAAATAGAAATTTGCCTGCGCTTGCGCTTGGCAATTCTTCGATGCATTGACCGATTTTGTAAACGAAGAAAGTATTACTTGTATAGGTTATTAAAATTGTTGTTTGTTTGTGTGTGTGTGTGTGTTATGCGATTTCCCTTAAGGGGTTAAAAGGGTTGAAAGTTTGTATGGAAATCCGTCTCTTTTGAAAGTAAAAGCATGAACGTTCGTTTTTTGGTGAAAAATTAAATTCGAGACCTGAAAGGTTGAAATGAGGGTTCAAAGTTTATATTAAAATCATTTTGAAATCTAGAAACATGAAGAATTATGGTAGCTAGACTAGTAACCGCGGCGTTGCTCGCGTTATCTAACAATATGTTATGTACTACTTGAAGTAATTGAACGTTATCAGTATTGATAACAGTAGGTAACTGATTATTGTCATCTTAGAGATAGCCTCATTAGAATCTAAAGTACATTTGCGTATTGTATGTAATTGAATTATTCAAATCCATGGTCACCGGCGTCCAGACGTGACCCCATCACCCGCTGTTGGGATAATCTCTGTCACAGCTGATATTATTGCAGCAGTGCAGTCAGTCACACTGGTGGTAGGTCTTTTGTTGCAAGAGGCCGGCTAGGTAGGTACCACCGCAGTGTCAAACATTCTACCGCCAAATAGTAGTGCTTAGGTATTACTGTGTTCCGATTTTGGACACTGTAGGCTAGTTTAATTACTAGGCGGACGAGATTTCAGAACTAATATCTTTCGAGGTTGTCAACGCGTGAGTGACACCTACTAATGGTGTTGCGCGCGCTCATAGGCTACGACAACCGCTTACCAACCAACTTAGTTACATATAAAAATATCATAACATTAATTAATCCCGGTTTGGCGCAGATTCTTTCCAGCTAATTATAGGGTTCCGTGGAATAAAGAAGAATGGGTAAACCACACGAGCAAGACTCGGACACAACTAGTTTCTAATAGAAGCCTCAATAGCTTAACGATAGAAAGGCTGACTCAGCTAACGCGAGAGTCGCAGGTTCGACCCTGACTCCCTTGGGCTATTGTCGTACCCACTCCTAGTTCAAGCTCCGAGCTTATTTGGCGGGGCAATAGGAATATTAGTAATGTCTTGAAAAAGCATTGCTAATATTCTAACTACGCAACGGATTTTGATGCAGTTTTTTTTAATAGATACGAGTGATTGAAGAGGAAGGTTTATATGTAAAATAACATTCATTAAATAGTGGAGAAAAAAAATGTTATTTTTGAAGTTTGTAATGTGATGTCGTAAATAATTACATTTAACGCGTGCGGGCCACGGGCAGTAATGAATGAATCAAAACTACTGGATCGATTTTAATAATTTTTTCAGTGAATGACATAGGCTATATATTTTATACCCGTGCGAAGCCGAGCGGGCCGCTAGTATTCTTTATAAAGAAAAATAATACATTCTATATTAAACAAAAGTATATATTAAAAGATAAAGAATAATTGAAAAATTCGACCCGAAGTATAAGGTTATCGTGTTATTACATTATATACTAGCTCCTGCTAACTGGCTTCGGCCGCGTGAATGACGATTTTGATACAAACTTTGAAACCCTATTTAAGCACTTCAGGGGTGGAATTTTAGAAAATGTTAAAATCCACGTTTCTTTATTTTAAATTGTTTGTCTAAAACCAAAGTTTTATATTTCTAATTGCAATAATTATAGACCTCCCATAGAAACTTTCAACCCCTTTTGCAACCCCACAGGAGTGGAATTTTAGAGAATGATAAAATACATGTTTATTCATTTCCAATTTTTAACTAAAAAACAAAATTTCATGCTTTTTATTTTAACCACTTTTTCACACCTTTAAATTAATTTCGAAAAAACTTTTCTTAGTGCGTGTTTACGTTTTGAAAATAAAATCAGTGAAAAAAAAAAACAGCTTTCCAGGTCTAAGGGTTTAGGCTCAGCGTTGATAAGTCAGTCAGGTCTTCTCTTTTTTATAATATATCCAATCCTACTAATATTATAAATGTAAAAGTTTGTGAGTATGGATAGATGTTCGTTACTCTTTCACGCAAAAACTACTGAACGGATTTGAATGAAATTTGGTACACAGATAGTCTAGAGCCTGAGAAAGGACATAGGCAACTTTTTAATGCGAAAAATGGGTTGTAAGGGGTTAAAAAGAGGGGATGAAAAGTTGTATGTAAGTATCGTTATTTTTAGAGCTAGAAGCTTGAAACTTATTTTTTAGGCTGATGATACAAAATAAATGAATGTGAAATTTAAAGTTTGTAAAGAGGGGTTGGGGGCTTGTGTTCTATAATATTTTTACAAGGAAATCTAGTATTGCAAATACCTAGTCGTCAAGTTTTGTGGTATTTCACAACCGATATGCGAATGACGTCCCTAATACAACACAGATAAGTGCTATCTCCGAGCTAAGCGATTGTTACCTTAGAATTATCTTATACGGAATTCTATAATCATTTCAAGTGCCTGACGCATTTGCTGAATGAAATGCATTTCAATTTTTTTTTATATTGGAGTCCATCAATACATTACGTCATACGAATTTTATGATTTTTTAATCCGTCCTTGACACAAATCGTCACATCTGTGAGACTCCCCTAGTGGGGCGTCACAAATTTTTAAAAATTTTACATCTTGAATTTTTTAAGATTTTTCTTTAATACTTTGATATGTTGGACTTGAAATGTGACCTCATAAATATTAGACCCTCCCACCGCTTGTCACACTTTGTCTACTCATCTTCGTTTCTCTTAAGCACCACCCTTTACGTGTGACGTAATATATGGATGGGCCCTTAGCAATGCTTTTTCAAGCTATTACTAATATTCCTATGGCCCCTCCAAATAAGCTCGAAGCTTGCGCTAGGAGTGGGTACGACAATAGCCTAAGTGGGTCAGAATCGATCATATAAGGGCAGTTTAATTTTTTTTTACCACTGTTGACTGTTGACTTATTAAAAATAAAGCAAAAATTTCAATTCTCCATTTTCAAAATCGGTTAAGTAACCAACTCACGCTTACCGCATCCGACTGCAAGAGATGACTCGTCAAGTCATTTCTGAAATCACGAACGTTATAACCGGATGTGAATAATTTTTTAAAAAGGCCCCCATCGCATTCCACGTATTGTTAATTTGACTGAGAAAAAAAAAATAGGAGATTTCATTCCCCTCAGCTTTAAGTTTAGTTCGAGGGTTCATTCCACGCTCGGGGCAGATTTTTGTCTCGGTCTAGGCGTTTCTCCTTGTGGGTCTCCCCACCGTGCCTCGGAGAGCACTTTGAACTGTCGGTCGCGGTTGTTATCATGACATCTATAATGGTCGTTAACTCTTTAATTGGTTACTGGTTCGCCCTTAGGGTTGCGGAGTTTGCGGAAGATTTACATAAAGTATTTAAAGTTAATGGGAGACAGCGAAATTCTTTATAGTTCTTGTATGGGGGGGACCCCCTTTATTTTTAAATACTACCAAGGTTACCAAACTAAAAAAATCCTACTGGGGTTACTATTTATTTTAGAAGTGGCAAAAGTGGCAAAAACATTGTGCAAACATTAAAAGTTGTTTTGATGTTCTAAAACCCAAAATTTCTTCAGAATTCTACATCCCATAGTTCAAAGTTACAGGCTAAGCTACAGTTTCATGACTTTGGGATTTAATATCTCAACAACTACTGACTTCATGAAAAAAGTCGAAATGAAGCCTCTTTAAATTTTTGAAAGACCTATCCAAAGATCATTCACACGTTGACATACTTTGTAAATTTTTTCTACCCTCAATCTCAGAGTAAAATAACTGTGACATACGGAAGGACAGACAGTCATGACGAAATTATAAAGGTTTTTGCCAATTAGTTACGGAACCCTAAAAAGAAGGTTTCACATTAAGGAATAAGGTAATAACTTTGTTTGTTATATTGCAACCAAATTGAGAACTTCCTCCTTTTTTGAAGTAGGTTACAGAAGAAAAAAAATTTAGACTTGATTTTTTTAGATTTCAGCGTTGCCTTAAGGTTTGAACAATTACAGTCAATCTAAGTTTTTATCACTAACAATAAGACGCCCGGAACTGAGATCTCAAAACATATTCAAAAAACTAAGTTTACATTTTTTGTATGAAAATTAAATTTCGCTCAAATTTAAAAGGTGTCAGACCTTTTTAAAATCTATATATAACAATTAAATGTTTTTATTTAGCCAATTTTCTCTTATTTTTAAAATTTATAGAGATAACAAAAAATACTGATGGTATTTGGTTTGATGGCCTTTAATAGCGCGACGCTGGATAGATAGGTACCGCAAAGCAATACTGTGTTTCGGTTTGAAAGACATTGTAGCTAGTGAAGTTACTGGGTGAGAGATTTAAGAACCAATATCTCTAGACGACCGCTTACTATCAGATGGGTCGTATGTTTGCTTGCCAACTTAATCACGTAAAAAAAGATCAAATCTTTTGAGTAATTAAGGCATGACATTGCACCGACTCGACCCAAGAAATCTACCCTCATATATTATATACATAAACCAGCTTTTACGTTACGTTTGACAATCTTAAGAGCTGTAGGACCAAACTCCCTTTAATTATGTCCCCTTTTCCGCCTCTTTCCTTTTCTCGTATACTTGTTGGCAACATCCGTGTGATAAGTTTAAAATGGCAAAATTTTTACTACAACCATATACCATCAAAATGACCGTACTCTTATTCGCCACCGTTATAAAAAAATAACGTAATTATTAAAATATGACTCATCACGATCATACTCCTATATTGCTATACTACATTAAAACCACATCAACCAAAATATATTTTAAAAAAATTAAAAACCAGTAAGACAAATCCATCCAATATGTAGACACACACATGCACAGTACACTTTTAAGCGCACACACACACAGTAACGTATGTTATCGGATCAGACGCAGCGATGCGCACGCGCCGGTCACTAGACGCAGACTGGCTCGAGTTTGAAATAATACCGTAAATGGAATAATTCCGTCATCGCTGTTTCAGAGTTCCGCTGCACAGTGATGAAAACCATTTAACGGTCGACGACTTTGTTGTGGGTAAATATTTTTCAAGTAATTTTATATTTGTGTTTTTTTTAAGAATATTAGCAATGCCTTTTCAAGGCATTATCGCCCCTCCAAATAAGCTCGAAGATTGCGCTAGGAGTGGATAAGACAATAGCCCAACGGGTCAGGATCGAACCAGCGACTCTCGCGTTAACGGATCGAAGTCATTGCATTTATCAGCTATTTCTGAACCGATTATGATGGTTTTTCGGAAAAGGTATGCTATTGGGATTGTTAATAAAAGCGGTATAAAATAGAACTCTTCAAATTATGAGACGACCATTGTGGCGTATTGGTAGCGAGCCTGCTTTGAGTCTCGACGGTCGTGGGTTCGCTTCCCGCTCGGAGCAGATGTTGCCTATAATATCGTCCAGCCCAACAGCGTATCCAGTACGTTAGTTCGTATATAAGAGTGCGTTATAACTATTACATGGAGATATTTATAGATGACAATTATAAATTATTCATAACCTATTAAATCACACTGGTGGTAGGTCTTTTGTTGCAAGAGGCCGGCTAGGTAGGCCGGGTAGGTAGGCAGTGTCCAATATTCTGACGCCAAATAGTAGTGCTTAGGCACTACTGTGTTCCGGTTTGAAGGGCATTGTACGCTAGTGAAATTACTGGGCGAACGAGATTTAAGAACTAATATCTCGAGGTTGGCAACGCGCGAGTGGCACCTACTAATAGTGCTGGGCGCGCTCAAAGGCTGCGGCAGCCACTTACCATCAGGTGGGCCGCATGCTTGTTTGCCAACTTCTAACATAAAAAAAAAAAAAAATAGTTAATGATTTTCCTGTTTTTTCAAAAACTGTTTGTGTTATCCTTAAAATTATTAACAAATTTAAAAATTCGGCACCTGTAATGCAGTATAGAAATCATAAATGGATTGCCACACAATCTATAATATCCTTTTTTGTCGAGTAGGAAACCTGCTACCAGACCTCCGGCTTCATGGGGATGTCAACCGGGCTAGGTGGTAACGTCATGGGGACCCACTAAAACCTCCTCGGTTGCCGACATCAGTGCGTTTGTCAGGTTAGGGAATAAACCAATGCGACCTGACTATGAATGACCAGGGGCGAGATGGTAAAGCCCCCAGCGTTTCCACACACCGATTGCCGTCCGCCTCATGGCCGCTTAACACTGACACACAGGTTCCCCACCCACGGCCTGAGGTCAGGCCTTATTTATATAGCCCCGGGTAGGGCAGGGGGCTTTTTCAACTCTTTGAACCCTTGTTGTCGCAATAATAAGGAGCCTATGTCCATTCCGAAGATATACGAGTATGCTATCTATGTATAAAATGTCATCAAAATCGGTTGTCCTTTAAGCGTGAAAACTTAACAAGAAACAATTATCTTATCTATACGGAACCAAGCCTAGTTATTTCGACTCTGTCATATAAATTGTTTACACAGAGCCGAAGGAATTTGTAATCGCCGTCTGTTTACATACGGGACCCTGCGTAAACATTGGATGGGAATTAGAGTTCCGTTGTGCAAATTTGGAGATTTTTTTGTGTCAGCAAAATCACTGTTAGAAGGCATTATGGTGAAACTTTTAAACTTTTCAGAGGATTAGATTAAGCACCTAGAGAGTAGGATTTTCTCACCCGCGGATTATTGTCAATTGCGACAATCGCGGGTGGCAATGTCCTACATTTTTCCCTACGTGCATATAGGAATTTTATTCCATGAAAAGGTCACGTTTAGTCCCTGGTGCGAGGGATAAACACGGTTGCTAGATTAGAGAGGTAGGGTGAGTTAATTAGTGTCGTCTTGCCGAGAGAGAATCGGCCACTTTAGTCCCTCGTACTAGGAACTAATAGCAAACTTTTATCAAGGTAATGAGCTAAAAGCAAAAATCTCTTTTCTCAACTCAAAAATCGACCCCAAAATGAATGCTAGTTAAGAACAAGTTTTATACGATTTAGAAGATATTTTCTTCCTCGCATAACCACTTTGTGGAACCACTGTTGGGATAACCTCTGTCACAGCAGAGATTATTCCACCAGTGCAATCAGTCACACTGGTGGTAGGTCTTTTGTTGCAAGAGGCCGGCTAGGTAGGTACCACCACAGTGTCCAATATTCTGCCGCCAAATAGTAGTGCTTAGGCATTACTGTGTTCCGGTTTGAAGGGCACTGTACGCTAGTGAAATTACTGGGCAGAGGAGATTTAAGAACTAATATCTCGAAGTTGGCAACGCGTGAGTGGCGCCTACTAATGGTGCTGCAAGCGCTCATAGGCTACGGCAACCACTTACCATCAGGTGGGGCGTATGCTTGTTTGCCAACTTGTAACATAAAAAGAAAAAAAAAAAACAACTTCCGGCGGTCTTTCCGAACCGATACAATCTGGGAACCTACAAGAGAAGAGCCTATTCTCTCCTTAAAGGTCGGCAACGCACCCGAATGCCCTCTGGTGTTGCAGATGTTGGGCGGCGGTGATCGCTTGACATCAAATGAAAACCGGTCAGATATTTTTGCTTGCAATTGTAAATACGAAAACCAACCTTGACTATTTAAAAAAATCACCCACCCGTACATCGGACAGTCGGCTGGCGGGTTATGCTCTAATAAACAAACTCGGAGGTTCTGTTATTGATATTAATTTCAGCCCAGTTATATTTTAACTAGATGACACAAACAGTGTCAGACACAGTTTTAACACAAGAAGAAAAGATAAACTTGTAACACCATGTTTTCGGCTTCATAAAGTGAGTTTTTTTTTTTAATGTAAGAGGGGCAAACGAGCAGGAGGCTCACCTGATGTTAAGTGATCACCGCCGCCCATGAACATCTGCAACACCAGAAGGCATGCAGGCGCGTTGCCGACCTTTTTGGGGCAAAGTATTCGCTTCTATAATAAAATTCCGCAGACAATTTTGAATCTGCCACTTTTCACATTTGAAATTTAAATCTTATATTAAACGTTGTTTACTAAATAAAGCTTATTATTCCGTTAATGAATATATTGCAGATAATGTGGCATGGAATTAATATACGTTGAATTTCATGCGGGATATATATCTTAATTGTACATTTGACAAATGTAATGTGATTATCTTTGAAAAGAGTAACTGTAGAGTATCTTGCCGTTTCTTCTCTGCAGAATCTACCTTCCGAATCGGCGGTAGCTTCACTTAGGCGAACATAACAGACTGTATATTTGATTCAAAAGTGCTCAAAAGCCTATTTGAATAAAGAATATTTTGAGTTTGAGTTTGACCTGTGCCCGGGGCTTTTTGATGATCACACCCGGAAAACTGTATAGTAATAATAAGAATCCTCATAGTAGGTAAACTTTTATTGCGCGAGGCCGGCTAGGTAGGTATCGACGCATTTATTCTACCGCAAAGCAGTATACTGTGTTTCGGTTTGAAGGACACTGTAGCTAGTGAAGTTACCGGGTGAAGGAGATTTAAGAACCAATATCTCTCGTTGTCAACGCGTAAGTGGCACCCACTAATGGTACTGCGCGCGCTCACGGATACGACAACCGCTTACCATCAGGTGGGCCGTATGCTTACTTGCCAACTTAGTAACTTAAAAAAATGCCTTTCATCTGTATATATAATAAAATTGGTGTTTCTGTTTGTAATATTGAAATAACCGTTTTTACTACCTATATATATATGTATATATATACAGTACATACATACACCGAAATAACATTTTTTTACAATTTTTATTTGTCTGTCTGTCTGTTCCGGCTAATCTCTGAAATGTCTGGACCGATTTTGACGAAACTTTTATTGGCAGGTAGCTGATGTAATAAGGAGTAACTTAGACTTTTATTTTAGAAAAAGAATAAGGTTACGTGCAATAAAAAAATGGTACATCACGCATCATCGAGCAGAGCCGCGGGCGCAGCTAGTATTAAATAATAAAGACAATACGGAACCACCCTAATTATCAACTGTTCCAACATAAATATATATAAATAGTTTTTCGTCGAAGCGACAACGCATCAAACACATCTGCGTACAACACGTGCACGCCACCCGGCGTTGCCCGCTTTTTTATCATACAGTAATCAACCCACGGACTTCTTTGATGATTGACGGACATTTATATTTTATACTAGTTACGTCACGGGGTTCCGTCCATGTTTAACTATCTTCTATTTTAGGGTTCCGCAACCAAATGGCAAAAACGTAATCGTTATGTCATCCTGTCCATCCGTCCGTATGTAAAGGTTATGGGACAATATTGGTACTTATCTATGCGAAATTTAGTAATAGGTTTATCACTATTATATTTAAAGTAATATTTATTCATGAATTTCTTCATAATTTTAAAGTCGATTAAAAGCATTTGCATTATAAACCAAAGATAGATTAAACATCAATAGCTCAACGGTTAAAGGACTGTCTCCGCTCCGCGACCGCTCAGTCGCAGGTTCGATCCTGACCCCTCTTGGGCTATCGTCGTACGCATTCCTAGCACAAGAAATAAGCTTAATTGGAGGGGCAAAAAATATATTATAGCACAAATGGGCCGGTTCGACCGGGAAGTACAACCCTCTCAAAGAGAATCTGCGTAAAGTAACAGTACAAGTAGATACTATTGCGTTTCGTGCGATGACTGATAGCGCCGGAGGTCATCTCCCACCGTCTCTGTTACCCTCCATTTTCCCCCTCCCCCTGCCTCTCTTTCCTGTTCCTCGGGTTATCATCCCACTTGTGATACTTCAAGACACGTATACGTTTTTTTTTATGTTAGAAGTTGGCAAACAAGCATACGGCCCACCTGATGGTAAGTGGCTGCCGCAGCCTATGAGCGCTTGCAGCACCATTAGTAGGTGCCACTCACGCGTTGCCAACCTCGAGATATTAGTTCTTAAATCTCGTTCGCCCAGTAATTTCACTAGCGTACAATGTCCTTCAAACCGGAACACAGTAGTGCCTAAGCACTACTATTTGGCAACAGAATATTGGACACTGCGGTGGTACCTACCTAGCCGGCCTCTTGCAACAAAAGACCTACCATCAGTGGGACTGACGGCACTGGTGCAATAATCTCTGCTGTGACAGAGGTTATCCCAACAGCGGGCGATGGGGTCGTCACATCCCGGCGCCGGTAAATACCGGTAATACGTGTTTCCTCCTTGCTATAATCAAGCGGGGCGTGAAGAGGCATCTTGCTGGTAGGCTGGGCGAAGGTGGCTAACGCGGTTACATTCCGCAACATGTTAGGACCACCACCACAACCACTTTCGCGTTTGGACTTCATTTCCACATACCACCAGGTGGAGTAGTCATCTGCCCTACTTTCCAAATAAAAATAAAAAAATTTCGCGCGCGTCCATACGTCGTGGTGACTGCTACCATCAGGCAGACCGTATGCTTGCGTAACGTCACGAAAAAAAAAAGATAAATTAAAGGAAAACACATAACCCTCTTCTTTCAAAGTCAGTTAAAACTTAATAAGAACTAAAAGCCCGTATAGCTTTAATTCACCATTTCCTTAATTCTCACAGCGAGAGGAAACGCCCCCACCAATAAGGTTAATAGGAAATATGACCTCAGACCTCGTGTCGTACTTTTATATATTACAATAATATGAGTTATAAAATCACGATTTATATTGATCTTTAACTTCCTAATTTTTTTTTGATCAATGCTCAGCGAGCATATAGATTGGCTTGGGTAAATGGACGCAATTAAGCAATACCATGTCAACCCTCACGAATGTCATTTCGAGAAAAACGCGTTTGAAAATTTTGAACAAATTCTTTATATGAATTTTTTTAAATGTATTGGTCAAGTTTTGGAAATTTCAGATTTATATAAGTTATTTTAATCATTTTAACAAAAAATAAGTATACAAACTACATATTTCGTATATAATATAACACAAAACGTTTAACATAATACATAAATTTCTTGATTAAAAAATGGCTTTTTAGAAGTTTTAAAGCTTAAAACCCTACAAATATTAAAGAAAAATGTTCTTCAGCCATTTACCAACACTTCTGCATATATAACTCAGTTTTTCAATTTTGTGGGTTGACATGGTATTGCTTATTTGCGTCCAAATATCGCCTGCCAAGCGCAACAGGTCGTGGGTTCGATTCCCGGTCAGAGCAAATGTTTGTATTGACCATACAGACATGTGTTCCGGGTGTGTTTGTTCTTGTCGTCGTGTATGTTTCCGGACCCCGACACAGGATATCACTATTCTAATGAGAGCCGTAGAGTGTATAGCAGTCATATGCATTTATCGTAAAGCTGTTAATTTGAAATTACAAACAGACACATCAATTTCATTTATTTGTTTATATAAACATACATCAGTACATAGAAAATCCTTTGATTAGACATGCTTGTATCTACACAGACCGATGTAACCAACCGACAAAAGTGAGGCGTCCTAAGCACGTCCTGCAAGACCCTGACGATAGCATCACAACAGCTAACGCCCCATACACAAACAACACGACCACAGTCACACATGCTGCAGTGTGCATGTTGTTTCAAACCGCTTGACGGGAGAAGTTCTACGCTCTCACAGAAAATCGGCGTAAAATAATATCAGTAGGTACTGTCTCTCGATCAAACTACTTTCCATCGAAATCCTTTGATTAGACATGCTTGTTGACACAGACCGATGTAACCAACCGACAAAAGTAAGGCGTCCTAAGCACGTCCTGCATGACCCTGACGATAGGATTACATTAGAAAATGCCCCTTACACAGCACAGAGACGCACACAACACCGTCCTTTGTTTCGCACGTCGCGTCGCGCTCACACCGTCGGGTGAGTCTATCGTATAGAATGCGCTCGGAGCGCTGCCTCCATCTCCGATGACGTCCGCCGCCGTGGTTCGGCTTCGCAGGAGGCACCCTAAGGACGGAATCAAATTTGAGCCGCCGTGAGGGCTGTCCCTTTATCACGGCTGAGTCTCTGTACTCGGCCCCCCCGCCCGGTGACAAGGCCAGTAGGGCCAACAGCAATACACATTCCGAAAAAAAAAAAAAAACTAGAAATTGATTTTATTTGAAGTCGGTTAACACTTATTTAAAATAATACAATTATATTATTTGTCTCTCACGTCTCAAGCATGCTATCACAGAAAAATATTTTTTTGGTAACCGATAGGAAAAACATAAGAACCATACAACCTCTTTCGTTTTAACGTTTTTTTTTTAAAAACAGTCTAATTGTTTCGTCTCGCCATAACAAAGTTAATTTTTAAAAAAAAACGAACCAACGGACAAAGGGTTACGTCATTAACGGATTAACATCGGGCCAACGATGTGGAACATAGAACAGCGAGTAGTGGAAATGCTATAACAGTACTTTGATTTTAGTGTCAAATACGTGTAAGCACTTTTGAATACTAATTTTATTAATCAATTTTTTTTTCAAGAAGTATAGAAAATAGAAAAGGTTTCTCATGCAATAATTCTGTGAGCGTGAGTGTAGCCCTCGGACACTGCTAGTAACTTCCCATTACTGAAAAAAAGGCAGTCGTGGAGACTGCCGTTAGAAGTGAAACCTTGAAACTTTTGAATAGCTGTATTTTTTTCTATTCAATTCTATTAATTTGGTAACATCCAAAGAGCGAAATACGTAGGCGCGCTAGTCTGATGTAACACGTCACATGATGCATCTCGAGGTATCAAAAATCGCTCAACGCGGCTAATGAAGTTTTTCCTTCAAACAAAAAATCGATTTAAGAGATCTGAAATAATTGTAGTAAATTTAAGATGTAGTAATAAGGAAGTTCCTACGATACCATTTCTAAACTCGATATTCTTAGCTGTAATTATGGAACCGTGTCGTTGTGAATTATATTTAAATTCTTAACTGCACTAGCGCTATTTGTCACCGATTTGTTATTGCGATAAGGTTTAATGAAGATTATTTAAAATCTCCATTTTGAAACTTAAAAAGATTATCTTCTTTTTCGAAGATGGTTTAAAATATGAAAACTGTTGAATATTGGAGTGGATCCTTGCTGCGTTCAACATGAATGTAAACGAAATACCCTCGTACACTTCATTACTGAAGGTCGTGCTTGGCATGAAGTGGCTGCACTGAAAAGTTGACTAGCTTTCTCCAAACAACTCGGTCTTCTTTTTTTTATTTGAAAAGTAGGACCGATGACTCTACTCCAGCTGATGGTAAGTGGAACTAAAGTCCAAACGTGAAGGCGGCTAACAGAGTTGCGGAATGCAATCGCGAGCTACCCTCACCCTGCCTACCCGCAAGATGCCTCTCACGTCTCGTTTGATGGGGGGAACACGTGAGCCGGCAGTGAGTTCCACTTTTTAGAAGTACGACAAAGAAAAGAATTACTAAACTTCTTTGTTCGCGAAGGAATGCCACAGTTAGTCGGTGACACCGGAGACCGGCACGCGTAGTTCTTGCATGGAAAGTTCTTCTGCTTTTCTCAGGGCAGTCGGAATATTGAGTTCCGTCATCTTTTAAACTGTGTCACACCAACTGGTAGGTGATCTACGCCGTGATCTTTTGCCCTCGATCTTGCCTTCTTTTTGTGTGGAGGGCAAAATCTGCTACCACATAAGGGGTGGGGTTCCATGACATGGTGGGAACGTCATGGGGACCCCTAAAACCTCCTCTCAGTGGCCGACCTCGGTGCGTCTGTCAGGTTACGAGAACTCCGAGGACGCGTTTGCGTACCGTACCTCGCGAAGGCGTAACACGTTATTAGAGCGCGGAGCTTCTCCTGCTGTTTGGTAGCTACAAGCGCACTTGGAGAAGAGCTTTCTTCGCTTTGGCGGAAGAAGCGGATCCGGTCATAGACCCTCGCATCCATCTCTGCCAGGTCAAAAAAGACAAGGCTGCTGGGACCACTAACTACATATATTTGATTACATTGTGGCGCAGCGGAAGAGAACCCGCCTTAAGTACCACAGGTCGCGGTCTCGATTCCCGCTCGTAGCAGATGTTTGTATTTACCATACAGGCATGTTTTCCGGTCTGGGTGTGTTTGTGTTTGTCATTGTGGATGTTTCCGGACCCCGACACAGGATATAATTATCCTAATGGGGACCGTTGAGTGTGTAGCGTTTATTTATTACTAGCGGCCCACTCCGGATTCGCACGGATATAAAATAGCCTATGTCATTCACTGAAAAAATGATTAAAATCGATCCAGTAGTTTTGATTTATTCATTACTGCCCGTGGCCCGCACGCGTTAAATGTAATTATTTACGACATCACATTAGAAACCTCAAAAGTAACAGTATTTCTACACTATTTAATGGATGTTATTATACATATAAACCTTCCTCTTCAATCACTCGTATCTATTAAAAAAACCGCATCGAAATCCGTTGCGTAGTTTTAAAGATTTAAGCATACGTAGGGACAGAGAAAGCGACTTTGTTTTATACTATGTAGTGATTTATTTATTGCGATTCATACACTTATTTGCCACCTTTAGGTTAAAAAAACCTTTTCCAATCGACAAACTTATAAATCACTTCAATACAATCCACAACCACAAGGTTGTTCGGTGGCGTCATTAAGTTACCTATTCAATATGACCATAGCCGGGGACCGCGGTGACCTCACTACATTCCGATAGTAATCCTAATTGCTGGTAAATATACAAGCCTTTTAGGGTTCCGCAGCGAAACTGTAAAACGATATACTTATAATATTGTCATGGACATAAAAAAATGGACTACTCAGATAAGGCGGCGTAAAGTGGCCCAACTTTCGCATTTCGTCTCTTAAGTGAGAGTCCTGCAGGTCTACTACACCCCAACCCACGAAAATCATGGAATCACGGAAAATTCGGCGACGTCGGGACGCGACGACCCCATCGCTCGCTGTTGGGATAATTTCTGCTTTTCCACCAGCGCAATCAATCACACCGGTGGTGGGTATTTTGTTGCAAGAGGCCAGCTAGGTAGGTACCGCAGTGTCAAATATACTACCGCAAAGCAGTAGTGTCTTTGGCATGACTGTGTTTCAGTTTGGAAGGCAGGGAAGGACCTATGACTTGGTGGTTAAAGTCGGCAGCCATTTTAATTTTTTTTAAGTGACAGTACTTGGAAATCGTGACGATCTTTATATTCAGAATTTTAGAAATTCTTTCTGATTACGGAACTCTTCAATGCAGGTCAGACGCTGTTTTGACCGGTTTTATTGAATACGTCAGTTTTTTATATATAATGATTATTTTATATTAATACCTTCCTCATTTTTATATTTTAAGTGATATTTAAAAGGACGATACTCTATGTAATTTTTGGAAGTTCTTTAATGCGGCTCACGCGTTGTGCGATTTAGTAGAAATCGTCACTTAACGCAATAACGTATGCTGCGTGTGTGTGCGTGTGTGCGAGCCTACTACAAGCAAATGAGCACACGAACAATTGAGTGAGTTCTCTCTCTTTGTCCCTGTCTCCTTTTATTATATAACCTATTCCTGACGGGGGTCTTCTGGCCGCACACTTTTTTGATATTTATATAGCCCCCAGACTATATAAATAGGTATCCCTCAGTATCCCTCAGTCAGGTATCCCTTGTGTATTGTTAAAATGTTAATGGAATAAATAACGGTTTCCTCTAACCGGCTGTCACTAGAATATTCTATGCCGGTCCGGAAACTTACATAAGGTCTTTTCAACCCACTTGAAAAGGAGGTTATCAATTCGAACGCATGTTTTTTGTGTGTGTGTTTGTTTTTTGTGTGTATATTTGATTACTTGAAGACGGCTGACCTCCACCTGGAAGTGTAAGTAGAGCCCAAACGCTCGGACGGCTAATGCATGAAGACGAATTGCAATAGCCACCTTCTGCCTACCCAAAAGATGAAGCAATATGTTATACTCTGACTGACCTTGAAACGCGGCTGACGAGCAGTCACTTACGGTGGTAGCTTATCACTACCACCAGGTCAGCTGTTTCCGTGTCATGTCGCCCTTTGAGGCCTCCAACTTATCGATTATTATCTAATGATAACAGCGCCATCCGACGTTTTATGACCTAACCTTATCACGGTCACCAATCAATACACTGATCGCTCTCAAAACTTTTTTTTTATAATATACCAGCGTCTGTCAGCGTCGCCCGCGTGAATTGTAATACAAACTTTGAACCACCTTTTCACCCCTTCAGGGAGGATTTTAGATAATGAATAACGTTTTTCTTGATTTTTAATTGTTCGCATAAACACATTTTCAAATCAACGAACTTCCATAAAAACTTTCAAACCCTTTTTTCACCCCCTCAGTGCTCGTTGAAGTTTTAAAAATAACACCTGTGTAAAAGCTTCAGCTTTCTAGGTCAAAGGGTTTAGGCTGGGCGTTGATATTTCAGCCAGGTTGTTTTTTCCCCTTTTCACGTAAGCTCGAAGCTTGCGCTAGGAGTGGGTACGGCAATAGCCCAAGGGGTCAGCGTCGAACCCGCGACTATCGTTAACGGAGCGCAGTTTTTTTAAAAGTACAATTTCATAGAAACATATTTGTTAAGTAGCCGAAAATTTGTAACAACGTAACACAGCAAGCATCCGACGTTAACGATGTAATTAAGTGATAAGCGTTATCAGCGCCTTCGACGGAGGCCGGCGATAATCCCGGGGTGATTCTAAAAAGGTGCTGATTGTTTTCATTATCACCGAGCGCACGTACGGTAGACTATTTTTTTTCGGAGTGTCTATTACTGTTGCCCCGCGCGGAGCTCAAGCTGAATCCGTCCCCCTCCTGCGAGGTCGAGCCTAGGCTTGGGATGTCATCGGGAGGGGGACGGTAGACTATTTGTTCAGTTTTATTTTTGTTAGTTTAATTTTTATATTAACATATTTAGTTTGGGTACTTTTAAAAAAGTAAAAAATGTCGTATTAAAAATATATATAATACTAGCGGCCCGCTCCGGCTTCGCACGGGTATAAAATATATAGCCTATATCATTCATTGAAAAAATGATTAAAATCGATCCAGTAGTTTTGATTTATTCATTACTGCCCGTGGCCCGCACGCGTTAAATGTAATTATTTACGACATCACATTAGAAACCTCAAAAATAACAGTATTTCTCCACTATTTAATGGATGTTATTATACATATAAACCTTCCTCTTCAATCACTCTATCTTCAACCGCATCAAAATCCGTTGCGTAGTTTTAAACATTTAAGCATACATAGGGATATGGGGACAGAGAAAGCGACTTTGTTTTATACTATGTAGTGATGTTAAAAAAATTAAAATATTTTTTGTGTGCATTTCTTTCACTTAATAAAAATGAATTTAGTTTTTACTTGTGAATTTTCTATATAATTAAAGCTATCGAACACTATCCTTACTTAAAATTATAAATGCGAAAGTAATTAAGGAAATATGATAGTTTTATTTTTGGATAATGTTGGTAAATAATGTAGGTTCATAATTAGTTATATTGTTCACCAAAAATAGTATATTTGCACACCGCAGGGTAGAATATGTTGGACTATATCAATGTAAAATTCTGTGTACAACTTGAGAACCATATTCTAGCAAATAAAGAATTATTATTATTATTATTAACTCTGACTCTCTGTCTGTCTGTCCTGCTTTCAGGCTAAAACTACTGAACCAATTTAAATGAAATTTGGTACAGAGGTAGTCTAGAACCTGGGAAAGGACAAAGGCTAAAAGGGTTGTAAAGGGCAACCCCTTATTATGTAAGAATTATTATTACAATAATAAACGCTACACACTCAGCCCCCATTAGGATAGTGATGTCCTGTGTCGAGGGTCCGGATACATACACAATGACAATGACAAGGACAAGTACATGCCGAATTCGCGACCTGTGGCGCTTAAGGCGGGTTCGCAACTTCTGCGCCAGAACCTCGTCAATATATTTAAAATATTGTCATTAAATCAATTTCATATATAAGCGATGTAACGACCGTGGCGCGTTGTTATTGTGAACGTGCAAAATAATGTTAGGATGATCTCACACGACCTCCCCCGTCCCCGTCACTGTCTCTTCACAGAATAATATATCATGTTTTAAAACTAGATAAAATTGTTTACATACTTGCGTTGAAATCATCTTAGTCACAATTTTCTTTTATAAATTAAACGCAAAATATACTAAGCATCTTAGAGATTATAAATCAAGTCACATGTAAAGGGATGACGGGGTAGGGGAAGTGTGACATTGTGTGAAAAGAGGGGGTTTTGGCCTAAGTTGGCAAACAAGCCCACCTGATGGTAAACGGTTGGCGTAGCCTATGAGCGCGTTCAACACCATTAGTAGGTGTCACTCGCGCGTTGACAACGAGAGATATTGGTTCTTAAATCTCCTCTGCCCAGTAATTTCACTAGCCTACAGTGCCCTTCAAACCGGAACACAGTAGTGCCTAAGACACTACTGTCTATCCGACCTCTTACAACAAAAGACCTACCACCAGTGAACAAGTCAGTAATCCTAAGATTCGTGATAGCATATTTAAATCTAATATATCTAAATATTAAACGCGATATTGGAATTATTTTAATTTTTTAATTACTAGATGTAAAATTGGAGAAATTATGTAACGTCACACATGAGGGGTAGTTTCACGAATATGACCGGCTGTGACAAGGACGGGGGAGAGGTCAAAAGAGTTATGAAATTCTTGTTAGATAATAGTTCTTTGAAGCGACTTGCGGTTGAAACCGACTGATAGAAACTTTCAGGCAAGAAATGAGCATATGCGACATCCTTGAGACGATTGTATGTGTGTGTGTGTGTGTGTGTGTGTGTGAGTGTGTGTCTGTGTGTTGTGTGTACTTACAGCACATATTCAACGGTTAGACCGAATCTTAATGGTGGCCGTTGAGAGTGTACCGTTTGATATGCAATATTTCAGTGAATCAATCATAAATTACGTTTAGTCTGCGACGATGTCATCGAAAGGTCATCGAGGCGACAGTGATTGAACTATAGAGCGCTGCGTTTGCACTTGACGCGATAACACAATGAAAATATACTATACACCGCCGCCCATGAGCATTTGCAACATCAGAATGCATGTGCGATGCCGAACCTAAAATACAACTAATTCTTTAATTATAAAACTAGCGGCCCGCTCCGGCATCGCACGGGTATAAAATATATAGCCTATGTGATTCACTGAAAAAATGATTAAAATCGATCCAGTAGTTTTGATTTATTCATTCCTGCCCGTGGCCCGCACGCGTTAACTGTAATTATTTACGACATCACATTAGAAACCTCAAAAATAACAGTATTTCTCCACCATTTAATGGATGTTATTATACATATAAACCTTCCTCTTTAATCACTATCTATTAAAAAAAACCGCATCAAAATCCGTTGCGTAGTTTTAAAGATTTAAGCATACATAGGGTTATGGGGACACAGAAAGCGACATTGTTTTATACTATGTAGTGATAAAAATAAACGCTACACATCGTTATTAGGATGGTTATATCCTGTGTTGGGGGTTCGAAAATACACAATGCCAAGGACAAATACCTAGACCGGAAAACATGCCGTATGGTCAATACAAACACCTGCTCCGAGCGGCAATCAAACCCGTTACCTGTGGTGCGCAAGGAAGTTTCGCTACTTCTGCGCCACATATTTTTTCCGAGTGTCTATTGCTGTTGGCCCTAGTGGCTTTCGTCTTCGTCCTGGTAGCGTCACCGGTGGGGGGGCCGGGTCTGGAGACCTCAGCCGGTGAGAGATGGACTGCCCGCGCGGGGCACAAGTTGAATCCGTCCCAAGGGCCCCTCCTGCGAGGTCGAGCCTAGGCTTGGGACGTCATCGGGAGGGAGGAGCGCTCCGGAGCGCAATCTAACGACCGAACGCGGCGCGGTGCTCACCGTCCGGGGTGAGCGGGCGAGTTGGCGTTGTGTCGGGCTGTTCGAAACAACCTCCTCAACCTCGTCTCCGCCGGCGGAGACTCTGCGCCACAAGGTCGTCGTCTGGTTATACGCTGTCGTTTTTCAATTCATTATTTTTTAATTTTTTTTTGTTAATATATTGTATTTTTTAAATGTTTTGTATAATATTTGCTGTGTTCTTAATAATCTTGTTCTTTCTTCCTACTGCCTCTCCAAAGGAGCTAGCAGATTGTGCTAAGATTAGAAACGACAATGCTTAACGGAGTCGCGATCAAACCCGCAACTCTCGATTTAACAAAGCGGAGTCGGCCCATTAACCGTTGAGCTATTGAGGCTTGGACCAATTACTGACTTCAAAAGATCAAAATAATTTGAATCTAGTTTCTATCGATCTATTATATTAACTATATGTTAAATGTATATCCGTTTGTTACAATTTCATGTTAGTATAGCTCTATAGATAATTTTAATAATTTTGTAATGGACTGAGGTGTCATAATATTAGCAAACAATCACAGGCCAGTAGGACTCATTGTCCGCTGTTTATGGTAACGACCTGGTTTTGAAAACTTTAGACCATACGCCATTGTTCCCACTGCTCCCAACCGACATCCGTCTGTTTCGACCATAGATATAGATACATTTTTTTGTTTTCGCTGAGCATGCATTTACGCACACCCCTGCACTTAGTTTACACTAATTACACTAGGCAGTGGTAGTGTGAGACTCGGCCGCCAGTTAGTCTTGCGGCAATACCCACTAAAACTCAGTCATCAACCCTCATCGCCATATTGGGACGTCATGGGATCGGTTGCGCAAACAACCGTGACGCAACCATGACGTATAGAGGATACACTAGATTGCGCGTGAATATGGCGTAAAGTGGCAAAAAGTGTTGATAGATGTTATGATAACAACCGGGACCGACAGCTTAACGTGCTCTCCGAGACAGATATTTGATAGATAAATACAGAAATCCATCTCGAGCGGTAATCAAACATACGACTGTCGAGACTAAAGGCTGCCTCGCTACCAACACGCCACAACGGTCGTCAAGATGTCACTCAAATTTTATAAATTATTAATTGTACTTTCTTTTTTTTATGTCAGAGGAGCAGGAGGCTCCCCTGATGCTAAGTGATGACCGCTGCCCATGAACATCTGCGACACCAGAGGGCATGCAGGCGCGTTGCCGACCTTTTTAAGGATACAACTGGTTATACGCTGGCTGACCTCGAAATTGTTTTTTTTTATGTTAGAAGTCGGCAAACAAGCATACGGACCACCTGATGGTAAGTGGTTGCCGTAGCCTATGAGCGCTCTCGTCCGCCCAGTAATTTCACTAGCGTACAGTGCCCTTCACACCGGAACACAGTAATGCCTAAGCATTATTATTTGGCGGTAGAATATTTGACACTGCGGTGGTACCTACCTAGCCGGGCTCTTACAACAAAAGACCTACCACCCGTATGACTGACTGCACTGCTGCAATAATCTGTGTGACAGAGGTGATCCCAACAGCGGGCGTCACCACGCGGGCGTCGTCACATCCCGACGCCGGTAATGCGGCTGACGAGCAGTCACTTCACCCGTTTTTCACCAACCTACGGTAGTAACTAACCAGGCGGACCTTAAGTCCTACCACCAGCATATACATGTCTTAGAATTTGCTCCACGACATGCAGGAGATAAATTTGAAAAACAAATTAAACAAAGAAAACTCAGAAAACTCCCCGGATTCAAACCCACAACCTTCGGTTAAAGTCTACGTTTTCGATCCATTGGGCCACCTCGCCTTTTTTCTTTACTCTAACGAGAATGAAAGAGAAAAATGCTAGAAATAAGAGAGACGGACATAGTTTTATCAAGACACTAAAGGTTTTAATTTCACACACACTTGCACAATCAAAACTATATCTTCATTATAGTAATTAAAAAAATAATTAACCCCATAAAACAAACTTTTAACTAAAATGATTTAAGCTAATGTTTCTTTGCGTTATTAAAAATAAATCATTTTTTAATTATAACACAGATTAACCCAATTTAACTGACGGTCAACGACCTTTTTTTTTTATATGTAAGAGGGGGCAAACGGGCAGGAGGCTTATCTGATGTTAAGTGATCACCACCGCCCATGAACATCTGCAACACCAGAAGGCATGCAGGCGCGTTGCCGACCTTTAAGGAAAGAATACGCTCTTCTCTTGAAGGTTCCCAAGTCGTATCGGTTCGGAAAAACCGCCGGCGGAAGTTGATTCCACAGAGTGGTTGCGCGAGGAAGAAAATGTCTTCTTAATCACGCTGTTGTGGATTTCCAGACATCGAGGTGGTATGGATGGAACTTAGAGTTTTGTCGCGATGTCCGACGGTGAAATTCTACCGGCGGGATCAATCCAAGCAATTCCTCAGAACACTCTCCGTGATATATGCGATAGAAGATGCAGAGTGATCCGACATCTCTACGCAATGCCACAGGATCAAGCCGATCGGAAAGGGCTTGATCGTCGACCTCTAATTTAACAAAAATTTCTCCAATGTCTGTTTATTCAAATCCTCACTTCTTCCTAGCATTTTTCTCGGTGTTTGCCCATTTTACCAGGGTCTGCTTATTACTCTTATCCGGACTTGATTATTTTAGCGGCGTTGGGATAACCTCTGTCACAGCAGAGATGATTGCACCAGTGCAGTCAGTCACACTGGTGGGAGGTCTTTTGTTGCGAGAGGCCCGCTAGGTAGGTACCACCGCAGTGTCAAATATTCTACCACCCAATAGTAGTGCTTCGGCATTACTGTGTGCCGGTTTGAAGGGCACTGTAGTCTAATGAAATGACTGGGCAAATGCAAGAACCAATATCTCGAGGTTGGCAACGCGTGAGTGGCACCTAGTAATAGTGTTGCGCGCGCTCATAGGCTACGGCAACTGCTTACCATCAGGTGAACCGTATGCTTGCTTGCCAACTTGTAACATAAAAAAAAATTTTTACACAGAGCGATTTCCATAACGAAGAGGTAAAAATTATTATCAGTTGTTATGATAACAACTGGGATAGACAGCATAACGTGACAAACGCCTACAGATATTAATTGTAAGATATAAATAACCCCTCCGAGAGGGAAACGAACAGCAACCGTCGAGACTGAAGGCAGGCTTGCTTCCAACACCACAACCGTTTATTAAAATCATGGTGGAATTATAGTCGGAAACTGTGTAAGTAATAAGATTAGAGTTTGGAGTCGATGGATGAATAAGAAAAAGAGGGCAGAGCATATGAATATGCTTTCGTAAGAGAGAGACAAACTGCTTAGCATCCATGGATTTACCGCGCCGGCACTGAGTATATTGTGTGGTAGAGGAAGAAACTCCGAGCAGATCCCGGGACTTGCAGCCAGGGTGAAGATTTAAGAAGGTCTTCTTTCTGATACACATCAACTCTCTCCTTCACTGGTCGCATTGCTCCATCTGCCTAGTCAAATTTGAAAGGAGACGGTCAAAGCTGCTTTAGATGCTTGTTCTAAAATAGAACTCCCTGCAGCTCGAGGCAAGGAAAGGTTATAGATTATATTTCCCACTCAAGTTTGTTCTAATAATAAAAATACTTTCTGTATAAAACAGAACTTCATATTCTTAAGTACATATCATTAAGTAGATAATAATGCTATTTTTATACACAATTGATTAATTAATTTCAAAGTAAGCCTGAGCCAAATCCGGCTGCTAGTAATGGCTAATACATATCTTTTTGCATTTAATGATAAGAAGACATGAATGATGAGATTTTAAATTATTTTTTTTAGCGACAAAGTTGTTATGCATATGACCCACCTGATGGTAGGCGGTTGTATTCTACTTTGACCAGTAATTTCACTAGCTACAGTGTCCTTATTGAAACACAGTATGCTACTTTACGGTAGAATAACTGACACTGCGGTAGTACATACATAGACAAGTAGTTATTGTCTTCGGAGAATTTTTTTTATGAAAAATATAATATTAATAATAATAAACACTACACACTCAACGCCCCACATTAGGATAGTGATATACTTAGAAAGAGGTCCAGAAACACATACAATGACAAGGACAAATACACCCAGTCCGGAAAATATGCACGCATGGTTGCATATGCACGCATGCAAACAAATTCCCTGAGCGGGAATCAAACCCGTTACCTGTGGTGTATAAGACAGTTTCGCTACCTCTGAGGCACAACATCGTCAAATGCTGAAAAAAATGAGGTTCTGATGTCAGTAGCCTTTATATTTCATACTGCTCAGAAAATTTATAAAATTATGGAGTTTTATTTTACTTATTGCTCATGAGTCATTTATTTTATTTATTGCTCAAGTTATATCACTAATGGGTTAATTTCTTTGTATTATTTCTCATTATCTAAAAATTTATTGTTATTGATGTTATTTTTTTTTTTATTAATATGTTTTTTTTTTCAATAAACCTGCCTGGAGTAATGTACAGAAAGAAATATTTTATGTAAATAATAAGGCCATAAAATATTGTTTATAAAGACTGTCGCAACGAAATAAAAGTCAACTAAAAAGTTTTAATCACTTTAGACTTTAGCAATGCAAATATTCATATCACATATTACAATAGCTGTGATTTACAAAGAAAATAGCGTAAATAATCGATTATGTACACCTGTATATATCTCTACCGTCAAGGGCGTTTACACAACGCCGCAACGGATTATAGGATTACGTTGGTCACATTCCATTCATACACGACACAATAAAATTTAATTACACGGTTATTTAATTGTCGCGTCCTAATTTATGTATTATTTTCAAATATTTACCTAATAAGATGTAATTCTAGTAGCTTTCGAAGTTTTGTTCACACTAGGAACCTACTTTCATTTAGTTGCGTACGTTTCGTTTAATGAAACTTTCAAATGTGTTAAAAGTTGTCTAGAATAATTCTATTTATGTAAAAACTTTATTGAAACTTACCTTAGCACGGGCAGTTTTAATTCTCCTCTCGGTTGCAGACGAAATTCATGCAAAACACACGAAAATTTGACCCACTAAAAACTTTGCACACCTAAGTTTTAAGACACAGTTTTAACATTTATTCCTTACAGTTTACGCACTAGTGACAAAAAAAAGTGTATCTTAAATTTAGTTTATACCATGATTAATTATATCCAAAGCACTGATAACACTTTTTCAATGAATAATCTCGTTTCCTATCTAAAAACAAGTCGGCGTTTTTTGTGGCACGAAAAGTTGTAAGACTTGTATTCGTATAAGACGTCTTTGACAGTTACTGTCTACCTTAATTGCCATCGCGTCCAACACTACCACAGAATAAAAAGTTATTATATTTATATTTAAAAATTGTCATCGTATAGATCCTCATTGAAAAAAAATGGTTTTAAATATTGAAACTGAACTATAATAGCAAGATAAATTACCTGAAATCAAGTAATTGTTGCGTAAACTAATAAAATGTCAAAAAACTTGGCTGTATATTGTAATACCGTAACTTATAAAATCCGCTAACCAATCAGAGGCTAAGATTTCTTACATTCCTAACATACCTTTCGGCTATTCTTTGCTAGAACCTGTTTTTCCTCTCAGTTCGCTTCATTAAAATATTACAATAATGCTGCCCACGCAATACACGCATCGAGTTCTTTATTATTTCAACATGAATTACTCACACTTGCGATTGTGTTGCATACGTTCAATTCTTGCTATAATACCTGAATTTTTTCTAGGTTTAATCTTAATGCCATTTTATTGTTAATAATAGTTTAATAAAATTAATAATAATTCTGAAAGTACGAGATGTTATATTCCAGCATAGAGACAAATCTTTTCTGAATAATTTACAAAAGTTGGGAAGGTATAGTTTTATCCTGATTTTCGAAAATGGAATATTCATCAGATTTCCACTTTCAAAGTGCTTATACAACACTTTTTAGACTATTTATAAGAAGAAGTACCTACTAATGCATTTATGTATTATTGTATGTGTGTGTAAACAAACGAACAAAAAATGTGAAAGGCTTGACAGTATTTCAAAGGACTCTTTAGAAACTGGACGAATTCATCACGTAACATTTCGATAAATCTTATAAACAAAATTTTGGAAAAATAAATTGGCAAGATTGGTAAGGCACTGTTTTAGCTTGAGAGGGTAGCACTTCCCCGGTCGAGCAAGGCTCTATTACAACATTTAGTTTAGTTTCGCACTCCACTCCATTTTTATTAATATTTTTTTCCTTCATCGTAATAATTTATCTTTTAAAAACTACCTATTGAATAGACCGTAATAAAACACGAGACGAATTTGAAGCGTAAATTGGGAACTTGAAATCTCAAAAGTGCTAACCCCGGAATTAAACTCGGAACATTCGGTTAAAGTCTAGACGGGGCCCTGGGCTATATTGTTATAGCAGTGTATTGTAATTGTGTAATAAATTATAAACCATCACCGCCATCTATCGTCATAGGTCAGCAGCACAGCATAAAGGTTCAAGGCATTAAGGCTAAAATTAATAGTGTCTTTAAAGTTAAAACCTACTAGTGGGTTTATTATTGTATATTATAATTTTAAGTATCGTTCTCGTACTAACAAACACTTCCGTAGTCCTATAAATGTAACATAAGTTACATATGTTATTTGAAAGTAATTTACCACTAGCGACATCTAGTGATACGGCATATGAAACTTTATAATAGATTGAGCCGTTCTGTACTGCGAACAGCTAACAACAAAACAAATTAGCTAACCTGATCAGCTAGCTAGCTAGCTAATTTAGCTAACTTTTTGAGCCGGCTTGGCCGGCCTAATTGTACAGCCCTATTATTTAGGAACTTCCAAAAATGCAGTGTACAATTAGCCCCCCAAATACTGTTGTTTCTATTTTAACCACTGTACTAGTGTGGTTATATATTGTGTGGACTCGTCGTTATAAGTAAACTCTCCAGTGGAATGTAGTGGAATGATTTATTGAAAAAATGTACGAGTATATATACAAAAAATGAAAAATTAAACAGCCAATAGAAAAATAGAAAACAAAATTAAATATAAAATTATAAAATGAAATTCCAATAAAAATAGCTACTTTAATACGCGGGCTTCTCATAGGTGGCGTCCTGCGCCCCGCACGCCGCTGTCTGAAGCAGGAAGGGCGCGCGGGAGGGACGCGCGCGAATTAATAAAATTGACCGCTGCGACCCGGCGTCGCCTTAGAATCGTCGAGCGCCGAGTGCAGCGAGGTCGTCTTGTCCGTGTTCGGTTCCCGCGTCGCGTGTTGCTTGAAGTAGTATTGTGTGAAGATTCTTATTGGAAGCTTGAAGAAAGAAGAAACTGTAGATCTTCGGATCTGCATCTTAAAAACGCTCTATTCAGAGCGACGCTGTTTCGCATACCAACCACGCCTTATAAGGCATATAAAAACAGTTCTTTTCAGAGCTATCTACGTTCATCTATTCCGAACGATGACGTAGAAAATAAAGATGAATAAAAGATGTGTAGCGTACAATTATTTCCTATAACTGCACGTAGGTGATGCTGCTACACTATGTTTGTATGACTCCTTAAATATTTATTTACGGCTGCTATTTTATAAAATACATCTTTTATATTTGTTGTAACGATTATTCAACATTTTTCATTTAGCGTTGTTTTCTTTGAGTTTTAAATAAATTCGCTACCATTTCAACAGATTTTTGTCAACTCCCCATTCAATTTACAGAAATCCGTTGATGAAAAGCTGAAAGGATCTTAGAGATACTTTACAGCGTTTCTTGTCACACAACGAACAGACAAAAAAAATATTTTCCTTTCGTCCTTCATCTCAAGTGGTTTCGGTAAACGCTACTTGGATACTATTCAAACACATCCAGACCTGAACTCATGCATGTATGGTCAATACAAACATCTGCTCCGAGCGGTCATCGACCCGCGACCTGTGGTGCTTAAGGCAGGTTCGCTACAGCTGCGCCACAATGCCGGCCGTATAGTATTTTGTCACATTTGTGGTAGAAAACGGTAATAAAATAAAACATAGCATCCAGTTGTTTCTATACTTTATTATAAATCTTTGGTTTTATTTAAAATTAACACAGATTATACTTAACATAATAAGACACAGTTTAATAAACACGCCAATAATTTTTATTCAGATATTTGAATGCGATAAAATATCTTACATACAACTGGGTTATTACAAAAAAAAACAAATTTACTATGTTTTAAATATACATTTATAACTTTTTTTTATACCACAATGGTGGAGAACAACCCCAGAGGTATCGCGTGCGTGTTGCCGACCTCTTAAAAACCTTTTCAACCTTTCCTTGAAGAACCTTATACTGTAGTGTGTTGGGAAATCCACGACAGGTTCATTCCACAACTTAAACAATAAATAGCATACAAAAATGCAAATTACGTAACAATACAGTCATTTTTATATGTATCATTCGTACATTCGTATAGATATGTTTAAAAAATCAAAATCACTAAATGTTCACTAATCAGCCACTTCTATGATTTTCGAAATTCTATGTTGTTAGTTTTTATGAATGTGATAAGTGAAGAATCTGCAAGGTCTTCCTATTTTTATGTAATGATTTCATTGTTGTACTAATTTTAATGCTAGAAGAAAAAAAGCTTTTTAAATATCATTGTGCTTACGACATTAAAAATCAAAATAAGTAATAAAAATTTATCGCAAAATATTTCAGACTTTTACTATTTATTAAAGTGTATATTTAATAAAATATATTACGAATTTAAATACAATTCGAACATAGAAACATATAGAGAAGACATTAATTAAATATAAAAATAAAATAAGTACATATAAAATTAATATACAACAGACTGTAGTTATACCCATAAATTGAAGGAGCTTGTTTGTATAGAGTACATATAAACAAAAAAACCTTCTGCTAAATTACATGTATAAGATATAAAATAAAACTCTTGCTATCATTTTCATTGGAGTATAAAAAACAACAGCTTCAATATATCATATCAAAACCGAAGGTAAAAAAAATATTACAAATAAAAAATTAATACACAAATAATTACTAATGATATGGACGGATGTAAGTGCTATTTTAGACAAAAAAATTTAATTTCAACCCGCAGATGAAAAGTGAAAAGTGTCAAATGACAACAAAATGAAATAGCATGAAATGAATATATTTATAAACAGTTAGTTCTTAAATTCCTAAAATATTTGTATATTAGGGTTGCCAACGTTTCAATTTCATATTTTGTTTTTGAAAGAGCATAATAAATAAACAGTAACATAAGACGTCTATCATCAGATCTTAATCATATAATATATCATCGGTTGATAACCCTATTTACCATAGACCTTATAACACTAACAAGCAAACACAACCAAACATTATTTTAATACAAAATACTGACGGAAGGACAAAGGTTGGAGATCTTTCGACGTTTCTACTACACTAAATATAAATAACTTAGAAAGCTGCCAATAAAGTTTAAATAACTTATAAGAATTTTTTTTTAACTGGAAGATTTGTTAAGAATTTAAGCTTAAAAGTAGTTAGATTTTATTAAAATTTTAATTTTTTATTACAATACAGCCGTGGCTAAAATGGCGATTCGGACTTACATTTGCTGTTATCTAAGCTGTTATTTATTTTTACTGTAAGAAAAATCAATGGGGAAATGATTTAATATATGCGCACAGACAGACAATGATGTTATGTTGTATTAAATTTAAGGATGATTAAAATATTCTTTAAAGAGACCTTAATAATAAATGCATAAATAAGTTAAACTTGAAAGTTTAATACACTAAAGAAATATTTTTGAGATCAATTCATAATATCAATTGAACGTTTTGTAACTAAAAACACCTAAAATTATATCGAAAAATTGATACCAAACAGAACCGGCAAAAAAGTCTATTGCTATACACAAAATGGTTCCTATAAAGATCCAGTGGTTTACTCTCCTAAGCATCTATGGGAAAAACGGGGACAAAAACGTTTTAGCAGTCTTTCATACTTATTAAAAGTTATTTTCTATACCATAGATCTTCAAAACCAAGTAAAGCGTATGCAATAAAAAAAATGTAAATTGTTTTAAGGTGTTCACAGCATTGCATAGTATTGAAATAAATACACACAAAAAAAATTAGTATAGAAAACCTTTAAAAATCTATTGATGTTTCTTATTTTACTTTAGTATGTCTATAGTCATGCTTCTAGGGTTATACAAAGTTTAAAAACATGTGTTGAATAGATTTTTCTAATGTTATTACTGCGTGAAGTGTTTGCTAGAATTTTTTTAGACATATTAAAAATTAATACAGTTTTATATAAGCAAATGTGCCCTATCATAAGCTACAGTACTACGTACATACAGTTTGGGACCGCATATTTGGCATACAATGGCACTTAAAGGCCGTATTGTGTAACCCTAATTCGAATAGTCGAGTTTCATATACTTTAGTTTAGTTCTATTTTAGGTGATTTTATTTTAGTTGATTTTAGTTTAGTTGTATTTAGTCGGGCAGCCAGTGCTGCGCCGTCCACAGTAGGCAGTAGTAGCCGGTGTAGGTGGTCGTGTTGTTGGACTGTAATTAGACAAGTCAATTAATTGTCGTGAATGAAATGGGTTAGATTCCAGTTCCGGGTAGATATTAATATTGACTCAAATTCAAAATATATTTTTTTACTCTTAATTTTTGAAAGGTACATGATTTCGATAAATAAACACTACACACTCGACGGCCCTCATTAGGATAGTGGTACCCTGTGTCTGGGGTCCGGAAACATACACAAGGACAAACATCAAGATGTAGTGGTATTAATTGAAAATGAATAATGATAAATAGCCAGTAGTGTAGTGTAGTGTAGTGTAGTGTGGCGGGTACCTGCGCGGGCGCGAACCTCTGCAGCAGCGGGCGGTACCCGGCGCCGAAGGTGGCGAGCAGCCCCGCGCCGCGCCGCGCCAGCGGGACTATCGCGCGCACCTGCCCGCAGACACCACTCGTTATACAATCCCCAACTCCCAATCCCCCACCCCCTCTGTTCCCTTCTTATTCCTACCCTCCCAAGTGACTGCTTACTATCAGGCGGACCATACGGCTTGTTTGTCAACCGTCATGAAATAAATAAAAAATTCTTATTGTCCCAAGTTGACGATTTTGCGATACGATTTTGTATAATCTTGTTTTATATTATAAATAAAAATCATAAAACCAAGAGACCTCGGATACTTCCGTCCTTGACGGTCCGTTTTTTGACAATTGCCAGTTACATTTCATGCAGTTTAGTACATACCCACCTGATAGTAAGCGATTGTCTTATCCTATTAACCATTTATAACTGTCATTCGCGCATTGCCAACGAGAGATTAGTTTTTAAATCTCCTTCGCTCTGTAACTTCACTAGCTAGCGAAGCACAGTAATGCAAAACATATCACGACTTTGAATATCTAACACACACAATAAAAGACTTGTCCTAAGTCGTCAAAGAACCCATTTAAAACTGTAGGTTCATATAGCCCCCTCCCCCCTGTACACCGACCTCCTCCTCGTAGGGCCGGAAGACGGCGAGCGGGCGCAGCGAGGCGGCGTGCGCGACCACCACGCAGCCCCACGCCGTGCCCACCAGCGCCTGCTCGCCCAGCGCCGCCAGCGCCGTCACCTGCACACGTACATAATACGTTACTTATCATAACACTAAATTAACAGCAAAAATAACAATAAAATAGTAAATATCAAAAGAAGCACCAACATATTTACAAATATAATTTTAGTTTTATTATGATTTACGTAAGGCATTTGACAGTGTGTAACATCTCAAACAAAATTTCATCCCTTAGTATTCGTTTTTGTTTATCCCATTGTAACTTAACATTTAGCGGAATAAAAAGTATCCTATGGGATAATCCAGTTAATGATATATACTCTGTGCTTAATTTCATTCAAGTCCGTTCAGCAGTTTTTGCGTGATTGAGTAACATCAAAACATACACACTTATACATTTATTACATTAGTAGGATTTCCACTCTAATCATGAAGCCAGTGCTCTGTACGACAATAAATCAAGATATAAGGGAGTCAGAATATCTACATACTTTAGATAGATATCATTCTATAGTTGAGCTATTGAGGCTTTAATTGCACATATAAACATTGGGGTATCGCAGGGATCTATTCTTGGGCTATTTATTTCCTTACATGTATCAATGACTCACACAAGTTTTTTGATAATATTATAAGACAGCATAGTAGAGCTGTTATAGTTATAACAAGTTTTTAAATTTCTGATAGATAATTAGGACGTTTAAAGGAAATTGATATCAAAAAATAATCTACTAGCAACTAATCTAAAAACTGTAAATCAAGTAAGCTTTGAGATTAGTTGCCACTTTTAATTGCGTAAACCGACAAGTCTGCTCTTGTATATAGTGTGTGTGTGTATAGTGTGTACGTGTCTCACCCGGCAGCGCTCGCGGCTGAGGCTCTCGTCGATGGCGATGGACTGCAGGCTCTCGGAGCACGGCACCAGCTTGCTGCAGTCGAGGCGCGCGGCGGCGCGGCGCGAGCGCGCGCTGTACGCCGTCACGAACACGTCTGCGGGGACACATCGTGAGGGGATGAAGGGAGCATGCTCCGATCAGCTCCGGTTAGGTGAGAAGTATTGATTGCGTGACGTTTCATTGTCAACTTATGTTAATATGGTTAAAAGTAGTCAATAATAAGTCTTTATCATGAAATATTTTTATTGAAGCAGTGGAACCTTGTTGTGACGCTATTATATGACAAGCGCCTACGGATCACGGTGACCATTTACCATTAGGTGATATGTAAAACAAAACAAAAATAAGTTAAGCACACAACACAAATTAGGAACACTTATATACTGCACAGATAAAACATACAACAGCTGGGAACAGCAATGGAACCCGCGACCTACCTCCGCGAGCCGCCGCCAGCACAGTGGCGGCGCCGGGCGCAACGCGCAGCAGCGCCAGCTTCCCGGGCGGCTCCAGCTGCTCGGCCGCGCACACCCCCTCCGCCGACACCGAGTACGCGTGCAGCCCCTCTCCGCCCGCCCACACCTCCACGCTGGAGACCAGACACACTCACTGACCCCCGGACTTAATATTGTAATAAAACCAGCGGGCCCGGCAGACATTGTCCTGCCCCGAAAAACAATCTAGGACCCGATAGCAGCGCTCTCTAACTGAATCTAATTGTGAACAAAAGTGACAGGTATTGAATTGAATTACCTACTGATATCGCTGTTAAAAAATAATCATCCCTGATTTTGAGTTCTGCAAGAGATCCCAGAGCCTCTATTTTTCACTAAGCTCGGCCACCGAGGACGTTTTAGGACCTACCTCATGACCGACCACCTCTCATGGAATCCCACATAACCCGCTTCTCATACTCCAGGAGGCCAGGTCGACAATAAAAATGGCTGTATTAACCGCGTTGTTTCCCAACCATCACAATATAAAAAAGTAGTATTCATACTTTTACCACTCATTAATTTAAAGTCCCAAGTCCCCAACTCCTTTATCCTCTTTCTTCCTCCCCTTCTCTTGGTTGAGTGATAATATGTGATGTTGAAGGTGTAACAAGCCTTCATCAGGGTAGTCGTTCCATAGTTTCCTACCATGTCTGACAATTATATGTATGTAACTTCTGTCTGTTCATAATTGTTTAACTAAAATATCTCACCCCTGTTCGGCGGGCACGGCGGCGAGGCAGCTCAGCTCGGTGGCGGCTCCGAGTTCCGTCAGCACGAAACTGCCCTCCTCCTCAGGACGCTCCGACGTTACCAGGAAAAGTCTGAAAAATGAACAATCGTTTTTCATATAAAATTAGAGATTTTTAGGACAATTACTTTAGCTTCTTTCATTTAACTAAACCTTGAGAGGTGTCAAGGGATACCAGGATGGAACGAAGTTCCTTTCAATTAATTAGAGAAGGAATTGTAATAAAATTTTATTAATGAAATTAATGAAATAAATAAATTAATTTAATTATTAAAAACTGTCTGAAACCTGTCTGAAAACACCACACTGTTCAATGGGAAATAGAAAGACGAAACGAAAATAACTGGCTTGCTTTCTATGAGAGAGAGAGAGAGAGAGAGAGAGAGAGAGAGAGACAGAGAAACACGCGCACGCCGCACGGCTTATAACAAAAGGTGTCGTTACAACTTTTGGTCTTAATTTTTTCCGTCTAGCTCCCTTTCGCAACACTCGATAGGGAACTTCGTTCAAATATTGGGACGGCATTTGGGATATCCTGAAAACTGAAAGGAAGTGGTACCGTCCACAGGCGAGCGCCACGGCGAGGCGCGGCAGCGGCGCCAGCAGCTCCAGCGCCGCCACCGCGCTGGGCGCGCCGCCCACCGCGTCCTGCAGCCGCACGCTCCACGACAGCGCGCACGTCGAAATGCTGCAAGCGGTTATGTATTGACACGACTTGGGAACCTTTAAGAGAAGAGCGTATTCCTCCCTTAAAGGTCGGCACCGCGCCTGCGTGCCTTCTGGTGTTGCAGATAACATCAGTAATTATGTTTTATGTACTAAGAAAAAAGACAAACGACTAAAAATTAACTGGGAGATTCATAGTCTGTTGTGCTCACTAGTCGGTAATGATGAATGGGTTAATCAACTTGAGGTGTGGTGAGTCTATCGATGGGTGACCACATGGTATTTCAAGTACCAAGTTCAAAGTTAGTCATACGGATAACCTGACAGGGACACTAGCTTGGTCAACAACTAAAAATTAACCACAATATATGTGGACGTAAATAAGCAATACCGTGTGAACCCACACGAATGTCATTTCGAGAAAAACGCGTTTGAAAATTTTGAACAACTTGCTTTATATGAATATTTTTTTATGTATTGGTCAAGTTTTTGGCAATTTCAGATTTATGTAAGTTGTATTTTCACAAAAAATAAGTATACAACCTGCATATTTCGTTTATATAACCCAAAACGTTTAACATAATACATAAATGGCATGATTAAAAAATGGCTTTTTTAGCAACACATTTACCAACACTTCTACATATATATCTCAGTTTTTTTCAATTTTGTGGTTTGACATGGTATTGCTTATTTGCGTCCATTGTATGCATCAACTTGGTAATGAGAGCTAAGAAAAGTTGAGGAGAAAAATTATAAAATTTATCGACTAAAGAAATTTATGTCTCGATCTTAGACCGGCAATTATATACAAGTACTGCTACTCCATGTTATGACTTAGCGGAGTTAGCTCGTTATACAAATAATACACCCAACTCACGTATAAACGAATATCCTGCCGACGGAGTCTCCGAGCCACATGTCGGTGCCGACACGACACATCGCCGTCACGATCACCGGCTCCGTTTTATCTGTAATAAACCGCGTTAAATCAATGATATTGCTGACCCGTTACCCAACTGCTGGGAAGCTGATGGTCAAGCGCAATTGTGGCATTCCATCTGAACCTCTTCATCCCTCAAAGAGTACGGTAAAATATCAGAAATGCTGTCATTTTGTGGGCCGATCATAAGCAGCAGCATTGACGTGAAGAAGCAAACTTACACAGCAACTCGTAATTTTAACATCCTATTTCTTAGTGTCTTCCAACTATTTTGGATTAAAGCGCATGTGACACAGATTGTGTAGCAATAATAAAATAAATAAATAAATTAATTAAAAAAAATGTGAAAGCATCATGTCACCATCGCCAAAAAAAAATCGGGTTTTGTAAGTAATAACACCTGTTAAACTAGTTAAAAATAAAAATCAAACAAATATTGGCAAACAACAGTGGTAAAATAGAAAGTGGTGAGTGACCCTCACCAGGCGGCACCCTCAGCGTGTGGTGGTGGGTGAAGGCGGTGTCGGTCGCGATGAGCGTGTGCGCCCTCTCGGGCTCCGCGCCGCCGTACCACACCTCCCAGCCGGAGCCGCTGTCGTCTGCAATGGAACTAGTATTATCCTCTTTGTAAGAACTGTGTCAAGTGCTGCTGGTGGTGGTACGTTAGACAGGTGCGCAGATGACTATACTTCATCTGATCGTAAGTGTAAGTAAAGTCAAAACTCTTGGTCGGCTTACAGAAGGCGGATTGCACTCGTTAGTGCATCTTACACAACCAACAATACGGTTTCACCAAAGGAAAGTCAACGACTGATGCAGGTATAACACTTTTAAGACATATTTACGATGCCTGGGAGGAGTCACAGAATGCAATAGGCGTTTTTTGTGACCTGTCTAAGGCTTTCGATTGTGTGGAACACAGTACCGGTACGCAGTGGTACCTGCGAGGGTGAGCGGCGCGGCGGCGGTGGCGGGGCGGCGGCGGTGGCGGGGCGGTGGTACCTGCGAGTGTGAGCGGCGCGGCGGCGGCGGCGGCGGCCGGGCGGGCGGCGGCCGCGTCCCGCAGCGCGAGGCACTCGGGCGCGGCGGTGGTGGCGGTGGCGGGGCGGTGGTACCTGCGAGTGTGAGCGGCGCGGCGGCGGCGGCGGCGGCCGGGCGGGCGGCGGCCGCGTCCCGCAGCGCGAGGCACTCGGGCGCGGCGGTGGTGGCGGTGGCGGGGCGGTGGTACCTGCGAGTGTGAGCGGCGCGGCGGCGGCGGCGGCGGCCGGGCGGGCGGCGGCCGCGTCCCGCAGCGCGAGGCACTCGGGCGCGGCGGTGGTGGCGGTGGCGGGGCGGTGGTACCTGCGAGTGTGAGCGGCGCGGCGGCGGCGGCGGCGGCCGGGCGGGCGGCGGCCGCGTCCCGCAGCGCGAGGCACTCGGGCGCGGCGGTGGTGGCGGTGGCGGGGCGGTGGTACCTGCGAGTGTGAGCGGCGCGGCGGCGGCGGCGGCGGCCGGGCGGGCGGCGGCCGCGTCCCGCAGCGCGAGGCACTCGGGCGCGGCGGTGGTGGCGGTGGCGGGGCGGTGGTACCTGCGAGTGTGAGCGGCGCGGCGGCGGCGGCGGCGGCCGGGCGGGCGGCGGCCGCGTCCCGCAGCGCGAGGCACTCGGGCGCGGCGGTGGTGGCGGTGGCGGGGCGGTGGTACCTGCGAGTGTGAGCGGCGCGGCGGCGGCGGCGGCGGCCGGGCGGGCGGCGGCCGCGTCCCGCAGCGCGAGGCACTCGGGCGCGGCGGTGGTGGCGGTGGCGGGGCGGTGGTACCTGCGAGTGTGAGCGGCGCGGCGGCGGCGGCGGCGGCCGGGCGGGCGGCGGCCGCGTCCCGCAGCGCGAGGCACTCGGGCGCGGCGGTGGTGGCGGTGGCGGGGCGGTGGTACCTGCGAGTGTGAGCGGCGCGGCGGCGGCGGCGGCGGCCGGGCGGGCGGCGGCCGCGTCCCGCAGCGCGAGGCACTCGGGCGCGGCGGTGGTGGCGGTGGCGGGGCGGTGGTACCTGCGAGTGTGAGCGGCGCGGCGGCGGCGGCGGCGGCCGGGCGGGCGGCGGCCGCGTCCCGCAGCGCGAGGCACTCGGGCGCGGCGGTGGTGGCGGTGGCGGGGCGGTGGTACCTGCGAGTGTGAGCGGCGCGGCGGCGGCGGCGGCGGCCGGGCGGGCGGCGGCCGCGTCCCGCAGCGCGATGCACTCGGGCGCGGCGGTGGTGGCGGTGGCGGGGCGGTGGTACCTGCGAGTGTGAGCGGCGCGGCGGCGGCGGCGGCGGCCGGGCGGGCGGCGGCCGCGTCCCGCAGCGCGAGGCACTCGGGCGCGGCGGTGGTGGCGGTGGCGGGGCGGTGGTACCTGCGAGTGTGAGCGGCGCGGCGGCGGCGGCGGCGGCCGGGCGGGCGGCGGCCGCGTCCCGCAGCGCGAGGCACTCGGGCGCGGCGGTGGTGGCGGTGGCGGGGCGGTGGTACCTGCGAGTGTGAGCGGCGCGGCGGCGGCGGCGGCGGCCGGGCGGGCGGCGGCCGCGTCCCGCAGCGCGAGGCACTCGGGCGCGGCGGTGGTGGCGGTGGCGGGGCGGTGGTACCTGCGAGTGTGAGCGGCGCGGCGGCGGCGGCGGCGGCCGGGCGGGCGGCGGCCGCGTCCCGCAGCGCGAGGCACTCGGGCGCGGCGCAGACGGCGGTGAGCGCGGCGGCGGACGGCCGCAGCTCGGGCGCGCCGCTCCAGCAGCGCCGCATGGTCTCTAGCATGCTGCACGGATACTGGAGATCCTGCACGACACAGAGTAATCATGACGTCACACACTCGACACACTTTCATTTGTCAGCGATACCACAACAGTGACCTATATGCCACTGGTTCATATCCGACTCGAAGGATCTGTCATATACAGAACAATGAACCACGTATTATGGGTACATTCTCTTATCATATTGAAATGCTTCTTTTAACTTACTCGAGGCGACAGAGGAGGTCTGGCTCCTTCCAAGACGGCCTCCTTGACCGCTTCGTGTCCTTCGAAAGGCTGTCGCAGCGTGAATATCTCATAGAGCAACATTCCGTACGAGAAGCAATCCACCTGAGAAAGAATTATAGAGTTTTTAAATACAGCCATATTACGAATAAATTTCTATTTAAAAGTATCAAGCTTATTGTATGAAGACCCATTATTTTTGATTTTTATCTTGAGTATATGTTGTTATGGAATGTATTTCTATAAAAAAAAGAAAAATAAGAATAATTTAAATTTTTTGACTTTTTCTGTATCATGAACTGTAAAAGACCTCTATGGTCGTTATAATAGAAAAATAAATTCATTTTCAAAATACTTAATTTAAGTGTCTTTTGTTTAACATTTTTGTGGTCTACAGACTTTAAATGTTCCGCTTACAGGAGCACAACAACACACACCTTCTCCGTGTACTCCTCCTCCCCGTTGTAGCGCATGATCTCCGGCGCCATGAAGCCCTCGGTGCCGCCGAAGCCCTTGGTCCCGGAGGGCGGCGCGAGGCGCGATATTCCTGAACAAGATCACAGCCTGTGTCAGTAAATATGTCTCTTTAGCGATATTCAAAAACATCTGAGTACTAGCTGCACCTACGGTTCCGCTTGCAGGATGTACCGATTTTTCTTTACTGCACGGAGCCCTAATGCTTTTTAAAAATAAAATTAGTCTAATTTAAAAATAAATGATTTTTTTTTAAGAATATAAACAATGCTTTTTCAAGGCATTACTAATATTCCTATTGCCCCTCCAAATAGGAGGAAATCCTCCAAATGCGCTAGGAGTGGGTACGACAATAGTCCAAGGGGGTGAGAATGGAATTATTTATTTTTATTTAATTTTTCGTTTTAATGTATTTTATCTATAGATAAATAGAAAATTAAGAAGAATCTTTTCGTAAATGACTTCAGATATTCTGTATCACGTCAAGGTGCCACTAACCGTAGTCTCCAAGTTTGACGTGCACGTCGATAGGGTCGGGGCTGATCTCCGCCGCCTCGGCCTCCTGCGGCGACGGCAGCGACCACACCAGCACGTTTTCCGACTATAAAATTAAAACAACACCTCATTCATAACAGTCTGCCTGCTGAGAAGTTTGATACAACAGTAAGCGGATATAGCGTATATAGAAGGAAGTCTTGCACGTGTGGGGTGCAGTAGCGGTACTGTTCTCACCTTGAGGTCCCTGTAGAGCACGCGGTGCGCGTGCAGGTACTCCAGCGCGCGCGCCGCCTGCAGCGCCAGCGCCCGCGCCGCCCGCGCGCCCACGCGCGCGCCGCAGCCGCGGTAGCGCCGCAGCACGCCCTCCAGCGAGCCCTGAGCGAGTGGTGAGCGGTGAGCGGTAGTGAGCGCTGGGCGGTGCGCGCGGAGGCGCCGGCACTCACCTGCGGCGCGACGGCCAGCAGCAGCGCCAGCGGCGCGGCGCACGCGGCCAGCAGCGGCAGCACGTGCGGGTGCCGCAGCCGCGCCAGGATGCCGAGCTCCTGCCGCAGCCCGCAGTACGCGCGGCACGCGCCGCCTTGCGCGTCCCTCTCCCAGCGGGACACCGCCGCCTGCGTTACATATTGCTTACTTTTACTCCTCTTTAAAAACTTCTAAATCTTATAGTATTAATTTGACTAATTTAGAACATATTATTTTTTTATAATAAAAGATAGCCATCAATATTATCATTATTTTCTCACCGCCATTTTACTAGTAAAGTTACCATTCCGTTAATAAAAATAAAAGGGCCCAAAATAGATCCCTGTGGAACGCCTATTTTCTAATGCATCCACTGAAACTTTCCAGGTAAACATTTAAAATTAACTGTATTCTTTAAATAAAAGATATAAACTACCTAGTCTAAATTGCCGTTAAAAATATAGTTTCATAAAAATAATATATGAATCACGATGTACACACACAGTCAAAAGCTTTGAATAAATCCGATATTAATCTCAAAACAACTAGCTGACCTTGTAAGCTTGCATAGCGGGAATATCATGCGGGGAGGGCGGCGCGACGGGCTGGAGCGCCTTCACGGCGACGGGGCAGGGCTTCGCCCCGGGGCGCCGCCACGTGCCCGTCAGCACGGTGCCGAAGGCCCCGCGGCCCGCGACGGCCGTGCGCGTGATGTGCTCCCAGCGAGCGCGCTTGTCTTCCTCGACGTCAAGAAGGAGCTGAGAAAGTTAATCCTATGTTGAGCCTAATCAATTCTATTGTATTAGTATTTTTGGGTACTTCTACACTGCTCAAATTTTTTATCTTTATCAAAATTAGTATAGTCATGTGTGTGTGTGTGTGTGTGTGTCACCGTGTCGGGCGCCACGTCGGCCAGCTGCACGTCGGGGTGGTGCGGGCAGCGCAGCGGCGCGGCGGTGCAGGCGGCCAGCACGCACTCCTCCAGCGTCCAGCACGTCGCCGCGCAGCCCGGGCTGCCGCACACGCCCTCCGACGAGCCCCCGCGGGACGACGCTGGAGCACACGAGACGGATATACAGCGGGAAACATAGAGAGGAGACACTTCACAGAGGCAGACGGAAAGTGGACTTACTGTTGGACTCAGCTCCCACGCCGCTGTCACCATCTGAGGCACGCGACTCTTCGGAGAGTCGCAATCGACGTGTCTCAGCGCTGCCGAGCTCCAGATGTCGGAACACCTGAGGATACATTATTGGATGAAATTCGAACTAAGATATCGATAATCATCACAGGTGGTGAATGTAACCTGCGCGTAGTGCCGGTCGTGGTCGAGGTCGTGGTGGTGGTGGTCGTGGTGGTGGTCGCGGTGGTGGTCGTGGTGGTGGTCGCGGTGGTCGAGCTGCGCGTCGGCGAGGCAGGCGGGGCACGGCGCCACGCGCGTGATGAGGCAGCGCCCCTCCGACGTGTGCACGAAGCGGGTACCTGCGTGCAATTAGAGGTCCCAAGTTACGAAAATTTGGTCTATATTAAGAAATAAGACCACTAAAGAGCTAAAATTCCACTTTCTCCATCATATTTTTTTTTCTCCCACTATACCACGCCATATTACCATTAAAAATATAAGTATCAGGTGTCATAAATACTGTTTCAAAATCCCAAAAAAATTGGGTATTGTCGAAAACAGCAAGACTTCTTTCGAAACAATTTTTATTTCTTTTGACTTTTATTAATCTTTGTACAATTTTTAGCATAAACAGAAATTATGGCTAAGATTATCTGACCTAGGGATGGGTACCAATCTTCCAGCAGCAAGTCCACGTGGTCGGAAACCAGCGCCAGCACCTTCGTTAGCACCTCGGGATTTGGTTCCAGACTGAGGCTCTATTGGTGGAATAAAAAATAGCTCATTACATATGTATATTTTAATACTTTATAGTTGTTATCAAAATATGCAACATCATCTCATAACGGCTGGATAAAGGTAGCAATCAGCGTACGGTCCATCTCATAGTAAGTGGTGGCTGTAGTTTATAGACGCCCTCAACTTCAGCAGCATTACAAGCGCCTTGCAAACCTAAAGAACAAGAGAAGGAAATAGAGAGGGGAAATAAAGAGAAAAGATAGGAAGAAGTAAGGGATTGGGTCTCCGACACTCCCACTGATCGAATGAAGATTACTTGATGTTGATATTCATTGGGTTTGGTATGTTTGCCAACTTGGTAACATGAGCGGCTCCGACCTGGCAGCCGGCCAGCGGCAGGCCGTCGTCGCGCCGCACGACGCACACCTGCGCCGGCAGCAGCAGCTCCACGCACGCCGACGACTGCACGTCCAGCTCCGTCCAGCAGCCCTCCGCGCGCACGCGGAACCTGCAACACGCCTCTTCATATACCACGCGAGCGGTCGAAGGGAGCCGGTCTTTCCAAGTTCTGTCTTGGCTTTTTATAAATAACTGTTTAGAAGACATCAAGCACATCAAGCATGCGAAGATCTCAAGTTAATTTTTAAATTCAAGGAATAGAGTAAGGTTGAATTTTACAATAATAATGTTATCAATCATTATTGTTAAATGGAGACGCTTATAGACAAGATCACTTATCGCTAAGCGATCGGTGGGTGAGCAAAATTTGGGCGCGGAAAGTTAATGGATGGGTGACCTCATAAATATTTCAGCTAAGCGTCTGCATGTTTCAAAGGGTACGTAAAAATTCAATCCGAGCTTTTATCAACTTGAAATGGGCAATAACTCAAATCAGAGGCCTATATGCGCGACACTAAAATGGTCTCTAACCCTAAGGTAAGGACAAGAAGAAGATAATTACATTTGTTTGTTGAGGGTTGAAATGAAAGTGAAAATAGATGTATAAGATAACAGATAATTATCAATGTATCCCAAATTTCCAGGATAATTTTTTTATTCAGCTCATACTTTTTTTGGCACGACAACTTTTATTTTGACCTTAATGTTCCTCGTTTCCTATTTCATAAATTAACCATACTTTTGTATTTCCTGTAAGGTAAAACAAATCGAGTTTTTTTAGAGAAATTGTGTTTCAAAAATTGAAACCGTTGCCCACCTGATTGTGTGATAGAGCTCGTCCGGTTCGTCCTCATCTCCTACAGCTCCGAGTAGGGGGTCGTACCGCGGCGGAAGTTCCCGCAGCGCCAACAGTACAAGTTCCCCGCACACCAACTTCAGACCAGTCTTCCAAAGCTTCCACGACCAGTTAAAGTCGAGCGCCTTCGTCACGTTCTCGTCTATGTCCATCTGACAAACATTCTTTGGTGTTTAAAATAAATCAAGCCTCTTATTAGAGATTATATACGTATGTAAAAAAGCAAGTTATTTCTTCTATTTTTTTTAAATTTTCTGCCACAATTAAGAGCATAAGTCAATGCTTAGCTTGACGAAGGACTTAGACTAATCCTTGTCGCAATAAGCAAGCTTGAAGAGGGTGGAAATAAGGGCTCATCAATTGTATGGCCAACTAACTATTCTTTTGTAATAAAGGTGTCATTACAGTCGAGATAATAATAATAATAATAATAATAATAATAATAAAAACACTTTATTGTACACCAAAAACAAAACAAATAGACATACAGACACGGAGAGAAAGAACAAAATTATGTACAAGTGGCGGTCTTATCGCTAACAAGCGATCTCTTCCAGACAACCATTAAAAATTGCGTAAAAGTCATAAATACCAAAGTATTAGGGTGGTAAAAAGGTGTACATAGAATACATAGATTTAAAGAAGTGATATAACCAAAATAATTAAAATATACAGTTTATACATAGTAAATAAATATGTTCAAGATAAAATACATATACTTAATATGCACATTTATATACATATAATAAACTATATATATATATATATATATATATATAAAGAAGGTATATAATTACATATAAATATACATATATATATATATATATATATATATTCATACTATATCAGTACATAAATAAATTTATAAAACGACAGATCGTACAAGAATGTTATAGAGATAAGTACTGTAATTTTAATAGTCTTTTAAAAGAAGAAATAGTTTTTGCACATCTTATGTTTAACGGCAAAGAATTCCACAGTCGAACAGATTGTACTGTGAAAGATTTAGTATAAAAAGAAGATGAATGAGAAGGAACTTTAAGGGTAAGTAGTTTTTGGGAACGAAGATTGCGATTATGAGTGTCTTTAAGAAACTCAAAACGTTCTTTGAGATAAAGAGGAGTGTTTGAATGAAAAAGAATAGAGTAAAGAAGAGAGAGAATGTGAGTATTCCTGCGAAGTCGGATTGGTAGCCACTCAAGCTTTTTACGGAAGTCGGAGATGTGGTCATATTTGCGAAGTCCAAATATAAACCTAATGCAAAGATTTTGAATACGCTCGAGTTTGTCCAACTGGTCTTCTCTGAGATCCAGGTAACATGTATCAGCATAATCAAGAATTGGTAGTAGGATAGATTGTGCTAACGCAATTTTGGTAGGAATTGGCAGAACGTTACGCAGACGCCGGATGGATCCAATGGAAGCAAACATTTTCCTGCTCACCTCGCTAAGCTGAGGAGCCCAGGAAAAAGTTTGGTCAAAAATTATACCTAAATTTTTCACCTTATCACTATAGGGAATTATAGTGTTATTAAAAATAATGGGAGATAAAAGTGAAAAATCTATTCTTGAGGTTATTTTAGTGCTACCGATAATAATAGTTTGACTTTTAATGGGATTTACTTTAATGCCAAAAGAGTTACTCCAGATTAAAATTTTGTTTAAGTCTGAATTTATGTCATTGACAACGCGTGGAAGGTCTCCTAGTTTGGCTTGTGCGTATATTTGGAGATCGTCAGCATACAAGTGGTAGAGAGAAGAAATGTTTTGAGTGATGGAATTAATAAAAATTGAAAAAAGAACGCCTCCTTGAGGTACACCGGCATTTGATATCCTCCAATCGGAATAAGAGTCCAGCACTCGAATCCGTTGGCGGCGGCCATATAAATAGCTCTGAAACCAGTCCTTAACTGATGGAGATATATTAAGAGAAATTAGAATAGCCAGTAGTATGTCAAAATCCACAGTGTTAAAAGCGTTACTGAAATCCAGCAAGGTTAACACTGTAACTTCCTGGTTATCCATAGCCAATCTGATATCATCGGTAATTTTGACAAGCGCAGTAGCCGTACTATGACCGGATCGGAAACCAGATTGATGAGGATTCAAAAGATTATTTTTACACAGGTAGGAGTTGAGCTGGTGATATACAAGACGCTCAAGGACTTTAGAAAGAAAGGGAAGGATAGAAATAGGGCGATAGTCACTTAAAGAGGAAGGATTCACTTTCTTGGGTAAAGGAATTATTTGGGCATCTTTCCAGGAAGAGGGAAAAATACAGGAATTTACTGATTTATTAAAAATACATGTAATGACAGGAGTCAGGTAATCGATGATAGGAATAATCATTTTACGGCTAATACAGTCAGAACCAATAGCATCAGAATTTATAGCTAATATATTCGTCTTAATATCACATTCAGTAAATGGACTAAATGAAAAAGACGAGGGTAAAGGCGGAGTGGATATAGCAGAAATTTGATTTATTGTATGAGATTTTATTGCATTATCTAAAGAGTCAGAAGGAGTGAAGTGCTTGTTAAGCTTGTTTAGATTTAAATTGAGAGGGTTAACATGTGATTTTGCTTTTCCAACTCCAAGAGACTTCAGAAATTTCCATATTTTTGACGACTCACCGTTTTCAAGTATGGATTTATGAATATGCCGTCTATGTGTATCTCTACACAACTTGTTGCAACGATTTCTAAGTTTTTTGTAATTTTCCTTATTTTGCTCCGAAGGATTAACTTTGAACTTCAATCTAGCACGATTACGTTTTTCTTGAAGACTTCTGATTTCAGGAGTAATCCAAGGCGCAGGAAGATGTTTGATACGCACACGTTGAATAGGAGCATGTACGTCGTATAATTGTGTCAAAAGAGAATTAAACATTTCAACTTGATCGTCAACTGAGTTTCTGTTCAGAACTTCCAACCAATCAACAATAGACGCATCCTCGCGCAATCGTTCAAGATTCATACCGGCAAAATTGCGTTGCAGAAGGATTCTTGATTTTGCTTTAGGGGTTTGATTTTATAAGAAAGGTACAAGAGATCGTGATGGGAAAAAGCATACGCTTGACTTTGACCAAATTTTTCAACATGATCAAAGGAAGAAACAAATATCAAGTCAAGTAAAGAAGGAGTATAGTTAGGTAAAGTATGCGTAGCGGACAGTGGCAAAATATTCATATTTGCACTGTTAACGATAGATGTCAAACGAGATGACCGACTATCATTTTTTAACAGGCAGGTGTTGAAGTCGCCCATTATCACTGTATGTGTGTATGAGGGAGTAAAAGATTCCAGCAAATTCTCAAAAGATAAAAATAATCAACGTTTTTCGACGGACTATAATACACACCCAGTAGAAATTTAGTCGCTAGGCCTACTTCAATTAAAAAATGTTCAGGTGCACTACCGTCTTGGGGCAAAGAAGAACTAATTATAGAAAAAGGCAAATGAGATCTAAGATAGATGGCTACACCTCCGCCTGATCGTCCGACACGATCATTACGTATGAGGTGAAAGCCAGGAAGAGAATAAGAAGATGAGGGTAGACAAGGCTTAAACCAAGTCTCTGAGACTAAAATGGCATGTAAGTTTACATTTTGGAAAGAGGACAGAAAATCAGGATAATGGGCAGGAATACTCTGAGCATTTATATGAATAACATTAAAATTTTTGAATAAGCCTGAAAAGTGAGAATTAAGAGTGTCGTTGAGGGAGGGTACACTACAAAAACTACATTCACTACTCGTCCCATTTGACGAAAAGGACAAAAAACAATCATCACTGGAGCTGTCGTTGCTCATAATAAGATATAATAGATAAAATATATAAATATATTATATATAAATATTAACAAAAATTTAGTATAAAAATAAATAAATATAAGTCAACTAATAAATTAAAACAAAAATCTAATTTTATCTCACCCACCAGCAGCCAGGTATTATGACAAATTCGACAATTAAAAGGTAAAGCAAGTGAAGTAAGCTAAGTACAGTAGATTAACAGAAAAAAAAACAAAAACAATAATTAAATCAGGTATAAGCAAAAGCAAAACTACAAACTAATTTATATAAGATATTAAATAGTATCGTTTCTTCTTCTCGGTAATACAAAATAATTATATAAAACTAAAGCTAACATTAAGCGAAGTAACAATACTTTAAAGATAACTACATACTTAAAAGCAATTGCTCACAATACATTATATATCCAGCACTGATAATTATTACGATAATAAAGAAAAAAAAAAAAAAAAAAATAAAATAAAAATAAAAATAAAATAAAAATAAAAATAAAAATCGATATTTACAGGCGGGCGAAGCCGCAGACAAAAATTAGAAGTTGATATTTGGTATCGTCCATTGACAAAGAGGATAGTAGCACTATGCATTCAATATATTCACATTAGTAAAAATTGAAGGATGAACTAGCGGAATATATAAATAGTTTCTAATTTAACAAAATTAAAACGGCGCATGTGCGAAGACAAGAATAAGAATGGGGATAAGAAATTAACCAATTGAAGTTTTTGTAGCGCATGCGTATGATGGTTTTATTTAGTTCCCAGCCAATTTGTAGATGGCGCTTCAAGAGCTAGTGTATCGACACTGTCCAACCCCCCTTCCCCGTACTCACCTCCCTCGGCGCGCCGTAGAGCGCGGGCGCGTGCTGCGCGAGCGCGGGGTCGGCGAGCACGCGCGCGCACAGGCGCGCCCAGAACCCGCGCGGCACGTACGACAGCAGCAGCAGGCGGCGCAGGCTGCGGCCGCCCGCGCGCGCGCTCACCGACACGCCGCCCACGCCCTCCTCTGCGCACATCACGAGTACGGCGGGTTATCGGCACCGAAAGTGGACATTTGTTTATTGCAAGAGGTCGGCTAGCTACTACCATAGTAGTAGTTGTGTAAGGACACTAGCTAGGGAACTTACTGGACGACGCTGTGGCGCAGCGGTAGCGAACCTGCCTTAAACGTCACAGGTCGCGGGTTCGATTCCGGCTCGGAGCATATGTTTGTATTGAACATACAGGCATATTTTCCGGTCTCGGTGTATTTGTCCTAGTGATTGTGTATATCTCCGGACCTCCGATATAGAATATAACTATTCTAATGGGGACCGTTCAGTGTGTAGCGTTTATAAAAAAAATGAGATTTAAGAACCAATATCTCAAGTTTGACAACGCGTGGTGACATCTTCAAATGTTTTGCAAGCGTTCATAGATTACGATAAACGCTTACTATAAAGTTTGTGGTATGCTTTTGCCAACTTGGTAAAATAAAAAAAAACTACATAAAAGGTGATAAAAGTTATTTAGTATGTTAGAATGATTCAATAGTAAAAAATTCTTTTAATAAGTTAGACTAAAAAACTTGATACTACTATATCAAAATAACTCAACACTGATAATATACTTACGTATCAGCAATGGCGAGTCGGTCCCACGCTGAGCGGGGTGTGCAGAGATTACCGCAGCGGGGGGCGGAGGCGCCGCGGAGAGGGGCGCGGGGTGCGATATGGTGCGGCGGGGGGTTCCGGGCCAGGCGCGGGACTTGAGTGCCAGCTGGGGAAGGAGTTCATAAACGTTAATTAGGGTGAGAATCCAATTAGACAGAAGGGCGTAATTTCAGCTTTGTCTAGACGCTCACAGCTGCGTGCACGCACTGACCGGTAAACCATCTGTGCACTAAGCAGTTTTCTCTCGCGCGTCTGTATGTGCGTGCGTGCGTGCGTCACCTGCGGACAGCGCGGCTCGTGGTCGGGCAGCAGCGGCGGCACGAGCAGCGAGCGCGCGTCCCAGCACAGCGCCAGCTCGAACTTGTTGAGCAGCGACGCGCCCAGCGAGCGCGCCTCCTCGCGCGTCTGTATGTGCGTGCGTGCGTGCGTACGTCACCTGCGGACAGCGCGGCTCGTGGTCGGGCAGCAGCGGCGGCACGAGCAGCGAGCGCGCGTCCCAGCACAGCGCCAGCTCGAACTTGTTGAGCAGCGACGCGCCCAGCGAGCGCGCCTCCTCGCGCGTCTGTATGTGCGTGCGTGCGTACGTCACCTGCGGACAGCGCGGCTCGTGGTCGGGCAGCAGCGGCGGCACGAGCAGCGAGCGCGCGTCCCAGCACAGCGCCAGCTCGAACTTGTTGAGCAGCGACGCGCCCAGCGAGCGCGCCTCCTCGCGCGTCTGTATGTGCGTGCGTGCGTACGTCACCTGCGGACAGCGCGGCTCGTGGTCGGGCAGCAGCGGCGGCACGAGCAGCGAGCGCGCGTCCCAGCACAGCGCCAGCTCGAACTTGTTGAGCAGCGACGCGCCCAGCGAGCGCGCCTCCTCGCCGCCGCCCAGCGCGGGCGACGCGCGGAACACGTGGCACAGGTCCTCCGCGCGCATCACACCTGCCGGCAATGTTCCGGGTCAATCAAACCCTCCCCTCCACCCCTTCCATTTCCTCCTAAACCCGAATTAGGCCCACTGCGTTCCCTTCTATTTCCTTTTGGGCCCAAACCCTGCTCCCTTCACCATCTCTTATTTTCTCTCTACCCCAATTCCTACCCCCTCTGTCCCCTTCCATTTCCTCCTAAGCCCAAACCCTGCCCGTCCATCAACTTACATTTTATATGTAAAAAAGTATATGGCGAAGTGTTAGAAAACCTATTGAGTAATTAAAAAAGTCTACGACAAAGTGTTAAAAAACCCAGTGTGAGTCATTAAAAAAAGGTATCTGGCAAAGTGTTAGAAAACCCAGTATGAGTCATTAAAAAAAGGTATCTGGTAAAGTGTTAGAAAACCCAGTATGAGTCATTAAAAAAAGGTATCTGGCAAAGTGTTAGAAAACCCAGTGTGAGTCATTAAAAAAAGGTATCTAGCAAAGTGTTATAAACCCAGTGTGCGTCATTAAAAAAAGGTATCTGGCAAAGTGTTAGAAAACCCAGTGTGAGTCATTAAAAAAAGGTATCTGGCAAAGTGTAAGAAAACCCAGTGTGAGTCATTAAAAAAAGGTATCTGGCAAAGTGTTAGAAAACCCAGTGTGAGTCATTAAAAAAAGGTATCTGGCAAAGTGTTAGAAAACCCAGTGTGAGTCATTAAAAAAAGGTATCTGGCAAAGAGTTAGAAAACCTAATGTCAGTCATTTAAAAAAGGTATATGAGAAAGGGTTAGTATTGCATAGTATTATTTAAGGTGTGCGGCTCTTCCTATTACTTTCCTGCAGTGGCAACACAGAGAGAAGCTTGGAAGATATCGCTGTGATCTTACACCGCTTCTAACAAGAAGGTCTTACTCTAGTTTGCCACTATTGATTGTGTTGGTATTAATATTGATGATGCTGAAGTAGATGATGTTACCGTTACTGGCGAAGGGGTTGACCTCCCGCACGGTGACCACGTGCGCGAGCACGTCGCACAGCCACTGCGGCCGGAGGAAGTACAGCTCCTTGAGCGTGGCGTCGTCGTAGTGCAGCAGTACACCTGACAAATCCACAAATAAATGTTTGATAAAACAAACATTTTGGTATTTTTCTTGTAACTCACAAAACTAGATCCAAAAACGCATCGCCTATCGTCTTATTATATATGAGCTGGGCCTTCCATGCAAATAAAATTTCCAAAGATACATAAGCGCTTCTTCGTAAATTCACACCAACGCAAATATAAACTCAAAAATAGTTTTGAAAGAAAATAACAATTGTAATCAATAAAATGATTTTGATGATGATGATGATGATTAAGATTCTAATGATGATAGCAACCGTGGTGTGTACTGTTTTTCCTAAAATGACTGTCGTATAAGAAGTAATAGTAATACCGTTTTCATGTAGGAACATAGTCGCCTGATGTAACTCGGCCGCGTCGCGAAACATTCGAAGATTCTTCTGCTGCATGTACTGAGTTACCTAAAAGCCATTTCATAAAACAATCACGCCGTTATGGTATAGTCTGCATGCATTTCAACAATTTTACCATTAAAAGAGGGTACCTGACAAAGTGTTAGTAAACCCAGTGTGAGTCATTAAAAAAGGTATCTGGCAAAGTGATAGAAAACTTATTTTGAGTCTATGACAAATTGTTCGAAAATCTAGTGTAAATCATTACAAAAAGCTATATAAAAAGTGTTAGAAAACCCAGTGTGAGTCATTAAAAAAGATATATGACAAAGTGTTAGAGAACCTAGTGTCAGTCATTAAAAAAAGATATATGACAAAGTGTTAGAGAACCTAGTGTCAGTCATTAAAAAAAGATATATGACAAAGTGTTGGAGAACCTAGTGTCAGTCATTAAAAAAAGATATATGACAAAGTGTTGGAGAACCTAGTGTCAGTCATTAAAAAAGATATATGACAAAGTGTTAGAGAACCTAGTGTCAGTCATTAAAAAAAGATATATGACAAAGTGTTAGAGAACCTAGTGTCAGTCATTAAAAAAAGATATATGACAAAGTGTTGGAGAACCTAGTGTCAGTCATTAAAAAAAGATATATGACAAAGTGTTGGAGAACCTAGTGTCAGTCATTAAAAAAAGATATATGACAAAGTGTTGGAGAACCTAGTGTCAGTCATTAAAAAAAGATATATGACAAAGTGTTGGAGAACCTAGTGTCAGTCATTAAAAAAAAGATACACAATATTATTTAAGGTTTATGGCTGCCTAAGTCTGTCAGTAGTGCATACCAATCGCTTGTACTGCTCGTGTCTCAGCACAGGCTCCTTGAGCTCCGCGGCCAGGCTGTGCACGCACTCCTCCAGGGCGAGGTACGTCGCCGGGACGCGTTGTTCCAATAGCGGTTCTTTACTACCTAAAAATATGATTTAATCCTATTTCTAAGCCTCCGCTGTCGATTCGTCTGTCTGTCAGCGGGCTTTACATCATGAACCATTATAGGTAGGAATTAAAATTTTCACAGATTGTGAATTTCTGTTGTCATCAAATAAAAATTAAATTTTATTTTATGTATATGGAGTGGTTTTTAAAACTTCTCAAGATATATTTTCTAGTTGGTCCCATCGAAATTTTATCAACATCGGAGAAGTATGGTTTTTAAAGCAAAATAGCTTAATGAATATGTCACCCCATGAAAACGAAATTACATCTGTAGCTTTTCAGTGGTAAAGATGGGCAGTATTTTTTCTATTTTTTTATACAGATTACATAAACACTCACCAGGCGGTTTGACGCTGAAGGCCACGGAGTATATGATGTCGGCGAGGAGTTTAATGTTGTGTCGAGTGCTGCACGACACCTGCACACGGAAACTTTAAGTCGCAACGTCTGTTTTAAAAATTCTATTTGTTTGGAACCAAAATGTGTGAAACCTTGTTTGGACGAGACCTATCCTCTAAAATAACTATTCACAAGAACGTTGTGACGCCTTGATCCATAAATATTAGGAAATATTTTGAAGATCCAAAACCTTAAGTTTCTTCGATTTCATTCTTCTTTTTAATTCCCATGTTCATCATCTCAGGTTCAATTAACATCAACAAAAAGAGCTAAACCTTAAGGGTAGGTGCTTGGGTACAGCGCCTACTAAGCCCCCAACTTTCCCCCTATGAAGTATCGCAGACAAACTAATAACAACTGTTCTGCATATTATCAAATTCTAGATAATTTTGTTCACTACAAACAATTCGTTAAAGATTCTACCACTCACTTCTTCTTGTTCCTAGCATTATTATATTTACCCGGTGTCTCCTTTCCTCTTATCCGGATTTGACGGCTTTATGTTTAAAGAACCTTTCGAACACTTTCTGGGATCCTATAGTTTAACAAGGAGATGTAAGCCCGAGCAGTACCTCGATGGAGTCCAGCACCCTGGGCAGGCCGAGCTTGTCGGCGTCGGGCGCCGCCATCACCGCGCCGCGGATGAGCCGCTGCAGCGCCGTGGGGCTCTCGCTCTCGCTCAGCTTCACCTGGACCACATTACTACTGTATTAGTAAGCCCCCAGCAGTGCTCCTCAATCACCAACGCCCCAGAGATAAAATCAACTTCCCAACACCTGGTAACGCCGTCAAAGCCAGTAGGATACCCGCGATATACAGCCACAAAAAACAAACAATCAACCCCCATTAGGATAATAAATTAATAATATCCAGAAACATACACAGGCGCGCAGATCGGATAATATGACAGTATTATTTTTATTTCTCACTAAGTAGGATGGCAACAACTGAATGAAAACCACTTTCATATTTGCTTTTTTAAATTGCGACTAAAAAAATGCAGCTCAAAGTTAGTACATATCTTCTAAATGCTAATACTCATACTCACATTATTGACTTGATCGTAATGCGTGCCGACCATGATGACGGGCGAGCCCGGGGCGCGGGCTTGTATCGACCTGAGGAATTATGTCTCATTCTAGAATTTATACCTTGTCAAATTAATTGCTATCTGGTGAAGTTGCTTCGGTAACCCATATAGGCCTTGACAATTGTCAAATTTGGACAAAACCGGGATCAACGTATACTTCAAAGTATGCATCCATACACTGACCATACTCGAAGTTGCTTAACCCACTGATGCAGCAAGTTAAAACTCGCACAGCTGGACGCGCTCATTACTGGGTTAAGCAACTTTCAGCGCGATCAGCCTGTGGATGGGTGACCGTCTTGTGGTATTCCACGCTAAAATTGTGGCACGTAAAAATATTGGTTATTATCTTGACAATAGTCGAAAAGTCAAGTCAAAGTCAAGTTAAGAAGTGAATATGGGGTACCCAAATAACACTGACACTAAGATGGCCACCAACCACATAATAATAAGGAAAGGTTTAGCAAGTACGTGCATCTTGTTATGCTTTCGTTTAAAACGTCACGCACTGAATGGCCCCCAAAAGAATCGTTACATCTTGGGTCAGGGGTCCGGAAACACACACACCCAGAACGGAAAACATCCCTGTATGGTCAAAACAACATCTCTTCTTGATGCACTAAGGCAGGTTGCCTACACAACGTTGCGCCACAACGTCGTCAATTATATATTTGAATGAAGTTCCGTTATGTTTTACGCAAATACCTCAACCACTGCAGGGCCGAAGCGAGCCCCTTCCTGCCGTCGGTGATCTTCCACACCACGAGGTACAGCGAGCGCTTCGTCAGGAAGTACTGGTGCGTCGCGTAGTACCTGGTGAAGGTACCGTATATACTCTTACTAGCCGCCCGCGGAGTCACTCCCGTCGGTTGAGACCACCCAGCTCCACCAACTCACCGCATCTTATCACCCGCACGCGCTTTCCTACTGGTCGGCTTGTAAGTATCGTATCGTGATGTTATAGCCTTCCTCAAGAAATGTGCTATGAAATGCAAAAATATTTTTTCAATCCGTTCAGTAGTTCCAGAGATTATCGGGTACATAAAAAACAAACAAACTCCGCAGCTTTATAATATTGGTATAGATAAGATGTTCAATCCGTAGTTTTTTATTCCAGAAAATAAATTGTCTGTCCTATTTTCTCTGTGCGTGTTTCTCTTTTGCCGCTTGATTTTTACATTCCAAATAGAGAGAGAGAGATATAACTTTATTCACTTTTTACAATAAGAATAAATCTACTGTAGATTGTGTATTTAATGTATTGATTGTGTATTTCTAAAAATTGATGGCTAATTTAAGGCTATCTACAAAAAATGACACATATACAGAAGAGTAAAAATTAGGTTGGGATATTGATGAAAGACTCTCCAGATTTTGGTAAAGAATGCAGACTACGGCTTTGTTTAGTTCCCAGCCACTAATTAGATGGCGCTTCAATTTTAAACACTTTCTGTCATTTTGCACCCGCAATCCACTATCTATATCAGTGCGTTTGTGATATCACCAGAACAACTTTTAGTGTTTGGGAGGAACAGATTGGTATGGAATCCTCACTGAAAGCCAGTTATCAGGTATCCAGAAGCACTCACTCCTGCTGGCCGCCGAAGTCCCACGTGCGGAACGTGAGCGGGCCGCGCGAGGAGCGCGCCGGCTCGTACAGCCACGCGCCGATGTCCACGCCCACCGTGGACACGCCGCGCCGCGCGGGCGCCTTGTTGCCCATGCGCTTCGCCCAGTGCTGGGGACGAGCCCACACTCACTACCCACTCGTATACATACACTAGCATCTGCCCACGACCTTCTAATAAAGTCCAAAGAGAAATTAATCATTTGTACGTTAATAATGTTCTCTAAAACATATCTATACCGAATTTCATTGAAATTGGGATTGGAAGTTTGCAAGTCCGTTATTTTAGAAACTGGAAGCGTGAAACTTTGTTTTTAGACGAAATAGTAAATTTTGAAGGGGTAAACATTTAAAACTTAATATAAAAAAGAAGGTCTAAGGAAACCCCAAATGGAACACAAGCGAAGCCGTGGGTAGAAGTGGATTTATTAGTAGTATTGGCAATTACAAGTTTGTCATTCGACTTTATGGACAGAAATACTAATTTAATAAGGATAATACCCAGCTGAGTCAAAAGGTCATTCCTAAATATATTTAAAACCTTTCAAGGAGGGCAAAGTGCCGTTAACTTCAATACTAAGTACGGTTTTTATATGAAAAACTGACGTCACTAATGGATATATTAGTAATTATTTGGCAACTGCTCCTCATCAAGTCATCAGGCAAATATAGGGGTGTGCGAATAAGCGAAAAAAATCGAATCATTCGAAAATTTTCGAATAATTTGGGAATTAATGAAATATCTAAAGATTAAAATTGTTTATCTATCATCCGAATCAGTATCGTATTTATTATTTATTTTCAAATGCTGTATTTTTCATAATACTGTATTTGCTATGATATAATTTATTTATATATAATTATCTTTAGAATAATAAATTATAATAATTGTTCTATTTGTGTAACTATATTTCATGGTTTGAATAAAATTTATATAGACTGTTAAATTCACATTTGAATATTGAACATAAGAAGCCCTGAATTCAAAATACTCGAAAATGAACTAATAATTTAATAGTTTACAAATAATTCGGAAAGAAATCGAATTATTCACACACCTCTAGTAAATATACACTGATCAATTTTGATAGGCTTTACTTAAACTTATCAACTTACATCCGTCGGCTTGCGTCGGTGATGTATCGCCGATTCCTGTCTCAGGCACTCCAAAAGACTAGTCTTGCCGATACCCTGAAATAGACAGAAAAACAAAAATTATAAATATTTAAAAGTTGTCATAGAAATTGAAGTAGCTTCCTACAAAAGAAAAACGTAATTTGCCATTTTGTGATGGGGCGGCCATCTTGGATTTGAAATTTATCATAGTGCATAATATTCAACTTGCCAAGTCTTTTCATTCGGATATCCATGTTGAGGGAGTTGTAAAAAAATTTGTGAGTCGCCATTTTGTGGCGGCGGCCATCTTGGACCGATTTTCACCAAACCCTCCCGACTAATTCACCCTTCAAACTCGTCAACCTTACAAGAGCCCGCCGTGTCCCACTGACCTGGACGCCGACGAGCATGAGCTTGATGCGCGCGTAGGGCTTGGCCTCCTGCAGCACGGAGCGCAGGTAGCCCACCACGTCCACGCTGCGGCTGCGCCCGCCGCGCACCACCGAGCGCAGCGGCTCCTGCAGCGAGCAGCCCACGGTGTTGAGGTTCCACAGCCGCGTCAGCAGCCCCATCTGCGGCGGCAGGTCGGTAATGTCTGCGGGGGGATGCACCGGGTCACACAGGGCTGGAGAGCCGTCGGACGTGTGGGGAGAGACGGGTACCCTTGTTCCCGCTGAGGTTGAGCACGGCGAGGTTGGCCAGCAGGTGCAGCGCGGGCGGCACGGCGCGCAGCAGGTTGCTGGACACGTCCAGCATCGACAGCAGCGGGAACAGCAGCCGCGCCTTCAGCGAGCCCCGGCTGCTCTGTTGGGGACGGGACATGCGATTTATACCAATCAGTTACTGGACGGTCAGTGAGTTCAGCAGCTTTAGGGCCGGTTAGTAACTTATAGAAATCGACTGCAGGACATTGTTTCTTCCGTAATGATGACACCGAGAATAATTTTAGTTATTTATATCCCATATAAGCGGGCCGGTAACTCGGCTGAGTCAATCAGGTCTGAGCGAGGAGCGAAGAAACTACAAGCGATAAAGGTGATCAAGTGCGAAAACTAGTTCTTCTTCTTATAGAGTGGTTAATGCCCAGCAGAGTGTCAGAGTTGTTCAGGTCGTCCATATACGAGTAGACCTCTGACTTTCGGGACCGACTTTTCACGTACCATTTGAAGTACGGAAATAACACTATGCGACCATCCATCTAGCGGCTGATCGCGCCTAAAGTTACTTAACTCACCAATCGCTTACCGATCAGTGATCGCACTCAACTATGAGAGTCTCAAAATAACGAAAACTAGTATCCTCCAGGACTACGATTGACCTGCGATTGGGAACTTCTGTTCTGTAACCTTGACATCTCATTAAACCCAGATTTTTGAACCCCAGAAGTTAACATAATTACAAAGAAGATATATGAGTATATAAGTAGCTCACCCATTCATCATCGTTCTCGTCGCCGGAGTGCTCGGCGGCCGGCGCGAGCCCGTCGTCGTCCGTCGTCAGCTGGATGCGCGTCAGCATGTTGTTGGCGAGGATCTGGAGGAGGTGCTTTGTGTTACCAACGTTCGAAACCAGGAAGGTTTTTCGTTATCTACTCACAACTGGTTTTAAGTATATTAGGGTCTGACTGATGCTTTTAGGAACGAGCAACGAACGAGTCGATTGGAACCATAGATATTAGAGAGGACATAGATTGCGTTTCCATAACTATAGTGACATTTATAAAAATGGAAAGATGAACTAGCGCCCTCTATGAACAGATTTCAACAAAAAAAATTAAAACGGCGCATTACATACGATGGTATTATTTAGGTCCCAGCCTCTTGTTAGATGGAGCTTCTATTTTATTTCTACATATTTATGGTTCGAACAGATAAAAAAAGGGGATGATTATATATGGACAGGGTCTTCCATAATTTTTTTTTTAAACATGTTAGACTCGCTGGTGATCCTTTGCTGGTTCAACATTGACAAAATGAAATGAAGTTAGTCACTAGGTTGCATCATAATTGAATGAAGTTAGCCTCTCAAGTTGTTTGAATTTACGAAAGCTCACCAGCGGAGGATCACCAGCAAATCTTTGATAATTTTTTCTGTGTGAATGTTCCTTAGTGAATGGGAACCGTAGCATCCTCGCTCACCAGCGTGCGCAGGCCCTCGAGGCGCAGGTGCGCGCGCGCCGCGCACGCCGCGCTCAGCAGCTGCGCGCGCACGTCGCCCGCCGAGCGCGGCCGCGCGCGCGCCGCCCGCGCCGCGCAGTAGCACGCCAGCGGGTCGCCCTCGCTCGACCCGAAGCTCTCCACCTGCGAGTGTTACACGACTCTTCTTCTAGCATTACTCCCGGTATTTAATATACCCAGGATCTGCTTATTACCCTTGTCCGGATCTGACAAGTTACTAGTTTATATACAGAGCGATTGCCATCTGACCTCCGCACCCCTAAGGGCGAATTAGTAACTCGTTGTACGTGAGCAATTTACCTATTAAAAGTTAACGATTATTATCAGATGTTATGTGATAACAACCGGGACAGACTGCTTCACGTGCTCTCCGAGGGACTTTTTTTTATAATAAACATCCTACAAATTAAACATACTTTTACTTTAACAATCTAAAGGTGTGCGAGTGAACATAAAAGCGTACATCTTTAAATGGTCCTTCGAGCCGGATTCTAAAGACGTGCGAGTTAACAAAAAAGCGTACATCTTTAAATGGTCTTTCGAGACGGATTCTAAATTGCGAGTTAACATAAAACTACAAACACACCCTGTACTTGACACACACACATATACTTGACGGTAATATGAAATACCCCAATAATTCCTACAGCCCCCTCTCTCACTTATTATGAAAAAAAAAATTATGGTATGAGAAGTCCTTACCTGTGGCAAACTGGGCCAGCAAGTGATCTCATTATGACTGAGGTCGAGCTGTCGGAGGCTGTTCGGGTATGACGTCACGTACGACATGGACCTGGAAATAAAATGTATTGAAATAATTGTGTCGGGTAGATTACTTATCTACGAATACTAATAAGTTTTAGTAGAGCCATGCTCCTCCCAGCACAAGTGGGCCAGTTCGAGCAGGGAAGTACGAACCTCCTCTATTCCCTTCCCTCCAATCGCGCGCTTTCACAGGTTTCTGTGACTGCTTACCATCAGGTGGACCGTATGTTTGTTTACCAACCGTCATCCCACTTAATAAAATAAATGTCTAATATGTATGTTTGGATGTTTGTTACTCAAGCACGCAAAAAGGTTCAGTGAGTCGAACTGGTTGTGCGCCAGGTTCAGTGACGTCAGCGCGCTGCCCGCCGCGCCCGCAGAGCGCGCGGGGGACACAAGGAGGCGGACCGACCTGAGGTTGTTGTAGGCCATGTTGAGGCGGGTGAGCGCGGGCGCGCGGCACGCCAGCGGCGCCGGCACGCAGCCGAACTGGTTGTGCGCCAGGTTCAGTGACGTCAGCGCGCTGCCCGCCGCGCCCGCGGGGGACACAAGGAGGCGGACCGACCTGAGGTTGTTGTAGGCCATGTTGAGGCGGGTGAGCGCGGGCGCGCGGCACGCCAGCGGCGCCGGCACGCAGCCGAACTGGTTGTGCGCCAGGTTCAGTGACGTCAGCGCGCTGCCCGCCGCGCCCGCGGGGGACACAAGGAGGCGGACCGACCTGAGGTTGTTGTAGGCCATGTTGAGGCGGGTGAGCGCGGGCGCGCGGCACGCCAGCGGCGCCGGCACGCAGCCGAACTGGTTGTGCGCCAGGTTCAGTGACGTCAGCGCGCTGCCCGCCGCGCCCGCAGAGCGCGCGGGGGACACAAGGAGGCGGACCGACCTGAGGTTGTTGTAGGCCATGTTGAGGCGGGTGAGCGCGGGCGCGCGGCACGCCAGCGGCGCCGGCACGCAGCCGAACTGGTTGTGCGCCAGGTTCAGTGACGTCAGCGCGCTGCCCGCCGCGCCCGCGGGGGACACAAGGAGGCGGACCGACCTGAGGTTGTTGTAGGCCATGTTGAGGCGGGTGAGCGCGGGCGCGCGGCACGCCAGCGGCGCCGGCACGCAGCCGAACTGGTTGTGCGCCAGGTTCAGTGACGTCAGCGCGCTGCCCGCCGCGCCCGCAGAGCGCGCGGGGGACACAAGGAGGCGGACCGACCTGAGGTTGTTGTAGGCCATGTTGAGGCGGGTGAGCGCGGGCGCGCGGCACGCCAGCGGCGCCGGCACGCAGCCGAACTGGTTGTGCGCCAGGTTCAGTGACGTCAGCGCGCTGCCCGCCGCGCCCGCGGGGGACACAAGGAGGCGGACCGACCTGAGGTTGTTGTAGGCCATGTTGAGGCGGGTGAGCGCGGGCGCGCGGCACGCCAGCGGCGCCGGCACGCAGCCGAACTGGTTGTGCGCCAGGTTCAGTGACGTCAGCGCGCTGCCCGCCGCGCCCGCGGGGGACACAAGGAGGCGGACCGACCTGAGGTTGTTGTAGGCCATGTTGAGGCGGGTGAGCGCGGGCGCGCGGCACGCCAGCGGCGCCGGCACGCAGCCGAACTGGTTGTGCGCCAGGTTCAGTGACGTCAGCGCGCTGCCCGCCGCGCCCGCAGAGCGCGCGGGGGACACAAGGAGGCGGACCGACCTGAGGTTGTTGTAGGCCATGTTGAGGCGGGTGAGCGCGGGCGCGCGGCACGCCAGCGGCGCCGGCACGCAGCCGAACTGGTTGTGCGCCAGGTTCAGTGACGTCAGCGCGCTGCCCGCCGCGCCCGCGGGGGACACAAGGAGGCGGACCGACCTGAGGTTGTTGTAGGCCATGTTGAGGCGGGTGAGCGCGGGCGCGCGGCACGCCAGCGGCGCCGGCACGCAGCCGAACTGGTTGTGCGCCAGGTTCAGTGACGTCAGCGCGCTGCCCGCCGCGCCCGCAGAGCGCGCGGGGGACACAAGGAGGCGGACCGACCTGAGGTTGTTGTAGGCCATGTTGAGGCGGGTGAGCGCGGGCGCGCGGCACGCCAGCGGCGCCGGCACGCAGCCGAACTGGTTGTGCGCCAGGTTCAGTGACGTCAGCGCGCTGCCCGCCGCGCCCGCGGGGGACACAAGGAGGCGGACCGACCTGAGGTTGTTGTAGGCCATGTTGAGGCGGGTGAGCGCGGGCGCGCGGCACGCCAGCGGCGCCGGCACGCAGCCGAACTGGTTGTGCGCCAGGTTCAGTGACGTCAGCGCGCTGCCCGCCGCGCCCGCAGAGCGCGCGGGGGACACAAGGAGGCGGACCGACCTGAGGTTGTTGTAGGCCATGTTGAGGCGGGTGAGCGCGGGCGCGCGGCACGCCAGCGGCGCCGGCACGCAGCCGAACTGGTTGTGCGCCAGGTTCAGTGACGTCAGCGCGCTGCCCGCCGCGCCCGCGGGGGACACAAGGAGGCGGACCGACCTGAGGTTGTTGTAGGCCATGTTGAGGCGGGTGAGCGCGGGCGCGCGGCACGCCAGCGGCGCCGGCACGCAGCCGAACTGGTTGTGCGCCAGGTTCAGTGACGTCAGCGCGCTGCCCGCCGCGCCCGCAGAGCGCGCGGGGGACACAAGGAGGCGGACCGACCTGAGGTTGTTGTAGGCCATGTTGAGGCGGGTGAGCGCGGGCGCGCGGCACGCCAGCGGCGCCGGCACGCAGCCGAACTGGTTGTGCGCCAGGTTCAGTGACGTCAGCGCGCTGCCCGCCGCGCCCGCGGGGGACACAAGGAGGCGGACCGACCTGAGGTTGTTGTAGGCCATGTTGAGGCGGGTGAGCGCGGGCGCGCGGCACGCCAGCGGCGCCGGCACGCAGCCGAACTGGTTGTGCGCCAGGTTCAGTGACGTCAGCGCGCTGCCCGCCGCGCCCGCAGAGCGCGCGGGCGAGGGCGCGCGCGCGCCGCGCCACGCGTGCGCGCGACGTGCTTCCGACCACCTGCGCACGCGCACAACACTCCTTTCAAGGTTTCGTAGGTGATAACGGAACCGTTATTGCCTTTTCACACGTTGCGGTCTCCGGGTATCCGGTTACGAAGTGTATGAACATGTATGGCAGGTGTAATTTTACTCGGCAAGCGGTCGCCGGGTGCCCGCCAAATTCACCACTGTGCGTACAAGCTATTAGATTCATAATCGGGTTGTGTAAAAGCGAAATAAGTTAACGGACAGTCGGCACCACGACACGTGTGAAAAGGCACTTATAGTTTCGTCATGCCCATCGGTCCGTCGGTATGACACAGTCATTGTACTAGGAGTCTATTAACTCGAAATTTGATATCTATTCGAAAATTGGTAGGCGTATTCTATGAACCGCTACAGGTCTTTGTAGTGAAATACTAAATATTCCAAAATTGTGAGTATTAATACATGTATGAAACATGTAACTGAGGGTTGAAAAAAAAATTCAGCGTCCGGCAATCTTTGAATAAGTAATTAAAAAATAATAAATTTTAATAGTTTTGATAAGTCATTAAAAATAATAAAAAGATTTAATTTTAACATCTTTGATTGTTAAAATCTGCTGATAGATAAGAACTCGAAGGCAGATGCTAGTACCCACTAAATAAAATTAAAAGAAAAACTTACACCGCATTGCCAGTCCTGTTACCAAGTACGGGAATATCTTCATCAGCCGGTGAAGTTTCGCTGACATCCAGCGATGGACTGCGGGAGGACTTTTTCTGGAAGGTTATTATTATTATTATTTCGACCAGCATTTAGCTGGATGGTTTAGATGCATCTATGCGCACGTATGCTTAAGCATGGTTTCGCATGCAGAAGCACGTGTAAGCATGCTTTCAGTTGCTATAAGATGCTGTCGTTCTGCATATTTTAATATAAAAACAAAAATATATTTAGTTAACAACTAATTACATTGGCTTATCTTTAATTTTTCGGTTCTCATACGCAGGCATACTTAAGCGTCCCTGAGCACGCATAAGCATGCTTAAGCATACGTAAACATGTTTCAGCACACTTTGACGGCTGTTTAGCACTATGAGCAAAAGCTAGTATCTTAATACTAAAAGTATCGAGCACCCTATATTCTTAGAGACCTTAAGATAAAATAATTGGCAATGGAACATCGATTTTTTAAAATATAGGCTGTATGTAGGGTATATCATGTTGGGAAGTGTCGTCTAAGACACTACAGTTTGTTTAAGAAACAGTTACAAACAGTTGGCAGTTAGAAACAATGTTTTTAACATAGCTAAGATACCAAACAAGTCAAAATTATTTACGAGATCTATAGGAACAGGCATGTCAACTTACGGATTGGTCGAAAGCGAATGGTGGCGCGTGTACGGATGGGGAGGCGCTCGGCGGCGACGCTTCGGATGGTGACCCCGTCTGGATCACTTCCGGCACACCCTGGGGTAAGAGACACTATCTAACTGGGGAAGTTCGGTGCCGCGGGAAGCGATACTCGGATGGTGAATTGGGTTATTAGTCCTGTGGTTACTGGCCAAACTAGTGTCAGAGTTGTTAAGGGCTGTCTTGACGTTATCATTAAGTAGATTCTGCCAGCGGCTTCGTCCACGTGATAACGATTTTAATATAAACTTTGAACCCTCATTTCAATCTTTAGGGGTGGAATTTTAGGTAATACAAAAAAAACGTATTTTTTATCTGTAATTGTTCATCCAAAAACAAAGTTTTAAAAATTACCAAACAAACTTTCAAGATTTTTTCACCCCCTCAAGGGTTTTGAAGTTCGATCAAAAAATTCTTTTGCAGTGGGCATTTATATTTCCAAACAACAATTGACTTTTCTCTTACAAAAAAATCAACTTTCTAGCTCCAAGGGTCAGCTGGGTGTTTATATGTGAGTAACGACAACATTATTGACTTAGTTTTACACTGGAGCCAGTTCTAAGGTCACAGCGGATGAAGTAGCGGGCAGATGCTAGTACGCTATACTATAGGCAGCTGACCTCGTCCCCGGTGGGCAGCTCCTTGAGGTGGTTGAGCGCCGCGTTGAGGTCGCGCAGCGCGGGCGCCGTCCACATCTGCGGCGGCAGCGCGCGCAGCTTGTTGTTGGACACGTCGAGGCTCGCCAGCGCGGGCAGCGAGAACAGCTCCGGTGGGAGCTCCTCCAGACGGTTGTCCTGGGGATTGCAGTGGGTGACCAGTTAAGTAGCTAAGAGCGCCATCGGTATATAGATGGATGACCAGTTAAGTTGCTTCAGCCGCGGTTAGTCTATAGATGGTCAAGTATCTAATAGAATTGTAATAATATTATTTTAATAAAGTCAGAGTTACTGTAAATGTTTGAAGTAGTCTGCTATTTAATTTTTTCACCGGTCGAGGAGGTAGCCAACCCAGTGTCAGAGTTGTTTAGGTTGCTTAACCGATCGTTCATCGATCACTGCACTCGGCTATGAGCGTCACTATAAGAGCCACACCCCCTTACCTGTAGGTAGAGCTCCTGCAGCACGGGCGCGGTGTACACGTCCGTACTACGCTTGGGCGGCCTCTTTCCGCGGCGAGGCCGTCCGTCCAGCTCGCCCTCGAGCGGGTCCGCGCCCGTCGGCAGCCGCTCCAGCTTGTTCTGGGCCACGTTCAGATACCTGCGGAGGTCTATTGGTTATATACAACGGCCAAGTGCGAGTCGGACTCGCGCACAACAAACAAATTTTCAACTGTCTATCTATCAAGGTTCATTAGATACAGTCTGGTGACAGACAGACTTACTTGAAGTATAACATGCGCGTTGCCAACCCAAGGGATAGGAAGGTAGCAGAGGAAGTGCGAGATTGGGCCTTCAACGCTGTCACTCATCACAAGACACGCAACTGTACCTACTCGTATTGGTACATTTGGGGCATTGGTATTATTTAGCTCCCAGCCACTTTTTAGATGGCGCTTTCTTAATCTAATGTATCGTCGGTGGGGGGGAGGGGAGGTTGTGTGTGTCTCACCTGAGGCTGAGCAGCCCGAACAGCTCCCGCGGCAGCAGGCGCAGCTCGTTGTTGGCGAGCTCAAGGCGCGTGAGGGCGAGCGGCGCGCACGCGGCCGCGCCCAGCCGCGGGTTCACGCGCAGCGCCGCCGAGCGGATCCAGCTCATCCTGACAGACACACACACACGCACGTGTTCTATCCTCTTATCGTACACTTAATGGCCAGTGTCGGATTATTTATCACTTGTTTCGGTGTGGCCGTATATTCTTTTGGGTCCCCCCACCGTGCCTCGGCGAGCACGGTATCATAAGATCTGATATAATCGTTAGCTCTTGATAAGTAAATTGCTCTCATCCAATGAGTCACTGTTTCGCCCTTAGGGTTACGGAGGTCAGATGGCAATCGCTCTGTGTAAAAACTAGTAACCTGTCAAATCCGGACAAGAGTAATAAGCAGACCCTGGAAACTACGGATATTGAAGCTGACAGCTCCTCTCCATATCAAAAAAGCATCCATCATTATTGACTTACTAGAAACTAAGAACCATCAATTCGCACTAATTCATTTAATTAAGTTGCAACCTTATGACGCTTACTTCATTCGAATATATAGCAAACTTGTGACTAACTTCGTTTCGTTGCGTTATGCGAACTAACCGAAAGAATCGCCACCGAATCATTTGTCTTTATAGAAGTATGTAAGTAAGTCAATGTCAAACATATATATATAAATTATAAATTATTTTAAATGTTTGTATGTTTCTTTGTTTTTTTAAAAATTATACTTTGCGTGTTTTCGAAAATGAAGACGGGAATTTAAAATAGACAGTACCAGGCACTTAGAAATCTATAGGAGCTTATTCCGTACACATTGTGAGTGCATTGAACCCGTTAGCGGGACGTCGAGGTGATTGACCTTCTATATTCAAAAGTTTCTCTCACTTACGAATCTCCGATCGATATACTCGCTTGCGGGTCATGTTCTCCTGGTAGCTTCTCTTTGTTTTAAATTTTTTTTTTGACACAATAGTTTATTTACAACAGAGAAGTATAACTTCTTACCTACATAATAACTTCTTTTTCAATAAATCATCATGTAAGTGAAAATTTCTTAAGCCGCGTTTAGCGATTTTTGATATAGCCTAAAGTATGGGTTCGCATCACCGACATGCTTCACGTGACGTGACGTGACACAGATCCAAAGGGTATATCGATGGGTCATATAAAACGCGCCGGAGCTACCTGAGGTGCGACAGCTGGCAGCGCAGCTCCCGCCAGTTGATCATGACGGGCGTGGTGGGGCAGCGCGCGCTGTACGAGAGCGCGGGGTCCGCGTCGCGCGCCGCCAGCACCGACTGCGACACCAGCGACTTGTTGATCTTGTAGTCGGGGTCCGGGTACGCCTGCCGGGTTGAATGGTTACATAACCCCTCTGACAGGATCGAGGTTTATTTTTGACTACCCGCGGTTTCACCCGCGTGAATAACATGTTGTAATAAGGCACTTGTTATTTTAATAGAAGTAAATCGTTCCCGATACATTATCATCTTTAAGTTATTAGTGTAGACTCCGTAAACAAAAAGACTATATCTACTACTGCGACTATCTGTGTATTTATTTTGGCATTTCCTGTTGGAAATATACTTTAAAAATGTGTATATGCTTGTTAGCAATATACACATTTTTATAGTTAACAACAATTTTTGTTACTGAAACTGTTTCACTTGTCTCTTCTCGCGATGGTCGGACAACAAACGTGTGAATTGCTCCGAGGTTTTACTAACGAGCCCTCATGAACAATACAATATATCCCATTCCTCTTTTCGACATGGTCCTTCGAGCCGGATATGAGCCAGCTACCTGTAGATGTGTGTGTGCGGTACCTTGGTGGCGAGCAGCGCGGCGAGCAGCTCCGAGAGGCCGTGGCGGGCGCACTCGCGCAGCGCGCGGCCGCCCGCGTCGCTCGCGCCGGCCGCCAGCAGCATCTCCACTATCTGCACGTTCTTCGCCCTCGCGGCGATGGCGAGCGCCGTCCACGGCCCGTCGCCTGATCGTTACACAAACACATCAGTCTACCACTGGTGGTAGGCCACCACCACTGCTAAGCAGTGTGTTTTACATTACTGTGTTTTGGTTTGAAGGAAATTTCAGTAGTGAACCAATATATTTGTCGTTGTTAACGCGTGAGTGACACCTACAGATGTTGTGGCGCGCGCTCACAGGCTACGATAACTGCTTACCATCGGGTGGATCGTACACTTGGTTGCCAACTTAGTTGCCACATAAAAAAGTTTCTATACTAGAACTGGCTGTTCCCGGGGGTCCACTTGTGTTAATGTAGTTTTCCCTCGGTAACCCAACATTTTACCGGCATAAAATTGTCTTATAAGTTCAAGTATCCATCCATGGAATAAGTTATCACATTCAAATTTCGTACAAATTCGAGCCGACAGTGTGTGTGTGTGTGTACTTACGTTCATCGTTGTACGCGGATCGCGCGGGGGAGGGCGAGGGCGAGGGGGAGAGCGAGGCGCGGCTGCGCGTGATGGACGCGCTGCGCGACCTGCGGCGCACCTCGCGAACATCCGGCTCCTGAAAAAAATATTAAGCTAATAGAAAATCTTACGAAACCTCAATGAGTGTTTGTTTGTCTTGTGTGTGTATACTGTTAGTATTACAAAATATGCACGATTAATCTAAAATCTCATTACGTGTATGTATGAATACTAGGAGACGAAGAGGGAAATAGAGGGAGAAATTGGTCCTTCGTTTCTCACTTTAAAAACAATAACAAAGGTACAGCTAGCGTGCGTATACGTATTAATGGTCAGGAGCTGCTGCGTGCGCATGTGTATGTCATATGTGTATGTGTGTGTGTGTGTACGCTACCGGCGCCTGCGCCGTCGCGTCGGCGCGCGCGCCCGCCGCCAGCAGCCTCTTGAGCACGCGCACGTGGCCGAGGCGCGCCGCGCACGCCACGCAGCTGTCCAGTCCGCGCGCCGCCTCCACGCGCACCGCACGCACGCGCTGCTGCGCGGGGGCCGCCGGCTGCGGACACGATATACGCTATTCAATATGATGGATCATTGTACCGACAACCGATGGAGTAAACGGGTTCTTGAGTCGAGACAACGAAGCGTCAGACGTCTTCACACTCGGGGGAGCGATGATCTCCGAAGGGTTGCTGGCAAGAGCTGGATGAAAGCGGCCGAGGGCTGATAATTGTAACAGAGTCACGTTGACAGCACACTTGGCATTGGAAGGGCGGCCATCGGGGGCTATGTGGTCACCATTCGCACATGCATCCATATTTTCGGCAGATTTCATAGTTGTCATCGGATATTATTTTATTAATCTTTAATAATTGCCTCTGTTATATTATTGTAGAGTCGTTATAGCCGTGTGATTAATTAATTGACCGATAATCCACGCCATTTTGACCAATACATTGCAAATTAAAAGATGGAAAACCACTTTGATATGGGATAAGTCCCTATAAATAAATAAACGCTACACACTCGACGACTCTCGCTAGAATAGTTTAATATTCTATGTCCGAGTCCAGAAAAACACCCAAATTGATACACACGTCTATATGCCGAGTGTGAATCGAACCCGGAAGCGTTGTTTGTTTTATTTGGAGGGGTGGCATGGGGTGGGAAAGAGTGGCATGGAGTAATTTCGCAAGAATTGGCATCGAGTGAGATATAAAATGAATTATGTGGGAAATCTTCGTTCCCATCTCGACAAGTTTTATTTTATAATATCGTGATTGAATTGAGACGCTCATAGGAGAGTGCATCCACTGATCGGTAAACGATCGGTAGGTTAAGCAACTGTAGGTGCGGTCAGTCACTAGATTTCATCCGAGCGTCTCCGTGCTTTGGCGGGTTCGTAAAAAGTCTGTCCCGGTTGTTGACAATTTGACAATAGTCGACAAGTCAAGTCCTCGTCCTATACGGGCGACCTGAACAACTCTGACACTAGGTTGGTCACTGACCACTCGATGATAAGAAGAATGTCGTAATGGACACCGGTACTCACCGCATGCGGGCGCGCGCCGCCGGTGAGCTTGCTGACGATGGCGTGTATCCCGAGCGAGATGCCGGCGCGCTGCGGACTGAGCAGCGGCGGCTCCGGCGGCGCCTGCTGCTCGCCGGCGCCCGGGGGCTGGCGATACCGACTATATATTAACGCTACACTGGTGATAAGCCACTTACTGCGGCCGGCTAGGTAGGTACCGAGCATCAAGATCTTTCCTCCCACGTACGTGCAAACTCTGGAATAGTTTACCTCCCGAAGTCTTCCCTGCTCGATATGATTTAGAAGTCTTCAAGCGTCGAGTATATAGACACCTTTTCCCCAAAGGCCGGCAACGCATTCTCGACCCCCTTGGTGTTGTGGATGTTCATGGGCGATAGTTGCCACTTACCATCAGGTGGAGCTATCTGCTCGTTTGCCCCTATATGATATAAAAAAAAAAAAAAAAAAGGTACCACCGCAAAGCCGTATACTGTGTTTCGGTTTAAAGGATACTGTAGGTAGTGAAGTCGCTGGATGAATGAGATTTAAGAACCAATATTTCGAGATTAGCAACGCGTCAGTGACACCTAAATGGTGTTGCAAGCGCTCATAGGCTTTGACAATCGTGTGACTAGTTTGCCCCATATAAGGATAGCTTTTTTTTTTTTTTTTTTTTTTTTTTCTCGCCACAATATTGCACAAATGTTTAATATTGTGGGAGACTGGTGCCTAAACTAAGCACTAGGCCTGTATTTCAGGACACCAGGTCTCCCTCCTTATGTTTAATTTACATTTAATAATTTAGGATTGATACAAACACAATATAATCCTTATAAAAATAAAAATAAAAATAACAATAAATGAGTGACTCGAACTTAGGCTTAATTAATTAATCAATTACGTAGTGTTAGTAAAGTTAGTAGTTGTTTATTTATGTCGTGTATCTGATCTGTATAGTAGTTGTGTTGATGTTGGTGTATGTGTTGTGTGTTGCGTGTGCATGTGGATGTGGAGTGTTAGACGTTTCATTGCTAATTTATTTGTATATAATGTACTTGTGCTGTTACAGTTACGATACTATATTAGGGCAAAAGTAGTTTTTCAGTATCATCATAGTTAAGTTCTTGCAGGAAGGCATTAAGTTTCTTTTTGCACGTAATCTTGTTAAGGTGGAATATAGATAACTTCCTGTTTATTTTGTTATATAAAAAGCCTCCCAGATGACAGAAGAATCGATTTGAGAATTTTGTGTGGTGGATGTGGAGACGCTCCACAGGGTTGTATCGTCTTTTAGCATGTGATGTCAAGGTGTAGTAAGGCAAAAGAGAATGTTGTTTCAAGACGAAAGCTATATCGTGACACACCCAGACATGAAAATATACCTATATGTTCAATACAAGAGCGGGAATCGAATCCGCGACCTGTGGTGCTTAAGGCAAGTTCGCTACCACTGCGCCCCAAATTGTAGACAGTTGAAAGATGTAGTTGTCGCTTTCTATGCTTCTCCTTCTCTCGTCGCGCCGACCCGCTGTCGTCCTGCTGATTGAGGCGCGAACAATCGTCTAGTAGTGTAACATGTAGTGTAGTGTAGTGTAGTGTAGTGTAGTGTAGTGTAGTGTAGTGTAGTGTGTGCGTGCGGTACTCACCCGGTGCACGGGCACCGCGTGCGCCAGCAGCGCGTCCACGACGGCCGCGTTCCCGAGCGTGCACGCGACGTACAGCGCCGTCTGCCCGCTCGCGTCGCGCGCGTTCACGTCGAACGCGAAACGGTACTCCCACTTGCCGGTCGCGTCTCTGTGTTCAGAGTTATTATTGTTTATTATGCAACTATGACAACAGTGTGCGTTCTTTTTTAGAGTTCTGTAGTCACTGAAACCCCCTTGGTGGTCCTGCGGATAAGTCTACGTGATCCGGAAATTTGGTAACTCGCGCCGGTGCAACTCAAGCGCGCTTGCAAGCACCACCCCGTTTTGATATTATTGCCAACTCGTGGCCACGTCGGCCTCTACTTCTCCAAATGGGATCAGCCCTTTCCCGGTCCCGTTCGGTGGCCTCCTTCTTAACCATAACAATTGTTATTTCGCAAAAACGGAACTCTTATAATTCCGTCATGTTCTCGCAACTGTAACTTTTGAACTATGGGAGTCATTTCAGGTTGTAGAACATTAACAGAACTTTCAACGATAAATATTTTAAAGAAGGTAGGTCTACAAATTTTAGAGATATATAAGTTTCTCCCATAACTTTGTATTGTCATACTACTTTTAATAATTAATATGACATTACCAACTTCTTTTTGCAGTAGATTTTTCGAATAAACTCATATTTAACGCTGTGTATGGTCCACAACGCACTTGACTCCTAATTATTGTAACCCCATAACTAAACTTACGATCTACTAAAGAAAAATGGCAAAAAATCACGTTTGTTGTGTGCGAGGAGCCCCCTCAAATATATTTTTATTTCAATTTAATTAAATATCTTTAAAGTGAATATTGCCGGTATCAGTATAGAGCCACGTTTCTTATATGGGAGCCTCCATAAAATTTTATTTCATTGTGTTTTTAATATAGGATACAACTTGGTACCAGACAGACAGACAGACAGACAACGGAAATATAGAAAAATATCGGTCATAATATGATTTAACGTTATAAATTACTTAACAATATTGTTTAAGGAAGTCAGTATCGTCTCGTTGATAGCGATAAGATATCCTTGGCTCGTGACCCGTGCGTCAGAATTGTGGGTTAATGTGTTACGTCACTGCTGATAGCGTTCCTGTGAGAAGATCTTTGTAACTCAGTCCAGTCGAGGGTCTATCGTGGTAAATAGTAAGACTGTGGTAAATATATTTATATACTACTAATAATAAATAAAAGCTACACACTCAACGCCCCCAATTAGGATAGTTATATCCTGTGTCGGGGGTCCGGAAACATACACAACGACAAGGACAAACACACCTAGATCGGAACTCTTGCTTGGATTGTCAATACAAACATTTGCTCAGAGCGGGAAACGAACCCGCCACCTGTGAAGCTTAAGGCAGGTTCGATTGTAGGAGGGTGAAAATTTTGGGTTGTATTAAATTTATTATTAGTAAATATTGTTTATGTATTTTTAATGCCACATCGTAAAAAATTAAAAATTTGGGGTGTACCACTGCTTGGAAAATACTTAACCCCGTCCCCTTCTATGGATGTGCAAAATTTGGAAAATATTACGATCTATTTCTAATATAAGTAATGAATGTTCACTCACGTATAAACATTGAGCAGATGTTCAGGGTAGGGGTACTCCAGCAGCAGCGTCACGAGCGCCGGGTGGCCGCCGATACACGCCGCGTGGAGCGGGAGCCACTTCTCCACCGTCTCTTGCTGACAACAACACAAACAGCCTTCAGATATGATTACAACGTTGTGGCGCAGGAGTGGAACTCTTTTTTTTATGTTAGAAGTTGGCAAACAAGCATACGGCCCACCAGATGGTAAGTTGTTGCCGTAGCCAATGAGCGCGCGCAGCACCATTCGTAGGTGCCACTCACGCGTTGCCAACCTCGAGATATTGGTTCTTAAATCTCCTCTGCCTAGTAATTTCACTAGCGTAGAGTGCCCTTCAAACCGGAACACAGTAATGCCTAAGCACTACTATTTGGCAGCAGAATGTTTGACACTGCGGTGGTGCCTACCTCTTGCACCAAAAGACCTACCTCCAGTGTGACTGCACTGGTGGAATAATCTCTGATGTGACAGAGGTTATCCCAGTAACACGGTTGTAACAGTGGGCGATGGGACACACCCCGACGCCACGTAACTAACTCTTTCCGGAACGCTATAACTTTGACATCTTTTAGGCCAAAGTGAACAGACCTCCAAGGCAAACTTGTTCCATTTTAGACCTCATCTTCATCCATCAAGCGAGATTGAGGGCATACGTAGGCCTATTTTAGCCGCCCTAAGTGCCACAATCGCCGTGTCGTTTCCCACTCGGAGCAGATTGTATAAACCACGATGGCATGTACAACTCGCTACTAAGACTACAAGTTTCGCAAGTGTTCTTTATTCACTTTGCTTACCATTGCTGTATATGCTATTCAATATCCGGAGCGGTATAAGCTCACGCAGCAATGTGTTGAGAAACTTACAATATCGTCGTGTTCTTGGTACAAGTTTTTAGTAAATATTTAAATAAATAACAAGCTTTCATATTTCTAGAATCTTATTATTACGATTTCTGTAAATATTACTTGGTAGAAAAACTATGACCTTTTTTTCTGTTGTTGTCGGGGAGGAAATCTGTTCACAGATACCCGGTCTCCCCTTGGGGGGAGGACCGGGTTATGTGTGGTTCCATGACAGGTGTTCGGTCAAAATTTCCTCGGTGGCCGACTTCTTTTTTTTTTTATGTTAGAAATTGGCAAACAAGCATACGGCCCACCTGATGGTAAGTGGCTGCCGCAGCCTATGAGCGCTTGCAGCACCATTAGTAGGTGCCACTCACGCGTTGCCAACCCTGAGGTATTAGTTCTTAAATCTCGTTCGCCCAGTTATTTCACTAGCGTACAATGCCCTTCAAACCGGAACACAGTAGTGCCTAAACACTACTATTTGGCGGCAGAATGTTGGACACTGCGGTGGTACCTACCTAGCCGGCCTCTTGCAACAAAAGACCTAACACCAGTGTGATTGCACTGGTGGAATAATCTCTGTTGTGACAGAGGTTATCCCAACAGCGACTTCGGTGAAGAGAGGTTCTCTCGACACGGTGCGGGTCCCAGGGGGTGAAAGATCACCCCTCTGCGCTTTCATCGCAATCACGCACGGCAGTCTAGACCAGACGACTGCTGAACTCGTGCAAGCTGCTTAGCACGGACTCAGTGTCCTCTCCCTGCGCATCAGCGGTAGAAAGACTATGACAAGTTTATCTCACCTGTATAGCTTCCGGGAAGTGCTGTAGAAGCAGTTTAGCTATGTCCAGGTGTCCGTGATAGCAGGCGATGTACAGAGGTCCGTACCTCGTGACGGGGTGCGCTCGGCCGTCGGCGCCGGCCTCCACGAGCGCCGCCGCCGCAGCGGTGGCTCCCAGCTCTGAGGCGCTGGAGTTAAAACGATTTTTAAAGTTAATGCTTCAATAATTCTATATACGGTTGAACTTAATCATAGGAACGTGCCCTGTCCGAATCCTTAAAACTGTAACTAATTCCTCTCTGCTAAAACCAATGTCTGCAAACCATGGTTTATGGGTAGGCAGACTTCGTATTATTTCATACTAAATGTCTTAGAGATAGTTTCTTTTTTGAGCTTTTATTTTTAAAGAATTGCAAACCATACCATACTGCGTACAAAAGATAGCTTTTGTCACTCACACATATAACAACGTATTCGCCCCACCAGGTGTGAGGTTGGCCACGATCCCAGCAGCTGATCCGAGTTCAGACAATCTGGTCTGCAGCGCGGACGCGTCCCCTCGCGCCAACATCTCGCGTAGCTGAGCGTGCTGGGAGACGCGCTCCCTTTCCAATGCATCTGTAAAGAAAGAGAGAGAGACTGGTTATCGAATCGACGGTTCAAAAATTCTGAAAAAACATGCCAAAAATAAAAAAAATTGAAAAGTACATTTGAATCTTCAAGCGTTATCTTAGTATCGGAAATGTATTTCTATAGATAAAAATCGGCATGACATTTTTCTCTTCATTTCTCCTTTTAAAAAGTTACTCTTTTCCGATATAAAAATATTTTAAAACCTCAATATCTCGATAGTGGAAGAGCCAACTCTATCCAATTAAGAAATCATGTATGTTCTTCAAATACGTCACGTCACGTCACGTTAATAAATTGTAGAACTTTCCTCTATTTCCTAAGGTAATGCTAAGGACGTCCGAGTTCCAATGATGGCTCAATTCCTCCTGTTTAACCAGGAGATTTGAAAGGGAGTAGGTTTGAAGATATCGGATAGAGTCAGAAGGAAAACAAAAATACAGGATGTAAAGGAAAGGATAAGGCTACTTAAATGGCACTGCGCCGGACACATATGTAGGCTAGATAACAGATGGACAAAACGTTTGACGGAATGGCTCCCAAGGGATAGGAAACGAAGAAAGGGTAGACCGAACAAAAGATGGAGAGACATCTTCAGTCAACAATGTGGACCAATTTGGATGCGAAAGGCACGAGACCGAAAACTGGATTGATTTAGGGGAAGCCTACGCCGTAGAGGCGACTACAGTTAATATACAATTAAATATATATCTTAGACTAAATTTTTTTTTAAATAATTTTTCCATATATTATATAAGTAAGTTTAGTAAAAGTATTAATAATTAAGTAAGTTTTGTTAATAGTAGAATAAAGGCTATTTTTATCTTATTATATTTAACATTTGCAGCAGATCCCTCGTCTAGATTACTACAAGTGTACTTCCAGAGATTGTATTGGTGGTAGGGCTTTTGTTGCGCGAAACCGGTGGTGTACCACCGCAGTGCCAGTTATTCTATCGTATACATGGGCGTAGCCAGCATTTGGTCTAGTGGAGGGCTAAATCTTAAGGGCAGAGAGGGGCAAATGACTTTTTCCTTCAATAGGTATACTTTAAAAAGTTGAAAATGGCATTAAATTCGTGTATTTCTGAGTATTTAGTTAGGTCTAGGGCAGCTCCCCCCCACCCTGTTCTTACGTCACTACGCCCATGATCGTAAAGCAGTATAAAGTGTTTCGGTTTGAATGACACTGTAGCTAGTGAAGTAACTACGCAAACGAGTTTTAAGAACCAATATCGCTTAGTAGGCAACGTTTAAGTGTCTCTACGAATGGTGTTTCAAGCGGCTCATAGGCTACGACAACAGCTTACCACCACGATACCACGCAAAATTTAAAAAAACATACACAGCATATTCCATAATATATTTACATTAGTTACCAACCTGCCTGCCAAGGGTCCTTGACGTCGTCTATAAAGTACTGTGCAGCATCATAGGCATCGTCCGTCACCTTCTCTTGCGCCGTTACTTTGATATGATTGGCTGAACGTAACCGACGCAGCATTTTGAATTGACCAATGGCAGCACTTTGTTTAAGTTTGGGCACTTTTGATTGGTTGTTTATTGTTATTTTGACTGTTCACTTTAAATTGTGTCTAGGTTTTTTTATTGTGGTTTAATATGAGCTGCGTTTAAACTAAAAATATTGTTAACCGCCAATTTTGAGTAGACTCTCTTTAAGGCTCACTATGGACGTTAAATTAGATAAACATTCAAAAATACAGACTTTCAAATTTATTAGTCAATTTAAATAATCAATATCAAACATAAGAAGTGGACAGAAGTCTTTCTCTAAATATAAAATCATGAAATATCTATATATAAATGAATCCCTATATCCCTCGGTCACGCCATCACGCGTGAACGGTTGGACTGATTTGACTATTTTTTTGTTGTGTTTGTTATTGTCAGGAGAAGGTTCTTATGACAGAAAAAAAATAAAAAATTGCGCTGAAAATTAGAAAATTTAAAAATCGTTATTTAAGAAAACTTAACGACATTATTTTATTTAAATTATCCATGTTTTCACATGGCCACTAACATGTCGCCTGTTCCCGTGTCGGAAACCAACAATACTATTTATATACGCGCAAGAAAAAAAATTACGAACATTGTATATCATAAAGCATTAGAATAATAAACACACTTTTTTTTATTAATTATACCAATCGAATCGAATCGAATTAAATAATCATCGTTGAGACGGGACAACGTGTGTCCGGTCAGCTAGTACTTTTATCCCAGGGCACCATTGGTTGGGTTTACCGGGGCCTTCTGGTCCCGGTCGGTGGGGCGCGAAAGCGCCGCCGTGTATTGTATTTATGTATTATATGTATATATGCCGCCCAAGGTGAAAAAAAAAAAATAAATAAAGAAGGTAGTACTTTTATAATATCTAACTACTCCTATTTTATTCTCAACTATTCTAATACAATTATAACCGACTTTAAAAAATTAGTAACATCTCAAATCCGAACAAGAGTTACAAACAGACTCTAGATAAATACTCGTACAATACCAGGAATAATGCTACGAAGAAAAAAAATGTATATACACTTTAAAAGTAAAAAGTTAAAACGGGACGGTAATTGTTACGTAATTTAAGTAAAACTTATGCGCAAAAGATACTACGGCCCCTTCTACTTTAAATACACTTGAATTAATTATAGATAGTATGAATAAAAATTCCATTGTAATTTTGTATTCATTAACTTTTAATTCAAAATTTTCCACCATCCAAAGTCCAGTCCCTCAACTGGTAATAATCCTTTTATTGCAAGAGACCGGCTAGGTAGGTAGGTACTAGGTAGGTAGGTAGGTACTAGTGTTATTTTTTTTTTATTCGAAAAGCTTGGCAGATGACTACTCCACCTGATGGTAAGTGGGAATAAAGTCCAAACGCGAAGCCGGTTAACAGAGTTAGTGAATTTTTATTTTTTTATGTTAGAAGTTGGCAAACAAGCATACGGCCCACCTGATGGTAAGTGGCTGCCGCAGCCTATGAGCGCTTGCAGCACCCTTAGTAGGTGCCACTCGCGCGTTGCCAACCTCGAGATATTAGTTCTTAAATCTCGTTCGCCCAGTAATTTCACTAGCGTACAATGCCCTTCAAACCGGAACACAGTAGTGCCTAAGCACTACTATTTGGCGGCAGAATATTGGACATTGCGGTGGTACCTACCTAGCCGGCCTCTTGCAACAAAAGACCTACCACCAGTGTGACTGATTGCACTGGTGGAATAATCTCTGCTGTGACAGAGGTTATCCCAACAGCGGGCGATGGGGTCGTCACATCCCGACGCCGGTAAATGTGAATGCAACCGTGTTAGCCACCCTCGCCCTGCTTACCCGCAAGATGCCTCTTCACGCCTCGTTTGAAGGAGCCCAGATTGTAAGAAGGAGGGAACACGTGAGCCGGCAATGAGTTCCACTTTTTGGAAGTACGACAAAGAAAAGAATTGGCAAACTTCTTTGTTCGCGAAGGAATTGATGCCACAGTTAGACGGTGACATCGGAGACCGGCACGCGTAGTTCTTGTAAGGAAAGGGCAGGGAGGTATGATGGAGAATAATTCCTCTGAACACTCGCCGTGATACATTCGGTAGAAGGCGCCTAGGGCGGCAATCTCACGACGCAGTTGAGGGTTATTAGTTATTCTACCGCAAAGCCGTTCTGTGTTTCGTTTTGGAGAATATTATAGCTAGTGATATTAGTGTGTAAAAGAGATTTAAGAATCAATATCTCGAGATTGGCAACGCGTCAGTGACACCTACAAACGTATTTTTTTTATGTTGCATCATATCTATATATGCCTCGATGCCTGGAAATCCACTACAGCGCGATTCAGAAGGCATTTTCTCCCGCGCACAACCATTCTGTCGAATCAGCTTCCGCCGGCGGTCTTACCGAACCGATACGACTTGGGAACCTTCAAGAGTAGACCCTATTCCTTTCTTAAAGGTCGGCAACGCACCTGCATGCCCTCTGGTGTTGCAGTTGTTCATGGGCGGCGGTGATCACTTAACATCAGGTGAGGCCTCCTGCTCGTTTGCCCCCTCTGATATAAAAAAAATATACATACATAGCGGCTGACGATAGCAGCGCCCCCTAACTGAGCCTAATTGTGAGGGAAGGGTGACAATTATTGAATCACTAATGTTATAAGGGTCAAGATTTAGGGTTGTATGTATTTTTTAATACCACATAATAAAAAAATAAAATTTTGTGTAAAAGAATTTTTTGAGTTGGACAACCCTTAATATTTAGGAATATGAAAAATAGATTTTGACCGATTTTCAGAGTCGATATACACAATTAGCCGAGTACACAACATTTCATACAAATCGGTCGAGCCGCGTCGGGGAGTTTGGTAACAAACACCGCGACACGAAAATTATATATATTATTATATGACGATCGCGGCGCAGCGATAGCAAACCTGCCGTAAACACCAAGGTCGCGGGTTCGATTCCCGCACGAACCAAACGTTTGTATTGACCATACAGGTGTGTGTTCCGGTGTGTTTGTCCTTGTCGTTGTGTATGTTTCCGGACCCCCGACACATGTCGCTATCCCAATGGGGGGCCTTGATTGTGAAGCGTATATTTATTTATTATTTCCAAATAAAAAGAAACAAACAATTTATTTAACTGTCCACAGCCTGCAGCCATTACGCCAAGGTCCCGTTAGGTATGGTAAATTAGCTACATCCTGCCTCTTACTTGTAAGCACCTCTACTACTGACGGCTTCTAATCTTAAATAGCAACATTGAACAACAATGTACATTTGTTGTTACATATTCTAAATTTTCATAATAACTCTAACGATAAACTGAAGGACGCAGATCTGAAAGGGTTCCGCAGCTTGGTTATGAAGAATCTTAAGGGTTTTAAAAATAATAACGAATTAAAATCGATCGCAAAGATAAGTTGGTAATATCATAGTCATTATTAAAAGTAATATGAAAAACAAAGATATGGGAACAGCTTATATATCTCTAAAATTTGTAGACCTATCTTCTTCAAACCAAATGTGGTTGAAATTTTATTTGATGTCCTACAAGCTCAAATTTTTCCAGAATTTTAAATCCCATAGTTCAAAAGTTAGAAGGGGAGGACACAATCTTTATGACTTTAGGAGCTAATATCTCAACAACTACTGACTGATCAAACCTCCTTATCATTTTGAAAAACCGATCCAAAGATATCTCACACGTTGACTTCCAGAATCCTCCCGAACACACCCAAAAATTCATCAATTTCATAACAGACTTAGTTATCTCCTTAAAAAAAAGACAAAATATACAGTCGAAAAACAGAGCCATCGGTTTAGGATAGTCGGGTAAAAGGCAAAACGACTCGCCCGGAACTAACCGACGTAATATTCACATGATAATTAATTATGTACTTATGAGGTCCATGAACTGTCCTGCGTTTTTTAAATTGTATAACTTTTTAATGTGTTCCGTTAGACGGTTGGAACATTCAACTAATATTAAGTATTATCTTTTAACAGGAATTCCTTCAATAAAGATAATGCTACGCACATAGTCAAGGGCCCCCAATAGGATACTGATATCCTGTGTCGGAGATCCAGAAACATACTGTTGGCATAACCTCTGTCACAACAGAGATTATTCCACCAGTGCAATCAGTCACACTGGTGGTAGGTCTTTTGTTGCAAGAGGCCGGCTAGGTAGGTACCACCGCAGTGTCCAATATTCTGCCGCCAAATAGTAGTGCTTAGGCACTACTGTGTTCCGGTTTGAAGGGCATTGTACGCTAGTGAAATTACTGGGCGAACGAGATTTAAGAACTAATATCTCGAGGTTGGCAACGCGTGAGTGACCTACTAATGGTGCTGCAAGCGCTCATAGGCTGCGGCAGCCACTTACCATCAGGTGGGCCGTATGCTTGTTTGCCAACTTCTAACATAAAAAAAAAAAAAAATACACAACGACAAACACCCAGACCGGAGCACATGCCTGTATGGTCGAAATCGAAGCCGCCCCTAAGGCAGGTTCGTTCCACTGCGTTACAACGTCGTCTTCAAAAAGAGGTAGACGTCAATTTGCATTATTTTATGTTTCTTACCTCAGAACTCAGAAATTTATGAACTTCTTATTCTTAGCATTATCCCGGTATTTTACCCAGGGTCTGCTTGTTACTCTTATCCGGATCTGACAAGTTACTAGTTTTACACAGAGCGATTGCCATCTGACCTCCGACACCCTATGGGTGGACCAGTAACTCAATGGGTAAGAGCAAAACCCATCAAGAGTTAACGACTATTATCAGATGTTATGATAACAAGGATTTGCCTCCATCGTTGTTCTATTTCCATTTCAAAGAGTAAAAAATGAGGAATGAAGATTTAATAGGCTCAAACTCTTAATTATCTATGTTTCCAACCTCAGCACTGACTCATTTATGAACCGATTTTTAAAATATTTTAAAATCCCTAATTGCATAGAAATCTGTGAATATATAGTATTGTGATGTTTCGGTTCGGATGGGGGTTCGGAAACATACGAACTAAAGCTTAACCACCCAAACTGATGAACACTTGTTTGGTTTCCAACATCTGTCCCAAAAGGGAAGCCAACTCACGAATTTACAGCGTCTATATAGATGTGTTCATGAATTAGGTATATATGAAAGTACGACAGGAACACGTGACTCATTTATAATTATTGTAATAATGCGCCTTATACCACGGAAGCAAGGAATTCAACGTCTAGCTCGTATTAATAACAGTCAGGTAATGTGACACCAAAAGCGTGTTTGTTACGTTTATGTAAACAATGAAGAATGTAGGTGCAAGTGTAGGTGCAAGTGTAGGTGCAGGTGTAGGTGCAGGTGTCAGTGCAGGTATTGTAAAGGTGAAATTGTAACGAAGTAGATATTTTTATGTGATGACAGCTGGAAAATAAGCACACGGTCCGCCTAATGGTAAGCCGCCACCGGGAGCTATGAACGTGCTCGATACTTGTGCGCACGCGCGGGAAAGAATGAAAATGGGAGATTGGGCCTCTGGTGTTTTCATTTATCGCACGAAACGCAACAGTACTAACTCCGATTTTCTGTAAGAGGGTAGTACTTCCCGGTCGAGCCTGCCCAATTTGTGCTGTAACAAGCATGGCGCTACTATGACGAAAGAAAACGTAAATTTGTGATTGTAATTGTGAAATTATAAGTAAGGGATTCTTTTTGCCATTTGGTTACGGAACCGAAAACAAGTACAATACATGACAATATAGAAGACCAAAACGAACCTGCATCTCTTGCGTTAGACGTCGCCTGTTTTATCGCTAAGCTATTTAAGCTTCACTACATATTATAAAACAATGTCGCTTTCTCTGTCCCTATATCCGTATGTATGATTAAATCTTTAAAACTACGCAACGGATTTTGATGCGGTTTTTTAGATAGTTTTTAATAGATAGAGTGATTGAAGAGAAAGGTTTATATGTATAATAACATCCATTAAATAGTGGAGAAATACTGTTATTTTTGAGGTTTTTAATGTGATGTTGTAAATAATTACATTTTTTCCGCTTACATTGCAACAAATGCAGGCTGAAGCCTAGGAGATTTATCAAAATAATATATTTTATATCCATGCGAAGCCGGAGCGGGCCGCTAGTAAATTATAAACAGCGTGTCACGATGCGAGGTTTTCAAGTTCAAGGTTAAGTTTTTAGTATTTTCGACCCAAACGACATTCTAGAAGCTTCTTGAGTTATATTAACGTCGGTGATCTCATATTGTTATTTATATAAACACTATAATAAGAATTATTTCATGTTATTATTATGTTAATTATCATGTTTATTTCTAGAATGTCTAATAATAGATTTAAGAAAAGATAAGTTTGCTATTTTGGGATCCTTAGCGCGGCAAACAGAACTTTTAAATTATTTTTAGAAACTCAACGGTAGATGGGCCGACTTGTAACACGCGAGTTGCAGTTCCATTAAATATTAAATCGAATCTATCTTATACCTTTAAACGATAAATTGTTATATATATATAATCTGAATCTCGAAAACGGCTCCAACGGTTATCATTAAATTTAGTATGCAGGGGGTTTCTGGGGCGATAAATCGATCTAGCTAGGATTAATTTTTGGAAATTGTCGTTTTATCCGTGTTTTCTACGAAAACGCCGGTTCGAGTCCAGTCCAGATGTCTCCAGTCCGATTATTTTAGTATTTTTTCAAGTTCCTTCCTTTGTGAGAAAAACTATTATTATCCAAAAACACGACGAGACAAGCTCGATCATCCATCCATCAGGTACTATATAAAACAAAATGCTAATCACTAAGCGGCCTTCATTAGGATAGTGATAACCTGTGTCCGGGATCCGGAAACATACACAAGTACTAGGACGAATCGGTGGAGCTCCTCGGCCGGGAAAAGATTGACAGTCCAAGCGGGGCTCAAGTTGAATTCGTCCCAGGGTTCTCTTGCGAGGTCGAGCCTAGGCTTGGGACATCATCGGGTGGGAAGAGAAGTTCCTGTCAGTAAAGTCCAAGTATCCAAAGAATCCTCAACAGCTCAACGGTAAAAGGCCTGACTTCGCTCACTTAACGCGAGAGTGGCGATTCGATCCTGACCCCTTTGGGCTATTGACTAAGCACATATTGTGGTCTGTTTGTATTTCTCCTTGCCTTTGTATGTGTTTGCGGACCCCCGACACAGGATATAACTATCCTAATGGGGCCGTTGAGTGTGCAGCTTTTATTTATTATGTTTTAAATTTCCAAAATCGTATGGCATCATTTTCATCATCATTTTTAAAGTCGGCTAAAAAATAAATACAGTGTATTTGCGGAACCGCCTTTTAAAAACAGGATTTTTTTACCGAATTTTATCTGATATTAAATACTTTTATATATGTTAATTCAAATCGTCGACCGGTCCTCGTCATATCGAGATGTGGAGATCAATAACCTTGAAATGTGCAATGGAATATTATAATATATACATTAGTTATTCTGGAAAAATTATATGCGATGCAGACGGAGTACACTGTTCTTTACGCGTTTCTGGGGCTGCAAAGGATTCTGCTTGACTTTTTATGTAAGAGGGTGCAAACGGGCTTTTTTATGTTACAAGTTGGCAAACAAGCATACGGCCCACCTGATGGTAAGTGGTTGCCGTAGCCTATGAGCGCACGCAGCACCATTAGTAGGTGCCACTCACGCGTTGACAACCTCGAGATATTAGTTCTCAAATCTCCTCTGCCCAGTAATTTCACTAGCGTACAGTGCCCTTCAAACCGGAGCACAGTAATGCCTAAGCAGTACTATTTAGCGGCAGAATATTCACCTGATGTTAAGCGATCAACCCATGAACATCTGCAACACCAAAAGGCATGCGTTGCCGACCTTTAAGGAAAGAATCGGCTCTTTTCTTGAAGGTTGCCAGGTCGTATAGGTTCGGAAAGACCGCCGGCGGAAGTTGGTTCCACAAAGAGGTTGTGCGAGGAAGAAAATGTCTTCTTCTTGACTTTTTCAGAGTTTATTATTAATTTTCGCCTAACTTCACACGGGTACTAGACTCTACAGTTGCGGACTAAGGAAATGCAACACTTCCGATAAATTGTAATCAGTTCGTGTAATCGGATTGTAATTCTTTTGATATATAGAAAGTGATTAATCCGTCAAATTAAAAAGTACCGGAAGTGTTACACGTTATTAAAGTTCCGTAGTCAAATAGCAAAAACGGAACTCTTATAATTTCGTCACGTCCGTCGGTCCGTCACTTATTTGTCAGATTACTTTTAATAACTACTATAAAATTACTAACTTATTTTTGCAGACGATTTAAATTGGTTATTATTTTTAAAGTCCTTAAGATTCTTCATCACAAAGCTGCGGAATCCTTTAGTTTAAGCTTTGCATGGTAACTGGCATACATATATAGATTAAAGATCTATCACAGTCTTCTGTCTCATTCACTTACACACTATTCATATTATGAGATTTAAAAAATCTTTAAATTTTTCTTTCATACAAACCCTGTCCTTTCATTAACGAGCAAGAAAAAATATTCATTGGTGCAGCCCGTCGGAAGTTATGCGCGTACATACATTTCGGTGATTTTTCAATAATTACTATGAAATTACCAAGTTATTTATGCGATCGATTTTAATTCGTTATTTTTACACTCCTTAAGATTCTTCATCATCAAGCTGTCCGTGGTCCACAACGCACTTGATTCATATTATTTATATAGATAGCTAATTATGGTCGGAATTTCGACCAATTGTTAATAGAAATTTGTGAATAATTCTAGTACAAATGTTTTTTGTTCACTCATGCATGGTTGCGAAGGTCAGGTAAGATTGGCTCGGAATAAAAACTTGTTTTAAAGTATAATTATGTAGTCTGCGAATTTGAGTTTTTGATATAAATTAGAATAAGTTTTAGTGATAAAAAGTATTGTTGTCACGGGCCGGCTCGATCAGGAAGTAATACCTTCTAACAGGAACTACTACTTCTACTGTTGCGAGGGCCGGAGGCCCATGTCTCATCTCCTCTGTTCCCTTCCTATTATACCTTCTCAACCATTCCCTTTTATCCATTGGGTTGACAGCGCGCTTGTGATACTTTCAAGTATCGCAAGTAACGGTGACTGCTTACCATCAGGCGGACCGTATGCTTGTTTGCCAAACGTTATGAAATAAAAAAACTACTAGTTCGCCCCTCTCTCACCTCCGTCCCTCGTATCGGCAACAAGCTTGTAATAGCACTGGTGTTACAAGCGTCTATAGGCTACAGTAACCTCCTTAGAACGAGGCGCGAAGAGTTATTATTAGCCACTCTCGCGTTACGACTCTACTTCATAAATGAAAAAAAGGCTTTCCATCAGGCGGCTCGTATGCTTTTTTGCCACCTGTGTGGCATAAAAAAAATGACATACAATAGTAATAACATTTGCCTACGGTTTTACCTTTGCTTAATTTCTGGCCTTGACAATACACACAATACATAACGCGGGGACGCACGCCGGGTATCCAACCGTAAAAAGGGACATCCGGCGCAGGCAGTTAAAGCTTACTATTTCCTGGGGTTACGTCATGGAATGCCGAAAACAGCCACCTGTTGGTAAGAAGTTATCATAGCCTATAAGCGCTTGCAACACCATATATTTGTAGGTGTCACTCACGCGTTGCCAACCACGAGATATTCATTTTTAAATCTCTTTTGCCCACTATTTTCACCAGCCACCTTCCACCTTCGGTTTGCAGTAACCTTCAAACCGAACCACAATATAGGTTTACGGTTGAATAACTGACACTGCTGTGGTACATACCTCACCGGCCTCTAGCAAAAGGCCTGACACTTTTCTCTCCATTGGCTACCTTTGCTTTTAATAACCAAAGACTTAAATACCTTTCAAGAACCAAATTTTATATTAAAAATACAATTGTAAAAAACATATATTTGAAAAGAGTAACTGTCGAGTTTCTTGTCGGTTCTTCTCGATAGAATCAACCTTCCGAACCGTCGGTAGCGCTTGACTATTCAAAAGTACTTTTTAAAACTCTACTTGAATAAAAATAATTTTGATTTTGATTTTGATTTTGAATATCGGGTGCGCGGACGGTATCACCACGCCGGTCGAGACGCCTCGTTCGTACCGGACAAGGCTCTGCTACTAATTGTAAGCCTATTTCTAATTGCATTACAATTCTACGTCCGCGTACGGCTTTACCACGTGACACTAGCACATGGTGTATATTAGCTTCTTAACATTTTCTATGTAAGAATGTTTATGTAATCGTTTTACCAACCGCCCCGACCTCGTTAGCTTCACTTTCATTAAGATTACAATAAACTGTCCTAACTTATACTATAACACGATTAAGCTACGCTTTCACGCTTTAACTATGCCCAAAGCCGACCATATTTGCATTTTTTTACGGTTGGAAAACAAGCACCGCAACTTATAAACGCGCCTCATACTTGGACGCAAATAAGAAATACCATGTCAACCCACACAAATGTCATTTCGAGAAAAACGCGTTTGAAGATTTTTAACAAGTGGCTGTATATGAATTTTTTATGTATTGGTCAAGTTTTTGGCAATTTCAGATTTATGTAAGTTATTTTTACTTATTTTCATAAAAAATAAGTATACAAACTGCATATTTCGTATATAATATAACCCAAAACATTTAACATAATACATAGATTACATGATTGCAAAATGGCCTTTTTAGAAGTTTTAAAGCTTAAAACCCTACAAATATTATAGAAAAACTAGCGGACCCGGCAGACGTTGTCCTGCCCCGAAAAATCTGGGACCCGATAGCAGCGCCCTCTACCCGGTGAAAGTTTTTGATTGACTAATAAGGCTATTAAAAAGCAGGGGTTGGTGATAAAAAGTGAAAATTTAGGGTCGTATGTATTTTTCAATGCCACATAATAAAAAAATAAAAATAAAAATTTTATCTAAAAATTAAAAAAAAAATTGTGGTGGACACCCCTTATCACTGAGGGGTTTGAAAAATAGATAGTAGCCGATTCTCAGACTTACTCAATATGCATTAAAAATTCATAAGAATTGGTCAAGCCGTTTCGGAGGAGTATGGGAACGAACATTGTGACACGAGAATTTTATATATTAGATGTTCTTCAGCCACTTACCAACAATTCTGCATATATAACTCAGTTTTTTCAATTTTGTGGGTTGACATGGTATTGCTTATTTGCGTGCACTTGAAGTATCACATGCGCGTTACCAACCCGAGGGTATGTGTGGGATGGGTACAGAGGGGATGGGAGATTGGGCCACCCGGCACCGGCGCTCTCATTCATCGCTCGAAACGCAACAGTGCCTTCTGATTTTCTGATTGTCGAGCCGGCCCATGTGTGCCTTCTGATTTTCTGATTGTCGAGCCGGCCCATGTCTGCCTTCTGATTTTCTGATTGTCGAGCCGGCCCATGTGTGCCTTCTGATTTTCTGATTGTCGAGCCGGCCCATGTGTGCCTTCTGATTTTCTGATTGTCGAGCCGGCCCATGTGTGCCTTCTGATTTTCTGATTGTCGAGCCGGCCCATGTGTGCCTTCTGATTTTCTGATTGTCGAGCCGGCCCATGTGTGCCTTCTGATTTTCTGATTGTCGAGCCGGCCCATGTGTGCCTTCTGATTTTCTGATTGTCGAGCCGGCCCATGTGTGCCTTCTGATTTTCTGATTGTCGAGCCGGCCCATGTGTGCCTTCTGATTTTCTGATTGTCGAGCCGGCCCATGTGTGCCTTCTGATTTTCTGATTGTCGAGCCGGCCCATGTGTGCCTTCTGATTTTCTGATTGTCGAGCCGGCCCATGTATTCTGAGAGGAGCTGGGAGACTCTTTTACTACAAAGCGGTACAAGTTAATTTCATGGTCAGAGTGTCTACAACGAGACCGAGAATACCGTTAAAAATTAATAATAAATAAAATATCGGCACAGAAGTGACTTTTGTAGCAAAAAATAATAATTTTTTGCTTTTAAGTTTATTTTAATATTACTTATAATAACTTTTGTTTTATCTCATTTGATATTGATTGATTGGTTGTTTCGTTTTAGTGGCAACCTTCGATCATCATCAGGAGTTCCACGTCATTTTAATAGATCCCTCGATTCCTGACCATATTAGCACTGGAGCAACCGGAAAGTGAACCCTTTCAAATAAGAAAAGAATCATACAAATCGGTCCAGCCATCTCCGAATAATGGAAATCAGTCTCACCCGCGACTCGATCGTTATTCGAATCGCGACAGAAGCGGGTCTTTTCATCGAGATATGAAAAATATATTGAGAATTGAGATCCTCCATTTTCAAAGTCGGTTAAAATCGCAATTCAAATTTTTTTTTTTTTATGTTAGTAGTTGGCAAACAAGCATAAGGCCCACCTGATGGTAAGTGGCTGCCGCAGCCTATGAGCGCTTGCAGCACCATTAGTACGTGCCACTCGCGCGTTGCCAACCTCGAGATATTAGTTCTTAAATCTCGTTCGCCCAGTAATTTCACTAGCGTACAATGCCCTTCAAACCGGAACACAGTAGTGCCTAAACACTACTATTTGGCGGCAGAATATTGGACACTGCGGTGGTACCTACCTAGCCGGCCTCTTGCAACAAAAGACCTACCACCAGTGTGACTGATTGCACTGGTGGAATAATCTCTGTTGTGACAGAGGTTATCCCAATAGCGGGCGATGGGGTCGTCACATAAATAAAATACTCTACAGTCGTGTGTGACATGATTAAATTGTATCAAAATGATTAACAACTTTCGTAATATCGTCAACCCACTCGCGTCTCGTGTCTTGTGAAAGCAACGAAAACATACCGGTCTAGAGCATATTATGTATGTTTTAACATTAGTGGTGTGCATTGCACCAGAATTATATGAAACTAGCGACCCGCCCCGACTTCGTCCGGGTGCATAGTATATTGTTCCGTGTATCCCGTTACCGTGGGAGCTTTAAATCCGTTCTTGGTACTTCCACTTATAAACTATCTACCTGTATACAAACATTAAGTAATACATTTTTTCTATACGAACTTCCCTACCTATCGATTCCATACAAACCTGGTATTTACTGTTAAAATTAAAATTTAGTTTATATTTAATATTTTCTGTCATAAGAACCTTCTCCTGACAATAACAAACACAACAAAAAAAATGGTGAAATCGGTCCAACCGTTCACGCGTGATGGCGTGACCGAGGGATATAGGGATTCATTTATATATATATAGATATTTGAAATTATTATTGTGTGCATTGCACTATAGATAAAGATTTTTTGAGTGTATTGCACAAGAAACAAAAATTTATAAAAATCAAAATAAATATTTCCATGTGTTGCACCAGAGACCAAAATAAAAAAATTATCAAAACTAATATGTAATTAAATAAAATTAAAGAAGGGAGTTTTTTTTCGAAATGATAATCATTCTATTGACACTTATGCTTTTTTTACAATAAAATACATTGTTTTTTCTTATTTACACTATTCTTAATTTTTAAACAAATACTTATTTTTAATTTTTAGTTGGATTTTTAAATTATTAAATAATATATATAATGATTATATATAATTATTAATCAAAATCGTGTTAAAAGGTTCCGTTACATACATATGAAGCTAATGAAAACGTGATAAAAAAAATAATAAAGCCTCAATAGCTCAAAGGTAGAAGGGTCGACTCCGCTGCGTTAAAGCGAGAGTCTCGGCTTCGATCCGGACCCCTTGGGCTATTGTCGTACCCACTCCTAGCGCAAGCGCAGAGCTTATTTGGAGGGGCAATAGGAATATTAGTAATGCCTTTAGGAATATTAAAATTATGTATATTGCACCAGAGTTAAAAATTAAAAAAAGTTGTTTTTAAACACGTTTATCTCTGAAACTATTAATTCAATTTAAAAAAAAACAGTTTTGTTAGACAACCTAGTCATTCTATGTAACAAGCTATAAAAAAGCTGAGATGGCTCAGAGGATGAAAACGTAGAATTTAACCGTAGGTCACGAGTTCAAATCTGGGCAAGCACCACTAAATTTTCGAAATTCTAAGACATTTATATCCGCCAATATGCAGTGGAGCAGCGTGGTGGATTTAGCTCTAAATCCTTCTCGACAGGAGAGGAGACATTTGCCCAGCAGTGGAACATCAACAGGCTGTTAATTTACTTTTTTTAACAAGCTATATAACATCACGCTACAACACCTAGGAGAGGAGGACTGGATCCTTCTTCTATAATATTTGTATCATTTTAATTTAATTATTTATGTTTAAAGTGAATATATAACTATATAATCTGTGAAAAATATCACGTTTGTTGTATGGGGGTACCCTTTAATGGTTATTTTATTCGGTTTTTACTATTTCCTGTCATAGCGGCAACAGTCTAACTATCACGGTTCTTGAGATACAACCTGGTGATTAACGTAAGGACAGCAAAGTCTTAGTAACAGGGTCCCGTTTTACCCTTTGTGTACGGAGCTCTAAAAACTATTCAAACCCCATACCTTGATACGCATATATAAAACAAATAAACTAAAAGTTTATCCAGGATACGAACTATATCCGTGACGATATTACATCCAAATCGTTCCAGACGATGCACAGATTACAATGCACAAGCTCGCTTACAAAAAACCTATTTTATATTTCCTAACATAAATAACACTGTCAAAAAATAATTCAATTATGTCCTGATGCGATTAAAAAAATGCATTTAAACACTTTATTTTAAATATGAATCGTTTTTAAAAACAATAATGTTTACATTTTTTATCACTTATCACAGTAATTATAATAAATTATTATATTTATAACTGCGCTTGTATTGCGTAACGCGACCGCGTCGCTTCGTACAAAGCGTTCAACTGATCCGTGGCCCGTGAGCCGATATACCAATGGTTCCCAATCTTTTTCAGTCCGCGGCCCACATAAATGTGGACCATTTTGTCTCGGCACCCTAACCTATCTAGCTCTAAATAGATAGGTACAATGATGACATGGGTGTAGCGAGGTAGGAGCAAGGGTCAGCTGACCCACCCTAAATCTTGGGTAAATGGACGAATATATATTTGAACTGTTTAACGCTTTCTCTGTCCCTATATCCCTATGTATGCTTAAATCTTTAAAACTACGCAACGGATTTTGATGCGGTTTATTTTTAATAGATAGAGTGATTGAAGAGGAAGGTTTATATGTATAATAACATCCATTAAATAGTCGAGAAAAAAATTTTGAGGTTTCTAATGTGATGTCGTAAATAATTACATTTAACGCGTGCGGGCCACGGGCAGTAATGAATAAATCAAAACTACTGGATCGATTTTAATCATTTTTTCAGTGAATTACATAGGCTATATATTTTATACCCGCGCGAAGCCGGAGCGGGCAGCTAGTAAATAATAAACCAATAAACGCTACACACTAAAAGGCCCCAATTAGGATAGTTATATCCTGAACCCACTAACCCGCGACCTGTGGGGCTTGAAGCAGGTTCGCTAACACTGCGCTACAACGTCGTCACTAAACAATATGAATCCAATCTTTTTATTTTTTAAAATATAAAATTAACACACAACATTCAAGAGAGACATGTCGATATACTTGGTTCAATTCAGAACTCATCCGACCTTGAGACAAGCGGTTGCACTTTATTTTGTTATTTGGTAAGTTAACTTGTCGGTGAATAGTAAAGAGAATCGCTTCAAGGCGCCGAGGCGCACACTTTGGGAACCACTACTCTATACTGTATAGTGAAGTCGACAGAAGTCATTAATATCAATAATTGTGTATGTGACGATAACTATTTATTTGATTGTAAAGAGTAACCGACTTAATCGCATAAGTTCTAAACTATGTAGTTGCGGGTTCGATGCTGACCCTCTTGGGTTGTTTCACCCCTCCGATCCTGCTCGACGACGACGGTGGACATGTGGGGAACCTGTGCGTGCCAATTACGTCCTAAGCCGTAGTCTCAACGCGCCGGAGTCATCACAAAAATGTGTGGGATGACAGAATTTGAAAAGAAGGTATGTTAATGAGTGAGTGAAAGGGTGCGAGAGTAAGAAGGATGGATATAATTGAGGGGAAGATCGCGATTATGGCTTTATTCTGTACCACCGCAGTCAAAATATCCAGTTTCTTGTAATTAAATATAATGGTCCCCCATTATATTAAATTTTATTTTTAGTATTTGTTCTTTATACACATTTTGAAAACATTTCAAATATCTATTACGAATCTTGAGATAGAGGCCGCTGACAGACAGGCGGAGGCTTAATAATAGGCTGGTAAGGCTTAAAAGGCCCGACTGGTTAACAACCACCATAAGTTGGTGAAAAACTCGTGAAGCGACTGCTCGTCAGCTGCGTTTCGAGGTCTGCTGGCGTATAACCAGTTGAATCCTAAAAAAAGGGCAGAAACGCACCTGCATAACCTCAGGTGTTGGAGATGTTCATGGGTGTCCCTAATTGCTTAACATCAGGAGCGCTCTGCCAGTTTGCCTCTGACTTTAAAAAAAAAATTGGGTTCTGTTAAAAAGTATGTATTTATAGAGTGCCCGACATAAGTGGACGCAAATAAGCAATACCGTGTCAACCCACACCAATGTCATTTCGAGAAAAACACGTTTAAAAATTTTGAGCAACTTGCTTTATATGATATTTTTTTATGTATTGGTCAAGTTTTTGACGATTTCAAGATGTAAGTTATTTTAATTATTTTCACATAAAATAAGCATACAAACTGGATATTTCATATATAATATAACCAAAAACGTTTAAAATAATACATAAATTAAAAAAATTGCTTTTTCGGCAGTTTTAAACCTTAAAACCCTACAAATAATAAAGAAAAATGTTCTTCAGCCGTTTACCAACACTTCTGCATATATAACTCGGTTTTGTAGGTTGACATGGTATTGCCTATTTGCGTCCAAGTATCGTTTGAGCATTCAACGTTTAGCAATACGCAGTTGTCGTTCATAGTGTCGTTTTTCATAACATCAAAACACTCCCGACCTTCAAACACATTGAATATACACTTCCGTCACGTCACCGTCTATTGGATTACTACACTTCGATAGCTAATGCTTGATTTAATTATGTAATTAATAGCACCGCAGTAGAGCCATGCTCCTCCCAGCACAGGTGGGATAAAGTAACAGAGTACTGTTGCGTTTCGAGTAGTGAGAGCGCCGGAGGCCCAATCTCCCACCCTTCCCTTTTCCCTTCTAAATTCAAATTCAAATATTTTTATTCAACGTAAAAGTCAGTGCTACCACCGGCTCTAAATCTAATCCTCTACCTCAGAAGAGCCGGCGAAACAAACTCAGGGGGAAACTTCTCTTATCACTATGGTTGGTATCGCGCTCGTGATACTTCAAAGTATCGCGCGCGTTCATAGGTAGCGGTCACTGGTTGCCATCAGACGGGCCGTATGCTTGTTTTTTTTATTTGACGTTGTGGCACAGCGGTAGTGAACCTGCCTTAAACGCCACAGGTCGCGGGTTCTATTCCCGCTCGGAGCATAATTGTATTGACCATGCAAGCATATTTTCCGGTCTGGGTGTATTTGTCCTTGTCATTGTGAATGTTTCCGGACCCCGACACAGGATATTACTATCCTAATGGGGGCCGTTGAGTGTGTAGCGTTTATTTATTTATTTTTATTTTATGACTTTAGGAGCTACTATCTCAACATGTACTGTCTTAATCAAAAAGTACAAAATAAAACGTCTTTATTATTTTTAAAGACCTCTTCAAAGATACCTCATACATTGTCGTACGCTGAATTTCTTTTCAACCCTCAGTTACATGTATGGACCGCTGTCCTCAAGTTTTTAATATTATAGTATTTCACTACAAAACCTTATAGCGGTTCATAGAATACACCAATTTGCAAAATGTCGTATAAATAGAGCCATTAGACTCCGATTAAAATGACTGTTGTCATACGTAACTTACGTTCCGTTTTTCGCCATTTGCCTACGGAACCCTAAAACGTAGGCTGCTTGATTGCGAGCCCTGCAGGTGCGTGGCTAAATCGTCTGTCTATTGTAGAGTATGACACCTGGATCTTTAGTCTTATGAAGTATAAGACGATTGACACCGTTGTGGCGTTGTGGGTAGCAAGTCCGCCTTTAGCCTCGACGGTTGCGGGTTATATTCTGCTCGGGCAAATGTTTGCATTGATCTTGCAAATATCTGTTTCAGTCTGGGCGTTTGTTCCCGTGCCTCGGAGAGCTCGTTAAGCTGTCGGTCCCGGTTGTTATCATAACATCTGAATCATCATCGTTAACAATTGATAGGTAAATTGTCTTATCCAATGAGGTACTGGTTCGCTCTTAGGGTTGCGGGGGTCAGATGGCAATCGCTCTATGTAAAAACTAGTAACCTGCCAAATCCGGATAAGATTAATAAACAGACCCTGGGTATATAAACGTAAGACGATCGAGATGGGGATGATCGAATTAAAAATTATTGTTATAATTCGGATTTAGTTAAATAAGAAATGTTATGTAACACCGCGTAGGGGAACCGGAATCGCGTCAAGGACGGTAGCAGCGACACCGGCCGCGGACCGGAGCGGCGTCGTGCGCTTATAGGATTTACATAATCTCAACAAGTCTATTCTATATCCTTCTTATATACTTACATCAATATATGTATATAAAACTCCAAGACTTGACTGACATATCAACGCCTAGCTTAAGCTTAACACCATTTTTTTTATTTACGAAGTTGGCAAGCAAGGACACGGCCCACCTGATGGTAAGCGGTTGCCGTAGCCTATGAGCGCGCGCAACACTATTAGTAGGTGTCACTCACGCGTTGACAACGCGAGATATTGGTTGTACAACTTCCTCTGGCCAGTAATTTCACTAGCCTATAATGCCCTTCAAACCGCAACACAGTAATGTCTAAGCACTACTATTTGACGACAGAATATTTCACACTGCGGTGGTACCTACCTAGCCGCTCTCTTGCAACAAAAGACCTACCACCATTGTGACAAATTGCACTGGTGGAATAATCTCTGCTGGGTCAGAGATTATTCCAACAGCGGGGGATGGGGTCGTCACACACCGGGATACACACACAATGATGGTTACTTCAATATTTCACCATGCAGAAAATTATTGTCGCACCGCATATAAAAGGACGAATCTTTGAAATCCGACGTAGTAGTTACAGTGCTGTGCAATTTATTGTGTTATCTAGTAAAGAGATTACAAGCATTGTTGGTTACAATAAGTTGTTTATAATGTTAACCTACTTGGATGAAATTGATAAAGGCTTATGGCTAGCCTTAAGTTAGTTTGATTCAAAATTAATACTGATAAAACCACAGGCATGGTTTTATATATATGTATATAACTTGACGACTTGAATGACATATCAAAGCCCAGCCTAAACTTAGATAGTGAACTTATCACATGTTTTGATTTTAAAAACTTTAAGAAAGGATTTTTCGAAATTCACCCTTAAGGGAGTAAAATAGGAGTTAAAAGTTTGTATAGGAAGTCCGCCGTTTTTGAAACTAGAAGCATTAAACTTTTTTTGGCGTATAATTAAAGATAACACACATACATTAAAGACAACACACTTGTTTTAACATTTTCTAAAATTCAACCCCCGAAGGAGTGAAATGGGGGTTCAAAGTTTGTATTAAAACCGTTATTCAGCAGGCCCCTGGCAGAAGCTAGTACAACAATAAAAACGTTTTCACATATCTGTATATTTCATATGTTTGATATTTAAATATTTTTGGAGACTAAAAATAAGTATAGCATTTAATAAAACAGAATTGCTTTATAATGTCCCTTTTTAAGCATGTTTGTTTGTGTACGAAGCCGTCAAACAACATTTTTTTTATTAAAGAAGTTGGCAAGCAAGGGTACGGCCCACCTGATGGTAAGTGGGTGCCGTAGCCTATGAGCGCTTGCAGCACCATTAGTAGGTGCCACTCACGTGTTGCCAACGAGAGTTATTGGTTCTTAAATATTCTTTGCCCAGTAACTCAACTAGCTACAGTGCCCTTCAAACCGGATTACAATAATGCCAAAGGCACTACTGCTTTGCGGTAGAATATTTGACACTGCGGGGCTACCTACCTAGCCGGCCTCTTGCAACAATAGACCTATGACCAGTGTGACTGATTGCATACCAAATACCCATAGTGGAGGGCGAGGAGTAGAGAACAAGGAGGAGCAGTAGACACAGAGTGTGGAAAATTGTCCGTAAATAAGTTTAATAATCATATTATAGTCATTAATCTTATAATGAAAGCGTATTACTATTTTAACGAATATTAATAAAATATAAAAATTATTTTAAAATATTATAATCCTTAGTAATATTATAAATGCGACAGTATATATTTGTCTTTGTCTGTCTGTCACGTCAAAACTACTGAACCAATGTTAATTAAATTTAGTACACAGACGTTCTAGAGCCTGAGAGAAGACATAGGCTACTTTTTAATGCGAATTGTAAAAGGTTGAAAGGGGAGATGAAAAGTTGTATGAAAGTGTCGTCATTTTTAGAGCCAGAAGCTTTCAAACTTATTTTTTAGGTTGTTATTTCGATATGAATAAATATGACATTAAAAGTTTGTAAAAGAAGGAGGGGGGTTTGTGTTGTAGTGCCTTCAGAGTTTGTGTTAAAATCGTTATTTATGCGGGCGAAGCCGCTGGCAGAAGCTAGTTTACTATAATACTGTAGACAGATCCGCATATAAAAACCGAATTGTATAGACACGCTGGTGTTCCTTCGTAATCGCAACAAGATGAAGTTAGCCACAAACTTGAACATAATCGAATAAAGTTAGCCTGACTAACTTCGTTTCGTTGTGTTGATTTTGATTTTACAAAAGAGCACCAGCGAGTCTTTGGACATTTTTTATTTTTAATATAAAAGAATATTAGCAATGCTTTTTTCTAGGCATTACTAATATTCCTATTGCCTCTCCAAATAAGCTCTGCGCTTGCGCTAGGAGCGGGTACGACATTAGCCCAAGGGGGTCAGGATCGCACCCGCCACTCTAGCGTTATCGAAGTGGAGGCGGCCCTTCTAACGTTGAGCTATTGAGGGTTCGAGGTCTGTCTATGGTATATATACAGTAAAATACTGATAAATTACTGTATCTCAAACAGGAGTAATTTCTACATAAACTATACGTAGACGTCTTCTTTTTTATTTGAAAAGAGTAACTTCACTTCTTGCCGGTTATTCTCGTAGAACCAACTTTCCGAGAGGGTGGTAGAGCTTCACAATTCAGAAGTACTTTTAAAATGTGACCTTTTGAAAAATTACTATGATAAGTTAGACAAATGGTGCGACGTTGCCGAGCTTCTATATTATCTATCTCTTTCACTCGTGCTGGAGCTCCATTAAATAGACTAAGATAGCAATATCACGTTTCACTTAGACTTTCTAAGTCTAAATTGACACAAACAGAAAGATAGATAGGTAAATATAAAAAAGGAATTACCTTTCGCCTCCCTCAGCGCGAGCGCGGCGTGTCGATGCCTCCCCCTCTCCGCGAGGGCGACCGCCGTGTCGCCGTTCGCTGTCAGGACGGAGAGATCAGCGCCCGCGCTCAGGAGAGCTTTGACGTTCTCCACGTGGCCACGCTCGGCGGCGGTGTGAAGCGCTGTCTGCAACAACAGCTTACGATATATGCTATAGGTACAGTCCTCAACGGTCGCGGATTGGATTCGCATTCGGACCAGACGTTTGTTATCCTTACCATTACCAATATTATTATTATCAGACGCTCATAATCAAGTGCACCCACTGATCGGTAAACGATCGGTAGGTTAAGCAAACTTAAGCGCGGTCAGTCACTAGATGGGTGATCGCATAGTGGTATTTCAACTGAGCGTCTCCGTGCTTCGGAGGGCACGTAAAAAGTCGGTCCCGGCTGTTGACAATTTGACAACAGTCGATAAGTCAAGTCGGAGTCCTGATACGGGCGACCTGAACAACTCTGACACTAGGTCGGCCACTAACCACTCGATAAGAAAGAAGGACCAATATTATAAATGCGAAAGTAACTCTGTCTGTCAATCTGATCAGTCAAATGAAATTTGGTACACAGATAGTCTAAAACCAGCGAAAGGACATGGGCTATGTTTAATGCGAAAAAAGGATTGTAAAGGGTTCTAAGGGGTGAATCAAAAGATTGTATTTAAACCGTTATTCACGCGGGCGAAGCCGGTGACAGAAGTTAGTCATAAATATCTGTTTTAGTGTGGGAGTTTGTCCTTCTGGGCCTCCTCATCGTGCCTCGGATAGCACGTTAAGCTATCTGTCTCGAAACATCTGATAATAATCGTTAACTCTTGGTAGGTAATTTGCTCTTATACAATGAGTTACTGGTTCGCCCTTAGAGTTTCAGAGGTCAGATGGCAATCGATCTGTGTAAAAACTAGTAACCTGTCAAATCTAGCTAAGAGTAATAAGTAGACTCTGGGTAAATACTCGTATAGTACCGGGAATAATACTAGAAAGAAAAAGACTAAAATTCAATAAAATCGGTTCGGCGGTTTAGACATGAAAACGTAACATATGGACATATTATATTTAAAAAATTGGCCTTTTGGAAAATAAACTTCTCTTTTAAATATGGTTGGTAATACGAATGCATTGTGTCGACTTGCCTTAAGCGCCACAGGTTACGGGTTCGATTCCCGTTTGGAGCAGATGTTTGTATTGACCATACTTGCATCTGTTCCGGTCTGGGTGTGTTTGTCCTTGTGAGTGTGTAGGTTACCCATGATAAGGCTACCCATAGGCCTTTTCACCACCACCATGGTGGTTGTAAGTTACCTATATTTCTGCTAGTTCCATACCTTTCCCCCAGTCTCGTGATCCGAGCGAGCGTCGACATCAGCGCCCGCAGCGCAGAGCGCGGGCAGGCACCGGCTCCGCTCGGCGAGGGCCGCCGCGTGCAAGGCGCTGCGCATGTGAGCATCCCTCGCGTCCACCTCCGCTCCGCCGGCTATGAGCTCCTGGAGGAGCTCCAGGTTGTCCCACAGAGCCGCCTGGGAATCATTCCAGATTATTATTATAAATCCGAAAGTAAATCTATATATGTATAGCCGGCGTCGGGATGTGACGACCCCATCGCCCGCTGTTGGGATAACCTCTGTCACAACAGAGATTATTCCACCAGTGCAATCAGTCACACTGGTGGTAGGTCTTTTGTTGCAAGAGGCCGGCTAGGTAGGTACCACCGCAATGTCCAATATTCTGCCGCCAAATAGTAGTGCTTAGGCACTACTGTGTTCCGGTTTGAAGGGCATTGTACGCTAGTGAAATTACTGGACGAACGAGATTTAAGAACTAATATCTCTCGTTGGCAACGCGCGAGTGGCACCTACTAATGGTGCTGCAAGCGCTCATAGGCTGCGGCAGCCACTTACCATCAGGTGGGCCGTATGCTTGTTTGCCAACTTCTAACATAAAAAAAAAAAAAAAATATGTATTTTGAATATGGGACCAAAAACGAAACTTGAAGGTAATGAAATGGGGTATGAAAATATGGGGAAGATGGGAATGAAAATTTATTCATTTGGAAAATTTTAAGTGTAGCGGAGCCATGACTCTCCCCGCACAAATTGGCCAGCTTGACTAGAAAACTACAACCCCTTCACATAAGATCGGTGTAAAGTAATAGAGTACTGTTGCGTTTCATGCTGTGAGTGAAAGCACCGAAGGCCCAATCTCACACCCCTTCTGTTCCCTTCCCACGTATTCCATGGGTTGGAAGTGTGCATTTGATACTTTAAGTATTTGTAATCTTCAAGCTAGAGACTCTCTTCGGGATGTGTTTACTAAGGCAGGCATACTGACGGTTGCTCGCAGTATATCCTTAGCAATATCCTTTATATTCATAAAAATATTGATTTGTTTGACACAAACAGTGACAGACACTGCTTTAATACAAGAAGAAAAGATAAACTTGTTACACCAAGTTTTCGGCTTCACACTTTGTGAAGTCCTGAAGTGTGTGAGTATGTCCTTTTTGGGGCAAGGTATTCGCTTCTATAATAAAATTCTGCAGACAATTTTGAATCCACCATTTTTGAAATTTAAACCTTATATTAAACAGTGTTTACTAAAACACTACTAAATAAAGCTTATTATTCCGTTAATGAATATATTGCAGATAATGTGGCATGGAATTAATATACGTTGAGTTTCATGCGGGATATATAACTTAATTGTACATTTGACAAATGTTATGTGATTATTTTTGAAAAGAGTAACTGTAGAGTATCTTGCCGTTTCTTCTCTGCAGAATCTACCTTCCGAATCGGCGGTAGCTTCACTTAGGCGGACATAACAGACTGTATATTTGACGATTCAAAAGTGCTTAAAAGCCTATTTGAATAAAGAATATTTTGAGTTTGAGTTTGAATTGCATGCGTTCACAGGTAGAGGTGACTGCTTACCATCAGGTGGACCTGCCTCGTATGCTTATTTGCCAACTGTCATGAATTAAAAATGAGTTCCAGTTGTAACAAATTCTGGTGCAATACAAGGTTTTTGCTATATACAACATGGTTTATGCTGTAATTACTTAATACGATGAAAAGTTTTTAAGTGACATAACTGCTATTGCGTAGGAATGATTTTTTACTAATTATAGTCTCACGATTCACCAAAATAAAATGTATGGTGCTTTCTTAGAAGTAATTTTTAAAAAAGTATTACAGACATTTTCAGAAAATTATTTTTAAAATGATAGAAATGATAATAATTAATGGGATTTTTAATAATGCATTATGTAGTTATAACTATTAATATATAGAGTTTTTTATTAGTATCAACTTTTATTTGTTATTATTCTATAATAGTCAACTGAAAGTTAAGGTTTAGGGGACTACTAGGGGACTCAAAATATTCTTAGCCTATTTCTGAATGTCTGGACCACAATCCAGACAGTAGACCCAATATTTAAATTTAACTGAGCCATATGTGGTTCCATGGACAGGGAAAGTGTTAAGCACTTTTTTATTCGCTGATTTATATTATTTATCGTTATATGTGAACCTATCTAAGTTCTATGTAGTTCAGAGTAAACAATATCAGATACAAATATAGTGTATACATAAGAAAACAATCACTTATAAAAAAACAAAAGACTTTTCTATAATGGAACAGTAACTATAGGAGTATTGATAAAAAAACTAACCATTATCTAAGTTTAATATATTTCTGTTATCCAATGACTTTAATTGTCTCGACTTTTTACCAAAAATATTAATAACATAAGAATATTTAACTTAACATTCGGGTAGGAAAATATATTAGTTATTGTCGTTAAATAACGCATACCTGATGCAGAAGTCGACCTTGGAAGTGTTCTTCGTCTGGTGATAGATCCATTATTAGATTTTAACAAAGTTTCACCCAATTTCTTAGCATTTCCGTGTCGAGTAGTCGGTCAAGCGTTGCAAAACCATTGCGGTTACCAAAACTATATATTATTTTGAAATATTCTATGAAAGTGGCATCCTACGTTTATATTATAAGTTAGATAATATTAAATAATTTTGAACGTTATAGTGGTCTAAAAACGTTGACTTGTAGTAATTATCGCTTATTTTTGCGAATATTGATTTTAAACAATTGTCATTTTCTGATATGACTAGTGACAGATAACAGATGATTGTGTTCGGATACAGTGATATGATACACTAAAAAATTAGTGGAAAATCAAATATTATTATAATTTTTTATTATTTAATTCAATAATTCTTGATTCTATCCAATTTTTTTTTTTTTATAAATATAATATTGATATATTAAGCTTGAATTTAACATAATCTGTTATTGAGAATATTTTAACCGATATTTTATGTAATGTATCTAAGAAATACATCTATAATTTTAATGATATCGACCTACCTACCTATGAGATAGTAGTTAAAAACATAAAGTTCAATATCAAAATAAATTAAATAATTCAAGTTAGTTTAAGGATATGTACTACGAAACAAGAATGGGGGAGAAAAATGTCGTACTTGTTTCGAAGTTTGTTAGAGTTCATATCTAGTAAGTATACTGTCTTATATTGTTGTATAATTTATGAAATATTTTTAACGACTCACTATTTATACAGAACTATCTGAAATTTTTGAGTCTCTTACCTTACCTAATAAGATAATAAGAATGGATATGAAAGCCCATTGCCTGATTTAATAATTGAAAAATAAACAAAGAATTAACCAAATGAATTGTATGATATGTATGAATTAAAAAGGAAATAAAAGATGCTTTGGTCAAAAAGACCCTTACTTTTTAAATATAGTCGACAATACTAGGGGTTCTCTTTATAATTCTGAAAAAACCGAGGAAAATTATTTTCAAAAAGATACTAAGGAAAGGATCATCATAACTATCGAAATGTAATTCGCAATAGTTGTTAAATTTGATGCTACGATGCATTTACGAAAAATTCGAGGAGAGAGATACAGTGTTACACCCGAAGAAGGTAAAAAGGAATGTAAAGCAATTTTGGAATATGAGGAACGCTGCATATGTGAAACAGTAACGACAAAAGCGTACTACCCATTATAAGAATCGAATCCTTGAATTAGGAGAAGCTAGTCCAAAACTACTAAAACGTTTGACACTCTCCCCAACACAAATAAACTAGTTCCACCGGTGGAATACTACCCTCTTACAGAAAATCACCTTAAAGTAACAGTACCCTTGCGTTTTTTGCGATGAGTAGAACGCCGGAGCTCCAATCTTCCATCCCCTCTGTTCCCTTCTCTGTTCTCTCTTTTCCCAAGGGTTGGCAACGCGCATGCGACGTGAAACTTTAAGTAGCGCCCGTGTCACCAGGTAGTGGTGATAGCGTAGCGAACCGTATGCTTGTTTGTCAAAAAAATTTTGAAGATCGTTATGGAGTGTTCGTGGTTAAGATTTCCCCTACCCATACCGACAATTTATTATTATTATTTAACGAGGAACATAAAGAGCTCACTAGACGGGAGAGTAATTGCTCTGTTTCATTCTGTTTTGCCACGCTCGTAAACTTGGGTGATGTTACAACACACGTTTATAATAAATTACTAGATTTATCGACTGTTACCATGAAGATAACAGCCGGTATGAACTTTTTAGGTGTTTTCCGAAGCAGGCACAAGATCGGTTGAAATACCACTATGTGGTCACCCATCTATGAATTGACCGCACCTAAAGTTACTTAAACCACTGATCGCTTGCCGACCAGTAAGTACACCCTGATATGAGCATGTTTTGTAGAGGAGATTACCTCTTAGTTTATCGAGCAAAATAATTGGAAGAAGGGCATCTTGAATATCTGGGCCCAAAGATCTCACTTATATGATTGAGACCTTTTATTCTAAAATATACATTCGTAAGATCTTTCCTTTGTCGAAGTCTAAAGAATCGGATAACCCGTTTCTTAAATCACTGAGCAATTTTCCAGAGATAATATAACAATAATAATTATAGTCTCGCATCTGCCAGCAAAACATAAACAGATGCTACCTTAAAAATAGGAAGTCTAATATCTTTGGTTGCTACACTAAAAGTGAAAGTGTCTGCTTTTGTATTAACAAGCATAGACCCAAATTATCAATGTTTAAAGTTATTATAAAAATTAGAAGTAATTTTACATAAATATATAAATACATCTTTATAGCATTTTTTAAATATGCAAAACAAAAGTTTTGACATTATGCATTATATCCGCCATTTTAGTCGAGGTGCTCATGTTGTAGGAATACTTACAATGTTGTTTTGTTACTAATATCCAGTTATGTAAAAATTTTATTTAATAAACACGTTTCAATAGCAAACCCAGCTAAAAAGCAATGGATTAATAATTTTTAATCCCAAATAGTTTATTTTATTATAAATTTAAGAAATACAATTAAGTTTAATATTCAATATAAGCCATTGTGTTTGTTAAGAAACGAACTGCACTGAAGCATTGCTTGGGCCTGAATTAAATATATCACCATCGATTAACAGTTAGCTGAATGGTTTTGGACACCCTAATAAGCATCGTATGCTTTAGTATACGTAAGTACGCGTAAACATGCTTTAGCATCAGGAACCATGTGTACGCATCCTTTAGCACACTGACGGCTGTGTTATATTGGGTGTTATACTCATACGCATTTAAAACAGAAAAATGCGAAATTCGAATGGATGGTAAAATGAGAATTGATGGATTTGCATCTTTATACAAAATAGATGTTTTTATAGAGCGAATACTGATCGATGCTGATACATGTAATTCAGACCTTATGCTTCATTTCAATTATAACAAATAAACTTAAATACTAGTATCTGCCGATAGCTTCGCCCACCTTTATCACAATACATCTAAAATCTAATTGGTAAAAAATATAAACTTACATAACTTATCCTGTTAAAAAGTATTGCAAAAATAGGGGTTTAATAAGTGGTGGGTGATGGATTAATCTGTTTTTGTATATCCCATAGCAACTTAGCATTTTCAGGGATAAAAGGTATCCTATGTGTTAGTCCAGGTACAATCTATCTGTGTGCCAAATGTCATCCAAATCTGTTAAGCCGTTGACATGTGATTGAGTAAGAAACAACCAAAATATTAATAGAATAATAGGATTCCTTAATAAAATAAGATACATTTAAATAGCATAATAAAGGAATGAATCCGATGACTGGAATAGTTCTACAATATTATGGTTTTATTTATAAAAGAACTTAAGTCGAGTGTAACTTTGTGTTCATTCTTAGTAATAGTTGTAAGGACAAAAGATGTAGAAAATAATAATTTTATTCCTTAACGGTTTCTTTTATAATCGCCTTTGGGTTGTTAACTGCCTGCAACAAAGACATTTATCAAAGAAAAATAGCTATCGCTATCTCTTTCATATTCATTACGTAGAAAGAGAAAACTTGTATGTGTCATTTATGGTATAGCTATCTTCCATAGCTATCTTCACTTCGCATTTTGTGCGTCATGTTGGCTGCATTATAATAACAATGGGTGGGGCATTTGTGCTCTAAAGCGCTTAAACGCTACTATTTATTTGGGTATGGTCAAACGGCTCGTTTCTTGCATCGATGTACGAAACGCTGTAGCGCTTTAGGTTGCAACAAGGACAAGTTGTGTAAAGTTTTTTTTATAGCTTACGTATTGTGTAGTCCGAATGAGGCACGGCGTTGCTTTTTACTATCTCAAATTCATGTATTTCTTAAGTTTTCCGAACTATTTGCTTAAATCTAGTGTTATTTAGAAAGTTCTGAATTATAGTCAATGTGAAATTCAAGTGACGTTATGATGCTCGGTAGTGCGTAACAAGGCAGCGAGATAATCGTCTGAATCACATTAATTATGTGAACGTTTGAAGTGTGCGATAACACGCCCTGGCTTTTACGCTCAGTCACCTAAGTAAAATCCGTGTTAAAACTTGAAAATAATACTTGTTACTATGTGTTTCTAATATAAAATCAATACTTATCGCGACGGTATTTTAGCAGTGACTTTTAAAAACTTAATTATCAGAATTCATTTCTCGGAGTTGCATTTTTATCATTTATCGCTAATTAGTTAATGACTGTGGGGTAATCGTAAAATAATTGTAGTAAAAAATTCTTAACAATTTGGCGGCCGTTTTTGAAATCTACACGGAAAGGTTCCGCTAGAGCGCGCTTCCTTCGTCATTCGAGTTCCGTGAAGTTGGCGCGCTTGCGTCCAGTCAGTCTGCGCGAGCTTCGCGCCAGTGCAGTCGTCTCCATAACAATAGTGAAGGGCTCCACTGGAGTCCTAAAATCGTTTTTAAAGAATTCACCGTGTAGTGACAGTGACGCAGTGCAGTGTGTTGTGGTTTTGTGGTGCAGTCGAGGTGCAGGGGAGTCAATACAGTCGTCGCGGCGCGGATCGATACGGTGTGGTATGGCGCAGCGACTATGAGCCAAGGGGGCTCGAGACGGCCCTACTCCCGTGGGGGCCCGCGTTGGCACCCGCGGTACAAGGATTACTGGGATTACGAACAAAACTACAGGTTCGTGTTAATTTTTCCCTAATGACGTATATAGAAATGACGAAGCAGGTTATATTAACGTTTCACAGTATTGTAAACCACACGTGACGCTATGCTTCGTAAATATAAATTCCAACTCCATAGTCGAGCGGTTTCCGTTGTCTGACGTGCTTTATCTTCATTCTCTTACTACCTACATTATCTGGTGACTACAAATGGCGTTCAGCAATGTAGAAATGTTTACATACATTGTATATAATACTACTCATATCTCAGCATACGCTCTGCATTTCAATTATCATTGCTGATTGCATTATTTGTAGTATTCATAAATAAATGTATACTGCAGTAAGTCTATAAGACTATGCAGTAGATATACATGATTAAAATTCTTGTATGCCTTGTAATGCTATATAAATAGCTTGTTGTCTATGTTTTAATTAGCTTTTGAAGATCGCAATAGAGCATACAGCTTAGAAATCTTACTAATAACATTTGTTAAAATATTAAATTTATCATATTATGTAATTATATTATAAACTCAATGAGGTCACATTTACCTCATAGTCCATCATTGCCGTATTAACAGTAGATCATCAACATATATTAATCTACCCGTTTAGTGAAGTACTACCCTCCTGTATCAAAGTACAGTCGCAGAGTTCATTCTGATATATTTCTTTAGATGTCTATTAGCAATGCAGAACTAAACTTCTACTTCCTCTGCCCTTATATTGCCTCATCTCATAAGTTTATAGCCTTGTGTGGTCACCCATCAAACTTAGCCGATGACAGTATATGGGTAAGTGACGCCATACTGTGTCTTCAGAGGACAGGTTAACTTGGCTTTAATCAATCTGATGTAAGTGGATAAGTGAAGTAAGAGGTCTCAATCTGAATATGTCTGACACTAAGGTGATCACTGATCACATGACAGGAAGATGCAGCGGCCAGTGTAAAGTGATAGGTGTTACAGTGACAAGCTATGGTGAACATCATCCACCAGACGAGTCAAAAGTTTTTGCAGCTTTTGTGATTTGTAGAATAAAATGTTAATATTGGTTACTTAATTGTTTTGGTAATTTTACCTAATAATAGAATGTAAATTATTTTAATTATATAATCTAATTTTAATTATCGCATATTGTAAAGTTTAATTTGGTTGTACAACCTACATAAGTTTTTTTCAAAACAAGACCTTATTGTAACTCAAATTTGCAATAAAAAGATTGATTGATTTATTAAGTGGTCTTAAGGACTCCATAATTTTAATTTATACTTCTCTGTCTGGTCTTTATATTTTTTATCTATTTCACAACTATAAGAAATTTTATGAAATTTGATTGATATTCAAGTTTGAACAGTTTGGAAATCTAGAAACTTCTTTTGTTCCAATATAATTACAATGTTAAATTATAGTGGGACAAGGTTTTTGTATAATTCATATTTTATTTGCTTAAAGTATTCATTATAACTAGAAACAATTGTATCAGTATATTATATATATTATTGGTACGTATTTGTCTGTGTCCTTTATGTCTGAATGAACATTTTTATGACAAGGCTTAATTTTACAGTATTACAATTGACCGGGTAAGTAATACTCTCTCACAGAAAAATGGTGTGAAGTAACAGAGTACAGTTGGATTTTGTGCGATAAGTGAGAGCTTGAGAGGCTCAATTTGCCACCCTCACTGGTCTCTTCCTTTTTTCTCTTGGGTTGGCAACACGCATGTTATGCTTCAAGTATCCCAAGTACATGTGATTTTGTTCTGAAACTTACCATATATCACCAGGGGAGAGAGGGAGTTAAATAGATTTTAAAAACATGTTTAATGACTGATTTTGATGGTAATTTTTCTGTGTCATAGATTTTGTATTTCTGCTAGACATATTATATAAATTTCATAGTGACAATAGAATGAGGTCTAGACTTATAAAATGGAACTTTTAAAAGTATAAGAGGTAATTAGAAACAATCACTATGTTCAGAGCTTTTGTGCGTGTATGCCTTACACTAGTAAACTTTTATATACATTCTCTGGCTTGACAACAGACTTGTATAATCTTATACCAGTGTAGCCTATATAGTTTTTTTTTTCATTTTGTACATTCTAAAATTACATAATGATAGAACAAATTTAGTCATGCATTTTATAGCAAAGTGAGAGGTGGGTGAATTATCATGAAGAAGACATTAAAATACACATACAACTACTTCACAAGCGGGATCGTTCAACACTTTATTTAAATCAAAAACTTGGTTATGTAAAATGGTCTAAATGTTATGTAATTTTAGGATCTTCAAATCATAATGTTAAATTTTTACAAGTAAATTTTTTTAATTAACTAAATTTGAACGAAGAAGTTTATATTGACTTCATTATTATATGTATATTATGCAATATCTTGATCATTCAAGCATGGATTTTTTTTTCTTAATGGTAATAGTTAATTTTTTTAATTGTGTGGTTTAAAAGTCTAATCATAGAGATTAGATTAAAAAACTTGTGATCAACCTGTATAGACGTCTACTGCTTTTTTTTTTTTTATTTTATGTTAGAAGTTGGCAAACAAGCATACGGCCCACCCGATGGTAAGTGGCTGCCGCAGCCTAGGAGCGCTTGCAGCACCATTAGTAGGTGCCACTCGCGCGTTGCCAACCTCGAGATATTAGTTTTTAAATCTCGTTCGCCCAGTAATTTCACTAGCGTACAGTGCCCTTCAAACCGGAACACAGTAGTGCCTAAACACTACTATTTGGCGGCAGAATATTGGACACTGCGGTGGTACCTACCTAGCCGGCCTCTTTCAACAAAAGACCTACCACCAGTGCTTGACATGGGTCTCCCTTAACTCATGCCACAGGGAACAAATCTTCTGTGCTTGCATCCAGCAGCAACCACTAGCTATCTTTATGTTGTCTGATCTCCTTGTGGAGTCTAATAATCTTCGGGTGTATGGTTGCCATGGTAACAGCTATGTGCCTTGCCCATTCATGTACATAACCATTTGAACTATGTATATGGATCTTCTCATTTCTGATAATATCACATGGCTGAGTGACTCTGAGCTTACTTATGAAGATATCCGAAATCAAAAGTTAGGTGGTGAACGGACATGCAACCACATACCCCAACTGAGAGAGAGAGTTACTAGACTGCATAAAATTAGTAACTCTTTTAAAGGTAACTGTATCCTGTTGTAAAATAGGATCCGAGAAAGCATTAAACTTTCTATTAATAAATTTAAAAAAAAGGTAAAGGCTATAATAAAGTTGGTGAATACCTTGAAGACACCACATTAAAACAAATACATTAAAAAAAAAAAGATATAACCCCTGAATTTTTTTTTGCCGGCTCTTCTTGGGTAGAGGTTTAATTTTGGAGCCGGTAGTAGAATTTGATTTCACCAAATAAGTGTTATGATTTTTATGTTGAATAAAAATATTTGATTTGATTTGACAGAGTTCGTGTATAGCTTACTCATCTTGCATGATCTTGTTCATGCCAGAAATAACCATGTTTTAATTTTATTCGCGAAACCTACGCTAGCGGTGAAAGTACTTTAATATTATTTTTAGAAATTAATAATTTTCTGCTCAATTATCAGGATACATAAGCAAATCACATATATCATATTCTGTCTTGTACTATAGGGCGTATGTAGCACTGTATATATAACGCACACTGTCTGTCCGTGCCGGTCCACACATCCGAGTACACACTATATTTAGGACGGGCCGTTGAACCCAAAGGTCGTCGTTACCTGCGCGCGGGCAGGACGTGAAAAAATATTATACCTGAGCCAAACTACAGGCGTTTTATAATTGTAGTATTTTAAGTACCAGCAAGGCTATTTCGTTTTTTCTTACAATCGAAATAAAAGCTAGGGTCGTGTATTTTTTAAATTTTTATCTGCTTTCAAAAAAGAAGGTGCTAACTCTGTTGTATTGTCTTTTTATTTATAAGCGTATACTTTCGGAGTTTTAATAAGTATCGTTGACAAATATTTTATCAAGTAAACGAAAATGTGTTTTTTTTTTACTTTTCATTGGTATTTATCATCACGTATTCTACAAAAAAATGGCAAAATTGAAAAAATACCGACTTTAAAATTAAAAAGCAAAAATAAATATTTTCTATAGCACAAGTCCCTGCTTTATGAGCCGTATTTTATGCATTACTACACGTAGTGGGAGTGTTGAGTCTAATGGGTCGCTCACGCCAGGTCGTTCGGTGATAGCCTCTAGTGGCGTCTGCCTTGTCACAGTAGCTTGTAAAACAACCCTATATATATATGACCTATACCTGTTGGTAAGTGAAAGTGGAGTCCACACGCGAAGGTGGCTAATATGTTTGCAGAAGGCGAACTGCACTAGCCACCCTCGCCTTGCCTACCCGCAAGATGCCTCTTCACACCTCGTAAGGAGGAGGGAACACGTGTGCCGGTAAAGAATTCTGTATTCTTGACGTGCGACATAGAAAAGAGTTGGTAAACTTCTTTGTTCGCGATGGAATCGATGCCACAGTTAGTCGGTGACATCGGAGACCGGCACGCGTAGTTCTTGAACGGAAGGGGGAAGGAAGGATAGGGGAAAATAATTCCTCTAAACACTCGTCGTGGTATAGTCTGTAGAAAGCGCTAAGGGGGCAATGTTGCTGGCTGGGGACAGAGGAGAGAGATGAAGGAATGGAAGTACTTAATGTTACAGTTCGTGTATGGTTCTCTGTGAGGGTTGTACTTACAGAACCACTTTTTCTCTTTTGGTATGTGAAGTTTTGCGGAGGAAAACCCTTCCCCAAAACATCAGATGATCTGTTTTAAAATACTGATATTTTGAGAGTGTAATATGATATAAGGACCTCTTTTTGTTTAAAACAGGTTTTTTGTTATGATATTATATTTATGCGATGGTAGACTCATTGTTGGTATGCCGCCTGATTATTTTTACATTATTATGTATGTATGTTTGCGTCTTTATTATTATTTTAAAATATAACTTCCATATTCAAAGGCAAGCATACGACCCACCTAATGGTAAGCGATTGTCGTAGCCTATGAGCGCGCGCAACACCATTTGTAGCTGTCACGCGTTGCCAACCTCGAGATATTCATTCTTAAATCTTAATTGCCCAGTAATTTTACTAGCCTACCGAACCGAAGCACAGTAAAGCCAAAGACACTACTGCTTTGCGGTAGAATATTTGACACTGCGGTGGTACCTACCTAGCCGGCCTGTTACAACAAAAGACCTACCATCAGTAACCCGGCTTCCTGAGCAGACGAACCGGCCTATGTGGGTTTGCAGCAGTCGTTTTATTATTATATATTTATTGGAGTCCTTATGTAACGTAGAAGCCATATTAAATATATATGAATCGGCGTGTATTTATTTGTATGCAATGTTCTTTTAGAGAACGCGTCCTTACGTAGGCGTTTGACCACCTGTGCTCACTCGGGCGCCTATCGTGCGTTACTAGCGCCGCGTCCCGACTCCGATCGCTAAATATAACACGGGGTCGATGACCGTTGATTGATAAATAACTCGCGACTGTAATAGGTTTTGTATTACTTGCTCTGTTCTAGTATAGCTCTGTTAATAGTGTTTGTCATGACGGATTTGTCATCGCTGTGTAAACCGGACAGCTACATTGCTCGTTTAAAATGGGTGCTGACTTGAAATATAAATTTAATTGTCAATTATCACACTCAACGGCCCCCATAACACATCCAGACCGAAACACATGCCTTTATGGTCAATATAAACATTTGTTCCAAGCGGGAATCGTAACCGCGACCTTTGGCACTTAAGACAGGTACGCTACCGCTGCGCCACAACGTAGTCGATCTGTAAATCGCGCGAAGTTTCACATGCGGGCTGCCAACCCAAAGGTCTATATCCCTATACCCCTCGGGTTGGCGGCCAGATATAGATAGAGAGGGAACGAATGAGAAGTGAGAAAAGGAAGGGAATATAGATGGTGGGAGATTGAGCCTGTGGAGCTTTTACCATCGCACGAAACGTAACAGTACCTTCTGATACTGTTACTTTAAGCCGATATTCTGTGAGATGCTAGTGTTGCCCATTTGTGCTGAGAAAAGCATGGTTCTACTTTCTACTAGATATTTTTTTATATTACTAAGTTGCCAAGCAAGCATACGGCCCACCTGATGGTAAGCGGTTGCCGTAGTCTATGCGCGCGCGCAACACTATTAGTAGGTGCCACTCACGCGTTGACAATGAGAGATATTGGTTCTAAACTCTCCTTTGCCCAGTAATTTCACTAGCCTATAGTGCCCTTCAAATCGAAACACAATAATGCCAAAGACGCTACTGCTTTGCTGTAGAATATTTGATACTGTGGTGGTACCTACCTAGCTGGCTTCTTGAAATAAAAGACCTACCACCAGTGCGACTGATTGCACTGGTGGAATAATCTTTATCACAGCAGACAACAGCAGGCAATGGGGTCGCCACGTCCTGACGCCGAATTTATTCCATTGTTCATGGAGTCAATTTGGGTTATATTATAAAACAACTGGGGGCTCATCATGAACTCTTATTGCGATTCAAATGAGAACATAAACTGAGCTACATCGCTATTTTATACCATGACATATATATACGTTATCATCACTACATAGCATAAAACAAAGTCGTTTTCTCTGTCCCTATATCCCTATGTATGCTTAAATCTTTAAAACTACGGAACGGATTTTGATGCGGTTTTTTAAAATAGATAGAGTGATTGAAGAGGAAGGTTTATATGTATAACAGCATCCATTAAATAGTGGAGAAATGCTGTTAATTTTTAGGTTTCTAATGTGATGTCGTAAATAATTACATTCAACTCGTGCTGGCCACGGGAAGTAATGAATAAATCAAAACTACGGGATCGATTTTAATCATTTTTTTAGTGAATGACATAGGCTATATATTTTAAACCAGTGCGAAGCCGGAGCGGGTCGCTAGTGCCGATATAAAATCTGAATTGTTTTACTACCTGAACCCAATGTTACCCCAAACTCGCGAATAAAGCCGTGTGCAGAAGCTAGTTTCACCATAAACTCATTATCTTATAATAACCATTAGTTTTACCTATACGGGTAAAGGTGCGTGCCGGAACAAGTTTTGTACTCTGATAGGGGCTTGTGGCTCGTTAGCCACCTGTGATCAACATGTGGCTAGGCTACAGGCTTGGGTGTATAGTTTTAACTAATCTATACAAATAAGTTAAATTGATGTGTCTGTTTGTATTTCAAAATAACAGCTTTTACTGCATACTCTTGATAGTATAATTATATACGGCACTGACAACAAAAATAAAAATAAAAAGTAGCAGTCAAGTGCGTTGTGGACCACGCATAGTTGAAACTAAAGGGTTCCGCAGCTTGGTTATGAAGAATCTCAAGGCCTTTAAAAATAATAACGAATTAAAATCGACTGCAAAAATAAGTTGGTAATTTCATAGTAATTATTAAAAGTTATATGAAAAACAAAGTTATTGGAAAAACTTATATATCTCTTAAATTTGTAGACCTATCTTCTTCAAACCAAATGTGGTTGAAATTTTATTTAACGTCCTACAAGCTCAAATTTTTCCAGAATTTTAAATCCATAGTTTAAAAGTTAGGGGGGGACACAATTTTTGTGACTTTAGGAGCTAATATCTCAACAACTACTCACTTAATGAAAAAATTCAAAATCAAACCTCCTTATCATTTTGAAAATGCTATCCAAAAATATCTCACACGTTGACATACGTTGAATTTTTTTCAACACTCAGTTACATGTATGGACTGCTACCCTTAATTCTTATATATTTTAAGATTTCATTACAGAATCGTTGTGCGGTTCATAGAATACACCTATCTAGTAAATTTCGTATAGATAGAGCCAATGGTCTCCGAGTAAAATGACTGTGACATACGGACGGACGGATGGACAGACGGACAGACGGACGGACGGACGGACGGACGGACGGACAGACGGACACGACGAAACTATAAAGGTTCCGTTTTTGCCATTTGGCTACGGAACACTAAAAACCTTTTGAATCTAGAAGCATGAAACTTTGCCATTCGGTAAACCATTAAAAATAACGAAACACGTGTTTAAACATTTTCTAAAATACCACCCCTGAAGAGATGAAATAGGGATTTAAAGTTCGTATTAAAAACGTTATTGACACGGGCGAACCCGCTGGAACAAGCTAGTTCTGTATATCGCGGGAGTGGAGTTAGTCCTAACTAATATTATAAAGACGAAGTCAGTTTGTTTGTACTCTTTTATTTCTAAAACGGTGAACCGGTTATGATGAAATTTGGCATAGATAAAGGTGGTACAATGGTTATAAGATAATTAAAATATTGTGCGGTCAGGCAACCTCCGTCAAGAACGAAGTTCATTACGTTTTTTCTTCAATTCCGAATGTAATTCGAAATTTCTTCTTGGTCTTCTTCATTGCTGAAAGTGTCCACGTGTCCACTCTGGTCCAGGGTCTGGGCCAATTCGAAATTAAATATGTGTATTTCAATAAGTCATATGATAAAAAGAGACAGAATGCGAAAGAGACAGAGAGAGAGAGAGTTGCGAATCGAAATGCTTGTGTGCTCATTTGCTTTTAGTAGGCAATTGGTTACGGGACGATTTCTACTATAGCCGCCTTAAGGATTTCTATTCCAACAAGGCATAGTATATAACAATCTAGCTAGGGACGGTCCGGGTAAATCGACTAGTCTTGTAATTCTTTATAGTTTGTAAGGGACACATGTGTCATTGGACATTCGAATCCACACCCACGGAAATGTAAAAATAACACAATATTTACGACAATATCGGCCTTATACTATAAGCTATAGAGGCTATATTAACATAAGACGTTTATTGAACACCGCAATACGACAAAAAGCCGAAGAAACCGTGCAAAAACTGGGTTCCATACTGCATCTTCGCGGTGAGGTTTTCGTGTTAGAGAATTTGCAATTTTATGTTATGAGAATAAAGTTGATTTTTCATTGTATTTTATATAAGTATAGTGCCGTCTCTTTCCCATAGCAGGTAGGTAGCCTTCACACAGATATTTTGAGTGAATTTGATTTCAAAAGCATCGTCCATGTGGACCGACCGGGGAAGTACAACCTTCGCAGTTTGTCATATTGCGTGTCGTTTGGGGAGCGTCACAGGCTCAAACTTCCTTTTTAGGGTTCCGTAACCAAATGGCAACAATGGAACCCTTATAATTTCATCATGTCCGTCCGTATGTCACCGTCATTTTACTCGACTACTGGCTCTATCTAAACGAAATTTAGTAAATAGGTGTATTCTATGAACCGCTATACAATTTTGTAGTGAAACCATAAAATATATAAAAATTAAGGGTAGCAGTCCATACATTGAATATGTGTTAGAGTTTCCTATAAATTTGTTTTTATATTAATTCTAATAATTACTATGAAATTACGACCTTATTTTTACGGTATTTAACATTCCTTAAGATCTGATCCAAGAAGTCCCTAAGTTTCTACATCATCAAGTTGCTGAACTCTTTAGTTTCCACTGTGCGTGGTCCACAACGCACTTGACTGGTAATTATTTTTATGTCTACCCCAAGGTATATATCGCTGTACTCCCTGATGGTAAGTGGATGTAGAGGCCAAAAGCGGTTAATATCATTCTAGAAGGTGTACCCGCAAGATCAAACGTACAGTAGTAAATACCACCAGCGATTCCCGTGTGCTGTCCTTCTCGACTAGATGCTTGTAGTAATGGTGTCGCAGGCATCTATTGCCACCAGGCGGAACGTATATTGCCACTAATATTTACCACTTTTTAAATACAATACGCATACATCCGTGATGTCGAGTCAAGAGATGACATTTTTTTAAATATCTACCGCTCTGGACACGTCATTTCTTACAGCGCGTCTTCAAAAAACTTGCAGATTACCCATAGGAATTTCATCAAAATAGCTTCTATAGTTTCGTATTTAAATCAGAATAATAAGGCAAAATATGTCATCCGCTTCACTTAATACCTCGGTTAGCTTTTAAATAATTTTTGCTCTGAATTTTAAACGTGAACCGCTTATACCTGCGTCGGTTTTCTCGGAACTGATCGACTTGTGGTTATTTTTTTTCGAAACGGGCTCTGTTCGTTGTTCCGCAAACTGTGGCCTAAAAAATTGTTAACTGTTAACGGCGCTCGGTTTAAATGTATATTGTAAAATAAAAGGGCTCGTTTGTAATTATCTGCTGATAACGGCACGCCAACTTTATTTGACTACGTTGCAAGATTGTGACTTAATAGTGGTAGAACCATGCTCCCAGCACAAATGGGCCGGTCTGATCGGGGACGTACTACCCTGTCACAAAAATTGGCGTAAAGTATCAGTATCAGTACTGGTACTGTTGCGTTTCGTGTAGCTTGTATCTATACAGACAGATGTAGTCAATCGACTAAACGAGGTCCTTTGTTTCGCGCGAGTCCGTCGGGTGAGTCCATCGTGTAGAATGCGCTCGGAGCGCTGCCTCCATCTCCATTTGCATATGTCTAAAATTTAGAGACCTTTCTTCTTCAAAACAAAATTGGTTGAAGGTTCATTTGATGTTCTAGAACCCCTGAAAAATCCACAATTTAAATCCCAACGACTTAAGACTTATCCCAAGACTTCATTAAAAACGACAAAATCTAACCTCCTTATCATTTTGAAAGACCTATCCAAAGATACCTTGCACGTTGAAATTAATTTTTTCAACCCTCAGTTACATGTATGACTTTTAATTTTTATGTATTATAGAATTTACAAGTGTGTCGCGGTTCATAGAATACATCTATTGTGTAAATTTCGTATAGGTCGAGCCAATAGTCGAGTATAATGACGGTGACATACGGACGGATATGATGAAATTATCAGGGTTCCATTGTTGCCATATGGCTACGGAACCCTAAAAAGGAAGTTTGAGCCTGTGACGCTCCCCAAACGACACGCAATATGACAAACTGCGAAGGTTGTACTTCCCCGGTCGGTCCACATGGACGATGCTTTTGAAATCAAATTCTTTATTGGCTCTACCAATAGTCTCCCAGTAAACTGACTGACATTCGGACGGACGGACACGACGAAATTATAGAACCTTATAAAATTTCACATATCAAAGAATTGACTGGTTTTCGGTGGAATTGACTGCTTTTAAATTAAAAACGAAACCTAAAATTAAGTAAATTTTAAATTTGATGTTTGATCGTCTGGCCAGCAAGTAATTATCGCGGAAGCTCTAACAAGGACGGCGCATGCGCGAATAAAATGGGTATTATTAATATAACAATACGACAACCCTGACATACACATAACGATATAGCACACAGATGGTCGAGGTACCTACGGTTATACGTGTGATTAATTTATTAACAACTAGCTTACGCCCGCAACTTTGTTTTTTTTTGTGTAAGAGGTGGCAAACGGGCAGGAGGCTCATCTGATGTTAAGCGATCACCGCCGCACATGAACATCTGAAACATCAGAGGGCAACCAGGTGCGTTGCCGACCTTTAAGGAAAGATAGGCTCTTCTCTTGAAGGTTCCCAGGTCGTATCGGTTCGGAAAAACCGCCGGCGGCAGTAGATTCCAGAAAGTGGTTGTGCGAGGAAGAAAATATCTTCTAATTCGCGCTGCTGGATTTTGTCTGTGTTGACGTCAATATTACGTTCCGGTCAGCCGTTTGAGGCGCAGGTCCTATACCACAGGTGTCATGTTATAATGCAGCGGGCCGAATCGACCGGGGAAATATTTCCCTCTCACTGAAAATCGGCGTAAAAGAACACATATATTCGATCGTGCAATGAGTTAGAACGCCGGAGGCCCCATCTCCCCTCTGTTCCTTTCTTATTCCTTCCCTAATATCTCTTGGGTTCATAGGTTGTTGTGCCTGCTGACCATCAGGCGGACCTTATACTTGTTTGCAAACCGTCATGAAAATAAAAAAAAATCATTTTGTGGTCACCCATCTGTAAAACAACCACTACCCAACAGCTGTGCTAAAGTAACATATTTCCCACTATCAAAGCTATTACACTGCATTACGATACAAGCTTTACTATAAATAATACTAAATTCTTGCTTTCAACAACAGTGCTGCAACTTTCACAAGTAATCATTCAGTATTGGAAACAGGAAGGATTATATTTTACGTTAAAATACGTTTTATATATCTTTCTATATCTGTAATGTATATTTCTTTTATATCAGAGAGGGCAAACAGGGGAGGCTCTGATCCCATCGCTGCCCGGGAACATCTGTAACGCCAGACGGCATACTTATACGCTACCTCGAAACGCGGCTGACGAGCACCTACCATTAGCGTACCAAATATGCGATGGTTATAGATGAACTACTATACAGGTTCAGCTTAAAATTCAAAGCAACGATTAATTCAAAACAGTTCAGTACCTGAAAAACTTATTTTATATGTATTTTAGTACAAAAATACACGCAAAGTCGCGAGCGTAAGTCTATTTTTTATACCTAAATGATTCGGTCCGTATGATGTTAAATAAGCCCCGCTCAGGGCAGATGCTTGTATTGACCATACAGGGTTTCAGGATATTACTAACCTAATGGGAACCGTTGAGTGCTTAGCGTTTATGTTATGTAATAAGTTAATAAGTTCCCATGCCCTAAGCGGCTAATAGTACATTCGCAATGACAGTTGCCGTGTGCGGCTTGTGACACGCTTCTGCAGACAAAGCGTCGGCCTTGTGCCACTTGCGGCGATACCTACCGGCGAACCGCAGAGGCTGTACCGTTGCCAGCATGGCCGATACCTAATTTGATAGCTTTATGATGCCTTTTTCTACTACCCATACCCGCGGCTCTGCTCGTTTTGTGTATTTTATTATTAAGCTTAAGTTACTCATTGAACCAGCTATCTGCTAGTAAGAGACCCTATAGTCGGCCTAACCAATTCAGAGGCGGACAAAATTGTTAAAAATTGTTTTTATGATTCAAGTACCGTATTCAGCTTTTAGTGAAAAGTTATTTTGACAACCTGACACTTACACGGTCTGCTTCAGTGAAATGTAGCTTTAACGTAACTTGATTGAGTGTTCCACTTATATAGGCATTACAGTGCTTTATTTAAAGTTTAATTGCTCCAGATATTTCCAACTTTTTTGAACCATAAAGGTGCGATAGCCTCTTTCCATCTACACCCTATGTTAGCAACATGCATGTGACACTTGGCGATATCATCAGGCCGACCGCAAGCTTAATCGTATATTTCTTCCTACTTTTATCTCGGGTGGCATAGCATGGTGTAACTATACTAAATCGTTGTATTAAAGTTTCCTATGCAGTTATAAGTGTACAAAAGATCAACCGTTGCGACTTAGCCTAACATGTGTGCTCTCTGATGTTGTGTAGCCAGGACTTTCTTCTGCTACAGACGCCTCTTCCAATAACCTTTCTCCATCCATATTACCTGCAGTAATTCCTATCATGTAGCCACGATTTCCTTCTGCGACTGCGCCCCTTCCAACAACCATTTCCATCCATATTTCATGCAGAAGTTCATATCTTTCCTGCCTCAGAAATCGTCTAAACTTCCGCTTCTAATCAGACAGATTGATATTTCCCAATCATGGAACAATCGTTACGTAGAAACATTATAAACGGAACTTCCCGCTGCGTCAATGGCAACGATTCAAATCGTTTCTCCGGTAAAAACTGTTTAATTGTGTACGTACAGAGGCCGGTTGCGAAACTGGCCTTCACCGAATTGCGGGCACCCTTGACCATGTCGTTTCTTCATTGCGAAACACTACACTGGTTCGGTCTACTTAAGAGATAATTGTGATCGAAATTTATGATTCTAGGTGATAACTGGTCGATAAGTGGGTTAAGTAAAGTAAGCTTTTGAGTTTAGACGTTGAGTTTTTTAATGGGTGGCCGCGTAATTTCAACTGAATAAAGTGATTTCATCTATTGGAAAACAAAACCTGTGGCGATGGTTTTACCTAGCATCCCTTGTTGAAGAAGTATTAGTTTTTTTTAACTCTGTTTTGTTTTTATAAAAACCATAACCATAGCTATCTCCGAAGGACGTTAAAACCTAAATTCGTGTACTTGCATCACATTTTTCGAGTTATTTTCATTTAAAAACCAAACTACTGAATTCATTTTTTTTAAAATCAATTAAGAATCTCTTCTTTTTTATAGACTTAAAGAAGGAGGTTCTCATTTCGTCTGTATTTTTTTTATGTTTGTTACTTCATTAACTTTCGAGTCTCAACTTGTCGAGGTGAACCGATTTTGATGATTCTTTTCTTATTTAAGAACTGGTGCTTCCCGTGTTCACACATTTCAAATTGGTCCAGTTCCGCCAATGCCATTAAAAAGAGTAGAAAGAGTAGACAATAAAACAATTTTTGAAAAAAAACCGGTTTCAAAACTAAAAAAAAAAAAATTCTATAACAGAAGTCGGTGCCATATGTGGCGATATTTTTCTGTTTAGTTTTAAAGTCGATATTTTTTCTAAAAACATATTAACTCGTTTATTGATCGTAGACTATATGTGTCACCTACTTGGATCGGATATCATATTATAGTTCTGGCAAGCTATCAGCAAAATTTGCACGGATAGGTGAAATCGTAACGTTGAGATAGCGAGCCCTCGCCGTAATGGCTGCCGGTTCGTAGTGCACGAGCGGCCTTACGCTTAAGTTTTGAATAAAATGCCGTCAGTGGGTCAGCCGAGATTGCCTCGATTTTTCTCGTTTCTTATGTGAAGTTGATTTTCTATTTTAAGTATTGGGTCACAAGTGAAGTTCAATTAAATTTTAATATGGACTAGTTTTATCACGATCTTAACAGCGCAGACCTTGATATATGTTGGGATAAAAAGTGCCTCTTGTCATAACCAAGATAATGTAATTAGTTTGTTCCGCCGGTTCTTCTCAAATACAGGTTTAATTGTGGATTCTGTGAAGAATCTGATTTTAAACAATTAAAAAAAAAAGTGTCAAATCAAACAGGCGAGTTTTATGCGTGGCTGTGTTAGCTCAATACTGATACCGATTGTTTTTTTCTTCAAATTACATTTAAAATTTTGGAAAAAGTACTGTACCATAGGTATACCATGTACTGTGAACTATTGACCGTTAGGTATAATATCAAAGAGGACGATATCGGACGACGACATAATTTGGGAAGAGACTAGGATTATCGACTGAATGGACGGTATACTTATCTACATATCAATATTAAAAGAGTTTGTTTATTTGGTTCAACTTGTCAATATCTGGAACTGCAGATCGGATTTGAAAAATTCTTTTTGCATTTGATAGCACACTTGAGAAAGGCTACTTAGAAGTCGAGCAATAAGAAAGAAAGTGCGGACGGGCGATGAGATGCGGTTAGTTGGTGGAATAGGGAACAGGGCGAAGCCGCCCGCGGCTTCTATATTTCATTACGGATCCTTTAAAATACTTTTCCTAATAATAATCTATAGGATACTCTGGATTTTGTAGATAATCGTGTTTACAATTACCCGAGATGAAGCGTATCGCGAAAAAGTTACTTTGTAAAATTCACAAAAGTTGCCAAATATTTTAATTTAATCGTTGATCGGATGCCAATTCTTTTTGGGCTGATCGGAAGACAGATTTAGCTGTAGGACAGCGAACAATTGCTTAAATAAATTGTACTGAAGATAATCTTAATTCACGGTTGCGAACAGCCATTACTTGAATCGACATTATGGTCAGAAAATCTATAGTAAAAACCGTCGAGCAGTATGAAGATTATCAGAAATTCTATAGTTGTTAATGGAGGTCAGGGTATAAAAATATATTTTTTCGTACCTTGATGAAAAGTTCACTTCTAGTCCATGGTACAAGGGAAAAGTGCCCAATTCTCTCCCGACAAGATACTAATTAACTCCCTTCATCTCCCGGTAACCTAGCAACTGTGTGTTTATCCCTGGTCCTCCTTACGTCGTTACCCAAATGCTGAGGGTCGTGACATCATGAGTCCAACTTCCTCCAAACGACATTACGTCATTTCCCCACGGCTACTAGCGATATGAACCTTCCGAAACGTCAACGCTTATCCCTCGTACCAGTGATAAAACCTACCTAATACCTTTTCGTAATAAAAAAGAACTACCCGCTTCTGTCGCGATTGACAATCCGCGGGTAAGAATGTCTTACTTTTCTCCATTGATGCGTAATATACTATGTATATTGTGAGAGACATGAAGGTATGTCGTGTTAACAGTCTGTCAGAACGTCACTCTCAAGCATCAGAAGCGGACACGGGTACTTAGGGTACTTATCTTAATATGAAATCATGAACTATACATAGGGTACATAATTAAAACTCTATTAATTATATCAAATATAAATGGGCTGGGTGGTATTCAACTATAATGACAAATGTTAAGCTCAGCGCTACGACCATCGCGTCTATAATTTAGAATAACATATTTGTAATCATTATTTTGATTGTTATTAATTTGGTTTCAATGTTGTTTAATTTCGTAAAATAATTTGTATAACTACCTACATTAATATTATTTGACTTTGTTATAAATAGTGATGCATTTTAAAATAAACCGTCATTATTATTGTGAAGTTTGAACCGGGCGGTTACTCTGTCCGTCTAATAAATATTGTCAAATCGAGTGTCGTTCGCTTCTTTCGCTGTCCTGACCCACCTACTGTTTTATCTCAGAAGTGGGATCGGCCTAAAAATTATGTCTGGACCCTACATAAATGGACTTGGGAATCACAAAAGAAGCAGGAATTCGTCTATAACATCTGAGGAAGAGGTCGAAAATGAAAATTTTTTTTCTTCTTCAATCGACGCAGTACCCGCCAAAAGAAGACGCGTGGCTCCAGCAGATGCAGAAGTGATACCGAAATTTTGTCCCGATGAAAAAACGAGTAACGTCTCCGGTTGGCTGCATAAAATCGATCAGCTTGGTGACGTTTATGACTGGGACTCTAAGGATCGGCAATTCATTATGCAAATCCGGCTTAGAGGGTCTGCTCGAGAATGGTATGAAGACTTGGATGACTACAATCTTTCCTGGGATGAATGGAAGGAAGCACTGAAGACCGCGTTTCCACGATCTACGGACTACGTTGATAGACTTGAAGAAATGTTGGCGAGAAAAAAAATGAATCTGAGACCATGACTAAATACTTTCATGGAAAAATGTCACTACTTAAGAAGTGCAAGATTAGCGGGGAAGATGCAATATCATGCATTATAAGGGGCTTACCAGCTGAATTACGACCAAATGCAAAAGCCTATAATTGTACGACACCTGAACAGTTATACTTCGGATATTTATCATCATTAGAAAACTACAGGCGAATTGAAATGGTGAATACCGCTAAAAGAACATTTTGGAGACGAGGTCGTGCTGAAGGTGGGTCGTCGACTACGTTTTCAAGTACACAAGAATTCGCGGATACAAGACGCTGCTATACGTGTCGTCGAACGGGGCACGAGGCGAAGGACTGCAAGGCGACGACGCGCTGCGACAACTGTCATCGTTTGGGGCACAGCATCGCGACGTGCTGGTTTTCTTCAAGCGGATCGAGCCAGCCTACACAAAAGGTCAGCAACATTTTATATATTACCTACGATATTTTATCTGACTTATATAAAAAAATTGTTTATGTGGGAGGTCACGAACTAGTCGCATATATAGATACAGGCAGCAAATTAAATTTACTTACCCTCACAATAGCAAAGAAATTAAAATTAAAAGTTCAACCGTCTAATATAATAATAAGAGGCTTCGGGGGTAGTCAATTACATTCGTTAGGTAAATGTGAGATACAAGTGAATATTGATAAAATATTGTTCTAAGTGGACAAGTTGAGATAACAGACTATCATCTACCTGACATAGAATTAATAGTTGGTCAAACCATGATTAATCAAAAACATGTTAGCTTAGTGACCACTACAACTTCTGTGACATTTTGCCCCACAAATGAATTGAACATTAACTTTTTAGGTATTAATTTAGACTCAAATGACTTTATAAATAGTTTCCCTGTACTATTAACTGAAAATATTAACATTACTAAATTTAATTATGCATTCGTTGCCGTTAGAGTTGTCGATTACTTATGTTCAGAAAACAAACCGTATATAATACACGAAGTCTATTATGAGTTAGGAGGAACATCTTATTACATACCAGAATGTATAATTAATTCTAAAGATTGTTTTATAAAAATAATTAATGTAGGAGATGACGAAATATCATGGAAAAAAGATAGATTGGTGGCTAGAGCGGAAGTGTTTAATGAGTTTAAGTCTAATAGTAATATATTAATGATAGAATCAGAAATTCAGAAAAATAATATAATTCGATTAACGGATATTGATGTAGGTGAACTTAGCGATAAACAAAGTGAGAGTTTACTAAATTTATTAAACCGACATAGTAGTTCATTTGCTAAAAATACAAAAGAGTTAGGATGTACAAATTTAATCGAAATGAATATACATACCACTACCAATCAGCCAGTATGTTTTAAGCCTTATCGTCTTTCATATAAAGAACTAGAAATTGTTGATGAAAAAGTTCAAGATTTAATAGATGCTGGTATTGTACGGGAGTCTATTTCGGACTATGCAAGCCCAGTTGTATTAGTTAAAAAGAAAGGTGGTGATTATCGCCTCTGTGTTGATTATCGTGCACTAAATGCTCTCACTATAAAAGATCGTTTTCCACTACCTCATATAGAGGATCAGGTAACTAGGTTAGGTGGCAAAGCGTATTTTACGGCATTAGATCTTTCACAAGGCTATTATCAGGTGCCTATGGCCGCGGAATCTGTTAAAAAAACTGCTTTTGTGACACCTTCCGGGCAGTACGAGTTTACGAAAATGCCATTTGGGTTAGCTAACGCTCCCGCTGTTTTTTCGCGCTTAATTAAAATGGCTCTGGGCAATATCAGTCAGGATATTGCTTTATATTTAGACGACGTAATGATACCATCAGTCACGGTAGAAGCTGGTATTTTACTTTTACAAAAAATATTACAAGCACTTGATAAAGCTAATTTAAAATTAAATCTTGATAAATGTAGCTTTCTGAAACAAAGTACTAATTATCTCGGCCACGAGATTAGAGCTGGCATTATACAACCAGGACAAATAAAAATTGATTGTGTAGCTCGATATAAACGTCCTCGTAATGTTCATGAAATTAGGCAGTTTATAGGACTTACTTCATATTTCAGAAAATTTATACGCGGATTTGCTGAGATAGCACAGCCTTTAACGATGTTAACCAAAAAGGGTATTACATGGGAATGGGGTCAAAGGCAGGAAAATGCTTTCCATTTATTGAAACAGAGACTAGTTGAGAAGCCTGTTCTAGCCATTTATGATAGGAATGCAAAAACAGAGCTTCATACTGATGCTAGTAGTATTGGTTTGGGGGGAATATTAATGCAATACCAAACAGACTGTACTCTGAAACCTATTGCATATTATAGTAGAGTAACAAGTAAGGAAGAACAATTTTATCATAGCTATGAACTAGAAACCCTGGCTGTGGTAGAATCTCTTAAACGGTTTCGTATTTATCTTACGGGGATTCCGGTAAAAGTAGTAACTGATTGCGCAGCTTTACGTACCACACTTGTAAAAAAGGACCTGGTGCCACGTATAGCACGTTGGTGGCTTACCATACAAGATTTTGATTTGCAAATAGAGTATAGGCCCGGGGATAGAATGCGACACGTTGATGCTTTAAGCAGAAATCCTGTAGAAAATTTAGTCCTTATAATAGAAGAATCTGATTGGTTATTAACATTGCAAATGCAGGATGAAAATTTACAGAATATATTAAAACAACTTCGCGAAGGTACTACGAATAACGATATAACCTCTAATTACATAATTAAAGACGGTCTTCTTTACAGAAAAGTTTTAGCCGGTGATAAATTTGTTGTCCCAAAATTAGCTAAATATGGTTTGTTACGAAAATATCACGACCAAATCGGCCACCCGGGTTTTGACAGATGCGAACAAATTATAAAGACTCAATTTTGGTTTCCTAAAATGACTCGGTTCATTCGGAAATACATAAACTCGTGTATGGAATGCGCCTATAGAAAAGGAAATTATGGTCGCAAGGAGGGTGTATTATATCCTATTAATAAGGAACCCATCCCTATGCACACAATACATGTTGACCATTTAGGTCCATTTGTTAAAACGCGAAATGGAAATACGTTTGTTCTCGTGGTTATCGATGCTTTTACAAAATTTGTTTTGCAAGGCCGGCCAAAAATTGCAGTTCTATTGAAACTATCAAAATTTTAAAAGATATCATTAACCAGTTTGGTAACCCCACTAGAATTATAACTGATAGGGGCAAAGCTTTTACCAGCCGATACTTTAAGCAATATTCTGAAGAGGCTCAGTTTAAACATATTCTCAATGCTATAGCCAGCCCGAGGTCAAATGGCCAAGTAGAACGTGTAAACCGAACTATACTTGACGGACTTAACACTATGTCTGAAAGTGAATGTACGTGGGACATTAAATTGCCAGATATTATTTGGGGAATTAATAATACACGTAATAATACAACAGGGTATTCTCCATTTCAATTAATGTTTGGACATAGTAACACCCGTTTCCCAGCTTATCCTACAGCAGGACCCAATAGCCATACCTCCCAACAACAGCACTTACAGACACGTAGGGAGAAAGCAAAGTTTCGTATTGATAGAAACATGACAATTATGCAGAAGAGATTCAATAAAAATCGTAAAATCTGTAATAAGTATGTAGTAGGTCAACTTGTTTTATGGAGAGGAGGTTCGGCTAGGGTTACAGGGGCAAAACTTACAAAAAAATTAGATGGAACTTATACTGGCCCTTATAAAATTATCAAAGCTGATCAATCTTTAGATCGTTACGTAATATGTAGTATAAAGGGAATGAAAGGTTACAAGAGATTTCAAGCGGTTGTAAGAGGGGAACAACTTCGCCCCTATAAATCCTCTATGTCTGCAGATGATAGTTCTGGAAGTGACCATGAGATAGATAGAGATGATTTAATAGATTTACTAGAAAGTTAATTTGTGTAATAAAAATAAGAAATTTAATTATGGCTTGTATATACTTAATATTGTGTTAAAATGTTTATTAAAATTGGTTGTCAGAAATGCGTGTTTGAATTACTTCAATGTCTCATCTGAATACTTAAAATGTGTGACACAGAGCGAGTCTGTGTGACAAAGAGGGTCTGTGTGACAAGGAGGGTCTGTGTGACAAGGAGGGTCTTTGTGACAAGGAGGGTCTTTGTGACGAAAAGGGTCTGTGTGACAGGGAGCGTCTGTGTGACAAGGAGCTTCTTGTGACAACGTGACCAAAACGTCTGTGTGTAAAGACGTCAGTTAACAATAACAAAAGAAAATATTATGAATTAGTTGAAATACATACATTTGTGTTATATTGAAAACGGAATATTTCTTGCCCTGTATTTTTGCAGATATCTGACGCTGGTGAAAACTCTACCAGCCGTGGGGCACGGCAGATTCAGGATGGCCGAATGTTAAGCTCAGCGCTACGACCATCGCGTCTATAATTTAGAATAACATATTTGTAATCATTATTTTGATTGTTATTAATTTGGTTTCAATGTTGTTTAATTTCGTAAAATAATTTGTATAACTACCTACATTAATATTATTTGACTTTGTTATAAATAGTGATGCATTTTAAAATAAACCGTCATTATTATTGTGAAGTTTGAACCGGGCGGTTACTCTGTCCGTCTAATAAATATTGTCAAATCGAGTGTCGTTCGCTTCTTTCGCTGTCCTGACCCACCTACTGTTTTACAAAATAATGACAATCAAGAGAGGTTGGGTCGGACCGTTTAGCGAGAGCCGATGGTCCGTACACCAAGACGGAATCGTAAGAAATGCGCCCAGATACTTCACGGCGTGACTATTTATAGAAAGGTACTGATAATGAACCAACATTTAATATCTAACTACCGCCGTTTGAGGGTAGTTGACATCGAATATTTAACTACGCCTGACTATATTGTGTTTAGCGACATCTACACGCAACATGACGTAACGCAATATAAAAACAAGATTGTCACAATGTCGCATCAAGCTACAACGACACCTACAGGGCATACTACGCAACGATATCGACGATCAACGAACGTCACGTTCCTAAATCGCGCTATCAAAGTTTCCTACGCTCTTGAGATATATATACAACTTTCCGACGTAAGTCGTTGGGCTTCGGCCCAGGGCTTCGGTCCGCCAGGCAATATCACCCGCCTGGTCGGAGGATTCTCCCTTGGTGTTGGATACATTTCTCACACGTTGTCACCTCCACATTGTGCTTTGTGTTTCAAATCATCTGTGTTGGTCTAACGCCACAATAGTTTAATTATCTAGTTTCACAATATGAATATGTACATCAGGTGTCGCAGTGGGAGGAGCCCACACCATTGCACCTCGCCTCTACGCATTTATTGCGTCCCATTGTTTAATGTTGCTCAATCTAATGATTCACATTATTGATTAATACTTATATCTCACTAGTGTATGACTGCGACTCTGATTGTTTTACGAGAAATTCGACCATAAATATTATGTACTGTTTCGTTTCGAACTATAAACGGCAGAACTAAAGCTTACCGGTTTTTTACCTTTTGATATAAATGCTGAGAAATTAAATACACGCAATACGGTAGTAGAGTCATGCTCTCAGTACAAATGAGCCGACTTGACCGGGGAAGTACTACCCTCTCACAGAAAATCAGCGTGAAATAACAGTATCATTAGGTACTGCGATGAGTGAAACCGGTCGAGGCTTCATCTTCCACCCCCTTTGTTCCCTTCTGACCCCTTCCCCCTCCTTTGTGTGGGACTCGACCTCTAGAAGAGCGGTAAGACCCGGTGCCGTGATGGGACTTCATAAGTTATTTATTCTTCATTAGTAGACTTCATTAGTTATTCATCCACGTCACTCCCTTCCACCGAGACTCAGTTTTAAATAAGGTTGGTTTTCCTCTACGACACGGTCGTTAATAAAGTTCTTTTGAGTAATCAGAAACCTAGAGAGACCCATGTGACACCACCTATGTAAATTACGCTAGTGTTTGGCTATTGTGCATTTATTCCACCAGTGCATTCAGTCATACTGGTGGTAGGTCTTTTGTTGCAAGAGGCCGGCTAGGTAGGTACCACCGCAGTGTCAAATATTCTGCCGCCAAATAGTAAAGTCTTAGACATTACTGTGTTCCTGTTTGAATGGGACTGTACGCTAGTGGAATTACTGGGCAGAGGAGATTTAAGAACTAATATCTCGAGGTTGGCAACGCGTGAGTGACACCTACTAATGGTGCTACACGCGCTCATAGGCTACGGCGCCCACTTACCATCTGGTGGGCTGTATGCTCGTTTGCCAACTTGTAACATTTAAAAAAAAATGTCTAAAATAACGCCCTGAATAAAGACGTAATTGCAGAGGTGACTGCCTTTTTTTTCTTATCTCTGTTACTTCTTACCTTGTGCGATGAGTGGGACCGTCTGCTTCGCATCAGTCATTGGGTATTTATTCTACTATAACGACCTTATTTGCAAATATTTTACTTACCACCTTTTGTTTTAGAAAATATTTATTTTCGATATTTTAAAGGTGGTTCTGTTTTAAACTGGTTGTGAGAAATTCCCAGGTATAAAATGGGACTACTTTGCAGCTGTACTGTAACCAAAAATGCATTGCAAAGATATATTATATACTAGCGGGCACGCAGACATTGTCCTGCCCTGAAAAAAATCTGGGACCCGATACCAGCGCCCCTAAGTGAGTCAAATTGAGAGCAGAAGTTACAGCTGTGACAATTATTGAATTCCTAATATAGCTATTAAAAAATAAGGGTTAATGGTAGAACTGTTAAAATCTAGGGTTATATGTATTTTTAATGCCACATCATAAAAAAAAAATTGGGGTGGACAACCCTTAAATTTTAGGTTTATAAAAAAATATATGTTGACCGATTCTCAGACCTGCCCAATATGTACACAAAATTTCATAAAAATCGGTCGAGCCGTTTCGGAGGAGTCTGGTAACAAAAACCGCGACACGAGAATTTTATATATAGGACGATGTCCTGTTTATTTAGAATGTCATTATCATTAATTCTTCTTTATATTCAATAAATTAGTCGTATGGAGATATCCGAGATGTTGAAAAAGATAATGGCGCAGAAAATAATAGTTCGAGAAACAATCGTCGCACAATCGCCGTGAGAGGTGATCGAGGCCCGAGAACAAAGCGTCCTGTTACAGCGTCTGCGACTGAGGCGGGCGCCATTGTTCCTAGCTCGCGACTCGGAATATTAAAAACGTACTACAAATACATAGGTGCACTGAGTTCTTAGGTTGTTGTTTTCATTAAGAAATAAACACCTACACCCTCACAAGATCCAATATCCTGTGTGAGGAACACACACAGGAAAGGACAAACACACCCAGACACACACACATGCCTGTAGTAAAGTCATGCTTTTCCAGCCACTAATGGGCCGACTCGATCGGGGAGTACTATCCTCTCACAGAAAATCTGCGTAATGTAACAGTATCGGTAGGTACTGTTTCGTTTCGTGCGATGAGTCAGAGTGCCAGAGGCCTAATCTCCCATCCCCTGTGTTCCCTTCCTTTTTACACCTTCTCATTCCTCCACTCCTATCCCTCGGGTTGGCAACGTGCATGTAATACAAGTATCCATACAGATGGATCGCATGCTTGTTTGCCGACCGTCATGAACAAAAAATACTGTCTGTATTGTTGCAGAGACAAGGCAAAATCACTTTGAAATCGTCCCAACACTCGCTACGAGCCTCGTATCTCTTGAGACTGTCCCTTTCTATCACTGTTTAATGTTTACATACACAGTGTTATTGATCAATAAACAACAATCCCTAAACGTAACGAAATAAGGTTTAAAATAGACTAAATATATTAAGAACACGTCAACTGAATCACGTTACAAAACACTTTCACAATATACAAAGAATAATACACCTTGTTCACGAAGCGTTGTAGGTGTATATTCGAGTGACGTAGTTTCTATATTTACGACGCGAAACTCATTGAAAACATCTATAGAATAATACTCCTTGTTGCGAAATTGTTAAGAGCCAATGTACGAAACCAGCGTCGCAAGAGCTCGGAGCGTCCATACAAATGTGAATCTTATATCATTGTTGTATGGTTCATATTCAATTGACGTAGACGAGCTGCTATACAATATGGAAGTTGGTATTCTCGATGTATTAAAAATAGCCATGTAAATTTGAATCGTATTGCGTACGAGCTATGGTAGATATTAGAGTGACGTAACGTTGTTTCGCGTAGTGAGGTTTATAAACAAGGTGACGTCACGCACGCACACGTGTCCCGCAGCACACGTGCGCGTTTCGTCACGTTACAGTGAATAGTTTCCTACTGCGTACGGAGGCGGGAGGAAATAGTGTGTCCATTCTTTTTGAAATTAAACACGGATGATTTTTTGCGACCGTTGTGACGTGTTGGTAGCGAGCCTGTCTTGGTCCTCGACGGCCACGGTTTCAATTCCAGCTAGGGACGGATATTTGTATTGATCCTTGTGTCCTTATGGATCTCCCCACTGTGCCTCGGAGAGCACGTTTAAAGTGTCGGTCCCATTGCTATCATAACATCAGATAATATCTTTAACTCTTGATAAATTATTTGCTCTTATCCATTTATGAGTTTCTGGTTTGCACTCACGGTTGCGGAGGTCAGATGGGAATCGCTCGGTGTAAAAACCAGTTACCAGTGAAATCCGGGTAAGAGTAATAAGCAGACCCTGGGTGAAAATACCGGTATTAATTCTAGGCAGATGGAGGTTTTTAGTTTTGAAGAAGGGTTTGTGTCAGAATAGCTAGGCATATGACCTTGCAGAAGAATCCTTTGGGACGGCAGTGAAGGCGACGACGCTATCGAGGCCACTAGGACGAACAGAAATTAATAGTTTTAGAATTCCTTTATTAATTTTATTTCATAATATAATATTAAATATTAATGAGGCGTATTTAACACGCTGAACCGCGACGGACGCGATGTTCGAAGTGACGCAACCGACTTAGCGACATTACAACACTATGTTATATAATATTAGCGCCAGCCCGCGACTTCGTCTGCATGCCAGAATTATATCCCATTCAGCTATCCGCAGGCCAGGCTAAATGTTGTAATTTATTCATGTCGGTAAGCCGAGTTATTATTCCTCACTTTTTTCTGTATCAATAATTTCATCATCGCTTAGAAGGTTGAGCAGAAAGAAGCCTCAATAGCTCAACGGTAGAAGGGCCGACTTCGCTCCGTTAACGCGAGAGTCGAGGGCTCGATCCTGACCCCTTTGGGCTATTGTCGTACCCACTCCTAGCGCAAGCGCAGAGCTTATTTGGAGGGGCAATAGGTATATTAGTAATACCTTGAAAAAGCATTGCTAATATTCTTAAAAAAAAGAAACCAAAACACCAACAATTTCACTCTCTCTTCCTCTGAAAAATAAGAACAGCCAGTGAACGTAGTGACTACGGTGACTGACTTCCTATGAGGCAGGTCAGCAGCATGCTCAGCATCTTATGCTAGAATCTATGCTAAAGATTGCTTCTACCCTTCGTCTTAGTAAGGTGACCAGCAACTTAGTGCCGGTGTTGTTTAGGTCACCCATATGGAGCCCTAACTTCATTATCATCATTACATCTTTGATAACAACAGAGACCAACATGCCCTCCGAAGCACGAAGGGACTGAAATACCACTATACGGTCACCCATCCATATCATTGACGACGTTGTGGCGCAGCGGTAGTGAACCTGCCGCTCCCGCTCGGAGCAGATGTTTGTATTGACCATACAGGCATTTGTCCCGGGTGTGGGTGTGTTTGTCCTCGTCATTGTGTATGTTTCCGGACCCTCGACAAAGGATATTACTATCCTAATGGGGTCGTTGTGTGTGTGTGTGTGTGTGTGTAGCTTTTATTGTTTATATATTATTAATGGCCACGTCAAAAGCTGTTAAGCAGCCAATGAGCGCACCCGACTTCGGCAAACGCTTACCATCAGTCGGGCCGTACGCTGATGACGTAAGCGTTTAACAGTATGTATTACGTAACAGACTTCAGTTCTAACACAATACCGAAACACTTTCTACGAGAACTCATTAGTCTCTTCACGTTTCAGTTTCACGGTGTAACGTTGTAGTTGGGAAATGTGAGGAATAGTAATTTGATGATAACGAGTAACGAATATTTGTTGAAATTGTTTTGCATGACGGTTGGCAAACAAGTATACGCTCGGCGTGATGGTCAGCAGTCGCCACTACCTAGGGCTAGGAGGGAAGGGATAAAAAAGGAAGGGAGCATAAAAGATGGGTCTCCGACGGTCTCACTCGTCGCACGAAACGCATCAGTAGCCTGTTACTTTACGCCGATTGTCTGTGAGTTTCCACGCACTTGTAGCCGGCTGTGTTTGTCCTGAGAAGCACCAAGGCTCTACTACCAGTTGTTAAATCTCCATCGCCCATTAATTTCACTAGCTATAGTGTCCTTTAAACTGATAAAAAAGTATACTGCTCTACAGAAACAGTCTCATTCTTCTTCATCCTAGCATTATTCCCGGTATTTTTATGTGCTTAGGGTCTGCTTATTACTCTTATCCCGATTTGACAGGTTACTAGTTTTTACACGGAGCGATTGCCATCTGACCTCCGCAACCCTAAGGGCGAAGCAGTAACTCATTGGATAAGAGCAATTTACTTATCAAGAGTTAACGATTATTATCAGATGTTATTGATAATAACCGGGACCGACAGCTTAACGTGCTCGCCGAGGCACGGTGGGGAGACCCACACGGACAAACGCCCAGACCGAGACAGGAATTTTAACAAACATCTGCCCGAGCGGGAATCGAACCCGCAACCGTCGAGACTGAAGGCAGACTCGCCACAACGGTGTCAACAGTAACAGTCTCATTAACTCATTAAAAATCGTCATGCCACTTTGAATAGGTATGTCCGTTTAATAACTAGGATGTCGCAGTTACCAGTGTGATGACAACCTCACGCCGTGACGTCACACCGTAAACACGTGCCGCTGTCTATTATTTAGATCATTTATAGAGATTGCCCGATTTTTTAAAGAATAATATCAAGAATACATTTTCAAGTCATTACTAATAAGTATAGGAGTACTTGCTTGACTTGCTTGTCCCAATAAGCTCGCAGTTAAAAGGGGGTGGGGGTGGGTCAAGATCGAACCCGCAACTATAGCGTCAACGAAGGGCGCTTATTAATATTTACCAAAAAACCCATAATTTATGGTTACTGGACCTCCCGTTTTGTTTTTTGCGAACAGAGCCCTGGACGGAGATAGTTTTATCTTAAACTTTGTACCCGAATGCATTAAATTCTTTGTAGGTAAACACTGCGCCATAATATTTAGCCTCTCGGAGCACGAAACATTTTTAACGAAAAACAGCGTAAACGGTTTACAGCAAAAACAACTTTATATACAACTATATAAGAATTATTTTCTTTTTCATTCAGTGTAAGTTGCCTATTTTTACTAATATTGTAAATTCAAAAGTAACTCTGTCTCTGTCGCGCTTTCACGCCAAACTACTGAACCGATTTAAATGAAATTTGGTACACAGACAGTCTATAGACTGAGAAAGGACGTAGGCTACTTTTTAATGCGAAAAAGGTTGTAGGTCGTAAAGGGTTAAAAGGGAAGATTCCCCTTTTCGTCATTTTTAGAGCTAGAAGCTTGAAACTTATTTTGTAGGCTGTTGATTCGATATGAATAAATATGATATTCAAAGTTTGTCAAAGTTTTACCCTCAGAGGTGTAAAATAACAATAGGGGAGATGACACTTTGTGTGGGAATATGTAAGGTTTACGTGAATGTTTTACACGCGGACGAAGCCGCTGGCAGAAGCTAGTATAACATAAACTTGAATTACTTTCAGACTGAAAAGAACCTTATGAGATGATTTAAAGCCCATTTTCGAATAGCTTTTAAAGGCGTCGGGATGTGACGACCCCATCGCCCGCTGTTGGGATAACATCTGTCACAACAGAGATTATTCGTGGGTCTTTTGTTGCAAGAGGCCGGCTAGGTGGGTACCACCGCAGTGTCCAATATACTGCCGCCAAATAGTGGTGCTTAGGCACTACTGTGTTCCGGTTTGAAGGGCATTGTACGCTAGTGAAATTACTGGGCGAACGAGATTTAAGAACTAATATCTCGAGGTTGGTAACGCGTGAGTGGCACCTACTAGTAGTGCTGCAAGCGCTCATAGGCTGCGGCAGCCACTTAGCATCAGGTGGGCCGTATGCTTGTTTGCCAACTTCTAACATAAAAAAAAAGCTTAGTTTGTGAAGTTTGTGTTGATAAGTGTCGACGCTAGACGTCCCGCTTTATTCCCGTTATATAGAGTAGATTGTCCCGCGCGGGACGGTAACTTGCGCTTAAATACGGGATAGGATGGTAGTAGCCTTCTTATTTTTGGACGGGGAAATGCTGCCCTCTTTATATATCGAAATGGCAATGTCTACTGTTTCTTATCGTTGAGGAAGCCGGCGCTCTCACTCGTCGCATGAAACGCAACAGTAATCTTTTACTTTACGAGTTTCTGTGAGATGGTAGTGCTGCCCCGGCCGAGACTACTCTATTTAATCCGCGAAGGCAATTCGTCTTCAGCCTTATCTGATATTTGTAGTTTTTAACCGATAAAATGATCCTGTGGACTCTTTGCCTCACAACTTTTGTTTTTATTTTATTCATTTATTTTATTAGTTCAGATAACAATTAGTGAACCTATGTTAGTATCATATTTTCAAATTATTATAATTAATTTATTATTAACATACAATTTTTATTATTACCTGATAAAATTAGTAATTGTATCCAGTGTTAGGGCAAGAGAAGTTTTGTGCCAATGCTTTTAGAATGATGTTGCCACTGGATCTCTGAAGCTCTGTTTAACAAGGAAGTTTCCGCCTTGCGCATAATGGCTTGAAAACCATCTCAGGTACAACAAAACCGAATGAAAAGTTCTCTTTACACTTAGGCGTTACCCGGTTTTAATTTTTTCACCGGTTTCCAAGCCTACCAAGTGACGTCACAAAGTAGTAGAATATGAATTATGTAATCGTCAGAATTACTCGCGAAATAATATATTCAGATTGGTTTTTGTATGTAAATAAATAAATACAAGTGTCACTTTCAAGTTGATTTGAATGTCAGACGTTTTGAATGTTTTTTATTTTGGTAGGTACACTACACTTTATGACGTCACAGTTAGCAATTGTTTAACGATTAATTTATTTATAATTTGACGATGGTTTTTGGCGCAGTGGTAGTGAACCTGGTTTAAAACCGATAACCGTGTCAGAAATAATAAAAAAATGAAAACATTCTCACCGCCGCAATGCTATCGAAAACCCATTTCGAACTAAATTCGCGATTTTCACGGCCATTTCTTATGTCAAACACAGCTGTGGTCGTTCCGCCATTTTGTTTCAAAATCGTGCTGTGCGCGCGTAAAGAAGTATGACTTTCAAATATTCCAAAAGAATCCCGCTTTTAACGTAAAACCCCGCTGTGATTTCAAAATAATAGAACAACTCTTCCTATAGAAGATAAAAATACTACCAAAGAAAATTCAACCTTATGTCTCGTAAATAAGAAAACGATACGCCCATTCCTTTCAACGTGTTTGAATGGGTGTGCGTGCGAAAGAGACAGAGATACACGAGGTTGTGGTTTGCTTGATTTGGCGCTATCACGTTTTTATAGATGAACGGTAGTGCAATGGAATTTGAATCTTAAATACTATGGAATGCAGTATATTTTTAATTGACTGTTTTTAATGTACGATTTATATTACAAGCAATGTCTTTCGATTTTGAACTTTATTACAAGGGTATTATAAAACGTAATAGAATGGTGGCGAGTTTTTATGATAAACGAATTCCATAGAATTTTTCAAATTACGTAAGCGAGATAATACTCTACCTAATTGCATATGTCGTAAGGCTTATTATCGCTTGGGAATTGATAATTAAAACTCTGATAATAGTACGTATTCTTAATTTGAACTTTCGTCCCGTTGAATAGTGATCAAAGTCGCTCGCAGCTGATTACAGTTGTACCCTAAATCTCGGGTTCGTTGAACCGCATCTCCCTGTAGTGACGCAGTGCAAGGGATGGACGAGAAGGTTTCAGGTAGCCCTGTACCCTATTTTATTGAGGAATGTGTTTTTATCCGACTCTCTAGGAAGTGGATTTTTATATACTAGAAAGATGGCATTTCAAAATCAAAATCAAAATTATTTTTATTCAAGTAGACTTTTAAAAAGTACTATTAAATAGTTATACGCTACCGACGGTTCGGAAGGTTGATTCTATCGAGAAGAACCGACAAGAAACTCGACAGTTTCTCTTTTCAAATGTGTTTTTTACAATTGTATTCTTTATTATAAAATTTGGTTCTTGAATGCGATCCAGCAATATTAAGAGTCCCAAGCATTTTTATCGAAAAATATTCCTCTAACGAATAATAGGCTTTATTGATAAGTTTATTTTTATGTACATTTGGAACTTGCTTATTGGCGGTTCCATTAAGCAATCTGGAATTTGTTGAAAATGCGAGTACCTAGCCCCTTAAAAGAATTACTGACTCTACAGCAGACGAAAGCTAGGATTACAAAGTTTATTTTTGTTTCTAGTGTTAATTGAATGTACAAGTTCTAGTGTATCACATGCGCGTTGGAAGCGATGGGAACTCAGCGCACGAGACGCACCAATACTGATACTGTTACTTTACGCCAATTTGCAAGGTCACAGCGCTGGCGCGTTCCCATGACGTCATGGAAACCCACATAATCCGGTTCCTCACCCCAGCAAGCCGAACATCTAGTAGCTTTTCTTTCTGCTTGATGTGAAGCTGTCGTCGTAGCCTATGAGCGCGCGCAACACCATTAGTAGGTGTCACTCGCGCGTTGTCAACCTCAAGATGTTGGTTTTTAAAACCTCTTTGCCCAGTAATTTTACTAGCCTACAGTGCCCTTTAAACCGGGACACAGTAATGCCTAAGACACTATCGCTTTGCGGTACAATATTTGACACTGCGATGGTACCTACCTAGCCGGACCTACCACCAGCGGCCGATGGGGTCGTCACGTCTCGACGCCTCTAAAAAAAAGCCCCGCGAAATACGGAGACGTTTGGTTTGCACTGCGGTGAACCAAACCATACCGAACCATACATTGACCGCGCCCAAAGATGCTAAGCCCAATGATGTGACTAATATATTCATTATAAATTAACTTCTATCTACACTATAAAGAGTAACATTGAGACCCGCATCGTTCCCAACATAATGCGGAAGACGATCGGCCTCGTGCGACTGTCGGCCTTGCGCTGGAGGCTCGCAAGGTCGACTGTACCGCGAGAGACGGAACGGTCTAGCGTATTGCCAATTTATTGTAGTGGTAATATTTACAAGTGTACTCGACGCACACAAGCGCACAAGGCTTGCCCGAAGGGGGCTGATGGAAATCTGCCTCGTAGGACATACTAGCATATGCCCGCGACTTTGACGGCTAAAACACTCGCTGCCTTAATTTGAAGATTGCCTATTTATTAGAGTGACGACGTTGTGACGCAACGGTAGCGAACCTGCCTTTAGCGCCACAGGTCGATACGATTCCCGCTCAGAGCAGATGTTTGTATTGATGTAAAACATCTAAACATCTGTCTCGGTCTGGGCGTTTGTCCTTGTCCCCCCACAGTGCCTCGAAGAGCACGTTAAAATGTCGCTCTTTGTTGTTATCATGACATTGAGAAAAATCGTTAGCTTTTGATGGGTAATTTGCTCTTACCATATAAGTTACTAATTCACCCTTAGAGTTTCGGAAGTTGCTCTGTGTAAAAACCAGTAACCTGTCTAATCCGGATGAGAATAATATGCAGATCCTGGGTATGATACAAGGATTAATGCTAAGAATAAGAAGGTATGATGATCGTTTAACATTAGCACTGGTGGTAGGTCTTTTGTTGCAAGAGACCGGCTAGGTAGGTACCACCGCAGTGTCCAATATTATGCCGCCAAATAGTAGTGCTTAGGCACTACTGTGTTCCGGTTTGAAGGGCACTGTACGCTAGTGAAATTACTTGGCGAACGAGATTAGGAACTAATATCTCGAGGTTGGCAACGCGTGAGTGGCACCTACTAATGGTGCTGCAAGCGCTCATAGGCTGCGGCAGCCACTTACCATCAGGTGGGCCTTATGCTTGTTTGCCAACTTCTAACATAAAAAAAAAAACAGGTACATCGTATCGTCGCTTGCTAACTCAGTCGGGAAAGAAAAACTTTTTTAAAATCCAGCCGTCTGTATCATATCTGCTGTCGATATTATCATTATCAACCTGTATTTAGCTGCTTAATTTCACTCGCTCTCACCTTTAAATTTCACGACATGTTCGCTAAAGGGCAAAGCGTCACGGAACAGGATGGCCGAACGCTATGGAGGCGGTGCTTTCACCGCGGCGACCCGCGCAGCGGCGACTTTTACAAAATACACAGCCGAAATGCTTTCATGATTAATACGCGTTACGTAAGCTTAACTTATTACGCTCACTGGTCGGTAAATGCTTAGGTTAAACTAGACGCGGTTAATCATGTCTTATAAGTCACATAGCAAAAATCATCATCATCAAATCAGCCGAAAGACTTACCCCCGGTTTCTTGAACAATGATCAAACTCATGTTAACATAGCAAATACTAAACGCTCATTGGTTGCCTGTTGATCATCGTTTATCTTTAACCAATGAGTGTTCTATATTTGGTATGTTGAGTTGACATGAATTTGATCAACCTACGAGAAACCGGGGTGATACTGCTGGAAATAGGCCTCCCCAAAGTGTGCCACAATTACTGGTCCTGCGCCACCCGCATCCAGCGGACTCTCACCCGGTCAACAGTCCATCTTTCGGGGGTCTGTTTTATAGCTAAATTAGTCGTGTACATGTACAGTTATTACTAGAAATAAATATAAAGATGTAAATCCTAGTTTTCGTCTGTTGTTTTTATAGGTGTATATAATTTTCGTGTCACAATGTTAGTTACCACACTCCTCCGAAACGGTTTGACCGATTTTTATGAAATTTTATATGCATATTCGGTAGGTCTGTGAATCGATTACTATCTATTTTTCATACCCCTAAATGTTAAGGGAGCTCCACCTCAAAATTTTTTATTTTTATTTTTATAAGACGTGGCATTTAAAAATACCCTAACCCTAAACTTTCACCCTTCTACCATCAACCCCTATTTTTTAATAGCCATGTTAGTAAATCCAACAACTTTCACCGGTATCACTTCTAGATTCGGGTAGAGGGCGCTGCTATCGGGTCCCAGTTTTTCTTCGGGGCCGAACAACGTGTGCCGGGCCCACTAGAAGTTTATATTATTATTTGTTAATATTGCACAGCTTCACTATTCTCGGCTTCAATGGACGGGCCGTCTAAAGTAGCATGATTTTATCAAGTATTAAAGGATGCGGAACTAATCGATCCTCTAGCAAGGCTCTATTAGTACAAGACAGTGTCCAATATTCTGCCGCCAAATAGTAGTGCTTAGGCACTACTGTGTTCTGGTTTGAAGGGCATTGTACGCTAGTGAAATTACTGGGCGAACGAGATTTAAGAACTAATATCTCGAGGTTGGCAACGCGTGAGTGCCACCTACTAATGGTGCTGCAAGCGCTCATAGGCTACGGCATCCACTTACCATCAGGTGGGCCGTATGCTTGTTTGCCAACTTTTAACATAAAAAAAAAGACTCCAAGGGTCTCCAGTCTCGGGGTCTATTTATATAATGGAGCTTATGATTTGTGCGTCTGTCCTCGTCCGTGGTCAATGTCACAACTGTTTATGAGTTATTCGGTCAAGGAGGTTTGCGCAACGGTGACGAGACGAAATGTTCTACTAGTGACGATAGAAGTGATTGTTGTGTATTTTATTTGCTCTTTGTATCTTTTTTTTTAATAAACAAGACTAATGGTAAGCAGTCACTGCAACGTATGAACGCGCGCGATACTTGAAGTATCACATGCGCGTTGCGAACCCAAGAGATGGATGGGAAGGTTATGAGAAGGGATAAAAGGAAGGGAACAAAGGGGGTGGGAGATTGGACCTCTGGCGCTCTCTCTCAGTCATCGCACGAAACGCACCTACTGATACTGTTACTTTACGCCGATTTTCTGTGAGAGGGTAGTACTTCTCCAGTCGAGCCGGCCTATTTGTGCGAAAAGCATGACTCTACTACCCCAAAATGTGAGATTCTTCTTCTTATCGATTGGTTAGTGGTCAACCTAGTGTCAGAGTTGTTCAGGTCGCCCGTAGGCCTCTGACTTGACTTATCGACTGTTGTCTAATTGTCAACAACTGGGACCGACTTTTTACGTGCCCTCCGAAGCACGGAGACGCTCGGTAGAAATACCACTATGCGATCACCCATCTAGTGACTGACCGCGCCTAAAGTTGCTTAACCTACCGATCGTTTACCGATCAGTGGGTGCACTCGGCTATGAGCGTAATGTGAGATTGAAAACAACATATTAATAGTGCAATCAGTATATGAATTGAAGATACGTTACTTTGCCAAAAAAAAAATTTTTTTTAAAAACACTAGTCGCTCGGTACTGTACACAGTTATTCTTTGCATACAAAATACTTGATTAGGAAACGAATCGAAGCCTGTGTTTGTTTATCTGGTGAAGTGCCAGCGAACGTCCACAAAGAAACTACGACCTTTCCCAACCGCCGGCCGAGAGGCGATGGTGACGCAACTCGTGACGTCATCGCCTCCGTCTTTGTGCCTTTGTCTTCGCTGGACGAGATTATGATCGCCTCATATTTAACTACTAGACACCGTTGATTCGTGTACGTTTAATCTATTTATATACGCGAAGAGAAATCTTTGCATCCCTTTCTAAGGATATCTCGCGCGCGGCGGATTTGGGCTTTGGGTAGGTTGGTTATTTCGGGTAATTGTACTCTATACTCTACAATACAGTATTAGTAAATACTTCATAAGAGAAAGGTTTAACGCTGGTTCTCTGGGAAAGGGGATGGGCTCTTTTGTGGGACGCCACTTGCGTTGACGCAATGGGCCCGTCTCATGCTACGGGTGGGAGCCGCTGCGGGAAAAGCTGAATTCTGTATGGCACTTTTCCAAATTACGTCTTGAGCTGTTTGCAGTAGAAACACTTGGGTTATGGAGCGTTAGTGCAAAGCAATTTCTAAAAGGTATTATTATTCCAACACGGGCGTACAAGAATATTGATTGTTTTATATTTTGCACGGCCAATTTCATTTGTTTCAATAATTCACTGGTGGTGGTCTTTTGTTGCAAGAGGGCAGCTATGTAGGCTCCACCGCAGTGTCAAATATTCTACCGAAAAGCAGTAGTGTCTTTGGCATTACTGTGTTCCGGTTTGAAGGGCACTGTAGCCTAGTGAAATTACTGGGCAAAGGAGATTTGATAACCAATATCTCCAGGTTGGCAACGTGTGAGTGGCACCTACTAATGATGTTGCGAACGCTCATAGGCTACGACAACCACTGACCATCAGGTGGGGGCCGTTTGCTTGCTTCATAACTTAGTAACGTAAAAAAATCATATACTAAAAATAACAAGGCTTTACTACAATTTTAGAAACACAAATATAAGATTTTTATAATTAAAGCTAGTGTTAAAACCTGATGCGTTAATACCGTCTAATAATAAGGTATTGAGGTTAATGGGGCCGCAAGATACAGGGCCGGATTTAGGGTTTAGATATACTCTTGAGGGGAGAGTGGAGAAGGCGATGAAAATTATCGTCCTCCATTTTCTTCTTAGTCGTATTGTCATGACTGAGGGTTATGTCTGTCTGGAGCCAGCGTGTAGGTGTTGATCATTGTCCATTTGTCCCGGTCTTGAGCTTGTTTTAAGGCTGTATTAAATTACATCTCCGATAGTTCTCGAATTTGGGCAGACCGCCGTGTATCTCACGTCCATGTCTTATGCCAATACTTTTACGTTTACTATTTGTATAAATTAAATTTTTTATGTGTATAATTTGGAATAGAAAAGAATAACAATTAAATATGTAACATAAAGTATTTTAAAATTTAGTACAAAATAAATTTTGTATATTAAGTTATTTTTATTTTATTTTATAGATTAATTATAAATTACCGAATTAATATGAATATAACTCTTTGTCGGTACAGTAATTTTATAACGTATCTAAAACACATATTTCATAATGGGAATGCAAGCGTTCAGAAACTCGCTTCCATTCCCGGTGACGACCATAGCCGTGGTACAGCCTCGCAGGAGGCAACCTATGGAGGAAATCAACTAAAAGCCTCCGCGAAGGCTATCTGTTTCTCGGCTGGGTATGAGTACCTCCCTGTCCGGTGACGCTGGCAAGGCCAACAGAAATACATAAAGAAAAAATACATATTTTATAGAAGGGTCTAGATCCTTGATGCCGTCACCGAAATCCGGCCCTGTCTACGCGACAGTCGATATACGGACGTGACTTGAGAGGCTTCTGCCTTCTTGTAGCATCGGAGCTAGAAATGTGTATATAATATAATCATAGAGCCGACAGACTGTGTATATGTATGTCACGCATATATAACGCAATTGGGTAACGTCCAATTCCACGTGGTTTGTACACAAAAGTTGGAATTATATGCATATGTACATTACCTGAAACCATATTTATGTCTTAAGGGATGCTTTCATTAAACTTAAGCCTCAGTAACTCAAGGGTAGAAGGGTTCCATCATGACCCCTTGGGCTATTGTCGTACTCACTCCTAGCGCAAATTTCGACGTTGTTAATATTGCATATATAAGCACAACTTGAAGTCAGTGATCCTTTTTAAACAATGTGATGAGAGGGGAAAAATGTAGGGGACAGAGGGAGTGGGAGATTGGGCCTCCGTCATTTATACTCCATAGTTCCTACTGATAGTGTTATTTTACGATGATTTTCTGTGAGGAGGTACTACTTTTCCGGTCGAGCTAACCTATTTCTGCTGGAAGGAGCATGGGTCTGCTACCGTGAAAATAAATAAATTAGTTCGATACTGCCTCTTAGTTACCTCAATGAGACCTCTGGCACATTGTCAAGTGGTTCCCGTTCGAGAGTCTGCAGTGTAATATACGCTCTTGTGGTGCAAATTGTATCGTTGACTGGAAATCTTTATATATGTGCTTCAGATCAGCTGTGCCATCCGGCTTTGCTCGCATGGTCTACAGAGATGTTTTTAATTTTTTTTAATGTCCTTAGAATCTCTTTCTCCAATAAACGTAGCTTAAATTACTTCCTGTATCATCAGATGCCAATCAAAATTCCGTTGAAATTTGTGGAGCAAACAGACAGGACAGGCCGTATATATTTTTATTTGCATAAATGTAATAAAATCTATAATTTGATATTACAAACAGACACTTGGATTCTATGTATGTATATTCATGTATTTATATATATATGTGAAAATCGCTTTGATCTGTCACTTGTGTTCGTCTGTACTTTGAGATCCCTGACGAAAGATACTACTATCCTAATAGAGACCACTTTCTGCGTATAATTCAGATTTATAAATGCAGTTGTTCCTTTGTTGCAGTGATGGCAGCAGTGCGGGGAGCCCGAAAGAGGCGTGCGTGGCGCAGTCGCCGCCGCCCGCGCCCGCGCCCGCCAAGCGGCACCCCCACCACCACCACGACCAGAGGAGGCTGAGTGTCGGTGAGTCGCCTACCACCCGACCACCACAACCGTATACCACTTTTATTCTCGACGGAAGGAATTACTTATTACAGAGCTTTTTGAAAATCGTAATTAGCAAAAAAAAAAACATTTTTAACCGGCATTTATAAGTTTTAAACGCATTGGCGTAGCCAGCATTTGGCCTGGGGAGAGCATAATCTTAATTTGAAATCCAGAGTGGTGCAAAATTATTATTTTCTTCAATAGTTATTTAATAAATAGTTCAAAATGCATTATATTTTTGCATTTCTTAATATTTAGCAAGGTTGTTGGCATCACTTTGGAAACATACACAAGGCCAAGGACAAACACACTCAGACCAGAACACTTGCCTCTATGGTCAATACAAATATCTGCTCCGTGCGGGAATCGAACCCGCAACCTGCGGCGCTTAAGGCAGGTTCGCTACCGCTGCACCAGAACGCATTCAAAGAATACTTTGCGAGATGTCAAGTAAAAGTGTTCTCGGACGCCGTGTGTGAGAATACCGAGCGGAGAAACTACGTGCTGCTGCACGTGTGACGTCGGACACGCGTCGATTTCATTTTATCTACACTACTATTATCAAGAGGAAAGATTTGTATTTTTGTGTGTATGTTTGTAATGAATAAACTGAAAAACTACTGTGCCGATTTCAAAAATTCTTTCACCATTGGAAAGCTACATTCACCCTGAGTGACATATGCTATATTTATTGCTAGAAAAGATTAGGGATCCTTACTGAAACCTAACTAACGTAATCGAAGATGTAAAGAAAGTGCCCTAAAACGTCTTTCGTCGCATACGTCGCGGAAGCTATTGATGATAGAACAAAAGTATATTCTACAATATTAAAGAACATATGTTCAATAAAATAAATAATAATATCAACAAAGAAATATAAAAAAAATTATGTCCACCCGTGCGAAGCCGGGACGGGCCGCTAGTAAGTTTATTAGTAGGGATTGCCCGCGGCTTCGTCCGCGTTAATAACTTTGGTATAGATAGAGACACCATTCCTGTAGAAATTATTGGTTCCAAGACACCCTTCCTCCTAAAGTTTACACAGTAATAACATACACAGGAATTATTTTTTTGTAAGCCAAAAATTTAAAAAATATATTTGCTCGTATATAAAGACGAAATTAATGTAGAAAACAAATTGTTTTTTTTTAAATTTTATTTTTATTTTTGGCTGCGTGAAAAGTAAATCTAAGATCGCCCCACCGACCCTGTAACCAAGCGTGTTATTTTGAAGAACCACCTCCGTCACCATGCGACGCAGTATGGGTTCGTTTCAAGAGACCGACATGGCGGAATTATAAGGTTTCCGTTTTTGAGGCCTGCGGAACCCTAAAACGTTGCGAATCTCTCAATACAGACAAATAAACGGTTAAATATGCATTTTGTGTCTCGAGCCGGTTTCTCATTGATCCACAATCCGAATTCGTGATGTCATCACGGGACGAGTTTCAACCAAAGGAATTCTTTCGAGTCACTGCTTTTTCAAATCGTGGTAGTTGTTTTTGTGTTAGACGCAAACACGAGAGGGCAACATCTGAACATCGAGAACACAAAAGGGCATGCAGGTGGGAGAAAAAAGCGCCGGTTAAAGCTATCATTACCATGGGGTTTTTATGTAAGAGGGGGCAAACGGGCAGGAGGCTCACCTGATGTTAAGCGATCACCGCCGCCCGTGAACATCAGAGGGCGTGCAGGTGCGATGCCGACATTTGAGGAAAGAATACGCTCTTTTCTTGAAGGTTCCCAGGTCGTATAGGTTTAGAAATACCGACGACGGAATTTGGTTCCATAAAGTGGTTGTGCGAGGAAGAAAATGTCTTCTAAATCGCGCTGTTGTGGATTTCCAGACATCGAGGTGGTATAGGTGGAATTTAGAGTGTGCAGCGTTTATTCCCCATAGTAAATGGGTGAAAATATGTTATTTTTTGTTTTAAATATGAAATGATTTGATAGTAATTATAGCAATGTTGGGTACAGGCGGCGGAGCGGGCGGCTCGCGTCGCGCGGAGCGTCGCACAGCCGGCCCCTCCGAGCGCCGCAGACAAGGTACCTAACTCTTACTCACTAACTGTATACTGTAATGTAGTCAAGAGAACTAATATCTTGACCTTTTGAAACAAAACGTTTTATCTTCCAGGTCCACCTAAGGGTGTTTCAACATTTAACATACACAACACCTGTGTTGTTAACAACAATGAAGTGCTATTAAAATGCGCTACAGTCTAGACATTTTAAAGGATTTTGACATATGAGGTGTCATTAGAATCGTCTCAGTTGTGAGAGTGACATAGGGTATTTTATTTCAATATGGCGCCCGTGGGAAAAAATATATCCACTAATAAATATTGCAATTCTTATAGCGCCATAAAATTGATGATTGTTCCTTGTACAACTCGACCTGGTACAACAAAATAAGAATACAATTTTTCGATATAGTGCCTGGTTTTCGAGAAATTAATGTTTAAAATTTTAATATTTTTTACCATTCCATTTTTTTCTTTTTAGTATTTTCAATGCAGTTGCGTTTTTTGTTTCATTTAATAATTTAAGCTGGCTTTATACTATGTAAAGATATTTGTGTGTTTAAGAAGCGAAACTGGTGGGCGGTAAACTGTTTTGTATTCTAAAATAAGAGTTTTAATTAATCCTAAGAAAAATAAAACAAAAAGAGAAGTATTGTTGTAACAGTATGAAGTCATTCTCATGACCGTTACGCAAGCTGCTGCGTCACTTCTAAAAAGTGACGCGCAACAATTTTTTCCATCCCTTACGAAAGAGTTCAGAAAACTCTTAAATAGGCAGAGTAAAATTAGAATTCAATTGTATTTCTGACGTCATGTCCTTTGTGGGCGGGAAAGTCTTTTTATGGCCCGCGACTTCCGACGTCATCAGGAGGAAGTGCTCCGAGCGTATAATTGGCGATGGATGGCGAAGTATGTGCTGTGTGCGGGTTCGATTCCCGCTCGGGGCAGATGTTTGTATTGACGATGCAGTCATGTGTTCCGGTCTGGATGTATTTGTCCTTGGCTGTGTGTATGTTTCCGAATCGCCAACACAGGTTATAACTGTGTGGAGCGCTTATTATTATAGGACTTGCTCACGACGCCTGACTTTGATCGGCACACCTGTCTCTATAAGGCGCCGTACTGTGTGTATGAGGTTTGTCTGAATCGGGATCGTCGAGAGCGTTGAAAATTACAAGTTAACTGAAATAAAAAATAAAAATTCTACAAAAAGCCGGTGCCATTCAGTCCGCCTGGTGGTAAGCAGTAACCACAATAATGAACACTTCCAATACTTAGAGTATCACTTGCGCGTTGCCAGCCTAAGGAGCAAGAAGGAAGGGATAATAAAAGACTATAGGAGCGGGAGAATGGGCCTCCGGCGCTCTCACTCGTCGCGCGACACGCAACAGTACTCTGTTCATCTACGCCGCTTTTCTGTGAGAGGGTAGTTAGTACCTCTCCGGTCGAGCCGGCCAATTTGTACTACCATTATACATTTGACATAAGGTTTCGATTTATTTTTGAAGTCTTTCTTTTTATTATTTTAAACATTGAAAAATATATTTATTTTTTATAACAATACACACATACAGAAGTACTTAAAATCTGAAAACAATACACTAATTTGGGCATTCATGTAATAACGAACGCTGTGTGTACTCCCGATTCACGCGAAAGTGTGATTTCCTTATCAAGTGCGCGACATGAGCTTACTATTACTGCAGGTCACGCATATGGGTTACATCGTCACGCGCGTGACGTGACTAAATGTCATGTCATGTCACTTTACCCTGAACATAAATCGGGGTTTATTAGGAAATGTCCCGCTTGACACATAAAACTTAAAAGCGACACTTTTTTATATCATGATGGTGGCAAACAAGCGTACGGACCGCCTGATGGTGAGCGGTGATCGCCACCTGCAACCTCAGAGGTATCGCATGCGTGTTGCTGATCCCTTAAAATCCTCTTCAATCTTCCCTTGAAGATCCCCATACTGTAGCGTGTCGGGAAAACCTCGGCAGCTCATTCCACAGCCAGAAGGTTCGCCGTAAAATTCCTCTTGGAACCGCACTGTGAGCGGCGATATAGATTCCAATGTGTATGAATGAGCACCCTGCCGATGGCACTTGTAATTATAGTCCTGGAAACACGAGGAGGGCACGTTTAAAAATCGAGAATCTCTATAAAAATCGGGACTAGTAATAAGCCACGGACAAAAATCAGGATTGAGAAAAAAGTCAAACAATAGACGTAGATGCGAACCTGCCTACAATTTTTTTTATTGACGGGGCAGAAATCCATTACCATCATGGGGACATCACTAAAACCTACTCGGTGGCCGACCTACAGTGCGTTTGTCAGGTTACGGGGACTCTCGCTGAACGAATCAACGCGACCTGACAATCACGTCGCTATGATTGGTAGCAGAGCTCGGCTTACTGTTTGTATTAGTCATACAGGCATAATTATGTTGTCCTTGATCCCCTACACAAGATATTACCATTCTAATGAAGGCGTTGTGATTTGTACGCAGTGGTAGAGACATGCTTCGGGGCAGTACTACCCTCTCACAGAAAATCGTCGTGATGTAACAGAGTACTGTTATCAATATCCCACTCATTTATCACGATAAATTAACAATTATCATCACTACAGAAGATATTTTTTAAACGCTACACACTCAACGGGGATTTACACACACACCATTAGGATAGCAATCCTTTGTCGAGGGTCCAGAAACATTCAAAATGACAAGTACAAACACACCCAGACCGGAAAACTTCTGTTCCGGCACAACGTCGTCACTACTATCTAGCCCCTTCCAACCCGTGAGTTGGCAACGAGCATGTGACACTTTAATAGGTTGCGGTGACTGCTTACCATAAGAAAACGTCCCGAATTTATAGTACAGGATATTATAATGTAGCACTAGGTATATTGTGCTGAGTTATCCGTCGATCGGGACCTCTGACAGCGCTATTTGTGTACACATTCATGAGTAAAATACGTTTCGTAATGCTTTGTAAGTCAATAGGCCCTTATGACTATGTATGGGATGACGCACGCGGATGTGGCACAGTCGCGCCTCGTGCGATAACGCGCGTGTACTGCGCGCAAGATGGCGCTGACGAGCAATTAGGATATAATCATATATACTAGAACGTTCAGAGGTATAAAGGAGATTTTTTATTTTCTATCTGACCTTAACTATTAACAAAGATAAAGGCAACTAGGGTTGCCACCTTTTTTTTGGAATTAAAGTACTTTGGTGATTACAGGCAAGCAAAAAGTATCATTGATTTTCCTTTTGCATATTTAAATAAAAACATCTTTTTTATTGGTTTTGTCAAAGTTTATGAACATAAACGCTACACACTCAACGCCCCCATTAGGATAGTTATATCCTGTGTCGGGGTCCGGAAACATACACAATGACAAGGACAAACACACCCAGACCGGAAAACATGCCTGTATGCTCAATACAAACATCTACTCCGAGCGGAAATCGAACGAGCGACCTGTGCTGCTTGTGGTAGGTGCTCTACCGCCGCGGCACATTCGATGCAATATAAGTATTTTTTTCTCATGGATCAGAGAAGCCATGTTTCTTTCGTCTCGCCATTTCATCACAGAAAAAGCTCTCTATGAAAGTTGATGTCGCAGGAACATGCCTCCATTTTTGTGCAGTTAATTCCGGAAAACGCAGAAAAAGAGTAAGGTTTATGTATAATAACATCCATTAAATAGTGGAGAGAAAAAAAAATTAGGTTTCTAATTTGATGTCGTAAATAATTACATTTAACGCGTGCGGGCCACGGGCAGTAACGAATAAATCAAAACTACTGGATCGATTTTAATCATTTATTCAGTGAATGACTTAGGCTATATATTTTATACCCGTGCGAAGCCGGAACGGGCCGCTAGTCGCTCTATAAAAAAAAACAGTACGATTATTAGAAGAGACGATTCAATATAACACAATATCGTTAAATTGTACTAAGATACAAAAAGTTAAAAAAACTCGTTTGCTTTTCGCGTCGCATCCACTGTGGCAACTTTGTGGCAACTTTCGCTGTTGCGCAACGAGCCGCGAGCGGTCGAGTGGGCTGGGTTTCGTTTTCGCGCTAACCTCTCATACAGCCATGATCGCCTGGTACTTACTTTTGTTTTAAAACCGACTTTGAAAAAGACAATTTGTGTTTTGTGATTAAACACACACGACACACATTATATATTTTTATTTTTAATAGGATTTAAAAATAAAGAGATTATGAATTTTTCATTTTTGTCTAGTTGATGTTATTTTTTTTTGTTTCTTGACGGTTGGCAAACGAACACACAGTCCGCCCGATGGTAAGCAGACACCGCAGCCTATGAGCGCTTGCGATACTTGAAGTATCATCTGAGCACTGTCAAGGTATCGGAGAGAAGGGATATAGGAAGGGAGTAGAGGTGGGAGATTGGGCCTCCGGCGCTCCTACACATCGCACGAAACGCAACAGTACTCTATTTCTTTACGCCAAATTTGTGTGAGAGAGTAGTATTTCCCCGGTCGAGCCGGCCAAATTGTGCTGACTCTCACTGATCCGTAAACGATCGGTGGGTTAAGCAACTTTAGGCGCGGTGAGTCACTAGATGGGTAATCGCATAGTGGTATTTCAACTGACCGTCTCCGTGCTTCGGAGGGCACGTAAAAAGTCGTACCCGATTGTTATCGATTTGATGATAGTCGATAACTTAAGTGCCTGGGCCTCTGCCTATACGGGCGACTGGAACAACTCTAACAGTGGCTAACCTAAGCCACTGGCCACTCGATCAGAAGAAGAACTAGTATTTTTAGATAATTTACTGACTCTCGCGTCATACTTTTATTCAACCACAAGTGCGAACACTGGTTGGGAACCACTTATCTGTTCCGATGACGATAGTGGGTAGAGTAGTTGCCGATAGGGGCCCATGCTCCGGGACGAGAGGTCCTGGTCTCCCATGGTCTCCTTCTGCGAGACCGTCATCTCGCTGAAGAAGACCGTGGAGAGGCTTCGCGAGGGTGATTTCGTGCGGATCCGATACGAAAAAGAAAGCCTGGAGGCAGGAAGTGTCAGTTTTCGCGCCCGCTTCTCCCACGGCGGGGGGTGTATTTAGCTCCTACACGTCATCAAGGTGGGAAAGGGTGCTCTGCGATACCCAGGGAATCCTTACGGCGGTCCGTCGGGGCGTCATGGTTGCTTGCGCAAGCGACCCCTTTGGGTTCCGCTGAGTTTTTTTGTGGGTATTGCCGGCTCACAATTATTATTAAAAATGTAAAACCTTATCTTAATACAAAATTGAATCAAAATCGTTATAGCCGTTTTCTATATTTTAATCTAAGCCATATGCTCCTCAGAGATGCGAGTGAGCCCGGGCGCCGGCGCGGGCACGTCCGCCGAGTCGCCTCACATGCACCACGCCGGACACCATCACCACATGGTAATATACATATACTAGTTGTGACCCACGGTTTTTCAGGGCTCCGAAATATATTCGGCTCTGACGGACCTCAATTATTCATTTGATCAAAAAATTAAAAAAAATTTAAGCCTCAATCAACGGTAGAAGGATCGATTCCGCTCCGCTAACGTGAGAGTCGCGGACTCACTCCTGGCGACAATACCCCAAGGAGCCCAATTATCGTACGCACTCCTAGTTCAAGCTTTGAGCTTATTTGGAGGGGCAATAGGAATATTAGTAATGGATGCATTGCTTATATCGTTTAAAAAAATGTATGTTCAATACAAACATCTGCACCGAGCGGGAATTGAATACGTGACCATTTTTAATTTCATTCCAATTACCTTATGACCTTTTTCACCGTTGTAGCGCAGTGGTAAGGAATCTACTCTAATCGCCACAAGTCGCGGGTTCGATTCCCGCTCGGAATAGATGTATGTTGACCATACAGGCATGTATTCCGGTCTGGGTGTGTTTGTCCTTGTCGTTGTGTAGGTTTCCCTATCCCCTTCACAAGATATAATTATCCTAATGGGGGCCGTTGAGTGTGTAGCGTTTATTTATTTATGTGTGATGACATAACAGACAGACAGATACGGTAACGTATACGTGACTGTTCCAGGACACGAACCCGCTGGAGGGCGGCGCGCCGCTGGCGGAGTCCGTGGGCAGCGGCGCGCGGAGCTCCTCCGACGGGGAGCTGTCCAGCAAGCCCGGCGACAGCCCCACCAGGAAGAGGAGGAGGATCTCGAGACATCTCTCGTCCAGTGAGTCTCACCCCGCATCCACTACTACCACTAGCACTTCCGTTGGCAAACGAGCCTGCCGTCCGCCTGACGGTAAGCAGGCCCCGCGACCTATGGACGCGCGCAATAGTTGAAGTATCCAAGGGATAGGGGGGGAAGAGAAAAGAAGGGGGGGGTGAGATTTGACCTCCCTCACTCATCGCACGAAACGTAACAGTACCAATACTGTTATTGTGAGATGATAGTACTTCCCCTGTTGAGCTTCTCCCTAGCATTTTTCCTGGTATTAACCCAGGGTCTGCTTATACTCTTATATGGACTGGAGGGGTTACAAGTTTTTACATATAGCGATTACCACCTGACCTCCGCAACCCTAAGGGCGAACCAGTAACTCATTGGATAAGAGCAAACTGCCGGGACCAACAGTTTAACGTGCACTCCGAGGCACGGTGGAGAGACCCACAAGGGCAAACGCCAAAACTGAAACAAATATTTATACATCTGCTCCGAGCGGGAATCGAACTACCAGTACGCTTCTGTGTATAATACTAAAATAATATAGTGATCATAAAACCTCTGTTGCAGGCGAGAGCAACGTGTCGGTGGCGGCGCCGCCCGTCGAGAGGCGGACGCCGAGGCACCACTACCAGCCGCCGTGAGTGTGCACACACACAGACACACACACACACACACACACACACACAAACAGAAACACACGTGCAGACACTGACCATTCGTATTGTACACAAGTACGCCCAAAATAACTTGGTCCTACAGTGATCTTATATCAAAGTTCTGTTCCCGATGACGTCCTTTGATTTGCCGACGAAATCAACTTGAGCCTCCGCGAAGGCTGTCCCTTTTTTCCGCTGGGTCTCAGTACCCGGCCACCGGTGACCGGTGACGCTGTCCAGGCCAGTAGGGCCAGCAACACAATCAGAAAAAGAAGTGATACGTCAGATAGAGAGCGATTGCTAGATCGACGGATAAGGGGATAAAGGCGAAAGGGTTCTATCAGTTGCTTAGGAGCAACTCCTTAGGGGTCTTTTACTCTTTAGGAAGAATAGAGGCCAGAAATCCATAAATTACGCTACACGAATTAGTGTGATGTGATAATAATCTAATGTGGTAATAATATTCGTCTCTTCTTATAATTCCAGCCGTCGCGTCCGCTACGTGAGCGGCAACGGCGCCGGCGTCTGGCACGAGCGGCTCCTCGACCAGCACCCGCCGCACCCCGCGCACCCCGCGCACGCGCACGCGCACCCCCCGCACGCCGCGCACCCCGCGCACCTCCCGCACGCGCACCACACGCCGCTGCTGCTCGACATCAACCAGGTGAGCCGCCTGCGCCGTCCTGACGCCCTGGTACTCGTACGTCTGTCAGCCATCAAAAAGTATTGTCTCCATTATTTTTAATTAATAGTTGTTTTCTTTGGATCATCAATTAATGTTAATCTCACCCAACTGTAACTATTCGAATTTCAAATATGTATATTGTACGTTGTCAGATGTCGCTCCGCGGCGCCCGGCTAAGCGCGCTGGGCGGCGGCGTGGGCTGGCCGCACCACGCTCACCACGCTCACCACCCGCACGCCCCCCACGCACACCGCGACCACCCCACCAGGACGCAGGTACGAACCATAGATATTCGAATATTCTTCTTCAAAATGAAATATTCGAATTTCAAATTCAAAATCAAAATATAAATTCGAATAATTCGAAATAAAAATATAAATTCGAATTTCAAATTACTAAATGAAATTATAATTCGAATTTCAAATTACTAAATGAAAATATAATTCGAATTTCAAATTATTAAATGAAAATATTTATAATTCGAATTTCAAAATCAATATATAAATTTAAATTTCAAACTACTAAATGAAAATATAATTCGAATTACAATAAAAAATTTAATTTCAATATCAAAATAGAACTGTATTTCATCTTCAGAATGTATAATCGTATATTTATCAATAAGGACGAATACTATTTTAAAATTATTACTTATTTTACTCTATGATTTAAAAATTTCTTTAGTAACTGATAGCGTTCCAGATTATAATGATGTCACTTTAAAAACATTACAGGGAAATCATTTTTTAATTTAATTTCATAAGTCAAATTATATTATTTTATTGTGTATCAACATTTTACATCGTTTTCATTCAAACAGTACAACACAGCATTGACAAACAGTTAAATAATGGTTCTACACGAGAATGTGCTGCCGAACTAATGATATTTACTGTTATTATTATATCGATGTCTAGTTTGTAAGTAATTATATGAGAAATACGACCGAAAATCATACTTTACAAAAAATTGAAAAATCGATTTTTCAAATCTATCATCCGTGCGATTGATTTCGTACCGATAAAAAATCGATTCTGTCGATTAAAAAAAATGACTGCTAAAGTTGATTTTGGTCTTAAATGTTTATAAAAATGTTCTTATTGTCAATCTGGGCATAGCATACACAACGGAGATTATTTACTCTTGGAGTTGTACCTCGGGATGTCATGTCGGAGATAGGTCTGGCCGGACTTCGATTGTAGTTTTAATTTGTTATACTATAAAAGAAGATTAAGCGACTTGTATTTTTCAAATTTTTGAGTTAAAACACATGTTCTTTCTAAGAAATAATGTAGTCTAAATGAGACCAGTCGTGCGATGTTCTCTGTGGAGTAGTAACGTGCGAAACGTCAAACGTGAGCAAAGACTCAATAAAACTGCATAAATCTCTATGGTATTTTTGTATTAGTTAAATTAAAATTTCAAATTCAAATTCTTCTTCAAAAAATCTTCAGGGGTAGTATCTTTCGTTATTATTATTCGCGTATTCGCGCCCCCACCCCGTGCCTCGTTTGACGGTTCGCGCGCAGTCTCGGCCCGCGTGTCGCGTGTCCGTTCGCCGTGGTGGTACAAGCGTGGCGCTGCAGGTGGCGGGCCTGCCGGCGGGCGAGCTGTGGCCGGCCGTGCTGCCCGCGCTGCCGCACGCGACTTTGCGCTACCAGGTACTACACGCGACGCTGAACCTTCCCCTCTCCCTCCTACACCCCTTCCCACCCACACACACACTCACACATATCCGAAACGCCATGAACACACAGGAGATTGAACACGTATCTCAAACCCGATCATTTGTGTCCATCACAATCAAAGGCTTTCGTGAAGTCCATAAATTTTAATGGAGATTTCTTCCTCCAGTATTTTGCTTTACTTAGTCGATTATCTCGATTGCTTGAGCACTTCAGAGTTTAATATTTATATTCTCATTTTTCCTGCTCTATATTTTTCTTGAAATTTTGTATTACTCGTACTCTGCCTTATATTGTGACCGTCTTCAAGTTTTGTTTTTAAATAATTCCATTCCTCAACATTTTTTGATATTTCCTCTTTTATATCTCTCTTAAAGTTAACACAAAATTAGCTTCCAGTTTTACACACTCTTACATAAATTGAATCTTCACAAACTCCAAGTTCCCTTATTCACAATATTAGAATGTTTTCAGACATCGCTCAGAAATTAACGCTTGCTTTGACATTAGCATATTCTAAAACCCCGTCCGCTGGTGAGCACACAAATCACGAAAACAGATACAGATCTAGTAACGCGTGCATGCAGAGAAATATTGATTTGGAATCTCTAGAACTTTCCATTGTCCCCTTCTAGCTTGGTAGCTCCTGTTTTAATCCACGCTTCGTACTCTTACGACACAGTGCTTGGGTGCTATTTACCGTTAGTTTGAGTGCCTATTGTTTTCAAATTGACGGTTCATTAGGCTGCGTTTCTACCTAATATGTCGGAGGATGCGTAGTGAGGGATGTATTTTTAAAACTATCATCGCTTCATTTACCGAATCTCGCTTAGCACAGTCGAAACAGCTTAGTAGAGCGAAGCTAAATGAAGCGTTGTTATTGGTTTTAAGAAATACATCTCTCGCTACGCATCCTCGCACAGCTCTGATCGAAACGCAGCCTTAGAGGTTCTCCCGCTGTTCGTGGAGTTCAATTCGAAGCGTTGTTTTATGAGATTTTAGATCAATGCACCTACTCACATATGCACCGCTACATCCCGTTACAAAATAGACATTTGGTCCGCTACAGCTTCCCTCGCCTACCGTTACGGGATTACGTTAGCGTCTGACGTTTAGATAGTGTCTATTACTATTTAACTTAGTATAATAAGGTCTTTTTATGTAATTAATTTTGTGCGTGGCTGGACCTGTGGCTTGTTGGTTATCTATTTGATGATACACTTCTATTAGGTCTACCAAAGCGTGAGTTTTGATTGATTGACCGTTGTTAACATCATCTAATGCTTCTTGATTATCAATTTTGAAATTTATATCGATATCGTGGCAAAGCAGATTAAAATCTGGTGGTCTTTAGTTGATACTGTTAAATACGCTATTAAAATTTTGGAAAACTTCTTACCAGAACTTCAAGATTGGAAATGAAATTTTGAAAAAAAAAAAACCAGTATTTTACTTCGAATTCTACTTTGTCGCGATTTTAGATATTAACAATATATTTATGTATTTTCAAATTTAGTAATAAAGAAACTCACCCAGTGGTAACATTTGTAAGTTGGTACAATTTTCGTCCCCGACGACAGCTTCAGGTGTCTGGTGCGTTGTATTGCTTAGTTCCTTCGGGTTGCCTGCAATAGGTTAGTTGACATCCGCTCCGGGCATCCGGACATCTGGTCCGGTATTTTGAACGACATCGCGCCTTGTCATTTTGTACCTACGCTTTTTGTTATGTTGTTTCGTTACATCACTAATATGAATTCTCCCATCAGTTCCGCATAACACAGGCGCTTTGATCGATACGGTTTTTGTGCATTGACAATTTTGTGGCTAATGAATTACCTTCTATCATAGTTGTAATGTATATTTTATTCACTTTCATGTAATCCAATTTCCATTTGACGGTTACTATCACGATAAGAAATGGAAGTTCGATGTATCGTGTCTCTCTGTAGTACAGTAATGTTTAGAGGTTTGTTAACTTGAGCTGCAATGTACACGGCACGCGATGTTTTACATCGTAACTAACGAGGAGGGCGATTTACACCCGCGCTTTCATTTTATACTATAGTTTTGTTAACTCGATGTTTCGACCTAGCTAAGTAATTGTATATGTACACACGTCAACTCTAGCACGGACTGATATGCATGCCCAGATTATATACATATATATCGATTACTATGATTGATATTGGTAACTTGCGGTGAGGAGGGTACCTAGTGTTAATCTTATGTGATAATATGTAAATGTTGCTTGTAAAATGTAAGCTTGCGGCTATTGCCGCGGTAGTTGTACGGTAGGCGACGAAGTTCTTACGCCTTCAGATTCGTTTTCGTATTTCTATTTTATGCGATCTTGGTCGCCTATCGTGCTTCGCATTCTAAGCTCGTTTTCTGTAAGAATTCTTTACTATTATGTACCGAACGTCGCTTGAAATATGTGTCGAATTATTCCAACGAACGTGTAAGTCAAGCGTCGTTAGTTTGTAAGGTGAGATGGCGTGAGGGAGCGGGCTCACTAATACAATCTACTCACAGGTTTATGTTATACGAAGCGGTCGCTTTTCGCCTATCTATCTACCACAAAAAAGAAAAACATATCACAAAAATATCGCTATGAAATTGTTTTGACCTTGAAATTGTTAAATATTTTGTTTTATACAATTTTGACAAAGTTTTATTGGATAGTTTGTAGATAGATATCGCGAGAGTGTCCGCCGCGGACGGTTCACACTTGGACTCCGCTATATTGAGCACCTGTCATGTTAGACATTTTGATACCAAGCTTGGCTCGTGTGATTGTGGCCCGCGCATTGCAAACTAAACTCTATTGTGTTAGTTGTTAAATACTATTCCTTTTGTATATTCTTGTAATTAGTTTTCAGTCAGCGCGTTTCGGTATTATTTTCAATGTATTCTCTAAGCCAGGCAGAATGGATTGTGATACCGGCGGCTGCTAGATGCAGTGTGACTTAGTGAGGTGGCGGTAGGCTGCATAGTGACGTGTGCATCACATAATTACCTTATATACCTTACTTTATGTAATACATAGACTCAGTGCACAATGCTTGAAGACATATAGGTACCACTTGCCGACTATAAACGTTGCCATTGGCTGATGCGAAACATACACGACCAATCACAGTGCACGATTCTCGTATGCCTCTATTCGATTGGCCGCTTCAGATGATGACGTTTATAGTCGACGACTCCGTTCAATCGATGTTTTATTCATTGTTACACTTCCGATTTTATTTTTATTTTTTTGATATTCAAAAAAATACACTGGTTTTTTTAACGATTCGACGCCATTTTTTAAAAATATTTATGTTAGGTATGGCGTTGGAATTAGGTTAAACAGCATGCAACACTCTTTCTTATTGTACGTACTGTACTGGCGACAGATTACAGAAGCCACTTAATGATGAATACTTTTAAAGAACGGACGGTACGGCTGTTCATCTGATGCTGTATTTCTCATTCGCTTGGAACGCCTTCAAAAAGTCTCTAGCCTGTAATCCGAAATAGATTGCTGGGATTCAATACATTCGTTGTTTCCTTTTTATCACGTACTAAGATGACTGTACACGTAACTACATATCGTTACGATTAATCGTTTCAGATGTAACTCTATGATACGTCGTCGTGTATGTGTAAAAACTGTTTTACAACGATCCCAAATATCAGTTTTTCCATCCATGACTCGATATCCATAATATCGTTTAGTTAATCGTTTAATCGTAATAATATCTATTTGACGCGTACGGTCGCCAGTATGGATTTTTTTTTATGTTTTAACAAATCAGTGCTGTGGCCAAAGTAAAGTCTTTTAGTCCCGGTCGATTGCGACCTCCCAAATATTTTTTTCCCGACGACTAACCCCTCACATTTAAATAATATATACTATTTTTATTATTATACGTGTGTCGCATGCATCGGTTTCCTCACTCGATACCCTGTGAATGTGCTCCATGTTCTTCGTGTACGATAATTTTATTTGTGTCGTCTCAAGTTTTCGACTCGTGTAGACCGATGATGATCGCGACTGTCGGCCAATCGGAGCGCGGTATCGCGTGACAATCGACTAATAGCACGCGAGTTTCGTCTCACACGGGTCGTTTCTTTCGACGACCACGCCACACTGTTTACCATTTTTGCCGCTAGCAACTCAAGCTTTGGTATTTTTTGTAGATTGGTTTCAAATGATAAGAAAAAAATCAAAAATATTTGGCTGGTCGCTTTCATTTTTAGACTTGGCTGTTTCCTACGATATGCTCTTTTAATGTGAAAATAAATAACATTTTTTTTTATTTATGGTTATAATATCACGTCCTGTCGAGGGTGCGGTTATTAACAGGGGCGCAAATTAATTCGTTATGTTGTGAAAACTTAGCTGTTATGATTTTATCTCGTTCTATTACTAATTATTATTTTGCTTTCATTGGTTAAATACTTTATATATTTTTTGGATTTTATTTTTCATAATTTTTTTTTATTATATTAAAACAAATATTTTATAGAACAATCTTAAATTTGGTTTTGTATCAATATTTTTTATATTAATAAATTTTAATTCGCTTCTTGGTTAATATATCAAAAGGAACGAGATTAAATTTAGCTTCGATTAATCAACAAGCGCCTTAAGCTATTCTGTGTTCTGGTTTACGGTTTTTTTTGGTTAATTTTAAAACAGAGTCGATTGTTTCATCTTATAGAAGGCTTTTGACAAATCTAATAAAATGTTGTTTGATGAATTATTCAATTCATATTTGAATTTGAGACAATCGCTCTGAGATATGCGGAATGACGTGGCGCAGGATGCCATGGTGCTGTCAATATTCTTATTGCGATATTTTCTTTAAAATTTCTATCTAATATGATCTCAATTTCTTTAAAAGTTATTTTAATACGCTTTTGAATTTTGTAACAAAACAATTTTTTTATATATTCAACGCTACTATTTTACTACTATTAAAAGCGTCATACTAACTTTTAAGTCCAGAATCCTCAAAATTACTTAGACGATAAGCACAGGTGAGATCCATTAGTCTAAAAAATTAATAAAGAACGTATTCAAAATGCCAAATTTAGAATTTAGTTGTAATAAATTTACGTCTATGCTAAAAAAATTGCTCTTCGGGACTTAAAAGTTTGTATAAAAAGTCTTTTAGTGTAAACGATCTAAAGTGGTACGTAATGTCGCAATGAGAAATGATATCCATGGCATATTCCGCTACGTTGTATCTTCGGAGTCCCGGTCGTGACGTGGTTGTGTTGCGTCAGATGGGCGGCGTGTACGCACACGGGCTGCAGTACCACGGCAGCTTCGCGCCACCCCTCCCGGGGGGCCTTTCGCCTCGCCCCCACACCCTCACACGCACTACATCACCAACTCGCAGGTTAGTATCAGAAATATACTAAAGATCAGTTATTTTACCAACAGTCTGTTGTATCACAAAGCAAGTGTGAAATATGTCGCACTGCACATGTAATGTGTAGTGATTAAAATCTTAATATAATTTATTTATAGCGATCTAATTAAACTATTCTTCAATGTCGTAGAGAATTTTATATAAATGTTGAGATGTCTAAATTTAAATGACATGTGTAATGTATTCTCGACGCAGCGCGCTGACGGCAGCCGGCTGGAGATGCTTGGCAGCACGGAGGGCACGCTGTCGCCGCTGCAGCCGGCGCCTGAGTTGCACCATGCGCCGCTACTGCTCGCCACCGAGGTGTGTCTATAGTGGATACGGTGTGGTCGTAGAAAAGCTGATCCAACTTTTTCAAAACAAGAAATGACTAATCCATACTCATCTCTACAAACTGTTGAGGTGCTCATAACACCATAAGTCTCGCAAGACAAATATCAAGTTTGTGTGTTTTGACATTGCTATCCTTGTAGTTCGGTGAGGTCACATTCCGCTTTCTTTTTTCAAGTTTTACCATCGTTATATAATATTTATAAAAGTTGACCAAACATTGAACCCTGTGGTACACCATTTGTTTCACATATGTTAGTAGAATGTTAACAAGTATCTATTTAAATAACACGAGCTACAAAGACAAAAAAGGAAATGTTAAGAAATCTAACTGTTTCGTAAACCTTCACAGGCGCGAGGTACTCCACTTGAATTAATGGCGCCGCATCACGCAAGACACGCTCTATCACATCATCATCATGTAAGTTTGGAACAATTATCCCGTTTTCTTTCAAATTCTTTTGTTTTATTAATTACTATGTGCGTTTTTTATTGCGTTGCTCTCTGATTGTTATTCTAAAGTAAAAGTAGCCATGTTACTACTATTTTTAATATAAGCTATCTGCCATCTGAGAGTCTCGTCAAAATTGGTCCAATCGTTGCAGTGAGTAGGAGCGAGGCCGACATTGATAATCGTTCTGTCGAAATTTCTGAATGATTCGATGACGGACTCCTGAGATAAATAATAGGGCTTCGGTATCCCAGAATCTACGTTACTTTTGTAAAAGCCTTGAACCAATTAAGTCAGCCTTTGTTTTTGTGTTTATAATTTGTTTAATGTTTTAAAGGAAAACTATAATAGATGTGTTTTAAAGGCGTCGGGATGTGACGACCCCATCGCCCGCTGTTGGGATAACCTCTGTCACAACAGAGATTATTGCACCAGTACAATCAGTCACACTGGTGGTAGGTCTTTTGTTGCAAGAGGCCGGCTAGATAGGTACCACCGCAGTGTCCAATATTCTGCCGCCAAATAGTAGTGCTTAGGCACTACTGTGTTCCAGTTTGAAGGGCATTGTACGCTAGTGAAATTACTGGGCAAACGAGATTTAAGAACTAATATCTCGAGGTTGGCAACGCGTGAGTGGCACCTACTAATGGTGCTGCAAGCGCTCATAGGCTACGGCATCCACTTACCATCAGGTGGGCCGTATGCTTGTTTGCCAACTTCTAACATAAAAAAAAAAAAAAAAATGTGTTGGTAGGCATGAAAAAGTTTTCTTTTGAAGTTATATTTCTTTTGGCGCGTTAGGGAAAAATGATGAGAGTAAATTTTTACGATGCGCGCGCACACCGTCACAAAAACCGACATCCTGAAGTTAGCTATAGTCAACATTTTTTTGTGATATTTAAATAAACTTTATTTAACTATATAATGTGTTATAATAAAAATTTCAATGTATTAAATACCTTTTTTCTATAGTTAGTGTCGTTTTTTCTACAAACGTAGAATGATGCGAAAGATAAAATTTTTGAAAAGATTTTTATTTTGTTACACCAAATAAGTATAACTTCTAACACGGGTACATAAGTACGCACACCCTTTTTTTGTTATTGTTTTGATGGCCATATATGTGACGGGACGTGTTTTGGCAGCAGCGACGCAGTGGCGGTGCGGTGGGTGTGGGTGGTGGAGTGGGTGTGGGCGTGGGCGTGGTGGGCGCGGGCTCGCGCGCCGCGCGCCCGTACGTTCGCGCAGCGCCGCGCTGGGCCGCGCACCCGCACGCCGTGCATCACATACACGCGCAGGTACCTTCGCATAAATCAGCCTCTAACTGCTGCATCATGACATTTTTTTTCAGCCAAACCGTCAAATCTGGATAAGATTAAATATCAGACCCCGGAAAAAATACCGGCACCGATTCTAGGACGAAGAAAAAGTTTAAGAGTATACATTACAAGTTTTTATGTGGCAACATAAAGACAGGCGTAACGGTAACTATTGCCACAGTAGAGAACAAAGTAAGACTGTATACATCCATTGTAAAACAATACAATTATTATTGAAATGGTCTGATAAATTAAAACTTTTGTCTGTGCCGTTGTTTTAATGTTGAGGCTGCTCCCCAGGGCGGCGGCGGGCTGGTGTCGGCGGCGCTGCCGGCGCAGCTGCACGTGGCGTCGCCGCTGTCTCTGCCGCCACCGCCGCCGACGTATCAGGTAAGTACATTCTTTGTCATTGTTGTATATAAGGAATAAAAACGGTCCTAAGAACGAACCTTGTAGAACACCTCTTCCATACCAGAGAATGCTAAAAGTTATTGAAGCTACAGTTAGCTGATTAGTCCAATGTATTAGTATATTGAATTATTTAAGTTATATGAAGATTTGTCCTTCCTTAAACCTTAAGCTAGTCAATACTACATCAGTCTTATGTTTTACACACTTAACGACTTATACGAGTCATTGAATCAAAGAATACTTCTAATGCCCAATACTGATGCTGTGTTCTAAAGCGCCTGAACTTAGTATAATTAGCGAGGAATAATCACGACGTGTTCCGTGGCGCAGGTGTTCCTGAACCTGCTGGCGATGTTCCCGCTGTCGCCGTACGCGGAGGCGCGCGACGAGGCGGGCGAGTCGCCGGAGACGGAGAACTACGAGGCGCTGCTGTCGCTGGCGGAGCGCCTGGGCGAGGCCAAGCCGCGCGGGCTGGCGCGCCACGAGATCGAGCTGCTGCCGTCCTACAAGTACTCGGAGGCGGCGCGCACCGGCGAGCAGACCTCGTGCGTCGTGTGCATGTGCGAGTTCGAGGCGCGCCAGACGCTGCGCGTGCTGCCCTGCGCGCACGAGTTCCACGCCAAGTGCGTCGACAAGTGGCTGCGGGTGAGTGCGTCCCCCACCTCCCCGCAGGCGGCGCGCGCTGCCCTGCGCGCACGAGTTCCACGCCAAGTGCGTCGACAAGTGGCTGCGGGTGAGTGTCCCCCACCTCCCCGCAGGCGGCGCGCGCTGCCCTGCGCGCACGAGTTCCACGCCAAGTGCGTCGACAAGTGGCTGCGGGTGAGTGCGTCCCCCACCTCCCCGCAGGCGGCGCGCGCTGCCCTGCGCGCACGAGTTCCACGCCAAGTGCGTCGACAAGTGGCTGCGGGTGAGTGTCCCCCACCTCCCCGCAGGCGGCGCGCGCTGCCCTGCGCGCACGAGTTCCACGCCAAGTGCGTCGACAAGTGGCTGCGGGTGAGTGTCCCCCACCTCCCCGCAGGCGGCGCGCGCTGCCCTGCGCGCACGAGTTCCACGCCAAGTGCGTCGACAAGTGGCTGCGGGTGAGTGCGTCCCCCACCTCCCCGCAGGCGGCGCTAGTGGGCGCGGCGGATGCTGCGAGTGCTGCTCTTTAAAATGTTACCAACTTCGATATCTTAGATACATTCTCAACTATTTTTTTAATCAATTTTAATAATACCATCTGCTTATGTTGTAATAATTTCCTTTTATTTCTTCTTTCCAGTCGAATCGGACTTGTCCTATATGCAGAGGGAACGCTTCAGAGTACTTCAACAACTCGGAGTGACTCGCGTGCGAACGTCGCCCGCGCGGCGGCCGGGACGAGCGCGGGGGCGCGGACTGGCGACACCGGGGCCACGCCTGCGGGTGTACGACGAGGAAGTGCTCCTCCACACGTCGCAGTCGAAGGATTGTAGCCCCTACGTAGTTGTGTTAGAGTCGATTGGACGATAGTGCGTTGCCAAAATGTCTCCAGCGTTTTTTCTAACCGCGCCAATTTGAACTGTATCACTTTATATACAAAGTCGATAATTCCTTGTACAATTTCGTGTGATGTGTGCTAAAGCTATAGTGTTTATTTTCTTTAACGAGCGCAAATTCCATAATTTAGTTTTTATAGAACGATAATTTTTAGTTTTATTTTTTCTCTTTATTAAAGTTACCCGATAAGCCCGTGTGTGTGTGACGGGGTTAGTGTATGTGTGCGTGAGGACGGGAGCGGATTAGTTTGTAGGTCAGTCCGTCGCGAGCGCTCGTCCGCGGCGGACGTGGTTCACGGTTATTTCTCGTTTGTAATATTTTGGCGACGGAATTCGATATTTTTTTAAACATAATTATTGTTTTTGTGTTAAAAAATGGCTTCCGACGCCGAAATATTATAAGCAGCATGCATTTTCATTTCGCTTTTTTTGATTTATTGCGGTTATATCATTGTTTTTGTTTTATTAATTAACGGAACGTGTTTTGGTGTGCAATGTACCTAATAAAATGCGGGAGGATTATCTTTTATAGGAATTTTAACTTTATCACGATGGCGTAAGGTTTGAACGATGCCTTAAAAAATTTTGTTGTAAATCCTCCCGCGGTCAATGAGCAATAATTGTCGTCGTGCAATATGTGTGTACGTCTTTATATAATATAAGGTCTGTAATATAAAAAAAAAAGTATCTCCGGATCGAGCCGCCTCGCTCGACGAGGGCGAGCGGCGCCGCGGGCTTCGATTAGTGTTAGACGGTGTCGGGTCATGAACTTTTAGTCCTTAATACATCACATTCTTTGTTTTCTATAACGATAAAGCTCAGAATCGTTTGCGCGTATTTTTCGAATATATAGTGAATTGTTTTTAGTAATGTAAATATCGTCAGAGAATTCTGCACCTTATATGAACACAACGACTTTATAACTTGTGATCCGTATACCTTGTTACAATTTCAGTGACAGGAAATCGCCTTTTTATGTGATTTAAGATATGATATTCCATAGTGAACTTTATATCGTGGTCTTAAGGGCTAATATCCTATAAATAACTACAGATATTATTATTTTTCTAAATACCAATTCTATGATTGCACTTCACATAACATTTTTCAAAATGTAACATTTCAATAACTGACTCACAATGGTTCGCCACGAGATTATAGTGGTATATTAAAACACCACATAATAAAATGAATTTTATACAAAAGTTTCTAAATCACAGCTTTAAAATTTAATTTCAAAAAATCATTCGTTAGCTCACAGGCCGCTTATAAAATATGTAACGCAAAATTTTACCCTTTTAGACAAGGAATTTCCCGGCAACCGCTAAGCATTTTTGTCCAGGACTGTACTGCGGACAACCGCCATTTTGGTTCAACTTATATACCGCGAGTAGTCATCTCCAACACATATATTTGTCACACTAAGATTGTAATATCCCCCGAGGTCGTTGTGTTCGCGGCGCGTGTCGGTGTGTGGCTTCCATTACTTAGTTGTAACTTTAGTTGTTAGTTCTAATACGTTGTTTTAGTGTACGATACTTAGATACGACGGACGAGTGACGTCACAAGCTACTGAACTCAACACACACACACAGATTTCAACTTTTCATAGTTACCGGGACGAATTTGTCCCCCTTCTGAGTACACTTTACTCTGGAACTTAGTGAGACAAAAAACTATCATGAAATTATTGAACTAACATCATGTTTCCACATTCATAAGTTTGTTTCATTACTTTGCAATTTTTTTTTCGCTATATCAAAGTGTGTGTTGTTCCGGTAGGGTGTGACGTCACCGCTCCGCGTCGCAGTGCCATGTAACCTGTATGTACCGCGTCCGTATTAACTTGTAACTGGTGGTCGTCGGGACAGGGACTGCCGTTCATTAACGGTACAATATCAATTCGGGACCCTAAAAGTCAATCTCCCATCCCCTCTGTACCCTTTCTTTTTTCCCTTTTCATTTCTTTCCTTCATATCCTTCCGGTTGTAAAGCGCATATGATACTTCAATTACCGCCCGCGTTCATAGGTTACGGTGACTTGGAGATCCGAAACATCGCGGTGGCGGGTATAAATACAAGAGTTTAAAATCAACGGTAGAAATTAAAGTTATCAAGTTTTTTATGAGACAAATTTAGCAAGCATACAGTACTATGAACCCTTGCAACACCATTCGCTTGAGATATTGGCTCTTAAATCTCCTTCGCCCAGTAACTTCACCAGCTACAGTGTCCTTCAAACCGGAACACAGTATAGTGCTTTACGATAGAATAACTGACACTGCGGACCTACCTGGCCTTGCGCTAGAAAAGGCCTACCACCAGTATGATAATATGCATGATATCTCACTACACCCCTTGATATTCATTTCTCGACCCCCCCCCACTTCTCTTATTAATATCAAGTAGGATATTAAAAAACCAATTGTACCAATAATTGGATGAGGGAAGAGGGACAAAACTGCCCGATTCTGTCCCAGGAAGACGACACCAATCAACTCACTTCACCCCGGTAACCTAGCAACCGTGTGTTTATCCCTCGTACCAGAGACTAAAAGCAAACTTTTTACTCGGAAAAAAAGTCGTATACGTATGAAGGGAGAAAGTAGTACATTACCCGAGATTGACAATAATCCGCGGGCGAGAATGCCCTACGGCTCTCCCTACATGCGTAATATACTATTTTTCTTTGTCCATATAAATTCTTAATATATCCGTACTTTGTAGTGACGACCACCGGTTACACTTCGCTCAGTTATCTCGCTATCTTATTGTTTTTCTTTTAAGGGCCTTTCATTTTATCTTTTTTTATCTATTATTAAGTAATTCAATAAATTCTAACCCGAGACTTATCGTTAGTTACAATTTAATAAACGCTTTAATTATCAATTTGAGAATTTTGATTATGTAATGGCTATAAAGTTTATATCGGATCTCGATATAAACTTTATAGCCATGAGGATGAATATATTATAGAAAATTACAGTTTTGAAAAATACAGAGTTTCTTAACCGACAAAAGAAAACCGGTGAAGTGGGAGTCGAACTCGTACACCAAGGGTTCCGTACCATTATCAATAATAACGGCAAAAAAACACGTGTTTTAGTATTTGTTGTTATAGCGTCAACAGAAATACATCTCTGAAAATTTCAACTCTAACTATCACGGTTCATGAGATATAGTCTGGTGACAGACGGACGAACAGCGGAGTCTTAGTAACAGGCTCCCGTTCTACCTCCCTGCGGTCCTTAAATCATAACATTATTAAAATCCGCGGAGATAATTTAATTTGTTAGTTTATTCGCTAGTAACTTTAGCCTTTCATATTGAAGCGGTGACATATTTTATAATCATTTAATTATATTAGTTTCTGATATATAAGTAATATCGTTTCGCTTTGCATCTCTCCTAATTCATAACTAAAAGGGTAAAGGTTTATTCACAATGGAAGTCGCTCCTTTTAAAACCTTCGTGACGTCATAGGAAATTTTTGAAGTAAAACTTCTCAGACCGCGATTCGATGAGTGAACATTTAAGTATACTTTTAAAAAAAATACATTTCGTTACTCGATGGTGAAAGAGGAGGAAATATACATTTTAGATATAAGAAGTTTTACTTCTCGTCCTAGTGACGTCACGACTGAAGATTTCATTTCATTGACGTTCGTGACATGTGAATGTGCCCCTAACTCTGTTTAAAGCAAACTTTAATTTAATTGGACATTACTTATTTTATAGAGTTTCTGACTCGCAATTTCACCAACAACACAGTCTTCAGTCAGTTCGGTTTCGTTACAGCCCATCCGAATCCGCCATTTTGTTGTCAATGATATAAACACGAATCATCGCTGTGAAGTCAATTCTCAATAAAACAGACAATAACCTTTATATTTAAATATCAAATTTACGACAACATGAGTTTTTGATGTTAACGTTAACATCTGGAAGTAGGGGGTGGCTCATACCCACCACATTTACTCCCCATACATATGACATCGATAAAACACAGCGACTAAAACTGGAAAGGACCATAGACTTATTATACATACATACAAATAAAATGTCTGCAGTGTTTTTCAATCTGTGGGTCGAGACCCGATGGGGGGTCGCGAAACCTTATAAGCGAAGGGAACATTCTGCACTACTTTAAAAATATATGATTAAAAATGAATCAAACTACCCAACCTTATAAAAATACTAAAAACAAGCTTAATAATATCAATATAAATAGGCCTTCGACAATCTAAAAATTTTTTTTATCTGTGGCCCAAGGGACCAGGGTCACCAGAATTTCTCAAACTTTTAAGGGCTCGCGTATTAAAAAAAAATTGAAAAACACTATTCTTGAAATACGCTGTTACATAATCGAATGAAGTTAGGGTGACTTACTTCATTTCGTTGCGTTGGTGTTGGTTTTAAGAAGCACCAGCGATATTTGAACATTTTTTCTGTTTGGAAAGACCGGTCCTATAAAGTAAGTCAATGCCACCACTAGAAACGCTAAATCGTCGTCTAGAGGATCACTGTACATGTGACTTTTAATCTAGTAATGAAGCCAGAAAGTTTTTACATATCGAATAAAAAACCACTTTAAAGTTAATTATTAATAAATTTGTATGGTGTAATTTGACAATACATTAGGTTTTATTACGATTTCCGCCATTTTGTTGTAATTTTTTCCCGCTAGTTAACAAAAATGCAATTAACATTTCTAGTGTTGAAATTTTCTTCAATTTTTTTTTTAATTCTATCATTGTATTTTTTATCGTTACTGTTATATCTATGATTTGATCAATTGTGCCTTATTGCAAATACAGTTAAGTTTATTTGATTTCACTTATTTTAAGTTTTTTCTAGATTATTAATTAGAGGCAAAATTATGTATCTTATGCTTAGTTTTTTTTTTGTTTATACTTTTTGTCCGTTACAAAATCCAATTTACATATAACACGTAGAACAGAATGCTAGAGACATTCATATATCCATCTCTGTCGCACTCTGTTCTATGAGTATATTGAAAGGAAACTGTGATTTGTCTTTTCGAGCTGTCAGTGCCACCTGTCATTCGGAGTTGACAGCTGTCAATATCGCCAGCCATTTACCAAAGTAATGTCAAATGTGTACAGCTCCGAGGAGGCGCGATAGTCGACGCTCGAGGTATCGCGACTCGCCGGGCGCGCTACATCCGCCTCATTTGTGCTCAGTCGTTTTTTTTTTATTTTATTAAATGCACTGCTCATTTATTTATTTTTTATTTTTCCTTTTTCTTCCTGTTAAAACATCACTTGTTTTACAAGAAATATTTTCATAAGCAAATGTTCTATGTATAATTATTGTTATATAAAGTGCCAAGTTTATTATATTTTATATGACCTGGCATTTAGAATTGTTACATGCCTTATCATCGAAAAGAAAAGATTTGAAGATTTATGAACTTGCTCCCTGTATATAGCAACGAAAAATATCAAAAGTTAGATTTTTCTCGAAAGACAAAACTAGAATATTAAAATATAAGCGCTCCCTCCCTAAGTAAAACATAAGGCCTTAAAGAAAATATATCTACCAAAGAAAGTTTATAAAAAAATCCTCACGTTAAAAGAAGAGTAGAGTCTTTTTATAAGTCTAACATGTATGTATAAAAGCAATAAAAAAGTTAAATATTGTTTGTAATATAGGGATATAAGTAGGTATAATATATATATTTTTCAATCATTTAAATTTTTAGGTTAATGGCTGCCAGTTGTGTCATAAACATGATTTTTATTATCTATTTACATAACGCGTAACTGACATTGACATCTGCATGTCAGTGTCATTTAGCAAACGTTATTGTTTTGTGCATGCGTTCGCATACTCACTTTTAACGATAATTTCGCCTGTTTTTAACTCAATGCACTGATTACTGCGTACATGTTTTCTTGAACCACAAACACGACGCATTTTTTTTTATTTTGATATAAGTAATTTTCGTTATCACTTTCTCAACAGGGACTACATAGTTAATGGGCGTGTCTATATTAATGCTAGGTGATTTAGTATTTTGTTAAAGCTTACGTAAGGTCCTGTAAATTAACTGTATAGAGAGTGAATATGTTACGTAGAATTCGAATTTCCGTGATGTCAAAGTGACATTTCTCTTTCCGATGAAAAAATGTCAGCGTCACTGATGGCTGTCAAATTTTATAATTCTAGATCTAAAAGCACAGCTAAATAAAATTTTCTACGTGTTCCCACAATGTAAACGTCTCCGTATGAATATAATTTGTACGAACTTATTGTACAAATTACACGTGCTTAAATAGTGTTGCCAAATGTAATATTCACGGACAGCCGTCACTGAATAATGAGATGATATAGCTTACCAATGGAAGATTGATAGCACAGTCCATGTAGAGATTTAGAGCGTTGTAAATAGCTCGTGTACTCGTAATGTATACAATATAAAACGTATTTTTGCATGACTTTAATAATATAAATGTTTTTTGTAGCGGGCGTGTGATTTACTTACCGTTTTTTCGATAATAACGGCTCTCTTTCGCTTCGTCCATACGTCGGCCGCGTCCTCGTCACAGTCACAACTGCTGCTTTAACTAACAACGATACGATTACAACTTTTCAGTAGACTACCTTTGACAACTAACATCCTGCCGTTTTACGACCAGAAGTTTAATCAAAACTTACTGACATTTCAGGCCTGAATTAGATTTATCAGCATCGAACAGCATTTAGCTCGATGATTTGGGACAGACTTGTGCGCATCGCATGCTTAAGCAGTAAGCGTGCTTAGGCATGGTTTCAGCTGTTATAAGATATCTGTCGTATAATTACATTGGTGCGGTATATATACCAAACCAGTAGGAAATTGTATACGAAATGAAAACCTTCTAAGCGTAAACAAGCTTTAGCATCCGTAAACATGCGTACAAATGCCTAAGCATGCGTTGACGTTTAGTATTGTATCGCGTTATATCCAGTGTCACACTTATAGGTATTAAAACAGAAAAAAGTGAAATTCCAATCGATGCTGAAATGAGAATTGATGCGTACGCATGTTCATGCAAAATAGCTATTTTACAGAAAGAATGCTGATCGATGCTGATGAATGTAATTCAGGCCTCTTGTGTACTTTAAAAATTCTCGTGACTTTTCGTGGCCGTTTCAAGATTGGTCAATCGTAATTGTACCGCGTGTAGCTGAGTGTTTGTAGATAAATAACTTTAAGATGAAAAATATGTAAGTAAAGCACATCGTGTGCGCCGCGTGGCGTTACGCCGCTGTTTTCCATGCAATAACTTTTCTATACGAATTAATTACGAAATATATAAAAGTAGTGTCGGTAGTGTTTTGGAATGAATTGTGAATGGAACAGCCTGAAATTGAGATTTGCTTACATTTCCTTTTAATTCTTAATATATATTATCTTTCTTGCTGAAATTTTCTTTTAGCTTTCACCTATTTTGCCCTCGACAAACTGTTCGGTAGATTTGTTATTGTAAGTGTTGGCACTGAGTCGATAGTTATAAAGAAACGCTTTTCGACGTGGGCCTCTACCTCTGGCGTGTACCTTGAAATATAATGGACAACTTTAGCACTTAGCTCAAAATTTTTAATAATTGGAATAAAAACGATACAATTTTAGATTATAGTTTTATCTTTATGGAAACTCCGATTGGAGAGAATGGGACCTTTGACAGATAATAAATCTATTATACTTATAAACGTGCTGCCAGTTTAATGTACTCATTCTATCCAATCGGAATTTAAAACAATATATAAAAAGCTACCTCTTCGCGTCAGCGTGAAAACACCAAAATTGAATTTAATAAATAGTAGGATACAATGTTTTAAATATTCCTCATAGTTTGTATCATAATTATATACGTTGGCACAAGGTCTCTTCACACGTGACTCGTCTACGGTCTTTATATTATAGATAGAGATACTAAACACTCGTCATGGTCATACCTAAATACAAATCAGCATAAAAGCTTAAGGGTATAGATTAAATATTGTACTTGACAATAAGCTCAGATATCCAGTGGCTGATTTAGCAGCAGGAGACTGAGGCTCTCTCCAGATGGCAGCACCCAGCGACGCGGCTGGTGTTACTGAGAACATAGGCTATAGTAACTACTTTCCATTCGACAGATTGCAATTAGCTTTGCAACATTATTGGTAATAAAATACAGAAATAAAAAATATCATTTACTGAGCTGTAAATATAAGGGCGGGAGGAATTTAACAAGACTACATCGAAATTGTAAATTGGCCACAGAGTATCTCGCTAATGTCACTCTGAAAAACATTCATTCAAGCGCTTGGTAAGTAGTGACGCGAAGAAGTGTTCGATTTATTTAATATCTATGACATGCAAGTATGTTTATTCCCATGCAAATGTTGGTTTTAATAGATCGAATGTTTCTCTATCTATAATATAAAAATCGGTATTATACAAGAACCGGTTGCATGAGACTCCAGAAATATAAAAGCATTAATTAGAATCTGTACATAAGCAAAGAAATGTCAAAACATTTAAATTTTAATTTCAGTGGGACTAAAAATAAATTGTAATTTTTAAGTCCAGCTTCGAAGTAATTTTTGTTTATTTTGATGATTATAGTTTTATCTAAGAAGTGTTACGAACATCAGTTATATGTGAATTTCAATTTTTAGTTTAGAAATTAAAATATTTTTAAAAATTAAAATCATCTGAAAATTTTCCACCGTACAGCCTTCTAACTTACAAAGATTTTGACGTTTTAAATCTGACATGTATTGTAAGGCTGCGTGTGCACTGCGCCGGACGCCGCACCGGTTCATCATCACATAATCATAAGCTACAACTGCAATTACTATATTATACTAATGTACGGTTCAGTTTTTTTTTTTCTCTTTATTTATTTTGGGATTTTTATTCGAGACGAACATGTCAATCCCATTGTACCCTATCTAACATATTTGACAAACACACAAAAGAAAAAGTAATTTTAATCAAACATCAAAAAAGCCGCTTTTTATTGTAGTCTACATAGAACGGTTCAGTTGTATATTCGTATTTAGATAAAACGAAATACCAGATTACTAAAAAAGAGAGCGAGAGAGAAAATATGCGCTTCTTACGCAGCAGTCAGCGCTTTTGAAACGAATAAATAGCGAAGTAGTATGACTAATCCTTATGAAATATCTAACCTCCTGTCCGTACTATAACGAGTGGCAGCGGCTGTATCGAACCAGTGCATATGCGGCTCAAGTCTTTGCGCTACCTTCGAACTCGAAAGAGTGAATTTTGTTCTGCTTAAGAGTATACGAAAACTAGAACATTGTGGACGAATAAATAGTCATTATTTGTTTCTCTTATATGTAACTTATATGTATAATTAATATTTACAAGAAAGTATTTTTGCTTTTAAATTCTCTGGAACTATAAAACTAAAAATTTACTAAATTTCTCCTTCATCGAATACATATCTTAATAAAAGCACTAAATTGAATAATACTCGCTTTGAAAATTAAATTATTATAAATAAAATAATCAATGTTCCAGAGTTTTTAGCAAGTTTGTGCGTCAATTTCAATCCAACTTTGCGGAATTATATATTTATATAATCTAAGTACCTACAAAAGCCCCCAGAAGTGTTTCGAGGTTTTTTTCGGTTTCGCAGAACCCTAAGGACTGTTGTTAAAATTTGCAAGATATATAACAGTTGAATGGAATTGTTTATTTGGGAGCAAGACTATATCTGTTGTTGACACCCGTAGCCAACATATATCAAGCATTATTTAATTTATACATTAGAGATTATTTAAATGATGGACAAACTGTAAGGTAACCAAATTTATATTTATGAAAAATGGTAAATTAGGTTTTTATTTAACATCTTGTTGAGCCAGGGACTTCGCTGCCGCGGTCAGTAGAAATATCATTGTCTGTTTTTTTTTTGCTGAACCTAATTATTTTTCTAAAAATAAGCTAGTGCTACTCGTACAACATCAGGTGCCTGCAAGTGAAACTCCCATCTTAATCGGTTGGAACGTTACAGAGATTAGGCACAACAAACAGATTTTTGTGTAAAATTTTAGTAATTGTTTTTTGTCATTATAAACAGCCAATTGAAATTTACTTATTGGAATATATATAGAATACAGAGATTTACCTTACTTGATAACCGAACCTATAACTAATTGAAATAACGAATGCTATTACCTTGTAGCTAAAATTGGATTGAAGTTGACTCATGTATAGGACCAATCAATTATACACGTTTTTATCTTTGTACCCGCCTGACGCCTGACATCGGTTTGTATTTGTTTGTAACACCATTGTCGTAGCTAAGGGTGAGAATTAGATTTCGACCACCCCCACCCCGCGACCTAGCACGTCAGCACGTCACGACATTTGACATTATAGATATTGATGAAAATAAAATATTTACTTATATCAAGTATCCAATACATGACAGCTTCTAAATGCACGAAAAAAAAAACAGATTATATAATTTTTATACATTTTATGAAATTTGCGTTTCGCCCCTAGCTACGACGTTGTGTACTAAGCCGTAAATGTTACAAAATTCTTATAGCTAAATAGAGTTTATTTTGAACTAAGAATGATCAACTTATTTTACAATTCAATTATGCTTATTTCTAAATTTATCATAGTTTATTGTAAAGATGAAAAAAATGACATTTTGTAATGTGTTGCCAGCGGTAAAGTTTTTTTAAAATCTGTTAAATATATTGTTTTATTTTATTATAATTAGTTATTATTTATGTAGAGCTTATTGTCAATTAGTCACAATAAATAGGTCGTTGTGGACGGCTCTCGAGAGCCCTCGTGTGACCCTCGGGTCGGTGTGCAACACTACTGCAAATAAAGTAACTTTGAATAGCGATATTTGTTTCATTTTTTCACTAGCAACTGCCCGCGACTTCGTCCGCGGTAAAAGGAATCGTTAGTATTAACTAAGTTACCTCCTAATTCTATTAAAGTTTGGATGGATGCTTGTTACTCTTTCACGCAAAAACTACTGGACAGATTTGTATGTCGTTTATCACCTGCTGTTCACTATTCGTTCAATCTAATATTTTCTATATCATTATCGATGGAATTTGGTTGGCTCTGATTGGAGCTCATCATACGAGCATACGGCGGATTCGACATTCCGATTGGTCGACCCGCAACGGAACGAAAAAAAGACAAGCACCGCACGCGCGGACTTCGGGAGTCGACTTTGCGCCGCCGCGGCAGCCGCCATTGGAATTTACTCGAAATACAATATTGTGTGATCGGTGTGAACGTGTGTGGACATTATACGCATTCAGCCATATTAGGTGCTAGCCACGTGACTCTGCCACCCTTGTCACCCACTGGAACCAGCTCAGAGTGATACACGAAGGGCGTCTCATCAGTCGGGGACCTGGAGAATTCTGCCTGTAAGTACCAATCTTGCTACCAGGTTCCATCGTTTTAATATCGGCAGAAGGCTTACGAGTCATCTGACCCAGAGTGTTGGTTAAGGCCCCTCCGGCAGGGCCCGATCAATACATCTTTATGGTGCCGAATCCCGGGAGGAGTACCCCCTATTAGTGTCAATTTGAGCTGTTCAGAGAATCAATATGGCTGGTATTTTTCGTTTATATAGTGAAAGCGTATATGTAATTTAATTTGTTATTCGTTAGGTTATTATTTCGTTTTATTACATATTTTATGTTTAAAATTCATTTAATTACTTATTACAAGTTAGTTTTAACGTTTATTAATTTGTATATTCGTATTCAATACTTAAATACGTTAAATAATAGAATTAAAAACTCATTCGGCCATTTTGCAATTTGTAATTTACTATTATCACTATTATCCGATCGTTCACACTCGGGTCTACCGATCAAAAAATATACCCTCATTAGGTGTACCATTCGTTCATTCGTTTATACTCGTATGAGAAATTAAATATTTCTTATAATATTCGTTTCGGTTTATATGTACGTACGTACGCACATATCTGCCGAATTATCGACTTGCGGCTTTGAGGTGGTTAATATTCGTTCACAAAACATATTGAATTGTTACAGATCACGTATAAACAATCTAAGTATCTATCTGTCGGTGTTTATATGTATCTATCGGCTGTGACAATTTTATATTTATTGAAATTTGTGTTGGTACAGATCCTTTCGCAGGCATAAGCAAACAATTTTAGTTTTATCGGTGTTTATGCATGTAAATTATTCGGCTGTACTAAATTCCTATGCCACATTCTATTCGTTATTGTTACGGATCTTATATAAAACAATCTTTTGCGTATCGAGGTTATGTACTTAATTCGCGGCTGTAATAGTTTATTCATAATTATTACGGATCATACATAAACCATTTTTATACAAATATCGGTGTTTTATATAAAATTATCGGCTGTAATAATAATATAAAATCGTCATCGTACCTTTCGTTTACGTGAACTAAATGTACCTACATACGTAACGAAGAGAATTAGTATTTTCTTTGTTAATTAATCGTTTTTCAGAATTGTTTCTAAAATATTCGAATAGACAATATTATATTATCGTCTATACAAGTAAACATTTAACTCGTTACATATACATCGTGTATGTTGCTTTGCGTTTTTTACAACTATTTCATTTGTTTGCTTGTTTACGTACATTATCGAACTTACACTGTTGCGTGCCGGGCGCTGTGTAGGTATCAAAACCTGTTTCCAAAACGTTAATCGTCTGTTCAATTGTTTAGTATTTGTGTTATTTTATTCATAATAGCATCATGTCATTCAATACGAAGCGGGCTACTCGTAAACTTAGTTCTACGAGTAGATCTAAATCTAAACATATTGAAACAGAAAGTTATACTATTCATGATTTGCCGTCTTTACGTAGAAAACGTACAATAGCTTTAAATCGTCTTACAAAGGCATTAGAGGTCGGTAATTCCGTGCAGAGTGGAGACGCTTCTAGCGATTTATTTTTATCATATTGTGAGGAATTAGGCAAATACACAAACGAATTCGAACATGCGCACTTTTCAATTCTTGAGTTGTTAGACGAATCCGAGGAATGTCTTGAGGATGAAAATATACGGACCCGTTTTGATGAAACTTTTTTCGAAATTATGTCAATTCGTCGTAGTTTAACGAAGGCAGACTTAAATTCGTCACACATTATTATCGATAACAATAGTCAATCGCCCTTGTCACGTCTTAGGTTACCTAAAATACAATTACCTACGTTTTCAGGTAATATTAAACATTGGCCGGAATTCTTTGATACATATAACGCGCTGATTCATAACTGTTCCTCGCTTACGGAAATAGAAAAGTTTCATTATTTGACTTCGTCGTTAAGAGATGATGCGTTAGCCCTTGTACGCGTGTTCCCTATCACCACTGATCATTATGCTGACGCGTATAGTGCGTTAGTGGCTCGATACCAAAATAAGCGAGAATTAGCATTTAGCTGTTGGAGGGACATCCTTAATCTTAATCTGAAATTTCAAAACGCGAATGACTTTCGACGCACGTTAGATGGTATTGATGAAAATTTAAGTATATTAAAGAAAATCAATCTTCCGGTTCAACATTGGGATTTTATTATTGTTTATCATGTTTTATCGAAAATAGACACGAAGCTACGTCGCGAATTTGAGGAGAAATTTTGTAATTCCGAATTTCCTCAATATTTACAACTAAAAGAGTTTTTAAATTCGAAATGTGAAGCGTTGATTCGTGATAGTCATTTTAATGAAAATGTAAAAAATATTTCTTCTATTAAAAATGTAACTAAGCCGGCTCCCAACTACACGAAACGTTCATACGTGTCTCATGCATTGATAGCAAGCAATTCGATCAAGGATAATAAACAGTTAGCTTCGAAGAATAGAACAAACCATTCAAATAATAAATGTTCCTTTTGTTCAGATTCGCATCCGATTTCCCAATGTAAAACGTTTTTATCTAAGTCAATCGACGAACGTATGTCTGTCGCGCATGACAAAAAATGGTGTTTTAACTGTTTAAAACAATCTCATCAAATTAAAGATTGTAATTCAATCTTTCGATGCTTAAAATGTAAACATAAACATCACACCTTACTTCATAAGGATCGTGTTGAAAATAAATCTCCCACTCGTTTAAATAGTACCGACTCACAATCCGTGTCTCTCGTTGCTAAACTATCGGATTCGCCTATGCGTATTAAACCTTCACCATCTGTGAATACAACCGTACTTCTTGCTACAGCTATAGTTGAAATTGTAGATTCGGACGGCTTATCTCATTCGTTCCGTGCATTATTCGATACCGGCAGCCAGAGTAATTTTATTACGCAAAAGGCCATGCAATGTCTAAAGCTTAAGCCACTACCATGCGAATCGAATATCAGTGGCTTAGGAGGCACTACTGCAGACATAATTGGCGTAATTCGTTGTGCTATTATATCAAATAATAGTAACTCGTCATTCGATGTCGACTTACATGTCGTTTCTAACATTTGTGGTGATCAACCAATAGCTAAACTTAATACCGTAGGTTGGTCTCACATACAATCGTTACCGTTAGCAGACCCAGGTTTCGACGTGCCTGGTCCAATCGATATTTTATTAGGTGCTGACGTTTTTGCGGAATCACTTATCGATCAACGTATAAAGGGCAATGCTAATCGACCCTTGGCGATCAATTCGGTTTTCGGTTGGCTTTTACTTGGTAAAATGCCACTCGTTACGTCTTCGTTATTTCAATATTTACCCAAATCAGACGACTTAGCGTCAATGGTACAGCGTTTTTGGGAAATTGATAGTGTCCCTAATGCTTCACCGCTCACCCCAGATGAGGTTGCGTGTGAAGCTAAATATTCTATCGAACATTTTCGCGACTCTTCAGGTAGATATGGAGTCCGTCTTCCCTTTAAAGACGGAGTCGAACCGACGTTCGACAGTTCTCGAGAGATTGCGTTACGGCGATTCAAAGCCATTGAACGACGACTCGAGCGTGACCATGATTTACGCAAACAGTACTCGGAATTCATGGATGATTACAGGAAGTCTGGTCACATGTCGATGGTATCTCCTAAAGAGCTGAACCGTGGTAAATATTATATACCGCATCACTGCATTATGAAACCTGATAGTGCCACAACGAAACTACGCGTCGTCTTTGACGCATCGGCTAAAGATGCTCAAGGCAAATCGTTAAACGATACTTTGCTAACGGGACCTAAGCTTCAATCGAATATTCTTACCGTCTTACTCCATTTTCGATTATATAACGTTGTTTTTACGGCTGACATCCGTCAGATGTATCGGCAGATTCTGGTCGCTGATGAACATCGGGAACATGAAAGGATTTTTTTGGAGATCCCAACCTGATCAACCGTTACAGGAATTTAAGCTAAATACTGTGACCTATGGTGTCTCATCTGCACCATTTTTAGCCATCAGAACTATTAAGCAGTTGGCAAAGGACGAGGGTTCTAGATTTCCTTTAGCTGAGCGAATTCTAGATACCGATATATACGTGGATGACGTTGTATCTGGTTGCTGTGACTTAGACGAAGCTCGCGAGGCTAAGTCACAAATCATAAAGCTGTTCTCGTTGGGCCATTTCCAGCTTCGGAAATGGGCCAGTAACGTATCTGCTTTACTATCTGGCCTTCCTCCAGAAGAGTGTCTTCTTGACCCTAAAACGTTTTCTGATGGGCAATCGTCAACATTGAAAGTGCTTGGGCTTAAATGGGATCCAACCACTGATGCGTTTTTATTCGATGTAAAACCGTCTAATCGTTCCTGTACAAAACGGGTCATTCTTAGTGAGATAGCAAAAATCTTTGATCCTTTGGGATTTTTGTCACCTCTCACGATTAAAGCGAAATGTCTAATGCAGAAGCTTTGGCTTCTAAGTACATCTTGGGACGAGCATCCTCCCGAGGACATAGCCCACGTGTGGCATAATTTTTGCGATCAGTTATCTGAACTTAAAGAATTACGAATACCTCGTATTCTTGCATGCGACAACGTAAACACCTATGAGCTTCACGGTTTCTGTGATAGTTCAGAAATAGCGTACGGAGCGGTTATTTATCTGCGGAGTTTGCGTAGTGATGGATCTTTTTTAATTCGGCTGTCTTGCGCTAAGGCTCGCGTCGCTCCTATCAAAAGGAAATCGTTACCCCGTTTGGAGTTATGCGCAGCGGTTGTATTAACCGACTTAACCAAATTCGTTGTGGACACATATCGTGATAAAATTCCTATTAAGTCGATCTATTTGTGGTCTGATTCCACCGTAGTGTTATCGTGGCTTCGTTCACATTCGTCTCGCTGGACCACGTTTGTGGCCAACCGTGTCAGTCACATCCAGGATAATTTTCCGGTCGAATGTTGGCACCATGTTGCCTCATTTGATAACCCAGCGGATGTGTGCTCTCGTGGAAATTTTCCTTGCGATCTTCTTTCTAATTCCCTGTGGTGGTCTGGTCCGTTGTGGCTCGCGAAGCCATTGGATCAGTGGCCAATCGCAAGGTTACCCACTCGTGAGGAGGACTTCGTCATTCGTACTGAGGAGCGTCGATCGATAGCACTTCTCGCTTCACAAAACGATAATTCTAGTTCTGAAATAGAAAACTTATTAAATCGATTTTCGTCACTCGAAAAAATAACTCGAATCGTGTCTTATATCCGACGTTTTATTTACAACGTAAGAAATCACCGCAATCGCCAACTGGATTCTATTTTAACGGAAGTTGAAAATAATAATTCGTTATTGTTTATCGTTAAATTCGTTCAAAAGTCGTCATTTTCAAAAGAAATTCAGCAGTTAACATTAAATCAAATCTTACCCAAACCCTTTCGTAAGCTTAACCCGTTTTTAGATGAGGAAGGTATTCTCAGGGTGGGCGGTCGGCTGTCTCATTCTGGTTTAGAATTCGAGCAAAAACACCCAGCTCTTTTACCTAGCGATCATCCATTTACGTTCAAACTAATCGAATCCATTCATCAAAAATACTGCCATACGGGTCAGAATACTACACATTTTTTGATTTTACAACGATTTTGGGTATTATCCGCTAAACGAGCTATTCGTCGCTGTCTTTCGAAATGTGTTCGGTGTTTTAGAACGCAACCAAAACCATTAGAACCGTTCATGAGTGACCTTCCGTCGTTTCGTGTAAACCAAGCTAAACCGTTCTCCATTGTTGGTGTTGATTTCGGTGGACCTTTTCGTATCAAAGTCGGAACACATCGTGGTGCCAGGATGGACAAGGCTTATCTATGTTTATTCGTGTGCTTAGTCACAAAAGCCGTTCATCTTGAGGTAGTTTCGTCTCTTTCAACCGACGGCTTTTTAGCAGCGCTTAGAAGATTCGTAGGACGTCGTGGACATTGCAACGTAATTCATGCGGATTGTGGTACAAACTTTATCGGTGCCAACAATTATCTTTCATTATTAGAACAGGCTTCGCAAGCTGAACGTATTAAATTCGATTTTAATCCCCCCTCCGCTCCACATTTTGGCGGTGCTTGGGAGATTCAGATCAAAGCTGCAAAGTCGCATCTTTATCGTATTGTTGGCAATCAAGTGTTAACGTTCGAAGAACTTACCACTTTATTTGTACAAATCGAAGCGGTTTTAAACTCACGGCCGCTGTGCCCTGTGAGTGCCGATCCAAATGACTTAAACGTTTTGACTCCTGGTCACTTTTTGACCTTGGAACCGCTTACTGCAGTGCCAGATGCGGATTTTTCTCATACGAGTATAAACCGTCTGAGCCGTTGGCAACTTATCCAATCGTTCCTTCAGAATTTTTGGATTCGTTGGAGGAATGAATATTTGCATTCATTAACCCAGCGTGCAAAATGGACGAAATCAGCTAAACCATTACCGTTAAATTCTGTGGTCATTATTAAAGATGACAATCGTACACCTTTGCAATGGTCTTTGGGAAGGGTAATCGAATTGCATCCGGGCCCCGATGGCATCGTGCGGGTGGCTACGGTTAAAACAAAAGACAGGAATGTCAAACGACCTCTTGTAAAGTTATGCCCTCTTCCCCTAGAATAGTAATTCGTTATAAACTAATTAGTCCCTAATATAATTCATAGTATATTCGTATTTGTAACTTAGTTTTATTCGTTAATACGCTAGCTATAATTCTTGTTTTAGTATTGTGGTTTATTTAACTCGTTATTCGTTTTATTCGTCATTTTAGTTTTTTCTTTATCGGAAAATACCAGCTGTATTTTGGTGGGCGGTATGTTCACTATTCGTTCAATCTAATATTTTCTATATCATTATCGATGGAATTTGGTTGGCTCTGATTGGAGCTCATCATACGAGCATACGGCGGATTCGACATTCCGATTGGTCGACCCGCAACGGAACGAAAAAAAGACAAGCACCGCACGCGCGGACTTCGGGAGTCGACTTTGCGCCGCCGCGGCAGCCGCCATTGGAATTTACTCGAAATACAATATTGTGTGATCGGTGTGAACGTGTGTGGACATTATACGCATTCAGCCATATTAGGTGCTAGCCACGTGACTCTGCCACCCTTGTCACCCACTGGAACCAGCTCAGAGTGATACACGAAGGGCGTCTCATCAGTCGGGGACCTGGAGAATTCTGCCTGTAAGTACCAATCTTGCTACCAGGTTCCATCGTTTTAATATCGGCAGAAGGCTTACGAGTCATCTGACCCAGAGTGTTGGTTAAGGCCCCTCCGGCAGGGCCCGATCAATACACCTGCATTAACATATAAGCTACATAACGCGAGCCTGAGCTGCGGGCACAGCTGGTGCTCTATAAAAGTTATATATCCACTTCGAATTTCAATTGAAAACGTCTTGTAGCATGTTTTTCCATTCCACAGGAATCGAACATTTCCGAGATAAAAAGTATCCTATGTTCTAATCCCAATAATAAACTATCTATGCGGTAAATTTCAATCCAATCCGTTAAGTCTTTCACGTGTTAAGATTAAATAACATATAAATGGCTACAAATACTTTTTCATAAAGATGAATTAAAACACGTCGCGGGACACGCGGTAGAGAAGTTTTGTTATTTAACAAAAGAAATTTATTAATAAACTTCCTTAGTATTCTACAAAAAGTTGTTTTTATCTCGATTCGTACGTTTTATAAACAAACATTTATACAAAATAGAAACATGATCGCCACCATTCAAACAAAGTTACATTTTTGTCTACGCTACGGACCTTACTACTCACACTGAACCACTCTATTTTATACTTCTGCTTAAAAAGGAGTCAATGAAATATATAAACGATAGGAAAATGAAATACATAATGATAACGAGTCACGCCGCGATCCCGCGGTTCAGTGGTTCAGTACAATGAGCATGTTGGTCGCGGGAGGTTGCTACTTGACGCTGGCAGGACTGTCGGCGGCGGCGCTGAGCGCGGACCCCTGCGCGGAGCTACAGAAGAAGTCCGCTATCACCAAACAGTACGGTAAGGCAGAATATGATATCACTAGCCACTACATACAATGTTGTATTTTATTATACATAATATTATAATAAAATATATCCCATCCACTTCCCACTAATATTATAAATCTGAAAGTTTGTATTGATGGTTGGATGTTTGTAACTCTTTCACGCAGAAACTACTCGACGAATTTAGATGCAATTTCCTACACACATAGCTTATTATCTGGATTACTACAGGATACTTTTTATCCCGGAAAAAATGTTGGTTTCCAGGGTTATCAATTGAAATTATCAAAACTATATTGACGAGAGCGGAGACGCGGTCACCGCTAGTATTTTACAAGGAAAATTGATTACAGTTACTTATCAGTGTTCAACGTAAGGTTAGCTTTTAACAATTATAACTTAATATTCAAAATATTTAGACACAGTTGTGGCGTGCTGGTCTATAGCCTCGACGGTTGCGGGTTCCTCGGAGCCTCGGAGAGCACGTTAAGTCTGTCCCGGTTGCTATCACATAGCATCTGATAATAATAGTTAACTAAAAATAGGTAATTTGCTCCAACGAGTTTACTGCTCCACCGTTGATATAAGCATGAAATAGCGCAATCGCTCTGTGTAGTAACAAAATACCGGGATAGTGCTAGGAAGAAGATTGAACATATCTCTATATTCTTTGCAATGACAAGGTCGCTATTGCACCTGACGATGATTATAAAATGTTCTCATCTGGTTCAATATATCTGTATTGATTTTATAATTATACATATATCAGCTGTCGGCCGTGGCTTTGCCCGCTTGAATAACGGCTTTTAAGCAGGCACTTTTATTGCAATAGAAATGAATGGTTCCCGATACAAATTGTTATCCTATATTCCAAGTGTTTTTTGCGACTAAAATCATCAAAATCGGTTCACTACACCAGGTGAAAACAGACAGACAAAGATACTTTCACACTTCTAATATTAGTCTGAATCTCTTGGTATTAATTACCCTAGATTCCATAAGATATACCGAAATTCAAGTCCGGCAGTTCGTTTTTACCATATGTGTTAAACTATGTAACATTATATCGTATTACGATTCAAATGTCTTCCAATATACATATATTATTAAATATATATTTATACGTCATGCTCATATAAAGTCTGATTGTCGGAATTGAATTAGATTGATTTTGAATCGCTTTAGGAGTTAATGGTAAGCCTCAGAAGCGAAAACAGGTATTTTTATTATTAGGAAACCATTAACCTTATGTAGTGTAATGACTATATATAATTTGAATCTTGGAAACGGCTCCAACAATTTTTATGACATTTATTATGCAGCGGGTTTCGGGGACCGATCCAGGTAGGATTCATTGTAAAAAAATGTCGTTTTATCCGTGTTTTCAGGCAATTCAGTCCGATTATTTATTCCTTTTTTTCTTTGATAATATATAAGATATTATTCATATTTCATCATTATGTAATTCGTATCTAAATATAATTTCCAAAAAAAAACACGATTTACTAAAAATTATACCTTGTTAAATCAAAAATAAAAGAATAATTTTCAAAATCGGTTCACGATTGACGGGCACATCGTTGGACATACAAAAAAACATACATTCATACATAAACATAACTTATTCTTATTACAATCCGGTAAAGGAGGCATCATTAGCCGACGGTTGTTGCTATGGACTACTTCCTAGCATTATTCACGATATTTCACCACTTATCTTATCCGGATTTGACAAGTTACTAGTTTTTAAGCAGAGCGATTGCCATCTGACCTCCGCAACCCTAAGGGCGAACCAGTAACTCATTGGATAAGAACAATTTACTTATCAAGAGTTAACGATTATTATCAGATGTTATTGATAATAACCGGGACCGACAGCTTAAGGTCCGGGGGGCGGACCCACAAAGACATACGTCCAGACCGAGCACACTCCATGGCAACCACAGTTATATCAACACGGGTGGAATAAAGGAAAATTGTTATATTTCATATCAAATTCTATACTCGGTATTGACGTATATTGAATGCCCGATAATTATAAAACTAGCCACAACATTACACGTTCCATTTTTGATAAAAAAAACCATCCTAATAACATATTTTTTTTAATTCGGCGAGTTGTGGCGCAGCGGTAGCGAACCTTTTTTTTTTGTTATCGCAGAGAAATGCATTTACGCACATCACTCGCCTAGCGTGTTCCGAAGAGCAAGCTAGCGAGTGGTAGTGTGAGACTCGACCACCTGTAAAGCAGGTGGTAATACCCACTAAAACTCTGCGTTCCGGCTTCGTCACATTGGGACGCCATGGGATCGCTGTCGCACGCAACCATGACGCCCCGACGAAAGACCAATGGCCACCGCCTTAGGGAAGGCTTCGAGGAGAAGTGTGAGAGCTGGATCTAATGCTCCATCACACTCCCCTCCTCGGCCTGGCGACTAACAGCGGCTCCGGTTCGCGGAGCCGTTGAACCCTTGGTGGTGGGTGGGGAACAGTGCCTCCCACACATCACATGCTGCGCGGGGCACCCAGCATCCGCACAAACCGCGCATCGGAGCGGACCGCTGCAGTCTCGAGCGAGGTGACCCTCGCCACCGCAGCGGTAGCAGAGGCTGCCCCTGTCCTTTCCCGATGGGCACGTAGGCCTTGTGTGGCCGATGCCCATGCAGCGGAAGCACCGCAGAGGGCGCTTCTCCACCACATGCACCTTTGCCGAGGACCAGCCGACTAAAAGCCGACCAGCCTCAACCAGCATCTTCGCGGCAGCGAGAGGACATCGGACCAGGGCAGCACCCATTCGTCCTGCTCCCTCCACAATCTCTCCCACCCTCACCGACTGTAAGGGGCAACCACAGACAGTGAGGGTGACCGCCTCAGCAACTCCCGAAGGGGTGACTGAGTCGTCCAGCCCGGTCAATCGTAAGGTGCCCTTATCTGCCAGCAGCGCACAGGCAGGTGATCGTCACAACGTCAGAGAGGATCTGACGCATCCTTTCTGCTAGAGCCTCCGCTGCCTCCTGGGATGTCCCGGGGGGCAGCTCCAATACGCGGCCATCCGTCGCGGAACGGCGTATGGACACGCCTGGGCCAATCCCAAGCTGGGATAGCACCACCTCTTCACGTACCTTCGTTAAGGCCTGCGCGAATGTAACCCCGCGCTTCTCCGCCGCCGGCAACAAATTCATAGCGATTGCTATAGATTTGTGCACGGCGGGGAGTCTAGGCTTGGGTTGCGCAGCCTTAGGAGGTACCGACTTCGGTGCCACCGGTGGGGTGGGCTCTACTGGAGGGGAGGACTTCTTGCCCTTACCCTTCCCCTTTTTACGGACCACGGTCGTCCACGAACCCTCCCCCGAAGGCCCTGCCACTGGTTCCGCAGGAAGCGCCGGGGGCTGGGAAGTGGTTGTGACCGGGGCCGTTTCGTGGGCAGCAGTCTGGGGAGCAGGCAACACTGCGCCCTTATTCTTTTTCGCCCTCGTCACCCTCCTCGGAGTCGAGACCGGCAATGAGGTCACGACTGGCGAGGTAGGGGACGGAGGCAAGTCTGACGCCACAGGAGGGCGTCTCGTATCTGCCGCAAGGGGAGGACGAACACTCCTCGCCGGCAAGAGGCGATCCTCCATGCCGGCGAACTTAGCGTCAATCATCGCCCCGATTGACGCTAGAAGAGACGCCCTCAACTCCTCCAAAGGGGGCATCTCCGGGGCCACGGCTGCTGCAGCCTGCCTCGTCTCATAGAGGCGTTGGCGGTACGCCTCAATCTCCTCTTTTACGGCCTCAAGTTCGTCACGAAGCCGCCCATTCTCCATCGCCATCCGGCGCATCTCTTCGGAGACAGACCTCCTCGCCAAGGAGTCGACTATCTCTTGAAGAGAGTCCGCCGCCAGCTTCAGCCTTCGCACCATAGGGCCCTGGAGGTGGCCGGACTTTCGCGCGACGTCCCGGATGTCGGTGACACTCCGGTCCGCCATTAGCCGGAGCTCCTCCGGTGCACACCTCGAGATGTCCCGAGGGGGCTCCGACGCCTTCTTGGTGGCCACCTTATGAGCGGCCCTCGCCTTTAGAGCATTTTCAAAGGCCTGCTCTTCGGCCTCTCCCACCATCTCCCTGAGCTCAGCACGAGCATGAGTAATGCCCGTACCGCTTCTTTTGCTGGCCTTCACGGCGCGAGCCGACACCCCTGCCTCCGTCTCGGTCTCCGAGCCATTCGGGCTCCCCAAGGGAGGGACTGGGTTGGCCCGTTTCCGGGCCCCAACCGAGGTATCGGTCTCATCATCCGAGTCCAGCATCGCACAAAACAATAGATCGCCGAGAAACTTTGATCGCCTAAGGGATAGTTGTCGGTTTCGTGGGTACCTAAACCTAAACCCGTTACGGTTCGTTGGACTTACACCACTACTCACAGGGGCACCACGGGAAGGTCACTATCCAAACCCCCAACGGTAGCCAACCTTTTTTTTTTTTTTTTTTTTTTTGTTTTCGCAGAGAAATGCATTTACGCACACCACTCCCCTAGCGTGTTCCGAAGAGCACGCTAGCGAGTGGTAGTGTGGGGACTCGACCACCTGTGAAGCAGGTGGTAATACCCACTAAAACTCTGCGGATCCCTCTAAGCCATAATTGGGACGCCACGGGGCCGCTCGCGCATTCTACCGTGACGTCCCGGCGTACAGGCCTGCTTCAGGCCACCAACTGAGGGGGGGCCGAGGGGAGACGTGTGAGGAACTTTACTGCTCCATCACACTCTCCCCCTGGGCCTGGCGGCTAGGGACGGCACCTGTCTGAGCCGTCGCGCCCTTAGTGGTGGGAGGGGAACAATTGTTCCCACCCATTATATGCTCGGAGGGGCGCCCCGCATCTGCGCAGACCGCACAACGTAGTGGCCTGCTGCAGTTTCTCGCGTGGTGGCCTTCGCCACCACAGCGGAAGCAGAGGTGGCCCCTCTCCACAGAGACGCCCTCATCTCCTCGAAGGGCGTCTCCGGAGCCACGGCTGGCGCAGCCTGCCTCATATTATAGAGCCGTTGGCGGTACGCCTCTAGCTCCTCCTTGACAACCTCAAGCTCCTCACGGAGCCTTCGGTTGTCCGCAGCCATACGACGCATCTCCTCGGAGACGGACCTCCGTGCAAGGGAGTCAACTATCTCCTGGAGAGAGTCCGCCGCCAGCTTCAACCTCCGCACCATTGGACCTTGGAGATGACCGGACTTCCGTGCGACCTCACGCACGTCGGTCACGCTCCGGTCCGCCAACAACCGAAGCTCCTCCGGTGAACACCGGGACACATCCTTTGGTGGTGCAGGAGTGGAGCTTTCACCCGCCGAACTAGGTTTTTGAGGGACCTCTTTACGGAGGGCCCTCGCCTCAAGGGCCTTCTCAAAGGCCCGCTCCTCAGCCTCTCTGGTCAGCTCCGTCAATTGCGCACGGGCATGGGCAATACCCGTACCGCGACTTTTGCCCCTACGGGCCTTCCGGGCACGAGCCGACACACCTGCCTCCGTCTCGGTCTCCGAGCCCCCGGGGCTCCCCAAGGGAGGCAGTGGGTTGGTCCTCTTTCGAGTACCGACCGAAGCATCAGTCTCGTCATCGGAGTCTAAAATTTCGTATGCCAACATAATGACACACGAAACAACCGACAGTAAAAAATCCAAACAAAAGCAGACAAATCCGTATAAACACGCTATAGGTCAACCATCAAAGAAGTAATCCAAGTCCAAAATCGTAAGCAGTCGTGAGAAAAAAGCCAAGTCGCATCAGAAAACACCGAAAGCACAATGAGAACTTCGATCGCCTAGGGGATAGTATTGGTTCATGGGCAGGTCCGGAACTCCGTTACGGTTCGTTGGACCTACACCACTACTAACAGGGGGCACCGCGGGAAGGTTACTATCCAAACCCCCCAACGGTAGCCAACCTGCCTTAAACGCCATTAAGTCGTGGGTTCGGTTCCCCTTCGGCAGATGTTTGTAGCCCATTCGGATAGATATCCGGTACCCGTGACCAGCAGTTCCGTTTCATTTTCACCAAATACTGCTTAGTACACAAGTTACTTATCTGATGACAACAGGGCCACAAGGAAAGTATACCTTAGTAAACCTAAAAAAGGAATTATCAAAATCGGCCCAGCTGTCTTCGAGGCCCATACATACAGAAACACATATCGATACGATCGATCTTCGGCGTCGGGATGTGACGACCCCGTCGCCCACTGTTGGGATAATCTCTGTGACAGCAGAAATTATTCCACCAGTGCAATCAGTCACACTGGTGGTACCACCGCAGTGTCAAATATTCTGCCGCCAAATAGTAGTGCTTAGGCATTACTGTGTTCCGGTTTGAAGGGCACTGTACGCTAGTGAAATTACTGGGCAGAGGAGATTTAAGAACCATTACCTCGAGGTTGGCAACGCGTGAGTGGCACCTACTTATGGTGTTGCAAGCGCTCATAGGCTACGGCAACCACTTACCATCACGTGGGCCGTATGCTTGTTTGCCAACTTATAACATAAAAAAAAGAGTTGAGTACCTTCTCTTTCGAAGTCGGTAAGATAATAACATGATGGTATGTAATAACTTTAACACAATATTAGAAACCGTTTTCCTTTTGCTAACCGACACATATTTTCCGTGTATCAGGCGAAGCTCGACTTGACGTTGTGATAACAGAGTTGAACTAAATTACTGTACCATAGATGTAAATAATGACCGCGGGTTCAGAATTTTATACGAGTTTAATGCTCGTTTTTAAGCCCAATTCGTAGGAGAGTTGACGCGCTTAAAGCTCGTATAGAAAAACAACCAGTCGAACGAAAACGAAAATGAATTATTTTATATAACGTATAAAGTATTGCACTATTTTTGTTGAAAGTCAGATTCTACAAGGACAAATAAATAAATAAATAAAATAAAAAGCCTTTTTTTCTACTACAACAGCAACGCTTAAAATATAACACTGGAAATAAATTAGTACACATCTGAATACAAAAATAACTTAAAACGGAAACTTACAATTTATTATAACGTAATTACACTATATATATATATATATATTAGGTTGTACAAGTTGCCAGAGTGGCGTATCGCGTAGGCCTTCCCTAAGGCTCTCCAAACGTCTCTCGCTCTTGCTGTAAAAATATCTCTGAGCCTCGTTTTTGCCTTCCCTGTCTCTTTTGTCCTTCCTAAGGTATATTCGGTCACTATTTTTGGCCACCTGTTGTTTTCTAATCAAGATATACGCAAGGACATATAATATAAAACGAACTTTTCATCTGGTTACCAGATGGGTGAAGGATCTTTCTACGGATATCAGACCGCAGCATTTGACAGCAATGTGACGACCGCAGGTATCCAGATCTCCGACGATATAAACGAAGAGATCCCTGTGACTGTGTGGGGGGAAGGAGGCAGCGCCCGCGCCGCCGCTGCGCTACTGGTCGCACTCCTGCAGTACTCTCTAGGTTACGCGGCGCATTTCACTCGGGCATCACCGATTAACTGCAACTTCACTGCTCTAGATGACTGGCGAAGGCAATTAGACTAAGTATTATTACTTATTAATATACTTTTAAGTTATGTAGGAGGGAATCCGGGACCCTACCCAAATCTAGTAGTATTATTTTAGTAGTTTAGTAGACTCAACCTGAAAAGAACTACCCTCTCACAGAAAATCGGCGTAAAGTAACAGAGTACTGCTGCGTTTCGTGCGATGAGTGAGATTACCGGAGGCGCAATGTCCCACTTCTCACCCCTTCCCTCGTATGTCTTAGATTGGCAACACGTATGTGATGCTTCAAGTATCGCTAGCGTTCATAAGTTGTGGTGACTGCTTACCATCAGGCGGACCGTACATTTGGTTGTCAAACGTCATGAAAAAACCAAAAAAATCACATGCTGTACAATAGCCAACTTAATCAAATAAAGATGCCATTGCAGTGGCCTTTCTATGCCCAGTACTTTTAGAGACTGAGCCATTCGTTCGTTAAGAAGACGAATATAATATTGAAATCAGTATACATATATCGACAACTTGAATGACGAAGACATTAGACGACCAAGGTCAAGAGAAACCACCAACACGAATGGGAGGATCCTCCGACCAGGCCGGTGTTATTGCCTGGCGGGCCGAAGCCCGACGACTTACGTTGGGAAGTTGTATATATACTTCACTAGTGTAGAAAACTCTGATAGCGCGATTCAGGATTGTGACGATCTCGTTCGTCAATACCGTTACGTGGTATGCCAGCGTGGTACGCTGTAACTTTCTATTGCTTGATTCCATTTCCTTAAATGAAGATGTCAAACGTTTCAATTTTTATGTGTAAAAGAAGAGGGTAAAAGCTAGTATATTTATATAACTTCTATATATTTTTTTTGTACCTTATTATTATTTTTGACATAAGTTATTTTATTATTGCAGACAAGTTGTCGTGGCACCAGCAATATTGCCAGCCCCCGACTGCGCTTACGGAGATCACGACACCTACAACCTGACCGCCTACAACCGAACCACTATAGCCTATTCTTTACAACTGCTTGCCCACGTTGCTGATCAAAAATGTTTCGGATCCATGAGCGACTTGTCTTACGTCAGTGCGTCAATACTTGAAAATTGTAATTTTAAAAAGTCCAATAACCGGTATGACAATTTATCATTTCCATTACAGACATAACACGAGTATCTAGTATGTAGTAAATGATTGGGGCTCAAAATAGCCTTTATCAATTTATTTTTTATAGGGGATGGTTATATTGGGGAGGGGTTGACTTGTTTGTTTATCGACCAGCGGATTTTATCAATTCCGCAAGCTATTTATTTTATGTGAGAGGGAGCAAACGAGCAGAAGGCTCATCTGATGTTAAGCGATCACCCCCGACCATGAACATCTGCAACACCAGAAGGCATGAAGGGGCGTTCCCGACCAATAAAGAAAAAATACGATGTTCTCTTGAAGGTTCCCAGGTCGTATTGATTCGGAAAAACCACAGAGTGGTTGTGCGAGGAAGAAAAAGTCTTCTAAATCGCGCTGTTGTTACCAGACATCGAGGGGGTGAGGATAGAAATTAGAGTTTGTCGCGATGTCCGGCGATGGAATTCCACCGGTGCTAACTCCGCAAGATTTTTTTTTATCAAAATTTAATGTTCGTGTTCAAAATTTCAAAACTCTAAAAGTGTCCGATGGATTGACTTTAAGTTTTCCCAACTTTTGAATCTCAAAAACTCTCTCTCTCTGGCCACACCCATGACATAATATCTTATACCTAACATAATTTTCCCAGGGTCTGCTTATATTCTTAATGTTACTAGTTTTTAGACCGACAGATTACCATCTGACCTCCACAAAGGGCGAGCCAGTAATATAAGATAAGAGAAAATTACCTATCAAGAGTTTACGATTATCAGATGTTATGATAACGAACGGGACCGACAGCTTTCTGAGAAACGGTGGAGACCCACAAGGACAAAGGCCCAGACCGAAACGACCTCATTATAAATACTTTGCTTGCCAAATAAATAAATAAAAAAACACAAATAAGACGTAGCGTTGTGGCTAAACTGAGATATCAGCAGTACCTTGCACACACGCGCCCTCCTTTTAGTCGGTTAGTGCCATTGATAAGGGATCTTTTATCTTAATTCTCTTAATAAAAATCTTTTATCTTAACCCTTAAAAATTTTATTTCAACTGAAAAATTGTTTTGTCTTTTCACAGGTTTTGCGAAACGTGTTTTGCAGTGCTAGCACGAAATGAAAGCTATCACGACAATCTTGTCATTGATGAGTTACGGAGGCGCATTGATAATTTGAAGCTTCCATTAAAGATTGAATATTACCAAAATGACTTACATCTGCGGAAAACTATTCTTCAAATGCAAAAACAGAACAAAACTTTTCTATTTCTTGATGAAGATATTTGGAGACATGTTCCTGGAATAATTCCTGTACAGCATTCTACTTGTATAAAGCCCCATGAGCGATGTGTGACTGATCTTGAACTGGAACACAGCAAGGCTGTTGTTTTCGGTGTTGGAGATGTTATGAAACAGAATGCATTTCCAATATGGCAAGTCGTAACACGTTTTTCACCTACCTCTGAAGATCTTCGTGAAATACTTGAATATGAGATGAACCATGAAAATGATACCAACATCGAAAGAGCAGCCTGTTCATGGGCTTTGAAAAATGAAAACGTCGTAAAAAATTGGACCTCAAACGACCAACAACATTACATAATTCTGGCATTGCTATGCAAATTTGACACAGATCTCGATGAACAAAGACTAATTATGAAAAATTATTCTGATTTTATTCATAAAAACATCTTCAGATTAGCCATTGCGACGGTCGATTGCTTCGACACTGAAGACATGTTGACCCTTTTTAATAGAATCGCTGCCGATATAGAGCCTACATTTTGTGTTATAGCGAGGGGTTGGAGTGTAACACCAGCTCTCATCCATGCCGCTAACTATTGGCAGTTACCATTACTATTGATGGGCCCAACTATGCCGGACGTGCCATTGAATTCTTCTAACGCAGTACACTCAACCACGGCACCTTTAACAAATCTCATCCAGGCTTATCTAGAATTGCTTAAGCGATGCGGCTGGTCACGTATAGCGATACTCTCCGATGACTCAGCTTACTCTGACATCTTCGCCAAATCGCTTTTGAGTGAAAAACAGTTACTCTATCGCGAAAGGAGAATATCTCTAGAAAATGTTGATTCTTCCTTAGATACATTTCGTGAAGAAGATGCCCGTATTTTCATAGTTAATACAAACTCGTCTATCGCCCAGGTTATTTTATGCACTGCATTAAAGAAAGGCATGACACCGGCTGCGGGAATCATGTGGATAGTGAGAGATTGGCGAGCTGTCAACTGCAGTGAAGGAGATATAACGAATTCCATGTATCATGTTACATTAGGACTATCCTGGCGAGGGGGGCCGACCGCCGGTGGTTCGACAATACTGCAGAATAGTCTTCGTGAAATCTGGAAAATTCAAGGGAATGAACTCGCTAGTTCCTTCGGCTCAGCGTCACTTCTTGATGCAATAAAGCTCAGCTATGAAGCTTTTTCCTCTCTTCACGATCATCCCGCCTATAAATATGGCCTTTATAAAAGAAAGAGCCATGCTAAGTGAGTATACAAAAAGGTTCATAACATAAGTAATTGATATTTGTCCCGGTTGTTATCTGATAATAATCATTGTTCTTGATAAGTAGTTTGCTCTTACCCAATGAGTTACTGGTTCGTCCTTAGAGTTGCGGAGGTCGAATGGCAAACGCTCTGTGTAAAAACTAGTAATGTGTTGCCTCCGGATAAAAGCATGAGCAGACCCTGGATAAATTCCGGGGTTATTGCTAGGAAGAAGAAGAATTGACGTCACCACACAAACTCAATCTATTCCTTCAGAAAATAAGGCTGCAATATAAATTTTCACACGAGATAAAATACGCTAACGCTCTTGAGCTACGCGGACGTGTGCATTATATATTAAGTGAAGTTTTAAAAATAAAATAACCTAACGCAAGCAATAGTAATACGTAAAATAATTAATCGTAAAGTTAATTTGGAAAAATAAAAACGTACTACATACGACGAATAGTGTTGAGCGCAAAGTGCAAATCTTACGGTTTGGCTCCCCGCACCCCCTCGGGTAAAGAGTACAGTTGCGATTTTTCGACTCGCTCTTTGCATACGCAGCTACGTCACTGCAGCTGACCGGTTATAAGGATGGCTACTCAACAAACATCGCTTAGCGGAAACCGCACAAGCGGTAGCGGAGGCGGCGGATCCACGTCGAATTTGTCGAACTATGATGAAGACAACTCAGATACAGGTAAACGATATAGGAAAAGAAAAGAGCGCTCATTTGAATACGAGCTTAAAAAAGACTTGACCGATTTTCGCAAAGAAATTACTACACTCTTTCAAGACTTTGCTGCCAACCAATATGAGACATTATCACATATACGCCAAGAGGTAACTGAAATAACAAATGAAATAAAACATATTAAGACGACGACAGAACATTTAAACTCTAAATATGAAACATTAAAACAAGAAGTTGAAACCCTAAAATTAGAGAACCAATCATTACAAGACAAATTAAAACAGTCAGCAATAAACATTCCCACGTCAAAAATAGTACATGAAAAATCGCTTTCGCCTACTCACGAAGATCTCATGCTGGAGTTTAAAGACCGTTGCGATCGAGAAAAAAATATTGTACTCGTAGGTATACGTGAAATATGCGACAAGAATTACGCGGCTCGGCGCAAACACGATGAGTGCGAAGTTTTGAACGTTACTACCCCCTTATATGAACAATGCCCAAAACCGCTGAAAATCATACGTCTTGGCAAATATAGCCCGGGAAAAAATAGACCTCTAAAAGTATGTTTTGAATCAACGACTATACCCAAAATATTGCTGCGAAATAAATCAAAATTGTGTAACAACATCCGCTTATACGCCGATCAAACTCCATCTCAGAAAATATTTTTAAAACATGTTACTGAAGAGTTACAAAAACGAAAAGAAAATGGTGAAACCGAACTTATTATTAAATATATACAAGGAATTCCAAAAATTATAAAATCAAAAAACTATTAAAAAATGCTGTTCATGTTCCACTCACAAACTATTCCTCGACTATAGATAGACGCATCAAACATCACCTAGTTCAAAAATATCAAGACTTGCCCGTCAGCTTAATGTCATTAAAAATATTTTACGCAAATTTACGAAGTATAAGGAAACCCGGTAAATTTGATGAAATCCAATGTATACTCAAAGCAGTACCAAAGACACTTGATATCTTAATTTTTACGGAAACTTGGCTTACATCTGACCAAGACGCACGATTTTATCAATTGATGAATTACACACATATATACAACTATAGAAAAAATAGTAAGGGTGGTGGAGTGTCTATTTATATTCATAAAAATATTGAATTTGATATTACGGAGGATCTAACAGAGAACGGGAACCACTATTTATGGATATATTTAAACAAGTTTGCGCTGAATATTGGCGGAATTTATAGACCCGGTGAGTCCAATGTTAATAATTTTTTAGAAATATATTCCACTCAATTAGAAAAACGGAAAAGAACTATAATATTTGGTGATTTCAACTTCGACCTCTTAAGTACAAACAGTAACATTGCTAACTACTTGAGGACGGTAGAGGAAGCTGGGTATGATATAATAAACAAAATCGATAAGAAATACTGTACACGTGAGACTTCTACAACACAGACTATTCTAGACCATGTATGTACTAATTTGAATACCAGTAGATTTACGGTATCTATAATTGAGTCAGCGTTATCAGACCACAAACAAATTCACCTAGAGGTATCCAAATATAACAAACAAAAACCACAATGGGTTCAGTATTTCGGCTTAGATTATGATGGACTACTTAATAGTTGTAAGGAAACTAAACTCAGAAATAAGAAGTGCGAATATTACTATTTAGAAAATTATATAATGGAACAAATAATAAAAAATAAAATTAAAAAGACTAAAATATTAAACTTACCAAGGGAAGATTGGATAAATAAAAATATTATTGACGGGATAGACAGACGTAACATTTATTGGAAAAACATGAAAAAAGATTGGGCTAATGACGATATAGTGAGAAAATATAACTTAGAAAGAATTAATGTAAAGGAAATGATTAGGAATACAAAAAAAACTTACTACTGCAATGAATTTAATAAATGCAAAAATAAACCGAAGAAGATGTGGGACCTTATCAATACTTTAGCTTTAAATAAATTTAAGAATAGCAGTGCCTTGCCAAAACTCTCAACACTTTCTGGTACTGTAACTGGTGGTAACGAAATTTGTCAAATTTTTAATAATTTTTTCTTAACTATAGGCTCAGAACTAGCAAACAACATACAGTTACAATACCACAAGAGTTCAGTCCATACCCTAATGTATAAAGATACCTATCAACATGACATAATTTTGAGTAAATTCAAGCCATGTAATGTGAAGGAAGTAGTCAAAATTATAGACAACTTAGATAGTAATACAAGTACTGGTATTGACGGAATTACTCCAAAAGCTTTAAAATGTATTAAAAACTTAATTTCTAATGATCTGACGTGTTGTATTAACAAATGCTTAACATACGGGGTTTTTCCCGATAGTTTAAAAGTGGCAAAAGTCAGTCCGATTCATAAGACAGGATCAAAATCTGACCCTAATAATTACAGACCCATATCGGTGCTCCCTGTGATTTCTAAAATTTTTGAAAAATACTTTTAATAGACTAAATGACTATTTAGAGGCCAAAAAACTTTTGATTGAACAACAATACGGTTTTAGGTCAAAATCAAATACTCTATCTGCAGCAATTGACGTAGTTACAAAAATTAAAACAAATATAGACCGGAAACATGTTTGTCTAGGCATATTTATAGATCTTAAAAAAGCTTTCGACACTGTAAGTCACACAAAGCTATTGCAAAAGCTGAGTAACATAGGAATCGCAGGGAAAGCACTAGATATGTTTAAATCTTACCTTACCAACCGTCAACAGATTGTACAAATTTCGGATTATAAAAGTGACTCTCAGCTAGTGACGTATGGAATACCACAAGGCTCAGTTTTAGGGCCATTACTCTTCCTCATTTACATAAACAATATAGTAAACTTAAATCTATCAGGCCACTTAACACTGTATGCAGATGACACTTGTCTTTTTTATTTTGCACACTCAATACACGATATTATGTCACAGTCTCAAAGGGACTTAGATATATTGGGTGAATGGTTTCAACATAACCTTCTTACAGTTAATACAACTAAAACATCGTATATGATTTTCTGTGCTAAAAATAAGAAAATACCTAATTATACTCCACTAACAATAAACAACAACATTTTGAAAAGATCTAGTCAAGAAAAGTATTTAGGTTTAGTATTAGACGATAAACTTGTATGGGACTCACATATTGACCAAATTATTTCAAAATTATCTTCACTTACAGGCGCTTTGCGCAAAGTCTCAAACTGCATCCCACACAACATTCGTCTGACTATATACAATGCCCTAGCTAAGCCACACTTAGAATACCTCATAGAAGTCTGGGGATCAGCTGCAAAAACACACATCAATAAATTGCAACGAACACAAAATAAATTATTAAAATCACTTTTTCATTATCATTACCTTACACCAACTAGAGACCTATACAAAAACACTAAACTCCTAAACATAAAACAATTATATACATATAATACATGTCATCTTATCAAAAAAATTACAACTAAAACTATACATTCTAATATAATAATTACTCCTAGAACTATTACACATAACCTTAGAAATAAAATTAAAATTAATATTTGGCAACCACGAACGAAAAAATATGGTAATAAAAACATATTGTGTGAAGGTGCATTGATGTATAATAGCCTACCAGATGATATTAAAAATTGTAAAAATATTAAGGAATTTAAGAACAAACTAAAGATACACATTGCTAAAAATATTGTATAGTATAGCCAAATTACTTTATACTAATAAAATACTATAAGTTATAGAAGTAAGGTTAGGTTAAATCATTTAACTGCAATAGTTTAATAGTGTAGTGTTAAAATATATAAAAACTTTAATTTATATAATGCATGCTTCTGTGTACATCCTTAAAATGTTTGTATTTTAAAATCTCTGTATAAGTGAACAGTATGTTCTTCGTGAGAAATAAATGTCTTTAAACCGAGATCTATTACTCCTCGTGAAGGATTTGACCTTTGAAGCTAGCAACTAAATATTGCGATAATTAAAATATATTTGCCGGATTGCCGCTATAGGAGTTTTGAAATCTTTTTATTTTTTGTTTTTGTTTTGTTAACCTTAAATAAGTATAACAATTGCTTTAAATATCTATAAATATGACTCGTTAGATAGTAACGTGCCTACCTGATTGTACTACCAACAAAATAAAAAAAAAATCTCATGTATTCTTGCCAATTCAAATTGATGTCGCAAAGCTTGTGGTAAACATGGTTGAGCATCATCAACCTTCATGGTGAATTATCAAAAAACCTACTTTAAGGCGAGCTTAGGCTTGAGCACAGCTGGGATATGTATAAGATGGCGCAAAAATGGCTTTTTTTTGTTTCGTATCTTCTATGTAAATAGGATAGCTTATCATGTTTTCTGTGTTTCTTTGTTACTTTACGGATAATATTTACTACATATTAAATTATTTCAGATATTTCTCAAGAATCATGAAACAATTGTCAATAAACGGAACTGCGCATGAGTTTAGAGGTAACAGTGACGAAACGTTGGTATTCATCGAAAAATGGAGCTGGAAAAAAGGGGAATCGGTAGCCTTGTGGTGTGTTACTTCAAAAGCTGTGCTTGATGTGTGGCCCAACACAAGTGAAGCATCTTCTTGTGCTAAGATATTTGGAAGCCAGCCATTAGATAGACAAAGTTGTTTTATGTTCACATCGGGTGATGAATTTGCCCCTCGTTGCCACATGACTACAGTTATTATTGTAATAATTATACTCACGATCGCCGCCGTAGCATTAACTGTGGCACGGCGTGCGCGCTTGGCTAAACTGAGACGTCTCCGGATCCGAAATCAGGAAAATCAAGTCGCCCCTTGGTTGGAGAGATATTTAGTCAAACGAAATTCGATAACCCTTCACCACGTAATCGGTTCAGGTTGTAATGGGCGAGTGAGCTTCGGCGAACTGAAACTAGACAGTGGAACAGTCGTTGTCGCTGCGAAAGAACCGCGCAACCATATAGCGATATTTGACATGAACGAAATTCTGAACGAGGCCTGCGTTCTGGCAAAACTAAACCATGACAACATTATTCGTCTAGTTGGTGTTTGTTTAGAAGATGGACCAGCTATAGTTCTAATGGAGCATGCATTTCACAACGATCTACAAAAATACTTGACATTGCACAGACATTTGGGTAACAGCGATCGAAACAGCCAGGTAGCGACAGAGGAGGCAATGCGAGTATCCGACAGCGAGCTGACGCGGTTCGCCCGAGAAGCAGCTGGAGGGCTCGAATATCTCGCTGACAAAAGAATAATACATAGAGATGTACGTGCTGCTAACTGTCTCGTTGACGAAAACCGATCACTAAAATTAGCTGATTTTAGTATGGCTCGTGATTTAGATAGTGAGGAGTCGATGTACATGAGTACACGACGCGGCCTATTCCCTGTTCTATGGATGCCGCCGGAGAGTCTGAGTAAGGGGATATTCTCTACCGCTTCAGATATATGGGCGCTTGGCGTACTCATATTGGAGGTAGCCACTCTTGGCGCTCGGCCTTACTGCGACTGGTCGCTCGAACGCGTCTTGCACTTTGTTAAATCTGGCGGACATCCACCCCTACCTCCCGACATATCGAAAGATACGTAAGTATGCACAAGTAGTCTTTATGGCGTATTTAGTTCATATTATACAAAATATATATTTATTGAACGTTTCTTGACTTACAGACGTAGCTTACTGCTGGAATGCTGGCAAGTCGACGTCAAGTCTCGACCGACTGCAGCGTTTATCAACAAATTTCTGACTCGCAATCCGCATGCAGTCTCCCGAGCTCTGTTATCACCTGACATGCCTGAACATCTTATACCGTTCTCTTTTCATATATTAAAAGATAAAATCGAAAGCTGAAGACTTCACATAAAATACGCCGCGGGTTGCCAAAAAGTTCGGGCCATTTCCGACTGCGTAGCTGGCAATGACGAAGTCTGGAATACATGGACAGATAATTGACGGCTACTGGCTTTCATACACGATAGAAAGATTCCGAGATTCGCCAATGGCATAACAGAGGAGCGTCTGCCTTTAACCTGTGGTGTATGAACCTAAGGGATATTTGATACATGGGAACAGTATATTTAACATTGTTTAAAAATGCGAAGTATGGAGAGATTAGGATCTCATATATAACTGTAACCTAAACTTGGCAGTTGTGCGACACTAAAGTATTTGAATGAGTGAAAATATGTTTTATTTTGAACAATTTAGTTGTGTATAATTAAGTTATAATTTATGGCTTTAAAAAAATACCTAATAGATTTTTTTTGACGTTTCTGTATGTAATTCATAAAATTGAAGTGTCCGTTTGGAATTACAAATTAACAGCTTTACACTAAATGCATATGAAAGTAGGTACTGTACTTACACAAAATATTTTATTTGTGTCTGACTGACAAAACGAATAACATGTCAATGCTGTATAGTAATTGCACTAAACAACCGATGAAAATTGATTGTTTTAAACGCTACTAGAAGTTTCGGAAGAAAAGTATTGATATTATTCATTTTTAAAATAGTCAATGGGACAATGTAATTTCCTATATTATATTTTTATGTCTCTATCTATTAAGTGTTTGTCTTTTTATATCTATAAGTTGTTTGTCTTGGAGTTTATTTTTAATTTTCAAATTTATTAATTTTATTTTATTTTCAATAATATTGATAACATGAATAATATTATATTTATTAAATTGTGGTTAATTAATATTATTCCTCAGACCGCATGTTGTACCTATTATTAGTTGGACATATTTGTAATTCTTTTTTTTATGATTTTATCCTTAAATTGAATGTGACTTTGTACCTCTGTTGGTAATCCCAATAAATAAATAAATCACTTCTCTAAGTATTTATTTTAACATAATTATTATGTTTAGTCTATTGTGCTTTTATGGTTCCGTAGCCAAATGTCAAAAACGGAACCCTTATAGTTCGTCATGTCCATCTGTCCGTCCGTGTGTCATAGTAATTTTACTCGGAGACCACTGGCTCTATCTATACGAAATTTACTAAATAGGTGTATTCTATGAACCGCACAACGATTATTTAATGAAATCTTAAAATATATAAGAATTAGGGCAGCAGTCCATACATGTCCTTTGTTACCCTGAGGCCTCCAGACCTCTAAATCCGGCCCTGAGTTCTGCGCTCTCTGCTTCTGGGTAAACCTCGCGCTAATCAGCCGTATATTTGATTTAACATATTTAAGATACTTTATTTAGAGTTATTATGTGAGTGTATTTGTTTTTGTATGTGTTGAATAGTGATAATGATGTGTTAGAAATTTCAGGAATTTAAGCTGCTCATCGATTTATGTGTATTTCGATTATTTATTAAGAAGATCTATTAAAATCGTTATATTTAAAAAGTCTTCTCACTTTGATTCCTAAAAATATTACATTTTATTATTATATTAAATTTTATACTGTTGTCATAATATTTTTATTAATATATTTTTTTATTTTTTTATTTTTTTTTTTTTTTGTTATAACATCATGACTGTCGGCAAGAATGATTCTTATTATAAAACGATCTTGTAATAAAATACTACATATTTAAATTTTTCAAATGAAATGTTAGGATTAAAACATTAAAAATAAGAAAAAAAAAAAAAAAAAAACAACACCATCTAGTGTCGAAGAGCTTAAACAATTTCCTTTATTTTTACTTTAAACGCCGTCTAGTGTAATGTCTATAGTAACTTTTTTTTTTTTTTTTTACTTTTTTTTTCGTGTTTATTGTTGCTGTAGGCACAATTATTATTATTATTTTTTTTTTTAATACTATTTCAAAAGAATTTACTGTAAATAATATTACAATAATAAAAGTAAGTAATGATTTTTAATAAATTACGTGAAAAACGCCACCTACTGGTAGTAATTGTAACAAATAATATTAACGTGAATATCTATCTGATTTTAATGATCTTGATATTTTATGATTGTTATCTATATCTAAAAGAATTAAAATGATATAATAATGATAAAAATGTTAAATAGCTTAAAGCCAATTCTATTGAGTATTGAAATATAAGAAAGCTCTGACAGTGACATCTACACGCAGCACAACGAAGCACGACGTAACTGTAGCAATAGACAATCTTACACGACATCTACAAGTTCTACTAAGAACAAGCTGGAAAAAATCCTAAATCGCACTATCAGAGTTTTGTGAGTTCCTAAGTATATATATAACTTTCCAACGTTAGTCGCATACCCGACTTCCCAACGTAGGCAGGCAGGCAGGCAGGCAGGCAGGCAGGCAGGCAGGCAGGCAGGCAGGCAGGCAGGCAGGCAGGCAGGCAGGCAGGCAGGCAGGCAGGCAGGCAGGCAGGCAGGCAGGCAGGCAGGCAGGCAGGCAGGCAGGCAGGCAGGCAGGCAGGCAGGCAGGCAGGCAGGCAGGCAGGCAGGCAGGCAGGCAGGCAGGCAGGCAGGCAGGCAGGCAGGCAGGCAGGCAGGCAGGCAGGCAGGCAGGCAGGCAGGCAGGCAGGCAGGCAGGCAGGCAGGCAGGCAGGCAGGCAGGCAGGCAGGCAGGCAGGCAGGCAGGCAGGCAGGCAGGCAGGCAGGCAGGCAGGCAGGCAGGCAGGCAGGCAGGCAGGCAGGCAGGCAGGCAGGCAGGCAGGCAGGCAGGCAGGCAGGCAGGCAGGCAGGCAGGCAGGCAGGCAGGCAGGCAGGCAGGCAGGCAGGCAGGCAGGCAGGCAGGCAGGCAGGCAGGCAGGCAGGCAGGCAGGCAGGCAGGCAGGCAGGCAGGCAGGCAGGCAGGCAGGCAGGCAGGCAGGCAGGCAGGCAGGCAGGCAGGCAGGCAGGCAGGCAGGCAGGCAGGCAGGCAGGCAGGCAGGCAGGCAGGCAGGCAGGCAGGCAGGCAGGCAGGCAGGCAGGCAGGCAGGCAGGCAGGCAGGCAGGCAGGCAGGCAGGCAGGCAGGCAGGCAGGCAGGCAGGCAGGCAGGCAGGCAGGCAGGCAGGCAGGCAGGCAGGCAGGCAGGCAGGCAGGCAGGCAGGCAGGCAGGCAGGCAGGCAGGCAGGCAGGCAGGCAGGCAGGCAGGCAGGCAGGCAGGCAGGCAGGCAGGCAGGCAGGCAGGCAGGCAGGCAGGCAGGCAGGCAGGCAGGCAGGCAGGCAGGCAGGCAGGCAGGCAGGCAGGCAGGCAGGCAGGCAGGCAGGCAGGCAGGCAGGCAGGTTAGGTTAGGTTAGGTTAGGTTAGGTTAGGTTAGGTTAGGTTAGGTTCGGGATGGGTGTCATCGCATATGCCGATGACACCTCGTCACGGCCCGGGGAGGAATTACGAAGAAGCGGCACGAGTAGCCACAGTCGGCACCAACCTGGTCGTCGACCGAATGGGGATGCTGGGCCTGAGGGTCTCCGTATCCAAGACGGAGGCCCTCCTGTTTCGTGGCCCACGCAGGGCTGCCCCCGCAACGCCTGCCTGCGCGTCCAGGGAAGGATGGTGGAGGTTCGGGCCCAGATGAAATATCTGGGCCTGACCCTGGACGGTAGCTGGACGTTCCGCGTCCACTTCGCCCAGCTCGCGCCGAAACTGATAGGCGTCGCCGCGGCCCTCGGCAGGCTTCTGCCGAACGTCGGGGGCCCTGGATCTCCGTGCCGGCGTCTCTATGCCGGCATCGTGAGGTCCATGGCACTGTACGGTGCACCCGTTTGGATTGACGCCCTCTCCGTTGCCAACAGGGCCCACTTGCGCCGCGCGCAGAGGGTCCTGGCGGTGAGGGCGATACGGGGGTACCGTACAGTGTCGTACTCGGCGGCGACGCTCTTGGCGAGCGATCCGCCCTGGGAACTCCAGGCGGAGGTGCTCGCCGAGATGTATCGGTTTCGGGCGCTCGAGCGGGCGATCGGAGGACGTCCAGCGAGGGAGGGAGTCGCTCGGATCAGACGCCTAGCAGACGAGGCTCTGATCCAGCGCTGGAGGGCTCATCTGGAGAGCCCGGCGGCGGGCCTGGCGACGGTGGAGGCGATTCGCCCCCACCTAGATCGCTGGGTCAAGAGGCGGCACGGAGTCCTGACGTTCAGGCTGACACAGGTGCTTACCGGGCATGGCTGCTTCGGTAAGTACCTGTTTCAGGTTGCGCGTCGGGAAGTGTCGCCCCGGTGCCACGAGTGTGATGCGCCCGAGGACGCTGCGCATCACACTCTGGCGGAATGCGCCGCTTGGGCTCCCCAGCGCCACGCCCTGATGGCGGTAGTGGGTGGAGACCTCTCGTTGCCGAGCGTGGTGGGGGCCATGCTCCGCGACGAGAGGTCCTGGTCGGCCATGGTCTCCTTCTGCGAGGCAGTAATCTCGCTGAAGGAGGCCGCGGAGAGGGTCCGCGAGGGTGATGCCCAGGCGGACCCTCTCCGTAGAAGGAGACCTGGAGGCAGGAGGCGCCGTTTTGCGCGCCTGCTTCCTCCACCCTAGAGGGGCTACGGCGGAGGGACAATCCTAGTCCCTCCGCACGCCATCGGGGCGGGAAAGGGTGCCCTGCGATACCCGGGGTACCCTTTCGGCGACGGTGGCCCGCATAGGCGGGCCTTCCGCCGGGGCGTCGTGGTAGTTTGCGCAAGCGACCCCATGACGCCCCAATATGGCGATGAGGGTTCCGCAGAGTTTTAGTGGGTATTACCGCCTGCTTCACAGGTGGTCGAGTCTCACACTACCACTCCCTAGTGTACTCCTCGGAGTACACTAGTCGAGTGGTGTGCGTAAATGCATTTCTCTGCGAAAACAAAAAAAAAAAAAAAAAAAAAAAAAGGTTAGGTTAGGTTAGGTTAGGTTAGGTTAGGTTAGGTTAGGTTAGGTTAGGTTAGGTTAGGTTAGGTTAGGTTAGGTTAGGTTAGGTTAGGTTAGGTTAGGTTAGGTTAGGTTAGGTTAGGTTAGGTTAGGTTAGGTTAGGTTAGGTTAGGTTAGGTTAGGTTCCCCCACCGCAGAGGTAAAACTTTGCGGTACCCTGGGCTTGTCGTGCCGCGGGGGCTCAGTAGCCGGGAGTAATAGTCGATTGTGCAGGAGGCACCTTCGGCTACCCGGTGAAGCGAACAGGGTTGCCGGCTTCCCGAGTCTTCGGACCAGACTCGGGAGTCGGCCGGTGGGGCCGCAAGGCCACCCGCGCTTGCGCGGGCGATGTACATATGTATATAGTGGAGGTATACCGACTTCTTGGGTTTGCCCTAGAAGTCGGCCGGTGAGCCGTAAGGCCTCGGAGGTGTATATTTGTATATTGTATATTTGTATATGTTTGTGTATATATTGGGGTTTTGCGGACTTCCTGGGTTTTCCTGGGAAGTCGGCACAGGCGGAGGCCGCAAGGCCTGAGCGCATTAGCGCTAGGGGGTGTATAGGTGTATATTTGTATATATGTAATATATGTATATATGGGGTATCGCCGGCTTCGTGAGTTTATTGAAAAATAAACTTCCCGAAGCCGGCCCAGGCGGAGGCCGAAAGGCCTAGGCGCGTTAGCGCCAGGGTGGTATATCTTTATCTTTATATATGTATTAGTATGTATTTTATGTATATATGGCGGCACTATGTTGCCGCCCCAGGCGGGGACCGAAAGGTCTGGGCGCGTAAGCGTCAGGGGGGATATTTATATGTTATTTATGTAATATATGTAATAATAAGTATTTATGGCGGTAGTAGGTTGCCGCCCCAGGAGGGCCCTCGGGGCAAGCGTCGGGGCGTCGCGGTTGAATGCGCAAGCGATCCCGTGTCGTCCCACTATGGCGCTAGACGGGACCTTGGGGTTTTAGTTTGGGTATGGGGGCCAGGTCTTCTAAAGACCATTGCACATGGCCTCGAGTCCCACACTCCCCGCGCCACTTTTTACCATCTGTCCCGGCGCGGGGTGCGTAAAATGCATTTCCCAAGTAAAAAAAAAAAGGTTAGGTTAGGTTAGGTTAGGTTAGGTTAGGTTCCCCCCAACCGCAGAGGTCAAACTCTGCGGTACCCTGGGCTTGTCGTGCCGTGGGGGCTCAGTAGCCGGGAGTCGATTGTGCAGGTGGCACCTTCGACTGCCCGGTGAAGCTAACAGGGTCGGACGGTTCGGGCGTGGGGCGTTTTACGTCAGACCGCGCCTAGGAGGGTGGTGTCGTATGGGTCGCTCCGGTACTTTTCTGCTTATCAGAATGGACTGCGAGCGGCTCCTGCGACACCGGAGGGGTGCTCAGCCGGGGCCTTCAGCCCCGGTCGGGCGGTAGAGGAAGAAAACCTCTTTAAAAAATAACGGCGGTCGGTCGTAGAGGGAAACAACCTCATTAAAAAGTTAGTCTCGGCGGGGGAGCCCTAGGACCCAGGGCTCCCTTGGTTGGGTTTGCCGGGGCCTTTCGGTCCCGGTCGGAGGGGCGCGAAAGCGCCGTGGAGTGTTTTATATATGTATAGTATGTATTAGTATGTATGTATGGCGGCAGTATGGTGCCGCCCAAGGTGGAGGCCGAAAGGCCTGGCGCGTTCGCGCGCGGAGTTATGTATTTTTATGTAAGTACTAGTATGTATTATTATGTATGTATGGCGGCAGTAGGTTGCCGCCACCGGTGGGCTCCTCGGGGCAAGCGCCGGGGCGTCGCGGTTGAATGCGCAAGCGATCCCGTGACGTCCCACTATGGCGCTAGACGGGACCTTGGGGTTTTAGTTTGGGTATGGGGGCCAGGTCTTCTAAAGACCATTGCACATGGCCTCGAGTCCCACACTCCCCGCGCCACTTTTTACCATCTGTCCCGGCGCGGGGGTGCGTAAAATGCATTTCCCCAAGTAAAAAAAAAAAAAAAAAAAGGTTAGGTTAGGTTAGGTTAGGTTAGGTTAGGTTAGGTTAGGTTAGGTTAGGTTTTTTTTTTTTTTTTTTTTTTAGGTGGAGAAATCCTCATGGATACCCCGGAGCTGGGGCTGCCGGGGTTATGTGAGACTCCTACTCACTAAAACTCCACCAGGTTTCGTCTCTACGCCGGGCGACGGCCGGGGGCATTCGTGCTGAGCACCTGGCCCCGTCTAGCCGTCGCAGCGTTGTCTGCGTCAAAAGTGGACGCAGACCCTCCTCGCCCTGTTGGGCATGAGAGCGAGCAGAAACCCATAGGCTCGCTCTCATCCTCGCGGGGGACCTGTGCAATGCGGACGCCTGTCGCCCCAGCGACATTCGTCCGCAGGCCACCCACTACGGCAGCGTAGCTTGGTGCCACCACCTCCTACGCTGCCCCGTCCTCCAACGCCGCGACGCCTCCACCAGGGGATCGTCAACTCTAAGGCGTTGGGCCTCTATTTTGCGCGACATGACTGTCTCAGAGAACTCTGAGACCGCCGCCCACGCACGTCTGCTGCTCAGCATTGCCCGGATGGCATTGGGCAATGACAGGTTTACTCCGACAGCGGCGTAGACCTGTCATTCAGCGGCGTCCGCTCAGTCACCGGAGCCGCCTTTGGCCCAGCACCTCTTTTTCCTCCTCGCTGCCGTTGAGGGGGCAAGCACCCTTTGCCACCCACACAATGCTTCGCTGGCTTGCCCGCTGCGGCACACACCACACAATGCGGCGACTCCGAGCAGGCCGTCGCTTTGTGGCCGGCCTTTCCGCAGCGGTAGCAAACGTTTTCGCGATCCTCCGCAGCCGTGCAGGTCGCCTTAGTGTGCCCAAGATGCAGGCACCTGAAGCAGCGGAGAGGTCGGGGCTCGAGAAGCTGCACCCGAACAGAGCTCCATCCTATCAGTAGACGGCCCTCCGTAATCTGCTTGGCCGAGGCCAGCGGCACTTGGGCCCAGACCGTCCCAATGCCTCCCGAACCGACTTTAATGTCGCCTACCTTCACCTTGTCGATAGGGCAGGAGCCTTTTGTGGCAAGAGCCCTCCGCACCTCCTCTCCGGTTATGGAGTCATCCATACCTGTAAGTCGGACGTCCACCGTCTTGTGTGGGCGTAAGACTTTTAACGTCTCCGGCAGAACGCTCCTTATTTGGGCAGCAAGCATGTCTGCCTTTTCTGCGCTCACCGACGCCGGCATTTCTAGTAGCCGCGCGCCAGTCGCCGTTGTGCGGAACTTGAATCCGCCCTCGAAGCCCAGCTCGGCCAGATTCACTTTGTTCCGCACGTTCTGCAGAACCTCGGCATAGTTCGGCTTTTTTTCTGGCGACGCGGCGATCACCACTGCCTGATTTCGTGGAGCCTTCACCACACGCTTATCTTTGGACTTTTTGGGTCTTTTGCCCTTTTTAGCCTTCGGCGTTGGTTGCGCAGCCGGTTTAGACGCCGACTTCTTCTTCTTTTTCTTAGAGGTTACCACAGTCCATGTCTCCTCGCCAGTGTTTGAGACTGGAACCGCGGCAACCTCCAAGCCTTGGGCGCCCTTTTTCGTAGGGTGCGCAGCTTGCTTTCCGCTCGTGGTCTTCCTTTGCAGCGTAGAACGCTGGACCGCTGGATTGGCCACTCTCGAATCAGCGGCCAGCGGCGGACGCACTCGCTCCGGAGGCAAGCTGAGTCTTGCCTCCAAAGACTCGATGCGGGCGTTGACCATGGTGCCTATCTCCAGCATGGCCGCCCGCATCCACTCTTCCCTGTCAGCCGGTGGAGCCGACCTTGCGCCCGGAACCGCTGTCTCCATGGGGGTCGGTGGTGCGGCAGGGATTGACGCCCGCACTTCCGCCCGGAGCTGCGCAATTTCTTGGCGTAGCTCCGCCACCTCCCCCTTGAGCCGTGCGTTTTCCTTAAATACACGCCTCGTCTCTTCCGTTGACGTCAGTGAGGCCAGTTCTGCGGCCCTTTCTTTGATCGACGCTACGCTCATCTTAAAGGTTCGTAGCATCTGACCTTTGAGATGCGACGACTTACCCGCTGCCTCAGCGATAAGACCGCACTCCACCTCTATGGCGCCGTGAAGTTCAGCCGCCGTAGCGTTGGTGAGCGGCTGCTCTTCTCGCGGACGCTCAGGACGCTTTTTATTAATCTTCGTCCGTGTTTCGTGCGCTTTCTTCTCCAAGTCCTTTATGACGTCCTCGTACTCGGAGGCTGCCTTCTTCTTGGCCAAGTCCTGCTTGGCCTTCCAAAGGCCGACCCACTGACCCGTGGTCGGAGGCCTTCCCCTGCCTCTCTTCTGCTTCGGGACTTCGACCTCCGTCTCCACGCTGGTGTCGGAGTCCCCGTCGCAGGTTCTCATCCCGGAACGGGATCGCTTGCGAGGACCTCGCTTGCTTCCCGCCGTCGCCTCTGAGTCCGTGGTCGTCTCTGAGAGAAACGACCTGTCCTCAACCACCGATGGTGCGGTCTGGGCGGATACCGCCTCCGCACCCCCGGAACTGTAGCCCCCCTGGCTCAGGCCACCCTTGCGAGCGACCGAATGGCAGAGTTTGCCCCCTCCAGATTCGATGGGGCAGACGAGGCCCGAAGGCCCCGTGAGGGATTCTCCGGCTATGCCGGTACCCTCCTGGAGTAGTCGATTGTTATTAACACTTGCCATATTTACGGTTTTCCTTTTTTAGGGTGAGGTACCCTCCGCTAATGACCGGACACCCTCCGGCCATTCATCCCATCGGCGCGGGAGACCTTGGGATTAGGGTGATTTTTACCGAGGTTTTCTTCCTCCCCATTCCCCTGAAGAACCCCCATACCCCTGGCAGTCGTTAGCCGTCGTCGGCGACTATTCCGCAGAGCGGGCGCCGACGCCGTTTCCAGGGTGCACCACGAGGAGGTGACCGCCTTGCACCCCAGGTTAGGTTAGGTTAGGTTAGGTTAGGTTAGGTTAGGTTAGGTTAGGTTAGGTTTTTTTTTTTTTTTTTTTTTTTTTTTTTTTAGGTGGAGAAATCTCATGGATACCCCGGAGCTGGGGCTGCCGGGGTTATGTGAGACTCCTACTCACTAAAACTCCACCAGGTTTCATCTCTACGCCAGGCGACGGCCGGGGGCATTCGTGCAGGGCACTTGACCCCGTCTGGCCATCGCAGCGTTTGTCTGCGTCAAGAATGGACGCAGACCCTCCTCGCCCTGTTGGGCATGAGAGCGAGCAGAAACCCATAAGGCTCGCTCTCATCCTCGCGGGGGCCTGTGCAATGCGGACTCCTGTCGCCCCAGCGACATTCGTCCGCAGGCCACCCACTAGGGCAGCGTAGCTTGGTGCCACCACCTCCTACGCTGCCCCCTCCTACTACGCCTCGACGCCTCCACAAGGGGGTCATCGGTCCGAAGGCGTTGCGCCTCCCTTTTGCGGGACATGACGGTCTCGCAAAACTCGGAGACCGCCGTCCACGCACTCTCGCTGGCCAGCATTGCCCGGATGGTATTGGGCAATGCTAAGTCGACTCCGACCACGGCCATTAGGCGCAGTCGTTCAGGCGTCCATGCCGGACACTCCTCCAACGTGTGCTGGGCGGTGTCGTCCACCCCCCAGTCACACGAACGGCACACGGGGCTCGACTCCCTGCACACAATGGTATGCAGGTACCTGTCGAAGCACCCGTGCCCCGATAGCACCTGCGTCAGGTGGAACGTAAGGGAGCCCCATTTCCGCTCGACCCATTTCCGGAGCGACGGCTGGATGCCGGCAATAGCCCAATGTCCAGCCGTCGGCTCAAGGAGCGCTTGTGACCACTTTGTCAGCAGCTCTTCTGTGCCCCTCCTCCTCCACCGCTCCAGGTCACTGGGGCGGAACCCTCTTCCGGCGTTGCGCGCCTCGCACCTCTTGCTATACAACGAGGCGGAGAGTTCCGCCTGGAGCTCCCACGGGGGGGTACCCGCTAAGGCACATGCCGCCTCGAAGGACACGGTGCGGTATCCTCGGATAGCCCTGATCGCCATCACTCGTTGAGGACGTCTCAACAGAGCTCTGTTGGAGGCGTTCAGGGCACCGACCCACACCGGTGCGCCATACAATGCCATCGATGCCACCACGCCGGCATAAAGGCGCCGACACGTCGACCCCGGTCCCCGATCGTTCGGGAGCAGGCGGGCGAGCCCAGCCGCTGCTTGCACCAGCTTTGGGCCCATCCGCCGGAAGTGCTCACCGAAGGTCCATCGAGCGTCGATGGTGAGGCCCAAATATTTGATGTGGGGCTCCACTCCAATCCGTACTCCCCCGACAGTGATGTAAGAGTCGGGAGGAGGTCTTCTTCGCGGCCCATGGCAACAGACTGCGCTCGTCTTTTCAAGCGCAACATTGAGCCCCAGCCTTCTGATTCTGGCCACCACCTGGGCTGTTCCAGCGGTGGCCAGAACCGCCGCGTCCCTGTACGTGTCTCCGCGGGCAACTACCAAAGTATCGTCCGCATAACAGACTAGGTAGAGCCCGCGGAGCAGAGCACCACGAAGTACGACGTCGTAACCAATGTTCCACAGGAGCGGGCCGAGAACCGACCCCTGTGGAACGCCACGACTCACCCTATGCCTAACGAGTCGGCCATCCCTGCTCTGGTATAAGACAACACGCTCCCGTAGGTAATCTGCAACTAGTCGCTGCAGATACCTGGGCACCCTGTGGAACTCCAGTCCCTCCAGGATGCACCGGAACGGAAGCGTGTTGAAGGCATTGGCGATGTCTAAAGACACCGCCACGACTGTGCCACCACGGGAGGTCGACTCGGCACAAAGACCCTTTAAACGCTCGATAGCGTCCACCGTGGAGCGACCCTCCCTGAAGCCGAACTGGCAATCCGACAAATTTGGACCCATAGTGCGCAGGTGTTCCGAGATGCGGGAAGCCACTATTCGCTCGTAGCACTTTCCCGCCTCGTCCAGCAACACTATGGGTCGGAAAGCCGACGGCGAGTCGTCGGACCGGCCACTCTTCTTCGCCAGCACTAGCCTGCCCTCCTTCCAGCATGCTGGAAACTGCCCTGACCGTAGACTAGTGTCAAGGAGCGCCCTATAGGGCGGCTCCAATGCAGCCTCCAGCGCAAGCACCAGCACGCGAGCGTGCACGCCATCCGGCCCTGGGGCCGTTTTCTTGCCACGGAGCTTGTCCATAATGCGGGCATACTCCCCGTCCGAGACGGGCGGGGCCTCATGTTCGGTCCCGTCCGAAGCCAAGCTCAAAGCAGGAGGATTCGGTTCTTGCTCTTGAGCGGGGAAGAGAGCCGCCACCGTCTCCTGCAGCTGCTGAGGGTCTAGGGTTTCCGTGACCGGGGCGCCGTGACTGCGCAGGCGACTGCGAATCGCGCGGTACGGTCGTCCCCACGGATCCCTACTGAGCCCCTCCAGCAACTCCTCCCAAGAGCGCCGCTTCGCCGCTCTTATGGCCGCCTGAAGATGTTGTTTGGCGGCCTTATATGCGTCGCTGAGCCGCCGCTCGTCGTCCTCCATCCGGACCCTTCTGCGCCGGTAACGCGACACCGATTTTTTGGCGCGCTTACACGCTGCACGGAGTGCGGCAATCTCTTGCGACCACCAGTACATGGCCGTGTCTGGCGGAGGTCGCCTGGCGCGAGGCATCGAGGCGTCGCAGATGCGAGCCAGTGCCTCGCGTAACCAAAGGGCCCTCTCACTCACGGCCAGTACTGGCGCCGAGTCGGCTTCCCACGCCTGAACTATTGAGGCCTCAGAGGCTACTTGCCTGTTCAACCGCGTTATTGCCCATCGCGGGAACACGGGGGCTGTACCACCACTGGAGACGGAGACGCCACTGATGGAGAATCGGATGTATTGATGATCCGAGAGCGTCTCCGTCTCCTCCAATACACGCCAGTCTCGGACTCGCATGGCCGTCGCAGGGGACGCGAACGAGAGGTCCACGATGGACTCCCCCTGCGGACGGACGCAAGTAGGCGCGCTGCCTCTATTGAGGACCGCCAGATTTAGAGAGGCCGACCAATCTTCTACCTCGCTTCCCCGTGGGTCCGTCGCCGAGGATCCCCAGGTCGAGGACTTAGCGTTGAAGTCCCCGGCGACGACCACTTGTAATGGCGCAGCCCGCCGGACCGCACCACCGAGCTCTGCCAGGAACATCTCAAAATCTGCGAGGGTCCTGTTTGGGGAGAAGTACACACTAATTAGAGCATACCCTCCCCACTCCGCGACGACGAAGCCGTCGCCTCGCTCGCGCAGAACGCAAGGAGTCGCCGAGGACCATGCACCGACCACGGCCGCAGAGCCCGAAAGGTCCGACAGCCAGTTGTGACGATCTGGAACTGTGTAGGGCTCGGACACCATCGCCACCCCCAATCGCCACTCCGCCATGTGCTGTAGGAGGAGGTCCTGAGCAGCGGCGCAGCGATTGAGGTTCACCTGGATGACTGACCGGGCCGCGTTAGACATCGTCTACAGTCATCAGTTCCTCTTGGCGAGCCCGGTCAGCCATCGGAGCAGCCTTCGGCACAGCAACTCCTTTCCTCCTCTGGCGAGTGGTGCGTGAGCACCCTTTGCCCCCAACAGTATGGTTGGCTTTCTTCCCCGCCGCGGCGCACACAACACAATGCGGCGCCTCTGAGCAGGCCGACGCTATATGTCCGGCCTTGCCGCAACGGTAGCAGGTATTGCTGCAGTCGTCTTTTGCCGTGCAGGCTGCCCTAGCGTGCCCCAGCTGCAGGCACCTGAAGCAGCGTAGGGGACGAGGCTCGAGCAACTTTACTTTAATCGAGCTCCAGCCTATTAGAAGGCGGCCCTCCGTCAGCGCCTTGGCTGCCGCCATCGGCACCTGCGCCCAGACCGACCCAATCCCCCCAGAGCCGACTTTAATCTCTCCTACCTTCACATGCTCCGGGGGACAGACGCATTTTGTGGCCAGCGCCCTGAGCACCTCCTCGCCGGTAATTGAGTCGTCCAGACCGTTCAGGCGGACATCAACCGTCTTGTGTGGCCGGACGACTCTAAGCGATTCCGGAAGGACGCTCTTTATTTGGGCCGCTAGCTGGTCAGCCTTCTCCGCACTCACGGAAGCTGGCATTTCCAGCAACCGCGCGCCGGTCGCCGTCGTGCGGAACTTGAACCCGCCCTCGATGCCCAATTGGGACAGGTTAACTTTGCTACGCACGTTCCTGAGAACCTCGGCGTAGTCCAGCTTCTCCTCCGGCAGCGCGGCAATCACGACTGCCTGAGTACGCGGAGGCTTCCTGGCACGTTTGGACTTGGGCTTTTAGGTCCATTCCCTTCTTGGGCTTCGGCGGCGGCTGAGTTGCCGATTTGGATGCCGACTTCTTCCTCTTTTTCTTGCCGGTGACCAGGGTCCAGGCCCTATCACCGGCGTTCGTGACAGGAGGTGCTACCACCTCCGCCACGCTTTGGACACCCTTCTTCTGGGGGCCCGCAGACTTCTTCTCGCTATTTTTCTTCTTTAGCAGCTTAGGCTGCCTGACCGTCGTGTTGGCCGCCTTACTGTCGGCGGCCAGCGGTGGACGCACTCGCTCGGGAGGCAGGTTAAGCCTGGCCTCCAGCGATTCTATGCGGGCGTTAACCATACTGCCTATCTCTACCATGGCCGCCCGCATCCATTCTTCCTTTTCCGCAGGTGGGACCGACACTGCACCCGGAATCACCTTAGGAATGATCTCCGTTTCCATGGCCATTGGACTCGGTCTCTCAGTCGGTGGTACGACGGGAGTTGGTCTGGTCCATAATTCCGTCCGGAGTTGCGCAATTTCCTGGCGGAGATCTGCCACCTCCGTCCTGAGCCGCGCATTCTCTTTAAAGAGCCGCCTCGTCTCCTCAGTCGTCGTCAGCGAGGACAGCTCAGCAGCCCTCTCTTTAATCGAGGCGACGCTCTGCTTAAAGGTCTTGATGGTTTGACCTTTAAGGTTTGATGATTTCGCCGCAGCCTCCGCAATGAGGCTGCACTCCGCCTCAATGGCATTGTGCAGCTCAGTCGCCGATGCGGCAGTGATCGGCGTCTCTTCGTTAGGGCATGCAACACGCTTTTTAACGACTTCTTTTCGCGTCGCATACACCCGCTCTTCCATTGTTTTGACGGCTTCCTGAAACTCGGCATCTTTCTTAGCCTTGGCTAGATCCGTTTTCGCCTTCAGGAACCCGACCCACTTTCCTGTTGTAGGAGGCCTTCCCCTGCCTCGCTTTTGCTTCGGGACTTCGACCTCCGTCTCCACACTGGAGTCGGAGTCCCCGTCGCATGTCCTCAATCCGGAACGGGATCGCTTGCGAGGACCGCGCTTGCTTCCCGTCGTCGCCTCAGAGTCCGTGGTCGTCTCCGAAAGAAACGACCTGTCCTCAACCACCGATGGTGCGGTCTGGGCGGATACCGCCTCCGCACCCCCGGAACTGCAGCCCCCTGGCTCAGGCCACCCTTGCGGGCGACCGAATGGCGAAGTTTGCCCCCTCCAGATCCGATGGGGCAGACGGGGCCCGAGGGCCCCGTGAGGGATTCTCCGGCTAGGCCGGTACCCTCCTGGAGTAATTGTTCGTTTTGTTGACTTGCCATTATTACTTGTTTTCCTTTTTAGGGTGAGGTCCCCTCCGCTAATGACCGGACACCCTCCGGCCATTCATCCCATCGGCGCGGGAGACCTTGGGATTAGGGTGATTTTTACCGAGGTTTTCTTCCTCCCCCATTTCCCCTGAAGAACCCCCTTCCCTGGCAGTCGTTAGCCGTCGTCGGCGACTATTCCGCAGAGCGGGCGCCGACGCCGTTTCCAGGGTGCACCACGAGGAGGTGACCGCCTTGCACCCCAGGTTAGGTTAGGTTTTTTTTTTTTTTTTTTTTTAAGGTGGAGAAATCCTCATGGATACCCCGGGAGCTGGGGCTGCCGGGGTTATGTGAGACTCCTACTCACTAAAACTCCACCAGGTTTCGTCTCTACGCCGGGCGACGGCCGGGGGCATTCGTGCTGAGCACTTGACCCCATCTGGCCGTCGCAGCGTTGTCTGCGTCAAGAACGGACGCAGACCCTCCTCGCCCTGTTGGGCATGAGAGCGAGCAGAAACCCATAAGGCTCGCTCTCATCCTCGCGGGGGGGCCTGTGCAATGCGGACTCCTGTCGCCCCAGCGACATTCGTCCGCAGGCCACCCACTACGGCATCGCAGCTTGGTGCAACCACCTACGCTGCCCCATCCTCCTCCTACGCCTCGACGCCTCCGCCAAGGGATCGTCGGTTCTGAGGCGCTGCGCCTCTCTTTTGCGGGACATGACGGTCTCGCAGAATTCCGAGACCGCCGCCCACGCACTCCTGCTGCTCAACATTGCCCGGATGGTGTTGGGCAATGTGAGATCCGTGCCGACCACGGCAATGAGCCGCAGCCGCTCTACTGTCCATGCCGGACATTCCTCCAACGTGTGCTGGGCGGTATCTTCAACCCCCCAGTCACACGAGGTTAGGTTAGGTTAGGTTTTTTTTTTTTTTTTTTTTTTTTTTTTAAGGTGGAGAAATCCTCATGGATACCCCGGGAGCTGGGGCTACCGGGGTTATGTGAGACTCCTACTCACTAAAACTCCACCAGGTTTCATCTCTACGCCGGGCGACGGCCGGGGGCATTCGTGCTGAGCACCTGGCCCCGTCTGACCGTCGCAGCGTTGTCTGCGTCAAAAGTGGACGCAGACCCTCCTCGCCCTGTTGGGCATGAGAGCGAGCAGAAACCCATAAGGCTCGCTCTCATCCTCGCGGTGGGGGCCTGTGCAATGCGGACGTCTGTCGCCCCAGCGACATTCGTCCGCAGGCCACCCACTACGGCATCGCAGCTTGGTGCAACCACCTACGCTGCCCCATCCTCCTACGCCTCGACGCCTCCGCCAAGGGATCGTCGGTTCTGAGGCGCTGCGCCTCTCTTTTGCGGGACATGACGGTCTCGCAGAATTCCGAGACCGCCGCCCACGCACTCCTGCTGCTCAACATTGCCCGGATGGTGTTGGGCAATGCGAGATCCGTGCCGACCACGGCAATGAGCCGCAGCCGCTCTACTGTCCACGCCGGACATTCCTCCAACGTGTGCTGGGCGGTATCTTCAACCCCCAGTCACACGAACGGCACACGGCTCGACTCCTGCATACAATAGTATGCAGGTACCTGTCGAAGCACCCGTGTCCCGATAGCACCTGTGTTAGGTGGTAGGATAGGGAGCCCGACTTGCGCTCGACCCATTTCCGGAGCGACGGCTGGATGCCGGCAATGGCCCAATGTCCAGCCGTCGGCTCAAGGAGTAATTGCGACCACCTCGCCATCATGGCCGCACTGCCGTTCCGTCTCCATCTCTCCAGATCCGCAGGACAGTATCGCCTGCCCGTGTCACGCATCTCGCCCCTTTTCCTGTACAGGAAATCTGAGAGCTCTGCCTGGAGCTCCCAGGGGTGCCCGCCAGAGCACAGGCCGCCTCGAAAGATATGGTGCGGTATCCCCGGATGGCCCTGATCGCCATGACCCTCTGAGGTCTTCTCAGAAGGGATCTATTAATGGGATTCAGGGCATCCAACCACACTGGGGCACCATAAAGAGCCATCGAGGCGACCACGTTGGCGTACAGACGCCGACACGCCGACCCCGGTCCTCCGACATTCGGGAGCAGGCGGGCGAGACCCGCCGCTGTTTGCACCAGCTTGGGTCCCATGCGCCTGAAATGCTCGCCGAAGCTCCACCGACTGTCGAGTGTCAGGCCCAGGTATTTAATGTGGGCTTCCACCTCGATCCGCACCCCCCCAACAGTGATGTTAGCGTCGGGGGGAGGTCTCCTGCGAGGCGCATGGAAACATATGGCGCTGGTTTTATCCAGCGCCACGCTCAGGCCCAGTCTTCTGATTCTGGCCACCACCTGAGCTGTTCCAGCGGTGGCCAGAATCGCCGCGTCCCTATAAGTATCTCCGCGGGCAACTACCAGAGTGTCATCAGCGTAACACACCAGGTAGAGCCCGCGAAGAAGTGCACCGCGAAGCACCGCGTCATACCCTATGTTCCACAGGAGCGGACCGAGGACCGACCCCTGTGGAACTCCTCGCTCCACTCTGTGGGAGACTAGGCGGCCTTCTCTGTCCACATATTGGACGACACGACCCCGTAGGTAGTCTGCCGCTAGGCGCTGCAAATATCCGGGCACCCTGTGGAACTTCAGTCCTTCCAGGATGCACCGGAACGGGAGCGTGTTGAACGCGTTGGCGATGTCTAACGACACCGCCACCACTGAGCCCCCTCTGGAGGTCGTCTCGGCAGAGAGGGCCTTGACGCTCATGATCGCGTCCACCGTTGAGCGACCCTCCCTGAAGCCGAACTGGCAGTCCGACAAATTTGGACCCATAGTGCGCAGGTGTTCCGAGATGCGGGAAGCGACTACTCTCTCGAAGCACTTTCCCGCCTCGTCCAGCAGCACTATGGGTCGGAAAGCCGACGGTGATTCGTCTGACCGGCCACTCTTCTTGGCGAGCACCAGCCTGCCCTCTTTCCAGCATGCTGGGAACTGCCCTGACTGGAGGCTGGTATCCAGGAGCGCCCTGTATGGCGACTCCAACCCTGCCTCCAGCGCAAGCACAAGCACACGGGCTTGCACGCCGTCCGGCCCTGGGGCAGTCTTTTTGCCCCGGAGTCTCCCAATTATTCCGGCGTATTCCCCGTCCGAGACGGGCGGGGCCTCATGGTTGGTGACTTCCAAGGCCAAACTCACCGCTGGAGGAGTCCTCTCCGGCTCCTGAGGAGGAAAGAGTACCGCCACCATTTCCTGTAGCTGCTGGGGGTCCAGGGTTTCCGTGACCGGGACGCCGTGATTGCGCAAGCGATTGCGAATCGCGCGATACGGTCGTCCCCACGGATCTCTACTAAGCCCTCCAGCAGCTCCTCCCATGAGCGCCGCTTCGCAGCTCTTATCGCTGCCTGGAGCTCTTGCTTAGCGGCCCTATACGTGTCGCCAAGCCTTCGCTCGTCCTCCATCGTGCGGATTCTTCTGCGCCGGTATCGCGCCACCGACTTCTTGGCGCGCTTGCACGCCGCCCGTAGTGCAGCCAGCTCTTGCGACCACCAGTACATGGCCGCGTCTGGCGGAGGTCGCCTGGCGCGAGGCATCGAGGCATCGCAGATGCGAGCCAGTGCCTCGCGAAACCAAAGGGCCCTCTCGCTCACGGCCAGCACTGGGGCCGAATCGGCCTCCCACGCCTGCACAATCGCTGCCTCGGTAGCGACCTCGCGATTGAGGCGCGTTATCGCCCATCGCGGGAACGCGAGGGCTGTACCACCACCGGAGACGGAGACGCCACTGATGGAGAAACGGATGTATTGATGATCCGAGAGCGTCTCCGTCTCCTCCAAGACCCGCCAATCTCTTATCCGGCCTGCCGTCGCAGGAGACGCAAATGTGAGGTCCACTATGGACACCCCCTGCGGGCGGACACAGGTCGGCACACTGCCCCTATTGACGACTACGAGATTCAGCGAGGCCGCCCAATCCTCCACCTCGATTCCGCGTGGGTCCGTCGCCGGGGATCCCCAGGTAGAGGACTTAGCATTAAAGTCCCCGGCGACGACCACCTGTAGCGGTGCAGCACGTTGGACCGCGCCTCCTAGTTCTGCCAAGAAGGCCTCAAATTGCGCGAGGGTCTTATTGGGGGAGAAGTAAACTCCGACGAGAGCGTACCCTCCCCACCTCGCAACAACGAAGCCGTCGCCCCGCTCGCGCAGGACGCATGGGGACGATGAGGACCATGCCCCGACAATGGCAGCAGAACCGGACAAGTCCGCGAGCCAATTGTGGCGGTCTGGAACCGTGTAGGGTTCCGCCACAATTGCCACCCCCAACCGCCACTCCGCCATGTGCTGCAGGAGGAGGTCCTGGGCAGCGGCGCAGCGATTCAAATTCGCTTGGATGACCGAGCGGGCCGCGTTAGGCATTGTCTACTGACATTAATTCCTCGCGGGACGTCCGCTCGGCCACCGGAGCCACCTTTGGCCCAGTACCACCTTTCCTCCTCCGCGACGGGGGTGAACACCCTTTGGCCCCCACAGCATGCTTGGCGGGCTTGCCCGCCGCAGCACATACCACGCAATGCGCCATCTCTGAGCAGGTTGTCGCTCTATGTCCTGGCTTGCCGCAGCGATAGCAGGCGTCGCTGCGGTCTTCCTTGTCGGTGCAGGCTGCCCTGGCGTGTCCCAGCTGCAGACACCTGTAGCAGCGGAGGGGGCGGGGCTCGAGCAGCTTTATCTGCACCGAGCTCCACCCGATGAGCAGACGGCCCGCCGTTAGCGCCTTGACTGCCGTCATCGGCACTTGGGCCCAGACTGACCCAATCCCCCCAGAGCCGACTTTAATCGCTCCCACCTTCACTTGCTCCAGGGGACAGGCGCCCCTTGTAGCCAGCGCCCTCATCACCTCCTCACCGGTGATGGAGTCGTCAAGCCCGGAAAGCCGGACGTCCACTGACTTGTGAGGCCGGACGACTCTCATCGTCTCCGGAAGCACGCTTTTTATCTGGGCGGCTAACAGGTCCGTCTTCTCGGCGGTCACGGCGGCAGGCATCTCTAGAAGCCGCGCGCCGGTCGCCGTCGTGCGGAACCTGATCCCGCCCTCGATGCCGAGGTCGGCCAGGTTGATTTTATCTCGCACGTTCTTAAGGACCTCGGCATAGTCCGGTTTTCCTTCCGGCGGCGCGGCTATAACAACCGCCTGGGTGCGCGGAGGTTTAGGCTTAGCCTTCTTAGGCCTTTTGGCACTTTGCCTCTTTTTCCCACCTTTTTGTTGTGGCTGCGCCGGTTTCTTACCGGCCTTTTTCTTCCTGCTCACGGTTGTCCACCCGGCTTCTTCACCGGGTTTCGGAGCTGGAAGAGCCGCACTCTCCAGACTTTGAGCTTGAACGCCCTTCTTCTTACAGCTCAGAGTCTTTTGGGTGCTCTTGGGCGTCTTTTGCAGCGGAGGCTGCCTGGCCGTTGTTTTTGCCGCCTTGGCATCGGAGGCCAGCGGCGGGCGCACTCGCTCAGGAGGCAAGCTCAATCTTGCTTCCAAAGACTCGATGCGGGCGTTGACCATGGAGCCTATCTCCATCATGGCCGCCCGCATCCACTCTTCTCTCTCTATCGGCCCTGTTCCCAGTCTCGCTGGAGGAGCCTTCGCGGTCTCCATGGGAGTCGGTGGTGCGGCAGGGATTGACGCCCGCACTTCCGCCCGGAGCTGCGCTATTTCTTGGCGCAGTTCCGCCACCTCCCCCCTAAGCCGCGCGTTCTCCTTAGAGACGCGCCTCGTTTCCTCAGTGGAAGTCAGTGAGGCCAGTTCTGCGGCCCTTTCCTTAATGGAAGCGACACTGAGTTTGAATGTCCGCAGAATCTGGCCTTTTAGGTGGGAAGACTTCCCAGCTGCCTCCGCAATAAGCACGCACTCCGCCTCAATAGCGTTGTGCAGCTCCTCTGAAGTAGCGCAAGTGAGCGGCTGCTCCTCGCGTGGGCACTCAGTGCGCTTGCCCTGAACCGCGATTCGCGTAGCATGCGCCTTCTTTTCGAGGCCCTTCACGGCCTCTTCATACTCCGCTGCGGCTTTCTGTCTCGCCAGGTCCTGTTTGGACTTTAGAAAGCCAACCCACTTGCCCGTGGTTGGAGGCCTTCCCCGACCTCTCTTCTGCTTGGAGACCTCTACTTCGGTCTCCAAGCTGGTGTCCGAGTCGCCGTCGCTCGTCCTCATTCGAGAACGTTTGCGGGCTCCTCGCTCTCGGCCCTGCGTAGCGTCCGAGTCGGTGGTGGTCTCCGACAGGAACGAACGCTCTTCTATTGTAGCATCGCTACGTGCTTCCGGGTATGCGGTCTGGGCGGATACCGCCTCCACACCCCCGGAACTGCAGCCCCCCTGGCTCAGGCCACCCTTGCGGGCAACCGAATGACGAAGTTTGCCCCCTCCAGATTCGGTGGGGCAGACGGGGCCCGTGGGCCCCGTGAGGGATTCTCCGGCTAGGCCGGTACCCTCCTGGAGTATACGTTCGCTTTTATAACTTGTCATTTTTTCATATTGTCCTTTTTAGGGTGAGGTCCCCTCCGCTAATGACCGGACACCCTCCGGCCATTCAACCTGTCGGCACGGGAGACCTTAGGTTTGGGGTGATTTTTTATCGAGGTTTTCTTCCTCCCCATTTCCCCTGAAGAACCCCCATTCCCTGGCAGTCGTTAGCCGTCGTCGGCGACTATTCCGCAGAGCGGGCGCCGACGCCGTTTCCAGGGTGCACCACGAGGAGGTGACCGCCTTTGCACCCCAGGTTAGGTTAGGTTAGGTTAGGTTAGGTTAGGTTTTTTTTTTTTTTTTTTTAAGGTGGAGAAATCCTCATGGATACCCCGGAGCTGGGGCTGCCGGGGTTATGTGAGACTCCTACTCACTAAAACTCCACCAGGTTTCGTCTCTACGCCGGGCGACGGCCGGGGGCATTCGTGCAGAGCACTTGACCCCGTCTGGCCGTCGCAGCGTTGTCTGCGTCAAAAGTTGACGCAGACCCTCCTCGCCCTGTTGGGCATGAGAGCGAGCAGAAACCCATAAGGCTCGCTCTCATCCTCGCGGGGGCCTGTGCAATGCGAACGCCTGTCGCCCCAGCGACATTCGTCCGCAGGCCACCCACTACGGCAGCGTAGCTTGGTGCCACCACCTCCTACGCTGCCCCGTCCTCCGACGCCTCGACGCCTCCGCAAGGGGGTCGTCTGTTCGCAGACGCTGAGCCTCTCTCTTCCTGGACATCACTGACTCCGCAAAGTCGGAGACCGCCGTCCACGCACTCCTGCTGTCCAGCATTGCCCGGATGGTCACGGGCAATGACAAGTCGACTCCGACAACCGCAATGAGACGTAGTCGATCGGCTGTCCACGCCGGACACTCTTCTAGCGTGTGCTGGGCGGTATCATCTACCCCCAGTCACACGACCGGCACACGGGGCTCGACTCCCTGCACACAATAGTATGCAGGTACCTGTCGAAGCACCCATGTCCCGATAGCACCTGTGTTAGGTGGTAAGATAGGGAGCCCGACTTGCGCTCGACCCATCTCCTGAGCGACGGCTGGATGCCGGCAATAGCCCAATGTCCAGCCGTCGGCTCTAGTAGTTCTTGAGACCACCTCGACACCATCTCTTCCGTGCCTCTCCTCCTCCACCGCTCCAGGTCGCTGGGGCGGAACTCTCTTCCGGCGCTGCGCACCTCGCACCTCTTGCTATACAACGAGGCGGAGAGTTCCGCCTGGAGCTCCCACGGGGGGGTACCTGCCAAGGCACACGCCGCCTCGAAGGACACGGTGCGGTATCCTCGGATTGCCCTGATCGCCACGACTCGCTGAGGGCGTCTCAGCAGAGCCTTGTTACTGGCGTTCAGGGCCCCGACCCACACCGGCGCGCCATACAGTGCCATCGATGCCACCACACCGGCGTATAGTCTCCGACACGTGGACCCCGGTCCTCCGACGTTCGGGAGCAGGCGGGCGAGACCCGCCGCTGCTTGCACCAGCTTGGGTCCCATCCGCCGGAAGTGCTCACCGAAGCTCCACCGGCTGTCAAGCGTGAGGCCCAAGTACTTAATATGGGCTTCTACCCCGATCCGCACCCCAACTGTGATGTTAGCGTTGGGGGTGGTCTTTACGTGGCCCATGAAAGCATATGGCGCTAGTTTTGTCCAGCGCCACATTGAGCCCTAACCTTCTGATTCTGGCCACCACCTGAGCTGTTCCAGCAGTGGCCAGAATTGCCGCGTCCCTATAAGTATCTCCGCGGGCAACCACCAAAGTATCGTCGGCATAGCAAACCAGGTAGAGCCCGCGGAGAAGGGCACCTCGCAGCACCGCGTTATAACCTATGTTCCACAGGAGTGGACCGAGGACCGACCCCTGTGGGACACCCCGACTCACACTGTGACTTACGAGCCGGCCTTCCCTATTCTGGTATTGGACAACACGCCCCCGTAGGTAATCTGCAACCACACGCTGCAGATACCTGGGCACCCTGTGGGACTCTAGTCCGTCCAGGATGCACCGGAACGGGAGCGTGTTGAAGGCATTGGCGATGTCTAACGACACCGCCACAACTGAGCCACCACGGGAGGTCGACTCAGCACAGATAGCCTTCACTCGCATTATTGCATCGGTAGTTGAGCGGCCTTCTCTGAACCCATACTGAGAGTCCTCTAAGTCCGGACCCACAGTGCGCAGGTGCTCCACGATCCGGGAGGCCAGCACTCGCTCAAAGCACTTCCCCGTTTCGTCTAAGAGCACTATGGGCCTAAATGCTGACGGAGAATTGTCTGGTCGCCCAGGCTTTCTCAACAGCACCACTCTGCCTTGTTTCCAACATTCAGGGAACCGCCCGGAGCTCAGGCACGCGTTCAAAATTTCCCTGAATGTGGATTCAAGTGCCGCTTCCAGCGCGAGCACTAACACGCGAGCGTGTACACCATCAGGCCCCGGGGCAGTTTTCCTTCCGCGGAGCCTATGCACTATAGTGTCATACTCGCTGTCCGACACCATAGGGGCCTCTTGACCAACCTCTTCTGCAGCCAGACTTCGGTTAGGTAGAGCCGTCTCCGGTTCTTGGGCTGGAAAGAGAGTAGCCACCGTTCTCTGAAGCTGCTGGGGGTCCAGGGCTTCCGTAATGGGGACGCCGTGATTGCGCAGGCGACTGCGAATCGCGCGGTACGGTCGTCCCCACGGATCCCTACTGAGCCCCTCCAGCAGCTCCTCCCACGATCGGCGCTTCGCCGCTCTTATGGCCGCCTGCAGGTGTTGTTTGGCGGCCTTATATGCGTCACCAAGCCGCCGCTCGTCCTCCACAATCCGAACCCTTCTTCGGCGGTAACGTGCCACCGACTTCTTTGCCTGCTTACACGCTGTACGAAGTGCTGCCAGCTCCTGCGACCACCAGTACATGGCCGTGTCTGGCGGAGGGCGCCTGGCGCGAGGCATCGAGGCGTCGCAAATGCGAGCCAGTGCCCCGCGTAACCAAAGGGCCCTTTCGCTCACGGCCTGCACCGGGGACGAGTCAGCCTCCCAGGCCTGTATAATCGCAGCCTCAGTAGCGACCTCGCGATTGAAGCGCGTTATCGCCCACCGCGGGAAAACGGGGGCAGATCCACCACCGGGAGCGGAGACGCCGTAGATGGAGAATCGGATGTATTGATGATCCGACAGCGTCTCCGTCTCCTCCAGGACATGCCAGTCATGCACTCGTCTGGCCGTCGCAGGGGACGCAAAAGAGAGGTCTACGATAGACTCCCCCTGCGGACGGATGCAGGTCGGCGCCCTTCCTCGATTGAGCAGTGAAAGGTTATGTGAGGCAGCCCAATCTTCCACTTCACTGCCACGTGGGTCCGTCGCCGAGGATCCCCAGGTCGAGGACTTAGCATTGAAGTCCCCGGCGACGACCACTTGTAACGGCGCAGCCCGTCGGACCGCACTGCCCAGCTCCACCAAGAAGGCCTCAAATTCGGCGAGGGTCTTATTGGGGGAGAAGTACACTCCAATAAGAGCGTACCCTCCCCACCCCGCCACAACGAAGCCATCTCCGCGCTCGCGCAGAACGAGCGGGGTCTCCGCGGACCACGCTCCAACCACGGCCACTGAGCCCAACCGGTCAGCGAGCCAATTGTGGCGGTCTGGAACCGTGTAGGGTTCCGCCACAATTGCCACCCCCAACCGCCACTCCGCCATGTGCTGGAGGAGGAGATCCTGAGCAGCGGCACAGCGGTTTACGTTCGCCTGGAGAACTGAGCGGGCCGCGTTAGGCATCATCGACCGCCATAGATTCCTCGCGGGATCCCCGCTCAGTCACCGGAGCCGCTTTAGGCCCAGTACCTCCTTTCCTCCTCCGTGACGAGGGCAAGCACCCTTTACCCCCTACAGCGTGCTTCGCTGGCTTGCCCGCCGCGGCGCATACCAGGCAGTGCGGAGCCTCCAGACAGGCCGCCGCTTTATGACCGGCCTTCCCGCAGCGGTAGCACGCACTCTCGCGGTCCTCCGTAGCCTTACAGGTCGCCTTAGTGTGCCCCGGCTGCAGGCACCTAAAGCAGCGGAGTGGGCGGGGCTCGAGCAGCTTGATTTGCACCGAGCTCCACCCGATCAACAGACGCCCTGCGGTCAACGCCTTTGCTGACGTCAACGGCACTTGCGCCCAAATCGCCCCTGTGCCTCCGGAGCCGATTTTGATATTGCCCACCTTAATGTGCTCCACCGGGCAGGCACCCTTGGCAGCCAGTGCCCCACGGACCTCCTCGCCGGTGATGGAGTCGTCCAGACCGGTAAGCCGGATGTCCACCGACTTGTGTGGCCGGACGACTCTCATTGTCTCCGGGAGGACACTTTTAATTTTTGCCGCCAAAAGGTCCGCCTTTTCAACACTCACAGCCGCCGGCATCTCTAGCAGCCGTGCACCGGTCGCCGTCGTGCGGAACCTGAACCCGCCTTCGATGCCTAGTTCGGCCAGGTTCACTCGGTCCCGCACGTTCTTAAGGACGTCGGCATAGTCCGGCTTTTCCTCCGGCGGCGCGGCTATTACAACCGCCTGAGTGCGCGGCGGCTTAGCCGTTCGTTTGGGCTTCAGTTTATTGGGCCCTTTCCTCTTCCTCTTTCCGCCGTCTTTCGGCGGCGTTTGAGCGGCTGGTTTTCGGGCGGACCTTTCTTTTCTTGACTAGGGTCCAGCCCTCTTCACCGGCGTTGGAGACCGAAGGTGCAGCAGTTACCGAGTTTTGGGCACCCTTTTTCTTCGAGCCCGCAGCTTTCTTGCCGCTCGTTGTCTCTTTTGGCAGCGTAGGCTGTTGAGCCGCTGCTTTCGTCGCCTTGGCATCCGCCGCCAGTGGTGGACGTACTCGCTCAGGCGGCAAGTTTAGTCGCCCCTCCAATGATTCGATGCGGGCGTTAACCATGTTGCCGATCTGCAGCATGGCCGCCCGCATCCATTCCTCCATATCCAAAGGTCGACCCGGCGTCGCGCCCTGAGGCACCGCAGGAGCAGCGTCGGTCTCCATACGACTCTGTGCGATGGTTGGCCCCGTAGTCGCCTTCAATTCTGTTCGGAGCTGCGCGATCTCGTTGCGCAGTTCCGCAACTTCCCCCCTGAGTCGCGCGTTCTCGACAGCGACTCTTCGAGTCTCCTCCGAAATGGTCAGCGAAGATAGCTCTGCTGCTCTTTCTTTTATCGACGCGACGCTTAGGTTGAAAGTCCTCAGCACCTGCCCTTTGAGGTGTTTGGACTTTGCCGCCGCCTCTGCGATCAGCCCACATTCTGCGTCGATGGCCTTATTCAGTTCTTCGGCCGTTGCACTGCTCATCGGCTGAAGAACCCCTGGACACTCGACTCGCTTGTCTTTTACTGCGGTCCGTGTGTCGTACACCCTCTTTTCTAGGTTGCTTACAGCCTCCCTATATTCGGCGTCAGCTCTGGCTTTAGCATGCTCCTGCTTAGCCTTTAAGAAGCCGACCCATTGCCCCGTTGTAGGAGGCCTGCCGCGGCCCCTCTTCTGGGTAGTAACTTCAAGTTCTCTTTCTCTGCTAGAGTCAGAGCCGCTTTCCCCTTCTCGTCTGATACCGGATCGGGATCGTTTTCGTCCTCTCTTCGACCCGTCGGAGTCCGTCGTGGTCTCAGAGAGAAACGACCTCTCTTCGTCAATTAAAGCGCTACGCTTCTCCTTTTCGTGGCGCTGACGCGCACGTCTGGACGTGGAGTCCGATTTTTGTTCCGTTGGTGCGGTTTGGGCGGATACCGCCTCCACACCCCCGGAAGTACAGCCCCTGGCTCAGGCCCCCTTGCGGGCGACCGAATGGCGAAGTGTGCCCCCTCCAGATCCGATGGGGCAGACGGGGCCCGTGGGCCCCGTGAGGGATTCTCCGGCTAGGCCGGTACCCTCCTGGAGTATACGTTCGTTAGTTGTACTTGCCATTTTTCTTGTTTTCCTTTTTTATAGGGTGAGGTCCCCTCCGCTAGTGAGGTTAGGTTAGGTTAGGTTAGGTTAGGTTAGGTTAGGTTAGGTTAGGTTAGGTTAGGTTAGGTTTTTTTTTTTTTTTTTTTTTTTTTTTATTATGTTTCTATCGTTTCCTCTGACATGATCAGAGCTCTTTTTATTCCGTCTGTATTATATTCTATAATTTTTCAATTTCTCAATCAGTTGGTGTTGGGGACTTATATGCTATGGTAGTTACAATATTGGGTATTAAATCTTCTTAATCAATCTTTTGCTGTCTTCTTAATTGCGTTTTATTCATTTCATGTGTTGTGATTTTTTTTTTATGTTTGAAATTGTTCCTTCTTAATCTATCTTAAGGTATGTACTCACTTAATCATCGACTTCCTTCGTAATTATTATGTAATTAATATGTGTAATTCATTGATAATTTTTTTTTTTTTTTTTTTTTTTATTTTTTTTTTTTTTTTTTTTTATTTTTTTTTTTAATTATTAATGATTGCTTACGTTACTTATTTCTATTATTAACTATTTTTACAATTTTTATTATTAATTTTATTAGTAGTTCTCTATACTCATTACTTAGAACTATTTTTGACAGGTTCTCAGCAGAAAGTGTCATCCCTGTTTCCATTTCGAACTGCAGGCGATCGACTGCATGAACGGGACATTCGGTTAGTAGGTGAGGCACCGTTTCTTTTACTTCAGAATCACATATGCACGATGGATTCTCCTTGCATTTAAAACGCTCTAGATATTCAGAGAATCCACCGTGCCCCGTTAGCGCCTGTGTTAATTCTTTAGTTGGCGTCATCTTTCGAACCACCCTATACGCCTCTACTGCACTCGGAAAGAACATTTTCGTGATCGAGCCCGTGGTTTCTGTCTTATACCTCTGATCCCATTTGTCAAGAGAGTTCGCACGGATTTGTCTCTTGACGAATGAGATCGGGCATTTATCGTAATCTGGTATCCTCTTGGACTTCAAGGCAGCTTCTTTTGCTAGCGAATCGGCTCTTTCGTTGCCCTCCATACCAACGTGAGCTTTTATCCAAAACAGAGAGACGTTCTTGTTTTGGGCTTTGCAGCGGCTGAGGGCGACTCTCGTTTTTACAGCTAGTGGATGGAGGGCGGCGTGGTTCGTGACAGTCTGGAGAGCTGCCATGGAGTCACTGTATATGGCTATGTTTTTGTCCTTGGCCTTCAATGCTTCTGTCGTTGCTTCCTGAATTGCTAGCAATTCGGCTTGATATACGGTGCAGTATGCGGGAAGGGCAAGTTTGCGGGCACCAGTCTCGTTCTCGCCCTTCCAAATTGACAGGGCAGCGCCTACTTTGTCCTCAATTTTACTGCCGTCAGTATAGATTCTCACGTCATAATTATTGTGCTCGCGATGTTGTGCTTCGTCACCGAGGCACAGCAGCTCCATCTCATGCAGCTCTGATGGGTGCGGGATTTCCATCGCCGAGGCCATCTTCTCTACCTCCCGTCCTCCCAGGTCCGACTGAGGTACGCCTCTCTTAGCTTCGTACAGTTTGTGTGCTTCACGTATTCGGATGTCGAGCGGCAGGATCCCCGATATTGCAAGAGCAGAATTCAGGGATACTGAACGATATGCTCGACATATTTTCTGGGCAAAGCTACGTTGGATAGAATTCAGTTGTTTTTGAATCCCTGCTTTGTTTGAGGCGGGTGCCCATGCGCCTGCCGCGTATAGGACAACCGGTTCTACTACTGCGGTATATATTAGGCGGATCACTCCCGGGTGCAAGCCCCAGTTGACGCGAGCTGCTCTAGCTAGCTGTTTGTAGATTGCTATCGCCTTCTTACAGGTGGTAGCAATATGCTTGTTGAAGGTGAGCTTCGCGTCAATGGTGAGCCCCAACACCTTAATGTCTTGGGACATTCCAACGTCGATCCCTCCCATGTTTAGACGTGGTGTGTCGTACTTAAGTCTCCGCGTCATAACCATCGCACTTGTTTTGTGCGGTGCGAACTTCAGTTTATTCTTTACACCCCACGCCCGAACATGTTCGAGAACGGCATTGGCCTGTCCTTCAATTTCCCGAGCCGTGATACCGTCAAACACCAGAACTACATCATCTGCGAACGCCTGGCAGTACACTCCCTTTTGCTCAAGTTGTTTCAGTAGCGGGTCCAGTAGCAAATTCCAAAGGATGGGCCCACCAATGGAACCCTGGACGCATCCCTTTGTCGTCTTTCGTTCGATCTCTTCCCCTGCGTACCTAAGCCTGACAATTCTATCACTGAGATAGCTACTGATCGTCCGTCTCAAACTCAACGGGCACTCTTCCTCAGCCAATCGCACTTTTATCGCCGGCCACCAGGCACTGTCGAATGCCCCCTCTATATCAAGGGACACCAACGTGACGATCTTCTTATCCACTATCTTGTTTCTGATGTGGTGTACCAAGGTATAGAGGGAGTCTTCGGTGCTCCTTTGGGGCATAAACCCGTATTGGCGAGTACTAATTCTTGGTAATAGGTAGAATTTGAGACGAGCTATCAGCATTTTTTCGTACACCTTGCCCAGGACAGGCAAAAGCCCAATCGGCCTGTAAGATTTGGGCACAGTGTACGAATCCTTACCAGGCTTCCTCAATACCACCACTGTTGCCTCTTTCCAGATCTTCGGAAAGTAGTGGTGCGTCAGACAACTGTTTAATAGTGCCAGAAAGAAGTCCGGGTTGCATTCGATCGCCTTGGAGCAGATATCGGCGGTGAATCCGTCCGCTCCCGGAGCCTTTTTCGGATTGAACGAATTCATTGACCTCGCGAGTTCACTTTTTGTGAACGGCGGTTCGTGTTGATCGTCATGGCTTTGCACGTTTGCTTGGTCTGCCAGTTCTCTGGTTCGGCGATGGTCAGTGTCGTCGTTCTCTTCACGGTCTTCGGGATAGAACGTTTCGGCTAACAGACTCGCAGAGTCCTTGGCGTTCAACGTTCTCCCTTCCGTCTGCATTGGCACATCTTCCTCCCTCTTACTGACCTTTGAAATCACCCTATAGATTCCCTCCCAGACTCCTTCCTTATCCTGTCGCTTGCAGAATTCCTTCCAGCTTTCCTCCTGAGCCTCCCTTACTGCTATCTCATATCTCTCTTTTTGTTGCAGGTACTGGCTGATGACCCACTCTCTTCGGACCGGCGCTGCGTTCCTGACTCGGCGTTTCCAGGTGACGGTAAGCTTCTTCATCTCTGCGAGTTCTTCGGACCACCACGGTAAGGTAATTGTCTCTTTTTTGTGTTTTGTTGGTATTGTACTGTCGCATGTTTCGGTTATGGATTGTGTGTATTGTCTGACTATTTCTTCTAATTTGTCTGTGTCTTTTATCATTGAAAGTTCTACCAGCCCTAATTTTTTATCTGTCATAATTTGTGTCAGTGTTTCATGAAACTGAGTCCATTTCGCTTTTTTAGTATTATAAATCCTGGTAGTCCTTTCAATTCTTATTCCCCTAGATTTTTGGAGATTGATTCCGAAGCTGATGGCGTTGTGGTCGGAACTCGTGAGTCCCTCCACGACTTGCCACCCGTCCACCCAGTCGAGCAAGTCTGCCGAACAGGCCGTTATGTCCACGTGGCTGCAATACCTTTTTCCTCCCCTCACTGTGTCGAAGGTTGGAATGTCTCCCATATTTAATATGTGCAGACCCATCTCCCACAGAACTCCAGACAGTTGTTCGCCTCTCTGATCCTCAGTATTGCCGCCCCACCATGCACTTTTGGCGTTCGCATCTCCTCCTACGACCAACTTGCTAGATCCTGTCTCGCGTTCGATCCGTTTCAGCTGCTCCAGGTACGATTCGATGGGCTTATCGGGTTCGAAGTAGAGGGACACCAGCGTGATCTCCCAGGCTCTGGTTCGGATTCCCACCACCACGATGTTATCGGTGGTGAGTTGCGGGTACTGTACAACGTCTAAATCTTGATTGAAGATTACGATGGCCGCTTTTACAGTCCCATCTCCTCCCTCAGAGTTCTGGAACACCCTTACGCCCCGGTGGCTCCTCATTCTCCTTATCCCGCCCACGTATGGCTCCTGGAGCAGTGCCACTGCAGCTTTGCGCTTATCGCCTTCAATTAGTAGTTCATTCGTAGCTAGCTGGCTTCTTTGCAAGTTGGCCTGGATTATTGTATACCGAGTGTTTATTGCCGGGACAACTTTAGCAATACGCCACCGACAGACGTGCCAGTGCATCCCACTTGACGCGAATTGGGCACTCACTATCGAAGGCGTTGTGGTTGGTTTTCTGTAGCTTTGCCGATACGCAGTTTCGGCATTTCGGTGCCTCCGCCGCAAGCCTTGAGGGACAGTCTGCTATCATGTGCTGGTCTCCACAGTGTATGCAGAGATCCGCGGGCTCAGTACACAGTTTTCGGCTGTGTCCGTAACTAAGGCAGCGAGTGCATTGGACCAAAGGGGATTGGTCCAACACTCTCAGTCTCTGCAGGTCTACGTGCACTTTGCCCGCCGAAGTCAGTCTCTGCCATACACTGGGGGACACCTGCAGGATTATATGGCATGTGTGGGGGTTTCTTGTCCTCCTTCTATATTTAACCGCCAGCCTCTGGTCGTCTTTGGGTAGATCTCCAACGAGATGGCCATTCTGGCGTTTTAACGCCTGAATGACTTCCTCATCAGAGTGGCAAGACAGTATATCCTTGATGATTACTTGGGGGTCCTTATTCTGTACTTCTTCTACTCGGAGTTCGCCTGTCTTATTCAGTCTCTCTTTCACCTTCTCTCTCTCTTCTCTGGTCTTAAATCCGATCACTACCTTTTGATCCTTTGCCTTTCTGATCCTCTCTACTCTCGTGCCTTCGTTCTTAGCGTCCACTGCGGCTCTCAGCTTCTCGAGAACCTCATCACCGGTATCCTTGTCGTTCGTAGACGATACGACGACCGAGTGAAGAGGCGCTCGGATATGCTGCCTCGGGAGGGCCGCTACTTGCGCGAACGAGGGTCCCTGGTCTGCTTTGATCAGAGAAGTCTGGTGCAGTTGCTCCGACAGTCCTTGGGTCGACTGCTGGCATTCCTTCAGCACTGTTTTGTGTTGCTGGAGGTTTTCCAGCAGTTCCCTCATCAGCGCTGTCGACTCACTTGCCTCAGAACTGCTCTCGACTGTCTTCTCTATGGGTCTTTCTGGGCCCCTTGCCTGTTGTGGAGATGGCAGCGAAGTCGTAGCTTCCACTGCCCTCTCCCCAGCCGGCATCGCGTCTTGACTCGTGGCCTTCCTCTCTTCTTCGGCCTCTTTCACGAGCTCATAGAGCCGTTTTAAGGCGGTCTCCACAGCTGCCTTAATCTCCGTCTTGAGATTCCTCGAGTTTCCGAGGTGAATCTTAGCCGACATGAGGCATGCCTTCGCCTCGGAGACTCTGGTCTTGACAGGCGCCGGTTTGTTTTCCGGCGGGCCTGTAGACTTCGCTTCGGATGCCAATAGGTTGGGTTTGGGGGCCAACGTTCCTGTCTTCGGGGGCTCAGCTTTTGCCGGGCGATGTCTTCTCCGACTGTGCCTGGACCGGTTTTTCGGTCGTACTACTCGAGGTTCCAGCCTCGTCCTTCTTTTTTGGGGGGGTTCGTGCAGTGGCATACATTTTGGAAAAGGGTCGTGTTAGAAGGTAAGTAAATAATATATAATATACGATGAATTTAAAAGTAAGTAGTTAACAGAAGGTCAATATATTGTAATTAATTATTAAAATTGACTATAAAACTGAACCTAAGCTTGACTCGGATCACCCAAGGCCAGTTTTCTGGTCCCTGGGGTGTCAGAATTTAAATAAAAATAAAAAGTTTTTTGTCAAAAATTTGTCCCTACCTATACAGTATTCACAATGGGCGGGTGGGAGGGTAATTGAATTTCGGTTTTTGCCGATTTCCGGGAGAACCGGTGGGGCGATCGAGACGATCTTGGTATCGTCTGATAGGTCTCGATCAGGCGCAGATTCTCACCATAGGTCTCCAGAAGATCGGAGCAGGGCAAGGGTGAAAATTTTTGAAAAACAAAAATTTTTAAGAAGATTTTAAATTTAGAAATTAAATAGGGACTTAAACAACAAAAAGCTACTGGGGAAGAAGGGGGAACGGAACCTGAGATACTACAACAGAAATTATCAAAATCGAAGCTAGGGAAAATTTTTTATCAAAGATTTACTATGTGGTTAGGTTAGGTTAGGTTAGGTTAGGTTAGGTTAGGTTAGGTTAGGTTAGGTTAGGTTAGGTTAGGTTAGGTTAGGTTAGGTTAGGTTAGGTTAGGTTAGGTTAGGTTAGGTTAGGTTAGGTTAGGTTAGGTTAGGTTAGGTTAGGTTAGGTTAGGTTAGGTTAGGTTAGGTTAGGTTAGGTTAGGTTCCCCCCAACCGCAGAGGTCAAACTCTGCGGCACCCTGGGCTTGTCGTGCCGGGGGGGCTCAGTAGCCAGGAGTCGATTGTGCAGGTGGCACCTTCGACTGCCCGGTGAAGCTAACAGGGTCGGACGGTTCGGGCGTGGGGCGTTTTACGCTAGACCGCGCCTAGGAGGGTGGTGTCGTATGGGTCGCTCCGGTACTTTTCTGCTTATCAGAATGGACTGCGAGCGGCTCCTGCGACACCGGAGGTGTGCTCAGCCGGGGCCTTCAGCCCCGGTCGGGCGGTAGAGGAAGAAAACCTCTTTAAAAAATAACGGCGGTCGGTCGTAGAGGGAAACAACCTCATTAAAAAGTTAGTCTCGGCGGGGGAGCCCTAGGACCCAGGGCTCCCTTGGTTGGGTTTGCCGGGGCTTTTCGGTCCTGGTCGGAGGGCGCGAAAGCGCCGTGGAGTGTTTTATATATGTATAGTATGTATTAGTATGTATGTATGGCGGCAGTATGGTGCCGCCCAAGGTGGAGGCCGAAAGGCCTGGCGCGTTCGCGCGCGGAATTATGTATTTTTATGTAAGTACTAGTATGTATTATTATGTATGTATGGCGGCAGTAGGTTGCCGCCACCGGTGGGCCCCTCGGGGCAAGCGCCGGGGCGTCGCGGTGGTATGCTTCGGCGATCCCGTGACGTCTCACTATGGCGCTAGATGGGACCTTGGAGTTTTAGTGGGTAGGGGGCTCGGCTCCGAGTCCACACACCTCCGGCGCCATTGCACCCGTCCCGGCGCTCGAGTGCGTAACTGCATTTCTCCAAGTAAAAAAAAAAAAAAAAAAAAAAAAAAAAAAAAAAAAGGTTAGGTTAGGTTAGGTTAGGTTAGGTTAGGTTAGGTTAGGTTAGGTTAGGTTAGGTTAGGTTAGGTTAGGTTAGGTTAGGTTAGGTTAGGTTAGGTTAGGTTAGGTTAGGTTAGGTTAGGTTAGGTTAGGTTAGGTTAGGTTAGGTTAGGTTAGGTTAGGTTAGGTTAGGTTAGGTTGGGTTAGGTTAGGTTAGGTTAGGTTAGGTTAGGTTAGGTTAGGTTAGGTTAGGTTAGGTTAGGTTAGGTTAGGTTAGGTTAGTTAGGTTAGGTTAGGTTAGGTTAGGTTAGGTTAGGTTAGGTTAGGTTAGGTTAGGTTAGGTTAGGTTAGGTTAGGTTAGGTTAGGTTAGGTTAGGTTAGGTTAGGTTAGGTTAGGTTAGGTTAGGTTAGGTTAGGTTAGGTTAGGTTAGGTTAGGTTAGGTTAGGTTAGGTTAGGTTAGGTTAGGTTGGTTGTTTTCGGTGCGTTCTTGGTGTTTTGGATTGGATATTTTTACGACTACTGCTTGTTCTTGGATTCCGATTCTCTACACACATGATTACACCCGGCGTTGCTTATTGGATTTTTGATTTTGGCTTTTGATTGGTTTTGTGTTTGTTTTTGTTTGTTTTGGTGTTGGCGACTGAGTCCTGATGGACTCGGACGCTAGTGCCGAGACTGATGTCTCGGTGGGGCGCAAGCGCGCCAAGGATCTGCCTCCCTTGGGGAGTCCCGCCTCGGATGGGGTAGAGGCCGGCGTGTCCGCGAGGGTTCGCAAGTCCCGCAAGGGCGTTGGTGGTGGACGTGTGTCTGGCACGGGCATTTCTCGGGCCCGTGCTGTACTGCGCCAAGAGGAGTCGGAGGCTCGGGAACAGGCTTTCGAGAGGGCCCTTTCTGCAAGGGCCTTTAAGAAGAATGTTCCTCAGGTTTTTGAGTTTGGCGAGTCTTCGGCGCAAGAAGAGAGAGGTGTTGAGAACCTCAACGCAGAGGAGCTGCGTGCTCGCGCCGGCGAGAGTGTTGCCGCGGTTTTGGAGGTGGCCAGGAAGTCTGGGCATCTGCAGGGCCCCATGATCAAGCAGCTGAAGCTGGCAGCGGGGGCCCTTCAAGAGATCGTAGAGACGTTCTCAGAAAGGTCCGCCAGCGCTGAAATGCGCAAGATGACGGCCGACAATCGAAGGCTTCGGGGGGAGGTAGAGGCCCTCAAAGGAGAACTGAAGGCGCACCGCCAGCAGTTCTCCGAAATGAGGAGATCGGCGGCCTCGGAGGCCAATGGAGGGCTCGAGGAAATGAGGGCGTCTCTCTTGGCGTCAATCGGGACACTGATTGACGCCAAATTTGCCGGGATCGAGGATCGCCTCCTCCCGGCAAGGAGTTCCCGCCCTGCTTTGGCGGCTGACGCTAGACGTCTCGAGGAGCCTTCTACTCCGGCTGCTCCAACCGCTCACAGGGCCACGTCGCCAGTCATCCCTCCCTCGGTGACACCGAGGAGGAACAGGCGGTCGCAGAGGGAAGCGGCCCCAGTCCCAGTCCCGGCTGCTGAACCTGCCCTGCCCACATTGACTCCTGTGGCAGGTCCTAGCCGACCTGCAGAGGAGAACTCGTGGGCCACGGTGGTCAGGAAGGGAAAGGGAAGGGAAGAAGTCCTCCCCTCCTGCTGCTTCTGCCGCCCCCTCAGTCCCAGCACCGAAGGTGGCACCGCCCAAGCCGAAGCTTCCTGCCGCACCCAAGACGATAGCTATCGCTATCAGTCTTCTGCCTGCGGCAGAGAAGCGAGGGGTCACCTTCGCACAAGTACTGGCGAAGATGAAGGCGGAGATTGTCCTGGCCCAGTTCGGAATCGGACCGGGGGTGACGATTCGTCGGTCTGCGACCGACGGACGTATGGTGGAGCTGCCGGCCGGGACCTCCCAGGAGGCTGCGGAGGGCCTAGCGGATAAAATTCGCCAGGTCCTCACCGAGGAGGCCTTAGTGTCCCTTCCCTCTGTGAAGGGCACACTTCGGGTAACCGGGCTTGACGACTCGGTGACGTCGGAGGGAGTTGCTGAGGCGGTTGCCCGAGCCTGCGGTTGCCCAATTGAGGCCGTCAAGGTTGGCGACATCTCCGAGGGCGTTAGGCGGATGGGTGTGGCCGTGGTCCGATGCCCTCTTGCGGCGGCGAAGCTTCTGGCCGAGGCAGGCCGACTACTTGTCGGCTGGTCCTCGGCCAAGGTTCAGGTGTTAGAGCAGCGCCCTCTGCGCTGCTACCGCTGCATGGGCCTCGGCCATACCTCGCCCACGTGCCAGTCGAGAGTCGAGAGGGGCCTCCTGTGCTACCGCTGCGGTGGCGAAGGCCACTTCGCCAGAGCCTGCAACAAGCCACCGCGTTGTGCGGTATGCGCAGACGCCGGACGCCCCTCGGGGCACGTAATGGGTGGGAGGGATTGTTCCCCACCCGTCGCCAAAGGAAGGGCAGCTCCACGGACCGGAGTTGTCCCTAGCCGTAGCCGTCAGGCCCAGGAGGAAACAGTGATGGAGCAGTAATGCCAGGACACCTCACTCGTTTCCTCCAGGGGAATATCAACCACTCGGCCAGGGCGCAGGATTTGCTGCTGCAGTCCATTGCCGAGTGGGAGATAGATCTGGCGGCGGCCTGCGAGCCCTACTACGTCCCGCCCCAGCCAAATTGGGCGGGCGACGTCGGGGGCTCCGTGGCCCTAGTGACCGGGAGCAGCACCGGCCCACCCCTCTCGGTTATCGAGAGGGAACCGGGACTTGTCGTGGCGAGGTGGGGGAGGTACACAATTGCTGGTGTGTACTTCTCCCCCAACCGCGGCCTGGCCGAGTTCGAGGACTTCCTCGACTCGGTCCGTGCGGCGGTTGGCAGACAGGCGCCGAGTGAAATCATCGTACTCGGCGACCTGAACGCCAAGTCCCGGGCGTGGGGTAACCCATCTACGGACTGCCGTGGAGAGGCAGTCCAAGAGTGGGCTCTACTCTCTGGGCTGTCCCTTCTAAACGTGGGGACAGCTTTCACGTGCGTGCGGCAGCAGGGGGGTCTGTGGTGGACGTAACGTTCGCCACCCCTGCAACCGCACGTAGCGTGATAAACTGGAGAGTAGAGGAGGAGGTGGAGACCCTATCGGACCATCTGTATGTCCGATTTGAGGTCTCCACCAATCCGGTGCAGGTGGTCCGCCCCAGGGGCCCCCTCGGAGTCTTCCGAGGTGGGCGTTGGGCCGGCTCGACGTAGAGCTGGCCAAGGAGGCGGCCATCATTGAGGAATGGTGCTCCCGGGGGTATGAGGAGGGAACTATAGAGGACCAGGCTGGCCGCATGCGCGATTCCGTTACGAGGATCTGCGATGCGGCCATGCCTAGGTCCCGGAGACGCCTCAGAAGGAGGCAAGTGTACTGGTGGTCACCCGAAATTGCACAGCTTCGGGTGACCAGCAACACGGCGCGGCGCGCTTATCTGCGCTGTCGCAGGAGGCGCGGCCCGGACTCTGGCGAAGAGGGCGAGCTGCAGGAGGCCTACAGGGTGGCGAAAAAGGCTCTGCAGCTCGCCATAAAACGGGCCAAGGAGGCGGCCCACGAGGAACTTCTCGTGGGCCTGGACCGGAATCCGTGGGGGCGCCCATATAGAAGCGCGCGGGATAAGCTCCGCGTGCATGGCGCCCCGGTCACGGAGACCATGCCTCCGGACAGCCTCTTACAGCTGGTGGGGGAGTTGTTCCCAGAGTCGTCCGGACACATCCCTCCGGTGATGGCTCCTCCCTCGTTCATCGAGGAAGAGGAGGAGATTCCCCCCATCACCGAGGGAGAATTTGAACTGGCCCTGGATAAGCTCAGGGCCAAACGGACGGCTCCAGGTCCGGACGGCATTCCAGGGCGAGTTCTGTGCATCGCCCTGGACCGTCTCGGGGGAAGGCTTCGGAGATTGTTCGACTCTTGTCTGCAGAGTGGGCAATTTCCGAAGCCGTGGAAGGAGGGAGTATTATGCCTGTTGCCGAAGGCGGGTCGTCCTCTAGACTCGCCTTCCGCATACAGGCCGATCGTTATGCTGAGTGAGATGGGCAAACTCTTCGAGAGAATTCTCTCTGCCCGTCTCACTCACCATACAGAACAGGTAGGACCGAGTCTTTCAGAGGCTCAGTACGGGTTCAGGGCGGGCCGATCTACAGTGGACGCCCTGAACGCCCTGAAGGCTCGGTCGTTGGCCGCAGTGGAGGAGGGAGGCGTGCTTTTAGCCGTCTCGTTGGATGTGGCCAACGCCTTCAACACGCTGCCGTTCGAGACTTTACGAGAGGCACTTCGGTATCACGAGGTGCCTCTCTATCTCCGGCGCGTGTTGGACGCCTACCTGCAGGACAGGCAGGTGTTGTGGATGGGGGCAGATGGGGTGGTTGGTCGACGACGTGTCGGCTGCGGGGTTCCTCAGGGGTCCGTTCTCGGGCCGGTCCTGTGGAACCTCGGTTTCGACTGGCTACTTCGGTGTCCGCTCCTCCCCGGGATGGGTGTCATCGCATATGCCGATGACACCCTCGTCACGGCCCGGGGGAGGAATTACGAAGAAGCGGCACGAGTAGCCACAGTCGGCACCAACCTGGTCGTCGACCGAATGGGGATGCTGGGCCTGAGGGTCTCCGTATCCAAGACGGAGGCCCTCCTGTTTCGTGGCCCACGCAGGGCTGCCCCCGCAACGCCTGCCTGCGCGTCCAGGGAAGGATGGTGGAGGTTCGGGCCCAGATGAAATATCTGGGCCTGACCCTGGACGGTAGCTGGACGTTTCGCGTCCACTTCGCCCAGCTCGCGCCGAAACTGATAGGCGTCGCCGCGGCCCTCGGCAGGCTTCTGCCGAACGTCGGGGGCCCTGGATCTCCGTGCCGGCGTCTCTATGCCGGCATCGTGAGGTCCATGGCACTGTACGGTGCACCCGTTTGGATTGACGCCCTCTCCGTTGCCAACAGGGCCCACTTGCGCCGCGCGCAGAGGGTCCTGGCGGTGAGGGCGATACGGGGGTACCGTACAGTGTCGTACTCGGCGGCGACGCTCTTGGCGAGCGATCCGCCCTGGGAACTCCAGGCGGAGGTGCTCGCCGAGATGTATCGGTTTCGGGCGCTCGAGCGGGCGGTCGGAGGACGTCCAGCGAGGGAGGGAGTCGCTCGGATCAGACGCCGAGCAGACGAGGCTCTGATCCAGCGCTGGAGGGCTCATCTGGAGAGCCCGGCGGCGGGCCTGGCGACGGTGGAGGCGATTCGCCCCCACCTAGATCGCTGGGTCAAGAGGCGGCACGGAGTCCTGACGTTCAGGCTGACACAGGTGCTTACCGGGCATGGCTGCTTCGGTAAGTACCTGTTTCAGGTTGCGCGTCGGGAAGTGTCGCCCCGGTGCCACGAGTGTGATGCGCCCGAGGACGCTGCGCATCACACTCTGGCGGAATGCGCCGCTTGGGCTCCCAGCGCCACGCCCTGATGGCGGTAGTGGGTGGAGACCTCTCGTTGCCGAGCGTGGTGGGGGCCATGCTCCGCGACGAGAGGTCCTGGTCGGCCATGGTCTCCTTCTGCGAGGCAGTAATCTCGCTGAAGGAGGCCGCGGAGAGGGTCCGCGAGGGTGATGCCCAGGCGGACCCTCTCCGTAGAAGGAGACCTGGAGGCAGGAGGCGCCGTTTTGCGCGCCTGCTTCCTCCACCCTAGAGGGGCTACGGCGGAGGGACAATCCTAGTCCCTCCGCACGCCATCAGGGCGGGAAAGGGTGCCCTGCGATACCCGGGGTACCCTTTCGGCGACGGTGGCCCGCATAGGCGGGCCTTCCGCCGGGGCGTCGTGGTAGTTTGCGCAAGCGACCCCATGACGCCCCAATATGGCGATGAGGGTTCCGCAGAGTTTTAGTGGGTATTACCGCCTGCTTCACAGGTGGTCGAGTCTCACACTACCACTCCCTAGTGTACTCCTCGGAGTACACTAGTCGAGTGGTGTGCGTAAATGCATTTCTCTGCGAAAACAAAAAAAAAAAAAAAAAAAAAAAGGTTAGGTTAGGTTAGGTTAGGTTAGGTTAGGTTAGGTTAGGTTAGGTTAGGTTAGGTTAGGTTAGGTTAGGTTAGGTTAGGTTAGGTTAGGTTAGGTTAGGTTAGGTTAGGTTAGGTTAGGTTAGGTTAGGTTAGGTTAGGTTAGGTTAGGTTAGGTTAGGTTAGGTTAGGTTAGGTTAGGTTAGGTTAGGTTAGGTTAGGTTAGGTTAGGTTAGGTTAGGTTAGGTTAGGTTAGGTTCGTCGCGGTTGAATGCGCAAGCGATCCCGTGACGTCCCACTATGGCGCTAGACGGGACCTTGGGGTTTTAGTTTGGGTATGGGGGCCAGGTCTTCTAAAGACCATTGCACATGGCCTCGAGTCCCACACTCCCCGCGCCACTTTTACCATCTGTCCCGGCGCGGGGGTGCGTAAAATGCATTTCCCCAAGTAAAAAAAAAAAAAAAAAAAAAAAAAAGGTTAGGTTAGGTTAGGTTAGGTTAGGTTAGGTTAGGTTAGGTTAGGTTAGGTTAGGTTAGGTTAGGTTAGGTTAGGTTAGGTTAGGTTAGGTTCCCCCCAACCGCAGACGTCCATCCCTGCGGTACCCTGGGCTTGCCGTGCCGGGGGGCTCAGTAGCCGGGGCCAATAGTCGAAGGTGCTTCACACCTTCGGCTACCCGGTGAAGCCAACAGGGTTCGTCGACTTCACGTCGACCAGTGGAGGAGTTGCCAGAGGTGGCGAAGAGGAAGACAACCTCGATAAAAAATCACCCTAATCCCAAGGTCTCCCGCGCCGATGGGATGAATGGCCGGAGGGTGTCCGGTCATTAGCGGAGGACCTCACCCTAAAAAGGAAAAAACCAAATATGAAAAGTGCAATTTGTAAAAATAAACTACCCCAGGAGGGTACCGGCATAGCCGGAGAATCCCTCCCGGAGCTGGCTTCGGCTTGCTCCGGCTGCCCCTCGAATTCTGGGGGGGCAACAATTGCATTCGCTCTCAGGTTGTGGAGGCGGAACCCGCCCACACCACACCTGTAGAACGCATTTCCGCTGGCGAGCGGAAGACGAACGTTCCAACAGCGGTCAGGGGGGTGCACGACCGCACTCGAGAGGCGTCCGGGACGGGCGTGGGCGCTTTACGCGTCGGACCACGCCCCGACCGTCGAGGGCAGGAGAAGAAGGAGGTAACGAGTCTGACGGCTCGACAATCTCGATGGCGAGTAGCGCAACAGCTTCCACAGGAAGACAGTTGCAGGTGGTACTGGCTCGCATGCCGATGCCGGCACCCACTACAGCAGGAAACAACACCCGCACAGATGGAGAAAGACGAATGTCCGACGCTGACTCGGACACATGGCGCAGTGTGTCGTCCACACGAGTCGGCTCTCTCGAGTCCCTGGATCATGGGACTCCTGGCCGGTTTTGGAGCAATGGGCGTAAGAGATGCAGGAAGAGTGATAGTGGGGACAGTGCAACAGATGTTCCCACCTCGAGCGCTCCAAAACAGAAGCTCAAAGGGAGAGGTCGGCCGCCGACCACAGGCGAATACGTCGGTCTCGCAGAGGCGAAGAAGGCGTACCTTAAAGCCGTTGAAGACGAGATGAAGACTCGCGCCGAGGCTGAGCTCATAGAATCGGTCGCAGAGGCTCGCAGAACCCGTTCGGAGATACCGCTAGTGGTTGGTTCGGTGGAGGCTCCAGGTGGTTCTAAAACAGGAAAGGACACAGCGACCAATATTCTACAAAGGATCGAGGCAAGTTTAGATGTCGTGATAAGGGTGGCCAAAGGTTCCTCTAACCTCAAGGGGACATTTGTTCGCGCCCTAAAGGAAGCCGCAGAGTCCATCAAAGAAGACTCTATAGTGCTCGCGCAACAAACCCTCACTGGGGAAACGCGAGCACTGCGCGAAGACAACGAGCGCCTTCGCCGGCAGGTGAGTGACCTTCAGCAACAAATGAAGGAGCTTACAAAGGAAACTCGGGCGGCGAAGACGCTCGACGTGGAGGAACTCGAGGCCCGAATTCTGAGAGCAGTCGGGACTCGCGTTAACGCCCAAATAGAGGGGCTGGAGCCGCGGCTAAATCCCGCGCCGCGACTTCGACCCCCACTTGCGGCGGATACCAGAAAAGAAGAGAGCAGAAAGAACATCTCTGCGGCTCCTGTGACCATCCCGGATACTGAGGGGAAGAAAAAGAAAAAGAAGAAGAAGAGAGTTACTGAAGTGGCCCCATCCCCGCCGGCCACTAAGCCAGATTCAGTTGCTCCTACGCAAGAAAGCCTCCCTTCTCGGCCGCCGAATCCTGAGGCGGAAGAAAGCGCCTGGGTGAAGGTGGCCAGGAAGGGACGCAAGGAGAAACCACAAGCGGAAAAATCGCTACCGACGACATCGCGTGCGCTCCAAGCGCAAAAGAAGAAGTCGAAAGGTGAGGCACGACCAAGGTCACGGCCGAGTAAGCAGTCCGAGGCCAAGCAAAAGGCGAAGCCGAAACTCAAGGCCCCCCGGTCCGCAGCCGTCGTTATAACGGTGACCGAAGAGGGGAAAGGCCAGGGACTGACCTATGCCCAGATCATGAGGGAGGCCAAGGAGAAGGTCGACCTCAGTGGTCTGGGCATAGAGGCAGTTAAGTATCGCCGTGCGGTCACGGGGGCTGCGATTCTGCAGATCCCCGGGACTGGCAAGGATGCCGTCGCAGACTCGCTGGCAGAGAAGCTTAGCGAAGCGCTAGGTAGGAACGGCGTCAAGGTCGCCAGACCTTTCAAATCTACAGGCGTTCAAATCTCTGGTCTGGATGACTCCGTGACCGCCGAAGACGTCAGGCGGGCGGTCTCTACAAAGGGCGAGTGTCCGCTTGAACAGGTCAGGGTCAGCGGAGTCCATCCAGACAGAAGAGGTCTGTTCGCGGCCTGGGTGACCTGCCCGATCACAGCCGCAAAAAGATCTCCGAAGGCAGGTTACTCATAGGATGGGTAGTCGCTCACGTGGCGATACAAAAGCCCCGCGACCTCAGGTGTTACAGGTGCCTCGAAGGGGGCCACGTCGCCAGCCGCTGCTCAGCGGAAGACCGTAGCCACCTGTGCCTGAGGTGTGGGCAACCAGGCCACAAGGCGGCCGATTGCAGGAATAAGCCCCAGTGCAGCGTGTGTGCCGCACTGGGGAAGAAATCGACACACCGTTTGGGAGGAACATCGTGTTCGGCCCCCAAACGAAAGGTGTCCAGAAGAGTGTCACCTACAAAGGCACTGCCCCAGCCGAACGGGGCAAGAATGGAGACCGACGAGGCCGTAATTGTTTAATATGGCCCTACAAATTCTACAGACGAATTTGAATCACTGTGCCAGGGCCCAGGATCTTCTGTTTCAGAGCCTGGCGCAGTGGTCGATCAATGTTGCAATAGTGGCGGAGCCGTACTTGGTTCCGGATAGGAATAACTGGGTCGGTGATAATGACAACCTTGTCGCCATCGCCGTCCCGGCCAATGTCGGCTCGCCACTAAACATCGGTGCAACACGTCGCGGAAACGGATGCGTAGCCGTCAAAATTGACGGACTGGCCGTGGTGGGGACATATTTTTCCCCCAACCGCCCCCTCGACGAGTTCGAACTTTACCTCTCGGAGGTGAGTTCACTCGTTCGATGGTGCAGCCCTCTGGAGGTAATAGTGGCGGGGGATCTGAACGCCAAATCCACGCTGTGGGGATCCAGGGAGTCGGACCTTAGAGGCGACCTCCTGGTCGAGTGGCTCGCTGCGCACAACTTGGTCCCTCTCAACCGAGGGTCCGAGAACACCTGTGTGCGCATGCTAGGCGGTTCCATCGTGGACGTAACGTTCGCAAGCCCCGTCCTATCGCGCCGTATCGAGAACTGGGAGGTTCTGACCGAGGTGGAGACTCTGTCCGACCATCGGTATATCCGGTTCATGGTCGATCTCCCTCGGTCCGCCCCAGTTTCGCGGAGCCTCGCGCGACCACCTCGAGAAGTAGGCCCGAGATGGTCTCGAAAAAACCTCCATAGGGACGCGCTCATCGAAGCGGCATTGGTACAGGCCTGGTGCCCCAAGCCTTCCAACGCGACGGCACAGAGCGAGGTGGATTGGTTCGCTGAAGCGATGTCACACATCAGTGACGTCGCGATGCCACGCGTCCGTCCACTTCCGCCCCGTGACCGGGTTCACTGGTGGTCGCCCGAACTGGCTCAGCTCCGAGCGGCTTGTGTGACAGCCCGCCGCCGGTATACCCGCTACCGAAGAAGAAATCCCTCTTCCCGAGACCCAGACGTAGAAAGCGGCCTCTACGCGGATTACCAGACCGCGAAGGCCGCTCTCAGAAAGGAGATTGGCGCGTCGAAGGAAAGAGCGTGGGAGGAGCTCCTGAACACCTTGGAGCTCGATCCCTGGGGGCGACCGTATAAACTCGTAATGAGTAAGCTTCGCCCCTGGGCCCCACCTCTGACTTCGTCCATGGAGCCGGCTTTCCTCGAGACAGTCGTTTCGACGCTGTTCCCTCCTTCCAACACTTCCACCAGTTGGCGGGGAGAGCCGGTCTCCAGAGAGACAAGTGCACCGGAGGTGACACTCGCGGAGATCGGGGTCGCCGCACAAAAACTCCAGGGCAAAACAACTGCCCCAGGGCCTGACGGCCTTCACGGCCGAGTCTGGTGGCTCGCCCTTAAATCCGGATTAGACGAGAGATTCCGGGAGTTAATCTCCGAGCTCTTTCAGAGCGGAATCTTCCCTGCGCAGTGGAAAGTGGGGCAACTCATCCTGTTGCGAAAGGCTGGGAAGCCGCCGGATTCCCCCTCGGCCTATAGGCCAATTGTGTTGTTAGACGAAGCGGGCAAGCTCTATGAGCGCATCATAGCTGCCCGCATCAAGCAGCACCTCGCGGCAGTCGGTCCGGATCTATCCGACACGCAGTTCGGTTTCCGGACCGCAAGGTCTACCATCGACGCTGTCGCGAGGCTGAGGGACGTCTGCGAGGAATCGACATCGCAGGGAGGGGTGGTCTTGGCAGTTTCACTCGACATTGCCAACGCCTTTAACACCATCCCGTGGGAGGCAATAATGAGTGGACTCCGGCACCACGGCATTCCAGAATACCTCCGTCGGGTGATAGGATCGTACCTTTCTGACCGGGCTATCATCTTTCCGAGTCGGGAAGGTTGGACACGGCACACAGTGGGCTGTGGCGTTCCGCAGGGGTCGGTCTTAGGACCACTCCTGTGGAATATCGGATATGACCGTGTCTTGCGTGGCGCATTATTAAGGGGCGTCAACCTAATTTGCTACGCCGATGACACACTGGTCACGGCTAGAGGCCGGACATTTAGGGAGGCGTGTCTGCTGGCGACGGCGGGGGTGGCGCAAGTGGTTTCGCGCATCAGGTGCCTCGGGCTACGAGTAGCTCTCGATAAGTCCGAGGCCATCTGCTTCCACGGACCGAGGAAGGCTCCCCCGCCCGGGGCAAGAATCGTTGTCGGTGGGGTCCCGATTCCTATCGGGACCACACTCAAATATCTCGGACTCGTCCTAGACCCCAGATGGTCTTTCAAGGCCCACTTTGCGGCACTGGCCCCCAAGCTCACCGCCACGGCTATGGCTTTAAGCCGTATCATGCCGAACGTTGGCGGGCCGAGCGGAGGGTGTCGCCGCCTCTTTGCGGGAATTGTTAAGTCCAGAGCCCTGTACGGCTGCCCCATCTGGGCCGACAGGCTCTGCAACAATAACAGAGCGACGCTTAGGCAGTCGCAACGCATAGTGGCCATCAGGGTAGCGAGGGCGTATCGCACTGTGTCGTACGATGCAGTGTGTGTCATCGCCGGTCTCGCGCCCTGGCATTTAGAAGCGGCTGCCTTGGCCGAAATTTATTGGCGAAAGACGGCATCCAGGAGGCGTGGCTTCGACCCGCCTCCGGAGGTCATAAAAGAATGGCGAAAAAACAGCCGTTTGGAAACCATCGCTCGATGGAAGGAAGAACTGGGTCGGAATCGGAATGTCGGTCGTTGGACCTTAGACGCCATCTGCCCAGTTCTTGAGAAATGGGTGGAAAGAAGATGGGGGTCGCTCTCATACCGGCTGGTGCAGGTGCTTTCCGGACACGGATGCTTCGGAAAGTATCTTCACCGCATCGCCGGGATGGAAGCGACTCCCGAATGTCATGAGTGTGGAGGCGCCATCGATACCGCGCAACACACGGTGGAGGAGTGCCCGGCTTGGGTCGGCCCTAGGTCGACCCTTGCAACGGTTTTTGGACAGGACTTGTCGCTCCCCAACGTACTTCGTACGATTGTGGGAGGCGACACGGACGGCCCGTGGAACGCCTTCAAAGCGTTCTGCGAGGCCGTCATATCGGACAAGGAGAACGCGGAGCGGCTGAGGGAGACCGATCCCAACGCCGCTCCGCAAAGGATAAGACGACCGGGGCGACGCCGTCGCAATTATGCGCGGCTTGCCCCGTGACACCCGGATTTGACATTTGAACCCGGATATGAGAATGTGTACAATGTACACTGAGGAGAGCCGCTGTTTAACGTAACGCGGCAATCGCTGCAACAAGGCATTGGAGTAAGGCTCAGCTGATCCCGGCCTGTTGCATGCGATAAGAAGGCGCCCGTCGGTTTTTAGTGGGTAGGCCGGAAAATTAGGTTGGTCAGTTTAGGTTAGGTCGGGTTTAGATTAGGTTGGGTTTAGGTTAGTTAGGTAAGGTTAGGGTAAGTAGGTTAGGTTGACCAACCTCGGGAGCCCCACATACCCCTCGCACTTTATCATCACATGGCGCGCGAGGGCATGCGTAACAGCATTTTCCGACATAAAAAAAAAAAAAAAAAAAAGGTTAGGTTAGGTTAGGTTAGGTTAGGTTAGGTTAGGTTAGGTTAGGTTAGGTTAGGTTAGGTTAGGTTAGGTTAGGTTAGGTTAGGTTAGGTTAGGTTAGGTTAGGTTAGGTTAGGTTAGGTTAGGTTAGGTTAGGTTAGGTTAGGTTAGGTTAGGTTAGGTTAGGTTAGGTTAGGTTAGGTTAGGTTAGGTTAGGTTAGGTTAGGTTAGGTTAGGTTAGGTTAGGTTCCCCCCAACCGCAGAGGTCAAACTCTGCGGTACCCTGGGCTTGTCGTGCCGTGGGGGCTCAGTAGCCGGGAGTCGATTGTGCAGGTGGCACCTTCGACTGCCCGGTGAAGCTAACAGGGTCGGACGGTTCGGGCGTGGGGCGTTTTACGTCAGACCGCGCCTAGGAGGGTGGTGTCGTATGGGTCGCTCCGGTACTTTTCTGCTTATCAGAAAGGACTGCGAGTGGCTCCTGCGACACCGGAGGTGTGCTAAGCCGGGGCCTTCAGCCCCGGTCGGGCGGTAGAGGAAGAAAACCTCTTTAAAAAATAACGACGGTCGGTCGTAGAGGGAAACAACCTCATTAAAAAGTTAGTCTCGGCGGGGGAGCCCTAGGACCCAGGGCTCCCTTGGTTGGGTTTGCCGGGGCCTTTCGGTCCCGGTCGGAGGGGCGCGAAAGCGCCGTGGAGTATTTTATATATGTATAGTATGTATTAGTATGTATATATGGCGGCAGTATGGTGCCGCCCAAGGTGGAGGCCGAAAGGCCTGGCGCGTTCGCGCGCGGAGGTATGTATTGGTATATATGTATTAGTATGTAGTGTATGTATATATGGCGGCAGTAGGTTGCCGCCACTGGTGGGCCCCTCGGGGCAAGCGCCGGGGCGTCGCGGTGGTATGCTTCGGCGATCCCGCGACGTCCCACTATGGCGCTAGATGGGACCTTGGAGTTTTAGTGGGTAGGGGGCTCGGCTCCGAGTCCACACACCTCCTGCGCCATTGCACCCGTCCCGGCGCTCGAGTGCGTAACTGCATTTCTCCAAGTAAAAAAAAAAAAAAAAAAAAAGGTTAGGTTAGGTTAGGTTAGGTTTTTTTTTTTTTTTTTTTTTTTTTTTTTTTTTAAGGTGGAGAAATCCTCATGGATACCCCGGAGCTGGGGCTGCCGGGGTTATGTGAGACTCCTACTCACTAAAACTCCACCAGGTTTCGTCTCTACGCCGGGCGACGGCCGGGGGCATTCGTGCTGAGCACCTGGCCCCGTCTGACCGTCGCAGCGTTGTCTGCGTCAAAAACGGACGCAGACCCTTCTCGCCCTGTTGGGCATGAGAGCGAGCAGAAACCCATAGGCTCGCTCTCATCCTCGCGGTGGGGGCCTGTGCAATGCGGACTCCTGTCGCCCCAGCGACATTCGTCCGCAGGCCACCCACTAGGGCAGCGTAGCTTGGTGCCACCACCTCCTACGCTGCCCCGTCCTCCGACGCCTGGACGCCTCCACGAGTGGATCGTCCGTTCTAAGGCGTTGGGCCTCCCTTTTGCGGGACATGACGGCCTCGCAAAACTCCGAGACCGCCGTCCACGCACTCCTGTTATCCAACATTGCCCGGATGGTATTGGGCAATGTGAGGTCCGTGCCAACCACGGCAATTAACCGTAGCCTCTCCGATATCCATGCCGGACACTCCTCCAACGTATGCTGGGCGGTGTCCTCCACCCCCAGTCACACGACCGGCACACGGGGCTCGACTCCCTGCACACAATAGTATGCAGGTACCTGTCGAAGCACCCGTGTCCCGATAGTACCTGCGTTATATGGTACGTGAGGGAGCCCCATTTCCGCTCGACCCATTTCTTCAGTGACGGCTGGATGCCGGCAATTGCCCAATGTCCAGCCGTCGGCTCAAGGAGATCTTGTGACCACCTGGTCAATACCTCCTCGGTGCCCCTCCTCCTCCACCGCTCCAAGTCACTGGGGCGGAACCCTCTTCCGGCGTTGCGCGCCTCGCACCTCTTGCTATACAAGAAGGCAGAGAGTTCCGCCTGGAGCTCCCACGGAGGGGTACCCGCTAACGCGCAGGCCGCCTCAAAGGACACAGTGCGGTATGCTCGGATAGCCCTGATTGCCATCACTCGTTGAGGACGTCTCAACAAGGCCCTGTTAGAGGCATTCAGGGCACCGACCCACACTGGCGCGCCGTACAGTGCCATTGAGGCTACCACGCCGGCGTACAGGCGACGACACGTCGATCCCGGTCCTCCGACATTCGGGAGCAGGCGGGCGAGACCCGCCGCTGTTCGTACCAGCTTGGGTCCCATCCGCCTGAAATGCTCGCCGAAGCTCCACCGACTGTCGAGTGTCAGGCCCAGGTATTTTATGTGGGCTTTCACTTCGATCCGCATCCCCCCAACAGTTATGTTAGCGTTGGGGGGTGGTCTCCTGCGCGGCCCGTGAAAACACACGGCGCTGGTTTTTTCCAGCGCCACGCTCAGGCCCAATCTTCTGATTCTGGTCACCACCTGGGCTGTTCCAGCAGTGGCCAGAATCGCCGCGTCCCTGAATGAGTTTCCGCGGGCAACTACTAGGGTATCGTCCGCATAGCAGACCAAGTAGAGCCCGCGGAGTAGGGCACCTCGCAGTACCGCGTCATATCCAATGTTCCACAAGAGCGGACCGAGGACCGACCCCTGTGGAACGCCCCGACACACATTATGCCTAACAAGCCGACCTTCCCTGTCCTGGTATAAGACAACACGCTCCCGTAGGTAATCTGCAACTAGCCGCTGCAGATACCTGGGCACCCTGTGGAACTCCAGTCCCTCCAGGATGCACCGAAACGGGAGCGTGTTGAAGGCATTGGCGATGTCTAACGACACCGCCACGACTGAGCCACCACGGGAGGTCGACTCGGAACAGAGACCCTCCAGACGCATGATTGCGTCCACCGTAGAACGACCCTCTCTAAAGCCGAACTGGCAATCCGACAGTTGTGGACCCATAGTGCGCAGGTGTTCCGAGATGCGGGAAGCCACCACTCGCTCGAAACACTTTCCCGCCTCGTCCAGCAACACTATGGGTCGGAAAGCCGACGGCGAGTCGTCCGACCGGCCACTCTTTCTAGCAAGCACCAGCCTGCCCTCCTTCCAGCATGCTGGAAACTGTCCCGAACTCAGGCACGAGTTAAGGAGTGCCCTGTAAAGAGACCCCATTGCGGCTTCTAGCGCTATCGCTAACGTGCGAGCATGGACTCCATCCGGTCCTGGGGCGGTCCTTTTGCCGCGAAGCCTCTCCAGTATGGAGTCATACTCCCCGTCTGAGACTATCGGAGCCTCAACCCCGGCCTCTTCCGCAGTCGGATTTCGAGCTAACAGGACTGGCTCCGACTCTTCGGGAGGGAAAAGTGTCGCCACCGTCGTCTGTAGCTGTTGGGGGTCCAGGGCCTCCGTGACAGGGACGCCGTGATTGCGCAGCCGATTGCGAATCGCGCGGTACGGTCGCCCCCACGGATCCCTACTGAGCCCCTCCAACAGCTCCTCCCACGAGCGTCGCTTTGCTGCCCTTATGGCCGCCTGAAGATCTTGTTTGGCGGCCTTGTAGACATCGCCTAGCCTGCGCTCGTCCTCCGCCAACCGGACTCTTCTTCGACGGTATCGAGCCACCGACTTCTTTGCCCTCTTACAGGCTTCCCGGAGAGCGGCGAGTTCCTGCGACCACCAGTACATGGCCGTGTCTGGTGGAGGTCGCCTGGCGCGAGGCATCGAGGCGTCGCAGATGCGAGCCAGTGCCTCGCGAAACCAAAGGGCCCTCTCACTCACGGCCAGTACTGGCGCCGAGTCGGCTTCCCACGCCTGAACTATTGAAGCCTCAACGGCTACTTGTCTGTTCAACCGCGTTATTGCCCATCGCGGGAACACGGGGGCTGTACCACCACTGGAGACGGAGACGCCACTGATGGAGAATCGGATATATTGATGATCCGAGAGCGTCTCCGTCTCCGCCAAGACCTGCCAGTCTCGTATTCGACTCGCCGTCGCAGGAGACGCAAAGGAGAGATCCACGATGGACTCTCCCTGCGGACGGACACAAGTCGGCACGCAACCTCTATTAAGTACGACAAGGTTCAAGGAAGCCGCCCAATCTTCCACCTCGCTTCCGCGTGGGTCCGTCGCCGGGGATCCCCAGGTAGAGGACTTAGCATTAAAGTCCCCGGCGACGACCACATGTAGCGGTGCAGCACGCTGTACCGCACCTCCAAGTTCTGCCAGGAAGGCCTCGAATTGGGCGAGGGTCTTATTGGGGGAGAAGTACACTCCAACAAGAGCGTACCCTCCCCACCCCGCCACCACAAAGCCATCTCCGCGCTCGCGCAGAACAAGCGGGGTCTCCGCGGACCACGCTCCGACCACGGCCACTAAGCCCGAACGGTCTGCGATCCAATTGTGGCGGTCTGGAACCGTGTAGGGTTCCGCCACAATCGCCACCCCTAACCGCCACTCCGCCATGTGCTGCAAGAGAAGATCCTGAGCAGCGGCGCAGCGGTTTAGGTTCGTCTGGATGACTGAGCGGGCCGTGCTAGGCATTTTCTACCGCCATCGGTTCCTCGCGGGGCGTCCGCTCAGTCACCGGAGCCGTTTTCGGCCCAGGGACTCCTATTCTCCTCCGAGTCGGGGGCAAGCATCCTTTGCCACCCACTCGATGCTTGGCTGGTTTGCCAGCTGCGGCACACACTACACAATGCAGTGACTGCGAGCAGGCCGTCGCAATGTGTCCTGCCTTGCCGCAACGATAACAGGCATCGCTGCGGTCTTCCTCTGCCGTGCATGTCGCTTTTGTGTGCCCCAGATGGAGGCACCTAAAGCACCGGAGGGGGCGGGGCTCGAGCAGCTTGACCTGCACCGAGCTCCACCCGATTAGCAGACGTCCCTCTGTTAACGTCTTTGCGGCAGCCATCGGCACTTTCGCCCAGACGGAGCCTGTGCCGCCAGAGCCGACTTTTATGGCGCCAACCTTTACTTGCTCCGAAGGGCAAGCGCCCTTCAGAGCTAACGCCCTCTGGACCTCCTCGCCGGTGATGGAGTCGTCCAGACCGGAAAGCCGGATGTCCACCGACTTATGTGGCCGGACGACTCTCATAGTCTCCGGGAGGGCCATCTTTATACGGGCCGCCAGCTGGTCCGCCTTCTCCGCCGTCACGGCAGCTGGCATCTCCAGAAGCCGCGCGCCGGTCGCCGTTGTGCGGAACTTGAATCCGCCCTCTATACCCAATTCGGCAAGATTCACTTTGTCCCGCACGTTTTTCAGGACCTCGGCGTAGTCTAGCTTCTGTTCCGGCGGCGCGGCAATAACTACCGCCTGAGTTCGCGGTGGTTTAGGCTTAGCCGAACGCTTGGTTTTAGGCTTCTTTGGCTTTTTTGCACTCTCCTTCTTTTTACTACCTTTTGGTTGCGGTGGCGCCGGTTTCTTAGCGGCCTTCTTCTTTTTGCTCACTACTGTCCACCCGGCTTCTTCACCCGGTTTTGGAGCTGAATGAGCTGCACTCTCCCGACTTAGATTTTGGGCGCCTTTCCTCTTAGGGTCCAAAGTCTTTTTGCTGGGAGTCTCTTTCAGTGGAGACTGCCTGGCTGCTGCTTTTGCCGCCTTGGCATCGGCCGCCAGTGGTGGTCGCACCCGCTCGGGAGGCAGATTAAGCCTGCCCTCCAGTGATTCTATGCGGGCGTTCACCATGTTGCCTATTTGCAGCATGGCCGCCCGCATCCACTCCTCTCTTTCTACCGACAGTGTGCCTGGAAACGACGCAGGAGCTACCACGGTCTCCCTCGGAGTCGGTGGTGCGGCAGGGATTTTCGCCCGCACTTCCGCTCGGAGCTGCGCAATTTCTTCGCGCAGTTCCGCCACCTCCCCTTTGAGACGCGCGTTCTCCCTAAAGACTCGCCTCGTCTCCTCCGTCGTTGTGAGTGAGGCTAACTCAGTCGCCCTTTCTTTTATAGACGCCACACTGAGCTTAAAGGTACGGAGAATCTGTCCTTTAAGGTGTGACGACTTGCCTGCCGCCTCCGCAATAAGTCCGCACTCCACCTCTATGGCGCGGTTGAGTTCTTCCGCCGTTGCGCTGGTGAGCGGCTGCTCATCCCGTGGGCACTCGACACGCTTCTTGTTGGCCTCAGTCCGTGTTTTGTGTGCCTTCTTTTCGAGGTCCTTTACGGCATCCTCGAATTCGGAGGCAGCCTTCTTCTTGGCCAAGTCCTGCTTGGCCTTCCATAATCCGACCCACTGGCCCGTGGTCGGAGGCCTTCCCCTGCCTCTCTTCATTTTCGGGACTTCAACCTCCGTCTCCACACTGGAGTCGGAGTCCCCGTCACAAGTCCTCAAACCTGAGCGGGATCGCTTGCGAGGTACCCGCTTGCGTCCCGCTGTCGCGTCGGAATCGGTAGTCGTTTCCGAAAGGAACGACCGTTCCAATACCACCGTTGGTGCGGTTTGGGCGGTTACCGCCTCCACACCCCCGGAACTATAGCCCCCCTGGCTCAGGTCACCCTTGCGGGCAACCGAATGGCGAAGTGTGCCCCCTCCAGATCCGATGGGGCAGACGGGGCCCGTGGGCCCCGTGAGGGATTCTCCGGCTATGCCGGTACCCTCCTGGAGTAATGTATCGTTTGTTGTACTTGCCATTTTGTTTTCTTTCCTTTTTATAGGGTGAGGTCCCCTCCGCTAGTGGCCGGACACCCTCCGGCCATTCAACCTGTCGGCACGGGAGACCTTAGGTTTAGGGTGATTTTTACCGAGGTTTTCTTCCTCCCCATTTCCCTGAAGAACCCCCTTTCCCCTGGCAGTCGTTAGCCGTCGTCGGCGACTATTCCGCAGAGCGGGCGCCGACGCCGTTTCCAGGGTGCACCACGAGGAGGTGACCGCCTTGCACCCCAGGTTAGGTTAGGTTAGGTTAGGTTAGGTTAGGTTAGGTTAGGTTAGGTTAGGTTAGGTTTTTTTTTTTTTTTTTTTTTTTTTTTTTTTTTATTATGTTTCTATCGTTTCCTCTGACATGATCAGAGCTCTTTTTATTCCGTCTGTATTATCTTCTATAATTTTCATTAAATTTCTCAATCAGTTGGTGGTGGGGACTTATGCTATGGTAGTTACGATATTGGGTATTAAATCTTCGTAATCAATCTTTTGCTTTGTTCTTAATTGCGTTTTATTCATTTTTTTTTTTTTTTTTTTTTTTTTTTTTTCATATTAATTATTGCTTACGTTACTTATTTCTATTATTAACTATTTTTACAATTTTTATTATTAATTTTATTAGTAGTTCTCTATACTCATTACTTACAACTATTTTTGACAGGTTCTCAGCAGAAAGTGTCATCCCTGTTTCCATTTCGAACTGCAGGCGATCGACTGCATGAACGGGACATTCGGTTAGTAGGTGAGGCACCGTTTCTTTTACTTCAGAATCACATATGCACGATGGATTCTCCTTGCATTTAAAACGCTCTAGATATTCAGAGAATCCACCGTGCCCCGTTAGCGCCTGTGTTAATTCTTTAGTTGGCGTCATCTTTCGAACCACCCTATACGCCTCTACTGCACTCGGAAAGAACATTTTCGTGATCGAGCCCGTGGTTTCTGTCTTATACCTCTGATCCCATTCGTCAAGAGAGTTCGCACGGATTTGTCTCTTGACGAATGAGATCGGGCATTTATCGTAATCTGGTATCCTCTTGGACTTCAAGGCAGCTTCTTTTGCTAGCGAATCGGCTCTTTCGTTGCCCTCCATACCGACGTGAGCTTTTATCCAAAACAGAGAGACGTTCTTGTTTTGGGCTTTGCAGCGGCTGAGGGCGATTCTCGTTTTTACAGCTAGTGGATGGAGGGCGGCGTGGTTCGTGACAGTCTGGAGAGCTGCCATGGAGTCACTGTATATGGCTATGTTTTTGTCCTTGGTTAGGTTAGGTTAGGTTAGGTTAGGTTAGGTTAGGTTAGGTTAGGTTAGGTTAGGTTAGGTTAGGTTAGGTTAGGTTAGGTTAGGTTAGGTTAGGTTAGGTTAGGTTAGGTTAGGTTAGGTTAGGTTAGGTTAGGTTAGGTTAGGTTAGGTTAGGTTAGGTTAGGTTAGGTTAGGTTAGGTTAGGTTAGGTTAGGTTAGGTTAGGTTAGGTTAGGTTAGGTTAGGTTAGGTTAGGTTAGGTTAGGTTAGGTTAGGTTAGGTTAGGTTAGGTTAGGTTAGGTTAGGTTCCCCCAACCGCAGAGGTCAAACTCTGCGGTACCCTGGGCTTGTCGTGCCGGGGGCTCAGTAGCCGGGAGTCGATTGTGCAGGTGGCACCTTCGACTGCCCGGTGAAGCTAACAGGGTCAGACGGTTCGGGCGTGGGGCGTTTTACGCTAGACCGCGCCTAGGAGGGTGGTGTCGTATGGGTCGCTCCGGTACTTTTCTGCTTATCAGAATGGACTGCGAGCGGCTCCTGCGACACCGGAGGTGTGCTTAACCGGGGCCTTCAGCCCCGGTCGGGCGGTAGAGGAAGAAAACCTCTTTAAAAATAACGACGGTCGGTCGTAGAGGGAAACAACCTCATTAAAAAGTTAGTCTCGGCGGGGGAGCCCTAGGACCCAGGGCTCCCTTGGTTGGGTTTGCCGGGGCCTTTTGGTCCCGGTCGGTGGGGCGCGAAAGCGCCGCCGTATATTGTATTTATGTATTATATGTATTAGTATGTATTTATGGCGGCAGTAGGTTGCCGCCCCAGACGGAGGCTGACGGCCTGGGTGCGTTCGCGCACCAAGGTGTATATATATATTTTATTTATGTATAGTATGTATTATTATGTATGTATGGCGGCAGTAGGTTGCCGCCACCGGTGGGCGCCTCGGGGCAAGCGCCGGGGCGTCGCGGTGGTATGCTTCGGCGATCCCGCGACGTCCCACTATGGCGCTAGATGGGACCTTGGAGTTTTAGTGGGTAGGGGGGCTCGGCCCCGAGTCCACACACCTCCGGCGCCATTGCACCCGTCCCGGCGCTCGAGTGCGTAACTGCATTTCTCCAAGTAAAAAAAAAAAAAAAAAAACGGTTAGGTTAGGTTAGGTTAGGTTAGGTTAGGTTAGGTTAGGTTAGGTTAGGTTAGGTTAGGTTAGGTTAGGTTAGGTTAGGTTAGGTTAGGTTCCCCCCAACCGCAGACGTCCATCCCTGCGGTACCCTGGGCTTGCCGTGCCGGGGGGCTCAGTAGCCGGGGCCAATAGTCGAAGGTGCTTCACACCTTCGGCTACCCGGTGAAGCCAACAGGGTTCGTCGACTTCACGTCGACCAGTGGAGGAGTTGCCAGAGGTGGCGACGAGGAAGAAAACCTCGGTAAAAATCACCCTAATCCCAAGGTCTCCCGCGCCGATGGGATGAATGGCCGGAGGGTGTCCGGTCATTAGCGGAGGGGACCTCACCCTAAAAAGGAAAAAACCAAATATGAATAGTGCAATTTGTGAAAATAAACTACCCCAGGAGGGTACCGGCATAGCCGGAGAATCCCTCCCGGAGCTGGCTTCGGCTTGCTCCGGCTGCCCCTCGAATTCTGGGGGGGCAACAATTGCATTCGTTCTCAGGTAGTGGAGGCGGAACCCGCCCACACCACACCTGTGGAACGCATTCCCGCTGGCGAGCGGAAGACCAACACACCAACGGCGGTCAGGAAGGGTGCACGACCGCACACGAGAGGCGTCCGGGACGGGCGTGGGCGCTTTATGCGCCGGTCCACGCCCCGACCTTCGAGGGCAGGAGAAGAAGGAGGTAACGAGTCCGACGGCTCGACAATCTCGATGGCGAGTAGTGCAACAGCTTCCGAAGGAAGACAGTTGCAGGTGGTACTGGCTCGCATGCCGATGCCGGCACCCAATACAGAGGGAAAAACCAACACCCTCACAGAGGCAGAACGGCGAATGTCCGACGCCGACTCGGACATATGGCGCAGTGTGTCGTCCACACGCGTCGGCTCTCTCGAGTCGCTGGATCAGGGGACTCCTGGCCGGCTTTGGAGCAGTGGCCGCAAGAGAGGCAGGGAGAGCGATAGTGGGGACAGCGCAACAGATGTTCCCACCTCGAGCGCTCCTAAACTAAAACATAAAGGAAGAGGTCGGCCGCCGACCACAGGAGAGTACGTCGGTCTCGCAGAGGCGAAGAAGGCGTACCTCAAAGTCGTTCAGGACGAGATGAAGACTCGCGCCGAGGCTGAGCTCCTAGAATCGGTCGCAGAGGCTCGCAGAACCCGATCGGAGACACCGCTAATGGTTGGTTCGGTGGAGGCTCCAGGTGGTTCGAAAACAGGAGAGGACACAGCGGCCAGTATTTTAAAAAGGATCGAGGCCAGTTTAGATGTCGTGACAAGGGTGGCCAAAGGTTCCTCTAATCTCAAGGGGACATTTGTGCGCGCCCTTAAGGAAGCCGCAGAGTCCATTAAAGAGGACTCTATAGTGCTCGCGCAACAAACCCTCACTGGGGAAACGCGGGCGCTGCGCGAGGATAACGAGCGCCTTCGCCGCCAGGTGAGCGACCTTCAGCACCAGATGAAGGAGCTCACAAAGGAAACTCGGGCGGCGAAGACGCTCGGCGTAGAGGAACTCGAGGCCCGAATTATGAGAGCAGTCGGGACTCGCGTTAACGCCCAAATAGAGGGGCTGGAGCCGCGGCTAAATCCCGCGCCGCGACTTCGACCCCCACTTGCGGCGGATACGAAGAAGGCTAGGGCAGTCGAGAGCAGCAGGAACATCTCTGCGGCTCCCACGACCATCCCGGATACTGCGGCCGCGGTAAGAAGAGCAGAGGCCACACCCGGAGAGGATACAGGGAAGAAAAAGAAAAAGAAGAAGAAGAGAGTAACTGAAGTGGCCCCATCCACATCGGCTACTGGACCACTTTCAGTCGTGCCAACGAAAGAAAGCCTCCCTTCTCGGCCGCCGAATCCTGAGGCGGAAGAAAGCGCCTGGGTGAAGGTGACCAGGAAGGGACGCAAAGGGAGACCAAATGCGGAATCGCGTCCGACAACATCGCGTGCGCTTGAAGCGCAAAAGAAGAAGACGAAAGGCGAGGCACGACCAAGGTCACGGCCGGGTAAACGGTCTGAGGCCAAGCAAAAGGCGAGGCCGAAACTCAAGGCCCCCCGGTCCGCAGCTGTCGTCATAACGGTGACCGAAGAGGGGAAAGGCCAAGGGCTGACCTATGCCCAGATCATGAGGGAGGCCAAGGAGAAGGTCGACCTCAGTGGTCTGGGCATAGAGGCGGTGAAGTACCGCCGTGCGGTCACAGGGGCGGCAATTTTGCAGATCCCCGGGGCCGGCAAGGATGCCGCAGCGGACTCCCTGGCGGAGAAGCTTGGCCAAGCGCTGGGCAGAAACGGCGTCAAGGTCGCCAGACCGTTTAAGTCTACGGGCGTCCGGATCTCTGGTCTGGATGATTCCGCGACCGCGGAAGATGTAAGGATGGCTGTCTCCACAAAGGGCGAGTGTTCGTTGGAACAGGTCCGAGTCAGTGGAATCCATCCAGACAGGAGAGGTCTTTTCGCGGCCTGGGTGACCTGCCCGATCACAGCCGCGAAAAAGATCACTGAAGGCAGGCTCCTAATAGGGTGGGTAGTCGCTCATGTGGCGATACAAAAGCCCCGGGATCTGAGATGCTACAGGTGTCTCGAAGGCGGCCACGTCGCCAGCCGCTGCTCGGCCGAAGACCGCAGCCACCTGTGCCTGAGGTGTGGGCAACCAGGCCACAAGGCGGCCGATTGTAGCAATAAGCCCCAGTGCAGCGTGTGTGCCGCACTGGGGAAGAAATCAGACCACCGTTTGGGAGGAACATCGTGTTCGGCCCCCAAACGTAAGGTGTCCAGGAGGGTGTCTCCAACGAAGACACAGCCCCAGCCGAACGGGGCAAGAATGGAGACCGAGGAGGCCGTAAGTGTTTAATATGACCCTACAAATCCTACAAACAAATTTGAATCACTGTGCCAGGGCCCAGGATCTTTTGTTCCAGAGTCTGGCGCAGTGGTCCATCAATGTTGCTATAGTGGCTGAGCCGTACTTGGTTCCGGATAGGAATGACTGGGTCGGTGACAGTGACAACCTCGTCGCTATCGCCGTCTCGGCCAACGTCGGCTCTCCGCTTTTTATCGGTGCAACGCGTCGTGGCAACGGATGCGTCGCCGTCAAACTGGACGGACGGGCCGTGGTGGGGACATATTTTTCCCCCAACCGCCCACTTGACGAGTTCGAACGTTACCTCTCGGAGGTGAGTACACTCGTGCGATGGTGCAGCCCTCTGGAGGTAATAGTGGCGGGAGATCTGAACGCCAAATCCACGTTGTGGGGATGCAGGGAGTCAGACCTAAGAGGCGACCTACTGGTCGAGTGGCTCGCTGCGCACAACTTGGTCCCTGTCAACCGAGGGTCCGAGAACACCTGTGTGCGCATGCTAGGCGGTTCCATCGTGGACGTAACGTTCGCAAGCCCCGTCCTATCGCGCCGTATCGAGAACTGGGAGGTTCTGACCGAGGTGGAGACTCTATCCGACCATCGGTATATCCGGTTTATGGTCGATCTCCCTCGGTCCGCCTCAGTTTCAGGTAGCCTCGCGCGACCACCTCGAGAAGTAGGCCCGAGATGGTCGCGAAAAAACCTGGATAAGGACGCACTCGTCGAGGCGGCACTGGTACAGGCCTGGTGCCCCAAGCCTTCCAACGCGACGGAACAGAGCGAGGTGGAATGGTTCGCTGAAGCGATGTCACACATCAGTGACGTCGCGATGCCGCGTGTCCGTCCACTTCCGCCCCGCGACCGGGTACACTGGTGGTCGCCCGAACTGGCCCAGCTCCGAGCGGCCTGTGTGACAGCCCGCCGTCGGTATACCCGCTACAGAAGAAGGCATCCCTCTTCCCGAGACCCGGACGTAGAAAGCGGCCTCTACGCGGATTACCAGACCGCGAAGGCCGCTCTCAGAAAAGAGATTGGCGCGTCGAAGGAAAGAGCGTGGGAGGAGCTCCTGAACACCTTGGAGCTCGATCCCTGGGGGCGACCGTATAAACTCGTAATGAGTAAGCTTCGCCCCTGGGCCCCACCTCTCACTTCGTCCATGGAGCCGGCTTTCCTCGAAACAGTCGTTTCGACGCTGTTCCCTCCTCCCAACACTTCCACCAGTTGGCGGGGAGAGCCGGCCTCCAGGGAGACAAGTGCACCGGAGGTGACACTAGCGGAGATAAGGGACGCCGCACAGAAGCTCCAAGGCAAAACAACTGCCCCAGGGCCTGATGGCATTCACGGCCGAGTCTGGTGGCTCGCCCTTAAAAATGGATTAGATGACAGGTTCCGGGAGCTAATCTCCGAGCTCTTTCGGAGCGGAAATTTCCCTGCGCAGTGGAAAGTTGGGCAGCTCATCCTACTGCGGAAGGCAGGGAAGCCACCGGATTCCCCCTCGGCCTTTAGGCCTATTGTATTATTGGATGAAGCGGGCAAGCTCTTCGAGCGCATCATCGCTGCCCGTATCAAGCAGCACCTCGCGACAGTCGGTCCGGATCTATCCGACACACAGTTCGGTTTCCGGAACGCAAGGTCTACCATCGACGCTGTCGCGAGGCTGAGAGATGTCTGCGAGGAGTCGACATCGCAGGGAGGTGTGGTCTTGGCAGTTTCGCTCGATATAGCGAACGCCTTTAACACTATTCCATGGGAGGCAATCATGAGTGGACTCCGGCACCACGGCATCCCTGCATACCTCCGCCGGGTGATAGGAGCGTACCTTTCCGACCGGACTATCATCTTTCCGAGTCGGGAAGGTTGGACACGACACAGAGTGAGCTGTGGCGTTCCACAGGGGTCGGTCTTAGGGCCACTCCTGTGGAATATTGGATACGACCGTGTCTTGCGTGGCACGTTGCTGAGTGGCGTCGGCCTAATTTGTTACGCCGATGACACACTGGTCACGGCTAGAGGCCGGACATTTAGGGAGGCGTGCCTGCTGGCGACGGCGGGCGTGGCACAGGTGGTTTCGCGCATCAGGTGCCTCGGGCTACGAGTAGCTCTCGATAAGTCCGAGGCTATCTGCTTTCACGGACCGAGGAAGGCTCCCCCGCCTGGGACAAGAATTGTTGTCGGTGGGGTCCCGATTCCTATCGGGACCACACTCAAATATCTCGGACTCGTCCTAGACCCCAGATGGTCTTTCAAGGCCCACTTTGCGGCACTAGCCCCCAAGCTCACCGCCACGGCTATGGCTTTAAGCCGTATCATGCCGAACGTTGGCGGGCCGAGCGGAGGGTGTCGCCGCCTCTTTGCGGGAATTGTGAAGTCAAGAGCCCTATACGGCTGCCCTATCTGGGCCGACAAGCTCTGTAACATCAATAGAGCGACGCTAAGGCAGTCACAACGCATAGTTGCAATCAGGGTAGCGAGGGCGTACCGCACTGTTTCGTACGACGCAGTGTGTGCCATCGCCGGTCTTGCGCCCTGGCATTTAGAAGCGGCTGCCTTGGCGGAAATTTACTGGAGGAAAACGGCATCCCGGAGGCGTGGCTTCGACCCACCTCCGGAGGTCATTAAAGAATGGCGAGAGAGTAGCCGTTTGGATACTATCACTCGATGGAGAGAAGAGCTCGAGAATCGGAATGTCGGTCGTTGGACTCTGAACGCCATCTGCCCGGTTTTGGAAGAATGGATGAATAGAAAGCGGGGCTCGCTCTCATACCGGCTCGTGCAAGTGCTTTCCGGACACGGATGCTTCGGAAAGTATCTTCACCGTGTCGCCGGGAGGGAAGCGACGCCCGTATGCCATGAATGTGGATATGCCATCGACACTGCAAAACACACAGTGGAGGATTGCCCGGCTTGGGTCGGCCCTAGGTCGGCCCTTGCAACGGTTCTAGGACAAGACTTGTCGCTCCCCAACGTACTTCGTACGATTGTGGGAAGCGACACGGACGGCCCGTGGAACGCCTTCAAAGCGTTCTGTGAGGCCGTCATATCGGACAAGGAGAACGCGGAGCGGCTGAGGGAGACCGATCCCAACGCCGCTCCGCAACGGCTAAGACGACCGGGGCGACGCCGTCGCAACTATGCGCGGCTTCCCCCGTGATACCCGGATTGACATTCTTCACCGGATAGGAGATTGTGTTTGAATATGAACACAGAGGAGAGCCGCTATACAAACGCGGCAATCGCTGCAACAAAGGCATTGGAGCAAGGCTCAGCTGATCCCGGCCTGTTGCAAGCGAAAGGAAGGCGCCCGTCGGTTTTTAGGTTAGGTTAGGTTAGGTTAGGTTCCCCCCCAACCGCAGAGGTCAAACTCTGCGGCACCCTGGGCTTGTCGTGCCGGGGGGGCTCAGTAGCCAGGAGTCGATTGTGCAGGTGGCACCTTCGACTGCCCGGTGAAGCTAACAGGGTCGGACGGTTCGGGCGTGGGGCGTTTTACGCTAGACCGCGCCTAGGAGGGTGGTGTCGTATGGGTCGCTCCGGTACTTTTCTGCTTATCAGAATGGACTGCGAGCGGCTCCTGCGACACCGGAGGTGTGCTCAGCCGGGGCCTTCAGCCCCGGTCGGGCGGTAGAGGAAGAAAACCTCTTTAAAAATAACGGCGGTCGGTCGTAGAGGGAAACAACCTCATTAAAAGTTAGTCTCGGCGGGGGGAGCCCTAGGACCCAGGGCTCCCTTGGTTGGGTTTGCCGGGGCTTTTCGGTCCCGGTCGGAGGGGCGCGAAAGCGCCGTGGAGTGTTTTATATATGTATAGTATGTATTAGTATGTATGTATGGCGGCAGTATGGTGCCGCCCAAGGTGGAGGCCGAAAGGCCTGGCGCGTTCGCGCGCGGAATTATGTATTTTTATGTAAGTACTAGTATGTATTATTATGTATGTATGGCGGCAGTAGGTTGCCGCCACCGGTGGGCCCCTCGGGGCAAGCGCCGGGGCGTCGCGGTGGTATGCTTCGGCGATCCCGTGACGTCTCACTATGGCGCTAGATGGGACCTTGGAGTTTTAGTGGGTAGGGGGCTCGGCTCCGAGTCCACACACCTCCGGCGCCATTGCACCCGTCCCGGCGCTCGAGTGCGTAACTGCATTTCTCCAAGTAAAAAAAAAAAAAAAAAAAAAAAAAAAAAAAAAAAAAAAGGTTAGGTTAGGTTAGGTTAGGTTAGGTTAGGTTTTTTTTTTTTTTTTTTAGGTGGAGAAATCCTCATGGATACCCCGGGAGCTGGGGCTACCGGGGTTATGTGAGACTCCTACTCACTAAAACTCCACCAGGTTTCATCTCTACGCCGGGCGACGGCCGGGGGCATTCGTGCTGAGCACCTGGCCCCGTCTGACCGTCGCAGCGTTGTCTGCGTCAAAAATAGACGCAGACCCTCCTCGCCCTGTTGGGCATGAGAGCGAGCAGAAACCCATAAGGCTCGCTCTCATCCTCGCGGTGGGGGCCTGTGCAATGCGGACGTCTGCCGCCCCAGCGACATTCGTCCGCAGGCCACCCACTACGGCATTGCAGCTTGGTGCAACCACCTACGCTGCCCCATCCTCCTACGCCTCGACGCCTCCGCCAAGGGATCGTCGGTTCTGAGGCGCTGCGCCTCCCTTTTGCGGGACATGACGGTCTCGCAGAATTCCGAGACCGCCGCCCACGCACGCCTGCTGCTCAACATTGCCCGGATGGTGTTGGGCAACGTGAGATCCGTGCCGACCACGGCAATAAGCCGCAGCCGGTCAACTGTCCACGCCGGACATTCCTCCAACGTGTGCTGGGCGGTATCGTCCACCGCCCAGTCACACGAGCGGCACACGGGGCTCGACTCCCTGCACACAATAGTATGCAGGTACCTGTCGAAGCACCCGTGTCCCGACAGCACCTGCGTCAGGTGGAACGTAAGGGAGCCCCATTTCCGCTCGACCCATTTCCGGAGCGACGGCTGGATGCCGGCAATAGCCCAATGTCCAGCCGTCGGCTCAAGGAGCGCTTGTGACCACCCTGTCAGTATCTCCTCGGTGCCCCTCCTCTTCCACCGCTCCAGATCGCTGGGGCGGAACCCTCTTCCGGCGTTGCGCGCCGTGCACCTCTTGTCATACAAGAAGGCAGAGAGTTCCGCCTGGAGCTCCCACGGGGGTGTTCCCGCTAAAGCGCAGGCCGCCTCAAAAGACACAGTGCGGTATGCTCGGATAGCCCTGATTGCCATCACTCGTTGAGGACGTCTCAACAAGGCCCTGTTAGAGGCGTTCAGGGCACCGACCCACACTGGTGCGCCGTACAGCGCCATTGAGGCGACCACGCCGGCGTATAGGCGACGACACGTCGATCCCGGTCCTCCTACATTCGGGAGCAGGCGGGCGAGACCCGCCGCTGCTTGCACCAGCTTTGGGCCCATCCGCCGGAAGTGCTCACCGAAGGTCCATCGAGCGTCGATGGTGAGGCCCAGATATTTAATATGGGGCTCTACTCCTATCCGTACTCCCCCGACAGTGATGTAAGAGTCGGGAGGAGGTCTCCTGCGCGGCCCATGGCAACAGACTGCGCTCGTCTTCTCAAGTGCAACATTGAGCCCCAGCCTTCTGATTCTGGCCACCACCTGAGCTGTTCCAGCAGTGGCCAGGATCGCCGCGTCCCTGTATGTGTCTCCGCGGGCAACTACCAACGTATCGTCGGCATAGCATACTAAGTATAGCCCGCGGAGAAGAGCACCTCGCAGAACGACATCATAACCTATGTTCCACAGGAGTGGACCGAGAACCGACCCCTGTGGAACGCCACGACACACCCTATGACTCATGAGTCGGCCATCCCTGTTCTGATATAGGACAACACGCTCCCGTAGGTAATCTGCAACTAGCCGCTGCAGATACCTGGGCACCCTGTGGAACTCCAGTCCCTCCAGGATGCACCGGAACGGGAGCGTGTTGAAGGCATTGGCGATGTCTAAAGACACCGCCACGACTGTGCCACCACGGGAGGTCGACTCGTTACATAGACCCCAAAACGCATAATCGCGTCTACCGTGGAGCGACCCTCACGAAAGCCGAACTGGCAATCCGCCAGATCCGGACCCACAGTGCGCAGGTGTTTAACGATGCGGGAAGCGACCACCCTCTCAAAACACTTCCCCGCCTCGTCCAGCAACACTATGGGCCGAAACGCCGATGGCGAATTGTCCGACCGGCCACTCTTTTTGGCTAGCACCAGTCTGCCCTCCTTCCAGCACGCTGGAAACTGCCCTGACCGGAGACTGGTATCGAGAAGCGCCCTGAATGGCGACTCCAACGCAGCCTCTAGCGCGAGCACCAGCACTCGAGCATGTACGCCATCCGGCCCTGGGGCAGTCTTCTTGCCACGGAGCTTGTCGATTACGCCGGCATACTCCCCGTCCGAGACGGGCGGAACCTCATGTTCGGTCCCGTCCGAAGCCAAACTCATAGCAGGAGGATTCATTTCTAGCTCTTGAGCGGGGAACAGTGTGGCCACCGTTTCCTGCAGCCGCTGGGGGTCCAGGACTTCCGTAACGGGGACGCCGCGACTGCGCAAGCGATTGCGTATCGCGCGATACGGTCGTCCCCACGGATCCCTGCTAAGGCCCTCCAGCAGCTCCTCCCACGAGCGCCGCTTCGCCGCTCTTATGGCCGCCTGAAGATGTTGTTTGGCGGCCCTGTAGGTATCGCTCAACTGCTGTTCATCGGCCTCTATTCGGACCCTTCTCCGTCTGTACCGGGCCACGGACTTCTTTGCTCTCTTGCAATCGGCGCGGAGAGCGGCGAGTTCCTGCGACCACCAGTAGATGGCCGTGTCTGGCGGAGGTCGCCTCGCGCGAGGCATCGAGGCATCGCAGATGCGAGCCAGTGCCTCGCGGAACCATAGGGCCCTCTCACTTGCGGCCATCGCTGGGGCCGAGTCAGCCTCCCACGCTTGCACAGTCGCGGCTTCAATGGCGACCTCTCGGTTTAAGCGCGTAACCGCCCACCGCGGGAACACGGGTTCCACTCTACCACCGGATACGGAGACGCCACAGATGGAAAATCGGATGTATTGATGATCCGAAAGCGTCTCCGTATCCTCTAAGACCCGCCAGTCCCTTACCCGTCTTGCTGTCCCGGGAGAGGCAAAAGTAAGGTCGACGATTGATTCGCCCTGTGGCCGAACGCAGGTAGGTGCACTGCCTCTGTTGAGCAGGGCCAGGTTCACAGAGGCCGCCCAATCTTCGACTTCGCTGCCACGAGGATCAGTCACCGGGGATCCCCAAGTAGGGGACTTAGCATTAAAGTCCCCGGCGACGATAATTTGCAGCGGAGCAGCGCGCTGGACCGCGCCTCCCAATTCCGCCAAAAAGGCCTCAAATTGAGCGAGGGTCTTATTGGGGGAGAAGTACACTCCTATGAGAGCGTACTCTCCCCACCCCGCAACAATGAAGCCGTCGCCCCGCTCTCGCAGGGCGATTGGGGTCTTCGAGCACCACGCTCCGACCACAGCCACAGAGCCCGACCGGTCTGCGAGCCAATTGTGGCGGTCTGGAACCGTGTAAGGTTCCGCCACAATTGCCACCCCCAACCGCCACTCCGCCATGTGCTGCAGGAGGAGATCCTGAGCAGCGGCGCAGCGATTTAAATTCGCCTGGATGACCGAGCGGGCCGCGTTAGGCATTGTCGACGTTCATTGCCTCCTCGCGGCGCGGCCGCTCAGTCACCAGAACCGCCTTTGGCCCAGCAACCCCTTTCCTCCTCTGACGTTTCGGTGGCGAACACCCTTTGCGACCCATTATATGGTTGGCCGGTTTGCTCGCCGCTGCGCATACTAAGCAATGCGGCACCTCCAGACAGGTCGCCGCTTTATGGCCGACCTTACCGCAGCGATAGCAAGCATCGCCGCGGTCTTCCGCAGCTGTGCAAGCCCCCTTGGTGTGCCCCAGCTGCAGGCACCTAAAGCAGCGGAGAGGGCGGGGCTCAAGCAATTTAATTTGTACAGAGCTCCACCCAATCAGCAGGCGGCCCTCCGTCAAAGCTTTGACCGCGGTCATGGGCACTTGGGCCCAAACCGCCCCGATACCTCTAGAGCCGACCTTGATGCCCCCACTTTTATATGTTCTGTGGGGAGCCTCCTTTGTTGCGAGAGCTCTGAGCACATCCTCGCCGGTTATAGAGTCGTCCAGACCGGTGAGTCGGACGTCCACCGACTTATGTGGCCGGACGACTCTCATTGTTGCTGGGAGGACGCTCTTGATTTGCGCCGCAAGCTGGTCCGCCTTCTCGGCGCTGACTGCCGCAGGCATTTCCAATAGCCGCGCGCCGGTCGCCGTTGTGCGGAACTTGATCCCGCCCTCGATGCCGAGTTCGGCCAGGTTGACCCGGTCCCGCACGTTCTTTAATATGTCGGCGTAGTTCACCTTCCCTTCCGGCGGCGCGGCTATTACTACCGCTTGTGTACGCGGCGGCTTCGCATTTCGTTTCTTTTGGGCTTTTAGGCCCTTTCCCCTTTTGTTTTGGCGGTGGCTTCTTGGCCGCCTTCTTTTTTCTGGCCACTAGTGTCCAGCCAGCCTCTTTGTTGGCCTTTGGGACTGAGGGGGCTGCCACCTGGCTGCCTTCTTTCAAAGGACCCGCACCTTTTGCCTGAGGAGCTTTTACTCCCTTCCCACTGAGACGCGGCTGTTGCTTCGCAGCGGTATTGGCCGCTTTGGCATCCGCCGCCAGTGGTGGACGTACTCGCTCAGGCGGCAAGTTTAGTCGCCCCTCCAATGATTCGATGCGGGCGTTAACCATGTTCCCGATCTGCAGCATGGCCGCCCGCATCCATTCCTCCATATCCAGAGGTCGACCCGGCGTCGCGCCCTGAGGCACCGCAGGGGCGGCGTCGGTCTCCATACGACTCGGTGCGATGGTTGGCCCCGTAGTCGTCTTCATTTCATTTCGGAGCTGCGCGATCTCTTTGCGCAGTTCCGCAACTTCCCCCCTGAGTCGCGCGTTCTCGACAGCGACTCTTCGAGTCTCCTCCGAGATGGTCAGCGAGGATAGCTCTGCTGCCCTTTCTTTTATCGCCGCGACGCTTAAGTTGAAAGTCCTCAGCACCTGCCCTTTGAGGTGCTTGGACTTTGCCGCCGCCTCTGCGATCAGCCCACACTCTGCGTCGATGGCATTGTTCAGTTCTTCGGCCGTTGCACTGCTCATCGGCTGAAGAACCCCTGGACACTCGACTCGCTTTTCTTTGATTGCGGTACGTGTGTCGTATACCTTCTTCTCCAGATTGCTTACTGCCTCTTTGTATTCGGCGTCAGCTCTGGCCCTACTGTGCTCCTGTTTCGCCTTTAAGAAGCCGACCCATTGCCCCGTTGTAGGAGGCCTTCCCCGGCCTCTTTTTTGCTTGGGGACCTCGACCTCCGTCTCCACGCTGGAGTCGGAGTCCCCGTCGCATTTCCTTAGTCCTGAGCGGGATCGCTTGCGAGGTACCCGCTTGCGTCCCACTGTTACGTCGGAATCGGTTGTCGTTTCAGAAAGGAACGACCGTTCCAATACCACCGTTGGTGTGGTTTGGGCGGTTACCGCCTCCGCACCTCCGGAACTGTAGCCCCCTGGCTCAGGCCACCCTTGCGGGCGACCGAATGGCGAAGTTTGCCCCCTCCAGATTCGGTGGGGCAGACGGGGCCCGAAGGCCCCGTGAGGGATTCTCCGGCTATGCCGGTACCCTCCTGGAGTATACGTTCGTTGTTGAGACTTGCCATTATTACGTTTTTTCCTTTTTTAGGGTGAGGTACCCTCCGCTAATGACCGGACACCCTCCGGCCATTCATCCCATCGGCGCGGGAGACCTTGGGATTAGGGTGATTTTTACCGAGGTTTTCTTCCTCCCCATTTCCCTGAAGAACCCCCTTCCCTGGCAGTCGTTAGCCGTCGTCGGCGACTATTCCGCAGAGCGGGCGCCGACGCCGTTTCCAGGGTGCACCACGAGGAGGTGACCGCCTTGCACCCCAGGTTAGGTTAGGTTAGGTTAGGTTAGGTTAGGTTAGGTTAGGTTAGGTTAGGTTAGGTTAGGTTAGGTTAGGTTTTTTTTTTTTTTTTTTTTTTTTTTTTTTTTTTTTAGGTGGAGAAATCCATCATGGATACCCCGGAGCTGGGGCTGCCGGGGTTATGTGAGACTCCTACTCACCAAAACTCCACCAGGTTTCGTCTCTACGCCGGGCGACGGCCGGGGGCATTCGTGCTGGGCACCTGGCCCCGTCTGACCGTCGCAGCGTTGTCTGCGTCAAAGGTGGACGCAGACCCTCCTCGCCCTGTTGGGCATGAGAGCGAGCAGAAACCCGTAGGCTCGCTCTCATCCTCGCGGTGGGGGCCTGTGCAATGCGGACTCCTGTCGCCCCAGCGACATTCGTCCGCAGGCCACCCACTACGGCATCGCAGCTTGGTGCAACCACCTACGCTGCCTCATCCTCCTACGCCTCGACGCCTCCGCCAAGGGATCGTCGGTTCTGAGGCGCTGCGCCTCCCTTTTGCGGGACATGACGGTCTCGCAAAACTCGGAGACCGCCGTCCACGCACTCCTACTATCCAACATTGCCCGGATGGTAGTGGGCAATGTGAGGTCCGTCCCAACTACGGCAATAAGCCGCAGCCTCTCCACGGTCCACGCCGGACACTCTTCTAACGTGTGCTGGGCGGTGTCATCTACCCCCAGTCACACGACCGGCACACGGGGCTCGACTCCCTGCACACAATAGTATGCAGGTACCTGTCGAAGCACCCGTGTCCCGATAGCACCTGCGTTAGGTGGTAGGATAGGGAGCCCGATTTGCGCTCGACCCATTTCCGGAGCGACGGCTGGATGCCGGCAATGGCCCAATGTCCAGCCGTCGGCTCAAGGAGTGATTGCGACCACCTCGCCATCATGGCCGCACTGCCGCTCCTTCTCCATCTCTCCAGATCCGCAGGACAGTATCGCCTGCCCGTGTCACGCATCTCGCCCCTTTTCCTGTACAGGAAATCTGAGAGCTCTGCCTGGAGCTCCCAAGGAGGGGTGCCCGCTAGAGCACAGGCCGCCTCGAAAGATATGGTGCGGTATCCCCGGATGGCCCTGATCGCCATGACCCTCTGAGGTCTTCTCAGAAGGGATCTATTAATGGGATTCAGGGCATCCAACCACACTGGGGCACCATAAAGAGCCATCGAGGCGACCACGTTGGCGTACAGACGCCGACACGCCGACCCCGGTCCTCCGACATTCGGGAGCAGGCGGGCGAGACCCGCCGCTGTTTGCACCAGCTTGGGTCCCATCCGCCTGAAATGCTCGCCGAAGCTCCACCGACTGTCGAGTGTCAGGCCCAGGTATTTAATGTGGGCTTCCACCTCGATCCGCACCCCCCCAACAGTGATGTTAGCGTCGGGGGGAGGTCTCCTGCGAGGCGCATGGAAACATATGGCGCTGGTTTTATCCAGCGCCACGCTCAGGCCCAGTCTTCTGATTCTGGCCACCACCTGAGCTGTTCCAGCGGTGGCCAGAATCGCCGCGTCCCTATAAGTATCTCCGCGGGCAACTACCAGAGTGTCATCAGCGTAACACACCAGGTAGAGCCCGCGAAGAAGTGCACCGCGAAGCACCGCGTCATACCCTATGTTCCACAGGAGCGGACCGAGGACCGACCCCTGTGGAACTCCTCGCTCCACTCTGTGGGAGACTAGGCGGCCTTCTCTGTCCACATATTGGACGACACGCCCCCGTAGGTAGTCTGCCGCTAGGCGCTGCAGATATCCGGGCACCCTGTGGAACTTCAGTCCTTCCAGGATGCACCGGAACGGGAGCGTGTTGAACGCGTTGGCGATGTCTAACGACACCGCCACCACTGAGCCTCCTCTGGAGGTCGTCTCGGCAGAGAGGGCCTTGACGCTCATGATCGCGTCCACCGTTGAGCGACCCTCCCTGAAGCCGAACTGGCAGTCCGACAAATTTGGACCCATAGTGCGCAGGTGTTCCGAGATGCGGGAAGCGACTACTCTCTCGAAGCACTTTCCCGCCTCGTCCAGCAGCACTATGGGTCGGAAAGCCGACGGTGATTCGTCTGACCGGCCACTCTTCTTGGCGAGCACCAGCCTGCCCTCTTTCCAGCATGCTGGGAACTGCCCTGACTGGAGGCTGGTATCCAGGAGCGCCCTGTATGGCGACTCCAACCCTGCCTCCAGCGCAAGCACAAGCACACGGGCTTGCACGCCGTCCGGCCCTGGGGCAGTCTTTTTGCCCCGGAGTCTCCCAATTATTCCGGCGTATTCCCCGTCCGAGACGGGCGGGGCCTCATGGTTGGTGACGTCCAAGGCCAAACCCACCGCTGGAGGAGTCCTCTCCGGCTCCTGAGGAGGAAAAAGTACCGCCACCATTTCCTGTAGCTGCTGGGGGTCCAGGGTTTCCGTGACCGGGACGCCGTGATTGCGCAAGCGATTGCGAATCGCGCGATACGGTCGTCCCCACGGATCCCTACTAAGCCCCTCCAGCAGCTCCTCCCATGAGCGCCGCTTCGCAGCTCTTATCGCTGCCTGGAGCTCTTGCTTAGCGGCCCTATACGTGTCGCCAAGCCTTCGCTCGTCCTCCATCGTGCGGTTTCTTCTGCGCCGGTATCGCGCCACCGACTTCTTGGCGCGCTTGCACGCCGCCCGTAGTGCTGCCAGCTCTTGCGACCACCAGTACATGGCCGTGTCTGGCGGAGGTCGCCTGGCGCGAGGCATCGAGGCATCGCAGATGCGAGCCAGTGCCTCACGAAACCAAAGGGCCCTCTCGCTCACGGCCAGCACTGGGGCCGAATCGGCCTCCCACGCCTGCACAATCGCTGCCTCGGTAGCGACCTCGCGATTGAGGCGCGTTATCGCCCACCGCGGAAATGGAGAGGCTATTCCAGCACCGGAGACGGAGACGCTGCAGATGGAGAATCGGATATATTGGTGATCCGAGAGCGTCTCCGTCTCTACTAGGACCTGCCAGTCCCTAATTCGGGTTGCTGTCGCAGGGGAAGCAAAAGTGAGGTCCACTATGGACTCCCCCTGCGGCCGAACACAGGTCGGTGCACTGCCTCTGTTAAGCAGGACCAGGTTCACAGAGGCCGCCCAATCCTCGACTTCGCTGCCGCGAGGATCAGTCACCGGGGATCCCCAGGTAGAGGACTTAGCATTAAAGTCCCCGGCGACGATAATTTGCAGCGGGGCAGCGCGCTGGACCGCGCCTCCCAGTTCTGCCAAGAAGGCCTCAAATTGTGCGAGGGTCTTATTGGGGGAGAAGTAGACACCTATGAGGGCGTACTCTCCCCACCCCGCAACAACAAACCCATCGCCTCGCTCTCGCAGGACGATTGGGGCCTTCGAGGACCAAGCTCCTACCAAAGCCACAGTGCCGGATAAGTCTGCTAGCCAATTGTGGCGGTCCGGAACCGTGTAGGGTTCCGCCACAATTGCCACCCCCAACCGCCACTCCGCCATGTGCTGCAGGAGAAGGTCCTGAGCAGCGGCGCTGTGGTTTACGTTCACCTGGAGAACTGAGCGGGCCGCGTTAGGCATTTTCTACTGCCATCGGTTCCTCGCGGGACGCCCGCTCAGCCACCGGAGCCGCCTTCGGCCCAGCACCTCTTTTCCCTCTCTGCCGTCGGGGGGGCAAGCACCCTTTGCCACCCACCGCATGCTTAGCAGGCTTGCCCGCCGCGGCACACACCACGCAATGCAGCGCCTCTGAGCAGGCTCCCGCTTTGTGGCCGTCCTTCCCGCAGCGGTAGCATGCGCTCCCGCGGTCCTCCGAAGCCTTGCACGCCGCCTTGGTGTGCCCCAGCTGCAGGCACCTAAAGCAGCGGAGAGGGCGGGGCTCGAGCAGCTTGACCTGCACCGAGCTCCACCCGATCAGCAAACGGCCCGCTGTTAGGACCTTGGCTGCCGACATCGGTACTTGGGCCCAAGCCACCCCGCTACCGCCAGAGCCGACCTTGATGTCGCCCACCTTGATATGGCTTAGGGGCAGGCTCCTTTGCTGCCAGCGCCCTGAGCACATCCTCGCCGGTGATAGAGTCGTCCAGACCGGTGAGTCGGACGTCTACCGACTTGTGTGGCCGGACGACTCTCATTGTCTCCGGAAGGACGCTCTTAATGTGCGCCGCTAGCTGGTCCGCCTTCTCGGCGCTCACAGCGGCGGGCATTTCCAGCAGCCGCGCGCCCGTCACCGTCGTTCGGAACTTGAACCCGCCCTCGATGCCGAGTTCGGACAGGTTCACTCGGTCCCGCACGTTTTTGAGGATGCTGGCGTAGTCTGCCTTTTCCTCCGGCGGCGCGGCTATCACAACCGCCTGAGTGCGCGGTGGTTTCGCCGCTCGTGGCTTGCCCTTCTTGGGACCCTTGCCCTTCTTTGTCTTCGGCGGCGGCTGGGCGGCCGGTTTTCGGGCAGCCCGCTTCTTTTTCCTGCCGGTGACTAAGGTCCAGGCCTCATCACCGGCATTAGCAGCTGGAAGTGCTGCTGGCTCAGCTCTTTTGGCACCCTTCTTTATAGGACGCGCAGCTTTTTTCCCGCTCTCGGTTTCTTTTGGCAGCGTAGGCTGCTTAGCCAATGTTTTTGCCGCCCTAGCATCGGCGGCCAGCGGCGGACGTACTCGCTCGGGAGGCAAGCATAGTCTCGCCTCCAAAGACTCGATGCGGGCGTTTACCATGTTGCCTATTTGCAGCATGGCCGCCCGCATCCACTCCTCTCTCTCTGCCGGTGGAACCGGCCTCGCGCTTGAACTCGGCGCAGGAGCTATCGCGGTCTCCATAGGAGTCGGTGCGGCAGAGACAGTCGCCCGCACTTCCGCCCGGAGCTGCGCAATCTCCTGGCGCAGTTCCGCCACTTCCCCTTTGAGCCGAGCATTCTCTCGGAACACCCGTCTCGTTTCCTCCGTTGAGGTCAGAGAGGCCAGTTCTGCTGCCCTTTCCTTTATGGACGCGACACTTTGTTTAAATGTCCGCAGAATCTGGCCTTTCAGGTGGGAAGACTTCCCAGCTGCCTCCGCAATAAGCCCGCACTCCGCCTCGATGGCGTTGTGCAGCTCTTCCGATGTCGCGCTAGTGAGCGGCAGCTCTTCGCGCGGGCACTCAACGCGCTTGCCCTGGACCGCAATCCGCGTAGCGTACGCCTTCTTTTCGAGGTTTTTCACGGCCTCTTCGTATTCCACGGCGGCCTTCTTTTTAGCCAGGTCCTGTTTGGCCTTAAGAAAGCCAACCCACTGTCCCGTGGTTGGAGGCCTTCCCCGGCCTCTCTTTTGCTTGGGGACCTCTACTTCGGTCTCCAAGCTCGTGTCGGACTCGCCGTCGCTCGTCCTCATCCTCGAGCGGGACCGCTTGCGTGGTCCCCGCTCACCTCTCTGCGTAGCGTCCGAGTCGGTGGTCTCCGACAAGAACGAACGCTCCTCTACCATTGTAGCCTCGCTACAACCTGCCGTTGGTGCGGTCTGGGCGGGTACCGCCTCCGCACCTCCGGAACTAAAGCCCCTGGCTCAGGTCACCCTTGCGGGCGACCGAATGGCGAAGTTTGACCCCTCCAGATTCGGTGGGGCAGACGAGGCCCGAAGGCCCCGTGAGGGATTCTCCGGCTAGGCCGGTACCCTCCTGGAGTATAATATCGCTTTTGTAACTTGCCATTTTTGTTTTACTTCCTTTTTTACAGGGTGAGGTCCCCTCCGCTAGTGGCCGGACACCCTCCGGCCATTCAACCTGTCGGCACGGGAGACCTTAGGTTTAGGGTGATTTTTACCGAGGTTTTCTTCCTCCCCATTTCCCCTGAAGAACACCCCCATACCCCTGGCAGTCGTTAGCCGTCGTCGGCGACTATTCCGCAGAGCGGGCGCCGACGCCGTTTCCAGGGTGCACCACGAGGAGGTGACCGCCTTGCACCCCGGGTTAGGTTAGGTTAGGTTAGGTTAGGTTAGGTTAGGTTAGGTTAGGTTAGGTTAGGTTAGGTTAGGTTAGGTTAGGTTAGGTTTTTTTTTTTTTTTTTTTTTAGGTGGAGAAATCCTCATGGATACCCCGGAGCTGGGGCTGCCGGGGTTATGTGAGACTCCTACTCACTAAAACTCCACCAGGTTTCATCTCTACGCCGGGCGACGGCCGGGGGCATTCGTGCTGAGCACTTGACCCCGTCTGACCGTCGCAGCGTTGTCTGCGTCAAGACTGGACGCAGACCCTTCTCGCCCTGTTGGGCATGAGAGCGAGCAGAAACCCATAAGGCTCGCTCTCATCCTCGCGGTGGGCCTGTGCAATGCGGACTCCTGTCGCCCCAGCGACATTCGTCCGCAGGCCACCCTTACGGCAGCGCAGCTCGGTGCCACCACCTCCTACGCTGCCCGGTCCTCCAACGCCGCGACGCCTCCGCCAGGGGATCGTCGTCTCTAAGGCGTTGGGCCTCTCTTTTACGGGACATGACGGCCTCGCAAAACTCCGAGACCGCCGTCCACGCACTCCTACTATCCAACATTGCCCGGATGGTAGTGGGCAATGTGAGGTCCGTGCCAACTACGGCAACAAGCCGTAACCTCTCCATCGTCCATGCTGGACATTCTTCCAAGGTGTGCTGGGCGGTGTCGTCCACCCCCCAGTCACACGACCGGCACACGGGGCTCGACTCTCTGCACACAATAGTGTGCAGGTACCTGTCGAAGCACCCGTGTCCTGATAGCACTTGCGTCAGGTGGAACGTCAGGGAGCCCCATTTTCGCTCGACCCATTTCCGGAGCGACGGCTGGATGCCGGCAATAGCCCAATGTCCAGCCGTCGGCTCAAGGAGCGCTTGCGACCACTCTGTCAGCAGCTCTTCTGTGCCCCTCCTCCTCCACCGCTCCAGGTCACTGGGGCGGAACCCTCTTCCGGCGCTGCGCGCCTCACACCTCTTTCTATACAATGAGGCGGAGAGTTCCGCCTGAAGCTCCCAAGGGGGGGTGCCTGCTAAGGCACAAGCTGCCTCGAACCCGATGGTGCGGTACCCTCGGATTGCCCTGATCGCCATGACTCGCTGAGGGCGCCTCAGCAGAGCCCTGTTACTGGCGTTCAGGGCACCGACCCACACTGGTGCGCCATACAGCGCCATCGACGCCACCACGCCGGCGTAAAGGCGCCGACACGTCGACCCCGGTCCTCCGACGTTCGGGAGCAGGCGGGCGAGACCCGCCGCTGCTTGCACCAGCTTGGGTCCCATCCGCCGGAAGTGCTCTCCGAAGGTCCATCGAGCGTCAATTGTGAGACCCAGATATTTCAAGTGGGGCTTCACATCGATCCGCACTCCCCCGACAGTGATGTGAGAGTCGGGAGGAGGCCTCCTGCGCGGCCCGTGAAAACACACGGCGCTGGTTTTATCCAGCGCCACGCTCAAGCCCAATCTTCTGATTCTGGCCACCACCTGAGCTGTTCCAGCGGTGGCCAGAATCGCCGCGTCCCTGAATGATTCCCCGCGGGCAACTACCAACGTGTCATCGGCATAGCACACGAGGTAGAGCCCGCGAAGGAGTGCACCGCGGAGTACAGCGTTGTACCCTATGTTCCACAGGAGTGGACCAAGAACCGACCCCTGTGGAACTCCTCTCTCCACTCTATGGGAGACAATACGCCCGTCTCTGTCCATATACTGGACTACACGCCCCCGTAGGTAGTCTGCAACCACCCGCTGCAGATACCTGGGCACCCTGTGGGATTCTAGTCCGTCCAGGATGCACCGGAACGGGAGCGTGTTAAATGCGTTGGCGATGTCTAGAGACACCGCCACGACTGCGCCACCCCGTGAGGTCGACTCGGCGGAGAGGGCCTTCACGCTCATTATGGCGTCAATGGTGGAGCGGCCCTCTCTGAATCCATACTGGCAGTCTGCCAGATCTGGGCCCACAGTGCTCAAGTGCTTTGTGATGCGGGAAGCCACCACTCGCTCGAAGCACTTCCCTGCCTCGTCCAGCAGCACTATGGGCCGAAAAGCCGACGGCGAATCGTCGGACCGGCCACTCTTCCGCGCAAGCACCAGCCTGCCCTCCTTCCAGCATGCTGGAAACTGCCCCGAACTTAGGCACGAGTTCAGGAGTGCCCTGTAGAGGGAACCCAGTGCAGCTTCCAGTGCTATCACCAGCGTGCGAGCATGGACACCATCCGGCCCTGGGGCGGTTTTCTTTCCGCGGAGCCTTTCCAGGATGGTATCATATTCCCCATCGGAGACCGACGGAGCCTCAGCACCAGCCTCATCCGAAGCTAGATTTCGGGCAGGCAGTGCCACCTCCGATTCTCGAGCAGGAAAAAGCGCCGAAACCGTATCCTGCAGCTGCTGAGGGTCTAGGGTTTCCGTGACCGGGACGCCGTGACTGCGCAGGCGGTTGCGGATCGCGCGATACGGTCGTCCCCACGGATCCCTACTGAGCCCCTCGAGCAGCTCCTCCCACGAGCGCCGCTTCGCCGCTCTTATGGCCGCCTGAAGATGATGTTTGGCGGCCTTATATGCGTCGCTGAGCCGCCGCTCATCCTCTCCTACCCGCACTCTCCTCCTGCGGTATCGGGCCACGGACTTCTTGGCCCGCTTGCAGTCCGCGCGAAGGGTATTGAGCTCTTGCGACCACCAGTACATGGCCGTGTTTGGCGGAGGTCTCCTGGCGCGAGGCATCGAGGCATCGCAGACGCGAGCCAGTGCCTCGCGAAACCAAAGGGCCCTCTCGCTCACGGCCAGTACTGGGGCCGAGTCAGCCTCCCAGGCCTGCACAATTGCGGCTTCGGCAGCGACCTCGCGATCAAGACGCGTTACCGCCCACCGCGGAAACCCAGAGGTCACTCCGGCACCAGAGACGGAGACGCCACAGATGGAAAATCGGATATATTGGTGGTCCGAAAGCGTCTCCGTCTCTATTAGGACCTGCCAGTCCCGAATTCGGGTTGCTGTTGCAGGGGAAGCAAAAGTGAGGTCCACTATGGACTCCCCCTGCGGCCGAACACAGGTCGGTGTACTGCCTCTGTTGAGCAGGACCAGGTTCACAGAGGCCGCCCAATCCTCGACTTCGCTGCCACGAGGATCAGTCACCGGGGATCCCCAGGTAGAGGACTTAGCATTAAAGTCCCCGGCGACGATAATTTGCAGCGGAGCAGCGCGCTGGACCGCGCCTCCCAGTTCCGCCAGGAAGACCTCAAATTGTGCGAGGGTCTTATTGGGGGAGAAGTAGACACCTATGAGGGCATACTCTCCCCACCCCGCAACAACAAACCCATCGCCTCGCTCTCGCAAGACGATTGGGGTCTTCGAGGACCATGCTCCTACCAAGGCCACAGTGCCAGACAGGTCTGCGAGCCAATTGTGGCGGTCCGGAACCGTGTAGGGTTCCGCCACAATTGCCACCCCCAACCGCCACTCCGCCATGTGCTGCAGAAGGAGATCCTGGGCAGCGGCACAGCGGTTCAGATTCGCCTGCATGACTGAGCGGGTCGCGCTAGGCATTTTCTACCGCCATTGGTTCCTCGCGGTGCGTCCGCTCAGTCACCGGAGCCGCCTTCGGCCCAGAAACTCCTTTCCTCCTCCTCCGTGTTGGGGGCAAGCACCCCTTACCACCCACGCGATGCTTGGCTGGTTTGCCCGCTGCGGCACACACCACACAATGCGGCGACTCTGTGCAGGCCGTCGCTTTGTGGCCGGCCTTTCCGCAGCGGTAGCAAACATTCTCGCGATCCTCCGCAGCCGTGCAGGTCGCCTTAGTGTGCCCAAGATGCAGGCACCTGAAGCAGCGGAGAGGTCGGGGCTCGAGCAGTTTCACCCGAACAGAGCTCCATCCTATTAGTAGACGGCCCTCCGTAATCTGCTTGGCCGAGGCCAGCGGCACTTGGGCCCAGACCGTCCCAATGCCTCCCGAACCGACTTTAATGTCGCCTACCTTTACATTGTCCAAAGGGCAGGAGCCTTTTGTTGCAAGAGCCCTCCGCACCTCCTCTCCGGTTATGGAGTCATCCATCCCTGAAAGTCGGACGTCCACCGTCTTGTGTGGGCGTAAGACTTTTAACGTCTCCGGCAGAACGCTCCTTATTTGGGCAGCAAGCATGTCTGCCTTTTCTGCGCTCACCGACGCCGGCATTTCTAGTAGCCGCGCGCCAGTCGCCGTTGTGCGGAACTTGAATCCGCCCTCGAAGCCCAACTCGGCCAGATTCACTTTGTTCCGCACGTTCTGCAGAACCTCGGCATAGTTCGGCTTTTCTTCTGGCGACGCGGCGATCACCACTGCCTGATTGCGTGGAGCCTTCACCACACGCTTAGACTTGGGCTTTTTGGGTCTTTTGCCCTTTTTAGTCTTCGGCGTTGGTTGCGCAGCCGGTTTAGACGCCGCCTTCTTCTTCTTTTTCTTAGAGGTTACCTCAGTCCATGTCTCCTCGCCAGTATTTGAGACTGGAACAGTGGCAACCTCCAAGCCTTGGGCGCCCTTTTTCGTAGGGTGCGCAGCTTCCTTTCCGCTCGTGGTCTTCCTTTGCGAGCGCTGGACCGCTGGATTGGCCACTCTAGAATCGGCGGCCAGTGGCGGACGCACTCGCTCCGGAGGCAAGCTGAGTCTTGCCTCCAAAGACTCGATGCGGGCGTTGACCATGGTGCCTATCTCCAACATGGCCGCCCGCATCCACTCCTCTCTATCTCCTAGCACTGATTTCGATCTCACTGGAGGAGCCACCGCAGTCTCCATCGGGGTCGATGGTGCGGCAGGGATTGACGCCCGCACTTCCGCCCGGAGCTGCGCTATTTCTTGGCGCAGTTCCGCCACCTCCCCCCTGAGCCGCGCGTTCTCCTTCGAGACACGCCTCGTTTCTTCCGTTGAAGTCAGTGAGGCCAGTTCTGCGGCCCTTTCCTTGATGGAAGCGACACTCAGTTTGAATGTCCGCAGAATCTGGCCCTTCAGGTGGGAAGACTTCCCCGCTGCCTCCGCTATGAGCCCGCACTCTGCCTCGATGGCATTGTGCAGCTCCTCCGAAGTAGCGCAAGTGAGCGGCTGCTCCTCGCGCGGGCACTCAGTGCGCTTTCCCTGGACCGCAATTCGTGTGGAGTACGCCTTCTTCTCGAGGTTTTTCACGGCCTCCTCATATTCCGTGGCCGCCTTTTGTTTCGTCAGGTCCTGTTTGGCTTTTAGGAAGCCAACCCATTTGCCAGTAGTCGGAGGTCTTCCCCGGCCTCTTTTTTGCTTGGGGACCTCGACTTCTGTCTCCATGCTTGTGTCGGACTCGCCGTCACTGGTTCTTATCCTTGAGCGGGATCGCTTGCGGGGTCCCCGCTCACTTCTCTGCGTAGCGTCCGAGTCGGTGGTTTCCGACAGGAACGAACGCTCCTCTACAATTGTAGCACTGCTACGACCTGCCGTTGGTGTGGTCTGGGCGGATACCGCCTCCACACCCCCGGAACTATAGCCCCCCTGGCTCAGGCCGCCCTTGCGGGCGACCGAATGGCGAAGTTTGCCCCCTCCAGATTCGGTGGGGCAGACGAGGCCCGAAGGCCCCGTGAGGGATTCTCCGGCTATGCCGGTACCCTCCTGGAGTATATGTACGCTTTTATAACTTGCCATTTTCTTTTATTTCCTTTTTTAGGGTGAGGTCACCTCCGCTAATGACCGGACACCCTCCGGCCATTCATCCCATCGGCGCGGGAGACCTTGGGATTAGGGTGATTTTTACCGAGGTTTTCTTCCTCCCCATTTCCCCTGAAGAAACCCCCTACCCTGGCAGTCGTTAGCCGTCGTCGGCGACTATTCCGCAGAGCGGGCGCCGACGCCGTTTCCAGGGTGCACCACGAGGAGGTGACCGCCTTGCACCCCAGGTTTTTTTTTTTTTTTTTTTTTTTTTTTTTTTAGGTGGAGAAATCCTCATGGATACCCTGGAGCTGGGGCTGCCAGGGTTATGTGAGACTCCTACTCACTAAAACTCCACCAGGTTTCATCTCTACGCCGGGCGACGGCCGGGGGCATTCGTGCTGAGCACTTGACCCCGTCTGGCCGTCGCAGCGTTGTCTGCGTCAACAATGGACGCAGACCCTCCTCGCCCTGTTGGGCATGAGAGCGAGCAGAAACCCATAAGGCTCGCTCTCATCCTCGCGGGGGCCTGTGCAATGCGGACTCCTGTCACCCCAGCGACATTCGTCCGCAGGCCACCCACTACGGCAGCGTAGCTCGGTGCCACCACCTCCTACGCTGCCCCGTCCTCCAACGCCGCGACGCCTCCGCCAGGGGATCGTCGTCTCTAAGGCGTTGGGCCTCTCTCTTGCGTGACATGACTGTCTCGGAGAACTCCGAGACCGCCGCCCACGCACGCCTGCTGCTCAACATTGCCCGGATGGTCTCGGGCAATGTCAAGTCCACTCCAACGACAGCCATTAGGCGTAGCCTATCCGCCGTCCACGCCGGACACTCTTCTAGCGTGTGCTGGGCGGTATCATCTACCCCCCAGTCACACGAACGGCACACGGGGCTCGACTCTCTGCACACAATAGTATGCAGGTACCTGTCGAAGCACCCGTGTCCCGATAGCACCTGTGTCAAGTGGTACGTAGGGGAGCCTGTTTCGCGCTCGACCCATTTCTTCAGTGACGGCTGGATGCCGGCAATAGTCCAGTGTCCAGCCGTCGGCTCCAGGAGATGTTGCGACCACCTGGTCAATACCTCCTCGGTGCCCCTTCTCCTCCACCGCTCCAGGTCACTGGGGCGGAGCCTTCTTCCGGCGTTACGCGCCTCGCACCTCTTATTGTATAATGAGGCGGAGAGTTCCGCCTGGAGCTCCCACGGGGGGTACCTGCCAAGGCACATGCCGCCTCGAAGGACACGGTGCGGTATCCTCGGATCGCCCTGATCGCCATGACTCGCTGAGGGCGTCTCAGCAGAGCCCTGTTACTGGCGGTCAGGGCACCGACCCACACCGGCGCGCCATACAGCGCCATCGAGGCCACCACGCCAGCGTAAAGGCGCCGACACGTCGACCCCGGGCCACCGACATTCGGGAGCAGGCGAGCGAGCCCAGCCGCTGCTTGAACCAGCTTTGGGCCCATCCGCCGGAAGTGCTCACCGAAGCTCCACCGGCTGTCGAGCGTGAGGCCCAAGTACTTAAGATGGGCTTCCACCCCGATCCGCACACCCCCAACTGTGATGTTAGCGTTGGGGGGTGGTCTTCTACGTGGCCCATGAAAGCATATGGCGCTGGTTTTGTCCAGCGCCACATTGAGCCCTAACCTTCTGATTCTGGCCACCACCTGAGCTGTTCCAGCAGTGGCCAGAATCGCCGCGTCCCTGAACGAGTCTCCGCGGGCAACTACCAGAGTGTCGTCAGCGTAGCACACCAGGTAGAGCCCGCGAAGGAGTGCACCACGAAGCACCACATCATAACCGATGTTCCACAGGAGCGGGCCAAGAACCGACCCCTGTGGAACTCCCCGACTCACTGGATGCCTGATAAGGTCACCCGCCCTATTTTGATATAGGACAACACGCTCCCGCAGGTAGTCCGCAACTAGACGCTGCAGATACCTGGGCACCCTGTGGAACACTAGTCCGTCCAGGATGCACCAGAACGGGAGCGTGTTGAATGCATTGGCGATGTCTAAAGACACCGCCACTACAGTGTCACCTCGGGAGGTCGACTCGGCAGAGAGGGCCTTGACGCACATGATTGCGTCGATGGTGGAGCGGCCCTCTCTGAATCCGTATTGACAATCCGCCAAATCCGGACCCACAGTGCGCAGGTGTTCAACTATGCGGGAAGCGACCACCCTCTCAAAGCACTTCCCCGCCTCGTCCAGCAGCACTATGGGCCGGAACGCCGATGACGAATTGTCCGTGCGGCCCTTCTTCCTGGCAAGCACCAGCCTGCCTTGCTTCCAGGTTGACGGAAACTCTGCCGTTCGGAGGCTGGTGTCCAGGAGCGCCCGGTATGGCGTCTCCAACGCAGTCTCCAGCGCCAGAGCTAGTACCCGGGCGTGAACCCCGTCGGGTCCAGGGGCAGTCTTCTTAGCCCGAAGCCTTTCGACTATGCCCGCAAACTCTCCGTCGGAGACTGGCGGGGCCTCAAAGGCGTCTTCGGCCGCTGACACGCTGGCATCAGGTGGGATCGTTCTTTCCTCCTCTGCTGGAAATAGCGCAGCCACCGTCTCCTGCAGCTGCTGAGGGTCCAGGGCTTCCGTGACCGGGACGCCGTAACTGCGCAGGCGACTGCGAATCGCGCGGTACGGTCGTCCCCACGGGTCCCTACTGAGCCCCTCCAACAGCTCCTCCCACGAACGTCTCTTTGCTGCCCTTATGGCCGCCTGAAGATCTTGTTTGGCGGCCTTGTAGACATCGCCGAGTCTACGCTCGTCCTCCGCCAACCGAACTCTTCTTCGACGGTATCGAGCCACCGACTTCTTTGCCCTCTTGCAGGCTTCCCGGAGAGCGGCGAGTTCCTGCGACCACCAGTACATGGCCGTGTCTGGTGGAGGTCGCCTGGCGCGAGGCATCGAGGCATCGCAGATGCGAGCCAGTGCCTCGCGAAACCAAAGGGCCCTTTCACTCACGGCCAGTACTGGCGCCGAGTCGGCTTCCCACGCCTGAACTACTGAAGCCTCAGCGGCTACTTGCCTGTTCAACCGCGTTATTGCCCATCGCGGGAACACGGGGGCAGTACCACCACTGGAGACGGAGACGCCGCAGATGGAGAATCGGATATATTGATGATCCGAAAGCGTCTCCGTCTCCGCCAAGACCTGCCAGTCTCGTATCCGCCTTGCCGTCGCAGGAGACGCAAATGTGAGGTCCACGATGGACTCCCCCTGCGGACGGACGCAGGTCGGCACGCTACCTCTATTGAGGACCGTCAGGTTTAAAGATGCCGCCCAATCTTCCACCTCACTTCCGCGTGGGTCCGTCACCGGGGATCCCCAGGCAGAGGACTTAGCATTAAAGTCCCCGGCGACGATAACCTGCAGCGGAGCAGCGCGCTGGACCGCGCCTCCGAGTTCTGCTAAGAAGGCCTCGAATTGGGCGAGGGTCTTATTGGGGGAGAAGTACACTCCAACAAGAGCGTACCCTCCCCACCCCGCTACCACAAAGCCATCTCCACGCTCACGCAGGACAAGCGGGGTCTCTGCGGACCACGCTCCGACCACGGCCACTAAGCCCGACCGGTCTGCGATCCAATTGTGGCGGTCTGGAACCGTATAGGGTTCCGCCACAACTGCCACACCCAACCGCCACTCCGCCATGTGCTGCAGGAGAAGGTCCTGAGCAGCGGCACAGTGGTTTACGTTCACCTGGAGAACTGAGCGGGCCGCGTTAGGCATTTTCTACTGCCATCGGTTCCTCGCGGGACGCCCGCTCAGCCACCGGAGCCGCCTTCGGCCCAGCACCTCTATTCCCTCTCTGCCGTCGGGGGGGCAAGCACCCTTTGCCACCCACCGCATGCTTAGCAGGCTTGCCCGCCGCGGCACACACCACGCAATGCGGCGCCTCTGAGCAGGCTCCCGCTTTGTGGCCGTCCTTCCCGCAGCGGTAGCATGCGCTCCCGCGGTCCTCCGAAGCCTTGCACGCCGCCTTGGTGTGCCCCAGCTGCAGGCACCTAAAGCAGCGGAGAGGGCGGGGCTCCAGCAGCTTGACCTGCACCGAGCTCCACCCAATCAGCAGACGGCCCGCTGTTAAGGCCTTGGCTGCCGCCATCGGTATTTGGGCCCAAGCCGCCCCAATACCCCCAGGACCGATCTTAATGTCGCCCACCTTAATATGGCTTAGGGGCAGGCTCCTTTGCCGCCAGCGCCCTGAGCACATCCTCGCCGGTGATGGAGTCGTCCAGACCGGTGAGTCGGACGTCTACCGACTTATGTGGCCGGACGACTCTCATTGTTTCCGGAATGACGCTCTTAATGTGCGCCGCTAACTGGTCCGCCTTCTCGGCGCTCACAGCAGCGGGCATTTCTAACAGCCGCGCGCCGGTCGCCGTCGTGCGGAACTTGAACCCGCCCTCAATACCGAGTTCGGACAGGTTCACCCGGTCCCGCACGTTCTTGAGGATGCTGGCGTAGTCTGCCTTTTCCTCCGGCGGCGCGGCTATTACGACCGCCTGAGTACGCGGTGGTTTTGCCCTGCGCTTGGCCTTGGGCTTCTTAGGCTTCTTGGGCCCCTTCCTTTCCCTCGTTTTCGGCAGCGGCTGGGCTGCCGGTTTTGAAGCTGACCTCTTCTTACCCCTTTTGTTGCCGGTGACCAAGGTCCAGGCCTCTTCCCCTGCAATTGCAGCTGAGGGTGTTGCAGCCTCTGACTTTTCGGCACCCTTCTTGGGGGCCGCAGCTTTCCTCCCACTCGATGTCGTGGGTTGTTTGGCTGCTGCTTTTGCCGCCTTGGCATCGGCGGCCAACGGCGGACGCACCCGCTCGGGAGGCAAGCTGAGTCTTGCCTCCAAAGACTCGATACGGGCGTTCACCATGTTGCCTATTTGCACCATGGCCGCCCGCATCCACTCTTCTCTGTCTACGTGTAGCGATAAAGGAGCCACTGTTGTCTCCATTGGAGTCGGTGCTGCGACTGGGACTGCCGCCCGCACTTCCGATCGGAGCTGCGCAATTTCTTTTCGGAGTTCCGCCACCTCCTCCTTAAGCCGCGCGTTCTCCCTAAATACCCGCCTAGTCTCCTCCGTTGTTGTAAGGGAAGCTAGCTCTGTCGTCCTTTCTTTTATTGACGCCACGCTGAGCTTAAAAGTGCGGAGCATCTGTCCCTTAAGATGTGAGGACTTCCCTGCTGCCTCCGCAATAAGCCCGCACTCCACGTCTATGGCGCGGTGGAGCTCCTCCGCCGTTGCGCCAGTGAGCGGCTGCTCTTCCCGCGGGCACTCGACACGCTTCTTGTTCACCTCTGTCCGAGTTTCGTATGCCTTCCTCTCTAAATTCTTTACAGCCTCCTCGTACTCGGAGGCTTTCTTCTTCTTGGCCAGGTCCTGCTTAGCCTTTAAAAATCCAACCCACTGGCCCGTGGTCGGAGGCCTTCCTCTGCCTCTCTTTTGTTTAGGGACTTCGACCTCCGTTTCCACACTGGAGTCAGGTCCCCGTCACAAGTCCTCAATCCTGAGCGGGATCGCTTGCGAGGTACCCGCTTGCGTCCCGCTGTCGCCTCGGAATCGGTAGTCGTTTCCGAGAGGAACGATCGTTCCAATACTACCGATGGTGCGGTCTGGGCGGATACCGCCTCCGCACCCCGGAACTGTAGCCCCTGGCTCAGGCCACCCTTGCGAGCGACCGAATGGCGAAGTTTGCCCCCTCCAGATTCGGTGGGGCAGACGGGGCCCAAGGGCCCCGTGAGGGATTCTCCGGCAATGCCGGTACCCTCCTGGAGTATACGTTCGTTATTTGTACTTGCCATTTTATCGTTTTTGTCCTTTTTAGGGTGAGGTCCCCTCCGCTAATGACCGGACACCCTCCGGCCATTCATCCCATCGGCGCGGGAGACCTTGGGATTAGGGTGATTTTTACCGAGGTTTTCTTCCTCCCCCAATTCCCCTGAAGAACCCCCATACCCCTGGCAGTCGTTAGCCGTCGTCGGCGACTATTCCGCAGAGCGGGCGCCGACGCCGTTTCCAGGGTGCACCACGAGGAGGTGACCGCCTTTGCACCCCCTTGCACCCCAGGTTAGGTTAGGTTAGGTTAGGTTAGGTTAGGTTAGGTTAGGTTAGGTTAGGTTAGGTTAGGTTAGGTTAGGTTAGGTTAGGTTTTTTTTTTTTTTTTTTTTTTTTTTTTTTTTTTTTTTTATGGTTAGGTCTAACTTCTCCCCTGACGGGATCAGGGCCCTTATTTTTCCTTTTTCTATGTATATATGTATATAATTACTTTTTCTTATATTTTATATTTATTTTTACCATTTTAATTTATTTACCTGTTTTATTTACCTGTTCGTATCGTCTATTTTGTTTTATAATTTGTTTCTCTTATTTACCATTGTGCCGATTGTGTTTATATATTTTATTAGGTGTATTCTTTTCTTCTTGTCTTCCAAAATTAAGTTTATGTTTGTTTCTGTGGCTCTCATATCGATAGTCTCCTCTAATTCTCTTCTTTCTTTGCAGTGAACCGGGCAGTCAAACAACACGTGCTGTACAGTCTCTGCAGCTTCAGGGTCGCAGATACAGGAGGGGCTCTGCTTACACTTAAAGCGGTGCAAGTAGTGTGCAAAACCCCCATGGCCCGTCAATACTTGCGTCAATACTCCAGTCGGCTTCAAGACTCTGACCATTCGGTAGGCTACTTTTGCATCTGGCAAGAACATGCGAGTAACGGAGGCGGTCTCACCCGCCCGGTATCTTCGATCCCATTCGCCGATGGATTCTTCACGAATTTGACGTCTGACGAATGAGATCGGACACCGGTCGTAGTCGGGCCGCCTCCGGCTCGTCAGGGCCGCCTCTTTTGCCAGGCAGTCTGCGCGCTCGTTCCCCGCCAGTCCCGCGTGTGCCTTGATCCAGAACAAGGACACATCCTTGCTCTGGGTCAAGGCCGCGCGAAGGTTATTTCGGGCCTCTACTGCGAGCGGATGCAGTGCAGTATAATTTATGACAGTCTGGAGAGCCGCTCTAGAGTCACTATATAGGCCAAAGCTGTTTTCTCTCCGCTTCAGAACCTCGCCCGTTGCTCTGCACAGGGCCAGGAGCTCGGCCTGGTAGACGGTGCAATATGCTGGCAAGCAAAGCTTGAGGGCCCTTATCTCCGTTGCTGCGTCCCAAATGGACAGCGCCGCTCCCACTTTGCCCTCAAGCTTGCTGCCGTCAGTGAAGATCCTGATTTGTTGTGAATTGCTACCGTCTACCTGGGTCTGATCTTCGAGACACGCGAACTCCAAGCTCATGTGAAGAGCCGGATGTGGAGTCTCTGCGAATCCTACCAGCCGCTCAACCTCCCGGTCTCCCAGCACCAGCCGGGATGACCCTCTCCGAGCCTCGTATAAGGCGGCTGCCTCCTGCACTCTGAGGTCGAGAGGTAGTATCCCGGCCAGTAGCAGAGCCGAGTTTAGGGACACGGTGCGGTAGGCCTTGCAGAGTTTCTGCGCGAAGCTCCTCTGTACGAGATTTAGTTGCTTTCGGACCCCCAGCTTTTTAGTCGCAGATGCCCAGGAGCTCGCCGCGTACAAGATGATTGGTTCGATGACAGCGGTGTAGATACTGCGTATCACTTCTGGGTGCAATCCCCAGCTGATTTTGGCGGCCCTCGACAGCTGCTTATACACGTTTATCGCTTTCCGGCAAACGTTGCCGATGTGTTTGTTAAACGTTAAGCAGCTGTCGATCGTCAACCCCAGGATTTTCATATCTTTGGACACGCCAATGTCGACCCCCCCATACTCAGGATTGGGGTGTCGTACTTAAGCTTTCTTGTGACGACCATGGCTTGTGTTTTGTTTGGTGCGAATCTTAGCTTGTTTCGGACACCCCAATCCCGAACATAGGCGAGGGCGGCATTGGCTTGTCGCTGCACCTCCTGCGCTGTATCTCCGTCGAAAACCAACACCACATCGTCGGCGAACGCCTGGCAATAATCACCTCTTTCGCTTAAGGTCCTCAGCAGTGGGTCGAGCAATAGGTCCCACAGTATTGGGCCCCCAATGGATCCTTGGACACACCCCTTATTTGTGACCTTGTTGTGTGTCGCACCAGCATATCTGACCTCAACGCTTCTGTCACGGAGGTAGCTATCGAGGATCCGTCGTAGATTGATGGGGACCTTTTCTTCCGCTAACCGGACGCGCATTGCCGGCCACCAAGCGCTATCGAAGGCTCCCTCTATGTCAAGTGATATCACCAGGATCAGCTTTTTCTCTTCAAGTTTGGTTCTGATTCGATTCATCAAGGCATAGAGGGAGTCCTCGGTACTTCTTTGAGGCATGAACCCGTATTGGAAGGGGCTCATTCTGGGAGTCAAGTACCATTTTAATCTGCCCACCACTAACTTTTCCACAATTTTGCCCAGCACTGGCAACAAGCCAATGGGTCTGTAAGATTTGGGGTGGCTGTAATCATCCTTGCCGGGCTTACGGAGGATCACAACCACCGCCTCTTTCCAGGGCTTGGGGAAGTGGCCAAGCTCCAGGCACTTGTTCGCAAGGGCGAGGAAGGTATCTGGTGCTCCGAGGATTGCTCGCGCGCAAATGTCCGCCGTCAGGCCGTCTGCGCCCGGGGCTTTCTTGGGATTGAAGCTGTCCACAACAGTTTTTAGCTCGGAGATTGTAAACGGGGGATCATGATTATCATCGTCCCCTTCGTTTACAGTTTCCGCCATTTTTCTTATGACTGTGTGGGCAGTTTCGTCCTCCTCCGGTGAGTCTTCTGGGTAGAAGGTTCCGGCGAGCAACTCCACCGACTCCTTTGGGCTAAGGGGTTTGCCATCTTTGGCCAGCAGTTCATCCACTTTGCGTCTTTCTGTCCTCCCTATAACCCTGTAAATCCCTTCCCACATTCCCTCCCTGTCTTGTTTAGTACAAAACTGTTTCCAGCTTCGTGTCTGTGCTTCGGTTGCCATTTTTTCATAATTTTCTTTCTTTTGCAGGTATTCTTCGACTACTCCAGCTCTTCGTGACGACGCGGCGGACCTGACTCTTCTCTTCGCGGTGGCGACTCCTCTCTTCAGCCCAGCAAGCTCATCGGACCACCACGGCAGGGTAAGTTTTCTATTTTGTTTTATTTGTGGTATTATTTCTATGCATGTTTTTTGGATTGTTTCTGTGTATTCCTTTATTCTATTTTCTAGTATTTCTATATTTTGGATGTGGTCTATTTCTGTTTTATTTAATTTAGTTTCAGTTTGTAACTGCCCCAGTTTCGAAAGAAACTGGGTCCAGTTTACTTTTTTCGTATTAAATTTTCTCGTTGTACTCTTTATATCCAAACCCTTCCCCTTTTTTAATTTAACCCCAAATACTATGCCATTGTGGTCCGAGCTTGTTAGGCCTACTTCGACCCTCCAGTCTACCACCAAGTCGAGAAGGTCCAACGAGCACACCGTGACGTCCACATGGCTGGAGTAGGTTCTGCCTCCTCTCACCGTATCAAATGTTGGTGTGAGGCCAGTGTTTAACACCTGTAACCCAATTTGATCCAAGGCTGCTACCAATTCTTCCCCTCTCGTGTCCGCGACGTCACTGCCCCACCACGCGCTTTTCGCATTCGAGTCTCCTCCAATAACCATTCTGTCAGGGCCAATCTTCCTCCCTATCTCCTTGAGCTGCTCCAGGTATGGCTCTATCGGTTTGTCTGGTTCAAAGTAGTATGAGGCCACTCTAATCTCCCAAGCACTCGTCCTGATCCTCACGACGACGATGTTATTTGTCGTGAGTTCTGGGCACTGTATGACGTCCATGTCGTTGTCAAAAACGGCGATTGCAGCTTTTACAGTGCCCTCTCCATGACGAGTGTTTTGGAAGATCCTGACGCCTCCATAGGCTCTCATACTACGAACTCTACCGACATAGGGCTCCTGGAGCAGCGCAAAGGCAGCCTTCCTCCTGACTGCTTCTTGCATCAACTCGAGGGTGGCTAGGTTCTTCCTCTGAAGATTGGCCTGCAGGACAGTATATGATTTTCCGGTGTGTTTAGGAGACTCGATCTTTGCGGCGCCCTTAGCATAGGTATGTGACAGATGACCTCGCTATTGCGTCCCACTTCCTACGGACAGGACATGCCATGCCGAATGCATCATGGTCCGAGGCAGCATGCTTTGCCTGAAGGCAGTTCCGACAGCAGGGCGGCTCCCCGGTGAGTTTGGCTGGGCAATCCGCTCGGAGGTGAGGTCCACCGCAGTGAGAGCAAAGATCGGCGTCCTCGGTGCAGAGCTTTCTTCCGTGACCGAAGCGGAGACATCTGGTACACTGGATCAGCGGAGTCTGATCGTAAACCCTGATCCTCTGCAGATCCACATGTACTTTCCCCGCTTCGGTCAGCCGCTTCCACACTTTGGGTGAGACCTGGAGTACCACGTGGCTTTCCAGGGCATTTCTCGCCCGCCGCCTGTACTTAAGAGTGACCCTCACCTCCTCTTCAGCCAGTCCAGCGAGAAGATGGGCATTTTGATTTTTGATCGCCCTGATGATGTCGCTGTCCGTGTTATAATTTAACACGTCCATCAGCACCACCAGGGGATCCTTGTTCATCGCCTGCTCTACTTTTAACCCTGCCGCGGAACCCCTTAACTTATTGGCTATAAGCTCTACCTCGGACTTTGTGCCACACCCAACTACGACTCGTTGGTCGCGGATCTTGCGGAGCTTATCCACTTTTATCCCTGTCTCCCTAGCGTCGACAGCGGCCCTGATCTTCTCCACCACTGCACTACTCGTGTCCATTTTGTCCTCTGAGGACACTATGATAGAGTGCAGTGGTGGTTGGATCGGGGGTGTACGGCTCGACACAACACGAGCGTAGGATGTCGCTTCGCCGGCACATGCGCCGGGATGCTGTGGGGGAGCCGATTCCTTGAGCTGTTGCGAAAGTGCGAGTGTAAAGTGCCCGCACTCCGCTACGACTTTACAATGCTGTTTCAGCTCCCCCATGAGCTCCTTCATCGTTTGTACTGTGGACTCCGCGTCACACAGTAAGGTCATTTGAGCTGCTACCTTCTTCCCTTCACCTTCCTCTTTTTCCACTTCCTTGTTAATCCGTCTCTCTTTCTCTCCTTCCTTAATAATTTGGTAGAGGCGGTCCAATACCGCCATCACCTCTTTCTTCACCTCCGACTTCATGTTCCTCGAGGAGTTGAGGCTGTCATTCGCCTTCTGCCAAAGGGCCTTTGCCTCGTCCGTCGGGCTTTTGTAAGTCGTGGACTGTGGAGGGCTTGCATACACTTCTAGGGTCCTGGAGACGGTGTTCTTTTTTCCCGTCATGATTGATGCGGTGGTCTTTTTTGGTGGTTTTGTAGGGGCCACCGTTTCTGGAGTGGATCTTGATGTGGAGGGTGGAGGGGTTTTGTCTGTGGTCCTTTCTTCCCACTCACCGATGCTATCCCTAACTTTTTGCAGTTGGGGGAGCACCAGCTCCTCTGCTTTTTTGGGCGAGTGGGCAACTTTATGTACTTTAAGGGGGGTGCGGTTTGCGACAAACATGATTTTAAAACTTTTTAATAAATAATAAGTTAAATAAATTAATATTAAAATTTAAAATGATGTTAAAATTATGTCCCGTTATTTGGCGAGAAGTTACCTAACACGTTAAAATCAGTAAGTTTGTAAAAGTTGTAAAGATATGTTAAAATGTTTTGTAGTAAATAAATGATTAAATAAATAAAAGATTAGAATTAAACAACCGATTATAAATTAAAACGAATATTCACATAAGATTAAAACCAGAATTAAAATAATTATCAGATTATCGTATATAAAGCTGGTGTATAGAGCCAGTTGTCAAGTTGTCAAATGATTTAAGTAAAATGTGTCACTAGCACACGTCCGCCGCCTTAGCAGGGACACACTTCTATTGGGATAAGAAGTGTCCAAAGACGGTCGTCCACTGTGCTTAGTAGCACGAACTTTAGAAAAGTTAGGAAACTTTAGTCAAAGTTTAAAATTTTAAAATATATAAATTGGAGAATTTAATATTGAAATACCTTTTTTAAGTAGGGTTCCAGTAGCCGTCCAGGTCGACCAAGGCCAGCTTTCTGGTCCCTAAGGTGTCCGTAATTAAATAAAAAATTAAAAAATTTTGGTCCAAATTTCTCCTCTATCTCTTTGGTCTTTCCTATAGGGCGGGTGGGCGGGCTAAAAATTTGGTTTTTCGCGATTTTCTCGCGAACCGATGGTCGGATCGCCCCGTGCGAGGTGTCGTTGGACGCGCCCCGACGGGGGTCACAAGTTCGCCCTAGGTCGCGAGAAAATCGGGAAAAGCGTTTCGAAGATATTAACAAAAAACTGAAATTTTGAAAAATTTGGCCGAAAATGATAGTGTTTTGAGTGAACGATAGCCCCGACCGCTGAGAAACGGAAGGGGAGGGTCAATTTAGTGGAAACCTTGAAAATTCTAGTAAAATTTTCCGAAATTTGGTCAAGAAAATTGTTTAAAATCGATTTTAATATGTTGGGTTAGGTTAGGTTAGGTTAGGTTAGGTTAGGTTAGGTTAGGTTAGGTTAGGTTAGGTTAGGTTAGGTTAGGTTAGGTTAGGTTAGGTTAGGTTAGGTTAGGTTAGGTTAGGTTAGGTTAGGTTAGGTTAGGTTAGGTTAGGTTAGGTTAGGTTAGAGTTAGGTTAGGTTAGGTTAGGTTAGGTTAGGTTAGGTTAGGTTAGGTTAGGTTAGGTTAGGTTAGGTTAGGTTAGGTTAGGTTAGGTTAGGTTAGGTTAGGTTAGGTTAGGTTAGGTTAGGTTAGGTTAGGTTAGGTTAGGTTAGGTTAGGTTAGGTTAGGTTAGGTTAGGTTAGGTTAGGTTAGGTTAGGTTGTGTTAGGTTAGGTTAGGTTAGGTTAGGTTAGGTTAGGTTGGGTTAGGTTAGGTTAGGTTAGGTTAGGTTAGGTTAGGTTAGGTTAGGTTAGGTTAGGTTAGGTTAGGTTAGGTTAGGTTAGGTTAGGTTAGGTTGTGTTAGGTTAGGTTAGGTTAGGTTAGGTTAGGTTAGGTTAGGTTAGGTTAGGTTAGGTTAGGTTAGTTAGGTTAGGTTAGGTTAGGTTAGGTTAGGTTAGGTTAGGTTAGGTTAGGTTAGGTTAGGTTAGGTTAGGTTAGGTTAGGTTAGGTTAGGTTAGGTTGGGTTAGGTTAGGTTAGGTTAGGTTAGGTTAGGTTAGTTAGGTTAGGTTAGGTTAGGTTAGGTTAGGTTAGGTTAGGTTAGGTTGGGTTGGGTTAGGTTAGGTTAGGTTAGGTTAGGTTAGGTTAGGTTAGGTTAGGTTAGTTAGGTTAGGTTAGGTTAGGTTAGGTTAGGTTAGGTTAGGTTAGGTTAGGTTAGGTTAGGTTAGGTTAGGTTAGGTTAGGTTAGGTTAGGTTAGGTTAGGTTGGGTTGGGTTAGGTTAGGTTAGGTTAGGTTAGGTTAGGTTAGGTTAGGTTAGGTTAGGTTAGGTTAGGTTAGGTTAGGTTAGGTTAGGTTAGGTTAGGTTAGGTTAGGTTAGGTTAGGTTAGGTTAGGTTAGGTTAGGTTTTTTTTTTTTTTTTTTTTTTTTGTTATACCTCCTGGGAGGTATAGGCGAGATCTCCCCTAACATAATCAGGGCCCTTTTTTACATTTTTCTATTGGTTACAGTTTCTTAATAAGGTTTAACACGTTCTATATTTTCCAGTCTGTCATTTACATAACATTGTTTATAGTGTTTACACTTCTGTTATTGTCTAAGGTATAGTAGGTACAGTGGTTCATTACTTAAATTTTTCACGACCGTTTCTATTATTATTACTGTATACTTAATTTAAATTGTTAGGACATTATTTAAAACACAGTTGTTGTAAATATGAATTGTAAATATAAAGTCCATTCCTAATGGGATATTCTTTTTTACGTTTATAGTTATGATACATGCTTATTATTACATATTTATACAATTCTCATATTATAATTTTTAAGACAGTATTAATGACATAGTTGTACAGTAGTTTTTATACAGTATTTTTACATAGCTGACATACATATTTATTTCATACTATTTTTAGAAGGGAAAAGATACATATAGGATAGAATGCAGTGCCGCTGGTTATATCATTGTGATGCTTATATATATGTAGTTTTTTTTTTTTTTTTTTTTTTTTTTTTTTTTTTTTTTGTATATATCTTATATGCGATATATTTTATGCGATTTTTCTTCTTTTCTTATGTGATTTCGTTTTTTTGAGTTCACTGTCTGTTACATTTCAATTCAATGTCAAATAACTTACAATATATTAGCCAAACATTTAGAGCATTTGTATTTTGATTATTGAATAGTTATACATTTTATATATATATTGTCAAAATTGATTTTGCAGATTGTAATTAACCAGATGATATATTTTAATTTGTTACTATATTTCATTTACATTTTTATATTATACATTTATATATTTCCTAGTATTTATATTTTAGGTGGGTTGGGATTAATTGATATCATCAATTAATTCCAACTTCCAGTCAATTTTGCCTATTTCTCCCGCTCGGTCTCCTTGCCTTCCCTCTTTATATATACCGACTTTTATTCCTATTAAAAACCCTGCATATGTTTGTTCCGGCGTTTCCTGGATTCGAGCGTGTGTAGTGTGTGTTGTGTAGTGTATAGTGTATATATGAGCGCACAATGAGCCCCCTTGGCACTGTACCAATATGAATATATATAGGATATATATATATATTTTATAGTTATAGACTACATAAACAGAATAAAGTAGAATAAATACACTACATAGATATAATGAGCTTGTATATATGCAGTACGTATGGATAGTCCTTTTACTAGATGTTTCCACTGTAGCAACCTTAGCAGTATGCTACCGAAGCGCGCGCCAATGCATCCCATTTCTTTCTTACAGGGCATTCACCGCTAAAAGCTGCGTGTGCGGTGTTTTGTAGTCCCGCCCTAGTGCAGTTACTGCAGGTGGGCCCGTGCCCGGCCGAGACCTGGGGACACTCCGACTTCAGGTGCTCGCCTCCGCAATGACTGCAGAGGTCCGCTCCTTCCTTGCAGAGCTTCCTACCGTGGCCGAACCCGAGGCACCTGGAGCACTGCACCAGTGGGGACTGATCCTCCACCTTAACCCGCTGGAGGTCAAGGTACACCCTGCCAGCTGACGTCATCCTTTGCCACAACAGTGGCGAGACTCGGAGGACAACGTGGGACTCCAATTGGTTCCTCGCCCTCCTCCGATACCTCACCTCGATTTCCGCTTCGTCAGCCGACAGGTCTCCAAACAGTTCTCTGTTCTGTCCTTTAAGAGCCGATTTTATGTCCTCGTCGGTGTTATAGTTGAGGACGTTTTTTAGTACGACCAGCGGCCTTTTGTTGGTCGCGGGTTCGATTCGGAGCTGCTCGTTTTTGGCGAGCAGCTCTTCGGCTCTTCCTAACTCCTGTTTGGAGGCGCAGCTTATAACCACTCTTCCATCCTTCACCTTTCTTACTCTCTCCATTCTGACGCCGCTCTTCCTCGCATCTATACTGGCCCGGATCTTTTCGACAACTTCGCCACTTGTGTCGGTGCCAGAGACTGACGAAACTATTACTGAGAAGGTCCGCGGGGGCAAGGTGGCAGGCGGGGGCGACGGTCGTGCAGGGGCGGGTTGGGGCATCTGCGCTGCGGCCTCGGCGTATGTCGGGATATTCTCCCTAATCGCCGATACCGCCTCGCAGAGACCCCTCGACTGGGTCTTCCACTCCTGCACTCCCTCAGCCAATTCGGCGGCCGCTCTCCTTGCCTCCGCTGCCTGCTCTTCCGCCATTTTGGCCCAGAGGTCTATTGAATCCCCTATGTTCATGACCTTCATTGCGGAATCAATGCATTCGATGACAGGCTCAGCTTGCTCCCGGCATGCCTCCATGTCCCGATGCAGGTCCGCGCAGAGTGTATTAAGGAGTCTAAACTCCTTTCTATTTTCATCGAGGGCCCGTGTCAGTCTCTCGATGTCTATCTGGCTTGGTGGGGGCGCCGGTGTATTTTTATGCTCGGACTCGATTTTCTTTACTAGCCCGACGAGCTTATCCAGCATTGTGAAGGCTGTGGTCTTCAGCTCCGATTTAAGGTTTCGGGCTTCACCTAACGCCTGTTTTGCCTTCCCGCTGTAGATGTTCGCTTCATCGAGCCAGCTCTTATAATCGGCCGAGCCAGTGGCGGATTTTCTGGCCATGTTGGGAGTCTCGCAAATAGGGGATGTAGAGGGTCCCGACAGCAAAGTATTTGTTATTTCCCCGGAACGGGTGTAAATTGCCCGCGACGGTTGTGGATTCTTAAAAGTCTAAGATGTAAATGAAAAAAAAATTGTAATTTGTAAATAATAAATAACTTTTTAGTCAAAAAATTTTTAATTGTAAATTTCCAAATAAATGAACTTCCGTCAATTAAATTTTTAATAATATTATAATTAAAGAATGCTAAAATGGTATATAATAACAATGAAATATTTTTAAGAAAATTTTTTATTGTTTTAAGTTCCACTAAAATAACAAATAGATTTACTGTTTTTTATATATATTTTAATTAAATTATAAACGATATTTGGGTCACACTATGATTATATTAAAAAACAGGCAGCAATAGCTAGCCCGCCTTGTCTAATGGTTAAAAGTCAATAAATGTATTAAAACTTAAAGCTATATTATATGGCAATCTTTTCGATTAGCCGTCTATTTCGCAGCCTAAATGACCCGATGTCTTAATCTAGACCGCAGGAGTGGCCTATGTACACCCCAGGTTCCCCGTCCCACTGTCCAACGCGCAAAGCGCTTAGTTGTCAGTACAACATGCGCCTGCTGCACCGGAAAAAGATAAGATGGGTGGCCGTAGCGCACAAACCGCCCTCTGCGGTTTACTCTTAATATTAAAGTCCTGGTGTTACTTTCCGTCACTAGGTGGCCCTATTTATGAATATTTTATATATATATATATATATGATATATTAATTATAATTAAATTCTATTATATATTGATAACAATAAATACAATTAATATTATTCCAACTATTGTTGTGTGTTTTATAATTATTGTGTTTATTATATATATTCCTATTTATTTTAATAAGTATATATATTTAATATTTGGTCTATTTAACCTATTTGTCCCTAGTGGGCGCTTTAATGTTGTATTTATTTGTCGCTAGATGGCGCAAATATTATATTCTTATGATAAATAATTATTATTTATATATATGTCTATTTTATGTTTTAATATATAATTATACCGATAAATACAAAATAACTATTTTGTGTGTTGTAATTATTATGTTTATTTTATATATATATATGCCTAAATATTTATAATAAGTATATATTTTAGTATAGTCTATTTAACCTATTTGTCCCTAGTGGGCGCTTTTTTAATTTTGTATATATGTTTGTCACTAGATGGCGCAATTATTGTATTTTTATAATAAAATAAATATTATTTATATATATGTTTACTTTATATTTTAATCAATAAATACAATTTAATATTATACCAACTATTTTGTGTGTTTTAATTATTATGTTTATTTTATATATATATGCCTAAATATTTATAATAAGTATATATTTTAGTATAGTCTATTTAACCTATTTGTCCCTAGTGGGCGCTTTAAATTTTGTATATATATTTGTCACTAGATGGCGCAATTATTGTATTTTTATAATAAATAAATATTATTTATATATATGTTTACTTTAATTTTAATGTATAATTTTACTAATAAATACGATTTAATATTATACCGAATATATTATGTGTTTTATAATTATTATGTTTATTATATATATGTCTAAATACTTATAATAAGTATATATTATAATATTTAATTTAAACTATTTGTCCCTAGTGGGCGCTGCTAAGTTTGTATCTATATACCGCTAGATGGCGCTATTATAGTATTTTATAATAAATAAAATAAATAAATTAATAATATTATTTTGTATCTGTTTTATATTAATAATTACATATATTTATATTGGTTTTGCAATAAATAATTAAGTATTATTATATATCTATTTACTTATATACGTATATATTACTAATATTTTCAATAATAAGAAAAAGTGTAACTTCTTACCACCAGAGGGCGATATCGATTATGAATCTAGAAAGTTCCAGAACTTAGTTTTAAATTTTAAGGTTTAAGAATAATATATAAAATGTCTATTTGCCACTAGAGGACGCTATTGTTATAACCTATAATAATAAATATATAGATTATAAGATTATAATTTATTTTTAAACTATTGTATATATATATATTGTAATTAAGTTATAAAGTATTATTCTTATATATATAATGTTTACTTATATACGTATATATAACTATTACTTTAGTGAAATATATAATAACAACGTGTTTTTATTTGAAACTTTTAACCGCCAGAGGGCGATATCAATTCGTAATGGAAAGTTCCAGAACTCGATATTTATTTAATGGGTTTTACGAGATTTGAGTGTAGCTATTATACAAATCTATTTATAGGGGAAATTAGGAGTGTAGATGAGCTGTATGTAGTAGTTTAGTATTTGTTTAAGTTTAGTGTTTTATGATAATTCTTCAAAAAAAAAAAAAAAAAAATTAAATTTAAGTAAATTTTTATTATTATTAGTTTGGCTATTTGCCGCTGAGGTCGCTGTTTAGATTTCTACCATTACTTCATAAGCCCCGCCCACAAGCGTGGTTTATTTAAATTTAAATTAATACTAATTTTAAATTATTTGTCTAACTTGTTCTATAATAAGAGTTAAATAAAGGTTATATATAATTGCAAATTATACAGAGTTAATAATATTATGATATCAATAATATAATGGAATTTTAAAGTTTTACTATAAAGTTCGGCTTTTTGCCGCTAGGTTCTCTTTATAATTTCTACCAACGCTATATAGGCTCCGCCCACAACGTGGTTGAATTTAAATTAAGGTTATGTTTTGAATTTTAAAATAAGGGCCCTGATTTATCTTATAGTACTCTAAACAGAAGTAAATATGTAAGTGCAATCTATACGGAATCTACGTTTTATAAATTATTATATAATATCAAATAAAATGATAAATTTACTGTTTGACAATATAGTTCGGCTTTTTACCGCTAGTTTCTCTCACATAAAACCTACCAACGCTATGTAGGCTCCGCCCACAATAGTAGGATTTAAGTTAAGTTAAGTTTACACTTCTATTATATTTATATTGATTTAATCCTATTAAATTACAGGTTTATCTTTAATACTACTTTAAATTAATTATCGTATATATATAAATACAATCTATACAAATTTCAAGTTTTTATTTAATTAGTTTAGGAGATATGTGTTTGTAACAATACTACTAACAGTTTCTACACTTCTTAATTTTTTAAAAGTTTAATATAAAATGTTAATTTAATAATAGATTATTACATGAGAAAGATTATTTGAAAATTTGTTATTATTATTGTGAATTAAACTAATAAATTAATCTTAAAACTTAGCTTATCTCTTGTTTTGGCTGCTTGCCGCTAGGCGCCGCTGCTCCACCAACGCCTCTTTTACTTAATTTTTGGTGCGGTTTCTCGCCGCTTGAGACCGCCACCAAATCGATGTTTTATTTCGGAAACGGGCCCCAGTTTTCCTTGCCGGAAAAATCCAATTTTTGCAGGGGTGAAGACGCGCACAAAAACTAGATTCCCGGCGAAAAAAGGGGGGGTCGTCGCTTTAGTTTTCCTGCTAGCGTGGTTGATAGATTTCGACCGCGTGTCACTTTTATATTTTTGATTATAACTTCTTTAATTATGAACCGATTTTTGAGATCTATACAGATTTGGATAGGTCTCGTCAAGACGCAACTTTTGATATATAACATAGGTTTCTAACTTTAATTTTGAAATTCACTATGGCACTATTGACTTTAGAAAAAATTTTATTACTCACTGTGGGGTTGTCCAAAAAATCCAAATTTTTGCACTATGATAGGGGATGACACAACGCACACACTGACACTAAAAAACCCGTAGGTCACCGCTGAAAATCAGACGGCGCACGCGGGTTTGTGTTTCGACGATTGTTTACCTCAGGTTTTTCCTTAATAAAACACTCAGTTTTTCACTTTTCGCGAAAATTTTTTCACTGTTAGGTTCAGTGTCACAGCGCGCACAAACTGTGTGATTTTTACGATTTTAGCGCGAAAAATACTATTTATTTGATTTTTGTACTACGGAGCGACTTAGAAGCGCTGGCGCTCGGTCGGCGGTGAGAATGCGACTTGTTAGGTTAGGTTAGGTTAGGTTAGGTTAGGTTAGGTTAGTTAGGTTAGGTTAGGTTAGGTTAGGTTAGGTTAGGTTAGGTTAGGTTAGGTTAAGGTTAGGTTAGGTTGGTTAGGTTGAGTTGATTAGGTTAGGTTAAAGAAGAAGTTAGGTTAGGTTAGGTTAGGTTAGGTTAGAAGAAGGTTAGGTTAGGTTAGGTTAGGTTAGGTTAGGTTAGGTTAGGTTAGGTTAGGGTTAGGTTAGGTTAGGTTGGGTTTAGGTTAGGTTGGGTTAGGTTAGGTTAGGTTAGGTTGTGTTGTTAGGTTGTGTTGGGTTAGGTTAGGTTGTGTTGAAGAAGAAGAAGAAGGAAGGTTAGGTTAGGTTAGGTTAGGTTAGGCAGAAGAAGGTTGTGTTAGGTTGAAGAAGAAGAAGAAGAAGAAGAAAGGAAGAAGAAGAAGAAGAAGGTTAGGTTGTAGGTTAGCTAGGTTAGGTTAGAAGAAGAGGTTAGTTAGGTTGTGTTGTGTTAGGTTAGGAAGAAGAAGAAGAAGAAAGAAGAAGTTAGAAGTTGTGCTAGGTTAGGTTAGAAGAAGTTGAAGAAGCTAGGTTAGGTTAGGTTAGGTTAGGTTAGGTTAGGTTAGAAGAAGAAGTTAGGTTAGGTTAGGTTAGAAGAAGAAGAAGAAGTTAGGTTAGGTTAGGAAGGTTGAAGAAGAAGAAGAAGAAGAAGAAGAAGAAGAAGAAGAAGAAGGTTGTGTTGTGTTGTGCTAGTTAGGTTGTGTTGAAGCAGGTTAGAAGAAGTTAGAAGCTAGGTTAGGTTGTGTTAGGTTAGGTTAGGTTAGGTTAAGACAGGTGTGTTAGGTTAGTAGGCCAGGTTAGGTTAGGTTAGGTTAGTTGTGCTGAAGAAGTTAGGTTAGTTAGGTTGTAAGCAGTTAGGTTAGGCCAGGTTAGGTTTAGGCCAGGTTGTGTTGTAGGCCAGGTTGTGTAGGAAGAAGAAGAAGAAGAAGTTGTGCAGGTTAGGTTAGGTTAGGTTAGAAAGAAGAAGAAGAAGAAGTTAGGTTGAAGAAGAAGCAGGTTAGGTTAGTTAGGTTAAGAAGAAGAAGAAGAAGAAGTTAGTTAGGTTAGGTTAGAAGCCAGGTTAGGCTAGTTGTGTTAGGTTAAAGAAGAAGGTTAGGTTAGTTAGGTTAGGAAGGTTAGGTTGCCAGGTTAAAGGCCAGGTGGTAGGCCAGGTTGTGGTTGTGTTGTAGTGTTAGGAAGGTTAGGCCAGGTTAGGCCAGAAGTTGTGTTGTGTTGTGCTAGGTTAGGTTAGTAGGTTGAAGAGGTTAGAAGCAGTAGTTGTGTTAAGAAGTTGAAGAAGAAGTTAGTTAGAAGTTAAGTTAGGTTAGGTTGTTAGGTTAGAAGAAGAGGTTAGTGAAGAAGAAGAAGAAGTTAGGTTAAGTTAGAAGTTAGGTTAGGTTAGGTTAGGTTAGGTTAGGTTAGCCAGGTTAGTGTTGTGTTGTGTTGTGTTGTGTTGTGTTAGTGTTAAGAAGAAGAAGAAGCAGGTTAGGTTGAAGTTAGGCTAGTGTTAGGTTAGGTTGTGTTAGGCTGTTAAGAAGTAGTTAGGTTGTGTTGTGTTAGAAGAAGTTGTGTTAGAAGAAGAAGAAGAGAAGAAGAAGTTAGGTTAGGTTAGGTTGAAGTTAGGTTAGGTTAGGTTGTGTTAGGTTAGGTTAGGTTGAAGGTTAGGTTAGGTTAGTTAGGTTAGGTTAGGTTAGAAGAAGAAGAAGTTGTAAAGAAGGTTAGGTTAGGTTAGGTTAAGTAGGTTAGAAGAAGAAGAAGCAGTTAGGTTGTGTTAGTTGTGCTAGGCCAGTTGTGCCAGGTGTGCTGAAGCAGTTGTGTTGTGTTGTGGTTGTTAGGTTAGGTTAGGTTAGGTTAGGTTGTGTTGAAGAAGTGCAGTTAGGTTAGGTTAGGTTAGGTTAGGTTGTGTTAGGTTAGGTTAGGTTAGGTTAGGTTGTGCTAGGTTAGGCTTAGTTAGGTTAGGTTAGTTGTTGAATAGGTTAGGCTAGTAGGTTAGGTTAGAAGAAGAAGTTAGGTTAGGCTAGGTTAGGTTAGAAGAAGTTAGTTAGGCTTAGGTTAGGTTAGGTTAGGTTAGGTTAAGAAGTTGAAGGTTAGTTAGGTTAGGAAGGTTAGAAGAAGAAGTTGTGTTGTGCTGAAGAAGTTAGTTAGGTTGAAGCAGGCTAGGTTAGGTTAGGTTAGGTTGAAGAAGTTAGGTTAGAAGAAGTTGAAGAAGAAGAAGAAGAAGTTAGGTTAGGTTAGAAGAAGAAAGAAGAAGAAGCTAGGTTAGGTTAGGTTAGGTTAGGTTAGGTTAGGTTAGGTTAGTTAGGTTAGGTTAGGTTAGGTTAGGTTAGGAAGAAGCAGGTTGTGTTAGGTTAGGTTGTTAGGTTGTGTTGTGTTGAAGAAGAAGCCAGGTTAGGTTAGGTTAGGCCAGTTGTGTTAGGTTAGGAAAGGTTTAGGTGTTGTGGTTGAAGAAGAAGAAGAAGCAGTTGTGTTGAGTTGTTAGGTTAGGTTAGTTAGAAGAAGAAGAGGTGCTAGGTTGTGGTGTTGAAGAAGAAGTTAGGTTAGGTTAGGAAGAAGAAGAAGAAGAAGAAGAAGGAAGAAGAAGAAGAAGAAGTTGAAGTTAAGTTAGGCTAGGTTAGGTTAGGTTAGGTTAGGTTAGTTAGGTTAGAAGGTTAGGTTAGTTAGGTTAGGGGAAGAAATAGGTTAGGTTAGGTTAGTTGAAGTTAGGTTAGAAGAAGAAGAAGAAGGTTAGGTTGAAGAAGAAGAAGTTAGGTTAGGAAGGTTAGGTTAGGTTAGGTTAGGAAGAAGAAGAAGGTTAGGTTAGGAAGTTAGGTTAGGTTAGGTTGAAGAAGAAGAAGAAGAAGAAGGAAGGTTAGGAAGAAGAAGAAGAAGTTGTTGTGGTTAGTTAGGTTAGTAGGGAAAGAAGGTTAGGTTGAAGAAGAAGAAGAAGGTTAGGTTAGGTTAGGTTAGGTTAGGTTAGGTTAGGTTGAAGAAGTAGAAGGTTAGGCTAGGAAAGAAGAAGGTTAGGTTAGGTTAGGTTAGGCGAAGTTAGCTAGCGAAGAAGAAGGTTAGGTTAGTTGTGAAGAAGAAGTGTTGAAGAAGAAGAAGTTAGGTTAGCATAGGTTAGGTGTTAGGTTAGGTTAGGCCAGGGTTAGAAGAAAGGTTAGGTTAGGTTAGTTAGGCTAGGTTGTAAGAAGAGTTAGGTTAGGTTATAGAAGAAGGTTAGGTTAGGTTGAAGAAGAAGTTGTGTTGTGTTGTGTTGTGTTGTGTTGTGTTGTGTTAGGTTAGGTTGTTGAAGAAAGAAGGTTAGGTTAGGTTAGGTTGTGTTAGGTTAGGTTAGGTTAGGTTAGGTTAGGTTAGGTTAGGTTAAAGAAGAAGAAGAAGAAGTTAGGTTAGAAGAAGTGTTAGAAGTTAGGTTAGGTTAGGTTAGAAGAAGGTTAGGTTAGGTTGAAGAAGGTTAGTTAGGTTAGGTTAGGTTAGGTTAGGTTAGGTTAGGTTAGGTTAGGTTAGGTTAGGTTAGGTTAGGTTAGGTTAGGTTTAGGTTAGGTTAGGTTAGGTTAGGTTAGAAGCTAGGTTGTGCTAGAAGAAGAAGAAGAAGGTTAGGTTAGGTTAGGTTAGGTTGAAGAAGAAGAAGAAGAAGAAGAAGAAGTTAGGTTAGGTTAGGGGTTAGGTTAGTTAGGGCAGTTGTGTTGTGTTGAAGAAGAAGAAGAAGAAGAAGAAGAAGAAGAAGAAGAAGAAGGTTAGGTTAGGTTAGGTTAGGTTAGGTTAGGTTAGGTTAGGTTAGAAGAAGTTAGTTAGGTTAGGTTAGGTTAAGATTAGGTTAGAAGGTTAAGTTAGGTTAGGTTAGGAAGGAAGAAGGTTAAGGTTAGGTTAGGTTATTAGGTTAGGTTAGGTTAGGTTAGGTTTTTTTTTTTTTTATATTGGTTTGTGTGAGATCCTCCCCTAACATTATCAGGCCCTTTTGTATAAATATGATTAATTACATTTAATTTGTGATATTTTTTTAACATTTTTCTTTCTATCAAGTTTTATACAGGTTTTTTTGCTTTTTTAGCTTTTGTGGTAATTTTACAAATATTGTACATTGCTTTTACTAATTTTACTAATTTTTATACATGTTGTTATACATTGCACGTAATACTGTAACAGAATATTTTCTATTGATATATTAAGTATAATAATTTTGACATTTTAGTAATATAACATATAAGATAATTCGATACAATTAAAAGAAATACTATGTTATTTCAATAGCAATTAAAACTAATAGAATTCAATGAGACTTAAAATACACTAAATAGTGATACGGTATATGTAAGAATAATATTAAGAAGATACAAGAGCATAATAGTTATACAATAATAAGATAGTAGTAACAATTTATATAATAGTACAATTATGCTATTCGCCAATTATTGCGCTTCCAGATATGATAGTCATGACAATTTTTTTTTTTTTTTTTTTTTTTTTTTTTTGTTTTCCCGTCTTTCGTTTTGTCTTTCGTTGTTTTCTTTATGCAATGTTTTAAATTTAACAGTTGTTCTTAATTTCTATGAAATTTGCTGCACTTAATTACATACCAATTAGTGACAGTTTCTAGCAGTTGTTACTTTCTACTGAGTTTTGTTCCTCGTATACTTCTTTAATATTAAAAACGAAATGTATATCGACCGTCAACAATTAGCCAGACTCGAGCTGATGTTATAAATTTATATAAAACTTAAGTAATGTGTAATGTAGGCATGTAACTGATGTAGGTGATGTGTGTGATGTGATTAATAGAGGTAAACTAAATAATGTGATATTTTGATACATATATGGGGCGCAATGCGGCTTTTCAGCACTACATAAGACCTATATATATAATACATATAATATATATTTATAGAATAAGTATAGAATTACATATATAAAATGATATAAAACAAAAGTAATATATATATATAATAAAGTATAATATATAATATCTAGAATATAAAACCTATATATGTCTAATACATATAATTTATAATTATAAAATGAGTATAGAGTTACATATATAATTTGATATAAAAAGAAAATAGTATATATATATAGTGAAATGTATAATATATAATAACTACACTATATATATCAAATACATATAGTATATATAATAAGATATAATATATAACAACTAGCTTATATACAATCATTTAATTTTGCCTAATTTTAGCAATACGCGACTGGAGGATCGCGCCAGTGGTCCCACTTTGCCCTGATGGGGCATAAATGCTGCTCCGTCTTTGGCAGTCCCTCCTTCGTGCAGTTCCTGCAGGTGGGCCCACGCCCTGCCGAGACCTGGGGACACTCTGCTTTTCGGTGCTCGCCTCCGCAATGATTGCAGAGGTCCGCACTTTCTTGGCAGAGCCTCCTACCGTGGCCGAACGCGAGGCACCTGGAGCACTGCACGAGGGGGGACTGATCCTCCACTTTGACCCGTTGGAGGTCAATATAAACCCTGCCGGCGGACGTAAGCCTCTGCCACAGCGTAGGGGAGACCCGGAGGACGACGTGGGACTCTAACTGGTTCCTCGCCCTCCTCCGGTACCTCACCTCGATGTCAGCCTCGTCCGCCGACAGGTCCCTGAACAGGTTCTTATTTTGCTCCGGGAGAGCCGACTTTATATCGTCATCAGAGTTATAACTGAGAACATTTCTCAGTATGACGAGTGGCTTTATTTGTCGCGGTTCGACTCGCAACTGCTCATCCTTTGTGAGCAGCTCTTTTGCTCTCCCAAGCTCTTGTTCAGAGGCGCAGCTTAGGACCACCTTCCCCTCCTTTACCTTCCTCAGTCGCTCCACCTGTATACCATTTTTCCTTGCATTTATACTGGTCTCATTTTGTCCACCACTTCACTACTAGTATCAATGCCGGAAGTGGCTGAGACGATTACAGAATAGGTCCGCGGGGGCAGCGTGACAGATGTTGGTGTCGGCTGTGGTGCAGGAGCGGGTGGGGATCTCTGCGCGACGGTCTCGGCGTATGTTGGGGTATTGTCCCTCAACCCGATATCGTCTCGCAGAGTCTCCCCGTCTGGTTCTTCCACTCAGCACGTTATTAGCCAGCTCGTCGTTGGCAATTTTGCTTGTTTAGCATGCCCTTCGACCATGGCGGCCCACGCTGCAACCGTCTCAACCAGATTTTGACCTTGCCGTTGCATTTCTATGGTGCTATTTAATCCACTGACTATCATTTGGTTCGTGGGACTTACGATGTCCTGACGCAGGTCCGCGACCAGAGCGGAGAGGAGCCTAAGTTCCGACCTGCCTCGTCCGGGACCCGCGTCACTCCATCGGCGTCCGCTTTCCTAGCAGAAGACCCGGATGTCTTCTTGTACTCATTTTCAATGTGTTCGACTAGCCCGACTAGCTTGTCTAGCATCGCGAAGGCTGTGGTTTTTAGCTCCGTTTTTAAGTTACGGGCCTCACCTAACGCTTGTTTGGCCTTCGCGCTGTAGGAACTCGCTTTGTCGAGCCAGTTTGAGTCGATAGCACCAGTGGCGGATTTAGTTTTGATATGGTCGCTTCGATCTTGGGCTGGCCATTTTGGTCTAAGCAGGACGAGGGATGTAAAGAGTCCCGACAGCAATATGTCTGTTATTTCTCCGAGACGGGTGTAAATTGCCCGCAGCGGTTGTGGATTATAAATATAAATTATTAATAAATTAAATTGCAAATTATAAGTAAATTTATAGTTAAAATTTTTATTGTAATTTCTTTGTTAAATAATATTTCAATTTTAGTTTTTAATAATATTTTAGTTAAAATAATGAATTTGTATATAATAAGATATTTAAAATTTTTATTGTTTTAATTTCCACTGAGATAACAGACAATTTACTGTTTTATATATTTTAATTAAATTATACGATATTAAAGTCAAATAATTATATTTAAATGCAGGCAGCAATAGCTGGTCTGCCTTCTAAGAATTTTTATAAATATAAAAAGTCAATAATACATTTAAACTTAAAACTATATTATATGGCAATCTTATCGATTAGCCGTCTACTTCGCAGCCTTAACGACCCTGTGTCTTAATTTAATTCGCAGGAATGGCCTATGCCTCAGGCCCTCCGTAATTACATCCAGTGCAAAGCGCTTAGTTGTCAATACAACATGCGCCTGCTGCACCGGAAAAGATAAGATGGGTGGGTGTAAGTAGCGCACAAAACCGCCCTGCGGTTTACTCTAATATTAAAGTCCTATCCTGGCGTCACTCACTAGGTGGCCCTATTTATGAATATTTTATATATATATATGATATATTAATTATAATTAAATTTATTGATAACAATAAATACAATTAATATTATTCCAACTATTGTTGTGTGTTTTATAATTATTGTGTTTATTATATATATTCCTATTTATTTTAATAAGTATATATATTTAATATTTGGTCTATTTAACCTATTTGTCCCTAGTGGGCGCTTTAATGTTGTATTTATTTGTCGCTAGATGGCGCAAATATTATATTCTATGATAATAAATTATTATTTATATATGTCTATTTTATGTTTTAATATATAATTATAATGATAAATACAATTTAACTACTTTGTGTGTTTTAATTATTATGTTTATTTCATATATATACCTAAATATTTATAATAAATATATATTTTAATATTTGGTCTATTTAACCTATTTGTCCCTAGTGGGCGCTTTTTAATTTTGTATATATGTTTGTCACTAGATGGCGCAATTATTGTATTTTTATAATAAAATAAATATTATTTATATATATGTTTACTTTATATTTTAATCAATAAATACAATTTAATATTATACCAAATATTATTGTGTGTTTTATAATTGTTATATTTATTATATATATATCTAAGTTTTGTAATAAATATATATTTTAGTATTTTCTATTTAACCTATTTGTCCCTAGTGGGCGCTTTAATGTTTGTATCTATTAGTCGCTAGATGGCGCAATTATTATATTTTTATAATAAATAAATATTATTTATATATATGTTTACTTTATATTTTAATGTGTAATTTTACAAATAAATACAATTTAATATTATACCGAATATATTGTGTGTTTTATAATTGTTATGTTTATTATATATGTGTCAAGCACTTATAATAAGTATATATTATAATATTTAATTTAAACTATTTGTCCCTAGTGGGCGCTGCCAAGTTTGTATCTATATATCGCTAGATGGCGCTATTATAGTATTTTATAATAAATAAAATAAATAAAATAATATTATTTTGTATGTTTTATATTAATAATTACATATATTTATATTGTAATTGCAATAAATAGTTAAGTATTATTATATATCTATTTACTTATATACGTATATATTACTAATATTTTCAATAATAAGAAAAGTGTAACTTCTTACCGCCAGAGGGCGATATCGATTATGAATCTAGAAAGTTCCAGAACTTAGTTTTAAATTTTAAGGTTTGAGAATAATATATAATGTCTATTTGCCACTAGAGGACGCTTATTGTTATAACTTATAATAATAAATATATAGAATATAAGATTATAATTTATTTTTAAACTATTGTATATATATATATATATATTGTAATTAAGTTATAAAGTATTATTCTTATATGTATAATGTTTACTTATATACGTATATATAACTATTACTTTAGTGGAATATATAATAACAACGTGTTTTTATTTGAAACTTTTACCGCCAGAGGGCGATATCAATTCGTAATGGAAAGTTCCAGAACTAGATATTTATTTAATGGGTTTTACGAGATTTTGAGTGTAGCTATTATACAAATCTAATTATAGGGGGAAATTAGGAGTGTAGATGAGCTGTATGTAGTAGTTTAATATTTGTTTAAGTTTAGTGTTTTATGATAATTCGTAAAATTAAATTTAAGTAAATTTTTATTATTATTAGTTTGGCTATTTGCCGCTGAGGTCGCTGTTTAGATTTCTACCATTGCTTCATAAGCCCCGCCCACAAGCGTGGTTTATTTAAATTTAAATTAATACTAATTATAAGTTATTTGTCTAATTTGTTCTATAATAAGAGTTAAATAAAGGTTATATATAATTGCAAATTATACAGAGTTAATAATATTATGATATCAATAATATAATGGAATTTAAAGTTTTACTATAAAGTTCGGCTTTTTGCCGCTAGGTTCTCTTTATAATTTCTACTAACGCTATATAGGCTCCGCCCACAACGTGGTTGAATTTAAATTAAGGTTATGTTTTGAATTTTAAAAATAAGGCCCTGATTTATCTTATAGTACTCTAAACAGAAGTAAATATGTAAGTGCAATCTATACGGAATCTACGTTTTATAAATTATTATATAATATCAAATAAAATGATAAATTTACTGTTTGACAATATAGTTCGGCTTTTTACCGCTAGTTTCTCTCACATAAAACCTACCAACGCTATGTAGGCTCCGCCCACAATAGTAGGATTTAAGTTAAGTTAAGTTTACAATTCTATTATATTTATATTGATTTAATCCTATTAAATTACGGGTTTATCTTTAATACTACTTTAAATTAATTATCGTATATATATAAATACAATCTATACAAATTTCAAGTTTTTATTTAATTAGTTTAGGAGATATGTGTTTGTAACAATACTACTAACAGTTTCTACACTTCTTAATTTTTTAAAAGTTTAATATAAAATGTTAATTTAATAATAGATTATTACATGAGAAAGATTATTTGAAAAATTTGTTATTATTGTGAATTAAACTAATAAATTAATCTTAAAACTTAGCGATCTCTTTGTTTTGGCTGTTGCTGCTATACGCCGCTGCTCCACCAACGCCTCTTTTTACTTAATTTTTGGTGCGGTTTCTCGCCGCTTGAGACCGCCACCAAATCGATGTTTTATTTCGAAACGGCCCCAGTTTTCCTTGCCGGAAAAATCCAATTTTTTGCAGGGGGGTAAAGACGCGCACAAAAACTAGATTCCCGGCGAAAAAAGGGGGGGTCGTCGCTTTAGTTTTCCTGCTAGCGTGGTTGATAGATTTCGACCGCGTGTCACTTTATATTTGATTATAACTTTAATTATGAACCGATTTTTGAGATCTATACAGATTTGGATAGGTCTCGTCAAGACGCAACTTTTGATATATAACACAGGTTTCTAACTTTAATTTTGAAATTCACTATGGCATTACGGATACTTTAGGAAAATTTTTATTACCATTCACTGTGGGGTTTGTCGTCCAAAAATCCCAAATTTTTGCACTGTAATGATAGGGATGACACAACGCACACACTGGACACTAAAACCTGTAGGTCACCGCTGAAACACGGCGCACGTGCACGCGGGTTTGTGTTTCGACGATTGTTTACTCCCACTTGTGGTTTTTCCTTAATAAAACACTCAGTTTTTCACTTTTCGCGAAAAATTTTTTCACTGTTAGGGTTCAGTGTCACAGCGCGCACAAACTGTGCGTGGGATTTTTACGATTTTAGCGCGAAAAATACTATTTCATTTTGATTTTTGTACTACGGAGCGACTTAGAAGCGCTAAGCTCGGTCGAAGTGCAGAGAATGCGACCGCTAGGTTAGAAGAAGAAGCAGGTTAGCAAAGTGTGTTTAAGCAGGCTGTTTTAGAATAGCTTTTAGGTTGTGCCAGGCCAGGCCAGGCCAGGTTGTGCTGTGCTGTGCCAGGCCAGGCAGCTTTATGCGCCAGGTTGTGTCAGGCAGCTGTGCTGTGCCAGGCGAAGAAGGGGAAGAAGAAGAAGGTGGCTTAGGTTGTGAAGAAGAAGAAGCAGGCTACAGTTGTGCTAGCTAAAGAAGAGCAGTTGTGTTGTGTTGTAAGAAGAAGAAGAAGAAGAAGAAGAAGAAGAAGAAGAAGAAAGAAGAAGAAGAAGAAGAAGAAGAAGAAGAAGAAGGTTGAAGAAAAGAAGAAGAAGAAGAAGAAGAAGAGGCTGTGCTGTGCTGTGCGAAAGCAAATAGGCCAGGTTGTACAGTTGTGCTGTGCCAGGTTGTGCTGAAGAAAGAAGAAGTTAGTTGTGTTGTGCTGTAAGAAGAAGTAAGAAGAAAGAAGAAGAAGAAGAAGAAGAAGAAGAAAGAAGAAGCAAAGAAGAAGAAGAAGAAGAAGAAGAAGAAGAAGAAGAAGAAGGCGAAGCAGGCCAGGAAGAAGCTAGGCCAGGCTAGCCAGGCCAGGCCAGGCCAGGCTGAAGCCAGGCCACAGGCCAGGCAAACAAAGAAGAAGAAGAAGCCAGGCCAGGCCAGGCCAGGCCAAAGAAGAAAGAAGAAGAAGAAGAAGAAGAAGAAGAAAGAAAGAAGCAGTTGTGCTAAAGAAGAAGAAGAAGTTAGGCCAGCTGAAGAAGAAGCTAGGCAGTTGAAGAAGAAGCAGGTTGAAGAAATAAAGAAGGAAGAAGAAGAAAGAAGAAGAAGTTGTAAAGTGTTGTGTTAGGTTGTGCTAGGCAGTTGCGTTGTGCTAGCAAGAAAGAAGAAGAAGATGAAGAAGAAGAAGAAGAAGAAGCTAGAAGAAGTTAGGCGAAGAAGAAGAAGGAAGAAGAAGAAAAGAAGAAGTGGTTGTGTTAAAGAAGAAGTTGTGCTAGGTTAGGTTGTAAGAAAGTGAAAGCAGGAAGAAGCATGAAAGCAGGTTGGTGCTGTGGTTGTGCTAGGCTGAAGAAGAAGAAGTTGTACAGCTGAAGGAAGTTAGCCAGAAGTAAAGTTTAGGCGGGGTTGAAGCTGTGCTACAGCTAGGTTGTGTTGTGTTGTAAGAAGAATAGGTTAGGTTAGGTTAGGTTGAAGAAGAAGAAGCAGGTTGTGTTTAGTTAAAGCAGCGAAGAAGAAAGAAGAAGAAGCAGTTAGGTTAGGTTAGTTAGGTTAGGTTGTGCTAGAAGAAGAAAGCAGTTGAAGAAGAAGAAGAAGCAGAAGAAGAAGAAGAAGAAGAAGAAAGAAGAAGAAGAGGTTAGGCGAAGAAGAAGAATAAAGAAAAGAGCTGAAGAAGCCAGGTTGTGTTGAAGAGTTGGTGCCAGGCTGAGGCTGTGCCAGGCCAGCCAGGCTGGTGCTGTGCTGCAAGCAGCCAGGCTGTTGTGTCGTGCCAGCTGTGCCAGGCGCCGAAGCAGTTGTGCGCCAGGCCAGGGTTGTGCTGTGCCAGGCTGAAGAAGAAGCAGTTGAAGGAAGAAGCGAAGTTGTGCTGTGTTGTGCTGAAGAAGAAGAAGCTAGTTGAAGAAGAAGCGAAGAAGAAGAAGAAGAAGAAGAAGAAGAAAAGCCAGGTTAGAAGAAGAAGAAGAACAGTTAGAAGAAGAAGAAGTTAAAGAAGAAGAAGAAAAGAAGAAGCTGAAGAAAGTAAAGAAGAAGAAGAAGAAGAAGTCAGGCAGGCCAGGCCAGGCCAGGCCAGGCTAGCTAGGTTGTGTTGTGTTGTGTCAGGTTGTGCCAGAAGAAGCAGTTGTGTTGTAACAGGTTGTGCTGTGCTGGTGCTGTGCTAGGGGTTAAAGAAGAAAGAGTTGTGCTGAAGCAGGTTGTGCCAGGTTGTGTTGTGCAGCTGGAAGAAGAAGAAGAAGTTGAAGAAGAAGAAGAAGAAGAAGTTGTGTTGTGCTGTGTTGTGTTGTGTTGTGCTAGGTTGTGTTGTGTTGTGTTGTGTTGTGTTAAAGAAGTTAGCACAGTTGTGGTTGTACAAAGAAAGAAGAAGAAAGAAGAAGAAGAAGAAGAAGAAGTTAGGCTAGGCTAGGCCAGGTTGTACTGAAGAAGAAGTTTGAAGATGCCAGGTTGTGCTGAAGTTGCGCTGTGCTGCGCTTGCGTTGCGTTGTGCTGTGCTGGTGCTGTGCTTGCGTTGTGTCAGGCCAGGAACAGGCTGCGTGCTGTGCCGTGCTGTGCCAGGCCAGCCAGTTGTGCTGTGCTGCGCTGCGCTGTGCCAGGCCAGTTGGTGTCAGGCCAGCTGCGCAGCTGAAGCAGGTGCCAGGCAAGCAGCTGCGTTGTGCTGTGTTGCGTTGTGTTGTGCTGTGGCTGTGTTGTGTTGAAGAAGCAGGTTGTGTTGAAGAAGAAGAAGAAGAAGAAGAAAAGAAGAAGAAGGCTAGGCTAGCCAGGTTAGTGTTTGTGCTAGGCGATAGGCGCTAAAGAAGAAGAAGAAGTTAGGCTAGGCCAGGCCAGCCCAGTTGTGCTGTGCTAGGTGCCAGGCTGCGCTGTGCCAGCCAGGCCAGGCCGCCAGGCCAGGCCAGGCTGCGCCAGGCCAGCCGCGCTGTGCCGCGCCAGGCCAGGCCAGGCTGTTGGTGCCAGGCCAGGCCAGGTTGCGCCAGGCGAAGAGGCTGAAGCAGGCCAGGCTAAAGAAGAAGAAGAAGAAGAAAGCAGCTGTGCCAGGCTAGGCGAAAGGTGCTGTGCCAGTTGCGTTGTGCCAGGTTGTGCTGTGCTGAAGAAGTTGTGCTGAAGAAGAAGAAGTTAGCGTTGAAGAAGAAGTTAGGTTGTAAGAAGAGACAAGAAGAAGAAGAAGAAGAAGTTAGGCCAGGCCAGGCCAGGCCAGGCCAGGCCAGGCCAGGCCAGGCTGCGCCAGCCAGCCAGGCCAGGCCAGGCCAGGCCAGGCCAGGCCAGGCCAGGCGAGGCTGTTAGCAGGCCAGGCCAGCCGCCAGGCCAGGCCAGTTGTGCCAGGCCAGGCTGTGCCAGGCCAGCCAGGCCAGGCCAGGCCAGGCCAGGCCAGGCCAGGCCAGGCCAGGCCAGGCCAGGCCAGGCCAGGCTAGGCCAGGCCAGGCCAGGCCAGGCCAGGCCAGGCCAGCCAGGCTAACAGTTGTGCCAGCCAGGCCAGGTGCTGTGCCAGCCAGGCCAGGCCAGGCCAGGCCAGGCCAGGCAGGGCCAGGTTGAGTTGAAGAAACAGAAGAAGCGAAGAAGAAGAAGTTGTGCCAGGCCAGTTGTGCTAAAGAAAGAAGAAAGAAAAGAAGAAGAAGAAGAAGAAGAAGAAGAAGAAGAAGAAGAAGAAAGAAGAAGAAGAAGTTTAAAGAAGAAGAAGAAGAAGAAGAAGCAGTTGGTTGAAAGAAGAAGAAGAAGTTAGGTTGTGTTGTGCTGTGGTTGTGTTAGTTGAAGTTGTAAGAAAGAAGAAGAAGAAGAAGTTAGGTTAGGTTAAAGGAAGTTGTGTTGTAAAGAAGAAAGCTAGAAGAAGTTAGGTTAAAGAAGAAGTGTGTCACAAAGGTACAGGTTGTGTTTGAAGAAGTTGTGTTTGAAGAAGGTTGTGTTTAAAGAAAGAAGAAGTTGAAGAAGAAGTTAAAAAGAAGTTCAGCCAGGCCAGGCCAGGTTGCGTTGTGTTGTGCTAGAAGCAGTTGTGCTCAGGTTGTGTTGTGCTGTGCTGTGCTGCGCCAGTTAGTTGTGCTGCGTTGTGTTGTGCTGTAGCTGTGTTGTGTTGTAGCTGAAGTTGTGAAGAAGAAGAAGAAGAAGAAGAAGTTGTGCTGTGCCAAAGAAGAAGTTAGGTTGTGCTAGCGTTGTGTTAGTAAGCAGGTTGAAGAAGAAGAAGAAGAAGAAGAAGAAGAAAGAAGAAGAAGAAGTTATGCTAGGCCAGGTTGAAGAAGAAGAAAAAGAAGAAGAAGAAGAAGAAAGAAAGAAGAAGAAGGCAGTTGTGTTTGTGCTGTGTTGTGCCAGGCCAGGCCAGGTTGTGCCAGGCTGAAGAAGAAGCCAGGCCAGGTTGCAGCCAGGTTAGGCTAGGCTAGGCTAGGTTAGGTTAGGCTGAAGAAATAGTTGTGCTTAGGTTGCCAGTTGTGCCACAGGAAGAAGAAGTAAAGAAGAAGCAAAGCCGAAGAAGAAGAAGAAGAAGTTGTGCCAGGTTGTGTTAGGTTGTGTTGCCAGGTTATTGTGTTACAGTTGTGTTGTGCAAGAAGAAGAAGAAAGGAAGAAAAGAAGAAAGAAGAAGAAGAAGAAGAAGAAGCAGTTAAAGAAGCCAGGTTGAAGAAGAAGAAGAAGCAGGCGAGTTGGTTACTGTGCAGTTGTGCTGGTGTTGTGTTGTACAAAGAAGTAAGCAAAGAAGTTGTAAGAGCAAAGCGAAGAAGTACAGTTGGTGCTTGTGTTGAAGAAGCAGTTGTGTTTAGAAGTTAGGCAAATAAAGAAGAAGAAGAAGTTAAAGTGAAGCAAAGAAGCCAAAGAAGAAGAAAGAAAGCAGTTGTGTTGTGTTAAAGAAGAAGAAGCAAAGAAAGAAGAAGAAGAAGAAGAAGAAAGAAGAAGAAGAAGAAGAAGAAGAAGAAGAAGAAGAAGAAGAAGAAGCAGGAAGAATGAAGAAAAGAACAGTTAGTTAGGCTGAAGAAGAAGAAGTTGTGCTAGGTTGTACAAAGTTAGAAGAAGAAGAAGTGTAAGAAGAAAAGAAGAAGAAATAAAGAAGAAGAAGAAGAAGAAGCAGTTAGGCTGTAAGCAAGAAAGAAGAAGAAGGAAGAAGAAGTTGAAGCCAGGCAAAGTTAAAGAAAGCAAAGAAGAAGAAGCAGTTAGTTGTAAGCAGGCCAGGCCAGGCGAAGGTGCTGAAGTTAGAAGTTAGGCAAAGAAGAAGAAGTTAGGTTAGGCTAGGAAGAAGCAGTTGTAACAAAGAAAATAAAGAAGCTAGGAAGCAAAGAAGAAATGTGCTGTGCCAGGCCACGCCAGGCTATGCCAAAGAAGCCAGGCGAAGAAGAAGCAGTTAGGTGCTAGGCCAGGTTGTGCTAGGTTACAAAGCAGTTAAAGGAAGAAGAAGAAGAAGCGAAGAAGAAGAAGAAGAAGAAGAAGAAGAAGTGCTGTGTTGAAGAAGAAGCTAGGTTGAAGAGTTAGGTTAAAGAAGAAGAAGAAAGAAGAAATAAGTACAGGCTAGGCAGGTTGTGTTGAGTCAAAGCAGGCTAGGCGAAGAAGCAGGCCAGGCCAGGCCAGGTGCCAGGCCAGGCTGCGCCAGGCCAGGCCAGGCCAGGCCAGGCTGTGCTGTGCCAGCTGTGCTGTAAGAAAGAAAGAGCTTGAAGCCAGTTGCGAAGCAAAGCGAAGAAGCAGGTTGTGCTGTGTTGAAGTTGTGCTTGTGCCAGGTTGTGCTAGGTTAGTTAAAAAGAAGAAGAAGAAAGAAGAAGCAAAGAAGAAAGAGTTAGGCAGTTAGGCGAAGAAGAAGAAACAGTTGTGCTGTGCTAAAGAAGTTGAAGAAGAAAGAAGAAGAAGAAGAAGTAAAGCAAGCCAGGTTAGGAAGGCTGTGCCACACTGAAGAAGAAGCAGTTGTGCCAGGTTAGGTTGAAAGCAGGTTGAAGAAGTTGTGCCAGGTTGTGTTAGGCGAAGAAAGTTGTGTTAAATAGCCGTTGAAAGAAGCAGGCCAGGTTGTGCTGTAGAATAGGCGAAGCAGTTGTTAGGCGAAAGAAAGAAGAAGTTAAAAGCCAGTTGTGCAGTTGTGCTGTGCCAGGCCAGGCCAGGCAGTTGAAGAAGAAGTGTAAAGAAGAAGTTGTACAGAAGTTGTGCTAGGCAAGAAGGAAGTTGCGGTTAAAGAAGAAGAAAGAAGAAGAAGTTGTAAGAAGAAAGAAGAAGCTGAAGAAGTAGGCTAGGTTAGAAGAAGAAGAAGCAAAGAAGTTAAAGAAGAAGTTGAAGAAGAAATAGGTAGAATAGGTTAGAAGAGAAGAAAGACAAATAAAGAAGAAGCCAGGCTGGTGGCTGTGCTCAAACAGTTATGCCAGTAGTTAGTGTTGTAAGAAGTTGAGGTTAAAGAAGAAAGTTGTGTTGTGCTGTTAGGTTAGAAGAAGTTAGGTTAGAAGAAAGAAGTTAGGTTAAAGAAGAAGCAGGTTGAAGAAGAAGAAGAAGAAAAGAGGTTGTGTTAGAAGCCAGTGTTGTAAGTTGAAGAAGTTGTGCTAGGTTAGGTTAAAGAGGCTAGGCCAGAGTTGTGTTTGTGCTTGTGTTGTGCTAGGCAGAAGAAGAAGAAGTTGTGCTGAAGTTGTGGTTAGGTTGTAGTTGTAAGAAGAAGAAGAAGGAAGAAGAAGTTAGGCAAGTTAGGTTGTGCCAGGTTAGGTTGAAGCAGAAGAAGAAGAAGAAGTTAGGTTGAAGAAGTTAGAAGAAGAAGAAGAAGAAGAAGAAGCCAGTTGAAGGAAGAAGGCCAGGCCAGCTGAAGAAGTTAAAGAAGAAGGCTTGTGCTGTGCCAGGCAAAGGAAGAAGTTAGTGTCAGGTTAGGTTAGCGAGTTGAAGAAGAAGAAGAAGAAGAAAGAAGTAGGTTGCCAGGAAAAGAATAGGTTAGGCGAAGAAGAAGAAGTTGAAGAAGAAGAGTTAGAAGAAGAAGAAGTTAGAAGAAGAAGAAGTTGCTAGGTTAGGTTGTGCTAGGCTAGGTTAGGTTGAAGAAGAAAGAAGAAGTAAGAAAGAAGGCACAGTTGTGCCAGGTTGTGCTTGGTGCTAAGAGTTGAAGAAGAAGCGTTGTAAGAAGCAGAAGAAGTTGTGCCAGGCCAGGTTGTGCCAGGCTGTGCTGAAGAAGAAACAGCTGAAGAGTTGAAGCCAGTTGTGCCAGGTTGAAGAAGCCAGGTTGTGCCAGTTAAGAAGAGGTTGAAGTTGAAGAAGAAGAAGTTAGGTTGTGTTGTGTTGTGCTGAAGAAGAAGTGTTAGAAGAAGAAGAAGAAGTTGTGTTGAAGAAGTTGAAGAAGAAGAAGTTAAGGGGGTTACAAAGGTTAGAAGAAGAAGAAGAAGAAGGCTAGTTGAAAGAAGAAGTTAGGTTAGTTAGAAGTTAGAAGAAGAAGAAGAAGAGTGCTAGTTAGGTTAGTTGGGTTAGGCTGAAGAAGAAGAAGTTAAAGGAAGAAAGAAGTTAGGAAGGTTGAAGTTGAAGAAGAAGAAGAAGAAGTTAAAGAGGTTGTGCTGTGCTGTGCCAGGTTGAAGAAGTTGCTGTTAGGCAAGAAGAAGAAGAAGTCAAAGAAGAAGAAAGAAGAAGAAGAAGCAAGTTAGTTAGGTTGAAGAAGAAGCAAAGAAGAAGTTAGGTTGTAAGAAGAAGTTAGAAGCAGGGTTAGGGGTTGAAGAAGATAGAGTTAGTTGTGTGAAGAAGAAATAGGTTAGGCACTGAAGGTTAGAAGTAGGTTGTGTTGTAAGAAGAAGTTAGGAAGAAGAAGTTGAGTTAATAGTTAAAGAGGTTGAAGGTTAGGTTGTGCTAGAAGAAGAAGAAGAAGAAGAAGAAGAAGAAGAAGAAGAAGCAAGTTAGAAGTTAAAGTTGTGCTAGGCTAAGAAGGTTGTGGTTGTGTTTGTGAAGAAGAAGCAGTTAGAAGAAGAAGTTAGAAGAGGTTAGGTTAAAGGGCTAGGAAGAAGTTGTGTTGTGCTGAGCTGTTGAAGAAGTTGTGTAGTTAGTTGAAAAGAAGCCAGGGTTAGGTTGTGCAGTTGTGCTAAAGAAGAAGAAGAAGAAGAAGAAGGAAGAAGTATAGGTTGTACAGGTTAGGGAAGAAGAAGAAAGCAAAGTTGTGTGAAAGAAGAAGAAAGAAGAAGAAGAAGTTAGGCCAGGTTGAAGAAGAAGAAGAAGAAGAAGAAGAAGTAGTTGTGTTGAAGGCGAAGAAGAAGTTAGGCAAGTGAAGAAGAAGTTAGGTTAGGGGTTGAAGTTGGCCAGAGTTAGGCTAGTGAAAGAAGTTGAAGAAGAACAGTTGTGTTGAAGTTGTAAGAAGAAGAAGAAGTTGAAGAAGAAGAAGAAAGAAGAAGTTAAAAGAAGAAGTTGTGCTAGGTTAGGTTGAAGAAGAAGAAGAAGAAGAAGGTTAGGTTGAGGTTGACAGGCCAGGCCAGGAAGAAGCAGTTGTGCCAGTTGTGCCAGCAGTTGTGCGAAAGTAGTTGTGCTGAAGAAGCTGTGAAGAAGCCAGTTGTGCTGTGCTAGGCAGGGTTGTGTTAGGTGCTGAAGTTGTGCTATTGTGCTGAAGAAGAAGAAGTTGAAGTTGAAGTTGAAGAAGAAGTTGTGTTGAAGAAGAAATAGCGAAGAAGAAGAAGTTAGGCGAAGAAGAAGTTGTGTTGAAGAAGTTAAAGAAGAAGAAGTTAGGTTAGTTAGAAGCTGTTGTAGGGAAGTTAAAGAAGTGTTGTAAGAAGAAAGAAGAAGAAGGTTACAGGTTGTGTTGAAGAAGAAGAAGAAGTGTTAGGTGCTGTGGTTAGGCTAAAGAAGAAGTGTTTGTGTCAGGCCAGGCCAGTTGTGTTGGTTAGAAGAAGCAGTTGTGCTGTGCTGTGCCAGGTTAAAGCCAGGTTGTAAGAAGAAGCAGGTTGAAGGCGAAGAAGAAGAGCCGTGAAGTTGTAGTTGCCAGGCGTTGAAGTTGAAGAAGAAGAAGTTGTGCTGAAGTTGAAGAAGAAGAAGAAGAAGAAGAAGAAGAAGAAGAAGGTTAGAAAGAAGAAGAAGAAGGTTAGGTTGAAGAAGAAGTTAAGAAGAAGTTAGGTTGAAGAAAGAAGAAGAAAGAAGAAGTTAAGAAGAAGAAGGGTTAGGTTAGGTTAGGTTGTGTTAGGGAAGGAAGAAGGAAGAAGAAGAAGAGTTAAAGAAGTTAGGTTGTGTTGAAGAAGAAGAAGTTAGGTTAGGTTGAAGAAGAAAGAAGAAGGTTGAAGAAGAAGGTTGTGTTGTGTTAGGTTAGGTTGAAGAAGAAGAAGAAGAAGAAGAAGAAGAAGGTTAAGAAGTTGTGTTAGGTTGTTAGGTTAGGTTAGGTTAGGAAGAAGGTTAGGTTAAAGAAGAAGAAGAAGAAGGAAGAAGAAGTTAGGCCAGGCTAGGCAGTTAGTTAGGTTAGGTTAGGCTGAGGTTGAAGAAGAAGAAAGGCCAGGTTAGGTTAGAAGGCTAGGCCAGGTTGTGCTGTTGAAGGCCAGGTTAGAAGAAGAAGAAGAAGAAGAAGAAGAAGTTGTGCTGTGAAGTTAGGTTGTGTTGAAGAAGAAGAAGAAGAAGAAGAAGAGAAGAAGAATAGGTTAGAAGAAGAAGTTAGGTTAGAAGAAGAAGAAGAAGAAGAAGTTAGGCAGTGTTAGCCAGAAGAGGCTAGGTTAGGAAGAAGAAGAAGTGGCGAGTGGTTAGGTTGTGTTGTAGGTTGTTGTGCCAGTTGAAGCCAAGAAGAAGAAGAAGGTGCTGTGCCAGGTTGAGTTGTGTTGTGCTGTGTTGTGTGTTGTGTTACAGTTGTGGGCTAGGTTAGCAAGAAGAAGAAGAAGAAGAAGAAGGTTGAAGAAGAAGAAGTTAAGAAGAAGAAGAAGAAGAAGAAGAAGTTAGGTTGTGTTGTGGTTAGGTTAGGTTGAAGAAGTTAAGAAGAAGAAGTATAAGTTGTGTTAGGTTAGAAGTTAGGTTAGGTTAGAAGAAGAAGAAGCAGGTTAGAAGAAGGTTGAAGAAGAAGGCCAGCTAAAGGTGTTAGGTTAGTGTAAAGTTGTGCTAGGTTGTGCTGTGCTGTGCCAGGCCAGGTTGTGCTGCCAGGTTAGAAGTTAGGTTGTGCCAGGCCAGTTAGGCTGTAGGTGAAGAAGAAGAAGCAGGTTGAAGAAGAAGTTAGGTTGAAGGAAGAAGAAGAAGAAGAAGAAGAAGAAGAAGAAGTTAAAGAAGAAGAAGAAGAAGAAGAAGAAAGAGTTAGGTTGTGTTAGAAGAAGAAGAAGAAGAGAAGAAGAGGCTAGGTTAGAAGAAGAAGTAGGTTAGGCTGTGTTGTGTTAGGTTAGGTTAGAAGAAGAAGAAGAAGCAAGAAGTTGTACAAAGCTAGGTTAGGTTGTAAGAAGAAGAAGAAGAAGAAGTTAGGTTAGGAAGAAGAAGAAGAAGTAGTGGTTAGTTAGGTAAGAAGAAGTTAGGTTAGGAAGAAGAAGTTAGGTTAGGTAGGTTAGGTTAGGTTAAAGAAGAAGAAGTTGTGCTAGGTTAGGTTGTGTTGTGTAGTGTTAGGTTAGAAAGAAGAAGAAGAAGAAGAAGAAGAAGAAGAAGAAGAAGCAAAGTTAACAGAAGCCAGAAGTTGAAAAGAAGAAGAAGAAGAAGGAAGTAAGAAGAAGAAGTACAAGTAGGAAGAAGAAGAAGAAGTTGAAGAAGAAGTTAAATTGTGTTAAGAAGAAGAAGTTAATAGGCGAAGAAGAAGAAGCAAGGAAGTTAGGCGAAGTAGGTTAAGAAGAAGAAGAAGAAGAAGAAGTTAGGAAGAAGAAGTTGTGTTGTAAAGAAGAAGAAGAAGAAGAAGTTAGGTTAGAAGAAGAAGGTTGTGTTAGGAAGAAGAAGAAGCGAAGAAGAAGAAGAAGCTGAAGAAGTTGTGTTGAAGAAGTTGAAGCCAGGCTGAAGAAGTTAGTGCTAGAAGTACAGTTGTAGTTGTGTTGTGTTGAAGTTGAAGAAGAAGAAGAAGAAGTTAGGTTAGGTTGTGCAAGAGGTTAGAAGAAGTTGAAGAAGAAGAAGAAGAAGCAGTTGTAAGAAGAAGAAGTTGTGTTAAAAGAAGAAGAAGAAGAAGTTGTGTAGGTTAAAGTTGTGTTAAGAAGAAGAAGAAGTTGAAGAAGAAGAAGAAGAAGTGTGAAGGTTGTGCTGTACTGTTGAAGAAGTTGAAGAAGAAGTTAAAGAAAGAAGAAGAAGAAGAAGTTAGAAGAAGAAGAAGTGTTGTGTTGAAGAAGAAGGTTGGTTGTGTTGCATAGGTTAAGAAGAAGAAGAAGAAGAAGTTAAAGAAGAAGGTTAGGAAGAAGAAGAAGAAGAAGAAGAAGAAGAAGTTAGGCCAAGTTAGGTTAGGTTGTTAGGTTGAAGAAGAAGAAGAAGAAGTTGTAGGTTGAAGAAGCAGGAAGGAGGTTAGGTTAGGCCAGGTTAAGAAGAAGAAGAAGAGGAAGAAGTAGGTTGTATTGTTGAAGAAGAAGGTGCCAGGTTAGGTTGAAGAAGAAGAAGAAGAAGAAGAAGAAGTGAAGAAGAAGAAGAAGGTTGTGCTAAGAAGAAGAAGAAGAAGAAGTTGTGTTAGGTTAAGTGTTAGAGTTGAAGTTAGGCCAGGTTAGGTTAGGTTAAAGAAGAAGAAGAAGAAGAAGGTTGAAGAATAGGTTAAAGAAGAAGAAGAAGAAGAATAGAAGAAGAAGAAGAAGAGCAGGTTGAAGAAGTAGGTTGTGCCAGGCCAGGCCAGGAAATGCTAGGCCAGGCCAGGCCAGAAGAGGCCAGGCCAGGCCAGGCTAGGCCAGGAAGGTGCCAGGCGAAGAAGAAGAAGTGTGCTGTTAGGCCAGTTGAGGTTAAAGAAGTTAGGTTAGTTAAAGAAGGTTAGGTTAGAAGAAGAAGAAGTTAGGTTGAAGAAGAAGAAGTTAGGTTAGGTTAGAAGAAGAAGAAGAAAAGTAAGTTAGGTTAAAGAAGAAGAAGAAGAAGTTAGGTTAGGTTAGAAGAAGTTAGGCCAGGCGAAGAAGAAGTTAGGTTGTGTTGTGTTAGGGTTAGAAGAAGAAAGCCAGGTTGTGTTGAAGAAGAAAGAAGGAAGAAGAAGAAGAAGGTTAGGTTAGGTTAGGTTGTGGCCAGGTTAGAAGAAGAAGGTTAGGCGAAGAAGAAGAAGAAGAAGAAGTGTTAGGTTGTGGTTGTGTTGAAGAAGAAGAAGAAGAAGAAGTTAGGTTGTTAGAAGAAGAAGAAGAAGAAGAAGAAGAAGAAGAAGAAAGAAGAAGTTAGGTTAGGTTAGCAGTTGAAGAAGGTTGTGTTAGGCTAGGAAGTTAGTTAGGTTGAAGAAGAAGAAGAAGAAGTAGGTTAAAGAAGAAGAAGAAGAAGAAGAAGGTTGTTAGGTTGAAGAAGAAGAAGAAGTTAGGAAGAAGAAGAAGAAGAAGAAGAAGAAGTTAGGTTAGGTTAGGTTATGTTAGAAGGAAGAAGAAAGTTAGGTTGAAGAAGAAGAAGAAGAAGAAGAAGGCTAGGCTGAAGAAGAAGAAGGTTAGAGGTTAGGTTAGGTTAGAAGAAGAAGAAGTGCCAGGTTGTGCAGGTTGTGCTGTGTTGTGCCAGGTTGTGCTAGAAGCCAGCCAGTTGTGTAGTAAGAAGAAGAAGAAGCAGTTGTGTTGTGTTAGGAAGAAGAAGAAGAAGTTAGTTAGGTTAGGTTAGGCCAGGTTAGGTTGTGTTAGGAAGAAGAAGAAGAAGAAAGCAAGGTTGTGTTGTGTTGAAGAAGTTAGGTTAGAAGAAGTGCTAGAAGAAGAAGAAGTTGTGGTTAGGTTAGGTTAGGCTAGGTTAGGTTAGGTTAGAAGAAGTTAGAAGTTAGGTTAGAAGAAGAAAGAAGTTAGGTTAGGTAGAAGAAGAAGAAGAAGAAGAGGTTGTGCTAGTTGTAAGAAGGTTAGGTTAGAAGAAGAAGAAGAAGAAAGAAGGAAGAAGAAGAAGAAGTTGTGCTTGTGCCAGACAAAGAAGAAGTTAGGTTAGAAGAAGAAGTTGAAGAAGAAGAAGAAGAAGAAGAAGAAGAAGAAGAAGTTAGGCAGTTGAAGAAGAAGAAGAAGTAGGTTAGAAGTTAGAAGAAGAAGGTTAAGAAGAAAGAAGTTAGAAGAAGAAGAAGAAGAAGAAGAAGTTGAAGTTGTGTTGAAGAAGAAGAAGAAGAAGAAAGAAGAAGAAGAAGAAGAAGAAGGTTGTGTTGGTGTTAAGCAAGCAGTTGTAGGTTAAGAAGAAGAAGAAGAAGGCTGTGTTAGAAGCAGTTGTGTTTGAAGAAGCAGTTGTGCTGAAAGAAGAGGTTGAACAGTTGTGCTGTGTTGTAAGAAGAAGTTGTGTTGTAAGAAGAAGAAGAAGAAGAAGAAGTTGAAGAAGTTAAAGAAGAAGTTGAAAGAAGAAGAAGAAGAAGTTAGGTTGAAGAAGAAGAAGTTATGCTAGGTTGAAGAAGAAGTTAGAAGAAGAAGAAGTAGGTTGAAGTTAAAGAAGAAGAAGTTAAAGAAGTTAAAGAAGAAGAAGAAGAAGTTGAAGAAGAAGAAGTTGTGTTAGGTTAGTTAAGTTAAAGAAGAAGAAGAAGAAGTTAAGAAGAAGTTAAGAAGAAGAAGTTAGGTTAGGTTGAAGAAGAAGTTAGAGGTTAAAGTTGAAGAAGAAGAAGAAGAAGCAAGAAGAAGAAGAAGAAAGGTTGAAGAAGAAGAAGCAAGTTGTGTTGTGTTGTGCCAGCTAAGAAGGTTGCAGTTGAAGAAGAAGAAGAAGAAGAAGAAGAAGAAGTTAGGTTGAAGAAGAAGTTATGTTGTGTTGAAGAAGAAGTTAGGTTGTGTTGAAGAAGAAGAAGAAGAAGAAGAAAAAGAAGAAGAAGAAGAAGAAGAAGAAGAAGAAGAAGAAGAAGAAGAAGAAGAAGAAGAAGAAGAAGAAGTTAGGTTAGAAGTTAGGTTGAAGAAGAAGAAGAAGAAGAAGAAGTTAAAGAAGAAGCTGTTAGGTTAGCAGTTAAGAAGAAGTTAGGTTAGTTGAAGTTGTAGGTTGTGTTGTAGGTTGAAGAAGAAGAAGAAGAAGTTGAAAGAAGAACAGGTTGTGTTGCCAGTTGAAGAAGTTGTAAGAAGGTTGAAGAAGAAGAAGAAGAAGAAGTAAAGAAGAAGAAGAAGAAGAAGAAGAAGAAGTTAGGTTGAAGAAGAAGAAGAAGAAGTTAGGTTAGAAGAAGTTAGGTTAAGTTAGGTTAGTTAGGTTGAAGAAGAAGAAGAAGAAGAAGAAGTTAGGTTGTTAGGTTGAAGAAGAAGAAGAAGAAGGTTAGAGAAGAAGAAGAAGAAGAAGAAGAAGAAGAAGTTAGGTTAGGCCAGGTTGTGTAGGTTAGAAGAAAGGTGTGTTAGGCCAGGCCAGGCCAGAAGAAGAAGAAGAATAGGCAAGGCCAGTTAGGCCAGGCGAAGAAGCAGTTGTGCTAGCAGGTTGTGTTGTGTTAGAAGAAGAAGTTAGGCTAGGTTAAAGAAGAAGAAGAAGAAGTTAGGTTAGAAAGAAGAAGAAGAAGAAGAAGGTTAGAAGAAGAAGAAGTTAGGCCAGGTTGAAGAAGAAGAGTTAGAAGAAGAAGAAGTTAGGTTGTTAGAAGAAGTTAGGTTAGGTTAGAAGAAGAAGAAGGTTAGGTTAGGTGAGAAGTTAGGTTAGGTTAGGAAGAAGAAGAAGAAGAAGAAGTTGTGAAGTTGTGTTGTGTTGAAGAAGAAGAAGGTTGTGAAGAAGAAGGTTGTGTTGAAGAAGAAGAAGTTGTGCTTGAAGAAGAAGAAGAAGAAGAAGCCAGTTAGGGAAGAAGAAGAAGAAGTTAGGTTGTGTTAGGTTAGGTTGTGTTGAAGAAGAAGAAGAAGAAGAAGAAGCTAGAAGAAGTTAGGTTAAAGAAGTTAGTTAAGAAGAAGTAGGTTAAAGAAGAAGAAGAAGAAGAAGAAGTTAGTGTTAGGTTAAAGAAGATTAGAAGAAGAAGGGGTGTAGGTTGTGCTGAAGAAGAAGAAGTAGAAGAAGAAATAGGTTGAAGGTTAGCTAGGACAGTGTTTGAAGAAGAAGAAGAAGAAGTTGTGTTGTGTTGTAGTTAGAAGAAGAAGAAGAAGAAGAAGAAGAAGAAGAAGTTAAGGCTGAAAGCCAGGTTGTGAAGAAGAAGAAGAAGAAGAAGAAGAAGTTGTGGTTAGGAAGAAGTTAGGTTAAAGAAGAAGAAGAAGAAGTTAGGTTAGTGAAGAAGTTAGTTAGGTTGAAGTTAGAAGTTGAAGAAGAAGTTAGGTTAGGTTGTAAGGTTGAAGTTACAGTTAGGTTAGGTTAGGTTGTGTTGAAGAAGAAGAAGAAGTTGCTAAGCAGGTTAGAAGAAGAAGAAGAAGGTTAGGTTACAGGTTAGTGTTGTGCTAGGTTAGGTTAGGTTAGGTTAGAAGAAGAAGAAGAAGAAGAAGAAGAAGAAGAAGTTGTGTTAGTTAGGTTGTAGGTTGAAGAAGTTGAAGTTAGGTTGTGTTGTGCAAAGAAGAAGAAGAAGTTAGGTTAGTTGTGTTAGGTTAGGTTGTGTCAGGTTGTTTAGTTAAAGAAGAAGAAGAAGTTGTGTTGTGTTAAGAAGAAGCTTAGGTTGTGTTGTGCTGAAGTTGAAGAAGAAGTTAAGAAGAAGAAGCTAGTTGTGTTGAAGAAGTTAGGTTAGGTTGTGTTAGAAGAAGAGTAGGTGCTGTGTTAAAGAAGAAGAAGTGTTAGGTTAGAAGAAGAAGAAGAAGAAGAAGTTAAGAAGAAGTTAGGTTAAAGTTAGGTTAAAGAAGAAGAAGAAGAAGTGTGGTTGAAGAAGAAGAAGAAGAAGAAGGTTAAAGAAGAAGAAGAAGAAGAAGTTAAGAAGAAGGTTAGTGTTAGGTTAGGTTGAAGAAGAAGAAGTTAGGTTAAAGAAGTTAAGAAGAAGAAGAAGAAGAAGAAGAAGAAGGTTGTAAGAAGAAGAAGAAGAAGAAGAAGTTAGGTTGTGCCAGGGGTTAGTGCCAGGTTGTGCTAGTGCCAGGCCAGTTGAAGAAGAAGTTGTGCTGTGGTTGTGCTGTGCTAGGCGCAAGAAGAAGTTGAGAAGAAGAAAGTTAGGAAGAAGAGGCAGTTGTGTCAGGTTGTGTTGTGTTAGTTAGGTTGAAGAAGAAGAAGAAGAAGAAGAAGAAGAAGAAGAAGTTAGGTTAGGTTGTGTTGTAAGAAGAAGAAGGTTGTGTTAGGTTAGTTGAAGAAGTTGAAGAAGTAGTTAAAGAAGAAGAAAGAAGTTGTGGTTGTACAGGTTGTGTTGTGTTAGGTTAAAGAAGAAGTTATGTTGTGTTGAAGAAGAAGAAGCAAGTTAGAAGAATAGGTTGAAGAAGAAGAAGTTAAAGAAGAAGTTAGGTTGTGTGTTAAAGAAGAAGAAGAAGAAAGAAGAAGAAGAAGAAAGAAGTAGTTGTAAGAAGAAGAAGAAAGAAGAAGAAGAAGAGTTAGAAGAAGAAGAAGTTAGGTTCGTTAAGAAAGTTAGGTTGAAGAAGAAGAAGAAGAAGTTAGAAGAAGAAGAAGTTAAGAAGAAGAAGAAGAAGTTGTGTTAAGAAGAAGAAGAAGAAGAAGAAGAAGAAGAAGAAGAAGAAGTTGAAGAAGTTAGGTTAGAAGAAGAAGAAGTTGTTGGTTAAGAAGTTAAAGAAGTGCTAGGTTAGGTTAAAGAAGAGGTTGTAAGAAGAAGAAGTTGTGTTAAAGAAGTTAAGTTAGGCAAGTTGAAGAAGAAGAAGAAGAAGAAGAAGCGTTAGGTTGTGTTGTTAGGTTGAAGGTTGTGTTGAAGCTAAAGAAGAAGTTAGGAAAGAAGAAGTTAGAAGTTGAAGAATGAAGCAGTTGTGTTGTAGGTTAGAAGAAGAAAGAAGAAGAAGTTGCCAGGTTTGAAGAAGTAGGTTGAAGAAGAAGTTGAAGAAGAAGAAGAAGTTAGTTAAAGGTGCTAGGTTAAGGTTGTAAAGAAGTTAGGTTAGAAGTTAGTTAAGAAGAAGAAGTTAGGCCAGTTGTGTTGTAAGAAGAAGAAGAAGAAGAAGAATAGGTTAGGTTAGAAGAAGTTAGGTTAGGTTAGGCTAGGTTTGAAGAAGAAGTTAGGTTAGGTTAGGTTAGAAGAAGAAGTTAGGTTGTTAAGAAGAAGAAGAAGAAGAAGAAGAAGAAGCCAGGCAGAAGTTAAAGGTGCTGAAGAAGAGGTTGTGCCAGGCTAGGCAGGTTAGCAAAAGAAGAAGAAGAAAGAAGGCTAGGTTAGAAGAAGAAGCAGGAAGTGTTGTGTTGTGTTAGAAGCCAGTTGAAAGAAGTTGTGCCAGTGCCAGGTTGTGCCAGGCCAGGCCAGGTTAGAAGAAGTTAGGTTGTGTTAGGTTGTGTTGTTAAGTTAAAAGAAGAAGAAGAAGAAGCCAGTGTTGTGTTGTGTTGTGTTGAAGAAGAAGAAGTTGTGTAACAGTTGAAGAAGAAGAATTAGTTAGAAGAAGAAGAAGTTAGAAGTTAGGTTAGTAAAGAAGAAGAAGAAGAAGAAGAAGGTTAGGTTAAAGAAGAAGTTGTGTTGAAGAAGAAGAAGAAGTTGTGTTGTGTTAAGCAGTTAGTTGTGTTGTAAGAAGCTGAAGAAGAAGAAGAAGCAGGTTAAGGTTAAGCTGTAAGAAGAAGAAGAAGTTGTGTTAGGTTGTGTTGAAGAAGTTAGGTTAGTTGAAGAAGTTAGGTTAGGTTGAAGAAGAAGAAGTTAGGTTAACAGAAGGTTGAAGAAGTAAAGAAGAATGTTAGAAGAAGAAGAAGAAGTTAAGAAGTTGTGTTGAAGAAGAAGAAGTTAGGTTAAGAAAGGAAGTTAGGTTAGGTTAGGTTAGGTTGAAGAAGAAGTTAAGAGGTTGAAGCTAGGCTAGGTTGTTAGGTTAGGTTAAAGTTAGGTTGAAGAAGAAGAAATAGAAGAAAGAAGTTAAGTTGAAGAAGGTTAGGTTAGGTTAGTTGAAGAAGAAGAAGTGTTAAGGTTAGGTTAGAAGTTAGAAGAAGAAGAAGTTAAGAAGAGTTGAAGAAGAAGAAGAAGCAAAGAAGAAGAAGAAGAAGAAGAAGTTAAAGAAGAAGTTAGGTTGAAGAAGAAGAAGAAGAAGAAGAAGTGTTAGGTTATGTGAAGTTGGAGTTGTGCTAGGTTGAAGAAGAAGTTAGGTTGTGCCAGGCCAGTTGTGCTGAAGAAGAAGAAGAAGAAGGTTAGGTTGAAGAAGAAGAAGAAGAAGAAGTTAGCCAGTTGTGTTGAAGTTAAAGAAGAAGTTAAAGAAGCAGGTTAGAAGAAGAAGAAGAAGAAGAAGAAGAAGAAGAAGTTGTGTTGTGTTGTGGTTAGTTAGGTTGAAGAAGAAGAAGAAGAAGCAGGTTAGTTAAAGAAGAAGAAGAAGAAGAAGAAGAAGAAGAAGAAGAAGTTAAGAAGAAGAAGAAGAAGTTGTGTTAGGTTAAAGAAGAAGAAGAAGTTAGGTTAGGTTGTTAAAGAAGAAGTTGTGTTGTTAAGAAGAAGAAGAAGAAGAAGTGTGTTGCGTTGAAGAAGAAGAAGAAAGAAGAAGTTAGGTTAGTTGTGTTGAAGCCAAGGTTACAGTTGTGTTGTACAGGTTGTGTTGTGTTGAAGAAGAAGAAGAAGAAGAAGTTAAAGAAGGAAGGTTAAAGAAGAAGAAGAAGAAGAAGAAGAAGAAGAAGAAAACATAGGTTGTGCTAGGTTAAAGAAGAAGAAGGTTGTGAAAGAAGAAGAAGAAGTTGTAAGAAGAAGAAGAAGAAGAAGAAGTTAGGCTAAAGGAAGAAGAAGAAGAAGTTGTGTTAGTGTTAAGAAGAAGAAGAAGAAGAAGAAGAAGAAGAAGAAAGAAGAAGAAGAAGAAGAAGCCAGGCAGAAGAAGAAGAAGAAGAAGAAGTTAAAGAAGAAAGTTAAAGAAGAAGAAGAAGAAGCAGTTAAAGAAGTTAGTTAGGTTAAAGAAAGAAGAAGAAGAAGTTGAAAGAAGAAGAAGAAGAAGAAGAAGAAGAAGAAGAAGTTAAAGTGTTGTGTTGTGTGAAAGGTAAAGTTGTGCTGAAGTTGTGCTTGTGCTGAAGAAGAAGAAAGAAGAAGAAAGAAGAAGAAGAAGAAGAAGAAGAAGAAGAAGAAGAAGAAGAAAGAATAGGTTAGTTGTGGTTGAAGAAGAAGAAGAAGTAGGTTATGTCAGGTTGAAGAAGAAGAAGAAGAAGAAGAAGAAGAAGAAGAAGAAGAAGAAGAAGAAGAAGAAGAAGAAGGCCAGAAGAAGAAGAAGAAGAGGCTGTGTTAGTTGTGCTGTGTTGTAGGCCAGGCCAGGCCAGTTAGGTTAGGCCAGGTGTGCCAGGCCAGGAAGAAGAAGCAGGTTGTGCTTAAGTAGGTTGTGCCAGGCCAGGTTAGTTTAGAAGAAGAAGTTAGGTGCTAGGTTGTGTTAGGTTAAAGAAGAAGAAGTTAGGTTAAGAAGAAGAAGAAGAAGAAGAAGAAGAAGAAGAAGAAGAAGTTGAGGTTAGGTTAGAAGAAGAAGAAGAAGAGTTAGGTTAGGTTAGGTTGAAAGAAGAAGAAGAAGAAGAAGAAGTTAAAGTTAGGTTAGAAGGAAGTTGTTAGGTTGTAAGAAAGAAGAAGAAGAAAGAAGAGCCAGGTTGTGCTGTGCTAGGCCAGGTTAGGTTGTGCCAGGTTGAAGAAGAAGAAGAAGTTAGGTTAGGTTGTGTTGTTGGCTAGGTTAGGTTAGGTTAGCAGGTTGTGTTGAAGAAGAAGAAGAAGGTTGAAGAAGAAGAAGTTGTGTTAGGTTAGGTTGTTGAAGAAGAAGAAGAATTAGAGGTTAGAAGAAGAAGAAGAAGAAGAAGAAGAAGAAGAAGAAGAAGAAGAAGAAGAAGAAGAAGAAGGTTAGGTTAGGTTGTGCCAGAAGAAGAAGAAGCAAAGTTGTGCTGTGCTGAATAGGTTGTGTAGGTTAGTATGCTGTTAGGTTGAAGAAGAAGAAGAAGTTGTGCTAGGTTGTGTTGTGTTGTGTTAGGTTGTGAAGAAGAAGAAGAAGAAGAAGAAGAAGTTAGGCTAGAAGAAGAAGTAAGAAGAAGTTAGGTTAAAGAAGAAGAAGAAGAAGAAGAAGTTAGAAGAAGAAGAATAGGTTAAAGTTGTGCCAGGCTAGGTTAGGCCAGGTTAGGCCAGGCCAGGTTGAAGAAGAAGAAAGAAGAAGAAGTTGTGCTGTGCCAGGCCAGTTGTGCTTGTGTTGTGTTGTGCCAGTTGAAGAAGAAGAAGAAGAAGAAAGAAGAAGTTAGGCCAGAAGGGTTGAAGAAGAAGAAGAAGAAGAAGAAGTTAGGTTAGGTTAGGTTAGAAGAAGAAGAAGTTAGGTTGAAGAAGAAGTTAGAAGAAGAAGAAGAAGAAGAAGAAGAAGAAGTTAGGTGTTGTGTTGAAGAAGAAGGGAAGAGTGAAAGTTAGGTTGTGCTGTGTTAGTTGAAGAAGAAGAAGTTGTGAAGAAGTTGTGCAAGAAGAAGAAGTTGTGTAGGTTGTGCTATAGGCCAGAAGAAGAAGTTAGAAGAAGCAGTTGTGCCAGGTTAGAAGAAGAAGAAGAAGGTGTTGAAGAAGAAGAAGAAGGTTAGTAAAGAAGTTAGAGTAGGTTAGTTAGGTTAGGTTAGTTGTTAGGTTAGGTTAGGTTAGGTTAAGGTTAGGTTAGGTTAGGTTAAAGAAGAAGAAGAAGAAGAAGAAGAAGAAGAAGAAGTTGAAGAAGAAGAAGAAGAAGAAGAAGAAGTTAGTTAGAAGAAGAAGAAGCTAGGTTGTAAGAAGAAGAAGAAGCAGTTAGCAGTTAGGTTAGGTTAGGGTTAGGTTAGGTTAGGGCAGGTTAGGTTAGGTTAGGTTAGGTTAGTTAGGAAGAAGAAGAAGAAGAAGAAGTTAGGTTAGGTTAGGTTAGAAGAAGAAGAGTTGTGTTGAAGGTAAGAGGTTAGGCTAGGTTAGGTTAGAAGAAGAAGAAGAAAGAAGAAGAAGAAGAAGAAGCAGGTTGTAAGAAGGTTAGGCCAGGTTAGGTTGTGCTGGAAGAAGAAGAAGTTGCCAGGTGTGTGTGCTAGGCCAGGGGTGTTGTGCCAGGCTAGGTTAGGTAGGTAGAAAGGTTAGGTAGGCTAGGTTAGGTTAGAAGAAGTTAGGAAGGTTAGGTAGGTGAAGTTAGGTTGTGAAGAAGAAGAAGAAGAAGAAGAAGAAGAAGAAGAAGAAGAAGAAGAAGTTGAAGAAGAAGAAGAAGGTAAGAAGAAGTTAGGTTAGGCAGGTTAGAAGAAGAAGTTGAAGGTGTTAGGAAAAGTTGTGTTGTGGACTGTGTTAGAGAAAGAAGAAGTTAGGTTAGGAAGAAGAAGAAGAAGAAGTTGTTAGGTTGTGTAGGTTAAAGTTGTGTTGTGTTGAACAGGCCAGGTTGTGCTGAAGAAGAAGAAGTTAAAGAAGAAGAAGAAGAAGAAGAAGGTTAGTTGTGCTAGGTTAGGCTAGAAGAAGAAGAAGAAGAAGAAGAAGTTAGGTTAGGTTGAAGAAGAAGTTAGGTTGTGTTAGGTTAGGTTAGGTTAGGTTAAAGAAGAAGTTAGGTTGTGTTGAAGAATAGGTTGTGTTAGGTTAGGTTGTGTTGCTAGGTTAGGTTGAAGAAGAAGAAGAAGTTAAGAAGAAGAAGAAGAAGAAGAAGGTTAGAAGAAGTTAGGCTAGGTTGTGTTGTGTGTTGAAGAAGAAGAAGTTAGAAGGTTGAAGAAGAAGAAGAAGTTAGAAGAAGAAGAAGTTGTGAAGAAGTTAAGAAGCAGTTAGTTGTGTTGTGTAGTGTTGTGTTTAGAAGTTGTGTTGAAGTTAGGCAGGTTGTGCTAAGAAGAAAGAAGAGGTTGTGTTAGGTTAGGTGCCAGGTTAAAGAAGAAGAAGAAGTAGGCCAGTTGTGTTGTGTTGTAAGAAGAAGAAGTTGAAGAAGAAGTTAGGTTAGAAGAAGTTAGGTTGTTGAAGAAGTTAGGTTAAAGAAGAAGAAGAAGAAGAAGTTAGGTTAAGAAGAAGTTAGGTTGTGTTGTGTTAGGTTAGGTTAGGTTGAAGAAGAAGAAGAAGAAGAAGAAGGTTAAGAAGAAGAAGAAGAAGTTAGGTGTTAGGCTAGAAGAAGAAGAAGAAGGTTAAAGAAGAAGAAGTGTTAGGTTGAAGTTGTGCTAGGTTAAGTTGTACAGTTGCGTTGTACAGGCCAGTTGTGCTGCGTTGTGCTGTGCTGTGCCAGGTTGAAGTTGTGTCAGGTTGTGCCAGGTTGTGCTAGAAGAAGAAGAAAAGTTGTGCTGTGCTAGAACAAAGGAAGTTGAACAGGCCAGGCCAGGCGAAGAAGCAGGCTAGGCCAGTTGTGCAGGCCAGGCTAGGCCAGGCGACAGGCAGGCAGGCTGTGCTGAAGAAGAAGAAGAGTTGTGTCGTGTCAAAGAAGTTGTGGTTGTGCTGAAGAAGTTAGGCCAGGAAGAAGAAGAAGAAGTTAGGTTGAAGAAGAAGAAGAAGAAGAAAGAAGAAGAAGAAGAAGCTAGAAGAGCTAGGCCAGCCAGGCTAGGCTGAAGAAGAAGAAGCCAGGCCAGGCTGTGCTGTGCCGGTGCTGGTGCTGTGCCAGGTTGTGCCAGGTTGTGCTGTGTCAGGCCAGGTTGTGCCAGTTACAGGCTATAAGAAAGAAGAAGAAGCAGGTTGCGTTGTGCCAGTCAGGCTGTGCCAGCGAAGAAAGAAGCAGTTAGGCTAGGCGAAGAAGAAGAAAGAAGAAGAAGAAAGTGTCAAAGAAGAAGAAGAAGAAGAAGAAGAAGCCGCCAGTTAGGCCAGGCGAAGAAGAAGTTAGGTTAGGAAGGAAGAAGAAGCAGGAAGAAGAGTTGAAGAAGAAACAGTCGCTTGTGCTAGGCCAGGCAGGAAGGAAGAAGAAAGAAGAAAGAAGAAATAGGCTAGTCAGCTGAAGGTAAGAAGAAGTTGCCAAAGTTAGGCCAGTTAAAGAAGAAGAAGCAGTTGTGTTGTACAGGTTGTAGTTGCGTTGTGCTAGGCCAGGCAGTGCTGTGTTTGTGCTGTGCTAGGTTGAAGGCGCTGAAGAAGAAGAAGAAAGAAGAAGAAGAAGAAGAAAGAAGAATAAAGAAGAAGAAGTTAGGTTAGGTTACAGGTTAAAGAAGAAGAAGAAGAAGAAGAAGCCAGGTTGTGCCAGGCCAAAGAAGAAGAAAGAAAGAAGAAGAAGAAAATAGGCTAAAGAGGCTGAAGAAAGAAGAAGTGCGTTGCGCCAGCCAGCTGCGCCTGCGCCAGGCCGCAGCCAGGCTGCGCTGCGCTGCGCTGTTGCGCTGCGCCAGGCCAGGCCAGCCAGCTGAAAACAGCCAGGCTGCGCCAGGCCAGGCCAGGCCAGGCCAGTTGCGCCGGTGCTGAAGTGCCAGGTTGTGCCAGGCAAAGAAGAAGAAGAAGAAGAAGAAGAAAGAAGAAGCAAAGAGCGAAGAAGAAGAAGAAGAAGCAGTTGAAAGAAGAAGAAGAAGAAGAAGCAAAGAAGAAGCAAAGAAGAAGAAGAAGAGCGGTGCTGCGCTGGTGCCAGCCAGGTTGCGCCGTGCTGCGCCAGGCCAGTTGTGCCAGCCAGTCAGCCAGTTGCGCTGCGCCGTGCCAGCCGTGCTGTGCTGCGCCAGCTGTGGCCAGGCCAGGCCAGGCTGGTGCTGTGCCAGGCCAGGCCAGGCCAGGCTATGCCAGCCAGGCCAGGCCAGGCCAGCCGAAGAAGAAGAAGCGCTAGCCGTGCCAGGCCAGGCCAGGCCAGGCCAGGCGAAGAAGAAGAAGTGCAAAGAAGCAGGCGAAGAAGAAGAAAGAAATAAAGAGCCAGGCCAGGCCAGGCCAGGCCAGGCAGAAGCAGCTTGTGCTGTGCCAGGCCAGGCCAGGCCAGGCCAGGCCAGGCCAGGCAGGCCAGGCTGTGCCAGTTGTGCCAGGCCAGGCCAGCAGCTGGTGGGCCAAAGAGCCAGCCAGGCGAAGCAGGCTAGGCACAAAGAAGCTAGGCTAGGCTAGGTTAGGCCAGGCTAGGCGAGGTTAGCTGAAGAAGAAGAAGCTAGGTTAGGTTGAAGAAAGAAGAAGAAAGAAGAAAGAACAGCTGTGTTGAAGAAGAAGAAAGCCAGGCGAAGTACAGGGCAGTGCTTGTGTTTGAAGGCCAGGCCAGGCCAGGCTAGGCTAGGCTAGGCAAAGAAAGAAGCCAGAAGAAGAGGTTGTAAGAAGAAAGAAGAAAGAAGAAGAAGTTGTAGTTGTGCCAGGCGAAGAAGTTGAAGAAGAAGAAAGAAGAAGTTGAAGTTGTGCTAGGTTGTGTTAAAGAAGAAGAAGAAGAAGAAGAAGCCAGAAGAAGAAGTAAAGAAGAAGAAGTTGAAGAAATAAAGAAGGAAGAAGTAAAGAAGTTGTGCTGGTGTTGTGTTGTGTTGTACAGTTTAGGTTGTGCTAGGCAGTTGAAGTTATACAAGAAGAAGAAAGAAGTTAGAAGAAGAAGAAGAAGAAGAAAGAGAAGAAGAAGAAGAAGAAGAAGAAGAAGAAGAAGAAGAAGCAAAGCAGGCTAAAGAAGAAGGCCAGGCCAGCCAGGCCAGGCCAGGCCAGGCCAGGCCAGGCCAGGCCAGGCCAGGCCAGGCCAGGCCAGCTGTGCTGCGCTGTGCCAGCCAGTTGTGCCAGGCTGTGTCAGGCCAGGTTGTGTTGTGCTTGTGCCAAAGAAGAAGAGGTTGTGCTAAAGAAGCAGGTTGTGCCGTTGAAGAAGAAGGTGTCAGGCTGTAAGAAATAGGTTGCCAGGCTGAAGCAGGTTGTGCTGTGCTGAAGAAGTTGTGTCAAAGAAGAAGAAGAAGTTGTGCCAGGCTAGGTTAAAGAAGCCAGGGTTAGGCTAGGTTATTAGAAGAAGAAGTTGAAGAAGAAGAAGAAGAAGAACAGGTTAGTTGTGCTGAAGAAATAGGCCAGGCCAGGTTTCAGCAGTTAGGAAGCAAAGAAGAAGAAGAAGAAATAGCTGGAAGCGAAGAAGAAGAAGTAGAAGAAGAAGAAGAAGAAAGAAGAAGAAGAAGAAGAAGTTGTGTTGTGTCAGGCCAGGCTAGTTGTAAGAAGAAGAAGCTAGTTGTGTTAAAGAAGAAGTTAGTTGTGTTAGGTTAAAGAAGAAGAAGAAGAAGAAGGAATAGGCTGTACAGTTGTGCTAGGTTGAAGAAGAAGAAGAAGAAGAAGTAAGAAGAGTTAGGTTAGAAGAAGAAGAAGAAGTTAAAGAAGAAGAAGAAGCTAGGTTAGGTTAGAAGTAAAGAAAGAAGTTAGGCTAGGCTATACAGGTTAGGCTGAAGCAGGCTGTGCAGGTTGTGCCAGGCTAGGCTAGGCTGTGCTGAAGAAGAAGAAAGAAGAAGAAGAAGAAGAAGAAGAAGAAGAAGAAGAATAGTTGAAGAAGAAGAAGCATGCTGTGCTGTGTCAGGTTAGGCCAGGTTGAAGAAGAAGAAAGGTGTTAAAGAAAAGAAGAAGAAGAAGTTAAAGAAGAAGAAGAAGAAGAAGAAGAAGAAGAAGAAGTGCCAGGTTAGGCTTGTGAAGAAGAAGAAGAAGAAGAAGAAGAAGAAGAAAGGCAGGTTAGTTAAAGAAGAAGAAGAAAGGTGCTGCGTTGTGCTGTGCTGTGCTGTGCAGTTGTGCTGTGTTTGTGCTGTGCTGTGCTGAAAGAAGCCAGGTTGAAGAAGCAGTTGGTGCTGTGCTGTACACAGTTGTGCTTGTGCCAGGCAGTTGAAGAAAGAAGCAGTTGTGCTGTGTTGTGCGTTGTGGTTGAAGCAAATGTGTTGTGTTGTGCAAGAAGAAAGAAGAAGTTAGGCCAGGTTGTAAGAAGAAGAAGAAAGAAGAAGAAGAAGAAGAAGAAGAAGTGGAAGAAGAGCATAAGCAGGGTTAGGCAGTTGAAGAAGAAGAAGAAGAAAGAAGAAAAGAAGAAGAAGAAGAAGTTGTTGTGTCAGAACAAACAGGCCAGGCCAGGCCAGGCCAGGTTGAGCGAAGAACAGCCGAAAGAAGAAGCACAGCTGAAGCGTGCCAGCAAAGTTGCGCCAGGTTGTGCCAGGCCAGGCGAAGAAGAGGTTGTGCTAAAGAAGAAGAAGAAGAAGAAGAAGAAAAGAAGTTAGGAAGAAGAAGAAGAAGAAGAAGAAGAAGAACAAAGAAGAAGAAGAAGAAGAAGAAGAATGAAGAAGCAGTTAGTTAAACAGGGTTAGGCTAGGTTGAAGAAGAAGAAGAAGAAGCAGTTAGGTTAGGCTAGGTTAGGTTAGGTAGGTTACAGAAGAAGTTAGGTTAGGTTAGGCTAGGTTATAAGAAGAAGAAGAAGAAGAAGGTTGTGTTAGGTTGTGCTGAAGAAGAAGAAGCAGGTTGTGTAGGCCAGTTGTACTGAAGTTAGGCCAGGTTGTGTTGTTAGGTTGTGTTGTGCTAGGTTGAAGAAGAAGAAGAAGAAGAAGAAGAAGAAGGTTGTGCCAGGTTAGTTGTGAGGTTAGAAGAAGAAGAAGAAGAAGAAGAAGAAGAAGAAGCAGGTTGTGTTGTTAGGTTAGGTTAGGGAAGAAGAAGAAGAAGAAGAAGCAGGTTGTGTTAGGTTAGGCCAGGTTGAAGAAGTTAGGTGAAGTGTTGAGGCCAAGAAGAAGTTAGGTTAGGTTAGGTTAGGTTAGGCTAGGCCAGTTAGGTTAAAGAAGAAGAAGAAGAAGAAGAAGAACTGAAGAAGTTGTGTTAGGTTAGAAGAAGAGTTGTGTTGAAGAAGAAGAAGAAGAAGTTGTGTGTTGAAGTTAGGTTAGAAGAAGAAGAAGAAAGAAGAAGCAGTTGTGTTGTGTTGCAGGCTTAGTTAGGCTTAGGTTGAACAGGTTGTGTTAGTTAGGCCAGAAGAAGAAGTTGTGCCTAGGTTATGAAGCAGTTGAAGGCCAGGGTAGAAGAAGGCCAGGTTGTGAAGTTAGGTTAAAGAAGAAGAAGTTAAGAAGTTAGGTTGAAGAAGAAGAAGAAGAAGAAGAAGAAGAAAGAAGTTAGGTTGTGCTAGGTTAGGTTGAAGAAGAAGAAGAAGTAGTTGTGGTTAAAGAAGAAGAAGTAAGAAGAAGAAGAAGAAGAAGAAGAAGAAGTTAGGTTAGAAGTTAGGTTAGGTTAAAGTAGGTTAGTTAGAAGAAGAAGTTGTAGGTTAGGTTAGGTTAGGTTGTGTTGAAGAAGAAGTTGTAGTTGAAGAAGAAGCCAGGTTGTGGTTGTGCTGAATTAGTTGTGTTAGGTTGAAGAAGTTAGGTTGAAGAAGAAGAAGTTGAAGAGAAGAAGTTAGGCTAGGCCAGAAGAAGAAGAAGAAGAAGAAGAAGAAGAAGTTAGGCTAGGTTAGGTTAGGCCAGGAAGAAGTTGAAGAAGAAGAAGAAGGTTAGAAGAAGCTAGAAGAAGAAGAAGAAGAAGAAGAAGTTAGGTTAGGTTAGAAGAAGAAGAAGAAGAAGAAGAAGAAGAAGGTTAGGTTAGGTTAGTTAGAAGAAGAAGAAGAAAGAAGAAGAAGGTTAGGTTGAAGAAGAAGAAGAAGTAGGCCAGGTTGTTGTGCTGTGCTGTGCTAGTGCCAGGCCAGGCCAGGCTGTGCCAGGCCAGGTTGTGCCAGGTTGTGCCAGTTGTGAAGAAGAAGTTGAAGAAGAAGAAGGTTAGGTTGAAGAAGAAGAAGAAGTTGTGTTAGGTTAGAAGAAGAAGTTAGGTTAGTTTGAAGAAGAAGAAGAAGAAGAAGAAGAAGAAGTTAGAGTTAGGTTAGAAGAAGAAGGTTGTGTTAGGTTAGGTTAGGTTAAGAAGAAGAAGAAGAAGAAGAAGAAGAAGAAGAAGTTAGGTAAGGTTAGAAGAAGTGCTTAGGTTGTGTAGTTGTGTTGAAGTTAGGTTAGTTAGGTTAGGCCAGGTTAGGCCAGTTGTGTTAGAAGTTAGGTTAGGTTAGGTTAGAAAGAAGAGTTGAGGTTAGGTTGAAGTTAGGTTAGGTTAGGTTAGGTTGTTAGTTGGTTAGGTTGAAGAAGAAGTTAGGTTAGGAAGAAGAAGAAGCAGGTTGAAGAAGAAGAAGAAGAAGAAGAAGTGTAGGTTGAAGAAGAAGAAGAAGTTGTGCCAGTTAGTTGTGCTAGAAGTTAGGTTGAAGAAGAAGAAGGCCAGGTTAGGTTGTGGTTAGGTTAGTGTTAAGTTAGGTTGTGTTAGGTTAGAAGTTAGGTTGAAGAAGAAGAAGAAGAAGAAAGAAGAAGAAGAAGAAGAAGAAGAAGTTGTGTTAAGTTAAAGAAGTAAGAAGAAGGTTAGGTTAGGTTAGAAGAAGTTAGGTTAAAGAAGTGTTAAGAAGAAGAAGAAGAAGGTTAGAAGAAGAAGAAGAAGAAGAAGAAGAAGAAGAAGTTAGGTTGTGCTGTTGTGTTAGGTTAGGTTAGAAGTTGTGTGAAGAAGAAGTTAGGGGTTAGGCTAGGTTAGGTTGTGCCAGGTTGTGCTGTGTTAGGTTGTGTTGTGTTGTGTTGTGCTAGGTTAAGTTGAAGAAGAAGAAGAAGTTAGGTTGAAGAAGAAGAAGAAGAAGGTTGTGCTGTGCCAGTTGTGTTAGGTTGAAGTTAGGTTGTGTTGTTAGAAGAAGTTAGGTTAGGTTAAAGGTTAGGTTAGGTTAGGTTAGGTTAGGTTGTGTTAGTTGAAGAAGAAGAAGTTAGGTTAGGTTGAAGAAGAAGAAGTTAGGTTAGGTTAGAAGAAGAAGAAAGAAGAAGAAGAAGGTTAGGCTAGGTTGTAGGTTGAAGAAGCAGTTGTGCTGGTTGAAGAAGAAGGTTAGGTTGTGCTAGGTTAGTTAGGCGAAGTTAGAAGAAGTTGTGCTGTGTTGAAGAAGAAGAAGAAGTTAAGAAGAAGAAGAAGAAGAAGAAGTTGAAGTTAGGTTAGGTTAGCTAGGCTAGAAGAAGAAGAAGGTTGAAGAAGAAGAAGAAGGTTGTGTAGAAGAAGAAGAAGAAGAAGAAGAAGAAGAAGAAGGTAGGTTAGGTTAGAAGAAGAAGAAGTGTTAGGTTAGGTTGAAGAAGTTAGGTTTGAAGTTAGGCTGAAGTGTTAGGTTAGGTTGAAGAAGTTGAAGAAGAAGAAGAAGTTGTGTCAAGAAGAAGAAGTTGTGGTTAGGCTAGGTTAGGTTAGTTAGGCAAGAAGAAGAAGTTAGGTTGAAGAAGAAGAAGTTGAAGAAGAAGAAGAAGGTTGAAGAAAGAAGAAGAAGAAGAGGTTGTGTTGTGTTGAAGAAGAAGTTAAGAAGAAGAAGAAGTAGGCTAGAAGAAGCAAGAAGTTAGGTTAGGCTAGGTTAAAGAAGAAGAAGAAGAAGTTAGGTTAGGTTAAGAAGAAGAAGAAGTTAGGTTGTGTTGTGTTGTGTTTAGGTTGAAGAAGCAAAGTTAGGCTGAAGAAGAAGAAATACAAACAGTTGGTGTTAGGTTAGAAGAAGAAGTTGTTATGGTTCAGAGCCATTAGGGTTGAAGAAGAAGAAGAACAGGTTAGGTTGTGTTGAAGAAGTTAGGTTAGTTAGGTTAGGTTAAAGAAGAAGAAGAAGTTAGAAGAAGTTAAAGAAGAAGAAGAAGTTGAAGAAGAAGAAGAAGTTAGGTTAGGTTAGGTTAGGGGTTGAAGAAGTTGTGTTGTGCTAGGCCAGGTTGTACAGTTGTGTTAGGTTAGGTTAGGCCAGGTTGTGTTGTGAAGAAGAAAGAAGTTGTGAAGAAGTTAAAGAAGTTAAAGCAGTTAGGTTAGGTTGAAAGTAGGTTGTGCGAAGAAGAAGAAGCAAGAAGAAGAAGAAGAAGAAGAAGAAGTTAGTTAGGTTAGGTTAGTTAGGTTAGAAGAAGAAGAAGAAGAAGAAGAAGAAGAAGAAGAAGTTAGGTTAGGTTGCGTTGTGGTTAGGTTAGGCCAGGTTGTGTTGAAGAAGTTAGGTTGTTAGGCTGTTAGGTTAGAAGTTAGGTTAGTTAGAAGAAGTTAGGTTAGGTTAGGTTAGAAGAAGAAGAAGAAGTAGTTAGGTTAGAAGAAGAAGAAGTTAGGTTAGAAGGTTAGAAGAAGAAGAATGAAAGTTGAAGAAGAAGAAGAAGGTGTTGTGTTTAGAAGAAGAAAGTTGTGTTGTGTTGTGCCAGGCCAGGTTGTGCTAGGTTGTGTTGAAGCCAGGTTGTGTTGTGTTGTGTTAGGTTAGGTTAGGTTAGGCCAGGCTAGGTTGAAGTTGAGAAGAAGAAGGTTGTGAAGAAGAAGAAATAGAAGAAGAAGCAGTTGTGTTGTGCTGAAGAAGTTAGGTGAAGAAGAGGTTGTGCCAGGTTGTGGTTGTGTTAGGTTGTGTTAGGTTGTAAGAAGAAGAAGAAGAAGAAGTTAGGTTATAGGGTTAGGTTAAGAAGAAGTTAGGTTAGGTTGTGTTAGGTTAGTTAGGTTAGGTTGAGGTTAGGTTAAAGAAGAAGAAGTAAAGAAGCCAGTTGTGTTTGTGTTAGGTTGTGCTGTGCTGTGCCAGGTTGTGTTGTGTTGTAGGTTGTGGGCCAGGTTGAAGGCGAAGAAGAAGCAGAAGAAGAAGAAGAAGAAGTTGTGTAAGTTGTGTTGAAGAAGCTAGTTGTGTTGTGTAAAGAAGAAGAAGAAGTTGAAGCCAGGTTAGAAGAAGAAGAAGGAAGAAGAAGTTAGGTGTTAAGAAGAAGTTAGAGTTAGGTTAAGAAGAAGAAGAAGTTAGGTTAGGTTGAAGAAGAAGAAGAAGAAGAAGAAGAAGAAGAAGAAGGTTGAAGTTAGTGAAATAGGGTTAGAAGTGTTAGGTTAGGTTGTGTTGTGTTGAAGAAGCAGTTAGGTTGAAGAAGAAGAAGTTGAAGAAGAAGCCAGGCCAGGTTAGGTTAGGTTAGGTTAGGTTGAAGAAGAAGAAGAAGAAGAAGAAAGCGAAGAAGAAGTAGGTTGTGGTTAGGTTGAAGGTTGTGTTAGGTTGTGCTAGTGTTGTAGGTTGTGTTAGGTTAGGTTAGGTTGTGGGTTAGGTTGAAGAAGAAGAAGAAGGTTAGGCAGGTTAGGTTAGAAGTTGAAGAAGCTAGGTTAGGTTAGGTTAGGCAGGTTAGGAAGTTAGGTTAGGTTAGAAGTTAGGTTAGGTTAGGTTAGGTTAGGTTGAAGAAGAAGAAGAAGAAGAAGTTAGGTTTAGGTTAGGTTAAGTTAGAAGAAGAAGAAGAAGTTAGGTTAGGTTGAAGAAGAAGAAGAAGGTTAGGTTAGAAGAAGAAGTTAGGTTAGGCTAGGTTAGGTTGTGTTGAAGAAGAAGAAGGTTAGGTTAGGTTAGGTTGAAGAAGAAGAAGAAGGTTGTGTTGTGTTAGGTTAAAGAAGAAGAAGAAGAAGAAGAAGAAGAAGAAGAAGAAGAAGAAGAAGAAGGTTAGGTTAGGTTGAAGAAGAAGTTAGGTTAGGTTAGGTTAGAAGAAGAAGAAGAAGAAGAAGAAGAAGAAGAAGAGAAGAAGGTTAGGTTGAAGTTGAAGAAGTTAGTAGAAGAAGAAGAAGAAGAAGTTGTGAGGTTGTGTTGTGTTAAAGAAGGCCAGGTTTGTGTTGTGTTGTGTTGTGCTGAAGAAGAAGAAGTGTTGTACAGGTTGTGTTAAGAAGAAGAAGCCAGGTTAGGTTAAAGAAGTTAGGTTAGTTAAGAAGAAGGTTGTGTTAGGTTAGGTTAGGTTAAGAAGAAAGAAGGTTAGAAGAAGTGTTAGGTTAGGTTAGGTTAGGTTGAAGAAGAAGAAAGAAGTAAAGAAGAAGTTAAAGGTTAGGTTAGGTTAGGTTGAAGTAGGCTAAGAAGTTGAAGAAGAAGAAGTTAGGTTAGGTTAGGTTAAAGAAGTTGTGTATAGGCATAGTTAGTTAGTTAGGTTGTGTTAGAAGAAGTTAGTTAGGTTAGGTTAAAGAAGAAGAAGAAGTTATGTTGTAAGAAGTTAAAGAAGTTAGCTAAGAAGAAGAAGAAGAAGAAGAAGAAGAAGTTAAAGAAGCTGTTGTGGTTAGGCTGTTAGGTTGAAGAAGAAGAAGCAGTTAGGTTAGGCTAGGTTGTGTTAGGTTAGAAGTTGTAGGTTAGAAGAAGAAGAAGAAGAAGTTGTGTTGACCAAAGGCTAAGAAGAAGTTGTAAGGAGTTAAGGCCAGTTGTAAGTTAAAGAAGAAAGAAGAAGAAAGTTGTGTGTTGTGTTGAAGAAGAAGAAGACAGTTGTTGTGTTGTGTTGTGCAGGTTGAAGAAGAAGTTAAGAAGAAGAAGTTTGTGTTGAAGAAGGTTAGAAGAAGAAGAAGAAGTTGTGCTAGGTTAGGTTAGGTTAAAGAAGAAGGTTAGGTTGAAGAAAGAAGAAAGTTAGGTTAGGTTAGGTTGAAAGAAGAAGAAGTTAGGTTAGCTAGGTTAGGTTAGGTTAAAAGAAGAAGAAGAAGAAGAAGAAGAAGAAGAAGAAGAATGAAAGAAGAAAGTGTTGTGCTAGTTGCAGGTTGTGTCAGGTTGTGTTGTTACAAAGAGGTTGTTGGCCAAAGAAGCAGTTGTGTTGTGTTGTGTCTGTGCTGAAGAAGAAGAAGCAAAGGAAGAAGAATGCCAGGCTGTGTTGTGCCAGGTTAGGTTAAGTAGGTTAAGAAGAAGAAGAAGAAGAAGTTGAGTTAGTTAGGTTGTACAAGAAGAAGTTGAAGAAGAAGAAGTTAAAGAAGCAGGCTAGGTTAGGCTAGGTTAGAAGAAGAAGAAGTTAAAGAAGAAGTTAGGTTAAAGAAGAAGTTAAGAAGAAGAAGGTTGAAGAAGAAGAAGTTAGGTTGAAGGCTAGGTTAGGTTAGGAAGAAGAAGTTGTGAAGAAGAAGAAGAAGTTAGGTTGTTGAAGAAGAAGGCTAGGTTGTGTTAGGTTAGGAAGAACAAGCAGTTAGAAGTAGCAGTTGTGGTTGAAGAAGTTAGGTTGTGTTGTGCCAGTTGTTGCTAGGTTGTGCCAGAAGTTGAAGTTGTGCCAGGTGTGAAGAAGTTGTAGTTAAGAAGAAGAAGAAGAAGAAGAAGTTAGCTAGGTTAGTGATGTTGTGTTGTGGCCAGTGTTGTGCTGAAGAAGAAGTTGGAAGAAGAAGAAGCAGTTGAAGCTAGGTTAGGTTAAAGAAGAAGAAGTTAGAAGAAGAAGTTAAGAAGAAGAAGTTAGGTTAAGAAGAAGAAGAAGAAGAAGAAGAAGAAGAAGAAGTTTAGTTAGGTTGAAGAAGAAGAAGAAGTTAAAGAAGAAGAAGAAGTTAGAAGCAGTTAGGTTAGGTTGTGGTTAAAGAAGGTTAGGTTGAAGTTGTGTTGAAGCCAGCAGGTTGTGAAGAAGTTGTGCTGAAGAAGAAGTTAGGTTAGGGTTGTGTTGTGTTAGAAGAAGTTGTGTTGTGTTGAAGTTAGGCGAAGAAGAAGTAAAGAAAGAAGAAGGTTAGAAGTTAGGTTGTAGGTTAGAAGAAGTTGAAGAAGAAGAAGGTTGTGAAGGTTAGGTTAAGAAGAAGTTGAAGAAGAAGAAGTGCTAGGTTAGGTTAGGTTAGGTTAGTTAGGTTGTGCTAGGTTAAGAAGAAGAAGGTTGTTAGGTTAGGTTGAAGAAGAAGAAGAAGAAGAAGTTAGGTTGAAGAAGAAGAAGAAGAAGAAGAGGTAGGTTAGGTTAGAAGCTAAGAAGAAGTTGTGTTAGGTTAGGTTAGGTTGTGGTTGAAGAAGAAGTTAGGTTAGGTTAGAAGAAGGTTGTGCTGTGCCAGGTTGAAGAAGAAGAAGAAGAAGCAGTTGAAGTTAGGTTGTGTTGAAGGTGTAAGAAGTTAGGTTGTGTTAGTTAGAAGTTAGGTTAGAAGAAAAGAAGTTAGGTTAGAAGAAGAAGAAGCAAGAAGAAGTTAAAGAAGAAGAAGAAGTTGTGCTAGTATAGTTAGTTGAAGAAGAAGAAGAAGAAGTTAGGTTAGGCTTGAAGAAGAAGTTAGGTTAGGTTGTAAGAAGAAGAAGAAGAAGGTGAAGAAGAAGAAGAAGTTAGAAGTTAGGTTAGGTTAGGTTAGAAGAAGAAGCTGAAGCTTAGAAGTTAGAAGTTAGGTTGTGTTGTTAGGAAGAAGTGCCAGGTTAGGCTAGGTTGAAGAAGAAAGAAGTTGAAGAAGAAGAAGAAGAAGAAGAAGAAGAAGGTTAGGTTAAGAAGAAGAAGAAAGAAGAGTTGTGTTAAAGAAGAAGAAGAAGAAGTTAGTTAGGTTAGGTTAGTTAGGTTAGGAAGTTAAAGAAGAAGTGGGTTGTGTTGTGTAGAAAGAAGAAGTTAGGTTAGGTTAGGTTAGAAGGCAAAGAAGTTAGAAGTTGAAGAAGAAGAAGAAGAAGAAGAAGAAGGTAGAAGAAGTTAGGTGTTATAGTTAGGTTGTGGTTGTGTTGTGCCAGGTTGAAGAAGAAGAAGAAGAAGAAGAAGAAGGCTAGGTTAGTTGTGTTAGGTTAGTGTGTTAGAAGAAGAAGAAGAAGAAGTTAGGTTAGGTTAGAAGAAGAAGAAGAAGAAGAAGAAGAAGAAGTTAGGTTAGAAGAAGAAGAAGTTAGGTTGTGTTGAAGAAGAAGAAGAAGAAGAAGAAGTTGAAGTTAGAAGTTAGGTTAGTTAGAAGGTTAGGTTGTGTTAGGTTAGGTTAGGCTAGGTTAAAGAAGAAAGAAGAAGGTTAGAAGAAGAAGAAGAAGAAGTTAGGTTGTGCTAGGTTAGGTTGAGCCATGTTAAAGAATAGTTGAAGAAGAAAGCAGTTGTTGAAGAAGAAGTATTAGGTTGTGTTGAAGCAGTTGTACAGTGTGTTAAAGAAGCCAGGTTGTGTTTTCAGGCTTGTGCTTGAAGCCACAGTTAAAAGGTGGTTGTGCTGTGTTGAAGAAGTTAGAAGAAGAAGTTAGTTAGGTTGTGTTGGTGTTAGTTACAGTTAGCTGAAGAAGAAGAAGAAGAAGAAGTTAGGTTAGGTTAGTTAGAAGAAGGTTGTGCTAATAGGTTACAGGTTAAAGAAGAAGAAGAAGAAGAAGGTTATAAGAAGAAGTTGTGAAGAAGTTAAGTTGAAGAAGAAGTTAGGTTGAAGAAGTTAGGTTGAAGAAGTTAGGCTAAGTTAGTATTTGAAGAAGTTAAAGAAGAAGAAGAAGAAGAAGAAGTTGTGCTGTGTTAAAGAAGCGAAAGCTAGTGTTGAAGGTGGTTGTAAGAAGTTAGGCTAGGTTAGGTTTGAAGAAGTGTTAGTTAGGTTGTGTTGTGCTAGAAGAAGTTGTAAGAAGAAGAAGAAGAAGAATGAAGTTAGGTCAAACAGGTTGAAGAAATAGAGTTAGGTTAGAGTTAGTCAGCTAGAAGAAGAAGAAGAAGTTAGGTTGTTAGGCTAGGTTGTGTTAAGACAGGTTGTGTTGAAGAAGAAGAAGCTGTAAAGCCAGGTTAGGTTGAAGAAGAAGAAGTTGAAGAAGAAAGAAGCAGAAGAAGAAGAAAGGAAGGAAGAAGAAGAAGAAGAAATAGAAGAAGAAGAAGAAGAAGAAGAAAGAAAGAAGCTAGGTTGAAAGAAGAAGAAGTTAGGTTAGGCAGAAGAAGCAAAGAAGAAGCAGTTGTGGTTGTACAGGTTGTAGTTAAAGAGGTTAAAGAA